>CM077671.1:146514773-149424773 GCA_039707655.1 Elymus sibiricus | reverse complement strand
TAAGCGATCAAGCATGTAAGCATTATGTTTCAATTGTCTACTAACATAAGCATTGAAACTTTCTTGCTTAACAACAAAGTTATCAAACTCATCCAAGCATTGGCTAGCAGACTTATTATAAGGAATATCACCTTCATCAAATCTACGAAGAGAATTTACCTCTACTACCTGTGTCGGGTTATCAAGACCATGAATTTCTTCTATAGATGGTAGATTCTTAACATCTTCAGCTTTAATACCTTTTTCTTTCATAGATTTCTTTGCCTCTTGCATATCTTCAAGACTGAGAAATAGAATACCTCTTTTCTTCGGAGTTGGCTTCGGAGGTGGTTCGGGAATAGTCCAATCATTATCATTGCTCAATATATTATTCAATAGTAGTTCAGCTTGTTCAACTGTTCGTTCCCTGAAAACACAACCAGCACAACTATCTAGGTGGTCCCTAGAAGCATTGGTTAGTCCATTATAAAAGATATCAAGTATTTCGTTTTTCTTGAGAGGATGATCAGGCAAAGCATTAAGTAATTGGAGAAACCTCCCCCAAGCTTGTGGGAGACTCTCTTCTTCAATTTGCAGAAAGTTAAATATTTCCTGCAAGGCAGCTTGTTTCTTATGGGCAGGAAAATATTTTTCAGAAAAGTAATATATCATATCCTGGGGACTACGCACACAACCAGGAGCAAGAGAATTAAACCATATCTTAGCATCACCCTTTAACGAGAAAGGAAACAACTTAAGAATATAGTAATAGCGAATTTTTTCCTCATGAGTAAATAGGGTGGCTATATCATTCAATTTAGTAAGATGTGCCACAACAGTTTCAGATTCATAACCATGGAAAGGATCAGATTCAACCAAAGTAATTAACTCAGGATCGACAGAGAATTCATAATCCTTGTCAGTAACAAAGATAGGTGAAGTAGCAAACTTAGGATCATATTGCATTCTAGCATTCAAAGATTTTTCTTTCCACTTGCATAGTAGTTTCTTAAGATCATCTCTATCCTTACAAGCAAGAAAGTCCCTAGCTACCTCTCCTTCCATAACATAACCCTTAGGAATATTAGGCAATTCATATCTAGGAGAGCTAGGTCTAGCAGGTGTCTCATAGTGTTCAGTTCCAATAATTTCATCAGATTCAGAAATATCATCAGTTTCAGCATTGACTCTAGCAATTTGTTCATCAAGAAATTCACCCAGCGACACAGTAGTATCAAGCAAAGTATCATCATAAGCATCATGCATAGCAGAAGTAGCATCATCAATTACTTGCGACATATCAGAATCAGTAGCAGGTGGTGGTGTCGCAAATTTACTCATAACAGAAGGTGAATCAAGTGCAGAGCTAGATGGCAGTTCCTTACCTCTCCTCGTAGTTGAGGGATAAATCTTGGTTTTTTAGTCTTTCAAATTCTTCATAGTGATCAACAGATATAAATCCCAAGTGACTCAGAGAATAGAGCTATGCTTCCCGGCAACGGCGCCAGAAAAGGGTCTTGATAACCCACAAGTATAGGGGATCACAACAGTTTTCGAGGGTAGAGTATTCAACCCAAATTTATTGATTCGACACAAGGGGAGCCAAAGAATATTCTAGAGTATTAGCAGCTGAGTTGTCAATTCAACCACACCTGAAAGACTTAATATCTGCAGCAAAGTATTCAGTGGCAAAGTAGTATGGAAGTAACGGTAACGATGGCAAAAGTGACAGTAGCAGTTTTGTAGTGATTGTAACAGTAGCAACGGAGAAGTAACTTAGCAAAGATCAATATATGAAAAGCTCGTAGGCAATGGATCAGTGATGGATAATTATGTCGGATGGTATTCATCATGCAATGGTTATAACATAGGGTGACACAGAACTAGCTCCAATTCATCAATATAATGTAGGCATGTATTCCATATATAGTCATACGTGCTTGTGGAAAAGAACTTGCATGACATCTTTTGTCCTACCCTCCCGTGGCAGCGGGGTCCTAATGGAAACTAAGGGATATTAAGGCCTCCTTTTAATAGAGAACCAGACCAAAGCATTAGCACTTAGTGAATACATGAACTCCTCAAACTACGGTAATCACCGGAAAGAATCCCAGTTATTGTCACCCTGGGGGATGCGGATCATAACTCGTAATAGGTGTCTACAACTTGCAAGATAGGATCAAGAACACATATATATTCATGAAAACATAATAGGTTCAGATCTGAAATCATGGCACACGGGCCCTAGTGACAAGCATTAAGCATAGCAAAGTCATAGCAACATCAATCTCAGAACATAGTGGATACTAGGGATCAAACCCTAACCAAACTAACTTGATTGCATGGTAAATCTCATCCAACCCATCACCGTCCAGCAAGCCTACGATGGAATTACTCACGAACGGCGGAGAGCATCATGAAATTGGTGATGAAGGATGGTTGGTGATGACAACGGCGTCGATTTCCCCTCTCCGGAGCCCAAATCAGACTCCAGATCTGCCCTCCCGAGAAAGAACAGGAGGTGGCGGCGGCTCCGTATCGTGAAACATGATGAACTCTTCTCAACGATTTTTTTTCTCCCCAAATAGGAATATATAGAAGTGGAAACGAGGTCGGAGGAGCCACAGGGGGCCCACAAGCCACAGGGGCGCGCCCTAGGGGGGGCACGCCCCCTGGCTTGTGGCCAGGTGGTGGGCCCCCTGCAATTGATTCTTTCGCCAATAATTCTTATTAATTCCAAAAATATTCTCCGTAAATTTTCAGGTCAATCCGAGAACTTTTATTTCTGCACAAAAATAACACCAAGGCAATTCTGCTGAAAACAGCGTCAGTCCGGGTTAGTTCCATTCAAATCATGCAAATTAGAGTCCAAAACAAGGGCAAAAGAGTTTGGAAAAGTAGATACGTTGGAGACGTATCACGGTCCGACTCGTTGGTGACAAGACAATTGTTGTGTTCGGCCGTCACCATCTTCATGAGGGTGCATTGGAACATGATGGTTGCATCAAGCGGAACTCTAAACTTCTCTAAGAAGTCACGCCTTGTCCCGCAAGGGATGACCTGAGAAAAATTTGAAAAAATAACTAGTTAGACAATTTCGGCCACAAACGTACCATATGAAATTCAGAACATGTTGAACTAAATCATATATATACCATCTTAGCAATGAAGTCCTTCGGAAGATTGATGAAGAACTTCCTATCCTTCTAGCATCTCAAAGCACCACAAGTCTTACACGGGGCATCCATTTACTGCTGTCAATATCGTTGACCAAAGTAAGCATAGATCATTAAACTAAATAACTAACACATCAAAATAGAACGTATATGCACTAGTAATTAAGCAATTCTATAAACGATGCACGGTTCAAACATATAATAACATGCATAAAGTTAAACAGTCATTCATATACTAAATAGCTAATGCTACGTCCATCTCTAGCAAGCTACCGGCCAGAGGGGCTGGCCTCGTGGTCGTCCCTGGTGGACCTACGACGATGCAGTAGCGACTGAACCTCCTCCTCCTCCTCCTCATGATCCTCCTCCTCCTCGAGCTTATCCCAATCTATTGGATCCTCCTCTACGCTCTTCTTTGCTACATACTAAAGGAGCATCATCTGGTTGGTCTCTAAGAGTTTGTCATCTCTCGCAAGCTCCGTCACTAATGGGTCGAACAATTGTTGCTCGGCCTAGAGATTCTCCTTCTCCTCAGCCCTAGTGCATATCCTTATGTTCTCCAGCGCGAGGAACTGCGCGTACTCACGACAATCAGGGAAGTTTATAATCGCTTTTTCCTTGTGATACTCAACAGCCTTTGCGTCGTAGGCGCGCGCCGCTAACTCTGGGGTGTCCCAGTGGCCAAGCTGGTGGACGACATTGTCCTTTGTGATGGTTGCATAGTACTTAGTACCCTTCTGTCGCACACCATGAAACTTTGGAGCCATCTGACTATACCTGCAACACCTATATATATACAATCTATAGACACAATGTAATTAGACTACAAAACTAGACTAAAATATGAAACTACACAACTACACTAAAAATCTGAAACTACACAACTACACTAAAAATCTGAAACTACACAACTACACTAAAATCTGAAACTACACAACTACACTAAAAATCTGAAACTACACAACTACACTAAAATCTGAAACTACAATTACGGCACAAATCCGCACTACACAACTACACTAAAATCTGAAACTACAATTACTCACCCGCGATGGAGGCGATGGGATCGGTGGTGGAGAGGACGGCGACGGTGGAGGCGCGAAGACGGTGACAGCGGTGGAGGCGCGGAGACGGCGACGACAGTGGAGGCGCGGAGACGGCGACGACAGTGGAGGCGCGGAGACGGCGGTGGCAGAGGTGGCGCGGAGATGGCAACGACGGTGGAGGCATGGAGATGGTGACGACGGAGGTGGAGATGGAGAGGGAGACGACGGCGATGTGGAGTCGGAGATGGCGACGACGGCCGGGGGGCTTGGTCGTTGGCGGCGTCGGCGGCGTCGGGTTGGGATTGATTTGGGGGCGTTTGTGTGGGGATTAGATCTGGGTGTGTGTATATACGAGTGGTTGGATTTGACAGGCGGTGTTGTGTTTGATAGCGTTGGCCCACGTGGCCAACGCCATTTCAGTTTATTATTTTTTAATTTTCATCTTTTGTGAATATACATATATATTTATATATAGAATTAAAATATTAGTTCAAAATATATTTCATATAGATGAACAACATATATTTCATTAATTAATCTGGCCTGCTTACATACATTACAGAAGGATAATAAAAAATAACAATTATAATTTACTACTACTAGATCTAGACAAAGAACATCATAAGTGTGATGACGGCCACCAGAAGAAATAGTGTCATCGATCCAGCTGGGAGAAATAGGCCAAGCATGCAACCGGCTAAAAGAGCATATCGAAGCATCTTGAATTTTTTTATTTGGCCTCGCATCACATCGTTCTTGAGTTGCATCTCGTCTATCTGTTGTCTCAAAGGTCTAATGGAGTAGTCGAGCAACTCGCTTACGTACTTCTGGACGAGATCAACCCATATCCATGTGAAGCAATATTTTCCCCCTATTTTCTGTGGATCACAATATATCTATACACATATTGATGTGAGCGACACTAGAGGAGTTGAATTGTGCAAATTAGCTGAAAGCTAATCAATATGTACATACATACCTTTCCACGGTTGGCGCAGATGTAGAACTCTCGCTCTGGATTCTATTCCGTGTACGACATATGCTTATCAAGAGGGCGACGACAGCCGCAAAGCAGCACAGGGCCGGTATCTTCGACGCTCGTGGCGTAGCTGACGGATTGAACGGAAGTCGCGCTGCTGCGGCGGGATGATTCGCCGGTTAGGGCCGACTGTATTGGTCGTGGCGAGCTCATGGTGTAGCCAACAGGACCATACGTGAGCTCGGCCAGGGGGGCGGAGTCCCAAACTTTCAACACGCTCCGCCGACATGGGCCCATAACTAAGAGGAGCTAACTAGTTATTAGGGATAAGAATCGGAAGTGAATGTATTTTGAGAAACAAAGGGGCTTCCAACACTTGCTTATATAGGCAAAACTAAAGGCTGGCGTTCACAAATAGTGAACGACTACACTACATAATATATCTATGGCGTGTTAGGACATATGACGCCAGCAATATATTTCGACTGGTCAGCTCAGCAGGGCCCACATTTTGATGGCGTTCGACTTTTTATCGACGCCAGCACTAACTGCACAACACTGGCGCAACAATTCGTCGAACGCCAATGCTATTTGAAAAAAATAGTGCTGGCGTTGCGCGAAATTGGTGTGCCACCAACATAAGTTGTGTCTAGACATTTCTCTACTAGTGAGAGTTGGTGGTGACGGCGGCGAAGTTGTTGGTGTAGATCGCCGTCACGATGGATGCCTCGGCGGTGCTCCGGCGCCACCGAGAGAGAGCCCAATGCGCCATTTCCGAGCCGCGCCACCATCTCGGTTGCTCACCGGAGCAACTCCGGTGGCCGGCCGGCGCCGCCGCTGACCTGGCCCGGTCGGGGCCACTGCCAGTGTCTCTGGCAGCTGGGTCCCGCGGTCGCCGTTGACCTGTTGACCAGGTCAACGTGTTGACTGGGCCTGGACCAGTCACTGACTGGTGGGACCCCATGCCCCTGTGTGTATGACAGGTGGGTCCCCCTGTCAGCTGCCTAATTAACTAACTGGATTAATTAAAATATTTAGTTTAACCCTAATCTGTCACTGACATGTGGACCCCATTGCTAATTTAATCTCTGTTAGTTTAATTAATAAATTGAAATAGGCCTGTGTCTATGACAGGTGGGGCCCACTGGTCCGGTTTGACATGGCCAGCCCCCTGTTGACTGCTGACGCAATGCTAACCTCATGCTGACATCATCATTCACTATTCTGGATAATGTTGATTTATTTAATTAAAATAATTCCAGAAAATCAATAAAACTTTAGAAAGCCAAATCTTTTAAACCGTAACTCCGATGAAAATAATTTATATATGAAAGTTGATCAGAAAAATCCCACGGATCCAAATATGCCATCTATTCCTCTGTCACATGCCTCTAGCTATCTGAACATGCAACTTCTTGCCTGTTTCGGATAGGTGAATAGTGCATGACATTATTAAAATAATTTCAAATAAATTTCTAAATTAACTATCGCACTTAGATAGGCCGTAAACACCCCCTAGCCCTGCGTATTGCCATGTCATGCATCGTGTTGCATCTGTGTGCTTTATATTTATTGTTTCTTCCCCCTCTTCTCTCCGGTAGACCCCGAGGCTGACGCTGCTGCCGTGATCGACTACACTGCCGACGACCAGCCTTTTGCCGCAGAGCAGCAAGGCAAGCAAAACCCCCTTAAGCATTCCGATATCGCCTATTCTTCTCCCTTTTGTTCTTGCATTAGATTTTGCTACTGTATTAGCTAGCACCTATATCTGATGCATAGCCTGTTTTTGATGAACTACTACTACACCTGCTTTTATATTAACTGCCTAGAATAGGTTGATCAGTGAACCCCTGAGGCCCCCCTTAGTCCCAGTTGCCCCTGCTTTCATCGACGACACCGAGGACTTGAAGACAGAAGACTCAGTCATCATGAATGACAAGCCGTTACCGACACATCACCACACACCCCTTAAGTATGGCACTGCAGAGCTACTACCGAGTGCCGAGGGTGATACCTCGCTTAGCACTCTCGGTGTTAATTCTGTAGCGTAGCTATAAGTCATGGGTATCGAGGGTGATTCCTCCTCCCCACTTATCGATAGCGACTCTTGTCATACACTTACCTCGAGTGGGATCCATCGAGGGTGATTCCTCGGGTATCCACTTGGAGTATGGACACACAGTTACTATGACCTGCATACAGAAACATGTTAAAGACGGGTAGGCCCCAAGGGTACCCGCGAGAGTGATATGTGGTGGGGTGCGCCGCTAAGGCACCCGAGGGATATTGGTGGGTGCGCTGGTAAGGCACCCGAGTGTTATTGGCGGGGCAACGGACTGCATTTTATGGTTCGCGCTTGCCCCGCACTAGTAAAATGCTAACGGTTTGTGTATTTAATCTGAGTTGGTCGATACGACCTTTAACGCACCAAACCTTCACGTGGGGAAGTTATGGGTACTCAGTGTCGTTGTATCAGCCGAAGCTCTTCGGACGTCAGCAATGGAGCGGCACGCGCCGAATTGGTCTGGAACGCATCGCGCTTGTTACTAAGGGGTGCTAGGACTGCTTCCGGCCGTGTACACATCGTGCAGGAGTGCAAGGGCAAGTAGGCCCACGAACCTGCGCGCTTAGGAGTTAGACCGGCGGGCTGGCCTCTTCGTTGAGTCTAGGTGGGGCGACGACGTGCTGTATCCCGAGGCCGGGCTTTACAAAGGAAAGTGTGTCCGGCCGGAGGTGATTAGGCGTGTTGGAGATGAGGTGCACCCCTGCAGGGAAAAACAAACTATTCGAATAGCCGTGTCCACGGTAACAGGACGACTTGGAGTTGTACTTTGGCCTACTACAACTACAATCATAAATTAATTTAAAAATGAATTGTGGCTCTGAGATTGCATCCTCGCAGGGAGTCAGGGAAGGATCTCTGGGCATGGTTTCTTAATATAATTTGCTACATTAATATGACTATATTTGTGATCCCAGCCTACTCTCGTCTTATGCTGCAAGATGCTGAAGATGCTAGTCTTCGATAGGACTAGGCCTTCATCCCTCTTCTGGCATTTCTGTAGTCTAGTCCAAAGATATAGCCCCATTCCTTTGATACTGGTGCATATCTAGCATAGTTCTGATGTAAGTCTTGCGAGTACTTTGGATGAGTACTCACGCTGCTTTGCATCTCTTTTTCCCCCTTCGATACGATTCTGCGTTCAGACGATGGAGCCCAGGAGATGGAGTACGCCGGAGACGACTACGACTACCCCGACGGAGGCCTCTATGACCAGGGTGGAGCCTACTACGACGTGGAATTCTCCGACGTCCAAGATTAGTTAGGAGGTTCCCAGGCAAGAGGCCTCGCCTCTTCGATCCGCTGCTTATGTTTGTGCTAGCCTTCTTAAGGCAAAACTTGTTAACTTATGTCTGTACTCAGATGATGTTGCTTCTGCTGACTTTGTACTCAAGCTATTATATTCAAGCCCTCGAGGCCCCTGGCTGTAATATGAAGCTTGAATTATTTTAATTTGTGTTTAGAGTTGTGTTGTGATTCCTTCCCGTGAGTCCCTAATGTTGGTCGTACGCATTTGCGTGCATGATTAGCGTACAATCAAGATGGGGGCGTCACAAGTTGGTATCAGAGCCGACTGCCTGTAGGTAGCCCCCTTTCCAACTCCTTGGCCGAAGTTGAGTCTAGTCATTGGAAAACTTTTACTAACATTGATGCTATGGCTTACGGGCCCACATCTCAAATGGGTGGTATTAGGATCTTTTATTCCTCATCCTTACTCTGGGTTCTGATCTCTCGTCTATTTCGGGTTAAAGATTTTACTAACTCTAACCTTAGGTTCTTGTAACTACTTTCTCCCGGAGAGCCCCTCATTCCAGATGATCGCCTGCTTCATCAGAAGATTCCGAAGATACTCTCCGATGTTCTCCCGAGAACTTGTGTTCATCGCTTTTGCAATTCCCTTTCACCGTCAACCCCTATGGATGATTACATACATTTGTCCCTCTTACTTTCATGTCCAGTTGCTCTTGTTAGTACAGGGTACATCGAATTATCTTACCGGAGATTTGTTCTTCCTCGGTTGTTCATGTGCTTCACAAATCCTTCGAACTGCTATTTGATCTTCAAAAATCCTCAGTAGCCTTTGACTCTTACCTTTCTCATCTGCTTGCATTATGGTTAATTCCATATGTCTAGCAACTTTAAGTAAATCCTTTGTGGTTTTCATTTGATTTTATTGATTCAACCTGTGTGTGAATGCATGTAGCCATTAGTTGTTTCTCATAGATTATCTTTCTGGCTAAGACGTCTTTCCAAACATGAGTTGGTTCCCGACAAATCAACCTTGATTGATTGCCCATCTAAGTCCTTTCATCTTACTTGTATTTGATTGGGACATCTGTTTCCGATAAACCAATTTGGAAATCTTAATTCCTTTGGTTATTTAAGCATCAAAGTATTTGGATGTTCTATGATCTGATGCCTTGCATTCTTTCTCCCTCTGTTTGAGTACCGATACTCACATCAGGTCCTTTGTGGACCGCCAGACCCATTGATGGGTTATTATCCGATAGCATCCTTCGCATTCAAAATTCTTGTGATGTTCTTCCCCTGATACATGATGCCATTGGTAAACTGTGTCTTCTCCCTCTGATAAGTTGTATCCTATGTTTTCGTCAGCCATGCTCTGTTTGCAAGCATGTGTTAATTACTCTTGAAGCTTGTGGTATATGTTCCTAAGATGCCCCGATGGGTTGAACCTATGCTTTTCCTTAATCCATGTGAACTCGAGAATTTTCACGAGTCATACTCTTCTGGTGTTTTGCTAGATAATCTTTTAAAAAAATACAACCTTATCAAAGGCGAGGAGTAAATGGAAGGTGATGCCTTGATGAAGTGGGAGTCGACCTTGAACTTTGTGTTCATCCCCATGGACCCGGTGTATGACTTATCATGGAGCTTCTTGTAACAATAAACTTTCTCTTTGTATGGGTTGATCTTGTATCTATGTTTTGGTACTTTGCAACCGTGGTTTCGACCATGATTGTTCTTCTTTGATCCCATTTCTTGGACAAATTCAAGCACTTGTCTTTGGCAGAGCAATGCACCTGCCCAACCTCTATTTTGATCTACCTTCGAGTATTACCCCCTGGTATCTCGAGGATATCGTGTTGTTGCACTACATCTTAGGAATTTAAGATGAAGTAATACCTTACCCTGTCATAGTCACTCCACGGGTTCTGGGTTGTCATCAACCAAGAACATCAAATAGTGAATCGAGTCCGCACTGCAATTCAACAACTCGTAGTAAACTTCTTTGTTTACGAGTTTGTACTCGATCTTGTCATTCCCAACTGATTGGCTACCTCATCATCGTCATGCTGAAGCTTGACCATGCTACCTAAGTCCTTCATCCTCGGAACACAATTCCTATAGTGTGCTAAGCTTACATCGAGCTTTCAACATCATGTTCGTTATCTTGAAAGGCAACATCGATTCTGAGCTAGCAATCTTATCGGTGATTCTGACAACCTTTCGCTTCACCCTTACTTTGCTTGATGTCATCGCTGATCAATTACATCTTCATGAACCTTCCCGACAAATGTGTCGTGATCATCATCATCATTCTGAGCTCTTCCAGGTATCAATTAAATTCATGATGAGAAATACCATCTTTACCCCTCGATGATTTCTGATATCATCGACAATATTCTCGCCTTCCCTCCAACGCAAACTTAGTAATGTTCTGCATTGCACCTTGAGTTCCTTGATATCCAACTTGTGTTCTGATCTACCTTGGCAAAATGCCATATCTTATGTCAATGGTGTCATGAGAATTTCACCATCTCTTAAGAATTCTTGATCTAGTGATGCTTCTCGCCATCTTCGTTCATTACTTGGTCCCCATGTTATTTTTAACCAGAGTACCGACAAGTGAATTGTGAATTCAATACTTCAAGCATTCCTATTGCTTTAAAGTTGATGAGTGGTAATTTCATTCTTAGTGTGTTGGTTGTTGAATCACCATTCTAACATTGATCGTGCCGCTTGGTCTATAATTTCGGGTGCACCTTTGATCAATGTTTAATTGCGGATGTTTTTCTCGAGCATTCATCATAATATCATTGGTGTGACCAATGCTATCACCTTGTTCACATAATTCTGGAAATCCATCTTTATGGAATCCCGAAGAATTGTTACTGAGCCCATCGGCCACGATCTCATCTTCTTCATGGTTAATGATGGACTCCTGTTTCGGAGCTTGCTTTCGTATTCCATGTTCTGAGGTTCTTGCAACGTGATCTTGTCGATTTGTGTTGCATCACTTTTCCTTCTCAGGCCTGCTAAGTTTGAGGTATTGAAAGACCAAACCTATCTGAATCTCAGTCAGATATGATGGTTAGAACATCCTCCAAGAATTATAACATTGGTCTCTAGGTACCCGATAAGGTGATGTCATGTTGGACACACGCGGCCGGATGACCTATTGTTATAATGCCGTGTTCAGCAAGAATTGCAATTCTTCCATGAGAAAATTATAAGACTTATTTATAAGTTGTTCCTACTGGATTCTTGTGTAACCAAAGTCTGACCTTTACCTGGTGACCATGTCATTGCTACCTCGAAGCATGACTATGGTATTCCAAATTTCATCAAGGACATTGGAGGCATAATGCTAAATGTTTCTTGATCAAATTTTCCTAACACCATTGTATGGGTAAACTTCATAAAATTCCCTGCCCTTAGTCTTAATGGTTACCTACCTGGAGCCTTGTCATGATTATCTCGCTCTGCTTGCTCTTGGAAAGGATATACACCAAATGCTTGTGTATACACATTTTCCTTTCCATTGGTCTGTTTAATGTGATAATCACATTTTCCTTTCCATTGGTCTGTTTAACCTTTCCTGAGATTTATTTGATCTGAGCAGTGATAATTCCCTGCTTAGGTAAATACCTCGGTGTACAACTCTGTCAGTAAAACCCTATTACTATTGTTGTTCCATTTCGGTAACCGCCGGTGGACGAGAACTTTGCCTATTGGTCCGCCTCGTTTCAGCGAGCAGGAAGATGGTTCTCTTCGTCCCCCGCCCTTGGTACCGATGTTGATGCCAACATAGTTGACAGACTATCCTCTGACATGTCTTGCTAGCATGACTGTGCAAGATGTCACCGCTCTTCCTACTCTTAATCCACATGATGGGCCCATAACCCATAGTTCCACAGGATCGAAACCTGACTCTCCTGTACCACTTTGATTCCAAGGTATCTTTTGCACTTGGCTTCGTATGTAATTCCCGAGCCACCACCTAAGGAATGATCTATTCTTATATTAGGCGCAATATCTATTTTGTTGCTCTGAACCCCCTTCACCTTCTGATCAGGCATCGAATGATTGCCTACCCATTTGAAACTTTTGAACCATCGCATAATGCTCTCAATGAATTGCCTTAGCTACAACTCGAGAAATAATTCAAGTCTTCTACCTGAGTTCACCGTCAGATGCCCAACTTTGTGGAGCTACGTTCTTCCAGAGTTTTCCCTCTTAACGCATACGTAGGACGATGAAGATTTTAAAGGAAGAATGACAACCTCGTCATGACGCACCGATGTAGAGCAAACGAAGACATCAATGCCATGGATCAACCTCTTCGATGAGGGCGGCAACACAAAAAGATTCGTTAGAATTCCGTAATCAGAACTTTTCCCTTACCCTACCTCTTAATTCTCAGGATGAGAATTCTTGTTAGTAGAGGAGAGTTGTAACACCCCCATGTAATGGTGCACAGTGATGCCTGTGATCAGCAACTAATTATTTTGCTAAGTGGAGCATGATCAAGTTGAAATTCAAATCCAAATCAAATTTCCATTCAAATGCTCTGTGATTTCATGTGACAAATTTAAATCATCAAACAGCAAAAATAAAATGTTGCATGAGTGTGGAATATTCCAAAACAAATGTTGTTGAGGAAAACAACATCACCCAACCCATGGAGTGGACCCCACCAACCAAAACAGAAGCTAAATGCATTTTAAAAGCAATTTAAAATCAAGTTGAAAATGCAAACAGTTTCTAAAAATCCCCAAAGTTAATGTGGACATGTGGGATAATGCAACTTATTTGTTGGGCCATGTTTCACATTTTTGCTATGAAGAAATGTGCCAAAATAAAATAACGCAGAAAGTGCAAAAAGTAAACAGAAAAAGAAAAAGGAATAAAAAGAGAAAAGCCCCTGTGCACTTGGCCTGGCAGCTATAGTGCCAGCCCAGCCCAACTAGACCTCCATCCCCTACCTCTGGCGCCCGCAGGCGCGCTGTCGAGCACCGGCCGTGCGCGCCCGCCCGGGGCCCCCCTCGCTCGCTCGCCCGCGCCCTTGCCTGCGTGGATGGATAAGGGCGAGGCCCTCAACCCCCTGGATGCCCGAGCCTCGCCATTTCCCCCCTCTCTTCCTCGTTCCCAGCTCACCTGAGCGCCACCGCCGCCATGATCGGCGGATAGCCGCGGCCACCGCCACCCCCGCACCCTGCCGTCACGTCCACAAGAACCGCCGCGCCCTCCTCGTCCTCCTCGACCATGAGCCCGAGCTCTGGAGCCCCAGGAGCACCCCCACGCCGTCGTCTTCCACCTCTGGACCCGCAGGATCGCCGCCATGATTTCACCGCCGTCGAGCCGTCTCCGAGCCCGCTTTGCACGGCTACACCTCGCAGTGAGCTCCCGCCTTCCTTCCCCTCCTTTCTCTCGACGAGCCGTTGCTCGTAGCGCTAGTTTTCGCCAGCGCCCGAATAAACCGCCGCCTGACCTCATCACCGGCATCACTCCGGTGACCATTTGGTCCAACAGCCGCCACCACTCGACTCGCCGCAATGCGTAGAACCCCGTAGCGCCTTTGGTTAGCTCGAACACGCCCTGGTTAGCTCGCTCCCATCGGCGCCCGAAACTCGCCTCCGCCACTGTCGACCTGCCGCTCACCACCATCCACCGTTGCTCGATCTGATGGCTGGAATGGATCGGCAACGTCGCCAGCGTTCGAACGCCACCGGCCACGCTCGATTCGGTGCCCAATGCGCCATTTCCGAGCCACGCCACCGTCTTGGTTGCTCGCCGGAGCAACTCCGGTGGCCGGCCGGCGCCGCCGCTGACCTGGCCCGGTCGGGGCCACTACCAGTGTCTCTGGCAGCTGGGTCCCGTGGTCGCCGTTGACCTGTTGACCAGGTCAACGTGCTGACTGGGCCTGGACCAGTCACTGACTGGTGGGACCCCATGCCCCTGTGTGTAAGAAAGGTGGGTCCCCCTGTCAGCTGCCTAATTAACTAACTAGATTAATTAAAATATTTAGTTTAACCCTAATCTGTCACTCACATGTGGACCCCACTGCTAATTTAATCTCTTTTAGTTTAATTAATAAACTGAAATTGGCCTGTGTCTATGACAGGTGGGGCCCACTAGTCCGGTTTGACCTGGCCAGCCCCCTGTTGACTGCTGACGCAATGCTGACCTCATGCTGACATCATCATTCACTATTCTGGATAATGTTGATTTATTTAATTAAAATAATTCTAGAAAATCAATAAAACTTTCGAAAGCCATATCTTTTAAACCGTAACTCCGATGAAAATAATTTATATATGAAAGTTGATCAGAAAAATCCCATGGATCCAAATATGACATCCGTTCATCTGTCACATGCCTCTAGCTATCTGAACATGCAACTTCTTACCTGTTTCGGATAGGTGAATAGTGCATGACATTATTAAAATAATTTCAAATAAATTTCTAAATTAACTATCGCACTTAGATAGGCCGTAAACACCCCCTAGCCCTGCGTATTGCCATGTCATGCATCGTGTTGCATCTGTGTGCTTTATATTTATTGTTTCTTCCCCCTCTTCTCTCCGTTAGACCCTGAGGCTGACGTTGCTGCCGTGATCGACTACACTGCCGACGACCAGCCTTTTGCCGCAGAGCAGCAAGGCAAGCAAAAAACCCTTGAGCATTCCGATATCGCCTATTCTTCTCCCTCTTGTTCTTGCATTAGATTTTGCTACTATATTAGCTAGCCCCTATATCTGATGCATAGCCTGTTTTTGATGAACTCCTACTACACCTGCTTTCATGTTAACTGCCTAGAATAGGTTGATCAGTGAACCCCTCAGGCCCCCCTTAGTCCCAGTTGCCCCTGCTTTCATCGACGACACCGAGGACTTGAAGACAGAAGACTCAATCGTCATGACTGACAAGCCGTTACCGACACATCACCACACACCCCTTAAGTATGGCACTGCAGAGCTACTACCGAGTGCCGAAGGTGATACCTCGCTTAGCACTCTCGGTGTTAATTCTGTAGCGTAGCTATCGGTCATGGGTATCGACGGTGATTACTCCTCCCCACTATCGATAGCGACTCTTGTCATAAACTTACCTCGAGTGGGATCCATCGAGGGTGATTCCTCGGGTATCCACTTGGAGTATGGACACACAGTTACTATGACCTAGATACAGAAACATGTTGAAGACGGGTCGGCCCCAAGGGTACCCGCGAGAGTGATATGTGGTGGGGTGCACCGCTAAGGCACCCGAGGGATATTGTTGGGGTGCGCCGGTAAGGCACCCGAGTGTTATTGGCGGGGCAACGAACTGCATTTTATGGTTCGCGCTTGCCCCGCACTAATAAAATGCTAACGGTATGAGTATTTAATCTGAGTTGGTCGATACGACCTTTAACGCACCAAACCTTCACGTGGGGAAGTTATGGGTACTCAGCGTCGTTGTATCAGCCGAAGCTCTTCGGACGTCAACACTGGAGCGGTGCGCGCCGGATTGGTCTGGAACGCATCGCGCTTGTTAGTAAGGGGTGCTAGGACTGCTTCCGGCCGTGTACGCATCGTGCAGGAGTGCAAGGGCAAGTGGGCCCATGAACCTGCGCGCTTAGGAGTTAGACCAGCGGGCTGGCCTCTTCGTTGAGTCTAGGTGGGGCGACGACGTGCTGTATCCCGTGGCCGGGCATTACCCAGGAAAGTGTGTCCGGCCGGAGGTGATCAGGCGTGTTGAAGATGAGGTGCACCCCTGTAGGTAAGAACAAACTATTCGAATAGCCGTGTCCACGGTAACAGGACGACTTGGAGTTGTACTTTGGCCTACTACAACTACAATCATAAATTAATTTAAAAATGAATTGTGGCTCCGAGATTGCTTCCTCGCAGGGAGTCGGGGAAGGATCTCTGGGCGTGGTTACTTAATATAATTTGCTACATTAATATGACTATATTTGTGATCCCATCCTACTCTTGTCTTATGTTGCAAGACGCTGAAGATGCTAGTCTTCGATAGGACTAGGCCTTTGTCCCTCTTCTGGCATTTCTACAGTCTAGCCCAAAGATATAGCCCCATTCCTTTGATACTGGTGCATATCTAGCATAGTTCTGATGTAAGTCTTGCGAGTACTTTGGATGAGTACTCACGCTGCTTTGCATCTCTTTTCCCCCTTCGATACGATTCTGCATTCAGACGATGGAGCCCAGGAGATGGAGTACGCCGGAGATGACTACGACTACCCCGACGGAGGCCTCTACGACCTGGGTGGAGCCTACTACGACGTGGACTTCTCCGACGTCCAGGATTAGTTAGGAGGTTCCCAGGCAGGAGGCCTCGCCTCTTCGATCCGCTGCTTATGTTTGTGCTAGCCTTCTTAAGGCAAAACTTGTTAACTTATGTCTGTACTCAGATGATGTTGCTTCCGCTAAATTTGTACTCAAGCTATTATATTCGAGCCCTCGAGGCCCCTGGCTGTAATATGAAGCTTGAATTATTTTAATTTGTGTTTAGAGTTGTGTTGTGATTCCTTCCCGTGAGTCCCTAATGTTGGTCGTACGCATTTGCGTGCATGATTAGCGTATGATCAAGATGGGGGCGTCACAACTATTTATTAAACTATCAAACAAATTTAAGTGAAGAACGAGAGTGCAATTACTTCTATAAAATCTATATGCTGTCGTGCTCTAAAAGATATAAGTGAAGCACTAGAACAACTGCTTAGCTCAAAAGATATAAGTGAAGCACAAAGAGTATTCTAACAAATCATGGTGAACATGTGTCTCTCTCAAGTAGGTGTGTCCAGAAAACAATGATTGTGGGAAACTAAAACAAAAGCAAACTATAATACCTGACGCTCCAAGAAAAACACATATCATGTGATGAATAAAAATGTAGCTCCAAGTGACATACCGATGGATTGAGACGAATGAGGGGGTGCCTTCCAGGGTATCCCCAAGCTCAGATGCCTGAGTTGTCCTAGAATTTACCTTTGGTTCCTTGGGAATCCTAAATCTTAGGCTCTTTGCCGCTCCTTATTCTTTTATCAATCGTGATCGCACCTAAAACTTGAAAACTTCAGCACACAAAACTCAACAGAAAACTCGTGAGATCCGTTAGTATGATAGGCGAAACATAAACTTTAGGTACGTTTATAATTTGATTCATATTTTATTATTGCATAAGGTACTATATTGTAACTTATCCATGACTATTACCCCCTGTATATAATCCATAGCATCATCAAAACAAGCAAACTATGCAAGCAAAAATAGAATGTGTCTAAAACAGAACAGTCTGTAGTGATCTGCAAAAATACCATACTTCTGTAACTCCTAAAATTCAGGAAAATCGGAACATCCTGAGGAATTTGTATACAAATACTATGTACAACATTCAGATCAAAAATACTATCGAGTAAAATCAAATAATTTCTGTAATGGGCGTAAAAGTTTCTGTTTTTGTACCGTATCAATTTTACTTATCATCCAAATCATCCCAAAGGCTTTACTTATCACAAAAACTAATTTAAACATAAAAACACAATCATTACAGTAGAAATAATCATGGTCACTCACACAAAAATAAATTAGAACACTAGAAATAAGATAACTATTGGGTTACCTCCCAACAAGCGCTATCGTTTTATGCCCCTAGCTAGGCATAATGCATAGTTGCAAGTGTTGTCATCTTTGACACTCAATTCATAAGTGGTCCTTGATATGTCTCCAATTTATCTATAATTTTTGATTGTTCCATGCTATTATATTATCTGTTTTGAATGTTGTATATGCATTAATATGCTATTTTATATTATTTTTGGGACTAACCTATTAATCTAGAGCCTAGTGCCAGTTTCTGTTTTTTCCTTGTTTTGGAGTATTGCAGATAAGGAATATTAAACGGAGTCCAAATGGAATAAAATCTTCGGAATGATTTTTCTTGGACCAAAAGCAACCCAGCAAACTTGGAGATGAAGGCAGGAGACCTGCCGTGGCGTCACAAGCCACCAGGGCACGCCCTAGGGGGACGCGCCCCTGGCTTGTGGCCCCACAGCAGCCCTCCTAACCCTATTCTTCGGCCTATAAATTCCCAAATATTCCTTGGATACTAAAAAGAGCCACAAAAATACTTTTCCGCCGCTAGAAGCCTCTGTTCCCGTGAGATCTAATCTTGGAGCCTTTTCCGGTAATCTGCCGGAGGGGGAATCGATCACGGAGGGCATCTACATCAACTCCATTGCCCCTCCGATGATGCGTGAGTAGTTCACCACAAACCTTCGGGTCCATAGCTAGTAGCTAGATGGCTTCTTCTCTCTCTTTGTTCTTCAATACCATGTTCTTCACGATCTTCATGGAGATCTATCCGATGTAATACTCTTTTGCGATGTGTTTGTCGAGATCCGATGAATTGTGGGTTTATGATCAGCTTATCTATGAATATTATTTGAATCTTCTCTGAATTCTTATATGCATGATTTCATATCTTTGCAAGTCTCTTCGAGTTATTGGTTTGGTTTGGCCAACTAGATTGGTAATTCTTGCAATGGGAGAAGTGCTTAGTTTGGGTTCAATCTTGTGGTGTCCTCACCCAGTGACAAAGTAGGGGTAGCGAGGCACGTATTCGTATTGTTGCCATCGAGGATAAAAAGATGGGATTTTCATCATATTGCTTGAGTTTATCCCTCTACATCATGTCATCTTACTTAATGCGTTACTCTGTTCTTCATGAACTTAATACTCAAGATGCAGGCAGGAGTCGGTCGATGTGTGGAGTAATAGTAGTAGATGCAGAATCGTTTCGGTCTACTTGAGACGGACGTGATGCCTATATGCATAATCATTGCCTTGGATATCTTCATAATTATTCGCTTTTCTATCAATTGCTCGACAGTAATTTGTTCACCCACCGTATTATTTTCCTTCGTGAGAGAAGCCTCTAGTGAAACCTATGGCCCCCGGGTCTATTTTCCATAATATATTTTCAGATATATAAACCAAAAATACCAAAAATACCTTGTTGCATTCTTTTTACTTTTGTTTTACTTTACTTTCTAGCAATCCTATCTATCTATCTCTATCAGATCTCATCCTTGCAAATAACCGTGAAGGGATTGACAACCCCCTTATAGCGTTGGTTGCAAGTGTTTGATTATTTGTGTAGGTACACCTATTGGGGACTTGCTTGTATCTCCTACTGGATTGATACCTTGGTTCTCAACAACTGAGGGAAATATGTATCTACTTTGCTGCATCACCCTTTCCTCTTCAAGGGAAACCAACGCATGCTCAAGAAGTAGCAAGAAGGATTTCTAGCGCCGTTGCCGGGGAGATCTACATCAAGCCTACCAAGTACCCATCACAAACTCATCTCTTGCATTTACTTTATTTGACATTTGCCTCTCATTTTCCTCTCCCCCACTTCTAAAACGATTTTTAGAAAATACCAAAAAGATTTGCATTTTTATTCGCCCTTCTTTCGTTCGCCTTTTCATTTGCTTTTCGTTTGCTTGTGTGCTAGATTGCTTGCTTTGTCACGATGACTCAAGAGAATACCAAGTTGTGTGACTTCTTCAATACTAATAATAATGATTTTATTAGTACTCCGATTGCTCCCGCCACTAGTGCGGAATCTTATGAAATTAGTGCCGCTTTTCTTAATCTTGTTATGAAAGAACAATTTTCCAGCCTTCCTAGTGAAGATGCCGCATCCCATCTAAATACTTTCGTTGAGTTGTGTGATATGCAAAAGAAGAAATATGTGGATAATGATATTCTTAAATTGAAGCTATTTCCGTTCTCACTACGAGATTGTGCTAAAACTTGGTTTTCATCTTTGCCTAAAAATAGTATTGATTCATGGAATAAGTGTAAAGATGCTTTTATTTCCAAGTACTTTCCGCCCGCTAAGATCATCTCCCTTAGGAACGATATGATGAATTTTAAGCAACATGATCATGAGCATGTTGCACAATCTTGGGAGAGGATGAAACTAATGATTAGAAATTTCCCCGCGCATGGTTTGAGTCTATGGATGATAATACAAATTTTCTATGCGGGATTGAATTTTGCTTCTAGGAATATCTTAGATTCCACCGCGGGTGGTACTTTTATGGAAATCACATTAGGAGAAGCTACTAAACTCCTATATAATATTATGGCAAATTACTCTCAATGGCATACCAAAAGATCTCCTACTAGTAAAAAAGTGCATGATATCGAAGAGATTAATACTTTGAGTGAAAAGATGGATGAATTGATGAAATTGTTTGCTAGTAAGAGTTCTCCTATTGATCCTAATGATATGCCTTTGTCTTCTTTGATTGGAAATAATAATGAATCCATGAATGTGAATTTTGTTGGTAGGAACAATTTTGGTAATAACGCGTATAGAGGTAATTTTAATCCTAGGCCGTTTCCTAGTAATTCCTCTAATAATTATGGTAATTCCTATAACAATTCCTATGGAAATTATAATAAGATTCCCTCTGATCTTGAGAATAATATTAAAGAATTTATTAGTTCGCAAAAGGGTTTCAACGCTATGATTGAAGAAAAATTGCTCAAAATTGATGATTTGGCTAGGAACGTTGATAGAATTTCTCTTGAGATTGATTCTTTGAAAATTAGATCTATTCCACCCAAGCATGATATTAATGAGTCTTTAAAAGCTATGAGAATTACTATTGATGAGTGCAATCAAAGAACCGCTAGAATACGTGCTAAGCGTGAATGGCTTGAAAAAGTGTGTTCTCATGATAATATTGATGAAGATCTTAAAGTGATTGATGTGACTCCTATTGAATCTTTGTTTTCTAATGTAAATCTTGATAAAGATGGTACTGGACATAAGTCAACTTTAGTTAAAAGGCGTCCCAATGATTCGGAGTTTATAGATCTTGATGCTAAGATTGATAAAAGTGGGATTGAAGAGGTCAAAACTTTAGATAGCAATGAACCCACTCTTTTGGATTTCAAGGACTTTAATTATGATAGTTGTTCTTTGATTGATTGTGTTTCCTTGTTGCAATCCATGTTGAATTCTTCGCATGCTTATAATCAAAATAAAGGTTTTACTAAACATATCGTGGATGCTATGATGAAATCTTTTGAAGAAAAACTTGAGTTGGAAGTTTCTATACCTAGAAAGCTTTATGATGAGTGGGAACCTACTATTAAGATTAAAATTAAAGATTATGAGTGCCATGCTTTGTGTGATTTGGGCGCTAGCGTTTCCACGATTCCAAAAATTTTATGTGATGTGCTAGGTTTCCGTGAATTTGATGATTGCTCTTTAAATTTGCATCTTACGGATTCCACTATAAAGAAACCTATGGGAAGGATTAATGATGTTCTTATTTTTGCAAATAGGAATAATGTGCCCGTAGATTTCATTGTTCTTGATATAGATTGCAATCCTACATGTCCTATTATTCTTGGTAGGCCTTTCCTTAGAACGATTGGTGCAATTATTGATATGAAGGAAGGAAATATTAGATTCCAATTTCCATTAAGGAAGGGCTTGGAGCACTTTCCTAGAAACAAAATAAATTACCTTATGAATCTATTATGAGAGCTACTTATGGATTGCATACCAAAGATGACAATACCTAGATCTATTGCATTATGCCTAGCTAGGGGCGTTAAACAATAGCGCTTGTTGGGAGGCAACCCAATTTTATTTTTATGCTTTTGTTTTTGCTTATGTTTTTGAGTGTTTTACACATTATTACCTCTGTATTAATTGTGTTTTCTTGTTTAAATTAGTGTTTGATCCAAGTAAGACCTTTGGGATGGTCTACGGTGTTTGTGATTTGATTTTGCTGAAAAACAGAAACTTTTGCTCTCAGTCCAGGAATTTTGTAAATTCACTGAAATGTTCTTTTGATCTTAAATTTTTACACAAGATTGATATACAAATTCCCATGATTTTACTAATTTTTCAAAAAAATTGGAGTTACAGAAGTATTCGAAGTCTATAGATTTCTACAGACTATTTTGTTTTAGACAGATTCTGTTTTTCTTTGTGTTGTTTGCTTATTTTGATGTATCTATGGGTTGTATCGGGGGGTATGAACCATGGAGAAGATGGAATACAGTAGATATTGCACCAATATAAATAAAGAATGAGTTCACAATAGTACCTAAAGTGGTGATTTATTTTTCTTATACTAACGGATCTCATGAGTTTTCTGTTGAGTTTTGTGTTGTGAAGTTTTCAAGTTTTGGGTAAAGATTTGATGGACTATGGAATAAGGAGTGGCAAGAGCCTAAGCTTGGGGATGCCCAAGGCACCCCAAGACATATTCAAGGATACCAAAAAGCCTAAGCTTGGGGATGCCGCGGAAGGCATCCCCTCTTTCGTCTTCGATCCATCGGTAAATTTACTTGAGGCTATATTTTTATTCACCACATGATATGTGTTTTGCTTGGAGCGTCTTGTATGATATGAGTCTTTGATTTTTAGTTTGCCACAATCATCCTTGCTGCACACATATTTTTTAGAGATACACGCTGAATCGTGAATTTGTTAGAATACTCTATGTGCTTCACTTATATCTTTTGAGCTAGGCAATGTTGCTCTAGTGCTTCACTTATATCTTTTTAGAGCACGGTGGTGTTTGATTTTATGGAAATTATTGAACTCTCGTACCTCACTTATATTATTTTGAGAGTCTTTAAAACAGCATGGTAATTTGTTTAGGTTATGAATTTAGTCCTAATATAATGGGCATCCAAGAGGGATATAATAAAAACTTTCATATTAAGTGCATTGAATACTATGAGAAGTTTGATTCCTTGCATATAGTTTTGAGACATGAAGATGGTAATATGAGAGTCATGCTAGTGAGTAGTTGTGAATTGGAAGAAATACTTGTGTTAAAGTTTGTGATTCCCGTAGCATGCACGTATGGTGAACCGTTATGTAACGAAGTCGGAGCATGATTTGTTTAATGATTGTCAACCTTTGTGTGAGGGTCGGGAGCGCGCGATGGTTAACTCCTACCAACCTCTCCCCTAGGAGCATGCGTCTAATGCTTTGTTTTGATAACTAATAGACTTTTGCAATAATTATGTGAGTTCTTTATGACTAATGTTGAGTCCATGGATTATACGCACTCTCACCCTTCCACCATTGCTAGCCTCTCTAGTACCGCGCAACTTTCGCCGGTACATCAAACCTACCTTCCTCAAAACATCCACCATATACTTCCCTAAAAACAGCCACCATACCTACCTATTATGGCATTTCCATAGCCATTCCGAGATATATTGCCATGCAACTTCCACCATTCCGTTTTTCATGACATGCACCATCACTTTCATATTGCATATAGAGTCATATTTTGTTCTAGGTATCGAGTTGTAATTTTTGAGTTGTAAGTAAATAAAAGTGTGATGATTTTCATTATTAGAGCATTGTTCCCGTGAGAGAAAAGGATGATGGAAGCTATGAATCCCTCACAAGTTGGGATGAGTCTTCAGACTTTACAAATAATAAAAGAGGCCAACGAAGCCCATATAAAAAAAAGAGGCCAAAGATGCCCACCAAAATAAAAAAAAATAAAAAAATGAGAGAAAGAGAGAAGGGACAATTGCTACTATCTTTTTCCACACTTGTGCTTCAAAGTAGCACCATGATCTTCATGATAGAGAGTCTCCTATTTTTTCACTTTCATATAACTAGTGGAATTTTTCATCTTGTGCACAACCACTTAGTTTTCTTTTTGAGCTTTCATACACTTATAGCTCTAGTGCATTCGTTGCCTGGCAATCCCTACTCACTCACATTGATATCTATTGATGGGAATCTCCATAGCCCGTTGATACGCCTAGTTGATGTGAGACTATCTTCTCCTTTTTCCTTGCAACCTCCACCATATTCTATTCCACCTATAGTGCTATATCCATGGCTCACGCTAATGTATTGCGTGAGAGTTGAAAAGGTTTGAGAACATAAAAAGTGTGAAACAATTGCTTGACTTGTCATCGGGGTTGTGCATGATTTAGATACTTTGTGTGGGGAAGATGGAGCATAGCCAGACCATATGATTTTGTAGGGATAACTTTCTAAGGCCGTGTTATTTTGAAAGGACAAAATTGCCTTTTTGGTATGCTCAAAGTATTACCATTTTTATGTCAATATTAGACTTTTGTTTTGAATCTTATGGATCTGAATATTCATGCCATAATAAAGAATATTACATGGATAAATATGTTAGGTAGCATTCCACATCAAAAATTATGTTTTTATCATTTACCTACTCGAGGACGAGCAGGAATTAAGCTTGGGGATGCTTGATACGTCTCCAACATATCTATAATTTTTTATTGTTCCATGCTATTATATTATCTGTTTTGGATGTTTTATATGCATTAATATGCTATTTTATATTATTTTCGGGACTAACCTATTAATCTAGAGCCTAGTGCCAGTTTCTGTTTTTTTCCTTGTTTTTGAGTATTGCAGATAAGGAATATTAAACGGAGTCCAAACGGAATCAAATCTTCGGAATGATTTTTCTTGGACCAGAAGCAACCCAGCAAACTTGGAGATGAAGGCAGGAGACCTGCCGTGGCATCACAAGCCACCAGGGCGCACCCTAGGGGGGGCCTGCCCCCTGGCTTGTGGCCCCACGGCAGCCCTCCTAACCCTATTCTTCGGCCTATAAATTCCCAAATATTCCCTGAATAAAAAGAGCCACAAAAATAGTTTTTCGCCGCCGAAAGCCTCTGTTCCCGTGAGATCTAATCTTGGAGCCTTTTCCGGTAATCTGCTGGAGGGGGAATCGATCACGGAGGGCATCTACATCAACTCCATTGCCCCTCCGATGATGCGTGAGTAGTTCACCACAGAGCTTCGGGTCCATAGCTAGTAGCTAGATGGCTTCTTCTCTCTCTTTGTTCTTCAATACCATGTTCTTCATGATCTTCATGGAGATCTATCCAATGTAATACTCTTTTGCGGTGTGTTTGTCGAGATCCGATGAATTGTGGGTTTATGATCAGCTTATCTATGAATATTATTTGAATCTTCTCTGAATTCTTATATGCATGATTTCATATCTTTGCAAGTCTCTTCGAGTTATTGGTTTGGTTTGGCCAACTAGATTGGTAATTCTTGCAATGGGAGAAGTGCTTAGTTTTGGGTTCAATCTTGCGGTGTCCTCACCCAGTGACAAAGTAGGGGTAGCGAGGCACGTATTTGTATTGTTGCCATCGAGGATAAAAAGATGGGGTTTTCATCATATTGCTTGAGTTTATCCCTCTACATCATATCATCTTACTTAATGTGTTACTCTGTTCTTCATGAACTTAATACTCTAGATGCAGGCAGGAGTCGGTCGATGTGTGGAGTAATAGTAGTAGATGCAGAATCGTTTCGGTCTACTTGACACGGACGTGATGCCTATATGCATAATCATTGCCTTGGATATCTTCATAATTATTCGCTTTTCTATCAATTGCTCGACAGTAATTTGTTCACCCACCATATTATTTTCCTTCATGAGAGAAGCCTCTAGTGAAACCTATGGCCCCCGGGTCTATTTTCCATAATATATTTTCAGATTTATAAACCAAAAATACCAAAAATACCTCACGGCATTCTTTTTACTTTAGTTTTACTTTACTTTCTAGCAATCCTATCTATCTATCTCTATCAGATCTCATCCTTGCAAATAACCATGAAGGGATTGACAACCCCTTTATAGCGTTGGGTGCAAGTGTTTGATTATTTGTGTAGGTACACCTATTGGGGACTTGCTTGTATCTCCTACTGGATTGATACCTTGGTTCTCAACAACTAAGGGAAATACTTATCTACTTTGCTGCATCACCCTTTCCTCTTCAAGGGAAACCAACGCATGCTCAAGAAGTAGCAGTCCTCATGATAGATTCATAAGGTGGTTTAATTATCTTCCTATGGAAGTGTTCCATACCTTTCTTTAATGGGAATTGGAATATTACGTTTTCCTCCTTCATATCAGTAATAGCACCTATAGTTCGTAAGAAAGGTCTTCCATGTAAAATTGGACAAGACGGATTGCATTCAATATCAAGCACAATGAAATCTACAGGCATGTAATTTCTATTAGCAACAATAAGAACATCATTTATTACAAACATTTTTTTCTTAATGGTAGAATCCGCAAGATGCAAATTAAGGGAACAATCTCGTATATCGGTGAGACCAAGCACGTCAAAAAGAGATTTAGGTATAGTTGAAACAGTAGCACCAAGGTCACACAAAGAATTACATTCATATTCTTTAAGCTTTATTTTCATAGTCAGTTCCCATTCATCATGCAATTTTCTAGGTATAGAAACTTCAAGCTCAAGTTTCTCATCATGAGCTTTTATCATCGCTTCTACTATGCGTTCAGTAAAAGCTTTATTTTGTTTATAGGCATTGGGTGAGATAATAATGGATTGCAACAATGAAATACATTCTAATAAAGAACTACTCTCATAATTAAAGTCCTTGTAATCCAAGATAGTGGGCACATCACTAGTTAAAGTTTTGACCTCTCCAAACCCACTTTTTCATTTTTATCATTAAGATCATCACCCTCCGAACTAACAAGACGCCTTCTAGCCAAACTTGACTTAGCTCCAGTCGCTTTATCATCTATTTTAAGATTAGTAAACAAAGATGCAATGGGATAAGTACCAGTCATTTTAAGATCTTCATCATGACTACTATAAAAACTGGGTGGAAGAGCCTTTTCTAAGAATTCTCGTTTAGCTCTCAACCTTGTGGTCCTCTCATTACTCTAATTAATAGATACTTGGATGGATTTAATGGACTCATTGATATCATGCTTTTGTGGAAAAAAATATTTTGAAGAGTTTCCACATCAAGAGCAATTCTATCTATGTTCCTAGCCATATGTTCCTATCCATATCATCAACTTTTCTTCTACCATAGAATTGAAAACTTTTTGAAAACCTATAAATTCGTTAATTGTGTTCTAAAGATCAGAGAATAACCTATTATTATTTGTAGAATAATTTTCATAAGAATTACCATAATTATTAGAGGAATTACCGGGATACGGTCTAGCATTGAAATTTCCTCTATAAGCATTGTTGTTGAAATTATTTCGAGAGATAAAGTTCACATCAATAGCATCATCATTTTGCTCAAGCAAAGTAGATAAATTCGTATCATTGGGATCGACATGAACATGTTTACTAGCAACCATATTCATAAGAGCATTCATTTTGTCACTCAAAGTAGCAATTTCTTCAATAGAATTTACCTTCTTACCAGTTGGAGCTCTTTCGGTGTGCCATTGAGAATAATTTGTCATGATATTGTCCAGAAGTTTGGTAGCCTCTCCCAAGTCACCCCCATGAAGGTATCACTTGCAGCACAGTCTAGAAGATTTCTAGACACAAAGTTCAGTCACGCGTAGAAATTTTGTATAGTCATCCAGAAGTTCAAGCCATGAGCAGGGCAATTTTTAATCATTGATTTCATCCTCTCGCAAGCTTGTGCAACATGTTCTTGATCATGTTGCTTGAAATTCATAATTTGATTTCTTAGGGAGATGATCTTAGCAGGAGCAAAATACTTGGTAATTAAAGCATCTTTACATTTATCCCATGTTCAAATACTATTCGAGGTAAAGATGAAAACCAAGCTTTAGCTTTATCTCTTAGTGAAAAAGGAAATAATTTTAATTTAACCACATCATTATCCATATCATTTTTCTTTTGCATATCACATAATTCTATAAAAGTATTGAGATGCGTAGCCAGATCCTCATTAGGACTTCCGGAAAACTGTTCTTTCATCACAATATTAGCAATGCAGCATTAATATCATAAAACTCCACACTAGTGGCGGCTGATATAGGAGTACTAATAAAATCATTTTTATTAGTATTCGAGAAGTCGCACAGCTTTGTATTATCTTGAGACATAGTGACGAAACTAGCAAAGTAACAAGCAAAACAAGTAAATGATACGTCTCCATCGTATCTACTTTTCCAAACTCTTTTGCCCTTGTTTTGGACTCTAATTTGCATGATTTGAATGGAACTAACCCGGACTGATGCTGTTTTTAGCAGAATTGCCTTGGTGTTATTTTTGTGCAGAAATAAAAGTTCTCGAATTGACCTAAAAATTTACGAAGAATATTTTTGGAATTAATAAAAAATACTGGCGAAAAAATCAACCGGAGGGGGTCCATCACCTGGTCACAAGCCAGGGGGCGCCCCCCCTAGGGCGCGCCCCCTGTCTTGTGGGTCCCCTGGACCTCCACCGACCCCGATTCCAACTCTATATATTCCTATTCGGGGAGAAAGAAATCGGAGAGAAGAGTTCATCATGTTTCACGATACGGAGCCGCCTCCACCTCCTGTTCTTCCTCGGGAGGGCAGATCTGGAGTCTGTTTTGGGCTCCGGAGAGGGGAAATCGATGCCGTCGTCATCACCAACCATCCTTCATCACCAATTTCATGATGATCTCTGCCGTTCGTGAGTAATTCCATCGTAGGCTTGCTGGACGGTGATGGGTTGGATGAGATTTACCATGCAATCAAGTTAGTTTTGTTAGGGTTTGATCCCTAGTATCCACTATGTTCTGAGATTGATGTTGCTATGACTTTGCTATGCTTAATGCTTGTCACTAGGGCCCAAGTGCCATGATTTCAAATCTGAACCTATTATGTTTTCATGAATATATGTGTGTTCTTGATCCTATCTTGCAAGTTGTAGACACCTATTACGAGTTATGATCCGCATCCCCCAGGGTGACAATAACTGGGATTCTTTCTGGTGATTACCGCAGTTTGAGGAGTTCATGTATTTACTAAGTGCTAATGCTTTGGTCCGGTTCTCTATTAAAAGGAGGCCGTAATATCCCTTAGTTTCCATTAGGACCCCGCTGCCACGGGAGGGTAGGACAAAAGATGTCATACAAGTTCTTTTCCATAAGCACGTATGATTATATATGGAATACATGCCTACATTACATTGATGAATTGGAGCTAGTTCTGTGTCACCCTATGTTATAACCGTTGCATGATGAATGCCATCCGACATAATTATCCATCACTGGTCCATTGCCTACGAGCTTTTCACATATTGATCTTTGCTAAGTTACTTTTCTGTTGCTACTTTTACAATCACTACAAAGCTGCTACTGTCACTTTTGCCATTGTTACTGTTACTTCCATACTACTTTGCTACTAAATACTTTGCTGCAGATATTAAGTCTTTCAGGTGTAGTTGAATTGACAACTCAGCTGCTAATACTCGAGAATATTCTTTGGCTCCCCTTGTGTCGAATCAATAAATTTGGGTTGAATACTCTACCCTAGAAAACTATTGCGATCCCCTATACTTGTGGGTTATCAAGACCTTTTTCTGGCGCCGTTGCTGGGGCGCATAGCGCTATTATCTGAGTCACTTGGGATTTATATCTGTTGATCACTATGAAGAATCTGAAAGACCCAAAAACCAAGATCTATCCCTCTACTACGAGGGGAGGTAAGGAACTGCCATCTAGCAGTGCACTTGATTCACCTTCTGTTATGAATAAATTTGCGACACCACCACCTGCTATTAAATCTGATATGTTGCAAGTAATTGATGATGCCACTTCTGCTATGCATGATGCTTATGATGATACTTTGCTTGATAATATTGTGCCACTGGGTGAATTTGTTGATGAACAAATTGCTAGAGCCAATGCTGAAACTGATGATATTTCTGAATCTGATGAAAATTATTGAAACTGAACACTATGAGACACCTGCTAGACCTAGCTCTCCTAGATATGAATTGCCTAATATACCTAAGGGTTATGTAATTGAAGGAGAGGTAGCTTGGGACTTTCTTGCTTGTAAGGATAGAGATGATCTTAAGAAATTGCTATGCAAGTGGAAAGAAAAATCTTTGAATGCTAGAATGCAATATGATCCTAAGTTTGCTACTTCACCTATCTTTGTTACTGATAAGGATTATGAATTCTCTGTCGATCCTGAGTTAATTACTTTGGTTGAATCTGATCCTTTCCATGGTAATGAATTTGAAACTGTTGTGGCACATCTTACTAAATTGAATGATATAGCCACCCTATTTACTCATGAGGAAAAAAATCGTTATTACTATATTCTTAAGTTGTTTCTTTCTCATTAAAGGGTGATGCTAAGATATGGTTTAATTCTCTTGCTCCTGGTTGTGTGCGTAGTCCCCAGGATATGATATATTACTTCTCTGAAAAATATTTTCCTGCCCATAAGAAACAAGCTGCCCTGCAGGAAATATTTAACTTTGTGCAAATTGAAGAAGAGAGTCTCCCACAAGCTTGGGGGAGGCTTCTCCAATTACTTAATGCTTTGCTAATCATCCTCTCAAGAAAAATGAAATACTTGATATCTTTTATAATGGACTAACCGATGCTTCTAGGGACCACCTAGATAGTTGTGCTGGTTGTGTGTTCAGGGAACGGACTGTTGAACAAGCTGAACTACTATTGAATAATATATTCAGCAATGATAATGATTGGACTATTCTCGAACCACCTCCAAAGCCAACTCCGAAGAAAAGAGGTATTCTATTTCTTAGTCCTGAAGATATGCAAGAGGCAAAGAAATCTATGAAAGAAAAAGGTATTAAAGCTGAAGATGTTAAAATCTATCACCTATTGAAGAAATACATGGTCTTGATAACCTGACATAGGTAGTAGAGGTAAATTCTCTCTGTAGATTTGATGAAGGTGATATTCCTTATAATAAGTCTGCTAGCCAATGCTTGGACGAGTTTGATAACTTTATTGTTAAGCAAGAAAATTTCAATGCTTATGTTAGTAGACAATTGAAACATAATGCTTACATGCTTGATCGCTTAGGTGATTATATGAGTAGAACTATCAATGATCTTAAGCTTATTAGTAAACATGCTTCCATGGTAACTATTCAAGTAGAACAAGTACTTAAGGAGAAAAATGATTTGCTTAATGAGATGAATGGTAAGAACAATGATCATTCTGTTAGAGTTGTGACTAGAGGTGGTAAAATGACTCAGGAACCTTTATATCCTGAGGGCCACCCAAAGAGAATTGAGCAAGATTCTTAGAGAGTTAATACTGATGCACCTAGTCATTCCAGTAATAGAAGGAAAAAGAATGACGATAGGACTTTGCATGCTGCTAGTGAACCTGTTATAGATACGCATGAAAACCCATATGATATTTCTATTTCTGATGCTGAGACACAATCCGGTAATGAACATGAGCCTAGTGATAATATTAATGAGGATATTCATGTTGATGCTCAACCTAGTAATGATTATGATGTGGAGATTGAACCTGCTGTTGATCTTGATAACCCACAACCTAAGAATAAAAGATATGATAAAAGAGACTTCGTTGCTAGGAAGCATGGTAGAGAAAGAGAACCTTGGGCTCAGAAACCCATGCCCTTTCCTCCTAAGCCATCCAAGAAAAAGGATGATAAGGATTTTGAGCGCTTTGTTGAAATGCTTAGACCAGTCTTTTTGCGTATGCGCTTGACTGAAATTCTGAAAATGTCTCCTTATGCTAAGTATATGAAATATATTGTGACAAATAAAAGAAAGATACGGAAAGCTGAGATTTCCACCATGCTTGCTAATTATACCTTTAAGGGTGGAATACCAAAGAAACTAGGAGATCCCGGAGTACCTACTATACCATGCTCTATTAAAGGAAATTATGTCAAAACTGCTTTATGTGACCTTGGAGCCGGTGTTGGTGTTATGCCTTTCTCTTTGTATCATAGACTTGATTTGAATATGTTGACACCTACTGAAATCTCCTTGCAAATGGCTAATAAATCAACTGCTTTACCCATCGGTATTTGTGAGGATGTGCCTATCGTAGTTGCAAATGTTACTATCCTAACGGACTTTGTTATTCTTGATATTCCCGAGGACGACAGTATGTCGATCATCCTTGGTAGACCCTTTTTGAATACTGCAGGGGCTGTTATTGATTGCAACAAGGGCAATGTCACTTTTCATGTTAATGGTAATGAGCATACGGTACATTTTCTGAAGAAACAATCTCAAGTTCATAGTATCAACTCCATTGGAAAAATTTCAACGATTATTATTGGAGATTTTGAATTCCCTCTTCCTACTGCCAAAAAGAAATATGATATACTTATTGTTGGGGACATGCATATCCCCATTGAGGTAACCTAGTTTTATTCGAAAATTCTCCAGTTCCGTGTCATTCGAAAAAAGTTTGTCAATAAGACTTGATCAACCTTATTGATGGATTCTTTTTGATGAGCATGAGATGGATGAATTTAGGAGGCACAACCTTCTGTACCCAACTTTTATTTTCTGTTATTTAGATTAAATAAAGTAAAAATGCTATTATTCTTCTGTTTTCCGTTTTACCCGTGCAATAAAAAATGACCTGAAAATAAAAGTCCTCCAAATGCCCTGAAAATGTAGTATGATTTTTTCTGGAATATTTTAGAATTTTTGGCACTGAGAACACATCAGGGGGCTGCACCAGTGAGCCACAAGCCTGCAGGGCGCACCCACCCCCCTAGGCACGCCCCCCTGGCTTGTGGATCCCACGTGGGGCCCCCTCACTTATTCCAGCACCCATCCACTTCGTCTTCCTCCAGAAAAAATCCCACCATTGCTCAAACCCGTGTTCTAGCTCATTTTGCTGCCATTTTTGATCTCCTTGTGCAAAGCTCCATTCGCAAAACTGTTTTGGGGAATTGTTCATCGGTATGTGACTCCTCCAATGGTCCAATTAGTTTTTGTTCTTGTGCTTTATATATTGCAAATTTTTGCTGCTGTGGTTACCTTGTTCTTGAGCTTGCATGTCAAATTTGTATGGTCCCAAGTAGTTTTGATGCATGATATAGCCTCTAGGCACTTGTGGGAGTAGTTGCTATGAGTTTTGTTGAGTTTTGTTCACCTTTATTATGAGTTACTAAAAATTTCAGAACTGTTTCAGAGAAAAGAAAGATGTTGAGGAGAATATACCAAGGTGGTTCCTCGAGCAAGAAGACCCCGAGACTCGTGATACGTGAGCCCGACTTTGAACCACCGAGGGAAGCTCAAGTGCGGCCTTGTGATGGCCGTCAGATCAATTCATGGTCCATGCCGGATTCAAGGAAGAATTTTACACGTACATATGAAATGCTGGCCTTGAAGATTTCATCTCAGACCAATGCAAGCAATATTATCAACTCACAGATTCCTTTGTGCGGAGGTTTGAATTTTCATCCAGGCGTAATATGCATTCTGTTCTATTTAATCTTTATGATGAATCTTATACTATGGACCTAGAGGATTTTAACCGTGCATGCAAAATTCCACAATGGGGCAGCCATAGTGATCCTCACAAAACTGAATATAGTGATTTTCTTGCTAGCATCACTGTGGGAGAGACTAGAAACATTACACAGGCTACTTTGGGGAGCATTCACTTTCCTGCCATACATTATTTTGCTCTCTTCATAGGTAGATGTATTAACAGTAAACATGATCATAGCCACCTTTGCGTACCTAATCTTAGTATTCTTAAGAGTGCGGTCATGGGTGATAGACGATATAACTTGGGAGCTATTATTGCTAGGAGGCTACATAAAAATGCTAAGGATGGAGATTTCTTTGGTGGGATTTATGCCACCCGGGTAGCTAATTATCTTAGGGTACCCATAAGGGAGAGTGATATTGAGTTACCACCTGCTTTTCTTGATTATGAGGCTATGGTGCGCTACCAGTTTCTTGAGAGAAACGAACAATCCCTCCTGTACCGACTAATTTTTGACAGACAGCATGCTGTCCATATTACCCTTCTTGCTCCTACCTTCTTTAACTTTCAGGAAAAATGGAGACACTTTATAACCAGAGAGGAGGCAAACGAGTACGAGAGAGAGGCGGAAGCCGCTCGCCTCAGCGTTGCAGCCGCTCAGGCAGTAGCTGCCGCAGCCTAGTACAACCCCAACTATAACTTTGGAAATTATCCAGGCCAGCCATGGCCCTAGACCAACTTAGGCTAAAAGCCTAAGCTTGGGGGAGTACGTATTTCTCACCGACATTACATTCATGTTCACACACTCATTTCAGTTGTCGGTGTTCATACTTTTTCATTGTATCATCCATGGTATTTTATTTCTTCTTTCTGCTTTCTTCTTGTGTTTTTAATTAACCTTGAGAAAAATCTAAAAAATTAGTTCTAGCTTTACCTTTTAGTTTGTTTAGTTGTATTATTAAAAAAAGATTTCTCGTTCTTCTTTTGCTTGTTGGGAGCTTTCCCGTGTAAATAGTTTTTTCTCGTTCTTGTTTTGAAACTCTTTTCTTTGGGTAGTAAGGAGAAGACCACAATGAAAATGTTGAGTGGCTCTCATATGCATTATTGTTTATCTTACAGGAAGCCCATATTACCTTACCTTCTCCTTTGAGTTATTGTTTGCAGATCCAGCTTAGTCCAATGCACGTGCACTCTTATTATTATTCACACCGTTCAGTCATGCAAGTGAAAGGCAATAATGACGATATATGATGAAATGATTGAGATGGAGAAAAGCTGGTATGAACTCGACCTATTTTGTTTTTGTAAATATGATTAGCTCATCATTCTGGATTCAGCTCATTATGGATGAAACATGTTTGCAATGACAATAAGAGATTACAATTACTCATGACATGCTTAATTAGCTAAGAGTGTATAATGGTTTGTCTTGAGTGCTAACATGCATTTTAAAATGGTTGTGATGTAGTATGCTAGGATGGTATCCTCCTCTGAATGATTCAAGTGGCTTGACTTGGCACATGTTCATGCATATAGTTGAAACAAAATCAACATAGCCTCCACGATATTTATGTTCATGGTGATTTATATCCTACTCATGATTGCATTCAATGTTGGTTAATCTCAATGCATGTTTATGACTATTGTTGCTCTCTAGTTGGTCGCTTCCCAGTCTCTTGCTAGCCTTCACCTGTACTAAGCGGGAATACTGCTTGTGCATCCATTTCCATAAACCCAAAGTTGTTCCATATGAGTCCACCATACCTACCTATATGCGGTATTTACCTGCCGTTCCAAGTAAATTTGCATGTGCCAAACTCTAAACCTTCAAATAATATTCCGTTTTGTATGCCTGAATCGCTCATGTAGTGACTAGGGGATGTCAGTATCTTCCATGCTAGGTGGGTTATTCTCATGATATGTGTTGATTCACTATCATTCATGAGAAAGTGGCTGGTATTCGGGATGCCCAGTTCCATGCTCAAAATTCAAATCAAAATATAATAAAACAAAACTCCCCCAGGATTGTTGTTTGTATGGACGGTACCCGTGGATTTGGCCTGCCGTGGAGTGTGATTGATTGGTGAAGGGGGAGTAAAAACTTTACTATTCTGTTTGGGAACCGCCTATAATGTATCTAGCATGGAAGATACCAAGATCTCTCGGTTGTTATGTTGACAATGAAAGCATACCGCTCAAAATTATTATTCATCCCTGTTTTAAAAGCTCGAGCTCTGGCACCTCTGTAAATCAATGCTTCCCTTTGCGAAGGGCCTATCTATTTTACTTTACTGTTGAGTCATCATCCTCTTATAAAAAGGCACCAGTTAGAGAGCACCACCTTCGTTTGTATGCTTTGTTATTAATTGATATTGAGTATGATTGTGACTGGATCTCTTTTACCATGAATTACAATGTCTAGTCAGTCCTTGTTCTTTAGAGGTGCTCTGCATTTATGTTTTGCGGTCTCAGAAAGGGCTAGCGAGATACCATTATATCATATTATATCATGATTGTTTTGATAAAATTGTTGTCATCCGAGATTTATTATTATTACGCACTAGTTGATTATGCCATTGATATGAGTAAATGTGAGACCTAAATGTTATTGTGAATGTGGTTAGTCTATAATCTTTGCTGAAAATCTGAACATCAGTTAGACGTATTTACAACAACAAGACCAAACAGAGTTTGTAAAAGTTTTTCTTTATCACTTTCAGTTTGTCAACTGAATTGCTTGAGGACAAGCAATGGGTTAAGCTTGGGGGAGTTGATACGTCTCCATCGTATCTACTTTTCCAAACTCTTTTGCCCTTGTTTTGGACTCTAATTTGCATGATTTGAATGGAACTAACCCGGACTGACGCTGTTTTCAGTAGAATTGCCTTGGTGTTATTTTTGTGCAGAAATAAAAGTTCTCGGATTGACCTGAAAATTTACGAAGAATATTTTTGGAATTAATAAAAAATACTGGCGAAAGAATCAACCGGAGGGGGTCCACCACCTGGCCACAAGCCAGGGGGGCGCCCCCCCTAGGGCGTGCCCCCTGTATTGAGGGTCCCCTGGAGCTCCACCGACCTCGATTCCAACTCTATATATTCCTATTCGGGGAGAAAAAAAATCAGAGAGAAGACTTCATCACATTTCACGATACGGAGCCGCCGCCACCTCCTGTTCTTCCTTGGGAGGGCAGATCTGGAGTCTGTTTTGGGCTCTGGAGAGGGGAAATCGACGCCGTCGTCATCACCAACCATCCTTCATCACCAATTTCATGATGCTCTCCGCCGTTTGTGAGTAATTCCATCGTAGGCTTGCTGGACGGTGATGGGTTGGATGAGATTTACCATGTAATCGAGTTAGTTTTGTTAGGGTTTGATCCCTAGTATCCACTATGTTCTGAGATTGATGTTGCTATGACTTTGCTATGCTTAATGCTTGTCACTAGGGCCCGAGTGCCATGATTTCAGATCTGAACCTATTATGTTTTCATGAATATATGTGTGTTCTTGATCCTATCTTGCAAGTTGTAGACACCTATTACGAGTTATGATCCGCATCCCCCAGGGTGACAATAACTGGGATTCTTTCCGGTGATTACCGTAGTTTGAGGAATTCATGTATTCACTAAGTGCTAATGCTTTGGTCTGGTTCTCTATTAAAAGGAGGCCCTAATATCCCTTAGTTTCCATTAGGACCCCGCTGCCACGGGAGGGTAGGACAAAAGATGTCATACAAGTTCTTTTCCATAAGCTCGTATGACTATATATGGAATACATGCCTACATTACATTGATGAATTGGAGCTAGTTCTATGTCACCCTATGTTATAACCGTTGCATGATGAATGCCATCCGACATAATTATCCATCACTGATCCATTGCCTACGAGCTTTTCACATATTGATCTTTGCTAAGTTACTTTTCCGTTGCTACTTTTACAATCACTACAAAGCTGCTACTGTCACGTTTGCCATTGTTACCGTTACTTCCATACTACTTTGCTACTAAATACTTTGCTGCAGATATTAAGTCTTTCAGGTGTGGTTGAATTGACAACTCAGCTGCTAATACTCGAGAATATTCTTTGGCTCCCCTTGTGTCGAATCAATAAATTTGGGTTGAATACTCTACCCTCGAAAACCGTTGCAATCCCCTATACTTGTGGGTTATCAGTAAACTAGCAAGTATAGCAAGAAAAATATAAAAGCAAATAAAAAGTAGAACAAGTGAATGATAATTTGTGAGAAGGTACTTGATAGGAAAATGTTGATACTCCCCGACAATGGTGATGTCTACGACACAACTTTATTCTTGTAGACGTTGTTGGGCCTCCAAGTGCGGAGTTTTGTAGGACAACAGCAAATTTCTATCAAGTGGATGACCTAAGGTTTATGTATCCGTGGGAGGTGTAGGATGAAGATGGTCTCTCTCAAACAACCCTGCAATCAAATACAAGAAATCTCTTGTGTCCCCAACACACCCAATAAAATGGAAAACTGTAGAGGTATAGTAGTTCGGCGAAGAGATGGTGATACAAGTGTAGTATGGATAGTATAAATGGGTTTTTATAATCTAAATAAATAAAAAAGTGAGGTAATAATTGGTAAACAGTGAGGAAAATGGTATATTAATGCTTAGAAACAAGGCCTATGGTTCATACTTTTGCTCGTGCAATCTTTCAACAATGCTAACATAGTAGAATCATATGATCATCCCTCAACCTGCAACAAAGAACCACTCCAAAGTTCATATCTAGCGGAGAACATAAGATGAAATTGTTGTAGGTAGTAGAACCACCTCAAAGTTATCCTTTCCAATCAATCTATTGAGCTATTCCTACAAGTGTCACAAACAGCTCTAGAGTCCGTACAAAAATAACGCCTATGATACATATCAATTAACCCTAATGTCACCTAGATACTCCAATGTCACCTCAAGTATATGTGGGTTAATTATTCGACATTCATCAAAAAAATTCAGATTCATCATATTCAATCCAACACAAAGAACTTCAAAGAATACCCCAAGATTTCTATCGGAGAAAGTAGGACAAGAACGTGTATCAACCCCTTGCATGGATTACCCCATTGTCACCATGGGAATCTGCAAACTGAGTATCAAAACATATATCAAGTGAATCAATAGAACACCCCATTGTCACCAGGGTATCCACATGCAAGACATACATCAAGTGATCTCAAATCCAATATTCAATCCAACATAATGAAATCTCAAATGGAAAGATTCAATTCATCACATCAAGATAGCAAGGGACGAACACCATACGATCCAACTACATTAACAAATCTCATGATACATCAAGATTGTGACATCTCAAGAAGACGAGAGAGAGATCAAACACATAGCTACTTGTACATACCCTCAGCCCCGAGGGTGAACTACTCCCTCCTCATCATCGACACTATCAGGATGATGAAGGTGGTCACCGGTGATGATTTCCCCCTCTGACAGGGTATCGTAAAGGCTCCAGATGGGTTTTTCTTTGATATAAGAGGCTTGCGGTGGTGGAGCGGAATTTCTAGGTTAACTTTCGGGGGTTTCTGGATTTATAGGATTTTTCAGCGTTGGAATCACATCAGTCGGAGCCACGTGGGCCCCACAAGCTAATAGGGCACGCCATGTTGGCCTGTGGCCCACAGGTGTCTCCCCTCCGATGGTTCTTCGCTCCGGTATTTCTTATTTTCTCCAGGAAAAATCATAAATAAGTTTTGGGTGATTCTGAGAACTTTTATTATTCTAAATAAATCATATAAAGTGCATAAAACCCATATAAAAGTATTGTAAACATAGGAAAATATGGCATGAATACTTCATAAATTATCGATACGTTGGAGACGTATCAAAGGACGCGAAAAATCCTTCCTGATACTTGTGATCTGCGTTGGGTTTTTCCCCGAAGAGGAGGGGATGATGTGGCACAGTAAAGATAAGTATTTCCCTGATTGAGAACCAAGGTTATCGAACCAATAGGAGGACCACACAATTTCCCGTCTTCAGCACCTACACACAAAAGAGCACACACTTGCACCCAACGCTGGCAAGAGGATTGTCGGTCCCCTTGAACTCGTTACTTGCAAGCGATAAGTAGTGGTAGATAGATAATTTGATAAATATAAATTCAAAATAAATATAAAGTAAATAATGTCAGCAAGGTATTCACATATTTTGTAAATATATTTGGGAATAGACCCGGGGGCATAGTTTTCGCTAGAGGCTTCTCTCGAAAAAAGCAAAAGGTGGATAGACAAATTACTGTTGGGGAATTGATAGAAAAGCACATAGTTATGAAATATTTATTCACAGCAATGATCATGTATATAGTCATCACGTCCATAAGCAACTAGACCGACTCTTGCCTGCATCTACTACTATTACTCCAACCATCGACCGCTATCCAACATGCATCTAGAGTATTAAGTAAAAACAGAGTAATGCTTGGAGGAGGATGACATGATGTAGACAAAGTAAATCCAATTAATATAAACGAACCCCATCGTTTTACCTTTAAAGGCAGCAATACAATATGTTTCATGTCCCTTTCTTTCACTGCGATTGAGCACCGCAAGATTGAACCCACTACAATGCAACTCTCCCACTGAAGATAAATCAATCTAGTTGGCCAAACCAAACAATAGATTGGAGAGAATTACGAAGCTATAACAATCATGCATATAAGAATTCAAAGAAGACTCAAATATTTATTTGTGAATAATCTGAACATAAACCCACAATTCATCGGATCCCAACAAACGTAGCTGAAAAAGGTGATTATGTAAGATAGAACACCGCGGGAATCGCTGCGATCTTGGCAATAAAGAACATAGAGAGAGAAGGAGAGAGAGAGAAATAGCCATCTAGGTACTAACTACGGACCTATAGGTTTGTGGTGAACTACTCACACATCACCATGGGAGCAGCAAGGTTGATGTAGAGGCCCTCTGTGATCGATCCCCCCTCCAGCAGGGCACCGAAACAAGGCTCCAGATGAGCGCACGGCGGAATAGAGACTTGTGGCGGCAGAATAAGTGTTTCGAGAGGCTCTCTAGGGTGTTTGGAATATGTGTCAATTTATAGGCCAGATAATAGGGCCAGGAGAGCTGGGAGGTGGCCCCAAGCCATTGGGGCGTGGCCACCCCCTAGACGCGCTTGGCTTGGCGGCACCTCGTGTGCCCTCCGGTCTTCCTCCAAAGCTTCTCGGTCTTACTTTTGTTCGAAAAAAATCATCAAAAAGTTTCAAGGTATTTGGACTTCGCTTGGTATAGTATTCCTGAAAGTCCATAAACATGCAGAAAACAGCACTTGGCACTGAATTAATAGGTTAGTGGTCAAAAATAATATAAAACATCAAGTAAATGCTTAAAAAGTATCCTAGAATGATAATATAATAGCATGGAACAATCAAAAAATATAGATACATTGGAGACGTATCAGGTGAGTCTTATGTTTTTGTGCACATCACCAACCCGAATTGTAAAAAATGAGAAATACCACCTGGTATTGATATTCAATATTACCTAGTCACTATGTAGTATCTCAAGCTAATTTGAAATCAAAATTCGCAAAGCATCCAATAATTATATCTTGTTGTTTTTTTATTTGCCTTCGTAGCGTTATTTTCCGAGGTGTCCTTAGAGTTTCACAGAAACTTTCTGGACACCCCATGTGCAAGGGGTCGTTGACCCCCGTGCGCACGGGGTGCCAAGAAACTCTTACTACACCCCGTGTGCACGGGGTCCAACGGGCAGAAATGTCCACCCGACCAAATACACTATGAAACTCTCTTCTTTGCTTTCGATTATGATTTTTATCTTGTGCCTATTCAGAATCTACCACCAAGTGTTAATTCTAAATACCATTTTTACTCTCTTACAATGGGTATTTGTTCTTGTGGTAGAACTTTATGATCATCTTCTTCTCGGCTCATGCTTCAACTTGCCTTATCTCACTACTTGCACTATCTATTATCTACTTGAGTGAGATAAGCTTTTGAGCATGTGTGTAAGGTATATCCGATGCTCATTGGTTTTTGCTTAGTTCATATGTTGTGCTTTGTGTGCGGTCTCGGGTGGATTTACCACTTTGATATAATTTGGACGACTTGAATGATTTTTGATATTATTGGTGCATTCATCATGTATGGGTTCTTTGTTGGCTTTTCGCCCACAGGATCGATCACATCAAATTACAACAAACACACGTGCACGAAAAACTGATATCCGAGGGTATGTCTCGTACCCTTAATTTTTCCTCCTTATTTATTTTCTCCTTTTTTCTCTACTTTCGTGGATTAGGAGACTCTCGAGAATAGTGTCCATAGTCCTGACAATTGTTGCAGCGAACTTTAGATTTGTCGAACTTCCGGTACTTCTGCTTATCTTTCTCCTTATTGCGCAAGAACAACAACTGCTCCTCTTCTTGGTCACGTTCACATTCCTTCAACGTCAACTCATAGGTCTTTAGCCGCCCGATCACCTCCATCACCGACATCTTCGTCACATCGCCCACTGCTCGATGGTGCCAACAATCGGTGAAAACTTGTCGGGAACGGATCGTAGTAATTTCTCCACAACCGCGATGTCCTCCATCTTTCATCCAAGAGCTCGCTTCTCATTAACCAAGTTGGTTAGTTTTAACACAAATTCACCAACCCCTTCTGATGCCTTCATGCTCATCCTCTTGAACTCCCTCCTTAGAGCTTGAACACGTGCCTTCTTGACACAATCATCTCCAGCATGCATCTCCCTGAGCGCTTGCCAAGTTTCCTTTGCCATCTGTTTCTCCGATATAGTCAAAACGGCATCAGACATGCCTTGGGCTATGGCAGCGAAAGCTTATTGGTCCTTTGTCTCTTCGACCGCACCATCACCTTCCACCGCAGCGCAGACTCCACGTGCACGCATGAAAATCTTCATCGATTTTCTGTCGTCCGTGACACAACTTGACGACGATGAAGAATCCTTCAACTTTACCGTGACGCAACTTGATGGTGGAGCCTCCACACCTTGCTCTAGATACCATTGTTGGCTTTTCCCGAGGATCGAACACACAATCACACTTCAGCTCGACTAGTCATGTACGCGCAACTTGGCATGATGTATATGAACTAGCTCTTACACTCAATATCTCGCCGGTGCTCACGCAAACACAAGGACCAAAAAAATGAGAAAAGCAATACTGAGATATTTACGAGGCATAACATGTGCCTCTGGCCATCTTCGTGTTGCTGCATTCGCTTGCATGTGTTTTGGTCCCGGTGTTTGCGTGAGCGCTGGCGAGATATCGAGTGCAAGAGCTAGTTCGTATACGTCGAGCTGAGTTGCGCGTACACGACTAGTCGAGCTGCAGCATGATTGTGTGTTCGATCCTTGGGAAAGCCAACATTCTTTTGTCCAAATTGTATCTCTTTAGATCTTGGTAGGCTTGTGCATGCATATTTATTTATATACTTCCTCATGCCTTGCTTTCTCTACTTGATCCTCTACCTATGGTAAACGCCATAATATCCTTAATGGTTATAGATGTGCATGAATTTCGAGTTCATATCCATATGCACATATTTAATGTGGAGTTTGCCATATGTACTATAGTTATGCTAACTACTTCGGACCCAATAAATTTGGGGACCAAATTGTACCTTAATGTGTTTTAGGTACTTTGGAGAACTATATTGGATGCTTGGCTTATTCATGAGGAAGGTGGAGACACCTTGGGAAACTATTAGAGCAAGCAGGGTTGATTCCCTGATTTGAGGAAGAAGATAAATGAAAACTTGGTTCGGTTGTAAATGTTTAATTCTCTTCATGAAAACCGGGTTAACTGAAATTTGGTTCAATTTGTTGGATATGCATCGAACTCCCACACTTACTGTATTCTCAATAAATCCACGGGATGCATTGAGGGAACGGTGAATGTAGAGCATGATGAGAATAACGGCTCACATGTAGAGCAATTTGTTGCAAGTGTTGTAGGTGATGAGGCTCATTCCCATGCTACAAGTACAATGGGGAATGGTTAGATTTTTCCACAAGAAACACCCCGTGTCCGTGTAGAAGAAGAAGGACTAAGAGCCCCTCTTGTGGATCCACCACAAGGGAAGTCATCGCCCCCAATGAAAGAGCGAGATGCTATGGGAGATCATGTACCTATCCAAGAACAAGACCAAGTCCCTCAAGTTCCCGAGCTACATCAAGGGACCCTTAAAGAAATGCTCCCTCCGTAACAAGTACTTACACCATGCAATTATTTGAATTAGATTAAACATTTTATAAGGTGCATCATGGCATGATTAGTACTTGTTGAGTTTATGTTTCTTGCAAAAGCTTGAACCTCTTTTTTTTGCATCTACGAGACATTTGAGAAAAAGCATATCATGTGGATCTATAAAACCATGCTCATGGTTCACTTATCCCAAATATGTCAATTAAGCAATTTGGTGCATGTAAAATTCTCAATGTGCTCTTATGTGCAATATTGATAAAATTGCAAAAAACACTCTTTTGGGTTGTAGTATTTGCTCCCACACTTAGTAATTCATTTTTACTCAAATAAGATCAATTTGCTCCATGTGCATTGTGCCATGTGCCATGTGACCAAGCTCATATGCTAAGATCACATTTTTATAATAACGAAATCATTCATTGATACCATGTTCTTCTTTTTTGTATCTTTTTGTCTGTGCAAGTTTCTTTGTGGATACCCATCTTGATGATTATTGGCCACTTAAGAAACTTATACACATAAGAAAGTCCATATCTCGCTTTCATATCCTTTTTGTTTACTACGGGTCCTTGGGATTGTCTCTTCTATGATTCTTTGATGGATTTGGTAAGAGGATGAGAAGTGAGTGCTTGTATGTATTTCTTATATCTTTGCACTCATCAGTTTTTGGACAAATTTTCTCATGTTTTATCTTCTTGTTGCATTCCTTGGATCCATAATATAGTTTGAGCTCCTCCATTTATTCATAAATGGGTATGTTCATTTGATTCCACCCTCATATGAGAAATGCACAAATTAAGGAGGAACTCGTACTATATTGGCCTTCTAGATTTATTCCATTTTGGCATTTGATGCCAATGGGGGAGAAGTTTAGAGGGTTTAGGAGAAGTGGGCTGGTTCTTGTCATTCATGCATATCTACATTTGTTTTGTATGCTCGTTGCTTGTATATAGAGAAAACTCCGTCAAGTTTATGTCATACAATATATGCAATGGAATTCAAGTGCATTCACACATGCATATGTTGTGGGGGAGTTTGCTATATATAGTGTGGTTCTGATACGTCTCCAATGTATCTGTAATTTTTTATTGTTCCATGCTATAATATTATCATTCTATGATGCTTTTTGGGTGTTTATATACCAATTAATATTATTTTTGAACACTAACCTATTAACCCAGTGCATAGTGCCAGTTGTTGTTTTCTGCATGTTTTTGACTTTTCAGGTTTACAGTACCAAACGAAGTCCAATTGCCCCTATACTTATTTATGAATTTTCTGGACCAAAAGAAGACCTGGAAGCTTCGAGAGGAGGCCGGAGGCTCCACAAGGGAGCCACAAAACAACAAGGCGTGCCCGGGGGGTGGTCGTGCCCTGTTATGTGGTGGCCCCCTCGGGCATCTCCCGACGCCCCTCTCTTTCCTATAAATTCCAAAAATCATAGAGAGCCTCCTGAAACATTTTATTTCCGCCGCGGCAAGTCTCTGTTCCGCCGTGTGCCCATCTGGAGCCCTGTTTTGGTGCCCTGCTAGAGGGGGGATCGATCACGGAGGGCCTCTACATCATCCTTGTTGCTCCCATGGTGATGTGTGAGTAGTTCACCATAGACCCGCGGGTCTGTAGTTAGTACCTAGATGGCTATATCTCTCTCTCTTGATCTTCAATACAATGATCATCGCATCTTCGCTTTGATCTATCCGATGTAATTCTTTTGTGTTGTGCGTTTGTTGGGATCCGATGAATTGTGGGTTTATGTTCAGATTCTTCATGATAAAATATTTGAGCCTTCTCCGAATTCTATTATTATTATTATTTACATGATTATCATAGCTTCATAAATCTCTCCGATCTATTGAAATAGTTTGGCCAACTTGATTGATATTTCTTCAGTGAGAGGGGTGTGTTGTAGTGGGTTCAATCTGGTGTATTTCTATATCCCAATGATAGAAGGGGACAAGGACACGTCGTTGTATTGTTGCCACTAAGTGTAAATGATGGAGTTAATTCATATTGATTGAGTTTTCTTTGTCTACGTCATGTCATTGTTCTCTAAGCAGTACTCTATTTGTCATGAACTTAATACTTAGAGAGGCAAGCATATAAGCGCTCTTGACGTGGAGTAATAGTAATAGGTGCAGGCAGGAGTCGGCCTATTTGTTTATGGACGTGATGCCTATATACACATAATCATAGCGGTGAATAAATATTGCATAACTATGCGCTTTTCTATCAATTGCCCAACAGTAATTTGTTTACCCACCGTATGCCTACTACATGAGAGATGACACTAGAAACTATGGCCCCCCAGGTCTATTCACTTATATATTTACAAAACATTTCAACACCTTGCTGCCATTTATTGAATTTTTTTTTATTTCGCAATTTACTTTATTCAACTATCATCTACGCACTTCACTTGCTTGCAAATAACGAGTCCTAGGGGATTGACAACCTTCTTGCCCATGTTGGGGGCAAGTGTTTGCTTCTTTGTGTGCAGTCGGTGAAGATGGGGGGTTGTGTGTTACTCCTATTGGTTCAATAAACCTTGGTTCTTAACTGAGGGAAATAGTTATCAGTATTGTGTTGCATCACCCATTCCTCTTCGCGGAAAACCTAACGCAGATCACAAGTATCACGAAGGATTTCTGTCGCCGTTGCCGGGGAGTATCACTAACCTACTATCAAGTAACTTTGCACATATTATCATTCACTTGTTCTTCTTTTTATTTTTAGTTATATTTTTCTTGCTTCATCAAAATAGAAAATACAAAAATATTTAGCTTTGCTAGTCACTAGTTTACTTCTTTGCTTGTTAGTTTGCTTGTCCTTCTTGTTACTTTGCTTGCTCGGTCACCATGTCTCAAGATACTACTAAGTTGTGTGACTTCTCAAATACTAATAACAATGATTTTATTAGTACTCCTATACTACATGTCACTAGTGCGGAGTTTTATTGTCGGTGCACTAGGAATGGGGTACCCAGTGCCCCTGACTTATGCACAGGCGGTAGTAGCAGAACCCCATCAAGACCCAATCCAAGCCAGAGAAGCCACTCTACGTGAGATCAAGGAGCTCATCAAGAAGGTGAATCCAAGACCAAGACCTGGCAGAGGCAGCCTACGCTGGCTAGCTACGCCGGCAAGGATGATGCAACACCCAGAACGGGCCCAACCCGCGCCCCCGGTGCCTGCCGGCGACCAAGGCGCACGCCCATCCAAGAAGACCCGGCAAGCCGTCCCCCGGCAGGCGCGAGCTAATCAGCCACCGATCCACCGCATCGCAGCGCTAGTCAGTTGTCGATGCAGTGTCGAGCCCTCAGGTGGCTAAGTGGCTCTCGCTAAGCACGTGGCAACACACCGGAAGACAGATTATGCCCAGTTGACACCTGTCCAGAGGCGTTTCAAGATACTAAGCAGCAGGCAGCCAAGCGGTGGTGAAAGCTTGCCAGGGTTGTGCCCCCACACGCCACCTAGGCTAGCATTTATGGCATTTTGTCCTAAGTACCAGAGTTAGGTATGATAGTTGTGTTAGCTATCTAATCACTAGGTAATGTCTGTTTTGCCAATGTGGTTGCCCCTTGACCTATAAAAGGAGGCCCAAGGCAACCTAGCTCAAGATTCGGACCCTTGGACACTTGTACTTGCACAGTAGCTCCCCCGAAGGTGACCTGGCTGGGTTTGAGCGTTGTGTGTGTTTCGTGCTCCTCTGATTAGTCCACCAAAGCAGGAGTAGGGTTTTACGCTTCTCAGCGGCCCGAACCTGGGTAAAACACCAGTGTCTCATCGCCGCACCGTCTCATGGCCTTGGCTCTTTGTGCAATGTGACTTCACCCCCGCCAAACCACAAAGGGACTCATGGTCCCATAGGTGATCGTGTGCATCCTGCCTCGACATCTTTGGCACACCAGGTAGGGGGTGGCGTCATTTGCGTGAATCTAAGTTCATGAGCGGCGCGTCGATCTTCATCGCCGTCTTCTTCATCCATGGCTCCCAAGAAGAAGGTCGGCGCGACCGCGCATCCCTCCACTTCGAATGCCCCCTTGCATGCGACCGCGGACGCCATTGGCACCACGGCGGAAGCGAATGAGGCAGGCATCGTGGGCGACGCGACTGGCGCAGGCAGCACCGCCGTCGTGTCTCCCGGGGCCGGAGCTGGACTGAGGAGTGCCGAAGAAGAGCAACTCAGCAACATCTTGGCGAGCTCGGCCCTAGTGCTGCGGGAGGGGAAAACGTTCAGTCTTCACCTCCCTGCCGCACTGGTGGCCACGGCCGCCACAGCGGTGCCCAATCTGGGGGCAGCCGTGATCCTCCAGCAGCACATGTCGCAGGCGTAGCTGCTGGGCACGCGCCTCGCCCGGAGCAAGGCGGAGCGCCAAGCGGAGCCGTAGACCCACAAGCTCGACCTCCTCCATGTCAGACCGCCTCGGCGACTAGCGCCCAGCGGCAAGGACGTGGCAACGCTCCTCTTGGTTCCACCAGGAATCGAGCGACGTCGCGGCCTACCTCCTTAGCCATGCCAACCACGGCAGCAGAAGCGATGGCGCGGGCCCAACTACTGCTAAGCTTCCCGCCAGCGGCTGACAAGATGGACGAGTGGAGAGCCACCATCCAGAGTTCGATCGGCTTCGGCGAAGCCAGCAAATCACAGTGCGCAGAGCCGTCGAGATACCCGCAGACGGCGACGGCGGCCCGGGCTGACGATCGCGTCGAGGGGGCCATGCCAACGGTGCAATCTCCTCCGCAACAATGGTCCCAGAGGTAGCCACAGCAAGCTCCACATGCCGACGAGCCCGATGAGGCATCTATGGTCTCGTCCGGCTCCCACGATCACCCGGACCAGCGGTGTGTCCTGAACGACCGATGGAGGGAAGACGCACGCATCACCATAGAGCGATGCCGGGAAGCACACCGCCAATCTGACAGGCGCAATGGCCCATATGTTGGCAACCCCGCGCCCAGTGTTGGCGGGTACCTGCCTTATGAGGTTGGGTGTCGGGACCACTATCCTAAGCCACACAAATCTAGCATGTAACACATCATATAGCTTTGCGGCCTCATGCACGATGCATAACGGCTGCCACCTTACCTTGGCCAGACCGTTTGCGCCTTTTGGCTCACGTATATGATTATGTCGCTAGCATCCATATGTCAAGAACCCTGGTCGACATGACTAGTTATAGACCCAAGTGGCACAACCATACAGGGACGGGCATACGTAACCTAGCAATGCAGGTGTCGGTCATCGGCATGTGTAGACGAGTCGTAGCAAGCTACAAGGACTCCATTACACCGCGTGACATTTCCCCGTAGGGACAGACACAGCAGCAAGAAGGATACACGCCGGTCAATCAATGTGTCCGGAGTAGTAGCAAGTTACCAAGGCTCATGGAAGCACAAAGAGACATTTCCCCATAAATAAGGCTACTAAAGGCATATAGCTAGGTGTCGAATCCCACACATACCAATGCATTACAAACATACACGCAATATGCACGATATGTGTAGATACAACATGGCATCACAACATAACTCTATAACAAATACATTTATTTAGAAGGCTCTAGAGAGCCTACATAATATAATGTTACAAGCAGAGGGTCACATGACCCATCATTCAGAGCATACAATCAACAAGCGGAAGATATATGTCCGGGTACAGACATCTACTAAAAGCGGCTAGAAGAGCCTGAAAAGCTACAACGACCCTACAAAAGGAGCCATACCTCTGTCTGGGATTCCCAAGCTAACCCGGTCAACATCGAACTTCACGTCATAGGGATCACTAATGAGACTGACGTCTCCTTTGCAAAAACATAAATTAAGCAAATGTGAGTACGAAGGTACTCAGCAAGACATACATTAGAACTAGCTACATATGCATCATTGTCAACAAAGGGGGTTGTGGAGTTTATTGCAGCAAGCCAGCTTTGACTCTTGGCTAACCTGTACTACGACTACAAGTATTATCTTTGAGGTGGGACAACGCACACAAGTCCACATATTCACCAAATCAATACACCACTATGGATCCACTCCCTTCTCCCTACGAGAAGGCCATCCATAGCACTCATGCTTATCTTGCGCATTTTAGAGTATCCCTTTAACAGGGTCACAAGTAGTCCATATCTGAGGACGCGGCTATTCGAACAGATTCATTCACCCTACAGGGGTATACTTCTTCACACACACTCCTGCCACTTACCGTCATGTGCACGTAAAAAGGCACCTCGGCAAACTTCAAGCGGAAGCCCAGCGAGGGAGTCCACCATGACCATTAACCACACAAGATTCTAGTCCAGGTTTATCGCCTATTTGAGACTGAACCCGCAACAGAAGTTCGGCCGAAGTTTCCATCACAGCCCCAAACGATGTGTGCAGGGTTCCCAAGCCCACCTCGATGGATGGTACTACGCTTGGTACACCGGGCCACGGTGCATCTACCGCGCCATAGCCTACCCCTCCGGCCAGCACTATGCATGGCCGCCAGCACATCCTACAAACACCAGAAACTAGTTGCAACTCCTGGACAGAGATCAAGGCGATTAATAAGCCGAGAGGGTCAATTAAAGATCCCAATGTGCGGTAGTATCTTGTCTTGGATAACATACACAGAACTCAGTTCTTAAGGACGGTCCCAATGAGACAACCCACCATGTACTCCTACATGGCCTCTCATTGCTACCTTTACCAAATCGGATTCACACACTTAGCTCTCACACAGCAGGACATGAACACCTCCATCCCGATCCATCGCCCAGATGGATCAGAGCCAACACGACTCTAAGCATAGCAGGCACAGTAAGCAAGCATGGATGAGTAAGCACAACAAGGCTCAATCAGTTGCTACTCATGCTAAGTGGTTTCAAATTTACTGTGGCAAAGACAGGTCATGCAAAGGAATGGGTTCAACTACCGAGAACATGTAACAGTTGAATCGTTGTTGTCCTAATGCAGTAAAGAAGAGCAGGAGCGAGAGAGTGGGTTCATATCAGTATGCTCAAGGGGGGTTGCTTGCCAGACAGTTCTGAAGATAGTAGTTCTCTTCATCAGTGTCAACGATCACAACGTCGGAACCATCGTCTACCGAGAAGGAACATCACCGACAAGCAAGAAGGAACACATTCAATGCAATGCCACAAACATGATGTATGATATGACATGTTAAGGTACATAAGTGACCTAATGTAATAGCTAGTCATATTAATTGAAGTGGAATTCAAATATATACTAAATTCCAACTCCAACACTATTTATTAATTTATCCTAATCATGAAATGTCCTACTTGGTGATGTTAACATGCTCAAACCTACATGAACATGGCATAAACAGATTCCTTGTATTTTTCTGATCATTTTTCATATATAAATTATTTCTGTCCGAGTTATAGATTAATTTCTATGATTTTTCAAAGTTTCTATTATTTATCGGAATTTCTAAATCATTTCTTATTTATTTAAAATCCCAGAAATGGATTACTGCGTCACCATGACATCAAAGTGAGGTCAGGAGGCAAACTGACCGTGCAGAGTCAAACCTGACGTGTGGGGTCCACATGTCAGCGTCACAAAAACTAAAAGGGGTTTAATTAAAAATTAACAGGGCCCTGGGCCCACTTGTCATACACACTAATAACTAACAGGGTTTAGTTAACTCACTAACTAAACTAATTAGCAGTGGGGCTCATCTGTCAGTGGCTCTAGGGGTTAGTTAGCAGGGCCATTAGTCGCTAATGGATGTGCCACGCCAGACCCGCCGGCGGCTCAACGCCGGCGACCATCAGTAGCGGCGGAGGGCTTCGGGATTCACCGTCCGGCTTCTGATCGATGCGCGGAGGGGTGCGTTCGAAGGCCAAAAGTGCACCGCATTCGACTGAGCAAGCAGAGGGACGCAGGGAGGGCGGGAGCTACGCTGGCGAGCATCTGAGCGGGGGCCAGAGTTCGGTGGTGCACGGGCGCGAAGCTGGGGTGTGAGGCAGGCGGGGTTGCGGGTGGAGTTGGGCTCCTGGAGCCTCCAGGAGCTCGTCCACATGCTCAGACGCGAGCTTGGGGAGCCCTGGCCACGGCGGCGACGAGCCACGGCGGCGGGAGGTCTTGGGTCCGGTTGGGATCACGGTTAGAGCACGGAATGACCATGGGGAAGGAGGGGAAAGAGGAAGAGGCTCACGGCGGTTTGCTTGGTGCGGTCGGCGAGCTCGAGGGCTTTCTGGACGGAGCAAATCAATGACAAGGTTGCCGGCGGCCGAAGCTCGAAGATGGGGTCAACGTCGGTGATGCGGTGCTTCCCGCATGGATTTTCTAGGGGGAGAGGACGAAGACGATGGCACGGAGCTTCTGGGCATGGCTACGGGGCTTGGCGAGGTCAGTGTCCATGGCTATGGCGAACGGCGGCGATGGCTGCTCTCGGGTGGGCGAGAGAGAGAGAGCAGAGGAGGGGGAGAGGGACGGCAGGGAGCGAGGGGGAAGAGAGAGGAACGTGCGGGGCACCTCCTGGCGAGCGGATGAGGTGGAGAGGCGAGCAGCTCCGTGGCAAGCAGGAGCTGGCCAAGAGCGTGCACGCGGGCGACACGGTGGCATCCTCCTAGCAAAGGAAGGAGACGAATGGCGCCTGGGCCAGTTGGGCTGCTACAGTGCTGGGCCTCAGGTAAGGTTCCTTTCTTTTTTTATTTCCTTCTGTTTTCTATTTCTTTTAGTTGTTTTGATTTTGTTTCAGAACCAAATCATTTTTTGAAAATCTTCAAAATTGTTCCTGTCATTGAGTGGAATATTCCACACACAGTGAACATTTTGTTTTTCTAATTTGGACAGATTTTTTTATTTAAAGCAGAGCAAAATAATTAAACAATTCCCAAAACAATTTTCTATGGTTTCAAATATTTATTTTGAAACCTAAGAAATGGTTGGTTTGTACCAGTTATTTTATTTTAGGAAAATCCCATTTGCTAGGGTTTTATGAAGGCCATTTTGGTTCATTGAAATTATTTTTAAGTTGAACCAGGTTGAAATTTATTTGGTGCTAGGGTTTGATCATCCCCATTTCAGATTCATTTGAATTTTAACATGATGCATGGATGCCACTGATGCAACTAACATGATTTTTCTACAAACAAATTATAGGGTTGTGACATTGGGTGCCCTGCCTTCACTCGCGAGCTGCAACAGGTCCGCTGGCCATCGGCCCGAGCCTTCAAGCCTGAGCTAACGGAGAAATATGACGGGAAGCTGAACCCGGCGGAGTTCCTGGGCATCTATACGACAGCCGTTCAAGCTGCCGGAGGAAGAGATGAGAAGGTGCTCGCCAACTACTTCCCTTTGGCCCTCAAGCCAAATGTGAGATCATAGCTGATGCACCTGCCGGAGAACTCTATTTTATTATGGGCTGATTTGTGCAACGAGTTTGTCGGCGCCTTCACAGGTGGCCACCAGGAGCCAGGACAGCCCAGCGACCTGCAAGTCCTTTCGCGGAAGGAATGAGAGACCCTGAGGAAGTACATCCAGAGATTCAGTCGAGTGCATCGCAATATTCCAGAGATACACCCCACAGCCATGATTGCCGCGTTCCATTCGAACGTGCGCAACAGGAGGATGCGGGCCAAGATAAATGTGAAGCTCCCCAAGACCGTCAATGGGATGTACACATTGGCGGACAAGTGTGCTCGTGCTGAGGAAGGAAGGCGACTCCTCGAGGAGGAGGCTGGTGTCGAAGTCGACTCCGATGACGACGATGATGCCTCTGGCTTGAAAGGGAGAAGCAGAAGGCGCAACAAGAAGCGCAAAGGGAAAGCAGTGTTGGCCATTGAGAGCTCTGGTAATCTCACTGCCGGCAAGAAGGCCAAGGCCAAGACCCCCGGCAAGGGAGCTGCCGCGTGCGTTGATTGCCGGGAGGCCGTGGCAGCAGAGAAAACCGGAAAATCTGACGGGACGTACAGCAAGATCAACCGCACCAAGGGCCATGATCTCCAAGAATGCCGCCAAGTGGAGCAGCTTGCTGAGAAGAAGAAGGCTGAGTACGAGAAGCATGACAAGGAGAAAGGCCAAGATGGAGCTGCCGAGAAGGGTCATGGTGGTAGAGGAGGGCGCCGCGGCAAGGCCCCGCGGTAGAAGGAAAAACCTGCTACAGGTCGTGAGAAGAAAGAGGAAGATGATATGAGTGATGATGATGATGATGAAGAATCCAGTGATCGAGAGTTCGAGAAGGCAACTAAAGCCATGTGTGTTTACGGGGGTGCATCCTTGCATTCCTTTGATGATATGATGCAATGCCTAGCTTTATTATCGTGTGCATAGGTTCTGCGCCTGGCGTTGTACAGAGGGTTACATGCACTGCGGCAAGGCTTGGACAAAAGGTGGTTGCCGGGGACTGAGCCCGGCAGCCGTGCCTTACGGGTAGAACTTACGAAGATGCGCAATATTCCATGAGTTAAGCACTTTGGTGCCATCTTCGGTCTCCAGATGGACTACGCCAGGTCTGGTGACTCGTGCTACCCGGTAAGTGCCTTCCCACTTCGGCGTCAACTTGTTGGTACCCTTGGCAGACTGAACACGCCTAAGGACAAGGTCGCCTTCCTCAAGGCTCCTGGCGTGGACCCTGCGGCTATGATAGCGGCGTAGGGCTTGCTGGTAGCATGCAGCATGCACAGCAGCCCGGAGACGATCTTCCTCAAGGAGCATGGCGTCGTCATGCTATAGCTGCTTTTGTTCTACTTCATCGTAGGCAAGTACTCGGGGTGACCCGTATATGAGTTTCGTGGGGAGAACTGCTTTCGCCCCATACACTAGGGAGAAGGGCGTCTGGCCAGTAGCTCGATTTGGTGTTGTTCTGAGGGACCAAAGAACCACCGGCAGCTCATCTATCCAATGCTTGCCGCATCTCCGCAGCTTATCGAAAGTTCTTGTCTTGAGTCCATGCAACACTTCAACATTCATCCTCTCGACGTGCCCGTTGCTCCATGGGTGGGCAACAGAGGCAAAGGAGACCTTGCTTCCAAGGTTTTGGATGTACTGCATAAAGGTGCGGCTCGTGAACTGGGTGCCATTGTCGGTGATCACCCTATTGGGCACTCCAAAATGGCACACCAGTCCTTTCATGAACTGGACCGCTGACTACGCGGTCACCTTCCTCACTGGTTCCACCTCAGGCCACTTTGTAAACTTGTCTATTGCTACGAACAAGAATTCAAAGCCCCCGACAGCACGGGGAAAGGGGCCCAAAATATCAAGCCCCCAGACCTCTTGGTGACTAGCTCAGTTGCATCTTGGAGGGCAGTGGGCCAATAGAAACCCTGTCAGAAGGCTTTTCCGACAAGGGCTCTTTATCCTATGTGAGACCCACACATGCCTCCTTGAATCTCTGCCAACAGCTTCAGTCCATCTTCCCGGCAAATGCAGCTTAATTTCACACTGTTTGGTCTTTTTCTGTACAGAGTGTCATTGACAAACTGGTACATACTTGACTGTCGAGCTGCTTTTTCGGCTTCTTCTTGTTCCTCGGGAAGTTCTCCTGTTTGAAGGAAATGGACCATGTGTTGTGCCCAAGCTAGAGCCTATGGCTCAACAACAAGGACTAAAGGCATCTCCTTGTTCGTGGGAGCGCTTATCTCGACCGCAAGAATCTGTGGTTCCGTAGGAGGGAGCTGCTCACCAGGCAAAGTGAGACTGTCCCTGGCAGCTTCTCTACCAGTGGCTTCAAGAAGCTCTGCCGGGAAATGCTTGCTGGTGTTCAGCTTTCTTCTTTTCCTGGTGATCGTTGATGGGGATACTGATGGCTGGGTGAGGTGGAGGACAAAGGTTCCTGGTTCCACAGGGAGCTTTTGCGCAGCGCACTTTGATTGATGATCAGTGATGTTGTTTTCCGCACGCGGCACATGCTCTATTTGTAATCCATCAAAGTGCTCCTCCAGATTCCTCACCGCTTCCATGTATGCTTCCATCAATGGACTTCGATAATCTTTGTTGACTTGTCTCACCGCGAGTTGAGAATCTCCTCGGATGATCAGCTTCTTGATCCCCAACTCCACCACGATCCCAAGCCCGGCAAGGAGCCCCTCATACTCAGCAGGTTGTTGGTGGCTTCCTCCCGGGGAAAGTGCATTTGGACCACATATTTGAGATGCTCTCCGGTAGGGACAATGAGGAGCACGCCTGCTCCGGCGCCCTGAAGTGAGAAAGCACCGTCAAAGTACATGATCCATTATTTAGGTGCTTCTTTGTCGGAGAGAATTGTATCTGGAACCTCTTCATCTGGCGTGGGTGTCCATTCTGCAATGAATTCCGCCAACCCCCTCCTCTGGATAGTGGAAGTATTCTCATACTTCAGATCAAAACTTGACAGCGCCAGCGTCCACTCAACTATCCTACCAGTGGCTTCAGGGTTCCTCAATATGCGCTGCAGCGGAAAGCGAGTGACAACAGTGATCTTGTGGGCTTGGAAGTAGTGGCACAGCTTCCTCGAGGCCATGAGAAGGCCGAAGATTAGCTTTTGCACTCCAGAGTACCTTGACCTAGCCCCTTGTAACAAGGAGCTGACAAAGTACACCGGCCGCTGCACCACCTTCTTCTTCACCACTTCCTTACAAATACCCTCACTTGCCGGCTTAGGTTCCCCTTGGTTTGTATCTGGTCCTGCCGCGGATGTTTCGGTTCCACCCCCGATAACATTAGTCGCAACAGTTGCATCTTCATTCACTTCTCGCTACGTCATCAGTGCTACATTAACCACTTGATTCGTTGCTGCCAGATATAGTAGCAACGGTTCTTGTGGTTTTGGCGTGACCAAGGTGGGAGCGGAGGAAAGGTAGGTTTTCAAGTCTTGCAGTCCTGCTTCTGCTTCCGGGGTCCACTTTACTGGAGCGGCCTTCTTCATAATCTTGAAAAATGACAGGGCGCGCTCAGCAGATTTGGAGATGAACCTACTCAACGCGGCAATGCATCCGGCCAAGCGCCTTACATCCTTGACAGACTTGGGTGCTTGTATCTGCTCAATCGCTTTGATCTTGTTGGGATTGGCTTATATTCCTGGACACAAAGAAACCAAGTAGCTTGCCGGACGGGACACCAAACACACACTTCTCAGGGTTGAGCTTCAAATTGATCTTGCGCAGGTTGATAAATGTTTCTTCCAAGTCTTGTATGAGAGTTGCTCCATCCTTGGTTTTGACTACTATGTCATCCATGTAAGCTTCCACGTTCCTGTGCAACTGAGGTTCAAATCCAATCTACACGACCCTTGCAAAGGTAGAACCAGCACTCTTTAATTCGAAGGGCATACGTACAAAGCAGTACGTGCCACACGGAGTTATGAACGCGGTCCTGTCCTCATCTTTCTTGGCCATGAAAATCTGGCGGTATTCGCAGTATGCGTCCAAGAAGGAAAGCAAGTCACACCTGGAAGTGGAATCAACAATCTGATTGATGCGCGGCAAGGGAAAAGGGTCCTTCGGGCATGCTTTGTTTAAGTCGGCGAAATTAATGCAAATCCTCCATTTCCCATTTGCCTTGCCCACCACTACCAGGTTGGCTAACCATGTTGGATGCAACACTCCTCTGACGAATCCAGCTGCTTCAAGCTTCTTGATCTCTTCGGCAATGAACTGCTGTCGCTCCAAGGCTTGCTTCCTAACTTTCTGCTTGACGGGCCTGGCATGAGGGCAGACATCAAGGTGGTGCTCAATTACCTCCCTGGGAACACCGGGGATGTCAGATGGTTGCCAAGCAAACACATCCACATTCGCCCGCAGGAAGGCAATGAGCACGCCTTTCTATTTGTCATTAAGGGTGGCACTGATGGTAAACGTACCACCAGCGCCATCCTACCCTGCGGGGACCTTGTTCGACACAGGATAAGTGACCTTGGATCTCTTGCTAGTAGAACTCTCCGGCAGGTCATCTACGGGTGCAGCGCACTCTGAAGAGGCGCGCTTCCTGAAGTCCTTGCCGACGTCTCTGCTAGAATTCTTCCTTTCCTTTGATTCCTTGGTGGGAGTTGGTGCTTCCGTGACTTCAGCTGCTACTGCGTCTCGATACATCTTGTCCACACATATGACTGCATCCTTCTTATCAGATGGTATGGAGATGATTCCTATGGGCCCTTGCATTTTCAAAGTGTTGTAAGCATAGTGGGATGCTGCCTTACAATGACAGCATCCCACTATGCTTACGACCAAGAATTCCATTGTAAGGCAGGGGGAGCTCGACCACGTCAAACATCACTTTCTCAGTCTGGTAGTTCAACTCCCCGCCAAATGGCACATGCAAAGTGATCTTTCCCTTGGGTTGGCTCCTGCCGGGGTTGACTCCTTGGAATGTACCCGTAGCCTTGAGCTCTCCGTCAGGGATCTGCAGTCTTTCAACCACCTTAGGGGAGATTAAGCTCAACCCCGCCCCGCCGTCAACTAACATCATGGTTACTTTGAGGTTGCGGATTGTTGGGGAGACCAACAATAGCAAAAATCTGACCGCAGTGGTGTGGTCAGGATGATCCTCTTCATCAAAGATGATAGGCATGCGGGACCATTTGAGTGGCCTTCTGGACTCTGTAGCCGGCTCCACGGCGTTGATCTCACGTGCCCACTGCTTGAGCTGGTGGTGAGAGGAATGCAAGGATGCACCCCCGTAAACACACATGGCTTTAGTTGCCTTCTCGAACTCTCGATCACTGGATTCTTCATCATCATCATCATCACTCATATCATCTTCCTCTTTCTTCTCACGACCTGTAGCAGGTTTTTCCTTCTACCGCGGGGCCTTGCCGCGGCGCCCTCCTCTACCACCATGACCCTTCTCAGCAGCTCCATCTTGGCCTTTCTCCTTGTCATGCTTCTCGTACTCAGCCTTCTGCTTCTCAGCAAGCTGCTCCACTTGGCGGCATTCTTGGAGATCATGGCCCTTGGTGCGGTTGATCTTGTTGTACGTCCCGTCAGATTTTCCGGTTTTCTCTGCTGCCACGGCCTCCCGGCAATCAGCGCACGCGGCAGCTCCCTTGCCGGGGGTCTTGGCCTTGGCCTTCTTGCCGGCAGTGAGATTACCAGAGCTCTCAATGGCCAACACTGCTTTCCCTTTGCGCTTCTTGTTGCGCCTTCTGCTTCTCCCTTTCGAGCCAGAGGCATCATCGTCGTCATCGGAGTCGACTTCGACACCAGCCTCCTCCTCGGGGAGTCGCCTTCCTTCCTCAGCACGAGCACACTTGTCCGCCAATGTGTACATCCCATTGACGGTCTTGGGGAGCTTCACATTTATCTTGGCCCGCATCCTCCTGTTGCACACGTTCGAATGGAACGCGGCAATCATGGTTGTGGGGTGTATCTCTGGAATATTGCGATGCACTCGACTGAATCTCTGGATGTACTTCCTCAGGGTCTCTCATTCCTTCCGCGAAAGGACTTGCAGGTCGCTGGGCTGTCCTGGCTCCTGGTGGCCACCTGTGAAGGCCCCAACAAACTCGTTGCACAAATCAGCCCATAATAAAATAGAGTTCTCCGGCAGGTGCATCAGCTATGATATCACATTTGGCTTGAGGGCCAAAGGGAAGTAGTTGGCGAGCACCTTCTCATCTCTTCCTCCGGTAGCTTGAACGGCTGTCATATAGATGCCCAGGAACTCCGCCGGGTTTAGCTTCCCGTCATATTTCTCCATTAGCTCAGGCTTGAAGGCTCGGGCCGATGGCCAGCGGACCTGTTGCAGCTCGCGAGTGAAGGCAGGGCACCCAATGTCACAACCCTATAATTTGTTTGTAGAAAAATCATGTTAGTTGCATCAGTGGCATCCATGCATCATGTTAAAATTCAAATGAATCTGAAATGGGGATGATCAAACCCTAGCACCAAATAAATTTCAACCTGGTTCAACTTAAAAATAATTTCAATGAACCAAAATGGCCTTCATAAAATCCACCGCATCGCAACGCCAGTCAGTTGTCGATGCAGTGTCGAGCCCTCAGGTGGCTAAGTGGCTCTCGCTAAGCACGTGGCAACACACCGGAAGACAGATTATGCCTAGTTGACACCTGTCCAGAGGCGTTTCAAGATACTAAGCAGCAGACAGCCAAGCAGTGGTGATAGCTTGCCGGGGATGCGCCCCCGCACGCCACCTAGGCTAGCATTTATGACATTTTGTCCTAAGTGCCAGAGTTAGGTATGATAGCTCTGTTAGCTATCTAATCACTAGGTAATGTCTGTTTTGCCACTGTGGTTGCCCCTTGACCTATAAAAGGAGGCCCAAGGCAACCTAGCTCAAGATTCGGACCCTTGGACACTTGTACTTGCGTAGTAGCTCCCCCAAAGGTGACCTGGCCGGGTTTGAGCGATGCGTGTGTTTCGTGCTCCTCTGATCAATCAACCAAAGCAGGAGTAGGGTTTTAAGCTTCTTAGCGGCCCAAACCTGGGTAAAACACCAGTGTCTCATTGTTGCACCATCTCATGGCCTCTGCTCTTTGTGCAACGTGACTTCACCCCCGCCGAACCACAAAGGGACCCATGGTCCCATAGGTGATCGTGTGCATCTTGCCCCGACATTTATGATATTAATGTTGCATTGCTGAATCTTGTCAAGAAAGAACAATTTTTGGGAAGTCCTAATGAGGATCCCACGGCTCATCTTAATACCTTTGTTGAATAATGTGATGTGCAAAAGAAAAAGGATATGGATAATGATGTTGTGAAAATAAAATTATTTCCTTTTTCACTATGAGATAAAGAAAAAGGCTTGGTTTTCATCTTTACCACGTAATAGTATTGGAACATGGGATAAGTGTAAAGATGCTTTTATTGCCAAGTATTTTCCTCTTGCTAAGATCATCTCCCTTAGAAATCAAATTATGAATTTTAAACATCATTATCATGAACATGTTGCACAAGCTTGGGAGAGGATGAAATTGATGATTAGAAATTGCCCTACTCATGGCTTAAACTTGTGGATGATTATCCAAAATTTCTATGCTCGGCTAAACTTTGTGTCTAGAAATCTTCTAGATTCTGCTGTAGGTGGCACCTTCATGGAGGTGACATTAGGATATTCCACCAAACTTGTGGACAAAATCATGAAAAATACTCTCAATGCCATACCGAAAGAACTCCAACTGGTAAGAAGGTAAATTCTGTCGAAGAAATTGCTACTTTGAGTGAAAAAGTGGATGCTCTTATGAAAATGGTTGCTAGTAAAAATGCTCATGTTGATCCCAGGGATGTGCCTTTTTCAACCTTGATTGAACAAAATTATGATGCTATTGATGTGAATTTTATCTCACGAAACAACTTTAATAACAATGCCTATAGAGGAAATTTCAATGCTAGGCCTTATCCCAGTAACTCCTCTAATAGTTATGGCAACTCTTATGGTAATTCTTATGGAAATCATTCTACCAATAATTATAAGTTATCCTGTGATCTTGAGAATACCATTAAAGAATTCATTATTTCTCAAAAAAAATCAATACTATGGTGGAAGAGAAGTTGCATAAAATTGATGATTTGGCTAGAAACATGGTTAAAATTGCTCTTGATGTGGAAACTCTTAAAAATAAAAATTTGCCACCAAAGCATGATTTTAATGAGACTATTAAATCTATCCAAATATCTATTAATGAAAGTAAGGAGAGGACCGCTAAGTTGAAAGCTAAGCGAGAATTCTTAGAAAAAGCTCTTCCACCCGGTTTTTATCGTAATCGTGATGAAGATCTTAAAATGCTTGGTACTTCTCCTATTGAATCTTTGTTTACTAAACTGAAACTAAATGATAAAGGGACTGGAGATGAGTCAACTCTATCTAGAAGGTGTCCCAATTGCTTGGAGGGTGATGATTCTAATGATAAAATTGAAAAAAAAGTGGGTTTGGAGAGGTTAAAACTTTAACTAGTGATGTGCCCAATATCTTGGATTACAAGGACTTTAATTATGATAATTGTTCTTTAGTAGAATGTATTTCCTTTTTGCAATCTATTAATAGCGCACCCAATGCTTATCAACAAAATAAAGCTTTTACCAAACATATAGTAGAAGCGATGATAAAAGCATATGATGAGAAACTTGAACTAGAAGTTTCTATACCTAGAAAATTGCATGATGAATAGGAACCTACTATTAAAATAAAGCTAAAATAATATGAATGCAATACTTTGCATGACCTAGGTGCTAGTGTCTCAACTATACCTAAATCTTTATGTGATGTACTTGGTCTCACCGATATTCCAGATTGTTCCCTTAACTTGCATCTTGCGGATTCTACCATCAAGAAACCTTTGCGTAGAATAAATGATGTGCTTATTATTGCTAATAGAAGTTATGTGCCAGTAGATTTCATTTTGCTTGATATTGAATGCAATCCTACTTGTCCAATAATACTTGGAAGACCTTTCTTACGAACTATAGGTGCAATTATTGATATGAAACAGGGAAACATAATGTTACAATTTCCATTAAAGAAAGGGTTGGAACATTTCCCTAGAAATAGAAATAAACCACCTTATGAATCTATCATGAGGTCTACTTGTGGGTGGAGTGTCAAAGATGACAACACTTGAAACTATGCATTATGCCTAGCTAGGGGCATAAAACAATAGCGCTAATTGGGAGGCAACCCAATAGTTATCTTATTTTTTGTTTTTACTTTATGTTTGTGTGCAATGAAATGATTGTTGCCTCCATAATGATTGTGTTTTAATGTTTAATTTAGTGTCGTGCCAAGTAAAGCCTTTGGGATGACTTGCATGATAAGTAGAACTGATACGGTCCAAAAACATAAACTTTAGCGTTCATTGCAGAATTTCTCAGATATGACTGGAACGTGTTTTTCACCTGAAATTTTACATAATATTTATATAAAAATTCTTCAGGTTGTCCTAATTTTTCAGAATTTTTGGAGTTATAGAAGTATAGGTTCTTTACATATCCTTACAGACTGTTCTGTTTTAGACAGATTCTGTTTTTGCTTGCATAGTTTGCTTCTTTTGATGATGCCATGGATTGTATCGGGGGGTATAAGTCATGGAGAAGTTACAATGCAGTACCTTATGCAATAATTAAATATGAATCAATTTATAACAGTACCTAAAGTATTTGATATGTTTACTATACTAACAGATCTCACGAAGGTTTTTGTTGAGTTTTTTGTGCTAAAGTTTTCAAGTTTTGGGTTCTATCACGATGGATGAAGGAATAAGGAGTGTCAAGAGCCTAAGCATGGGGATGCCCAAGGAACACCAAGGTAATATTAAAGGAAGACTCAAGCGTCTAAACTTGGGGATGCCCCGGAAGGCATCCCATCTTTCGTCTCAATCCATCGGTATGCCACTTCGAGCTATATTTTTATTCATCACATGATATGAGTTTAGCTTGGAGCGTCATTTGCTTTAGTTTGTTTTTATTTTAGTTAACCACAATAACTGTATGCTGGACACACCCACTTAGAGAAACACAAGATCACCATGTTTTGATAGAATACTCTTTGTGATTCACCTATATCTTTTGAGCCTAGCAGTTGCTCTAGTACTTCACATATATCTTTTAGAGGACGGTGGCGTATAGATTTTATAGAAATAATTGCACTCTCGTTATTCACTTATATTTGTTTGGGAGTTAATGAATAGTGACGGTAATTTGCATGGGTTATAAGACTAGTCCAAAAATAATAGGCATTCAATGAGTGCATAATCAAAACCACATGTAGCACACAAAAGAGAAATCATGGTTAATGATATTAATGTGGTAATGTGAAAGACCATGAGTGCATGATCATTGGTTACTAAGAGTATCATGAATTATAGGTTGTTAACTTGTTGTTCATCTAAATATTTTTATGGCATGGTGATGATATGTGAGCATACTTATTCCTTGTTGAAATCCTAGTGTTGTTTTAGTTGGGGGCGCGTGATGGTTAAAGTCTACCAACCTCCTCCCTAGGGGCATGCGAGTAGAACTTTGCTTCGAGAGAGCTAATAAAATCTTGTAATAAGTATGTGAGTTCTTTATGACTAATGTGAATCCATGGATATACGCACTCTCACCTCCACATATTTGCTAGCCTCTTCGGTACCGTGCATTGCCCATTTTCACCTCGAGGATCGGTGCAACCTTCGCCGGTGCATCCAAACCCCGTGACATGATACGTTCTTTGCACATAAGAATCATTATATCGTCCTCAAAACAGCCACCATACCTACATATCATGGCATTTCCATAGCCATTCCGAGATATATTGCCATACAACTTTCGCCGTTACATTATATGACTAGTACTTTCATTGTCATATTACTTTGCATGATCATATAAGCTAACATAGTATTTTTGGCAAAGCCACCATTCATCATTTTTTATACATGTTACTCTTGATCATTGCACATCCTGGTACACTGCCAGAGGCATTCATATAGAGTCATACTATAGTTTTTCATACTGAGTTGTAAGTAAATAAAAGTGTGATGATCATCATTTTTAGGGCACTATCTCAGTGAGGAAAGAATGATGGAGACAATGATTCCCCCACAAGTTTTAATGAGAATCTGGATGAAAAATAAAAGAAAAGAAAGAGAAAAAAGGAAAAGGAGAGAAAGAAAAAAAGAAAAAAGGAAAAGAAAAAGAAGAAAAAGGAAAAAAGAAAGAAAAATAAAAAATAATAATAAATGGGAGAAAAGAGAGAAGGGACAGTGCTACTACCTCTTTTTCCACACTTGTGCCTCAAAGTGGCACCATGTTCTTCATATAGAGATCCTCATGTTTTATCGCTTCCATATGCTACTTGGAACTTTTTTCATTATAGAACTTGGCTTGTATATTCCGATGACGGACTTCCTCAAATGCCCGAGGTCTTCATGAGCAAGCAAGTTGGATGCACACCCACTTAGCTTCAGTTGAGCTTTCATACACTTATAGATCTAGTGCATCCGTTGCATGGCAATCCCTCACATTGATATCTATTGATGGGCATCTCCATAGCCCGTTTATACACCTAGTTGATGCGAGACTTACTTCTCAACTTTCACCCCTTTGAAACCTACCACCATATTCTATTCCACCTTTATGCTATATCCATGGTTCACGCTCATATATTGCGTAAGTAATAAAAAGCTAAGCGCATTAAAAAGTATGATCCAATTGCCTGACTTGACACTGTGGTGCTTAACATTTGTATTTATTTGGTGAAGATGAAGCCATGCCATTCTAATGTGATAAAATGAATATGGGGTGAACATTCTTTATGGATCGTATACTTTGAAACATGATGATTATGCTGCTTATGTTCATGAATATTACGATGTTGATGTTTATTGATTCATCATTTCTCAATGATCTTACCCCCAATAGATTACATGTTAGGTAGCATGTCACATCAAAAATTCTGTTTTTATCATTTACCTACTCGAGGACACGTAGGAATTAAGCTTGCGGATGTTGATACATCACCAACGTATCTATAATTTTTATTGTTACATGCTATAATATTATCATTCTTGGATGCTTTTTGGGTGTTTATATACCAATTAATATTATTTTTGAGCACTAACCTATTAACCCAGTGCCCAGTGCCGCTTGTTGTTTTTTGCATGTTATTGACTTTTCAGGTTTACAGTACCAAACGAAGTCCAATTTCCTGGAAACTTTTTTATGATTTTTCTCGACCAAAAGAAGACTCGAAAGCTTCGGCAGGAGGCCAGAGGCTCCACGAGGGAACCACGACACAACAGGGCGCGCCCAGGTGGGTGGTCGCGCCCTGTTATGTGGTGGCCCCTTCAGGCATCTCCCGGCACCCCTCTATGGCCTAGAAATCCCAAAACCCTAGAGAGCCTCCCGACACACTATTTCCGCCACTGCAAGTCTCTGTTCTGCTGTGTGCCCATCTGGATCCATGTTTCGGTACCTTTGCCTGAGGGAAGGGCGATTACGGAGGGCCTCTACATCATCCTTGTTGCTCCCATGATGATGTGTGAGTAGTTCACCACAAACCTACGGGTCCGTAGTTAGTACCTAGATGGCTATATCTCTCTCTCTAGATCTTCAATACAATGATCATCGCATCTTCGCTTTGATCTATCTGATATAATTCTTTTGTGTGGTGCGCTCATTGGGATCCGATGAATTGTGGGTTTATTTTCAGATTATTCATGATAAAAGATTTGAGCCTTCTCTGAATTCTATTATGATTCTTATTTGCATGATTATCATAGATTCGTAAATCTCTCTGGTCTATTGAAATAGTTTGGCCAACTAGATTGATATTTCTTCAGTGAGAGGGGTGTGTTGTAGTGGGTTCAATTTGATGGATTTCTATATCCCAGTGACAGAGGGGGACAAGGACACGTCTTTGTATTGTTGCCACTAAGGATAAACGATGGGGCTAATTTATATCGATTGAGTTTTCTTTGTCTACATCGTGTCATTGTTCTCCAAGCATTACTCTATTTGTCATGAACTTAATACTTAGAGAGGCAAGCCTAGAAGCGCTCTCAACGTGGAGTAATAGTAATAGGTGTAGGAAGGAGTCGCCCTATTTGTTTATGGACGTGATGCTTATATACACATGATCATAGCCGTGAATAAATATTGCATAACTATGCGTTTTTCTATGAATTGCCCAATAGTAATTTGTTTGCCCACCGTATGCCTACTACATGAGAGATGCCACTAGGGAAAACTATGGCCCCCGAGCCTATTCACTTATATATTTACAAAAGCTTTCAATTCCTTGCTGCCATTTATTTACTTTTATTTTATTTTGCAATTTACTTTATTCAATTATCATCTACACACTTCACTTGCTTGCAAATGATGAGTCCAAGGGGATTGACAACCCTCTTGCCCACGTTGGGTCCAAGTGTTTGCTTCTTTGTGTGTAGTCGCTGAAGACGGGGGTTGCATGTTACTCCTATTGGTTTGATAAACCTTGGTTCTTAACTGATGGAAATACTTATCCGTATTTTGCGGCATCACCCGTTCCTCTTCACGAAAAACCCAACTCAGATCACAAATATCTGGTTCTACTAGCATCAAATTCTAGTGTTGTATTGTGATGCTAGTATACTCGGTTTTGATAACATCAACTATCTTTGTGATATTTGAGGCTATCAAAACCGCCTCAAGTATAAAGTTTATTCTCGGATAAATTGCATACTTCTTTTGAAGTTCACTATATAAACCCTCTTGTTCAGATTTTCATCAATTACCAAATGGGGGAGATTGAAAGGGCATTTAGTCCCCAAGTGTGGTTTTGGTAATTAATGACAATCTCTAGTGACTAATGTTTTTACTGAGATATATTTGAAGGGATATTACATAGGTGGAGGCTTAAGAATGATTGCCATAAAGATGAAGATTTGCTCTTAGCTTTGGTATTGAATGACAATCTCAATGGAGCATCAAGGGGGTTGTACTTATACGAAGGAATGTTCCATAGTGATGCATGAAGAATGTTGAATTTATGTGGGAAGAGTTCCATCAAATGCCTCTCCAAGAAGTCCTTATGGTATCCTCTCTGCTTACCCCGTGCACACGGAGTAACCATTTTGGGATGTTATAATAATAGTTATGTATCCATTCATATTGTTTGTATTTGCTTTGTTGAAGTGGAGTAAAGTTGAAAGCTCTATGGTGTTAGTTGAAACCCCATTTCTCTTTTGCTTTCATTTGAATTCAAATGGTGAAACCTCTGAAAATTTCAAAATTGAGAGGAGGAACATGACCCTCCATTTGAGGGGCATTTTTGAAAAGCCATTTGACCTTTTGAACCAGGGGGTTATTTGAAATAGGATTCAAAAGCATTTTGGGCATTTTCTGAAAAATCAATTTTTTAAGAATTATTTTGGCCGTGGAAAAATGTTAAACAGATTTCTTTTATTTTTCTGATAATTTTAATGTATAAAACTTCTACATTTGCAGTTATATTTATTTTCCTTTTAGTTTTTAGTTTCCTGTTTGTAATAAAAAGGAAAGGTGTTTAAAAAGGAAAAACAGTGTGCTCTTTTGGAATTAAACCGCATGGCCCACTAGCGAATCTGGCCCATATCCCCTCGCCGGATCCGAATCTCCTTCGGATCGCCCTCCCTCTCTCCCTGTCTCTCTCTCTCTCTCTCTACACCCCGACCCCACCTCCCGATACCGCCTTCGCTCGGTCACCACCTTCCTTCCCTCGTCTCCTTTCCTTCCCGACGCTGACCTCGCTGGATCTGAGCCGATCCGTCGATCCCCTTCCATCCCAGTGTCCCAGACCCCATGGTTATAAAGCCTGAGTTCCCCGCACCCTGTTCTGCCCTTGAACTTCAACCCCCACACACTGCCATGCCGTAGCCACCACATCGCCGGAGTTCTTCTCCATCTGAAGCTCTTCAAGATCGAGTCGCTCAACCCCGACGCCCCCGAGCTCCACCGTCGCTGCCAAACGACTCCGGAGCACCACCGACGTCGCCTGGACCCTTCCTCCGTCCTCGGGCAGCACCAGAGTGTCGCCCCCGACCGCCACCGAGCCTCCGCCACCGTCGACATCGCCGAAGATCCCCTCCACCACTGTGAGTTCAAGCCCCCCTTCCTTAGTCGTTGGATCCGGATCCAACCATCCAGATTAGATCACTAATCTCCCGAACTGTTTTCTTTTATTTAGTGACCGTCTGCACTATTTCAGCTAGCGTGCACACCCGTAGGCCAATGGATCCTGCCACGTAGCTAGTGTCCGTTAGCTAGTTTTTTTCTTTTTTCTGTTTTCTGTTTTAAAAACAGAATAGTTCTTATTTTGTTTTTGCTTTATCTCCTAGAATAATTAGAGATTTTGAGTGAATCTTTTTGCATTAGGTCACAAAAAATATGAACTTTCTGTTAGTGCCATTAGTTTTCTAATTTGAATAGTGTAAAATTGAATTCATTGAAATTTTCTTGAATCAATAGATTTTGAATAACTTTAGTTTAGAAATAGATTTTTAAGTGATTCTTTTTGCTGCTGGTTAATATTAGTTAGTTTTATCAGTAGGTTGGGAATTTTTAGGATAAATTATATTAAGATTTTTAGAAAAATAGAATATGTTTTAGTTCTTTTTAGTTTTATTGCTTTTCTTTTGTTTTAGTTTGTTTTTTATTTTGTTTTCTTTTAACTTGCTGACATATTCTATTTAGTTTCTATTGGTTAGCAATAAGTGTTTTATTTGCTGTTAATACAAATAATTTTATTATTTTTGTTCTTTGTTTAGTAGGAAACATTGTTTTCCTCATATGTAGAGTATTATAATAGATTTTAAAGTAATTATTTTTGTGTAGAAAACTTTAAGTAAAGTACTTTTTGTTAATTTAATAAAACTTACTTTTCCTTTCTGCTAAGATTTTGTTAGTTGTAGAAAACTATTATTAGTTTGTTTTACCTTAGTACAAACTTTGCAATGGAGTTTTGGATAGATTCTTTGTTTGCTTTTATTTTCTTTTGTTTGTTTGTTTTATTTATTGTTTTAGTATTATTAGTTTACTTGTTGTTACTCTAAGTTGTGATATGGTTATGCTTATTGTGTGAATTGTTTGTTTCACTAGATCATCCGGAGTGCGAGGCTCGCTTCTTAGAGTTGCTTGAGTTCGAATATCGTCGGCAAGGTAAGTTCACATTGATTAGCACCTATGATTTGTATTGCATTAGTTCAACCTTTTCCACCATTGCATGCAAAGTAGGTAAATGGGAAACTTGGTTCCTGAGTAGTATCATGTGGTAGGTACCCCATAAACCCTTGTCACTTTGGCCCCAGGAAACGATATTTTATTTTCGCTATGCTTTTAGTAGACGGGGTTGGTTGAGTGTTTATCATGAGAATTGTGAGAATTAATTTATGACCAAGACCTCAAGACTTCAAGATTTTCCAGACCTCATGATGCAATATACCTCCGGGTGGAAATTGGTTGAACAACACCCTGGAGTGCCGAGTGGTAGCCTAGGTGTTGCTAGAGAAGTGCCAGTATTCACACGGAAAGTTCCACCCAGGCACGAAGATACAGATAGATACTTCAAGACCCGAGGCTTACCGACACAGCCACAAGCCATTATGGGCTCTGGCTTGGTTGGACATTGTGGTGACTCTGGACAGATGGTGCTAGGACATGTAGAAGAATGGTAGGATTGGATGGGCATTGACAGTGGCTGACAGTGGCTCAGAGGAACCCTTTGGAAGACCATGTTTCGATCATCCGGTTCTCAAACACCATGCAGTGCGAGGATTTCGACGGAGGCGGTCTAATCATGTGGGGAAAGTGTGCAAGACTCTGCAGAGTGCCAAACCTAATCGATTAGCCGTCTCCACGGTTACAGACAACTTGAGCAAAAGGAACTGAAACTATCAAGAACTCTCGACACAAATAATATTAATGATGTCAGTATTTTTGTTAACTTGGGTATGAGAAATGGTTGGTGGAACATTCTCATTAAACAACCAATAATGTAGTAATAATTTTTTTATTTTGCCCACTCTTGTTGTTGGAAAATTTGCTTTTCGCTACATTTAAACTTACAACCCCACCTGCAAGATATGCATATAGTATAGATCATGTTTTACCCCTTATATTTTGTGACTTGCCGGCATATTCAATATGCTGACCTACACGGCTGCAACGTGTCATGTTCAGAGTACTTTTCCGACCAGGAGTGAGGACCCGTTCTATGCTTGGCGATATGCCCTTGTAGTCGGATGGACTCGCTGGCGTCTACATCTTCCGCATTTAGTTTTATCTCATGAGTTGGCCTTCAGCCAAATTTATTGTAATAAAGACTCTATATGAGATTCGTTAATAAAGCAGTTGTATTTTCCCTTTGATATATACATTGATGTACTGTGTGTGTACCAGCATGATCTTGGGATGGTACGGAAACACCAGATACTTGACCGTTTCAGGTCAGATCGCAACAGATATGGTATCAGAGCACACGCTGACCGTAGGACATAACCTTTAGGATTGGAAGAGCCTTAGGAAGAAAAATCATTTTACTTATGCCTTAAAATTCTGATAATCTCATCTTCTCATTTCTGACTATTCTTCGATTTCCAATGTTTTTTTTAGATGGCCACCTTCAACCCAGTTCTACTCCCGGAGTTTTGCTAGCCCTTCGGCAAAGAGCTGGTGCAGATCGTGAAGGACATAAGGATTGCTCTACCAACTATCATCGGGACCCCTATCATTGTTTTTCCGGCAGACGCTCGCTACAAGATTGAGGTGCACATCCTAGGGAGGACCTTCTTACATCACATGCAGCCCATCGACTTCAATTTTGTTTCTCCAAACTAGATTCTCGGGAGGAACATGGCAATTCACTGTGCACTCGGATGTATCAAGGAGGAGTACAAAGGCTATACCATTGGGTCGAACCTCGACAGAATCTCCCGCAGAGGTGCAGATGGAGGGATCATATGCACCATGACTGAAGACTCCGTATGTTGGGGATATAACCCCATGGTATGACCCGCCCAGGAGGGGCCGGGTTAGGAAGTTGGCGACTTAGCCATAAGGCCTTAAGCAGGCCAGAAGACCAAGACAAGCCTGGAGATAACTTACCAGATGGGCCGGGCGGAGGCCCAGAGCCGGAAGGAGGTGTGTGACCCAGAGGTGTAAGCCGCTAGGAGATGGTTTGCCAGAGGAGGCAAGGCAATTTAGAGATAGGGTCGGTTACTAGATATAACCCAGCCCGAACTCTTGTAAGCCCAGGGCCTCGACCTGTGTATATAAAGGCGAGTTCCCTGGGCGGCTTAAGGGACGAAACCATTGATCGATAGCTAGGTCAAGCGAATCCGCTCCCTTGTAATCGATACCCAATCAATACTACTCAAAGCAGGACGTAGGCTTTTACCTCCATCTAGAGGGGCCGAACCTGGGTAAATCCGTGTCTCTCGTCCAGACCAACCCCTTCGAGTTAACCACCGTAGCGATGGCTTCACCCCTAAGTCCTTTCACTAGGACATCTGCCATGATAAAACCACGACAGTTGGCGCCCACCGTGTGGCAGATGCGCGGTGGTTTAGAATACTCGAAGGGCTTGCTCCCAGGGATTGAAGGATACGCCGTGGGCAGGATGACTAAGAGTCGTCGCGGCAAGCTCTACATCGATGACGCCGGCTGGGGTCCCGAGGCCGACTCAATTGAGTACGGGTACTGGGTTCCCTTTGGTGGAATTCATGTTTTCATCGGGAAGATCGGTGGATCTAAGCCCGGACCAGACATCCGCACCAACCTCGTCGAGTCGGCCCGGCGCACGCAACCCGCCCGGATTCAACCCGACTGGAAGCACGTTTTCGTCGGCTTCACGCAAGACGTGGAACTCGCGGAAGATTCCGTATCAGAAGGAGAAACCCTTGTCTATTCAGAGGACGGGTCCTCGAGCGGAGAGACGGAGTCAATCTATCAGCTCCATGACGGTGGGCTTGGGGGCTATTTCGATGGCAACAGTATTCCGGAGCCCTATGAGCCGCCGAGCCAAGCTGCCATCTTCATGGCAGGCACGGTGTCGGGTTCCAGCAGCACAGCGGCTGGGGCAGCAGCTGCCGGCGCAGCAGGGTCCGGGTCAGCCAGGACGCCGGCTCAGGTTTTGCTGGACTTGATGAACAAGCTAACGACTCTGATGGGAACCAAGGTCACGACTAAGGATCAAGTAGGCCGAAATGCAGAGATTGCGAGGTTGAAAGACCAGATGACCAGGGCCCAGGAGGATATCAATGCACTGCAGGCTCAGATGGATGCTGAGTCGGAGCGTATGAAGGCTGAAGCTTTTCGCCTCAATTTAGATCAACAAGCCTCAGAAGCAGTTTTTGGATGAGGCATCAGACCCGCCTGCCTGAGCAGTATGAACCCAGGAATCTCCTTAACACCCCGGGAGTGGGACTAAATGCACCGTTGACCATGACCCGAACGGCGGAGGTGCCTGCGAATAGGGCAGTGACTCAGCATCGGCAACCAGACCCTCCCCGCAGGAATTAGACCCCACCGCAGCGTTTTCTGACACCACTTGGTCATTATTCTCACCCGGTGGAGAACATGATAGCAGCGGCTGCCAAGCTCAATGCGCTCCCCCTCACCGACGGGATGCCCTTCGCCAAAGAGGCACGGAATGCCATTGGGTATTTGCAGACTGCAGTGGCTCAACAGGAGAAGTATACGTACAGCCAGAGTCGTGTGCACTCAACCCCCATCCCAAGTCACAGTTATAGCCGGTGCTTGGAGTCACCAACGGTCTCCAGCACTGAGCGATGTTGGAACCCACCCCATGATGGCCCGCCCGTTGTCAATGCTCAGGTGATCGTGGATAATGCCAGAGCTCAGCATGAGGCGGCGGCCGCGGTGGCTTACCAAGAGCCGCCACATGTGACCCCTTCAACTTCTGTGGGAGCCGGAGTCACTTCCAGGGCTGTTGGAGTGCCGTGTTTAGCACCGGCTCTACGGAATGAGTGCCTGCCAAAGGATTTTAAGGGTTAGCGCAAAGTGCCTAACTACACAGCTGATCTACCTCCAGAAGCCTGGATTGAGAGTTATGAGCTAGCCATGGAGATGTTGGACGTCAGTGATGCAGTCTATGCTAAGTACTTCATCATGATGTTGGAAGAACCAGCTCGTACATGGTTAAAGGGTCTGCCCCCTAGTACCATTAATTCCTGGGCCGAGTTGAAAGCACGATTTATCAAGAATTTTCAAGGGCCGTGCAAGCAGCCAATGATGATTGTTGATTTGGATCATTGCGTGCAGTGTGAGGATGAGTCGGCCCATCATTGGGTCCGGCGGGTCTCAACCATTATCCACTCATACGATAATATCACGGCGGCTCAGGTGGTTCTGATTCTGGAGAAAAATTGTCACTTCTTGCCCCTTAAGCAGAAGCTTGGACGGCTCAAGCGTTCTTGCCAGGACATGGGTGAGCTCATGGTGGCTCTTACTAAATACGGAGATTCTGACAGCACGAAGGATCCTAGTTCTAATGATGAGAAGTCTGCTAAGCATGAGAAGAATGGCAACGGCAAGGGTCAGCAGTAGAATGGGGCAGGAAATAATAACCCAGGCAATGGTGGTAAACGGAAGCACCCAAACGGCGGGTCAGATCTGGTGGCCAACACCAACATTGGGAGCAACCACGCCAAGGGCAACGGTAAACCACCTTTTGGCAAGGGCAAACCTTTCAACATGGAGGCAATGCTAAACGACCCCTGCCCGAAACACAGTCTTCCTAACAAGCCGTCCACCCACGCTTGGAAGGATTGTTATATCATGCGGGACTTCTGGAATTACAGCCTTAACCAGCATCATGGTAACGGTAATGGGCCACCTGGCGGGTCAGGATCCGGCTCTCACGGGTCAGGTTTTGGTGCGGGCGGCTCAGGCTCGGGTTATCAGGGTCAAGGCAACCATGGTGGCCACAATCAATAGTCTGGTAATAGTGGTCAGCAGCAAAACAACCAGTCAGGGTACCAAAGTAACCCAAAGCAGCTTAACGGAGGCCAGTATCACGTCTTCACCACGAGTCTGGACAAACATGATCAGAAGGTGCGCAAGAGGGCAGTTCATGCAGCAACACCGGCTATTCCGCAATATTTGAAGTGGTCTGAGCACACGATATCATGGAGCTGGGAGGATCACCCGCCGCGAGTTGATAACCCAGGGCACTTGGCCCTTGTGGTGGTCCCTCGGGTAGGAGGCTACAAGTTCACCAAAGTGCTGATGGACGGTGGTAGTAGCATCAACGTCTTGTACTACGACACTTTTCGCCGAATGAACTTGACTGACAAGGATCTCAAGCCGTCATCCATAGTCTTTCACGGTGTAGTGCCCGGCAAGTCGGCTTATCCAGTAGGGAAAATTTCCCTTGAGGTGGCTTTTGGTGATGAGTTCAACTATAGGGTAGAGACCTTCTGGTTTGAAGTGGTTAAAATCAAGAGTCCATATCATGCTCTGTTTGGACGGCCGGTTTATGCCAAGTTCATGGCTCGGCCCAGTTATGTTTACTTGCATCTCAAGATGCCAGGTCTGAAGGGGACGATTACGGTGCATGGTGATCGGAAAATTGCTCTTGAGTGCGAAGAAGGCGATGCTGCATATGCAGAGTCAAGTTGTGCTGAGGGGAGCTCAAATTTTATAAAGATAATGTTAACCCAGCGGATATGACCCCGTTGAAGAAGTCCAGCACAGAGTCTGACCCGCCCCTCAAATTTGTGGCAGAAGATACCAAATTGGTGGACTTTGTCCCTAGCGACTCATCGTAGCAGTTCACTGTAGGTGCTAATATGTACCCGAAATAGGAAAGCGCGCTCATCGAATTCATCCGTGAGAATCGGCACATCTTTGCATGGAAACCTTCTAACATGCCGGGTGTACCGAGAGAATTCGCTAAGCACCATCTTAATGTGGATCCTAAATTTAAGCCGGTCAAACAGTTTCTCCGGCATTTCAATGGGGAGCGACGTAAAGCTATTGGAGAAGAGGTAGCCCGGCTCTTAGCGGCTGGGTTTATTGTGGAGGTTTTTCACCCGGAGTGGTTGGCTAACACCGTGCTCGTACTTAGAAAGAACGGCACGGGGCGCATGTGTGTGGATTACACAAACCTTAACAAGGCTTGTCCGGTTGATCCATTTGCTCTCCCCCATATCGACCAGATCATTGACGCAACGGCGGTTTGTGAGAGTTTAGGTTTCCTGGATGCTTATTCGGGTCATCATCAGATCAAGATGGCAGTTAAAGACCAAGAGAAGACATCTTTCATAACACCTTTTGGAGCTTTCTGCTACGTGTCCATGCCTTTTGGAGTCAAAAGTGCTTAGGCGACTTATCAACGATGTGTCCAGAATTGCCTTCATGGTCAGATCGGACGCAATGTTCATGCTTATGTGGATGATATTGTGGTCAAATCAAGGAAGAAGGAGACCCTGCTTGACGATTTGAAGGAAACTTTTGATAACCTGCGGGTTTACAAGATGATGCTTAATCCGGCTAAGTGTGTTTTTGGTGTACCTGCAGGCAAGCTCCTGGGATTTTTGGTCTCAGAGCGCGGCATTGAAGCTAACCCGGATAAAATAAAGGTCATCACCTCATTATCTAAGCCGACGTGTATTAATGATGTTCAGCGCTTGGCAGGCTGTATTGCAGCTTTAAGATGATTCATAAGCTGCCTAGGAGAGAAGGACATCCCTTTATATCAGTTGATGAAGAAGATAGATGATTTTGTCTAGAGCGATGCTGCCAATGATGCATTCGAGGCGCTCAAAAAACAGTTAGCTAAGCCGCCTATCTTGGCCGCTCTCGTGGAAAACGAGCCATTGCTCCTGTACGTGGCGGCTAATAACAAGGCCGTCAGCGCTGCAGTTGTTGTGGAGCGCAAGGAAGCAGGCAAAGAGTACCCAGTCCAGCGGCCGGTTTATTATGTCAGTGAGGTTTTGACAGAGTCCAAGCACAGATACCCGCATTGCCAGAAGCTGCTGTTTGGAGTGTTCATGGCAAATCGCAAGCTGAAGCATTATTTTCTTGGGCATCCAATCATGGTGGTTAGCTCTGCTCCTTTGGGAGATATCATTAAAAATAGAGAGGCCACCAGCAGGATTGCTAAGTGGGTAATTGAGCTTGGGCCTCTTAATTTGAGGTATGTGCCTCGGACAGCTGTCAAGTCTCAAGCCCTAGTGGATTTTATCAATGACTGGATGGAATGTCAACCACCTGAGGAGAAGCCGAACAATACATATTGGACAATTCACTTTGATGGATCCAGACAGTTGGAAGGCTCAGGGGCTGGAGTTGTTTTAACTTCCCCTAGAAGTGACAAATTTTGTTATGTATTAAGGTTAATGTTTTCTTGTACTAACAATGCAGCTGAGTATGAAGCCTTGCTTCATGGGCTCCGTGTGGCCAAGGAGATGAATTTGAGCCGGATCAGATGTCTGGGTGACTCAGATCTGGTGGCTCGGCAAGTTTCAGGCATGTGGGATTCTAAAGACCCTCGTATGGCGGCTTATCGCCAGGCGGTTGATATCATTGCTGGTCACTATAAGGGTTATCAGGTGGTTCACATTGATCGTCGGAAGAATGAGGCGGCTAATGCATTGTCACGACTGGGGTCTCAGCGTAAGCCAGTGCCACCTAATGTGTTTCTGGATGTATTGCATGACCCATCGGTCAAGTTACCTTCTGAGGAGGATCTTGCTATACCTGACCCGGAAGGACAGTCGGTGGCGGCTCTTCGCGCGACTCCAGATTGGACGGTGCCTTATCTTACATATTTGACCCGTGGTGAGTTACGTGAAGATGAAACCTTGGCGCGGCAAATCACGAGGTGGTCTAAGTCCATGACTATCATCAATGGCGAGTTGCACAGGTGCAGCGTGACTGGTGTTTTTTCAACGCCGTGTTTCTCCTTAGGAAGGCCATGAAATCTTGCAAGAGATACATGCCGGCGATTGTGGTCATCATGCCGGGTCAAAATCCTTGGTGGCCAAAGCTTTTCGGCACGGTTTTTACTGGCTAACAGCTCATGCAGATGCGGAGGACTTGGTTAGCAAATGTGATGGGTGTCAGAAATTTGGACGATGAGCCCATGTGCCGGCTCAAGAGTTGCGGATGATTCCGATCACCTGGCCGTTTGCGGTCTGGGGGCTTCATATGGTTGGACCGTTTAAGAGGTCTAAAGATAAGAAGACCCACCTTTTGGTGGCGGTTGACAAGTTTACCAAGTGAGTTGAGGCGAAGCCAGTCAGCAAGTGCGACGCAGCAACGGCAGTTCAGTTTGTCAAGAAGCTGATCTTTCATTTTGGTTACCCCCAAAGTATCATTACTGACAATGGTACAAATCTGTCCAAGGGGGCTATGAAAGAGTTTTGTGAAAGTGAACACATCCGCCTCGATGTCTCCTCCGTGGCTCATCCATAGTCTAATGGTCAAGCAGAACGTGCTAACCAGGAAATTTTGAGAGGGATCAAACCCCGGCTTATGGTTCCTTTGGAACGAACGCCGGGTTGTTGGGTGGAGGAATTACCTTCAGTTCTTTGGAGCATCAGAACCACCCCCAATAGATAAACAGGCTACACGCCTTTCTTCATGGTTTATGGTGCAGAAGCTATTCTCCCCAGTGATATCCGTCATGACTCGCCCAGGGTGGCGGCTTTCGTTGAAATAGATAATGAGACAGCGCGTCAGGACGCATTGGATGCCATGGATGAAGAGTGGGATCTTGCAGCCGCACGCTCAGAAATTTATCAACAAGATTTGTGTTGCTATCATGGCCACAGAGTTAAAACCCGGATGTTCCAAGAAGGTGACTTAGTGCTCCGTTTGATTCAAGATCAGACATATATACATAAGTTGTCACCCCCTTGGGAGGGACCTTTTGTGGTCAGCAAGAATCTCAACAATGGGTCATATTACCTCATTGATATGCGGGAGAGCGACAAGCCGAGCACTTTCGGAGAAGAGACCAGCAGGCCGTGGAATATTGCTCATCTTCGGCCTTACGATACTTGAGTCATTGACTCTCATCAATGTACATATCTCTATCATTGTATATACCTTTTTCAATATAATAAAGACGGCATCCCCATAATTCGGGGCCTCTGCCGTTTTCATGCAGCAATTTTTTGTGCAAAGAGTTGATTATTCATAAGGTCACTTGGGGGCTTCCAGCCCACTGGGTTTAGCTTTCATACCCTCTTGACCAGCTTAAAAGCCATATTTGAGTTAAACCTGCATGTTTGCAACTTGCTACTCCGCCAGGTGACCCGCCGAACGTTTGACAGTCAATCTTTTTCAAGACCCTGAACTAGTCAAACTTAAAACGGTGGCTTATGTCACGAGAGAGCCGGCATACAGAGAGCTAGGACAAACTCACTTGTTCGCTGTAGTCTCTTCGCTATGTGGCCCGTTCATACTCTTAATAGTCAATCTTTTTTAAGACCCTAAACTTGTTAAGGTTAAAATGACGGATTTATGTCATGTGAGAGCCGGCTTACGGGATTGTAGGCATTAATGCCTAGCTTCTTTGAAGCAAAAATCTTGAGTTTTCTCAAACATATACATAAGGGTTGATCTCTTTTGTGTTGTGCCTTCAAAGCCGCCTTATAGCAACTGAAAGTATACATGTCTATATTTTCTGTTTGTTGTTTTTTGCAGGAATTTTCCACAAGGAGATTCTAAAATCTTTGGATGGCTCCTCATTAGTCAAAGCTTATTGCTGTCATGACCCGTCAACAGGCTCTCTTTTTCATATTTTCAAGATTTTGAGGTATTGAGTTATTAACTCTCCCAGGAGTGTGTCCATAAGTCGCCTAGACAGGAGTTGGTGAATTGATATCGATTCTACTTTCATGAAGCCTCACGAAATATTATCACATCAAGCATACACATGTTTTGACAATGATTATAGCAGTTAAGCCGCCAGGATATAAAGTCAGCCAAACATGCACGAAGGCATGGCAAAATCACAACTGTTTTCACTACGCTATTACAAAGCCGTAGCGGGGCCCTTCAAATTTACAACCAAATGTTTTTGGATTATTTCATCCTACGCCGGCTTCAGTGTCGGCCGGGTTACGATCCGCAGGATCATTGTCACCCTGGCGCTTGGAAGTAGAAGGCTCCAGATCACCCTATGCCGGCTCTTCGTCGTCGGCTATCTGGAGATTTCCCGAAGTCCAGTCGATGCTGGTTAAGGCTTCAAAGGTGGCCTCATCATTAAGAATTACAGAAGGATCAAGGTTAGGGGCAAACATATGCTTACGATGCTGAGGTGTTAGGTCCACAACCGCGAAGGTAGGCGCCTTGATGCAGGTATTGGTGTTGTCGTAAGCCAGCTGGTACTTTGCCAAGTCTAGCCCTTCTGCAAGTTGGCATGCCAGCGGCCTTATTTCTTTGACGCATCTGGAGAAGTCTGGTTCACTGAAGATAGTTCCATCGTCATTGTACTGTGGATACCCGCCAGCCATCTCCGCCGGGTCTAGATCTGAATGCCATGCATTTGCCCGGCTTAAAGCAGAAATAGCTCCTCACGGGCGGCTGAAAGCTTCAGCTCTTCAAGTTGAGATGGCACAAATGACAATTGATCCAGCACCGTCTTGATGGGCGTTGGTGGCTTCTTTCCTGATGATACAGCTACAAGTATGCACAGGCTCCCAGCATATAGTTGCTCGGTCAACGAGTAGACGGCTTTTAGCTTCAACAAAATGTTCTGACCAAGGCTGGCACTCCTAGCGCCTGTCAGACAGTAAAGGGAATAAAATCAGTTGAGCATTTTGTGACTACCCTAGGTAGTGAAGTGCGTCAATGGAATATACGTTTTTGGTACTTACCGAAGATGGCGGTTGTCATACGGCATATCTGCCGCTTTAAGCCGGCAAGCTCTTCAGCAACCGGCTTAAGTTGTGTTTCAGCATCTTCTGCGCACTTTTGCAAGGCGGTCTTCTCCTCTTCAAGGGTGGCGCGCTCAGCGGTAAAGTCAGACTTTAGTTTTTCTAAGTCCTCCAAGGCAAGTTTTAGCTTTGCCTTGGCCTCGTTGTTCCTGGTTTCTAGAGCCGCCACTCTCTTGTTTAAGTTGCCTAGATGCGACTCCTTCGAGCTTAATGCCTCCTGTATACAGTTTGCGAGTGAGAAATTATTTATGCACAAGATTTCAAATATTCAAGTCCCAAGCACATTGCAAGCAATCCACTTGGCACTTGGGGGCTAATGTAGGTCATTTCAAAGTATTGCAAAGACTCGGCTCATCCTTTTCAGGGTAAGCCGGCCCTTGGGGGCTACAAGCGGATTTTTGCGTAAGTGCTAATTGGAAGACCCGGCTCATCTTTCTCAAGATATGCCGGCCCTTGGGGGCTACATATAGATTCTTTCAATTATATTACTGGAAGACCCGGTTCATCTTTCTCAAGATAAGCCGGTCCTTGGGGGCTATATGCAGATTTTTTACTTAAGAGACTATGGGAAGACCAGGCTCATCTGACCCGTCGTATTGGGGTGTGAAAACTTTATTTTCCGGATGACCCGTCGTATTTTCTGTCTTGGCAAAGGTTCCAAGTCGGAGTAGATGGTAGTTACCTCTCCTGCGCCGGCTTGGCTCGTCTCTGCTTCACCCTGAGAGGAGTCGGCATCAATAAGTTGCATGAAAAGAAGGCCAAGGGAGTCAAGTTTTACCTTTGAGTCATCCAGTTCGAGCAGCTCCTGAGCTGTCGGTTTCTTTCGACGAGCTGGAGCCCGGGTCTTAGTTGCCTTGGTCTTCTTCTTTGAAGTGGAGGCTATAGTTATTCTCCTCTTCTACAAGGGAGAGTCGGCCTATATAAGTTTGCAGAAAGATTAAAGAGATGTCAAGTGCAAAACCTAAAAAAGAAAAAGGTAAGGATCAATGCAAAAGGTCTTACAGCAGGAGCCGGGTTATGAACGTAGAAGGGATTTAACCCCGTTTTATTGCAAACCTCCTGAGGTTCTCCCAGCAATGATTTGACAATTAAATTGAGGTCCTTATCTATCAGAGGCGTCTGGTTGAAGCGCTGAGGGTCATCCACATTGCTAGTATATTCACACACTAAGCCGTCACGTCGGCTCAGCGGCAAGATTCTCCAGGTAACCCAGCAGCGGGTCAAATCAACACCAGTTAACCCATTGGCTAGTAAAGCCCTGATCTTTGAAAATGTATGAGCATATTGGGCGTGCTCTATGGCGGATAACTGGTCTGGAAGCTCGATGGTGGTGCAGAGCCGGTAGGGACGATAACCCGGCAATAGATTGTCTTCAGTCGGGGCAGTGTCTCTGCAATTGAACCAGGTGCGATTCCAATCATTGGGATGGCTGGGCAGAGTCGCTGAGGGAAAAGACACATCTCTCAGCCTCTGGATTGAAACGCCTCCGAGTTCAAGACTTGGCCCGTCTGCTATCTCAGTCTGGCGGTTGATGTGAAACAAGTCTCTGAAGAGATCAACAGTGGGTTCCTCTTGCAGATACGCCTCGCAGAACACTTGAAATTGCCACAAGTTGGTGATGGAGTTGGGGCCAATGTCTTGAGGGTGAAGTTTATAAAAATGCAGGGCATCCCGGAAGAATTTTGACCCGGGTGGCGAGAAGCCACGGAGAAGATGATCTGTAAAGATAACCACTTCCCCCTCCATGGGTTCAGGGATAGCTTTGGAACTAGGAACCTGCCAATGGATGACTTCCTGAGCCGGCAAAACCCCCATAGCTACATATTCATTGAGTATAAGCTCGGTAACCCCAGAGGCTACCCAATCACAAGAAGTGGGGGCTTTAGCCATGACGGACCGGGTTAAAAGCTGTGGAAAGGCATAGAGTTACGGCGGGTTAAGAGTACTGCATGACAAAAACAGCTATGATTCTAAGACGACAATGCTATTTGGCGGGTCATTGTTAAAATATGAGCCGCCATCAACTACCGGTATGAAATGGATTACATTATGCCAGAGTGAGCCGGCAGCATGATGGCGTGTCAACTAAACAGTGAATACTGAAAATGCTGCTAAGTGTGGACAAACAGTTTCAGCAGCTTCAGCTATAATTAGGGATCTACGGATGAAGATAAAAAGGGAAATATTTGCTAACCCTTAAAACAGCGGTGGAAGAACAGGCAGTTGATACATGGATTCCAGTGAAGAAGCGATCTACTCCGAATATGAAATATATACTAAGCAGAGCACCGCGTGATTTTGCTAGTGTTTCGGAGCCGAAAGATGTTTTCCTTTCCAATCAATGGTAAGCACTCCGACGAACGGTGGTGGACTCGGAAGAACTCTGATGAACTAATGTGAATGTGAGAGAGAAGAAGAGCGAAACCTGGAAGATGCAGGGAGTGCGGGCGTGCGCCGGCGAGCTCTGGTCGCGAACAGGTTGATGCAGCGGCTTTGTTGAGGAGGACGGCACGGTCCGGCCGGTGCAGCGGAGCTTCGGTCATGCGGGGTTCTTGGAGGAAGAAGAAGAGAGAGCGGCAGCAGGGGAAAGTAAAAAGGATGGCCCCCCAGCGCCTATTTATAAGGGAAAGGTGAAACAGCAACAGTCCAATGCGGGAATCGAGGAGACATGATGATGATTGACCAGGAAAACTCCTCGATTTTCGGGTTGACCAGTTAATGCAAAGATCCGTTGTGATGTCATTAAGATTTTCTGGATTTACCAGAGATGACGTCATCCATTTTACATGCCGGGTCATGAAGATTTATTTTAGGTTAGGTGATAATGAAGAACACAAGACTCGCCAACCAGAAGACTTGAAGATTGACATGAACAGGTTCAAATCAATCTGGGGCCTAATGTAGGGGATATAACCCCATGGTATGACCCGCCCAGGAGGGGCCGGGTTAGGAAGTTGGCAACTTAGCCATAAGGCCTTAAGCAGGCCAGAAGACCAGGACAAGCCTGGAGATAACTTACCAGATGGGCCAGGCGAAGGCCCAGAGCTAGAAGGAGGTGTGTGACCTGGAGGCGTAAGCCGCCAGGAGATGGTTTGCCAGAGGAGGAAAGGCAATTTAGAGATAGGGTCAGTTACTAGATATAACCCGGCCCGAACTCTTGTAAGCCCAGGGCCTCGGCCTGTGTATATAAAGGCGAGTTCCCTGGCGGCTTAAGGGGCGAAACCATTGATTGGTAGCTAGGTCAAGTGAATCCGCTCCCTTGTAATCGATACCCAATCAATAAAACTCAAAGCAGGACGTAGGCTTTTACCTCCTTCGAGAGGGGCCGAACTTGGGTAAACCCATATCTTTCGTCCCGACCAACCCCTTCGAGTTAACCGTCGTAGCGATGGCTTCACCCCTAAGTCCTTTCACTAGGACATCTGCCGTGATAAAACCATGACACCGTCCTTTCCTATGTCCAAAGGTTGGAGACACACATCAGGACTCCGGAGCTCCATGTAAGCAGAAGCACGAAGAAGATCAAACAGCTGATGCTCCGTGAACTTGACCTCCAAGGTGAAGCGCGAGAATCCAACTACGAGCACGAAGCTGAAGTCAAGGACTTCCTGGAGAGGATCAAGAATCTAAAGATACTTGTTGCATCCCTGGAGGAAAAGTTGGCCCAAGGAGAAAACCTTCACCCGGAAGGCGACATGGCCCCCTTTATCAGCAACGAGGACGACTATGACGAGAGCACCACCGGAGGAGGATGCACCACCACGGACTTTTGGCGAGGATTTTTAGTCTTGACCGCTGATACGTCTCCAACGTATCTATAATTTTTGATTTTTCCATGCTAATATATTATCTGTTTTGGATGTTTTATATGCATTAATATGCTATTTTATATTATTTTTGGGACTAACCTATTAATCTAGTGCCTAGTGCCAGTTTCTGTTTTTTTCCTTGTTTTTGAGTATTGCAGATAAGGAATATTAAACGGAATCCAAACGGAATAAAATCTTCGGAATGATTTTTCTTGGACCAGAAGAAACCTACCAAGCTTGGAGACCAAGGCAGGAGAGCCGCTGTGTGGCCACAAGCCATGAGGGCGCGCCCAGGGGGGTAGGGCGCGCCCCCTGGCTTGTGGGCCCACGGCAGCCCTCCTAACCCTACTCTTCGGCCTATAAATTCCCAAATATTCCCTGGATACCAAAGAGAGCCACGAAAATACTTTTCCGTTGCCAGGAGCCTCTGTTCCTGTGAGGTCCCATCTAGGGACCTTTCCCGGTAGTCTGCCGGAGGGGGATTCAATCACGGAGGGCATCTACATCAACTCCATTGCCCCTCCGATGATGCGTGAGTAGTCCACCACAGACCTTCGGGTCCATAGCTAGTAGCTAGATGGCTTATTCTCTCTCTTTGCTCTTCAATACCATGTTCTTCATGATCTTCATGGAGATCTATCCGATGTAATACTCTTTTGCGGTGTGTTTGTCGAGATGCGATGAATTGTGGGTTTATGATCAGATTATCTATGAATATTATTTGAGTCTTTTCTGAATTCTTATATGCATGATTTCATATCTTTGCAAGTCTCTTTGAGTTATTGGTTTGGTTTGGCCAACTAGATTGGTAATTCTTGCAATGGGAGAAGTGCTTAGTTTTGGGTTCAATCTTGCGGTGCCCTCACCCAGTGACATAGTAGGGGTAGCGAGGCACGTATTGTATTGTTGCCATCGAGGATAAAAAGATGGGGTTCTCATCATATTGCTTGAGTTTATCCCTCTACATCATGTCATCTTACCTAATGCGTTACTCTGTTCTTCATGAACTTAATACTCTAGATGCAGGCAGGAGTCGGTTGATGTGTGGAGTAATAGTAGTAGATGCAAAATCGTTTTGGTCTACTTGACATGGACGTGATGCCTATATGCATAATCATTGCCTTGGATATCGTCATAACTATGTGCTTTTCTATCAATTTTTCGACAGTAATTTGTTCACCCACTGTAATATTTGCCTTCATGAGAGAAGCCTCTAGTGAAACCTATGGCCCCCGGGTCTATTTTCCATCTTATATTTTCAGATCTATTTACTTGTGTTTTGACTTTCCGCAATCTTTTCCATCAATCTCTATCAGATCTCACCCTTGCAAGTAACCGTGAAGGGATTGACAACCCCTTTATAGCGTTGGGTGCAAGTGTTTGATTCTTTGTGTAGGTACATCTATTGGGGACTTGCTTGTATCTCCTACTGGATTGATACCTTGGTTCTCAACAACTGAGGGAAATACTTATCTACTTTGCTGCATCACCCTTTCCTCTTCAAGGGAAAACCAACGCATGCTCAAGAAGTAGCAAGAAGGATTTCTGGCGCCGTTGCCGGGGACATCTACATCAAGCCCACCAAGTACCCATCACAAACTCATCTCTTTTATTTACAGTATTTGCCATTTGCCTCTCATTTTCCTCTCCCCCACTTCTAAAATGATTTTCGAAAAGATTTGCCTTTTTATTCGCCCTTCTTCCGTTCGTCTTTTCATTTGCTTTTCGTTTGCTTGTGTGTTAGATCGCCTAAAACTCATGGCTAGCCTTGCCACTATCGTTAGTACTCCCGAGTATGAAGTTCTTAATTTTAAGCAAAGGGAGGAAGAAAACTTAAAGGATGCTTGGTATAGAATTTGCAATGCTCAAAATAGATCTACTCGTAAGCAATCTACTACCGTTCTCCTTCGCAATTTTTATGTGGGAGTTTCTCCTTGGAATAGATATGTTTTGGATACCATTACGGGAGGGAATTTCTTGGGAAACAATACCTTTGATTCTTATAATGCTATGACAAATTTGGTAGGTTCATCCCCTCTCATGGTTAATGAAACAATCTTGACTTTGGAACATGTGATGCGAAGGCTTGATATCATTGAAAATAAAGTTGCTACTATAGATCTCATTGAAAACTTGGATAAAAAGATCCATAATCATATCACTCAATATGGATCTAAGGTAGGAGTCACTCTAAAAAAACCTAAGGGAAAAAGAACCCATAGTTAATGAAAAATTGGATCAAGATTCCTCTAGAATTGAAAAGCTAGAGGACATTATTACCAACTTGGGTTCTGCTTTTGCCTCTGTTCAAACCACTCCAAAATTTCCTCTTTCTAAGGCTGCCAAGTTTTTTATGTTCCTAAGAATAAGGGTGAATCCTCTAGTAAAGGGGATGAAGATCTTAAGATGATAAGTGTTCACCCTAACTTTATTAATATTGTCCAGGAACCTATTGCCACAAGTGAATTTCTTGATTTCTTGCCTAGGAGTATGATTGTTGATAAAACCAAAGAATCTCCTAGGGTTTACAAGTGTGCAATTGAGGAGTTGCATACCAAAGATGACAATACCTAGATCTATTGCGTTTTGCCTAGCTAGGGGCGTTAAACAATAGCGCTTGTTGGGAGGCAACCCAACTTTATTTTTGCTTTATATTTTTTGTTTACGTTTTGGTGTGTTTTGCACATTATTACTTCTGTAATAATGGTGTTTTTATGTTTCTATTAGTGTTTGAGCCAAGTAAGACCTTTGGGATGGTCTACGGTGTTTGTTGATTTGATTTTGCTGGAAAACAGAAACTTTTGCGCTTAGTCCAGGAATTTTATAATTTCACTGGAACGTGCTTTTGATCTGAAATTTTTACAAAAGATTGATATACAAATTTCCCTGGTTGTCCTAATTTTTCAGAATGTTTGGAGTTACAGAAGTGTTCGAAGCTTACAGATTGCTACAGACTGTTCTGTTTTTGACAGATTCTGTTTTCTTTGTGTTGTTTGCTTATTTTGATGAATCTATGGGTTGTATCGGGGGGTATGAACCATGGAGAAGTTAGAATACAGTAGGTATTACGCAAATATAAATAAAGAATGAGTTTACAACAGTACCTAAAGTGGTGATTTATTTTTCTCATACTAACGGATCTCACGAGTTTTCTGTTGAGTTTTGTGTTGTGAAGTTTTCAAGTTTTGGGTAAAGATTTGATGGACTATGGAATAAGGAGTGGCAAGAGCCTAAGCTTGGGGATGCCCAAGGCACCCCAAGCCATATTCAAGGATACCAAAAAGGCAAAGCTTGGGGATGCCCCGGAAGGCATCCCCTCTTTCGTCTTCAATCCATCGGTAAATTTACTTGAGGCTATATTTTTATTCACCACATGATATGTGTTTTGCTTGGAGCGTCTTGTATGATATGAGTCTTTGCTTTTTAGTTTTCCACAATCATCCTTGCTGCACACATGTTTTTGAGAAGGAGACGCTGAATCGTGAATTTATTAGAATACTCTATGTGCTTCACTTATATCTTTTGAGCTAGGCAATTTTGCTCTAGTGCTTCACTTATATCTTTTTAGAGCATGGTGGTGTTATGTTTAATAGAAATAATTGAACTCTCATACCTCACTTATATTATTTTGAGAGTCCCTAAACAGCATGGTAATTGGATTAGGTTATGTATTTGGTCCTAATATGATAGGCATCCAAGAGGGATATAATAAAAACTTTCATATTAAGTGCATTGAATATGATGAGAAGTTTGATTTCGTGCATATAGTTTTGAGATGTAGAGATGGTAATATTAAGAGTTATGTTAGTAAGTAATTGTGGATTAGTAGAGATACTTGTGTTAAGGTTTGTGATTCCCGTAGCATGCACGTATGGTGAACCGTTATGTAATGAAGTCGGAGCATGATTTTTTTAATGATTGTCGTCCTTTGTGTGATGGGTCGGGAGCGCGCGATGGTTTACTCCTACCAACCTCTGCCCTAGGGGCATGCATCTAACACTTTGCTTCGATGACTAATAGACTTTTGCAATAAGTATGTCAGTTCTTTATGACTAATGTGAGTCCATGGATTATATGCACTCTCACCTTTCCACCTTTGCTAGCCTCTCTAGTACCACGCAACTTTCGCCGGTGCAATAAACCCACCTTCCTCAAAACAGCCACCATATATTTTCCTCAAAACAGCCACCATACCTACATACTATGGCATTTCCATAGCCATTCCGAGATATATTGCCATGCAACTTCCACCGTTCCGTTTATTATGACACGCACCATCATTGTCATATTGCTTTGCATGATCGTAAGACAGCTAGCAGGATGTTTTTATGGCTTGTCCGTTTTTTGATGTCATTTGCTATGCTAAATCATTGCACATCCCGGTACACCGCCAGAGGCATTCATATAGAGTCATATGTTGTTCTAAGTTTCGAGTTGTAAGTAAATAAAAGTGTGATGATCTTAATTATTAGAGCATTGTCCCATGAGAGGAAAGGATGATGGAAGCTATGATTCCCTCACTAGATGGGATGAGTCTTCGGACTTGACAAAAATAAAAGAGGCCAGCGAAGCCCAAAAAAACAATAAAGGAGGCCAAAGATGCCCACCAAAAAAAGAAAAAAAGGAGAAAAAAAAGAAAAAAATGAATGAGAGAAAAGAGAGAAGGGACAATGCTACTATCCTTTTCCACACTTGTGCTTCTAGTAGCACCATGTCCTTCTTATAGAGAGTCTCCTATTTTGTCACTTTCATATACTAGTGGGAATTTTTCATTATATAACTTGGCTTGTATATTCCAATGATGGGCTTCCTCAAAGTGCCCTAGGTCTTCGTGAGCAAGCGAGTTGGATGCACACCCACTTAGTTTCCTTTTGAGCTTTCATACACTTATAGCTCTAGTGCATCCGTTGCATGGCAATCCCTACTCACTCACATTGATATCTATTGATGGGCATCTCCATAGCCCGTCGATACGCCTAGTTGATGTGAGACCATCTTCTCCTTTTCCCTTGCACCTCCACCACATTCTATTCCACCCATAGTGCTATATCCATGGCTCATGTTCATGTATTGCGTGAGAGTTGAAAAAGTTTGAGAACATAAAAGGGGTGAAACAATTGCTTGACTTGTCATCGGGGGTGTGCATGATTTAGATACTTTGTATGGGGAAGATGGAGCATAGCCAGACTATATGATATTATAGGGATAACTTTCTTTAGCCATGGTATTTTGAAAGCTATGATTGCTTCTTAGTATGCTTTAAGTATTATTGTCTTTATGTCAATATTAAGCTATAGTATTGAATTTTACGGATTTGAATATTCATGCCACAATAAAGAATATTACATGGATAAATATGTTAGGTAGCATTCCACATCAAAAATTCTGTTTTTATCATTTACCTACTCGAGGACAAGCAGGAATATTACATGGATTATCTCCAACGTATCTATAATTTTTTATTGTTCCATGCTATTATATTATCAGTTTTGGATGTTTTATATGCATTAATATGCTATTTTATATTATTTTTGGGACTAACCTATTAATCTAGTGCCTAGTGCCAGTTTCTGTTTTTTTCCCTTGTTTTTGAGTACTGCAGATAAGAAATATTAAACGGAATCCAAACGGAATAAAATCTTTGGAATGATTTTTCTTGGACCAGAAGAAACCTACCAAGCTTGGAGACCAAGGCAGGAGAGCCGCCGTGTGGCCACAAGCCACAGGGGCGCGCCCCCCTGGCTTGTGGGCTCACGGCAGCCCTCCTAACCCTACTCATTGGCCTATAAATTCCCAAATATTCCCTGGATACCAAAGAGAGCCACAAAAATACTTTTCCGCCGCCAGGAGCCTCTGTTCCTGTGAGATCCCATCTGGGGACCTTTTCCGGTAGTCTGCCGAAGGGGGATTCGATCACAGAGGGCATCTACATCAACTCCATTGCCCCTCCGATGATGCGTGAGTAGTCCACCATAGACCTTCGGGTCCATAGCTAGTAGCTAGATGGCTTCTTCTCTCTCTTTGTTCTTCAATATCATGTTCTTCATGATCTTCATGGAGATCTATCCGATGTAATACTCTTTTGCGGTGTGTTTGTCGAGATCTGATGAATTGTGGGTTTATGATCAGATTATCTATGAATATTATTTGAGTCTTTTCTGAATTCTTATATGCATAATTTCATATCTTTGCAAGTCTCTTCGAGTTATTGGTTTGGTTTGGCCAACTAGATTGGTAATTCTTGCAATGGGAGAAGTGCTTAGTTTTGGGTTCAATCTTGCGGTGTCCTCACCCAGTGACATAGTAGGGGTAGTGAGGCACGTATTGTATTGTTGCCATCGAGGATAAAAAGATGGGGTTTTCATCATATTGCTTGAGTTTATCCCTCTACATCATGTCATCTTACCTAATGTGTTACTCTGTTCTTCATGAACTTAATACTCTAGATGCAGGCAGGAGTCGGTCAATGTGTGGAGTAATAGTAGTAGATGCAGAATCGTTTTGGTCTACTTGACACGGACGTGATGCCTATATGCATAATCATTGCCTTGGATATCGTCATAACTATGCACTTTTCTATCAATTGCTTGACAGTAATTTGTTCACCCACCGTAATATTTGCCTTCATGAGAGAAGCCTCTAGTGAATTCTATGGCCCCGGGTCTATTTTCCATCTTATATTTTTAGATCTATTTACTTGTGTTTTTACTTTCCGCAATCTTTTCCATCTATCTCTATCAGATCTCATCCTTGCAAGTAACCATGAAGGGATTGACAACCCCTTTATAGCGTTGGGTGCAAGTGTTTGATTCTTTGTGTAGGTACATCTATTGGGGACTTGCTTGTATCTCCTACTGGATTGATACCTTGGTTCTCAACAACTGAGGGAAATACTTATCTACTTTGCTGCATCACCCTTTCCTCTTCAAGGGAAAACCAACGCATGCTCAAGAAGTAGCAACCGCCATGTATATTTTATTTTTCTCGTTAAATCGTATGTCGATGTTTTGTTTTATCATGAGACTTGTATCTCGAGTTTGAACCTTTTGAGTTGAATAAATGAATGAATGTTTGATGTGTTAATGTTTGTTGCATTGCACCTAGATAGTGAAATTTCTCTGTAGACCCTTGTTCTATTCAGATTTCTCATCACTCTAAAAACACCAGATGCCTCCGAGACGTGACCCCAGAACCAACTCCCCCCAGCTCACCCAACTGATCTAGCAGAAGAATGCCCTGAAGCAGTTGCTGATACAGAATCAGGCCAACAACAACAACAACCCTCCACCCCAGGCCGACAACCTCACTCGTTTTCTAAGGCTGAATCCGCCACTTTCTCCAGCAGTACTGAGCCCATTGTGGCAGATGACTGGTTCCGCAAGATGGAGAGGGAACTGATCACCGCTGGATGCACTGAGGCAGAGAAGGTGTGGTTTGCCGCACATCAACTGGAAGGACCCGCAGCTTCATGGTGGGAGAACTACACCACCACATATCCCATTGTCGGTGTGACTTGGGAGCAGTTCAAGCAGGCCTTCCGCACCGCTCATGTCTTAGCTGGAGCCATGAGTCTAAAGAAGTGTGAGTTTCACAACTTACGCTAGGGGAATCGCTCTGTGGCATAGTATGTGGATGAATTCAGGGCCCGATATGCACCAGGAGATGTGGCTGATGATGCAGCCAAACAGGAGAAATTTATGGAGGGACTCAACAATGAGTTGAGCATTCAGCTGATGGTGTCTAATTTCAACAACTACCAGGATCTAGTAGACAAGGCCTTCATCTTGAAGGGAAAACAGCAGCAGATCGAGAACCGCAAGAGGAAAAATGGACATGGGAAGTATAACTCTGGAGCTCAGCAGAAGCCCCGTTACTCCCCTTATTCAGGGAACACCGGATCGGGGTCCGGTAAGTATGGATGACACACGCATGCAGTGCATAACCATGGAGGCCATAACCATGGAGGAAATGGGAATAATCGTCCCAACAACATCAACTGCAAGAATGGCAATGGAGGCAATGGCAGTCAACACCGTCCCGCTTCGGCTCAGAAGGATCTATGTCATATCACCTCTTTCAAGTGCCAGAAGACGGGGCACTATGCTACTGATTGTCGCCAGATCAAGCAGGGAAATGGAAACGGCAACAGCAACTCAGCAACGAAGAAGCCCAACCCTTTTCCCCTTGCTCAGGTGAACCACATTGATGTGGAGGAGGTCTATGATCAGCCCAAGACTGTGGTTGGTAAGTTTTTATTAAATTCACATCCAGTAATGGTACTTTTTTATTCTGGTGCAACTCATTCAATCATATCAAGGGTAGTTGTGGAGAAGTATGGTTTGCCCACTAGAACCCTTAGTAGACCCCTTCAGGTCAGTTCCCCAGGAGCCGAGCTGACGGCAGGGATAGGATGCCACGCATTGAAACCCAACATTGGAAACCATGTATTTCCCACCGACCTCGTCGTCTTAGAGTCCCAGGGATTGGATGTGATCCTAGGCATGGATTGGATGACCAAGTATGAAGGAAACCTTGATTGTGTCCGTAAGTCGATTTTGCTCACCACCCCGGAGCAAAAGAGGATTAGGTATGTATCCAGTCACACACCAAAAAGTACTCGGGTGAATTCCCTCATGGGAGTTGTTCAGTAGGAAGTGCCGGTTGTACAAGACTTCCCAGATGTATTTCCGGAGGAATTACCAGGTATGACACCAGATAGAGAAATTGAGTTCCTGATTGAGTTATTGCCAGGAATAACAACAATATTCAAGAGACCTTATCGGATGCCCGTAAATGATTTGGAGGAAATCAACAAGTAGATCAAGGAGTTACTGGACAAAGGTTATATTTGCCCAAGTTCATCGCCTTGGGGAGCCCCAGTTCTCTTGGTAGACAAGAAGGATAAAACCTTGAGGATGGTAGTTGATTATCGTGCACTGAACGAGCTAAAGCAAGTACCCTCTATCGATGATAAACGATTTGTTTGAACAGCTAGTTGGAGCCAGAGTATTCTCCAAGATCAATCTTTGATCAGGGTATCATCACTTGAAAAATCGTGAACAGGATATACCAAAAACGGCCTTCACCACAAGGTATGGTCAATATAAGTATACATTCATGTCCTTTGGTTTGACTAATGCTCCTACCTATTTTATGAGTATGATGAACAAGGTATTTATGGAATATCTGGACAAGTTTGTCATGGTGTTCATCGATGATATATTGATATTCTCCAAGAGCGAGGAAGAACACAAGGACCACTTGCGTTTGGTTCTGGAGAAGCTTCGAGAGCATCAGTTATATGCCAAGTTCAGCAAATGTGAATTTTGGTTGAAGGAAGTTGGATTTCTGATATGTCTCCAACATATCTATAAATTTTGCTTTTTCCATGCTATTATATTATCATTCTTGGATGTTTTATAATCACTTTATAGCAATTTTATATCATTTTTTGGGACTAGCCTATTGACATAGTGCCAAAGTGCCAGTTGCTGTTTTGCTTGTTTTTTTACTTCGTAGAATATCAGTACAAAACAAAGTCCAATCGCGTCGAAACTTTTTGGAGATTTTTTTGGACCAGAAGACACCCGGTGGGTCAAAGTGCCAGAGTGGTGGCCTGTGGAGGCCACAACCCACTAGGGCGCGCCAGGGGGATCCCAGCGCGCCCTGATAGGTTGTGCCCTCCACGGGGCCCCCCTCCACCACCTCTAACGCCTATAAATACCCAAATATTCAGAAAACCCTAGGGGAGTTGACGAAAAACACATCCAGCCACCGCAAGTTCCAGAGCCTCAAGATCCAATCTAACACCATCACGGAGGGGTTCATCTTCTTCATAGGTGCCTCTCCAATGATGCGTGAGTAGTCCACCATAGACCTACAGGTTCGTAGGCTGTAGCTAGATGGCTTCCTCTCTCTCTCTTTCGATTCTCAATACAATGGTCTCTTGGAGATCTATTTGATGTAAACTTTTGCGGTGTGTTTGTTGGGATCCGATGAATTTTGAGTTCATGATTAGTTTCTATCCATGAATATTATTTGAGTCTTCTTTGATCTCTTATATGCATGATTACTTATAGCCTCGTATTTCTTCTTCGAATCTTTGGTTTAGTTAGGCCAACTAGATCGATTTTTCTTGCCATGGGAAGAGGTGCTTTGTGATGGGTTCGATCTTGCGGTGTCCTTTCCCAGTGATAGAAGGGGCAGCAAGGCACGCATGTATCATTGCTATTAAGGATAACAAGATGAGGTCTATTCCTACATGAATAGATCTTGTCTACATCATGTCATCGTTCTTATTGCATTACTCTATTTTTCCATGAACTTAATACACTAGATGCATGTTGGATAGCGGTCGATGTGTGGAGTAATAGTGGTAGATGCAGGCAGGAGTCGGTCTACTTATCTTGGACGTGATGCCTATATAATGATCATCGCCTTGGATATTGTCATGATTATTTGTCTTCTATCAATTGCCCAACAGTAATTTTTTCACCCACCGTGTGCTATACTCATGTGAGAAGCCACTAGTGAAACCTACGGCCCCCGGGTCTACTTTTCCAACATATTGCTTTCCGATCTATCTTTTTGCCTCTTTGTTTTCAGATCTACTATACCAAAAACCCAAAAATATATTGCTGCACTTTTTATTTCCCCTTTTTATTTTGTGTTCTTGAGAGATCTATCTCTTCTATCTATAACTACCTAATCTATCTTTTTACCGTAGAGAGATTGACAAGCTCTCTTACGCGTCGGGTTGCAAGTATTTGTTATTTGTGCGCAGGTGCTGCTTATTAGGTGGTGGTGATCCTCCTACTGGTTTGATACCTTGGTTTCATAACTGAGGGAAATACTTACCATCGTTGTGCTGCATCATCTCTTTCTCTTTGGGGAAATATCGACGCGGTCTCAAGCCATGTCAAAGGAATTTCTAGAGCCGTTGCCGGGGAGGAAGCGATCTCTTCTACGTGCCAATCTCAGGCACCGAGGAGACACCATCATCATCTACTAGGTTCCTAATCACAAATATCATCTCCTTGCAATTACATTATTTGCCATTTGCCTCTCGTTTTCCTCTCCCCCACTTCACCAATTTGCCGTTTTATTCGCCCTCTTTTTCCTTTGCCTTTTTCTCGTCAGATCTCTTGCTTGCTTGCAATCTTGTTTGCATAGTCATGATGACTCAAGAAAACACCAAGTTGTGTGATTTTTCCAATATTAATAACAATGATTTTATTAGTACTCTAATTGCTCCTCCCGCCACTAGTGTAGAGTCTTGTGATATTAATGCCGCTTTGTTGAATCTTGTCATGAAAGATCAATTTGCTGGTACTCCTAATGAGGATGTCGCGCCCCATATAAACACGTTCGTAGAATTGTGTGATATGCAAAAGAAAAAAGATCTAGACAATGATATTTTTAAGTTGAAATTATTTCCTTTTTCCTTGCGGGATCGTGCAAAAATTTGGTTTTCTTCTTTGCCTCGCAATAGTATCGATTCTTGGAATAAGTGCAAGGATGCTTTTATCACTAAGTATTTTCCGCCTGCAAAAATTATTTCCCTTAGGACACAAATCATGAATTTTAAGCAACTAGAGCATGAACATGTTGCACAATCTTGGGAAAAAACAAAATTGATGCTATGAAATTGTCCTACTCATGGTTTAAATCTTTGGATGATCATACAAAAAATTTATGCGGGATTGAATTTTGTTTCTAGATATCTTTTATATTCCGCCACGGGTGGTACTTTTATGGAAATTACTTTGGGTGAAGCTACTAAATTTCTAGACAATATTATGGCAAATTATTCGCAATGGCATACCGAAAGAGCACCTACTAGTAAAAAAGTTAATTCGGTTGAAGAAATTAGTACTTTGAGTGATAAGGTTGATGCTTTGATGAAATTGGTTGCTAGTAAAAATGCTCCTATTGATCTTAATGATGTGCCTTTGTCTACTTTGATTGAGCAAAATAGTGATTCCGTAGATGTGAACTTTGTCTCGCGAAACAATTTCAATAACAATGCTTATAGAGGTAATTTTAATCCTAGGCCTTTTCCTAGAAATTCCTCTAATAATTATGGTAATTCCTCTTAAAATAATAATAGGAACACCTCTGATCTGAGAGTAATATTAAAGAATTTATCAATGCGCAAAAGGATTTCAATACTATGATAGAAGAAAAGTTGAATAAGATTGATGATATGTCTAGAAGCATTGATAGAATTTCTCATGATGTTGAAAATCTCAAGTTGAAAGATTTTGTGCCTAAGATTGATGAATCAATTAAAGCTTTATATGTCTCTATGGACGAAAGTAAGAAAAGAACCGCCATGCTTAGAGCTAAAAGAGAAATCTTAGAAAAATCGTTTTCTAGTGATTGCCTTCATAAAAATGATGAAGATCTTAAAGTGATTGGTGTTTCTTCTATTGATTCCTTGTTTAGTAATATTAAAATTGATGATAAAGGGACTTAAGTAGAGTCAACTTTAGTTAGAAGGCGTCCCAATAATTTGGAGGGTGAAAATCTTGATGAAAGTGGGTTTGAAGAGGTCAAAACTTTAACTAGTGATGTGCCCACTATTTTGGATTGCAAAGACTTCAATTATGATAGTTTCTGTTTGATTGAATGTATTTCTTTGCTGCAATCCAAGCTGAATTCACCCCATGCTTATGAGCAAAATAAAGCTTTTACTAAACATATCGTTGATGCCATGATGAAATCTTTTGAAGAAAAGTTAGAGTTGGAGATTTCTATCCCTAGAAAATTACATGATGAGTGGGAACCTACTAATAAAGTCAAGATCAAAAATTATGAGTGCTTTGCTTTGTGTGATTTGGGTGCTAGTGTTTCCACGATTCCAAAATCTTTATGTGATGTGCTTGGTCTCACTAATATTGAAGAATGTTCTCTTAATTTGCACTTGGCGGATTCTACTATTAAAAAACCTTTGGGAAGAATTAATGATGTCCTTATTCTTGTAAATAGGAACTATGTGTCCATAGACTTTATTTTTCTTGATATTGATTGCAACCCGTCTTGTCCCATTATACTTGGTAGACCTTTTTACGCACTATAGGTGCCGTGATTGATATGAAAGAAGGCAATATTCATTTTCAATTTCCTCTAAGAAAGGGTATGGAATGCTTCCCTAGAACAAGAATTAATCCACCATATGAATCAATCATGAGAGCATCCTATGGATCCAAAACCAAAGATGATAATACTTGAAACTATGCGTTATGCCTAGCTAGGGGCGTAAAACGATAGCGCTTGTTGGGAGGCAACCCAATGAATAAATTTATTTTTGCTTTTTGCTTTCTATTTTTGAGTGTTGACACAATTATGCCTCTGTTATGATTGTGTTTTTATGGTTTATTTAGTGTTTGTGCCAAGTAGAGCCTTTAGGATGATTCATAAGATGAGTAGAAGCGATGCTGAATCTGAAACAGAAACTTTGCGTCCAGTGTTTGAATTTTCATTTTTTTACTGGAACGTGATCTTGAGCTAAAATTTTAACACAGTGTTGCTATACAAATTCTTTACGTTGTCCTAATGTTTCAGAATTTTTAGAGTGACAGAAGTATGGTTAGAGTATAGATTACTACAGACTATTCTGTTTAAGACAGATTCTGTTTTCGTTGCATTGTGTGTTTGTTTTGATGAATCTATGTGTTATATTGAAGGGTATAAGCCATGGTAAAGTTAAAATATAGTAGGTATAATGCAATAACAAAATATGAATGGGTTTGCAACAGCACCTAAAGTAGTGATTTGCTTTATTATACTAACGGATCTCACCAAGATTTTGTTGAGTTTTGTGTGATTGAAGTTTTCAAGTTTTGGGTGAAATCATGATGGATGAAGGAATAAGGAGTCAAAAGAGCTTAAGCCTGGGGATGCTACAGCACCCCCAAGATATCCAAAGAGAAACTAGCAACTAAGCTTGGGGATGCCCCCGAGTGGCATACCCTCTTTCTTCTAACGACCATCGGTATTTTACTTGGAGCTATATTTTTATTCGTCACATATCATGAGTTTTGCTTGGAGCGTCTTGTATCATTTGAGTCTTTGATTGCTTTGCTTGTTAGTTTGTCACTTGTATCCTTGCTGGACACACCTATTTGGGAGAGCCAAAATTATGCTATGATTTGTTACAATTTCTCTCCATGCTTCACTTAAACTTTTTGAGCTATAGAATTGCTCTAGTGCTTCACTTATATCTTTTTGAGCACGGTGTGCTTGGAAATTTTCGAAGAAATGCTCTCATGCTTCACTTAGATTAATTTGAGAGTTAGTAAATTTTGAAGAAATCCTCTCATGCTTCACTTATACCTTTTTGAGAGATGAAAACTCTATGCTCATGTGCTTCACTTAAATTTGTTTGAGCTTGTCAAAAAGCAATGGCAATATATGAAACTAGTCCCAAAGTGATAGATATCCAAGGAGGATATAGAAAAACTTTCATGAAGATCATTGGACAAATTAAACTTTATTCCTTGTAATAGTTTTGAAACATGATGATAGTAATATGTGAGTCATTTTAGTGAGTAATTATGCTTTAATAAGAATATTGGTGTTAAGGTTTGTGATTCCCTATGCATGCACGAAAGTCAATAGTTATGAAATGAAATTACATCCTACTTATGGTGCATTATTGGGTGTTAGTTATGCTCAATGCTCGCTTATGTGAATTTTCGTTTCTTGGTTGGTTACTTCTCAATCTATTTGCTAGCCTCCACTTGTACTAAGTAGAAATACTACTTGTGCATCCAAAATCATTAAACCAAGTTTTGCCTTATGAGTCCACCATACCTACCTATATGCGGTATTTCCATGCCGTTCAAAGCAAATTTGTATATGCCATCTCTAATTTTCAAAATAAACTTCTCTTTTGTGTGCTTGTACCGCTCATGAAACGATGGGGAGTGTCCAATATTTTTCCATGCTAGATGTGTTATTCTCAAGATGAGTGTTTATTCACTTGTCATTGCACGAGAGTGCGGCGGTAATAGGGATGCCCAGTCCCGAAATGAAAATGAAAAAATATTTACTTTATGTTGTCAAATAATAAATTCCTTGGAAAGTGTTGGTATGGAAGGCAACCGTGGATACGGCCCGCCATGGAATGTGAAAGGATGGTGGAAAAAGGAATAAACTTTATTTTCTGTTTGGAAACCGCCTATGATATATCTAGCATGGAAAGTATTGTGAACTACTTTGTCGTTTTCGTTCACAGGAAAAGCATGCCACCCAAAATGTTTTCTCTCTCAATTTAAAACTTTGAGCTCTGGCACCTCTAGAAATCCCTACTTCCCTCTACGAAGGGCCTATCTATTTACTTTATGCAATTTTTATTTTTACTTTGAGTCTCCATCTTCTCTTATAAAGCACCAACTAGGGGGCACTATGATCGTACTTGAGCATTGGGTGTAGCTAATATTTGAGTGTGTTTCATGAATGGATCAATGATTGAGCATGATGGGCTAGGGATAACTTTCTTTAGCGTTGATATTTTGAAAGACGTGGTTGCTTGTTGGCATGCTTGAGTATTGAAGTCATTATGTTAAAACTAGACTATTTCTTTGAATCATTTAAAAGTCCAAATGTCCATGCTACAAATAAAAGAATATGAGATGAACATGTTAGGTAGCATTCCACATCAAAAAAATTTGTTTTTATCATTTACCTACTCGAGGATGAGTAGGAATTAAGCTTGGGCATGTTGATACGTCTCCAACGTATATATAATTTTTGCTTGTTCCATGTTGTTATATTATCATTCTTGGATGTTTTATAATCACTTTATAGCAATTTTATATAATTTTCTGGGACTAACCTATTGACATAGTGCCAAAGTGCCAGTTGTTGTTTTTGCTTATTTTTTACTTCGCAGAATATTAGTACCAAACGGAGTCCAATCGCGACGAAACTTTTTGGAGATTTTTTTGGACCAGAAGACACCCAGTGAGCCAAAGAAGTGCGAGAGAGGTGGGCTGTGGAGGCCACAACCCACCAGGGCACGCCAGGGGGCTCCCGGCGCGCCCTGATGGGTTGTGCCCTCCACGAGGCCCCCCTCCACCGCCTCTAACGCCTATAAATACCCAAATATTCATAAAACCCTAGGGGAGTCAACGAAAAACACATCCAGTTGCCGCAAGTTCCAGAGCCTCAAGATCCAATCTAACACCATCACGGAGGGGCTCATCTTCTTCATAGGTGCCTCTCCGATGATGCGTGAGTATTCCACCATAGACCTACGGGTCCGTAGGCTATAGCTAGATGGCTTCCTCTCTCTCTCTCTCTTTTGATTCTCAATACAATGGTCTCTTGGAGATCTATTTGATGTAAACTTTTGCGGTGTGTTTGTTGGGATCCGATGAATTTTGAGTTCATGATCAGTTTCTATCCATGAATATTATTTGAGTCTTCTTTGATCTCTTATCTGCATGATTACTTATAGCCTCGTATTTCTTCTTTGAATCATTGGTTTAGTTAGGCCAACTAGATCGATTTTTCTTGCCATGGGAAGAGGTGCTTTGTGATGGGTTCAATCTTGCGGTGTCCTTTCCGAGTGACAGAAGGGACAGCAAGGCACACATGTATCGTTGCTATTAAGGATAACAAGATGGGGTCTATTCCTACATGAATAGATCTTGTCTACATCATGTCATCATTCTTATTGCATTACTCTATTTTTCCATGAACTTAATACACTAGATGCAGCTGGATAGTGGTCGATGTGTGGAGTAATAGTGGTAGATGCAGGCAGGAGTCGGTCTACTTATCTTGGACGTGATGCCTATATAATGATCATCGCCTTGGATATCGTCATGATTATTTGATCTTCTATCAATTGCCCAACAGTAATTTGTTCACCCACCGTGTGCTATACTCATGAGGGAAGCCACTAGTGAAACCTACGGCCCCCGGGTCTACTTTTCCAACATATTGCTTTCCGGTCTATCTTTTTGCCTCTTTGTTTTCAGATCTACTATACCAAAAACCCAAAAATATATTGCTACACTTTTTATTTGCCCTTTTTATTTTGTGTTCTTGAGAGATCTATCTCTCCTATCTATCCCTACCTAATCTATCTTTTTACCGTAGAGAGATTAACAACCTCTCTTACGCGTCGGGTTGCAAGTATTTGTTATTTGTGTGCTGGTGCTGCTTATTAGGTGGTGGTGATCCTCCTACTGGGTCGATACCTTGGTTTCATAACTGAGGGAAATACTTACCGTCGCTGTGCTGCATCATCCCTTCCTCTTTGGGGAAATACCGACGCAGTCTCAAGCCACGTCAATTTCTCAGACACATTATTTCTTGAGAAGGAATAGCATTGGATCCATCCCAGGTTGCAGCAGTCACCGAATGGAAGGCACCCACCTCAGTTAAGGAGATCTGCTGTTTTCTCGGACTTGCAGGATATTACCGGAGGTTTATCGAAAAATTCTCGAAGATTGCCAAGCCCATGGTGGAGTTATTGAAGAAAGAGTCCAAGCATATTTGGACCGAGGAATGTGAAGCCAGTTTTCAGGAGTTGAAGAAACATTTGGTTACAGCCCCAGTGTTGATTTTGCCGAACATTCTGAAGGATTTCCAGGTATATTGTGATGCTTCACGTCAAGAACTTGGAGGAGTGCTCATGCAAGAAGGAAAAGTTGTAGCATATGCATCGAGACAGCTATGACCTCATGAATTGAACTATGCCACACATGATTTGGGGTTAGCAGCCGTAGTGAATGCACTCAAGACCTAGAGACATTTCCTTATCGGAAATAGTTGTGATATTTACACTAATCATAAGAGCCTGAAGTATATCTTCACGCAGAAGGGGTTGAACCTCAGACAAAGGAGATGGCTAGAGTTGATCAAGGATTGTGACATGAGATTACATTATCACCCACGGAGGCAAATGTTGTAGCAGATGCTTTGAGTCGTAAGAACTATGTGAACACCCTTGTAGCTGGAGGATTACCCCAGGAGTTAGTCGAAGATCTCAGAGAGCTCAAATTGGAGATAGTTCCAAGAGGATATGTTGCCGCACTGGAGGTTCAGTCCACCTTGACCGGAAGAATCCGTGAAGCCCAGAAGGCAGACAAGGAAATAGCTGAGATAAAGGAAAGAATGAAGAACGGAAAAGCCAAAGGTTCTCATGAGGATGAACACGGAACTATATGGTTTGAGGACCGTATCTATGTGCCCAATGATCCAGATCTTAGGAAGTTGATACCTCACGAGGCCCACGATTCAACATACTCGATACACCCAGGCAACACCAAGATGTATATGGACTTGAAGGAAAGTTTCTGGTGGACAAGCATGAAGAAGGATATTGCCAAGCATGTAGCAGTATGCGATGTTTGTTAGCGAGTAAAGGCAAAACATCATAAGCCAGCTGGGTTACTTCAACCTCTGCCGATACCTGAGTGGAAATGGGAAAGGCTTGGAATGGACTTTATCACATGATTACCCAGGACTCATTCACGCTATGATTCCATCTGGGTAGTGGTTGATCGCTTGACCAAAGCAGCTCACTTCATTCCCGTGAAGACCACCTATACCAGTGCTAAGTTAGCCAAGATATATATGACCAGGATCGTATGTCTGCATGGAGTTCCGAGGAGTATTGTATCAGATAGAGGAACACAATTCACCTCAAAGTTTTGGCATCTGTTACATGAAACTTTGGGTGCGAGGGTGGAGTTCAATACAGCTTTTCATACGCAAACAGATGGATAGACCAAGAGAGTCAACCAGATTCTGGAGAACATGTTGAGAGCTTGTGCGCTAGACTATGGTTCTAGCTGGGATGATAACTTGCCATACGCAGAGTTCTCATACAACAACAGCTATCAGACCAGTCTGAAGATGGCCCCTTTCAAAGCTCTATACGGAAGGAGGTGCAGAACACCATTGATGTGGGATGGTGTTGGCGACCAAAAACTTTTTGGTCCCGATCTTGTCCGAGATTCTAAATAGAAGGTCAAGCTGATCTGTGACCGGCTCAAGATAGCCCAGTCCATGCAGAAGAGCTATGATGATATCAAATGCAAGGAGGTGACATACGAAGTGGGAGACCGAGCTTATCTCCATGTGTCCCCACTTCGAGGAATCAAGAGGTTTGGTGTTAAAGGAAAGTTAGCAGCCAGATTATAGGCCCCTACAAAAATCTTGAACCTAGAGGCGAAGTTGCATACAAGCTAGAATTGCCGGAAGGATTGTCCGGAGTTCACGATGTCTTTCATGTTTCCCAGTTGAAGAAACGCCATGCTGGGATGGCTGATATTCCTTTGAGAGATAAAGTGCCCCTAGCGGCCATACAGCTTGACAGTGATCTGACTTATGAGGAGAAGCCAGTCAGAATCCTCGAGACTGCCAACAGAGTTACCCGCAGCAAGATCATCAAGTTTTGCAAGGTTCTGTTGAGTCACCACACCAAGGAAGAAGCCACCTGGGAACAAGAAGAAGATCTTCGTCGAGACCACCCGCACCTATTTTCTAGCCAACCCGAATCTCAAGGGCGAGATTCATCTTAAGGTGTGTAGATTTGTAACATCCCAAAATTTCATTCCAGCATGTTATAATAATAGTTATGCGTCCATTCATATTTTTTGTATTTGCTTTATTGAAGTGGAGTGAAGTTGAAACCTCTATGTTGTTAGTTGAAACCCCATTTCTATTTTGATTTCATTCGAATTCAAATGGTGAAACCTCTGAAAATTTTGAAATTGAGAGGAGGAACATGACCCTCCATTTCAGGGGCATTTTCTAAAAGCCATTTGACCTTTTGAACCAGGGGTTATTTGAAAAATATTTGAATTGGATTCAAAAGCATTTTGGGCATTTTCTGAAAAATCATTTTTTTAATAATTATTTTGACCGTGGCAAAATGTTAAACAGATTCCTTTTAATTTTTTGATAAATTTAATGTATAAAACTTCTATGTTTGCAGTTATATTTATTTTCCTTTTTAGTTTTTAGTTTCATGTTTGTAATAAAAAGGAAAAGGTGTTTAAAAAGGAAGAACAGTGCGCTCTTTTGGAATTAAACCGCGTGGTCCACTCGCGAATATGGCCCATATCCCCTGGTCGGATCCGAATCTCCTTCGGATCGCCCATCCTCTCTCTCTCCCGCTCTCTCTCTCTCTCTCGCTCTCTCTCTCTCTCTCTCTCTCTCTCTGCACCCCGAACCCACCTCCCGATACTGCCTCCGCTCGGTCACCACCTTCCTTCCCCCGTCTCCTTTCCTTCCCGACGTTGACCTCACCGGATCCAAGCCGATCCGCCGATCCCCTTCCATCCTAGCGTCCCCGACCCCGTGGTTATAAAGCCTGAGTTCCCCGCACCCTGTTCCGCCCTTGAACTTCACCCCCCACACTCTGCCACGCCGTAGTTGCTACTTCTTGAGCATGCGTTGTTTTTCCCTTGAAGAGGAAAGGGTGATGTAGCAAAGTAGATAAGTATTTCCCTCAGTTGTTGAGAACCAAGGTATCAATCCAGTAGGAGATACAAGCAAGTCCCCAATAGATGTACCTACACAAATAATCAAACACTTGCACCCAACGCTATAAAGGGGTTGTCAATCCCTTCACGGTTATTTGCAAGGATGAGATCTGATAGAGATAGATAGATAGGATTGCTAAAATGAAAAGTAAAACAAAAGTAAAAAGAATGCAGCGAGGTATTTTTGGTATTTTTGGTTTATAGATCTGAAAATATAATATGGAAAATAGACCTGGGGGGCATAGGTTTCACTAGAGGCTTCTCTCATGAAGGAAAATAATACGGTGGGTGAACAAATTACTGTCGAGCAATTGATAGAAAAGCGAATAATTATGACGATATCCAAGGCAATGATTATGCATATAGGCATCACGTTCGTGTCAAGTAGACCGAAACGATTCTGCATCTAGTACTATTACTCCACACATCGACCAACTCCTACCTGCATCTAGAGTATTAAGTTCATGAAGAACAGAGTGATGCATTAGGTAAGATGACATGATGTAGAGGGATAAACTCAAGCAAGATGATGAAAGCCCCATCTTTTTATCCTCGATGGCAACAATACAAATACGTGCCTCGCTACCCCTACTTTGTCACTGGGTGAGTACACCGCAAGACTGAACCCAAAACTAAGCACTTCTCCCATTGCAAGAATTACCAATCTAGTTGGCCAAACCAAACCAATAACTCGAAGAGACTTGCAAAGATATGAAATCACGCATATAAGAATTCAGAGAAGATTCAAATAATATTCATAGATAAGCTGATCATAAACCCACAATTCATCGGATCTCGACAAACACACCGCAAAAGAGTATTACATCGGATAGATCTCCATGAAGATCATGAAGAACATGGTATTGAAGAACAAAGAGAGAGAAGAAGCCATCTAGCTACTAGCTATGGACCCGAAGGTCTGTGGTGAACTACTCACGCATCATCGGAGGGGCAATGGAGTTGATGTAGATGCCCTCCGTGATCGATTCCCCCTCCGACAGATTACCGGTAAAGGCTCCAAGATTGGATCTCATGGGAACAGGGGCTTCCGGTGGCGAAAAAGTATTTTCGTGGCTCTTTTTAGTATCCAGGGAATATTCGGGAATTTATAGGCCGAAGAATAGGGTTAGGAGGGCTGTCGTGGGGCCACAAACCAGGGGGCGCCCCCCCTAGGGCATGCCCTGGTGGCTTGTGACGCCACGGCAGGTCTCCTGCCTTCATCTCCAAGTCTACTGGGTTTCTTCTGGTCCAAGAAAAATCATTCCGAAGATTTTATTCCATTTGGACTCCGTTTAATATTCCTTATCTGCAATACACAAAAACATGAAAAAAACATAAACTGGCACTAGGCTCTAGATTAATAGGTTAGTCCCAAAAATAATATAAAATAGCATATTAATGCATATAAAACATCCAAAACAGATAATATAATAGCATGGAACAATCAAAAATTATAGATACGTTGGAGACATATCAAGCATCCACAAGCTTAATTCTTGCTCGTCCTCGAGTAGGTAAATGATAAAAACAGAATTTTTGATGTGGAATGCTACCTAACATATTTATCCATGTAATATTCTTTATTATGGCATGAATATTCAGATCCATAAGATTCAAAACAAAAGTCTAATATTGACATAAAAACAGTAATACTTCGAGCATACCAACAAGGCAATTGTGTCCTTTTGAAATAACATGGCCTTAGAAAGTTATCCCTACAAAATCATATGGTCTGGCTATGCTCCATCATCCCCACACAAAGTATCTAAATCATGCACAACCCTGATGACAAGTCAAGCAATTGTTTCACACCTTTTATGTTCTCAAACCTTTTCAACTCTCATGCAATACATGAGCGTGAGCCATGGATATAGCACTATAGGTGGAATAGAATATGGTGGAGGTTGTGAGGAAAAGGGAGAAGATAGTCTCACATCAACTAGGCGTATCAACGGGCTATGGAGATGCCCATCAATAGATATCAATGTGAGTGAGTAGGGATTGCCATGCAACGAATGCACTAGAGCTATAAGTGTATGAAAGCTCAAAAAAGAAAACTAAGTGGTTGTGCATAAGATGAAAAATTCCACTAGCTATATGAAAGTGACAAAAAAGGAGACTCTCTATCATGAAGATCATGGTGCTAATTTGAAGCACAAGTGTGGAAAAAGATAGTACCAATTGTCCCTTCTCTCTTTCTCTCATTTTTTTTATTTTTTTATTTTGGTGGGCATCTTTGGCCTCTTTTTTTTATTTGGGCTTCGCTGGCCTCTTTTATTATTTGTAAAGTCCGGAGACTCATCCCAACTTGTGAGGGATTCATAGCTTCCATCATCCTTTTCTCTCACGGGAACAATCCTCTAATAATGAAAATCATCACACTTTTATTTACTTACAACTCAAAAATTACAACTCGATACCTAGAACAAAATATGACTCTATATGCAATATGAAAGTGATGGTGCATGTCATGAAAAACGGAACGGTGGAAGTAGCATGGCAATATATCTCGGAATGGCTATGGAAATGCCATAATAGGTAGGTATGGTGGCTGTTTTGAGAAAAGTATATGGTGGCTGTTTTGAGGAAGGTGGGTTTAATGTACCGGTGAAAGTTGCGCGGTACTAGAGAGGCTAGCAAAGGTGGAAGGGTGAGAGAGCGTATAATCCATGGACTCAACATTAGTCATAAAGAACTCACATACTTATTGCAAAAGTCTATTAGTTATCGAAGCAAAGTATTAAGCGCATGCTCCTAGGGGAGAGGTTGGTAGGAGTTAACCATCGCGCGCTCCCGACCCTCACACAAAGGTTGACAATCATTAAACAAATCATGCTCCGACTTCGTTACATAACGGTTCATCATACGTGCATGCTACGGGAATCACAAACTTTAACACAAGTATTTCTTCCAATTCACAACTACTCACTAGCATGACTCTCATATTACCATCTTCATATCACAAAACTATATGCAAGGAATAGAATATGATGAACAAGCTAACGACTCTGATGGGAACCAAGGTCACGACTAAGGATCAAGTAGGCCGAAATGCAGAGATTGCGAGGTTGAAAGACCAGATGACCAGGGCCCAGGAGGATATCAATGCACTGCAGGCTCAGATGGATGCTGAGTCGGAGCGTATGAAGGCTAAAGCTTTTCGCCTCAATTTAGATCAACAAGCCTCAGAAGCAGTTTTTGGATGAGGCATCAGACCCGCCTGCCTGAGCAGTATGAACCCAGGAATCTCCTTAACACCCCGGGAGTGGGACTAAATGCACCGTTGACCATGACTCGAACGGCGGAGGTGCCTGCGAATAGGGTAGTGACTCAGCATCGGCAACCAGACCCTCCCCGCAGGAATTAGACCCCACCGCAGCGTTTTCTGACACCACTTGGTCATTATTCTCACCCGGTGGAGAACATGATAGCAGCGGCTGCCAAGCTCAATGCGCTCCCCCTCACCGACGGGATGCCCTTCGCCAAAGAGGCATGGAATGCCATTGGGTATTTGCAGACTGCAGTGGCTCAACAGGAGAAGTATACGTACAGCCAGAGTCGTGTGCACTCAACCCCCATCCCAAGTCACAGTTATAGCCGGTGCTTGGAGTCACCAACGGTCTCCAGCACTGAGCGATGTTGGAACCCACCCCATGATGGCCCGCCCGTTGTCAATGCTCAGGTGATCGTGGATAATGCCAAAGCTCAGCGTGAGGCGGCGGCCGCGGTGGCTTACCAAGAGCCGCCACATGTGACCCCTTCAACTTCTGTGGGAGCCGGAGTCACTTCCAGGGCTGTTGGAGTGCCGTGTTTAGCACCGGCTCTACGGAATGAGTGCCTGCCAAAGGATTTTAAGGGTTAGCGCAAAGTGCCTAACTACACAGCTGATCTACCTCCAGAAGCCTGGATTGAGAGTTATGAGCTAGCCATGGAGATGTTGGACGTCAGTGATGCAGTCTATGCTAAGTACTTCATCATGATGTTGGAAGAACCAGCTCGTACATGGTTAAAGGGTCTGCCCCCTAGTACCATTAATTCCTGGGCCGAGTTGAAAGCAAGATTTATCAAGAATTTTCAAGGGCCGTGCAAGCAGCCAATGATGATTGTTGATTTGGATCATTGCGTGCAGTGTGAGGATGAGTCGGCCCATCATTGGGTCCGGCGGGTCTCAACCATTATCCACTCATACGATAATATCACGGCGGCTCAGGTGGTTCTGATTCTGGAGAAAAATTGTCACTTCTTGCCCCTTAAGCAGAAGCTTGGACGGCTCAAGCGTTCTTGCCAGGACATGGGTGAGCTCATGGTGGCTCTTACTAAATACGGAGATTCTGACAGCACGAAGGATCCTAGTTCTAATGATGAGAAGTCTGCTAAGCGTGAGAAGAATGGCAACGGCAAGGGTCAGCAGTAGAATGGGGCAGGAAATAATAACCCAGGCAATGGTGGTAAACGGAAGCACCCAAACGGCGGGTCAGATCTGGTGGCCAACACCAACATTGGGAGCAACCACGCCAAGGGCAACGGTAAACCACCTTTTGGCAAGGGCAAACCTTTCAACATGGAGGCAATGCTAAACGACCCCTGCCCGAAACACAGTCTTCCTAACAAGCCGTCCACCCACGCTTGGAAGGATTGTTATATCATGCGGGACTTCTGGAATTACAGCCTTAACCAGCATCATGGTAACGGTAATGGGCCACCTGGCGGGTCAGGATCCGGCTCTCACGGGTCAGGTTTTGGTGCGGGCGGCTCAGGCTCGGGTTATCAGGGTCAAGGCAACCATGGTGGCCACAATCAATAGTCTGGTAATAGTGGTCAGCAGCAAAACAACCAGTCAGGGTACCAAAGTAACCCAAAGCAGCTTAACGGAGGCCAGTATCACGTCTTCACCACGAGTCTGGACAAACATGATCAGAAGGTGCGCAAGAGGGCAGTTCATGCAGCAACACCGGCTATTCCGCAATATTTGAAGTGGTCTGAGCACACGATATCATGGAGCTGGGAGGATCACCCGCCGCGAGTTGATAACCCAGGGCACTTGGCCCTTGTGGTGGTCCCTCGGGTAGGAGGCTACAAGTTCACCAAAGTGCTGATGGACGGTGGTAGTAGCATCAACGTCTTGTACTACGACACTTTTCGCCGAATGAACTTGACTGACAAGGATCTCAAGCCGTCATCCATAGTCTTTCACGGTGTAGTGCCCGGCAAGTCGGCTTATCCAGTAGGGAAAATTTCCCTTGAGGTGGCTTTTGGTGATGAGTTCAACTACAGGGTAGAGACCTTCTGGTTTGAAGTGGTTAAAATCAAGAGTCCATATCATGCTCTGTTTGGACGGCCGGTTTATGCCAAGTTCATGGCTCGGCCCAGTTATGTTTACTTGCATCTCAAGATGCCAGGTCTGAAGGGGACGATTATGGTGCATGGTGATCGGAAAATTGCTCTTGAGTGCGAAGAAGGCGATGCTGCATATGCAGAGTCAAGTTGTGCTGAGGGGAGCTCAAATTTTATAAAGATAATGTTAACCCAGCGGATATGACCCCGTTGAAGAAGCCCAGCACAGAGTCTGACCCGCCCCTCAAATTTGTGGCAGAAGATACCAAATTGGTGGACTTTGTCCCTAGCGACTCATCGTAGCAGTTCACTGTAGGTGCTAATATGTACCCGAAATAGGAAAGCGCGCTCATCGAATTCATCCGTGAGAATCGGCACATCTTTGCATGGAAACCTTCTAACATGTCGGGTGTACCGAGAGAATTCGCTAAGCACCATCTTAATGTGGATCCTAAATTTAAGCCGGTCAAACAGTTTCTCCGGCATTTCAATGGGGAGCGACGTAAAGCTATTGGAGAAGAGGTAGCCCGGCTCTTAGCGGCTGGGTTTATTGTGGAGGTTTTTCACCCGGAGTGGTTGGCTAACACCGTGCTCGTACTTAAAAAGAACGGCACGGGGCGCATGTGTGTGGATTACACAAACCTTAACAAGGCTTGTCCGGTTGATCCATTTGCTCTCCCCCATATCGACCAGATCATTGACGCAACGGCGGTTTGTGAGAGTTTAGGTTTCCTGGATGCTTATTCGGGTCATCATCAGATCAAGATGGCAGTTAAAGACCAAGAGAAGACATCTTTCATAACACCTTTTGGAGCTTTCTGCTACGTTTCCATGCCTTTTGGAGTCAAAAGTGCTTAGGCGACTTATCAACGATGTGTCCAGAATTGCCTTCATGGTCAGATCGGACGCAATGTTCATGCTTATGTGGATGATATTGTGGTCAAATCAAGGAAGAAGGAGACCCTGCTTGACCATGCTTATATCAGTTGATGAAGAAGATAGATGATTTTGTCTAGAGCGATGCTGCCAATGATGCATTCGAGGCGCTCAAAAAACAGTTAGCTAAGCCGCCTATCTTGGCCGCTCTCGTGGAAAACGAGCCATTGCTCCTGTACGTGGCGGCTAATAACAAGGCCGTCAGCGCTGCAGTTGTTGTGGAGCGCAAGGAAGCAGGCAAAGAGTACCCAGTCCAGCGGCCGGTTTATTATGTCAGTGAGGTTTTGACAGAGTCCAAGCACAGATACCCGCATTGCCAGAAGCTGCTGTTTGGAGTGTTCATGGCAAATCGCAAGCTGAAGCATTATTTTCTTGGGCATCCAATCATGGTGGTTAGCTCTGCTCCTTTGAGAGATATCATTAAAAATAGAGAGGCCACCAGCAGGATTGCTAAGTGGGTAATTGAGCTTGGGCCTCTTAATTTGAGGTATGTGCCTCGGACAGCTGTCAAGTCTCAAGCCCTAGTGGATTTTATCAATGACTGGACGGAATGTCAACCACCTGAGGAGAAGCCGAACAATACATATTGGACAATTCACTTTGATGGATCCAGACAGTTGGAAGGCTCAGGGGCTGGAGTTGTTTTAACTTCCCCTAGAAGTGACAAATTTTGTTATGTATTAAGGTTAATGTTTTCTTGTACTAACAATGCAGCTGAGTATGAAGCCTTGCTTCATGGGCTCCGTGTGGCCAAGGAGATGAATTTGAGCCGGATCAGATGTCTGGGTGACTCAGATCTGGTGGCTCAGCAAGTTTCAGGCATGTGGGATTCTAAAGACCCTCGTATGGCGGCTTATCGCCAGGCGGTTGATATCATTGCTGGTCACTATAAGGGTTATCAGGTGGTTCACATTGATCGTCGGAAGAATGAGGCGGCTAATGCATTGTCACGACTGGGGTCTCAGCGTAAGCCAGTGCCACCTAATGTGTTTCTGGATGTATTGCATGACCCATCGGTCAAGTTACCTTCTGAGGAGGATCTTGCTATACCTAACCCGGAAGGACAGTCGGTGGCGGCTCTTCGCGCGACTCCAGATTGGACGGTGCCTTATCTTACATATTTGACCCGTGGTGAGTTACGTGAAGATGAAACCTTGGCGCGGCAAATCACGAGGTGGTCTAAGTCCATGACTATCATCAATGGCGAGTTGCACAGGTGCAGCGTGACTGGTGTTTTTTCAACGCCGTGTTTCTCCTTAGGAAGGCCATGAAATCTTGCAAGAGATACATGCCGGCGATTGTGGTCATCATGCCGGGTCAAAATCCTTGGTGGCCAAAGCTTTTCGGCACGGTTTTTACTGGCTAACAGCTCATGCAGATGCGGAGGACTTGGTTAGCAAATGTGATGGGTGTCAGAAATTTGGACGATGAGCCCATGTGCCGGCTCAAGAGTTGCGGATGATTCCGATCACCTGGCCGTTTGCGGTCTGGGGGCTTCATATGGTTGGACCGTTTAAGAGGTCTAAAGATAAGAAGACCCACCTTTTGGTGGCGGTTGACAAGTTTACCAAGTGAGTTGAGGCGAAGCCAGTCAGCAAGTGCGACGCAGCAACGGCAGTTCAGTTTGTCAAGAAGCTGATCTTTCATTTTGGTTACCCCCAAAGTATCATTACTGACAATGGTACAAATCTGTCCAAGGGGGCTATGAAAGAGTTTTGTGAAAGTGAACACATCCGCCTCGATGTCTCCTCCGTGGCTCATCCATAGTCTAATGGTCAAGCAGAACGTGCTAACCAGGAAATTTTGAGAGGGATCAAACCCCGGCTTATGGTTCCTTTGGAACGAACGCCGGGTTGTTGGGTGGAGGAATTACCTTCAGTTCTTTGGAGCATCAGAACCACCCCCAATAGATAAACAGGCTACACGCCTTTCTTCATGGTTTATGGTGCAGAAGCTATTCTCCCCAGTGATATCCGTCATGACTCGCCCAGGGTGGCGGCTTACGTTGAAATAGATAATGAGACGGCACGTCAGGACGCATTGGATGCCATGGATGAAGAGTGGGATCTTGCAGCCGCACGCTCAGAAATTTATCAACAAGATTTGTGTTGCTATCATGGCCACAGAGTTAAAACCCGGATGTTCCAAGAAGGTGACTTAGTGCTCCGTTTGATTCAAGATCAGACATATATACATAAGTTGTCACCCCCTTGGGAGGGACCTTTTGTGGTCAGCAAGAATCTCAACAATGGGTCATATTACCTCATTGATATGCGGGAGAGCGACAAGCCGAGCACTTTCGGAGAAGAGACCAGCAGGCCGTGGAATATTGCTCATCTTCGGCCTTACGATACTTGAGTCATTGACTCTCATCAATGTACATATCTCTGTCATTGTATATACCTTTTTCAATATAATAAAGCCGGCATCCCCATAATTCGGGGCCTCTGCCGTTTTCATGCAGCAATTTTTTGTGCAAAGAGTTGATTATTCATAAGGTCACTTGGGGGCTTCCAGCCCACTGGGTTTAGCTTTCATACCCTCTTGACCAGCTTAAAAGCCATATTTGAGTTAAACCTGCATGTTTGCAACTTGCTACTCCGCCAGGTGACCCGCCGAACGTTTGACAGTCAATCTTTTTCAAGACCCTGAACTAGTCAAAGTTAAAACGGTGGCTTATTTCACGAGAGAGCCGGCATACAGAGAGCTAGGACAAACTCACTTGTTCGCTGTAGTCTCTTCGCTATGTGGCCCGTTCATACTCTTAACAGTCAATCTTTTTTAAGACCCTAAACTTGTTAAGGTTAAAATGACGGATTTATGTCACGTGAGAGCCGGCTTACGGGATTGTAGGCATTAATGCCTAGCTTCTTTGAAGCAAAAAATCTTGAGTTTTCTCAAACATATACATAAGGGTTGATCTCTTTTGTGTTGTGCCTTCAAAGCCGCCTTATAGCAACTGAAAGTATACATGTCTATATTTTCTGTTTGTTGTTTTTTGCAGAAATTTTCCACAAGGAGATTCTAAAATCTTTGGATGGCTCCTCATTAGTCAAAGCTTATTGCTGTCATGACCCGTCAACAGGCTCTCTTTTTCATATTTTCAAGATTTTGAGGTATTGAGTTATTAACTCGCCCAGGAGTGTGGCCATAAGTCGCCTAGACAGGAGTTGGTGAATTGATATCGATTCTACTTTCATGAAGCCTCACAAAATATTATCACATCAAGCATACACATGTTTTGACAATGATTATAGCAGTTAAGCCGCCAGGATATAAAGTCAGCAAAACATGCACGAAGGCATGGCAAAATCACAACTGTTTTCACTACGCTATTACAAAGCCGTAGCGGGGCCCTTCAAATTTACAACCAAATGTTTTTGGATTATTTCATCCTACGCCGGCTTCAGTGTCGGCCGGGTTACGATCCGCAGGATCATTGTCACCCTGGCGCTTGGAAGTAGAAGGCTCCAGATCACCCTATGCCGGCTCTTCGTCGTCGGCTATCTGGAGATTTCCCGAAGTCCAGTCGATGCTGGTTAAGGCTTCAAAGGTGGCCTCATCATTAAGAATTACAGAAGGATCAAGGTTAGGGGCAAACATATGCTTACGATGCTGAGGTGTTAGGTCCACAACCGCGAAGGTAGGCGCCTTGATGCAGGTATTGGTGTTGTCGTAAGCCAGCTGGTACTTTGCCAAGTCTAGCCCTTCTGCAAGTTGGCATGCCAGCGGCCTTATTTCTTTGACGCATCTGGAGAAGTCTGGTTCACTGAAGATAGTTCCATCGTCATTGTACTGTGGATACCCGCCAGCCATCTCCGCCGGGTCTAGATCTGAATGCCATGCATTTGCCCGGCTTAAAGCAGAAATAGCTCCTCACGGGCGGCTGAAAGCTTCAGCTCTTCAAGTTGAGATGGCACAAATGACAATTGATCCAGCACCGTCTTGATGGGCGTTGGTGGCTTCTTTCCTGATGATACAGCTACAAGTATGCACAGGCTCCCAGCATATAGTTGCTCGGTCAACGAGTAGACGGCTTTTAGCTTCAACAAAATGTTCTGACCAAGGCTGGCACTCCTAGCGCCTGTCAGACAGTAAAGGGAATAAAATCAGTTGAGCATTTTGTGACTACCCTAGGTAGTGAAGTGCGTCAATGGAATATACGTTTTTGGTACTTACCGAAGATGGCGGTTGTCATACGGCATATCTGCCGCTTTAAGCCGGCAAGCTCTTCAGCAACCGGCTTAAGTTGTGTTTCAGCATCTTCTGCGCACTTTTGCAAGGCGGTCTTCTCCTCTTCAAGGGTGGCGCGCTCAGCGGTAAAGTCAGACTTTAGTTTTTCTAAGTCCTCCAAGGCAAGTTTTAGCTTTGCCTTGGCCTCGTTGTTCCTGGTTTCTAGAGCCGCCACTCTCTTGTTTAAGTTGCCTAGATGCGACTCCTTCGAGCTTAATGCCTCCTGTATACAGTTTGCGAGTGAGAAATTATTTATGCACAAGATTTCAAATATTCAAGTCCCAAGCACATTGCAAGCAATCCACTTGGCACTTGGGGGCTAATGTAGGTCATTTCAAAGTATTGCAAAGACTCGGCTCATCCTTTTCAGGGTAAGCCGGCCCTTGGGGGCTACAAGCGGATTTTTGCATAAGTGCTAATTGGAAGACCCGGCTCATCTTTCTCAAGATATGCCGGCCCTTGGGGGCTACATATAGATTCTTTCAATTATATTACTGGAAGACCCGGTTCATCTTTCTCAAGATAAGCCGGTCCTTGGGGGCTATATGCAGATTTTTTACTTAAGAGACTATGGGAAGACCAGGCTCATCTGACCCGGTTCATCTTTTTGAAGATAAGTCAGTCCTTGAGGGCTAAATGCAGATTTTTTACTTAAGAGACTATGGGAAGACCCGGCTCATCTTTTCAAGATAAGCCAGCCCTTGGGGGCTACATAAGTATACATCAGTAAAGGTGGAAAGGGGTTAATATTTGTACGTCATATTTCTGCTTCATCAAATTTACTAAGCCGGCCTCCATGTCACAGCTTGTATAAAGGCGGTTTAGATAACCGGTGTGCAGCTCGCTGACGTTGAAGTTTGCGTAATCTGACAGATCCAATTTGGCCTTGCCCTTCTCTAGCAAAGGAGTCTCTTCTTTATGCTTGGCCAGCATGGTTGAGGCTCGTGGTGGTTTATAACCTGCCCCGGTGATGACCACGTCAGCGTCATCCTTCTCAGAAGGGTTTTCTTCAATGGTTGGGAGAATCGGGCTTGGCGGGTCACCAATGTTGGCCGGGTCGACATCAGTATCCATGGCCTCAGGAAAGATTTCCTTAGTCTGCGGACGAGGGTCATCTTGATGAGAAGCAGGGTCTTTAGAACTCTGGATTGGGGCTTCATGGGGCTTCAAAATATCTTCTTCCGGCTTAAAGGCCTTAGAGCTCTTGGAGGAATTGCCCATGTTTTGTTTCTTGCTTATCTTTGCTTTAGCCCTGAAACAGAAGTGAATAAGTTTATAAGAATATGAAAGCAAGTCTTTGGATATCAACAAAGGGAAAAACCTTACCCAGGGTTGACAACAAAGGCAGGCAGCTGTGAGCTAGTTGAGTCACCAGAAGAGGGAGGTGTTTCCTAGACAAATTAGAGTCGAACAATATAAGCAAATGACTGCATGAGGCTAACATGCACAAGAAATGAAAACAAAGTTATGAATTACCTCATTATGGCGTTTCCGAGGAGCCGGAGTGTCGGGTAAGCCAGCTACCAGATCTTCAGAGCCGCCGCTCCGGGTCTGACGCCTGGAGTCATGTTGCTGCTTCTTCAAAAAAAGTTGGGATCCAAGTGAGCAAAGGGGTGTGAAAACTTTATTTTCCGGATGACCCGTCGTATTTTCTGTCTTGGCAAAGGTTCCAAGTCGGAGTAGATGGTAGTTACCTCTCCTGCGCCGGCTTGGCTCGTCTCTGCTTCACCCTGAGAGGAGTCGGCATCAATAAGTTGCATGAAAAGAAGGCCAAGGGAGTCAAGTTTTACCTTTGAGTCATCCAGTTCGAGCAGCTCCTGAGCTGTCGGTTTCTTTCGACGAGCTGGAGCCCGGGTCTTAGTTGCCTTGGTCTTCTTCTTTGAAGTGGAGGCTATAGTTATTCTCCTCTTCTACAAGGGAGAGTCGGCCTATATAAGTTTGCAGAAAGATTAAAGAGATGTCAAGTGCAAAACCTAAAAAAGAAAAAGGTAAGGATCAATGCAAAAGGTCTTACAGCAGGAGCCGGGTTATGAACGTAGAAGGGATTTAACCCCGTTTTATTGCAAACCTCCTGAGGTTCTCCCAGCAATGATTTGACAATTAAATTGAGGTCCTTATCTATCAGAGGCGTCTGGTTGAAGCGCTGAGGGTCATCCACATTGCTAGTATATTCACACACTAAGCCGTCACGTCGGCTCAGCGGCAAGATTCTCCAGGTAACCCAGCAGCGGGTCAAATCAACACCAGTTAACCCATTGGCTAGTAAAGCCCTGATCTTTGAAAATGTATGAGCATATTGGGCGTGCTCTATGGCGGATAACTGGTCTGGAAGCTTGATGGTGGTGCAGAGCCGGTAGGGACGATAACCCGGCAATAGATTGTCTTCAGTCGGGGCAGTGTCTCTGCAATTGAACCAGGTGCGATTCCAATCATTGGGATGGCTGGGCAGAGTCGCTGAGGGAAAAGACACATCTCTCAGCCTCTGGATTGAAACGCCTCCGAGTTCAAGACTTGGCCCGTCTGCTATCTCAGTCTGGCGGTTGATGTGAAACAAGTCTCTGAAGAGATCAACAGTGGGTTCCTCTTGCAGATACGCCTCGCAGAACACTTGAAATTGGCACAAGTTGGTGATGGAGTTGGGGCCAATGTCTTGAGGGTGAAGTTTATAAAAATGCAGGGCATCCCGGAAGAATTTTGACCCGGGTGGCGAGAAGCCACGGAGAAGATGATCCGTAAAGATAACCACTTCCCCCTCCATGGGTTCAGGGATAGCCTTGGAACTAGGAACCTGCCAATGGATGACTTCCTGAGCCGGCAAAACCCCCATAGCTACATATTCATTGAGTATAAGCTCGGTAACCCCAGAGGCTACCCAATCACAAGAAGTGGGGGCTTTAGCCATGACGGACCGGGTTAAAAGCTGTGGAAAGGCATAGAGTTACGGCGGGTTAAGAGTACTGCATGACAAAAACAGCTATGATTCTAAGACGACAATGCTATTTGGCGGGTCATTGTTAAAATATGAGCCGCCATCAACTACCGGTATGAAATGGATTACATTATGCCAGAGTGAGCCGGCAGCATGATGGCGTGTCAACTAAACAGTGAATACTGAAAATGCTGCTAAGTGTGGACAAACAGTTTCAGCAGCTTCAGCTATAATTAGGGATCTACGGATGAAGATAAAAAGGGAAATATTTGCTAACCCTAAAAACAGCGGTGGAAGAACAGGCAGTTGATACATGGATTCCAGTGAAGAAGCGATCTACTCCGAATATGAAATATATACTAAGCAGAGCACCGCGTGATTTTGCTAGTGTTTCGGAGCCGAAAGATGTTTTCCTTTCCAATCAATGGTAAGCACTCCGACGAACGGTGGTGGACTCGGAAGAACTCTGATGAACTAATGTGAATGTGAGAGAGAAGAAGAGCGAAACCTGGAAGATGCAGGGAGTGCGGGCGTGCGCCGGCGAGCTCTGGTCGCGAACAGGTTGATGCAGCGGCTTTGTTGAGGAGGACGGCACGGTCCGGCCGGTGCAGCGGAGCTTCGGTCATGCGGGGTGCTTGGAGGAAGAAGAAGAGAGAGCGGCAGCAGGGGAAAGTAAAAAGGATGGCCCCCCAGCGCCTATTTATAAGGGAAAGGTGAAACAGCAACAGTCCAATGCGGGAATCGAGGAGACATGATGATGATTGACCAGGAAAACTCCTCGATTTTCGGGTTGACCAGTTAATGCAAAGATCCGTTGTGATGTCATTAAGATTTTCTGGATTTACCAGAGATGACGTCATCCATTTTACATGCCGGGTCATGAAGATTTATTTTAGGTTAGGTGATAATGAAGAACACAAGACTCGCCAACCAGAAGACTTGAAGATTGACATGAACAGGTTCAAATCAATCTGGGGCCTAATGTAGGGGATATAACCCCATGGTATGACCCGCCCAGGAGGGGCCGGGTTAGGAAGTTGGCAACTTAGCCATAAGGCCTTAAGCAGGCCAGAAGACCAGGACAAGCCTGGAGATAACTTACCAGATGGGCCAGGCGGAGGCCCAGAGCTAGAAGGAGGTGTGTGACCTGGAGGCGTAAGCCGCCAGGAGATGGTTTGCCAGAGGAGGCAAGGCAATTTAGAGATAGGGTCAGTTACTAGATATAACCCGGCCCGAACTCTTGTAAGCCCAGGGCCTCGGCCTGTGTATATAAAGGCGAGTTCCCTGGCGGCTTAAGGGGCGAAACCATTGATTGGTAGCTAGGTCAAGTGAATCCGCTCCCTTGTAATCGATACCCAATCAATAAAACTCAAAGCAGGACGTAGGCTTTTACCTCCTTCGAGAGGGGCCGAACTTGGGTAAACCCATATCTTTCGTCCCGACCAACCCCTTCGAGTTAACCGTCGTAGCGATGGCTTCACCCCTAAGTCCTTTCACTAGGACATCTGCCGTGATAAAACCATGACACCGTCCTTTCCTATGTCCAAAGGTTGGAGACACACATCAGGACTCCGGAGCTCCATGTAAGCAGAAGCACGAAGAAGATCAAACAGCTGATGCTCCGTGAACTTGACCTCCAAGGTGAAGCCCGAGAATCCAACTACGAGCACGAAGCTGAAGTCAAGGACTTCCTGGAGAGGATCAAGAATCTAAAGATACTTGTTGCATCCCTGGAGGAAAAGTTGGCCCAAGGAGAAAACCTTCACCCGGAAGGCGACATGGCCCCCTTTATCAGCAACGAGGACGACTATGACGAGAGCACCACCGGAGGAGGATGCACCACCACGGACTTTTGGCGAGGATTTTTAGTCTTGACCGCTGATACGTCTCCAACGTATCTATAATTTTTGATTTTTCCATGCTAATATATTATCTGTTTTGGATGTTTTATATGCATTAATATGCTATTTTATATTATTTTTGGGACTAACCTATTAATCTAGTGCCTAGTGCCAGTTTCTGTTTTTTTCCTTGTTTTTGAGTATTGCAGATAAGGAATATTAAACGGAATCCAAACGGAATAAAATCTTCGGAATGATTTTTCTTGGACCAGAAGAAACCTACCAAGCTTGGAGACCAAGGCAGGAGAGCCGCTGTGTGGCCACAAGCCACGAGGGCGCGCCCAGGGGGGTAGGGCGCGCCCCCTGGCTTGTGGGCCCACGGCAGCCCTCCTAACCCTACTCTTCGGCCTATAAATTCCCAAATATTCCCTGGATACCAAAGAGAGCCACGAAAATACTTTTCCGTTGCCAGGAGCCTCTGTTCCTGTGAGGTCCCATCTAGGGACCTTTCCCGGTAGTCTGCCGGAGGGGGATTCAATCACGGAGGGCATCTACATCAACTCCATTGCCCCTCCGATGATGCGTGAGTAGTCCACCACAGACCTTCGGGTCCATAGCTAGTAGCTAGATGGCTTATTCTCTCTCTTTGCTCTTCAATACCATGTTCTTCATGATCTTCATGGAGATCTATCCGATGTAATACTCTTTTGCGGTGTGTTTGTCGAGATGCGATGAATTGTGGGTTTATGATCAGATTATCTATGAATATTATTTGAGTCTTTTCTGAATTCTTATATGCATGATTTCATATCTTTGCAAGTCTCTTTGAGTTATTGGTTTGGTTTGGCCAACTAGATTGGTAATTCTTGCAATGGGAGAAGTGCTTAGTTTTGGGTTCAATCTTGCGGTGTCCTCACCCAGTGACATAGTAGGGGTAGCGAGGCACGTATTGTATTGTTGCCATCGAGGATAAAAAGATGGGGTTCTCATCATATTGCTTGAGTTTATCCCTCTACATCATGTCATCTTACCTAATGCGTTACTCTGTTCTTCATGAACTTAATACTCTAGATGCAGGCAGGAGTCGGTTGATGTGTGGAGTAATAGTAGTAGATGCAAAATCGTTTTGGTCTACTTGACATGGACGTGATGCCTATATGCATAATCATTGCCTTGGATATCGTCATAACTATGTGCTTTTCTATCAATTTTTCGACAGTAATTATTTCACCCACTGTAATATTTGCCTTCATGAGAGAAGCCTCTAGTGAAACCTATGGCCCCCGGGTCTATTTTCCATCTTATATTTTCAGATCTATTTACTTGTGTTTTGACTTTCCGCAATCTTTTCCATCAATCTCTATCAGATCTCATCCTTGCAAGTAACCGTGAAGGGATTGACAACCCCTTTATAGCGTTGGGTGCAAGTGTTTGATTCTTTGTGTAGGTACATCTATTGGGGACTTGCTTGTATCTCCTACTGGATTGATACCTTGGTTCTCAACAACTGAGGGAAATACTTATCTACTTTGCTGCATCACCCTTTCCTCTTCAAGGGAAAACCAACGCATGCTCAAGAAGTAGCAAGAAGGATTTCTGGCGCCGTTGCCGGGGACATCTACATCAAGCCCACCAAGTACCCATCACAAACTCATCTCTTTTATTTACAGTATTTGCCATTTGCCTCTCATTTTCCTCTCCCCCACTTCTAAAATGATTTTCGAAAAGATTTGCCTTTTTATTCGCCCTTCTTCCGTTCGTCTTTTCATTTGCTTTTCGTTTGCTTGTGTGTTAGATCGCCTAAAACTCATGGCTAGCCTTGCCACTATCGTTAGTACTCCCGAGTATGAAGTTCTTAATTTTAAGCAAAGGGAGGAAGAAAACTTAAAGGATGCTTGGTATAGAATTTGCAATGCTCAAAATAGATCAACTCGTAAGCAATCTACTACCGTTCTCCTTCGCAATTTTTATGTGGGAGTTTCTCCTTGGAATAGATATGTTTTGGATACCATTACGGGAGGGAATTTCTTGGGAAACAATACCTTTGATTCTTATAATGCTATGACAAATTTGGTAGGTTCATCCCCTCTCATGGTTAATGAAACAATCTTGACTTTGGAACATGTGATGCGAAGGCTTGATATCATTGAAAATAAAGTTGCTACTATAGATCTCATTGAAAACTTGGATAAAAAGATCCATAATCATATCACTCAATATGGATCTAAGGTAGGAGTCACTCTAAAAAAACCTAAGGGAAAAAGAACCCATAGTTAATGAAAAATTGGATCAAGATTCCTCTAGAATTGAAAAGCTAGAGGACATTATTACCAACTTGGGTTCTGCTTTTGCCTCTGTTCAAACCACTCCAAAATTTCCTCTTTCTAAGGCTGCCAAGTTTTTTATGTTCCTAAGAATAAGGGTGAATCCTCTAGTAAAGGGGATGAAGATCTTAAGATGATAAGTGTTCACCCTAACTTTATTAATATTGTCCAGGAACCTATTGCCACAAGTGAATTTCTTGATTTCTTGCCTAGGAGTATGATTGTTGATAAAACCAAAGAATCTCCTAGGGTTTACAAGTGTGCAATTGAGGAGTTGCATACCAAAGATGACAATACCTAGATCTATTGCGTTTTGCCTAGCTAGGGGCGTTAAACAATAGCGCTTGTTGGGAGGCAACCCAACTTTATTTTTGCTTTATATTTTTTGTTTACGTTTTGGTGTGTTTTGCACATTATTACTTCTGTAATAATGGTGTTTTTATGTTTCTATTAGTGTTTGAGCCAAGTAAGACCTTTGGGATGGTCTACGGTGTTTGTTGATTTGATTTTGCTGGAAAACAGAAACTTTTGCGCTTAGTCCAGGAATTTTATAATTTCACTGGAACGTGCTTTTGATCTGAAATTTTTACAAAAGATTGATATACAAATTTCCCTGGTTGTCCTAATTTTTCAGAATGTTTGGAGTTACAGAAGTGTTCGAAGCTTACAGATTGCTACAGACTGTTCTGTTTTTGACAGATTCTGTTTTCTTTGTGTTGTTTGCTTATTTTGATGAATCTATGGGTTGTATCGGGGGGTATGAACCATGGAGAAGTTAGAATACAGTAGGTATTACGCAAATATAAATAAAGAATGAGTTTACAACAGTACCTAAAGTGGTGATTTATTTTTCTCATACTAACGGATCTCACGAGTTTTCTGTTGAGTTTTGTGTTGTGAAGTTTTCAAGTTTTGGGTAAAGATTTGATGGACTATGGAATAAGGAGTGGCAAGAGCCTAAGCTTGGGGATGCCCAAGGCACCCCAAGCCATATTCAAGGATACCAAAAAGGCAAAGCTTGGGGATGCCCCGGAAGGCATCCCCTCTTTCGTCTTCAATCCATCGGTAAATTTACTTGAGGCTATATTTTTATTCACCACATGATATGTGTTTTGCTTGGAGCGTCTTGTATGATATGAGTCTTTGCTTTTTAGTTTTCCACAATCATCCTTGCTGCACACATGTTTTTGAGAAGGAGACGCTGAATCGTGAATTTATTAGAATACTCTATGTGCTTCACTTATATCTTTTGAGCTAGGCAATTTTGCTCTAGTGCTTCACTTATATCTTTTTAGAGCATGGTGGTGTTATGTTTAATAGAAATAATTGAACTCGCATACCTCACTTATATTATTTTGAGAGTCCCTAAACAGCATGGTAATTGGATTAGGTTATGTATTTGGTCCTAATATGATAGGCATCCAAGAGGGATATAATAAAAACTTTCATATTAAGTGCATTGAATATGATGAGAAGTTTGATTTCGTGCATATAGTTTTGAGATGTAGAGATGGTAATATTAAGAGTTATGTTAGTAAGTAATTGTGGATTAGTAGAGATACTTGTGTTAAGGTTTGTGATTCCCGTAGCATGCACGTATGGTGAACCGTTATGTAATGAAGTCGGAGCATGATTTTTTTAATGATTGTCGTCCTTTGTGTGATGGGTCGGGAGCGCGCGATGGTTTACTCCTACCAACCTCTCCCCTAGGGGCATGCATCTAACACTTTGCTTCGATGACTAATAGACTTTTGCAATAAGTATGTCAGTTCTTTATGACTAATGTGAGTCCATGGATTATATGCACTCTCACCTTTCCACCTTTGCTAGCCTCTCTAGTACCGCGCAACTTTCGCCGGTGCAATAAACCCACCTTCCTCAAAACAGCCACCATATATTTTCCTCAAAACAGCCACCATACCTACATACTATGGCATTTCCATAGCCATTCCGAGATATATTGCCATGCAACTTCCACCGTTCCGTTTATTATGACACGCACCATCATTGTCATATTGCTTTGCATGATCGTAAGACAGCTAGCAGGATGTTTTTATGGCTTGTCCGTTTTTTGATGTCATTTGCTATGCTAAATCATTGCACATCCCGGTACACCGCCAGAGGCATTCATATAGAGTCATATGTTGTTCTAAGTTTCGAGTTGTAAGTAAATAAAAGTGTGATGATCTTAATTATTAGAGCATTGTCCCATGAGAGGAAAGGATGATGGAAGCTATGATTCCCTCACTAGATGGGATGAGTCTTCGGACTTGACAAAAATAAAAGAGGCCAGCGAAGCCCAAAAAAACAATAAAGGAGGCCAAAGATGCCCACCAAAAAAAGAAAAAAAGGAGAAAAAAAAGAAAAAAATGAATGAGAGAAAAGAGAGAAGGGACAATGCTACTATCCTTTTCCACACTTGTGCTTCTAGTAGCACCATGTCCTTCTTATAGAGAGTCTCCTATTTTGTCACTTTCATATACTAGTGGGAATTTTTCATTATATAACTTGGCTTGTATATTCCAATGATGGGCTTCCTCAAAGTGCCCTAGGTCTTCGTGAGCAAGCGAGTTGGATGCACACCCACTTAGTTTCCTTTTGAGCTTTCATACACTTATAGCTCTAGTGCATCCGTTGCATGGCAATCCCTACTCACTCACATTGATATCTATTGATGGGCATCTCCATAGCCCGTCGATACGCCTAGTTGATGTGAGACCATCTTCTCCTTTTCCCTTGCACCTCCACCACATTCTATTCCACCCATAGTGCTATATCCATGGCTCATGTTCATGTATTGCGTGAGAGTTGAAAAAGTTTGAGAACATAAAAGGGGTGAAACAATTGCTTGACTTGTCATCGGGGGTGTGCATGATTTAGATACTTTGTATGGGGAAGATGGAGCATAGCCAGACTATATGATATTATAGGGATAACTTTCTTTAGCCATGGTATTTTGAAAGCTATGATTGCTTCTTAGTATGCTTTAAGTATTATTGTCTTTATGTCAATATTAAGCTATAGTATTGAATTTTACGGATTTGAATATTCATGCCACAATAAAGAATATTACATGGATAAATATGTTAGGTAGCATTCCACATCAAAAATTCTGTTTTTATCATTTACCTACTCGAGGACAAGCAGGAATATTACATGGATTATCTCCAACGTATCTATAATTTTTTATTGTTCCATGCTATTATATTATCAGTTTTGGATGTTTTATATGCATTAATATGCTATTTTATATTATTTTTGGGACTAACCTATTAATCTAGTGCCTAGTGCCAGTTTCTGTTTTTTTCCCTTGTTTTTGAGTACTGCAGATAAGAAATATTAAACGGAATCCAAACGGAATAAAATCTTTGGAATGATTTTTCTTGGACCAGAAGAAACCTACCAAGCTTGGAGACCAAGGCAGGAGAGCCGCCGTGTGGCCACAAGCCACAGGGGCGCGCCCCCCTGGCTTGTGGGCTCACGGCAGCCCTCCTAACCCTACTCATTGGCCTATAAATTCCCAAATATTCCCTGGATACCAAAGAGAGCCACAAAAATACTTTTCCGCCGCCAGGAGCCTCTGTTCCTGTGAGATCCCATCTGGGGACCTTTTCCGGTAGTCTGCCGAAGGGGGATTCGATCACAGAGGGCATCTACATCAACTCCATTGCCCCTCCGATGATGCGTGAGTAGTCCACCATAGACCTTCGGGTCCATAGCTAGTAGCTAGATGGCTTCTTCTCTCTCTTTGTTCTTCAATATCATGTTCTTCATGATCTTCATGGAGATCTATCCGATGTAATACTCTTTTGCGGTGTGTTTGTCGAGATCTGATGAATTGTGGGTTTATGATCAGATTATCTATGAATATTATTTGAGTCTTTTCTGAATTCTTATATGCATAATTTCATATCTTTGCAAGTCTCTTCGAGTTATTGGTTTGGTTTGGCCAACTAGATTGGTAATTCTTGCAATGGGAGAAGTGCTTAGTTTTGGGTTCAATCTTGCGGTGTCCTCACCCAGTGACATAGTAGGGGTAGTGAGGCACGTATTGTATTGTTGCCATCGAGGATAAAAAGATGGGGTTTTCATCATATTGCTTGAGTTTATCCCTCTACATCATGTCATCTTACCTAATGTGTTACTCTGTTCTTCATGAACTTAATACTCTAGATGCAGGCAGGAGTCGGTCAATGTGTGGAGTAATAGTAGTAGATGCAGAATCGTTTTGGTCTACTTGACACGGACGTGATGCCTATATGCATAATCATTGCCTTGGATATCGTCATAACTATGCACTTTTCTATCAATTGCTTGACAGTAATTTGTTCACCCACCGTAATATTTGCCTTCATGAGAGAAGCCTCTAGTGAATTCTATGGCCCCGGGTCTATTTTCCATCTTATATTTTTAGATCTATTTACTTGTGTTTTTACTTTCCGCAATCTTTTCCATCTATCTCTATCAGATCTCATCCTTGCAAGTAACCATGAAGGGATTGACAACCCCTTTATAGCGTTGGGTGCAAGTGTTTGATTCTTTGTGTAGGTACATCTATTGGGGACTTGCTTGTATCTCCTACTGGATTGATACCTTGGTTCTCAACAACTGAGGGAAATACTTATCTACTTTGCTGCATCACCCTTTCCTCTTCAAGGGAAAACCAACGCATGCTCAAGAAGTAGCAACCGCCATGTATATTTTATTTTTCTCGTTAAATCGTATGTCGATGTTTTGTTTTATCATGAGACTTGTATCTCGAGTTTGAACCTTTTGAGTTGAATAAATGAATGAATGTTTGATGTGTTAATGTTTGTTGCATTGCACCTAGATAGTGAAATTTCTCTGTAGACCCTTGTTCTATTCAGATTTCTCATCACTCTAAAAACACCAGATGCCTCCGAGACGTGACCCCAGAACCAACTCCCCCCAGCTCACCCAACTGATCTAGCAGAAGAATGCCCTGAAGCAGTTGCTGATACAGAATCAGGCCAACAACAACAACAACCCTCCACCCCAGGCCGACAACCTCACTTGTTTTCTAAGGCTGAATCCGCCCACTTTCTCCAGCAGTACTGAGCCCATTGTGGCAGATGACTGGTTCCGCAAGATGGAGAGGGAACTGATCACCGCTGGATGCACTGAGGCAGAGAAGGTGTGGTTTGCCGCACATCAACTGGAAGGACCCGCAGCTTCATGGTGGGAGAACTACACCACCACATATCCCATTGTCGGTGTGACTTGGGAGCAGTTCAAGCAGGCCTTCCGCACCGCTCATGTCTTAGCTGGAGCCATGAGTCTAAAGAAGTGTGAGTTTCACAACTTACGCTAGGGGAATCGCTCTGTGGCATAGTATGTGGATGAATTCAGGGCCCGATATGCACCAGGAGATGTGGCTGATGATGCAGCCAAACAGGAGAAATTTATGGAGGGACTCAACAATGAGTTGAGCATTCAGCTGATGGTGTCTAATTTCAACAACTACCAGGATCTAGTAGACAAGGCCTTCATCTTGAAGGGAAAACAGCAGCAGATCGAGAACCGCAAGAGGAAAAATGGACATGGGAAGTATAACTCTGGAGCTCAGCAGAAGCCCCGTTACTCCCCTTATTCAGGGAACACCGGATCGGGGTCCGGTAAGTATGGATGACACACGCATGCAGTGCATAACCATGGAGGCCATAACCATGGAGGAAATGGGAATAATCGTCCCAACAACATCAACTGCAAGAATGGCAATGGAGGCAATGGCAGTCAACACCGTCCCGCTTCGGCTCAGAAGGATCTATGTCATATCACCTCTTTCAAGTGCCAGAAGACGGGGCACTATGCTACTGATTGTCGCCAGATCAAGCAGGGAAATGGAAACGGCAACAGCAACTCAGCAACGAAGAAGCCCAACCCTTTTCCCCTTGCTCAGGTGAACCACATTGATGTGGAGGAGGTCTATGATCAGCCCAAGACTGTGGTTGATAAGTTTTTATTAAATTCACATCCAGTAATGGTACTTTTTTATTCTGGTGCAACTCATTCAATCATATCAAGGGTAGTTGTGGAGAAGTATGGTTTGCCCACTAGAACCCTTAGTAGACCCCTTCAGGTCAGTTCCCCAGGAGCCGAGCTGACGGCAGGGATAGGATGCCACGCATTGAAACCCAACATTGGAAACCATGTATTTCCCACTGACCTCGTCGTCTTAGAGTCCCAGGGATTGGATGTGATCCTAGGCATGGATTGGATGACCAAGTATGAAGGAAACCTTGATTGTGTCCGTAAGTCGATTTTGCTCACCACCCCGGAGCAAAAGAGGATTAGGTATGTATCCAGTCACACACCAAAAAGTACTTGGGTGAATTCCCTCATGGGAGTTGTTCAGTAGGAAGTGCCGGTTGTACAAGACTTCCCAGATGTATTTCCGGAGGAATTACCAGGTATGACACCAGATAGAGAAATTGAGTTCCTGATTGAGTTATTGCCAGGAACAACCCCAATATTCAAGAGACCTTATCGGATGCCCGTAAATGATTTGGAGGAAATCAACAAGTAGATCAAGGAGTTACTGGACAAAGGTTATATTTGCCCAAGTTCATCGCCTTGGGGAGCCCCAGTTCTCTTGGTAGACAAGAAGGATAAAACCTTGAGGATGGTAGTTGATTATCGTGCACTGAACGAGCTAAAGCAAGTACCCTCTATCGATGATAAACGATTTGTTTGAACAGCTAGTTGGAGCCAGAGTATTCTCCAAGATCAATCTTTGATCAGGGTATCATCACTTGAAAAATCGTGAACAGGATATACCAAAAACGGCCTTCACCACAAGGTATGGTCAATATAAGTATACATTCATGTCCTTTGGTTTGACTAATGCTCCTGCCTATTTTATGAGTATGATGAACAAGGTATTTATGGAATATCTGGACAAGTTTGTCATGGTGTTCATCGATGATATATTGATATTCTCCAAGAGCGAGGAAGAACACAAGGACCACTTGCGTTTGGTTCTGGAGAAGCTTCGAGAGCATCAGTTATATGCCAAGTTCAGCAAATGTGAATTTTGGTTGAAGGAAGTTGGATTTCTGATATGTCTCCAACATATCTATAAATTTTGCTTTTTCCATGCTATTATATTATCATTCTTGGATGTTTTATAATCACTTTATAGCAATTTTATATCATTTTTTGGGACTAGCCTATTGACATAGTGCCAAAGTGCCAGTTGCTGTTTTGCTTGTTTTTTTACTTCGTAGAATATCAGTACAAAACAAAGTCCAATCGCGTCGAAACTTTTTGGAGATTTTTTTGGACCAGAAGACACCCAGTGGGTCAAAGTGCCAGAGTGGTGGCCTGTGGAGGCCACAACCCACTAGGGCGCGCCAGGGGGATCCCAGCGCGCCCTGATAGGTTGTGCCCTCCACGGGGCCCCCCTCCACCACCTCTAACGCCTATAAATACCCAAATATTCAGAAAACCCTAGGGGAGTTGACGAAAAACACATCCAGACGCCGCAAGTTCCAGAGCCTCAAGATCCAATCTAACACCATCACGGAGGGGTTCATCTTCTTCATAGGTGCCTCTACAATGATGCGTGAGTAGTCCACCATAGACCTACAGGTTCGTAGGCTGTAGCTAGATGGCTTCCTCTCTCTCTCTCTTTCGATTCTCAATACAATGGTCTCTTGGAGATCTATTTGATGTAAACTTTTGCGGTGTGTTTGTTGGGATCCGATGAATTTTGAGTTCATGACTAGTTTCTATCCATGAATATTATTTGAGTCTTCTTTGATCTCTTATATGCATGATTACTTATAGCCTCGTATTTCTTCTTCGAATCTTTGGTTTAGTTAGGCCAACTAGATCGATTTTTCTTGCCATGGGAAGAGGTGCTTTGTGATGGGTTCGATCTTGCGGTGTCCTTTCCCAGTGATAGAAGGGGCAGCAAGGCACGCATGTATCATTGCTATTAAGGATAACAAGATGGGGTCTATTCCTACATGAATAGATCTTGTCTACATCATGTCATCGTTCTTATTGCATTACTCTCTTTTTCCATGAACTTAATACACTAGATGCATGTTGGATAGCGGTCGATGTGTGGAGTAATAGTGGTAGATGCAGGCAGGAGTCGGTCTACTTATCTTGGACGTGATGCCTATATAATGATCATCGCCTTGGATATTGTCATGATTATTTGTCTTCTATCAATTTCCCAACAGTAATTTTTTCACCCACCGTGTGCTATACTCATGTGAGAAGCCACTAGTGAAACCTACGGCCCCCGGGTCTACTTTTCCAACATATTGCTTTCCGATCTATCTTTTTGCCTCTTTGTTTTCAGATCTACTATACCAAAAACCCAAAAATATATTGCTGCACTTTTTATTTCCCCTTTTTATTTTGTGTTCTTGAGAGATCTATCTCTTCTATCTATAACTACCTAATCTATCTTTTTACCGTAGAGAGATTGACAAGCTCTCTTACGCGTCGGGTTGCAAGTATTTGTTATTTGTGTGCAGGTGCTGCTTATTAGGTGGTGGTGATCCTCCTACTGGTTTGATACCTTGGTTTCATAACTGAGGGAAATACTTACCATCGTTGTGCTGCATCATCTCTTCCTCTTTGGGGAAATATCGACGCGGTCTCAAGCCATGTCAAAGGAATTTCTAGAGCCGTTGCCGGGGAGGAAGCGATCTCTTCTACGTGCCAATCTCAGGCACCGAGGAGACACCATCATCATCTACCAGGTTCCTAATCACAAATATCATCTCCTTGCAATTACATTATTTGCCATTTGCCTCTCGTTTTCCTCTCCCCCACTTCACCAATTTGCCGTTTTATTCGCCCTCTTTTTCCTTTGCCTTTTTCTCGTCAGATCTCTTGCTTGCTTGCAATCTTGTTTGCATAGTCACGATGACTCAAGAAAACACCAAGTTGTGTGATTTTTCCAATATTAATAACAATGATTTTATTAGTACTCTAATTGCTCCTCCCGCCACTAGTGTAGAGTCTTGTGATATTAATGCCGCTTTGTTGAATCTTGTCATGAAAGATCAATTTGCTGGTACTCCTAATGAGGATGTCGCGCCCCATATAAACACGTTCGTAGAATTGTGTGATATGCAAAAGAAAAAAGATCTAGACAATGATATTTTTAAGTTGAAATTATTTCCTTTTTCCTTGCGGGATCGTGCAAAAATTTGGTTTTCTTCTTTGCCTCGCAATAGTATCGATTCTTGGAATAAGTGCAAGGATGCTTTTATCACTAAGTATTTTCCGCCTGCAAAAATTATTTCCCTTAGGACACAAATCATGAATTTTAAGCAACTAGAGCATGAACATGTTGCACAATCTTGGGAAAAAACAAAATTGATGCTATGAAATTGTCCTACTCATGGTTTAAATCTTTGGATGATCATACAAAAAATTTATGCGGGATTGAATTTTGTTTCTAGATATCTTTTATATTCCGCCACGGGTGGTACTTTTATGGAAATTACTTTGGGTGAAGCTACTAAATTTCTAGACAATATTATGGCAAATTATTCGCAATGGCATACCGAAAGAGCACCTACTAGTAAAAAAGTTAATTCGGTTGAAGAAATTAGTACTTTGAGTGATAAGGTTGATGCTTTGATGAAATTGGTTGCTAGTAAAAATGCTCCTATTGATCTTAATGATGTGCCTTTGTCTACTTTGATTGAGCAAAATAGTGATTCCGTAGATGTGAACTTTGTCTCGCGAAACAATTTCAATAACAATGCTTATAGAGGTAATTTTAATCCTAGGCCTTTTCCTAGAAATTCCTCTAATAATTATGGTAATTCCTCTTAAAATAATAATAGGAACACCTCTGATCTGAGAGTAATATTAAAGAATTTATCAATGCGCAAAAGGATTTCAATACTATGATAGAAGAAAAGTTGAATAAGATTGATGATATGTCTAGAAGCATTGATAGAATTTCTCATGATGTTGAAAATCTCAAGTTGAAAGATTTTGTGCCTAAGATTGATGAATCAATTAAAGCTTTATATGTCTCTATGGACGAAAGTAAGAAAAGAACCGCCATGCTTAGAGCTAAAAGAGAAATCTTAGAAAAATCGTTTTCTAGTGATTGCCTTCATAAAAATGATGAAGATCTTAAAGTGATTGGTGTTTCTTCTATTGATTCCTTGTTTAGTAATATTAAAATTGATGATAAAGGGACTTAAGTAGAGTCAACTTTAGTTAGAAGGCGTCCCAATAATTTGGAGGGTGAAAATCTTGATGAAAGTGGGTTTGAAGAGGTCAAAACTTTAACTAGTGATGTGCCCACTATTTTGGATTGCAAAGACTTCAATTATGATAGTTTCTGTTTGATTGAATGTATTTCTTTGCTGCAATCCAAGCTGAATTCACCCCATGCTTATGAGCAAAATAAAGCTTTTACTAAACATATCGTTGATGCCATGATGAAATCTTTTGAAGAAAAGTTAGAGTTGGAGATTTCTATCCCTAGAAAATTACATGATGAGTGGGAACCTACTAATAAAGTCAAGATCAAAAATTATGAGTGCTTTGCTTTGTGTGATTTGGGTGCTAGTGTTTCCACGATTCCAAAATCTTTATGTGATGTGCTTGGTCTCACTAATATTGAAGAATGTTCTCTTAATTTGCACTTGGCGGATTCTACTATTAAAAAACCTTTGGGAAGAATTAATGATGTCCTTATTCTTGTAAATAGGAACTATGTGTCCATAGACTTTATTTTTCTTGATATTGATTGCAACCCGTCTTGTCCCATTATACTTGGTAGACCTTTTTACGCACTATAGGTGCCGTGATTGATATGAAAGAAGGCAATATTCATTTTCAATTTCCTCTAAGAAAGGGTATGGAATGCTTCCCTAGAACAAGAATTAATCCACCATATGAATCAATCATGAGAGCATCCTATGGATCCAAAACCAAAGATGATAATACTTGAAACTATGCGTTATGCCTAGCTAGGGGCGTAAAACGATAGCGCTTGTTGGGAGGCAACCCAATGAATAAATTTATTTTTGCTTTTTGCTTTCTATTTTTGAGTGTTGACACAATTATGCCTCTGTTATGATTGTGTTTTTATGGTTTATTTAGTGTTTGTGCCAAGTAGAGCCTTTAGGATGATTCATAAGATGAGTAGAAGCGATGCTGAATCTGAAACAGAAACTTTGCGTCCAGTGTTCGAATTTTCATTTTTTTACTGGAACGTGATCTTGAGCTAAAATTTTAACACAGTGTTGCTATACAAATTCTTTACGTTGTCCTAATGTTTCAGAATTTTTAGAGTGACAGAAGTATGGTTAGAGTATAGATTACTACAGACTATTCTGTTTAAGACAGATTCTGTTTTCGTTGCATTGTGTGTTTGTTTTGATGAATCTATGTGTTATATTGAAGGGTATAAGCCATGGTAAAGTTAAAATATAGTAGGTATAATGCAATAACAAAATATGAATGGGTTTGCAACAGCACCTAAAGTAGTGATTTGCTTTATTATACTAACGGATCTCACCAAGATTTTGTTGAGTTTTGTGTGATTGAAGTTTTCAAGTTTTGGGTGAAATCATGATGGATGAAGGAATAAGGAGTCAAAAGAGCTTAAGCCTGGGGATGCTACAGCACCCCCAAGATATCCAAAGAGAAACTAGCAACTAAGCTTGGGGATGCCCCCGAGTGGCATACCCTCTTTCTTCTAACGACCATCGGTATTTTACTTGGAGCTATATTTTTATTCGTCACATATCATGAGTTTTGCTTGGAGCGTCTTGTATCATTTGAGTCTTTGATTGCTTTGCTTGTTAGTTTGTCACTTGTATCCTTGCTGGACACACCTATTTGGGAGAGCCAAAATTATGCTATGATTTGTTACAATTTCTCTCCATGCTTCACTTAAACTTTTTGAGCTATAGAATTGCTCTAGTGCTTCACTTATATCTTTTTGAGCACGGTGTGCTTGGAAATTTTCGAAGAAATGCTCTCATGCTTCACTTAGATTAATTTGAGAGTTAGTAAATTTTGAAGAAATCCTCTCATGCTTCACTTATACCTTTTTGAGAGATGAAAACTCTATGCTCATGTGCTTCACTTAAATTTGTTTGAGCTTGTCAAAAAGCAATGGCAATATATGAAACTAGTCCCAAAGTGATAGATATCCAAGGAGGATATAGAAAAACTTTCATGAAGATCATTGGACAAATTAAACTTTATTCCTTGTAATAGTTTTGAAACATGATGATAGTAATATGTGAGTCATTTTAGTGAGTAATTATGCTTTAATAAGAATATTGGTGTTAAGGTTTGTGATTCCCTATGCATGCACGAAAGTCAATAGTTATGAAATGAAATTACATCCTACTTATGGTGCATTATTGGGTGTTAGTTATGCTCAATGCTCGCTTATGTGAATTTTCGTTTCTTGGTTGGTTACTTCTCAATCTATTTGCTAGCCTCCACTTGTACTAAGTAGAAATACTACTTGTGCATCCAAAATCATTAAACCAAGTTTTGCCTTATGAGTCCACCATACCTACCTATATGCGGTATTTCCATGCCGTTCAAAGCAAATTTGTATATGCCATCTCTAATTTTCAAAATAAACTTCTCTTTTGTGTGCTTGTACCGCTCATGAAACGATGGGGAGTGTCCAATATTTTTCCATGCTAGATGTGTTATTCTCAAGATGAGTGTTTATTCACTTGTCATTGCACGAGAGTGCGGCGGTAATAGGGATGCCCAGTCCCGAAATGAAAATGAAAAAATATTTACTTTATGTTGTCAAATAATAAATTCCTTGGAAAGTGTTGGTATGGAAGGCAACCGTGGATACGGCCCGCCATGGAATGTGAAAGGATGGTGGAAAAAGGAATAAACTTTATTTTCTGTTTGGAAACCGCCTATGATATATCTAGCATGGAAAGTATTGTGAACTACTTTGTCGTTTTCGTTCACAGGAAAAGCATGCCACCCAAAATGTTTTCTCTCTCAATTTAAAACTTTGAGCTCTGGCACCTCTAGAAATCCCTACTTCCCTCTACGAAGGGCCTATCTATTTACTTTATGCAATTTTTATTTTTACTTTGAGTCTCCATCTTCTCTTATAAAGCACCAACTAGGGGGCACTATGATCGTACTTGAGCATTGGGTGTAGCTAATATTTGAGTGTGTTTCATGAATGGATCAATGATTGAGCATGATGGGCTAGGGATAACTTTCTTTAGCGTTGATATTTTGAAAGACGTGGTTGCTTGTTGGCATGCTTGAGTATTGAAGTCATTATGTTAAAACTAGACTATTTCTTTGAATCATTTAAAAGTCCAAATGTCCATGCTACAAATAAAAGAATATGAGATGAACATGTTAGGTAGCATTCCACATCAAAAAAAATTGTTTTTATCATTTACCTACTCGAGGATGAGTAGGAATTAAGCTTGGGCATGTTGATACGTCTCCAACGTATATATAATTTTTGCTTGTTCCATGTTGTTATATTATCATTCTTGGATGTTTTATAATCACTTTATAGCAATTTTATATAATTTTCTGGGACTAACCTATTGACATAGTGCCAAAGTGCCAGTTGTTGTTTTTGCTTATTTTTTACTTCGCAGAATATTAGTACCAAACGGAGTCCAATCGCGACGAAACTTTTTGGAGATTTTTTTGGACCAGAAGACACCCAGTGAGCCAAAGAAGTGCGAGAGAGGTGGGCTGTGGAGGCCACAACCCACCAGGGCGCGCCAGGGGGCTCCCGGCGCGCCCTGATGGGTTGTGCCCTCCACGAGGCCCCCCTCCACCGCCTCTAACGCCTATAAATACCCAAATATTCATAAAACCCTAGGGGAGTCAACGAAAAACACATCCAGTTGCCGCAAGTTCCAGAGCCTCAAGATCCAATCTAACACCATCACGGAGGGGCTCATCTTCTTCATAGGTGCCTCTCCGATGATGCGTGAGTATTCCACCATAGACCTACGGGTCCGTAGGCTATAGCTAGATGGCTTCCTCTCTCTCTCTCTCTTTTGATTCTCAATACAATGGTCTCTTGGAGATCTATTTGATGTAAACTTTTGCGGTGTGTTTGTTGGGATCCGATGAATTTTGAGTTCATGATCAGTTTCTATCCATGAATATTATTTGAGTCTTCTTTGATCTCTTATCTGCATGATTACTTATAGCCTCGTATTTCTTCTTTGAATCATTGGTTTAGTTAGGCCAACTAGATCGATTTTTCTTGCCATGGGAAGAGGTGCTTTGTGATGGGTTCAATCTTGCGGTGTCCTTTCCGAGTGACAGAAGGGACAGCAAGGCACACATGTATCGTTGCTATTAAGGATAACAAGATGGGGTCTATTCCTACATGAATAGATCTTGTCTACATCATGTCATCATTCTTATTGCATTACTCTATTTTTCCATGAACTTAATACACTAGATGCAGCTGGATAGTGGTCGATGTGTGGAGTAATAGTGGTAGATGCAGGCAGGAGTCGGTCTACTTATCTTGGACGTGATGCCTATATAATGATCATCGCCTTGGATATCGTCATGATTATTTGATCTTCTATCAATTGCCCAACAGTAATTTGTTCACCCACCGTGTGCTATACTCATGAGGGAAGCCACTAGTGAAACCTACGGCCCCCGGGTCTACTTTTCCAACATATTGCTTTCCGGTCTATCTTTTTGCCTCTTTGTTTTCAGATCTACTATACCAAAAACCCAAAAATATATTGCTACACTTTTTATTTGCCCTTTTTATTTTGTGTTCTTGAGAGATCTATCTCTCCTATCTATCCCTACCTAATCTATCTTTTTACCGTAGAGAGATTAACAACCTCTCTTACGCGTCGGGTTGCAAGTATTTGTTATTTGTGTGCTGGTGCTGCTTATTAGGTGGTGGTGATCCTCCTACTGGGTCGATACCTTGGTTTCATAACTGAGGGAAATACTTACCGTCGCTGTGCTGCATCATCCCTTCCTCTTTGGGGAAATACCGACGCAGTCTCAAGCCACGTCAATTTCTCAGACACATTATTTCTTGAGAAGGAATAGCATTGGATCCATCCCAGGTTGCAGCAGTCACCGAATGGAAGGCACCCACCTCAGTTAAGGAGATCTGCTGTTTTCTCGGACTTGCAGGATATTACCGGAGGTTTATCGAAAAATTCTCGAAGATTGCCAAGCCCATGGTGGAGTTATTGAAGAAAGAGTCCAAGCATATTTGGACCGAGGAATGTGAAGCCAGTTTTCAGGAGTTGAAGAAACATTTGGTTACAGCCCCAGTGTTGATTTTGCCGAACATTCTGAAGGATTTCCAGGTATATTGTGATGCTTCACGTCAAGAACTTGGAGGAGTGCTCATGCAAGAAGGAAAAGTTGTAGCATATGCATCGAGACAGCTATGACCTCATGAATTGAACTATGCCACACATGATTTGGGGTTAGCAGCCGTAGTGAATGCACTCAATACCTAGAGACATTTCCTTATCGGAAATAGTTGTGATATTTACACTAATCATAAGAGCCTGAAGTATATCTTCACGCAGAAGGGGTTGAACCTCAGACAAAGGAGATGGCTAGAGTTGATCAAGGATTGTGACATGAGATTACATTATCACCCACGGAGGCAAATGTTGTAGCAGATGCTTTGAGTCGTAAGAACTATGTGAACACCCTTGTAGCTGGAGGATTACCCCAGGAGTTAGTCGAAGATCTCAGAGAGCTCAAATTGGAGATAGTTCCAAGAGGATATGTTGCCGCACTGGAGGTTCAGTCCACCTTGACCGGAAGAATCCGTGAAGCCCAGAAGGCAGACAAGGAAATAGCTGAGATAAAGGAAAGAATGAAGAACGGAAAAGCCAAAGGTTCTCATGAGGATGAACACGGAACTATATGGTTTGAGGACCGTATCTATGTGCCCAATGATCCAGATCTTAGGAAGTTGATACCTCACGAGGCCCACGATTCAACATACTCGATACACCCAGGCAACACCAAGATGTATATGGACTTGAAGGAAAGTTTCTGGTGGACAAGCATGAAGAAGGATATTGCCAAGCATGTAGCAGTATGCGATGTTTGTTAGCGAGTAAAGGCAAAACATCATAAGCCAGCTGGGTTACTTCAACCTCTGCCGATACCTGAGTGGAAATGGGAAAGGCTTGGAATGGACTTTATCACATGATTACCCAGGACTCATTCACGCTATGATTCCATCTGGGTAGTGGTTGATCGCTTGACCAAGGCAGCTCACTTCATTCCCGTGAAGACCATCTATACCAGTGCTAAGTTAGCCAAGATATATATGACCAGGATCGTATGTCTGCATGGAGTTCCGAGGAGTATTGTATCAGATAGAGGAACACAATTCACCTCAAAGTTTTGGCATCTGTTACATGAAACTTTGGGTGCGAGGGTGGAGTTCAATACAGCTTTTCATACGCAAATAGATGGATAGACCAAGAGAGTCAACCAGATTCTGGAGAACATGTTGAGAGCTTGTGCGCTAGACTATGGTTCTAGCTGGGATGATAACTTGCCATACGCAGAGTTCTCATACAACAACAGCTATCAGACCAGTCTGAAGATGGCCCCTTTCAAAGCTCTATACGGAAGGAGGTGCAGAACACCATTGATGTGGGATGGTGTTGGAGACCAAAAACTTTTTGGTCCCGATCTTATCCGAGATTCTAAATAGAAGGTCAAGCTGATCTGTGACCGGCTCAAGATAGCCCAGTCCATGCAGAAGAGCTATGATGATATCAAATGCAAGGAGGTGACATACGAAGTGGGAGACCGAGCTTATCTCCATGTGTCCCCACTTCGAGGAATCAAGAGGTTTGGTGTTAAAGGAAAGTTAGCAGCCAGATTATAGGCCCCTACAAAAATCTTGAACCTAGAGGCGAAGTTGCATACAAGCTAGAATTGCCGGAAGGATTGTCCGGAGTTCACGATGTCTTTCATGTTTCCCAGTTGAAGAAACGCCATGCTGGGATGGCTGATATTCCTTTGAGAGATAAAGTGCCCCTAGCGGCCATACAGCTTGACAGTGATCTGACTTATGAGGAGAAGCCAGTCAGAATCCTCGAGACTGCCAACAGAGTTACCCGCAGCAAGATCATCAAGTTTTGCAAGGTTCTGTTGAGTCACCACACCAAGGAAGAAGCCACCTGGGAACAAGAAGAAGATCTTCGTCGAGACCACCCGCACCTATTTTCTAGCCAACCCGAATCTCAAGGGCGAGATTCATCTTAAGGTGTGTAGGTTTGTAACATCCCAAAATTTCATTCCAGCATGTTATAATAATAGTTATGCGTCCATTCATATTTTTTGTATTTGCTTTATTGAAGTGGAGTGAAGTTGAAACCTCTATGTTGTTAGTTGAAACCCCATTTCTATTTTGATTTCATTCGAATTCAAATGGTGAAACCTCTGAAAATTTTGAAATTGAGAGGAGGAACATGACCCTCCATTTCAGGGGCATTTTCTAAAAGCCATTTGACCTTTTGAACCAGGGGCTATTTGAAAAATATTTGAATTGGATTCAAAAGCATTTTGGGCATTTTCTGAAAAATCATTTTTTTAATAATTATTTTGACCGTGGCAAAATGTTAAACAGATTCCTTTTAATTTTTTGATAAATTTAATGTATAAAACTTCTATGTTTGCAGTTATATTTATTTTCCTTTTTAGTTTTTAGTTTCATGTTTGTAATAAAAAGGAAAAGGTGTTTAAAAAGGAAGAACAGTGCGCTCTTTTGGAATTAAACCGCGTGGTCCACTCGCGAATATGGCCCATATCCCCTGGTCGGATCCGAATCTCCTTCGGATCGCCCATCCTCTCTCTCTCCCGCTCTCTCTCTCTCTCTCGCTCTCTCTCTCTCTCTCTCTCTCTCTCTGCACCCCGAACCCACCTCCCGATACTGCCTCCGCTCGGTCACCACCTTCCTTCCCCCGTCTCCTTTCCTTCCCGACGTTGACCTCACCGGATCCAAGCCGATCCGCCGATCCCCTTCCATCCTAGCGTCCCCGACCCCGTGGTTATAAAGCCTGAGTTCCCCGCACCCTGTTCCGCCCTTGAACTTCACCCCCCACACTCTGCCACGCCGTAGTTGCTACTTCTTGAGCATGCGTTGTTTTTCCCTTGAAGAGGAAAGGGTGATGTAGCAAAGTAGATAAGTATTTCCCTCAGTTGTTGAGAACCAAGGTATCAATCCAGTAGGAGATACAAGCAAGTCCCCAATAGATGTACCTACACAAATAATCAAACACTTGCACCCAACGCTATAAAGGGGTTGTCAATCCCTTCACGGTTATTTGCAAGGATGAGATCTGATAGAGATAGATAGATAGGATTGCTAAAATGAAAAGTAAAACAAAAGTAAAAAGAATGCAGCGAGGTATTTTTGGTATTTTTGGTTTATAGATCTGAAAATATAATATGGAAAATAGACCCGGGGGGCATAGGTTTCACTAGAGGCTTCTCTCATGAAGGAAAATAATACGGTGGGTGAACAAATTACTGTCGAGCAATTGATAGAAAAGCGAATAATTATGACGATATCCAAGGCAATGATTATGCATATAGGCATCACGTTCGTGTCAAGTAGACCGAAACGATTCTGCATCTAGTACTATTACTCCACACATCGACCAACTCCTACCTGCATCTAGAGTATTAAGTTCATGAAGAACAGAGTGATGCATTAGGTAAGATGACATGATGTAGAGGGATAAACTCAAGCAAGATGATGAAAGCCCCATCTTTTTATCCTCGATGGCAACAATACAAATACGTGCCTCGCTACCCCTACTTTGTCACTGGGTGAGTACACCGCAAGACTGAACCCAAAACTAAGCACTTCTCCCATTGCAAGAATTACCAATCTAGTTGGCCAAACCAAACCAATAACTCGAAGAGACTTGCAAAGATATGAAATCACGCATATAAGAATTCAGAGAAGATTCAAATAATATTCATAGATAAGCTGATCATAAACCCACAATTCATCGGATCTCGACAAACACACCGCAAAAGAGTATTACATCGGATAGATCTCCATGAAGATCATGAAGAACATGGTATTGAAGAACAAAGAGAGAGAAGAAGCCATCTAGCTACTAGCTATGGACCCGAAGGTCTGTGGTGAACTACTCACGCATCATCGGAGGGGCAATGGAGTTGATGTAGATGCCCTCCGTGATCGATTCCCCCTCCGACAGATTACCGGTAAAGGCTCCAAGATTGGATCTCATGGGAACAGGGGCTTCCGGTGGCGAAAAAGTATTTTCGTGGCTCTTTTTAGTATCCAGGGAATATTCGGGAATTTATAGGCCGAAGAATAGGGTTAGGAGGGCTGTCGTGGGGCCACAAACCAGGGGGCGCCCCCCCTAGGGCATGCCCTGGTGGCTTGTGACGCCACGGCAGGTCTCCTGCCTTCATCTCCAAGTCTACTGGGTTTCTTCTGGTCCAAGAAAAATCATTCCGAAGATTTTATTCCATTTGGACTCCGTTTAATATTCCTTATCTGCAATACACAAAAACATGAAAAAACATAAACTGGCACTAGGCTCTAGATTAATAGGTTAGTCCCAAAAATAATATAAAATAGCATATTAATGCATATAAAACATCCAAAACAGATAATATAATAGCATGGAACAATCAAAAATTATAGATACGTTGGAGACATATCAAGCATCCACAAGCTTAATTCTTGCTCGTCCTCGAGTAGGTAAATGATAAAAACAGAATTTTTGATGTGGAATGCTACCTAACATATTTATCCATGTAATATTCTTTATTATGGCATGAATATTCAGATCCATAAGATTCAAAACAAAAGTCTAATATTGACATAAAAACAGTAATACTTCGAGCATACCAACAAGGCAATTGTGTCCTTTTGAAATAACATGGCCTTAGAAAGTTATCCCTACAAAATCATATGGTCTGGCTATGCTCCATCATCCCCACACAAAGTATCTAAATCATGCACAACCCTGATGACAAGTCAAGCAATTGTTTCACACCTTTTATGTTCTCAAACCTTTTCAACTCTCATGCAATACATGAGCGTGAGCCATGGATATAGCACTATAGGTGGAATAGAATATGGTGGAGGTTGTGAGGAAAAGGGAGAAGATAGTCTCACATCAACTAGGCGTATCAACGGGCTATGGAGATGCCCATCAATAGATATCAATGTGAGTGAGTAGGGATTGCCATGCAACGAATGCACTAGAGCTATAAGTGTATGAAAGCTCAAAAAAGAAAACTAAGTGGTTGTGCATAAGATGAAAAATTCCACTAGCTATATGAAAGTGACAAAAAAGGAGACTCTCTATCATGAAGATCATGGTGCTAATTTGAAGCACAAGTGTGGAAAAAGATAGTACCAATTGTCCCTTCTCTCTTTCTCTCATTTTTTTTATTTTTTTATTTTGGTGGGCATCTTTGGCCTCTTTTTTTTATTTGGGCTTCGCTGGCCTCTTTTATTATTTGTAAAGTCCGGAGACTCATCCCAACTTGTGAGGGATTCATAGCTTCCATCATCCTTTTCTCTCACGGGAACAATCCTCTAATAATGAAAATCATCACACTTTTATTTACTTACAACTCAAAAATTACAACTCGATACCTAGAACAAAATATGACTCTATATGCAATATGAAAGTGATGGTGCATGTCATGAAAAACGGAACGGTGGAAGTAGCATGGCAATATATCTCGGAATGGCTATGGAAATGCCATAATAGGTAGGTATGGTGGCTGTTTTGAGAAAAGTATATGGTGGCTGTTTTGAGGAAGGTGGGTTTAATGTACCGGTGAAAGTTGCGCGGTACTAGAGAGGCTAGCAAAGGTGGAAGGGTGAGAGAGCGTATAATCCATGGACTCAACATTAGTCATAAAGAACTCACATACTTATTGCAAAAGTCTATTAGTTATCGAAGCAAAGTATTAAGCGCATGCTCCTAGGGGAGAGGTTGGTAGGAGTTAACCATCGCGCGCTCCCGACCCTCACACAAAGGTTGACAATCATTAAACAAATCATGCTCCGACTTCGTTACATAACGGTTCATCATACGTGCATGCTACGGGAATCACAAACTTTAACACAAGTATTTCTTCCAATTCACAACTACTCACTAGCATGACTCTCATATTACCATCTTCATATCACAAAACTATATGCAAGCAATCAAACTTCTCATAGTATTCTATGCACTTAATATGAAAGTTGTTATTATATCCCTCTTGGATACCCATTATATTAGGACTAAATTCATAACCTAAACCAATTACCATGCTGTTTTAAAGACTCTAAAAATAATATAAGTGAGGTACGAGAGTTCAATAATTTCTATAAAATAAAACACCACCGTGCTCTAAAAAGATATAAGTGAAGTACTAGAGCAACATTGCCTAGCTCAAAAGATATAAGTGAAGCACATAGAGTATTCTAAGAAATTCATGATTCAGCGTGTCTCTCTCAAAAAGATATGTGCAGCAAGGATGATTGTGGCAAACTAAAAAGCAAAGACTCATATCATACAAGACGCTCCAAGCAAAACACATATCATGTGGTGAATAAAAATATAGCCTCAAGTAAATTTACCGATGGATTGAAGACGAAAGAGGGGATGCCTTCCGAGCATCCCCAAGCTTAGGCTTTTTGGTATCCTTGAATATGGCTTGGGGTGCCTTGGGCATCCCCAAGCTTAGGCTCTTGCCACTCCTTATTCCATAGTCCATCAAATCTTTACCCAAAACTTGAAAACTTCACAACACAAAACTCAACAGAAAACTCATGAGATCCGTTAGTATAAGAAAAATAAACCACCACTTTAGGTACTGTTGTGAACTCATTATTTATTTATATTGGTGTAATATCTACTGTATTCAACTTCTCCATGGTTCATACACCCCGATACAACCCATAGATACATCAAAATAACCAAACAACACAAAGAAAACAGAATCTGTCTAAAACAGAACAGTCTGTAGCAATCTATAGACTTCGAATACTTCTTTAACTCCAAAATTATGAAAAATTAGGAAAATCAGGAAAATTTGTATATCAATCTTGTGTAAAAATTTCAGATCAAAAGCACGTTCCAGTGAATTTACAAAATTCCTGTACTGAGAGCAAAAGTTTTTGTTTTTCAGCAAAATCAAATCACAAACACCGTAGACCATCCCAAAGGTCTTACTTGGCTCAAACACTAATTTAAACAAGAAAACACAATTACTACAGAGGTAATAATGTGTAAAACACTAAAAAACAGAAGCAAAAACAAAAGCATAAAAATAAAATTGGGTTGCCTCCCAACAAGGGCTATTGTTTAACGCCCCTAGCTAGGCATAACGCAATAGATCTAGGTATTGTCATCTTTGGTATTGGCACCTTTTGTGAGGGCCTTCTCAAATCCGGGGGGCTCTTTCCTCTTCCCCGGGTTTGTAGGAGAAGAAACCATCTTAATATCCAAAATATCCAAATGCTTATTGCAAAGGGTAATCAAAGTATTCAAGCGATTGAGGTTCCCACTAATATGTTTAAGGGGTTCGTGATATTGTTGTAACTCGACCAAGTGCTTATGTAAGTCACTCATATTGTCGAGAATTTGAACTCCCTCTTGTGAGAAAGCAAACCCTTTGTTGGGTGGAGAAACCCCCAAAATCCCCTCCAAAACTTCATAAGCGGCGTTCGTATCTAGCTCAATAAAATTCCCTTTTGAGGCGAAATCTAAAAGCTCTCTATGATGCAAAGCCAATCCAATGTAAAAATTTCTAAGCAAAACTTTTGCATCTCCTTTTAGATTGGAGATACGATAAGATTCCATTAGCCTATACCAGGTATCTTTCAAATTTTCCCCTTGTTTTTGTTTGAAGTGTAGAACTTCAAAATCTGGTGACAAGGGGGAAGTAGTAATGCTAGACATAGCAACTAGTAAGAGATTCGGCGGGAAAGAGGCAAATGAAAAAGAGGGAAAATAAAAAGGCAAAAAAAATTGTATTTTTTGAAAATGGTTTTAGAAGTGGGGGAGAGGAAAACGAGAGGCAAATGGCAAATAAAGTAAATGCAAGAGATGAGTTTGTGATGGGTACTTGGTAGGCTAGATGTAGATCTCCCCGGCAACAGCGCCGGAAATCCTTCTTGCTACTTCTTGAGCATGCGTTGGTTTTCCCTTGAAGAGGAAAGGGTGATGTAGCAAAGTAGATAAGTATTTCCCTCAGTTGTTGAGAACCAAGGTATCAATCCAGTAGGAGATACAAGCAAGTCCCCAATATATGTACCTACACAAATAATCAAACACTTGCACCCAACGCTATAAAGGGGTTGTCAATCCCTTCACGGTTATTTGCAAGGATGAGATCTGATAGAGATAGATAGATAGGATTGCTAAAAGGAAAAGTAAAACAAAAGTAAAAAGAATGCAGCGAGGTATTTTTTGTTTATAGATCTGAAAATATAATGTGGAAAATAGACCCGGGGGCATAGGTTTCACTAGAGGCTTCTCTCATGAAGGAAAATAATACGGTGGGTGAACAAATTACTGTCAAGCAATTGATAGAAAAGCGAATAATTATGACGATATCCAAGGCAATGATTATGCATATAGGCATCACGTCCGTTTCAAGTAGACCGAAATGATTCTGCATCTACTACTATTACTCCACACATCGACCGACTCCTGCCTGCATCTAGAGTATTAAGTTCATGAAGAACAGAGTAACGCATTAGGTAAGATGACATGATGTAGAGGGATAAACTCAAGAAATATGATGAAATCCCCATATTTTTATCCTCGATGGCAACAATACAAATACGTGCCTCGCTACCCCTACTTTGTCACTGGGTGAGGACACCGCAAGATTGAACCCAAAACTAAGAACTTCTCCCATTGCAAGAATTACCAATCTAGTTGGCCAAACCAAACCAATAACTCGAAGAGACTTGTAAAGATATGAAATCATGCATATAAGAATTCAGAGAAGATTCAAATAATATTCATAGATAAGCTGATCATAAACCCGCAATTCATCGGATCTCGACAAACACACCGCAAAAGAGTATTACATCGGATAAATCTCCATGAAGATCATGAAGAACATGGTATTGAAGAACAAAGAGAGAGAAGAAGCCATCTAGCTACTAGCTATGGACCCGAAGTGTCGGTGTAGTGAACAGGGGGTGTTCATTACCCCTGGACACGCACCGGCAAGTTGCAGCCTCCAAGCGGGAAGGTCATGGCAGAGAAGAAATCCACTTATAGGACACATCTAGGACCAAGGTTTCCGACAAGGATTACTTGCCGGGAACAAGTCTACGCATCACCGGCAAGCTCAAAGGCCGGCGAGATCAGGATAGAATTTCTGGGAAGCGAGCCTTCCTAGGAGAAGACCTCCAGGCAGGTCACCGAGAAGACCCGATGTTGGACTCCCAACAAGATGCTTGCCGGGGGACAACTGGGAACAAGCACAAGACTATCAAGAAGGCATTCAAGCCGATAATCAGAACACAAAAGACCGAAGGCTAGGATCCCGGCAAGATGCTTGCCGGGATGGCTAGCGAAGACCTGGCAAGATCCCGCCACCTTGCCACTGCTCCAGTGCAGCGACCAGCCTGTCAGACGGGGTTTTTGTCCTCCTGGGTGCGTGTCAAGACGCTAACGGCAGATGGGGTTAAGCGGTTCTGATGGGACGGGCTCTTTTTCCGTCCCCAAGAAGCTAAGGGACACCTAGACGTAGCATTTAATGCGTTTGTCCTAAGGCGTCAGTGATAATCATGAAACGATGTAACAACTTTACACCTCTTGTATGTACTGTGCGCCACTATTGGTAACCCCTTCGACGTATAAAAGGAGGCCCAAGGCGTAGCTACGAGGGGGGACCTTCTGGGCCAGTTAGATATGTAGCGGCTGTGTACTATTCATCACATAGCGCATCAGCTTCATCGTCCGTGGCGACTTCTCTCTACTTACAGAAAGCTAAGTCCTAAAACTTTGATTGCTTTTTGTTGTGCAGCCTTATCCTTGATGGTAGTTTTGTATAACCTGTGCGTGAGGGAGGGCTCTAGAAACTCTGCACTCCTGGTTGTTCTGGGTCCGCCCAACAACACAGATGCAGCTGCGATTGTCTCTGGAGCATTAAGCTCCTGAAGAGGCGGCGTTCTCGATAGGCTGCTAGACAGGACCCGATCCTAAGCGCCATCGACCAGAACGTGCGCATTCGGGGAGTATTCCAGCAAGCGTAGGGATTCATTGTACAAAAATGCAATTGTTCAAGGAAAAGGCTTGATAAGTTTTATTTTTGGATTTCTGCGTAAACCCGTATGCTGAGGAGCCTCCCCGGGGCTAGTTGCGCTCCTAGTCGCCTCGAGTCCGCTCGGCGATGTGAGAAGCTGTGCCAAAGTTGGGAAGGTAAACCTTTTCGGGAGGCGGCGTTCCCGGCAAGCCGCTAAGGACCCGTTCCTCAAAGCGCTACTGACTGGATCGTGCGCACCGAAAAGTGTTTCGGCAAGCAATGGAACATTCGACAGAAGTCAAAATTACAACAAATTAATCATAAACCAGAAGCTAATTAACTTATTGTGCTAAAACGCTGTCGTGGCATTACATGTCCAATCAGTGTTGCAGGAATACGCATGGAAGGCGGGCTCGGGGGCTGGCAGCACCCTAGAGAGTAACCTTCTAGAGAGCTGCCGGTCATCACCACGAGCGCGGCCTCACTATGCGAGATGAACAGCAGGAAAAGCTAAGTTACAAAAACTTGTGACAATTACATTTCTTTTGCTGTCCTCACTTGCTCCTTACACCTGCATGCGAAGGAGCCTTCCCGAGGTCAATAGCGCCCCTAGTTGTCTTGAGTCCGCTCGACAACTTAGGCGGTTGCACACATACCGGGAAGGTAAACCTTTCAGGAGGCGGCGTTCCCGGCAAGCCGCTAAGGACCCGTTCCTCCAAGCGCTGCCGACTGGAGCGTGCGCACCGGAAAGCTTTCCGGCAGGCATGGGTCGTCTTGATTGATTTTTCGTCCTTGTACATTAATCTGCACGTGAAGGAACCTTGTCGTGGTGAGCCCGCGCTCTAGTTTCGCCTCGAGTCCGCTCGGCAGGCTTAGCAGCCGCGTTCTGACTCGGCAAGTCGCCTTGCCGGCGGCGGCATTTCCAGCAGGCTGCTAGGGACCTGTTCCTCAAAGCGCTCACGGCAAACGTGCGCACCAGCAAGGTTTCCAAATAGCGTAGGATATAAGATATATGCAAGGACGGAATTAATCAAGAGGGAAGCAAACATTCATTTAGCATAAAGAAACATGTCTTGCATACATAAAGATTGGCCTGACTAAGATTAATTATTCCTTTACATGCGCCATTGCAGCAACAGGTATGCAAAAAGTACTTCAGTCTCGGTGGTTGCTTTATTCTCGGCGGCACACGGGAGCCGAGAAAGCCAAGGGCGCCGTGCTAGAGGTCGGCAAGACGGCAGTGAGGCATTCGCAGTAGACGGCAGGGACAGCAGGGATGACTGTATGAATCGAGCACCGCACCCGCAGTACCCTTTATGGGGAAGGCTCGGGACTTGGCTCCTCGTCGCACGGTGTGGCACTCCTTTTCGGGCACATGACTCCTGCTACCGTCCTGCTCTGTCTGCCCACGCTGCCGGCAAGCCCAAGGCCCGGCAAACCGCAAGCTCTTTTGCCTCATCATCAGCGTGTAGTTAAAAAGTCATGAGTGACGGTTACTTCTCGCCGCGCGTGTACCGGTGCATGTTTTTGGGCCTAGCCCAGACAAACACTGTGCGCGCTTGTCTGGCCCAGGCCCGGGGGCTCCTGTCGGTGTAGTGAACAGGGGGTGTTCATTACCCCTGGACACGCACCGGCAAGTTGCAGCCTCCAGGCGGGAAGGGCATGGCAAAGAAGAAATCCACTTATAGGACACATCTAGGACCCAGGTTTCCGGCAAGGATTACTTGCCGGGAACAGGTCTACGCATCACTGGCAAGCTCAAAGGCCAGCAAGATCAGGATAGAATTTCCAGAAAGCGAGCCTTCCTGGGAGAAGACCTCCAGGCAGGTCACCGAGAAGACCCGATGTTGGACTCCCGACAAGATGCTTGCCGGGGGACAACTGGGAACAAGCACAAGACTATCAAGAAGGCATTTAAGCCGATAATCAGAACACAAAAGACCGAAGGCTAGGATCCTGGCAAGATGCTTGCCGGGATGGCTAGCGAAGACCCGGCAAGATTCACACCCAGCAAGATCCCGCCACCTTGCCACTGCTCCAGTGCAGCGACCAGCCTGTCAGACGGGGTTTTTGTCCTCCTGGGTGCGTGTCAAGACGCTAATGGTGGATGGGGTTAAGCGGTGCTGATGGGACGGGCTCTTTTTCCGTCCCCAAGAAGCTAAGGGACACCTAGACGGAGCATTTAATGCACTTGTCCTAAGGCGTCAGTGATAATCATGAAACGCTGTAACAACTTTACACCTCTTGTATGTACTGTGCGCCACTGTTGGTAACCCCTTCGACGTATAAAAGGAGGCCCAAGGAGTAGCTACAGGGGGGACCTTCTGGGCCAGTTAGATACGTAGCGGCTGTGTACTGTTCATCACATAGCGCTCCTGGAGCCAGAGTTCAAAGATTCTCAATACACTAAAGCAGGAGTAGGGTTTTACTCTTCTCAGCGGCCCGAACCTGGGTAAAAATCCCTTGCGTTGATCGCTGGATCTGCTCTTTGTGCAAGCCTTCTTCCCTGCCGAACCGTAAAGGGATCCACACGATCCCATAGGTGTCGTACGCCGACACGAAGGTCTATGGTGAACTACTCACGCATCATCGGAGGAGCAATGGAGTTGATGTAGATTCCCTCCGTGATCGATTCCCCCTTCGGTAGATTATCCGAAAAGGCTCCAAGATTGGATCTCACGAGAACAGAGGCTTCTAGCGACGGAAAAGTATTTTCGTGGTTCTTTTTAGTATCCAGGGAATATTTGGGAATTTATAGGCCGAAGAATAGGGTTAGGAGGGCTGCCGTGGGGCCACAAGCCAGGGGCGCCCCCCCCCCCCTAGGACGCGCCCTGGTGGCTTGTGACGCCACGACATGTCTCCTGCCTTCATCTCCAAGTCTGCTGGGTTTCTTCTGGTCCAAGAAAAATCATTCCGAAGATTTTATTCCGTTTGGACTCCGTTTAATATTCCTTATCTACAATACTCAAAAACATGGAAAAAAAACAGAAACTGGCACTAGGCTCTAGATTAATAGGTTAGTCCCAAAAATAATATAAAATAGCATATTAATGCATATAAAACATCCAAAACAGATAATATAATAGCATGGAACAATCAAAAATTATAGATACGTTGGAGACGTATCAGTAGTCACCACAACGCCGGAGTTCTTCTCCATCTGAAGCTCTCCGAGCTCGAGTCGCTCAACCCCGACGCCCCCGAGCTCCATCGTCGCCACCAAACGACTCCGGAGCACCACTGTCATTGCCTGGACCCTTCCTCCGTCGTCGGGGACCACCGGAGCGTCGCCCCCGACCACCACCGAGCCTCCACCGCCATCGACATCGCCGGAGATCTCCTCCACCACTGTGAGCTCAAGCCCCCCCTTCCTTAGTCGTTGGATCTGGATCCAACCATCCAGATTAGATCACTAATCTCCTGAACCATTTTCTTTTATTTAGTGATTGTCCGATCTATTTCAGCTAGCGCGCACACCCGTAGGCCAATGAGATCCTGCCACGTAGCTAGTGTCCGTTAGCTAGTTTTTTTTTCTTTTTTCTGTTTTCTGTTTTAAAAACAGAATAGTTCTTGTTTTGTTTTTGCTTTATCTCCTAGAATAATTAGAGATTTTGAGTGAATCTTTTTGCATTAGGTCACAAAAATTATGACCTTTCTGTTAGTGCCATTAGTTTTCTAATTTGAGTAGTGTAAAATTGAATTCATTGAAATTTGCTTGAATCACTAGATTTTGAATAACTTTAATTTAGAAATAGATTTTTGAGTGATTCTTTTTACTACTGGTTAATATTAGTTAGTTTTATCAGTAGGTTTAATTTGAGAATTTTTAGGATAAATTATATTAAGATTTTTTGCAAAACAGAATATGTTTTAGTTCTTTTTAGTTTTATTGCTTTTCTTTTGTTTTAGTTTGTTTTTGATTTTGTTTTCTTTTAACTTGCTGACATATTCTATTTAGTTTCTGTTGGTTAGCAATAAGTGTTTTATTTTCTTTTAATACAAATAATTTTATTATTTTTATTCTTTGTTTAGTAGGAAACATTGTTTTCCTCATATATAGAGTATTATAATAGATTTTAAAGTAATTCTTTTTGTGTAGAAAACTTTAAGTAAAGTACTTTCTGTTAATTTAATAAAACATAGTTTTCCTTTCAGCTAAGATTTTGTCAGTTGCAGAAAACGATTATTAGTTTGTTTTACCTTAGTAAAAGCTTTGCAATGGAGTTTTGGATAGATTCTTTGTTTGCTTTTACTTTCTTTTATTTGTTTGTGTTATTGATTGTTTTAGTATTATTAGTTTACTTGTTGTTACTCTAAGTTGTGATATGGTTATGCTTATTGTGTGAATTGTTTGTTTCGTTTGATCATCCGGAGTGCGAGGCTCACTTCTTAGAGTTGCTTGAGTTCGAAGATCGTCAGCAAGGCAAGTTCACATTGATCAGCACCTATGATTTGTATTGCATTAGTTTCAACCTTTTCCACCATTGCATGCAAAGTAGGTAAATGGGAAACTTGATTCTTGAGAAGTATTATGTGGTAGGTACCCCATAAATCCTTGTCACTTTGGCCCCGGGAAACGATATTTTATTTTTGCTATGCTTTTAGTAGACAGGGTTGGTTGAGTGTTTATCATGAGAGTTGTGAGAATTAATTTATGACCAAGACCTCAAGACTTCAAGATTTTTAAGACCTCGTGATGCAATATACCTCTGGGTGGAATTTGGTTAAACAGCACCCTAGGTGTTGCTGGAGAAGTGCCAGTATTCACGCAGAAAGTTTCACCCAGGCACTAAGATACAGATGGATACTTCAGGACTCGAGGCTTACCGGCACAGCCACCAGCCATTATGGGCTCTGGCTTGGTTGGACATCGTGGCGACTCTAGAAAGACGGGGCTACGAGATGTAGAAGAATGGTAGGATTGGATGGGCACCGGTAGTGGCTCAGAGGAACACTTTGGAAGACCATGTTTCGATCATCCAGTTCTCAAACACCATGTAGTGAGAGGACTTCAATGGAGGCGATATAATCTTGTGGGGAAAGTGTGCAAGACTCTGCAGAGTACTGATACGTCTCCAACGTATCTATAATTTATGAAGTATTCATGTCATGTTTACAATAATTTTATATGATTTTGGTATGATTTGATTAGAACTAACCCGGACTGACGCTGTTTTCAGCAGAACTACCGTGGTGTTGTTTTTGTGCAGAAATAAAAGTTCTCGGAATGGGCTGAAAATTTACGGAGAATATTTTTGGAAAATATAAAAAATACCGGAGCAAAAAGATACCGGAGAGGAGTCCCGGGGCAGTCACAAGCCTAGGGGCGCGCCCCCTGGCTTATGGGTCCCTCGGGAACCTCCCTGACTTGATTTCGATGCCAAGCACTCCTATAAATCCAGAAAACTCTAGAAAGAAACCTAGATTCGAAGTTCCGCCTCCGCAAGTCTTTGTAGCCACGAAAGATCAATATCGGCCCTCTTAGGCACCCTGCCAGAGGGGGTCACCATCATCGGAGACCATGGAGGAGGAAGACGGAGGGGCCATCATCACCATGGAGGCCAAGGACCAGAGGGAGAACCTCTCCCCACCTAGGGGGGGGGGCCATGGAGGAGGAAGCACAAGGGGGAGACCCTCTCCCCCTCTCTGTCGGTGGCGCCGGAGTGCCATCGAGCGAACCATCGCCATGGTGATCGTCTTCATCAACATCACCTTCTTCATCACCATCCTCATCTCCTTTCAGTGGTCCACTCTCCCGCACCCCACTGTAATCCCCTACTTGAACATGGTGCTTTATGCCACATATTATGATCCAATGATGTGTTGCCATCCTATGATGTTTTGAGTAGATTTCTTTTGTCCTTTGGGTTGATTGATGATCTAGATTGGTTTGAGTTGTATGTTTATTTTGGTGATGTCCTATGGTGCCTTCCGTGCCGCGCACACATGAAGGATTCCTGCTGTAGGGTGTTGCAATACATTCATGATTCGCTTATAGTGGGTTGCTTGAGTGACAGAAGCATAAACCCGAGTAGGTGGGTTGTTGTGTATGGGATAAAGGGGACTTGATGCTTTAATGCTATGGTTGGGGTTTACCTTAATGATCTTTAGTAGTTGCGGATGCTTGCTAGAGTTCCAATCATAAGTGCATATGATCCAAGTAGAGAAAGTATGTTAGCTTATGCCTCTCCCTCATATAAAATTGCAATAATGATTACCGATCTTGTTAACAATTGCCTAGGACAATTCTGCACACCGACTCCTCATTATTCCACACTCGCTGTTTGTAATATATTGTAATAAATTCTAACTTTATGATAACAGCACCTGTTTTTATATTTTAGTTCTTCGATATCATGCAAAGCTATTCTCTTCATACCCACAAAGTAGTTTTATTTCTCGTTTCTTGTTGGAAGCAAACGTTCGGCGTGCGTAGAGTCGTATCAGTGGCAGATAGGACTTGAGAGAATATTGATCTTACCTTTAGATCATGCTGGTTTCAACACTCCATACTTATCACTTCCACCTTTGGAAATTTCTACGATGATTCCTTGCACTTGGGGATTATCAAGCTCTTTTCTGGCGCCGTTGCCGGGGAGCAATAGCGTGGGGTTGATATTCTCGTGTGTGCTTGTTTGCTTTCTTCACTAAGTAGATTTTGTTTTCCCTTTTTGCTTTCTTTAGTTGTTGGTGAAACAAACAAAAAAATTAAATAATGAAAAATACAAAAATAATTACTTGCCTCTTATGCCTAAGAAGTTTTTCAAAAAGAGAAGTGATTGGAAGGTTATGCATTGGAGAAGTGAGGGTCGACCTTGAAAACTTGTGTTTATGCTCATGGAAATAATGTAGAATTTTTCATGAAAGTTTATCAAAAATAATTATCCCCTTGTATATATCCTTTTTATTATAAAAATAATGTGCCAAGATTTGGTTTTAGGATGATTACATTGCTTGTTTGCTTTGTGCGGTACAAAAACAGAAACTTTGACTGTAGTGCATGAATTTACATTTCTTACTGGTACATCAAAAGTTTCTGAAATTTTTACACAGTACTTCTATACAAAATTTTTAATTTTTCCTAAATTTTCAGAATTTTTTGAGTTACAGAAGTATACTAAGTTTCCAGATTGCTACAGATTGTCCTGTTTTTGACAGATTCTGTTTTCTATGCATTGTGCTCTTATTTTGATGAATCTATGGGTAGTACCGGAGGGTATGAACCATGGTGAAGTTGGACTACAGTAGATATAATGCTAATATGAATTTGGAATGAGTTCACAACAGTACTTAAAGTAGTATTTTTCTTTATTATACTAACGGATCTCACGAGGGTTTTGTTAAGTTTTGTGTGAATGAAGTGTTCGAAGATCGAGGAGGTATGTATATAAGAAGAATACGGAGAGACAAGAGTTCAAGTTTGGGGATGCCCAAGGCACCCCAAGTAAATATTTCTAGGATACTCAAGCATCCAAGCTTGGGGATGCCCCGGAAGGCATCCCATCTTTATTCTTCAACAATTATTGGTATACCTCGGTTTTTGTTTTGTTCACATGATATGCGTCTTTAGTGTTTTTCTTTTCCTTTTATGCACCCTTCTAGTATGAGACAGTCCTTCATTTATTTTGTATAATGCTTCATGCGCTTCACTTAAATCTTTTGAGTATGGCTTTGTAGAATGCTCTTTGTGCTTCACTTAAATCTTTTGAGTATGGCTTTGTAGAATGCTCTTTGTGTTTCACTTAAATCTTTTGAGTATGGCTTTATAGAATGCTTCGTGTGCTTCACTTATATATTTTGAGCTTGGGTATTGGTTAATCTTCATTAATTTTAGAATGCTCTATGAACTTCACTTATATCTTCTAGAGTATGAATAAAATTTCCATCGGAATTGGGCTTGGAACTGTATCAATGTCATGCCTAGCTAGAAAGGCATTAAAGAAGAGCGCTTGTTGGGAGACAACCCAATATTTACCCTTTCTGTTTTTGTGTTTTAACATGATTAATCTACTGTAGTAATCATGGTTTGTGCCTTTTATTTCAATAAAGTGCCAAGTAATGCCTTTGGGATGATGTGGTTGATAGTTGACTTGATTCTGTGCAAAAACAGAAAATTTGGTGCCCAGTCCAGAATTTTTATAAATTCACCAGAGATTCAAAAGCTTCTTAATTTTTTACACATGATTTATATACAAATTTCCTAGGTTTTCCTAATTTTTTAGAATTTTTGGGGCTGCAGAAGTATGGTCATTGTTCAGATCATTACAGACTGTTCTGTTTTTGACAGAATCTGCCTTGTTTGCGTAGTTTGCTTGTTTTAGCATTTCCATGGCTTATATTAAGTGATATAAATTGTGGAAATGATAAGTTACAGTATAAATTATGCGAGAACAATTATGGATCTTGTATTTAACAGTACCTAAGTGGATGGTTTGCTCTTTATCATACTAACCCATCTCACGAAGTTCCGTTAAGTTTTGTGTGATTGAAGTTTTCAAGTTTTGGGTGAGATATCAATATGAGGAGAATAAGGAGTGGCAAGACCCTAAGCTTGGGGATGTCCAAGGCACCCCAAGGTAATATTCAAGGAAGATCCAAGCAACTAAGCTTGGGGATGCCCCGGAAGGCATCCCCTCTTTCATCTTCAACATTATCGGTAACCTCACTTGGAGCTATATTTTTATTCATCACATAATATGTGTTTTGATTGGATCGTCATTATATTTTGTTATTATCTGTTAGGTGTTATTTATATTCTTGTTTTTCAATAAAAAGTTCCAAGAATTGCCTTAGGATGCTTGCACTGCATGTTTCATGTTTGCTGTGTAAAAAACAGAAACTTTTGCTGTAGTGTTTGAATTTTCATATTTTACTGGAGCGTGGAAAATTTCTGAAATTTTTACACAGTATTTTAATATAAATTACTTAGCATGTCCTAAATTTTCATAATGTTTTGAGTTACGTAAGTACACTGTTTTCATAAATTGCTACAGACTGTTCTGTTTGGACTGATTGCTGTCATAATTTTGTTATCTACTTATCCTCTAGTTTCCATAGCCTATATTGGTATATATAAATTGTGGAAATGGTAGTAAACAGTAGATGGTGTTTGGAAATTATTATGCAACTTGTCTTGGCAGTACATGAAGTGTTGATTTATTCTTATGTGTACTAACCTATCTCATGAGTTCTTTTCGAGTTTTGTGTGGATGAAGATTTTCAGAATAGGTGAAACCGTGGTATGAGAGGATTGAACGAGATATAAAAGCTCAAGCTTGGGGATGCACAAGGCACCCCAAGTAAATATTTCAAGAAGTCTCAAGCATCTAAGCTTGGGGATGCTACGCATCCCATCTCTCTTCATCAACAATTATCGGTTAGCCTATGTTGAGCCTAAATTTTTATTCATTCGCATGATGCGTGTTATTCTTGGAGTGCCACTTTTATTTTGTTTTGCTGTTTGAATAAAAGCATTGGATATGAAATTATGAATAAGAGAGAGAGTCCTCATATGGCTATTTAACTAATTGACTATGCATTGATCTTCACTTATATCTTTGTGGAATAGTTTGTCATTCAATCTCGTGCTTCACTTATATCCTATGAGTAAATGGTTGAATGAATTGGATATCATAAATATGAAATTAAATATGCTTCATATACTTATCCCATGGGGAGTAATGACTTCACACATAATAAGTATAGGTGGTAAAATTTATTGAAAGTTAGCAAACACCGCGTTGGTCACTTGAAAAATTCATGAAAGAATATTGAAGGAAGAGAGATTCCACATATAAATATACTATCTTGGACATCTTCTATGATTGTGAGCTCATTAATTATTTTCAAACTCGAGCAAATTAGTTAAAATTAGACAAGGAAGACAACTTAATGAGTTATGTTTGGGTATATTTGTATAGAAGTTATATTGTTATGGATCCTCCAACAGGTGGTGCTTGCTTCCACCTCATACTAGCCAAAACTTCCGCACCAAGTAGAAATACTACTTATGCATCCAAACACCCTTAAACCAGTTTTGCCATGAGATTCCACTATACCTACCTATGGATTGAGTAAGATCCTTCAAGTAAGTTGTCATCAGTGCAAAAAGCAATAAAAATTGCTCCTAAAAATGTATGATCTTTTATTGTGAGGGAAAATAAGCGTTGTATGAACTTGTGATGGTAAAGAAATAAAAAGCGACAGACTGCATAATAAAGGTTGCTATCACAAAGGGCAATACAACGTGATGTTCCTTTGCATTAAGGGTTTGCGCGTCCAAAAAAACAAAAAGCGCATGACAACCTCTGCTTCCCTCTGCGAAGGGCCTATCTTTTACTTTCTAGTACTTACCTTTATGCAAGAGTCATGGTGATCTTCACCACTTCCTATATTTCGCCTTTTTCTCTTGGCAAGCGTCATGTGTTGGGGAATGATCTAGACATATATATCCACACAAATATATTTGATCATGAATTATTATTGTTGACAATTATCTATATGATAAATAAGTTGGGAGGCGAAACATTAAGCCCCTATCTTTCAATGTGTTCGACGGATGCTATTTGTTCTAAAACTATGCTTTGAGTGCCAATAATCATGGAAGACTATATGATAGTTGAGTATGTGGAATTTGCTAAACCAAAGCTCTTACATAGACCCTTCCTGAAAATAAGATGAATTGCAATTGTTCGATGACTAGGAATATGGTTTGTTAGTTTTCAAGAAACTTTCTGGTCTATACTTTAACATGTGAATAGCTTGTTACTTGATCATGAGAAGTTTTATGAGATGAGCTACTGTTTATGGTTTATATTGATGCTAGAAAAAGTGATTGGAATTATCATTGATCAAACTTGTGCACTTGCTAGCATTCACACTTATTTCTTTTATCATTTACCTACTCGAGGACGAGCAGGAATTAAGCTTGGGGATGCTGATACGTCTCCAACGTATCTATAATTTATGAAGTATTCATGCTATGTTTACAATAATTTTATATGATTTTGGTATGATTTGATTAGAACTAACCCGGACTGACGCTGTTTTCAGCAAAACTATCGTGGTGTTGTTTTTGTGCAGAAATAAAACTTCTCGGAATGGGCTGAAAATTTACGGAGAATATTTTTGGAAAATATAAAAAATACCAGAGCAAAAAGATACCGGAGAGGAGTCCCGAGGCAGTCACAAGCCTAGGTGGTGCCCCCCTAGGGCGCGCCCCCCTGGCTTGTGGGTCCCTCGGAAACCTCCCTGACTTGATTTCGACGCCAAGCACTCCTATAAATCCAGAAAACTCCAGAAAGAAACCTAGATCGGAAGTTCCACCGCCGCAAGTCTCTGTATCCACGAAAGATCAATCTTGGCCCTCTCCGGCACCCTGCCGGAGGGGGTCACCATCACCGGAGACCATGGAGGAGGAAGACGGAGGGGCCATCATCACCATGGAGGCCAAGGACAAGAGGGAGAACCTCTCCCCACCTAGGGGGAGGCCATGGAGGAGGAAGCACAAGAGGGAGACCCTCTCCCCCTCTCTCTCGGTGGCGCCGGAGTGCCATCGGGGGAACCATCGCCGCGGTGATCGTCTTCATCAACATCACCTTCTTCATCACCATCCTCATCTCCTTTCAGCGCTCCACTCTCCCGCACCTCGCTGTAATCCCCTACTTGAACATGGTGCTTTATGCCACATATTATGATCCAATGATGTGTTGCCATCCTATGATGTTTTGAGTAGATTTCTTTTGTCCTTTGGGTTGATTGGTGATCTAGATTGGTTTGAGTTGTATGTTTATTTTGGTGCTGTCCTATGGTGCCTTCTGTGCGGCGCTCACGTGAAGGATTCCCACTGTAGGGTGTTGCAATACATTCATGATTTGCTTATAGTGGGTTGCTTGAGTGACAGAAGCATAAACCCGAGTAGGTGGGTTGTTGCGTATGGGATAAAGGGGACTTGATGCTTTAATGCTATGGTTGGGTTTTACCTTAATGATCTTTAGTAGTTGCGGATGCTTGCTAGAGTTCCAATCATAAGTGCATATGATCCAAGTAGAGAAAGTATGTTAGCTTATGCCTCTCCCTCATATAAAATTGCAATAATGATTACCGATCTTGTTAACAATTGCCTAGGACAATTCCGCACACCGACTCATCATTATTCCACACTCGTTGTTTGTAATATATTGTAATAAATTCTAACTTTATGATAACAGCACCTATTTTTATATTTTAGTTCTTCGATATCATGCAAAGCTATTCTCTTCATACCCACAACGTAGTTTTATTTCTCGTTTCTAGTTGGAAGCAAATGTTCGGCGTGCGTAGAGTCGTATCAGTGGCAGATAGGACTTGAGAGAATATTGATCTTACCTTTAGCTCCTTGTGGGTTCGACACTCCATACTTATCACTTCCACCTTTGGAAATTGCTATGATGATTCCTTGCACTTGGGGATTATCAAGTACCAAACCTAACCGATTAGCCGTCTCCACGGTTACAAACAACTTGAGCCAAAGGAACTAAAACTATCAAGAACTCTCAACACAAATAATATTAATGATGTCGGTATTTTTATTATCTTTGGTATGAGAATTGGTTGGTGGAACCTTCTCATTAAACAACCAACAATGTAGTAATATTTTTTGATTTTGCCCCCTCTTGTTGTAGGAAAATTTGCTTTTCTCTAAACTTAAACTTAAAACCCCACCTGCAAGATATGCATATAGTATAGATGATGTTTTACCCCTTATATTTTGTGACTTGCCAGCATATTCAATATGCTGACCTACACGGCTGCAACGTGTCATGTTGCAGAGTACTTTTCCGATCAGGAGTGAGGACCCATTGTACGCTTGGCGATATGCCCTTGGAGTTGGATGGACTTGATGGCGTCTATGTCTTCAGCCAAATTTATTGTAATAAAGAATCTATATGAGATTCGTTAATAAAGCAGTTGTGATTTCCCTTTGATATATACATTGATGTACTGTGTGTGTAATAGCATGATCTTGGAATGGTACGGAAACACCAGAGACTTTACCGCTTCAGGTCGGGTCGCTACACACGGGGTCCAGGGGTCATGCCCACGGGGTCCGGGGAAATCTCTCTGGACACCCCATGAGCACGGGATTCTTGACCCCCGTGCACACAGGTGATACGTCTCCAACGTATCTATAATTTATGAAGTATTCATGCCATGTTTATAATAATTATATATGATTTTGGTATGATTTTATTAGAACTAACCCAGACTGACGCGGTTTTCAGCAGAACTACCATGGTGTAGTTTTTTGTGCAGAAATAAAAGTTCTCAGAATGGGCTAAAAATTTATGGTTATTTTTTATGGACCAAAAGAGACCCCCGAAGCATTGGAGTTGGGCCAGAAGAGCCACGAGGCCGCCACAAGCTAGCAGGGCGCGCCCTCCTAGCTTGTCGCCGCCTCGTGGCCCCCCTTGACGTGAGACCAACGCCAAAAATTCCTATAAATACCAAAAACCCCAAAAACAGACCTAGATCGGAAGTTCCGCCGCCGCAAGTCTCTGTAGCCATGAAAGATCAATCTTGGCCTCTCCGGCACCCTGTCGGAGGGGGTCACCATCACTGGAGACCATGGAGGAGGAATACAGAGGGGCCATCATCGCCATGGAGGCCAAGGACCAGAGGGAGAACCTCTCCCTACCCAGGGGGGAGGCCATGGAGGAGGAAGCACAAGGGGAAGACCCTCTCCCCCTCTCTCTCGGTGGCGCCAGAGTGCCATCGGGGGAACCATCGCCGTGGTGATCGTCTTCATCAACATCACCTTCTTCATCACCGTCCTCATGTCTTTTCAGCGGTCCACTCTCCCGCATCCCGCTGTAATCCCCTACTTGAACATGGTGCTTTATGCCACATATTATGATCCAATGATGTGTTGCCATCCTATGATGTTTTGAGTAGACTTCTTTTGTCTTATGAGTTGATTGATGATCTAGATTGGTTTGAGTTGTATGTTTATTCTGGTGCTGTCCTATGGTGCCTTCCGTGCCGCGCACACGTGAAGGATTCCCGCTGTAGGGTGTTGCAATACGTTCATGATTTGCTTATAGTGGGTTGCTTGAGTGACAGAAGCATAAACCCGAGTAGGTGGGTTGTTGCGTATGGGATAAAGGGGACTTGATGATTTAATGCTATGGTTGGGTTTTACCTTAATGATCTTTAGTAGTTGCGGATGCTTGCTAGAGTTCCAATCATAAGTGCATATGATCCAAGTAGAGAAAGTATGTTAGCTTATGCCGCTCCCTCATATAAAATTGCAATAATGATTACCGATCTTGTTAACAATTGCCTAGGACAATTCCGTACACCGACCCATCATTATTCCACACTCGCTGTTTGTAATATATTGTAATATATTCTAACTTTATGATAACAGCACCTATTTTTATATTTTAGTTCTCCGATTTCATGCAAAGCTATCCTCTTCATACCCACAACGTAGTTTTATTTCTCGTTTCTAGTTGGAAGCAAATGTTCAGCGTACGTAGAGTCGTATCAGTGGCAGATAGGACTTGAGAGAATATTGATCTTACCTTTAGCTCCTTGTGGGTTCGACACTTCATACTTATCACTTCCACATTTGGAAATTGCTATGATGATTCCTTGCACTTGGGGATTATCAAGTACCAAACCTAACCGATTAGCCGTCTCCACGGTTACAAACAACTTGAGCCAAAGGAACTGAAACTATCAAGAACTCTCAACACAAATAATATTAATGATGTCGGTATTTTTATTAACCTGGGTATGAGAAATGGTTGGTGGAACCTTCTTATCAAACAACCAACAATGTAGTAATATTTTTTGCTTTTGCCCCCTCTTGTTGTAGGAAAATTTGCTTTTCTTTAAACTTAAACTTAAAACCCCACCTGCAAGATATGCATATAGTATAGATGATGTTTTACCCCTTATATTTTGTGACTTGCCGGCATATTCAATATGCTGACCTACACGGCTGCAACGTGTCATGTTGCAGAGTACTTTTCCGACCTGGAGTAAGGACCCGTTGTACGCTTGGCGATATGCCCTTGGAGTTGGATGGACTTGATGGCATCTATGTCTTCAGCCAAATTTATTGTAATAAAGAATCTATATGAGATTCATTAATAAAGCAGTTGTGATTTCCCTTTGATATATACATTGATGTACTGTGTGTGTACCAGCATGATCTTGGGATGGTACGGAAACACCAGAGACTTGACCGCTTCAGGTCGGGTCGCTACACACGGGGTCCAGGGGTCATGCCCACGGGGTCCGAGGAAATCTCTCTGGACACCCCATGAGCACGGGATTCTTGACCCCCGTGCACACAGGTGATACGTCTCCAACGTATCTATAATTTATGAAGTATTCATGCCATGTTTATAATAATTATATATGATTTTCGTATGATTTTATTAGAACTAACCCGGACTAACGCTGTTTTCAGCATAACTACCATGGTGTAGTTTTTTGTGCAGAAATAAAAGTTCTCAGAATGGGCTGAAAATTTACGGTGATTTTTTATGGACCAAAAGAGACCCCCGAAGCATTGGAGTTGGGCCAGAAGAGCCACGAGGCCGCCACAAGCTAGCAGGGCGCCGCCCCCCCCCCCCCCTCCCCAGGGCGTGCCCTCCTAGCTTGTCGCCGCCTCGTGGCCCCCCTTGACGTGAGACCAACGCCAAAAATTCCTATAAATACCAAAAACCCCAGAAACAAACCTAGATCGGAAGTTCCGCCACCGCAAGTCTCTGTAGCCACGAAAGATCAATCTTGGCCCTCTCCGGCACCCTGCCGGAGGGGGTCACCATCACCGGAGACCATGGAGGAGGAAGACGGAGCGGTCATCATCGCCATGGAGGCCAAGGACCAGAGGGAGAACCTCTCCCTACCCAGGGGGAGGCCATGGAGGAGGAAGCACAAGGGGGAGACCCTCTCCCCCTCTCTCTCAGTGGCGCCAGAGTGCCATCGGGGGAACCATCGCCGTGGTGATCGTCTTCATCAACATCACCTTCTTCATCACCGTCCTCATGTCTTTTCAGCGGTCCACTCTCTCGCATCCCGCTGTAATCCCCTACTTGAACATGGTGCTTTATGCCACATATTATGATCCAATGATGTGTTGCCATCCTATGATGTTTTGAGTAGACTTCTTTTGTCTTGTGAGTTGATTGATGATCTAGATTGGTTTGAGTTGTATGTTTATTCTGGTTCTGTCCAATGGTGCCTTCCGTGCCGCGCACACGTGAAGGATTCCCGCTGTAGGGTGTTGCAATACGTTCATGATTTGCTTATAGTGGGTTGCTTGAGTGACAGAAGCATAAACCCGAGTAGGTGGGTTGTTGCGTATGGGATAAAGGGGACTTGATGATTTAATGCTATGGTTGGGTTTTACCTTAATGATCTTTAGTAGTTGCGGATGCTTGCTAGAGTTCCAATCATAAGTGCATATGATCCAAGTAGAGAAAGTATGTTAGCTTATGCCTTTCCCTCATATAAAATTGCAATAATGATTACCGATCTTGTTAACAATTGCCTAGGACAATTCCGTACACCGACCCATCATTATTCCACACTCGCTGTTTGTAATATATTGTAATATATTCTAATATTATGATAACAGCACCTATTTTTATATTTTAGTTCTCCGATTTCATGCAAAGCTATCCTCTTCATACCCACAACATAGTTTTATTTCTCGTTTCTAGTTGGAAGCAAATGTTCGGCGTACGTAGAGTCGTATCAGTGGTAGATAGGACTTGAGAGAATATTGATCTTACCTTTAGCTCCTTGTGGGTTCAACACTCCATACTTATCACTTCCACCTTTGTAAATTGCTACGATGATTCCTTGCACTTGGGGATTATCAAGCTCTTTTCTGGCGCCGTTGCCGGGGAGCAATAGCGTGGGGTTGATATTCTCGTGTGTGCTTGTTTGCTTTCTTCACTAAGTGGATTTTGTTTTCCCTTTTTTCTTTCTTTAGTTGTGTGTGAAACAAACAAAAAAATTAAATAATGAAAAATACAAAAAGAATTACTTGCCTCTTGCCTAAGAAGTTTTTCAAAAAGAGAAGTGATTGGAAAGTTGTGCATTGGAGAAGTGAGGGTCGACCTTGAACACTTGTGTTCATGCTCATGGAAACAATGTAGAATTTTTCATGGAAGTTTCTCAAAAATAATTATCCACTTGTATATATCCATTGTTTTATAAAAATAATGTGCCAAGATTTGGTTTTAGGTTGATTAGATTGCTTGTTTGCTTTGTGCGGTGCAAAAACAGAAACTTTGACTGTAGTGCATGAATTTACATTTCTTACTGGAACGTCATAAGTTTCTGAAATTTTTACACAATGCTTCTATACAAATTGTTTAATTTGTCCTAAATTTTCAGAATTGTTTGAGTTACGGAAGTATACGAAGTTTTCAGATTACTACAGACTGCCCTGTTTTTGACAGATTCTGTTTTCTATGCATTGTGCTCTTATTTTGATGAATCTATGAGTAGTACCAGGGGGTATGAACCATGATGAAGTTGGAGTACAGTAGATATAATGCTAATATAAATTTTGAATGAGTTCGCAACAGTACTTAAAGTAGTATTTTGCTTTATTATACTAACGGATCTCACGAGGGTTTTGTTAAGTTTTGTGTGAATGAAGTGTTCGAAGATCGAGGAGGTATTGATATAAGAAGAATACAGAGAGACAAGAGTTCAAGCTTGGGGATGCCCAAGGCACCCCAAGTAAATATTTCTAGGAGACTCAAGCATCTAAGCTTGGGGATGCCCTGGAAGGCATCCCATCTTTATTCTTCAAACAATTATCGGTATACCTCGGTTTTTGTTTTGTTCACATGATGCGTGCTATTCTTGGAGTGCTATTTTTCTTTTGCTTGCTGTTTGAATAAAATCATTGGATCTGAAATTTTGAATAAGAGAGCGAGTCCTCACATGGCTATTTAACTACTTGACTATGCATTGATCTTCACATATATCTTTTGAGAGTAGCTTGTCATTTCCTCTCATGCTTCACTTATACCTTTTTGAGGAATGAAATCTTTATGCTCATGTACTTCATTTAAATTTGTTTGAGCTTGTCAAAAAAGCAATAGCAATTTATCAAACTAGTCCCAAAGTGATAGATATCCAGGGAGGATATAATAAAAACTTTCATGAAGATCATGGGACAAATTAAACTTGATTCTTTGTAATAGTTTTGAAACATGATGATAGTAATATGCGAGTCATGTTAGTGAGTAATTATGCTTTAGTAGGAATATTGGTGTTAAGGTTTGTGATTCCTTATGCAAGTACGAAAGTCAATAGTTATGCAATGAAGTTATATCCTACTTGTGGTGCATTATTCGGTGTTAGTTATGTTCAATGCTCACTTATGTGAATTTTTGTTTCTTGGTTTAGTTGCTTCCCAATCTACTTGCTAGCCTCCATTTGTACTAAGTAGAAATACTACTTGTGCATCCAAAATCCTTAAACCAAGTTTTGCCTTATGAGTCCACCATACCTACCTATATTCGGTATTTTCATGCCATTCCAAGCAATTTTGTATGTGCCATCTCTAAATTTTCATAATAAATTTTCTCTTTTGTGTGCCCGTACCGCTCATGAAACGGTGGGGAATGTCCAATATTTTCCCATGCTAGATGTGTTATTCTCACGATATGTGTTGATTCACTATCATTCACGAGAAAGTGGCTGGTATTCGGGATGCCCAGTTCCATGCTCAAAAATCAAATCAAAATATAATGAAACAAAACTCCCCCAGAATTGTTGTTTGTATGGACGGTACCCGTGGATTCGGCTCGCCGTGGAGTGTGATTGATTGGTGGAGGGGGAGTAAAAACTTTATTTTCTGTTTGGGAACCGCCTATGATACATCTAGCATGGAAAGTATTGTGAGCTACTTTGTCGTTTTCGTTGACAGGAAGAGCATGCCACCCAAAATATTTTTTCTCTCTCAATTTAAAACTTTGAGCTCTGGCACCCCTACAAATCCTTACTTTCATCTGCGAAGGGCCTATCAATTTACTTTATGCAATTTTTATTTTTTCTTTGAGTCTCCATCTTCTCTTATAAGCACCAACTAGGGGGCACTATGATCGTACTTGAGCATTGGGCATGGCTAATATTTGAGTGTGTTTCATGAATGGATCAATGATCGAGCATGATGGGCTAGGGATAACTTTCTTTAGTATTGATATTTTGAAATACATGGTTGCTTGTTGACATGCTTGAGTATTGAAGTCATTATGTTAAAACTAGACTATTGGTTTGAATCATTTACAAGTCCAAATGTCCATGCTATACAAAGAAGAAAAGAATATGATGAACATGTTAGGTAGCATTCACACTTCATAAATTATTTCTTTCATCATTTACCTACTCGAGGACGAGCAGGAATTAAGCTTGGGGATGCTGATACGTCTCCAACGTATCTATAATTTATGAAGTATTCATGCCATGTTTATAATATTTCTGTATGATTTTGGTATGATTTTATTAGAACTAACCCGGACTGACGCTGTTTTCAGCAGAACTACCATGGTGTCGTTTTTTGTGCAGAAATAAAAGTTCTCGGAATGGGCTGAAAATTTACGGTGATTTTTGATGGACCAAAAGAGACCCTCGAAGCATTGGAGTTGGGCCAGAAGAGCCACGAGGCCACCACAAGCTAGCAGGGCGCCCCCCCCCCCCCAGGGCGCACCGTCCTGGCTCGTCGCCGCCTCGTGGCCCCCCTTGACGTGAGACCAACGCCAAAAATTCCTATAAATACCAAAAACCCCAGAAACAAACCTAGATCGGAAGTTTCGCCGCCGCAAGTCTTTGTAGCCACGAAAGATCAATCTTGGCCCTCTCCGACACCCTGCCGGAGGGGGTCACCATCACCGGAGACCATGGAGGAGGAAGACGGAGGGGCCATCATCGCCATGGAGGCCAAGGACCAGAGGGAGAAGCTCTCCCTACCCAGGGGGGAGGCCATGGAGGAGGAAGCACAAGGGGGAGACCCTCTCCCCCTCTCTCTCGGTGGCGCCGGAGTGCCATCGGGGGTGGTGATCGTCTTCATCAATATCACCTTCTTCATCACCGTCCTCATGTCTTTTCAGCGGTCCACTCTCCCGCATCCCGCTGTAATCCTCTACTTGAACATGGTGCTTTATGCCACATATTATGATCCAATGATGTGTTGCCATCCTATGATGTTTTGAGTAGACTTCTTTTGTCTTATGAGTTGATTGATGATCTAGATTGGTTTGAGTTGTATGTTTATTCTGGTGCTGTCCTATGGTGCCTTCCGTGCCGCGCACACGTGAAGGATTCCCTCTGTAGGGTGTTGCAATACGTTCATGATTTGCTTATACTGGGTTGCTTGAGTGACAGAAGCATAAACCCGAGTAGGTGGGTTGTTGCGTATGGGATAAAGGGGACTTGATGATTTAATGCTATGGTTGGGTTTTACCTTAATGATCTTTAGTAGTTGCGGATGCTTGCTAGAGTTCCAATCATAAGTGCATATGATCCAAGTAGAGAAAGTATGTTAGCTTATGCCTTTCCCTCATATAAAATTGCAATAATGATTACCGATCTTGTTAACAATTGCCTAGGACAATTCCGTACACCGACCCATCATTATTCCACACTCGCTGTTTGTAATATATTGTAATATATTCTAATATTATGATAACAGCACCTATTTTTATATTTTAGTTCTCCGATTTCATGCAATGCTGTCCTCTTCATGCCCACAACATAGTTTTATTTCTCGTTTCTAGTTGGAAGCAAACGTTCGGCGTACGTAGAGTCGTATCAGTGGAAGATAGGACTTGAGAGAATATTGATCTGACCTTTAGCTCCTTGTGGGTTCGACACTCCATACTTATCACTTCCACCTTTGGAAATTGCTACGATGATTCCTTGCACTTGGGGATTAACAACGGGGTCGAGTGTTAAACTCTCTGGACACCCCGTGGGCACGAGGTCTCTGACCTCCATGCACACGGGGCCTAGGGTTCGACTCTCGGGGTCTCTTGCCCAAGTGAGGATACTAGTTGGTCTTTGGATGTATCTAACGGAGACATCAAAATTGATTTCAATCTCTAACCAAATATGTTCAAGGTGGACTTCATTTGAGGATCTCAAAGGTTGACACATTTGGGCTTATAAGGATCGAGGTATTGAGAGTATAATTAAAGAGAAGAAGTCAAGCTATGGTATGATCAAGAGAAGATCATGATGAGCTCATGTGTTGGGTTTGGTTGATCAAATCTTGAATCAAGAAACTAGAGTGAACAATTCATTGTGTCTCTCAAAAGTTTGTGATGGGGCATTTAAAAGAGCAAGTGATGACCAATATGATGTTCATGGTGAATTTGATATGGTCATGAAAGAGCATTTGTGATATAGTGTTGAAGCAATGAAGTAAAATTAAGAGTTCATTATGACTTTCAAGAAAACAATATAGAGCTTGAAGTAAAGATGTTGGTTGACCAAGATGAAGCTCAAAGATTGTATCTAGATGGTCAACACCCAAGCACAAACAATGTATCGTGTGGGATCAAGTGATCTAGTGGTGTGGTAAGTAACTGTGAATTGTGTTTTGTGCACTAACCCATGCTATATGTTTGCTATGTCTATATGGGTTAGGTGTTTATCATGGGCTTGCATCAAGGCCTATGTGAGGATGACATCAAGTGGTGATGGTCATCGGGTTCGAGGAGTCCAAGTGCAACATGAGAAGCCAGAGGTTATATGATTTGAAGCTTGCGGTCCACATTATGATAATGTGCATGTGAAGATGGGCTAAAGTCAAGGCTTCCCTCATTGCAATGATGAAGCATTTCGAGTATCTTCACCAAGTGATCATGGACAAGAAAAAAATTACAACTTGAGGCAAGCATTAAGAGTCATCAAGAAGCTCAAGTGCAATGTGCAAGTAAAGGGTATACCTTATCTAGGTTTTCCTAGTTTTGCCGGTCTATTGGTGCTTGGTGTGAGTCCGAATTATAGATTTGATAGTCGTACTATCAGGAGGGACTTTCAGGCAAGTTGCTTGAATATGTTGCATATTGAGAGCTCAAATATTTGCATGATTTAAATCATTATTTATTGTTGATATTGGGTGGTTCTCTACGTGAGGACCTTGGGCATTTCCGTAGCTTTAAAACAATCCCAAGATCATCAAATTTGGAGTCTGTATGCCCAAATTATGCATGTTTCAGTTTCCTGCTTTGGGATGTCTCTAGGTACCTCATGCGCACGGGGTTTTGAGGCTGTGGGTCATACTTGTGATCTCGTTGGGTTTTCTGTGAAGAGGAACGGGTGATGCAGCACATTATAGATAAATATTTCCCTCGGTAGAGAACCAAGGTTTATCGAACCAATAGGAGTAACACGAAACCCCCGTCTTTAGTGACTGCACACAAAGAAGCAAGCATTGCACCCAACGCGGGCAAGAGGGTTGTCAATCCCCTTGGACACGTTATTTGCAAGCAAGTAAAGTGTGTAGATAATAGTTGAATAAAGTAAATTGCAAAAAAAATGGCAGCCAGGTATTGAAAGATTTTGTAAATATATAAGTGAATAGACCCGGGGGCCATAGTTTTCCCTAGTGGCACTCTCATGTAGTAAGCATACGGTGTGTAAACAAATTACTGTTGGGCAATTGATAGAAAAGCGCATAGTTATGTGATATTCACGACAATGATCATGTATATATAGGCACCACGTCCATAAGCAAATAGGTTGAATCCTGCATGCACCTATTACTATTACTCCACCCATCGACCGTTGTCCACCATGCATCAAGAGTATTAAGTAAAACAGAGTAATGCTTGGAGAACAATGACATGATGTCGACAAAGTGAACTCAATCAATATGAATTAACCCCATATTTTTATCCTTAGTGGCAACAAGACAAAGACGTGTCCTTTTCCCCTTCTATCACTGGGATATAGAACTCTGCCAGATTGAACCTACTACAACGCACCCCTTTCACTGAAGAAATATCAATCTAGTTGGCCAAACTATTTCAATAGATCAAAGAGATTTAGGAAGCTATGATAATCATGCAAATAAGAATCATAATAGAATTTAGAGAAGACTCAAATCTTTTATCATGAATAATTTGAACATAAACCCACAATTCATCGGATCCCAACAAACGCACCGCACAGAAGAATTACATTGGGTAGATCAAAGCGAAGATGCGATGATCATTGTATTGAAAATCGAGAGAGAGAGAGAGAGAGATCCATCTAGGTACTAACTACAGACATGTAGGTCTATGTTGAACTACTCACACATCACCATGGGAGCAACAAGGATGATGTATAGGCCCTCCATGATCGATCCCCCCTCCGGCAGGGCACCGGAACAGGGCTCCAGATGGGCACACGGTGGAACAGAGACTTGCGGAGTCGGAAAAAGTGTTTCAGGATGCTCTCTAGGGTTTTTGGGATTTATTGCAATTTATAGGCCAGAGAAGGGCGTCGGGAGACACCTAAAGGGGCCACCACATAACAAGGTGCGTCCACCCACCTGGGTGCTCCCTGTTGTGTGCTGGCTCCCTCATGGAGCCTCCGGTCTCCTCCCGAAGCTTCCAGGCCTTCTTTTGGTCCAGAAAAAATCAAAAAAAGTTTCGGGGCAATTGGACTTTGTTTGGTACTTTAAACCTGAAAAGCCAAAAACATTCAGAAAACATCAACTGGCACTGGACACTTGGTTAATAGGTTAGTGCTCAAAAATAATATTAATTGGTATATAAACACCCAAAAAGTATCCTAGAATGATAATATTATAGCATGGAACAATCAAATATTATAGATACATTGGAGACGTATCAACATCCCCAAGCTTAATTCTTGCTCGCCCTCGAGTAGGTAAATGATAAAAACAGAATTTTTGATGTTACATGCTACCCAACATGTAATATAATGCAGGTTTGATCATTGAGAAACGATGAATTGATAAACATCAACATAGTAATATTAATGAACATAAGCAATATAATCATCAAGTTTCAAATTATACGATCCATAAAGAATGTTCACCCCCTATTCATTTTATCACATTAGCGTGGCATGGCTCCATCTTCACCACATAAATACAAATGTTAAGCACCACGGTGTCAAGTCAGGCAATTGGATCGTACTTTTTAACGCGCTTCAGCTTTTTATTACTTACGTAATGTATGAGCGTGAACCATGGATATAACATAAAGGTGGAATAGAATATGGTGGTAGGTTTCAAAGGGGTGAAAGTGGAGAACAAATAGGCCTATCAACGGGCTATGGAGATGCCCATCAATAGATATCAGTGCCAGAGTAGGGATTGCCATGCAACGGATGCATTAGAGCTATAAGTGTATGAAAGCTCAACTAAAGCTAAGTAGGTGTGCATCCAACTTGCTTGCTCATGAAGACCTTGGGCATTTGAGGAAGCCTGTCATCGGAATATACAAGCCAAGTTCTATAATGAAAAATTACCACTAGCATATGAAAGTGATAAAACAAGAGACTCTCTATATGAAGAACATTGTGCCACTTTGAGGCACAAATGTGGAAAAAGAGGCAGTAGCATTGTCCCTTCTCTCTTTTCACTCATTCATTTCTTTCTTTCTTTTTATTTTTTTCTTTCTTTTTTTTCTTTCTTTTTTTTCTTTTTATTTTTTATTTCTCTTTTTTTCTTTTATTTTTCATATGGAGTCTCATCCCGACTTGTGGGGGAATCATTGTCTCCTTCATCCTTTCCTCACTGAGACAGTGCCCTAATATGATGATCATCACACTTTTATTTACTTACAACTCCATATGAAAAATTGTAGTATGACTCTAAATGAATGCCTCTGGCAGTGTACCAGGATGTGCAATGATCAAGCGTAACATGTATAAAAAATGATGAACATTGGCTTTGCCACAAATACTATGTCAGCTTATATGATCATGCAAAACAATATGACAATGAAAGTACTAGTCATATGATGTAATGGTGGAAGTTGCATGGCAATATATCTCAGAATGGCTATGAAAATGCTGTAATAGGTAGGTATGGTGGCTGTATTGAGGAAGATATAATGAGGCTTATGTGTAACAGAGTGTATCATGTCACGGAGTTTGGATGCACCGGCGAAGGTTGCACCGATCCTCGAGGTGAGAATGGGCAATGCACGGTACCGAAGAGGCTAGCAAAATATGTGGAGGTGAGAGTGCGTATATCCATGGATTCACATTAGTCATAAATAACTCACATACTTATTGCAAGATTTTATTAGCTTTCTCGAAGCAAAGTACTACTTGCATGCCCCTAAGGAGGAGATTGGTAGGAGTTGACCATCGCGCGCCCCCGACCTGAACAACACTAGGATTTCAACGAGGAATAAGAATGCTCACACATCATCACCATGCCATAAAAATATTGAGATGAAAAATAATTTAACGCCCTCTAATTTATGATATTGTTATTAACAAATGATCATGCACTCATTCCCTTTCACATTACCACATTAATATCATTAACCATGATTTCTCTTTTATGTGCTACATGAAGGTTTTGATTATGCACTCATTGAATGCCTATTATTTTTGGACTAGTCTTATAACCCATGAAAATTATTTTCACTATTTATTAACTCTCCAACAAATATAAGTGAAGAACGAGAGTGCAATTATTTCTTTAAAATCTATACGCCACCGTGCTCTAAAAGATATACGTGAAGTACTAGAGCAACTGCTAAGCTCAAAAGATATAAGTGAAGCACAAAGAGTATTCTAACAACTCATGATGATATTGTGTCTCTCTTAGGTGGGTGTGTTTAGTGAACAATGATTGTGGAAAACTAAAACAAAAGCAAACTAAAGCAAACGACACTCCAAGCAAAACTCATATCATGTGATGAATAAAAATATAGCTCCAAGTGACATACCGATGGATTGAGACGAAAGAGGGGATGCCTTCCGGGGCATCCCCAAGCTTAGAAGCTTGAGTATTCCTTGAATATTACCTTGGGGTTCCTTGGTCATCCCCAAGCTTAGGCTCTTGCCGCTCCTTATTCCTTCATCCATCGTGATAGCACCCAAAACTTGAAAACTTCAGCACACAAAACTCAACAATAAATTTTGTGAGATCTGTTAGTATGGTAAACATATCAAATACTTTAGGTACTGTTATAAATTGATTAATATTTTATTATTGCATAAGGTATTGTATTCTAACTTCTCCATGGTTTATACCCCCCCCCCCAATACAATCCATGGCATCATCAAGACAAGCAAACTACGAAAGCAAAAATAGAATCTGTCTAAAACAGAACAGTCTGTAATGATCTTTAGATATACTATACTTATGTAATTCCATTTTTTTGAAACATTAGGACCACCTGAATAATTTGTATAGAAATACTGTGTAAAAAATTCAGATCAAAAGTCGTTCCAGTAAAATCAGAGAAATTCTGCACTGGACGATAAAGTTTCTGTTTTTGCACCGTATCTATTCTACTCATCATGCAAGTCATCCCAAAGGGTTTACTTGGCAAAAACACTAATTTAAATATTAAAACATAATCATTACATAGGCAATAATCATGTTATCACACACAAACGAAAAATATTGGATTGTATCCCAACACGCTCGTTCTTTATAGCCATTAAGATAGGCTTGAAATTTTAGTAATGCTCACATAAAAGATAAGAATTGAAGCACAAAGAGAGCATCATATAGCACGTGAAAAACTCATTTAAATCTAACATACTTACTATGCATAGGAATTTTATAGGAAAACAAATTATCAATACAAGAAATATCTAGCATATACATACAGGAAGAATGAAGCATTGATAATTTCAGCACAAAGAGAGATAAGTAAGTAACATGGAAATTTGTATAACCATATTTTCCTCTCTCATAATAATTACATGTCGGATCATATTCAAATTCAACAATATAGCTATCATACAAAATATTTTCTCCATGATCCACATGCACAAAAGTTTTACAATCTTCCAAGATAGTGGGATTAACATTAGCTAAAGTTATGACCTATCCAAACCCACTTTTATCAAAAAATTCATAAGATTGATCATTCTCCAAAGTAGTGGGACTATTATTACCAAAATTTGACGCTCTTCCAAGCCCACTTTTAGTTATATTGCAAATATAATTATCAATACTAGATTCATCATGAAGCTCAAAATTCTCAAGATCACAAGAAACATCATGATTATCACCCCAATCATGATCATTAGCACAATTGATATTCATAGAATTTATACTAACAAACTTGCAATCATGCTTTTCATTCAATAAATGTGTACCAATAGCATTTTCATTCATCACTTCATTATGAGCTATTAGTTTACAATAAGAACCAAGTTTGAACAGATTAGCAAGTGTATGAGGATCCAATTATCTTAATTTTTTGCATTTACTCCCTGTTTTAGTGTGATAAAGATAAATATAACATAACTAGGCAAGCAAGCAAATAGAAATATTTTTGTATCTTTGATTTTTATGAGGCAAGTGATATATAACAGCAAATAAAAAGAAGAACAAGTGAATAATAATTTGTGCGTAGGTACTTGATAGTAGGTTGGTGATACTCCCCGGCAACGGCGACAGAAATCCTTCCTGATACTTGTGATGTGTGTTGGGTTTTCCGTGAAGAGGAACGGGTGATGCAGCACAGTATAGATAAGAATTTCCCTCAATAAAGAACCAAGGTTTATCAAACCAATAGGAGTAACACACAACCCATGTCTTCAGTGATTGCACCCAAAGAAGCAAACACTTGAACCCAACGCGGGCAAGAGGGTTGTCAATCCCCTTAGACTCGTTATTTGCAAGAAAATAAAGTGTGTAGATGATAGTTTAATAAAGTAAATTGCAAAATAAAATAAAAGTAAATAAATGGCAGCAAGGTATTGAAAGCTTTTGTAAATATACAAGTGAATAGACTCGGGGGTCATAGTTTTCCCTAGTGGCATCTCTCATGTAGTAAGCATACGGTTGGTAAACCAATTACTGTTGGGCAATTGATAGAAAAGTGCATAGTTATGTGATATTTATGGCAATGATCAAGTCTATATAGGCATCACATCCATATGCAAATAGGCCGACTCCTTCCTGCACCTATTACTATTACTCCAACCATCAACCTCTATCCAGCATGCATCTAGAATATTAAGTAAAACAGAGAAAGGCTTGGAGAACAATGACATGATGTAGACAAAGAGAACTCAATCAATATGAACTAACCCCATCTTTTATCCTTAGTGGCAACCATACAAAGACGTGTATTTGTCCCCTTCTGTCACTGGGATATAAAACTCCGCCAGATTGAACCCACTATGACGCACCCCTCTCACTGGAGAAATATCAATCTAGTTGGCCAAACTATTTCAATAGATAGGAGAGATTTACGAAGATATGATAATCATGCAAATAAGAATCATAATAGAATTCAGAGAAGACTCAAATCTTTTATCATGAATAATTTGAACATAAACCCACAATTCATCGGATCCCAACAAAGGCACCGCACAAAAGAATTACATCGGAAAGATCAAAGCAAAGATGCGATGATCATTGTATTGAAGATCAATAGAGAGAGAGAGAGATACATCTAGGTACTAACTACGGACCCATAGGTCTATGGTGAACTACTCACACATCACCATGGGAGCAGCAAGGATGATGTAGAGGCCCTCCGTGATCGATCCCCCTCCGGTAGGGCACCGAAACAGGGCTCCAGATGGGAACACGATGGAACATAGACTTGTGGCAGTGAAAAAGTGTTTCGGGAGTCTCTCTAGGGTTTTTGGGATTTATTGGAATTTATAGGCCAGAGAGGGGCATGAGGAGACGCCCGAAGGGGCCACCACATAACACGGCGCGGCCACCCCCGTGGGCGCGCCTTGTTGTGTGGTGGCTCCCACGTGGAGCCTCCAATCTCCTCCCGAAGCTTCTAGGTCTTCTTTTGGTCCAGAAAAAATCAAAAAAAAGTTTCGAGGCAATTGGACTTCGTTTGGTACTGTAAACATGAAAAGACAAAAACATGCAAAAACAGCAACTGGCACTCGGCACTGGGTTAATCGGTTAGTGCTAAAAAATAAAATTAATTGGTATATAAACACACAAAAAGTATCCTAGAATGATAATATTATAGCATGGAACAATCAAAGATTATAGATATGTTGGAGACGTATAAGTTGGGACGGGGTCCCCGTGCACACGGGCTTGTACCATGGGCACGGGGTGTCCACGAAATGTCCGTTGGATCCCCAACGGCTACTTTTGGATGTTGGCTATAAAAGAGCCCTTCCTCCCCACCGGTTTGGGGGTTGTTAATACACTTTATAAACATCATTTTGAGCATCATGCCACCTCTCCCAAGCCCCTATCTCCCCTCTATGCGAAGGGGGGTTTGTGGATGGATCTTGAAGTCATTTGTTGATTTCCTCCATTACATCTCCTCTCTTCAATCTCCTACTTTCGAGAGCACATCTTGTGAGATTGAGAGAGTGAATTCAGCATTTGTTGCTTGACCTTGCATTGCATTTGTTGCATTGGTTTGAGCTCCATGCATCGATTTGTTCGAGTGAGAGCATGTGAGTTCATTACTCATGGAGGCTTCCGCCTCCTAGACAGTTTGGTGATATATTGAGAAGTTTGTGAAGAGGCCTAGGTGGCCAAGGTTCTCCCTGGAAGCTTCCTTTTGTGGTGTGCTCCAGGGAAAGGTGTGAAGTGGCCTAGGTGGTCAAGTTCCTCCGGAAGCTTCCGTGTTTGTGGTGTGCTCTGGAGAAGTTTGTAAAGGTGTGCTCGTCGCCTTCATTTCCCTTGAAAACCTTGCAACCTTGTTGGTGATACCTAAGTTTTGTGAACGGAATTTCATGAACATGTCCATAGACGTGGTTTCTTATTTTTCCTAGAAACCTAGTAACATAAAACAATGATGTGCGAAAGTTTCATGTTTTTTTGATTTTTTTAAAATTAGTTATGCTCAACCCTAATCACTGAAACCCTTTCAAAACCCCTCAAACCCTTCTCCAAAACCCGCACCATCCGAACCATTGGATCATTGTTCGGGGACGGTATGGATCCGGCACTAGGGTTAGACATGGTCGATCCGCGAGAGGCGGCCTGATTGGCTGGGTTCGATCGGGTGTTCCTGTTGGAAATATGCCCTAGAGGCAATAATAAATTGGTTATTATTATATTTCCTTGTTCCTGATAATCATTTATTATCCATGCTATAATTGTATTGATTGGAAACTCAAATACATGTGTGGGTACATAGACAACACTGTGTCCCTAGTATGCCTCTAGTTAACTAGCTCGTTGATCAAAGATGGTCAAGGTTTCCTGGCCATAGATATGAGATGTCATTTGATAACGGGATCACATCATTAGGAGAATGATGTGATGGACAAGACCCAAACTATGAACATAGCATATGATCGTGTCAGTTTATTGCTATTGTTTTCTGCATGTCAAGTATCTGTTCCTATGACCATGAGATCATGCAACTCACTGACACCGGAGGAATACCTTGTGTGTATCAAACGTCGCAACGTAACTGGGTGACTATAAAGATGCTCTACAGGTATCTCCGAGGGTGTCTGTTGAGTTGGCATGGATCAAGACTGGGATTTGTTACTCCGTGTGACAGAGAGGTATCTCAGGGCCCACTCGGTAATACAACATCACAATGAGCCTTGCAAGCATAGTGACTAAAGAGTTATCCACGGGATCTTGTATTACGGAACGAGTAAACACTACAACAAAAACCCACTTTTAACAACGGAAAGTTAGCAACGAAAGATAACATGTGTTGTCGGTGGTCCACCTCCCACCTCCCACGACGAGGTAACCTCCCCGTACCCATCTCCACATTATTAGGAAAGTAGTACCACCCCGTCCAAATATCACGCAACAAAAAAGAGTTATATCAACCACCTCTCTCCACTGATTCGGTGATTCCTTTCTCACGAGCTTTGTGGCCACAAAGCCGCCGCCACAACCTCTGATTCCGGTTAGATCTAGTGCTCTTCGGCGCCGCCGCTCACCAGCCCATTCCCCCTTACTGCTTCCTCCGTTCCTTTGCCGCAGCGAGTTCCTCCGCGCCGCCGCTCAACCTCCCGGCTCCTCCTTACTGCTCTCGTCCGATCCCCAGCCGCCGCTACATCCTCCACTCCCCTGCTCACCCGCTCATGGGTTCGGTAACCCCTCACTGCTCTCCTCCGACCCATTGTCACGGCGACGTCATCCACGCCCCTGCACGCGCCCCCGCAGGAACCCTAGCCACCATGGTTTGCTAGCGCGGCTCCCACGTTTCCTCTCGTTTGTCTGTCCACTACTCCGCGTATCCGCGTGCGTGGCTGCCGGCTCGGGCTAAACCGCATTGTTCCACATCGATTCCTCGACTACTTCGATTGACGCCAGACTGTTAAGTAAGGTCCTCCTCCTTCAAATAATATGTGCACAATGACGATATAATGGGAACTGTCCCGGATCAAAAAATGATTTGAAGCAGCATACCTCATTTGGACTTTTTGATGAATTCTTTCATTTTCTGCTAGATTTATTCAGCATATTTTTATTATAACACAGTAAGTTTCATGTAGGAAGTACAAATCCCAATGGGTTTATCTGCAGGCTGCAGAGACAACAACGCTTCTAAGGTCACAGGCTCGAAATTACCACCTATAAGACCCCTTGTGTTGTTACTACATCTGCTACCTTTATGTTGCACCAGAGATCTTCTCTAATACGGAGTAGCCTATGTGCTTCAGTCAACATGTGTTTGTTTGTTCTTTCTCTGAACAGGTATGTCTTCTAAACTTGTGCATACTGCAATTAGGAGATATAAAAATCAGCACTCATTTAAAGAGGCCCTAAAAAAGAATTTGAAGCCTCTGGAAAATTGAAATGTTCAACTATGTATAATCAGGATCATTTAGTTGGTTCCAGAATTCATATCATTGTTAATATACATAATGTTTGGATAATCATTACGATCGTAAATACATGCTGATGGTTCAAAATGATTAGCCCCGTCCATTGTTCAAAGATCTCCATTTTTTAATATGCAGTTTCTGATCTGAACGAGCGGTGAATATTCAGAACTTGTGCAAGCCGCAATTGAGAGAATAGAATGTTGTCAGTTTACAGAAATGTTCAAGATTTGAAGTCTCTGTCTTTGTACTTCATAGCATGGTGATGTCCCTTCTGCTAGTGTTTATTATGATGATTCACTTCATAGCATGGTGATGTCCCCTCTGCTAGTGTTTATTATGATGATTCATATAGTAAGTTGATGCCAGATGCAAAAAAATAAAAATAGTACACAGATATAGGTCGCATCTGCATTTTTATTAATAGAAACCTGTTGAATAAGTTTTGTATTCACATTATTAATTAGCCCCACATCTATATCTAAATCAATGTCTTGGTAAGTCATATTTGTGAGCATGTATCACAATACCTAATTTAGACGCACCTAAATTTAGCATGGTGCGAATTATTTTCTCTTAACTACAGTATTTTTCATTTGTTGAAATCTTGCGTCTACTTTTATTTTGTGGAGAACTACAGATATTTCTTAGCAAACGAAAGATGTGTGGTATGTCATTACATGATTTTTTTCCCAAGGGGGTACCTTGTGTCTTAGTATGTTCTTTTGAGGTTTATGTTACTTAATCGACATATAGCATTTTGTTCGTAAGAAAACAAGGATCAAAAGTGATTGTCAGATGTAGGCTAATACTCTCCTTTTTCTACATACAGAGCTACTAATCTCATGACCCCCAACCTTTCTTTGGCTCCTACATAACTTTCTGCTCTGTTGATATTCTATATCATAATTTATTAATCTCATTCCTTTGTTGTTGTAGATTGCCAAGACAAATTCAAGATGCATGGATGTTGATTGAAAGATAAAGAATGACGATTTTACTAGATAATTAGAATGTCATTTTCAATTGTAATGTTTCAAACACTACAGTTGATTAAATGATCAAGAATTAGGCTTAGTACTATATGGTTTCACATATGTAAGATTTGTATCGTGTTCTTTGTAATCCAATACATGATGTTTAATATATTATGAGGATTCCCTGTAATCCAATACATCCTGTTTAATATATTATGAGGATTCCTGCTTATTGTATTGTCGCTCCTATCCATCGGCATTGGGATAATAATTTTGGTTCACAGCATATAAAATACCATTAAATTGTTCATATATGTCAAACTATCTAGTCGTTGCAATGATATGGTATGTCCATTTGAAACTCGTTTGTGTGGGGTAGCCACCAACACATACGAATCGTTGCTAAGGTCCAGCTCTATACGTTGCTGTTTTGCAACGATTCTGCACGTGATTTACCAACGGATGTATATGCGTTGTTGTAGACCATTGCAACGCCACCAACGGCAACGCATGCTAATCCGTTGGTGTAGACCTTAGCAACACATATATGGACATACGACAACGCATGGATGCGTTGCTGAAGGGGGGTTCCTGTTGTAGTGAAAGAGACTTGCCGGTAACAAGATTGAACTAGGTATAGAGATACCAACAATCGAATCTCGGGCAAGTAACATACCGAAGAAACAAAGGGAACAACATACGGGATTAACTGAATCCTTGACATAGAGGTTCAACCGATAAAGATCTTCGTAGAATATGTAGGAACCAATATGGGCATCCAGGTCCCGCTATTGGTTATTGACCGTAGAGGTGTCTCGGTCATGTCTACATAGTTCTCGAACCCGCAGGGTTTGCACACTTAACGTTCGGTGACGTTTTGGTATTATTGAGTTATGTATATTGGTGACCGAAAGTTGTTTGGAGTCCCGGATGAGATCTCGGACGTCATGAGGAGCTTCGGATTGGTTCGGAGGTAAAGATTGATATATAGGAAGTCCCGTTTTGGCCACCGAAAAAGTTTCGGGTGCTTCCGGTAGTGTACCGGGAGTGCCGGGAGGGTCCCGGAGGGCCATCGGGAGGGGTCACTCACGCCGGGAGGCCACATGGGCCTTAGGGGTGGCACACCAGCCCTTAGTGGGCTGGGCAAGCCAGCCCCTAGGGGCCCATGCGGCTGGGGTGAGAGGAAAAGGCAAAAGCCCAAAGGGGGAAGGGTTTCCAAGTGGGGGAGGAGTCCTACTAGGAGTAGGATTGGAGTCCAACTCCCTCTCCTCCCCACTTCGGCCGACCCTAGGGGATGATCCCTAGGGCGCCGGCCCCTCCCCTCCCTCCTATATATACTAGAGGGAGAGAGGGCCATAACACTTCAACGCAAAAGACCACGGTGCAGCCCTCTCTCCCGATAGATCAGTTCCTCTAGTTTTTCAGCAGTGTTTAGGTGAAGCCCTGCTTGAAGAGTTCCACCACTACCGCCGCCGCACCGTCGCGTTGCCGAAGAAATCTTCTACCTCTCTGCTCCCTCTTGCTGGATCAAGAAGTCAGAGATCGTCATCGAGCTATACGTGTGCTGAACGCGGAGGTGCCATCCATTCGGCACTAGATTGGAAGGACCGTGACTGGATCGCGGGACGGATCATGATTGGATTGCAAGACGGATCGTGATGGGATCGTGGGACGGCTTGCGATTTGGATCGTGAAGACGTTCGACTACATCAACCGTGTTTCTTAACGCTTCCGCTTAGCGATCTACAAGGGTATGTAGATCCACTCTCCCTCTCGTAGATACTCATCACCATGGATAGATCTTGCATGTGCGTAGGAAATTTTTTGTTTCCCATGCAACGTTCCCCAACAGTGGCATCATGAGCTAGGTCTATGTGTAGATGAGATCACGAGTAGAACACAAAGGAGTTTGTGGGCGTTGATATTCAGATTGCTTCCTCCCTTGGTCTTTTCTTGATTCGGCGGTATTGTGGGATGAAGCGGCCCGGACCAACCTTACTCATACGCTTACGAGAGACCGGTTCCATCAACTGACATGTAACTTCGTTGCATAAAGATGGCTGGCGGGTGTCTGTCTCTCCTACTTTAGTTGGATTGAATTCGACAAAGGCGGTCCTTGAGAAGGTTGAATAGCATTGTGTATCACCGTTGTGCTTTTTTGTGTAGGTAAGAATAGTTCTTGCTAGATACCCATAGCAGCCACATAAAACTTGCAACAACAATTAGAGGACGTCATCCTCTAATTGTTGTTGCAGGGTATGTTGTGATGTGATATGGCCAATTACATGATGAGATATATGTGATGTATGAGATGATCATGTATTGTATAGAATATCACGACTTGCATGTCGATGAGTACGGCAACCGGCAGGAGCCATAGGGTTGTCTTTAATTGATTTTTGCCATTTTGCTTTACTTTATCGCTATGAGTTAGCAATAGTCGTAGAAGCAATAGTTGGTGCGGCAACCTCATGGTGACACGTTGATGGAGATCAAGATGATGGAGATCATGGTGTCATGTCGGTGACGATGGAGATCATGCCGGTGCTTTGGAGATGGAGATCAAAAGCACAAGTTCATGGCCATATCATTTCACTTATGATTTGCATGTGATGTTAATCCTTTTATGCATCTTATTTTGCTTAGGACGACGGTAGCATTATAAGGTGATCCCTCACTTAAATTTCAAGATAAAATTGTGTTCTCCCTGAGTGTGCACCGTTGCGAAAGTTCGTCGTTTCGAGACACCACGTGATGATCGGGTGTGATAGACTCTACGTTTGCATACAACTGGTGCAAGCCAGTGTTGCACGTGCGGAACACTCGGGTTAAACTTGACGAGCCTAGCATGTACAGATATGGCCTCGGAACACAAGAGACCGAAAGGTCAAACATGAGTCATATAGTAGATATGATCAACATGAAGATGTTCACCATTGAAACCACCTCAACTCACGTGATGATCGGACTTGAGTTGGTGAATTTGGATCATGTGACACTCGAATGACCAAAAGGATGTCAATTTGAGTGGGAGTTTAAGTAATATGATTAACTAAACTCATTATCTTGAACAATAGTCTAAGTTGTCTTTGCAAAAATTATGTTGTAGATTACTAGCTCGCGCTGTAGCTCCCTTGAATTTTTATATGTTCCTAGAGAAATAGAGTTGAAAGATGATGGTAGCAATAATGCGGACTGGGTCTGTGATATGAGGATTGTCCTCATTGCTGCACAGAAGGCTTATGTCCTTAATGCACCGCTCGGTGCACCACCCCCTCTAGCGTCGTCTGTAGATGTTGTGAACATCTGACAGGCACGTTCTGATGACTACTTGATAGTTTAGTGCGTCATGCATTACGGCTTAGAATTGAGGCTCCAAAACGTTTTGAACGTCACGGAACATATGAGATGTTCTAAGAGCTGAAATTGGGATCTCAGGCTCGTGCCCGTGTTGAGAGGTATGAGACCTCCAACAAGATTCTTTGCCTGCAAGATGAAGGAGAATAGCTCAATCGTTGAGCATGTGCTCAGATTGTCTGGGTGCTACAATCGCTTGAATCGAGTGGGAGTTGATCTTCCAGATAAGATAGCTATTGATATAGTTCTCCAAGTCACTGTCACTAAGCTACTAGAGCTTCGTGATAAACTATAAAAGGCCAGGGATGGAAATAATGATCCCTGAGCTATTCGCGATGTTTGACACCGTGAAGGTAGAAATCAAGAAGGAGCATCAAGTGTTGATGGTTAGTGAAACCACTAGTTTCGAGAAGGGCAAGGGCAAGGAGGGAAACTTCATGGATGGCAAGTCAGTTGCTGCTCCAGTAAAGAAACCCGAGATTGAACCCAAACCCGAGACTAAGTGCTTCTATTATGAGGAGAACGGTGGCTGAAGCGGAACAACCCTAGATACTTGGTAGATAAGAAGGCTGGCAACGTCGACAGAAGTATATTTGATATACGTGTTATTGATGTGTACCTTACTAGTGCTCCTAGTAGCACCTGGGTATAGGATACCGGTTCGGTTCCTAAATGTTAGTAACTCGAAATAAAAGCTACGGAATAAATGGAGGCTAGCTAAGGGTGAGGTGACGATGAGTGTTGGAAGTGTTTCCAAGGTTTATGTGATCACCATCGCACGCTCTCTCTACCTTCGGGATTAGTGATGAACCTAAATAAATGTTATTTGGTGTTTGCGTTGAGCATGAACGTGATTAGATCATGTTTATTGCAATACGATTATTCATTTAAGTTAGAGAATAATGGTTATTCTGTTTACAAGAATAATACCTTCAATGGTCATGCACCCAATGAGAATGGTTTATTGAATCTTGATCATAGTGATACACATGTTCATAATATTGATGCCAAAAAGATACAAAGTTAATAATGATAGTCCCACATACTTGTGGCACTGCCGCTAAATGTCATATTGGTGTAAATCGCATGAAGAAACTCCATGCTGATGGATCTTTGGACTCATTCGATTTCGAATCGGTTGAGACATGCAGGCCATGCCTCATGGGCAAGATGACTAAGACCCTGTTTTCTGGTATGATGGAGCGGGCAAGTGACTTATTAGAAATGATACGTGTTGATGTATGCGGTCCAATGAGTGTTGTAGCGTGCGGTGGATATCGTTATTTTCCTACCTTCACTGATGATTTGAGTAGATATGGGTATATTTACTTAATGAAACACAAGTCTGAAACGTTTGAAAAGTTCAAACAAATTTAGAGTGAAGTTTGAGATCATCGTGACAAGAAGATAAAATGTCTACGATATGATCATGGAGGTGAATATCTGAGTTATGAGTTTGGTATGCAACTTAAGACAATGTGGAAGTTGTTTCACAACTCACGCCACCTGGAACACCATAGTGTGATGGTGTGTCCGAACGTCGTAGTCGTGCTCTATTGGATATGGTGCGTACTATGATGTCTCTTATCGTTTTGCCACTATCGTTTTGAGGTTATGCATTAGAGACAACTACATTGACTTTAAATAGGGCACCATCTAAGTCCGTTGAGATGACACCATATGAATTTTGGTTTGGCAGAAACCTAAGCTGTCATTTCTTAATGTTTGGGGCTGCGACACTTATGTGAGAAAGGTTTCAACCTGATGAGCTCGAACCCAAAGCGAACAAATACATCTTCATAGAATAACCTAACGTAAAAGTTGGGTATACCTTCTATCTCAGATCCAAGCGCAAAGTGTTTGTTGCTAAAACGGGTCCTTTCTCTAGAAAGAGTTTCTCTCGAAAGAATTGAGTGGGAGGAAGGTAGAACTTGATGAGGTTATTGAACCGTCACTTCAGTTGGATGGTAGCACGACACAGAAAGATGTTTCTTTGGCGCCTACACCGAATGAAGAGGAAGTTAATGATGATGATCATGACACTTCGGATCAAATTATTACCGAACCTCGTAGGCCGACAAGAAATCGTACCGCCTCTGAGTGGTACGTCAATCCTGTCTTGGAGGTCATGTTGTTAGACAACAGTGAACCTACGAGCTATGAAGAAGCGATGGTGGTCCCGGATTCCAACAAATGGCTGGGAGCCATGAAATCCGAGAAAGGATCCATGTATGAAAACCAAGTATGGACTTTGGTAGACTTGCCCGTTGAACGACAGGTCGTTGAGTACAAATGGACCTTAAGAAGAAGACAGACGCTGATGGTAAATGTCACCATTTATAAAGCTCGACTTGTCGCAAAGAAGTTTCTGACAAGTTCAAGGAGTTGACTACGATGAGACTTTCTCACCCGTAGCGATGCTAAAGTCTGTTGGAATTATGTTAGCAGTTTCTGCATTTTTCGATTATGAAATCTGGCAGATGGATGTCAAAACATCGTTTCCTTAACGGTATCTGTGAGGAAAGGTTGTATGCGATAGAACCGGAAGGTTTTGTTAGTCCTAAGGATGCTAAAATGTATGCAAGCTCCAGCGATCCTTCTATGGATAGGAGCAAGCATCTCAGAGTTGGAATATACGCTTTGATGAGGTGATCAAAGTTTTTGGGTTTATACAAAGTTTATGAGAAACTTGTATTTACAATAAAGTGAGTGGGAGCACTATAGAATTTCTGATAAGTATATGTGGATGACATATTGTTGATCGGAAATGATGTAGAATTTCTGGAAAGCATAAAGGGTTGTTTGAAAAGGAGTTTTTCAAAGGAAACCCTGGAATGAAGCTACTTAAATATTGGGCATCGGGATCTATAGAGATAGATCAAGACGTCTGATAAAACTTTCAATGAGTACAACCTTGACAAGATTTTGAAAGAGTTCAAAATGGATCAGTCAAAGAAAGAGTTCTTGCCTGATTTGTAAGATGTGGAGTTGAGTGAGACTCAAAGCTCGACCACAACAGAAGAAAGAGAAAGGACGAAGGTCGTCCCCTATGCCTTATCCATAGGCTCTGTATAGTATGCCATGTTGTGTACCACACCTGGTGTGTGCCTTGCCATGAGTCTATCAAGGGGTACAAGAGTGGTCTAGGAGTGGATCACTGGACAGCGGTCAAGATTATCCTTAGTACTAGAGGACTAAGGAAATGTTTCTCGATTATGGAGGTGATAAAGAGTTCGTCGTAAAGGGTTACGTCGATGCAAGCTTTGACACCTATCCGGACGACTCTGAGTAGCAGTTCGGATACGTATAGTGGAGCAGTCATTTGGAATAGCTCCAAGTGGAGCATGGTAGCATCTGCAGTATGACATATAGATTTGCAAAGAACACACGGATCTGAATGTTGCAGACCGTTGACTAAAGACCTCTCTCACATGCAAAGCATGATCGAACCCCAGAACTCATTGGGTGTTAGATTCATAACAATGTAAACCACATGGTGATGTGAACTAGATTATTGACTCTAGTGCAAGTGGGAGACTGTAGGAAATATGCCCTAGAGGCAATAATAAATTGGTTATTATTATATTTCCTTGTTTGTGATAATCGTTTATTATCCATGCTATAATTGTATTGATTGGAAACTCAAATACATGTGTGGGTACATAGACAACACCGTGTCCCTAGTATGTCTCTAGTTAACTAGCTCGTTGATCAAAGATGGTCAAGGTTTCCTGGCCATAGACATGAGATGTCATTTGATAACGGGATCACATCATTAGGAGAATGATGTGATGGACAAGACCCAAACTATGAACGTAGCATATGATCGTGTTAGTTTATTGCTATTGTTTTCTGCATGTCAAGTATCTGTTCCTATGACCATGAGATCATGCAACTCACTGACACCGGAGGAATACCTTGTGTGTATCAAATGTCGCAACGTAACTGGGTGACTATAAAGATGCTCTACAGGTATCTCCGAGGGTGTCTGTTGAGTTGGCATGGATCAAGACTGGGATTTGTTACTCCGTGTGACGGAGAGGTATCTCAGGGCCCACTCGGTAATACAACATCACAATGAGCCTTGCAAGCATAGTGACTAAAGAGTTAGCCACGGGATCTTGTATTATGGAACGAGTAAAGAGACTTGCCAGTAACGAGATTGAACTAGGTATAGAGATACCAACGATCGAATCTCGGGCAAGTAACATACCGAAGAAACAAAGGGAACAACATACGGGATTAACTGAATCCTTGACATAGAGGTTCAACCGATAAAGATCTTCGTAGAATATGTAGGAACCAATATGGGCATCCAGGTCCCGCTATTGGTTATTGACCGTAGAGGTGTCTCGGTCATGTCTACATAGTTCTCGAACCCGCAGGGTCTGCACACTTAACGTTCGATGACGTTTCAGTATTATTGAGTTATGTATATTGGTGACCGAAAGTTGTTCGGAGTCCCGGATGAGATCCCGAACGTCACGAGGAGCTTCGGATTGGTCCGGAGGTAAAGATTGATATATAGGAAGTCCCGTTTTGGCCACCGAAAAAGTTTTGGGTGTTTCTGGTAGTGTACCGGGAGTGCCGGGAGGGTCCCGGAGGGCCATCGGGAGGGGCCACTCACGCCGGGAGGCCACATGGGCCTTAGGGGTGGCGCACCAGCCCTTAGTGGGCTGGGAAAGCTAGCCCCTAGGGGCCCATGCGGCTGGGGTAAGAGGAAAAGGCAAAAGCCCAAAGAGGGAAGGGTTTCCAAGTGGGGGAGGAGTCCTACTAGGAGTAGGATTGGAGTCCAACTCCCTCTCCTCCCCACTTCGGTCGACCCTAGGGGAGGATCCCTAGGGTGCTGGCCCCTCCCCTCCCTCCTATATATACTAGAGGGAGAGAGGGCCATAACACTTCGACCCAAAAGGCCACGGTGCAGCCCTCTCTCCCGACAGATCAGTTCCTCTAGTTTTTCAGCAGTGTTTAGGCGAAGCCCTGCTGGAATAGTTCCACCACCACCGCCGCCGTGCCATCGCGCTGCCGGAGAACTCTTCTACCTCTCTGCTCCCTCTTGCTGGATCAAGAAGGCAGAGATCGTCATCGAGCTGTACGTGTGTTGAACGCGGAGGTGTCGTCCGTTCGGCACTAGATTGGAAGGACCGTGATTGGATCGCGGGACGGATCGTGATTGGATCGCGAGACGGATCGTGACGGGATCGCGGGACGGCTTGCGATTTGGATCGCGAAGACGTTTGACTACATCAACCGCGTTTCTTAACGCTTCCGCTTAGCGATCTACAGGGGTATGTAGATCCACTCTCCCTCTCGTACATGCTCATCACCATGGATAGATCTTGCGTGTGCGTAGGAAATTTTTTGTTTCCCATGCAACGTTCCCCAACAGTTCCGTGCCCCACATGGCAGCGGTAGAAGAAGGACAAGGGATAGGAGGCCCCAACACATGAGCCACTGAATCTCACTCCTGCCTCCGCATTTCCCCCTTTCTACCTGAAACCTTGGTTGGCACACCTCGTCGAGGCGAGCTCAGCCACCCCCACCCCACCCCGTCTCCACACCTACTTGACGGCGAGTTCGACCCCCTTCCCCTCCCCTCCCGGTCTCCACATCTCGTCAACGCGTGACACACCAAGTCGAAGCCATCCTCCTCATCGGATCTGGGCGGATCGGGGCGGTCCGGGATCTCCATGGATCTCAGCCTGGAAAAAATAGAGTATTTTGGGATTATATTTTAGTACATGCCTAGTTTTATGAGCTAGTTTATCACCAACGCCATCACACATTGAGCTAGTTTATCACCAATGCTATTACACATTGAGCTAGTTTATCACCACTGCTACTACACATTTAGCTATTTTATCACCGTTGCCACTACACATTTAGCTAGTTTATCACCAATGCCACTTCATATTTAGCTAGTTTATCACCAATGTCACTGCACATCAGCTACTTTATCACCAATGCCACTACACATTTAGCTAGTTTATCACCAATGCCACTTCACATTTAGCTAGTTTATCACCAATGCCACTTCACATTTAGCTAGTTTATCACCAATGCCACTGCACATCGAGCTACTTTATCACCAATGCTACTACACATTTAGCTAGTTTATCACCAATGCCACTACACATTTAGCTAGTTTATCACCAATGGCACTGCATATCGGGCTACTTTATCACCAATGCTACTACACATTTAGCTAGTTTTTCACCACCGTTACTACACACTAAGATGGTCAATGACCTCCTTTATGACCGTTGACATTTTTGTTTAATTTTACAAGCCTGCATAAAGCCAGGACATGTCTAGTTCTAGCGTCAACAGCACTAGATGGTACAGCGACGAGGAATTCACCTTCTCTTCCCCGATACCATACAGAGAAAAGCCGCTGGAGTATTCTCCAGATAAAGAATGTTGGTGCAATAAGAGGGCTTCCAGGTGGATTTCTTGGAGCAATGCCAACCCATGACACAGATATTACTATTGCACAAGAGTTCGGGTGATTTCCTATTTCTTCTCATTTCTCAAGTTTTTTGGCCATTAAATAAATAAATATAATCTTGATTATAACTAGTATTAGTATCATAGGTTGGTGGTTGTTTCTTCCACAAATGGGTTGATCCAAAAGTATCCGAATTCTTGAAGCAGCACTTGATTGATTTGCATGACATGGTGCATCGGCTCAAAAGAGAAAGGGCGGATCCCCGAGTTCTTGCTGAATTATAGGCCCACAAAGCATGGAATCAAGAGTTGCTGCAAAAGAAGGCTTGACAGATGATTTGATCAAGAGGAAGGATATGCAAATTGAGGCATTATTAAAGAAAGATGCTGAAAATTCTGCTGCTATTAACCAACTTAGGGTTAGGCAGAAGAAATTTGTACTGAAATGTGTATTAGTAGTAGCATCATTTGCTATGTTTTTCAAGTTGTTGTCTTGAGCATGTGGTTTAATAAACATTCGGGATCCCTAAACATCTGGATGCAAGGCTAATTTGAAATGGACCAATTCACAGACCATGATGTTTTCAATTCCTTTAACTAGTCATCAACCCGTGCAACGGCACGGGGTAGTGATATCCACAATTATAAACATATTATACAAATCTAGTATGGAGTATCTAATTAGAACTTTAATATGCATTGGTAATAGAAACTTACATATTCCATGAATCAAATAAATCAAAACAGAATGCACAAAATTCCCAAATACGTCTTTACATGTATCTACAATTTATATACAAATGAAACAAATGGACGGAGAAGGATAATATATAGCCTTGGTCAAGAAGAGGATTAATACAATCTGGCCGTAGGCATGCAGGTTATTATACAATCATAATAATTGTGTAAGATGAAACAAACTTATTTTATATGGTAGCCAAAGTTTTTCCAAGTGTGACTCATAGACATGTGAACCTAATTACGTTAAGGAGGATGCATCCGAAATAAAAAGGAAAACTGTCGATATAATTTATTGCTGAATTTTGAATAATATTTTAGTTGTGATAACAACAATATGTTTGGATACTCGTGTTTCGTAGCTAGACAATAGGTTTGTGTTAAAATACAGAAGTACCAAATCAATCTGTACCACACAGGTAGAGGTAAATATTTCAATAATTTAGTTTGAAGGAGGGCCGGCCCTGGTGTATGGCCGGCGGGGCGACGGCCCAGGGCCCACGCAGGGGGGGGCCCATGACAGATTATATCTCTACTCCTAAATCTCTACTCCTAAAGGGGCACTTGGTAGCTTCCTGTTTTGGTTTTTTTTCGTCATCACTTCCACCTCCATCTGGTTTTTTTAAGTCTCCACTCCCTCGCTACAAAACCAGGACATAGGCACGTAATCCCTCGCACTCCCAGCAAAAAAACCATACGAAGGGACTCCCACCTACTAAACTAAGAAAAAATGGGACGAAAAAAGACCGATTGGGGGAACCCACATACGTCACGAAAAAAAAAAACGGAAGAAAAAGACCCCGACGCCTCCATCTCGATCTCCACATCGCTGCCATCGCTGCGCGAACCCTAGGTCGCCTTCATCACGGAGGCCTTCGCCACCACCCCGGATCCCCTCGCCACCCCCGCCCCGTCCGCCGCCCGTCCTCCGCCGCGCGGGAGACCCCCGCCACCGCTGCCCGCCGGTCTGCCTCTGCCGCCCCACAGAAGGACGTGGCGCGTGCCGGTGGTGTCCTCCTTTGCGGGCGGCTCCGGAGGAGAAACCCTAGCCCCGTGCGCCACCCCCTTCCCTGTGCTCCCCTGGCCGGCGCCGGCGCCGGCGGTTGTGGCGGCGCCAGGCCGTGAGAGGCGGAGGGCGTGGACGGCGCGCCCCGACGGGCCTCCTTCGCGCGGGGGAGCGGCGCCAAGGGCCGGCGCGGTAAGAGTTCCGGTGTGGCGGTGCGCGGCGGGGACGGCGGAGATGGGTCGAGAGCTCGCAGAGGAGTGGCTGGTGCGTGGTGGTTTTCCGGCTGGCGACGACGTCGCTGGCGGCGCAGTTGGTCCGTGGTTGCAGAGGGAGGCGCGACTCGGCCTGAAGTGCAGAGGGAGGCTGTCTTGACGTGGATGTTGCACGCACTGCTGACGCCCCTCCGCTTGAAGACCAACACATCTGCTTCGCTGTGCATACGTGATTCGTGTTAGTCCCCCGCCAAGGACGAGCTCCAACAGTGGTTCAGGTATAGATGTGCATCTCATAAGAACATGTATGATTACTTTTAAAGCTATTTGCTGTGAGTGCATTGCATATTCAAGTAAACTGAATGGGCTAATCTCAGAGTTCATCAAATAACTGGATCGGCTGATCTCGAGTGTTCCGCCGTAAACTGTATGCCTCCTTTCTAAATTAGTACTTTTTAGATGCGTGAAACATGAACAATCGATTTGCTCTGATGAGAAAAAGATAATTCATTAGCTAGATATATCAAAGGACAGTACAAACACGGTCAAGTATGTTTTCTACACTGAGCCTGCTATTTTGTGTTTGACTAAATTCGTAAAACATCGTCAGTCAACTTATACTTTCTTTTTCTTGGTGAATTCCTTACTCGGTTAAACTGATTGCGCATATGAGAACCATTGCCTGTCTTTAATAATATTTTCTGGTTTAGTACAATATTTCAGCTGTGCATATTCTTCTGCACTATACTAGTGACTGTCACTACCTCTCTCTAAGTAATCTTAATTTACAGACATATAATTCAATGCATAGGTTCACTTGGACACTAGCCTAATTAACATATATAATCGTATTAGGTGACCGTTAGATTTGAGACAATATACAACATCTGTTGCGCCCACATCTGCTTGCACACAATATATTACATGATATGTCAAGTAATTTCCTGTTAAGCAAAGTAGATATTTATTAATACACTCCCAAGAGTAGCTTTGTTTATTCTGGTCTCAGAAATTATTGTGACTTTTCTTAGCTTGTACCGAGTCCGTGTGTGAAGAGTGCAACGACTTCTTAACTCACTCTGTCGGATGTCCTAATAGTCGTTTCATACATGAACAAATTGCAAAAGATATGGACTGATCTCTGTCTTTAGGGGACAGGTACATAAAGTCAACCAGGCCAGTGCCCTAAGTTTGCTACTCGATAAGACAACTTCAAAAGAAGAGCAACATGAATTCGTACCAGCTGTAAATGAATGTCGCAATTGCAAAAATATTGGTAATTGACGCTTGCAACAACAAATACTTTAGCAAAATAATTTATTATTACAGATGTTTTATATAGATATTGTCATTTTTCATTTTGGTTATGTACGACAATCATCCATGGGATGTTTCTGCTTCACCTAAGTGTGTTTATTCCATATGTTATAACTCTTTTACATCTGCAAACTACACAACTTCCTCATTTAACTGAAGTAATTTAAAATAGTATAACATAATTTATTGCAATTTCAAGTTCCTACAGTCGAGTACCGGTTATCTGTAGTTTTATAAGATTTTCAGTGTAAGTTTCCTTCAGGAGATGCCAATGCCGACATCAACAGCTCATTGCTTGATGTTGATTTGGACAAGAGGACTGAAGTCGCGAGCAGCCAGTGGCAGGTATTTCCCTCACCCGATCAGTCAATTTTATTCCCTTTGATCATATCCAAAATGATAGTAACCAAATTAAGATCGATGGCTTTCTTCTACTCTGCCACATGCGTGGATATGCATGTGGGTGCAATTCATATAGAGATGATCGAAAGCTAACATAACATGCATGTGCTTGTGTGAAGTACGCGCATACTAGGTTAAGTCTCTCAATATGTACCAGCAGAATGGCGGTTCCTACAGGTCATTCTCCTAGCGGTCACTGCAATTGTGATCTGCATTACATGCTTTGGGCTCTGTTCAAGTTGTAGCGCCGGGGAGTGTGCATATAAAAAAGTTCAATGTGTTCATGTATAGTCTGAAAACTAGAATTGTTCCATGGATAATTACCAGCAGTACTATTTCAAAATAAAAAGTTTTGATCTCGCATAATAAGACAACTATAATGGAAGCTATAAATATATTTTAAGTTACTTTTATTTTCAGGCGTCAACTAGGAGCTACATGCAGGGGTCTTGACGATGACAGCTCTAAAGATATTTGCTTCCTGCATGGATAATACAACTCCAGTATCCATTATAACTCGCCATTTTCAGCACCTTACAAGGTAATCTTAAGCTATCATCGATAGACACCACTATTTTTTATTCACTTGCGGTTTTTTTACTTGAGTTTTGTCATATCACATAATGATAGAAATAGAGGGTCCCCGATAAGAAAAAAAGGTAGGGACAGAGGGTAGATGAAATAGTGGCACAGAAATGCCAATTATCATTGTTTTCTTTCAGTAGGATTGCTTTCGAGGTAATATATGAGTCCACGAAGTGCTGTCTCAAATGAATTTGCATAGTTATGGATCTTATATGCATAATCTACTCAGGAAAGCAAATGAATGAGATTACAAGGATGAAGTATCTTTGTACAGACTTGTTCATGTGAAGTGCTTCTCTTTACTTTTCTTGTACGGGTACATGTTAAGGTGACTACTTTTTGGACAACCAAAATGAATTAAGCTTTTTAGATCTTTTGATGTTAAAATCCATACTTCTGAAGATTTCGTAGTAACTTGCATCTGAGTTTCCCATGGTATGCCTGAAAGAAAAATATGCGATTGCAAAGATTTTATAGTGTTTGAGAAAAAGAAAATGCACTTATAGAGTGTTTTTTCAGTTTTACATAATCCATGAGTTGTTCACGTTAAATCTGAACATTCCCTTTCTTTTGTATGGCATTGAGTGATACTGAACATGCCATGGAGGGTCATGTACTGATCCAACTTCTCTGGCCAAGATCTCTAAAAAAAACTTTTTTGGCCAGGAGAAGAATATGTATTTATTATCTATACATAGACATCTCTACTCCTAAAGGGGGACTTGGTAGCTTCCGTTCTCGGGTTTTTTTCGTCGTTTTCTTTTCGTCCGGTTTTTTTGCTCCACCTCACACCACCACCCCTCCCACTGCATTTTTTCTCCGGTTCTTTTCCGCCGCACTTCTGGTCTTTTTCAATAGACATGCTACAGTCGCACGACAAGCAACGCCACCCCGCTCGATCTGGATCTCGACGGCGGCGGCGGCTCCTCCCTCTCCCCACGCACCGACGCATCACCCGGAGCCCTCCCCACCTCCTCCCTTCTCAGCGCCCACATGGCTACCCCTATGGCGACTCCACCCTTGAGGCGTCGTGGAGGTGACGGAAGCCCGATGGCGTTGGCTTGCCGGAGATGAAGAAGACAGCCAGGTGCTGCGCGGTACTCGAGAGGAGGAATTGGCGACGGAGGTGGCTCCACCTGGATGTCATGGACCGCCCACTAGACGGAATCGAAGCGGGACGATGTGGTTCGGTGGTTAACGGCGGCTGCGCGGGATCCAGTATGGTACGGCTCGGGCATCTAGAGGAGGGGCTCTCTCCGCAAGGGCTCCTTCACGCCAGTACGTTCTCTGACCTGAAACTTCTTCTCTTCGCTCATGCACGTACAGACGCAGCTGACCCGTCGTTGACCAGCGGCGAAGTGTTCGAGGAGTCTGTCCCGGGGCTGCGCGTGGAGCACGTTGACTCTCTGTCTTGCCATTGCTCAACATGTCTTACTAGAAGATTCTGACTGGTTGACTGGTTGTATGTGGTACTTCAGTTACATGTTTTATATATATATATATTAATAGAAGATTCTGCAAGGTTTTATGTACATGAAAAGTTTTCATGTAGCTGCAACTGCAACCAGAGAATCCATGGTGTGTTGGTTTGTTTCTCATTATATGCATGATCTTTCCATTGAAATTCCAATGTTTAGATTGTAGAATTGCCAGTTATAGAAAATATGGCAAGGTATTTTCAGTTGTTGTGATATCATAGTGCCCTTTTTTTATTTTCATTTATAGCACTGAGTTGTGCAGATTTATGATGGTCAAAATAATGTTGGCTAAATCTATTTTCCCTGAATTAGTAGAGTTATTTGTTCCATTGCGCACACCTGAATATTCAGAGTAAGATGCATGCAACAACGTCTACATGTACTCGGTCAGTCACTACTCTGCACTAGAAAATTTCTATGAGCACACTTACATAGTAACCTTATGCTGGTATTCATATCACAAATAAGATCGATCTATATTCTTTACCTTGAACATGCAAATGATTTTAGACCACTGAGTGCATTCTAAAATATTGTTTGTTTGGCTAAGGTTAAGAGATCTTGCAAATGAGTCTAGGTCTCAAAGAACAAGGTGCATCTTGAGTATTTCTCCCTTTCTCATCTGGGTGAAGAAGACATGCTGGACTTGGGTGACTTCCACACCTCCCTCATCGACGGCGTCTACAAGATACTCGGCAAAGTCGACGACGTATACAAGATGCTCGGCAACGACAATGGTGTCTCCTTCCACCTCTTCAACAAAACCACCCTCGGCCCAGTAACAAATGTGCCACTCCATTCAATTAACACGTACAATTCACCTGGAATTATTACAAATACAATTATTGCACCTCTATATTATATTATTTGTAATTCCGATTTAACAACGATTCTGTTTTAGTACTATCTTTGTAATTCACCATTGAAATTTGCACATTTAGTCTTTACTAGCACAAATGCCCATGCGTTGCAACGGGTGAAAAAAATCACACTTCGTAGCCTAATAGCATGGTCTAAACCACATGAACGGTGTCGAGGAGGTCCAGCTGGAGAAGCCATGCCGGCATCCAAGGAGACAACACGGTAGCAACCCAAGTAGATAAGGTTAGCCCCAAGGCCGCATACGAAGAACGTGTGGGGAGTCGCCCAAAGCGAAAATGACCGATTTACGTTGTTGGAGAGCGGCGTAGCGGATAGACGTCGTCAGTCGAGAATGGCGGCCGAGGAAGGAGGAAACGGGAGAGGGGCTAGGCGGCGGAGCGGCCGGAGGTACGACGGAGAAGGTCGCCGGCGGCAGGGCATGGCGGAGGTGTTGGGTTGCCGGTGAGGCGGATCGCGAGCGCGAGGGTAGCTCGGAGAGGAGGGAGCTGCGGGCGGCGGCATGGTCCGGTTTTTTAGTACGGCAACAACTTGGCTTGGGTTGGGCCTTGGCTTGATGCCGGGCCGGCTGGGGCAGGCAACGGCGGGCAGCAGGTTTAGCGGGGTGATGCTCCGGTGGTGTCGACAGCAAGGCCCGGTCGGATCTGGGCGGATCTGGACAGGGTGGCTCCATTTTCGGCGGATTTGGTGTGGAGGCGGCTGGATCCACGAGATTTAGCCGACGGCGTCATGGCCCTCCCAAAGGTCCTTGTTCAGCGAGAAAGAGGGAGAGAGGTGAGAGGAGATATCGAGGAAGGAGGAAACGAGAGGGGGCGAGGCGGCGGAGCGGCCGGAGGTACGACGGAGAAGGTCGCCGGCAGCGGGGCGTGGCAAAGGTGTGGGGTTGCCGGCAAGGCGGCTCGCGGGCGCGAGGGTAGCTCGGGCAGGAGGGAGCTGCGAGCGGCGGCATGATCCGGTTTGGGCCCGGATGGGATTACCATCTTTTTTATGTATGTGCCAAAGAAAAAAAACTGACAGACAAAATTTATGGGAGAAAGCGCAAATTCGTGGGAAGAAGCGTATTACGACGGTGAACGGGAAGAAGCACTCCGTGCTTTATTTTGTTGATGATTGATGATGATGATGATGATCATAAATTTTATAACTAACTGATTTTATTTGTGTAGAAGTTTAAAATTGCTGGTGATAAATTTGATGTATATGCATGGCAGGGGTTCCACATTGTTCGTAAGGATATTGAGGGATGCCGTATGGAAAGATGGATCATAGAGTTGCTGCATAGTAATCATGTATAAGAGGATATGGGACATACTTGATCTGATGGCTCGTTGGCTCTGGTTGACTCGGTTGCTTGTAGATTGAATACAAGACCGTGTAATCCTGGCCTACCAATCTCTGTAACGTGAGCGTGTACTAAGTTGCATGTACCTTTTCATGTTTAATCTGGGCGTCCAATCTCTGGAAGCTGGGGTTATATTACTTCAGCCTTTGGCAGTCCGACTTGGTGTAGGGATTTATTCCGTTTGCTTTTCATCTTCCACGTCCAATCCGTTTCCTTTTTGGTTTGTGATTAGTATTAGTCCGTAAAGGACAACAATCCTTTCCTTTTTGGTTTGGGATTAGTAGTAGTCCGTGAAGGACACAAACCTGACGCCCACCTGGAGAGGCCGAGAGGGCCGGCCCAGCCGAACCTTCTCTGCCACTGGATAACACATGAAACAAGTAACAATATAACGCAAGTCGTAGCCTGTCCCAATTGGTTGCTGCCTCCAGTATGGACGATGAGATCTCAGGTTCGATTCCCAACTCTGTACTTATTTTTTCATGCGTGCTGCGGCCCACCAGAGAAATTTACGGAAAGGGCCCAAGCGGGACGACGGTCATTGGGCCGCTCATAAGGCCCATCAGAGCGAAAAATCGAAACTTTATTTGTCACTTAAACATGGGCTGCGGGTTTATTGCATAAAATAGCAGGGTCTTTTTTATAAAAATACCGCGACGGTGAACCCGACGGAAGCAATAGTCACTTTATTATTAGGGAAAGATTAGTAATACAGTTTCTCGATTCTTGAATTCTACACTGATTTCATGACAGCACTGGTACCAAGTGAAAAAGAATTCTTGCTATGATATGGATCCCTGTTCTGATTTTAGTGAAAATATTTCTTGCTCTCATATGGATCATCCCATGTTCTGATTGAGTGGAGAGTTTAGTTTCTTAAGTCTTGTCATTAACACTGAAACTGGAATGTTTGTTCTGTTCGCATGACCTCCAGAGCCGTACAAGGAAACTATGCCACCCCTTTTGGGGAGCTCTTAGTTGCAGCGCAAACTGCAAGGCTTTGTCAACTCGCTCATGTTGCCTAAGCGCTATGGCCTCTTTCTGGTGAAGATGGATAGTTTTGTGCAGGTTCTCTTACCAGCTTCTTCATGTACTACTAATATTACTACATTTCGACCATGACATTCAGTTCTAGCAAAAACATTAACTTACATATTGTATATAGGTTATGGGTACAAAAGCGGACATAGGAGGTGAGGAGCGCGCACCATGGCAGAATCATAGAGGGACAACGGGATAAAGTGAGACACTGCATTGTATGTATTAACCTGGTTCTGGGTAATCCTTTTGGTGTTGCTCTGACTCCAGTTTCAGTATTTACTGGCCGGAAAATTGCTATATATACATATATTCCAATGCGGGTAATAACCGATACATATCTCCTCTCTTTTAGGTAACAATTGTGGAGCAGAATAGTGGTGGACATAGACCCTCTGAAGAGAGGTGGGAGGAAAATATCGTATGTGTTAATATATGGTAAAAAAAAATGATGCAATGAAGACATCGTGTTGAAGTTTTGAAATATTTGTTTTACTTCGTGACAACAGTAGCAATAATTTATTTATTTGCAAGGATGTGTCTGACTATTTTGTTTTTGTCTTAAAATATTTTTGCGACACTTCATGGCAACAATGCCCATAAATTATTCATTTGCAAGGATGTGTCCGGCTATTTTGTTTTTGTCTTGAAATGATTGCCGCACTTTATGAAAATAGTGGTAATAATTTATTCATTTGCAAGGATGTGTTTACCTATTTTGTTTTTGATTTTATGCTCCCATGAAATGGTAAAGAATTGGTTCATCGAGTTTGCACAGTGAGTATTCAAAGTTGCACATCTTATATGCGCTATTTATTAAGTTTGCACTCTAAATAGCCTTTTTAAATTGTTAACGGGTAAAATAACATCACATTCAGATTATACATATTTTTCTAATTAATTTTCATACATAACATGTTTAATTTGGAGTTAGGGTTTAAAAGATATGAATACTTTTTTAAAAGCATTTAATATGCACCGCGAGTTGATTAACGCAAAGATAGGGGGTTTTATGAAAACGTGAAAATCTGACTTAAAGGTTAGGTAGTTTCCTCATAACGTGAAAATCTGACTTAAAAGTGGACTGCGGGTTGAGAAGCGTGAGGGGGGGTTTCAAAAAAATTGTATGACGAACCAAGAATACCGGTTTTCTTTATTAGTAGGTATAGAATATGACGGTAATATGTGCAACCACATTTCTATCCCACATATGGCCTGTATTTGGGACAGACCAGACTATCCAGACAGTTGAATTTTGGGGACATGTGCCCGTTTGATGTGTAAACGCACCGGACATACAAAAGATAAATGAGCTTTGATCATAAAGACTACTTTAATAACTATATGATTCATTTACATATATATTATAGCCCGTAGCAACGCACGGGCATTCTACTAGTATATACATTATAGCACAGTAAATAATAGACAAAAAAATTACAAAAGAAAAAAAACGAGATGGCTAGGCCCATCAGAGATCGATTGGCCAGTGTACGATGTAGTAGAAAACTAGCGATCGATCAATCGGTGCCTGGAGCCTGGTGCGACGGTTGAATTAACGAAGCGTCACGCCTCGACGCCTCGTGTGCCCAGTGCCCTCGTCTGAATCGTCGGCTTGCAGTCCGGCCATCCGGCGTCGCTCGGCGCCTCGGCCGTCTTGCCGCCGCTGCGTGCGTCGCCCGGCAGTCGGCCATCAGCAGCAGCAGTAATCAGCAGACGGCCCTAGCACGATCCAGCAAGATCCATCATCCAGCAAACTGTATGAGTACGAAGCCAACGAGGCCGGCCATCCAGCAAGATCCATCATCCATGATCAGGCCTTCCATCCATCAGAAGAGGTAATCAGCAGCAACAATTCAACATCAGTACGTATCTCTGTTCCATCCATCCATCAACATCAGTATGAATGTATCCATGATGGCATGATCCATCCATGTTCATGAATCCTGATCCATGCCCTGAAACCCTAATTTGACAATTTTAGTAGTATATTTTATTCTTTATTTTGTATGTATGTATTCAACTATTTATCCATGTATGTCTAGGGTTTCAATCATCCGATTTATAGATTTTGAATTCTTTGTATCCTCTTTTTTTCATAATTTTGAGGTCAACTATGTTGCAAGATAGATTGATTGGCTTGGCTATGTGCTGCATCAAGAAGGATATCTTGGACAATGTTGATTTTGATTGTGTCCATAATGACTTTGCATCAAGAAACGTCCGAAGAAACTTTTTCTGAAGCATTAAATTATTATTGTTGTCGATGGAGTCAGTCGAAATTTGATTCTTATTTGAGGTAATTATGTCATGTTAGTTTCATTTTGCTACCTTTTTAGTATTATCCTTATCGATTGAGTAAGTTAAAATTTGGTTATTATTGTTGCCGGTGGAGTCAGTCAAATTATTATAGTTAAATTTTAAACTAAAGATGTGTGGTCTTAGGACATAGGAGCCCATGTCGTCGAGTTCGCCTAGGGCCTCCCGAAACAACAGGGCCGGCCCTGAGGAGATATCAATGCTTCTAGTATTAGTGATTTTAGAAACAAACAAACATTAATGTTTGGGATGCATAGAATTATTGTTATGCACCCATCTAATAGTTTCGAAATCTAGTACCATAAATTGGGGAATGTTGTCAATGGACCAATGCAACTATAAACCTGGAAGCCATCATGTAACGGAAAAGAGTTAATGATTTAATTTCATAATGGCATTTCTGCAAGAAAACAACAAAAAATTATGGGAATATTTACAATTAATGACTTCCCTACTCAAAGTAGACTACTGCTTGAATAAGAAAACCATGCAAGATCCATGTTATGCTAGTTGTTAGTATTGTGTCACGCTTTGTATGATACTTAAGCTAATATTCCTCTGAACCTGATGAAACTTGTCTCACTCTCGAGATCTTTCATTAGATAAAATGATTCGACACTTTGCCAAATTAACTCTGTGTTTTGTATAAGGGTAAGAAATACAGTTTGTCTTCAAAGAAACGAAAACAATTTTGTGAGAATTTTTTCTACGGACAACAGTTGCTAGATATTGAGGCCAAAGCATTACTGAACTAAAGATTTTACTCCTACTTCTACTTCGACCTGATAGATGTACGTACGGAGGATGACCTTGAGTAGGCAATAATCAATGTGGTGAAATATACATTGTGCTCATTTATTCTGCTGAAAATACATGGTAGTTAAGCTAACCTTAGTCTGAACCCGGTGGATCATATATATATCTAAGATAGTTCCTTTACTGGTAAAAGATACAACGGTTAGCAAATTTTATATATCTCTAACGGACATATATATTAGGTGTTGTCCACTTCTCCCCATAGTACACCTTTCTAGGCTTCATTATAGATTATTAATTATGTAAAAGTTAAATCATGGGGAGTAGATGTACCGTACTACATGATTTGCCAAACATACACAACTGAATTTTCAAGTAGCACTACTTCTTAATCAAATCACCAAACAGCCACATCCTTATTATGACCACTCTGAAGTTATTTCCTTTAGTCTTCGATATATTTGAAAATTTTGTTTGCCTGAGGTAACAGATGAATAATTTGAATATTTACTACTTTTACCTAAAAATAACGTACTACTGCAATTTGACATATAAAGCAAGGAAATGTGACATACGTTGCCTTAAGAAAAGGAGTCACACGTGCAGATATATTTCATACCAATGCAACATGAAGGCTGCGGTTTCGCTTAGGCGCTCAAAACCGGTTATATACAATCATGTGAAGCATCGACAAAACTGCCACCATGCGAACATCTCAAAGGATCAATATGTTATTGTGCGTGTATGGCGTCTTGGTCGTTCATGTCGATGGCTCGACCCAGCATGCTGCCGTCGACATGGCCGCCGTCATGGATGCAAACTACATTGCCAGGATCAGTCTGCTGTTGTTGTGCGTGTATGGCGTCTTGGTCGTTCATGTCAATGGCTTGACCCAGCATGCTGCCGTCGACATTGCCGCTGTCATGGATGCAAACTACATGGCCATGATTTCGCAAAAAAAAAAAACTACATGGCCATGATCAATCTGTTGTTGTGCGCGTATGGCGTCTTGGTCGTTCATGTCGATGGCTCGACCCAGCATGCTGCCGTCGACATGGTCGCCGTCATGGATCCAAACTACATGGCCATTAGCAAGCAGACTGAAAGTCATAAGAGCCTGGTAAGAAGGATCAAATGATCAGGTGTTGGAGAAAGAGGGACGGCTGAAGAGAGGAGGCTGCAGTAGCACATCCATCGGCATGTGAGATAGAACCACGGCAGCGTGGGGAGGTACTTCAACAACCGTGCAGAAAGATCAATCTTCTGTAGTTCCTCCACTCAGCAGGGGAAAATTGACAATTTGTTATTAAGTTCATTGGAATTTGATTATAACTACAGAGTTGATTTTTTATTGACAAAACATTAACTAGGGACTAGAAAGAGATGATTAGTGCTAAGGAAAAAAGAGAAGATCCCACGCGTACGCAGGTCGTATACGTGTACAAGTACGAGCCCGGTGATCGGCCCATAACTGCGGAATTGCTTGGCAAATTTGGACGATGCTGTGAACGCTGGCTGTCACTCGACATTGATGGCCTCGTACGCACTTGAGTACTAACTGAACTGGAGGCCAAGGACCATTGCAATCTTTTGTTTCCCTCCTAGGGTCGTAGCAGGTCAAAAACAAAGAAAAGTAGGATCGTAGTATGTTGCACGGGTGCACCAGGATTTGTTTTTCCTTTCCTTCTTTCTTCACCATGATTTTTTTCTCTTATACTTTATCTCCCTGCGTAGCGATCGATCTGATATTTGTTCTGTCTGTAGCAATCGATCTGTATATGACCTGTGTATGCATGAGATCTTCTCTTTTTTCCCTAGCACTAATCATCTCTTACGCTCCAGTCCCTAGTTAATGTTTTGTCAATAAAAAATCAACTTTGTAGTTATAATCAAATTCCAACGAACTTAGTAACAAATTGTCAATTTTCCCACTCAGCAGCCCCTCCAACAATTGCGGCTGTCTTATCCGAATTATACCGCCGCATGGTTCTACGTGGATTGCAGTTTGGTCGGACATGGAAGATTGGAAATCAGTAGATTGAAGGACGCTGCTACACAGCGCCCGCGCGCTATGAAGACGGATCTCGCGGCCGGCAGTAAAGGAAAGTGCCCCCGTCGGTCCCCCGTCCATGTGTCGGTCCCCCGTCCATGTGCTAAAAAGGACAGGTCCACCCCTCCCCCTCTCGTTGCCACATCCCACCAGTCAGCTGTCCTTCCCTCACGTGATCCTCACCTCCACCCTACCACCAGAAAAACTACGCCACCAACCAAGATCCCCCGTGCAACTTCTTCCCCCCAGCCGCCGTCGGACGCCATGGCCTAGCGTTGGGGGAGCTCTCCTCCCACAGCAAAAAAATAGAGAAAAAAGGGGCGAAAGACAAGGCAAAAAATCATGGGGAAAAATTATGAGAACGCAATTGCGTCTGCAACTCTTCGTGCTGATCAAGCAATAATTCTGGAGAATTGTGGGCAAAAATATTGGCAAAGCTGGGCAAATTTCTCCAAGTGAAAAACAGTATGGTAAAACGGTTGTTCCCAATTTTTTGGACCATGAACTTCTTTTAGTTGTAAAACTAGTGGATTTCCCTCTCTGTACCTCCCCCTGATCTTATAGTAGAACTGGATAAAAGTGTTTGCAGGACTGGATCAAAAGTGACTTGAATGTTGCCCATGTTCTTGCATCCCCCCCTACCCTGTAGAACTGGATGCTAGATAAAAGCTGATGACTCTTGAATTGTATCTCCCTTGTCTATTGTCTTGCACCTTGCTTCTGCAAGAAAGAAAGAAAGAAAAAAAGCAGAGCTATTTGTGTTAGTAATCTGTGTAAGTAAAAACTGGTCAAAAATCTATTGTAATTGCTTAAAAAAACTTGTAGTAAAGTCTAGTTGCTTACAAAAACACAAATCCAGGCACAAAGCCTGAAAACTAGTGGTAGGAAAAAAATCCTGGAACCCTATGAGAGCTGCTCATTTATTTTACCTTCTTGATGTTGAGCATCTTTCCCCAATTGACGTCGTTATGGTCACTCTTTACCATTTTTGCCGTTAATATCATCCTCATGTTGGCTATGTCATTTGGCCCATACTTCACTACGCGGGTGCCGTCCCAGTAGTCAGTATTGTGTAGCATATATATGCTGCAATCATACCTATTTCTGGAAAGAAGAAAAGACAAGTAAGAACAAAAGCATCTTCCTTTTTTCGTTAGCGTGCCCTGAAAATACGAAATGATAGTGCTATTTAACGAGGAAAAATGCTGGACAAAAATGTGTTGTAAAAAAAGATTTTCACTTCCTTAAACAATCACCTGAAGCATGATCACACATAAACATTCTAAAAAACAAATCTTGCGTTTTGCTGCTTCTACATGGGCATGTGCAGGCAAAAGTGGTTTAAATTTTCTCATAATTGCGTGTGCAGGAAAAAACAAAGGAGCAGAAAAATCCCTAACATGTTTCTTGAATGTCTAGTTCCTTTACATTTTTTATTCATAAATGGCTTCCCCTTTACTTGTTGTTGAAAATGCTACAACTCACACTGAGTTTGAGTTATCATGAAAAATCGTTTCGCGTTGCGATTTGTGGTTTTGGGCAACTTGGTCGTCAGGGTTCGGCGACCTAGGTCGCCGAGGTAGGCGAGTGTGCCCCCTTCATGTTAGTGCGGTTTGGTAGGGTGTTTGGTGGTTTCGGGCGACTTGGTTCATCGTGTTTGGCGACCTAGGTCACCGACGTTAGAAAGTGCGCCCCCTTCGTGTTACCGCGGATTGGTAGGGTGTTTCGATGGTTTTGGGCGACATGGTCGGCCGGGTGAGGCGACCTAGGTCACCGAGGCAGGCGAGTGTGCCCCCTTCGTATTAGCGCGGATTGGTAGGGTATTTGGTGGTTTCGGGCGACTTGGTTCGCCGGGTTTGGCGACCTAGGTCACCGAGGTAGGCGAGTGTGCCCCCTTCGTGTTAGCACGGTTTGTGTTGGGGATATAACCCCGTGGTAAGACCCGCCCAGGAGGGGCCAGGTCATACCTGGCGGCTCGTAGCCAAGACCCTTAAGGTGGGCCGGAAGATGAAGGCCAGGCCGCATGGCGGCTTACCGGACGGGCCAAGACGAAGGCCCAGAGACAGAAGATGGTGTGAGACCCGGGCTGTTAAGCCGCCCGGAGACGGCTTGCCCAAGGTGGCAAGGCGGCTTAGAGGCAGGATTGAATACGTTGTATGAGTCGGTTTGAGACTCGTGTAACCCAGGGCCTCGACCTCCTATATAAAGGTGAGACCCTGGGGCGGCTTAGACAGAGACCAATCAATCGAGAACTAGGTCAAGCGAATCCGCTCCCTTTTAATCGATACTCCAATCAATACAACACAAGCAGGACGTAGGCTTTTACCTCTTCCTGAGGGGCCGAACCTGGGTAAACTCGTGTCCCTCGTCCCGATCAACCCCTTTGAGTCCACCGCCTCAGCGATGGCCTCGAACCTAAGTCTTCGGACATCTGCCGTGACAAAACCACGACAGTTGACGCCCACCGTGGGGCTAGCGCTCGGTGGTGTTGAGTTCTCAAAGGGTTCTCTCCGAGGGATCGAGGGGTAGGCCATTGGCAGGATGACCAAGAGTCGCCGCGGAAAGCTCTACATCGACGACGCCGGCTGGGGCCCCGAGGCCGACTCAATCGAGTACGGGTTCCGGGTCCCCTTCGGCGGAATCCACGTCTTCATCGGCAAGATCGGCGGATCTAAACCCGGGCCGGACATCTGCATCGACATCGTCGAGCTGGCCCGACGCATGCAACCCGCCCGTGCTAACCCGGGCAGGAAGCATGTCTTCGTCGACTTCACCCGGGGCATGGAGCTTGAAGGTTCTATGTTGCGGGAAGAAACTCTCATCTGCTCAGAGGATGGATCCTTGAGCGGAGAGACGGAATCGATCTATCAGCTTCACAATGGTGGGCTTGGGGGCTACGTCGAGCATTACCCCGAGTCGGAATATCATGAGCCGGAGGATTATGAGCCGCCGAACCGCGCTGCCGTCTTCATGGCGGGTTCAGCGCCGGCCCCTAGTAGCACAACCGCCGGTGCGACCGGATCTGGGGCTGGCAGGCCGCCGGCTCAGATTCTTCTGGATCTGATGAACGAGCTTACAACCCTGATGGAAACTGAGGTCACTGCTGAAAACCAAGCGGCCCGTAACACGGAGATCACGAGGTTGAAGAACCAGATGGCCGGAGTCCAACAGGAAATCAATGCGCTGAAGGCTCAGATGGATGCTGAGGCGGAGCGCCTTAGGGCAGATGCTTTCCGCCTTGAGCTAGAGCAGCAGTCTGCAGCGGCGGTTCATCGGATGAGGCATCAATCCCGTTTGCCGGATCAGTATGAAGCTAGAAATCTTTTTAACACGCCAGGGACGGGACGGAATGTGCCTTTGACCGTAACCCGGGCGGCGGAAGTACCTGGAAGCCGGGCGGCGGTTCAGCATCAGCAGCCAGACCCGCCCCGACAAAACCAAACCTTACCACAGTCTTTTCCAACGCCGCCAGGTCATTATTCTAACCCGGCGGAGAACATGGTGGCAGCGGCAACCAGGCTTGGTACAATCCCGATCCCCGATGAGGCGCCCTTAGCAGAGGAGGTGCGGAATGCCATCGGATACCTGCAGACGGCGGTGGCCCGGCAGGAGAAGTACACTTATAGCCGGAGTCGCGTGCACTCAACCCCCATCCCCAGCCGCAGCTACAGCCGGCGTTACGAGTCGCCGACGGTCTCTAGCAGTGATCGACATCAGAACCCGCCGCGAGTTGATCGGGCGGCTCTAGATGCTCAGGCGCTGGTGGATCGGGCAAGAGCACAGCGAGAGGCGGCGGCTCTGGCGGCGGCGGCGGCTTATCAGGAACCCACAGTTGCACCTTCCGTCTCAGTAGGAGCAGGAGTAACCTCCAGGGCTGTGGGAGTGCCGTGCTTGGTGCCGGCTTTGCGGAATGAGCGTCTGCCGAAGGATTTCAAGGGTCCTCGCAAGGTGCCCAATTATACTGCTGACCTACCTCCAGAGGCTTGGATTGAAAGCTATGAGCCGGCCATGGAGATGTTAGACGTCAGTGATGCAGTATGTGCCAAATATTTCATCATGATGCTGGAAGGGCCAGCTCGCACGTGGTTGAAGGGCTTGCCACCCAACACCATTAATTCCTGGGCCGAATTAAAGGCGAAATTCATCAAAAATTTCCAAGGAACGTGCAAGCAACCCATGACGATTGTGGATTTGGACCATTGTGTGCAGCGTGAGGACGAGTCGGCTCATCACTGGGTCCGGCGGGTCTCAACCATCATCCACTCTTCTGAACACATTACGGCGGCTCAAGCAGTTTTGATTCTAGAGAAGAATTGCCACTTTACACCCTTTAAGCAGAAGCTTGACTGGCTCAAACGCTCATGCCAAGACATGGGGGAGCTCATGGCGGCTCTCACCAAGTATGCCGACTCAGACAGTACGAAAGACCCTGGCTCCGATGATGAGAGATCGGCCCAGGGTAAGAAAAATAACAATGGCAAGGGTCAACAGCAAAACGCGACTGGAAACAGCAACCCGGGCAAGCGGAAGAACCCGGACGGCGGGTCAGAATTGGAGGCGAACACCAGCGCTGGGAACAATCGTGCTAAGGGCAACGGGAACTTCAGGCCGCCCTTTAACAAGGGTAAAGCTCCTTTCAACTTGGAAGAGATGCTCAATAAACCTTGTCCAGAGCACAGCCGGCCTGATAAGCCGGCATGCCATACATGGAGGGATTGCAGTATTATGCGGCAGTTTCGAGATTACAGCCTTCAACAGCATCGTAATAACGGTAATGGTCCGTCAGGCGGCTCAGGGCCGGGCGGTTCAGGAGCCGGCTTTGGCGCCGGCGGCTCAGGATCCGGTTACCAGGGTCAAGGCAATCAAGGAGGTCATCATCAACAGTCTGGCGGTGAGCAGCAGAATAACCAGTCCGGGTATCAGAGTAACCCTAAGCAGCTTAATGGAGGGCAGTATCATGTTTTTACAACCAGCCTCAACAAGCGAGACCGGAAGGTGCGCAAGTGGGCGGTTAATGCGGTCATGCCGGCTCTCCCACAATATTTGAAGTGGTCTGAATATGACATAACTTGGAGCAGGGAGGATCACCCGCCGCGTGTTGATAACCCGGGACAATTGGCTTTGGTAGTCGCCCCTCAAGTGGGAGGATATGTGTTCACCAAAGTACTTATGGATGGTGGCAGTAGCATCAACATCCTGTATTATGATACTTTCCGCCGGATGAATTTGCTTGACAAGGATCTTAAGCCCTCTTCAACAGTTTTTCATGGTGTGGTGCCCGGAAAGTCGGCTTATCCAGTGGGAAAGATTTCTTTGGAGGTAGCTTTTGGTGATGAATTCAACTACAGGGTGGAGTCTTTGTGGTTTGAGGTGGTCAAAATCAAGAGCCCATACCACGCTCTGTTTGGACGGCCGGCTTACGCCAAGTTCATGGCTAGATCTTGTATGTTTATTTGCAGCTCAAGATGCCCGGGTTAAAAGGGACGATTACTGTGCACGGTGATCGGAAGACGGCTCTTGAGTGTGAGGAAGGTGACGCAGCTTACGCAGAGTCAAGTTGTGCTGAGGCAGAGCTCAAGTTTTATAAAGAAAATGTTGACCCGACAGATATGACTCCACTGAAAAAGCCTAACACGGAATCTGAGCAGCCCCTCAAGTTTGTGGCGAAAGATACCAAGATGGTGGATTTTACGCCGGGCGACTCATCACAGCAGTTCACTATTGGGGCCAATATGGATCCCAAATAGGAAAGCGCGCTCATCGAATTCATCCGTGAGAATCGAGACATCTTTGCATGGAAACCTTCTGACATGTTGGGTGTACCGAGAGAATTCGCTGAGCACCACCTTAATGTGGATCCTAAATTTAAGCCGGTCAAACAGTTCCTCCGCCGGTTTAATGAGGAGAGGCGCAAGGCTATTGGGGAAGAGCTGGCCCGGCTCTTGGCAGCAGGGTTCATCGTTGAAGTGTTTCACCCGGAGTGGCTTGCTAACCCGGTGTTGGTACTCAAGAAGAACGGCACATGGCGTATGTGCGTGGATTACACGGATCTTAACAAGGCGTGTCCGATTGACTCGTTTGCTCTCCCCGCATTGATCAAATCATTGACGCAACGGCGGGTTGTGAGAGTCTGTGCTTCCTGGATGCTTATTCAGGGTATCATCAGATCAAGATGGCAGTTAAAGACCAAGAGAAGACGACTTTCATTACGCCTTTTGGTGCTTTCTGCTATGTGTCTATGCCTTTCGGGCTCAAGAGTGCCCAGGCGACTTACCAGCGTTGTGTGCAGAACTGTCTTCATGGTCAAATTGGGCGCAATGTTCATGCTTATGTGGATGATATTGTGATCAAGTCAAGGAAGAAGGAGCTCTACTTGATGACCTGAAGGAAACGTTCGATAACTTACGGGTCTACAAGATGATGCTTAACCCGGTCAAGTGTGTCTTTGGAGTTCCTGCAGGCAAGCTCCTGGGTTTCTTGGTTTCAGAGCGAGGTATTGAGGCTAACCCGAACAAAATAAAGGCCATCACGTCATTGTCTAAGCCGGCAAACGTCAATGGTGTACAGCGCTTGGCGGGTCGTATTGCCGCTTTAAGCCGCTTCATCAGCCGCCTAGGCGAGAAGACTATTCCTCTGTATCAGATGATGAAGAAGACGGACGACTTTGTCTGGAGTAAGGCGGCAGATGAGGCGTTTGAGGCGCTCAAAAAACAGCTGGTTGAGCCGCCGATCTTGGTCGCTCCGGCTGAGAAGGAACCTTTGCTCCTCTACGTGACGGCTAACAACAGGGCAGTCAGCGTCACGATTGTTGTGGAGCGTAAGGAGACAGTGAAAGAATACCCGGTTCAGAGGCCGGTTTATTACGTCAGTGAAGTTCTGATAGAATTCAAGCAAAGATACCCACATTGGCAGAAACTGATATATGGGGTGTTCATGGCAAATCGTAAATTGAAGCATTACTTCCTGGGACACCAGATCACCGTGGTCAGCTCTGCCCCGTTGGGAGACATAATTCAAAACAGAGAAGCCACTGGCAGGATTGCTAAGTGGGCATTGGAGCTTGGGCCTCTTAATCTGAAATATGTGCCTCGCACGGCTGTCAAGTCTCAGGCCCTGGTGGACTTTATAAACGACTGGACAGAGTGTCAGTCGCCCGAGGAGAAGCCGGATAACACGTATTGGACAATTCACTTTGATGGATCCAGGCAATTGGAAGGGTCAGGGGCTGGAGTTGTCTTAACTTCCCCTAGAGGTAACAAGTTCTGTTATGTGCTAAGGCTGATGTTTCCTTGTACTAACAATGCAGCTGAGTATGAGGCTTTACTTCATGGCCTCCGTGTGGCTAAGGAGATGAACCTGAGCCGGGTTAGATGCCTCGACGATTCAGACCTCGTGGCTCAGCAAGTCTCAGGCACGTGGGATTCCAAAGACCAACGGATGGCGGCTTATCGTCAGGCGGTGGACATCATTGCTGGTCACTTCAAGGGTTATCAGGTGGATCATATTGACCGTCGCAAGAACGAGGCGGCTGATGCATTGTCAAGATTGGGTTCTCAGCGTAAGCCAGTACCGCCTAACGTTTTTTTGGATGTGTTGTATCACCCGTCTGTTAAGCTACCTTCAGAGAAAGATCTGGCTATACCTGACCCGGAGGGGCAGCTGGTGGCGGCTCTGCATGCTATCCCTGACTGGACGTTGCCTTACCTAGCGTACTTGACTCGCGGTGAGTTGCCCGAGGACGAGACCTTGGCGAGACAAATCATAAGGCGATCTAAATCCATTATTATCGTCAATGGCGAGTTACATAAGCGCAGCATCACTGGCGTTTTTCAGCGATGTGTTTCTCCTGAAGAGGGTAAGGAAATCTTAAATAAAATTCACGCCGACGATTGCGGTCATCATGCCGGCTCAAAATCTTTGGTGGCCAAGGCTTTCCGGCATGGTTTCTTCTGGCTGACGGCTCATAAGGATGCAGAGGACTTGGTCACCAAGTGTGATGGATGTCAGAAGTTCGGGCGACGTGCTCACGTACAGGCTCAGGAATTGCGGATGATTCCAATTACCTGGCCGTTTGCGGTCTGGGGGCTTGATATGGTCGGGCCCTTCAAAAGATCTAAAGACAAGAAGACCCACCTTTTGGTGGCGGTGGATAAGTTTACCAAGTGGGTTGAGGCTGAGCCGGTCAGCAAATGTGACGCGGCTACGGCGGTTCAGTTTGTCAAAAAAATGATCTATCATTTTGGTTACCCTCATAGTATCATCACGGACAATGGCACAAACCTATCCAAGGGGGCTATGAAGGAATTCTGTGAAAGTGAGCACATCCGGCTTGACGTCTCTGTTGTTGCCCATCCACAATCCAATGGTCAGGCAGAGCGTGCTAACCAGGAGATCTTGAGAGGTATCAAGCCCCGACTTATGGTTCCTCTACAACGAACGTCGGGTTGTTGGGTAGAGGAGTTACCATCATTTCTCTGGAGCATCAGAACTACCCCCAACAGGTCAACAGGCTATACGCTCTTCTTTATGGTGTATGGGGCAGAAGCCGTGTTACCAAGTGATATACGTCATGACTCGCCGCGGGTGGCGGCTTACGTTGAAACAGATAATGAGACAGCGCGTCAGGACGCGTTAGATGCTTTGGATGAAGAGCGTGATCTTGCAGCAACTCGATCGGCGATTTATCAACAAGACCTGCGTCGCTATCATAGCCGCAGAGTTAAGACCCGGACGTTTCAGGAAGGCGACTTGGTGTTGCGTTTGATTCAAGACCAGACGGATGCACACAAGCTATCTTCACCATGGGAAGGGCCTTTTGTGGTCAGCAGAAATCTCAACAATGGGTCATATTATCTCATTGACGTACGAGACAAATCACGTACTTCTGGGCAGGAGACCCACCGGCCGTGGAATATCGCTCATCTGCAGCCTTATTATACTTGAGTCATCGACTCCCATCATTGTACACTCATCATTGTACATATCTTTATATATATATATATATATATAATAAAGTTGGCATCCCTGCAAGCCGGGGCCTCTGCCGTTTATGCGTTTCAGATTGTGCAAAGGTGGGCACAACCACAAGGTCATTTGGGGGCTTCTAATCCGCCAGGGTTTAGCTTACACACCCTCTTGATCGGCTCTTCAGTCACCATAAGGCCGGGTTATATACCCAAAAAGTTGACTCCGTCAACAAGGTCATTTGGGGGCTTCCAACCTATCGGGTTTAGCTTACACACCCTCTTGATCGGCTCTTCAGCCACCACAAGTTTGAGTTAAACCTGCATGTATGCTGCTGCTGCTCCACTAGGTGACCCGCCGAACTCTTGCCAGTTAATCTCGATTAGAGACCCTGAGCTGTTCAAAATATTTGACAGTCACTCTCACTAGAGACCCTGTACTGGTCAAGGTTAAACCGGCGGCTCTTGTCACGTAAGGGCCGGCTTATGGAAAGCGAGGATAAACTCACCCATCTGCTGCATACTCTCCGCTATGTGGCCAGTTCGTACTCTTAAACAGTTACTCTTTTAAAGACCCTGCACTGTTTAAGATCCAAACGACGGATTTATGTCACGTGAGAAGTAGCTTATGGGCCCTGGGGGTACTCATGCCCTGCTGTGCCTCTTTATGGTTTGTTGTTGCTCTTACCAGTTAATCTCGCCTAAAGACCCTGAGCCGCTCAAAGGAGTTGACGGTCACTCTCACGAGAGACCCGGTACTGTTAAGAGTTCAAACAACGAGTTCATGCCATGAGAGCCGGCATATGAGTTTTCGAAAAATAAAGCAAAAGCAAGATCATAAAGGATTTAACATCTCCGGGTTGTACTTTTTCAAGCCACCCTCACAGCAATACAGAACATACTCTGTCTTGTTTGTTTTTTTGCAGGTCTTATCTCCTAAGATGAGCCGCTGTGAAGCGTGACGAAAGATGTTGCGGGCAGAACACAAGACAGATAAAAGTGCATCAAGTGGCACGACTGAGGCAATCAAGTTTTTCTACGCCTATTACAAAGCTCTCCAGGGAGCCCAAAATACAACTGACTTAAAGTTTTTTACACACTTCCAGTCTCGGCGGCTTAGAAAGCCGGGTCATCTTTAATCAGGAGCAACGTGTTCAGCTCGACGGCGGGTCATCCTGCGTCTGGTTTTCGACCTCTTCGATCTGAAGGTTGTCCACATCCCAGTTACAGTTTGTTAAAGCTTCAAACTGGGCCTCGTCAAAGAGGGGAGACGAGTCAATTTCAGGAGCAAAGAGTGGCTTACGGCGTGCAGGAGTTAAGTCCCTGGCTTCAAAAGTTGGGCAGCGCACTCGTTTGCTGTCCTCGCCATAAGCCGCCTGGTATGAGGTCAGATCAATTTCGTTAATAAGTGTTGATGCGAGTACTCGGAAGGCCTTCATACATTTGGCATAATCAGCTTCGGTAAAGTCTGAGCCGTCATCTTTTTTGGATGGAAAGCCATCCATCATCTCTTCTACGGTCAGTTCAGGGGCAAAGGCCGAAGACCGGCTTAGCGCGGCCATTGCTCCCTTTCTGGCGGCTGATCGTTTGAGTTCATCAATTTGCTTGGGCAGAGTGGACAAGACCTCTATTACTCCATGAGTTTGGGGACGCATTTCTCAGTTAACATGGCTTTGATGATGCAAAGGGTCCCGCAGTATAGCTGTTCTGTCAAGGTATATATGGCTTTCAACTTCAACAAGCTGTCAGAAGATAGTTGACGGCTTCTTTGGCCTGCAAGGAAAGTTAGGCGTTATAAGCCGCTCGCACAGTTTTTTTTAACAAGGCAAGAAAATTTTCTAAGTCTTCAGTACTTACCAAAGATAGCAGAAGTCATCCTGGATATATGACGCTTGAGGGTTTATAGTTCTTCTGACACAAGCTTGAGCCGCTTGTCAGCATCGTCTGCTTACTTTGTCAGGGCGGCTTGTTTAGACTCAGCAGTCTCTTTGAAGGCAGCAAAGTCAGCTTCAACCTTCTCAAGTTCTTTAACGGCAACCCGCCATTTTTCTTCCGCCTCAGCCCGGGCGGTTTGTTGCGAAGCAACATTTTCCTTTAGGCTGGTCAGATCAGACTCGGCCGCATCCAAGGCTTCCTGCATCGTACAAAAACAAAAGTTCAGGAAGTTTAAGTCGCTAGGATGAGATATTAGTAGACGATTGATGAAGCTGTTATGATACAAGTCTCAAGCAGATTGCAAGCAATATATTTGACACTTGGGGGCTAATGTCTGTGTTTTCTCTCACAATTTATAAACAAATTCCGGCTCATCTTCGTAAAGTTAAGCCGGCATTTTGGGGCTACACACGGCGCTTCCAAACAATGAAGTATTTTCCGGCTCATTTTTTAAGCCAGACCTTGAGGGTTATGATTCCTGAGTTTTTAGCAGTGAAGCTCCGGCTCATCATTATTATAATGACCCGAACTTGGGGGCTACATTTGGATCTAGTTTTCAAGTAAGTACCAGTTTATTATCGATATTAACCCGATACTTGGGGGCTACAAGCTAAACTATTTGAAGTATGACAAAGATTGGAAGACCCGGTCTACTATTTGCAATATTAAACCAGCTCTTGGGGGCTACATAAGGGTATAAGGAAAAAGCAAGAGAAGAGGAGTACCTCATATTTGTTCTTCATTAGTCCAACAAGCTTGGACTCCATATTACGGCTTGTCGAGAGGCGGTTCAGATAACCAGCATGTAATTCATCCGCAGTCAGCTTTTCTAACACGGGAAATTCAAAATCAAGTTTTTCTGGTGAGAATGTTTCAGCCTTGCTGGTGTGTTTTGTTAACACATGAGGATCAGGGAATTGATAGCCCGTCACAGTGATAACAACTTCTGGATGAGCTGTGTCTTCGGCGGCTGTTGAAGGGCTGGACGGTTTAGGATCAGCCTTTGGAGGACTCTCAGGAGTGGCCATGTTATCATCAGTCATCTCAGAAGGATGAGAAGCGTCTTCAGGCGCATCTTTTCAAGCCTTAGTAGGCTCAACATAAGTTGCAGGGGAGTCCGGCTTAACAGTCTCCGGTTCTTGGGCAGCAGGAGCGACGGTAGACCCGCCTGTTTTCCTTCGTTTTGCTTAAGCCCTGGAAACAAAAAGATTGTTACATAGAGGACAAGGGTGGTAAAGGATATGGTGCAAATACAAAGGTACGCACTCCGGGTTGATCCTCAGAGGAGGCAGCTTGGATGCAGTGGAATCACCGGATGCAGAGGCGTCTCCTAAAAAAGTTAAGACGGTAAAAAAAACACTACAATGCAAGAGTGTTAAAAATTGGACTTAATTAAAAGAGTACCTCAGCAAGCCGTTTCCGAGGAGCCAAAGAGTTTGGTAAGCCGGTCAAAAGCTCTTCAGAGCCGGTGCTCCGGGTCTGACGTCTGGAGTTGTGCTGTTGCTTTTTCAAAAGAAAGTTGAGTCTAAATAAGCAAGAGGATGAGAAAATGGAACTTTCGGGATGACCCGCCGTGTTTTCTCTTGTGAAAAGTTTTATGAATCAGAGGAAACGTAAGTTACCTCAGGGGCGTCCGCATGGCTTGTCTCCGTTTCCTCCTGTGAATAATTGTTGTCAATAAGTTGCATAAAGAGACGGCCAAGGGAGTCAAGTTCTACCTCCGAGTCGTCAGGCTCGGGCAGTTCCTGAGCAGAAGTTTTCTTCTTACAGCCGCGGGTTTTACCCGCCTTAGGTTTCCTCACAGGAGGAGTATATTTCTTCTTCGAGAAGGTAGAGCCGGCCTGTGCATAAGCCGTTAAAAAAGGTTAAAAGGAGCAAGGAAGAAGGTCAAGATAAGAACGAGCAGTTTGCTGAAAAAGGTTTCTTACAGCTGGAGCTGGGTTCTTGACGCAAAAAGGCTTCAGCCCAATTTTGTTGCAAGTCTCTTGGTTTTCGCCAAGAAGTGATTTGACAGAATAGTTGATGTCTTGTTCTGTCAGGGGGATGGCGTTGAAACAGAGAGGGTCATTTCGTTCAACCGTAAATTCGCACATGAGTCGGTCACGCCGGCTCAGTGGCAAGATTTTTCAGGTAACCCAGCAACGGGTTCAGTCGACCCCAGTCAAGCCGTTCGCCATAAGGCCCTGATCTTCGCGAAGGCCGGAGCATATTTCGATCGCTCTGCGGTGGACATCCGGTCTGGGAGTTCTCCGGAGGTGCAAAGCCGGGTAGGACGGTAACCCGGCAGCGGATTCTCTTCTTTGGGAGAAGTGTCCTTGCAGTAAAATCAGGTCTTGTTCCAATCTTTGGGGTGACTTGGTAAGACGGCTGCTGGATAGGGCAAATCTCTCCGTCTTTGGATAGAAACGCCGCCAAGCTCCAAACTTGGTCAAGCCGCCACTTCCGTTTGGCGGTTGACATAAAAGTAATCATGAAAGAGGTCAACAGACGACTCTTCTTGCAGGTAAACTTCGCATAAGACTTGAAACTGACACATATTGGTGACAGAGTTTGGACCTATATCTTGAGGATGAAGCTTGAAGGAGTGAAGAACGTCCCGGATTTTTTTTGAGCTGGGCGGGATAAAACCACGGAGGAGGTGATCAGTGAATACGACAACCTCTCCTTCCTGAGGAGTAGGTCTTATTTCTGGCCCTGGAACCCGCCAATGTATAACGTCCTGAGCCGGCAAGATACCCGATTCTACGAAGTCGAGCAGAAGCTGCTCGGTGACTCCGGAGCCAACCCAATCGCAAGACGCGGGTGCTCTCGACATGGTGGCGGGTTAAAACTGTGAGAAGGTACAGAATATGGCGGGTTAGAAAAATGTCAAATAATTAAGGCAGCTATGGTCAGTATGATGATGAGGCGTTAAGCCGCCGACATATTTTATCAGAGAGCCGGCAATGCAATGGCGGGTTAAGTGGACAAGGCGATACTAGAAATATTGTTAAGTATGGATAAACAGGTTTCACATATTGCAACCATGGCTGTAAGATCTACAGGCGTGGATAAAATGAAATATATTCAAAACCTAAAAAGGGGAGTGGAAGAACAGGCGGATAGCACGCGAAGAAGATTGATATGCAGATCTATAACAAGCGGATATTGACATTAAAAGGACGATCGCAACGGATAGACAGCGATATAAGATTCAAGGGGATACTTGGCAATCTACATTACGAAGAACAAATCTGATGAACAGCAACGAACACTAAAGAAACCCAATGAACTCGGGGGGACCCTACTCGAAAATGATTGCGGGTTCAACAAGGGTGGAGGATAGTACCTTGCGGATGCGGACGGGCTGGCGAGGTTTCTGGACCGAATCAGAATGCAGCGGCCGACGTTGAGGACGACGGTGATGTCCGGTCGATGCGGCGGAGCTCTAGAGGCGTGAGTGTCTGAAGGAGGAAGAAGAAGACGGTGGCGGCAGAGAAAGGAAAGGGGCCCCTCGTGTCCCTATTTATGAGATGGGGTGGCAACAGTGCGTGCGAAAATCGAAGAGGTGCAGTGTTGATTGACCGGAGGGGACGCCTTGATTTTCGGGCCGGCCGTTTAATGAGAAGATCCGTTGCGAACGTCATGGAATCTTTTTAGCATATTCGACGTGACGTCACGGCGGGTTATGAGTTTTCTTTTTCAGGTGATAAAAATGTGAGACTCGCCGCCAAGTGAGTTTGAAGATTGACATGAATAGGATCAAATCAATCTGGGGCCTAATGTTGGGGATATAACCCCGTGGTAAGACCCGCCCAGGAGGGGCCGGGTCATACCTGGCGGCTCGTAGCCAAGACCCTTAAGGTGGGCCGGAAGATGAAGGCCAGGCCACATGGCGGCTTACCGGACGGGCCAAGACGAAGGCCCAGAGACAGAAGATGGTGTGAGACCCGAGCTGTTAAACCGCCCGGAGACGGCTTGCCCAAGGTGGCAAGGCGGCTTAGAGGAAGGATTGAATACGTTGTATGAGTCGGTTTGAGACTCGTGTAACCCAGGGCCTCGACCTCCTATATAAAGGTGAGACCCTGGGGCGGCTTAGACAGAGACCAATCAATCGAGAACTAGGTCAAGCGAATCCGCTCCCTTGTAATCGATACTTCAATCAATACAACACAAGCAGGACATAGGCTTTTACCTCTTCCTGAGGGGCCGAACCTGGGTAAACTCGTGTCCCTCGTCCCGATCAACCCCTTTGAGTCCACCGCCTCAACGATGGCCTCGAACCTAAGTCTTCGGACATCTGCCGTGACAAAACCACGACAGTTTGGTAGGGTGTTTTCGGTGGTTTTGGGCGACTTGGTCGGCCAGGTTTGGCGACCTAGGTCACCGAGGTAGGCGAGTGTGCCCCCTTCGTGTTAGCGTGGTTTGGTAGGGTGTTTCGGTGGTTTTGGGCGACTTGTTCGACCGGGTGAGGCGACCTAGGTTATCGAGGTAGGCGAGTGTGGCCCCTTCGTCTTAGCGCGGTTTGGTAGGGTGTTTAGTGGTTTCGGGCGACTTGGTTCGTCGGGTTTCGCGACCTAGGTCACCGACGTAGGCGAGTGTACCCCCTTCATGTTATCACGATGTTTCGATGGTTTTGGGCGACTTGGTCGGCCGGGTTTGGCGACCTAGGTCACCGAGGTAGGCGATTGTGCCCCCTTCGTGTTAGCGCGGTTTGGTAGGGTGTTTCAGTGGTTTTGGGCGACTTGGTTCGTCGAGATCGGCGACCTAGGTCACCGAGGTAGGCGAGTGTGCCCCCTTCGTGTTAGCGTGGTTTGGTAGGGTGTTTCGATGGTTTTGGGCGACTTGTTCAGCCGGGTGAGGCGACCTAGGTTCCCAAGGTAGGCGAGTGTGGCCCCTTCGTGTTAGAGCGGTTTGGTAGGATGTTCGGTGGTTTTGGGCGACTTGGTCGGCCGGGTTAGGCGATTTAGTACTGCCTGTGATTTTTAGATGATGCTGACTACATTGTTTGGATGGTGTGCATAAAGTTGTCCCTACATTGTTGTCATGATGCACCTATCTATTGCCTAAAATTATTCAGCATTATTGCCCATCCTGAGTTGAAATTATTGCCTACAGTATTTTGTATTATTGTCTATCCTGAGTAGAAATTGTTGCCTACATCATTCAAATAAGATAAATAAAGTAGTTGTCCATGTAGTGTATCTAGATGTGATAATTGTTGCATACATCTCTCCAAAATGATGATGTGATTGCCTATACAGTGTATCTAGATGTGCTACTGAGTCTGATTAACCTACTGATGGCGCCAACAACTAAACAGTAAACACCATGCTCATTGTCTTGCTATATACAGTATATTTGTACTTTGACATGCTACTTATTGCGCAAATATTAACACCCTATTTATGATCTTACTATATATACCTTATATCTTCCGGCAAGAATGCCAATCATCATCGCCAGATCAAGGAACACAAGAGAGACTATACCTTACAGCCAAACAGAGCGAGAAAGCACCCTATTACATACCAACACGTGGTAGACTCCAGCAGCGCCTACGTGCCATGTTCCGGCATCGCCTCCTCCGCTCCCGAGAAAAAAAAAAGAATGGAACAAATCGTAGGTTTTATATTAGGTAACACAGGGTAAATCACTGACAAAAACACGCACACGCATGGAAAATTAACCTTAGATATATTTTACCCATGATCCAAGTACTAATACTGACCGCAAACACTCGCTTTATGTGTTTCCCGTTCTAGTTTGCAGTAAAAGAATGGATACAGAGCCACACAAAGGCATGCAAACATTCAGTTCAAAGAAGGCAAAATTCAGAAGATCATCTTTTTATGTGAATAAAAAGCCACTTCTAATGATATTCAATACACTTTTTTATTTTTGTCTACAAACTAAAAGCATACAGTGTTGCCTAAGTTGTCGGGGGTGTTTGCCTCTTCTATTGCCTGGAAAATTCCCCTCCTATCCCAGCCCCTACATTATCGCCCACATCCCCATAGGATCTGATGGTGGGCTCTAGCATGCATTGTATTACAGAATTGCCTGCTAAACACATATACTGCCTGCCCCCAACACCTAATTAACGCCTACTGAGAAAATAGATGCTGAAAAATAGCTCAATGAACACAGATATTACAGTGTTGCCTACTGAAAAACATGTATTGCCTACTGAGAAAACATAGGTGCTAAAAGAATAGCTCAATCAACACAGATATTACAGTATTTGCCTGCTGACCATGAGCATGTTGTCTGTCATAACCCCTAATTATGTTGTCTGTCATAACCCCTAATTATGTTGGCAACTAAACACAATGCTGAAAATACAACAGCTTATATGAAAACATACATTACAGTATTGCCTACTGAAACACACATATGTTGAAAAGATTTATGGATTATTTTTGCCTACTTTGTCTCCCTGTGTTGCCTACAAAAGTAAAACTCCTCTAATTTGTGTTGCCTACATCCTGATAATCTGAGATAGAATTTGCCATGGACTCTAGTAGCTAACCCTCCTCGCGCTGCCCCCCATCAAAAAACTCGTGAATAAAAATGTGCACGAGGACAGCAGAAATTTGGTGCGTGAGGCAACTGTGCCCTCTCTGTTTTGCTTGAGCATATGATTTGCGTGATCGACATCCACCAATTTGCACCTTCGTGATCTGCATCGACCCCTCCCCATCCCCCTTCGTCACCGTTGATCGCGATGACGCGTCGGCGAAAAAAATCCCCTATACCACAGCTGACGAATTTATGGAGGCCAAGGCGCCTGAAACTTACCTCTGGTCGTAGATGAAGCAGAGGACCTCGTCCCCGTCGTCCGCCACCACGGGCAACCAACGGCTCCCGCTCCACCTTCTCCTCCTTTTCTACTGGCACGGGCTCCCCTCGGTCGACCTGTTGGTGCCCACCTCCCCCGTGTGGTGCGCACCCCCCGCGTAGCTGCCGTTTGCCTTCGTCGTTGGGCTCTCGCCGGTGACCCTCGCGCCGAATCCAGGGATCTGACCGTGCGGAGAGAGAGAGGGGTAGAGAGGAACGGCGAGGACAGGAACATGAAGTGGGCGAGTCGAAACGGACAAAACCCGCCGTCCGTCGCTATCCCACCCCTGGTCGGTCCCGCCACCCTACACGTGTCACGATCACGGGTGGCTCGAGCGAGATAGACGGTTCGCATGCGGCGGCTCCAGCGCGTGCGCCGCCCAGCATTTGGGTAGATTGAAAGGACATCCTCCTCAGCCGCACCAATCTAGTTGGATTGTATCCAGTGCATCGTGATTGGGAGCAGAGATTCAAAGGAAAGGGAGAGCTAGGCCGCATGCTTTTTAGATTGATTGCTGTCTTGAGACTATAGAGGAACTAGGTAAGAAGTGCGGCTTGCCGCACCCGACAGCGGTGCTGCCGGATACAGTCATATCCAATCCGGTAATATAGTCATCAAAGCATTGTAAATATAAAAAGTAGTATGGCGTCGATTTAGTACAGTGCCATACACTAAAAAAAAATTAGACAACTCGGATGCGAAAATGCCTCTATTCTGATGGAGCCTTAAGATAGAAAATGTAGACAACTACGATGCCTTTATTGTGATGGAGCCTCAAGATAGAAAGTGTGGCTTGCAGCAGCTCTAAAGAATCAAATTAGAACATTTTTAATTGAATTTTTATACTGAAACGGAAATAACATAAAGCAGGTCTAATAAATAAACCACTGTAAGGGTGAAAAAATAAGAAGGAAAAAATGCAACAAAACATGTCTCAATAACGATCTCAGTAATTTTAGACATGACATTTGGAGATAGTACCATAGACGAAGCACTACATGTATTTCTTATATACTGTATGAAAAAAAGAAATACCATATAAGAGTCGATGTTCAGCGCTTAACCCAGTGCGCAACAAAGCAAGAGCAAGATCACTGATTTGCGTCACCCAAGGTAATTGAAAACTTTACCATAAGAACATATCCTTACATTATCAATCAAAAGCACTTAAAACTAAAATGAACATTTATCTCCTGAAGGCATAACCTAGCCACATGCTGAAGAAAACGTCAATTTCTTGAACCAGCATATCACTAAATATTTATATCTGCTAACACATGGCATAACCACATCATAAGAAAATTGCACTTGCTAAACTACCAAACCTGTGTCGTGGTAATCCCATCGGCGCGTACAGAGCCAACATGGGGATGTCGTATTCTTGATGCAGAGGACAAAACCAGCGTGAACGTCAATGGTTCTGCTTCCACCTGGCAGAGGGAGTGGAGGACATGGACCTTGATAAACTTGTGGACGGTGTACGTAGGCGGCTACGCGAGGACAGGACAACACTGCAGGTGTCTCGCCTCCTCTTTTATCTCTTATGGTCAGTACTCCACCTGTCGGTTGTTGACTGTCGAGAAGAAGCCGAGCGTTGCAGCAAAAAATGATGTGGTACTACAACTGTGACATTAAAATAGGACCAGATGAAAGTCGAGCTTAAACTAAAATATCTAAACGGGTAAAAAGGGGCCTTGTACAGCAATGAAATTTAACTCTCTTTTGCATGATAGGTGATGACAATCCAAAAGCACTGTTCAGATTAGGAACTACACTCATCAATATCAAACCAACCAAATAACAAACTACTATTATCTTAAAAGCATAGTCTAATCACTTGAGGAAGCAAGCATTATTAATTCATGTAATTGAACATCTCAGTAAGTTATTTTACCTAATAAAGCATAGAATAACCAATGAACTCTCAGTAGCACGCAATACTGTAACATGTGAACATAGGATATCTATTCACAAAATCTACGTCCAGTAAGTTTACAACAATAGTGTAGTGTACATGAAGCAGCACATAGGTTAGACACAAGTCTTACTATGTCCATGTTACTAATCTTTTTCAGTATTATTCCATTCATGTTGCACATAAGTATCTATTGTACATGGATGCCTACCTTTCTCTCTTGCTGCCTAGTTTTTTCTGAGTAAACTTATGTGCACCAAAATCCTATATGAAAAATAGATAGGTGGCTTTCCACATAAAACATGAATCTTCAGTTTAGGATACCCTTACCATATGAGCATTTTGCAGATTATCTAATAGCGGTTATAATCGGCCAGTGGAAAAGAAATTACCCACAAAACGGAATAATAGAGACAGTTTGTCAGTTTTGCCTTACCCATGATGGCATATATATATAAAAGCATAGAAGATGGAATAGACGACTTGAATGGCATATTTGTCTTATCCATGATGCCACAAAACAAGTTTTAAGACAATCCTACATTAAAAATAGATAGGTGGTTTTCCACAAGAAACATGAATCATCATTTTAGGACACCCTTACCATATTAGGATGTTGCAAATTATCTAACAGAGGTTATAATGGGCTGGTGGAAAAGAAATTGCCCACAAAACGGAACAGTAGAGACAGTTTGTCAGATTTGCCTTGCCCATGATGGCATATATTTAAAAAGCATAGAAGATAGAATAGACGACCGGAGCATCTGTCATATTTGCCTTATCCATCATGCCATAAAACCAGTTTTAAGCTCAAGATATCGAAAAAAGTACTCACATTGCAGGTGAGAACCTTGCCATGGCAAAGCTATGCCGACTTCTTCTGCTTTATGGTGATAAACTGATGATCATGACCTCCACACTCGTCATGGCTCCGCCTCGAGAATCTCTCCTAGTTCTGCAGAGTGTGGCACCTGGCATCAAAGAAAAAAAAATAGAACCATGTTAGGAAGGAAAAAGTCCATTTTACTACCCTGAAAAACCTTGATGGTTCACATAACCCCCTGATCTATTTTTCTGCTCCTTTGCCCCCCTAAACAATCCCAAACCAGACAAAAAATCATCCATGGCTGGTTTGCCTGGTCAAAGGTTGTAATTGACCAGTGGGCCCAAGGCTCACACCCCATCAGACCCTAAATCCTCTCCCTCCTGTTTCCTGTGCACCATCAGCCATGGCCGCCGCCGGCTAAGGGCAACCGCCCCTGTGTCCCGGTTCGCCTGCTCCCTCATCCTACCATAGGACACTGGGTCTACGCTGCCGGCACGTGCCTCGGCTCGCCTGCTCGAGCCCCGCCACCGGAGCGCCGCCCTGCTCCACTGGCCGACCGACCCTGCCACCTAGCTATCGCCCTGCTCGCCCGCCGACCCTTGCTGCCGCCTCCACGCCAATGGCCATCCCTTGTTACCGCCTCCACATCAATGGTAGGTCGCCTCTGATCAACGGGAGGCCATGCCCTCTGCAACCGCCATGACCGCCGCCCCGAGTTCCTCTACGCACGACTGCGCCTGAGCACCACCATGCTGATGCGCCACCGTTGGGGCCCTCCACGCCGGCGACCTCTACGCCCGGCGTTGCTCCGCCGCCAGCTACTGCAACATCTCCCCGCCGTCCACACCCTTAGCTCTGTAGTGCTCCGGTTAGCCACCGGCTAAACCTATCATTAACACTTAGTTAATCCACCCACCGAGTCACTAACAAGTAGGTCCCACTACTTAATTAACCACATGCTAATATCCTATTTTGGTTAAGTTAATCCCCGTGGCCCACCCGCAGGTCAAAATCACCATTGACCAGCGCCACGTCAGCTGCAAGTTGAGACAAACCACCCAGGGGGGTCCTTTGTCCGGTACGGGTTTGTCTAGGGGTGAAAAGAGTAGAAAAATAGATCAGGGGTAATATGAACAACCAACTTTGTTCAGGGTAGTAAAATGGACTTTTTTCTATTTGGAACTAAGGAGACCTAATATTTTGTTAGCCACAACAATAATGGCTCTAGAGTGTGGATACAAATAATACATTAAAATAATGATGCAAATATATAATTGCTTGGAAACCACAACAATCCAAACCATGATAGGATCATAAAGTAAATTAACAATCAACATAATAGGTGCAGATTCAGGACATGGTATGAATAACCTTTTTAAAGGTCGCTAAGGTTAAAGTATTGTACACCTGAGTAACTGATCGTGCATGTATACACATATGTAAATGTAAACATTACATTCACATATCCATAGTTAATTAAGTTCACATTAAGTTGTCGTGGGAGATAGATGATAGGTAGTCAAGTTGTTAAACACAAAACTAAATAACATAGAAGAGTCAGGTTGAAATCTTTGATGCATCTTTTGAATCCATCAGTTTTCCATTGAGAAATCTATAGATTTCTACAGAAGTATAAACAACAAAAGATGATGCAGATGCTGAACCAACTCGAGTGAAACAGGGTGATGAATCCTCACCACTCCTTAGCTGTCAAAACAGATGCACTTTAAGCATCTGGTGTTACCTAGCAAGACAAATGTAATTAAAAGTAGAACCTCACTATAGAAAAGTAAAAGACCATGCACATCACTCCCCAAACATCAATTGGAAGATTTTTCTCTTACCAACAAACATTCTTTATATTGACAACAAATAATAATTGGTAAGAAACTGAACATTTTCAGTAAAGTGAAATAGGGGAGTTTGATCAGGTATCAACCAAGACTGCAGGCATTCTGTATTGTATCTAAATAAACATTGTACATGCAGATGAGTAGTGCTACTGCCCCAAGAAGTACATGTAACAGGACAACCATGGCTCACATAGCTAACAGAAGTGCATATCCAAACAGATAGGGAGCAAGGTATATTTCTAATCATGCGAGAACTGAAATGTACCCATATTTTATATTCTCCAACATTCAACAAAATAAAAATAAGCGGCAACAACTAAAACAACAACTTTGTAGCCAGCTGGAGAAACATTAAGAGGGACATCCAAAATCGAATAGTGAGGATGAACGACTATTTTAGTCTACAAATCTACAATATAGGATTTTATGATTTGCTCGAGACAGAAAACCTTAAAATCCACACCAACTGATCAAAGCCACTCAATCAAGGGAGAGGTTGTGATGTCTTGGGTCAGGGGAGGGAAATAAAAAAAACAAAGGCCAATAAAAATTGTGATCATGTACATGAAAGATTTCACATTTCAATGAACCTTTATTATTAGACTTCTAAAGTTCTACTTACCTAAGTATATCTAATTACTGATAAACCCTAGCTTAGGATTTAGGTAGTGTAAACAACTAAACATTACTGACAAGCAATATCACTCAAGAGATAGCTGGAAAATATTTGGTAACTTTTTCGTTTACACAAAACCATCTAGCAGGCGACATAGAGATCTAAATATAGTTCATGCTTCTTAAGCCAAAAAATGGTATACATATGTACTTGCAAGATAACATGTCCGTCCCTATAAATTCAAACGCCTAGGCCAAATACTTCATAGCTGAGTCCCAGATGGTAACTAAAATTAAGGAAATTGTAGGAAAGAAGACAAACATACCCTGCAGCATTGGTACACATGAGCGCCCTAAGTCCAGTCGGCGACAACAAAGAGAAACAGGGCAGCGGTGTTGTGATGCACTCCCCCATCCTTGCCCTTCCATCATCTCCCAACGACCCCCTCTTTTGTCCCTCCTGAGCTTCTGCACACAAACACAAACACAAACACTCACCTGCATGTCTAGTTGTAGAAAAGGGATCGCAACACACACACACACACACACACACACACACACACACACACACACACACAGAGACTTACATCATAGTCTCTCATTCGAGGAATATACCATTACAAAGGAGCAAGCTTGCCAGCATATGCAATGCAAGCTCTTCTCAAGTGGCAAGGAAGCTCCAATGCATATTCTGGTTTAATCACACACTTTCGTCGGTTCCTCGGCAAACTTCTGTATCGATTGCTTCAGTGCGCTCATCCGTGAAGCACATGAAGTTATGTCAGGTGGTGCACTCCCTAGTATTAGCCTGCAGCAATAATGCTTCGTTCAGTCAATTGACACAAAACTGATGTGTTGAAGACAGTAGCGTTTTGTCAGGAAATTATGAACTGGTTTGTCAAAACATTTAACAGATTTATACAGTTCTTCTATGTCATATATAGTGATAGCAGTACATTATATGGTAGACTAAATAAAAAATGGCTTTGTTTGAACGCCTTGCCATCTGGCTCACCCTGCGTGTTGCGCCGCAAGGGTCTGCTAATGGGGATTCATATAACAGTGTGTTTAATGGACATCAAGAGCATAATTTATGACCTCAAAACTTATGAATACAATTTACGCACCACATGTTTCCTCATCACTGATGTTATAAAATAAAATGTCTATCATGTATGTTATAATTCCTAATGAAGTGGCCGATTCAAAAGAAATTGGGGCTTCAATTATTCCTCCTTCATCTGCCACCTCCACCGCATCCTTGAGCCGCAATAAAGCTAGGCAGGCGCACAGGGTTCACCCACTGTCGCGTTGCCGGGAAACCTAGAGGCGACCACGAGAGCAAAATTAGGAAATGGTGGAGCTTAAGATCCACATGGTACCAGAAATCTCTCACCACAAAAAATTGTACAAAAGTAAAGCGGGGTGGATTATCTATGGCACATATGAAAGCAATACCAGTTTAGGCACAAGTTTCAGGTAAGAATGATAGTTAGACAGTAAATGAAAAACAACTGATTAGAGTTATTTCTCAGTTCAGATAAAAAAGAAAGAACCAATGATTGTTTGCATATAGCAAAATTATGTTTCAGTTCAGATAAAAAGAATAGGCACCGATTGTTTCCATATAGCAGAATTATGGCTGATACAAAATTTGAGTTATTTTCTTAAACAAAGAAGGACCCATGAAACACACTATGATAGCAAGAGTGCTATTTATTTATCTAGGCAAACCGACAATGGAATTATGGCTGAAACATGCCATGAAACTGGAGGTGTAGCGCATGTTTCAGAAAAATTGGTCGAGGCTCCCTAATCCTAGTGATGTGAGCTACGATTATTTTGTCAGGGACTCATGGTTGTATATAATTTTCACAGGCAACATCCCCTCTGCAAAACTTACCTTCGGTGACAAAGTTATATAAACTATCGGATGGACAAAAATGAATCTCTTGACAACCTGCATATCAATTTTAAAATGGTTTGTTGATAAATCAGTCCACAGAGACAAATATCATTCCATCATTAGTATATACTCTCTCCGTTCCTTTATGTAAGGTGTATTATTTTCGGCACGGTGACCAAGGCACATGATTATAGACATGTTAAGACTAAATTACCCTTGGCAAATTTGTTGGTTAGTGGAAAGTGAATCAATTAGTCCAGAAAAGTATGAGATACATGCAATCAACAAAGAGATAGTTTCCTTCTTTTACTATAAGGAGAGATACAGACAATCAGAAAAGAGATACTTTCCTTTTTTAGGAGGGCTAACAAGGGAATTATGACGAATCAGAAGAAATGCACCTTACATTCTGGAATTTTATCAAAAAACAAATACACCTTATATAGAGGAACGGAGGGAGTATGTGACATCAAAAGTCCTCTAAAAGAACTAACATTGCCAAATTCTCAAGGATTAGCATGATTAAACAACAAACACGAACTGTGTGTCACTTGCAATCTTGTGAAGATGTGGCCTGAAAATATCAGAAGATCTCTCTCAGCCTACAATGCTCACCTTATTGCAATTAGGAAATGACATGATGGCAACCAGAATATTAGGAACAGAATAATGGTTGACAATCCAAGATTGTACCAAATTCAGTCTTGGAACTGAATGAACAAAAATATCAACACACCCTTTGTCCCATACCAAAAGAAACACATGTGGCGAATATAGCTGTAAATACTCAATAACTGGTATAGCAAGAAACATCAGACAATTTTCTTACCTCCACATGGATCAACTGCTGACAATCTGAAATTGTAGCTCGAGGAAATAATCTGTGCATAGAGAAGAAAAGGAAGCAGGTCATGTAATCTGAAATAAAATAGCTGAAGATTTCTCTGGCAGCATAAGTAGCGAGGAAAGAAAATTCATACATATGCAAGACCAACAAAAAAACTTTAAGTTAGCCACTTGGCTATTAATTGTCCACGCATCTTATTGTCGCCCTCATGAACCAAGCCTTTGAGCCGGCACACAATGTTTTGTTCAAGCTTTCTTTTGTTTCATGCTCTAGCTGAAATTTTTCTGCAATAAAAAGAAAAGAGACCACCATATAAGAAAAAAAACTCAGAGCAAAGTAAGAAAGAGGCATGCCACAGCAGCACCCAACATTCGCGGCGACACGGAAGTGCTCTCTAAGTCCCAACATCTAAAGTACAACCCATAATGCAAACATATGTAAAGCTTCCTCTAAATGTTAAGGTTTGACATTTTTCTAACCCAAAAAGTACATGAAAACTAATCCATCTTGATCTAGGCTAACACGTTTAAATCTAATTAATCAGGGTAATCATTCTCCCAGAACCCACAACTACAAAACCAAAAAAAAACTTAGTGACCATGAAAGGCACGAATGATTAGAAAAAAGGGAGACGGGACAGAGAGAGATACACGCATAGTGAGAGAGACATGAGATCCCCACAGTAGAACCACTACGTTCATCGACAGCAGCTCCAGCTTGCCGCTCAGCCAGCGGACGCGACATTGAGCTCTCACTGCATCGATGACCATGTTGCTTTGCTGTATGTAGCACCAGAAAAGGGGGGGTCAGAAACATAAAAGCACATATGACATCTATCTCTTTGTGTTTTAGCACAGATCTTACGCTGTATTGAATTGCCACATATTAGCACACATATGCATATGGAACAAACGCAATGGTAAATTAGCAGACCAGAAAAGAATCAATCTACCTTGAATATACATCTTCATTGGTGAAACACTGACATGTGAGCAAGTCAAAATAAGGGGGCATCCTCTTGCACGCCAAGATGGCGACCAGCAACGTCCAGGCCCAAGACGACATGTTCGTCTCCTGCAGTTCCAAGATGATGGGAGCAGCGGTCAGAGAGAGAGGAGAGAACCTAGAGTAGAACTGTAGCCGAGCCCCTCCTGATGATGGAGGAGAAGGAGGAGCGACGGGGGAGTACCTGCAGCAATCACAAAAGGAGTAGTGATGGAGGAGCGCTGCATCTAGCGCCTGTGGTGGGCGCTCCTCACTCTGCACCTCTGCCTCCGCCGCTCCTAGGTCGAACTGACGGCGCGCGGTGGATGGCCCCGATGGACAGAGTGTGTGGTCCTCACCGTCCCCAGCGGTGGCGTGCCGAGGTCGTCGGAGAGGGTGCGCCTGGATCCACCGCTCAGCGAGCGGCGGCGGGAAGCGGCCCTTGGCCCGCCACTTCTCCTGCGCGCACTCCTCCCGCGGCAGCGAGAGAGTGAACTGAGGAGACCTATACCCTTTCTGCGGCCGGCACACCTCCTCCTGAATCGTGAGGAAAGGCGACGGCGCCACAGGAAGCGAGGCCACCTCGTCGTCTCCGCGGCCCGCGCTCCTCCTCCTCTGTTTGGTCCTGATGGGGAGGAGAAGGGACAGGCACACACATCTGAACCAAGAGATGACGGGCGAAAACGTGGATAGACCTAAGGATCGACGGCGGGGGAGGCAGCGAGACGACGGCGCCCGGACGCAAGAGAGGAAAAGCGAGGACGGCGAAAGAGAGAGCGAGGCTAGGGTTCCGTCTCAGCCAACCGGGCTTCTCGCCTTTACCCCCAACCGCCAGCCATAGGCGGAGCGCCACGCACGGGACAGGACATGGAATGTCGAAATTACCCTCGGCGGACACCAAAATTAACAGGCGGTGGCACAACCTTCCCGCAGATAAGAACCAGGACCGGCTGCAAAACCCTCCGCGGTCACCGACGGCTGGAGCCCACCTTGCTCGGGGCCCGCCTGTCATGGTAATAAATGAAAAAAAGCCAGGGTGTCAAAAACAGGACACTATTCATTGCTACAGGGATCAAACCCGATCCAACGGCCGGGATCATCTCGCCCGAAGATCTAACAGCCGGGATTTCTTTGGAAACGCAATCAGACGGTCCAGATTTCAAACACCCTGAGGAGTCTCCATTTTGTGCTCCAATCTAACAACTGGGATAGGAGAAGGAGAGGTGCGACCTATATTGGTCATGGGTCGATGCCTCGCTGGGCATATTTTTTAAGATATACGGAGGAAGGAGAACGCCAAGGAGATTTATTCCATGAAATTGAGTACGTGGGACAAAGGGCCAGGACTCCATGAGGTAACTCATCATCCGACGACTGTAGATAATCAATTTATAAATCTGATGGTCAATTAACATTTTTAAAGAATTAACGTGGAGGCTCGTTTGGTGCCTCCAATTAGTAATAAGAATATTTCCAATTTGTAGACACCAAATAATATATGAATTGTATTCAAATTGGATATCGTATGAACTCCTAATAAAAATAAGGGAAGGGGCATTTTTTGCCAGAAACTTTTACAAACAAAGATGCATATCATGTTGACTAAATTCCATGGGGTTAAAATGATGTCACATCTTGACCAGATTCCAGAGGTACAAACTTGCACAACAACCCATCATATTTCGAGATCTCTATGTTATTTTATATCAATTTACCTTAACTAAATAGTAAAGAGCTAGTAAAGCGATGACAACTATGATAAGTGCCACCATGTATCTGTTTTTCTCCTCTGTCTTCAAATCAAGTCCTCGTATGACTCTTGCTTTCTCCTCCATCAATTTGTAGCTCCTCTACCACATGATTAAATATGACCAGATCAGTCTCTAATTTCAACTTATTGTTGCGAGCAATTCTCCTTTCTTCCGCAATAGTACGCTTCAGCTCAACAATCAATCTGTTTTTACTCGCTAATTCAGCACCCAAATTACCACCGCCTCCTCCAATGCCATCTTCTCTCTACCCCACTGGATTGTCTCATCTTGGTATGCAATATACCAAGGATCACCAGCCTGCCTATTAAACTGTAATAATCCATCCAAAAGTCAATTAACACTACAAATTAAACAAGGGATCATTCAGATAGGCCGTGAGCGCTAACTACCTCAACCTCCTCCAAATCTGGTGTAGATGAGCGTGGCCAAGACATGATTGAATCTGCACCCTCACCGCTGTAGCCGCTGCGATCGGATATTTATCGCGACGACGCCTCTGAAATTGGGTATTCTGACAAGATTAAGGTAAAGGGTCCACAAGCGTTTGGATAAGGAGGATCAAGATCCGTGAGCTTACTACGAAATGTCATGCAACTGTCGGTGGTTGTCTTTGACGCGACAGAGCAAATCCAGATGGTGGGGAGGGGGTGTGGGAGGCATCTCCGCGTGTGGTATGTTGGTATGGAGGGACAATGTGGGAAGAGAAATAATGCAGGTGTCGTGGCGGACGTCCTCCGCTGCCGGCCGCTGATCAGCATCGGAATTAGATCCTGCGATGTGGGCAAACTTGGACCATGGCTATGGCTGCTCTATGGGGAAGGTGCTCCGGGTTGTGCGTGGTCGGCCGTTGAGAACATACCCCGCCTATCATATGCAATGCCGACCCACCTGTCATAAGCTGCCTAGGCCCCACCTGTCATTGTTGGAAATATGCCCTAGAGGCAATAATAAAATGGTTATTATTATATTTCCTTGTTCATGATAAATGTTTATTATCCATGCTAGAATTGTATTGATTGGAAACTCAAATACATGTGTGGGTACACAGACAACAATGTGTCCCTAGTAAGCCTCTGATGGACTAGCTCGTTGATCAAAGATGGCTATGGTTTCCTAGTCATAGACATGAGTTGTCATTTGATAACAGGATCACATCATTAGGAAAATGATGTGATGGACAAGACCCAAACTATGAATTTAGCATATGATCGTGTCAGTTTGTTGCTATTGTTTTCTGCATGTCGAGTATGTGTTCCTATGACCATGAGATCATGTAACTCACTGACACCAGAGGAGTACCTTGTGTGTATCAAACGTCACAATGTAACTGGGTGACTATAAACATGCTCTACAGGTATCTTCGAGGGTGTCTGTTGAGTTGACATGGATCAAGACTGGGATTTGTTGCTCCGTGTGATGGAGAGGTATCTCAGGGCCCACTCGGTAATAGAACATCACAATGAGCCTTGCAAGCAAAGTGACTAAAGAGTTAGCCACGGAATCTTGTATTACGGAACGAGTAAAGAGACTTGCCGGTAACGAGATTGAACTAGGTATGGAGATACCGACGATCGAATCTCGGGCAAGTAACATACCGATAAACAAAGGGAACAACGTATGGGATTAACTGAATCCTTGACATAGAGGTTCAACCGATAAAGATCTTCGTAGAATATGTAGGAGCCAATATGGGCATCCAGGTCCCGCTATTGGTTATTGACCGTAGAGGTGTCTCGGTCATGTCTGCATAGTTCTCGAACCCACAGGGTCTACACACTTAACATTTGGTGACGATATAAGTATAGTCAAGCTATTATGTTGGTGACCGAAGGTTGTTCGGAGTCCCGGATGAGATCTCGGACGTGACGAGGAACTCCGGAATGGTCCGGAGGTGAAGATTGATATATAGGATGAAGGAAATCAGAGTCCAGAAGTGTTCCGAGGCATACTGGGGAACCGACGGAGTGCCGAAAGGGGTTTCGGGGGGTCCCGGCAAGTGTTGGGGGGCCCATGGGCCGAGGAGAGGGACACACCAGCCCACAAGGGGCTGGGCGCCGCGCCCCACCTCAGCCCACTCGGCTGGGAGGTGGACCTCACCCCCTAGTGCCGCCGGCCACCCCTGCCTTGGGAGGCAAGGCGCCTAGGGGGCGGCACCCAAACCCTGGCCGCACCACCCCTTGGCCGCCGGCCCTAGGGGGAAACCGCAGGGCGCCCCTCCTCCTCCCTTCCCCCTATATATAGAGAGGTAGAGAGAGGGGCATCTACACCAGATCGTGCTACGGCGCTGCCCCCTCTCTCCCTCGTAGTTCTTATCCTCCTCAAATCGCACGGCGAAGCCCTGTTGAGCTGTCACCACCACCACCTCACCACGCCGTCGTGCTGCCGGAGAGCTCAGGCTACTACTTCACCATTGCTCGCTGGATTGAGGAGGTGAAGGCGTCATCAAGACGTACATGTGTTGAACGCGGAGGTGTTGTCCGTTCGGCACTTGATTGTGAGTTCGTGGGACGGCTTGCGATTTGGATCGCGGAGACGTTCGACTACATCAACCGCGTTTCTTAATGCTTCCGCTTAGCGATCTACAAGGGTATGTGGATCCGATCTCCCCTCTCATAGATGCTCATCTCCATGGATAGATCTTGTATGTGCATAGGAAAATTTTGTTTCCCATGCAACGTTCCCCAACAGTGGCATCATGAGCTAGGTCTATGCGTAAATGAGATCATGAGTAGAACACAAAGGAGTTTGTGGGCGTTGAAAGCACATTTGCTCCCTTGGTAGTTTTGGTAATTAATAATAACATATATGTCATTGAACTAATGTTTCCACTAAGTATATTTTAGGAAAATTTCAATGATAGGGATGGCAAAAGGATTGTGGAGAAACCCCAAGATGCAAGGAAATGGATTGACAAAGCTTAAAGCAAGAGGACTCTACGTTTTACTTTGTGAGAAATCACTTTGAGTCCATAGGAAAGCCAATACTATTAAAAGGGGGTAAGGTACTATTGGTGAACAAGATGCTCCACGTGCACAAGTGATAGTCACCAAAAACACCCACAAACTCTTCCACAAAAGTCTGTCCAAGCCATTCATGAAAATCGGTGCAACCAACAATTCCCACTCGGTGCCACCGATTCCCAAACTCAGACAGACCCATGCCAAACCCTATCCATTCGGTGCAACCGATTCTGCATCGGTGCCACCGAGTTCGGTTGCCAACTTTCTGTTACCTCGTTTCATAAAGTCGGTCTTACCGAGTTATTTGGATCGGCGTCACCGAGTTGTGCAATCTAACCGTTGGTCGCATAATCGTTACCACCGAGAATTATATATCAGTCTCATCGAGATTCAAAAGTTACTGCCTTTTGGTCACTTCGGTACCACCGAGTTTTACACTTCGGTGTCACCGAGTTGGTCACTTTAGGTGTAACGGTTGGATTTTTGGGGATGCCTATATATACCCCTTCACCACCACCCACTCGCAAGAGAAGCACTCATAACTATTCCATACTTGTCCCATCCTATTTTCTGAGAGAGAGACACCTACTCATGTGTTGAGATCAAGCTATTCCACTCCATCCATATGAATCTTGATCTCTAACCTCCCTAAGTTGCTTTCCACCAAATCAATCTCTTCCACCATAGCCAAATCTGTGAGAGAGTGATTGTGTGTTGAGTCTATCATCTTGAAGCATAAGAGCAAGGATCGACATTGCCGAGCCTATTACCTTTTGGAGGGTGGTGCCTCCTAGATTTGTTAGATGTCGCTTGGGAGCCTCCTACTTCGTGTTGTGGAGTTGAACCAAGAAGTTTGTATGGGTAAGGAGATCGCCTACTTCATGAAGATCTACCCATAGTGAGGCTAGTCCTTCGTGGACAGAAGCCGTTATGGAATAGTCAAGGTTGCTACTTCGTGGACCCTTATGGGTGGAGCCCTCCGTGGACTCTCGCGACCGTTACCCTCCATGGGTTGAAGACTCCATAAACGTGGACGTACGATAGCACCACCTATCGGAACCATGGGAAAAATCTTCGTGTCTACAAATTGCGTTTGATCTTCCTTCCTACCCTCTACTACATATGCTTGTTGTTACTTTCCACTGCTATACTCTTAGACATGCATGTGTAGGGTGTACTTGACTTGCTATCATTGTTAAAATCTGCCAACACTTAAAATTGGGAAAAGGTAGAATTTTTATTTGGTCAAGTAATCTAATCACCCCCCTCTAGACATACTTTCGATCCTACAAGTGGTATCAGAGCTTTGGTCTCCATTGCATTGGTCTCACAACCTAGTAGAGTATGGCGTCTAGTGAGGGAAATTATCATCGTAGAGGCCCATACTTTGATGGCACAAATTTTGCTAGTTGGAAGCACAAAATGAAAATGCATATTCTTGGTCATAACCCCGCCGTTTGGGCTATTGTTCGTGTTGGCTTGCAAGGTGAATTCTTTGGTGATGGAAAGGAACCGAATCGTGAAGCGACCGCGGATGAATTAAAGATGTTGCAATACAACGCTCAAGCATGTGACATTCTCTTCAACTACCTATGCCCCGAAGAATTCAATAAAATCAGCCGTCTTGAGAATGCAAAAGAGATTTGGGATACTTTGGTTGATATGCACGAAGGTACCGAATCCGTGAGGGAATCCAAGTTGGATGTTCTTCAAAGTCAGCTTGACAAGTTCAAGATGAAGGGTGGTGAAGGAGTCGCAGAGATGTACTCTAGGCTAGCTCTCATCACAAATGGGATTGTCGGCTTAGGAAGCGAAGAAATGAGCGATAAATTCATCATCAAGAAGATACTTCGAGCTTTGGATGAGAGGTACGACACCGTGTGCACATTGATCCAAATGATGCCCAACTACAAAGATCTCAAGCCTACGGAAGTTATTGGAAGGATTGTTGCTCATGAGATGGCACTCAAGGACAAAGAAGAGCTTCACAACAAATCTAACGGTGCTTACAAAGCCAAAAGTGATGCTCCCGCAACTTCAAGCGACAACCTTGTCACCAATGAAGAGATAAGCCCAATGGTCAAGAAATTCAACAAGTTCTACAAGAATAGAGGCAAAGAACCAAGCTCCAACTCAAGATATGAAGAGAAGCGTTCGTCAAGTCATGACCGAAACTGCTACAATTGTGGGAAGCCCGGACACTACTCCAATGAGTGCACGGCTCCCTACAAATGAAGAGAAGAGTCACCTAGAAGACGAAGCTCAAGGAATGAATCACCTCAAAGAGAGAGAAGGAGTAGAGATGATCATTATGAATGAAGATCCTCAAGGAGAAGTAGGGACTCGGAGAAGAAGGACAAGTACACCAAGAGCTACACAAGAAGAATACATCAAGCTCATGTTGGTGAATGGGTTTCCGGCTCCGAATCCGACAACAACTCCGAGAGAAGCTATCACTCCAACTCCGACTATAGTCAAGATGAAGGTGTTGCCGGACTTGCACTAGTGACTACCAACTCCTATGATCTATTTGATTCACCAAATGAAGGGAGTGGAAGTTGCTTCATGGCTAAAGGCCCCAAGGTATCACACCCCGAGTATCTTGATTTCAATAGTGATGAAGATGACTTACTTTGTGATGATGACTTGCTCTTTGATAAAACTAGTGATGTTAGTCAAAATGAACTTGATAATTTTCATGCTAGTCAAGATAAGTCAGTTGATGATGATAAGATGAAAATAGAATAACTAACTAAAGAATTAAACACTCTTAAGTTAGCCCATGAATATACTCTCGAAGATCACAGAGAGCTTGTAAGGACTCATGAGAAGCTACGCTTCGAGAAGCTCACCTTGGAGCAAGAACATGAGTTTCTTAAAGCTATCAATGATGATCTCCGAAAGAAGACTTCATCTTATCTAGCCAAACGATTACTCTTGTCTACATTCATGCCACAAGTTAAACCTAGACAAACTAGTAACAAAGGCAAGAAAGGTTCTTCATCTAGTAGCAACAATAAAAATACTAAATCTAATGATGTTGATTCTAGTAGTTCTATTGATTCCACTAATGATTATTCTCTTAGCCAAGTTACACTTGAGCAAGAAAACGATTTATTGAACGGGATTATAGAGAAAGGTATCTACAAGAGTATTGCCGAGTGTAAGCAATTTGAGGAAATTTTATGCAAGCACGGAGGATACCGGAAGAACCATGGCATTGGCTACTTCAACGCTAATGGAGTTGAATGGGAACAAGGTCAATACCCCAAGCCCAAGTTTGTTCCTCAATGGGAGAAGTATGAACATACTCTTCCCAAGGGAACAAACACCCAAGATGACCTTCCACCACAAGACCACAAGCTCAAGGGTAAGAACAAGCTTCAAGAGGACATTGACTCATATGAAGATGAATCCCAAGCTTTGGTGGAGTGGGTTCCCAAGGCTACTTCAAGCTCAACCTGCACAAGTGCCACTTCAACACCAAGGATCCCCATCAAGTTGATGTGGGTCCCCAAGAAGAAGAACTAGAGAAGTTCTTGAAGGGTGACTTCGCCAATGAAATTCACTCACATTCATTATTGGCAAGAACTAGTTGCAATCAACGTCAACATCATGCAATAGTTCAAGGAGTCACACATTCCCTCAAAGGTAAGCAAGGGAAAAGGTAATCAACAAATCCATGGACATCATCATGTACGCTTTGCACTCCATGTCCATAGATATCCTTGTATTTGTCTCTTGTGTGTTGGGACTAACCCATGTAGGTGAGAAGAGTAAGGAAACAACAAGGATGCTCCCAACTCTTGGTGATCTTCATCAACCTTGAGCATCCACCACTACATCACCCACATGAAGTCTTCTATGACAAACCCAAGGTTAGTTTATCCCTCCTATGGGGGGATGTCACATCAAGGGGGAGCTTTACTCTAAGACTTGAGTTAGAACATCTCATAGTATGTGACAACATTAAATGCTTTATATAAAAGTGGTAACCTCACTTGTGCTTAAACGATGAGTATGACCTATGATCAAGTATTCTTACTTGGCTCCTAAGTCAATATACTCATATATAGATGACTCTGTCATCGCCAAAATGCTTGATATATGCTAGTATGTATGTGCATGTTTGCCATGATTTCATTTGACATCTTATTGTGTGAGCATGTTGGTCTGCATTTATTTATCCATTCGAGGACATCCAATTGTTGCCATTTGGCTTTTGATTTTTCTTTTGCCAATTGGATGGACAAGAATGCCTGGGACCACTCTCTAGCTATCTTTCTTTCTTGTCTCATATTCTATTCTTGCTACATCACAAAATTTGAACAAGTACTTTTCGATCCCTCTATGTGAGGAGCACTCGGAGTTCCGTATCGACAAAGGACTGACCATTAAAACCTCCCAAGTGCATCTCAGTGGAACCAACACCAAAATCTCGGTCTCACCGAATGCCTAGGGTTGATCTGGATTTTCAATCTCGGTAACACCGATTCCATATTCTCGGTTACACCGAGTTTCCCTGACAACTGACAGTTGAGAAACTCGGTGGCACCGATAATTTCGAACCGGTGTCACCGACAGCGAAGGGTATATAACCTGACGGACCCGACTTTTGAAATTCAACCGCAAAAGTCTGTTTTCCTCCAACCCTAAGCTGCCGTTCCAGATCCCCTGGTCATCGCCCTTGCCTCCCCGTGCGTCTCCGCCGTTGGGAATCGCCGCCGCCGACGGAATCTTCACCGCCGTAATCACCTTAGCGGATCCTTCACCGAATTAGGGTATGGATCCGGCCCTCTTTGCGCTCCCCGTTCGATTCATGTGCATTGGAGTTACTTTTATCGATAATCCACCGATTGCAATCCTCCCAATTCTCTAGAAATCTCAATAGCTTAGCGAACGAAAAAAAATAGGTCTAGTCGTCCGCAAAATCGAATCTCGTGATACCGAGTCAGAAAAATCGGCTCTACCGATTTTGTTTTGTACTGCTAAGGACAGTCTCGGTGAAACCGAGTGGTAATTTTTGGTGTGACCGAAATTGCTGCCAAGTTTCTGTAAAGAGTTCTGTGAGTCTCGGTGGTACCAAAACTTTTGACTCGGTGACACCAAAATCCCTTTTTGCTAAAAACTACATCTAAGGATTTCTTTGTTCAAATCTTTAAAAAATATCTGCATTTTGTGATGACTCATCCCTTCCACTCTTCTATACTCTACTTCACAGGGTCAGAGATGTCAGATGCTGAAGACAGCCAGAATGATCCCAGAGAGCAAAGTGTTGGCATGAGCTCAGACACTAGTCCTGAGGGGAGCTATGATGATGTTCCTAGCTCTCCTGATCTGCCCAAAGTTGCAACCAGGGCAAGAAGGAAGCTCAACTCAGATGAGGAAGATGAGGACTTTATTCCTAGGGAGCTGTCCAAGAAGGATAGTTGTAACACCCCTGGATCAGTGCTACAGTGATGACCATGATCAACAATAAGTCATTTTGCTAAATAGGATATGATCACTTTGAATTTAATATCTCATTTCAAATTCCTCCACCAGAAGCAATTAAATTTTATTGTGATAAATTAAAGTCTCAAACATCAAGAGAAAATTGTTGCACACTTGTTAAAAATCACAAAACAATTGTTGTTGAGGAAAACAACATCACCAAAACTATGATGTGGACCCCACCTCCAATAATAGCACCAAATTGCATTTAAAAGTGCTATTAAATTCATATGGAATATTCAAACAGATTCCAAAAATGCCCAAACTTGGTGTGTTCATGCAGAATATTGCAAGATATTAAACAGACCATGTCCCACATTTTTGCTAAAGAGATTTATGGCCAAAAAGAATTAAAACAGAAGCTGCAAAACAGAACAGAAAAAGAAAAGGAAATAAAAAGAAAAACAGACTGTGCACTTGAAGCATGTCATCTACAGTACCAGGCCCAACCCACCAGCGCGTCGTCTCCCTCCTCTCGCCCGCTTCTCTCTCTCTTTCGCGCGCTGTCGAACAGAGAGCGCGCGCGCGTGCCCGGGCCCCCCTCTCGCGCTGGGATCTTTCCCCGCTCGCGTGGATGGATAAGGGCGTTGCCCCGCACCTCTCTGGACCCGTTGGTTCACTCTCTCCCCCACTCCTTCATCCTCCTCGCCCCCTCCCGAGCGCTGCCATGGCCGCTCCTGGGTGAAGCTCGCGGCCACCGGTCCTCTCTTGACGAGCCAGCGCGTCCAAGAGCCTCGCCGGCGTCCGTTCTCTCCTCCGCACCACCGAATCGAGCTCGGGAAGCACCCACACCGTCGCCATCGTCCTTCTTCAACCTCGGACCCGAGCGTGCGCCATCGTCGATTCGTCCCTCCCCGCGAACTCCGGCTTCCCCAGTCCTTCTCTTCATCGCCGGTGAGCATCTCCTCGTGCTCCCCTGCCCCCTGTGCCCTCGTAGGCCGCCGTAGCAAGCTTGCCCCGTAGCCGAGCTCTGGCCGCCGCCGCGGTCGATGTAGCGCTCGTAGCAGAGCCACTCGAGCCGTGCCAGGGCAACCAACGAGCTCGTGGAGCTTTACTGAATCCATCCCGCGCAAGCCCCGACCGTTTTGCCCTCTGTTTGCGCGCGCCCGAACTGACCCGAGCGCCGCCGCCGCCATTATCGACGCCGTGCTCGATTCCCGCTGCCGTTGGACCAGCCACTGCCACCCAGCGACGCGGCTCGAGCTTGTGAACGCGTCGGGCCAAACCGCGCGTCAAATGGACGCCGGAGCTGGCCGGACGGGCAGCTCCCACGCCTCTGTTTAGCTCCGGCGAGTCGCCGTCGTTAGCCCGCCGACGTGGCGTCATTAGCACTAATTAATTTCACTAAGCAGTCACTGACGGATGGGCCCAGGCCATTAATTAAGCTAACTAGGATTTAATAAAACCGGTTATTAAAACTGAGACGCTGACACGCGGGACCCACCGGACCCGCTGACCAGTCAAACCTGCTGACTGGGCAAGCCCAGTCGCTGGTAGGTGGGTCCAGTGGCCCACGGCCTATGACAGCTGGGGCCCGGCTGTCAGCTTGACCAGTCAACTGGTGCTGTTGACTGCTGACGCCCTGATGACGTCAGGATGACATCATAAATGCATTTTCGAATTTATTTAATTCTGTTAATTTCAAAAATTGTTTAAATCTTTGAAAAATCATATAAAATAATATGTAGCTTAGATGAAAAAGTTTTATATATGAAAGTTGATCAGAAAAATCCCACGAATCCGGATATGCCATCCATTCATCTGTCACATGCTCCTAGCATGATGAACATGGAACTTTTCCCCTCCGGATCGTCTGTCCGATAAATCCAAAGACCCGGGAAATATCGTTAGATATTCTCCTGCTCCGTCTGATACGTGTAGTACGGCGTTAGACTACCCCTAGCACTACGTATTGCCATGTCATACATCGTGTTGCATCTATTTGCTTGTATTTATTGTTTGTTCCCCCTCTTCTCTCCGGTAGCCTCCGAGACTGACGCTGCTGCCGAGTACGACTACGCCCCTGACGACCAGCCTTTTGTAGCAGAGCAACAAGGCAAGCAAAACCCCCTTGATCATTCCGATATCACCTGTTCTTTCTCCCTCATGCTTGTATTAGATTTTGCTACTGTACTTAACAGCACCTATTCTGATGCATAGCCTGCTTTTGAATACTGCTTTCATACCTGCCTTCATATAATGTTGTAGTATAGGTATGGATAGTGTCCCCCTGTGACTCCCAGTTTGCTATTGTCGTTGCCCCTGCTTTCATCACCGTCGTCATCAAGGACTTGAAGACAGAAGACTCAGTCAACATGACTGACAAGCCGTTACCGACACATCACCTCACATACCCCGAGTGTGATACTTCGAGAGTGATTCCTCGGATATTCACCTGGGGCACTGACACACAGCCACTTTGACTTGTTACTGAATTACATGTGAAAGACGGGATTGAAGGGACAGGCGGTACCACTCTGTTAAGGTGGACCTGAGTTCCCGACAGTCTTGAGACGGGTCGTCCCCAAGGGTACCCGTGTGCAAGATGTGGTGGGATGCGCCGGTAAGGCATCCAAAGGGTTATTATGAGGCGTGGCCGGACAGTGATGTCCTTGTCACAAGCATCGAGACGGGGCGATGGGATGGAGGGACCGATCGTCACCGCAAACTATAAAGTCACTAACGGGTTTGGATATGTGATCTGAGAAGGCCTTTGGCCTCTTTCGCACTAACCACCACGCGAGAACAAAAGTGGGCACTCTATGGCGTACATTCTTCCGAAAGCTCATCAGATGTCACATGGAGCAACTCGCGCCCGGGTGGCCCGAGATAACGCATGGCGCTTGTTACTAAGGCATGCTAGGACTGATCCCGGCCGATGGCGTAACGTGTAGGATGGCGAGGGCGATGGCCCAAGACCCCGAGCCATTAGGATGTAGACTGGCGTGCTGACCTCTCTGTTGAGCCTAGGTAGGACTACGTCGTGTCGATCTGCCGAGGCCGGGTATGACCCGAAAATTGTATCCGGCCAGAGTTTATCGAGGGTGTTGGGTAAGTTTGTGCACCCCTGCAGGGAAGTTAAACTAATCGATTAGCCATGTCCATGGTAAAGGACGCTCAGAATGTATCCGGGTCTATGATAACTAGAACTGGATACTTATGATGTTACTTGAATTATTGGCTCTGGGATTGCTTTCTCGCAGGGAGTCGAGGAAGGATCTCTGGCAGGAGAGAAGAAGAAGTCCAGGAAGAGGATCATTCATGTCATGGGCAGGCCTACCTCAATGTATGAGGACCCAGCAGAGGCTGCTGCTGCCGAGGAGGAGAAGGAAGAGCCAGTTGGCAAGGCCCCTTTTAAGAATAAGAAGAAGCTCATGGCTGATGCTATGCCTAAGAATACCTCATCCAAGGGCACCAAGACTGCCCCCAAGAAAGCTGCTGCAGACAAATCCAAGAGGTTCTCTAGAGAGATACCAGCTTCCAGCAAGGACACGACCTCCACCTTTAGGGAAGCTAAGGATGATGCTATGTCAGCTTTGATGAAGCTGAGACCACACCTCCAGAGCACAATGCCAGCCACTTGCTTGCTGAGGACATGAAGAAGAGGAAGGACTCTGGTTTGAGAGAATGGAGAGCTATTGATCCATATTCACAGAGAAGGAAAACAGATGTGGACTACTGATTCTATACCAAGGAGCAACAAGATTTCTATGAAACAATCTTGCTTGATAAGAGTCCTGCTGTGAGTGACATGAGGTATGTGGATTGGAAGTATATCAAGGAGAATGAAGATTACTTCCCAAGTGTGCAAGACAACTTTCACCGCATAGGTTTGGATGAGTTTGTTGGCAAGGAATTCACTGCATGGAACGATGAAATGATCATGCAATTCTACTCTACTGCTCACTTCTATGGAGATGGTAGAATTGCATGGATGACTGAAGGAGCAAGATATGAATCAACTGTTGAGGAGTGAGTGTGACACCCTGATTTTTGGCAACTTTTTCTTTTCAAAATCTTTTCGGTTTATGCAAACTTGGTTGATTTTTAACCTTTTCAATTGATTTGGATCTTTGAATCTTTTCCCAAGCAACCCAAAACCCTCATCCCCTTGCCAAAACCTTTCCAAACCTCTCTTGGATCAATTTCCCAATACTCAATCTTTTCCAATGATCCTTTTCTCTATTTGGGAAATTAGGTCATCACTATGGGTTGTGAAGCAACCTATAGTTTGGATGATCAATAAATTCCCAAATGTTTCCCACATCTTTTCATCATCATATGATTCCATAATCTCCAAAAATATTCCCTTGAGCAATGCAAAATTTTGGGCAGAAATATTATTTCTTTTCTGACCAGAATTTGTGCATTATGAAGCAACCCCATTTTTCCTAGCTCAGAAAATTCTCAATAAATTCCCCAAGTTCCTAGGGATCCTATCTAACCCCAATATCCAAAAACATCATCTGGTCCAGTACAAATTTTGAGCAGCAGGACTCTGTCAAGTTTCTGCTTATTTTGAACCTTTGTGAAGGAAGTACAAGCTAGGGGTGCACAATTGATCTAAAATTTTTATGGCATGTGTGCACTACCAAATAACTCCTCTCCACCAAGTTTCATCATTAGCAGAGCAACTATGAGAGTGCCACAAGCTCATTTTGATTCTAGACCAGAATGGTGGTTTTCAAAGGAACCATGTTCATTTCTTCTTCAAACTTTCTCAAATTTTGCCAGTCTGTAGTCCTTCCAACCTATAGGACCCTAGACATCTCCATTGGCCCTATCTCTATCCCATTTCTTCTCCAGAACCTCCCCAAGTTGGCAGTCAGGAACTGTTGGTGAAGCTACCTCTCATTTCAGTGGCTTACTGGGCAAGCCAGTGCCACGAGGAGGTTCCAGAGTGCAAGGACAGCACTCCAGACATGGCCCGGCAGGCCAGCTCGCGTCGTGTGTGCTCGTGAACATGGTGACCGCATAGCCAGCCTGCCAAAACCGCGCTCTGGGCGCCGGCAGGCTCGGGTCTCGTCGGAGGTAGACGACCGCGTCGCCGTACGTTGTCCTAGCGTGCCGACATCGTCGTTGCCCTCCACCTGGACCCTCCAGACCCTTCTCCCTTGCCGGAATCGCCCTCGGCGGCCTCCACGGCGCTTGGGCACTGTGACACCCGTGCGGCCACAGTGAGCGAGCGGGCCGTCGTCATCCTCGCGAGCAGTCGCTTCGCCATTCAATGCCCTGCCCTCTTCCATATCGTCACCGCTCTCGGACAGCTAGCTGGCCGTCCTTGCCCCGACGACGTGGCCGCAGCTCCGGCCGCTCTAGAGATCTCGGACGCCTTCGCCTCCCGCCTATTTAAGGCCGCCCCTAGCCTCTCCGAGCTCCTCACCTCTCCTCCTCCACCTCCAATTGGCCTCCTGAGGAGCGAGCCACGGCCGAAAGGCCCTCTAGCCTCGAAATCTCACCGGAGCTCCGCCGTCTGTAGCCACCTCGCCTCCAGCATCCTCCGCTCCACCTCCGACCCAGCTGACCTCACCCTCGAGCTCAGGGCACTCCCCTGGTGCTCCTCGACCTCCTGCCCAAGCCATCCATCGCCGGAATAGCCTTCTCCGACGACCACCGAACGCCGCCGCCGCCGGAGAGGAAGGGGACGACGCCGTCCGGTCATCTCCAGTCACGCTGCGGGTACGTGCATGTTCGTCTTTGAGCGCCCGATCCATTCCCCTCAACTCCGAGCGCCGTCGCCGTCTCTGTCGCCGGCGACCGTCATCGGAGCCCCGCCCCTCCACTGTTCCCTGCTCTCTCTCTCCCTCTCTGTTTTAAAAGGGCCGACCCCACCCGTCAGCGGCTCAGCCCGCACGCGCGTGAAGGGTAAGTGGATGTGTATTCTGAAAATACGCCATCGATGTGGCCCGCTGGAGATTTTCTGATTTTCTGTTTAAGGTCATTTTTATTCAAAATTTTGACGAGACTTTGACCTTGAATAACTTTTTATTTATCACTCCAATTCAGATGATTCTTTTTGCATTATGTTGGTATTGAATCCCTTCAATTTCTGACCAAGTTTGGTATTTTTATCATATCCACAGAATATCCGGTTAACAAAAATACTTTATGTGACATTTCCAATTCCATTTTGAAAATAATTTCAGAAGGAAACTTTGGTGATTTTGAAGACCAGGAGTGTTTGAACCAGCAAGGCAAGCCATGATACCCATTTTATGTAGCATTGCATATTTTCATACATTATGCCTATTTATTTGCTATAGGTTAATACATAGTAAATTATTTAAATACTTAGTTGCTTATTGTGATGAACCACTATATTTGAAACCAACTTAGTGGTTGATCTTGAGTCACCTGTCCGGGCTTAACCATGCAACCACATTTGCCGGTATGGGACGGCCTTGACTTGGTCTGATTGCGTGCTCTTTCACCGGTACCTCCAAAGAGGGAGGGTTATGCACGCGCGCTACCCTGATCAGGTAGGCGGTGATAACCTTGTGAGCCAGTTGAGTATTGTGCCGGCGTCCCCGTTTGGGACAGTTTAGTTTGGCCACGACGGTGGCAGGTGTCATGAGGACACAGGGGCCACCCAGGGCTGGACTCCGGGGGAGGATGAATGCCGGTGGTACGATGGAAGAGTCATGGGTCAGACAGGTTTTGTTGGAGCAATGCTGGTCCACCCGAATGGGATCACGAGGCTAGGTGCTCCATAGTGTGGGTAAAGTGTGCAACCTCTGCAGAGTGTCAAATCTATTCGAATAGCCGCGTCCACGGTATTGGACAGCCCGTCCAGACCTCAGTAGGTGGTCAACCGTAACAATGTTAGTAATGATGGAAGAACTCTTCGTATGATCGGAAGTACTCGATGAGTATTCTGAGGGTCGTGGGATGACCCGGATGAGAGTAAGTTGATAACCGGTATAGTAAGTGAATTGCTTAAGTATTTTAATACCTTGATTGCCATGCTATTGTTTGCTGCATTACTTGGTTGTCGTGAGCTTGCGAGTACATTCAAAGTACTCACCTGGCGTATCATGCCAGATGCAGGAGAAGCCGAGGACGGAGGTCCTGATGGTTCATGCTACGCTAACTAGGATGTGTCCACAGCAGTGTCCCTGTGGATGGAGTTGCCGCTATGTTCCGCTACGCCGTAGAAGTACTTAGTAGTTTCCGAGGCCTCGCTATGTTGGATACATAATGTAGATACTGTCATAGCACTGGGTGTGCCCTTGGCCTCGCTAGTATTGTAAAATATGAGCTTGTACCCGATATCTATCAATAAAGTCAGTTCAGTTCTGTTCCAAGTTGTTGTGTGTTTCCAGAGGACATGATCCCTGGGCTGGAAACACTGGTAATCCGGTTCTCTGAGCCGGGGTGCCAAAACGCTTGGTATTAGAGCCAGGCTGACTGTAGGACACCCTAGTTAACCTGCGCTAGCACCGCGATTAGTATAGGGCCGTGTGTGTGCATCTCACTTGTTGCATTTGATTGCTGCATTTGATTGCATCATGATTCATTGTTTTACTAACCATGGGCATTGTGAGTGTAGATGGCACCAGTTCCATACCACTTCCATTATGAGCCTGCACCATTCTCTTTCCATGCACTGCTCCGGAACGTCTGGCTTCGACTGTACCCCCACGGCGAGGATCCAGTGTACCAGGTGTTTCGGGAGCAGCTGGCGGAGTCAGTATATGAGTATCACGCGGAGGCTTACTTGATCACGAGCTCGGACCTTGGTAGCTATTCTCGCTCTGCTAAGGGCGGAACGGCTTCTACTCCGGAGCTGGCGATCCAGTTTGCTGTGATGGAGGCTCTCACTGACTTGCGCTTCCATGAGGTCGAGATGCAGACTCATCCAGGTTTCTTCCACTATCCCACCCTGTCGCCTACGACAGGGCGAGTCATTTTTGCTCCTGTTGACCCGGCATGTGATCGTGCGACTGCTGTGCTGTCTCGCTATCTGAACACCAGTTATCGTATGATCATATCCCTGGCTGAGGAGCTGTCTCGTGTCCTGGCGGCACTTGCTGCCGCGACCTCAGTGCCACCTCCACCTCAGCCTATCTTTCCACCTATATATCCACCACCAGTTCCACCTCCACCCAGGTTTGAGGCTCCTTCTAGCTCTACGGTGCCACCAGGCTTTTTGTCCGGTATCCGTCGTGAGACTATCGCAGAGTGGGCCTCACTCCTAGCCACCCCAGCCGCTCCGATGCTGAGGCATCATGCTTCTTCTTCCCCAGAAGGAGGACCATCCCAGCAGCGTCGTAGTGTTTCCTTTGATCCGGAGGATGAGATCCATATCATCAGTTCCGACTCCGACTCAGGATCAGATGACGAGGAGTCTTTAGTCTGTCAGTGTTCATGCCATCCACGCCACTAGAGTAGAGGCTTGAGTTGTTGAGCATGCATCTTTGCATATGTCAACTGCCGTATGAGTAGTCTATCCATGATATCCCCCTACTAGCTTGCCATGTATGACGTTGGGTTATCTTGTATAATTATGCTATTTGCTTTATTCGCCTTTTTTTTTGCATATTTTCTCTCTGGTGTCACACTGCTGTGTTTCCCTTATGGATGTTGCTCATCGATTCGGTATTCTGCAATGGGAACCAATTTAGGATGAAGAGAAGTTGTAGCCAAGGCGGTGATGGAACCCCCGTCCGTCGATCCGCTAGACAGGCATGACAACAACCAGAAGATTTACCACCTCCACCACCCCAAGCACCGACCACTGACCAGATTATGAGAATGTTTGAGGAAAAGAGAAATCAGGATCTTATGGAATTCCTGAAAAGCATGCAGGCTATGGTAGGTCAGAATAGCCACCACAACGGAACCCACTCTAGGTTGTCTGATTTCCAGCGCACTAAGTCACCCAATTTCGGTCAAGCTGTGGACCCGATAGAGGCTGATGATTGGCTAAGGACTATGGAGAAGAAGCTGGACATAGCCCGACGTGAAGAATCAGACAAGGTTCCTTTTGCCACTCACTATCTGGAAGGGCCAGCAGCTATTTGGTGGGACAATACAAAGGTAACATGGCCTTCTGGAGAGGATATCACCTGGGAGAAGTTCAAGGAGGCATTCCGCAAATATCACATCCCTACGGGCATTATGAAGGTGAAGCAAAGGGAGTTCCTTGCTTTCACGCAAGGAAACCTGTCTGTGGCAGAATATCTGAATAAGTTCAACAACTTGGAATGGTACTCTACCCATGACGTGTCCACTGAAGAACGGAAGATAGACCGGTTCCTGGGAGGACTAAACCACACTCTTCGTTGTCAGCTCTGCATGTTGGATTTTCCGGACTTCCAGACCTTGGTGAACAAGGCTTTCATAGCCGAAAGAGAGCATAAGTCCGGGTACGATGACCGCAAGCAGAAGTTTGAACCTCAGAAGGACAACCGTGAGCCGTTTGCGCAGAAGCCACGTACTTGGTAGCCAGGCCCATCGGAATACAAGCCTACATGGAGCAGTAGCAACACCAACAACAAGACTGTGAGCCAGAACAAGACCTTCGACAAACAGCCAGTGATGAAGGACTACCGCCGCAACAACACCTGCTTCACTTGCGGCCAAAGCGGACACTACTCCAAACAGTGTCCCGCCAACAACGGGAAGCCGTCCTCCGACGTCAAGCCACATGTCAACAATATTGGGCACCGTCCCAATCATAACTTCAGCCACGGACGCATCCACCATATCTCCGCTGAGGAAGCCTGCGAAGCTCCAGAAGTAGTCCTCGGTATGTTCTCTGTTAACGACATACCCGCAGTAATTTTATTTGATTCCGGGGCTTCCCATTCGTTTATTTCACGGAATTTTGCCACCCTGCACAAGTTTCCTCCTTCGATTTTGGACAAGATCATGGTGGTACAATCCCCTGGCTCCCTACTCAGAACAAATCTGATATACAGAGATCTAGAAATTTTGATACATAGAGTTAAATTTCCAGCTGCACTCATTGCCATTGAATCTTCGGGATTGGATGTAATACTGGGGATGGACTGGCTGACACCGCACCAGGTGTGCATCAACTGTGCCACCAGGACAGTAACCCTCGTTAATCCGACAGGACAAACAGTCCAATTCCTTGCCAGCAAGATGATGTCGAAAAAGGGAATGGCATACCAGGCTACCGGTATGGATATGAACTTGATTCCGGTAGTTTGAGAATTTTTGGATGTATTTCCTGAGGAATTACCAGGGATGCTACCCGACCGGGAATTGGAGTTTGCAATCGAAGTGGTTCCCGGTACCACCCCAATTTACAAGAAATACTACTGTATGCCAGGTCCAGAGTTGGCGGAACTCAAAAAGCAGCTGGATGAACTGTTGCAAAAAGGGTATATTTGCCCAAGCATCTCACCATGGGGATCACCGGTACTATTCATCAAAAAGAAGGATGGAAGTCTGCGAATGTGCATAGACTATCACCAGCTGAATGAGGTCACTATCAAGAATAAGTACCCGCTTCCTCGCATTGACGACTTGTTCGATCAACTAAACGGAGCACGGGTATTCTCCAAGATTGACCTCTGAACCGGGTATCATCAGCTGAAAATCAGAAAATAAGATATATCTAAGACAGCTTTCACCACCCGATATGGACTGATGAGTTTACAGTCATGTCATTCGGACTAACGAATGCTCCAGCTTACTTCATGAGCATGATGAACAAAGTCTTCATGGACTTTCTGGATAAATTCGTGGTGGTGTTCATCGATGACATCCTGATATATTCAAAGGATGAAGAAGAGCATAAACAACACCTCCGTGCAGTCTTGGAAAGGCTGAGAACCCATCGTCTGTACGCCAAGTTCAGTAAGTGTGAATTTTGGCTAAAAGAAGTGGGATTTCTGGGGCACATTCTGTCAGAACAAGGAGTAGCAATTGACCCCAGCAAGGTAACGGTGGTATTGAATTGGAAGACACCAGCCTCGGTGACCGAAGTCCATAGCTTCCTGGGATTGGCAGGCTACTATCGTCGTTTTATAGAAGGCTTCTCTAAGATAGCCAAGCCACTGACGGAATTGCTCAAGAAAAACCAAAGGTTCGTCTGGATGCCGGAATGTGACAGTAGTTTTCTGGAGCTAAAGACAAGGCTGACTACAGCACCTGTCTTAGTTCTTTCGGACATCAACAAGAGTTTCGATATATACTGCGACGCTTCCAGATGAGGAATCGACTGCGTATTGATGCAAGAAGGAAAGGTTGTAGCATATGCATCCAGACAGCTATGACCCCATGAGGAGAACTACCCCAAGCATGACTTGGAATTAGCAGCCGTGGTTCATGCCTTAAAGATTTGGAGGCATTACCTTATCGGACAACGTTGTGAAATATACACGGACCATAAGAGTCTCAAGTATATTTTCACTCAACCTGACCTAAATCTCAGGCAACGAAGATGGCTTGAACTAGTCAAGGACTATGACATTGGAATAAACTATCATCCGGGAAAAGCTAACGTGGTCGCTGATGCTCTCAGCAGAAAGCAGGGCACGGTAAATGTACTAATGGGAAGTCTCCATCCAAGGTTACAAGAAGAGTTCGCTGAACTCAATATGGTGCTATGCGGCCCAACTACCCTGGATACTTTGGAAATTATTCCAACACTTATGGAAGAGATTAAGAAGGCCCAAGAGCCAGATGAAGAAATCAAAGAGATTAAGGAGTTGATTCCGAAAGAGAGGGCCAAGTCTTTTCGAGTAGATGATCAAGGTACCTTGTGGTTTGAGAAGCGGATATGCGTGCCCGACCAGAACAATTTGAGGTAGCAGATACTCTGAGAAGCTCATGAGTCCGCATACTCTATTCACCCGGGAGGCACCAAGATGTATCAGGATCTTGGTGGCCAGGAATGAAACGGGATATAGCATACTATGTCGCCTACTGTGACATCTGCAACAAGGTTAAGGCTGAGCACCAGAAACCCGCTGGGCTACTGCAACCTTTACCGGTTCCCCAGTGGAAGTGGGACGACATATGTATGGATTTCATTGTTGGGCTACCCAGGTCCACGAGAGGCAATGATGCTATCTGGGTCATTGTGGATATACTCACGAAAGTGGCTCACTTTATTCCGGTAAAGACCACTTTCAATGCAAATCAGTTGGCACAGCTCTACATGTCCCGGATAGTCAGCCTCCATGGAGTACCCAAGTCTATCACCTCAGATAGAGGCTCACTATTCACCTCCGCATTTTGGCTGAAATTGCATCAAGCTTTGAGAACCATGCTGAAGCACAGCACGGCGTATCATCCGCAGACAGATGGATAGACCGAACGGGTAAACCAGATACTGGAGGATATGCTTCGGTCCTGTGCCCTCACCCATGGACCCAAATGGGAAGATAGCTTACCCTACGCGGAATTCTCCTATAACAACAGCTATCAGTCAAGTCTGAAGATGTCACCGTTTGAGGCACTATACGGGCGGAAGTGCCGCACCCCCTTAAATTGGTCCCAGACAGGAGATAGCCGTATCTTCGGCACGGAATTGATGCTCGAGGCTGAGAAGCAGGTCAAGGATATTCAGGAGCGCCTTCAAGCAGCCAAGTCCCGTCAAAAGAGCTATTACGACCCAAAGCACTGGGAATTAACTTTTGAACCCGGGGAATATGCTTATCTCCGAGTAACCCCCATGAAAGGAGTAAAGAGGTTTCATACCCGAGGGAAGCTTGCACCAAGGTATATCGGTCCCTTTCCAGTGATCGCAAGAAGAGGCAGAGTGGCTTACCAGTTGGAATTACCATCAGAGTTATCAGAGGTGCACGATGTTTTCCATATATCACAGCTAAGAAAGTGCATTGCACCACCAGTCAAACAAGCGGATATGAGTGAGTTAGAGCTAGCTAAAGACCTAACCTATGAAGAGAAGCCTGTCAGGATCCTGGATGAAATGGAAAGAACTACTAGGAGTAAGGTGATCAGATTCTACAAGGTGCTATGGGAGCACCACACTCAGGAAGAGGCTACATGGGAAAGAGAAGATTTCCTGAGATCTGCATATCCGTACTTGTTCCCTGAGCAACCGAATCTCGAGGACGAGATTCATTCTAAGGGGAGGGGGGTAGGTTTGTGACACCCTGATTTTTGGTAACTTTTTCTTTTCAAAATCTTTTGGGTTTAATTGCAAACTTGGTTGATTTTTAACCTTTTCAATTGATTTGGATCTTTGAATCTTTTCCCAAGCAACCCAAAACCCTCACCCCCTTGCCAAAACCTTTCCAAACCTCTCTTGGATCAATTTCCCAATACTCAATCTTTTCCAATGATCCTTTTCTCTATTTGGGAAATTAGGTCATCACTATGGGTTGTGAAGCAACCTATAGTTTTGACGATCAATAAATTCCCAAATTTTTCCCACATCTTCTCATCATCATATGATTCCATAATCTCCAAAAATATTCCCTTGAGCAATGCAAAATTTTGGCCAGAAATATTATTTCTTTTCTGACCAGAATTTGTGCATTATGAAGCAACCCCATTTTTCCTAGCTCAGAAAATTCACAATAAATTCCCCAAGTTCCTAGGGATCCTATCTAACCCCAATATCCAAAAACATCATCTGGTCCAGTACAATTTTTGAGCAGCAGGACTCTGTCAAGTTTCTGCTTATTTTGAACCTTTGTGAAGGAAGTACAAGCTAGGGGTGCACAATTGATCTAAATTTTTTATGGCATGTGCACACTACCAAATAACTCCTCTCCACCAAGTTTCATCATTAGCAGAGCAACTATGAGAGTGCCACAAGCTCATTTTGATTCTGGACCAGAATGGTGGTTTTCAAAGGAACCATGTTCATTTCTTCTTCAAACTTTCTCAAATTTTGCCAGTCTGTAGTCCTTCCAACCTAGAGGACCCTAGACATCCCCATTGTCCCTATCTCTATCCCATTTCTTCTCCAGAACCTCCCCAAGTTGGCAGTCAGGAACTGTTGGTGAAGCTACCTCTCATCTCAGTGGCTTACTGGGCAAGCCAGTGCCACGACGAGGTTCCAGAGTGCAAGGACAGCACTCCAGACACGGCCCAGCAGGCCAGCTCGCGCCGCGTGTGCCCGTGCACATGGTGACCGCGTAGCCAGCCTGCCAAAACCACGCTCTGGGCGCCGGCAGGCTCGGGTCTCGTCGGAGGTTGACGACCGCGTCGCCGTACGTTGTCCTAGCGTGCCGACATCATCGTTGCCCTCCACCTGGACCCTCCAGACCCTTCTCCCTCACCGGAATTGCCCTCGGCGGCCGCCACGGTGCTCGAGCACTGTGACACCCATGCGGCCACAGTGAGCGAGCGGGCTGTCGTCTTCCTCACGAGCAGTCGCTTCGCCATTCAATGCCCTGCCCTCTTTCATCTCGTCGCCGCTCCCAGACAGCCAGCTGGCCGTCCTTGCCCCGACGATGTGGCCGCAGCTCCGGCCGCTCTAGAGAGCTTGGACGCCTTCGCCTCCTGCCTATTTAAGGCCGCCCCCAGCCTCTCCGAGCTCCTCACCTCTCCCCCTCCACCTCCAATTGGCCTCCTGAGGAGCGAGACACGGCCGAGAGGCCCTCTGGCCTCAAAATCTCACCGGAGCTCCGCCGTCTGTAGCCACCTTGCCTCCAGCATCCTTCGCTCCACCTCCGACCCAGCTGACCTCACCCTCGAGCTCAGGCACTCCCCTGGTGCTCCTCGACCTCCTGCCCAAGCCATCCATCGCCGAACAGCCTTCTCCGGCGACCACCCGAACGCCGCCGCTGCCGGAGAGGAATGGGACGACGCCGTCCGGCCATCTCCAGTCACGCTGCGGGTACGTGCGTGTTCGTCTTCGAGCACCCGATCCATTCCCCTCAACTCCGAGCGCCGTCGCTGTCTCTATCGCCGGCGACCGTCGCCGGAGCCCTGCCCCTCCTCTTTTCCCTGCTCTCTCTAAATACGCCATCGACGTGGCCCGCTAGAGATTTTCTGATTTTCTGTTTAAGGTCATTTTTATTCAGAATTTTGACCAGACTTTGACCTTGAATAACTTTTTATTTATAACTCCAATTCAGATGATTCTTTTTTGCATTATGTTGGTATTGAACCCCTTCAATTTCTGACCAAGTTTGGTATTTTTATCATATCCACAGAATATCTGGTTAACAAAAATGCTTTATGTGACATTTCGAATTCCATTTTGAAAATAATTTCAGAAGGAAACTTTGGTGATTTTGAAGACCAGGAGTGTTTGAACCACCCAACAGAGCAAGGCATGATACCCATTTTATGTAGCATTTTCATAGCATTGCATATTTTCATACATTATGCCTATTTATTTGCTATAGGTTAATACATAGTAAATTATTTAAATACTCAGTTGCTTATTGTGATGAACCACTATATTTGAAACCAACTTAGTGGTTGATCTTGAGTCACCTGTCTGGGCTTAACCGTGCAACCACATTTGCCGGTATGGGACGGCCTTGACTTGGTCTGATTGCGTGCTCTTTCATCGGTACCTCCAAAGAGGGAGGGTTATGCACGCGCGCTACCCTGATCAGGTAGGCGGCGATAACCCTGTGAGCCAGTTGAGTATTGTGCCGACGTCCCCGTTTAGGACAGTTTAGTTTGGCCACGATGGTGGCATGTGTCATGAGGACACAGGGGCCACCCAGGGCTGGACTCCGGGGGAGGATGAGTGCCAGTGGTACGATGAAAGAGTCATGGGTCAGATAGGTTTCGTTGGAGCAATGCTGGTCCACCCGAATGGGATCACGAGGCTAGGTGCTCCATAGTGTGGGTAAAGTGCGCAACCTCTGCAGAGTGTCAAATCTATTTGAATAGCCGCGTCCACGGTATTGGACAGCCCATCCAGACCTCAGTAGGTGGTCAACCGTAACAATGTTAGTAATGATGGAAGAACTCTTTGTATGATCAGAAGTATTCGATGAGTATTCTGAGGGTCGTGGGATAACCCGGATCAGAGTAAGTTGATAACCGGTACAGTAAGTGAATTGCTTAAGTATTTTAATACCTTGATTGCCATGCTATTGTTTGCTGCATTACTTGGTTGTCGTGAGCGTGCGAGTACATTCAAAGTACTCACCTGGCGTATCATGCCAGATGGAGGAGAAGCCGAGGACGGAGGTCCTGATGGTTCATGCTATGCTAACTAGGATGTGTCCACAACAGTGTCCCTGTGGATGGAGTTGCCGCTATGTTTTGCTACGCCGTAGAAGTACTTAGTAGTTTCCGAGGCCTCGCTATGTTGGATAAATAATGTAGATACTGTCATAGCACCGGGTGTGCCCTTGGCCTCGCTAGTATTGTAAAATATGAGCTTGTACCCGATATCTATCAATAAAGTCAGTTCAGTTCTGTTCCAAGTTGTTGTGTGTTTCCAGAGGACATGATCCCTGGGCTGGAAACACTGGTAATCCGGTTCTCTGAGCCGGGGTGCCATAGTGGGCTACCATCTTAGGAGTCCCACAGGTGGAAGATGGTGACATCAACATCTACAATGAGCCCAAGGCTAGCCACAATGCTATGAAGAACATGTACAATGAGGTCCCTACTCCACATGTGAAGTCTCACAGGCTAGGATCCATTTACTTCCTCCAGGCTGGCCTATGCACTATCAACACCATCTTGAGGCATACCTTGATGCCTAAGTCTAGAGATGAGAAGATGATCAGAGGCTATTCCATCAACATGCTGCTCCATCTAGATCAACATACAAGATTCAGAATGATGGATTTGATAGTAGAGACTGTGAAGAGGGTTGCTGCTTATCAGAAGCATTCTTGCTGCTATGCACCCTACATCCAGATGCTTATCAACTCCAAGCTGGAGAAGCACATCTTTGCTTTTGACAGACCACATTTGCCACTACTGCCAGATCTAGAAGATAATGTTGTGGTGATGGACCCAGATCATCCCACTTTAGCTATAGCACAGGCACATGCAGAGGCAGCCAGAGACTCCAGTTCTCAGGTGCCCAGGTCTAGGAGTGAGCAGATGGATCTCCTTTTTAGCTCTGTGCTCAGCATTCAGAAGGACATCAGTGAGATATTGAAGAACCAGGCAAGCCTCTCGAGGATTGTTGATGACAAGTTTCACACTCTCAACAACAAGGTGGATGAGCTCACAGTGACTGTGACTGAGCTCAAGAAGGAAGTTGATGCAGTGCCTAGCCCTCATTCTACAGATGATGATGATGATGAGGATCGTGCACCTCTCAGGCCCAACACTCAGTTCACTACTCAGGCTAGATCAGCTACAGTGCCAGCTTCAGAGTTGCGACCTTCTTCATCAGCACCTGCTACAGCTTCTTCAGCTCCATCAGCTCCTCCAGTTCCTCCAGTTGCTACACCGACTCCGTCCATGGCATCTGCCAACATCTTCGCTGATGCCGTTCTCTCGACTCCTTCATCAACCACTGGAGGAGATCAGCCCCAGAAGAACGATTAGCTATATACCTTTGAACTTTTTGGTAACTTGTTGCCAAAGGGGGAGAAGATGTATATAGATCTTTAGGCTTCAAGAGAGAGAGCGTTGGTTTTTATCGCTTTTCAAAACATTTGATATCTTTTGGTTTGGTTGTGTTAAACTTTGTTGGTGTTTGATCATACACTTGATGTGTATTGCTACTACTTCCTATCATTATGATGCTTATGAGACAGTCATTCACCATTACTTGATTGTGTTGTGCTATGATATTCATTCTTATTATTCTCGCACACCACCAAGTTGTATGTGACATGAAAGAGCGCCCCATGTACCTAATCGATTGTGCATTTGCATTCAAACGCAAATTTAAAACAATGCACAAATTTAGGGGGAGCTCTTGCTTATCACATAATTCTCAAAGCGACAATTATATTCATTGATTATATCATATGTCGAAGCTTTGATTTATATGTTGTCATCAATTACCAAAAAGGGGGAGATTGAACGTACATTTGCTCCCTTGGTGGTTTTGGTAATTAATAACAACATATATGTCATTGAACTAATTTTCCACTAAGTATATCTCAGGAAAAGTTCAATGATAGGGATGGCAAAAGGATTGTGGAGAAACCCCAAGATGCAAGGAAATGGATTGACAAAGCTTAAAGCAAGAAGACTCTACATTTTACTTTGTGAGAAATCACTTTGAGTCCATAGGAAAGCCAATACTATTAAAAGGGGGTAAGGTACTGTGGGTGAACAAGATGCTCCACGTGCACAAGTGATAGTCACCAAAAACACCCACAAACTCTTCCACAAATGTCTGTCCAAGCCATTCATGAAAATCGGTGCAACTAACAATTCCCACTCGGTGCCGCCGATTCCCAAACTCAGACAGACCCATGCCAAACCCTAGCCATTCCGTGCAACCGATTCTGCATCGGTGCCACCGAGTTTGGTTGCCAACTTTCTGTTACCTCATTTCATAAAGTCGGTCTTATCGAGTTTTTTGGATCGGCGTCACCAAGTTGTGCAATCCGACCGTTGGTCACCTAATCGGTACAACCGAGAATTATATATCGGTCTCATCGAGATTCAAAAGTTACTACCTTTTGGTCACTTCGGTACCATCGAATTTTACACTTCGGTGTCACCAAGTTGGTCACTTTAGGTGTAACGGTTGGATTTTTGGGGATGCCTATATATACCCCTTCACCACCACCCACTCGCAAGAGAAGCACTCAGAACTATTCCATACTTGCCCCATCCTATTTTCTAAGAGAGAGACACCTACTCATGTGTTGAGATCAAGCTATTCCACTCCATCCATATGAATCTTGATCTCTAGCCTCCCCAAGTTGCTTTCCACCAAATCAATCTCTTCCACCATAGCCAAATCTGTGAGAGAGTGATTGTGTATTGAGGAGTCTATCATCTTGAAGCACAAGAGCAAGGAGTTCATCGACATTGCCGAGCCTATTACCTTTTGGAGGGTGGTGCCTCCTAGATTGGTTAGGTGTCACTTGGGAGCCCCCTACTTCGTGTTGTGGAGTTGAACCAAGAAGTTTGTACGGGCAAGGAGATCGCCTACTTCGTGAAGATCTACCCATAGTGAGGCTAGTCCTTCGTGGATGGAAGCCGTTATGGAATAGTCAAGGTTGATACTTCGTGGACCCTTATGGGTGGAGCCCTCCATGGACTCTCGCGACCATTACCCTCTGTGGGTTGAAGACTCCATAAATGTGGACGTACGATAGCACCACCTATCGGAACCATGGGAAAAATCTTCGTGTCTATAAATTGCGTTTGATCTTCCTTCCTACCCTCTACTACATATGCTTGTTGTTACTTTCCGCTGCTATATTCTTAGACATGCATGTGTAGGGTGTACTTGACTTGCTATCATTGCTAAAATCTGCCAACACTTAAAATTGGGAAAAGGTAGAATTTTTATTTGGTCAAGTAGTCTAATCACCCCCCTCTAGACATACTTTCGACCCTACAGGCGTTGATATTCAGATTGCTTCCCTCCTTAGTCTTTTCTTGATTCAGCGGTATTATGGGATGAAGCGGCTCAGACCAACCTTACTCGTCCACGTACGAGAGACCGGTTCCATCGACTGACATGTAACTTTGTTGCATAAGATGGCTGGCGGGTGTCTGTCTCTCCCACTTTAGTTGAATTGGATTTAACAGAGGCGGTCCTTGTAGAAGGTGAAATAGCAACTTGTATATCACTGTTATGGTTTTGCGTAGGTAAGAATCGTTCTTGCTAGATACCCATAGCAGCCACATAAAATATGCAACAACAAATTAGAGGACGTCTAACTTGTTTTTGCAGGGTATGTTGTGATATGATATGGCCAGAAACATGATGAGATATATGTGATGATCATGTTTTGTATAGATTATCACGACTTGCATGTCAATGAGTACGGCAACCGACAAGAGCCATAGGGTTGTCTTTAATTTATTTTTGCCTTTTTGCTTTACTTTATCGCTATGAGTTAGCAATAGTTGTAGAAGCAATAGTTGGCGCGACAACCTCATGCCGACACGTTGATGGAGATCAAGATGATGGAGATCATGGTGTCATGCCGGTGACAATGGAGATCATGTCGGTGCTTTCAAGATGGAGATCAAAAGCACAAGATCATGACCATATCATGTCACTTATGATTTGCATGTGATGTTAATCCATTTATGCACCTTGTTTTGCTTAGGACGACGGTAGCATTATAAGGTGATCCCTCACTAAAATTTCAAGATAAAATTGTGTTCTCCCTGAGTGTGCACCGTTGCAAAAGTTCGTCGTTTTGAGACACCACGTGATGATCGGATGTGATAGACTCTACATTCACATACAACGGGTGCAAGCCAGTGTTGCACATGCGGAACACTCAGGTTAAACTTGACGAGCCTAGCATGTACAGACATGGCCTCGAAACACAAGAGACGGAAAGGTCGAACATGAATCATATAGTAGATATGATCAACATGGATATGTTCACCATTGAAACCACCTCATCTCACGTGATGATCAGACTTGGGTTGGTGAATTTGGATCATGTAGCACTCGAATGACCGGAGGGATGTCAATTTGAGTGGGAGTTTTTAAGTAATATGATTAACTAAACTCATTATCTTGAACAATAGTCTAAGTTGTCTTGCAAATTTTATGTTGTAGATCAATGGCTCGCGCAGTATTTCCCCTGAATTTCAATGCATTCCTAGAGTAAGCTAAGCTGAAAGATGACAGAAGTAACTTTGTAGACTGGGCCCGTAATCTGAGGATTATCCTCACGGCTTCCCAAAAGGCTTATGTCCTTGATGCACCGCTCGGTGAGCCACCCGCTCTAGTGTCGTCTCCAGATGTTGCGAGCACCTGGCAGTCGCGTTCGGATGATTACTCAATAGTTCAGTGTGCTATGTTGTATGGCTTAGAGCCGGGACTTCAAAGGCATTTTGAACGTCATGGAGCGTATGAGATATTCCAAGAGTTGAAGTTTATCTTTGAGAAGAATGCGGATCGAGAGGTATGAGACCTCCGATAAATTCTATGCTTGCAAAATGGAGGAGAACGGGTCTGTTAGTGAACACATACTCAGAATGTCTGGGTATTCCAACTGTCTGGCTGAGTTGGGAATTGCCCTCCCGCCGAAGGCGATCACTGACAGATTTCTTCAATCACTGTCACCTAGCTACAAGAGCTTTGTGTTGAACTATAACGTGCAAGGGATGAACAAGTCAGTCGCCGAGCTGTTTGCGATGCTGAAAGTCACTGAGTGTGAAATCCAGAAGGAGCATCAAGTGTTGATGGTCAATAAAACCACTAGCTTCAAGAAGAATGACAACGGCAAGAAGGGTAACTCCAAGAAGAGTGGCAAAGCAGTTGCCCCTCCCGTTAAGAAACCCAAGGCTGGACCCAAGCCAGAAACCGAGTGCTTTCATTGCAAGGGTAATGGCCACTGGAAGCGTAACTGCCCCAAGTATCTGGCCAACATGAAGGCAGACAACAGCAAACAAGGTATATATGATATACATGTTATTGGTGTGTACCTTACCAACTCTCGTTGTAGTGCCTGGGTATTTGATATCGGTTCGGTTGCTCACATTTGCAACTCAAAACAGGAACTGCGCAATAGACGGAGGCTGGCAAAGGACGAAGTGACGATGCGCATGGGAAATGGTTCCAAGGTTGATGTGATCGCCGTCGGCACGCTCGCTCTTCGATTACCATCGGGATTAGTGATGAACCTGAATAATTGTTATTTAGTGCCTGCATTAAGCATGAACATTATATCTGGATCTTGTTTATTGCGAGACAGTTACTCATTTAAATCAGAGAATAATGGTTGTTCTATTTATGAGTAATATCTTTTATGGTCATGCACCCAATGTGAGGGGTTTATTCTTATTGAATCTCGATAGTGATGATACACATGTTCATAACATTGATGCCAAAAGATGTAGAGTTGATAATGATAGCACCACTTTCTTGTGGCACTACCGCTTAGGTCATATTGGTGTAAAACGCATAAAGAAACTCCATGCTAATGGACTTTTAGAGTCACTTGATTTTGAATCACTTGATACATGTGAAGTTGTGAACCATGCCTCATGGGCAAGATGACTAAGACCCCGTTCTCTGGAACAATGGAACGGGTAAGTGACTTATTGGAAATCATACATACTGATGTGTGCGGTCCAATGAGCATTGAGGCGCACGGTGGATATTGTTATTTTCTCACCTTCACCGATGACTTAAGTAGATATGAGTATATTTACTTAATGAAACATAAGTCTAAAACGTATAAGAAGTTGAGAATCATCGTAACAAGAAGATTAAATTCCTACGATCTGGTCGAGGAGGGGAATATCTGAGTTATGAGTTTGGAAATCACTTAAGACAATGTGGAATTGTTTCACAGTTGACGCCACCTGGAACACCACATCGTAATGGTGTGTCCGAACGTCGTAATCGAACCTTATTGGATATGGTGCGGTCTATGATGTCTCTTGTTGATTTTCCACTATCGTTTTGGGGTTATGCGTTAGAGACAGATGCATTCACTTTAAATAGGGCACCATCTAAATCCATTGAGACGATGCCGTATGAACTATGGTTTGGCAAGAAACCAAAGTTGTAGTTTCTTAAAGTTTTGGGATGCGATGCTTATGTCAAAAAGCTTCAGCCTGAAAAGCTGGAACCCAAAGCGGAGAAATGCATCTTCATAGGATACCCAAAAGAGACGGTTGGGTACACCTTCTATCTCAGATCCGAAGGCAAAGTGTTTGTCGCTAAGAACGGGTCATTTCTTGAGAAAGAGTTTCTCTCGAAAGAATTGAGTGGGAGGAAGATAGAACTTGATGAGGTTGTTGAACCTTCACTTCAACCAGAGAGTAGCGCAGTGTAGAAAGTTGTTTCTGTGGAGCCTACATAGTTGGAGAGGAAGCTAATGATAGTGATCATGAAGCTTCAGATCAAGTTACCATCGAACCTCGTAGGTCGACAAGGGCATGTAATGCTCCTGAGTGGTACGGTAACCCTGTCTTAGAGGTCATGTTGTTGGACAACGATGAACCTACGAGCTATGGAGAAGCGATGGTGGGCTCGGATTATGACAAATGGTTAGAGGCCATGAAATCCGAGATAGGATCCATGTATGAAGACAAAGTGTGGACTTTGGAAGTATTACCTGAAGGGCGGAAGGCCATTCATAATAAATGGATCTTTAAGAGGAAGACGGACGCGGACGGTAATGTCACCATCTATAAAGCTCGACTTGTGGCAAAGGGTTTTTCACAAGTTCAAGGAATTGACTACGATGAGACTTTCTCTCCCGTGGTCATGCTTAAGTCCGTCAGAATCATGTTAGCAATAGCTGCATTTTTCGATTATGAAATTTGGCAGATGGATGTCAAAACAGCGTTCCTCAACGGTTTCCTTGAGGAAGAGTTGTATATGATGCGACCAGAAGGTTTTGTCGATCCAGAGAATGCTGACAAGGTTTGCAAGCTCCAGTGATCCATTTATGGACTGGTGCAGGCATCTCGGAGTTGGATTAAGCGCTTTGATGAGGTGATCAAAGCGTTTGGCTTTATACAAGTTTACGAAAAAGCTTGTATTTACAAGAAAGTGAGTGGGAGCTCTATAGTGTTTCTAATATTATATGTGGATGACATATTGCTAATTGGAAACAATATATAATTTTTGGAAAGCGTAAAGTAATATTTGAACAAGAGTTTTTCAATGAAGGACCTAGGAGAAGCTGCTTTCATATTTGGCATCAAGATCTATAGAGATAGATCAAGACGCTTAATAGAGCTTTCACAGAGCACATACCTTGATAAAGTTTTGAAGAAGTTCAAAATGGATCAGTCCAAGAAAGGGTTCTTGCCTGTGTTACAAGGTGTGAAGTTGAGTAAGACTCAATGCCCAGTGAATGCAGAGGATAGAGAAAAGATGAGTGTCATCCCCTATGCTTCAGTCATAGGCTCTATCATGTATGCAATGTTGTGCACAAGACCAGACATCAGCCTTGCCATAAGTATGGCTAGAAGGTTTCAAAGTAATCCAGGAGTGGATCACTGGACGACGGTTAAGAATATCCTAAAGTACCTAAAAAGGACTGAGTAAATGTTTCTCGTTTATGGAGGTGATCAAGAGCTCATCGTAAAGGGTTACGTCGATGCAAGCTTTGACACTGGTCCGATGACTCTAAGTCTCAAACCGGATACGTATTTGTTCTCAATGGCGGAGCGGTAAGCTGGTGCAGTTCCAAGCAAAGTGTGGTAGCTGATTCTACATGTGACGCGGAGTACATAGCTGCTTCGGAGGCGGCGAAGGAAGGTGTCTGGATGAAGCAGTTCATGACGGATCTTGGAGTTGTGCCCAGTGCACTGGACCCAATGACTCTGTTCTGTGACAACACTGGTGCCATTGCTCTAGCCAAGGAACCAAGGTTTCACAAGAGGACCAGACACATAAAGCGACGCTTCAATTTCATCCGCGATTACATCGAGGGAGGAGACATAAGTATTTGCAAAGTACACACGGATCTGAATATTGCAGATTCACTGACTAAGCCTCTTCCACGAGGGAAACATGATCGACACCAGAACTGTATGGGTGTTAGATTCATTACAATGTAAATCACATAGTGATGTGAGATAGATTATTGACTCTAGTGCAAGTGGGAGAATGTTGGAAATATGCCCTAGAGGAAATAATAAAATGGTTATTATTATATTTCCTTGTTCATGATAAATGTTTATTATCCATGCTAGAATTGTATTGATTGGAAACTCAAATACATGTGTGGGTACATAAACAACAATGTGTCCCTAGTAAGCCTCTGATGGACTAGCTCATTGATCAAAGATGGCTATGGTTTCCTAGTCATAGACATGAGTTGTCATTTGATAACGGGATCACATCATTAGGAAAATGATGTGATGGACAAGACCCAAACTATGAATGTAGCATATGATCCTGTCAGTTTATTGCTATTGTTTTCTACATGTCGAGTATGTGTTCCTATGACCATGAGATCATGTAACTCACTGACACCGGAGGAGTACGTTATGTGTATCAAATGTCACAACATAACTGGGTGAGTATAAAGATGCTCTACAGGTATCACCGAGGGTGTCTGTTGAGTTAACATGGATCAAGACTGGGATTTGTTGCTCCGTGTGACGGAGAGGTATCTCAGGGCCCACTCGGTAATACAACATCATAATGAACCTTGCAAGCAAAGTGACTAAAGAGTTAGCCATGGGATCTTGTATTACGGAACGAGTAAAGAGACTTGCCGGTAACGAGATTGAACTAGGTATGGAGATACCGACGATCGAATCTCGAGCAAGTAACATACCGATAAACAAAGGGAACAACGCACGGGATTAACTGAATCCTTGACATAGAGGTTCAACCGATAAAGATCTTCATAGAATATGTAGGAGCCAATATGGGCATCCAGGTCCCGCTATTTGTTATTGACCGTAGAGGTGTCTCGGTCATGTCTGCATAGTTCTCGAACCTGCAGGGTATACACACTTAACGTTTGGTGACGATATAAGTATAGTCAAGATATTATGTTGGTGACCGAAGGTTGTTTGGAGTCCCGGATGAGATCTCGGACATGACGAGGAACTCCAGAATGGTTCGGAGGTGAAGATTGATATATAGGATGAAGGGAATCGGAGTCCGGAAGTGTTTCGAGGCATACCAGGGAACCGACGGAGTGTCAAAAGGGGTTTCGGAGGGTTCTAGCAAGTGTTGGGGGGCCCATGGGCCGAGGAGAGGGGCACACCAGCCCACAAGGTTCTGGGCGCCACGCCCCACCTTAGCCCACTCGGCTGGGAGGTGAACCCCACCCCCTAGTGCCACCGTCCACCCTTGCCTTGGGAGGCAAGGCGCCTAGGGGTGGCACCCAAACCCTGGTCGCACCACCCCTTGGCCGCCGGCCCTAGGGGGAAACCCCAGGGTGCCCCTCCTCCTCCCTTCCCCCTATATATAGAGAGGCAGAGAGGGGCAGCCACACCAGATCATGCTACAGCGCTGCCCCCTCTCTCCCTTGTAGTTCTTCTCCTCCTCAAATCGCACGGCGAAGCCCTGTTGAGCTGTCACCACCACCACCTCACTACTCTGTCGTGCTGCCGGAGGGCTCGGGCTACTACTTCACCATTTCTCGCTGGATTGAGGAGGTAAAGGCGTCATCAAGCCGTACGTGTGTTGAACGCGGAGGTGCCGTCCGTTCGGCACTTGATCGTGAGTCCGTGGGATGGCTTGCGATTTGGATCGCGGAGACGTTAGACTACATCAACCGCGTTTCTTAACGCTTCCGCTTAGCGATCTACAAGGGTATGTGGATCCGATCTCCCCTCTCGTAGATGCTCATCTCGATGGATAGATCTTGTATGTGCGTAGAAATTTTTTGTTTCCCATGCAACGTTCCCCAACAGTCATAAGCTGCCTCGGCCCCACATTTCCTAAGAAGCCAGGGCCCCACGAGTTAGGATCTTAACGTGTTAGCACTGTGGGGAGATAGTGGCCAAACCCCACCCACCAGGCTTTCAAGCGGACCCATGTCATATGTTGCCTCGACCCCACATATTAGGATTCTACCACGTCAGCACTGTGGTGAGAGAGAGTGGAGAGATGATAACCCACAAGTGTAGGGGATCGTTTCTAGCCTTTTTCAATAAGTAAGAGTGTCAAACCCAACGAGGAGTTAAAGGTAGAATTAACATTCTCTCAAGTTCTATAGACCACCGATACAACTCTACACATGCTAACGCTTACTTTACCTAGAACAAGTCTGAAACTATTTTGCGAGAATAAAACTAGAAGTACTTTGCGAGAATAAAACTACGGATAATTTGTAAGATAATAGAAGTTAGTTGTTTAGTAGAAATCTTTTTGTAACACAAGAGAAATATTGTCCATAGGCAATTGAATATACCACAATAGATACTTATCATATGCAATGAGGGAGAGGCATACACTAACATACTTTCTGTGCTTGGATCATATGCACTTATGATTGGAACTCTAGCAAGCATATGCAACTACTAAAGACCATTGAGGTAAAACCCAACCATAGCATTAAACATCAAGTCCCCTTTACTCCCATACGCAAACAACCCCCTTACGCGGGTGTAAGCTTCTATCAATCTAGCCACCCACTATAAGCGAATCATAAACATATTGCAACACCCTCCGGTGGGAATCCCTCATGTGTGTGTGGCACGGAAGGCACCTTAGGACAACACCATATAAATATACAACTCATATCAATCACACCATACCATAATTAACTCGTAGGACAAAAGAGATCTACTCAAACATCGTAGGATAGCCACACATCATTGGGTAATAATATATAGCATTAAGCACCATTTTTAAGTAGAGTTTACAATGGGGGAAAGAGGGTTTACACCATTGCATAGAGGGGGAGAGAGTTGGTGGTGACGACGGCGAAGTTGTTGGTGTAGATCATCGTCATGGTGGTTGCCCCGGCGGGATTCCAGCGCCACCGAGAGAGAGGGGGAGAGATCCCCCTCCTTGTTCTTCTTCCTTGGTATCCCCCTGTCGGTGTACTAAAGAACGAGACCCTTAGTACCCTGACTTGTCCACCAGACGATCGCAGCCTCCGAACCGGCAAGACCCTGTCGGGTTGGATCTGGACGCCAAGCTTCTTCATACAATGGTTCGAGCGAACCGACAAGCCCTCCTTGCTGGAGGACTCGACTGCCAATGCACCCGCCAAGGCCTCCGCCCGCCAAGCCATCGCTCCATGTCGCCAGGCTGGTTGTCCACATCGCCTAGGTGTCGAGCGGGCGGGTGGTTAGGTGGAGCTGGTCGGGGCGCGTGGCAAACCACCGGATTTACAGCAGCTTTAATGACACCCGTCCTATGGCATGGCAAAGGAATAAGTGGTAGCTGGGCAAGCGGAACAGAAGGAGAGGCTGTCCTTACCAGTAGACGTCTCGAGAACGCCACCTCAGGGCACATTTAATACGTCTGTCCTAGTCCGTCTGAGTTAGTTATTTCCCACTATAGCTATTGCCAACAATTTTGGCAGATGGATATACATTGTTTATTCTGTGTAAGGACCATTTTAGCAACCGTGGTAGCCCCTTGGATTATAAAAGGAGGTTCATGGCTACCTTTAGAAAGGTTGACACTCCGTTCATTTACAAGCATAGCGACACTCCCTGAGCATCCCTTGCCGGGTTGTGACGCTCCTGTACGGTGAACCTGATAATCCACAAACACACATGACGTAGGGTTTTATGCTCCGGCGTCCCGAACCTATCTAAACCCTTGTGCGTGCATGGTCCGGTGATGCTCTTCGCGCCAGACGATCTCCCTAGTCGAACCATGAAAGGGGCCTTGCCGGCCCCATAGATCGTTGTACCCCGACATCTTTGGCGCGCCAGGTAGGGGGCGCTCCCTTGCATGAACCTTCACCGACTCCTCCGCGTCGTCGTCAACAACTTCCTCGACGCCCGTGCCTCCTAAGAAGAGCAAGGGCACGGGGACACCCGCTCCGTCCACATCCAAGGTGCCCTCGCAAGTGGTCGCTAGCAATGCCGACAGAGGCGGCCCCCGCATTCACCGCGCCGGTGAACGCAACAACAACACCACGCGGGGCTCCGCAAGCCATGATGCAAACCCCACCATCGTGGAGACACAGAAAGCACCTGCAGCGACCGGGGCCAATACCGCGGAAGCGGCGGCCGTGGCGGCGGCTGCAACAACAACGGCGGCGGCGACAGGACCTCCACCGCGACCTTCACAAGACAACCGCGACCAACACCCCCAGGGTGGCGACCCTAGGTGGCGCACAGACAACCCTTGCGCGTCCCTCTCAAGACACGCAGGGCCGAGCTCGACAGCGACCTCCTGGAGGGAATGAGCAGTGCACGGCGGCGCGGGAGAATGCTCCTCTGACACTGTCAGGAGTAAGAGCACCACTCACGCCTCGCACCGCTCCATGCCCTAGACTCAGGAGGAAGCTCTGGCGCAGGCCCAGCTATTGCCAAACTTCCCGCCCGCGCTAGAGAAGATGGAAGACTGGAGAGTGACTATCCAGAGCTTGCTGAGCTTCGCGAACCGCGAGAGGCCAGAGGAAGCAGGGACCGTCATGCGCCCGCCAAGCAACTCCGGGGGCTCCCACCGCCGAACGTGACGCTGGCTGGGTGCCTACGGTGCAGTCCCCTCCGCAACAACAACAACCTACCCAATGGGTCAACGTACAAGAAGAAGTGTCCTACAAGTCGACAGATCTACGAATGAATAAAGATCAGTGTCATGTCTTGAAAAGCAGGCGCAAAGAGGATGCCCGCACCACCATCGAGAGGCGACGACAAGCACGCCACAAGTATGATGGTTGCGCAGATCCAATCGTAGACGGGCCCATGCCGGGGGTGCCAGGTAGCCTACCTTATGAGATAGGTTGCATGGCGTTCACCCACGAGCTACGGCAAGTCCGATGGCCCTCCAGCAGACCCTTCAAGCCTGAGCTGCCCGACAAGTATGACGGCAAGATCGGTCCTTCCGAGTTCCTCGGCATCTACACCATCGCAGTGCAAGCTGTCGGAGGGTGCGATGACAAAGTATTCACCAACTACTTCTCGTTGGTGCTCAACCCCAATGTGAGGAGTTGGTTGATGAACTTGCCCGAAGGATCCATCTCCTCTTGGGCGGATCTGTGCAACCAGTTCGTTGGCGCATACCATGGAGGCCACAAGCTTCTAGGACAGCGCAGCGACTTGCATGTGCTTCCCCAGAGAAAGGGCGAGTCACTCTGCATGTACATCCAGAGGTTCAACTGCATACAACATAACATCCCCGACATCCACCCTGCTGCAGTGATCGCCGCGTTCCACACGAACGTGCGCAACCGACGGATGCGTGAGGAGATGAGCATCAATAAGGTGCGGGATGTCGCTGAGCTATATGATTTGGCTGACAAATGTGTGCGAACTGAAGAGGGAAGGAGGCCCCCTGGAGAGGACGCTGGCGCAGAGGTCAACTCAGATGACGACGAAGACACGCCAGCCTCCAAGAAAAAAGGCCAAAAGCGCAACCGGAAGTGCAAGGGAAAAGCAGCAATGGTTGTCGAAGGAAATGGCAAGTCCGACTCTGGCAAGAAGGCCAAGTCCCGGGGTCTCGCAAGAATGCTGCATCATGCTCCGGAGATGACAAGGCCATGGCAGGAGAAAAGACTGGCAAGCTGTACTGCAAGATGCACCTCACCAAGAGCCACGACATCAACGAATGCCGCCAAGTAGAATAGCTTGCTGAGAAACAAAAGCAAGAGTACGAAAGGCGTGACAAGGAGAAGGGCCAAGATGGTGCAGGTGGCTCCGGCAAGAAATACGGTGGTGGTCGTGATGGCCGCCCCGGCAAGGCCAAGCAGCTCAAGGAGAAACCTATGAGAGGCCGAGACAAGAAGTCTGACAACAAAGACGATGATGACGACGGAGATGAAGAGGAATCTGAAGGCCATGAGTTCCGGAAGGCTGACGATGCCATGTGTGTTGACGGAGGCTCATCTTTGCACTCCTCTCACTGACAACTCAAGTACTGGGCCTGTGAGATCAACATGGTAGAGCCAGCGGCAGAGGCAAGAAAACCCCTCAAGTGGTCCAACACTCCCATAATCTTTGACGCTGAGGATCACCCTGACCGCATCACTGTCGTTGGGCACACACTGTCACTGTCGGTGTCCCACCACGCCTACAACACCCTCAAGATGCCAGGGCCGATGAGCATCATCATCGTCCGTGCCGACAACAAGGACACAATCCCCTACGTTGACAAGCTCTTCCGGGAGGCAGTGGCAGCGTTTGCCGACGAGGCACTCGCTCGTGTCGGCAAAGCTCCCGGGGGGAAGAATAAGAACAAGAATTCTCGCAAATCTCGTAAGGACTCCAGGAAGCGCATCAAAGACTGCAGTGCGCTCGTCGAGGACTTACCACAGCCCCCTTCCGCCACGAGCAAGAAATACAAGGTGACCATCCCCAAGACGAAACAAGTGGCTATGCGGGAGAATGGCGAGGGCGGCACTTTCACTATAAGTGCCACCCTCGACAGCAAATAGGAAAGCACACTCGTCACCTTCCTGTAGGCGAATGTCGATGTGTTTGCCTGACAACCATCTGACATCCCTGGTGTTCCCAAGGAGGTGATTGGGCAACACCTTGCCGCTTGTCACCATGCGCGCCCCGTCAAGCAGAAGGTTGATGTTTCTTGAGACTGCGTCAGTATTTACCCATAGAGGAAGGGATGATGCAGCACAGCTACGGTAAGTATTTCCCTCAGTTATGAAACCAAGGTTATTGAACTAGTAGGAGAACCAAGCAACACTATGTGAATGGTACCTGCACACAAAGACCAAACACTTGCAACCCGACGCGTAAGATAGGTTGTCAATCTCTCCTCGGTAAAAGATAGATTAGTTCGTATGAGATTGGATAAATAGATCGCACAAGAACACAAAATAAAAGATCCAAATAAAAGTGCAGCAAGGTAATTTTGCATTTTTGGAATAATAGATCTGAAAACAAATGCGGAAAAAGATAGATTGGAAAGCAATATATTAAAATGATAGACCCGGGGGGCCGTAGGTTTCACTAGTGGCTTCTCTCAAGAAAATAACACACGATGGGTAAACAAATTACTGTTGGGCAATTGATAGAAGATCAAATAATCATGACGATATCCAAGGCAATGATAAATATATAGGCATCACGTCCAAGATTAGTAGACCGAAATGATTCTACATCTACTACTATTACTCCACACATCGACCGCTATCCAGCATGCATCTATTGTATTAAGTTCATGGAGAAACAGAGTAATGCGATAAGAACTACGACATGATGTAGACAAGATCTATTCATATAGGAATAGACCCCATCTTGTCATCCTTAATAGCAACGATACATGCGTGCCTCGCTGCCCCTTCTGTCACTAGGAGAGGACACCGCAAGATCGAACGCATCACAACGCACCTCTTCCCATGGCAAGAAAAATCAATCTAGTTGGCCTAACTAAACCAAAGATTTGAAGAAGAAATATGAGGCTATAAATAATCATGCATATAAGAGATCAAAAGAAGACTCAAATAATATTCATGGATAGAAACTGATCATGAACTCAAACTTCATTGGATCCCAACAAACACAACGCAAAAAGTCATTACATTAAATAGATCTCCAAGAGACCATTGTATTGATAATCAAAAGAGAGAGAGGAAGCCATCTAGCTACTGTCTACGGACCCGTAGGTCTATGGTGGACTACTCATGCATCATTGGAGAGGCACCCATGAGGATGATGAACCACTCTGGGATGGTGTTAGATTGGATCTCGAGATTCTGGAACTTGCGATGGCTGGAATTGTGTTTCGACGACTCCTCTAGGGTTTCTAGAATTTCTGGGGATTTATAGAGCTGAGAGGTAGTGGAGGAGACTTCCATGGGCCTCACAACCCACCAGGGCGCACCTAGGGTCTCTGGCACACCCTGGTGTCTTGTGGGCCCCACGATCCTCCCTCTAGGTTCTTCCTTAGCTCCTAAGTTGTCTTCTGGCCCAAAAATAATCTCCAAAAAGTTTCGTGGCAATTGGACTCTGTTTGGTACTGATATTCTGCGAAGTAAAAAACAGCAACTGGCACTGGGCACTATGTCAATAGGTTAGTCCCAAATGATTATAAAACATCCAAGAATGATAATATAATAGCATGGAACAATCAAAAATTATAGATACGTTGGAGACGTGTCAGCATCCCCAAGCTTAATTGTTGCTCGTCCTCGAGTAGGTAAATGATAAAAATAGAATTTTTGATGTGGAATGCTGCCTAACATGTTCATCACATATTCTTTTCTTTTGTAGCATGGACATTGAACTTTTATATGGTTAAAAGCAATAGTCTATTTTTGACATGAGGACTTTAATACTCAAGCATACCAACAAGCAACCATGTCTTTCAAAATATTAACACTAAAGAAATTTATCCCTAGCCTATCATGCTCAATCATTGATCCATTCATGAAATACACTCGAATATTATCTACACCCAATGCACAAGTATGATCATAGTGCCGCCTAGTTGGTGCTTTATAAGAGAAGATGGAGACTCAAATAAAAGTAAAAATTGCATAAAGTAAATAGAGAAGCCCTTCGCATAGGGAAGTAGGGATTTGTAGAGGTGCCAGAGCTCAAAGCTTAAATTGAGAGAGAAAAATATTTTGGGTCGCATGCCTTTCCTGTCAACAAAAACGACCGAGAATTTCAACACTTTTCCATGCTAGATATATCATAGGCGGTTCCCAAACAGAAAGTAAAGTTTATTCCTTTTTCCACCATTCTTTCACAATCCATGGCTAGCCGTATCCACGGTTGCCTTCCATACCAAAACTTTCCAAGGAATTTGTTATTTCACAACATAAAGTAAATTTATTTTTCATTTCGGGACTGGGCATCCCTATTACCGCCGTACTCTCGTGCAATGACAAGTGAATAAACACTCATCTTGAGAATAACACATCTAGCATGGAATAATATTGGCCACCCCCCGCCGCTTCATGACCGGTACGAGCACATAAAAAGGAAATTCATTTTGAAAATTAGAGATGGCACAGAAAAATATTCTTCGAACGACACGAAAATACCGCATATAGGTAGGTATGGAGGACTCATATGGCAAAACTAGGTTTAAGGATTTTGCATGCACAAGTAGTATTTCTACTCAGTACAAGTGGAGGCTAGCAAATAGATTGAGAAGCAACCAACCAAGAAACGAAAATTCTCATAAGCGGGCATTAAGCATAACTAACACCGAATAATGCACCATAAGTAGGATGTAATTTCATTGTAGAACTATTGGCTTTCATGCTTGCATAGGGAATCACAAACCTTAACACCAATATTCTTACTAAATCATAATTACTCACCAACATGACTCACATATTACTATCATCATCTCACAAAACTATTACAAGGAATCAAGTTTAATTTGTCCAATGATCTTCATGAAAGTTTTTATTATATCTCTCTTGAATATCTATCACTTTGGGACTAGTTTCATATATTGCCATTGCTTTTGACAAGCTCAAATAAATTGAAGTGAAGAACATGAGCATAAAAATTTCATCTCTCAAAATAATATAAGTGAAGCATGAGAGAATTTCTTCAAAATTTACTAGCTCTCAAATTAATCTAAGTTAAGCATGAGAGTATTTCTTCAAGAAAATTAAAGCACACCGTGCTCAAAAAGATATAAATGAAGCACTAGAGCAATTCCATAGCTCAAAAATTTTAAGTGAAGCATATAGAGAAATTCTAACAAATCATAGCATAATTTTGGCTCTCTCAAATAGGTGTGTCCAGCAAGGATACTTGTGACAAACTAAAAAGCAAATCAAGAAAAGACTCATATAATACAAGGCACTCCAAGCAAACCTCATGATATGTGATGAATAAAATATAGCTCCAAGTAAAATACCGATGGTCGTTAGAAGAAAGAGGGGATGCCACTCAGGGCATCCCCAAGCTTAGTTGCTTGTTTCTCATTTGATATTATCTCGGGGTGCCATAGCATCCCCAAGCTTAGGCTCTTTTCACTCCTTATTCCTTCATCCATCGTGATCTCACCTAAAACTTGAAAACTTCAATCACACAAAACTCAACAAAACTTTCATGAGATCCGTCAGTATAATAAAGCAAATCACCACTCTAAGTACTATTGAAATCCCATTCATATTTTATTATTGCATTATATATACTGTATTATAACTTTACCATGGCTTATACCCTTCAATACAAACCATAGATTCATCAAAATAAGCACACAATGCAACGAAAACAGAATCTGTCAAAAACAGAACAGCCTGTTGTAATCTGTACTCTAACCATACTTATGTAAATCAAACAATTCTGAAAAATTAGGAATACGTCAGCAATTTGTATATCAATCTTGTGCAAAAAATTCAAAAAAAATTGTCACTTCTGTGATTTTTTAAAATTCTGCTACTGGACACAAAAGTTTCTGTTTTTCAACAAGATCAAATCAACTATCACCCAACATGATCCCAAAGGCTTTACTTGGCACAAACACTAATTAAAACATGAAAAACAAAATCATAGCAGTAGCATAATTGTGTAAACACTCAAGAACATAAATAAAAAGGTAAAAATAAATTATATTCATTGGGTTGCCTCCCAACAAGCTCTTTCTTTATAGCCATTAAGATAGGCTTGAGATTTCAATGTTGGCCTCATGAAATATAATAATAACAACACAAAGAGAGCATCATGAAGCATATGGAAAACACTCTTAAGTCTAACATAATCCCTATGCATAGTCATTTTATAAGAAAACAAATTATCAAGGCAATCAAAAAACTAGCATATGGAAGGAAGAAGAAAGAGACAATAGCGATCTCAACATGAAAAGAGGTAATTTAGTATCATGAAAATTTCTACAACCATAATTTCTTCTCTAATAATAATTACATGTAGGATCATAAACATATTCAACAATATAGCTATCATAAACAATACTCTCTTTGTGATCAACATGCATAAAGTTTTTATCCTCTTCCAAAATAGTGGGATTATCATCAACTAAAGTTATGACCTCTCCAAACCCACTTTTATCATAAAATTCATAAGATTGAACACTCTCCAAATATGTGGGATTCTTTTTACCTTAAGATGACACTCTCCCAAACCCACTTTCGATACTATTGCAAACATTATTATTAATAACATATTCAACATGAGGCTGAAATAAATTTTCAAGATCATACGAAGCATTATCACCCCAATCATGATCATTGCAATAAGAAGTGGACATGACGAAATTATCATCCCCAAGCTTGTAGTTTTGCATATCATTGACATAATTGACATTAATAGAGTTTATAGTAACATCATTTCAATCATGCTTTTCAATCAAGGAGCTATCATGAATCACCTTATAAATTTCTTCTTTCAACACTTCATCAAAATTTTCAGATTCATGATTTTCAAACAAAACTTCATAGAGATAATCAAGTGCACTCGACTCACTAGCAATTGGTTCATCATAATTTGGTCTTTTGAAAAGATTAGCAAGTGGATGAGGATCCATATCAATAGATTTTGAACATGTGAAGATGCAAGCAAATAGAAGGCACACTGCAACACAAGCAAAGATAGCAAACAAGCAAAAAAGGCAAACCAAAAATATTTTTGTATTTTTGTAAAACCTTTTTAGAAGTGGGGGAGAGAAAAACGAGAGGCAAATGGCAAATAATGTAAATTGCAAGGGGATGAGATTTGTGATTAGAAACCTGATAGATGTTGATGATGAATCCCCGGCAACGGCGCCAGAAATTCCTTTGACGTGGCTTGAGGCTGCATTGGTATTTGCCCAAAGAGGAAGGGATGATGCAGCACAGCTACGGTAAGTATTTCCCTCAGTTATGAAACCAAGGTTATCAAACCAGTAGGAGAACCAAACAACACTATGTAAACGGTACCTGCACACAAAGAACAAACACTTGCAACCCGACGCGTAACACAGATTGTCAATCTCTCCTCGGTAAAAGATAGTTAGTTTGTATGAGATTGGATAAATAGATCACACAAGAACACAAAATAAAAGATGCAAATAAAAGTGCAGCAGGGTATTTTTGTGTTTTTGGAATAATAGATATGAAAAAAATGTGGAAAAAGATAGATCGGAAAGCAATATATTAAAAGGATAGACCCGGGGGGCATAGGTTTCACTAGTGGTTTCTCTCAATAAAATAGCACACGGTCAGTAAACAAATTATTGTTGGGCAATTGATAAAAGATCAAATAATCATGATGATATCCAAGGCAATGATCAATATATAGGCATCACATCCAAGATTAGTAGACTGAAACGATTCTGCATCTACTACTATTACTTCACACATCGACCGCTATCCAACATGCATCTAGTGTATTAAGTTCATGGAGAAACGGAATAATGCGGTAACAATGATGACATGATGTAGACAAGATCTATTCATGTAGGAATATACCCCATCTTGTTATCCTTAATAGCAATGATGCGTGCCTCGCTGCCCCTTCTGTCACTAGGAGAGGACACCGCAAGATCAAACCCATCACAAAGCACCTCTTCCCATGGCAAGAAAAATTGATCTAGTTAGCCTAACTAAACCAAAGATTCAAAGAAGAAATATGAGGCTATAAATAATCATGCATATAAGAGATCAGAAGAAGACTCAAATAATATTCATGGATAGAAACTGATCATGAACTCAAACTTCATCGGATCCCAACAAACACACCGCAAAAAGTCATTACATCAAATAGATCTCCAAGAGACCATTGTATTGAGAATCAAAAAAGAGAGAGGAAGCCATCTAACTACTGCCTACGGACCCGTAGGTCTATGGTGGACTACTCACGCATCATCGGAGAGGCACCCATGAGGATGATGAACCCCTTCGTGATGGTGTAAGATTGGATCTCGAGGTTCTGGAACTTGCGGCAGCTGGAATTGTGTTTCGTCGACTCCTCTAGGGTTTCTGGAATTTCTGAGGATTTATAGAGCCGAGAGGCGATAGAGGAGACTCCTGTGGGCCCCACAACCCACCAGGGCGCTCCTGGGGTCTTTGGCGTGCCCTGGTGTCTTGTGGGCCCCACGGGCCTCCCTCCAGGTGCTTCCTTGGCTCCCAAGTTGTCTTCTAGTCCAAAAAAAATCCGCAACAAGTTTCGTGGCAATTGGACTCCGTTCGGTACTGATATTCTGTAAAGTAAAAAACAAGCAAAAAACAACAACTGGCCCTGGGCACTATGTCAATAGGTTAGTCCCAAAAAATGATATAAAGTTGCTATGAAATGATTATAAAACATCCAAGAATGATAATATAAGAGCATGGAACAATCAAAAATTATAGATACGTTGGAGACGTATCAAAGGTACAAAAGCAAGCCCTGGAATGGCAGGAGTTTATTGCCGAAGAAATCAAGAAACTAGAAGCAGCAGGTCTCATCAGAGGCGTGATCCACCCAACTTGGCTGGTGAATCCTGTGGTAATGCGCAAGGCAAATGGGAAATGGAGACTTTGCATCGACTTCACAAATGTCAATAAGGCTTGCTCGAAGGATCCATTCCCCTTGTCGCGCATTGATCAGATAGTGGACTCGACTGCTGGCTGCGATCTCTTGTCTTTCCTTGACGCCTACTCTGGCTACCACCAGATCTTCATGGTTGAAGAAGACGAAGAGAAAACGGTGTTCAATACCCCTTGTGGCGCATACTGTTTCTGACGCATGCCGTTTGGGTTGAAGCATGCCGGTTCAACATTTGCAAGAGCAGTTCAGATTGGTTTGGGGCCACAACTGCACAGGAATGTGGAAGCATAAATGGACCATATAGTGGTCAAAACCAAGAACAATGACACACTGATTCTGGACCTAGAAGAAACTTTTGCGAACTTGTGTAAGATCAATTTGAAGCTTAATCTCGAGAAGTGCGTGTTTGGAGTCCCCTCCGGCAAGGTCCTCAGATTCTTTGTTTCACAATGCGGGATCGAAGCCAACCCCGCCAAGATTGAGGCAATTTAACAGCTGGAGGCGCCAAAGCGCATCAAGGACGTACGCCATCTGGCGGGTTGTGTCGCTGCCCTCAGCACATTCATTTCCAAATCTGCAGAGCGCGCCTTGATGTTTTTCAAGATCCTAAAGAAGGTGCGCCCAATTATGTGGACCCCGAAAGCAGAGGCAGCACTCCAAGATTTGAAGAGATATCTATCCTCAACGCCAGTCCTAGTCGCGCCCAAACCAGAGGAGCCGTTGTTGCTATACTTGGCGGCGACAAACCAAGTGGTTAGTGCGGCACTGGTGGCAGAAAGGGAAGCTCAAGGGGATGAGGCACAAACTCCAGAGCCTACAAACAGCGAGCCAAAGCCAGCCCCGGCAAGTCAAAGAGCTAATGACGTGAGTATGACACAAGGGGCGGAACAACAAACTATGCAGAAGAAGAAAGTAGTGCAATGGCCAGTGTATTTTGTCAGCTCTCTCCTACAGGGGGCTAGATCAAGATACTTTGGGATGCAGAAAATGCTTTTCGGCCTCCTCATGGCCTCCTGGAAACCGCGCCACTATTTCCAAGCACACCATATCACCGTCGTCACTCGGTTCCCGCTGCAACGCATCTTGAGAAATCCAGAGGCAACCGACAGGATCGTCGAGTGGGCGTTGGAGCTGGCCAACTTTTACTTGAGCTTTGAAAGCACGGCAACAATCTGAAGCAGAGCCTTGGCGGAGTTCATAGTAGAATGGACACCAACACCAGACGAAGAAATCCCGGAAACACCCTCCACGGCAAGGAAACACCTCAAGAATGGGTCATGTACTTTGATGAAGCCTTCTCGCTGCAAGGCGCCAGTGCCAATGTGCTGCTCATTGCATCCACCGAAGAGCACCTCAAGTATGTGATCCAGATGCATTTTCCCATGGAGGAATCAACAAACAGCACCGCTGAGTATGAAGGATTGCTTGCTGGACTACGAATAGTAGCCGATCTTGGCATCAGAAAGCTAATAGTCCGGGGAGATCCGCAGCTTGTTGTGCGCCAAGTGAATAAAGATTACCAGAGTCCCCTGATGGAGACATATGTTGATGAAGTATAGAGATTGGAGGAGCGCTTTGATGGTCTGCAAATGGAGCACGTCCCCCATGTCGAGAATACCATTGCTAACGACCTGTCAAAGAGAGTTGTGCAGAAGCTGCCTGGCACTTTTGTACTCCGATTAACCCAACCTTCAGTCAACCCATCAGCATGGCAGAACAAGAAAATAAAGGTCAATTCCGGCAACTACTCCCCAGCAGAGCCATCCGTGGCCTCCAAGAGGGTTGCCGTGAGCGACAACCCGCCTGCCGGTGGACCTCGAGCTCCGACGGACCGAATGGTCTTTGCCGTAGAAGCTGGTGTCCCGCAGCGGAAGAAATGCCTTGGGTCCTTATCGTCGAGCCACAAGCTCCAGCATGGGCACAGCAGATAGTCTGGTACCTCCAAATATGAGATCTTCCCGAGGAACCAGAAGAAGCTGAAAGAGTAGCCCGACGGTCGAGCATGCACCAATTCGTGGAAAACACCTTATACAAGAGGAGAACGAATGGTGTGAAATTAAAATGCATATCCCGTGAAGAAGGACGTCAGCTGTTGGCAGAGATACATGAAGGGATCTGTGACTCCCACATTGGATCACGGGCCCTTGCCAGGAAAGCATTCCGCCAAGACTTCTATTGGCCGACAACCCTTCAAGCTTCATTGGCGGTGGTGATAACATGTGAAGCAAGCCAATACCATGCCAAGAAGACACATCAACCAGCACAAGCCCTTCAAACCATACCGCTCTCCTGGCCTTTCTTGATCTGGGGGCTCGACATTGTTGGGCCCTTCCCCCATGCTACCGGGGGCTTCGAGTTCTTGTTCGTTGCAATCGACAAGTTTATGAAGTGGACTGGGGTGGAGCCAGTGAGAAAGGTAACGACGCAAGCGACAGTGAAGTTTCTTAGAGGAATAGTTTGTCGGTTCGGTGTCCCCAACAGGATCATCACTGACAACGGCACGCAACTCACCAGCAGCAGCTTCATGCAATATTGTCAAGACAATTGCACCAAGATATGCTTTGCATCAGTTGCTCACCCCAAGAGCAATGGGCAAGTAGAAAGGGCAAATGCTGAAGTGTTGCAGGGCCTCAAGACGAGAACTTTCGACAAGCTGCACAAGCATGGAAGGCACTGGATTGATGAACTCCCGGCGGTTCTTTGGTCAATTAGGACGACACTGAATCGAGCCACAGGTGAGATACCCTTCTCCCTAGTTTATGGTGCATAAGGAGTTCTCCCCACGGAACTCACATACGGGTCACCGAGAGTGAAGTCCTTTGACGAGGACCGGCAAGAGCAAATGCGGCAAGATGATGCCACGCTCCTCGAGGAAGACCGTCTCCAGGTTGCGCTGCGTGCCACTTGGTACCAGCAAACCCTGCACCGCCATCACAACCGTAGGGTGTGCGCCAGGAGTGTTGAGGAAGGCAACCTTGTTCTTCGGCGGATTCAGTCCGCGAAGGGATCAAACAAGTTGACGCCAAAGTGGGAAGGCCCTTACCGGGTAGTACGAGTCACCAGACCTGGCGCAGTCCGCCTGGAGACCGAGGACGGCATCCTGGTGTAGAACTCATGGAATATCGAGCATCTTCGCAAGTTCTACCCGTAAGGCGCGGTTACCGGGCTGCCCGGCAACCCCTTTTGTACAAGTTCGCCGGCAAGGCGTGCAATCCTTTGTACAGAGCCAGGCGATGACCCTGAGCATAGTCAATAAATCTAAGTGTTCTACAACTCTTTGTCGAAGTACATATTTATCTTATGTATGTTATGTGAGATGTTGTGATCACTCCTTACTTGCATAAGGCAACTGTTTTAGCATATAGGTCCCTAGACAACTCTATTTTATCTTCTTTCTTTTTCTCAAAAGGGAGAAGGGGCCCCGCGTGCAAGTCTTCCCGAGGGGAGTGGCGGTACGGACACCTACAGACACGTTCAAGGACGATCGCCTTGCGGCAAGAAAACCAACAAAAAAGAGCTAAGTTGCAAAAACTCTTTAAAAAAATTCAAGCCTTTCCCTCGAACAAAGTTGGTGCTTGTATGAGAAAACCTGCACGCTAAGGGCCCCTGTCGAAATTGTTGCACGCTTGGGTGTTGGAAGCATTCCTAACATCTTAAGTAGCCACGGCAAGGACGACGGGGTAGCCTTGCCGGAAGCGGCGCCACTGGAAGGGTGCTTAGTACCTATCCTTAGAAGCGCCCACGGTAAGGACGTGCGCACCGGCAAGCATAAGGGTTAGAAGGACACACAAGTGAAATTTTTGTTCTCCAAAAGGGAAATAGACATCCATAGACACATGACGAATCATTAATGTTTTAAAGATACCCAATACTTTCTCTTCGTTTCCTCGCAGGGTTACATTGGGTGCAATTTAAACACAAAAGGAGATCAGCCACTACGATGTGGCGATTGATCCGGAAACGAGGTTTCACAAATGGAGACTCATTCCCGCATCAGTCCTAAGCCCTAACTACGGCTCTGCGCTCGTCTAGTCGGAGTCCTCTAGCTTGATGCCGAAGGTGCTGCTGTCGTCGTCACCGTCGCTGGAGGAGTTGTAGTTGCTGCCGCTCGAGCTCTCCCCGCAACACTCCAGGTGGACACCGGAAACCCCAAAGATCTTCATGAAGAGGGTGGCGGCGTCGTCGAAGTTGAAATGGAGGAGATGCCCGGTGTCGGTGTCAAAACCGGCGGATCTCTGGTAGGGGGTCCCAAGCTGTGAGACTAGAATCGATGGTAACAGGAGACGAGGGAGACGATGTTTACCCAGGTTCGGGCCCTCCTATGGAGGTTATACCCTACGTCTTGCTTGATTATATTGATGGTATAGGGGTTACAGAGTTGATCTACCTCGAGATCGAATAGCTAAAACCCTAGATGAGTTCTCTCCTTTCTACAACCTAAAACCCTCCGGCTTATATAACCGCCGAGGGTACCTAGGGTTTACACATGGTCGATTACACGTCGAAGGGATAAAAATGCCTATTCACTACTCCAAACGTGGAGGATAGACCACAATTCCCGAAGCTTCCTTCCTGGAGACAGGGTCTTCGATCAATCCAGTGATCGGCAAGCGGCCCATATAGTCCGGCCCATAAGAAATAGGTCGGCCTCCCGAGGACCCCTTAAACCAGGACTCCCTCAATAGCCCCCGAACTAGCCTCCAACGCCAAGGGTCCTAGGTCCAGCTGCTTCATACGATCAGAGTCTTCGGCTTGCAAGGCGAGTTCCTTTCTTCAAATAGTGATCGGCCGAGTTTAGTTCGGCCTCCGACGACGTGTAGTTTTCCCGATCATGGATCATCGGAACACCATGAATAACTCGGCCCTGAAGGCCAAACATCAAGGAGTAATAGTGCTCCCTGACAACCTTTTAGATGAAAGGTCACGGCCCACCACGACCGCTGAATCGGTCGCAAAAACTCGATTCACGGTTCGAGGCTGTTTTCATCAGCACGATCCATCAATGCGCAGATCGTGCTCCGTTTCACATGGGATATGTTTAATCATGCGCGTATAATGGCACACACATCTTGGGAAGCGGAGGGATTCACGGCGTTGTGAAGGGAGGCTAACCGGCGACAAGCCCAATAAAAGGGAAAGAAAACCCCAAGGCTTAACCACACTTCCCATTCGCATCCCTGCTTCCCCAATCTCCTGAGCCTCCAGAGATCAGATCTAGGTTTTTCACCCTTCCTCCTCCGAGCCCATCCATGGCCGGCTCAGGCTCCAACGGCAAGTTGGAGGCTTCCCCGGTCACAGACCAGGACATCCGGGACCTCAAGGACACCGGCTACCTCCCCGCCAACATCTTCCACCACGCCCCGAAGGAGGGACAGGTGATCCCCACCCCCAAACCAGGCGAGAGGGTGGTTTTCGTTCCTCACTTCATCCGAGGACTGAGCTTCCCACTCCACCCCTTCGTTAGGGGCCTCATGTTCTTCTATGGACTCGACTTCCACGACCTCCCGCCAAACTCCTTCATGCACATATCGGCCTTTATCATCGTCTGCGAGGCCTTCTTGCGGGTCGAACCACACTTCAGACCGTGGCTCAAGATATTCAATATCAAGCTGAAGTGTGTCGCAGGCGAACACGTTGACTGCGACGGGGCGGTCATCAGCAAGTTTCCCCATGCAGGATGGCCAGCCACCACCTTCATTGACACCATCAAGACTTGGCAAAAAGAGTGGTTTTACATCACCGAGCCAAGGGAGGAGGGCAGAACTGTTCCTGCTGAATTCAGATCCGGTCCCCCGACCAGATTGACCTCATGGGTCCGAAAGGGCCTCGACTGGGGGTCGGATATAGAGGTGGACGACCTGCAGAGGCGCATCGCCTCCATGATCAAGGACAAAATCGAGCTGGCCAACGTGGTCCAGATTATGCTCCGACGGCGCATCCTCCCCTGCCAGCGCCGGGCCTCTCCTATGTGGACTTATTGGCTTGACGATGAGCCTACGATTCGTCGGCTCTTTCGCACCACTCGGGAGAAGCTGTGGAAGGCGTTGTTCAAGGCGCAGGAGAACTGGCCAGCCGAGAAGGAGGACCAGGGCCTGCACGCCGATAAACCCCCTTTCCAGGTATGCCATAGTTTTGCTTGACTGGCTTCATTTTCCTAAAGAAAATCTAAGCACTTTCCGATCACTTCCACAGGAATGGTTGAGCAAGGCCACGGGCATCAAATGCCCGGCTCCATAGCCCGAAGACCCTAGGTCCCAGTTGCTGTCGGAGATGCTTGTCATGGCGCCTTACAAGGCGCCAGAGAAGAAGGAGAAGAAGAAGAAACCAGGCCGAGAAGGCCTGCGCATCAGGGACCAGCCGGAGGCTGTGTCCGAGGAAACTCATGCCTCCTCGAATCAAGAGGAGGAGCACGAGGGTGAGGGGGAAGGCGATCCCCCTCGCAAGAAAGAGGGTGGCGTCATCGGACGCCACAGAGGATTTACCTCCTCTCGCCCCGAAGAAAGCGCGTCGGACAAAGTTAATTCTGTCCGACGACAGTTCGGACTCGGATACCGAGTCCGAGGACTTCGAGAAGGTTCCACGAAGGAACCTCAGGGTCAAGCCCCCAGCTCGAAGGTAAAGATCCAAAGACTTCCTGAGCTATTAGTGCTAGGTTTTGAATGTTATTAACATGTGAGCGCCTATTGACTTGCAGCCCACCACGTGTTCTCCCCACCGATCAAGTCTCGGACGGGGAGACCCCGCCCGCCAAGCTAGCGGAGAGTGGGACCGCGTCGCACCCTTCTCCTCCGGGCGCTGCGAAGGATGCCGCGGAGGTGTCATCCCAACAGGCTCCTTTGGAGCCGGACACCAGAGGTGGGGGCGACGACGTCATGGTCGAGGCTAACGCCTCGGCCGACAAAGACCGGGGGGAAAGCCCCTCCCGGATACTGAGGAGACCGGATGAGGGGACGTCCAGTCCCTTCCGAGGTCGTCTCCGGAGCGCACCATGCCTCCGGAGGCATCGGTTCAATCCCCGGTTGGAGATTGGGTCAACCGATCTCCACCGACGCCACCGACCAATGGGTGGACGGCTATGGGGGAGGCCCTGTCAAGCGCCTCCATCTCCGAGGAGCACCGCACCCTTATGGGTGTGGTTTTACAAAGCATTCATTTCGTTGATAGCGGACTGAAGGAGGCCTTCAAGGGTCTCCTGACGGGCTTCCAGGTAAGCCACGTAATGTTTTGTTAATTTACTATTTTTGTGCTATCGTTATATATATAGCAGCCCCCGATCCTTGGTGAGTTTGGAAAAACTCACCTGGGGGTCAATCATAGACCATTAACCGGACAATGCATGAGACAATATTTGTTCGGAATGTTCCAATAGCCCTTAGGAGGACCGAACATGTGATCATGTTTATGATAGTTCGGAGGTTTGAATCCATGTAACCTGATAGTGGTTTGTTATGTGTGGGATTCGTCATCGACGGTGGCTGTTAATGCCGCCGAGCTAGACGAGCTAAATCGGAAGCTCAAGAGCTCCAAAGATGAGCTCGACGCTCTGAATAAGAGATTCGACGAGGCGCAAGGTAAGCCAGATTATAATATCCGAATTCTTCATCACCGTACTGTCGACGCGGTATTTTTATATGTTTGATGCTTACGTAGCCTCAGTGAAGGAAATTGAGAAGCTCAAGGCCGAGCTTCAGAGGGCGAATTAGGAGGCCGCGAGCGAGAAGGCGGCGGCCGAACGAGCGGCTGCCGGGCTCTCTGATTTAAAAGCCACCGGTGCCAAACATGAGGCTCGGGTGGAGGAAATCCAGCAGAAGCTCAAAGACGCCAGTCAAAAGTGTGAGGACCTCGAGCAGAAAGGCAAGGAGCAGGCCGCCAAACTATCCACTCTGAAATCCAATCTCCAGAAGGAGCGGGTGGGTAGGCGGTTCTTTGAAGAGTAAGTCAGCCAGGTCAAGGCTATCACGGATGGTAAGCCATATTTACTGCAGTGTGTCTTTGGGGATAGCAAGTTCGCATTGCTTACCCAAGTGTGGCATTCCTCAGGTGCCTGCTCAGACCTCCAGAAGATCACAACAGACACGAACCAGTTCTATGCTTCGCGGGGAGAGGGAGATGAAGCTTGGCTGTTTTGGGCGCAATTTGAAGCCTCCGAGTGCTCTCCTCTCCTCGTTGAGCAGCTGAAGCAGCTGATGGAGCTACACCGGATGGCGGAGCCGGCCATGAAGGATCTCTGCATCCGGCTATGGCCCGACGAGCCATTGCCGAGCAGCTACTTCGGACTGGTACAGAAGCTGAGCAACGCCTCGCCTTGGATCGACACGCTAAGGCGGTCCTCCTGTATCGAGGGAGCTCGGATGGCCTTCGCAAGGGCCAAGGTGCATTGGTCGGGTCTTGATCCGACGAAGATAGCCACTGCTCCGCCGCCCCCTGGAAAGGAGCATAGGTGCCCAGAGCGATACTTCTCCGTAGTTATGGAGGGTGCTCGGGCAATAGAGGCTCAATGTTCGAGAGAAAACATTTATGAGTAAATGCGTTATAATATGTCCGAAGACCTTTTAACGCGTTTATATTTAAGATGCATGGTTTATCATGTATTTCGTGTTTTGCATCCTTTATAACTCCTGTGTGGCCATTGAAACTGAAAGTTGCGAGTCGTCGGCTTCAGCCCCCATGTAGATACTACGTGGGGTGTCTCTGCCAACGCACTGTGACCCTTAGCCGACCTATCGGTACCCGAAGGCGATAGTGTGGGGCGGACAAGGCAATCGGACCATAATGCTTTATTGCTTTCACATAGCCGTAGGGGCGCGAGAAAGGAGTGCGGGGGGCTGATGACTAGCCCCCAGGGGTGTGTGATGTTCGGATGAACCGCGGCCAAAGCCGATATCACATGGTTTGTACTAATACCAAACCCATCGCATGCCACGGAATAACCTCTAACGAGGTTTATTTAAGCTCGGATTCGCAGACCGGTTGTCGCATACTATGACAGTCAGTTTTCGGCTTTCTCCACTGAGGTGCTTGACCAGGCTAGCCGGAAGCACAATCGCGGTGGTTCTCCCTTTGCCCCTTTAGCCGAACGAGCAGAACATAAAGGGGCAAGCACAGGAGCCGGGCAACCCAACTATTGACCCAAGACATAGTTCAAAACCAATGCATATAAAGCAGAATTCCAAGACGCCGAACGCAAAATCAGTTGTGCTTAGGGCAATTTTTTAAGTTCGAGCCCCCGGTCTATTAGCCGGTTGCATCGTAAAGTATACCAAACAGGTTCGCAAGAAGAGGGGGGAAATAGAGAGTGTGCCAAAAAAGACAGCAAAGCTATCATGGAATGATATATCTGTATTTTACTCAACAACTCTTATTATTCAAATTGCCGATGCAACTGTTTACAGGTATTTAAAAATGAAATATAAACCTTACAGGAGGGGTTGTACCAGGGGTCTTCGATGGGTGACCTGACGTCCTCGATGTGCCCTGTCATTTGTCTGCTCCTGCGTCTCCTAAGGAGTTGTATACCGCTATGGGTTTTGCTATTCGGTGAGCGGATTTTGGAGAAAAATCTTGAGAAGTTGCCGAAGTGTGGATGAGCTTTATGCCTTAGCAGGTACTTTATGGTACCTGTAGTGTGTCCGAAGACATTTTGATGGTGATAGTTTGGTCCAGCCGAACACTTACCCTTTGATAGTTTTTCCCCACCGCTGCCCATGGAATTTTGAGTGCGAAGTTGTGCCTCCTCGGCACGTACTTTGCTGGTTCTAGGGTTGTGCGATGGGGGGCGAGTCCCTATTTATGGGGAGAAGAAGGTTCTGGTACTTTAGGTTGAGACCGAGCTCGCTTCCTAGCCTTACGTGCTTTTACGGCAGATGTCGGCGTTAGCCGATCATCACTGTAATGGAATTCGGCCGCCAGGGCCAACGCATGTTCCTCAGTTTGGAGGGAGCGCTTTGTGTTGCCATTGACAGTAATGACCCCCTTGGGGCCGGGCATTTTGAGCTTGAGGTATGCATAGTGTGGGACGGCATTAAAGTGAGCGAACGCTGTACGACCGAGTAGGGCGTGATAGCCGCTGCGGAAAGGTACGATGTCGAAGATCAAGTCCTCGCTTCGAAAGTTATCGGGCGAGCCGAACACTACTTCCAGGATTATAGAGCCCGTGCACCGGGCTTCGACGCCTGGGGTCACTCCTTTAAAGGTAGTGTTGCTGGGTTTGATCCTTGACAGATCTATGCCCATCTTTTTCACCGTGTCTGAGTAAATCAGAGTGAGGCTACTTCCTCCATCCATTAGGACTTTAGTGAGGTGATACCCGTCTATGATGGGGTCTAGGACGCGGGCGGCCGAACCCCCATGACAGATACTGGTCGGGTGGTCACATCGATCGAAGGTGATCGGGTATACCGACCATGGGTTATACTTTGGGGCTACAGGCTTTATGGCATAGACCTCTCAAAGGGCGCGCTTTCTCTCCTTTTTGGGTATATGAGTGGCGTATATCATATTTACTGTTTTTACCTCTAGAGGGAATTTCTTTTCTCCGCCACCGATCAGACCGTGGGGTTCATCCTTGTCCTCGCTGCGTGGGCTCTTGCCTTGGTCCTCGGATGCGAGCTTGCCGGCCTATTTGAATACCCAACAGTTATGGTTGGTGTGGTTGGCGGGCTTCTCTTGAGTGCCATGGATCTGGCAAGTCCTCTCCATGATCTTGTCCAGCGGGGTGGGTCCGTCGCGATTGCCTTTAGGAGGCTTCTTCCGCTGCCCAGGCCGGGAGTTGCGGAAGCCGGCGTTAACAGCCGTGTCATTGGCATCACTGTTGTTGTGCCGGCGCTTATTCTTGTTGCGCTTTGATTTCCCGTTTCCATCCCAAACTTCGAAGGTTCCGGGGTCTTCAGGGTTGTGGCTACATCTTGCTAGCCAGTTATCCTCGCTCGTGCAAAAGCGAGCCATGAGTGATGTAAGGGCGGACATTAACCTTGGTTTATCCTGGCCGAGCTGACAAGCCAGGCACTCATCCCGAATATTGTGCCTAAAAGAGGCTATTGCTTCGGTGTCCGGGCAGTCAACGATCTGGTTTTTCTTGGTCAAGAACCGATTCCAGAATAGCCGCGCAGATTCTCCTGGCTTCTGGACGACGTTGCTTAGGTCGGAGGAGTCCGGCGGCCGAACATAAGTGCTCGGGAAGTTAGATCGGAATGCATCTTCTAGATCCTCCCAACACCCAATGGAGTTTTCGGGGAGGCTATTTAACCAGTGCCGAGCTGGCCCCTTAAGCTTCAGGGGTAGGTACTTGATGGTGTGGAGGTCATCTCCTTGCGCCATGTGGATGTGGAGGAGGAAATCCTCGATCCATACGGTTGGGTTAGTTGTCCCATCATATTGTTCTATGTTTACGGGTTTAAACCCTTTCGGAAACTGATGCTGCATCACCTCGTCTGTGAAGCACACTGGGTGGGCAGCGCCTCTGACCCGAGCTATGTCGCACCGGTGATCGGCGTCTGTCCTAGCCCGGTTTAGTTCCCGACCTTTATTGTTGCGGTCGAACCAAGGTCAGTACCCTTCCCGTCTATCGGGTGAGTATCCTCTGGATCCGTAGATGGATCGCGTACGACCTGCTCTGTAGTCCATGTCGTGTCGCAGGTCAAACCTGTCATCGGGCTCTAGTGGCTCTTTTCCTCGTCTACGTGGTATCGTTGGCCTATAGCCGGTGTCATCAGCCGTCATGTCTCGTCCTCGAGGAGGGCGGTCTGGCTTGTCGTATGGGGTATGTTTGGGAGACGGCGTATCAGTGAGCTCGTCATCGAATTGTGGCAGCAGCCTTCTGCGTGGATAGCTCTTAGGTTGGTCCGATAGACCGGTACCATATCCTTCCTCATCTGAGAGGACTCTCATCCATCGATCGTTGAGGTTGTCTTGTTCGGCTTTAAGCTGCCGTTCTTTTGCTTTCAGGCTGTGGGCCGTGGCTATAAGCTGTTGCCTGAACAGTTCCTGATCTTCAAGATTACCGGGGATGGCGAAGTCATTGGCTTCCAGGATGTCCTCCTCCTCGACAGGGGGGGAGGTAATTGTCGTCCTCGGAATCATTTAGATCGTCGGGGTTGCGCCGGTCTTTCGGCCTCTCCTGACCCTCTAACGGGTGTTCGGGGATTTCGGGATCGCCGAGGTCTTCCAGGGTGTCTCCGTCCCAGTGCCGTCGATAGCCTTTCTTCCCTTTTTTCCTTTTGACCGTTTATGCGGCTTTCGGTGTCTTGACGGCGCTTCACCCGATTTGTCGCCATCGTTTTTCTGAGCGTCCACCATGTAGACGTTGTATGTGGAGGTGGTAGTCCACCGCCCGGTGTTAACGGGGGTGAGGGCGCGATCCTCCTCATCCATGTATTCTGCCTTCTCAGAGGCATAGTCCAACATGTCGGTTAAATCCTCGACAGTGGCTACCAAGTGGGTGGTGGGTGGGATGAAAAATTCGTCCTGGCCTGCCTTGAGCCCGATCTGAGAACAGATCGGGGTTGGGTCGTCGGTAATCTTCATCGACGAGATCCGATCTAGGGCCTCGTTGAGTATCGAGAGCTCGATCGGGCCGGCCTGCTCAGAGCTTCCGGAGTTAACCTCCGATGCGTCCGTGCAGGGAGAGTGTTCGGCAAGAACTGGTGTCCGGACGTCTGGCACTGTGACCTGGTCCGGACTGAAAGTTGGGTCCTCACCGGGGTAGATCCCGTGGGCGGGACCGAAAGATGGATCTGAGGTTAAAGCCTCAGAGTCTTCGGGCGTGGCAGGCGAGACCGCGAGCCTGGTTAGTGACAAGTCGCCCCGAGAGTCTACAGAGAACTCTAGGTTCCCGAATCTGACATCTTGATCAGGGGCAAAACTTCTGACACGGCCTAGATGGCCGGTCGGGTCAGCATGCAGCACAATGTTGTCGAAAGCAAATATCTATCCAGGGACGAAAGGTTTCGTATTGCGGACCTCTTCGTTGATGGCGAGGCGAGCCATCGATTCCTTTGGCGATCACAGCATGACTCTCAATGAAAGCACCAATGTCGGTGTCAAAACCGGCGGATCTCGGGTAGGGGGTCCCAAGCCGTGAGACTAGAATCGATGGTAACAGGAGACGAGGGAGACGATGTTTACCTAGGTTCGGGCCCTCCTATGGAGGTAATACCCTACGTTCTGCTTGATTATATTGATGGTATAAGGGTTACAGAGTTGATCTACCTCGAGATCGAATAGCTAAAACCCTAGATGAGTTCTCTCCTTTCTACAACCTAAAACCCTCCAGCTTATATAGATGCCGAGGGTACCTAGGGTTTACACATGGTCGGTTACACGTCGAAGGGATAAACATGCCTATTCACTACTCCAAACGTGGAGGATACGCCACAATTTCCGAAGTTTCCTTCCTGGAGACAGGGTCTTCGATCAATCTAGTGCTCGGCAAGCGGCCCATACAGTCCGGCCCATAAGAAATAGGTCGGACTCCCGAGGACCCCTTAAACCAGGACTCCCTCACCCGGGCCCGTGACCACGGGAGCGGGCGAACGACTTCCACCGCCACGTCAAGAACATGGCTCTTCCAACTGAGAGGTCGGCGGCCCATTGCAGAAACTGTCCACTCGAAGCCACAAACCTTGGGGGCGGCTGCCTTCCATGGCCCACGCGAAGGGGTCGGGGAGGCGAAGCCAGCTCTGGTGCCGCCGGGGGAGCACCACGATGAACTCATGCACCTCCTCCCCCGCGTGGATCTATGCATGGGGCTGCGAGAGGGGTGCACCATCGCGGTCACCATGCTTCAACGGAGTCGTCCTTCTGCGACCACTAGATGTCGTCCTTCCACGGGAGCTGGAGCCAGCCCCCGCCGCCATCACCACGATCCGCATCGGACTCTGGAGAGTGCTCCTCGCGGCGGCACTAGACCCACAAGCGCGACCGCGACGTCTCGCCATCTCGAGGATGGCGTGCTAAAGGAGATGGGGGGAGGAAGGGGGGGGGGAGAAGGCACTGGTCGATGGGCTAGAACAGAAGAGCACGAAGGAGCAGTGTTCCTCCTCGACCCCCCTCTTGAGAGGGCCAGGGAGGAGGAGGGGCTGGCTCTTCAGGACCCGGGGCGAGCATCCACTGACACAAGGTCAGTACAAGCGACCGCCCCTCCCAGCCAATACCAGACCCCGCGTGTGACACGTGTCACGCGGGATGCAGTAAAGAGAGGAAGACAGAGCGGAAGGAGCGAAGTCACTCAATAACACAGGACGGTTCGGAGGCTGACGGTTCGATGCTAAGCGCGCTGCTTGGGCGACCGCCTCTCTCCCCCAATACCGAGCTTCGTGTGGGAACATGCGGTGTAGAGGGCGCCTCTTCCAGTCTGATGCGGCACGGGTTTTTTTAGGCGCGACCCCTCAAAGAAACTGCCTCGCTCCGCCGTCTACACGACCCGCGGTCAATGCGCATCGTGGGCGAAGCAGAAAATCATCATAACCGCAGGTAATTACGGGCGCGTGTGCCTATGCACTGTTTTTGGGCCTAGCCCAACAACGTCACGAACGCAAGTGTGGCTCGGGCCTGGGGAATCCTGTCAGTGTGCTGAAGAACGGGATCCTTAGTACCCTGACTTGTGCACCACACGACCACAGCCTCCGGACCGGCAAGACCCTGTCGGAATGGATCTGGACGCCAATCCTCTTCATACAAGGGTTCGAGCGAACTAGCAAGCCCTCCTTGCCGGAGGACTCGACTTCTAATGCACCCGCCAAGGCCTCCGCCCACCAAGCCATCGCTCCGCGTCGCCAGGCTGGTTGTCAACATCGCCTAGGTGTCGAGCGGGCAGGTGGTTAGGTGGAGCTGGTCGGGGCGCGTGGCAACCCACCAGATGTACAACAGTTTTAATGACATCCGTCATATGGTGTGGCAAAGGAATAAGACGTAGCTGGGCGAACGACACAGAAGGAGAGGAAATCCTTGCCGGGAGACGTCGCCAGTGCGCCACCTCACTGTGCATTTAATGCACCTATCCTAGTCCGTTAGAGGTAGGTATTTTCCACTATAGCTATTGCGAGTGATTTTGGCCGATGGATATACATTGTTTATTCTGTGTAAAGACCATATTAGCCATTGTGGTAGCCCCTTGGATTATAAAAGGAGGTCTATGGATACCTTTAGAAAGGTCAACACTCCGTTCATTTACACACGTAGCGACATTGCCTGAGCATCCCTTGCCGGGTTGTGACGCTCCTGTACGGTGAACCTGGTAATCCACAAACACACAGGACGTAGGGTTTTATGCTCCGGCGGCCCAAACCTGTTTAAACCATTGTGCGTGCATGGTCCGGTGATGCTCTTTGCGCCAGAGGATCTCCCTAGCCGAACCACGAAAGAGGCCTTGCAGGCCCCACAGATCGTCATACGCCGACACTCCCCTAGGTGGGAGGAGAGTTTCCCCTTTGTTACATGGCCGCCATGGATCCAGGAGGGCAGCAGCCCCTCCCAGATTGGATCTCTCTCTATTTCTCTTCTGTTTTCGCGAGTGTTTTCTGACCCCTTCACCGTTTCTTAAATATCCGGAGATCTGTAACTCCGATCGGGCTGAAATTTGGAGGGTATTTTATCGTGAAATTATCTTTCTTGCGACGAAAGAAGGGCCCCAACTGACTTAAGGGTGGCCAAAAGCTATCAGAGCATGGCCACCCCCTGGCCGCACCCTGTTGGCTTGTGGGGCCCTGGACATTGTCTTGCTTTGATTCTTCTTCCAAAATTCACATATATTCCAAAAAAATCTCCGTAAGTTTTTATCGCGTGTGGACTTCATTTGATATGGATTTTCTGCGAAACAAAACGCACACAAAAGCCAGGAACTAGAACTGGGCACTGGATAAGTAAGTTAGACCCAAAAATAATATAAGATGTTGCCAAAAGTATATGAAAGTTGTAGAATATTGGCATGAAACATATAGATACGACGGAGACATATCAAGTGACCCCACATGTCAGGATTCTACCGTGTTAGCACTATGGTGAGAGAGAGTGGAGCGACCCCATATGTCAGGATATCACGTCGCCCCACTAGTCAGGAGGTACAGTAAAAGGCTTTGACCAAACGGAAGAGCTCTGTTCGGGCTTTTGTGAGCAGCTAGTGAAGTTGGGCAAAAGTGACCAACGTTAGTTGCTGGGGACAAAACTGAGCAGGCCAAAGCAACGAGGGTCACGAAAATAGAAATCCCTATATCTTATTGATAAGAAAGATGCTAAGCCTAAGTCGATTAGGTGGGTTCTTCTACTTCAAGAGTTTGATTTGCACATCATTGATAGAAAGAGAGTTGGTAATCCTATAGCAGGCAATTTTTCGAGAATGGAAAATATTCTTAATGACCCAATTTCGATGAATGATAGTTTTCACGATGAGAAATTAGCAGTTATTAATACTTCTTACTCACGTGATAACCCTTGGTATGTTGATTATACTAATTACATTATTGCAAAATATATACCACCTATCTTTACCTATCAACAAAAGAAAAAATCTTCTTTGACCTAAGACATTACTTTGGGGATGACCCGCATCTTTATAAACAAGGAGTAGACGGTATTATTACACGTTGTATACCTCAGCATGAATAGGAACAAATTTTGAGAAAGTTTTATTCCGATGCATATGGAGGACACCATGCTGGGGGCATAACTGCACATAAGGTGCAATTTGGTCTTTATTGGACTACTCTTTTCAAAGATGCTCGTAAGTTTGTCATTCCTTGTGATAAATGTCAAAGAGTTAGAAATATTGGCAGAAGACATGAAATATCTATGAATTGTTCACTTGTTATTGAACCATTTGATGTTTGGGGTTTTGATTATATGGGATCTTTTCCTTCCTCGCATGGGTACACTCATATTCTAGTAGGTGTAGATCATGCCACTAAATGGGTAGAAACTATTCCAAATAAGAGTGTTGTTCATACTACTTCTATTAAAATGCTTAAAGAGGTTCTTTTCCAGAGGTTTGGAGTCCCCGGATATTTAATGATCGATGGTGGTTCACATTTTATTGATGGTGCTTTCAGGAAAGTCTTAGCTAAATATGATGTAAACCATATAGTAGCATCGTATTATCATCATCAGTCTAGTGGGCAAGTAGAATTGAGTAATAGGGAGATAAAATTAATCTTGCAAAAGACTGTTAATAGATCTAGAAATAATTGGTCTAAAAAACTAGATGATGTACTTTGGGCATACATGATTGCATATAAAAATCCTTTGTGTATGTCCCTTTATAAAAATGGTTTATGAAAAACCTTGTCATTTTCCTCTTGAGTTAGAACATCAAGCCTTTTGGGTATTTAAAGAACTTAATTATGATTTCTAGCTTGCAGGTGAAAAGAGGTTATTTGATATTAGATCTCTGGATGAGTGAAGAATGAAAGCTTATGAAAATGTCAAATTATTTAATAGAAGGGTTAAAAGATGCCATGATAAAAGAATTCAGAAACTAGAATTTAATATTCGTGACAAAGTTCTTTTATACAAGTCTCTTTTGAGAAATTTTGCACACAAACTTCTGTCCAAGTGGGAAGGTCCCTACATCGTCAAAGAAGTTTATCGTTTCGGAATGATTAAGATCAATAACGCTGAAGGAGACAAACCGAAGTTGGTTAATGAACAAAGAATTAAACATTGTCTTGCAGGTAACCCCATCCGGTTCGGGGCACATAGCGCGCACATATTAGAAACTTCACGTTTACGGCGATGTTTATTAATCCAAGTCGGTAAACAATTACTAGCCACATGCCATAAAAACGCACGCACCTTCGGAGGAGCAAGGCACCTCCATAAAAAAGCCCAGACGGCTCATCTTCGTCGAGTGCCTTGCTCACAGCGACTGGAGATTGACGAAGACGGTCATCGAGCGTCCGCCCATACACGCTCCGGACAGAGAAGATATCATTCTGTACTGATTCCCACGCTATGAGGTCTGCACCAAGCCGAGGTGAAGTGCGAATTTTGACAATTTTATTAATTTTCGCAGGTGATAAATATTGATGAAGAAGGTCAAGGCGCCAACCACCTCTCTCATCCTGAAGCTTAGAAACCCGCCTCAACCTGCAGTGTCCCTGTTTCGTGATTGGTTTACCATAATTGGGTATCCGTTGATCTCTCCGTATATGTATGGACTGTCCATTGCCAACTCTACAAAGGGAAAGTAGTGGCTACTCTCGGGTGTACTACACCTGAGTTTCTCAAAATACGAAAAAACACAATCAAGCAACATCCAAAAAATCTGAAGTTTTGGGACGTCAAACTTCATCATATGTTTGGGTATCTTGCGAAATTTCATCCAAAAATAACATCCGAGAAGCCCTCACAAAAAATACAAAATCATACCTCAAAGTTTTGTGAACATTTTTAGCACCAGTTTTGTTATTTTCGGTGAGAGCTCCCGAGATGCTAGTTTTTTATGAAACTTCACAAGAACCTCAAACATATGATGCAGTTTGATACCCCAAAGTTTCAGAATTTTTTAATGTGTTTTGGTCATGTTTTTTAAAATTTTAGACAACTCGGGTGTAGTACACCCGAGAGTAGAAAATCCACTCTCCTCTACAAATGATACCATGTTTTATAAGTTCTAGTCCATGCAGTATCGCTTGCCACGTTGGTGAAGTACTCCTAAGGAACAGCGTATCCCCAAGGTTACATGACGGAAAGTAGTTGGCCTTCAATACTTGATAGCATAGACTGACCGGAAAATTCAGAATACGCCATGGCTGACGTGTTAAGGCCATCTCTAACCGACCCCTTAAAAGTTAACGGAGTAAAACAATTAGTGGAGTATATGTACTTCACTAATTTTTAGTCATTTCTAGCCGATCCCCTAAACTTAACGAAATAAACTTCAATTTGATCAAATTGAAAGCAATTTAAACCGAAAATAGCATGCATTCAAACATAAACATAGATAATTTTGCACAACCGAACATAAAACACAAATGTAAACTAAAGTACACTTAAACTAAACTACCTTTGGTCCAAAGTGAGGTCGAGCCAATCCTTCCTCGTCAGGTATGGTGTGCCGCAAATTGGGTCTGGACCGGTGTCGTCGTCTTCGTCATTGGGGAAGACAATCCTTCACTCGTCGACGTTGATCTCCTTGTCGTCGCCGCCCACCTCGCCGCCCTCCGAACCGCCGTCCTCGCCGCCTTCGACCTCGTCGGTGGAGGAGAACCCGATGACCTCACCACCGGCATCGGCAAAGATCTTCCGCTTCGCCTCCACGAGCTCCGGGTGTTCCTAGCGGAGCTCTTGCATGTAGGCCTCGTCGGCGGCCTCGCCCTCGAGGTGCTCCCTCGCCTCGCGGTCCTCCCGTGACATAGCCGAGCTCACCACCCCTGGCTCCGGCAGGACGGGGTGGACCAGAGCCGTGCCAAAGGGGAAATTGAGCCGGGCCTCTGCGCTATGGTAGCGAACCTGTCAGCGGTCGTACTCCATGGCCGCGAGCTCGGCCATGTGGAAGCTACCGAGCCACCGGCGGGTGTGGGTCTCGCGATCCGTCATTTCGGTGACCCACGTCCCCTATCGCCGTTGTCGGACCCCGAAGTAGGACCTCGTCGGCGGCCGGTCTCGAGGGGGAACGGGGAAGTCCTCGAACATGCATAGAGGCGCGGCGGCGGGCGGATCGGGCGACAGGCGACGGTGGCTTAAAGAAGAGCCCGAGGAGGATGACCCGCACGCGTCGCACGGATCCGCGCTGCGGATCAGTGGCGGGGACCAGCGGCCACCACGTCTGGCCATCGGAGAGGCGGGGGAGGGCGGGAGGCACACCGGCGGCGGTGTCGGGGGAGAAAAGGAGGCGAGTTTTATTCGGCCGCGTAGGGATGGAGTAAATATACTCCGAATTTTAGAGATGGAGAAAAAAATTACTCCACTAAGCCGTATTGGGGATCGGCTAGGTCAAACTTAGTGAAGTAAAAAAAGCCAAATTTACTCCACTAAGTTGATAAAGGGATCGTCATACGTTGATATTAGTGTAGGAATCTTTGAAAAAATAAAATAAATGCTAAAAAAATTGCACAAAACTTTGAACATTGATTTTTTTTTTATCAGTGAGATGTCCTCAGATGTAAATTTTGGCTGGAATTTGCTAGAAGCTCGAACATTTGATAAAGTTTGATGTCCCAAATTTTCAGATTTTCAGATTTTTTTTAATCACAGTTTTTTAGTTTTTCGCAAACTCGGGAGTGTAGAACATCATGTGTCGCATGATTTCCTGCATGCATTTTGTCGGCTCAACATTCAGTCTAGTTTTGCTGTACCAAACACAACTCTGCAATCCATCACAAAATTTTCATTTTCGTCATTGCAGCAGTAGAGAAGAGAACAACGCACTACTCGATTACAGTCGAGAACACAAGCACGTACACTCATCTTTGCTCCAACTAATTTACAGCAAAATCTTCCTTTGGCTCGCACTCCTGGATAGGTGTTGGACCACTGACTGGCCAGCCCGGCATGGACTGCCGCACAAGCCCCAGTGCCCCCATCCTGTACCCGCGGTACTGGCCGGACAATATGGTTGTCCATCGTTTTCATGGGACGTGAAAATCATCCTCAAAAAACGACATGAACCCTGCAAATAGTAGATGCAGTTCAATACTTCTAACAAACGCATAGCGCGACATGACAGGTACAATTAGCGTCTATCGATATCAGTCTGTTCATATGCAAAGCAGCAATCGCTGCGAGTGTCGCATCCACATAATTTGAATTAGGACGCGGCTAGTTGGCGCCCGCGTGCCCGTTCGCAGGAACGAGCGCTCTCCTAAAAAAAGAAGGAGCAAATCCGCGTGCGATCAGGACAGTCCAAAAAGGAAACCCGTGCATGACCTGGTTCTCTTCTCCAGTTCGTCCCGTCTCACGCCCCCGCATGGTCCCACCACCTGATCGAGCGGATCGCGCGCCGCGGTCCTCTCCCGAGCGGATCACACGTTTCTTTACTCATCCTGATCGGTGCGGTCCTTTACTCATCCCCACCTGGTCCCCCTCGCCCCCTCCTCCCCTCTTTTCCTTGAGCAGCAAACCCCGCAGGAACCCCTTCTTCCTCCTTCCTCCTCTTCAGATCTAGAAGTCTCCATCAATGGCGCCTTGAGAAATCAGCAAAGTAAGCACCACCACCCTCCCCCCTCCCCACCCCGCCTCCTCCCCTCTTACGCATCCCCCTCTCCCTGCTTGATCATGAACTAGCTTTGAACACGAAGTAGATGTGTTGTTGATACGTCTGCAATGCATCTATAATTTTTTATTGTTTCATCTTATAATATTATCATTCTATGATGCTATTTGGGTGTTAATATATCAATTAATATTATTTTTGAGCACTAATCTATTAACCCACTGCTTAGTGTCGGTTGTTGTTTTCTGCATGTTTTCGACTTTTCAGGTTACAATGCCAAACGAAGTCCAATTGCCCCGAAACGTTTTTATGATTTTTTCTGGATCAAAAGAAGACTTGGAAGCTTCGGGAGAAGGCCGGAGACTCCACGAGGGAGCCACCACACAACAAGGCGTGCCCTGTTATGTGGTGGCCCTCGGGCGTCTCTTGGCGCACCTCTTTGGCCTATAAATTCCAATAAATCCCAAAAATCCTAAAGAGCCTCCCGAAACATTTTTTCCGCCGTCGCAGGTCTCTGTTCCGCCGTGTGCCCATCTGGAGCCCTGTTCCGGTGCCCTGCCGGAGGGGGGCTTGATCACGGAGGGCCTCTACATCATTCTTCCTGCTCCCATGGTGATGTGTGAATACTTCACCTCAGACCTAAGGGTCCGTAGTTAGTATCTAGATGGCTATCTCTCTCTCTTGATCTTCAATACAATAATCATTGCATCTTCTCTTTGATCTATCCGATGTAATTCTTTTGTGATGTGCGTTTGTTGGGATCCGATGAATTGTGGTTTATGTTACTACTACAGAATGGTCCAAAGATGACACATCAATCAGAGACCCTTCGACGAAACTGTGTGCGATGACCAAATCGCAAACGGTATAGTTATAGCTCTGTCGCTAATGACGCGAACTGTGTGCGATGACGGGCCCATCAAATACGATCCCCAAAAAAGTTGCGTGTGCGATCTGTGGCAAACAGTTAACCCATATAATTTGTTTGCAATTGTACAATATAACGCAAACGGTTAGAAAAATGCAAGTGTGTGTGATGTACGGCATACAGTTCAGCATGACAAACTGTTTGCGATGATCCAGCAGAACACAAGCGATTGTGCAGATGATTACGTGTGTGATAGGTGGCACACAGGTCACTCGGATGACCTGTTTGTGATGAGATAAGATAACATAAACGGTTACATAGATCAAGATATGTGTGATAGACAACATACAGGCCACTGGGATGAACTGTGTGTGATAAGAAAAAATAACACAAACGGTTGCTCAGATCAAGATGTGTGTGAAAGATAGCATACATGCCACTGGATAAACTATGTGCGATAAGCAAAAATAACACAAACGGTTGCGCAGACCAAGATGTGTGTGATGTACAACATACACAGGCCATTCGGATGTGTTGTGGGCAAACGGTTCCGGATAAAGAACTGTCAGGGACTGATTAAATCATCACCGACGGATATGGTTGTTTATTCCGCATGCGATGTGATTTTCTCAATCTGCCCACAAACATATATGCTTCTGTTTAGAACAACATGGTTGCATAACCAAATTAAACATCCAAATACATAAGTGACTACACACATAACATTGGCACACCTCAATAAACAATTACACACATAACAACATGATTGCCATAACCTAATTAAGCATCCAAATACATAAGTGACTACACGCATAACATTGGCGCGCATACTGTCGGTGTCAAAACCGGCGGATCTCGGGTAGGGGGTCCCGAGCTGTGAGATTAGGATCGATGGTAACAAAGGGACGAAGGAGACAATGTTTACCCAGGTTCGGGCCCTCCTATGGAGGTAAAACCCTACGTCATGCTTGATTATATTGATAGTATGAAGGTTACAGAGTTGATCTACCTCGAGATCGACTAGCTAAAACCCTAGATGAGTTTTTGTTTCCTATGATCTAAAACCCTCTGGCTTATATGGACGCCAGGGGGTCATTAGGGTTACATATAGTCGGTTGCCCACCGGAGGGAAAAACATGCCTAAACTACCATCTTCAACTTGACGGACACGTCACGACTCCTGAGGTCTCCTACCTAGTGACAAGGCCTTCGATCAATCTTATCTTCAACAAGTGGCCCATTAATCCGACCTATGAGAAATAGGTCGGCAGTCCGAGGACCCCTTAATCCCGGACTCCCTCAGTAGCCCCCGGACTAGCCTCCAACGCCGAGGTATATCCGGAAAATATTACGTGTCGAAGTCTTCAGCTTGCGAGGCGAGTCCCTCAACTTCTTCTGGCTTGGCAACCGTCCCGTCATTGGAGAGTCCTCGATTGCCGAGGACCTGCGGGACCCAATATAATAACCTTCAGCACTCCTCGATCCTTGTGCGCCAAGGGGAGACGAGCGGCCCGACAGTTATTTACAAAACTACCCCTTCTGCAAGGGAGGCAACATTTATTTAAACAAGTTAAATTGCATTCTGGGTCACAGCTTCCTCTTCTTCCCCGTTGAGAGAAAAACTTCAAGCGAGAGACCACCACAGAATCATGGCGAGCGCCCCCAGCTCTTCCTCGAGCCCTTACGGCTCCCGTCCCGGGGATTGGACGAGTTGCTCCGTATCCCTCCTCCGGTTGCGCGACCTTGAGACCCAAGGGTATCTTCCGTCCTCAGATCTGGCGGCAACTCACGCTGGCTTGACTTCCTTTGACTGCGAAGCTTTCATGGAGAATTTCCCCAATCCTAACCAGGGCGAGCGGGTATGCTTTGTGCCCTATCTCTTACGGGGCCTAGGGTTCCCCATTCATCCTTTCCTCAGGGGGTTACTGGAGTTCTATGGGATCCAGCTCCATCATCTTACCCCCGGATCCATTCTGCATATTTCGGGCTTTGTCGCTCTCTGCAAAATGTTTTTGGGCTGAGTGGCGCACTTCGAATTATGGAGGAAGTACTTCTGCCTCGTCCCCCGAACTCGGGGTGAGACAATTCAGGAAATTGGAGGAGCCGAAGTGTGTCGTATAGTGGGAACCGGATACCCAGCGGGGACATCGAAGAAGGAATCCGAAGAGTGGTCTTCGGAGTGGTTCTATATCGAGGATGTTCCTCTATTCGATCCAGCTCGAAGGGGCTTGCCCGAATACTCCGACGCTCCCCCGAAGAAAAAGTATAATTGGCGACCGAGCAGTTCGTCCCAAGAGGACAGTGCCGAAGTTCGGCGTTTGGCTGCCCACGTAAGGATATTGGCCCATCACAAGCTGACAATAATCGATGTGATGTCCGCCGCCATCTCCCGATGCGTCCAACCTCTCCAACAAAGGATACATCCTTTGTGGCAATACAACGGAATGAGTGACACCACTCGCTCCCGACGGCTGGGCTCTGCCAGTCAGGTGGCCTTGGCAGCCGCACTTGCCGACTTATACAAAGGAGAAAAAGAAGATTTTACTCAGTCGCAGGTTAAGGAGGGCTACTCGAGTTACAACCCCATTGAATGGGTAAGCCCTTCAACTCCGCATTTTGAGTTTGGGCATTTATTCGCCCTTTTTGACTAACGCTTTTAATCTGTGCAAATAGGAATGGCGGAGCTTTGCCGAGACAATCAACTGTCCGACCCCCTAGCCAGAGAATTACTCTCGCGACGATGATCCAGGATTTCATGACGATCCAGAGCTGTCACTGGCATAATAAGACGGGGTCTTTTACCAGGAGAGCCTTGATCGATCCAAGGTGGCCATCATAGCCGATCACCCCGGATCACTTCCCTCCTCCACTGCGGGCAAGAAGAAAAATTCCACCCGCAAAAGGCAGGCGTCCTCCGTCGATCCGAACATACCGGATCCCACTCCCAAGCGTCGCCTGTCCTCGCGATGAACTTCGGCTACAACAGCAATGCCCGAGCCGGGCGCCAACAGGAGTCCCTCATGTGAGCCAGTCGTCGAGACGGCGCCGAACACTCGATTAACCGAAAGGTACTTTGTTCGGTCGCTTAATCCGTTATTGTTATGATCGGTAGGATCTTACAGAAAATTTTATGTCGAATTACTCGACTTACTCAGGAAGCGAGTGCAACCCTCCTCCGCCGAAGACATTGCCGGGACACCCGGCAACACACATGAGTCAAGATCTTTTGCTCACGCCGAGCCCGCCGTGGAGGCCCCCATGGCCAATCCGACCATCGAAGACTCTGAGGGCGAGGTATCAGTCACTAAATCCGAAGCAGGGAGCGCGATGAGACATCGGCAGCGGCGACGAATCCTGTGCGATCCAATGTTTTCCGAACAAGAGTTTAATGCTCGACGCTCGGCGGATGCACACCTTGGAGCTGCCCGAGCCGAGTTTGGCAAAGCTTTGAAACTAATATAGTCTGGCCTGAAGTTAAGTGATTAAAAATCCAGACATAAATGTAAACCCAGTAGCCCCTGAGTCTTGATTTGGTCGGGACGACCGAATTAAGGATCCGCACATTGTTTGCATGAATGATGCAGGCCTCAAGGCAGCAGAATGAACAATTGGCCAAGGAATTGGCAGCGAGCCGAACACAGGTGCAAACCGTGAAGGCCGAGCTTGAACAAGTGAAGAAGTTCACCCAGGAGGCGCATGGTGAGTATAATTTAATCTGCTGATCTTAGCGTATAATCCCATGCTGACGCGATGGTACTTTTAGCAGCTGAATCAATAGGGCAATTGCAAAAAGATCTGGATGCAGCCCGAGAATCCCAGAGGTACGCCGAATCCCAGTATGAGGCTGGCTGCCTTTCGCTGCAGCGAAACCTGGAGGAGAAGAAACGCCTCCAGGTGGAAAACAAACAGCAGGCCAAAGAGATTGATAATTTAAAGACTCAATTGGCCCATTCCCAAGAAGAAAACCAGAAACTACAGAGGGGCATGTTCGGTAAGTGCGATTCTAACATCGGACATTGCTTCTTATATGTGCAGTATAATGGACATGCCTTGACTCATGTATAGGTCTTGTATCCGGGCGGCCCGAAGAAGAGATCGGATCCTACTGGGGAATCCTTCTAAAGGAGCCGTCTGCCCTTCATGAGCGGGCTCAGAAGGCCATGAAGAGCATGATAAAAGCGCTATGGCCTGCCGAGCAACCTCCTGAGGAGATGACCGAACTGGTTGATCGATTCAAGGGAGCCCAAAGCCAATTCGAGCTATGGAAGACCTCGGCCTGTCGAGAGGGAGCACGAGAGGCGTGGGCGATGATCAAGACCCGTTATACCGGCCTGAACCCCGAGCATATGGCTCGGGTTGGGCTGGTAGGGTAGGATGGGCAAGAAGTGCCGCTTCATTTGGTGTATGACCAAGTGATGCCCGCCGCCCGTCTCTCGCAAGAAGATTGCTCCCTGGATGCCTTAATAGACAATCTCGACCAGCAGCCAGATGCATGATTATGTGTAACCATGTACTGATAATCAAGAAATTGCTTCGTCTGTGTTGTAAACTTTGTCTTAACTGGCCATTGGCTTCGACCTCCCGCGCTAAGAGCTTGGGAGTGTTCCTTAGAAAATATCACTTGAGAAGAGTGAATTGTGTTCGGGGAACCAGGCAATCCGGCCATTTGGTGCGAACGGACAAAAAGCACATAGGGAGATATGTTATATTACTGTTTAGCATAAGAAACATCTTCCAAAGAAAATAGTACCTCTATCGATACCTTTCTTCAGGGTGCTACGTAAATCATAGACAATAAGGCCGTATACTGCTAGTATGCGACTAACGGCTTTCGTGAGAAAAGAAGCCTGAGTAAGGGCGATAACCACCGTAATTTTATTTGTTGATCCCGTTGTAGCCAACCAATTTTCTGCTGAAGATAGCTAGCTTTCGGCTTCACCCGTCTGAGGTACGTATCCGGATGACCCGGTCATAACAATCGCAGAGGTGCTCCCTTTACCCTCTAGCCGAACAATCGGGAACGTAGAGGGTAAGCACAGGAGTGAGGCAACCCAGCTTGGCAAAAATCTTAGTTCAAATTGATTCATATAATGGCATAAAAAATCGACAAGGGAAACATGCATACACAATAAAAGTGAATAGATGCTTAAAATATATAATCATGGGCTTCGGGAAGAAGCCCCCAGGTGCTGTGTTCGGATTTAGCATTTAAGGATGCATGCCGAAAATCTTAGTACAAGACCGGCTTAACCGAACATGGACTTGGGAAGAAAAATTCAAACCTGCCAAAAATCAAGGTGGGAGGGAAAAAAAGAAAAAAGGAAAGAAAAAAGAGATAAAGGGTAAAGAGGATGACGACACTGCTTTATCCGTAGAAGCGCCGAAGACGAGCTGCGTTCCATGGGTTTGGTTCAAGGCGGTTATCCGACGGGTTTCGAAGACGGTAAGCCCCTCCCGTGAGTACTTCGTCGATTATGAAGGGGCCCTCCCATTTGGGTTTGATTTTATGCTTTTGCTTCTCCGGGAGCCGCAAAATGAGTTCACCCACATTATATGCTTTCGCCCTGACCTCCCTGCTCTGGTAACGCCGGGCCTGTTGTTGGTAAAAAGTAGAGCGAGCCCAAGCTATGTCGCGCTCTCCTTCCAAGGCATCCAAGTCGTCCTGCCAATCTAGCTCGGCCTCCTTTTCTTCGTACATGCGCACCCTTGGTGCATCGTGAATAATATCACAAGGGAGGACCGCTTCTGCCCCATAGACCATGAAGAACGGTGTGTATCCCGTTGATCGATTCGGGGCGGTACGCAGGCCCCACAGAACGGAATGAAGTTCCTCCACCCAATTACAGTCGGACTCATAAAGAGATCGGACCAAATGTGGCTTAATACCACTCATAATGAGGCCGTTGGCTCGTTCAACCTGTCCATTGGTCTGCGGGTGATACACTGATGCGTAATCGAGCTTAATGCCCATTTTTGCGCACCAGTCTTTTACTTCCTGGGCGGTGAGGTTGGATCCATTGTCTGTTATTATACTGTGTGGGACACCGTAACGGTGTACCATGCTAGATATAAAGTCGATTACTGGTCCGAACTTGGCTGATTTGACAGGTTTTGCTTCGATCCATTTGGTGAATTTGTCCACCATGACCAGTAGGTATTTATTTTTCTTGGTCCCCCCTTTAAGAGGTCCGACCATGTCCAGCCCCCAGACCGTAAAAGGCCAAGTGATCGGGATAGTCCGAAGAGCTGTTGGGGGCATGTGACTTTAATTCGCAAAAAGTTGGCATGCCACGCATTTCTAGATGAGCGACTGGGCATCTACTCGAGCAGTGGGCCAGAAGAAACCAGCTCGAAAGGCTTTGCTTACTAAGGCCCTTGCTGCGGCGTGATGGCCGCCCATTCCTGCGTGGACTTCGGCCAAAAGCTGCTGCCCTTCTTCCTCAGATATGCACCGCTGGAGTACTCCGGTGGTGCTTTTTCTGTATAACTCACCCTCGTGGACTTTGTAGGCCTTGGATCGCCGGATTATGTGTCGCGCCTCTGTCAGATCGTCGGGGAGTTCTTTGCGGAGAAGCTAGGCAAAGAAGGGCTCGGTCCATGGTGCGATTACTGCCATGACCACATGAGCCGAAGGCGTTTCGTCCATTATGGAGCCGCCGATGATTTGGTCGTCTGGTTCGTTTATAGGGGGAACAACCTCTTCTGCACTGATGGGTCCCGTGCCCTTATTGTCGTCCTGCCAGACCACCGATGGCTTGAAGAGCCGTTCAAGAAAGGTGTTTTTTGGGACGGGGTCATGTTTGGCACCCATGCGGGCCAACATATCAGCGGCCTGGTTGTTGTCTCTAGCAACGTGATGGAATTCCAGCCCCTCGAACCGTGCGGATATTTTAAGGACGGCGTTTCTATATGCCGCCATCTTCGGATTCTTGGTATCGAACTCGCCGTTGATTTGAGAGATGGCCAGGTTAGAGTCTCCCCGTACCTCCAGCCGTTGTATGCCCATTGAGGCTACCATCCGAAGACCGTGCAAGAGTGCTTCGTATTCGGCTACATTGTTGGAGTTAGCATACATGATCTGCAACACGTAGCGAACGTTGTCGCCTGTGGGGGATGTGAGAATAACTCCAGCCCCCAGTCTGGCCAGAGTTTTGGATCCATCGAAGTACATCGTCCAATGGGAGTATGTACTATATTCCCTAGGGAGTTCGGCCTCTGTCCATTCGGCGAGGAAATTTGCCAGCACCTGAGATTTAATAGCTCACCGTGACTTGTAGGCAATTTCAAAAGGAAGGATCTCAATAGCCCATTTGGCTATACAGCCGGTGGCATCCCTGTTATTGATTATGTCGTTTAGGGGTACTTCGGATGCCACTATAACCGAACACTCTTGGAAGTAGTGTCTTAGTTTTCGTGATGCCTTAAATACTGTATAGGTTATCTTCTAGTAGTGCGGGTATCTGGACTTGCACTACGTTAGTACTTCTAACACGTAATAAACCGGCTTCTGTATCCGGAATTTGTGTCCCTCCTCCTCTCGTTCGACGACGAGCACTGCGCTAACGACTTGATTGGTGGCCGATATGTATAATAACATGGGTTCACTAGCGCCGGGTGCTGTGAGTACGGGATTACTTGCCAGCAGTGTTTTAATTTCTTCTAACGCAGCCGCTGCCTCATCGGTCCATTCGAAATTGTTGGTCCATTTCAGCAATCTGTAGAGTGGTAAAGCCTTTTCACCGAGGTGGGAGATAAAGCAACTTAATGCCGCCACGCAACTAGCCAATCTTCGGACATGCTTTAGCTCTGTGGGAACTGCAAGTTCTGATAGTGCACGGATCTTGGCCGGATTCGCTTCTATTCCTCTATGGGAAACGATGAATCCGAGCAGTTTACCAGCGGGAACTCTGAATACACACTTCTTCGGATTGAGTCATATATCGTACTCACGTAGGCTGGCAAAGGTTTGCCTTAGGTCGTCAATCAGTTGGCTGACATGTTTGGTTTTGACTACCACGTCGTCCACGTATGCCTCGACTGTTTTACCGACTTGTTTTGTGAGACAAGTCTGGATCATGCGCTGGTATGTAGCCCCAGTGTTTTTTAGCCTGAAAGGCATTGTGTTGAAGCAGAATGGCCCGTAGGGGGTGATGAATGCAGTTGCAGCTTGATCGGATTCCTTCATTTTGATTTGATGGTATCCGGAATAAGCGTCGACGAAACACAATGAGTCGTGTCTGGCTGTGGCGTCAATAATCTGGTCTATGCGTGGTAAGGGGAAAGGGTCCTTAGGGAAGGCCTTGTTGAGGTCTTTAAAGTCGACGCACAGCCGCCAGGGCTTGTCTTTATTCGGTAACATCACCAGGTTTGCCAACCATTCGGGGTGTTTAATCTCCCGTATGAATCCGGCCTCTAGCAGTTTAGCTAATTCTTCACCCATAGCTTGTCATTTGGGCTCGGAAAAGCTGCGCAGAGTCTGCTTGACAGGCTTGAAGCCTGCGATAATGTTCAGACTATGTTCTGCTAGCCGCCGTGGGATTCCAGGCATATCGGAAGGATGCCAGGCGAAGATGTCCCAATTTTCTCGCAAGAATGCTCGTAGTGCTTCGTCCACCATAGGGTCCAGCTAAGCTCCGATGGACGCTGTCTTGTTGGGGTCCGTCGGGTGTACCTGAAATTTAACGATTTCATCTGCAGGTTTAAAGGACGTGGATTTGGGTCTTTTGCTAAGGATCACATCGTCCTTATCCACTGTTGACCGGAGTGTGGTCAGTTCTTATGCAGCGAAGGTCTCAGCTAGTGCCTCGAGGGCGAGCGCTGCTGTTTTGTTTTCAGCTCGAAGGGCTATGTTCGGATCACTGGCGATTGTGATTACTCCGTTTGGGCCTGGCATCTTGAGCTTCATATACCTGTAATGTGGTATAGCCTGGAATTTTGCGAAGGCGTCACGCCCCAGCAGGGCGTGGTAGCCGTTGGGGAAGGGCATGATATGGAAGAGAAGTTCTTCAGATCGGTAGTTTTCAGGCGTGCCGAACACTACGTCCAGGGTGATATGTCCTGAACAGCGCGCCTCTCTCCCAGGAATGATCCCTCGGAATGTTGTGTTGCTATGCTCGATGCGAGATCGATCGAATTGCATTTTTTCCAGGGTATCTTTGTAGATAAGGTTTATACCACTTCCTCCATCCATTAGCACTTTATGTAACCTGAAGCCATCGACGATGGGGTTTAAGACCAGTGCAGCCGGTGTATGCTCGGGACGGATGGTTGGTCGGTCAGTATCTCCGAAGGTGATGGTATGTCTGCCCATGAACTTGTTGCTGCCATGTGATAGACCTGTTCGAGTTCTCTAAGAGCTCTTTTCCTCCTGTTCCTTGAGGGGAACGTTTCATAGATCGTCGGGACTTCGGCATTGTATTCTGGTGGCGATGTGGAGCGCTTGTTCGGCGGTAGTGCCTCAAGGATTGCTTCACCACCTTTTGCGACCTGTCTGACGACCCAGTAGGCTCTGAGGCTGTGAGTTGGGTTTGTGTTCAACAATACGGAATATATAGGGCATGGTTTATCCAATAGCCCGTCAAGGACAGTTCTGACCCCCGTAAGGGGCCGATTTCTCTTTTCGGCGGGTTCGAGTTCAGCCGGCCGCTTCGGAGGTATCCTCTTTTTCCGGTCTCCTCTAGGGTGTCCGGTAAAGGTTGGTTTCGAAATTAGCCGCTCGGCTTGCCAGGTGCTCTCCATGGCACAATATTTTTGCACCAAGTCAGACAGCTCGGTGAAGTTGCACATGTGCCGATGAGCCAGGGTGTTGAGAATCCCTTCGTTGTGGTAATTGCGATTGAAGGTTGCCATTATCTCCTGGTCACTAAGACCTCATACTTTGTTTCTAGCGAGGAGGAGTCTAGCCCAAAAGTGATGAACTGATTCTCCTGGTAAAAGTTTAACATCCCGTAAGTCTGAAGACTTGGACTCTGACGCGATGCTTGAGAGCTCGACTTGGGTGGTGGGTGGGAAAAACTTTGATTCCACGCCGCGATGTGAGTCCAAAATTATGGGTTCTGAGTTGCATGCTAGATCAGAGATCGATACCGGTCTATCTCCGGAGCGAACTCCGGGGTCGGGGTTACTGAAAGCACAACATGCTCCCTTGGTGGTTTTGATAATTCATGACAACATACATTGTCTCTTGGACTAATATTTTTACCTAGGTTATTTCAGATAAAGTCCACAGAGAGGGTTGGCAAAAGGATTGTGGAAATACCCCAAGATGCAAGGAAATGGATTGGCAAAGCTTCAAGCAAGAGGACTCTACATTTTACATTTGTGAGAAATCACTTTGAGTCCATAGGAAAGCCAATACTATTAAAAGGGGGTAAGGTTCTGTTGGTGAACAAAATGCTCATACGTGCACAAGTGATAGTCACCAAAAACACCCACAAGCTCTTCCACAAAAGTCTGTCCAAAGTCAAATATCCAAAATCGGTGCAACCAACACTTTCCACTCGGTGCCGCCGATTCCCAAACTCAAAGAAACATTAGCCAAACCCTAGGCTTTCGGTGCAACCGATTCTGCTTTGGTGCCACCGAGTTTAGGTTGCCAACTTTCTGTTACACAAATTCACAATATCGGTCCCACCGAGATTGTTGGATCGGCATCACTGTGAATGGGCAATCTGATCGTTGGTCACCTTATCGGTGCAACCGAGTTTCATATATCGGTCTCACCGAGATTCAAAAGTTGCCACCTTTTGGTCACTTTGGTACCACCAAGATTAACACATCGGTGTCACTGAGTTGGTCATTTTGTGTGTAACGGTTGGATTTTTGGGGATGCCTATATATACCCCTTCACCACCACCCACTCGGAAGTGAAGCACTCAGAACTATTCCATACTTTCCCCATCCAGTTTTCTGAGAGAGAGCCACATACCCATGTGTTGAGGTCAAGATCATCCACTCCAACCATATGGGTCTTGATTTCTAGCCTCCCCAAGTTGCTTTCCACCAATCCCATCTCTTCCACCAAGCCAAATCTATGAGAGAGTGATTGTGTGTTGAGGAGTCTATCATCTTGAAGCACAAGAGCAAGGAGTTCATCATCATTGCCGAGCCTATTACCTTTTGGAGGGTGGTGCCTCCTAGATTGGTTAGGTGTCGCTTGGGAGCCTCCTACTTCGTGTTGTGGAGTTGAACCAAGAAGTTTGTAAGGGCAAGGATATCGCCTACGTCGTGAAGATCTACCCATAGTGAGGCTAGTCCTTCGTGGACGGAAGCCGTTATGAAATATTCAAGGTTGCTACTTCGTGGACCCTTATGGGTGGATCCCTTCATGGACTCTCGCGACCGTTACCCTCCGTGGGTTGAAGACTCCATAAACGTGGACGTACGATAGCACCACCTATCAGAACCACGGGAAAAATATTTGCGTCTCCAATTGCGCTTGATCTACCTATCTCAACTCTTTACTTCATGTGCAATATCTTTACTTTCCGCTGCCATATTTGTTGACATGCATGTGTAGGGTATATTAGACTTGCTAGCTTGCTAAAACTATTAAAATCTACCAACCAATTAACTTGGGAAAAGGTTAGGTTTTAAATTCCTGCTTGTTGTCTATTCACCCCCCTATAGACACTCTTCTAATGATCCCTCAATTGGTATCAGAGCTTTGGTCTCCATTGCTTCGGTTTAATCACCGAGGAGAAAGATGAATGTGTCTAGTATAGGGAGTTTGAGTTGTAGAGTGCCTATTCTTGATGGAGAGTACTATAGTCAATGGAAAACTTTGATGCTTGAGCTGTTTAATGAATTTCAATTTAGCAAATATGTTAAGTGCCCTTATGTGCCTCCCATTGATCCTTTACATCCCACACACGAAGAGGAAATTGATATGCTATGCAATCTTAGAACTATCAATCTCATTGTTAGAGCATTACCTAGAAATGTGCTTAATCAAATGAAGAATTTTGAATGTGCTTACACTTTGTGAAATGACTTGGAGAAACGATATCCAAGTTATTCATTGAGTAATCTTGATGAAATTCTTCATAAAACCATTGCCTTCCACAATATGACGCCTAGTGATCCCAAGTTTAATGATTGTCTATTTGAGCTTAGAGACCTCGTGCGTGCTAAAGGAGATGTCACAACTATCAACAACATCATTGTAGAAGCCATTCGAATTCACAAGTTTGAACATTGTCATGATCACAACCCTAACGAATCTCTTGTTCTTTATGACAAGGATTTCCCACTTGATGATGACAATGTGGAACATGGCTACTATGATGAAGATGAGCTGTTCGACATCGAGTATGAAAAGATCATGAAGAATCTAAGTCTCATGCCAAACTTCAAGGATTACATGTCCGGAGGAAAAGAGTGGATTCTCGATAGCGGATGTACCGATCATATGACTGGAGATAGAGAGATGTTTAAAGAGATCACACCAAACCATGTACCGTGAAGGTACGTAACGTTTGGAGACAACTCTAAGGGTAAGGTACTTGGTCTTGGTAAGGTGGCCATATCCCATGATAGCTCTATTCAAAATGTTATGCTTGTTGAATCTCTTGGCTACAATCTTCTTTCCGTATCTAGACTTGCCGACTTTGGTTTTAATGTGCTATTCATGAAAGTAGACTGCCAAGTGTTTCGTCAAGATAATCATAAAATGGTCTTTACCGGTTTTCGTAGAGGTGATCTATACATTGTCAATTTCACTAAGAGATCCAAATCTCGTACTTATCTTATTGCAAAATCTTCTAAAGGTTGGCTTTGGCATAGAAGACTAGGACATGTTGGCATGCGCAATCTAGACAAGCTTATCAAAGGTGATCATATACTTGGTATTAAAGATGTTATCTTTGACAAAGATAGACTTTGTAGTGCTTGTCAAGCTGGAAAGCAAGTAGGTGGAAGTCATCCCGTTAAGAATATCATGACTACTAGAAGACCACTCGAGTTACTTCACATGGATCTTTTTGATCCCAATGCTTACAAGAGTCTCGGTGGAAATTCCTATGGTCTAGTTATAGTTGATGATTTTTCCAGATTTACGTGGGTATTCTTTCTTGATGATAAGTTGCAGGTTCAAAAGATCTTCAAGAACTTCGTTCGCAAAGCACAAAATTAGTTTGAAGTGAAGATCAAGAAGGTTCGGAGCGATAACGTATCGGAGTTAAAGAACACCCATGTGGATACCTTTCTTGATGAAGAAGGTGTTTCACATGAGTTCTCGGCTACGTACACGCCTCAACAAAATGGAGTTGTTGAAAGGAAGAACCGGACACTTATTGAGATGGCAAGAATGATGCTTGACGAATACAAAACGCCAAGACACTTTTGGGCAGAAGCCGTGGAAATAGCATGTCATGCCACAAACCGACTTTACTTGCACAAGCTTCTCGGTAAAACGGCATACGAGCTACTCACCGATAACAAACCCCAAGTCGGATACTTTCGGGTATTCGGCTCAAAGTGCTACATTCTTGATAAGCATCGTCGTACTAAATTTGCTCCTAAATCTCATGAAGGTTTCCTACTTGGTTATGGATCGAACTCTCACACTTACCGTGTCTACAACAACTTCACTCAAAAAGTTGAAGAGACGGTAGATGTGAAGTTTGATGAATCTAATGGTTCGCAAGTCAAACAATTGCCAAATGATGTAGGTGATAAGGACCCTTCGGAAGCTATCCAAGACTTGTCCATCGGCAAGATTCGTCCCATGGAGGTGAAGGAAAGTACTTCATCAACTCAAGTGGAAGCTCCTACTTCACGTCAAGGTGAACCTCAACATGACATGGAGGCATCCACAAGTGGTACACGACAAGATGATGAAGAGGAGGAAGTGCATCATGAAGATCCACCACAACCTCCTTCACCACCACCTCAAGGGAACGACACCTTCAACAACAACGAAGATGAAGGAGATGATGATGAAGAAGAAGCTCCACCATCCAACAATCGGAAGCTGACCCGAGTTCGAGCACAAGTGACCAAGAACCATCCCCTAAACCAAATCTTTGGTGACATACAAACCGGGAGAATCACTCGCTCTAAAACTCGTCTAGCTAACTTTTGTGAGCATTATTCTTTCATCTCTAGCATTGAGCCTTTGAAGGTTGAACAAGCTCTTGAAGATGCAGATTGGGTGAATGCGATGCATGAAGAGCTTCACAACTTCGAGAGGAACGAAGTGTGGACACTCGTCAAAAAGCCCAAGGATGAGCAAAACATCATCGGAACAAGCAAGACGAAGACGGTCAAGTCGTACGAAACAAGGCTCGTCTCATAGCCCAAGGATATACGCAAGTCGAAGGTATGGACTATGGTGAGACCTACGCCCCCATCGCTAGACTTGAAGCTATTCGCATTCTTCTTGCCTATGCTAATCACCATGATACCACGCTTTATCAAATGGACATTAAAAGTGCCTTTCTAAATGGTGAGATTGAAGAAGAAGTCTATGTTAAGCAACCACCTGGTTTTGTGAATCCTAAGAAACCTAATCATGTTTACAAGCTTTGTAAAGCCCTTTATGGTCTTAAGCAAGCCCTCGTGATTGGTACAAATGCCTAACGAAGTTTCTCATTGAAAAAGGTTTTGAAATTGGTTAAATTGACGCAACCTTATTCACTAAGAGAGTTAATGGTGAATTATTTGTGTGCCAAATCTATGTGGATGATATTATATTTGGATCTACTAACCCATAATTTAGTGAAAGATTTGGCAGGTTGATGTCCGAAAAGTATGAGATGTCCATGATGTGTGAGCTGAAATTCTTTCTTAGCTTGCAAATCAAGCAAACTAGAGAAGGAACTTTCATCTCTCAAACTAAGTATACCAAGGACTTGATCAAGAAGTTCAACATGCAAGAGTGCAAAGGTATGAAAACTCCAATGCCTACTAGTGGGCATGTTGATCTTACCAAGGAGGATGAACCGGTTGATCAAAAGGTTTATCGTTCTATGATTGGTTCATTGCTATATCTATGTGCCTCTCGTCCCGATATTATGCTTAGTGTTTGCATGTGTGCTAGATATCAAGATGCACCTAAAGAGTGTCATCTTTTGGCCGTGAAACGTATTGTGAGATATTTGATACAAACACCAAACTTTGGCATTTGGTATCCCAAGGGATCGTCCTTTAACCTTGTTGGCTATTCCGATTCGGACTATGCTGGTGACAAGGTTGATAGAAAATCCACCTCGGGTACTTGTCAATTTTTGGGTAGATCTCTTGTGTCTTGGTCCTCCAAGAAACAAAACTCGATATCTCTATCCACTGCCGAAGCTGAGTATATTGCTGCTGGATCTTGTTGTGCACAATTACTATGGATGACACAAATGCTTAAGGATTATGGAATCCATGTTCGAAATGTTCCATTACTTTGTGATAATGAAAGTGCTATTAAAATTGGTCATAATCCTGTGCAACATTCTCGAACTAAGCATATTCAAGTTAGACATCATTTTATTCGTGATCATGTTGCCAAAGGAGATATTGATCTTAAGCATGTTCGCACTAACAAGCAATTGGCCGATATCTTTACTAAGCCACTTGATGAGAAAACATTTTGTTATTTGAGGAGTGAGTTGAACATCATTGATGCTTCAAATTTGAGCTAGACTCACTCGGTTGCATGCAAGGGCATGAGCTTTCTTGACATTTCCATGATACTCTTAACTTGTTATCTTATGGCATGGAATTCTATGCTCCCTTGTATTGCAACTAACCTTTTGTAGGTACTTGGAAGAATTTCATTCCACAAGATTGCCATCAACTCAAATCATAAGCAATCTTGTCATAACCAAGTATCCACAAACCCTCTTGATGATGGAAGGAAGAAGACAACTCAACCATATCCTCGACATATACTTGATGTGATCATATTTGCTAAATCTCAATTGGTATCATGTCAAATGGATATATCTATTGTTCTTCCTTGCATGACTAGCCTATGTAGGTGACATGTGTACTAAAACGAGAAGGATTGCTCCCAACTCAAGATGTCCTTTATCAACCTCGAGCATCCTCAACAAGTTTACCTACAAGCTACGTCATCAACATCACTCAAAGGTATGTACTCATATCCTTGAAAAGGCTTTACTCCAAGTCATGAGCTAAAGCAACTCAAGTGATATGAAGACATTAAAATGCTTAATCGAAAAATGGTAACCCCATTTTGAGCTTAACATAGAGTATGACCTACGATCAAGTATTCTTGCTTGGCTCCTAAGTCAATATACTCTAATATAGGTGACCTAGTCACCGCCCATCATCTAGTTAAGTATTTTGTATGGTTCATTCTCTATTTTGCAAGATTTCTTGGAACCAGTCAAAATCTTATCTAGTTGATATCCCTTTTGTAAAAACTTTTGCATTTCTCTTGAAAATTTCTTTTAAACACTGTGCCAATAACAAAGTTTGAGAAATTTCGATTTCAAAATCCCATTGCCAAGTTTCTGTTTTATCCTCGGAGCCGCCGATACAAATAACTCGGTTCTACCAAATTAGCAGATGAGCTGCACCATAACATCTCGGTATCACCAATTTGTTTGTCTCGGAGTCACCGATTTGTTTTCTTCTCTTATTTGTGTTTGCAGTTGTAAATCTTTGTTTCTTCTGTGATCTTACAAGTGATGATTTTGTTACTTCGATGATCCCTTCTTATGATTATAAAAAAAAACTTAGGGGGAGAAATTCTTTATTCAAGGATCCCTAACTTCAAGGGAGAAGGGGGAGAATAACAAAATCTTACAAAATCTCAAAGGGAGAGAAATTCTTTTCAATGATTCCCTCGGTCTTCATTTCTATGAACCCTACATTCAATGACCCTTGTTCTCAAGGATCCCTTCTTAGTCAATGATCCCTGTATCTGTTCCTGTGTTTTACCTTTTTGGAAATTAATGCCAAAGGGGGAGAATAACAAAGCTTCATGCTAAAGGGGGAGATACATGCTTATGCAAAGGGGGAGATATAACATCTAGGAGGAGAGCAGATATCATGCTTACCTTTATAAACAAGGTGAAAATACCAAAGTAGGGGGAGAAAAATATATTTGGAGAAAAATCTAAGATGAGTTGGAAGAATAGTGCATTTATTTCATTTGACTGAATTTTTCTCACCCTATCCAATCCCAATATCTATATGCTAAGATTCAGGGGAGAGGATGATTTACTATTTTCATATCTAAGGGGAGAAAGTTCTAAATGATCTTGGAGACATATCAATCTTAAGGATTACTATCTTCTATATGTTCTCCATATCTTGGTACTTTTGAGTTCGATTGCCTTGTTGATTGGTAGAATACTCTTGTGTTTCCTAACATTGTTTTCTCAAGTGTATTTCTACTACAAGAACGCTCAAGAACTCAAGGTAAGTATATGCATCATATCCTTGATCAAGATGATCTCTTGCTTCTTGCACATATTGTTTGCAAGGGTGAAGTCTTGAACAAGGATACATCTCATTCACATATATTTGATGCATATAGCTAAGATACACATGACTTCGTATATCCCTTCCACTATATGTGTGTCCATGCATTCCAAAGCAACTATCCTTTAAAGGAATCACACATTTAGGGGGAGCAAATCTAAGTCATGTGTCTCTCAAAGTCTTCATTATATCCATGCATATCTTTATTTGAAGCTTTGATTGTATGTTGTCATCAATTACCAAAAAGGGGGAGATTGAAAGCACAACATGCTCCCTTGGTGGTTTTGATAATTCATGACAACATACATTGTCTCTTGGACTAATATTTTTACCTAGTGTATTTCAGATAAAGTCCACATAGAGGGCTGGCAAAAGGATTGTGGAAATACCCCAAGATGCAAGGAAATGGATTGGCAAAGCTTCAAGCAAGAGGACTCTACATTTTACATTTGTGAGAAATCACTTTGAGTCCATAGGAAAGCCAATACTATTAAAAGGGGCTAAGGTTCTGTTGGTGAACAAAATGCTCATACGTGCACAAGTGATAGTCACCAAAAACACCCACAAGCTCTTCCACAAAAGTCTGTCCAAAGTCAAATATCCAAAATCGGTGCAACCAACACTTTCCACTCGGTGCCGCCGATTCCCAAACTCAGATAGACATTAGCCAAACCCTAGCCTTTCGGTGCAACCGATTCTGCTTCGGTGCCACCGAGTTTAGGTTGCCAACTTTTTGTTACGCAAATTCACAATATCGGTCCCATCGAGATTGTTGGACTGGCGTCACCGAGAATGGGCAATCTGACCGTTGGTCACCTTATCGGTGCAACCGAGTTTCATATATCGGTCTCACCGAGATTCAAAAGTTGCCACCTTTTGGTCACTTCGGTACCACCGAGATTAACACATCGGTGTCACCGAGTTGGTCATTTTGTGTGTAACGGTTGGATTTTTGGGGATGCCTATATATACCCCTTCACCACTACCCACTCGGAAGTGAAGCACTCAGAACTATTCCATACTTGCCCCATCCTGTTTTCTGAGAGAGAGCCACCTACCCTTGTGTTGAGGTCAAGATCATCCACTCCAACCATATGGATCTTGATTTCTAGCCTCCCCAAGTTGCTTTCCACTAATCCCATCTCTTCCACCAAGCCAAATCTATGAGAGAGTGATTGTGTGTTGAGGAGTCTATCATCTTGAAGCACAAGAGCAAGGAGTTCATCATCATTGCCGAACCTATTACCTTTTGGAGGGTGGTGCCTCCTAGATTGGTTAGGTGTCGCTTGGGAGCCTCCTACTTCGTGTTGTGGAGTTAAACCAAGAAGTTTGTAAGGGCAAGGAGATCGCCTACTTCGTGAAGATCTACCCATAGTGAGGCTAGTCCTTCGTGGACGGAAGCCGTTATGGAATGCTTCTTTGTGGACCCTTATGGGTGGAGCCCTCTGTGGACTCTCACGACCGTTACCCTCCGTGGGTTGAAGACTCCATAAACGTGGACGTACGATAGCACCACCTATCGGAACCACGGTAAAAATCTTTGCATCTCCAATTGCATTTGATCTACCTATCTCAACTCTTTACTTCATATGCAATGTCTTTACTTTTCGCTGCCATATTTGTTGACATGCATGTGTAGGGTATATTAGACTTGGTAGCTTGCTAAAACTGTTAAAATCTGCCAACCAATTAACTTGGGAAAAGGTTAGGTTTTACATTCCTGCTTGTAGTCTATTCACCCCCTCTAGACACTCTTCTAGTGATCCCTCAGTTACAAGCGAGGCTTCGATGATCAGAGATTGGGGTATAAACCGTTTTCAATTCCAGTCGTTGGGAGGACGAGCCTCCAGCCGGACACTCGACGGTGGCGACTAAATGAGTGACCGTGGGGATGAGAATCTCCCTATCGTCGGGTTTAAGCCCGAGCCGGTCATAGACCGGGGTCTGGTCGTCAGTCATACGCATGGTCTGAATCCGGTCAAATAGCTTGTTTAGAAATGAGGCGATGGCAGGATGTGTGTCGCTGAAGCGAGTGGGGTCGATATGCGGCGTCGTGGTTCCGAAGTCGCATGAAAGCGGATCCGGGTCCTGTTCGGCCATAGTGGATTCGGGCACAACAACAGGATTGGGCGTTCCAGACAGCCCGAGGGCGAAGGTCACCTCAGAGGTGGGGCCCGATGTCTTCGACATCAAGGCGTCGGGATCCGCGGGCTCCTCCATGAGAGTTGAGGGTCCTATCAAGACAAGTTCTCCCCGTGAATCAGCGATGAACTCTAGGGTTCCGAATCCGATTCCTTGATCGGGGACAAAGCTTCCGACCTGGCCAAGATGGCCGGTTGGGACGGCGTGTGACAAAATGTCACCACCTGTGGAGATCTGATCAGGGATGAGAATATCCTGGCTGCAGATCTCGTTGCTTGTGACAAGGCGAGCCATCGATTCCTTCGGTGATCATAACGGAACTCTCAATGAAAGCACCAATGTTGGTGTCAAAACCGGCGGATCTCAGGTAGGTGGTCCCGAGCTGTGAGAGTAGGATCGATGGTAACAAAGGGATGAAGGAGACGATGTTTACCTAGGTTCGGGCCCTCCTATGGAGGTAAAACCCTACATCCTACTTGATTATATTGATAGTATGAAGGTTACAGAGTTGATCTACCTCGAGATCGACTAGCTAAAACCCTAGATGAGTTTCTGTGTCCTATGATCTAAAACCCTCTGGCTTATATGGACGCCAGGGGGTCATTAGGGTTACATATAGTCGGTTGCCCACCGGAGGGAAAAAACATGCCTAAACTACCATCTTCAACTTGACGGACACGACACGGCTCCTGAGGTCTCTTGCCTAGCGACGAGGCCTTCGATCAATCTTATCTTTAACAAGTGGCCCATTAATCCGACCTATGAGAAATAGGTCGGCAGTCCGAGGACCCCTTAATCCCGGACTCCCTCATACACCTCAATAAACTATTACATGCATAATAAACTTATCCCTCTAAAACTACAAATATTTCGACGTAGAGGGAGTATGAGCAACGATCATCAAATCATCTACTTCCTGTGACGCTTGCCGCCACCGCTCTTCTTGTGGCTCGATCCCGTGTTGTCTTCAGGTAGGAGGCACTTCCTCATGTCAACAATCCGCCTAAACATCTCATAGCAAGTGTACGCTTGCTTTGCCGCAGTCTGGAGGTGATATTCATCCAGTTTCTTCACCCAGCCCCTGTGCCAGACAGGCTTGTTCTGTCACACTCAGCCTTCATGTCTCTGTAGTAGGGGTCGATGATGGCCTCGGTCAGGTCAACATGAGAGTCCATGTTCTTCTTGCTGTCCTAGACCTTGTAGTGGCCGCGGATGTCGACAAGCTTCTGGCAGGCCAATCCCGAAGTCTTGAGCACCTTTGAATCATCGGTGGTGTCCACCATAGCGAACCTGTAGTTGGGGCTATTGATAAACCTGGTGAAACGCTCACAAGGCACTGTGGCCAGGCAGTAGTGGTAGAGGAGGATGTGATGGCCGACTCACAACTGGGCGACGGCAACCTTCTGATCATGCCCGGCATGACCGTAGGTCTAAGCGAGGTCGAAGCCGGCCACTTTGTACTTGTCATCCGCATCAAGCAACCGCTCCATAGTGCCGTTGGAGTCCTCCACCATGTCTAGGTCGTTGGTGTACACCACCATGAGGTTCGTCTTCCTCATGTGGGTCTCCACATGATGCTCGTCGTACTCTATTGGAGCGCCGCTGGACATCCTCTCTGTATGCGTCGTCGAGGGTGTGCTTATTGTGTTGTGGGTGCGATCGAAAGCATGAAGAGACTATGGTTAATGGCCATGTGTATAAATGGGGGCCAGACGTCCTGTAAAACCGGGACTTCTGGATGGCAGTTTTTGCAACGCGCGCGTGATTCAGTCGAGGATTCACGTAACTGCATGGGGCGACGCACGTGGCGCAACCGCATGCATATGGAGCCCCGAACGTGATCGTGGGCCGGCCCCAACCACTGGCAGAGTGCGCGCGCGGGGAGGGGTGCGAGTGCAGAGCACGCGGAGGGACGCGAGAGCAGAGCACGCGGTGGGACGCGAGGTCGAACCAGACAACTTTGTGCGTGTCCACTACGGCATGCATGGTGAACTGGCGCTCGTCATCGGCAGCCGCTGAGAGCGCCATTGGAGCTGCGCATGATACCCTCGGTCATGGTTCAGCTTCTTATGGTCCGAATATTAATCGTCAATTGTATATTAATGTCCAGATATTAATCGTACATTGCCAACTAAGGAAAAGATGGTACTACCAACATACGAGCCTCCTTCATAAGAAGCCATTTGCATGGTTGTATCACAAATGACAGAAATAGTACAAAGGTTCAAATTCCAGCATTACAAGGCTCAAATCAAATATTACAAGGTTCAAACTGATAATAGAAATGAAATTCAGCTTATGCAGAAACTTTGTCATGCAGCTGTAGACGCCCGCATTGATCAGCTGAACATGAACATATATGATAGGTTCATACTGATATTACTACTAGCTTGGCAACTTCAATATTTCTGCAAAGGGATCCGCCACTGACATGTCATTTATGGGCTTGATATAAGGACTTCCGAATAGTCTGTCAACTGAAGTTACAAAATGAAATTGAGCTTCTGTAGAGCCTTTTCCATTTTGTCCTAGTCGTCGGAGCTGATCAGCAAACCATTCTTTCTTGCACGATAAATGTAGGGAAAATCTCATTATCTTTAGCACACTTACTCTCACAACAAAGAACCTGGCGAATATAATCTTCGGTAAGGTCCGTCGGTAGGAGTTCAAAGTAATATCTGAGAGATGGAGATCAAGGCATTTGATGGGAATGTTATATTGTATCACATTATCCACTATCGGGCCTAACCGTATCTGCAAAAGAAGAGAATGTATTAGTGCTTGGACACCCAAGGGACCTCCTATGATTTGCAGGGTTTCAAAAATTGAACTCCCTTGTGGTTAAAATTTAACATGAAAGAGCATCACCTCGATATATAGCTTCTCCAGGCACGGAAAGCATCTCAGCAATCTGACAACTTGGTCCAGGTCGGGGCCGATAGATTCTACTGCCAAGACCTTCCTTGTGCATAGATACGGGGTTGAGCTTGTCGATATAATTTTCTGGATGACAGACGAACATACATCTTGAATAGAGGAAAAAGTTAATTCAAAAATGAGAAGAGGGCGAATGTTGTACCTAGACGGTTATGGATCCAAAAACAAGTTCAGATAAGTTGACGGGCGAGTAGCCAAACACTGTCAATTTCGACGCTTGAATTACCCTGATTCTTGTTGGACCTTGTTGATCAACAACAAGTAATCTCTAAAGTAAAGGCACGTCCTCAATGACCATTTGGTGATTCACCTTGTGCGATCGCCTGTTGTAGCACCAGCAATACACACAAATTGTTCGGAGACTCATGGAGGTGATGTGGAGGCTACTCAACCCATTGATCGCCTGAAGATGAAGGTACTTGAGTGCAGTACAGCCGCGAAGCAGGCGCTCCATGTCGTCGTTGGGGATATAGACGGCGATGAGCTCAAGGTGCTTCAGTCGAGGTAGCAAAAGAGCGGGATTGGCATTAATCTGGGGGAAATGTCAGTTCATGAACCTCGCGATGCGCAGCGTTGGTGTGAGGCGCAGCGCGGAGGGTGGCAGCAGGCACATATGTCCATCATTAAAAGTGAGTTCTTCGAGATGATCTAGGGCGGTCGATAAGAACCACTCGTCAAGCTTGGCTCGGTCCTTGCAATTGGAACGGAACTTGCCCATAGTAAGGCCTTTGATTGGGCCACAGTGCGTGCCAAGGATCTGGGACAATGCATCCAAGCGTTTGTGATAGCCAGTGCAGAGCATGTGCTCGCTGATGAGGCCGACAGGGGCACAGCGCCATAGGGGGCACTACCGCCGGGAGAGGACGGTTGTGCGCATGCCATCTTCGATAGGGAGAAGGAAGATGATGACTCTCAACATATCGTCGGGGAGGTTGCTGATGAGGTCTGGGCCTATCGGAGGCGCTTGTGTTTCTGGCTCAGCCCGCCTCCGCTTGTTGGCAACCTCGACATCCACGTCCGGAGAATGGCCGCCGGCATATCTTTCTGTCAAGATTAGAAGAGTGGGAGGATAGTGATTATGTAGCTAGAACAGTGCAGAAAAATAGTGCATTGGTAATTACAAGTTACTAGGCAAGAACAGTTTTAACAGATTAAGAAAATGAAATACCAATTGGTTGCTGAAATACTACACAGTTACATTGATATTTCTATGCAAGTCAACATGCAGATACTAGAAATAACACTTACTTCCAACAAAGCATGGACGGAGAATGTCATCGGGGAAGTTAGCATTTATCGTATGGTAAGGCTCTTCTAGGTGGAGCATAATTTTAGTGCCAGCTTTCAGCACATAAAACTTAGATATTTCTCCCAAAGGCCTTCTTCAAAATAGCAGTGATAATCTTCATCAAGTTTTATAGAAACAACGATTGTAAATCCATGGTTTGTGCTCAATATGACATCCATGGAATCTTCATTTCTGTAAAGGCCAAGATTTAGCGTTACAGTTGTCGTTGCAAAGCAAGGGATGTACTGTAGGAATTGATAAGATTGTTAAAGAACATGGTAACATGATAGTATGGGAGTAGTAGTTAAAAGAACAGTGCAACAGTTCATATGAAAGGACAAGAAATTACAAGTAAAGAGATAATGTAACCATGATGTGGTGCAAATATATATGAGAGTAAACAAAAGAACAATACAACATTAATTTGCCTAATATAGAAGGAGAAGAATAAGAAGAAGAGAAGAAATCACATTTGATGCAAATGCTGCATGTGGCGCCTTTTACCCAAATGTAGCAATATATAGTATAGGTTCAGAAAAAGTATAGGCCATGCATGTCAACACAGGTAGTGTGAGATTGAACATACCGTGCGCTTCGTGAAGTCATCTGGTACGGTGAGATGGAACTCCTCGGTTTTTTGGCCGAGGCCACATAGCCCTGATGTGTCCTTGCATAGTACACTCTGCGAATGAAAACCCTCGAATCAGCTAGAAGAAACATGAATCCACGGCGATTTCAGACAGGAGATTAAAAGGGGCCGATGGACTCGGATAAGAGATGAGCGTAAATATTTCAGTAGATTAGTTACCTAGTTCTTGATGAAAAAAAACCAGTTTCGAAGATTCCCCAATCGGGCGAGCTGGGTCGACAGCGAGCAGCATCGAGAAAGTCAGTGCCGATAGGCCACGGCAATCGGTAGTGGAGATATGCGGTGGTGTTTTGTGGCAGTCGGCGGCGGCGCCAGGCGTCGAGCTAAGTGGTTGCCGCGGGGATAGGCGGTGAGACATGCATGGAGAGTCCCGGAGTACTAGCGTTAGTGTAGGTGCTACTCTGGGGAGGGGGAGGGGGAGGGGAGCAGGCGAGGGTTTTGTGACGTGTGGGTGCTGAGGGTTTTTTTTTGAAGTGGTGCTGAGGGTTTTCTGTCCTAGAATAATGTGCTTCGGAGGAAACGGCTTATCAGATCCAACCGTGTGTGATAAATCCTATATAAATATTACTCTCAACTCATGTAAACTAGCACTCCGGTGTGATGGAGATACCGCACAATGAAAGTCGTCTCATAGTTTCAATCTCGGGAAAAAATATAATACACAAGCATAGATATAATACACACAAACTAGATAGATTCAATCTAACATCTCATATTCATGCTTGATCGTTAAGATTCTCCAGGAAATGGGCGTACGCGGCATGCGCTATCCTGCGAGAATACTTCTGCTTGAAGGAGCCAATGGCTCATCCTGTTGCATGCGCCAGAACACTAGAGTACATGTTGTTAATCTTATGGTTGTAGAACGGGCATCCATAGCCCCCATTCTTCCTGACACGCCTGTTATGCTTTCCAGCCATAAGCTCTCTCGGTGTTTGCCTCTTGAACCTCTCCTGGATGTCTTCATCCTCGCTATCCACATCGTCAGATAGCACCTATACATAGTAAAAAATGTGACGTCCGTATATTTTATAAAGCAAATTTGCAAGGCAGAGTTTATGAAACATAATATTTCATGAGATAACGTGAACCCTAAATCAAAGCTAATTGGTTTGATGCCAAAAGTTGGCATGCCATATTTTAGCAACTGTCAAATGTTGGCTAGAGATTGGTTGCATAACAATTCTCGTTATCAATCTCACAAAAGGTTGCGAAATGTTGACAACTTTTGATTTTGCCAATTATTGGCAGCAATGCCAGATGTTGGTAGCAAACCAATCAGCCTTTTATATGTATTTACCAAAAATGGGTATATATGACCAACCGGTTCTCCCCCCGAGTCGTTGTCATCGCTGGAGTGTTTGTCGGAGTCACTGTGGACCACCGGCTCCGGCTGGGGAAGCACGGTGGCGGCGACAACGTCAAGGCCGTGCTGCTGTTCGCGCGATACGTCATCTCCGACGACGGCAATCTTTGTGCCCACCTTCACGCTGTGCTCGGGTGCTTCGCTGGCACTGGCATAGTTACTCCCTCCCATGATGCAGGGAGGCCGGTGATGACGATTGAGAACGGCGCCGAGGATGCAGGGTGTGAGAGAGGATTGTGTGTAGCGAGAATGTTAAAACCAGCGGCACGGGCACGATTAAAAAGGGGAGTTGGGACTTGAGAGGGAGGCGGGCGGCGGTTTAAAGGGACGGCTCGCCTCCCGGTGAGCCGCCTGCGTGTCAGACTGCTGGCATGCGCACCGTCAATTCACACGCCTGACGACACGTCTCCCTGCGAAACTACGCAGCGAACACGCCTCCCATCAATTCACACACCTTCTCGCATGCATCCCGGTCAGCCTGCGAGGCGACCTGCTAGCATGCGTCATGTCAAATCATATTTGCGTGCATGGATCGCGGGGCGTGTATTGTTTTTCTGCGAAGCTACGACACTTACTCCCTCGGTTTTTATTTAGTCTGCGTACTAGAGTTGACTGAAGTCAAACTTGATACAGTTTGACCAAATTTAAAGAAAGAAATAGAAGTAATTACCATGACAAATATATATGATGTGAAAGTACATTCAATAAAGAATCTAATGGTAATAATTTTTAATTGTAAATGTTAACACTTTTTTCTATATTTGGTAAAAGTTTACAAAGCTTGACTTTAACCAACGCTAATATGCGGACTAAATAAAAACATTTTGGATTAATAAACCGTTTGTGATGTAAATGTGATGGTTCTATGTTGCATCTATTAATAAGCCCCCATTTGCAAGAAGCTTAGATGAAAAATTCTCTCTAATTGGACGATTTATTTACCACGACCTATAAGGTCCCTATCATGAAATAAAGTCAATGTTTCATGAATTCTAGCTTAGCTGGGCGTTTGCTGGAATTTGAAAGCCAAGAGTCAATGTTTGCCACCCCGAGATGCTCGAAATTTATTGTTTTTCCTTCCATTTGGGCGCCCAAGACAAAAAATGAATTTCTAATCCATTTGGGCGCACAATCGCTTGTGCATATAGTTCAAATTTGAAATTTACAAATTAAATACTAAGGAATCAATTTAATGTATAAAATGTCTTGATGTTCTTTAAAAATCAAAATTTAACACTTCACACCTATTGTCACATGTGCACTACATAAAAAAGTTTGACATGCATGCCACGAAGTGACGGTGGTGTGGTGGGACGAGTGGGGGTGTGGGGTCCGGCACACAATACGCGTCGTATGCGCGCCACCATGTCGGGTTGTCCAGTTAGTTAGGCATCAAGCTGACAATGGGGGATTACTTAGGCGGGTATATTGGAGTCACATCCATGTTCTCATCACCGCCCTCCCATTCCCATCACCGTCTCGGTACCCGTGCGCGGGGATAAAAAGTTTCCCATCCCTATCCCCATCACCGCCTTCCCATTCCTGTCACCGTCTCGGTACCCGTGCGTGGGGATAAAAAGTTCCCCATCACCGCCCTCCCATTCCCGTCACCGTCTTCGTACCCATGTGCGGGGATAAAAAGTTTCCCATCCCCGTTGCCATTTCTTTATCCCCGTGGGGAAACCCAACATGCACTTAAGAACAACATTCGATAGTATTTCAGTAAAAAATAGTATTTCAACGCAATGAACAATATGTTGTGGCTAAGTTTGGGATTTCTTAGGGATATTTGGGCTAGATGGGTGGGATCTGTGTTACTTTGGGTGACCGAGGGCGCAAATTACGTGGGGTCTACTAATTTCAGAGCCCACATGTAAGTTATTTCATGGTTAAGGCGAGTAATGCTATGTATGTCACATCCCCATCCCCGTCCTGCACGCTGGGTAAGGTATTTGACCCATCATCTTCCCCATGGGAATTCAAGCTGGCACTTCTTCGTGCCCTAATAGAGTAAACACCCATGGGGATGCGGGTAACGGTTTTAACCATGACAGCTTCAGGTGATGCACACGTGCCACGTCTAAAGTCGTGCATTGGGTACATATTTAAAGCAGCTCGATCATTACCTTTTTCATGCATACGTTTATGTCTCATGCATGCGGTGGTGGTCCTCGTACACTCACTCATGCATTTACCACCGATACACCCATTCGTTGCCCCCGTGTGGTCGATCACCTTGGATGGCGCGCGCGAGAGGGGTTTGATCAAAGCTGGATTCATCTTACTCCGTGTTTCGGCGAATATAATGGTGAGATTACACACAAAAGTTTGGGCGCATGTGTGCATTCGCGTGCTCATTGTACAAGTTGTGAACCTCCATTTTTTCCGATTTGTAAAGGTGCCACATGAAAGGTGTGCATTGGGTATTCAAAACATCACACAACACCTCTGTACATATGTTAATTAGGGCAGCATGGAGGCGGTGGTTGTCCTCGGACACCGCCCCCTCACACAATTATTAGTGTCCCATATGTGGCCTCGCGTACTTTTGTACCGCAACGAGAGAGTTTAATTATTGAGGATTCTTTTTTGGTCGATGTTTGCGGTAGGCCATGGGTGCGAGATTACATGGTATAATTTGAGTGCGTGTAGGGTACGCATGAATGTCTCTCCCATCGGCTCGAATGGGGGTGGGTATATATATATACTAAGCGTCGTGAACCACACTTTCCGTGTGGACTTTAAGATTCCCGAGGAAGGTGTGCCACGCTAAAGTTTGTGTGCTGGGTATGTAAACATCACACAACACTTCCATGCATATGTTTGATCCACGCTTAGACGATGAGTGTCTTTGGATACTCCTTCGTGTGGTTGTCGTTGGAAACTCCATTTCTGGGCCTGTGTGGATGTCCATCACATTGACTGACAACAAGAGAGAGTATACCTTGGTGGATTCTTCAATTTTTTTGTGTTATGGTATATATTATATAGGTCATTTGAGTTTCCTTACCCAAGTCTGAGCACACGCGTACGTATGCATGAATCGTTCCCATCGACGCTCGGCATACTTGTTGTATGCATCATGAACACTTGCTCAGGGGGTCTATCCTATTCCAAAGCATGTGACACATCAAAGTTGCACATGAGGTATATATTAATTAATTCAAACGCAAACACAACATTTCCGTACATATGTTTGCACCACCAGCAGGTGATGGCTGTCTTCGACACTCCACCGCGTGGTTATCAGTGTCATGCCCATTCATGGGCCTCGATGGATGTCCATTCTTTCGACCGACAGCGGGAGAGGTTTGACCAAAATGTTGATTCTTTGGTCGGGATGTCAGTGTTGCGAGGCGCATGGGCCATAGTCCACCTTTGACTGGAAAAGAGATGGTGTGGTTTGACCATGCTAGATTCATGTATATGTTTGATTTTCATGTTACGGCATGAGTGATACGCAAGACCTGTTTGGGGGCATGTATTCGTGGCTAGGATTCCCCCTCCACCGACACAAAGTGGCGATGGAGGAGAAATGTGCCACATCAAAGTTGTGCATTGGGTATTTTGAACTATCAAACCACCCTCTGCATACATATTTTTGTTCTACATGCAGGCGTGTATGTGTTCTGACCCCTTTCCCGCATTTTTTTGATGAAATGGTCCTATATATTATTATCCTAGGAGTAAATAGCAAACGATTCGAATGTAACAACCGTTTGCGATTGTACACTCAACAGAAACCATTTCCTCCGCCGCTGGCACATTAGCACATTCCACTGGTGGGCGCTGGACACGATTAAGTTGTCAGAATCGCGACTCAAGTCTTAGAATCTTACGATCTTACGATTCAAATTAGCCCCTCCGATTCTATGATTTTGCTCATAGAATCTAAGTTTCTACGATCCTGATAGTTACGATTCTACGATTCACGATCCTAGCAACGGAGTTAAGATCCGATTTAGAATCGCGATTCTGACAACTTTGCACGATTGGGTTCCACGAGACTTCCCTCGTAAAAATATCTACTACCACCTTGAGCCATTTGAAAAATGGCGATTCCGCGGGTTTTTCCTATTTGATAGCACGCACTTATTATGTTTCTGATGTGTGCGATGTTTGTTGCTCCCGCCCTGGCCGCGCCGCTTCAATCCCATAATCTAAATTTTTAGTAGCCTCGGCATCCTGGCATTCCCGCCTAGTAAAATTTCTAGTATCCGCGTGACATTTCCTCAATCACCACCTGCCCCCCCACCACAAAACCTCTGCTCAGATTACGTAAAAAAAGGAAAACCTCCGCTCCCGCACGCACCACTCCTCTCCCTCGCTCAAACCCTAGCTAGCCCGCCACCACCGCCCACCACTCCACCGTCATCCTCTGCAGGCCTTCCCATGACTATCTCGAAGTCCTCATGAAGATCCATCACAAGGGGGTTGGACTAGAGTCGTCCGTGCAATCGACAGTAGTGCTCCTCCATGTCGAATGCACGCACAACTTTGGTCCACCCCATAGTTTTGGCCCGCGAAGCACCCTCTTTGCCGTAGATCCCCGTCCCCATCCTCACCCACACTCCACAGCGTCGCTGCCTCAGCCCGGCTATGCTTCTCGGGGAGCTGGAGGAGCGAATGGCCAAAAAGAGGTATCTTGAGGCCAGTCCGCTGGACGACGGCAAGGTGGCCGCCGAGGCCCCCCGGGGAAGCTCAGTATGATGACTGACCTGGGGCTTTTAATAAGCGGGCTCGCGCATGTCTGTATGTCCCGGCAGCCGGCTACGACATCGAGCTCGTCGACAGCGATGGATTGACGCGGGCTATGACACAGGTTAAGTGACGCACCCCCACCCCTTCGGGTTCAACCTCCTTAGATCTCCTCCATGCCCCCCCGGGCCGTTGATCTACTCTGCTTCGCTGTCAGGATTTTGCCTTCATCGCCATTGAGACCCTTTTGTCATTTCTGAAGGTTGCGTTCTAGTGGCGGTGGCTCGCATCATCAGCTGCCAAGTCAGACCTCATTAACGATGACGACGATGACAAGGGCGCCCTATCCGTCTCTTCCAAGGGGAAATAGCCCATCCACGACATCAGGGACGTCACCCTACAGACGTGCTCTTCCAAAGGCAAGGAGCTAAGCTGCCACCACAGGATGCGCACGGTGGGCACCCCTAGTCCAGGCTCTTCCAAGGGGTATGAATTGTTCAAAAGTGCAATTTGATATGCTGGAGTATGAATTGTTCAGTTCAATTTCAGTGCTGATGTGTTTGGTTGTCTGTAGTTTGCATATACCTTGTTTAGCGTGATATGTGGTTGTTTGTAGTGAACATATGCCCAGTTTCATTGCTACATTAGGTTGTTCAATCATACAATTGGTTCCCATTAAAGCTGGTGTATTTAACACGCCCCTGTTTATTTCAGTTTTCTCACAATGTGATTTTGAATCATACAATTTGATGTTTAAGCACATGGTGCGTTCTATCTTCTATAAAATTACTGATATGAATGACTGTTTGGTTGTTGTTAAGTCTGTTGTAGTGAGCATATGCTTCCTTTAAAGGTTTTTTGGTGGTTTGTGGTTATGATTTGCCCAGTTTCAATTGCTTTATTTGGTTGTTTGTAGTTTGCCTCTGATCTACTTTGCTTTGCTGTCAAGAATTTTCTATGCTGGAGTATGAATTGTAATGTTCAAAAGTGCAATTTGATATGCTGGAGTATGAATTGTTCAGTTCAATTTCACTGCCTATGTTTGGTTGTCTGTAGTTAGCATATAACTATATTTGGTTGTTTGTAGTATGCATCTGATCTACTCTGCTTTGCTGTCAGGAATTTTCCTTCATCGCCAACTAGACCCTTTTGTCATTTATGAAAGTCGCGTTCTATGGCGATGTTTTGGCATCGTCAGCTGCCAAGTCAGGCCTCATTGACGATGACAACTTGTCATCGACAAGTGCGCCGTACACTGGAGTATGAATTGTTCAGTTCAATTTCATGAACACCTATGTTTGGTTGTATGTAGTGAGTATATACCTTGTTTATTTGTTTTTGGTTGTTTGTAGTGAACATATGTCCAGCTTCAATTGCTAGATTTGGTTGTTCAATCATACAATTGGTTCTTGTTAAAGCCGGTGTAGTTAACATGCCCCTGTTTATTTCGGTTTTCTATCAATGTGATGTTCAATCATAGAATTTGATGTTTAAGCACATGTTACGTTCTATGCAATTTCAACAATACTGATATGAATGACTATTTGGTTGCTGTAGTATGCCTTGTTTATTTAGATATTCACAATGTCCAGTACAATTTGATTAATACCAGTTCAATGGCCATATTTATTCCATGTTAAGCCTGGTGTAGGTAATACACCCCCTATTTTTTCACTCTGTGATGTTCAATTATACAATTTGATGTTTAAGTACAAGCTTTGTTCTATGCAAATTCAACAATACCATTATGAATGACTTTATTTGGTTGTTGTTAAGCCTGATGTAGTGAGCATATGCCTATTTTAATGATTTTTGGTTCAGATGGCTATATTTGTTTCCCATATTATACTCCCTTCGCCCCATAATATAAGACGCTAGTACATCAAATATGTTCGTGCATTGTATGTAATTAGATCTTATATAGTGGGACGGAGAGAGCATCATAACTAATAAAGATTGCTAGTACAATGGGTCAAAATGTGGCAATAAAACTATTTATTTATAGTTTGTCCAAGACAACAGTGATATGAAGTATATTAACTCAGAACTATGTACCCTTTTTACTGCACATAATGAGTTGTTAGATGTCAATCTCTGTATCTTTCTCCTTTGCAGTGGTTCCCAACGCAGTCTACCCAAGATCACCTCTCAAACTACATGATTGTTGGACATGCAAATGTACATGTATTTCTACCAGACTAAAATGACTATCTGGAAGTCATGAAGATATTGAAGGATGGGCGGTCGGCCATCAAAAGGGATTGGGCTAGAGTCGTGTGTGCATACGACATGGAGGAGGGCACACTACGGGCATTCTGCTTCACCTTTTATAGCAATCAAAATATCTTTTGCCTCTTTCTTTGTCGTCTTTAATACAAGTATTCAACCATCGTTCATCATTCTTTATTTGGTGCTTATGTAATTCTTCCGTTGATGTAATTCTTGAACGTATGTACCTATGAATGGAATAATGCATTGGTTGATGTACCTATCTATGTATATGTAAAAAGCTACTCCCTACTTTCCAATTCAAATTATTTACAATTTTAAATTGTAGCGATTAAAATAATAAAAAAATGCTCTGCGGGTCATTACACAACACATGGTTTGTAAGTCAACGTTTGTGATATACCTCATGATCCGACACGTTTCGCAGATAGAAAACGTGTGCACCCATGCACACAGTTGCCGTTTGCAAACCGTGTGTGATTTCAGATAATATAACAAACGGTGCAACCGAATTCAACGTTGGTGATAGAATCTCTATCGCACACAGTTTAAAATGATAAACTGTTTGTGATGTAGTATGCATCCCAAACGTTGGACCATAGAATAGCGTGTGTGATACTTATCCTGTCAAACGCGAGCATGACATTCAGACGTTTCTTAAACCTATCTGATACTTGTACGACGATTAAATTATCGTCTTAGTTAAATATCTCCAACGGTTCGTCCAATATAAGTGTATGTGATATTAGTGTGATCTCACACGAGTTGCAAGGATGCGCCGTATGGGAAGTCCACCATATCTCAAACGGTCCACCGGTGACTCTCGTTTGTGATAGATACGGACATCTCATACGCTTAGTTTTGCCAAATGTTTGCGTTCATTGGACACCATCGCCGACGATTGTTCGGTGTCGTGTGGGATGGACCCCCCTATCGCGCACACATGTAAGGCGACGGTTTCAATGTACGTCGCGGAAAGGGGTTAAAAACTATTTGTATAGCATGTCGCTGCACCAGTGTGTTCAGATTATTCATGATAAAATATTTGAGTCTTCTCTGAATTCTATTATGATTCTTATTTGCATGATTATTATAGCTTCGTAAATCTCTCCGATCTATTGAAATAGTTTGGCCAACTAGATTGATATTTCTTTAGTGAGAGGGGTGCGTTGTAGTGGGTTCAATCTGGTGGTGCTCTATATCCTAGTGACATAGTTGGGGATAAGACATGTCTTTGTATTGTTGTCACTAAGGATAAAACGATGGGGTTAATTCATATTGATTGAGTTTTGTTTGTCTACATCATGTCATCATTTTGCAAGCATTACTCTGTTTGTCATGAACTTAATACTTAGAGAGGCAAGCATAGAAGCGCTCTCGACATGGAGTAATAGTAATAGGTGCAGGAAGGAGTCGGCCTATTTGTTTATGGATGTGATGCCTATATACACATGATCATAGCCGTGAATATCACATAACTATACGTTTTTCTATCAATTGCTTAACAGTTTTTTGTTTACCCACCGTATGCTTACTACATGAGAGATGCCACTAGGGAAAACTATGGCCCCTAGTTCTATTCACTTGTATATTTACAAAAGCTTTCAATACCTTGTTGCAATTTATTTACTTTTACTTTTATTTTGCAATTTACTTTATTCAACTATCATCTACACACTTTACTTGCTTGCAAATAACAAGTCCAAGAGGATTGACAACCCTCTTGCCCGCCTTGGCTGCAAGTGTTTGCTTCTTTGTGTGCAGTCGCTGAAGACGGGAGTTGCGTGTTACTCCTATTGGTTCAATAAACCTTGGTTCTTAACCGAGAGAAATACTTATCCGTATTGTGTTGCATCACCTGTTCCTCTTCATGGAAAACCCAACGCAAATCACAAGTATCAGGAAGGATTTCTGGCGTCGTTGTCAGGGATTATCACCAACCTACTATCAAGTAACTTTGCACAAATTATCATTCACTTGTTTATATTTTGCATGCTTCATAAAAATCAAAAATACAAAATATTTATCTTTGCTAGTCACTAGTTACTTCTTTTCTTGCTAGTTTGCTTGTCCTGCTTGTTACTTTGCTTGCTCAGTCACCATGTATCAAGATAGATTCTATAATATTTCCTACTACCAAAGAATGTATTAAATTGAAAGCTCCATGAAAATTTTGATGACTTCACAATATGAGCACAACAATTTTTTTGCTACCGAAATTAAGGAACACTCAACTATCCTTGATGCAATTAGTAAACAACTTCATGAAGTCAATCAATAAGTATCTAATCTTCGATTACAATTTTCTCAAATTGAAGAAATGATAGGGAAGATTTCTGACAAACAAACCACTCTAGTAAATAGGATGGCTGCTAAACCGGAATCTCTCTCCATTAGGAATCATGATGAAGATCTTAAAATGCATGGTACATCTCCTATTGAATCTTTGTTTACTAATATGAAACTAAATGGTAAAGGGACTGGATATGAGTCAAGTTTAGCTAGAAGGCGTTCCGTTTGCTTGGAGGGTGATGATTCTAATGATAAAATTGAAAAAAGTGGGTTTGGAGAGGTTAAAACTTTAACTAGTGATGTGCCCACTATCTTGGATTACAAGGACTTTAATTATTAAATTTGTTCATTAGTAGAATGTATTTCCTTGTTGTAATCTATTATTATCTCACCCAATGCTTATGAACAAAATAAATATTTTACCGAACATATAGTAGAAGCGGTGATAAAAGCTTATGATGAGAAACTTGAGCTAGAAGTTTCTATACCTAGTAAATTGCATGATGAATGGTAACCTACTATAAAAATAAAGCTAAAAGAATATGTATGCAATGCTTTGTGTGACCTTGGTGCTAGTGTTTCAACTATACCTAAATCTTTATGTGATGTGCTTGGTTTCACCGATATTCAAGATTGTTCCCTTAACTTGCATCTTGTGGATTCTACCATAAAGAAACATTTAGGTAGAATAATTGATGTGCTTATTGTTGAAAATATAAATTATGTGCTTGTATATTTCATTGTGCTTGATATTGAATGCAATCCAACTTGTCCAATAATACTTGGAAGACCCTTCTTAGGAACTATAGGTGCAGTTATTGATTTGAAAGAGGGAAACATAAGGTTACAATTTCCATTAAAGAAAGGGATGGAACATTTCCCTATAAAGATAAATAAACCACCTTATGAATCTATCATGAGGACTACTTATGGGTGGACTTTCAAAGATTACAACACTTGAAACAATGCATTATGCCTAGCTAGGGGCGTAAAACAATAGCGCTAGTTGGGAGGCAACCCAATAGTTATCTTAATTTTTTGCATTTTACTTTCTGTTTATGTGTGTTAACATGATTATTTACTATGTAATGATTGTGTTTTTATGTTTAAATTAGTATTTGTGCCAAGTAAAGCCTTTGGGATGACTTACATGATGATTAGAATTGATACGGTGCAAAAACAGAAACTTTAGCATTTGGTGTAGAATTTCTATGATTTTACTGGAACATATTTTTTATCTGAAATTTATACAAAATAATTCTATACAAATTCTACAGGTTTTCCTAAGTTTTCGGAATGTTTGGAGTTACATAAGTATAGGTTCTTTACAGATCATTACAGACTCTTTTGTTTTAGACAGATTTTGTTTTTGCTTGCACAGTTTGCTTGTTTTGATGATGCCATCGACTGTATCGGGGGGGTATAAGTCATGGAGAAGTTAGAATACAGTATGTTATGCAATAATAAAATATGAATCAATTTATAACAGTACCTAGAATATTTGATATGTTTACTATACTAACGGATCTCACGAAGGTTTTTATTGAGTTTTGTGTGCTGAAGTTTTTAAGTTTTGGGCTCTATCACGATGGATGCAGGAATAAGAAGTGGCAAGAGCCTAATATTGGGGATGCCCAAGGCAACCCAAGGTAATATTCAAGGAAGACTCAAGCGTCTAAGCTTGGGGATGCCCCGGAAGGCATCCCCTCTTTTGTCTCAATCCATCGGTTTGTCACTTGGAGCTATATTTTTATTCATCACATGATATGAGTTTTTCTTGGAGCATCGTTTGCTTTAGTTAGTTTTTGTTTTAGTTTTACACAATCATTGTTCACTAAACACACCCACTTGAGAGAGACACAATATCACCATGATTTGTTAGAATACTCTTTGTGCTTCACTTATATCTTTTGAGTTTAGCAGTTGCTCTAGTACTTCATTTATATCTTTTAGAGCACGGTGGCGTATAGATTTTATAAAAATAATTGCACTCACATTATTCACTTATATTTGTTTGAGAGTTAATAAATAGTGATGGTGATTTGCATGGGTTATAAGACTAGTCCAAAAAATAATAGGTATCCAATGAGTGCATAATCAAAACCACATGTAGCACATAAAAGAGAAATCATGGTTAATGATATTAATGTGGTAATGTGAAAGAGCATGAGTGCATGATCATTGGTTAATAAGAGTATCGTGGATTAGAGGTTGTTAGCTTGTTGTTCATCTAAATATTTTGATGACATGGGGATGATGTGTGAGCATTCTTATTCCTCGTTGAAATCCTAGTGTTGTTTAGGTCGAGGGCGTGCGATGGTTAACTCCTACCAACCTCCTCCCTAGGGGCATGCGAGTAGTACTTTGCTTCGAGAGAGCTAATAAAATCTTACAATAAGTATGTGAGTTCTTTATGACTAATGTGAATCCATGGATATATGCACTCTCACCTCCACATATTTGCTAGCCTCATCGGTACCATGCATTGCTCATTCTCACCTCGAGGATCGATGCAACCTTTGTCGGTGCATCAAAACCCCGTGACATGATACGTTGTGTTTCGCATAAGCCTCATTATATCTTCCTCAAAACAGTCGCCATCCCTACCTATCATGGCATTTACATAGCCATTCTGAGATATATTACCGTGCAACTTCCACCGTTACTTCATATGACTAGTACTTTCATTATCATATTGCTTTGCACGATCATATAATCTCACATAGTATTTGTGGCAAAGCCACCATTCATCATTTTTTATACATGTTACGCTTGATCATTGCACATCCTGGTACACTGCCAGAGGCATTCACATAGAGTCATGCTACAATTTTTCATATTGAGTTGTAAGTAAATAAAAGTGTGAGGATCATCATTATTAGGGCACTCTCTCAATGAGGAAAGAATGATGGAGACAATGATTCCCCCACAAGTCGGGATGAGACTTCAGACGAAAAATAATAGAAAAAAAGAAAGAAAAGGAGAAAGAAAAAAGGAAAAAGAAATAAATGAGAGAAAAGAGAGAAGGGACAGTGTTACTACCTCTTTTTCCACACTTGTGCCTCAAAGTGGCACCATGTTCTTCATATAGAGAGTCTCTTGTTTTATCACTTTCATATGCTAGTGGGAATTATTCATTATAGAACTTGGCGTGTATATTCTGACGACGGGCTTCCTCAAATGCCTGAGGTCTTCATGAGCAAGCAAGTAGGATGCACACCCACTTAGCTTCATTTGAGATTTCATACACTTATAGCTCTAGTGCATCCGTTGCATGGCAATCCCTACTCCTCGCATTGATATCTATTGATGGGTATCTCCAAAGCCCGTTGATACACCTAGTTGATGCGAGACTTTTTTTTCACTTTCACCCCTTTGAAACCTACCACCATATTCTATTCCACCTTTATGCTATATCCATGGTTCACGCTCATATATTGCGTAAGTAATAAAAAGCTGAAGCACGTTAAGAAGTACAATCCAACTGTTGGACTTGACACTGTGGTGCTTAACATTTGTATTTATGTGGTGAAGACGGATCCATGCCATGATTATATGATAAAATGAATAGGGGGTGAATATTCTTTCTGGATCGTATACTTTGAAACTTGATGCTTATGTTTATGAATATTACTATGTTGATGTTTATTGATTCATCATTTCTCAATGATCATACCTACAATAGATTACATGTTGGGTAGCATGTCATATCAAAAATTCTGTTTTTAACATTTACCTACTCGAGGACGAGCAAGAATTAAGCTTGGGGATGCTGATACGTCTTCAACGTATCTATAATTTTTTATTGTTCCATCCTATAGTGTTATCATTCTAGGATGCTTTTTGGGTGTTTATATACCAATTAATAACATTTTTGAGCACTAACGTATTAACCCAGTGCCCAGTGCCAGTTGTTGTTTTCTGTATGTTTTTGACTTTTCAGGTTTACAATACCAAACGAAGTCCAATTGGCCCGAAACTTTTTTATGATTTTTTCTAGACCAAAAGAAGACTTGGAAGCTTCGGGAGGAGGCCGGAGGCAGGGAGCCACCACACAATAGGGCGCACCCAGGGGATGGTTGTGCCCTGTTATGTGGTGGCCCCCTCGGGCGTCTCCCGACGCCCCTCTCTGGCCTATAAATTCCAATAAATACCAAAGACCCTAGAGAGCCTCCCGAAACACTTATTCCGCCGCCGCAAGTCTCTGTTCCACCGTGTGCCCATCTAGAGCCATGTTCCGGTGCCCAGTCGGAGGGGGGATCGATCACGGAGGGCCTCTACATCATCCTTGTTGTTCCCATGGTGATGTGTGAGTAGTTCACCTCAGACCTATGGGTCCGTAGTTAGTACCTAGATGCTGTCTCTCTCTCTCTCTCTTGATCTTCAATACAATGACCATCGCATATTCGCTTTGATCTATCCGACATAATTCTTTTGTGCGGTGCATCTATTGGGATTCGATGAATTGTGGATTTATGTTCAGATTATTCATGATACAAGATTTGAGTCTTCTCTGAATTCTATTATGATTCTTATTTGCATGATTATTATAGCTTCGTAAATCTGTCCGATCTATTGAAATAGTTTGGCCAACTAGATTGATATTTCTTCAATGAGAGGGGTGAGTTATAATTGGTTCAATCTGGCGGTGCTCTATATCCTAGTGACATAGTACGGGACAAGACACGTCTTAGTATTTTTGCCACTAAGGATAAAACGATGGGGTTAATTCATATTGATTGAGTTTTATTTGTCTACATCATGTCATCGTTCTACAAGCATTACTCTATTTTTCATGAACTTAATACTTAGAGAGGCAAGCATAGAAGCGCTTTCGACGTCGAGCAATAGCAATAGCTGCAGTCACGAGTCGGCCTATTTGTTTATGGGCATGATGCCTATATACACATGATCATAGCAAATAAATATTGCATAACTATGCGCTTTTCCATCAATTGCCCAACGGTAATTTGTTTACCCACCGTATGCCTACTACGTGAGAGATGCCACTAGGGAAAACTATGGCCCTGGGGTCTATTCACTTATATATTTACAAAAGCTTTCAATACCTTGCTGCCATTTGTTTACTTTTTATTTTATTTTGCAATTTACTTTATTCAACTATCATCTACACACTTCACTTGATTGCAAATAACAAGTCCTAGGGGATTGACAACCCTCTTGCCCGCGTTGGGGGCAAGCGTTTGCTTATTTGTGTGCGGTCGTTGAAGACGGGGGTTGCGTCTTACTCCTATCTGTTTGATAAACCTTGGTTCTTAACTGAGGGAAATATTCGTCTGTATTGTGCTCCATCACACGTTCCTCTTCACGGAAAACCCAACGCAGATCACAAGTATCAGTTCTTAGTCATCCTCATATCTGAAGTAGCACAACTCTAATCTAAAAACAAAGTAATAGTCCCCCCAGATAGATGCAGTGGTTTCCTGTAAAGAACGAGCAACAGTTCATCTATTTTGAGGCAACCCTACTGTATGTTTGTAGCAACTAGGGAGAAAAGCACCGTCAACCTTGAAGAAGAAGAAAAATGAAGCGACACCTCTGCAGTTTATCTAGTAATGGAGCAACTTGTTTTTGGAAAAGAATATGCAACTAATCCTCTAATATCACGCACCTATGTGGTATGCATGGAGCAACTTCTTTTGCAAAAAAAATGTATGGAGCTCCAATGTGAAACCTCCATAACCTGCATGTGCTTTAGGAGGGTACAAAAAAAGACAACTCTACTACTAAACACAGCCAACTCATGTGCATGATTTAGCTACATTTTGCATCAGCGTTTCTGCATGACTCCGTCTAGAAAAAAGGAAATTCAGACCGAGAACAATGATGATGCAAAACAACCAAACAACACACGAAGTATATAGTAACGCATAAAACTTATGTTGGAAATAAGTGCATATATATGCGTACGGTAAACACAACTTGGGTGTTCAGTATGGTAAACACAACTTGGGTGTTCAGTACGGTTCTCGCTAACCACAAACACAAGTAATATTCATTTACTTAGCTAGATACAGAAGGTCTAAATAAAAAGTGAAACTACACCAAAGATATGCCTTCTGCCCCCTATTAAGCTCTACGTCAGATATGTGCTGATCTTTTTCCTCCTTCAAAAGTTGTCATCTCCTGCTGAAAAAACACAAAAACAACAAAAAGTTGTCAACTATATGGTTGTGATACTGCTAGAAATAGAAAGCTTCAAACAAAAAATAAACACTTATGAGAAAAAAGAGACAAAGAGTTGCCTCTGTTTAACTATGTAGTTGCCCAAAAAACTACATATAGTTGCTCCTTTATTATATAACTAATTTTCCCTCCATTACCCATCGCAAAAAAAGGGGATTTTTGTTTTGTAAAAAAAATGATGCATGTTTATGTTGTCCACTAACACAAAGTTTGTTGCAGGTTGATGTGGTGAAAAACGGACAAGTAGTATTGCAAAGAAGAAGTTTGATCTGAATGAACCACGACTTGACGTAGAGTCTAACAACATTTTAGTTGAGTTGGGTGTGCCCTCCTTATATCTAGGTTATGAGCAGGAGGATCACCATTTGGATGAGGGTGTTGGTGAGTCTCCTGACCCCGACATTGGCTCTAATTCTACTCATGTCCTGAACAATCATGTGGCTGCTCCGCCACCTTTGGTTAGTCCTACCAATGCTATAGTTGATGAGGCACTTGAGTTGGAAGACGAAAAAGCTTGGTCACAGCTACAAGAACCTTATGTTGGCATGTGGTTCAACACGATGGTTGTTGCAAGGAACACTACAACCTCTATGCTTTGAGGGTGGGTTTTTCAATCAAGTCGAATACATCCAATAGTTCATCCTACTCAAGCTTCGTGCAAAGACAACAATTCTGCTATAACAAGTTTCACAAGCCGATGGAGAGGGTTGGTGTCTTAGATGTTACCTCGTCAAGAAAAAACACTACATGCCCAAGCTCACCTGAACAAGATGCTGAAGAGGATGACAAAGAACCCATTTATAAGAAGAAGAAGAGGAAGAGAGAGACTATGAAGCAAACAAAATGACATGTTAAGATGGTGGTGAAGCTTATAGATGACAGATGGGAGGTTATCAACTTTGTTGCAAATACCCACCCACTGATTGACAAGTCATCACTTTACAAATACCTCCGTTCTATCCAAGGGATCCTGCCCGACGAGGAAAAAATCAGACTCACCTTAATGACTGCAACTTGATAGTAGGTACAACAAAACTACCCCACCCCCACCCCTCCCCTCACTAAAATAAACTTGTTGTAAAAGTGTTAATAATTCCTGCCTAGTGCCATTGGTTTTCTTCTGTTCTAGAATAAAAAAGGATGAAACCTGACAAACTGTTAGGATCAGCAGCAACCCTGAGCAACAAACCTGGCAACTTATACAGTAAATTAAGGCAACTCTCTTGAATTTATGCAAATCTGATGATAAAAAACACATGTGCCGAAAACATATCACTTTAAGTGAATGCCTAGTCTTCTTCTATTTATTGTAGCAATTGGTTTTATTTTCTATTCCTAGTATACAAAAAGGAAGAAACCTGATAAAAAAGTGTGAGGATCACGGGCAACCCTGACCAAAAAAACCTGCCAACTTAAACAGAAAATTAAAGCAACTTTGTTTGATTTTTATACAACTATTGATGAACAAAAACATGGACCTAGCACATTACTTTATGTGAAAATAGGTGGCCAGGTTTCTTCTCATATTTATTCATATGAGTTGCTTCTGTTTCTATGAAAACAAGTTGCTTCCTACATTGTGGTTAACACATCTCTTTGGTTTTGCCAGGCAGGATGATGATGATAATGTCGTCATACTATGGTTCAGAGCTGATTGTCCCTTACACGTCTAAAGCCATCCATAACCACTGTTCAAACTTGAATGCCGCAAGTAAAGACGTCGACATTGAAGAGACACTCAACTACTTTTGCAAGGTGAAGGAAACCAACCCAGGGTCTTCTTCAAATGCAAGACGGATTCGAAAGGCAGGACATAGAACTTGTTTTGGGTGGATGGTGCGGCACGGAAAGCTTATGCAAAGGCTTATCGTGATTGCGTGTCATTTGATGCAACTTATCTTACAAACATGTACAATATGCCATTTGCCCCCTTCATTGGCATCAACAGGCATGGGCAGTCGATTATGCTCAGATGTGGCTTCGTACGGCAAGAGCTAGCCTCGAGCTATGACTAGTTGTTTGACGCTTTTCTGGAGGCAATGGATGGGTTGGCTCTGGACAACATCATCATGGACCAAGACATTGAGATGGCACAAGCAATCAAGAGGAAGTACCCAACAATGATTCACCATTGTTGTCATTGGCATATCATGAAAAGTGCAAGAGAAGCTTGGCTTTGTATTGTCTAGGAACCCAGATTTGGTGAAAGACTTCAACGAATGTATTAACTTCAGTTTCACCCTAGCTGAATTTGAGCGAAAGTGGGCTGCACTAGTGCTAAAGTATGAGGGGCTTATGCATGGCCACTTTGAGAAACTCTATGAATACCAGGCTACATGGGTGCCATGCTACTTCAAGTACAGGTTCTTCTCATTCCTTCAATCGACGCAACACAGCAAAGGCTTCAATGTTGTCTTGAAGCGCTATGTGAACCCACACAAGTCGATCCTCAAATATTTCAAGCAATACGAGAAGATTCAAGTGCACATACTTTTGAGGGAGGGGGAACGACTACCGGATAGAACATTTGGACGCACAATGGTGGTCACATTTCCCAGTTGAGAGGCATGCCTACAATGCATACACTAGGGACATCTATGTTAAATTCAAGACTGAGTTTGAGATGATTGGCCAATACAACATGCGCGCCATTGGAGTCAACTTCTATGACCTTATGCCCAATACAAAAGTTGTTGCAATGTATGGAGCAATGAAGTATCTAGTCACATTGAGACCAGAAGCAGCCATCTACGATTGTGAATGTTGCAAGTGGCATAGGGACGGCCTACTTTGTTGCCATGTCTTGAAAACTTTCACACACCATTGATGAGATACCTGCGCATTAAATCAAGTGTCGTTGGACGCAGGATGCGGTCCCAAGTGCACTGCCGCCAACTAACAAAGCCCCTCCATCGGATTTGCCCACTGAGTCGGAGAACCAAGTGCGGCAAGTGAACATGACAATGGTTTTTGCAAACCTAGCCAAGAAGGCAATGACAAGTGATGAGTTGTTGTGGGGACCCCGACTCATAAGTCGAAGTCACCAAATGCACGTGTACAGTGATCCCAGAAATCAATGCTCACTGAACACACAGAAGCTGAATATCATGAGTCTTACATCCATTACATACCGTCTTACACGAATTATGACCATTATGGTCAAGTCTTACATAGATAGGGCCATGAGGGCCAAACATCAAACACAAATGCGCAGCGGAAATCTTGAACAATAGCGTGGACCCATGCCATCTGCCTTAACCCTACAGGCATTCTGACTGGGAAGTGGCCTAATTCGCATGATGGTCACCAAGGTACTCTTCACCATATTCATGTTCTTCCATGCATGGCGAATTAAATAACCAGTGGCAAGCCAATGAGTACTTTGAATGTACTCGCAAGCAACCCATGTTTGGAACAAGGTAAAACAATGCATGGTATATCACTAAGTAGGTAGTTTTGAGGAAAGCTAATTTTGAGTGCAGCATCATGCCCAAACATTTGTAAAATCATGCATCATGAGGTTACATGTAACCATATGAATATGTTAGAGATATTAATATAAATAGAGTATCTCAACTCTAGTTTCATCATCTCATCAAGTCATCAGACTTAGCTCAAGTATCTCTTTGTCCCACGCACACCAAGTTTGGTGAAAACACCTAGACATAGTTTAAGAAGTACCACCCAACTGTCCTTGATCGTGGACATGGCTATTAGAATAGTTTTACACTCTGCAGAGGTTGCACACTTTACTCACAAGACTCGGGGAACTTCCGTGTCATCCACGACTCGCGGTATATTACATACCCGTGGTAAGCACCCGAACAATGGCTTTCCCTTGACAACACTAAACAAAGAGTCCACTCATTTGTACCCAGGCCTCACGATGTACATCACGAGTACCATCCCTGAGGGGACACAACGGTGTGCCCGGTGTCTGTGAAAACAGGCATAGTTGTCCTTCCAGGCACAAGCCCGTATCGAGAGAGTAACTCAGGCTCTCCCGCCACAAGTAATGCGGGATCTCTGCTAGCATTGACCAAAGTAATCAACAAAGCCCCATCCCATAAGGGGTATCGTGGTCGTACATGTAAGGTTGGGACGATCAGCAGATCTATAATCTAATCCTTTTTCAAAACCACACGCACAACTTGCCTCGGTACACCACTTCTTTCTCAAGCGGTTACCTAGCTCATCATCATCTCCCTCGGGCATTAGTGGCACCCGATGGGGTTTTCGTAAAGTCTTTGGTAAAACATTTTGCCTTCCATCTCATGCATATTCTCGTGCCATTTGTGTAACAACTACTTGCACCTATCTACTTCCAACCCGCATAACCCTCAACGGAAGGTAAGGTCATGCACAATGCAAGTATCAATGAGAAATGCATCGTAGACCAACCTAGCAAGGTTGTCACCACATCATTGACATGCTCTTTCATGGAACAATGAAAGTACTATAATGCAATGCATAAAAATAGTTTCATCAACATGGTCAAAGGGCTGCTTGTGTGGCTCAACAAAGTTTTCGGGGTCTTCAAATGCTTCTAGTCCAACTCCTTCGTCAACTTCGTAATCTAACGTCGCAAAATAACGGGCACCAATAAGGCCATAACAAAAACAAGAAAAATAAATCACTCAGAAAAATATCAAACTATTTTTGTTAAATACTAGATTTAAAACTAAAAATACTACATGTGTCAGTTTTGGAGTTGGAGTCACAGAAATGAAAACATTGATTTTTGACACTGATTTTAAATACCTAAACATGGATTTAAATAGGAGCGGTGCAGAAGGTGTTGTCCAAATGGTGCACAAGTGGCACCATTAAATAGGTTGGATTTTTAGAAGAATTTAGGAAGTTGAACCATTGGATTTGGACATTTATTTAATCCTGTAGAATTTTTGAAAAATAGAGATAAAAAGAAAAAGAAAAATGGCTAGAAATGGCCAGGCCAAAACAGCCCACAACTGGGCCGGCCCGAGGCCAAACCAGGCCGGGCGAGCCGGGGCACGCGCCCGCCAGGTTTAAACCTGATGCACGGGGCCCGTGCGCCAGAGAGAGAGAGAGGCGCGAGAGAGAGTCGTGAGGCTGACCAGTAGGTCCCACCGGGGTCATCGTCAAGCTCGGGCCAGAGGAAGGCAAGGCTCACCAGCGATGCTGAAGTGCACGACAAGGCGAGCAGAGGACAGGAATGGGGTCAGAGAGTTGCCGCCGTTCGGGTGGACGGGGAGCTGGTCGCCGGGGAGGTCCGGGTCGCCGTCGACGAAGAAGCTATGGCGGATATGCTTCGGGCGAGCTCCAAGTCAATGTTTTGGGCTGCAAAATGCATGGGAGACGGAGGGAAAATAATCACGGGGGAGTGGGGGTTCTGGATCGAGAGAAAACAGGGATGGAGGAGCTCCCTATTGCGCAAACTCTGGTGACCCGACACGGTGGACCCCGAGCTCGATCTCGAGCTCGGGAGATCCTGGAGAGCAGTAGGTGGCCTAGGGGGTCGATTTGGAGTGCGAGAGGGTGAGGGAAGCGCTGAGAGAGGCCCGGGTTGGCTTAAATAGCGGGGGTACGGTGCATCATGATCTCTGCCCATGGGTGCCGATGGGATCGGCTGGGATGGCCGTTGGGATGGGCCAGCTGGATTCTGCGGTGCTCGGGGGCGTCTTCCAGGTCACTAGGGAGGGAGAGAGAGAAGGGGGCGAGGTCCTAGCACGCGCATGTGTGAGGCCGCGCATTGGCCGAGCCGGGCGGCGTTCAGGCACGCGCGATGCGGTCGGGAGAGGCAGATAGAGGACGGGGTGGTAGACCAGAGTGTTGTGAACGCAATGCAGGCTTTGCAGGCACGTGGGGGAGGCTCGAGGAGGTCAGAGCATGGGCAAGGTGCAGAGTCAACTCTCTGGAGCGCGGTTGCATGCTCCAGAGCATGACTTTGGCTGGCATGGCATGACTTTTGGCGTGCTCTGGCGCGTCCACTAGTGTCCAGCGGCTGCAGAAGGAATAAACTAGAGGGAGGGAGGCTTTGGATGCTCAGGGTACTGCCAGGAGAGAGAGAGAAGTGAGAGAGGGGAGAAAAGTGTTGTCCAGAGAGAGAGAGAGGTTTTCACCCTCTCAATCATGGAGTTGGTTGGCAGGAAGTTTACTGGAGTAAGGGAGAGAGATGCTGGAGTTGTGGTAAAAATTGCAGCTCAAGGAGAAGAGTCTTGGGGCCTCAATCATTTAGTTCCAATAATTCACAGAAGGTGCGTGCTGTAGTTTTGGGCAGGCTAGGTATATCCCCTTGTCATGAGACTTAATAGGAGTGAGTGTCACCACAATTTAGCATTGTCCACAGATTTTCAGCTCAAATGGAGAAGGTGGCCAATACAACTTTTGGAAACCCTGGAAATGAGCAAAAACTGATTTTCTAAGATCTAGCTAGCCTAATATATTCTCCTTGATGCATCACTTGGTGTAGTGGCAGCATTTAGGGATTATATCATGCCCACAAAGTTTGAGAGCACATGGAAATACTTGGCAATCTAAAGTTGCTCAAATTTGGATCTGGACAAAGAGGGTTTTGGGGCACTTTTGTGAACCAAAACAATTTAGATTGAGATGAAACTTCACAAGATCATCGCATGGGGCATATGTGACTTGCTAGAATTTTCCATGATTTATTTGACAATATTTCTTATAGAAATATTTCAAATAATAGAAATGAAAACAAAGGGTTTTGTCCAATATTTTGAACATGACCATGTGTTGAAACTCGTATATGTGGAAAATATATGTCCATTCAGTTTCCCTAAATTTTCTCAAATATTTTTGAAACATAAAAATAATTTTTCCTTGTAAAACACCATTTCTGGCCTGAGAAAAGGGCATTTAAATAAAATACAAAAATGACCTAAAAATAATATTTTTTGGTTTTGGGAAGTCTTATAGATAATAGGTTTCAAATAAAATCTTTGGGGAAAAACATCTACCCTAATTTGAGGATTTGTAGTACAAACCTTAGTCCAGGGGTTTTTGAAAACCTAAGTCAAATAAATGCTTTTTGGCCAAAATAATATTTATATAAATAGTTTTATGTCCTATACACATGGCATGATCATTGGGCAAAGTTTTGGGTCATGGTGAAGAGTCTAGAGAGTAGGAGGATTTTTTGAATTAAAGCACACACAACCAAACAAGCAAAGGCAAAGCAATCAAGCATTCACAAGCACACAAAAAGTTTTAATTGCTCCAAAAAAAATTAAACTTAATTAACATAGTGATGTGGTCCAAAACACAGGGTGTGACACTTACCCCGTTTACAAGAATCTCGTCCCCGAGATTCTTGATCTAGGTGCTAAAGAGATCAGGAAATTCGGATCTAAGGTAGTCTTCATGCTCCCAGGTTGCTTCTGCTTTAGTGTGGTTGCTCCACTAGACCTTGAAGTACTTGATGGTGCACCTTCGAGTGCAACGCTCAGCTTCGTCCAAAATGTGAACTAGTCTCTCACGATAAGTGAGGTCTGGCTGAAGGTCGATGGCTTGATGATCGATGTCCTTGTAGAGGTCGGGGCGGTTGGGAACTTGGAGACACTTTCAGAGTTGTGACACGTGGAAAACGTTGTGCACATCAGATAACTCGGAAGGTAACTCTAGCTGGTTGGCAACTTCTCCTCATCTTGCAATGATCTTGAAAGGGTTGATATATCTTGGCGCAAGCTTTCCTTTGACGTGGAAACACTTGGTTCCTTTGAGAGGCGTGACTCGAAGATAGACATGATCTCCGTTGTTGAAGCTCACTTCTCGGCGGTGGGTGTCAGCGTAGCTCTTCTGTCTTGATTTGGCTGTCTTTAGACGCTCTCTGACAAGTTGAACTTGCTCTTCTGCTTCACAAAGAATATCTGATCCAAAGACTAGTCCTTCTCTGATCTTTGACAAATTGGGGGGTTGCGACACTTACGTCTGTACAACACCTCAAATGGTGCCATCGGAAGACTGGATTGATAGTTGTTGTTGTAGGAGAACTCGACGAACGGCAAACAATATTCCCACTTGGTTCCATATGCCAAAACACAAGCATGAAGCATGTCTTCGAGTATCTGGTATACTCACTCCGTTTGTCCTCCGGTTTGAGGGTGAAAAGCGGTGCTGAAGGATAGCTTGGTTCCCATAGCTTCTTGGAATTGTTTCCAGAACCTCAAGGTAAATTGAGTACCTCAGTTTGACACAATCTCCTTAGGAACTCCGTGGAGGCTCACAACACGGTCGATGTAAAGACTGGCTAGCTTGTTTCCGTAGTAGGTGGTCTTTATGGGAATGAAGTGGGCAACCTTGGTCAAATGATCAACAATTGCCCAAATGGAGTCATGTCACTTGCTTGACCTGGGCAATCCGGTGATGAAGTCCATCCCGACTTTGTCCCACTTCCATTCACGTACTTTGAGAGGTTGTAACGATCCAGTGGGTCACTGATGCTCAGCATGACTCTCTGGCATATGTCACACTTATCTACAAAGGTGGCTATCTCCCTCTTCATACCATGCCACCAGAATCTTGTCTTGAGGTCTTGATACATCTTGGTTCCTCTAGAATGCATGGAATACGGAGTGTCATGAGCTTCTTGCAAGATCAGATTCTTGAGCTCAGCTTTGTTAGGTACACAAATGTGATTCCCAAACCATACAACTCCTTGCTCATCCACTGAGAATCATGGGGCCTTGCCTACCTTGATATTACTCTTGATGCCTTCAATACTCTCATGTCCCTTCTGAGCTTCCTTAATATCATCCATAAAGGTAGGCTTTGCTTCAAGATTGGCCAGAAATCCTGGTTTAACTAGTTCCAAGCCAAAGCTTTCAAGCTCTTCATACAAGGTGGGTAGCTTTTCCTTAACCATAGCATGCAAGGAACAAGCCTTTCTGCTTAAGGCATCTACTACCACGTTGGCCTTTCTAGGGTGGTATTGAACAATAAGGTCCTAGTCCTTGATCAACTCCAACCATCTTCCTTGCCTCATGTTCAATTCCCTTTGAGTGAATATATACTTCAAACTCTTGTGGTCTATGTATATCTCACATCGTTTCCCTAGAAGGTAATGCCGCCATGTATTTAAGGCATGAACACGGCTGCCAACTCAAGATCATGAGTAGCATAGTTCTCTTCATGAGGACATAGTTGTCTAGATAGATATGCTATGACTCTGCCTTCTTGCATCAAAACACCTCCAAGCCCGGTTCTCGATGCATCACAATATATCACAAACTCCTTGTGAATATCGGGGGTGGCCAAAACTGGGGTTGTCATCAATCTCTTCTTGAGCTCTTGGAAACTTTCCTCGCACTTTGGCGTCCATTCGAATTTCTTGTCCTTCTTCAAGAGCTGAGTCATTGGTCGGGCAATGCTTGAGAATCCTTCGACGAACTTGCGGTAATATCCCTGCGAGTCCGAGGAAGCTTCTGACTTCCTTCACATTTCTTGGGGATTGCCATTCAGTCCCGGCTTCAATATTGGCGGGATCTACTAACAATCCTTCTGCAGTCAACACATGACCCAAGAATCCAACTTCGTGCAGCCAGAATTCACACTTTCTGAATTTGGCATAAAGCTAGTGCTCTCGAAGTTTGTCTAGGACCATTCTCAAGTGTTGCTCATGCTCTTCTTTGGACTTGGAGTAAATGAGTATGTCATCAATGAAGACGACGACGAACTTGTCCAAGTACTCCATGAAAACTTTGTTCATGAGGTACATGAAGTAGGCTCGGGCATTAGTTAACCCAAATGACATGACCGTGTACTCATACAGGCCATACCGGGTTACGAACACCATCTTTGGGATGTCTTGGGGTATAATCTTCAACTGATAGTACCCAGACCTGAGGTCGATCTTGGAAAACACCTTGGCACCATTTAACTAATCAAACAGGTCTTCAATCTTGGGAAGTGGGTACTTGTTCTTGATTGTGACTTCATTGGAGGATAGATAATCAACTCAAAGTCGGATTGTACCGTCCCTCTTTGACACAAATAGAACAGGTGATCCCCAAGGAGAGGCACTAGTGCGGATAAATCCTTTTCTGAGCTGCTCAGGCAGTTGCTTCTTCAACTGGGACAAATCTTCTAATCCCATTCTATAGGGCTTCTTATAGATGGGTCCTGCTCCGGGCATTAGCTCAATGATGAACTCAATGTCACGGTCAGGAGGCATTCCGGGCAGCTCATCAAGAAAGACATATGGGTATTCGCATACCACTGGCACTTGATCGAACTCATTCCTTGACAGATAATTGACTTGAGGGGCTTGAGCGAAGGAAGACTTGGGGACATACTTGACTTCAAATCCTTGACTATTGGTCATGGTAACGGCCCGCTTGGCACAGTCTAACAAGCCTTGGTGCTTGGTTAACCAATCCATGCCTAGGATCACATCCAAGCCTTGCGACTTCAAGATGACGAGGTCTGCTAGGAAATCTACCATGTTGATGACAATCCCAACTCCTTTATACCCTATCTTGGTTCTAAAAACTGAACCCGGGGTCTGTACCAACATATGACAACCCAGGGATGTAGGGTACCACTCTCTTGTGCAAACTTTTGGGTAACAAAAGAATGTGAAGCTCCACAGTCAAGCAGAACGGTTGTTGGGGTTGAGCTAATAAGGAACATACTCGGTATGATGTCTGGGTCGTCTTGGGCTTCCTCTGCGGTGACGTGATTCATACGACCTTTGACATTGTTGGGCTGGTTGCGGGGAGCTTGGTTTCTTGGTGGCTCTCCACGGTGTTTACCTTGGTTCGGCGCATTGGGGTGCGGTGCCTCTGGCTTCTTGTTGGGGCATCACCTAGAGATGTGCCCTGGCTGACCACATACAAAGCATGTGACTTGGCTTGAGTTGTTGTCCTTGTTGGCATTGTTGTTGTTGGGGTTGTTGTAGGCAGATCTGGGATTGGCATACTTCTGAGGCTGGTTGCTCGGATGAGGTGCCGGAGTCCTGACATGTTGGGACTGATAGGTTGGCTGGCTAGGGCTGGCTGCCATGGGCGAGGCTTTCGGTTGCTTGTACTACCCTTGCTAATCATCTTGCGCTTGCGGGTGTCTTCCATGGCACGAAGCTTGTTTTCAAGCATGAGAGCCTTGTTCACCAGGTCGAAGAAGGTCCGACAGTCACAGACAATGAGCTGATACTACTAGGCTTTCTGAAGTCCTTTCATGAAGCGTTCCATCTTGGCTGCCTCGGTGTTGACATCTTCAGGGGCATACCTAGACAGGAGGTTGATCTTCTCCATGTACTCCTTGACAGAGCCACTTCCTTGCTTCAGCACTCGGAATTCTCGCTTCTTGATAGCCATGATCCCAGAAGGAATGTGGGCCTTGCGGAATCCATCCTTGAAGTCATCCCAAGTAATCACACGGTTGCCTTGCATGACCTTGAATCCATCCGACCAAGCTCTGGCGGTTCCTCCGAGGTAGTGGGAGGCATAAAGAACCTTCTCGTGATCCTCATTGCAATTGAGCAATGCAAGAAGATCCTCAATGGTGTGGATCCAGTTGTCGGCATCCAAAGGTTCGGCAGTCTCGGTGAAGGTTGGGGGCAAGTTCTTCATAAACTCCGACGGAGTGGAGCGGCCATTACTATTCCTTCCTTGCTGCAGGCTGTTGATGAGGGCTTGAGCCATCTGCTGGATAATAGCAGAGTTGGCTTGGTGTTCCTCCTGGAGAACTTGGAGAAACTGTGCTATGGTCATGTTCTCCGACAGAGGTGGTGGCGGGGGAATGTCACCATGTGGCTACTCCTGATGATCCCCAGCCTGAGCAAACCCACTAGCTCTGTGTTGCTAGCTAGAGTTGTTAGCACTAGGGTTGGCAAAGGAGTTATTGCGGGTTGCAGTCACCATCCTGTTTGGAGCAACCAAGTCAAATAACCGGGATAGATGAGAGGGAAAAGCAATAATAGAGGAAGCGCGCCTAAGGGGGTTGGTATAGTGCAAGTGTGATCAAACAGAGGTCGACAGACCAAACACATAATATTAAGATAAGATAGGCCATGTAGTCGCTTACATGTTGCCTAAGGCAAAAGCGCGACTTGCATCAAGACACAAACAACAAAAATAAACAACAAGCACACATGGTTTCATATGAACCATTACACGGGCTCGACTTCGCACGCGGATACACGACTTGTCCTACCCTAGGGGTGCTCAGACTCAGGTGGTGGAGTGCTTGGTCTCGTACTCATGCTCCTTTGGGTCTTTCTCCTTGTCATCCTCCATGCGAGTGTCATCTCCAGTCGAAGGGGTCGGGGGACGAGGTGGTCCATCCTGGTGACGCTTCGCCGATGGTCCGGTGAAGAGCTCACGGTACTCCTTTGCACTCGTGCGACGACGACAAGATGTGCCCTGAGTGGGTGCATCTCTAGATGGGGGTACTCCTCCTCTATAAGTGATAGTTGGTCGTCCACTAGGGGCTTCATCCTTCTTGATCCTGTCTGGCTTCTTCTTTGCTTGACGAAGTAGCTCTCGGGTGTGGTGAAGTTCCTTGAGGAGCTTCACGGACTCCTTGATCAGGTTGTGAGCCAAACTATCGGCGGAGAGGCTAAAGTATGTTTGGAACCTAAGTGGTGTCCCATCCTCCTTGGATGGAACTAGTGTCCAACTCTTGCCAATGTCATCCTTCCTGAAAGGTAGGTGGCGAGTAGCTAGCTCGTCAACCATCCTTGGGATAATGTCTCAAAGGTGGATAAGTTTCTTCCATGCTACCATCTCGACTACGATCACCAGGGTCTCTATTTGTGGTCCTTCGAAGAACCAACTCATCGGGGAGTCATTTGCCTTCACGCCCACATCAACGTGGTACTCCTTCGTGAAGGCATCGACCCAGTGCTCGTGGTAGAGGAAAACGGGTGGTCGGTGAAACTGGCACTTCTCCAGGCTATCCTCAAGGAGTAGGGGAAAGCCGGATGCTAGGAGGTCCTTGGGTACGACGACCATCTACAAGGTTTAAGGGGAGGGGTCTCAGTAAAGTTTGAAATGAGACTAGAAGAGATAAGAAGTGCAGAAACTCCTAAGTATAGGTACTAGGTATAGTTTATGAAAATAATTTTATCCTATCTAACGTCCATGATAACTAAGGCTTCCTACAGTCAGGATGGCTCTGATACTAGCTCTATTGGCACCCTGACTCATAACTCGAAGTCACCAAATGCACGTGTATAGTGATCCCAGAGATCAATGCTCACTAAACACACATAAGCTAAATAACAAGAGTCTTACATCCATTACATACCGTCTTACACAAATTATGACCATTATGGTCAAGTCTTACATAGATAGGCCCATGAGGGCCAAACATCAAACACAAACTCGTAGCGGAAATCTTGAACGATAGCGTGGACCCATGCCATCTGCCTACATCTACATCTGCCTTAACCCTACATGCATTTTGACTGGGAAGCGGCCTAATTCGCATGATCGTCACCAAGGTACTCTTCACCATATTTCTGTTCTTCCATGCCTGGCCAATTAAATAACCAGTGGCAAGCCAATAAGTACTTTGAATATACTCGCAAGCAACCCAAGTTTGGAACAAGGTAAAATAATGCATGGTATAGCACTAAGTAGGTAGTTTTGCAGAAAGCTAATTTTGAGTGCAGTATCATGTCCAAACATTTGTAAAATCAAGCATCATGAGGTTACAGGTAACCATATGAACATGTTACTGATGTCTACTACGCAACTTTATTCTTGTAGACTTTGTTGGGCCTCCAAGCGCAGAGTTTTGTAGGACAGTAGCAATTTTCCCTCAAGTAGATGACCTAAGGTTTATCAATCCGTGGGAGGTGTACGATGAAGATGGTCTCTCTGAAACAACCCTGCAATCAAATACAAGAAATCTCTTGTGTCCCCAACACACAAAATACAATGGCAAATTGTATAGGTGCACTAGTTCGGCGAAGAGATGGTGATACAAGTGCAATATGGATGGTAGATATAGGTTTTTGTAATCTAAAAATATAAAAACAGCAAGGAAGCAAGTAACAAAAGTGAGCACAAACGGTATTGCAATGCTTGAAAACAAGGCCTAGGGTTCGTACTTTCGCTAGTGCAATCTCTCAACAATGCTAATATAATTGGATCACATAACCATCCCTCAACGTGCAATGAAGAATCACTCCAAAGTTCTTATCTAGCGGAGAACATAAGAAGAAATTGTTTGTAGGGTACGAAACCACCTTAAAGTTATCCTTTCCGATCGATCTATCCAAGAGTTCATACTAAAATAACACCAAGTTGTCCTTTTTTCCTATCGATCGATCTAAGAGTTCGTACTAGAATAACACCATATGATACGCATCAACCAACTCTAATGTCACCTAGATACTCCAATGTCACCACAAGTATCCATGAGTTAATTATACGATACGCATCAAACAATTTCAGATTCATAATACTCAATCCAATACAAAGAACCTCAAAGAGTGCCCCAAGATTTCTATCGGAGAACAAGGCATGAAAACGTGCAATCAACCCCTATGCGTAGATCCCCAAGGTCACCGAAATCCGCAAGTTGACGCCATAACATATATCAACTGAATTTACTTGAATACCCCAATGTCACTACGGGTATCCGCATGCAAGACATACATCAAGTGCTCTAAAATCCATAAAAGTATTCAATCTGATAATAACAAAATCTCAAAGGGAAAACTAAATTCATCACAACAAGATAGAGAGGGGAAAACACCATATAATCCAACTACATTAACAAAGCCCGTGATACATCAAGATCGTGCCATCTCAAGAACACGAGAGAAAGAGAGAGAGATTAAACACATAGCTACCGGTACAAACCCTCAGCCCCAAGGTGGATTACTCACACATTATCATGGTGAGAAAGAGAGAGTTATTGATGGAGAGGTGCAACCCCAAAGAGATGGAGGCGATGGCGGCCACGGCGCCGGTGACGGGCGGCGGCGGTGGCGACGGGCGGCAATGGAGGAGCCTCTCCCCTTGGCGGCTGCCAAGGGAGAGGCAAATTCGTGGCTTTTTGTGGCTTTCCCGAAATTAGGGTTTTTCTCTCCTTATATATACCTCTGTGGTGCTCTATGGCCCTTCGATGGATGGGCCCTTAATCTAGTGTCTCTTGGGCACCTCTAGAACCTTTCTAGGGACTCCTCACAGCCCTCATGAGTCCTCAAAGTCGTGGCTTGGCCGAATACATCAGACTAGTGGCTGACGCGCGCCTTGCTGCGCCCGTTTTTCACACCTAAAATATTTGTTTTCCTCGCTTTTATTATGGATGTTTTGCATTGTTTGTCCTCCTAGGCATTATGGGCTTTGTATGCTAATACAATATGATGACCGTACAAATTTAACATTATTTTTTACATCATACTTTGTGCCACCAAATCAGGCAAACGATGTTGCTTAATTCAAATTTTCTACAGAGATTGGATGATTTGAGGCTATTCACGAGTTCCATGAAACACAATCCATCATTCAATAAAGAGGCTGCCAAAACACGTACTGCTCACACTTGTAAAAGGACAATACATATTGCATGAAAACTCACTCGGACAAACTACAATACATAGGCCAAAGTCCAACAGTTCAGCAATGTAAATGGTACAAAATAATAAAATTATACCCTAGGCCTTATACTACGATACTAAAACAAAAAAATATGCATGGAAAATACAACAGTAATTCAACATCAATGAAGTTTTCCTTAGGCTCATTCGGACATGAGAGAAAACTGAATCTACAGATCCAGATCTTTCTTCTTTCTGCCGCTTCTGCCCTTCTTCTTATTTGAGACATCCACTTGTAGGCCTTCCGCAATTTGTTGATTCGCATCAGACCATATTCTTTCTACTGTTCGTACGGTTGTATTCAACAGTGTTGCAATGATCAGCTTGTCACCTGGGCAAATATCTCCATCTCTGCTCTTGATTACGCTCAAAGCAAAATAAACACCAAATCTTTGCTCATTTGTCAGGTTTACCGCACTTCTTCTTATTGCTTACCCTTGAGCAATTGCTTCCTCCTCATGAATAGCTTCCTCCTCGGGAATAGCTTCCTCCCCAGGGATTGCTTCCTCCTCATGAATTGCATCTTGATGATCTCTTGGAGGACTGAAGTTGAGATCCAAAAACATCCCCTCTCCTGATGAAAAGGAGCAAGAGATAAGTCAACTATCTAGCACTGACTAAAAATTCAGTTAACACTGACTAAAAATTCAGTTAACACTGACTAAAAATTCATTCATATTGTTGGAGTATTTTCCTGTTGCATCCTCCTCTTGATGACCTTCCTCTTGATCATTTTCAGGTACTCCATCCTCCTCTTGTGGAGGAGTCAAGTTCAGATCTGCCATATCCATGACGATGAGTTGATCCTCCTCTTGATTTTCAGGTACTCCATCCTCCTCTTGCGGAGGAGTCAAGTTCAGATCTGCTATATCCATAGCAATTTCCTAACAAAAATTTAACATTCAATTAAGTTAAGGAATTCAAAAAGGACATGTAGAAGGGAATTTATTTTTGGCCACATCAATAACTATGTGAGTGTATCGTAATTCAAGAGATTGTTCTTCATTCTTATTGCAGACAAGAGATTGTTATTGTTACTGTTAAATGTACTCCTGATGTGGCTCTCTCAGTGCTGCAACTTCTTCCTCGCCGTGCAGGGACGACGGCGACGAGCTGCTGCCCTCGGCTACAACCTTCTAAGTGAGTTCCTCCTCTTGATAACCCAAGTTCATGGTTTAATTCATGTGTTGCTACTGTTAACCCCAGTGCATGTAGATGCGGTGACGGGAGGGAAAGATGCAAAAGCTCATTTTTACCAGCTGTAAGGCACAAGACCAGTTTCATGGTTTAATTCATGGTTTAATTCAAGACCAGCTTCAGGGTTTAATTCATGGTTTAATTCAAGACATGCATTAGTTAGTGAAAGAAAGGGCTCTGCATATGAAAAGATACCATCGTTATTGTTTCCATGAAATTGGTAATATACTCCTTCTAGTGACATGTGTTTGTTCATCTTTTCTACAAGAGCATTTTATGTCCTGACAATTTCTAGTGGTACTGACACCCATAAAAAGAAACTGAAAATGTTCATCAATATATGCACTTTCAAGAATTACAGAATATATGCATGATCATGCATTCTGAGTTTTGACTTTCTTTAGATTCTTGAATATATGCATGATCCAAGAATCAAAACATGGCATTCGTTGATCACGCATTTGTCTCAATTTGATCATTTTCTCCTTCCAATTATAATGTCAAAAGCATAGCAAAATGCACTTTCAGCAATATCACCTGAATTGTGACTTTCTGTAGATTTTTGTTCTTTCAACAGTATTCTTCAGATTCTTGTTCATGAGGTTCCTGTTCTTCAGTTTCTACCGGAGGAGGAGCTCGGCAACGCGTCGGATGAGGAGCCAGGCGACGCGCCGGGCGAGGAGCTTGGTGAGGTGTTGCAGCTCGGCCTAGGTGCCGGTGGAGGAGCTTCGCGAGGCTTTGGAGGTCGTCTAGGGGCAGCGGAGGGCCTGGAGCAGGAGCTCCAGCCGCCGGCGGCGGCGGAGGGCCTGGAGCAGGAGTTGTGGCAGCCAACAGCGAAAGGCCTAGAGCAGGAGATCTGCTCCACAAAGCTCACAGCAGGATTGAGATCTCCAGCTACGGAGGAGGGCTTGGAGCAGGAGCTCCGGCCGCCGGCGGCGACGGAGGGCCTGGAGCAGGAGCTCCGGCGGCTGGCGGCGGAAGGCCCGAAGCAGGAGATTTACGCCTCAAAGCTCACGGGAGTATTGAGATCTCGGGCAGGAGATCGAGATCGTGGGTGGATCGCTGGCAGGTGCGGAGATCACGTGGAGCTAATTGCGGCAAGCTGGGATCACGGGCTGGTGCGAAGACACGGCAAGCTGGGATCGAGGGTAGGAGCTGATTGCGGCAGGGGAAAGGGGATCGCGGAGGATGACGACACTGCTAGACTCGATTGCTAGCCTTTTGAAATGTAAAGGGTGTAACTATAAAACTATGATTAGTTCAAAATTCCTATCCCCTGCGACAGATATTTCGGGACAGAGGGAGTAGAAGAGAGGTATTTCTTAAAGAATAATTATACAAAGGGGTTCAAGCCTAAATAACTAAAAATAAGTGACTTTATGCAGAAAGTAACAGATTGTATCGATACCAGATTAGATTCAGCAGACACTTGTTCTATCACTCCCCTTCCATCCAAAAATCCCACATGCAATCGAGCTGTAGGGAACAATTCCAATCCATATGTCCGAGGTCCATACAACACATGAATCAATTTCTTCACATGGTCAAACAATCAATCAGGACTATTCAGTATAGAAGCACACAAGTAGAGTTTGTAATGACGAATTCCTCTACATCGAGGCATAATCTGGGGTTCGATGTAGTGAGCCCACATAGACCACTCCATCTGCACGGCAGAGCTCGGGTGCATAGGGTGAGCACACCTAATGATGTCAAGGCCTTCGATAACCCAATGTACTTGACCTTCCCCTCCTATAATGGATTATTGAGATCACAAATCTACAACAAATTCAGGCCAATAATTAGATAAAGGAATCACACCAATCAAACACAGGGATTATCATGTGTGAAATTAACAGGATGAAGGCTTAATGAAGAAATCGGTGGGGTTGAGAAGAGAATGTGTTCTCAATGGGGATGGTGGTGCCGATGCGGTGCTGGTATTAGAGGTCGATGTGGTCGACGCCGAGGCATCACAGGCTGGCCTCGCAGCTCGCGTGCAAGTACTCCGGCCGGCCATAGATGGTGTTCATGCCATGGGCGTCCTGCTGGCTCCTGAACTTGGTGGCCACCTGCACCTGCTCACACGGCAGCTACTTGAGCGCCTGCGTCGACCAATCTTTCCAAAGTCAGTCTTGCCTCCACCGCATCTGGTGCAACATCCAACCGCGAGACCCACCGCCACGAACTCCGGTCGCCTAGATCAACAACGCACAAATGCTCCTGGCTTCTCGTCGATGTCGAGCGGGCGGGGAGAATCGGGGCTACACACCTACTGTACACCTTATTGCCCTCGTTGCCCCCTTCACTACGACGATGACAACACTGGGTCAACTTACCACTAATCGTAACTCCAAGTACACCTCAGGCCAGGGATCCCCGTTTCTCTTAGCTTCCCGACGCCGAAATGGTCGCCGGAGAACACCTCCCTCGCGTCAGCCCTTTTTTCGCCTCGAGCGTTGTAGGAACGGGGGAGACGGTGAGAGTTTTTTCAGGGGAAAGACGAAGAGAGTTTTGCATCTGGATGATGACCCGGGTCTCCGTGGGGAAGGATGAAGAAAGATTTAGCGACGCAAACCGACCTACCCAGCGACACAATACATGGGCCAAGCGATGTAAGACATGGGCCAAACACAACTTCAAAACTGTTACCGACTAAAAACAAGGTGGTCCCCAGCCACGATCAACCACAAGGATCCATTTCGTGGGAGCTTAGTAACTTCATAGATACGGTAAGAGTTGGACTCAATCACGTCATCAATTCTCATAATCTCGTAATCAGACATTTTCCTCCAGTAAAATGGGTCTACAGATCGCATCCGAACTTTGTTTTGGATGAATTTGGAGTCCAGAATCAATGCTATAAAATTCGCCACACTTTCCTAGTTTTAGCTTTTTCCATGTGACGCCGTCTTAGGGGGTCAAACTGGCGATCTCTAAAAACTGTTCGTGGACAGATTTCAGGAAAGTCAGAGTCCTCCAACAAGACTCCTTTTGCATTTTTTCGACAATTTCCAATTAATTCATGCTCATCAAAGTGTGAAACAAGAACTTGTGCACTTTTACAACCATTAATAGCTTAGTCCCAATAAATCATAAAACCATAGTAAAAACATAGGCAAATATGACATGAATACTTCATAAATTATCGATACGTTGGAGACGTATCAGCATCCCCAAACTTAATTCCTACTCGTCCTCGAGTAGGTAAATGATAAAAGAACTAATTTATGAACTGTGAATGCTAGCATAGTGCATAAGTTTGATCAATGATAATTTCAACCACTTTTCCTAGCATCATAACATCAACTTTTTCTCATAAAAATCATCATGATAAAGTAGCAACCAATTCACATGTTATGGTTCAAACAATGAATTATCTTAAAACTTAACAACCTATGTTCTTAGTCACCAAACAATTGCAATTCAACTTATTCTCAACAAAGTCTAAGTAAGAGCCCCACATAATCAATCATCATATAGTCTTCTATGATTGCTAGTACTCAAAGCATATTTTTAGAACAAATGGCATACATCGAACATAGAGAAAGATAGGGGCTTAATGTTTCGCCTTCCAACTCATTTATCATAGAGATAATTGTCAACAATAATAAGTCATGATCAAATATATTTGATTGGATATATATGTTTGGATCTTTCCCCACCACATGATGCTTTTCAACTAATAGATTGAGGTTGGAATAAGAAGTTGACTCAGTATGAATAGTAAATAACATGAAAGTAAATAGGTGTCCCTTCACAGAGGGAAGCAGGGATTTGCAAAGGTGCCAGAGCTCAAAGCTCAAATCAGAGATAAATACAATTTTGGGAGGTGCACCCTTCCTATCAACGTTATGACCAAGAGTTATCAATATCTTCCATGTTAAACACATTAGCGGCGGTTCCCAAGTGGTAAAAGTAAAGGTTTACTCCCCCTCCACCAACAAACACACTCCACGGCTAGCCGAATCCATGGGTACCGTCCATACCAACAACATTCCTGGGAGAGTTTTGTTTAATTATTTGCATTTTTTTATTTCGGGACTAGGAATCCCTATTACCGCCCCTCTTGTGCAAGGACGAGTGAATAAACACTCACCATGAGAATAACCTGCTTAACATGAAAGATATTGACCATCCCTTGTCGCTCCATGAGTGGTCCAGGCACACAAAACAGATGTTTATTTGAATGTTTTGAGGTGGCACATGCAAATTTACTTGAATGGCAGTGAAATACCATATATAGTTAGGTATGGTGGATTCTTATGAAAGAAACTTGGCTCAAGGATTTGGACGCACAAGTAGCATTTCTACTTAGTACGAAGTGTTGGCTAGCAAAAGGTTCTAAACAAGCACCACATGTTGGAGGATCCATAACAATATAACTTGTTTGCAAATATACACAACCATAACTCATTATGTTGTCTTCCTTGTCCAACTTCAATTAATTTGCTCAAGTTTGAAAATAATTAATGGGTATTCACAATCATAGAAGATGTCCAAGATAATATATTTGTATGTGAAAGTTCTCTTCCTTATACTAATCATTCACGAATTGCTTGTATGACCAATATTGTGATTGTTAAACTTCAATAGATTTTACTTTCTGAACCAAATGTGAACTTGCTACTAAGAATATAGCACATTGATAATTTCAGATTTATGATATTTCATTCATTCACAATTTACTCTTAGGGTATAAGTGAAGCACAAGAGTAAACATCAAACTACTCTCAAAAGATATAAGTGAAGATCAATGAGTAGTCAAACAATTAAGTAGCTATGTGAGGACTCTCTCTGAATAAATATTTTCAGATCTGAGTATTTTATTCAAACAATAAATTAAATAAAATAGCAATCCAAGAATAACACATATCATGTGGACAAATAAAAATTTAGGCTCAACATAGGCTAACCGATATTTGTTGGATGAAGAGAGGTGGGATGCGTAGCATCCCCAAGCTTAGATGCTTGAGACTTCTTTAAATATTTACTTGGGGTGCCTTGGGCATCCCCAAGCTTGAGCTTTTGTATCTCGTTCAATCCTCTGTTTCACCTAAGTCTTAAAAACTTCATCCACACAAAACTCAAAAAGAACTCGTGAGATAGGTTAGTACACATAAGAACAAATCAACACTTCATGTACTGCCAAGACAAGTTGCATAATAATTTTCAAAAATCATCTACTTTATATTAACATTTCCATAATTTATATCTACCAATATAGGCTATGGAAACTATAGGATAAGTAGATAACAAAACTATGACAGAAATCTGTCCAAGCAGAACAGTCTGTAGCAATATATTAAACCAGTGTACTTATGTAACTCAAAAAATTATCACAATTTAGGACATGCTAAATAATATATATGAAAATACCGTGTAAAAATTTCAGAAACTTTTCATGTTCCAGTAAAATATGAAAATTAAAACACTACAGAGAAAGTTTCTGTTTTTACACAGCACACATCAAACATGCAATGCAAGCATCCTAAGGCAATTCTTGGAACTTTTTTATTGAAAAACAAGATTATAAATAACACATAACAGAAAATAACAAAAAATAATGACTATCCAAGCAAAGCACATATTATGTGACGAATAAAAATATAGCTCTAAGTAACATATACCGATAGTGTTGAAGACGAAAGAGGGGATGCCTTCCGGGGCATCCCCAAGCTTAGGCGCTTGAGTCTTCCATGGATATTACCTTGGGGGTGCCTTGGGTATCCCCAATCTTAGGTTCTTGTCACTCCTTGTTCTCCTCATATCGGTGTCTCACCCAAAACATGAAAACTTCAATCACACAAAACTTAACGGAACTTCGTGAGAAGGGTTAGTGTAATAAAGATAATCATTCACTTAGGTACTGTCAAGACAAGATTCATAATTGTTACCACATTATACCTACTGTATTCTATCATTTTCATAATTTATACCACTAAATATAAGCTATGGAAACACTAAAACAAGCAAACTATGCATGCAAAACAGAATCTGTCAGAAACAGAACAGTCTGTGAAGATCTGTAGTATAGCCATACTTCCCTGTCTTTAAAAATTGTGAAAAATTAGGAAAATCTGAAGAATTTGTATATAAACACTGTGTAAAAATTTCAGATCATTATCACACTCCACTAAAAAAGTAAAATTCGTGTACTGGAGTCAAAAATTTCTGTTTTGGTTCAGCATCAATTCTACTCATCTTGTGAGTCATCTCAAAGGTGTTACTTGGCACTTTATTGAAATAAAAGACAAAAAACATGATTAATACAGTACCTTAATCATGTGAAAACACAAAAACAGAAAGGAAAAGTGTTGGGTTGTCTCCCAACAAGTGCTTTTCTTTAATGCCTTTTAGCAAGGCATGATTTCAATGATGCTCACATAGGAATAGTATTTGAAACATGCAAAAGAGCATCATGAATCTCATGACAAGCACATTTAAATGTAACCCACTTCCTATGCATAGGGATTTTGGGAGCAAATAATTTTTGGGAGCAAGAATCAACTAGAATAGGAAGGCAAAACAAGCATAACTTCAAAACTTTGAACACATAGAGAGAAAACTTGATATTATTGCAATTCCTACAAGCATATGTTCCTCCCTCGTAATAATTTTCAGTAGCATCATGAAGGAATACAACAATATAACTATCACATACAGCATTCTTTTCATGATCTACAACCATAGAAAATTCATTACTGTCCACATAAGCAAATTCCTTTTCATCCATGGTAGTGGGAGCAAACTCAACAAAATAACTATCATGAGACACTTGATTGAAAAAACCACATTCAATATTAAAATCATGATGACAAGTTTCATGGTTACTATCACTCTTTATAGCATACATGTCATCATCATAATCATCATAGATTGGAGGCATGTCCTCATCATAATAACTTTGCTCATCAAAACTTGAGGAACTAAAAATATCATCTTCATCAATCATGGATATTCATACTAGCAACATTACAATCATGCTCATCATTCGAGGAATTCTCATCAAGTATTTTCATAATTTCTTCCTCTACCAATTGAGCACAATTTTCTGAATCCTTATTTTCACGAAAGACATTATAAAGACCATACAAATGATGCAACCTGAACTCCATTTTTTGTAGTTTTCTTTTATAAATACCAAACTAGTGAAAAACAAGAAACTAAAATTTCAATTGCAATATCTAAAGGTATACCTTGAAGCACTCACCTCCCCGGCAACGGCGCCAGAAAATAGCTTGATGTCTACTATGCAACTATATTCTTGTAGACTTTGTTGGGCCTCCAAGTGCAGAGTTTTGTAGAACAGTTGCAATTTCCCTCAAGTGGATGACCTAAGGTTTATCAATCCGTGGGAGGTGGAGGCTGAAGATGGTCTCTCTTAAACAACCCTGCAATCAAATACAAGAAATCTCTTGTGTCCCCAATACACCAAATACAATGGCAAATTGTATAGGTGCACTAGTTCGGCGAAGAAATGGTGATACAAGTGCAATATGGATGGTAGATATAGGTTTTTGTAATCTAAAAATATAAAAACAGCAAGGTAGCAAGTAACAAAAGTGAGCACAAACGGTATTGCAATGCTTGAAAACAAGGCCTAGGATCCGTACTTTCACGAGTGCAATCTCTCATCAATGCTAATATAATTGGATCACATAACCATCCCTCAATGTGCAACGAAGAATCATTCCAAAGTTCTTATCTAGCATAGAACATAAGAAGAAATTGTTTGTAGGGTACGAAACCACCTTAAAGTTATCCTTTTCGATCGATCTATCCAAGAGTTCATACTAAAATAACATCAAGTTATCCTTTCCGATCGATCTATCTAAGAGTTCGTACTAGAATAACACCATGATACGCATCAACCAACTCTAATGTCACCTAGATACTCCAATGTCACCACAAGTATCCATGAGTTAATTATACGATACGCATCAAACAATTTCAGATTCGTAATACTCAATCCAACACAAAGAACCTCAAAGAGTGCCCCAAGATCTATCGGAGAACAAGACATGAAAACGTGCAATCAACCCCTATGCGTAGATCCCCAAGGTCACCGGAATCCGCAAGTTGACGCCATAACATATATCAAGTGAATCACTTGAATACCGCAATGTCACTACGGGTATCCACATGCAAGACATACATCAAGTGCTCTAAAATCCATAAAAGTATTCAATCCGATAATAACAAAATCTCAAAGGGAAAACTAAATTTATCACAACAAGATAGAGAGGGGAAAACACCATATGATCCAATTATATTAACAAAGCCCGTGATACATCAAGATCGTGCCATCTCAAGAACATGAGAGAGATAGAGATTAAACACATAGCTACCGGTACAAACCCTCAGCCCCAAGGTGGATTACTCACACATTATCATGGTGAGAAAGAGAGAGTTGTTGATGGAGAGGTGCAGCCCCAAAGAGATGGAGGCGATGGCGGCTATGTCGCCGGTGACGGGCGACGGCGGTGGCGACGGGCGGTGGCCCCTTGTCCCCCTTCTTACTTGGTCTTGATGCTGCAATGGAGGAGCCTCTCCCCTTCTTGGCGGCTGCCAAGGGAGAGACAAATTCATGGTTTTTTGTGTCTCTCCCAAAATTAGTGTTTTTCTCTCCTTATATGTGCCTCTGTAGTGCTCTATGGCTCTCCGATGGGTGGACCCTTGATATAATGGCTCTTGGGCACCTCTAGAACCTTCCTAGGGACTCCTCACAGCTCTCATAAGTCCTCAAAGTCGTGGCTTGGCCGAATACATCAGATATGGTAAGAGTTGGACTCAATCACGTTATCAATTCCCGTAATCCCGTAATCAGATATTTTCCTCCAGTAAAACAGGTCTACAGATTGCATCCGAACTCCGTCTTGAATGAATTTGGAGTCTAGAATCAATGCCGTAAAATTCCCCACACTTTCCTAGTTTTAGCTTTTTCCATTTGACGTCGTCTTCGGGGGTCAAACTGACGATCTCTAAAAACTGTTCATGGACAGATTTCAGGAAAGTCAGAGTCCTCCAACAAGACTCCTTTTGCGTTTTTTCGACAATTTCCAATTAATTCCTGCACATCAAAGTGTGAAACAAGAACTTGTGCAATTTTGCAACCATTAATAGGTTAGTCCGAATAAATCATAAAACCATAGTAAAAAACAGAGGCAAATATGACATGAATACTTCATAAATTATCGATACGTTGGAGGCGTATCAGTTACAGATATCAATATAAACAGAGTATCTCGACTCTAGTTTCATCATCTCATCAAGTCATCGGACTTATCTCAAGTATCTCTTTGTCCCACGCACACCAAGTTTGGTGAAAACACCTGGACATAGTTCAAGCAGGACCACCCAACTGTCCTTGACTGTGGACAAGGCTATTAGAATAGTCTTAGACCTTGGAGAGGTTGCACACTTTATCCAAAAGACTCGGGGAACTTCCATGTCATCCATGACTCGCGGTATATTACATACTCGAGGTAAGCACCCGAACAATTTCTTTCCCTTGACAACACTAAACAAAGAGTCCACTCATTGGTACCCAACCCTCACGACGTACATCACAAGCACCGTCCCTGAGGGGACACAACGGTGTGCCCGGTGTCTGTGAAAACAGGCATAGTCATCCTTACAGGCACGCCCTATATCAAGAGAGTAACTCAGGCCCTCCCGCCACTAGTAATGTGGGCTCTCTGCTAGCATTGACCAAAGTAATCAACAAAGGTCCGTCCCATAAGGGGTATCGTGGTCATACGTGTAAGGTTGGGACGATCAACAGGTATTCAATCTAATCCATTTTCGAAACCACACACACAACTTGCCTCGGTACACCACTTCTTTATCAAGCTGTTACCTAGCTCATCATCATCTCCCCCGGGCATTAGTGGCACCCAATGGGTTTTTCGTAAAGTCTTTGGTAAAACATTTTGCCTTCCATCGCATGCATATTCCCGTCGCATTTGCGTAGTAACTACTTGCACCTATCTACTTCCAATCCGCATAACCCTCAACGGAAGGTAGAGTCATGCACAATGCAAGTATCAACGAGAAATGCATTGGAGACCAACCTGGCAAGGTTGTCACCACATCATCAACATGCTCTTTCATGCAACAATCAAAGTACTATAATGCAATGCATAATAATAGTTTCATCAACATGGTGAAAGGGTTGCTTGCCTGGCTCAACAAAGTCTTCGGGGTCTTCAAATGCTTCTAGTCCAACTCCCTCGTAACTTCGTAATCTAACGTCGCAAAAATAACGGGCACCAGTAAGGCCATGGCAAAAATAAGAAAAATAGATCACTCAGAAAAATTTCAAACTATTTTTGTTAAATACTTGATTTAAAACTAAAAATACTACATGTGTTGGTTTTGAAGTTGGAGTCACAGAAATGAAGACATTGATTTTTTACACCAATTTTAAATACCTAAACATGGATTTAAATAGGAGCAATGCAGAAGGTGTTGTCCAAATGGTGCACAAGTGGCACCATTAAATATGTTGGATTTTTAGAAGAATTTAGGAAGTTGCATCACTGGATTTGTATATTTATTTAATCATGTAGAATTTTTGAAAAGTATAGATAAAAAGTAAAAGAAAAATGACGATAACTGGCCGGGCCAAAACAACCCGCAACTGGGCCGGCCCGCGGCCAAACCAGGCCTGGCGAGCCGGGGCGCGCGCACCCGCCAGGTTTAAACCTGATGCATGGGGCCCGGACGCCAGAGAGAGGGTGTGGGAGAGAGCCATGAGGCTTACAAGCGGGCCCCGCCAAGGTCATCGTCAACCTCCGGCCAGAGGACGGCGAGGCTCACCGGACTGCAGTGCATGGCGAGGCGAGCAGAGGACAGGAACGGGGTCAGGGAGCTTCCGCCGTTTGGGTGGACGTGAAGCTAGTTGTCGGGGAGGTTCGGGTCGTCGGCGATGAAGAAGCCGTGGCGGAGATGCTTCGTGTGAGGTCCAAGTTGACATTTTGGGTTAAAAAGGAACGGGAGACGGAGGGAAAATGATCAGGAGGGAGCGGGGGTTCCGGATCGAGAGAAAACGGGGGGAGCTCCTTACTGCGTGAACTCTGGTGTCCCGACGCGGCGGACCCCGAGCTCGAGCTCGAGCTCGGGAGCTCCTGGGAGCTGTGGGTGTCCTAGGGGGTCGATTTGTAGTGCGGGAGGGCGAGGGAGGCACTGAGAGAGGCCCAGGTGGCTTAAATAGAGCAGGTACGATGCACCGTGAGCTCTGCCCACGGGTGCCCGCGGGATCGGCTGCGATGGCCGTTGGGATTGGACTAGCTGGAGTCTGGGGTGCTCGGGGGCGTCTTCCAGGCCGCTTGGGAGGGAGAGAGAGAAGGGGGCAAGGTCTTGGTGCGTGCACGTGTGAGGACGTGCATTGGCCGAGCCGGGCGGCGCTCGGGCACGCGCGGTGCGGTCAGGAGAGGCAGAGAGAGGAGGGGGCGGTAGACCAGCGTGTTGCGGACGCCATGCAGGCTTTATAGGCGCGCGGGGGATGCTCGAGGAGGTCAGGGCATCGGCAGGTCATAGAGTCAACTCTTTGGAGCGCAGCTGCGTGCTCCAGAGAGCGACTTTGGCCGGCATGGCCTGACTTTTGGCGTGCCCTCGCAGGTCCAGTAGTGTCCAACAGCTGCAGAAGGAATAAACTAGAGGGAGGGAGGCTTTGGATGCTCGGGGTACTGCCAGGAGAGAGAGAGAGGGGGGGGTCAGAGAGGGGAGAAAAGTGTTGTCCAGAAAGAGAAAGAGAGGTTTTCACCCACTCAATCATTGAGTTGGCTTTCAGGAAGTTTACTGGAGTAAGGGAGAGAGATGCTGGAGTTGTGATAAAAATTGCAGCTCAAGGTGAAGAGTCTTGGGGCCTCAATCATTGAGTTCCAATAATTCATAGAAGGTGCTTTTTGTAGTTTTGGGCTAGCTAGGTGGCTCCCCTTGTCATGATACTTAACAAGAGTGAGTGGCACCACAATTTAGCACTGTCCACGGATTTTCAGCTCAAATGGAGAAGGTGGCCAATACAACTTTTGGAAACCCTAGAAATAAGCAGAAATTGATTTTCTCAGATCTAGCTAGGCTAATCTATTCTCCTTGATGCACCACTTGGTGTAGTGGCATCATTTAGGAATTATATCATGCTCACAAAGTTTGAGAGCAAATGGAAATACTTGGCAATCTAAAGTTGCTCAAATTTGGATCTAGACAAAGAGGGTTTTGGGTCACTTTTGTGAACCAAAACAATTTAGATTGAGATGAAACTTGGAAAAATCATCACATGAGGCATATGTGACTTGCTAGAATTTTCTTGCATTTATTTGGCAATATTTATTACAGAAATATTTCAAATACTATAAATGAACAGAAAGGGTTTTGGAGGGTTTTATCCAATATTTTGAACATGACCATGTGTTGAAACTCATATATATGGAAAATATATGGCCACTGAGTTTCCCTAAATTTTCTAAAATATTTTTAAAACATAAAAATAAATTTTCCCTATAAAAGACAATTTCTGTCCTGAGAAAAAGGCATTTAAATAAAATACAAAAATAGCCTAGAAAATAATATTTTGTGGTTTTGTGAAATCTTATAGATAATAGGTTTTAACTAAAATCTTTGGGGCAAAACATCTACCCTAATTTGAGGATTTGTAGTACAAACCTCAATTCACGGGGTTTTTTAAAACCTAAGTCAAATAAATGCTTTTTAGCCAAAATAATATTGTATATAAATAGTTTTATGTCCTATATGCATAGCATGAACATTGGGCAAAGTTTTGGGTCATGGGAAAGAGTCTAGAGACTAGGGGGGTTTTGTGAATTAAAGCGCACACAACCAAACGAGAAAAGGCAAAGTAATCAAGTATTCACAAGCACACAAAAAGTTTTAATTGGTCCAAAAAAGTTAAACTTTATTAACATAGTGATGTGATACAAAACACGGGGTGTGACAGGTAGCCATTGTAGTTGCGAGGCACATGAAGGCACATGAAAGTAGTACATATTGAGGTTACTAAAGTGAACAAGCTAAGGAGGAAGAAGCTGAAAGCAGCCCGAGAAGCGGCCCGGTCTAGGGAGGCATCAAATCCAACAGCCGCTAGTGGTTCAGGCCAACCTCCTGCCCCCTGCCCCTATGGACCCACCCAGGTCGGTCACAAAGGGGCGCACCCGCACCAGGCGCTTTCAATCCGCTCTAGAGATACGCCCCAAAAAAGAACAAATGTAGCATCTATGATTCGATTGATCACAACGCTACATAGTGCTCGGGGAAGTTGTTGTGATGGGTGACACAAGTGAAGAAAGGACCCCTGGACTAGCAAACTAAATTGAAGGGAAAAACATCAGTGCCTGCTAAAATGAAGCAACGGTGAGCTGGTTTTGGAGCAGATGACAAAGCAAATTCAAGCAGCTGACAGTTTGGTTGTGCGCAAAAAAGAAAGTAGCGGGTTGTTTTGAATTATCTTGTTTTAATTTATGTGTTTTACTTACTTTGAATTCATAAATTGGACACTTGTAGTTGTATGCTTATCATTTGTGTACCTGGTTCTTGTTCACTTCTTGACCGGTTTGAGGATCTCTACCAGATAACCTTGTTCAGGTCACACTTTATCATCGAGATGGTCATGAGCTTCCTTATGTTCGTTATGTCGGCTTGTCCGTAGTTTGGGAGCCACGTCCCATTCCACAATAGTGCGGTCATCAATGCGGATATCCCATAGTCACCTCTGCAAAAAAATAGAAGAAAAACATGAAAAACCATAGGTCATGAGAACACTTGCAAAAAAAGCTTTGTCTTATAACAACAAGAATTGTAAATTATGTAGTGCTTATGATACAATCTGCTTGGGTGCATCAATGTCCTCAAGCAAGAACTTCTCCATCAAAATTGCCTGCTTTGGGTAGTGCTTGTCCCACAAGATACGAACTGATGCAACAATGCACCTTGCTACTTCATCCAACCTCTTGCTTTTCTTGATTGTCCTTAACGAGTCAAACACCTCGAATCTTTTATCCCTCAAGTTGATGTTGAATAGCCAATAGTGGTGTGCACCATTGACATTCTCTGCTTCTAGGTTTTCAGTGACATGAATCATAACCTGCAAAAAGAAAATCCCAATTTCATCTACAATGAATAACTGATATGTTTTGTACAAACAAAACAACAACTCTGATGTAAATTCAGGCAAACCTATGTGTTTTTAGGAGCAACTTTTGCTTGAGTTGGTGTAAGAAAATGAAAAAGACAACTAAAAGAACTTGTTATTTGGGAACTAGAAACACACATGATGAACTTGCTTTCCACCTCTGAAACTATCTGGCACTAGAACCCCAGAGTTTTTAGACAATTCTGTGATGCATTACACGCAACTTAGATATTAAAAAAACTTACAAAACCTGCTGGATCATATCTCAACTTACAACTTAGATGTTTTTAGGCAACATAAAGGGGGATTATGAGCAACTTGCATATTAAAACAAAGCAAGTGACATAAACTATTGGGTCATATCTTTGGTTGCTATTATAGTTTGTAGGCAAACACTAGGGGGGTATCTACATGCAACCACCATATTTAGAAAAAACAAAACTGACATAACAGAGATGGATCGTATGTATGTGTGGTAGTTAGGCAACACAAAGGGGTATCATGGGAAACTTAGGTGTTAAAAAACAACACCAGACAACACATGGAACATACATTGTCTTGCTCATCCAAACGGTTTCATGGTTTGAACCTTCTCATTGAGCTCCTTTACATTCAAATCATTTTTTTGAAGCCAAGTCTGTGAAGAGAAATAGGCGATATAAAAAATATATCAGTGCCAATCGAAAGAAAGAAATCTATAAAATAAGAAGTAACTAAATAAGAAATGTGGGGTTTATTTTCTTACCAAAAACCTAAGAGGCATAATTACTTTCTTGGACCCCACCCGCGTGTTGAACATGATTGCCTCAATCCCCATCTCAAAGACATGAGTTTTCAGTCACTCGGTCTTCTTCATTGATTGAGCAAGCTTGTTCATTGTGCAGTAATAGCCGCGATAGTTTATGATTTGTGGCATCTAGAACAAGAAAGGTTCTTATTGAGCAACTACAAATAAGAAGATCATTTCATGAAAAAAACGCGTTTTATCCTCCCCCTTCGACGTCCTTGTCGTCCCTCCTCCTCCAAGGAACAGAACCATTGCATACAACCTATTTACTTCTGTTGAGCAAGTGAAGTCCTTTCTCGCTTCTACATTCACATACGGTGACCTTCGTGATGGCGGAGCTTTGAGTATTATCCTCTCGCGCTTCTGAGGATTGGGCTCACCCGAGCTGCTAGCAGCACCTTTGCTCGATTTCCCCTCACCGGGTTTTTGGCGTCATCAGTTGGTGTACTGAATCCGGAAGGAGACAAGTGCCCCTCGCTCTCTGTTGTTGCTACACTTTTCACTGCCCCCTCGACGAATTCATCGAAATCAAGGTTGCCCCATCCCCAATCGATGTCTGCGGTGGGCGGTGCATTTGATACCCCCTTAAACTCTGCTGTGTTGCTCTCCTTGCATTTCGTTTCCTCTATTTCATCTATGCCAAGGTCAAAAGGTGGATCTAGGCAATAATCATCCCAAACAGCACTTCCAAACTTTGATCTTTGCAGCGACGGTGGTGCTTCACCAGAATCAAATGCTCCTTTGTTCAATGATAGATTAATGGCATGGGATGCCCGTATTACTGGTATGGTCTCAGCAGATTTACTTCTCACGAGAGGTCGTGTCGACCCTAGGTTGATGCACTTATCCAGCAACTAATTGATGCCCCTAATTTCTTCAAGTGAGATTTCTTTGCCTTTTGCAGAGAATGCTTGCTTTATGGGAACGACCGGAGGCTTGTCGGTTGATTGCTCCTGACTCTCTCGACTCTCTCGACTCCTGACAAATGCTCGCTTCTCCTGTTTGTTCGGCAATCACTTTATTCTTTGACTGTGTTCCTGTTGAACCTTTGCCTACATCCTTCTCTTGTCCAGTGACAACTGCAATCTCCACCGCTGACTCCATATGTTGCTTGGGAGGAGCTTATCCCTGCATACTCATTGTGGTTGCTTGACTTTTCTGCTTAGTTGCTTCCAAAGTGTCAGCAGTTGCTCTCTTTTGCTTCTTTGCTACTTGTTCCTGATAAACCTTTGTTTTTGGAGGTGTTGTGACTTTCTAACTTGACACTTCATCTGTCGACCTCTAGACTATCGGAGCTTTCTGACCGGTCGTCGTAGTTGCAGCACTTTGACCCGCCGCAACCTGGCTTGCTTCCGGGGACAGAGGGGTAGCCTTAACTGACATATGGGTTATTTTCTTAACCTTCTTCCTGGCACCCCCTTCAGCTCCTCCAGTACACTGTGTTTCCTTCTCTTTTGAGGCAACAGTGGGTGCTTTTAACCCATCTCCCAGCATCTCAAGGCACAAATCTATGGTACGGAATTTTTTCTCAAGTGGGAGCACGGGCACCGGGAAAAGAGGGATATGTCGGACCTCGGGGATGACATCCTTCTTTTTTTACTCCGACTCTCCGATCCTCATCACATCTGCGACTATAATAGAAGGCCCGTTGTTTGCCTAAAACGGCTCCTTCCGCAAGTCCGTCTTAATGAAACTGCATTGAAAAAAATGTCGTCGCTTCCTTGTGTGCTCTCAGCAGACATCATTTGCTCTGATTGTGTTTGACCTTGGTGTCGGCGAACGTAGTAATAATTCAAAAAAATTCCTACGTGTCACCAAGATCAATCTAGGAGATGCTAGCAATGAGAGAGAGGGAGTGCATCTTCATACCCTTGAAGATCGCTAAGCGGAAGCGTTGCAAAGAACGCGGTTGATGGAGTCGTACTCGCGGCGATTCAAATCGAGGAAGATCCGATCCAAGCGCCGAACGGACGGCGCCTTCGCGTTCAACACACGTACAGCCCGGGGATGTCTCCTCCTTCTTGATCTAGCAAGGGGGGAGGAGAAGTTGAGGGAGAGCTCCAGCAGCACGACGGCGTGGTGGCGGTTATAACAGCCCGAGACCGACGCTCCAGAAGATTCCCGTTTTATTCCATTCTTGTCGTCTGATTCGTTCGGTTGTCGCATTCATCATCGCATCATTCACATCATCTTGCATAGCACCATCACTCGTTTTCAAAAACTTGCATCCGATCGTAGTTGCCGGTTCTCTCCGTTCGTGTCATCGACCGTTTTGAGTCCAACCACACACGCACGCGCCCGCGGCATCTATAAGATATTGTTTTTTAAAGCGCGCATAAAAACTTTCTCGGATTGGGTCGAAAGTTGGCATGCGGTCTTGTTATATTGTAGGTAGACTGCCTGCCAAGTTTCGTCGCAATCAGAGGTCGTTTGATACCCGAACGGTCGACCGTAGCGGCACCGTATCGGTTTATTCGTTGGACCTTTGCGGTATTTGAAAACCTGTCACGGGCCTCAAATCTTCCTCTCATCTCAGCCCAACCCACTCTACACAGCCCACTAGCCTAGCCTAGCCCCTAACCATCGCCAGAGCCATCCGATCGCGATCCTACGGTCCGAATTCGGACGAAATTGCTAACCCTAGCCCCAATTGCTATAAATAGATGCCCATCCCTGCGTAATCTGGCCTAACCCTAGCCTCCTTGGGATCCGCGCCCAGCCAACCAGCTCCCCGCCTCCTCCTTCCCTGTCTCCCACCTCGCGCGGCCCTCCCGGCCCAGATCGAGGCCCGCCCGAGCCCATTTGGGCCCGGATGAGCCCATTCGCCGCCGTCCGCTCTCGATCCAGGGAGAGAAGCTCCTCGAGCTCGCGCCAGAGCCGGCGCCAGACCACTGCCCCGCCGGCAAGCCGTGCCCCACCAGACCTTGCCGCGCCCGCGCTGGCTAGCCCCCGTCGTTGCCTCGTCCGTTGCCGGCGAGCAGCTCCGCGGGTCGCCGTCTCCCTCTCCCCGCGGTTCGTCTCCAGGAGGTCCCTGCCATGGCGGCCTCGTCGCAGCTCGCCGCCCAAGCTCCAAGGCCGCCGCCTGTCGTCGGGAATCGGTCCCCACCACCTGGTGCTACGTTTATGATGCGCACTACATCACAAACAATTCATGATTGTAAATCTTGTAGGATAAGGAGTCTATCACAAACACATACATTTTCTGACCCGTTTGCGATTTGTAACCAAGAAGATAATTTAAGTGTCATACAAGTGTCTAATAAGTTTCAGAAACATCTAAATGTCGTACTCGTGTCGGACAGGATAACTATCGCATGCGGAATTCTGTGGTGCAACATTTACGATGTGTACTACATCACAAACAATTTATCATTTGGAACTGTGTGCGATAGAGATTCTATCACCAATGCTGAATTCGGTTGCATCATTTGCGATATTGTCTAACATCGCACACGGTTTGGAAACGGCAATTGTGTGCGTGGTCGCACACATTTTCTATCTGTAAAACGTGTCGGATCATGAGGTACTTCAGAAACGTTAAGATTTACAAACCGTGTGCGGCGTAATGACCCACAAAGCATCTTTTTTCTATTTTAATCGCAACAATTTAAAATTGTACATAATTTGATTTTGAAAGTAGGGAATAGCTTTTTACATATGCATAGATAGATAGGTTCAACAACCAATGCATTATTCGATTCACAGGTAGAGACGTTCATGAATTACGTCAACAAAAGAATTACATAAGCACCAAATAAAGAATGATTAAAGACGATTGAATACGTGTATTAAAGACGGTAAATAAAGAGGCAAAATATATTCTAGTTGTTATGAAAGGTGAAGCAGAATGCCTGCAGTGTGGCCTTCTCCATGTCGAATGCACACACGACTCTAGTCCAACCCCTTGTGATGGCCGACCGCCCATCCTTCAATATCTTCATGAGGACTTCCAGATAGTCATTGTAATCTTGTAGAAATACATGTACATTTGCATGTCCAACAATCATGTAGTTTGAGAGGTGATCTTGAGTAAACTGCATTGGGAACCACTACAAAGGAAAAATATACAAACCTTGTCATCTAACAACTCATTATGGGCAGTAAAAATGCTACAGAGTTCTGAGTTCATATACTGCAGATCACTATTGTCTTGGACGAAATGTAAATAAATAGTTTAATTGCCACATTTTGACCCATTATACAAACAATCTTTATCACTTCCCTCACACGACGCTGGTTTATGAATATCTCATTGCCCCATACGCAAAACGGGTCTAAGTGTGGATCTATACCAGTGAAATATGTACCTAAAAGCAACAAGTAATATTAGAATCTAAACTTCAATTGCACAATGATGTAGTACAATACTCTCTCCGTCCCACTATATGAGATCTATTTACATCCATTATACTAACATATTGGATGTATTAATATCTTATATTATGGGGCAGAGGGAGTATAACATGGGAAACAAATATAGCCATGGAAACCAAAAACCATTAAAATAGGCATATGCTCACTATAAAAGGCTTAATAGCAACCAAATATAGTCATTCATAATGGCATTGTTGAAATTGCATAGATCAAAACTTGTACTTAAACATCAAATTGTATAATTGAACATCACAGAGTGAAATAAACAGGGGGTGTATTACCTACACAAGGCTTAACAGGAAACAAATATGGTCATTGAATTGGTAATTATCAAATTGTATTGCACATTGTGAATAACTAAATAAATAAGGCATACTACAAACAACGAAATATAGTAATTGAAACTGGACAAATGCTTAACACAAACCACCAACAACCTTTAAAGGAGGCATATCCTCACTACAACCGACTTAACAACAACCAAATAGTCATTCATATCGGTATTGTTTTAATTGCATAGAATGTACCATGTTCATGAACATGAAATTGTATGATTGAACATCACATTGTGAGAAAACTGAAATAAACAGGGCGTGGTAACTACACCAGAATTAACAGGAACCAATTGTATGATTGAACAACCTAATCTAGTAGTTGAAACTGGACATATGTTCACTACAAACAACCAAAAACAGCTAAACAATGTATACGCTCACTATAGAGAACCAAACATAGGCATTTGTGAAATTGACCTGAATAATTCATACTCCAGCATATCAAATTGCACTTTTGAACATTACATTTTGCATGACTAAAAAAGTTTAACACTGCATGGTTAAAACCTAGCATGGCAAAAGCTGCAAGGACGATCATATGAAGTTTTCCTCCTTTGAGGAGGCACAGAAAAACAAATCATGGGTTTCCTCAATTGTCACATATGGGCTCATTCCCCTTGGAAGAGCCTGGACTGTGGGTGCGCACAGTGCGCTGCTGTTGTCGTAGCTTGGCTCCTTCCCTTTGGAAGAGATCAGCCGCAGGTGCCCTCCCTGATGTCGTGGATGGGCTATTTCCCCTTGGAAGAGACGGATAGGGCACCCTTGTTGCCGTCAATGAGGCCTGACTTGGCAGCTGACGATGCCGAGACACCGTGATTGAATGCAACCTTTAGAAATGACAAAAGGGTCTCGATGGCGGTGAAGGCAATTTCCTAACAACGAAGCAGATTCGATCAACGGTGGGGCCATGGAGGAGATCCACGGGGGTTGAACCCGAGGGGGTGGTGGTGTGCCACTTAACCTATCGCATAGCCCACGGCAAGCCATCACTGTCAATGAGCTCGATGTCATAGCCGGCTGCAACGCTCTCGAGTGGGGGTGGGGATGGGGACGTGGATCTGTGGGAAATGGGGTGTTTCGCACGCCGGCACAAGGGGGTGGACATGAGTCGTGCATGCAATCGACATGGAGGAGCATTACTCTCGAATGCACACACGACTCTAGTCCAACCCCTTGTGATGGATCTTCACGAGGACTTGCAGATAGTGTTTGTAGTTTTCCCGAGGTTGACAGTGGATTCTAGGGAGGGTGCGGTGGCGAGCTAGCTAGGGTTCGAGCGAGGAGTATTGTGTGTGTTAGCGGAGGTTTTCCTCTTCTTTTTCTTGACGTAATCTGAGCAAAGGTTTTGTGGTGCAGGGCGGAGGGGACACGTGGTGTTTCAGGAAATGCTGCAGCTACTGAAAATTTTACTAGACGGGAGTGTAATGCCAGTATGGCGGGGCTACTGAAAATTTAGATTACGGGATTGAAGCGGCGCAGCTCGCGCGGGAGCAACAAACATCGCACACTGCCCAAACATAATAAGTGTGTGCTATCAAATAGGAAAAACCTGTGGAACCGCCATTTGTCATATCGCTCAAGGCGGTAGATATTTTTGAGATTGCGAGGGAGGTCTCATGTAGCCCAATCGTGTGACCATGCTGATGTGACAGGGCATGCCGTGGTAAACAGGTAGTCGGAGGGATTTTTTCTGTTGAGTGTACAATCGCAAACGGTTGTTTCGTTCGAATCGTCTGCTATTTACTCCTATAACAATAATATATAGGATCATTTCGCCCAAAAAAATGCGGGAAATGGGTCAGAACACAAACACACCTGCATGTAGAACAAAAATATGTATGGAAAGGGTGGTTTGATATGTTAAAATACCCAGTGCGCAACTTTGATGTGGGACATGTTTCGTCTGCCGCCACTTCGTGTCGCTGAGAGGGAATCCTAGCTACGAATACAAGCCCCCAACTAGGTCTCATGTCTCACCCTGCCGTAATATGAAAATGAAACCTACATGAATCCAGCATGGTCAAACAACCCCCGTCTCACTTCTGGTCGAATGTGGACGGTGGCACATACGCCTCGCAGCACGTACATCCCTGACCCCACCGAGGTTCATGGCGTACGCATTGTAGTACCCCCTCACACACACACACACACACACACGATCACAGACACACAAATACACACACACACACACACACACACACACACACACACACACTTCGAGTCGGTTGGGGGCATCTCACCAAGACATTCTCTAACACGGACCAAAGAATCAACCTTGATCAAACCTCTCTCGTTGTTGGTTGAAGTGATGGACATCCACCGAGGCCCATGAATGGGCGTGACGCCGATAACCACGCGGTGGAGTGTCCGAAGACAGCCATCACCTGCACGTGGCACAAATATATGTATGGAAGTGTTGTGTTGCGTTGGAATTAATTAATATACCTGACACACAACATTGATGTGGCACAAGCTTTGGAATCAAAAGCCCCCCCCCCCAAGAGTGAGGGTTCATGGCGCGTGTTGCTAGTCTGCCGAGCGCCGATGGGAACGATTCATGGGAACGTAGCCGTGCGCTCAGACTTTGGTAAGGAAACTCATTGACCTATTGATACGGGGCAAACCCGGTGAGGTCGATCTTTTCACAATTGGAGGGGAAAAGGGGGAAGAAATCAAGAGAAACTCGAGAACACTCAAGAACGATTTCCAAATCAGACATCCACTAGATCTATACAAGCATACGAGATACAAGAACCAAAGTCAACGGAAGGATACATGTAACGGAGAGTCTTCCCACTCTAGAGGAGGGGCCTTGAAATCTCTTGGGATCTTCCCTAAGAAGGGGCCTTGACATCCATAGGATCTTCACACGTGTAGGTAATCCAACTCCAAAGGAGAAGGATATGGAAGGAGCAATGCTCCACTAACTATGAGACAACACATCGCTAACCCTAAAAAGAGGAGGAGGGGTCCTTTATATAGTGCTAGGCGAGTGGAAGGGAGAAAGCAGGGGTTACATGGCCTTTGGCCCGCGTCTACCCTCACAGGGGCCGTATGTACGGGCCGAGGGCCCGATGTCCGGGCCTCCATGGTGGTGCCGGATGTCCGGGTTGTGGTGGCCCGATATCTAGGGCTCGGGCGCCTGGCTTTGCTTGAGTCGGGTGTGGATGCGCCGGACTTTCGGGGAGGAGGCCTGATGTCCGGGGATTCGGTGGGTCATGGGATGTCCGAGCCATGGCCGGATGTCCGGGGCTCGGGTGCCTGGTTTCCTGCATGGTTTTGGTCCTGGGACGCCAGATTTCTAGGGTGGTGCCTGGATTTTTGACCGGCCGGATGTCCGGTGCCTGTAGCTTCTTCTTCCGCCTGGCCATGGTGCTGGTGTGACCTCCAGGGGCCGGATGTCCGGGGTGTGGGCCGGATGTCCCTGGCCTGGGAGATGTCGTGGACTTCCCTTGGTGCTCGTGCTCATCCGTCTCCGTGTCCCTCTTCGTAGCAGCTTGTCCTTCGCTTCGAGCATCTTTGAGATCGCTTTCGTGGTACCTAAGAATGCAAAGAGCCTCCACTTGAGGTAGCATCTAAGTTCCAAGAGTATCACATGAAAATTCACTAAGGAGAGATGTCACATCGAATTTGATGGCACGTGCGCGGGCTCTCGTCATGGGACCACTCAGAGCTTGAGGTGTTGGTGATGGATCCATGGGGGTGACCATTGGATGCTCCGCATCATCTTGCCCCCTTGGTAAAGATCCATCCTCGGATCAAGATCTTCATCACCATGGAAAGGGGAACGGTCCTTGACGTTGAAGATCTTGCTCACATTCTACTTGTCGTGTGGAATGTCGATCTTGTAGGCATTGTCATTGTAGCGTGCCAACACCTTGAAAGGTTCGTCGGCTCGAGGAAGTAATTAGGACTTGCGCTCGGCGGGGAAGCGATCCTTGTGTAGGTGTAGCCACAAAAGATCACCGGTCTTGAACACCATAGGGTGCTTGTTGATGTTGCGCTTATTGGCGACGTGTTCCACTTGACATTCGATCGTGTGCCTTGTATCTTCATGCATCTTCTTGATATAGCTTGCCCTTGCACTTGAGTAAATGTTGACACACTCTTGGAGTGGTAGTGGAAGTATGTCCAATGGGGACAAAGGGTTTAAGCTGTAGACCACTTCGAATGGAGACTTGCCAGTGGTGACTTGACGTGGGCGGTTGTAGGCGTACTCGGCGATGGGGAGACATTCTTCCCATTCCTTGATGTTCTTCTTGATCAACACGCATAGGAGCGTCGAGGGCGTCCGGTTGGTCACCTCCGTTTGGCCATCGGTTTGTCGATGATAGGCCGCAGAGAATAGTAGCTTGATTACGAGCTTGGCGCATAGAGTCTTCCAAAAGTAGCTAAGGAACTTGACATCGTAGTCCGAGGCAATGGTCTTGGGAACTCCTTGTAGTCATAAGATTTCCCTACAAATGAGATTTGCAACATGTGAAGAATCATCGATCTTATGACATGGAATGAAATGAGACATCTTGGAAAAACGATCCACAATGACAAAAACGGAATCATGGCCATTTTTCGTTCATGGCAAACCAATCACAAAGTCCTTGCTAATGTCTTCCCCAGGTTGAAAAGGTATAGGAAGGGGCATGTAAAGACCATGTGATTGAGCTTTTGACTTAGCTTTGCGACATGTAGAGCATCGGTTGGTGAAGCGTGCAACATCACGAAACATCTTTGGCCAAAAGTACTTGTTGGAGAGGGTGGCATATGTCTTGTCACATCCAAAGTGACCCATAAGCCCTCCACCGTGACCCTCTTGCAAAAGCAATAACGAAGAGATGACTCGGGTATACAAAGTTTGTTAGCACACATAAGATAGCCATCTTTCATGTAGTAATTTTCCCAAGAAGGTTTCACTTGGCACTGAGCATATGGAGTAGCAAATGAAACATCATGCTCATACAAATCTTTGATATGCTAAAAACTAATCACATTCAATTCAAGTTAAGTAACTAACATGCATTTGCGGGAAAGAGCATCCGCCACAATATTTTCTTTACCCTTGATGTATTTGATGACATAAGGAAAAGACCCAATGAATTCACTCCATTTAAGATGTCATTTGTTCAATTTAGTTTAACCCTTAAGATACTTGAGATTTTCATGATTGGTACGAATGACAAATTCATGTGGACGGAGATAATGCTCCCAAACATGTAAGACTCTCACCAATCCATACAATTCTTTGTCATATATACGATAATTAAGTTGAGTGCCAGAAAGTTTCTCACTAAAGTACGCAATTGGGCGCTTCTCTTGCATTAACACACCACCTATGCCATTACCACTAGCGTCACAATGCACTTCAGAAGTTTTATCAAAGTTGGGTAATGCAAGCAATGGTGCATGAGTAAGCAAGCTTTTGATCTCATGGAATGCGGCATCTTGTGATGGTCCCCAAAGAAAGGGTGCATTCTTATCTCTCAAAGCATGTAGAGGGGAAGCAATCGTGCTAAAATCCTTAACAAATCGGCGGTAAAAGCCAGCTAGGCCAAGGAAACTATGCACTTGTTGCAAATTTGTAGGGGTAGGCCAGGTTTTAATAGCATCAAATTTAGTTTCATCAAGTTGAACCCCTTAGAAGAAACCACAAATCCTAGAAAAACAACCTTATCAACACCAAAAGTTCATTTTTTCATGTTTGCATATAGTTTTTCCTTCCTAAAAACTTGCAACACTTCCCTAACATGTTTAGCATGCTGCTTTAGAGATTCGCTAAAAACTGGAATGTCATCAAAGTATACCATGACACAATATCCAATGATATGATGTAAGACATAATGCATGACACGTATAAATGTACCCAGTGCTTGGGATAGACCCAGAGGCATAACTAACCATTCATATAGACCAAACTTAGTTTTGAATGCCGTTTTCCACTCATCGCCCTCTTGCATGCGTATTTGATAGTAAACACTCTATAAATCCATTTTAGAGAATACAATGGCACCACTAAGTTCATCAAGCATGTCATCAAGGCGAGGAATAGTATGGCGATATCGAACGGCTATAGAATTGATAGGGCGGCAATCCGAACACATGCGCATACTACCGTGGTGTTGTTTTTGTGCAGAAAATGGAAGTTCTCGGAATCCCGAAACTTTTTTGTGATTTTTTCTGGAGGAAATAAGCAACATTGGAGCGAAGACCTGCAAGAGGGGGTGTACCATTGGGCCAGCATGCAACAGGCTGCGCCCCCTAGTGGCGCGGTGAGATATGTGGTGGGGCCCACGTGGCTCCGTTTGGAGTGATTCCAACGCTGAAAAATCCCATAAATACCAGAAACCCCAGAAATAAAGAGAGACTCCTCAATCCATCGCCGCAACTCTCTGTATTGATGAAAAACCAATCTGGAGGCGTTCCAGTACCCTCCTGCAGAGGGTAGATCATCTCCGGTGGCCATCTTAATCATCCCGGCGGAGGCCATGATGAGGAGGGAGTAGTCCACCCTCGGGGCTGACGGTTTGTACCAGTAGCTATGTGTTCAATCTCTCTCTCTATCTCTCTCGTGTTCTTGAGATGGAATGATAGTGATGTATCACGGGCTTTGTTAATATAGTCGGATCATATGATGTTATTCCCTTACTACCTTGTTGTGATGAATTGAATCTTTACCTTTGAGATCTCGTTATGTTGGATTGAATATTATGGTTTGAGAACACTTGATGTACGTCTTGTGTGGGATACCGTAGTGACATTGGGGTATTATATTGATTCACTTGATATATGTTGAGGCATCGACTTGCGGATTCCGGTGACCTAGGGGATCTATGCATAGAAGTTGATTGCACGTTTTCATACCACGTTCTCCAATAGAAATCTTGGGGTGCTCCTTGAAGTTCTTTGTGTTGGATTGAATATGATAGATCTGAAATTGTTTGATGCATGTCGCATAATTTACCCACCGATACTTGAGGTGACATTGGAGTATCTAGGTGACATTAGGGTAGATTGATATGTATCATTGGTGTTATTCTAGTAGGAACTCTAGGGCTGTTTGTTACACTTATAGGAATAGCCCAATAGATTGACCGGAAAGAATAACTTTGAGGTGGTTCTACTACCTACACCAATTTCATCTTATTGTTCTCCGCTAGATAGGAACTTTGGAGTGATTCTTTGTTGCACGTTGAGGGATGATCATATGATTCAACTATGTTAGCATTGTTGGGAGATTGCACTAGCGAAAGTAAGAACCCTAGGTCTTATTCCCAAGCATTTATACTCCATTTTGCTCGCTGTTTTACACTTGCTACCTTGCTGTTTTTCTATTTTCAGATTACAAAAACCTATATCTATCATCCATATTGCACTTGTATCACCATCTCTTCGCTGAACTAATGCACCTATACAATTTGCCATTGTATTGGGTGTGTTGGGGACACAAGAGGTTTCTTTTATTTGATTGCAAGGTTGTTTGAGAGAGACCATCTTGATACTACACCTCCCATGGATTGATAAACCTTAGGTCATCCACTTGAGGGAAAATTGCTACCGTCCTACAAAATTCTGCGCTTGGAGGCCCAACACGAGTCTACAAGAATAAAGTTGCGTAGTAGACATCAAGCTCTTTCCTCGCGCCGTTGCCGGGGAGGTGAGTGCTTGAAGGTATATCTTTAGATCTTGCAATTAAATCTTTTAGTTTCTTGTTTTTCACTAGTTTGGTTTTATAAAAACAAAACTACAAAATAAATATAAATGGATCCTCACCCACTTGCTAATCTTCGCAAAAGACCCTATTATGTTGGAACAATTGCTAGTGAGAGTTCACTAGATTTCCTTACGAGGTCTTGCTTGAAAATCATGAATATAAAAATTGTGAAATTTATAAAGTGATTCATGATTGTTCCTTGAATGAAAAGTATGATAGCAATATTGTTAGTATGAATTCTCTTAATATCCATGATGCTAATGATATGCAAAGCCACAAGCTTGGGGATGCTATGTTTGATGACGATGATATTTTTAGTCCCCCAAGTTTTGATGAGCAAATTTATTATGATGATAGCGTGCCTCCTATCTATGATGATTACTGTGATGACATGTATGCTATAAAGAATAATTATAACTATGAAACTTTTCATCATGATTTTAATTTTCAATTTGGTTATGTCAATCATGTATCTCATGATAGTTATTTTGTTGAGTTTGCTCCCACTACCATGGATGAAAAGGAATTTGCTTATGTGGAGAGTAATGAAAATTCTATGCTTCTGCATTATGAAAATAATTCTTTATGTGATAGTTATATTTTGAAATCCCTTCATGATGCTACTAAAAATTATTATGAGGAAGGAACATATGCTTGTAGGAATTGCAATAATATCAAGTTTCTTCTCTATGTGTTAAAAGTTTTGAAGTTATGCTTATTTTGCCTTCCAATGCCAGTTGATTCTTGATCCCATAAATTGTTTGATCACAAAATCCCTATGCATAGGAAGTGGGTTAGACTTAAATGTGCTTGTCATGAGATTCATGATGCTCTCTTGCATGTTTCAATTACTATTCCTATGTGAGCATCATTGAAATCATCATGCCAAGCTAAAATGCATTAAAGAAAAGCGCTTGTTGGGAGACAACCCAACACTTTTACTTCCTGTTTTTGAGTGTTCACATGATTAAGCTACTGTAGTAATCATGTTTTGTGCCTTTTATTTCAATAATGTGCCAAGTAAAGCCTTTGGGATAGTATGGATACTTGTTGATTTGATTCTGTGCAAAAACAAAAACTTTTGCCTCCAGAAAAGAATTTCTATGATTTTTACGGGACCGTCAAGAAATTTTGAATTTTTACACAGTATATATATGAAAATTATTTAAGTTGTCCTAATTTTTCAGAAGTTTTAGAGACAGGGAAGTATGTTATACTACAGATCTTCACAGACTGTTCTGTTTTTGACAGATTCTGTTTTGCATGCATAGTTTGCTTGTTTTAGTGTTCCCATAGCTTATATTTAGTGATATAAGTTATGTGAATGGCAGAATACAGTAGGTATTATGTGATAACAATTATGAATCTTTTTTTAACAGTACCTACGTGAATGATCTATATTTACTATACTAACCCGTCTCATGAAGTTCCGTTAAGTTTTCCTTGATTGAAATTTTCAAGTTTTGGGTGTGACACCGATATGAGGAGAATAAGGAGTGACAAGAACCTAAGCTTGGGGATGACCAATACACCCCCAAGGTAATATCCAAGAAAGACTCAAGCGTCTAAGCTTGGGGATGCCCCGGAAGGCATCCCCTCTTTCGTCTTCAACATTATCGGTATATCTTACTTAGAGCTATATTTTTTTCATCACATAATATGTTCTTTGCTTGGGTCATCATTATATTTTGTTATTTTAAGTTAGGTGTTATTTATATTCTTGTTTTTCAATAAAAAGTTCCAAGAATTGCCTCTTAGGATGCTTGAGTTACATGTTTGATATGTGTTGTGAAAAAACAGAAACTTTTGCTGTAGTGTTTGAATTTTCATATTTTATCGGAACATGGAAAGTTTTAGAAATTTTACACGGTGTTGTCATATAAATTCTTTATCACGTCCTAAAGTTTCATAATTTTTTGAGTTATAGAAGTATACTATTTTCATAAATTGCTATAGACTGTTCTGTTTGGACAAATTGCTCTCATAGTTTTGTTATCTACTTATCCTATAGTTTCCATAGACTATATTGGTAGATATAAATTGTGGAAACGATAGTAAACAGTAGATGATGTTTGAAAATTATTTTGCAACTTGTCTTGGCATTACATGAAGTGTGTATTTATTTTTATGTGTACTAACCTATCTCACGAGTTATTTTCAAGTTTTTGTGAATGAAGTTTTTGAGAATGGGTGAAACCGTGATATGAGAGGATTGAACGAGATACAAAAGCTCAAGCTTGGGGATGCCCAAGGCACCCCAAGTAAAGATTTCAAGAAGTATCAAGCATCTAAGCTTGGGGATGCTACACATCCCACCCCTCTTCATCAACAATTATCGGTTAGCCTATGTTGAGCCTAAATTTTTATTTGTCGACATGATATGTGCTATTCTTGGAGTGCTATTTTTCTTTTGCTTTCTATTTAAATAAAATACTCAGATCTGAAAAAATTTATTGAGAGAGAGAGCCCTCACATAGCTACTTGATTGTTTACCTACTCATTGATCTTCACTTATATCTTTTGAGTGTAGTTTGAGGTTTACTCATGTGCTTCACTTATATCCGAAGAGTAAATTGTCAATGAATGAAATATCATAAATCTGAAATTATGAATGTGCTATATTGTTAGTAGCAAGTTCCCATCTGGTTTATAAAGTAAAATCTATTGAAGTTTGACAATCATCAAATTGGTCATACAAGCAATTCATGAATCATTAGTATAAGAAAGAGAACTTTCACATATAAATATATTCTTGGACATCTTTTATGATTGTGAATACCAATCCATTATTTTCAACCTTGATCAAATAGTTGAAGTTGGACAAGTAAGACAACGTAATGGTTATGTTTGGGTATATTTGCATAGAAGTTATATTGTTATGGATCCTCCAACATGTGGTGCTTGTTTTTAACCTTTTGCTAGCGAAAACTTTGTACTAAATAGAGATAGTACTTGTGCATCCAAATCCTTGAGCCAAGTTTCTTCCATGAGAGTCCACCATACCTACCTATATATGGTATTTCATTGCCATTCCAAGTAAATTTGCATGTGCCACCTCTAAACATTCAAATAAACATTAGTTTTGTGTGCTCGTACCGTTCATGGAGTGATGAGGCGGTCGTTATCTTCCATGCTAAGCGAGTTATTCTCAAGATGAGTGTTTATTCACTTGTCATTGCATGAGAGAGGCTGGTAAAAAGGATTCCCAGTCCTGCATAATACAAAAATAAATAAACAAAACTCCCCCTAGAATGTTGATTGTTGGGAGGGCAACCGTGGATTCGGCCAACCATGGAATGTGTTTGAATGGTGGAGGGGGAGTAAAAATTTAAATTATGTTTGGGAATCGCCAATAATGTGATTAGCATGGAAGATATTGAATACTCTGTTGTGACATTGACAGGAACGGCACACCACTCAAAATTACATATTCATCTCTGTTTTAAATAATGAGCTCTGGCATATATGCAAATCCCTGCTTCCCTCTGCGAATGGACAATCTATTTACTTTCATGTTACTTACTTTCATGTTAAGTCAACTTCTTATTCCAACCTCAGTCTATTAGTTGGCAAGCACCATGTGGTGGGGAATTACCCAAACATATATATCCACTCAAATATATTTGATCCTGATTCATTATTGTTGACAATTATCTTTATAATAAGTGTGTTGGGAGGTGAAACATCAAGCCCCTATCTTTCTCTGTGTTCGATGGATGTTGTTTGTTCTAAAAATATGCCTTGAGTAATAGCAATCATAAAAGACCATATGATAATTGAGTATGTGGAGCTCTTACTTAGACTTGATGATGTATTGAAATTGTTTGGTGACCAAGAACATAGATTGTTAAGTTTCAATAGAATGCATTGTTTGAACCATGACATGAGAATTGATTGCTACTCCATCATGGTGATTTTTATGAGAAAAAGTTGCTGGTTATGATGCTAGAAAAGTGACTGAAATTATCAATGATCAAAACTATTCACTAAGATAGCATTCACACTTCATAAATTATTTCTTTTATCATTTACCTACTCGAGGACGAGCAGGAATTAAGCTTGGGGATGCTGATACGTCTCCAACGTGTCGATAATTTATGAAGTATTCATGCCATATTCACCTATGTTTGCAATACTTTTATATGGTTTTGATGTACTTTATATGATTTATTTAGAACTAACCCAGACTGACGTTGTTTTCAGCAAAATTACCGTGGTGTTGTTTTTGTGCAGAAAATGAAAGTTCTCGGAATCGCCCGAAACTTTTTTGTGATTTTTTCTAGAGGAAATAAGCAACATTGGAGCGAAGAACTGCCAGAGTGGGTGTGCCAGTGGGCCATCACGCAACAGACCGCGCCCCCTAGTGGCGTGGTGAGATATGTGGTGGGGCCCCCGTGGCTTCGTTTGGCGTGATTCCAACATTGAAAATTCCCATAAATACCAGAAACCCTAGAAATAAAGAGAGACTCCTCGTTTTGTCGCCGCAACTCTCTGTATCGATGAAAAACCAATCTGGAGGTGTTCTAGTACCCTACCGGAGAGGGTAGATCATCTCTGGTGGCCATCTTCATCATCCTGGCAGAGGCCATGACGAGGAGGGAGTAGTCCACCCTCGGGGCTGATGGTTTGTACCAGTAGCTATGTGTTTAATCTCTCTCTCTCTCTCTCTCTCTCTCTCTCTCTCTCTCTCTCTCTCTCGTGTTCTTGAGATGGCATCATCTTTATGTATCATGGGATTTTTAATATAGTCGGATCATATGATGTTATTCCCTTGCTACCTTGTTTTGATGAATTGAATCTTTACCTTTGAGATCTCGTTATATTGGATTGAATATTATGGTTTGAGAACACTTGATGTACGTCTTGCGTGGGATACCCATAGTGACATTGGGGTATTCTATTGATTCACTTGATATATGTTGAGGTATCAACTTGTGGATTCCGTTGACTTAAGGGATATATGCATAGGGGTTGATTGCATGTTTTCATACCACGTTCTCCGATAGAAATCTCATGGTGCTCCTTGAAGTTTTTTTGTGTTGGATTGAATATGATAGATCTGAAATTGTTTGATGCATGTCGCATAATTTACCCACGGATACTTGAGGTGACATTGGAGTATCTAGGTGACATTAGGGTTGATTGATATGTATCATTGGTGTTATTCTAGTAGGAACTCTAGGGCTGTTTGTGACACTTATAGGAATATCCCAAATAGATTGATCGGAAAAAATAACTTTGAGGTCGTTCTACTACCTACACCAATTTCATCTAATTGTTCTCCGCTAGATAGGAACTTTGGAGTGATTCTTTGTTGCACGCTGAGGGATGATCATATGATTCAACTATGTTAGCATTGTTGGGAGATTGCACTAGCGAAAGTATGAACCCTAGGCCTTATTTCCAAGAATTTATACACCGTTTTGCTCGCTGTTTTACACTTGCTACATTGCTGTTTTTATATTTTCAGATTACAAAAACCTATATCTATCATCCATAATACACTTGTATCACCATCTCTTTGCCGAACTAGTGCACCTATAAAATTTGCCATTATATTGGGTGTGTTGGGGACACAAGAGATTTCTTGTATTTGATTGCAGGGTTGTTTGAGAGAGACCATCTTCATCCTAAACCTCCCACGGATTGATAAACCTTAGGTCATTCACTTGAGGCCCAACACGAGTCTACAAGAATAGAGTTGCGTAGTAGACATCATTGATCAACAAGGTCCAACAAGAACTAGGGTCATTTATGTGCCAAAGTTGACAGTGTTTGGCTACTCGCCCGTCAACTTCTCTGAACTTGTTGAAATTAACTTTTTTTCTCTATTCAACATGTATGTTCGTATGTCATCCAGAAAATGATTCCGACAAGCTCGACCCCGTATCTGCGCATAGTGAAGGTCTTGGCACTAGAATCCATCGGCCCCGACCTGGACCAGGTTGTCAGATTGCTAAGATGCTTTCTGTGCCTAGAGAAGCTACATATTGCGGTGATGATCCTTTCATGTTAATGGTTAACCACAAGGGAGTTCAATATTTGAAACCTTGCAAATCAAAAGAGGTCCCTTGTGTGTCCAAGCACTAATACATTCTCTTGTTTTGCAGATACGACTAGACCCGGTACTGGATATTGTGATACAATATAACAATCCCATCGAATGCCTTGATCTCCATCTCTCAGAAATTACTTTGAACTCCTGCGAAGGGACCTCACCAGAGATTATATTCCCTATGTTCTTTGTTGTGAGAGCAAGTGTGCTAAAGATAATGAGATTTTCCCTACATATATTGCGCAAAAAAGAATGGTTTGCAGATCAGCACCGACGACTAGGACAAAATGGAAAAGGCTATCTAGAAGCTCAATTTCATATTGTAACTTAAGTTGACAGACTATTCGGAAGTCCTTATGTCAAGCCCATAATATGACATGTCGGTGGGGGATCCCTTTGTAGAAATATTGAAGTTGCGAAACTAGTTGTAATATTAGTATGAACCTCTCATATGTTCATGTTCAGCTAATCAGCGTGGGCGTCTAGAGCTACATGAAAAGTTTCTGCATAAGCTGAATTTCATTTCTAATATGGGTTCGAACCTTGTAATCTTCGAATTTGAGCCTTGTAATGCTGGAGTTTGAAGCTTTGTAATATTTCTATCATTTGTGATACAATCATTCAAATGTCATCGTATGTGACTCGTATTTTGGTAGTACTAGTTTTTCCTCAACATGCAATGGATGATAAATATCCGGACCTTAATATGCAATTAACGATTAATATCTGGACCTTAAGAAGCACAACCACGGCTGAGGGTATCCTACGCGGCTCCAATGGCGCTCCCAGCGGCTGCCAACGATGAGCGCCAGTTCACCATGCATGCCGTAGTGGACACGACCAGAAGGTTCACGTAGCTCTTAGTGGTGTACACCAACCATTCGATGTGGGTGGAGAACACCATCAAAGTTATGGACACATTGCTTAACATGGACAAATACAAAGTGGTCGGGTTCGACCTCGCATTCTTCCGGGTGCTTTGCTCTCGTGTCCCTCCACGTGCTCTGCTCTCGCACCCCTCCGCGCTCGCGCTGCCAACGGTTGGGGCCGGCCCACGATCATGTTCAGGGCGCCATGTGGATGTCCTTGTGCCACCCGCATTGCCCCATGCAGTTACGTGCTCCAATACTGAATCATGCGCAGCAAAAACTGTCATCCGGACGTGCCGGTTTTCCAGGACGTCCGGCCGCATTTATACCCGCGGCCATTAACCATAGTCTCTTCATGCTTTCGATCGTGCCCCACAACAAAATAAGCACACCCTCGACAACGCATACAGAGAGGATATCCAGCGGCGCTCCAATGGAGTTTGGCGTGCATCATGTGGACACCTACATGAGGATGACAAACCTCACGGTAGTGTACACAAATGACCCGGTCTTGGTGGAGGACTCCATTAACACTATGGAGTGGTTGCATGCTACGGATGAAAAGTACAAAGTGGTCGGCTTCGACCTCGCTTACACTGGCGGTTGTCCCGGGCATGATCAGAAGCTTGTCGTCGCCCAGTTGTGCGTGCGCCATCACGTCCTCCTCTACAACTACTGTGTGTCCATAGTGCCTTGCGAGCGTTCACCAGGTTTGTTAGCAATCCCAACTACATGTTCTCTATGGTGTACACCACCAACGATCCAAAGGTGCTCAAGGTTTGAGCATGTTTGAAGAAATTTCACAATGCAAACTTTGTAAACCCTAGAAATGGGCAGAAACTGCTTTTCTTAGATCTAGTCATTCATATCTATTCTCCTTAATGCACCACTTGGTGTGGTGGCATAATTTGGGGATTAGAGCATGTCCATAAAGTTTGAGATCAATTGGAGAAACTTGACAGTGTAAAGTTGCTCAAATTTGGATCTGGACAGAGAGGGTTTTGGGATATTTTGGTGAACCAAAACAATTGGGATTGATATAAAACTTTGCAAGATCATCACATATGGCATATGTGACTTGCTAGAATTTTCCTGGATTTATTTGAGAATATTTCTTATGGAAATAGTTCAAACACTTGAAATATGCAGAAAGGGTTTTCGTAGGTTTTGTCCAATATTTTGAACATGACCATGTGTTGAAACTCTTATATGGAAAATATATGTCCATTGAGTTTCCCTAAATTTTCCCAAATATTTTGAAAGCATAAAAAGAAATTTTCCCTATAAAAGACCATTTCTTTCCTTAACAAAAAGCCTTTAAATAAAATAGGAAAATAATCTTTAAAAATAAATTTTAGTGGTTTTGGGAAGTATTATATATGATAGGTTTAAAATATAGTTTTTGAAAGAATTTAAATAACCTAATTTAAGGACTTGTAGTTTAAGACTCAACTCCGGGGTTTTTGAAAACCTAAATTAAATAAATGCTTTTTGGCCAAAATAAGATTTATAAAAATAGATTTATGTCGTATAAACATGGCATGATCATTGGGCAAAGATTTGGATCAAGGAGGTGAGTATAGCGAGTAGGAGGAATTTTATGAATCAAAGCACTAGCAAGCAAACAAGCAATCAACAATCAAGTCAAGCATCACAAGCACACAAAAAGTTTTTGTTGTCCCTAATTTTTTGAGTCATGTTAACTTAGTCATGAGGCAGAACATAGGGTGTGACAGACCTACCCCCCTTATAAGAATATCGTCCCCGAGATTCCTAGGCTAGGCGTATAAATGATGTAGAAATTAAGAGGCGAGGTAGTCTTCACGTTCCATGTTGCTTCTGCTCTGGTGTGGTTATCCTTCGGGGTCTTGAAGGGCTTCATGATATGGCTTCGAGTGCATCATTGGCTTTGTTTGAGGGTGAACGGGGTTCTTGCAATATGTTAGGCTTGCCTAAAGGTCAAGGGTTTGGTGAACGAGGTTCGGGCAAGGGTTTGGCTTGCGTGTGTATTCCAAAGTCAGAATACGTGGCATGAAGAAGAAGCAAGAGAAGTCAGCCACCACTCCTCTCCTGGCCACCATGCCTCTATGCTAAGGAAACACGTATTATACCAATCCAAGATCTTGTTTGCTTCCTACGAATCCAATCAAGTGATCCTTAAATGCCATGACCCACTACTCCTACAAATCAATCGATGGAGTTCTACATAATCTCCTAGAGTTCCTATAATCCACAAATCATTGAAAGAACTATCCTATCATAGTACATCCACCAATTCCCATCATGATGATCTAGTAAACTCCAATGTTAGGTGCATATAGATCCTCAAATCATATCGGACAACAACCCAATGTTCCTAGTTTATCCTCCATGAAGAAGCATGGTATCAGGATCGAGATCATCGGACTAAATCCAAATTACACCGAACCATGTAGACTTACTCAGCATCTATATTCCACTAGAATCACCTATTTAATCCAAGTCCCATGTCCTATGAGAATTCCTACTTGTTATTGCGATCACTTTCGTAACATCATCAATTCACGACTTATAACTTGACTACTCAAGTTATTACACCACTAAGACTTTCAGCTTGCGATCACAATTGTCCTACTAAATCCAACTAACTAAAGGAAGAGATAAGTTGTGCTACTATACCAGCTTGATCCACCAAGTTCACCTATCATCATGAAAGTCTCGCAATCCACCAATGGGGCTTAGCTATATCCTCAAGACATCTATTATAGTCACATCAAATCATCAGTCTATTAATCATGTATCCTCAAAATTATCCTCCCTATGGCATCGTTAGTTCAAGTGCTGGCTTAGGGATGTAATGTGTCTGTTCACTACGATCACTAGTCCCATGATGAAACCCAGTGCTAATCCACGGTTATCGAAGCTTATCCAGTGTTCTCTCGTAAAACTATATGTTAAGCACATGGGTAAAGGTTGGGTCAGGTAACTTCGTAGGTCTAGGTTAGTCTAAGAAAGGGTTTCCAATATTGAGAAAAAGGCACATCTCTACGGGGTTGCACCTAGTTGAATAGGTTATCGTCAAAAGTCTTTAGTACTGGTTGTTTGTCGAGGTAGATCCTTGGTGCATCTTGCCTTGCTGGTCTTCAGTCGACGAGAAAGGTGAGAGGGAAAGTTAGCATAGAGGAGGTGCCTAAAGGGTGTTCTATAGTGCAAGTGCCGAAAGGGCTAACACATTCATTAAGATAAGATAGGTCGTATAGTCGCGTACACGTTGCCTAGGGCCAAAGTGCGACTTATACCCAAACACAAACAAATAACAGCAAACAACACACAACATGGTTTCATTTGAACCATCACACGGACTCAATTTCGCATAGGGGTTACACGACTCATCCTACCCTAGGGGTGCTCAGACTCAGTAGTCGTGCTTGCTTCATGTCTTGGAGGGAAGGACGCTCAGTCTTTAGCTCCTGAGCCCTCCTGTGGTACCAGGGGGTATGCGACCATCGGCTACTTGTTGGGACACCTCATAACAATATGCCCATATTCGCCACATCCGTGGCATGTGACGGGAGCAAAGAGGTCGTAACCCTCCTTGGGTTATGACATCAGTGAAATGACGATGGCCCTTCACATGGTGGATATGGAAATCTGTTCCTACGCCTTCTGCGTGGGGCTCGGTTGCAGGCTTACTGTAGTTCCTCAATTTGTTGCCTTTGGTTGGTGATGTAGACTTGCAGAGCAGCAATTTGTTACTCTTTCTCCACCACCTTCTCCTTCTCGAGGCAGTGGAGATGTAGGAGCAAAGGGAAATCCTGGCGGGACTTGACGAATTCTTCAGTAAGGTAACGCAGAAGGTAATCTACCTCGTTGGTGAAGTTGATCTGGAGCTTGAGGGTCGGGTCTTCATCTCTTGTGGAAATCATTGCTTGAGCAGAGGCTCCTAATCCACTCTTGCTGGGCAGGTAGCGGGTAGCTTGCCCTTCCTTCACCTTTGGGAGGAGGTCCCGAAGATGGAGGAGGGCTTCATATGCCACCTGCTGAAGGGCCATGTCTCTTGTTGGCATAGGCGGTCCAACAAAGAACCAACTCTAGGGTGAGGTCTTGGCAGGTACAACCACCTTGGCGTAGAACTCCATTCCAAATTTGCCATTGTCCAATTCGTGCAGGGTGTACATCGGCTCCGAAGGATAGTGGCATTGCTGGAGGCAGTCTCTTAGGAGTGGTGGAAATCCGGTCATGAGGAGTCTCATGGGAGCGATGGCCATCTACAAGATGGTTGGAGAAGGGGCTAATATGACAAGAGAGGATGAGGTGAGTGTAAAAGGTTTTATAGTTGGCTAGATCAGAGGAGGAGAGAGGTGCAATAGGTTTTGAAAGGGATTTTGGGGTCCAGAGGCTAGTTCTTGTCTTAACTAACGTCCATGCTAACTAAGGGCTTCCTACAGTCAGGATGGCCCTGATACCAGCTCTGTGGGGACCCCGACTCATAAGTCGTGGTCACCAAATGCACGTGTATAGTGATCCCAGAGATCAATGCTCACTGAACACACATAAGCTGAATAACAAGAGTCTTACATCCATACATACCGTCTTACACAAATAAAGACTGACAAGGTCAACTCTTACATAGGTAGGGCCATGAAGGCCAAATAACAAACATAAACTCGCAGCGGAAATCTTGAAAGATAGCGTAGACCCATGCCATCTGCCTTAACCCTACAGGCATTCTAACTAGGAAGCGTCCTAATTCGCATGTTCATCACCAATGAATTCTTCACCATATTCCTGCTCTTCCATGCCTGGCCAATTAAATAACCAATGGCAAGCCAATGAGTACTTTGAATGTACTCGCAAGCAACCCATGTTTTGGAAGAAGGTATAACGAAGCATGATATAGCACTAAATAGGTAGTTTTGTAGAAAGCTAATTTTGGAATGCAGTGACATGTCCTATCAACTTGTAAGCATGCATCATGAGGTCACAAGTATCTGTATGAACAGGTTACAGATATCAATATAAACAAGGTTTGAACATCTCATGTTCAATCATCACGTCAAGTCATCCGACTTAACTCAAGTATACCTTTCCCACACTCACTCACCAAGTTTTGTGAAAAACATCGGACGTAGTTTAAGCAGGACCACCAACTGTCCATGACCGTGGACACGACTATTTGCTTGCGTGATAGGCATGGGGGAGACCGCGAGGGCGCACCCTTCCTGAAGCATAGTCAGCTTCAAGCACACAGGGATTCTAAAGGAAATAAGCTTTACGGATGCATGAAGCAAGTTCATTACATAATAGAAAGATGCATGCCGTCGTGTTCGAAATGGGTCGGCTTGAGGCTGTGGCCGAGAGGCGCCCCTCAAGGGATGACAGAAACACTGCCATGACTGACATGGGTCAGCCTGAGGTTGATGCCGCTGAAAAGCGCCCTCATTGTCAAAAGGTCCGTCATGACTGACCATGGGGCATCCGCCAATGCTGAGCTTGGGGCTTCTGCCAACACAAAGCATGGGGCTTCCATGAAAGTGGGTAGGAGGATCCGCCAGCGCGGAGCATGGGGCTTATGCCATCACGAAGCATGGGGCTTCCAGGAAAGTGGGTGTGAGGATCCGCCAACACGAAGCATGGGGCTTCCACGAGTGTGGGAAGGAGCTCCCACGTGCCGAAGGCAGCGTTGGTAGAGAGAGCTCTGGAGCGTGTACAGTTCCATCTCGCTCGTATCCGTGAGGTCACGGATAGAACTTGCAGAGATGTTGGATGTTCCATGTGTTTTGTACAGGAACACCCTGTGCCATTTCGAGTCGTGCCGCGACGAGCCTGGAGATGTGCGTGACCCTGAAGGGGCCCTCCCACATGGGTGAGAGTTTGTGGAGTCCCTCTCTGGAGAAGATTCGGCGCAGTACCAGGTCGCCCACCTCGAGGGTGTGGGGGTGTATGTTGCGGCTGTGATAGCGACACAACGCCTGCTAGTACCTTGCCGCGCGGAGGGCCTCCTGGCAACGGGCCCCTTCTAGGAAAAGAAGGTCGCCCTCCCGCTGGATGCCCTGACGAGACACGTCGAAGGCCAAAACCCACAGGGACCGGTGCTTGACCTCGGCCGGGAGGACTGCTTCCGCCTCGTAGACGAGGAAGAAAGGCGTCTCGGCGGTGGGCTTGGTCGCCGTGGTGCGGATGGACCATAGAACCAATGGGAGCTTGTCCAGCCAACCCTTGCCGCATGCCGCGAGCTTCTTCTTGAAGCTCCTGGTTTTGAGGCCCTTGTGGACCTCCGCGTTGGCACACTCGGCATGTTTGTTGCTTCGAGGGTGAGCCACGGACGCGAAGCAGATCTACATGCCAATGGAGGCACGGTAGGTCTTCAAGAGGCCACTGGTGAACTATGAGACATTATCTATAATGATGCGGTTGGGGATGCCGAAATGGCACAATAACCCCTTGATGAACTTGATCGCAGATCCTGCCGGTATGGCCCGGACAGGCTCGACCTCTGCCCACTTGGTGAGCCTGTCGACGGCGACGTAGAGGAAGCTATAGCCACCGGCCGCGCGTGGCAAAGACCCAAGAATGTCCAGGCCCCAGACCATGAAGGGCCACAAGAGTAGGATGGTGTGGAGCCCTTGCACTGGCTGATGAATCTTCTTGGAGTGGAATTGGCAAGCCTCGCATGCCTGGACCAGCTACGCGGCATCCTCGAGTGTTGTGGGCTAGTAGAAGCTGCTACAGAATGACTTACCTGCGAGAGTGTGCGAGGACAAGTGGTGGCCACAGTCGCCTCCGTTGATGTCGGCAAGCAGCTCACGCCCTTGCTCCTTTGAGATGCACCACAACGCGACTCCATTCGGGCGGTGGCAGTAAGGTCACCTTCCTTCAGGTGGTAGAGCGCGGCTTGGCAGACCACATGCTCTGCTTCTGCGTCGATCTCCGGGAGGACGCCGCCTTCCAGGTAAGCCTTGATCTCCGTGGTCCGGCTCTCAGGCTGTGGCTCAAGCGCCATCAGCAGGCGGGTGCCTGAGGATGGCCCGTAGTCTGGTGCACCCATGGGTGTTGCGGGAGGGAGCTCCTCATGAGGCGCCACGGGGATGACGGCCGGAGGCGCTGCCAATGGTTTCAGGAGTCGCTCCTCGAAGACGCCACGGCTCTGGGGCTTGTGGAGGGAAGTGTGCTTGGCGGCCTCATCCGCCTCGCTGATGTCGCACCTCCTCCAGGTAGGCCACCATGTGCTCATCCTTGGGCTTGTACTTCTTGCTGGAGAAGTTGACGAGGAGGTGCGAGTCCCCTGTGATGATGATGCACTTAACTCCTAGCGCAATGGCAGCCTTGAGCCCGGCGATGAGTCCCTCATACTTGGCAATGTTGTTGGAGACCTTGTCGGTGCACCTGAAACAGTGTTGTACTGTGTAGTAAAGCTTGTCACCTGTGGGCGTAGTGAGGACCACGCGACCCCCGCGCCCTACCGTGCGAAGGCTCCGTCGAAGTGCATGCTCCAACCTCCGGAGGTGGCCTCCTCAGGCAAGGGCGACTCCTCATAAGGCTCGTCCTGGTGCGGGTCCGTCCTTTCTGCCGTGAAGTCCCCCACAGCCGCACCCTTGACGGTCCTCGTGGTGAGGAACTCCAGCTCGAGGGGCTGCACCTCCATGTTCCATTCAGCAACGTGCCTTGTGGCTTTTGGGCTCCGCAGGACCTGCTCCAGCGGGTAGCAGGAGATTACTCTTACAGGGTTCCCCTGGAAGTAGGAACGCAGCTTCCGGGTGGTCATGAGGAGCGCCAGGAGGAGCTTCTTCTGCATGGGGTACCATTCACGCACATCTCGCAGCACCGCACCGATGAAGTAGATGGGGTGCTCAATGAGGCGTGTGACCGTGGTGTCCAAGTCGTGATCGCCAGGGAGTTTAGGCAGTGGTGTTGTGGGAGCCTTCAGAGGCGGGACTCCAGATGCCTCCTGAGGGGGTGCCGAGGCCTCCTGTGGAGAGCCCTTGGCACGCGCTGGCTGGGCCTTGAGGGGCTCGAGTGATGCCTCCGCAGGGGCGGCATCTGCAGGCGCGAGCTCGTCGGGCTTCTTTCCGACGTAGGCTTGCTCCTCCCGCTCTGCCACAAGGGCCGCGCAGGCCGTTTGGGGGCGACCGCCAAGTACAGCTGCAGGCACTCGTGAGGGCGCGGGGCGACCATGACGGGAGGGCTCGTGAAGTACCTCTTGAGGTCCTCTAAGGAAGCGTCGGCCTCGGGAGTCCACTTGAAGGGGTTGGACCTCTTCATGAGCATAAAGAATGGCAATGCCCGCTCTCCGAATTTGGATATGAAGTGGCCAAGCGATGCGATGCACCCTACCAGGTGTTGCATCTCCTTGAGGTTACAGGGCAGCTGCATTCGCTCGATGGCCATGATCTTCTCAGGGTTAGCCTCGATGCTGAGATGGGAGACGAAGAAGCACAGGAGCTTTCCATAAGGGACACCGAAGACGCACTTGGCAGGGTTGAGCTTAAGGTTAACCTTGTGGAGGTTGGCGAAAGTCTATTCCAGATCCTCGATGAAGGTGCGCGCATCCCGCATTTTGATGACAATTTCATCGATGTAAGCCTCCGCATTTCTCCCCATCTGGCACCCCAGGCAGATGTGCATCCTCCTCTGGAAGGTGGCTCATGCGCTATTCAGGCCGAAGGGCATGCACACGTAGCAAAACACTCTGCAAGGTGTGATGAAAGCGGTTTTCTCCTCGTCCTCCTTTGCCATCTTGATTTGATGGTAGCCCGAGAAGGCGTCCAGGAAGGAGAGTAGATTGCACCCCGCGGTGGATTCTACTATCTGGTCTATTCTTGGCAATGGGAATTGGTCCTTTGGGCATGCCTTGTTGAGGTTGGTGACGTTGACGCACATACGCTTGCCGCCATGTGGCTTCGCGACGACGATGGGTTTGGCTATCCAATCTGTGTGAATTACCTCGCGGATGACTCCAGCGTCTTGGAGCTTCTCGACCTCCTTGACGACAAAGTCTTGCTTCTCGGTCGCCTGGGGTCGCACCTTGTGCTTGACAGGGCGCGAGTTGGGGCACATGGCCAAGTGGTGCTCGATGACTTCCCTTGGTACGCCGGGCATGTCCGAGGTCGTCCAAGCGAACATGTCAGTGTTTGCCCGTAGGAAGGTGACGAACACACTCTCCTTCTCGGGGGAAATGTCATTGCCGATGGTAAGGAAAGGACCCGCATCGCTCCCATCCAACGACACTTTCTTCGTCTTGGCCCGCTCTTGGGAGAACAAGACATTCTTCTTCGTGGGCGCCGGCTCGGCATGCTCGGGGGCATCCTCCCTGGCTGGGTATATGGTGGTGGCCGCCTTGTAGGCATGCGCGAGGGCGCACATCACGTCCTTCTCATCGCAGCGGACGGTGATGGTGCCGCTGCACCCAGGCATCTTGATGAGGCCGTAGGCGTGGTGGATCGTGGCCGTGAACTTGGAGACCGTTGGGTAGCCCAAGATGGCGTTGTAAGGCAGGCCGATTGGAGCCACATCGAAGACGATGAACTCTGTGTGGTAGTTCTCGCGGGTGCTGATGGTGACGGGTAGACACACCTGCCCCAGGGGTAGGGCGGAGCCGCGAGTGATGCCCAAGAAGGGCCTGGTGGGCACCAGGTGCTTGTAGGGCACCTGGAGCGTCTCGAAGGTCTCCACCGCGAGCAGGTTGAGGCTTGCGCCGTCGTCGATGAGTGTCTTGGCTACGGCCACCCTGCTGATGGTGGGAGTACAGAACTGAGGGATAGCGCGTACAGCCCTAGTGGAGTTGGGTTGATCGCTGGCGTCGAAGGCGACGGGGATCCCGGACCACCTGAGGAAGCCGACGCGCTCGGGTGCCGGCTGTCGTGGGAGTAAGTCTGACAATAGTACCGGGGGTACGAATGAAGGGGGGCGAAGCCTAGCTATGGCACAGGTGTAACACTCAGATGTACTAGTTTGGGTCCTGCTCGGGAGTGGTAAAGACCCTACGTCTCGAGCCCTCGGGCTTAGTGTTTACTTATGGGGGGTGTCTGATTACAGAGAGTTCGGAACCCTTGTCCAGGAGCTCGGGGGCGGCTTATATAGAGTGTGCCAGGACCCGCCGAGCGCCATTACAAGGCATTAAATACGAGTAACTGCAGGCATTACTAGGTACTGCCGTCTTAACTAAGGCATTACTGGTAACGTTAGTCTTCACAATACTTTATGTGAGTTATCAAGTCTCTCGAACATTACGACTCCTACGCTGACTACTCTCCTTATCGTCCGAGTGTTGGATCGTGGCCGACTGTCGAAGTGATGTCCAAGTGACCATCTATATCCGAGTGGATCCTGAAGATGTATCCAAATGCATCGGTAGTCCAGGGACTTTAATGCTAATGTGGGCCCCTAAGTGTGCCCTAGATGTCAGGTCTATGACCCTGCCCATGGTAGGTGACCTCATCAGTAGCCTCGAATCAGTTGATGTTTCGGGGACGAGCGGACGATGTGCGCGAACGTTGTCGGCACCTCGGAGCCGTCAGGAAACGACCCGGGTTGCCTCTTGCTCGGTCTGTGACCGTACGGATTCAGGTTGTGTTATTCCCGAATGACTAGGATAGCTTGACTACGCAAGCCAGTCGGTTGGCGTCGGATCACCTCTCGGAAGAAATGATCTGATGGCTCGTGTGTGTATCCATCAAAGTTTTCCGAATGATGATGCAAGAAAAAGGCTGACCTCTCAAGTTTCCTTGTGGAATTCTCTTAACGATCAGAAAATTGCCCAAGTGCTCAATGAATCTGCCTCGCACATTCGGAGTGCCGAAGCGTGTCGGAACGCATCAATGGGCACGGAGCCTATTCAGACCACGCCGCGGCGAAAACTCCACCGATTTTGAAATCATGGGAATCGTGCATGCGCGCGTGAGGGCGGTTGCATTGCGTTAGTGGGGATAGTGGATGTGGCTCTGATGCGGCTTGAGACTGCGTCGATATTTCACCAAAGAGGAAGGGATGATGCAGCACAGCGACGGTAAGTTTTCCCTTAGTTATGAAACCAAGGTATCGAACCAGTAGGAGGATCACCACCACATAATAAGCAGCACCAGCACACAAATAACAAATACTTGCAAACCGACGCTCAAGAGAGGTTGTCAATCTCTCTACGGTAAAAATATAGATTAGGCAATGATAGATCTCTCATGAACACAACATAAAAAGATCAAATAAAAAGTGCAACAATATATTTTTGGGTTTTTGGTTTAGTAAATTTGAAAACAAAATAGGCAAAAAGATAGATCGGAAGGCAATATGTTGGAAAAGTAGACCCGGGGGCCATAGGTTTCACTAGTGGCTTCTCTCATGAGTATAGCACATGGTGGGTGAACAAATTATTGTTGGGCAATTGATAGAAGATCAAATAATCATGACGATATCCAAGGCGATGATCATTATATAGGCATCACGTCCAAGATAAGAAGACCGACTCCTGCATGCATCTACCACTATTACTCCACACATCGACCGCTATCCAGCATGCATCTAGTGTATTAAGTTCATAGAAAATGGAGTAATGCAATAAGAACGATGACATGATGTAGACAAGATCTGTTCATGAATGAATAGACCCCGTCATGTTATCCTTAATGGCAACGATACATGCATGCCTTGCTGCCCCTTCTGTCACTGGGAAAGGACACCGCAAGATCGAACCCATCAGAAAGAACCTCTTCCCATGGCAAGAAAAATTGATCTAGTTGGCCTAACTAAACCAAATATTCGAAGAAGAAATATAAGGCTATAAGTAATCATGCAGATAAGAGATCAAAGAAGACTCAAATAATATTCATGGATAGAAACTGATCATGAACTCAAAATTCATCCGATCTCAACAAACACACCGCAAAAGTTTACATCAAATAGGTCTCCAAGACACCACTGTATTGAGAATCAAAAGAGAGAGAGGAAGCCATCTAGCTACTGCCTATGGACCCGTAGGTCTATGGTGGACTACTCACGCATCATCGGAGAGGCACCTATGAACAAGATGAACCCCTCCGTGATGGTGTTAGATTGGATCTTGAGGCTCTGGAACTTGCGGCGGCTGGATGTGTTTTTCGTCCACTCCCCTAGGGTTTTCTGAATATTTGGGTATTTATAGGTGTCAGAGGTGGTGGAGGGGGGCCCCGTGGAGGGCACAACCCATCAGGGTGTGCCGGGGCCCCCCTGGCACGCCCTGGTGGATTATGGCCTCCCGAGCCCACCTCTCTAGCACTTCATTGGCCCACTGGGTGTCTTCTGGTCCAAAAAAAATCTCCAAAAAGTTTCGTCGCGATTGGTCCCCGTTTGGTACTGATATTCTGCAAAGTAAAAAAAAGCAAAAACAGTAGCTGGCACTTTGGCACTATGTCAATAGGTTAGTCCCAAAAAATGATATAAAGTTGCTATAAAATGATTGTAAAACATCCAAGAATGATAATATAACAGCATGGAACAAGCAAAAATTATAGATACGTTGGAGACGTATCAGCATCCCCAAGCTTAATTCCTACTCGTCCTCGAGTAGGTAAATGAGAAAAACAGAATTTTTGATGTGGAATGCTGCGTAACATGTTCATCTCATATTCTTTTATTTTGTAGCATGGACATTTGGACTTTTAGATGATTCAAAGCAATAGTCTAGTTTTAACATAATGACTTCAATACTCAAGCATGCCAACAAGCAACCATGTCTTTCAAAATATTAACACTAAAGAAAGTTATCCCTAGCCCATCATGCTCAATCATTGATCCATTCATGAAACACACTCAAATATTAGCTATACACAATGCTCAAGTATGATCATAGTGCCCCCTAGTTAGTGCTTTATAAGAGAAGATGGAGACTCAAAGTGAAAATAAAAATTGCATAAAGTAAATAGATAGGCCCTTCGCAGAGGGAAGTAGGTATTTGTAGAGGTGCCAGAGCTCAAAGTTTTAAATTGAGAGAGAATTTTTTTTTGGGTGGCAAGCCTTTCTTGTCAACGAAAACGACAAAGTATCTCACAATACTTTCCATGCTAGATATATCATAGGCGGTTCCCAAACAGAAAATAAAGTTTATTCCTTTTTCTACCATTCTTTCACATTCCATGGCGGGCTGTATCCAGGGTTGCCTTCCATACCAAAACTTTCCAAGGAATTTATTATTTGACAACATAAAGTAAATATTTTTTCCTTTTTCATTTCGGGAATGGGCATCCCTATTACCGCTGCACTCTCGTGCAATGACAAGTGAATAAACACTCATCTTGAGAATAACACATCTAGTATGGAAAAATATTGGACACTCCCCACCGTTTCATGAGCGGTACGAGCACACAAAAGAGAAGTTTATTTTGAAAATTAGAGATGGCACATACAAATTTGCTTGCAACGGCATGGAAATACCGCATATAGGTAGCTATGGTGGACTCATAAGGCAAAACTTGGTTTAAGGATTTTGGACGCACAAGTAGTGTTTCTACTTAGTGCAAATGGAGGCTAGCAATTAGATTGAGAAGAAACCAAACCAAGAAATGAAAATTCACATAAGCGAGCATTGAGCATAACTAACACTGAATAATGCACCATAAGTAGGATGTAACTTCATTGCATAACTATTGACTTTTGTACTTGGATAGGGAATCACAAACCTTAACACCAATATTCCTACTAAAGCATAATTACTCATGAACATGATTCACATATTACTATCATCATGTTGCAAAACTATTACAAGGAATCAAGTTTATTTGTCCAATGATCTTCATGAAAGTTTTTATTATATCCTCCTTGGATATCTATCACTTTGGGACTAGTTTTATATATTGCCATTGCTTTTTGACAAGCTCAAACAAATTTAAGTGAAGCACATGAGCATAAAGATTCCATCTCTCAAAAAGGTATAAGTGAAGCATGAGAGGATTTCTTCAAAATGTACTAACTCTCAAATTAATCTAAGTGAAGCATGAGAGTATTTCTACAAAAATTTCCAAGCACACCTTGCTCAAAAAGATATAAGTGAAGCACTAGAGCAATTCTATAGCTCAAAAAGTTTAAGTGAAGCATAGAGAGCAATTCTAACAAATCATAGCATAATTTTGGCTCTCCCAAATAGGTGTGTCCAGCAAGGTTACAAGTGACAAACTAACAAGCAAAGCAAGCAAAGACTCAAATGATACAAGACGCTCCAAGCAAAACTCATGATATGTGACGAATAAAAATATAGCTCCAAATAAAATATCGATGGTCGTTAGAAGAAAGAGGGGATGCCACTCAGGGGCATCCCCAAGCTTAGTTGCTTGTTTATATTTGGATATATCTTGGGGGTGCTGTAGCATATCCAAGCTTAGGCTCTTTTCACACCTTATTCCTTCATCCATCGTGACCTCACCCGAAACTTGAAAACTTCAATCACACAAAACTCAACAAAATCTTCGTGAGATCCGTTAGTATAATAAAGCAAATCACTACTTTAGGTACTGTTGAAAACCCATTCATATTTTGTTATTGCATTATACCTACTGTATTTTAACTATACCATGGCTCATACCATTCAATATAACCCATAGATTTATCAAAACAAGCACACAATGCAACGAAAACAGAATCTGTCTTAAACAGAACAGTCTGTAGTAATCTGTACTCTAACCATACTTATGTAACTCTACAAATTATGAAAAAAATAGGAAAACGTAAAGAATTTCTATAGCAACACTATGTTAAAATTTCAGCTCAAGATTATGTTCCAGTAAAAAATTAAAATTCAAATACTGGACACAAAGTTTCTGTTTCAGATCCAGCATCGCTTCTACTCATGTTATGAATCATCCTAAAGGCTCTACTTGGCACAAACACTAAATAAAACATAAAAACACAATCATAACAGTAGCATAATTTTGTCAACACTTAAGAACAGAAATAAAAAGGTTTTATTCACTGGGTTGCCTCCCAACAAGCTCTTTCTTTATAGCCATTAAGATAGGCTTGAGATTTCAATGATGCCCTCATGAAAGATAATAATAGCAACACAAAGAGAGCATCATGACGCATATGGAAAACACACTTAAGTATAACATACTTCCTATGCATAGGCATTTTATAAGGAAACAAATTATCAAGGCAAGCAAAAACTAGCATATGGAAGGAGGAAGAAAGAGACAATAGCAATCTCAACATGAAGAGAGGTAATTTAGTATCATGAAAATTTCTACAACCATAATTTCCTCTCTCATAATAATTACAGGTAGGATCATAATCAAATTCAACAATATATCTATCGTAAACAATACTCTCTTTATGATCAACATGCATAAAGTTTTTATCATATTCCAAAATAGTGGAATTATCATCAACTAAAGTTATGACCTCTCCAAACCCACTTTTATCAAAAAAAATCATAAGATTGAACACTCTCCGAATATGTGGGTTTCTTTTTACCTAAAGTTGATGCTCTTCCAAACCCACTTTTGATACTATTGCAAACATTATTATCAATAACATATTCAGCATGAGGCTTAAATAAATTTTCAAGATCATAAGAAGCATTATCACCCCAATCATGATCATTGCAATAAGAAGTGGACATGACATTATCATCCCCACTTGTAGTTTTGCATATCATTAACATAATTGACATTAATAGAATTTATAGTAACATCATTGCAATCATGCTTTTCAATCAAAGAGCTATCATGAATCACCTTATAAATTTCTTCTTTCAACACTTCATCAAAATTTTCAGATTCATGATTTTCAAATAAAACTTCATAGAGATAATCAAGTGCACCCAATTCACTAGTAATTGGTTCATCATAATTTGGCCTTTTGAAAAGATTAGCAAGTGGATGAGGATCCATATCAATAGATTTTTAGCAAGCGAAGATGCAAGCAAATAGAAGGCACATGGCAACACAAGCAAATATAGCAAACAAGCAAAAAGGCAAACGAAAAAGAGGGCGAATAAAACGAAAAATTTGGTGAAGTGGGGGAGAGGAAAATGAGAGGCAAATGGCAAATAATGTAATTGCAAGGAGATGAGATTTGTGATTAGGAACTTGGTAGATGATGATAGTATCTCCTCGGCGCCTGAGATTGGCACGTAGAAGAGACCGCTTCCTCTCCGGCAACGGTGCCAGAAAACTCCTTTGATGCAGCACAGCAACGATAAGTTTTCCCTTAGTTATGAAACCTAGGTATCGAACCAGTAGGAGGATCACCACCACCTAATAAGCAGCACCTGCACACAAATAACAAATACTTGCAACCCGACGCAAAAGAGAGGTTGTCAATCTCTCTATTGTAAAAAGATAGATTAGGTAATGATAGATAGGAGAGATAGATCTCTCAAGAACACAAAATAAAAAGATCAAATAAAAAGTGCAGCAATATATTTGTGGGTTTTTGGTATAGTAGATCTAAAAACAAAAGAGGCAAAGAGATAGCTCGGAAAGCAATATGTTGGAAAAGTAGACCCGGGGGCCGTAGGTTCCACTAGTGGCTTCTCTGATGAGTATAGCACACGGTGGGTGAACAAATTCTTGTTGGGCAATTGATAGAAGATCAAATAATAATGACGATATCCAAGGCGGTGGTCATTATATAGGCATCACGTCCAAGATAAGTAGACCGACTCCTGCCTGCATCTACCACTATTACTCCGCACATCGACCGCTATCCAGCATGCATCTAGTGTATTAAGTTCATGGAAAAATGGAGTAATGCAATAAGAATGATGACATGATGTAGAGAAGATCTATTCATGTAGGAATAGACCCCGTCTTGTAATCCTTAATGGCAATGATACATGCGTGCCTTGCTGCCCCTTCTGTCACTGGGAAAGGACACCAAAAGATCGAACCCATCACACATCACCTCTTCCCATGGCAAGAAAAATCGATCTAGTTGGCCTAACTAAACCAAAGATTCAAAGAAGAAATATGAGGCTATAAGTAATCATCCATATAAGAGATCAAAGAAGACTCAAATAATATTCATGGATAGAAACTGATCATGAACTCAAAATTCATCGGATCCCAACAAACACACCGCAAAGTTTACATCAAATAGATCTCCAAGAGACCATTGTATTGAGAATCAAAAGAGAGGGAGGAAGCCATCTAGCTACTACCTACAGACCCGTAGGTCTATGGTGGACTACTCACGCATCATCGGAGAGGCACCTATGAACAAGATGAACCCCTCTGTGATGGTGTTAGATTGGATCTTGAGGCTCTGGAACTTGCGGCAACTGGATGTGTTTTTCATCCACTCCCCTAGGGTTTTCTGAATATTTGGGTACTTATAGGCGTCAGAGGCGGTGGAGGGGGACCCCGTGGAGGGCACAACCCATCAGGGCGTGCCAGGGGCCCCCTGGCGCGTCCTGGTGGGTTGTGGCATCCACAACCCACCTCTCTGGCACTTCATTGGCCCACTGGGTGTCTTCTGGTTCAAAAAATCTCCAAAAAGTTTCATCGCGATTGGACTCCGTTTGGTACTAATATTATGCGAACTAAAAAAACAAGCAAAAACAGCAACTGGCACTTTGGCACTATGTCAATAGGTTAGTCCCACAAATTGATATAAAGTTGCTATAAAATGATTATAAAACATCAAAGAATGATAATATAATAGCATGGAACACGCAAAAATTATAGATACGTTGGAGACGTATCAGGCGCCTCGATATTCGTGCCGCGATTAATGCCATGCGTCCTCAAAATGTTGCACCGAAGATCCTGCGGATCTTGCGCTGCCCGTAGATATCACGCCGCATGCGGATCGATGGCCGAGATTGCGGTGCGCTGGAGTATAAAAATTTGACTAAGAGGGAGGTGAGAGAGGCATTCCCCAATTCTCCCCTCCTGAATCCCCTTGTCACTCCGCCGAGAGCTCCTCCCCATCGGACCACCTCCGACCCGCACCCCAATCCACTGGAGATGACGAAGGGGGTGACCGCGAAGGCCGAGAGGGCGAAGAAGGGGTCGTGCGGGTCTTCATCGAGCGTCGGCGTGCCAGCAGGCTTCATCCAGGGCGACTAGCTGTTGCCACGGACCACCGCCGGCCGGCTGAGGGAACTGTAGAGCCAAGGGCTCCTCGTCGCAGGGAGCTGGCGAGTGCCGGAGGCGGGCGAGTTCAAGCCCCGACGCGAGGGGACGAGCGGGTGCTCCTCACGACCCACATCGAGAGAGGTTTCTCTTTGCCCCTGCATCCATTCTTCTGTTCTTTCCTCCATTTCTATGGTGCTCAACTCCATCATCTTCCTACCAATGTAAATTCTTACTTGGAGGCATTCATCTCCATTTGCAAGAACTTCCTCGGTTGTAATCCGCACTAGGGATTCTTCAAACAACTTTTACATGCTGAGTGATGACTATCAAGAAGGCTGCTCAGGCTGGGGGAAAACAAACGTAGCTCAGTTCTGCGAGGGTCTAGGCAATCAACTGAGGGGGAAGGGTTGTTTTCCACAAATGAAATTTCCAGACACGGTCAAGGGTTAGCAAGGTTCTTGGTTTAACTGCCAAGACGCTCCAGTCGGCGAGGGTCAGTCGGGTCTCCCACCATATTCGGCTGAGCGCATTCGGCGGCTTCCCAGGCTGACTGCGACCAAAGAGGAGAAGACAGATGTGGAAATCCTTGTGATCGTGCTGGTGGCCCTGGTGAGGCAAGGCATCAATGGTTTGGATCAGCTGGAGGTCTTCTTTCGAAGAAGAATTCAGCCGCTGCAGGCCAGAGCCCACCCCATGTGGCTGTACTCAGGGCCGAGTGATCCCACGCGCACGCACCCGGAGGAGGTCAGCACCGAAGCCATGGAGAACAAGCTCAAAGAGATCACTCCAGCTCGTGACAACCCCAGGGGGACGAGGCTGGTGCCTCCATTCTCAGTTGAGGATCCACCGAATGAGGTAATCTTCGTGTGTTGCTGTTGTTGTCTGAATGATTGTAATGTTTACGGACTAAAATCTTGTCTAACATAATTTTCACTCGGCAGGCCTTCACGAGTATGGTGAGCCTGATACCCGCTGTCAACCATGCCCCTGCTGATGTGACGAGTGACAATGTGTGCTAGGAGGGCTCGGATGCCGAAGAGGAGTATGTGGAGGATAGCGAGAACAACGGGGAGGAAGTGGACTCGGACTCAGGTGACGAGGCGGAATCTTCTCCGTCAGAGGATGTCCTGCTCGAGACCCACTCCAAGGCGCGCCACGACCCTGGAGTCCGTGGAGGCAACACCAAGGGGACAAGTGTCACCAAGTCCTCTGCGCCTGCCCTTCCCACTCGGAGCTCGAAGCGTGGGTGCAGAAAGCTCGCACTGTCACCCAAGAAGACGACCAAGCAACCGAAAGTTTCTGTCAACAAACCCCACAAGGCTGTCCTGCCGAAGATTAGAATGAATGTGCCAGTGGCCTCAGCCCTAAGTATCTTTGCACCGATTGATATTTCAGTTATTTGACCTAGTGACGTGACATTCCGAATGGCTTCATTGCAGAGCTGACACTTCAACTGCTTCAATAGAGAAGGACAAGGCTGATGTTGACGCCGCGTCTTCCAAAGGTAACCTTTGAACTCACTCGAACATGATTTTTGAACTCTGCGTTTTTCCTTTGTGCTTACTCCCGAATGATCTTCAAGTGTTTATAGAGCCGCGCAAAGTGATAGAACTTGACGGGGATGACAAGGTCGACCCATCGAACCCTTCTGCCAACACGGACGTCTTGATGCAGGATGCTTCGCCCGCTAAGGCATTAACACTGGTTCGGGGAGCTTCTTCGGGAGCCAGGACCGCACTCGGATCTACCTTGTCAACTCCTCATGTGGCCAACATCTTCTCACTGCACCACGTACTAGAGGACCGGGAGGGGGTGAGCAAGGAGGCAATGATCCAGCTGGAGCTGATGAGCGGCATGCTGAAATAGGCCTGCAACGCCACTGAGGTGCTATAGAAGAACATTCGAGTAAGCACCCTTGTAAGTACCAACTTCAGTTTGAAATTTTGTCTGTATGCAGTTTCTTTAGGTCCCGAGTTGGTATGTGTCAGGGGCACACCCACTGGGTCTTCTCTTATTCTAGTGGGGGCGCGTTGAGCGTACCCACTAGGTGTAGTCCCCGAGACTGCCATCGACTGAAACAGTCGGCGGGAGTCTTAGAGTCTGAATGACGCCTGTAGAAATAGGTGTAGTGGTACTTGTCGAAGAGGATGCGGTGATGGTCCATGGACCAAAGCCTCTCGTCGTTGATCGTCTGAGTGTAGAACCTATTACTCTCCAGTGGGGGCGCGCTGAGCGCACCCACTTGGTGTAGTCCCCGAGACTACCGTCAACTGAAGCAGTCGGCGGGAGTCTGAGAGTCCAAATGATGCTTGTGGAAATACCTCATCCCGAGTGTAATGATACTTTTCGAAGAGGATGCGGTGATGATCCATGGACCTGAGCCTCTCGACGTTGACCGTTGGGGTGTAGAACCTATTACTCAACTTGTGGAGGCACTTCATCCCTAGTGTAGCGATACTTGTCGAAGAGGATGCGGTGATGGTCCATGAACTAGAACCTCTCGACGTTGATCATCGGGGTGTAGAACCTATCACTCAACTTGTGGAATTACTTCACCCCGAGTGAATTTCCAGTGGGGGTGCACTGAGCGCACCCATGGGTGTAGTCCCCTAGACTGCCATCGACCGAAGCAGTCGACGGGAGTCTTAGATTCTTGTAGTTTAACCGAATGAACCCTTTAATAGTACCTGACTGTCATCACTGATGTTTCCTTGTTTTCTGTCGACAGAGTGTGTGTGAGCTCGGGACTCAATAAAAAGCCTTGGAGAAGGAGGTGCAGGACCTGTGCCTCAGACTTGAGGTTGAGAAGGCCAAGAACACACGTCTGGAGCAAGAGAAGCGATCACTCGGAGGTAAGCACCTTCTGTCCGACTACCATAGAACTTGTTCCTCTTCCCTGTCCGACTGAAGTCACTTTATCAGATGTACGTAGTGAAAATATTCAACTTACTAAGAGGCTTCGGGCTTCCCTTTTTATAGACACCATGAAGGAGGCCCTGGAGAAGAAAGACACCGAGCTGCCGTCCGCTTTGAAGGATGCCAACCAGAAGATCAAAGCTGCCGAGGACAAGTTGAAGTCACTCGGGAAGTGGTTGAAGAAGAAGAAGACACTGGAGGCCGTTGCCAAGAAATCCATAGAGAAGGCTATCGATACTGAATCAAAGTTGAACAAGGTGTCATCCAAGAGACTTGAGTTGGAGAAGTTCATCGAAGACTTCGACAACGAAATGAATGAGAAGCTCAGAGGTATGCCGACGACCCGATTGCGTTTCAAGTTGTTTTGACTCTTCACTTTTCCTCCAATAGCTCTTTTTCTCCCATCCGTTCAACAGAGTTCTGCATGGATGTCGAAGAAGAGACATCCAAGATCGAGAAGGAACTGGATTCGGCCTCGGGTATTCTTCGTGATAACTCAACACTCGCTCTCTTCCAACTGGAGAAATGCATTGGGGAAGTGACTGTCTTCCTCAACCACCTACGCACAGCTATCAAAGATATCGAGCGACGAATTGCCCCCGGGGAGGAGTTCACGAACGACTTAGTTACTCTCATCAACTGTCTGCAAGACATCCCTCGCCGAGTGCATGCTTGAAAGAATTCTGCAGCCCGCGGTGGAGCCGACATTGCCCTCAAACTTGTCCACATCCATTGCAAGGGCGTAGACGATGAGAAGCTGAAGTCTCTCAAGGTCGTCAACAGGAAGAGTGCCAAGATAGAAGACTTCATGGAGACGTTCCTCGAGGGCGCCACTCAGATAACAGATGGCATCGACCTCCACACCTTCACTGACACAGCAGCCCCGATTACTGCCGAATGATCTTCGGATAAAAAATGTCAAATGAAATTTGCCTCGGGATGCTGAGTGGTTTATGTAATCATACATCTGACGTGACCTAGAGGCCACAACTATCTGCACTTTTGATTTGAACAATATGCAGTTTGATTGCCTTCATTTGGCTTTTTGAGCATTTGGCCCAGTCCCTGAGTGTGGATGACGTCCCCACTCGGAGTTGTCGGGGCACAGATGCACACGATCACCTACGGGACCAGGAGTCCCTTTGTGGTTCGGCAAGGGGGGTCATGTTGCACGAAGATCGGAGAGCATGAGAAGTCGCGACGATCAGGGCGCTGGCATTTTTACCCAGGTTCGGGCCACTTCTAAGCGTAAAACCATACTCCTGCTTTGGTGGATTGATGAAAGGAGCACGAAGAACATGCAACGCTTAACCCCGGCAGGAGTTGCTGTCGGGGTGAGCTACTATGTGAGTACAAGTGTCCAAAGTTCCGAATCCTGAGCTAGGTTGCCTTGGGCCTCCTTTTATAGAGCAAGGGGCAACCACAATGGCAAAACAGTCATTAACTATCGATTAGATAGCTTAGCAGAGCTATCATACCTAACTCTGGCATTTAAGACAAAATACCATGATTACTAGACTAGGTGGCGCTCGGGGATGCATTCCCGGCAAGCTCTTGCCACCGCTTATCTGGCTGTTGCTTAGGGTCTTGACACACTACTGGTCGAGTGTCAACTGGGTATAATCTGCATTCCGGTGCCTCACCACGTGCTTAGCAAGAGCTACTTAGCCACTTGAGGCTTCGACACTGCATCGACAAGTGACTGGCGTCGCGATGCGGTGGAGCGGTGGCTGGTTAGATCGCGCCTGCCGGGGGATGGCTTGTCGGGTCTTCTTGGGATGTGCGTGCCTCGGTCCCCGGCAGGCTTCGGGGACGTGGTTGGTGTGCTTTGGGCCCCTCCTGGGTCACTGTGCTGGTGTTGCCGGGGTCTGGTTCTTGAATGCTGCTTGGTGGTGTGGTAGCTTTTCCACATGGGTTTTGCTACTACTGCATGTGCATAAGTCAGGGACACTGGGTACCCCTGTCCTAGTGCACCAACAGGAGCCCCTGGTCTGGCCCACATGCGCTTGCTCAGTGCCGTTGGGTCAGGCCCAAAATTTATGCACAGGCACGCAATGTGAGGGGGTAACTGCCAATTTACTAGTCAGCACTGTCCCACCACCTCAGGCCGTTTCCGCCACGCGCGCCGCATGCATAGCGGGGAGTTTGTGGTGGGAGCTCGTGACTTAAAGGCCCAATCATGGCGGAAACCACAGCGCCATGGATTTGAGCAATGGGGCGGTTACCTGTTCGCCCGTGAGTCGTGGGTAGTGGGATTGGTGGAGATGGGCGACCGCTCTGGAGCGGGGGAGAGCCAGCCCCCGTGCTCTCCCCTATAAATTAGGGGGTCATGGTGGCGATGCTCATCCAACTCCATCTCCTCCTTACTCCCAAGTCCTCACTGTTCGTCCTTCACTTCTGGTTCACCTCTGAGTCACCCCTTCCTCCCTGATGTTTAGGGGGAAGGGCCTGGTGAGTGTGTCCATCATCGCAGGGTCTCCCCCAAGTGTCCACGCCCAGTCCTCGCTCTGGATCAACGACTTTGACTTGAAGGTCAGCCGGAGGAGTCTCGTATGGGGAGGCGGGCAGCGTGGTGGTCGCGCCGGGGACAGCTGCGGCGGCACGCCTGCCGCTTCGTCGCCCACTTCTTTAGCTTTGATGGAGCGCCGTGCGGTCGACATCGTGCCAGAGTCTATAACGGAGACGTTGCATTGCGGTGGACCATGGTTCCCGCACCCCTTGTTCAGGGTGATGGAGAAAGATCGTTCGCACGGCTGCCGCTTGCATGTGTGTGGTTGTAGTCGTGGTTCGCCGTCTATCGCGGTGAAGCTCTCCACTCGTAGAGTTCTGGATGGCGCGTATGGGTGGGAGTTCTTCACCTGTGCGTGCTTCTTAAGGGCGGGGGAAATTCCCCACCTTTGGCCACAGGGGACGACCATGCTCTCTGTGGGATCCCTGGGCTGCCACGTCGAGAGCTTGGACGACGGTGGAGGCGTTCCCTCGAGCGGTGGCAATGAGGAATACGATGGCGGTCGGGGACCCACGACGCATCAGGAGCGCGGATGAGGGCTTCGATGTGTCGCACTCCCCGGCAGCACCATCATCACCAGCTGGGCTCCGACAGCGCCACCATCTGCACCTGCCCTCCGCCTTCTTTCCCCTTGTTGGTCTTGTCCACTCCGTCGGCTTCGTCCGCCCTGCCTGAGGATGGGGCCCTTCTGCTCTCGGACGCGTCCCTCTGGTAGTGGCGTGGAGGCACCGAATACCAGCCAAGCGCTCCTTTTGCCCTCTACTTCTTCTTCACCTAACTCATAGGAGGAGAGGGACAAGAAAGGCATTACGGGGCACTTATCTTTTTATAAGCCAAAAGATGTAGGAGTTTGCCAAGTTTTAGTTAATTGTAATGTAATCCTTATCTGATTTGTATCAACAAATGAATGAATGAATGTTACTTTATTTCCCTAAGTACTATCCTTTTCTCTCTTTCTTTCTACTGTGACAAAGTGTTCTGCCTCACCACACGGGACCGCTTGTTGGGTCACTCTTAACTGCGACCGCCAAAAGGGAGCGAGCCCCTGGCAGTACGCTGTCGTCGTTCCCCGGCAGGGTTCCTTGTCGGTATCGGCGCGGTCCCCCGGAGCTGATAAGTTAGCAGGAGCTGGGGAACAACTTGTCCCGACAAAGGTTTCTATCTCGTGGTGGAACTTTACCGAACACATCCGAAAAAAGAGAGTAAGGATTTCCTTTAGGGAGCATGAAACTTGGGATATGCGATTAGACTTATCTCATTTTAGGCAGTATCCCTTTGCGGAGTATGCTGGGCCACCGTCCTTGTTCCTTCGTCCTCCTTCCATGTTTACCTGGTGACAAAACACGCAGGGCAAGAGGCCTCCTCCCTTCGAGGAAAGAGTGTGGTAACAAGGATTATAGGCTCAACGAATACTTTAGCAAATTTCTAGAAAATAGGTGATGACATTGCAATCATAAAAGATGCATAACGAACGTGCAATGCAGTGATATGATGCCATGCCTAGTTTTATTATTGTTGCTCAGGGTCTGTGCCTGGCTATGTACAAAGGGTTACATGCAACTTCGGCAAGGCTTGTACAAAAGGTGGCTGCTGGGGACTGCGCCCGGCAGCCACGCCTTACGGGTAGAACTTACAAAGATGCTCAATATTCCATGAGTTAAGCACCTTGGTGCTATCTTCGGTCTCCAGACGGACTGCGCCAGGTCTGGTGACTCGAGCTACCCGGTAAGGGCCTTCCCACTTCGGCGTCAACTTGTTGGTACCCTTGGCGGACTGAACGGGCCTAAGGACAAGGTCGCCTTCCTCAAGGCTCCGGGCATGTACCCTGCGGCTATGATAGTGGCGCAGGGCTTGCTGGTAGCATGGAGCACACACAGCAGCTCGGATACAATCTTTCTCGAGGAGCACGGCATCATTAGGCCGTAGCTGCTCTTCCTCTACTTCGTCGTAGGCAAGTACTCGAGGTGACCCGTATATGAGTTCCGTGGGGAGCACTACTTCCGCCCCGTATACCAGGGAGAAGGGAGTTTGGCCGATAGATCGATTTTGTGTTGTTCTGAGGGACCAAAGAACCACCGACAGCTCATCTATCCAGCGCTTGCCACTCTTCCGCAGCCTCTCGAAAGTCCTTGTCTTGAGACCTCACAGCACTTGAGCATTCATCCTCTCAACTTGCCCGTTGCTTCTTGGATGGGCAACAGAGGCGAAGGAGACCTTGCTTCCAAGGTTTTGGATGTATTGCATGAAGGCACGGCTCATGAACTCGGTGCCATTGTCGGTGATCACTCTGTTAGGTACTCAAAAACGACACACCAATCCTTTCATGAACTTGATAGCTGACTGCGCGGTCACCTTCCTTATTGGCTCCACCTCAGGCCACTTCGTGAACTTGCCGATTACCACGAACAAGAACTCAAAGCCCCCGACGGCGTGGGGGAAGGGGCCCAAAATATCAAGCCCCCAGACCAAGAAGGGCTAGGACAAAGGGATCGTCTGGAGAGCTTGCGCTGGTTGATGGATGTTCTTGGAGTGGAACTGACAGGCCTCACACTTGGTGACCAATTCAGTTGCATCTTGGAGGGCAGTGGGCCAGTAGAAACCCTGCCGAAAGGCTTTCCTGGCGAGAGCTCTAGATCCAATGTGTGAGCCACATACACCTCCGTGAATCTTTGCTAATAGCCTTAGCCGGTCCTCACGGCAAATGCACTTCTATTTCACGCCGTTGGGTCTTTTTCTGTATAGAATGTCATCGACAAACTGGTACATACTTGACTGACGGGCTACTTTTTCGGTCTCTTCTTGCTCTTCGGGGAGTTCTCCTATTTGAAGGAAACGGACTATGTGCTGTGCCCAAGTTGGAGCCTGGGGCTCGACAACTAGGACTAAAGGCATCTCCTCATCCGTGGGAGTGCTTGTCTCGACCACGAGAACCTGGGGTTCCGTAGGAGGAAGCTGCTCACCATGCGGTGTAAGACTGTCTCCGGCAGCTTCTCTACCAGTGGCTTCGGGAAGCTATGCTAGAGTTTAGCTTTCTTCTTTTCCTGGCCATCGTTGACGAGGATACTGAAGGTTGAGTGAGGCGGAGGATAAAGGTTCCTGTTTCCACAGGGAGCTTTTGTGCAGCGCACTTTGACAGATGATCAGCGACGGTGTTTTCCGCACGGGGCACATGTTCTACTTGCAATCCATCAAAGCGCTCCTCCAGTTTCCTCACTTCTTACATGTATGCTTCCATCAGTGGGCTCTGATAGTCTTCGTCAACTTGTTTCACCATGAGCTGCGAATCCTCTCGGATGACCAGTCTCTTGATTCCCAGCTCCACCACGATTTTGAGTCCGGCAAGGAGCCCCTCATATTCAGCGGTGTTGTTGGTTGGTAGCTTCCTCCCGGGGGAAGTGCATCTGCACCAAGTACTTGAGGTGCTCTCCGGTGGGGGTGACGAGGAGCACACCTGCTCCGGCACCCTAGAGCGAGAAAGCGCCGTCAAAGTACATGATCCAATCCTTGGGTGCTTCCTTGCTGGGGAGGATTGTCTCCGGGATTTCTTCATCAGGCGTGGGTGTCCATTTTACTATGAACTCTGCCAACGCCCTGCTCTGAATTGTGGAAGTGCTCTCATACTTCAAGCCAAAACTCGACAACTCAAGGGCCCACTCGACTATCCTGCCGGTAGCTATGGGGTTCCTCAATATGTGCTGCAGCGGGAAGCGAGTGACGACGGTGATCTCATGGGCTTGGAAGTAGTGGCGCAGCTTCCTCGAGGCCATGATGAGGCCGCAGATCAGCTTTTGCACTCCAAAGTACCTTGACCTAGCCCCTGCAACAAGGAGCTGACAAAGTACACCGGCCATTGCACCACTTTCCACTTCGCCACTTCCTTGGAACTGTCTTCGCTAGCTTGCCAAGATTTCTTTGCTTGTGCATTGGGTCTTGCCACACAAGCTTCACTTTTATCCCCGGCAGCATCAGCCACAGCGGCTGCATCTTCATCTATCTCTTGTTACGCCACCAGCACTGCACTAACCACTTGATTCGTTGCCACCAAGTATAGCAGCAATGGTTCTTGTGGTTTAGGAGCGACCAAGGTGGGAGCGGAAGAAAGGTAAGTTTTCAGATCTTGCAGCGCTGCTTCTGCTTCCAGGGTCAACTTTACCGGGCCTACCTTCTTCGGGATCTTGAAGAACGGCAGGGCGCGTTTGGCGGATTTGGATATGAACCTATTAGTGCGGCAACGCACCCAATCAAACGTCTGATGTCCTTGACGGTGTTGGGTGCCAGTATCTGCTCAATTGCCTTGACCTTGTCGGGATTTTCTTCTATCCCCCGCTGAGATACAAAGAACAAAGAACCCAAGTAGCTTGCCGGATGGGACGCCAAATACACATTTTTCAGGGTTGAGCTTCAAGTTGAGCTTGCGCAGGTTTGCAAAAGTCTCTTCCAAGTCTTGTATGAGAGTTGCTTCATCCTTAGTCTTGACAACTATATCATACATGTAGGCTTCTACATTCCTGTGCAATTGCAGTCCAAATCCAGTCTGCACGGCTCTGGCAAAAGTAGAACCAACGCTCTTTAACTCGAAGGGCATCCGTACAAAGCAGTACGTGCCGCATGGAGTTATGAACACTGTTTTTTCCTCATCTTCCTTAGCCATGAAGATCTTGTGGTACACGGAGTAAGCATCCAAGAAGGAAAGCAGGTCACACCCGCAGGTGGAATCAACAATCTGGTTGATGCGCGACAAGGGAAAAGGGTCCTTCAGGCATGCTTTGTTCAGGTCAGTGAAATCTATGCAAAGCCTCCATTTCCCATTCGCCTTGCGCACCACCACCGGGTTGGCTAACCAAGTTGGGTGCAACACTCCTCTGACCAATCCAGCTGCTTCAAGTTTTCTGATCTCTTCGGTGATGAACTGTTGCCGCTCCAAGGCCTGCTTCCTAACCTTTTGCTTGACGGGCCTAGCGTGGGGGTAGACAGCAAGGTGGTGCTCGATTACCTCCCTATGCACACCGGGGATGTCAGATGGTTGCCAGGAAAACACATCGACATTCGCTCGTAGGAAGGCAATGAGCGCGCTTTCCTATTTGTTAGTAAGGGTGGCACTCATGGTGAACGTGCCACCAGCGCAATCCTGCCCTGCCGGGATTTTCTTCGTCTTAGGATAGGTGACCTTGGCTTTCTTGCTAGTGGAACTCTCCGGCAGATCCTCGACGGGCGCAGCGCACTCCGAAGAGGCACGCTTCCCGGAGTCCTTGCCGGCATCCTGCTAGACTTCATTTCTTTCCTTGATTCCTTGGCGGGAGCCGGCGCTTCCGCAACTTTAGCTGCTACCGCGTCTCGATACATCTTATGGATAGTGGGATGCTGCCATGAACTTTGCCATGGCTGGGCGACCAAGAATTCCGTTGTAAGGCAGGGGAAGCTCAACCACATCGAACACCACCTTCTTGGTTCGGTAGTTTAATTCCCCGCCAAACGTCATAGGCAAAGTGATGTTCCCCTTGGGTTGGCTCCTGCCAGAGTTGACTCCTAGGAAAGTACCCGTAGCTTTGAGCTCTTCGTCAGGGATTTGCAGCCTCTCGTCCACCTTTGGGGAGATCAAACTCAATCCTGCCCCGCCGTCAACTAACATCTTGGTAACCTTGAGGTTGTGGATCGTTGGAGAAACCAACAATGGCAAACACCCGACCATGGTGGTGCGATCAGAGTGATCCTCTTCATCAAAGATGATAGGCGTGTCGGACCATCTGAGTGGCCTTTTGGACTCTACAGCAGGTTCCACCGCGTTGACCTCACGCACCCACTGCTTGAGCTGTCGGTGAGAGGAGTGCAAAGATGCACCCCCTCACGTCAAATCATTGCATTACTTGTACCTGCAACTGTTGTTGTAGTAATCTGTGAGCCATAGGGACTCAGCAATCTCATTTCCAAGGGTATCAAGACTATTAAAGCTTAATGGGTGAGGTATGGTTAAGTGGTGAGGCTGCAGCAAGCACTAAGCATTTATTTAAGTAGCTAACTTACGAGTACAAGAATAAAGGGGGATGATTGTCGCATAAACGGATGTGAACTAGTAATGATCTCTAAGAGATCCTGAACACCTACTTACGAGTCAAACATAACCCCACCGTGTTCTCTCTCGGTTCAGAAATTCCGAGAATAGACAGTCACGGTTACGCACATGGTTGGTGTATTTTATTAGTGTTTACTTCAAGTTTGCAATGATCGGATGTTAAACAAAGTTTCCAAGTTGCCACGTAACTGCGGGCACGGCTTTCCGAAAGATTTAATCCTGCAGGGGTGCTCCAACTCATCCATCACAAACTAACCACAAGCTGCGTTGGAATTCCTCAACCGCGAGATAACCCATAGTATTTGCGGAATCCCAATGGAAGATCTCAACTTCCAGATTGCCCGAAGTGTCGTCGAAATCCCGTGCACAAGACATTCGAGAAAGGTAATACAAATCCAGCAAGGGAGCCCGACGTGTCGACGAACCCGATAGGAGCCGCGTATCTCGTTCTCAGGACACGACGGATAAGCGAAGCGTACGGTGGCCTGATAGTCATCTCCCGAGTTGCATCGGGTTGGCCCCGCATGGTGTTCTAGTTTGGACCAGCACCAGCAGCACTGGCCCCCCTGTATTAGGTTGAATATCGAACCTCGGGTAGCACTAACTCCCTATGCATCAAATTAATTATCAGAATTATTATGTTGGGAAAATGTTGTACTAAAGTTGGGCCTTGCCAGACAAGTTTTATCCTAAAACAAAAATCAAGGGGGTCCCCATAACAACCCCGAGCATGTTAGGAGCGCTCAATATGGAACATAACACCGGGTCACAAGTAAATAGGGCAGCAAGAGTGGAACAAAACACCGAGCAAAAGGCCAAGCCTTCCACCCTTTACCAAGTATATATGTGCATTAAATTAAATAGCAATAATAATGGAGCAATAGGGGCGTGAAGGGCACTCGTGTCGAAGTCTTTGGGCAGCTTCGAGAAGGCCTTGCTCGGATCAATGTCAAGGTTGTGGTAGGCGACCTTCGCCAAGATCTTGTGGAGATCGCCACGACAGAGTTCGCGGGACCCCTTCACGAATTTTTCTCCAACGAGCTTCTCGAAGAAGATGGATATCCTAGTGCTTGCCACTTCTTAGCCGCCATGGGGGAAGGGCTACTATGCCAAGCCATGGCTGCGAGCTAGGCAAAGAGCTTGTTGGCGGTACTAATGAGTTGCTCTGTCCACACCTCCAAATTCTTCTTTAATTCATTCAAGGTATGAGCAGCCGAGCAAAGTAGTTCCTTCTCCTTATGGAGATATTCAGCCAAAGCTCACTCCCTGGTCTTGGCGGCCTCGAGGCTGTCCTCATAGGTGGACACCTTCACCTTCAGATTGGCAATGGTGTCAGCGGCACTGGAGAGCACCTTGGTCTTGTCAGAGATTGTCACTTGCTGCTTTGCCAAGGTGTGGGTCGACTTTCGGAGGTCTGCCGATAGCTTGGTGACCTCCTTGCCGGAAGCAGCAAGATCTGACTCCAACTGTTGCACTCTGCCTCAAGCCCAACCTTGGCGAACTGTGCGGCCTCAGCATTGTTGATGGCCTGTTGAAGCTTGCCACGAGACTCCATTGCTTGCTTCTCGATGAGCTTTTTGTGATTTCGCTCCAGCTCTTGGATCTGCTTCTCCAGCTTAGTCCCAAGCTTGGCGGCGAGGGAAGCTTCCCAGCGACAAGATCCTCTTCGTGGGAATCAAGCTGAAGCTTGCATTTGATGAGTTCGGCATTAGCAGCAACAATGCTCATGTCGGGCTCTTCACACGCCATCTCTGCCTCGGCCTTCTGATTAATAAATTCTGACAAGGCCTTGGTGAGATTAGCTTGCCTGTCGACAATTTCCTTGCGGCTGTCTATGAACCATGTCTGCGTCTCGACAAGACGTTCCTGGAACATGTCCTCTGCCTTGGCAAAAAGAGCCACCCGACGGTCCAACTTTTCCGAGTAGTTGTCATAGTGTGTCCACAATTGCTTGAAGCTTTTATTAATGGACGATAGAATACTCGTTAGCTTCAACGTTACTGCCAAAGGGGTCAATAGTCACTGGCCCTCTGGCAGTAGCAACGGCGCCCTCAAGAGCTGCTTCTTCAGAGAATGCCTTGAGGATTGTGTCGCCAGGGAAACTGATGAACTTCAGATCGTTAATCTTGAGGTACCGGCTAGGAGGGGCCACTTCTGATGTCGATGTGATAGAGGCGAAGTTGTCCATGTCTTTCCATGAGATGGTGGCTATCATTTTCGGTGGAGTAGACTTTGATGATCTGACTACGAAGGTGCGAAGACGTCGCGCCTTAGCAATCGCTAAACCAATTCCAAGAGGTTATTGACCATGCCGGAGCACGATCAACTAGACCACAGTGGTCTATTTCCTGCACACAAACGAAGAACAAGCAAGAAATTGAAATTGCAATCTGGATATTGCGAATATAAGAGGAAAGCTTTACTGATGAAGGGGGGTTCTTTGACGTCTTGGTCGGGTCGTAGAACACAACCGAAGGATGCGAAGTTGAAGCTATGGCAAACTTGTAATCTAAACAAAACCCAAGTCTAAAATGGCGCCCTAAGGGCTGTATATATGGGGGAATAGAGGGGAATTTCGTGGCCCCTCAGAGGAGGGGTCCGAAACCAACCCTAACTCAGTTTCCCCACACATACAGACTCAAAAAAAACAGCCTATAAGGTGGTATTTCGAAATTACATGGGCCTGGCCCAAAAATAAGGTGGCGCGGCATCTATAATAGCCCATGGACGAAATTTATGAAGTAACATCTTGAATATTTTGTCCAAGCCTTCATACTCTCATTATAGTGGCTTCAAAGTGCAAAAATCACCACTGGAATCTCCATTGTTCTCCCCCGCACGCACACCTTCTTCTCCATGCTTGTTCCCGCTACAATGGCCATCTTTCTTGTCCATGCTAGGTCCTTCTTGCATAAGTAAATCAAAAGTATCTAGTTTAGGCAGCATCATATGTTCATGAATATTGGAAGGATTTCCAAGAAATGAAAGTACCTGGTAATTCAATTGGTGTGCACGAGCTCTAGTAATCGGTCCAGTATGTATAACAATAGGGGCTGTGGGTGTAACAATGGTATTGATCTCCTCATCATCCTCCCCTTCTTGAAATGAAGTCGTCCTTGACGGAAGTTCATCTTCCTCACCCAAATAAGGCTTCAAATCTGCAATGTTAAAAGTGGGACTAACCCCAAAATCTGCAAGCAGCTCAAGTTTATATGCATTATCATTTATTTTCTCTAACACCTTAAAAGGACCATCAGCGCGTGGCATTAGCTTTGACTTGTGCAAATCAGGAAACCTATCCTTACGCAAATGTAACCAAACAAGATCTCCAGGTGCAAAGACAACATGTTTTCTACGATTATCTCCAGCAAGTTTATATTTAGCATTCATGCTCTCAATGTTTTCCTTAGTTAACTCATGCATCTTTAATATCAATTCAACACGTTCTTTAGCATCAAAATTAACGTTCTCCAAAGACGGAAGAGGCAACAAATCAATAAGTGCACGAGGTAAGAAACCATACACAACTTCAAAAGGGCACATCTTAGTAGTAGAATGCAGCGAACGATTATAAGCAAATTAAATATGAGGTAAACATTCTTCCCAAATTTTCAGGTTTTTCTTCAAAACAGCCCTAAGCATAGTAGACAAAGATCTATTGACTACTTCAGTTTGTCCATCAGTTTTGGGGTGACATGTAGTACTAAAAAGCAGTTTAGTCCCCAACTTAGACCATAAACATCTCCAAAACTGGCTAAGAAATTTAGCATCACGATATGAAACAATTGTATTTGGCACAACATGCAAGCGAATAATTTCACGAAAGAACAAATCAGCAACATTAGCAGCATCATCGCTTTTATCACATGGTATAAAGTGTGCCATTTTCAAAAATCTATCCACGACAACAAATATGCTATCCCTCCCCTTCTTTGTTCGAGGTAAGTCTAAAACAAAGTCCATAGAGATATCTTCCCAAGGAACACTAGGTACAGGTAAGGGCATATATAAACCATGAGGATTGAGTCGTGACTTAGCTTTTTGACATGTAGTGCAGCGAGCAACAAAACGCTCAAAATCCCTTCTCATATTTGGCCAAAAGAAATGGGTAGCAAGTACGTCCTCCGTCTTCTTCACGCCAAAGTTTCTCATTAATCCTCCTCCATGCGCCTCCTTCAACAACAAAAGACGAACAGAACTAGCTGGAATGCATAGCTTGTTAGCATGGAACACAAATCCATCATTAATGACGAACTTATTCCATGTTCTCCCTTCTTTACAATTCTCCAACACATATTTAAATTCAACCCATTTAGCATGTCTACAGTTTAGTTTTGCTTGACTTTTAATATGTTTCACAGATTCATGATCAGAATGTATCACAAATTCTTTGGGCTATAAATAATGTTGCCATGTTTACAAAGTCCAAACAAGAGCATATAATTCCTTATCATAAGTAGAATAATTCAGACTAGGCCCACCCAATTTTTCAGAAAAGTATGCAAGAGGTTTACCATCTTGTAATAACACACCTCCTAATCCAATTCCACTAGCATCACATTCAAGCTCAAAAGTCTTATTAAAATCAGGAAGTTGGAGTAATGGAGCATGTGTTAACTTATCTTTCAATACCGTGAAGGCTTCTTCCTATGCGGTACCCCAAACGTAAGGCACATCCTTCTTTTTGAAGCTCGTTGAGAGGTGCAGCAATGGTGCGGAAATCCCTCACAAAACGCCTATAGAAACCAGCGACGCCAAGAAAACACCTAACTTGTGTGAGCGTTTTGGGCTGTGGCGAACTCTCAATAGCTTCAATCTTGGCTTTATCAACTTCAATTCCCTGTGGAGTAACAACATAGCCAAGAAAAGATACTCGGTCGGTGCAAAAAGTACACTTCCCAAGGTTACCAAACAAGCGTGCATCACGTAGAGCAATAAAAACAGCACGTAAATGTTCCAAGTGTTCCTCCAAAGATCTATTATAAATCGGTATATCATCAAAATAGACTACCACAAATCATCCAATGAAAGCACGTAAAACCTCGTTCATTAATCTCATGAAAGTACTAGGTGCATTAGGTAACCCAAAAGGCATGACTAACCACTCATATAAACCAAACTTAGTTTTAAATGTTGTTTTCCATTCATCTCCCAATTTCATACGAATTTGATGGTATCCACTACGCAAATCAACTTTGGAGAAAATTGTAGAGCCACTTAATTCATCAAGCATTTCATCTAGCCTAGGAATACGATGATGATAATGAATATTAATATTATTAATACCTCTACAATCCACAGACATTCGCGATGTTCCATCCTTTTTTAGCACTAGAATAATAGGAACAACACAAGGACTAAGGGATTCGCATATATAACCTTTGTCGAGCAGCTCTTGTACTTGACGCATAATCTCCTTCGTCTCCTCTAGATTGGTACGGTATGGCGCAGGGTTGGGTAGCGATGCACCGGGAATTAAGTCAATCTGATCATCAATCCCTCGAATAGGTGGTAATCCCGGTGGCACATCTTGTGGAAAGACCTCAGCAAACTCCTGCAAGATTATAGTGACAGCAGGAGGCAAAGAGGGAGGCATGTTCTTGAATGAAAATAACACCTCTTTGCATACAAAAGCATAGCAAACAGATGTAGTAACATCCAACTCAGTAATATCATATTTAGTGGCAAGTAAACAACCACTCTTCAGTTTTATTTCAGATGCAACACTAGATGATTGTTTATTAGGCTTATTATGTTTCTCAAATTCCTTTGCCACAATCTGATTTTCACTCTCACTTTGCTTCTGATGCAACACCTTCGGACTTGTAGTTTGACTTGGATTCTACTGCAGCATCAGATTGTTTCGTAAATATCTCCACGCTCCGGATGAATTTGAAGGTGAATTAAATTGGGCTGGAAAGTGCACGAAATCTACTTTCGAACAAAAAATAATCACCCAATTCGGAGTGTGGATGAAAACGTTGTTGATGTTTTGAGGCAGGTATGTCTATGTAGTCTGAATTTGTGTCCAGAATGTGAGAGACTAGGACTCTATCTTCTATTGGGCCAAAAGTGATGTGGGAGAACTTCTTCAACATCACCTAATCATTTTCTTCGAAGTGATAGGATCGCTTGAACAACACCTAATCATTTTATCTTCGATTGTGTTCTCACATGATTTGTAAAAATGTTCAGCAATTCTACATTTAGCCATGAAATAAAAATAGGAGAAGTATTTTTGTTCCGGATAACATAAATAAATTATTGCATAATTCTTATAAGAAATCACCTCACAAATATGCATGTATGCAATATTTTTGGTTGTATTAAAGGTAGACATGTCCACATCATCCTTCCCTTTTTTAAAACAAAGCCGTCCTCGGCGTTGCTTAATATGAAATGTGGCTAACAAAAGAGAAAAGGTGTACACATTGTATATGTATATGTCATCCATTTTTATTGATCTCAGTTGTGACATATATATACAACGTCACTCATCAAATGTCATGAAATATAAAACCAAAAGATTATCCCAAGACTTCAGAGGCATGAATATATTGCAACTCAGTTTGCACATATAAGTGAAGCTCTTATTCATATCAAAAGGTTGGCATGCTATCTACTTCCCACCCGCATAACCCTCATAGGAAGGTAGGGTCATGCTCAGTGCAAGTATCAACGGGTAAAAGTATCGGAGACAACCCATGAAGGTGGTCACCATAGCATCATGGTCAACCTATGAAAAGTAAAGTGCTATATGCCATGCAATAAAATGGTTTCTTAGACATGGCTAAAGGGCTTATTGCCTGGCTCAACAAAGTCTTCGAGGTCTTCAAAGTCTTCTGGTCCAATTCCCTCGTCAACAACGCAATCTATCATTGCAATATTAACGGAAAAAAATAAGAACGCAGCAAAAACAGAGAAAATAATCCACTTCTAAAATGTTAAGCTACTTTGTAAAATACCATACTAAAAACTAAAAATATTTGTCTCTGGTTTTGAAGTGAAAAAGTCTTGAAAACTATTTTAACAGAGATTTGAAATAGTCAAAACTAGGTTTTAATTAAAACCAGTATATAAAACATTTTTCAAAAAGTGCACAAGTGGCATCATTAAATTCTACAGAATATTACAAGATTTTAGGTGGAAGAATATTTGGACTTGAAAAGATATTAAATTTTGTGGGATTTTTGCAAAAACAGAAAGAAAAAGAAAAGGAAAAGGGCCAAAGTGCCACCGGGTCAGAAGCGGCTGGCCGAGCCAGCCCAGCTAGCGAAGCCAGCACAAGCGAGGCGCGGCGCACACTCCACTAGGTTTGAACCTGACGCGCGGGGCCTAGTGGTCAGCGACTGAGAGGAGGAGAGAGGGCGAGGTAGAGGCCGACAGGTGGGGTCCCCCTGTCGGGACCATCGTCCACCTCTGGACCGAGGGAGGCGGAGCTCACCGGCGTCAGCGCTGTCCACGGCGAGGGATGATGAGTGCAGGAATGGGTTCCTCTCGCTCCCGCCTTTAGGGTGGAGGTGGTCAGAGCTACAGGGGTGGTCGGGGTCGCCGGCGACAAGGAGGCCGCGGCGTAGGGCTTCGGGCCGAGCTCAAAGTTGATGAATCCGACTGCAAAACAAGCAGTTGAGAGGGGGGGTCGCATCTGAGGAGCAAGGTAGGGCTAGAGGAAGAAGAAATAGGGCCGGGGCGGAGCCCTACCATGAGATCGACGGCGGCCCGAGCTGGCGGCACCGAGCTCGATTCCGAGCACTGGGGCTCTGAGGGGTCGAGTAGGAGGTGCGGTGTGTCGATTGGGGAGAAGAGAGAGCTTGTGGCCTTTTATAGGTGGGCATGAGTCCACCGAACGTAGGTGCGCTGGCGAGCTCGTGGCCGAGGCCAGATGGCACAGGAGGAGACACAGGTGCGTCTGGGGAGCTTGTGGGCTTGGTCTTGGTCCAGGGGAGGGAAGAAAGGGAGAGAGGAGTGCACACGTGCGAGGTCGCTGGTTGGCCGAAACGGGCGGCATCTGGCACGCGCTGCAGGGCACCTTGAAAAGAGAGGGAGGAGGGGCCGTTATCCTAGCGTCTTGCGGATGTCGAGACGCGGCTTCTGGCGCGTGAGGGGGATCCGAGGTGGTCGGGGACGCAGGGTCAACCCTCTAGAGCGCGGCTGCGCACTCCAGAGCGCAACTTTGGCTGGCATGCCAGAGCTTTTGACGTGCTCTGGCGTGTCCACTTGTGTCCACCTGCGTTAGGGGGAAGTAAACAATGGGAAAGTGGCTTTGGATGCCCTGGAGTACCCATGAGTAAGAGAGAGAAGTGAGAGAGGAGAGAAAAGATGTTGTCCAGAGAGGGAAATGTGGTTTTTACCCCATGCAATCATGCTCTCTGGCGCCAGGAACTTTACTGGAGGTGGGGAGGGATTGCATGGTGTTGTGGTAAAAAGATGAGGTGAAGGAGAATAGTAGAAGGGGTTAGAATGTGGTTTCTACCAAATCACCAGAAGGTGTTTGATGTGTGTTTGGGCAAGATAAGCCTTCCCACTTGCATTGAGATTTAACAGGATCAAATGGGGAGTAAAAATATGGTCAATCACCAAGTTTGAGCTCCATTAAAAGAGTTTGCCATGTAAACTTGTTAAACCCTAGAAATCAACAGAGTCAGGTTTTTGTAGATCTAGCCATGCAGTTCTATTCTCCTAAATGGACCACTTGGTGTAGTAGCATTATTTAGGGATTAGAACCTATCCACAAAGCTTGGGGTCAATTGGGAATACTTGGCAATACAAAGTTGCTCGAATTTCGTTCTGGACAGAGGGTTTTTTGGAATATTTTGGTGAATCAAAACATTGAGGATTGAGATGAAACTTTGCATGATCATCACATATATCATGTGACATGCTAGAATTTTCCTGGAATTATTTCAGAATATTTCTTATAGAAATATTTCAAAAGCTTGAAACAGACAGAAAGGGTTTTGGAGGGTTTTATCCAATATTTTGAACATGACCATGTGTTGAAACTCATATATATGGAAAATATATGTCCACTGAGTTTCCCTAAATTTTCTCAAATATTTTCAAAGCATAAAAATAATTTTTCCCTATGAAAGACCATTTCTGGCCTTAAATAAAAGCCTTTAAATAAAATAGGAAAGTAATATTTGAAATTAATTTTTGGTGGTTTTGGGAAGTCTTATATATAGTGGGTTCCAAATATACTCTTTAGTGCAAAACATTCCACCCAATTTGAGGACTGCTAGTACAAACCTCATTTCTGGGGGTTTTGAAAAACGTAATTTGAATAAATCATTTTTGGCCAAAATAATATTTGATAAAAATATTTTTAGGTACTATATACATGGCATCATCATTGGGCAATGGTTTTGGATTAAGAAGATGATCATACAGAGAAGAAGATTTTTTGTGAATTAAAACACAATCAAACATTCAAGCAAAAAGCACTCAAGTCAATCATCACAAGCAAGCAAAAGTTTTAAATGGGTCCAAATTTTATTAAAAATCATAGTCATAGCAACGTGATACAACACAGGGTGTGATAGACCTACCCCCCTTACAAGAATCTCGTCCCCGAGATTCCTAGGCTAAGTGCTAAAAAGATAAGGGAACTCTGATCTAAGGTAGTCTTCACACTCCCAGGTTGATTCTGCTTCAGTGTGGTTGCTCCATTGGACCTTGAAGTATTTGATGGTGCGGCTTTGGGTGCAACATTCAACTTCATCCAAAATGTGAACTGGCCTCTCACGATAAGTGAGGTCGGGCTGAAGGTCGATGGCTTGATGATCGATGTCCTTGTAGAGGTCGGGGCGGTTGGGAACTTGGAGACACTTCTGGAGCTGCGACACATGGAAGACGTTGTGCACATCTGATAGCTCGGAAGGTAGTTCTAGCTGGTACGCGACTTCTCCTTGTCTGTCGGTGATCCTGAAGGGGCCTATATGTCTGGGCGCGAGCTTCCCCTTGATGTGGAAACGCTTGGTTCCTTTGAGAGGCGTGACTCGGAGATAAACATAGTCTCCAACACGGAAACTCATGTCTCGGAGGTGTGAGTCGGCGTAGCTCTTCTATCTAGACTTGGCAGTTTCCAGACGTTCTCTGACAAGTTGAACTTGCTCTTCTGCATCGCGGAGGATATCTTCTCCAAAGACTAATCCTTCTCCGGTTTATGACCAGTTGAGGGGAGTATGACACTTGCGTCCATACAATACCTCAAATGGCGCCATCTACAAACTGGACTGATAGCTGTTGTTGTAGGAGAACTCGGCAAACGGCAAGCAGTCTTCCCATTTGGCTCCGTATGCCAAAACACAAGCATGGAGCATATACTTGAGTATCTAATTTACTCGTTCTATCTGTCCTCCTGTCTGAGGGTGAAAAGCAGTGCTGAAAGATAGCTTGATTCCCAAGGCTTCCTAGAATCTATTCCAGAACCTTGAGGTAAACTGGGTTCCTCGATCTGACACGATCTCCTTTGGAACTCCATGGAGGCTCACGATCCGGTTGATGTATAGGTTGGCCAGTTGGTTCCCATTGTAGGTGGTCTTGACGGGAATGAAGTGGGCTACCTTGGTCAGGTGATCGACAATGACCCAAATGGAATCATGTCCCTTGCTTGACCTGGGTAATCCGGTGATGAAGTCCATCCCGACTTTGTCCCACTTCCACTCAGGCACTTTGAGAGGTTTACCATCTTGTAATAACACACCTCCTAATCCAATTCCACTAGCATCACATTCAAGCTCAAAAGTCTTATTAAAATCAGGAAGTTGGAGTAATGGAGCATGTGTTAACTTATCTTTCAATACCGTGAAGGCTTCTTCCTATGCGGTACCCCAAACGTAAGGCACATCCTTCTTTTTGAAGCTCGTTGAGAGGTGCAGCAATGGTGCGGAAATCCCTCACAAAACGCCTATAGAAACCAGCGACGCCAAGAAAACACCTAACTTGTGTGAGCGTTTTGGGCTGTGGCAAACTCTCAATAGCTTCAATCTTGGCTTTATCAACTTCAATTCCCTGTGGAGTAACAACATAGCCAAGAAAAGATACTCGGTCGGTGCAAAAAGTACACTTCCCAAGGTTACCAAACAAGCGTGCATCACATAGAGCAATAAAAACAGCACGTAAATGTTCCAAGTGTTCCTCCAAAGATCTATTATAAATCGGTATATCATCAAAATAGACTACCACAAATCATCCAATGAAAGCACGTAAAACCTCGTTCATTAATCTCATGAAAGTACTAGGTGCATTAGGTAACCCAAAAGGCATGACTAACCACTCATATAAACCAAACTTAGTTTTAAATGTTGTTTTCCATTCATCTCCCAATTTCATACGAATTTGATGGTATCCACTACGCAAATCAACTTTGGAGAAAATTGTAGAGCCACTTAATTCATCAAGCATTTCATCTAGCCTAGGAATACGATGATGATAATGAATATTAATATTATTAATACCTCTACAATCCACAGACATTCGCGATGTTCCATCCTTTTTTAGCACTAGAATAATAGGAACAACACAAGGACTAAGGGATTCGCATATATAACCTTTGTCGAGCAGCTCTTGTACTTGACGCATAATCTCCTTCGTCTCCTCTAGATTGGTACGGTATGGCGCAGGGTTGGGTAGCGATGCACCGGGAATTAAGTCAATCTGATCATCAATCCCTCGAATAGGTGGTAATCCCGGTGGCACATCTTGTGGAAAGACCTCAGCAAACTCCTGCAAGATTATAGTGACAGCAGGAGGCAAAGAGGGAGGCATGTTCTTGAATGAAAATAACACCTCTTTGCATACAAAAGCATAGCAAACAGATGTAATAACATCCAACTCAGTAATATCATATTTAGTGGCAAGTAAACAACCACTCTTCAGTTTTATTTCAGATGCAACACTAGATGATTGTTTATTAGGCTTATTATGTTTCTCAAATTCCTTTGCCACAATCTGATTTTCACTCTCACTTTGCTTCTGATGCAACACCTTTGGACTTGTAGTTTGACTTGGATTCTACTGCACCGTCAGATTGTTTCCTAAATATCTCCACGCTCGGGATGAATTTGAAGGTGAATTAAATTGGGCTGGAAAGTGCACGAAATCTACTTTCGAACAAAAAATAATCACCCAATTCGGAGTGTGGATGAAAACGTTGTTGATGTTTTGAGACAGGTATGTCTATGTAGTCTGAATTTGTGTCCAGAATGTGAGAGACTAGGACTCTATCTTCTATTGGGCCAAAAGTGATGTGGGAGAACTTCTTCAACATCACCTAATCATTTTCTTCGAAGTGATAGGATCACTTGAACAACACCTAATCATTTTATCTTCGATTGTGTTCACACATGATTTGTAAAAATGTTCAGCAATTCTACATTTAGCCATGAAATAAAAATAGGTGAAGTATTTTTGTTCTGGATAACATAAATAAATTATTGCATAATTCTTATAAGAAATCACCTCACAAATATGCATGTATGCAATATTTTTGGTTGTATTCAAGGTAGACATGTCCACATCATCCTCCCCTTTTTGAAAACAAAGCCGTCCTCGGCGTTGCTTAATATGAAATGTGGCTAACAAAAGAGAAAAGGTGTACACATTGTATATGTATATGTCATCCATTTTTATTGATCTCAGTTGTGACATATATATACAACGTCACTCATCAAATGTCATGAAATATAAAACCAAAAGATTATCCCAAGACTTCAGAGGAGAGAATATATTGCAACTCAGTTTGCACATATAAGTGAAGCTCTTATTCATATCAAAAGGTTGGCATCCTATCTACTTCCCACCCGCATAACCCTCATAGGAAGGTAGGGTCATGCTCAGTGCAAGTATCAACGGGTAAAAGTATCGGAGACAACCCATGAAGGTGGTCACCATAGCATCATGGTCAACCTATGAAAAGTAAAGTGCTATATGCCATGCAATAAAATGGTTTCTTAGACATGGCTAAAGGGCTTATTGCCTGGCTCAACAAAGTCTTTGAGGTCTTCAAAGTCTTCTAGTCCAATTCCCTCGTCAACAACGCAATCTATCGTTGCAATATTAACGGAAAAAAATAAGAACGCAGCAAAAACAGAGAAAATAATCCACTTCTAAAATGTTAAGCTACTTTGTAAAATACCATACTAAAAACTAAAAATATTTTTCTCTGGTTTTGAAGTGAAAAAGGTCTTGAAAACTATTTCAACAGAGATTTGAAATAGTCAAAATTAGGTTTTAATTAAAACCAGTACATAAAACATTTTTCAGAAAGTGCACAAGTGGCATCATTAAATTCTACAGAATATTACAAGATTTTAGGTGGAAGAATATTTGGACTTGAACAGATATTAAATTTTGTGGGATTTTTGCAAAAACAGAAAGAATAAGAAAAGGAAAAGGGCCAAAGTGCCACCGGGTCAGAAGCGGCTGGCCGAGCCAGCCCAGCTAGCGAAGCCAGCACAAGCGAGGCGCGGCGCGCATTCCACTAGGTTTGAACCTGACGCGCGGGGCCTAGTGGCCAGCGACTGAGAGGAGGAGAGAGGGCGAGGTAGAGGCCGACAGGTGGGGTCCCCCAGTCGGGACCATCGTCCACCTCTGGACCGAGGGAGGCGGAGCTCACCGGCGTCAGCTCCGTCCACGGCGAGGGATGCTGAGTGCAGGAATGGGTTCCTCTCGCTCCTGTCTTTAGGGTGGAGGTGGTCAGAGCTACAGGGGTGGTCGGGGTCGCCGGCGACAAGGAGGCCGCGGCGTAGGGCTTCGGGCCGAGCTCAAAGTCGATGAATCCGACTGCAAAACAAGCAGTTGAGAGGGGGGGTCGCATCTGAGGAGCAAGGTAGGGCTAGAGGAAGAAGAAATAGGGCCGGGGCGGAGCCCTACCGTGAGATCGACGGCGGCCCGAGCCGGCGGCGCCGAGCTCGATTCCGAGCACTGGGGCTCTGAGGGGTGGAGTAGGAGGTGCGGTGTGTCGATTGGGGAGAAGAGAGCTAGCAGAGAGGAGAGAGGGGCTCCGGTGGCCTTTTATAGGTGGGCATGAGTCCACCGAACGCAGGTGCGCTGGCGAGCTCGTGGCCGAGGCCAGATGGCACAGGAGGAGACACAGGTGCGTCTGGGGAGCTTGTGGGCTTGGTCTTGGTCCAGGGGAGGGAAGAAAGGGAGAGAGGAGCGCACGCGTGCGACGTCGCTGGTTGGCCGAAACGGGCGGCATCTGGCACGTGCTGCAGGGCACCTTGAAAAGAGAGGGAGGAGGGGCCGTTATCCTGGCGTCTTGCGGATGTCGAGACGCGGCTTTTGGCGCGTGAGGGGGATCCGAGGTGGTCGGGGACGCGGGGTCAACCCTCTAGAGCGCGGCTGCGCACTCCAGAGCGCGACTTTGGCCGGCATGCCAGAGCTTTTGACGTGCTCTGGCGTGTCCACTTGCATCCACCTGCTGTACGGGGAAGTAAACAATGGGAAAGTGGCTTTGGATGCCCTGGAGTACCGATGAGTAAGAGAGAGAAGTGAGAGAGGAGAGAAAAGATGTTGTCCAGAGAGGGAAATGTGGTTTTTACCCCATGCAATCATGCTCTCTGGCGCCAGGAACTTTACTGGAGGTGGGGAGGGATTGCATGGTGTTGTGGTAAAAAGATGAGGTGAAGGAGAATAGTGGAAGGGGTTAGAATGTGGTTTCTACCAAATCACCAGAAGGTGTTTGATGTGTGTTTGGGCAAGATAAGCCTTCCCACTTGCATTAAGATTTAACAGGATCAAATGGGGAGTAAAAATATGGTCGATCACCAAGTTTGAGCTCCATTGAAAGAGTTTGCCATGTAAACTTGTTAAACCCTAGAAATCAACAGAGTCAGGTTTTTGTAGATCTAGCCATGCAATTCTATTCTCCTAAATGCACCACTTGGTGTAGTAGCTTTATTTAGGGATTAGAACCTATCCACAAAGCTTGGGGTCAATTGGGAATACTTGGCAATACAAAGTTGCTCGAATTTCGTTCTGGACAGAGGGTTTTTTGGAATATTTTGGTGAATCAAAACATTAAGGATTGAGATGAAACTTTGCATGATCATCACATATATCATGTGACATGCTAGAATTTTCCTGGAATTATTTCAGAATATTTCTTATAGAAATATTTCAAAAGCTTGAAACAGACAGAAAGGGTTTTGGAGGGTTTTATCCAATATTTTGAACATGACCATGTGTTGAAACTCATATATATGGAAAATATATGTCCACTGAGTTTCCCTAAATTTTCTCAAATATTTTCAAAGCATAAAAATAATTTTTCCCTATGAAAGACCATTTCTGGCCTTAAATAAAAGCCTTTAAATAAAATAGGAAAGTAATATTTGAAATTAATTTTTGGTGGTTTTGGGAAGTCTTATATATAGTGGGTTCCAAATATACTCTTTGGTGCAAAACATTCCACCCAATTTGAGGACTGCTAGTACAAACCTCATTTCTGGGGGTTTTGAAAAACGTAATTTGAATAAATCATTTTTGGCCAAAATAATATTTGATAAAAATATTTTTAGGTACTATATACATGGCATCATCATTGGGCAATGGTTTTGGATTAAGAAGATGATCATACAGAGAAGAAGATTTTTTGTGAATTAAAACACAATCAAACATTCAAGCAAAAAGCACTCAAGTCAATCATCACAAGCAAGCAAAAGTTTTAAATGGGTCCAAATTTTATTAAAAATCATAGTCATAGCAACGTGATACAACACAGGGTGTGATAGACCTACCCCCCTTACAAGAATCTCGTCCCCGAGATTCCTAGGCTAAGTGCTAAAAAGATAAGGGAACTCTGATCTAAGGTAGTCTTCACACTCCCAGGTTGCTTCTGCTTCAGTGTGGTTGCTCCATTGGACCATGAAGTATTTGATGGTGCGGCTTTGGGTGCAACATTCAACTTCATCCAAAATGTGAACTGGCCTCTCACGATAAGTGAGGTCGGGCTGAAGGTCGATGGCTTGATGATCGATGTCCTTGTAGAGGTCGGGGCGGTTGGGAACTTGGAGACACTTCTGGAGCTGTGACACATGGAAGACGTTGTGCACATGTGATAGCTTGGAAGGTAGTTCTAGCTGGTACGCAACTTCTCCTTGTCTGTCGGTGATCCTGAAGGGGCCTATATGTCTTGGCGCGAGCTTCCCCTTGATGTGGAAACGCTTGGTTCCTTTGAGAGGCGTGACTCGGAGATAAACATAGTCTCCAACACAGAAACTCATGTCTCGGAGGTGTGAGTCGGCGTAGCTCTTCTATCTAGACTTGGCGGTTTCCAGACGTTCTCTGACAAGTTGAACTTGCTCTTCTGCTTCGCGGAGGATATCTTCTCCAAAGACTAATCCTTCTCCGGTTTATGACCAGTTGAGGGGAGTATGACACTTGCGTCCATACAATACCTCAAATGGCGCCATCTACAAACTGGACTGATAGCTGTTGTTGTAGGAGAACTCGGCAAACGGCAAGCAGTCTTCCGATTTGGCTCCGTATGCCAAAACACAAGCATGGAGGATATACTTGAGTATCTAATTTACTCGTTCTATCTGTCCTCCTGTCTGAGGGTGAAAAGCAGTGCTGAAAGATAGCTTGATTCCCAAGGCTTCCTAGAATCTATTCCAGAACCTTGAGGTAAACTGGGTTCCTCGGTCTGACACGATCTCCTTTGGAACTCCATGGAGGCTAACGATCCGGTTGATGTAGAGGTTGGCCAGTTGGTTCCCATTGTAGGTGGTCTTGACGGGAATGAAGTGGGCTACCTTGGTCAGGTGATTGACAATGACCCAAATGGAATCATGTCCCTTGCTTGACCTGGGTAATCCGGTGATGAAGTCCATCCCGACTTTGTCCCACTTCCACTCAAGCACTTTGAGAGGTTTACCATCTTGTAATAACACACCTCCTAATCCAATTCCACTAGCATCACATTCAAGCTCAAAAGTCTTATTAAAATCAGGAAGTTGGAGTAATGGAGCATGTGTTAACTTATCTTTCAATACCGTGAAGGCTTCTTCCTATGCGGTACCCCAAACGTAAGGCACATCCTTCTTTTTGAAGCTCGTTGAGAGGTGCAGCAATGGTGCGGAAATCCCTCACAAAACGCCTATAGAAACCAGCGACGCCAAGAAAACACCTAACTTGTGTGAGCGTTTTGCGCTGTGGCGAACTCTCAATAGCTTCAATCTTGGCTTTATCTACTTCAATTCCCTGTGGAGTAACAACATAGCCAAGAAAAGATACTCGGTCGGTGCAAAAAGTACACTTCCCAAGGTTACCAAACAAGCGTGCATCACGTAGAGCAGTAAAAACAGCAAATAAATGTTCCAAGTGTTCCTCCAAAGATCTATTATAAATCGGTATATCATCAAAATAGACTACCACAAATCATCCAATGAAAGCACGTAAAACCTCGTTCATTAATCTCATGAAAGTACTAGGTGCATTAGGTAACCCAAAAGGCATGACTAACCACTCATATAAACCAAACTTAGTTTTAAATGTTGTTTTCCATTCATCTCCCAATTTCATACGAATTTGATGGTATCCACTACGCAAATCAACTTTGGAGAAAATTGTAGAGCCACTTAATTCATCAAGCATTTCATCTAGCCTAGGAATACGATGATGATAATGAATATTAATATTATTAATACCTCTACAATCCACAGACATTCGCGATGTTCCATCCTTTTTTAGCACTAGAATAATAGGAACAACACAAGGACTAAGGGATTCGCATATATAACCTTTGTCGAGCAGCTCTTGTACTTGACGCATAATCTCCTTCGTCTCCTCTAGATTGGTACGGTATGGCGCAGGGTTGGGTAGCGATGCACCGGGAATTAAGTCAATCTGATCATCAATCCCTCGAATAGGTGGTAATCCCGGTGGCACGTCTTGTGGAAAGACCTCAACAAACTCCTGCAAGATTATAGTGACAGCAGGAGGCAAAGAGGGAGGCATGTTCTTGAATGAAAATAACACCTCTTTGCATACAAAAGCATAGCAAACAGATGTAATAACATCCAACTTAGTAATATCATATTTAGTGGCAAGTAAACAACCACTCTTCAGTTTTATTTCAGATGCAACACTAGATGATTGTTTATTAGGCTTATTATGTTTCTCAAATTCCTTTGCCACAATCTGATTTTCACTCTCACTTTGCTTCTGATGCAACACCTTCGGACTTGTAGTTTGACTTGGATTCTACTGCACCATCAGATTGTTTCGTAAATATCTCCACGCTCCAGATGAATTTGAAGGTGAATTAAATTGGGCTGGAAAGTGCACGAAATCTACTTTCGAACAAAAAATAATCACCCAATTCGGAGTGTGGATGAAAACGTTGTTGATGTTTTGAGACAGGTATGTCTATGTAGTCTGAATTTGTGTCCAGAATGTGAGAGACTAGGACTCTATCTTCTATTGGGCCAAAAGTGATGTGGGAGAACTTCTTCAACATCACCTAATCATTTTCTTCGAAGTGATAGGATCACTTGAACAACACCTAATCATTTTATCTTCGATTGTGTTCACACATGATTTGTAAAAATGTTCAGCAATTCTACATTTAGCCATGAAATAAAAATAGGTGAAGTATTTTTGTTCCGGATAACATAAATAAATTATTGCATAATTCTTATAAGAAATCACCTCACAAATATGCATGTATGCAATATTTTTGGTTTATTCAAGGTAGACATGTCCACATCATCCTCCCCTTTTTGAAAACAAAGCCGTCCTCGGTGTTGCTTAATATGAAATGTGGCTAACAAAAGAGAAAAGGTGTACACATTGTATATGTATATGTCATCCATTTTTATTGATCTCAGTTGTGACATATACATACAAAGGCACTCATCAAATGTCATGAAATATAAAGCCAAAAGATTATCCCAAGACTTCAGAGGATAGAATATATTGCAACTCAGTTTGCACATATAAGTGAAGCTCTTATTCATATCAAAAGGTTGGCATCCTATCTACTTCCCACCCGCAAAACCCTCATAGGAAGGTAGGGTCATGCTCAGTGCAAGTATCAATGGGTAAAAGTATCGGAGACAACCCATGAAGGTGGTCACCATAGCATCATGGTCAACCTATGAAAAGTAAAGTGCTATATGCCATGCAATAAAATGGTTTCTTAGACATGGATAAAGGGCTTATTGCCTGGCTCAACAAAGTCTTTGAGGTCTTCAAAGTCTTCTGGTCCAATTCCCTCGTCAACAACGCAATATATCGTTGCAATATTAACGGAAAAAAATAAGAACGCAGCAAAAACAGAGAAAATAATCCACTTGTAAAATGTTAAGCTACTTTGTAAAATACCATACTAAAAACTAAAAATATTTTTCTCTGGTTTTGAAGTGAAAAAGGTCTTGAAAACTATTTTAACAGAGATTTGAAATAGTCAAAACTAGGTTTTAATTAAAACCAGTACATAAAACATTTTTCAGAAAGTGCACAAGTGGCATCATTAAATTCTACAGAATATTACAAGATTTTAGGTGGAAGAATATTTGGACTTGAACAGATATTAAATTTTGTGGGATTTTTGCAAAAACAGAAAGAAAAAGAAAAGGAAAAGGGCCAAAGTGCCACCGGGTCAGAAGCGGCTGGCCGAGCCAGCCCAGCTAGCGAAGCCAGCACAAGCGAGGCGCGGCGCGCCCTCCACTAGGTTTGAACCTGACGTGCAGGGCCTAGTGGCCAGCGACTGAGAGGAGGAGAGAGGGCGAGGTAGAGGCCGACAGGTGGGGTCCCCCTGTCGGGACCATCGTCCACCTCTGGACCGAGGGAGGCTGAGCTCACCGGCGTCAGCGCCGTCCACGGCGAGGGATGATGTGTGCAGGAATGGGTTCCTCTCACTCCTGTCTTTAGGGTGGAGGTGGTCAGAGCTACAAGGGTGGTCGGGGTCGCCGGCGACAAGGAGGCCGCGGCGTAGGGCTTCGGGCCGAGCTCAAAGTCGATGAATCCGACTGCAAAACAAGCAGTTGAGAGGGGGGGTCGCATCTGAGGAGCAAGGTAGGGCTAGAGGAAGAAGAAATAGGGCCGGGGCGGAGCCCTTCCGTGAGATCGACGGCGGCCCGAGCCGGCGGCGCCGAGCTCGATTCCGAGCACTGGGGCTCTGAGGGGTGGAGTAGGAGGTGCGGTGTGTCGATTGGGGAGAAGATAGCTAGCAGAGAGGAGAGAGGGGCTCGGGTGGCCTTTTATAGGTGGGCATGAGTCCATCGAACGCAGGTGCGCTGGCGAGCTCGTGGCCGAGGCCAGATGGCACAGGAGGAGACACAGGTGCGTCTGGGGAGCTTGTGTGCTTGGTCTTGGTCCAGGGGAGGGAAGAAAGGGAGAGAGGAGCGCACGCGTGCGAGGTCGCTGGTTGGCCGAAACGGGCGGCATCTGGCACGCGCTGCAGGGCACCTTGAAAAGAGAGGGAGGAGGGGCCGTTATCCTGGCGTCTTGCGGATGTCGAGACGCGGCTTCTGGCGCGTGAGGGGGATCCGAGGTGGTCGGGGACGCGGGGTCAACCCTCTAGAGAGTGGCTGCGCACTCCAGAGCGCGACTTTGGCCGGCATGCCAGAGCTTTTGACGTGCTCTGGCGTGTCCACTTGCATCCACCTGCTGTACGGGGAAGTAAACAATGGGAAAGTGGCTTTGGATGCCCTGGAGTACCCATGAGTAAGAGAGAGAAGTGAGAGAGGAGAGAAAAGATGTTGTCCAGAGAGGGAAATGTGGTTTTTACCCCATGCAATCATGCTCTCTGGCGCCAGGAACTTTACTGGAGGTGGGGAGGGATTGCATGGTGTTGTGGTAAAAAGATGAGGTGAAGGAGAATAGTGGAAGGGGTTAGAATGTGGTTTCTACCAAATCACCAGAAGGTGTTTGATGTGTGTTTGGGCAAGATAAGCCTTCCCACTTGCATTGAGATTTAACAGGATCAAATGGGGAGTAAAAATATGGTCGATCACCAAGTTTGAGCTCCATTGAAAGAGTTTGCCATGTAAACTTGTTAAACCCTAGAAATCAACAGAGTCAGGTTTTTGTAGATCTAGCCATGCAATTCTATTCTCCTAAATGCACCACTTGGTGTAGTAGCATTATTTAGGGATTAGAACCTATCCACAAAGCTTGGGGTCAATTGGGAATACTTGGCTATACAAAGTTGCTCGAATTTCGTTCTGGACAGAGGGTTTTTTGGAATATTTTGGTGAATCAAAACATTGAGGATTGAGATGAAACTTTGCATGATCATCACAGATATCATGTGACATGCTAGAATTTTCCTGGAATTATCTCAGAATATTTCTTATAGAAATATTTCAAAAGCTTGAAACAGACAGAAAGGGTTTTGGAGGGTTTTATCCAATATTTTCAACATGACCATGTGTCGAAACTCATATATATGGAAAATATATGTCCACTGATTTTCCCTAATTTTTCTCAAATATTTTCAAAGCATAAAAATAATTTTTCCCTATGAAAGACCACTTCTGGCCTTAAATAAAAGCCTTTAAATAAAATAGGAAAGTAATATTTGAAATTATTTTTTGGTGGTTTTGGGAAGTCTTATATATAGTGGGTTCCAAATATACTCTTTGGTGCAAAACATTCCACCCAATTTGAGGACTGCTAGTACAAACCTCATTTCAGGGGGTTTTGAAAACCTAATTTGAATAAATCATTTTTGGCCAAAATAATATTTGATAAAAATATTTTTAGGTACTATATACATGGCATCATCATTGGGCAATGGTTTTGGATTAAGAAGATGATCATACAGAGAAGAAGATTTTTTGTGAATTAAAACACAATCAAACATTCAAGCAAAAAGCACTCAAGTCAATCATCACAAGCAAGCAAAAGTTTTAAATGGGTCCAAATTTTATTAAAAATCATAGTCATAGCAACGTGATACAATACAGGGTGTGATAGACCTACCCCCCTTACAAGAATCTCGTCCCCGAGATTCCTAGGCTAAGTGCTAAAAATATAAGGGAACTCTGATCTAAGGTAGTCTTCACACTCCCAGGTTGCTTCTACTTCAGTGTGGTTGCTCCATTGGACCTTGAAGTATTTGATGGTGTGGCTTTGGGTGCAACATTCAACTTCATCCAAAATGTGAACTGGCCTCTCACGATAAGTGAGGTCGGGCTGAAGGTCGATGGCTTGATGATCGATGTCCTTGTAGAGGTCGGGGCGGTTGGGAACTTGGAGACACTTCTGGAGCTGCGACACATGGAAGACGTTGTGCACATCTGATAGCTCGGAAGATAGTTCTAGCTGGTACGCAACTTCTCCTTGTCTGTCGGTGATCCTGAAGGGGCCTATATGTCTTGGCGCGAGCTTCCCCTTGATGTGGAAACGCTTGGTTCCTTTGAGAGGCATGACTCGGAGATAAACATAGTCTCCAACACGGAAACTCATGTCTCGGAGGTGTGAGTCGGCGTAGCTCTTCTATCTAGACTTGGCGGTTTCCAGACGTTCTCTGACAAGTTGAACTTGCTCTTCTGCTTCGCGGAGGATATCTTCTCTAAAGACTAATCCTTCTCCGGTTTATGACCAGTTGAGGGGAGTATGACACTTGCATCCATACAATACCTCAAATGGCGCCATCTACAAACTGGACTGATAGCTGTTGTTGTAGGAGAACTCGGCAAACGGCAAGCAGTCTTCCCATTTGGCTCCGTATGCCAAAACACAAGCATGGAGCATATACTTGAGTATCTAATTTACTCGTTCTATCTGTCCTCCTGTCTGAGGGTGAAAAGCAGTGCTGAAAGATAGCTTGATTCCCAAGGCTTCCTAGAATCTATTCCAGAACCTTGAGGTAAACTGGGTTCCTCGGTCTGACACGATCTCCTTTGGAACTCCATGGAGGCTCACGATCCGGTTGATGTAGAGGTTGGCCAGTTGGTTCCCATTGTAGGTGGTCTTGACGGGAATGAAGTGGGCTACCTTGGTCAGGTGATCGACAATGACCCAAATGGAATCATGTCCCTTGCTTGACCTGGGTAATCCGGTGATGAAGTCCATCCCGACTTTGTCCCACTTCCACTCAGGCACTTTGAGAGGTTTACCATCTTGTAATAACACACCTCCTAATCCAATTCCACTAGCATCACATTCAAGCTCAAAAGTCTTATTAAAATCAGGAAGTTGGAGTAATGGAGCATGTGTTAACTTATCTTTCAATACCGTGAAGGCTTCTTCCTATGCGGTACCCCAAACGTAAGGCACATCCTTCTTTTTGAAGCTCGTTGAGAGGTGCAGCAATGGTGCGGAAATCCCTCACAAAACGCCTATAGAAACCAGCGACGCCAAGAAAACACCTAACTTGTGTGAGCGTTTTGCGCTGTGGCGAACTCTCAATAGCTTCAATCTTGGCTTTATCTACTTCAATTCCCTGTGGAGTAACAACATAGCCAAGAAAAGATACTCGGTCGGTGCAAAAAGTACACTTCCCAAGGTTACCAAACAAGCGTGCATCACGTAGAGCAATAAAAACAGCACATAAATGTTCCAAGTGTTCCTCCAAAGATGTATTATAAATCGGTATATCATCAAAATAGACTACCACAAATCATCCAATGAAAGCACGTAAAACCTCGTTCATTAATCTCATGAAAGTACTAGGTGCATTAGGTAACCCAAAAGGCATGACTAACCACTCATATAAACCAAACTTAGTTTTAAATGTTGTTTTCCATTCATCTCCCAATTTCATACGAATTTGATGGTATCCACTACGCAAATCAACTTTGGAGAAAATTGTAGAGCCACTTAATTCATCAAGCATTTCATCTAGCCTAGGAATACGATGATGATAATGAATATTAATATTATTAATACCTCTACAATCCACAGACATTCGCGATGTTCCATCCTTTTTTAGCACTAGAATAATAGGAACAACACAAGGACTAAGGGATTCGCATATATAACCTTTGTCGAGCAGCTCTTGTACTTGACGCATAATCTCCTTCGTCTCCTCTAGATTGGTACGGTATGGCGCAGGGTTGGGTAGCGATGCACCGGGAATTAAGTCAATCTGATCATCAATCCCTCGAATAGGTGGTAATCCCGGTGGCACGTCTTGTGGAAAGACCTCAGCAAACTCCTGCAAGATTATAGTGACAGCAGGAGGCAAAGAGGGAGGCATGTTCTTGAATGAAAATAACACCTCTTTGCATACAAAAGCATAGCAAACAGATGTAATAACATCCAACTCAGTAATATCATATTTAGTGGCAAGTAAACAACCACTCTTCAGTTTTATTTCAGATGCAACACTAGATGATTGTTTATTAGGCTTATTATGTTTCTCAAATTCCTTTGCCACAATCTGATTTTCACTCTCACTTTGCTTCTGATGCAACACCTTCGGACTTGTAGTTTGACTTGGATTCTACTGCAGCATCTTGGTTCCTCCAGGATGGATGGAATACGGAGTGTCATGGGCTTCTTGCAAGATCAAATTCTTGAGCTCAACTTTGTTGGGCACGCAGATGCGAGTCCCAAACCATACAACTCCTTGCTCATCCACTAAGAATCCTGGGGCCTTGCCTTTCTTAATCTTCCTCTTGATACCCTCAATGTTGTCATGACCCTTCTTAGCTTCCTTGATATCATCCATTAAGGTAGGCCTTGCTTCAAGGTTGGCTAGGAAACTAGGTGCAACTAGTTCCAGACCAAAGCTTTCAAGCTCTTCATACAAGGCGGGTAGCCTTTCCTTAATCATAGCATGCAAGGAACAAGCCTTCCTGCTTAAGGCATCTGCTACCACATTAGCCTTTCCAGGGTGGTATTAAACACTGAGGTCGTAATTGTCGTGGTTTTCTCACGGCAGATGCCATGGGGTGGCTTATCGAGAGTGGTTGAGGCCGAAGCACGCCGACGGGCTCCGGGAGCGAGATTAGGCACAAGCGGTGATAGACACACGATGTACCCAGGTTCGTGGCCCTCTGCGGGAGGTAATACCCCTAGTCCTGCTAGTCTAGTTGGATGGGGAGAGATGTTACAATGGTGCTCCTTGAGCTGTTTGTCTGGAGGTAGAAGAAGGAGCAGCCGGCTCCTCTTCCTTGCTATGTGCGAGTGTGAGAGGGGGGCGAAGGCCTTCGTGCGTGTGTGTTCCCTTGCCCGATGCATGGGGGCTCCGGGGGGTTTTATAGGCCAACCCCCCGGCTTACAATATTCCTAAGATATTACAAGAGGGGACTCGGCTAGCAGTCTCTCCACCCGGCCAGGGGGCCCGCCGGCTGGGCCGTCTCGTCGCCCATAGGGCCCGCCGGCTGCGCGGTCCCATCGCCAGCTAGGGCCCGCCAGCCGGCTCTCCTATTGGCCCGCGCTCACCTACCGCCGCACGGGCCGTGCCGCCCGGCATCGTCTTGCGCCAGCCGGCCGAAGTCAGTGGTATGGCCGGTGACGCTATAGCCACACCGGAGCAGGTAACGGAGTGGGGGTCGCGTCTCGTCAGTGTACGCGGCCGTAGTGGGAGGGGACGGGTACCTGACCGCCCAGAGGTCAGCGGTCAAACTAGCCGCGTAGTGGCCGGGCGCGCCTGGCCGGGGGCCGGGCGGCCGGCTCCCGTTCAGCCGGCCGCGGGCCAGCCGGCCAAGGGGCTAGTCGGCTCCTTACTGCCGGTCGCGGGCCAGCCGGCAACGGGTCAGCCGGTCAGGAGGGCAGCCGGCCACTGCCTAGCCGGTCGTGTAGCTTTTCTTCGAGGAGGAGCCGGAACTACCTTCCCTTCGCATACCCAGGGGTAATAACCCCGTCAGTAGTCCCCGAAGCCGGCGGGGGCCCGCGTCCGCCTGACGAGGGGCAACCGGCGGTTTCTACCGGCCACGCCTGTCGGTCGTGCCGAACCAGCCGGGTGGCCGCGCCGGTAGTTGCCTCCGACACCTCGGGTCCCGTCGCACCGCCTCGAGCCTCATGCCGGACCGCAGCATGCCACGCGGGGCGCAATGATGCCGTGGGTCCCGCGCCTGCATCCCGATGGGTCACCTTCCCGGGCCTAGTCCGATAGGCCGTGGGCCTTGCCTCGTAGGCCTCGGGCCGCAGGCCGGGATCCTCTGTGCCTGGACGCCAGCGGCCACGGCGCACGATGCCCACGTCCCTCGGGTTTCCCGGGGGAGTGGGCGCAGTTAATCCCCACGTCCCCCGAGCGCCGCCCCGTGTTTATAAGGGGAGGGGGAGGGGCGGAGGCAGCTCACGCGGCCCTCTCCCCTTCGTCTCCATTCGTCTCCCTTCTCTCGTGCTGCTAGTTGCTTTGGTTCACGTCGCCGCGCCACCCATCTCCTTCCTCGCGCACGGCCGGCGCGGAGATGGCTGACCGACCCTCCGGCAGCTGGGATGGGTCCATCATCACCGTGGAGGACATCGCGCGCCTTCACCGCGCGCGGATGCTCCCGTCGGAGGACCGCGTCGCCGCCCGTCCGCTGGGCGGCGAGGTGGAACCCGATCCGCAGGAATGGGAGTTCGTGGTCTTCGCCTGGCATTTCTCACGCGGCTTCGGATTGCCGGTGAGCCAGTTCTGCCGCTTGTTTATGGATACGTTTGATCTTCAACTGCACCACCTTGGGCCCAACGCCATCCTCCAGTTCTCGAGGGTTACCTCGGCGTCCTCCCCTTCGTGGAGCTGTGGAGGAAGCTGTTCTACCTCAAGGGCCTGAGGAACGAGGGTGAGCCGTACGCCTGCGGGGGCGCGGTGATATGCGTCTGGGGCACTTTGTTCCCCCACATCACCCTCATTGAATCCGTCAAGGGGTGGCACCAGACTACATCCGGCTGCCGGCTTTCGTCAATGCCCCGTCGTCCGGGACCAACTGGACAGGCGACGGGCCGTTCGTGGATGTCCTTGCGGAGCTGGCCTGGCTCAAGGCCATGAGAGCCGGCGAGGGGCTGGTCGCAGCCGACTTGGTGGCCGCCTTCATCGACCACCGCGTGCTGCCTCTGCAGCACAGGCCGCACTGGATCTGCGACATGTCGGGCCGGCGGGACCCCTGCCGGCTGTCTACCTTCGACCAGGCGCCGTCCCAGGTGGCGAAGCAGGTGAACGCCATCACCAATTTCAAGCTGAAGCCAAGGATTTGGAGGTTTGGCAAGCTGCCGTACAGCCGGCATGACCTGGCGCCCCTGGTACGCCCCGCTGCGGTAATTCTCTCCCCCCTTAGTTTCTTCAGCCGGCCCTTCCCAGCTCACATATCATGCTGACCGCAGCACTCCATGCGACAGAACACGCCGGACGGCCCGCACCCCCAGGTATTCCAGGCGGAGCGCGCCGAGTCCGACCCGGAGGACTTCGAGCCGGGGGCGGAGTTGAAGAAGGGGCCGATTCCTCGGGAGAGGTCGAGGCAGACGACGTGATGGGCGACCCGGGAGCCGGCATGTCCAGAGTGGCTGGTGAGTTCCCCTCCAGACCCTCCATCAAAGATTGGACTGATGACGATGATGATGTTCGAATCCTGGTATCGCCACCCGCCGCAGCTCGGCGGGAGGCACGCGGGCGGAGCGAGGAATGGCCGGGCCGCGGCCGGACGGCCGAGGCCACCTGCCAGGGGAAGAGGCCGGCCGTGGAGCAGCCGTCGACACAGCCGCCGGCTCGCAAGAAAGTGCGAGCGGCTGCCACGAAGCCGCAGGCCCCGGCCAGGCGGGTCCTTCCCGTTGTCGCCGAGTGAGCATCTCTCTCTGAGTTCTTTCTGGTTTTTCGGGTTTGTGGGTCGGCAAGTGCCTGAGGCACCGTCTTTTGTCCGTTCCAGGAGGCCATCGAGCTCCACGACACGGAGTCGGCCGCCGGCCCAACGGACGCCGCCACCCTGCAGGCGAGGGAGCACGCGGCCACAACGCGGGAGGAGAAGAGGCGGCTCGCGGAGGTGCTAGCCACGAAGGCGGGGGCAAAGGGCGCGCCCTCGCGCTCGGGGGCCTCGAGTGGCGGGAGGCAGAGGCGGTCCGCCGACCCGGAGCGTGCGACGGACTCCGCTGCGGAGTCGACGCGGAGGTCAAGGCCTCCGTCGAGCGAGCCGCCGGAGCTGGTTGTGGAGATGTCCAGGATCCCGCCAGTGGCGGTAGTAGTCCAGCCGGCCGGAGCGACCTCCGAGCCGGTCATGGAGACGGCGCAGCGGGGGAGGCGGTGGTGACCCCTCCCACCGTCGAGCCGGCTACGGGTGGCGTGCCCGTTGCCCCGGCCGCGCCAGAGGTGGGGCCGGAGGCACCTGCTGACGGAAGGAGCGAGCCGGCCCAGCTGGCGATCGAGCCAGTCCAACAGGTGGTGGAGCCGGTTGTGCCGGTCGTGGAGGAGGCCGCGGCCGGCTCCTGAGCCTTGGTGGTCACCGTCAACCCTCCACCGGCTATTGCTACGGTGGACGCCGGGTCGAGCGGCGGGTCGAGCCGGTCGAAGAGGACCATGCTGGACGTGATCCGGGACTGGGAGGCGCCGGCCCTCGTCACGGCCGCTCCGGCCCCGCCAGCCGGCGTCCCGGCCCTCATGCCTGGGGAGCCCGGCCGCATCATGGCGTCCTGCCGTGAGGGGCTGGCTAGGTTCACGGAGGCGGCCGAGAGCAACTTTCGGCGGGTGGAGGCGGCGGTGGAGGTAAGATTCTTCTATCTTGGGTTGAATTGTCAGTGGGGGCGCGCGAGCACACCCACAGGGTGTAGTCCCCGAGATTCAGGCCGGCTGTGCGGCTGCATGGCAGCTGGGCCGGATCTAATCCTTTTTTGCTTGTCTGATCCATTGTTTCTTGGCGCGGGGCAGGCCGAGAACGCCAGGCGGCAAGCGCTTTTCAGTGAGGCGGTCCTCATCCACAACCGCGGCAAGGCAGGCTACTACTGGGTCCAGGAGGAGTTGAAGAAAGCACAAGGTACGTTTGATCCAGTGGGGGCGCGCGAGCGCACCCACTGGGTGAAGTCCCCGAGAGCCGGGCCGACTACTCGGCAGCCGGTCCGGGTCTTCCGTATTGGCGAGGCTCATGTTTGGCTTCTCACGCAGACGAGCTGGTCCCGATCCGGCAAAAGAGGGATGAGCTGGCCTCCGAGCGGGACCGGCTAGGGCAGGAGCTCTAGGTGGCCACATCGGAGCGGGACCGGCTAGGGCAGGAGCTCCTGGCGGTCACGTCGGAGCGGGAGCGTCGGACCGCGGAGCTGCAGCGGGAGGTGGCGGCCCGGGAGGATGCTGTCAAGCAGGCGGCCGACGCCACCCAACGGGCCACCACTCTTCAGGCTGAGGTAGACCGCCTCAAGGGGGAGCTCGAGACGCGCGGGGTTGCCCTTGCTCATGCAGAGGAGGCGCTGGAGAGGGAGAGGAGCGCAGGGCTGCAGTTCGCCCTTGAGATGGACGAGGCCTTCCAGAGTAAGCTTTGTTTGGGTCTTTTCTTCCTTTGCCGGTTGCTTTTGTTTTGCTTTTGTCTTGTTCGTTGAATCTTCTCCCCCCCTCAGGCCGGTTCCCGGAGACCCAATGCCGCCCTGAGCGGGCTGTGGTGGATCAACGGGAGTGCATGCGGCAGCGCGGGCAGGAGGTTGAGGAGGATGCCAGCGGGGACGTGGCGGAGCTCGTGCTGGCCATTGAGAACCGGCTGATCCACGTCCAGCACTGCATGGACCGGCTCCAGACGGCCGGCAAGGAGGTGATCGCGGCCCTCTCGCTGGGTCGTGGGGCGCTTGTGGGCCGTGTGGCACTGTGGCTGGAGAACTCGGTGGCCCGGCTCGGTGTTTGGAAGGCATCGGCGGCTTGGGTCGAGGCGCAGATGGCCCTCCGGTTCGTCACGTCGTGGTACCCCGGCATCAATCTGGACCGGCTGGCCATGATGCGTGACGTCCCAAAGGCGGAACGGATCGCCCGGGAAGACGCCCTCATCTGCCGGGCCAACGAGCTGGCCTCGTACGTCGACCCGGACGAGCTTCTGCCGGCGCTTGGCGAGGACGGCGAGCCGGTAGCTGAAGACTCCTACGGGAACCCCCAAGGCCTTGAAGACGACGAGGTTGCCGATGAGAGCACCGACTCCAGCAGCGGCAGTGACACCGAGACCATGGAGGAAGAGCCGGCCGGCGACGCACCGGTAGCTTGAGTGGGCCTATGCACTTCGTACCTTTTTTCTTTGTTAAGAAACTTGTTTGTCTGAGCAGACGCATTTCCAACCACTGGGGGTGTATTGTAAGGAAACCTTGGCCAGCGGCGTTTTGCTTGTGGATTTGTTTGATGTTAAAGCATTTGCGTGCTGGGTCCTCCCCTACCCCTTCGCCTTTTGACTCGTATTTCACGCACGGGTTTCTTCCGGCTTCCGCCCCGTCTGTCAGCCAGCCAGGAGCCGGTCTGGGAGAGGGACGGGGCATCGTCCTTAGGGAAAATGTGCGGTCTTTAGAGTCGTCCGGCTAGGGTTGGGGTGAGCCGGTAGAGGCGGGTTTCTGAAGGGAATATGGTCTGGTTGGACCTGTCCGGCGGCTACTCTTTAGGAGGCGTTCACGTGGTAAGTGCCTTTCTACCCTTTGGTTCCGCCAGTCAGACAGTCGGGGGCTGGTCTATGGCCGGGTAGGGAGGGTAGGAAAGGGTTGCTTGCCCACGGTACTTGTCTGTTTCAGAGAAGAGCCAGCGAGCCCCCAGGCCAGGGAGCCGGACCCGGGTGCCCTACTTAAAAGAATGACAATCCTTCGAGGGAATTGAAAAAGGGGCGTGCCCCAAGTGCCGGCTTGGGGCCCCCATTGCATTCATAAGGGAAGATACATACATACATGGGTTTTTCCTTAAAAGTAGAATGGTCGGAGGAGTGCTGCGTTCCATGGGCGTTCCGTTTCCTTGCCAGAGGCATCTCTTTTGCGCTTCTACGACTTCTGGGCATCTATTAAGTAGTAGGCATTGTTGTGTAATGCCTTGCTGATGAAGAATGGGCCCTCCCATGGGGAGGACAACTTGTGCTGGCCGCCAGTTCGCTGGATCCGTCTGAGCACCAAGTCCCCCTCGCGGAAGGAGAGGGGCCGAATCCGCTTGCTGTGGTAGTGCCGGAGCTTCTGCTGGTAGATGGCCGTCCGGCTCAGGGCCAGCTCACGTGCTTCTTCGAGTAGGTCGACGCCGTCTTCTCTTGCTTCCTTCGCGTCCTTCTCCGTGTACAGGGCGACCCAAGGCGAATCGAACTCGACGTTCGTGGGGATGATTGCCTCGGACCCGTAAACGAGAAAGAAGGGGTGTAGCCGGTCGACCGGTTAGGATTGGTCCTGAGGCTCCAGAGGACAGCCGGCAGCTCGTTGACCCAGCAGTCGGCTGACCGCACGAGGGGTGCCACGAACCGTGGCTTGAGGCCGGCCAGGATCAAGCCGTTTGCCCTTTCTGCCTGGCCGTTTGACTGTGGGTGGGCCACTGATGCGAGGTCGAGCCGGATGCCCTCCTGGGAGCAGAAGCGTGCCATCGCGCCCTTGGCAAAATTCGTGCCGTTGTCGGTGATGATGCTGTGGGGGACGCCGTAGCGGACCGTGACATCCTTGATGAACCGAACGGCCGTGGGGCCATCTAGTTTCTTGATGGGTCTGGCCTCGATCCACTTGGTGAACTTGTCGACAGCCACCAGCAGATGCGTCATGCCGCCTCAGGCGGTCTTGAAGGGTCCTACCATGTCCAGCCCCCAGACGGCAAAGGGCCACGAAAGTGGGATGGTCTGGAGGGCTGTGGCCGGCAGGTGGCTTTGCGTGCTGAAGCGTTGACACCCCTCGCACTTGTCGACCAGTCGCTTGGCCTCTTCCAAGGCCAGTAGAAACCGTGGCGGAAGGCCTTGGCCACCAGGGTTCTGAAGGCGGCGTGGTGGCTACACACGCCCTGGTGGATGTCGAGGAGGATTTCTGGTCCCTTCTCCGGCTCGACGCAGCGTTGGAACACGCCGGTGGTGCTGCGATTTACTAGCTCGTGGTTGATGATGCTGTAGGCTGGGGCGCGACGTTGGATCTGCCGGGCGTTGTCTTCGTCAGGAGGGAGCTCGCCGCGTAGGAGGAAAGCCAGAATGGGCTGTTCCCACGAGGGGGCCGAGACGGGGGCCAGCTCGAGCTCGAGTGAGGCATCGGGGGCAGCCGGAGCCGGCCCGTCAGTCCCCAGGACTGACCTGCCAGTCCCCAGGACCGGCTCGGCAGTCCCCGGGTCCGGCTTGCCAGTCCCCGAGACTGGGGCCGCGGTGGTCGCCGTCAGGACGGCCGTAGGGTCAGAGCCAGTCGCCGCGGGGGTGCCGGACGCCGGAGCCGGCTGTGTTGGTGTTGCCGTTATCGCCGGAGCTGATGGCGCCGGCAAGGCAGCCGAAGCCGGCGGTGCCGGCTGAGCTGCCAGAGCGGCTGGTACGAAGATAGACTCCGATTCGGGGGGGGTTTGATCAAAGGCTTGAGCAGCCGTTCGAGAGAGACGCCGGCTGGGATGGCCTGCCGGGTGGAGCCAATTTTTGCCAACGTGTCGGCCGCCTCGTTGTCCGCTCGGGGGACGTGGTGGAACTCACAGCCCTCGAAGGAGCCGGTGAGCTGCTGGACGAGAAAGCGATAGCTGGCCATTTTGGCGTCCCTGTCGTCCCATTCGCCAGAGACCTGCTGCACCACGAGGTCAGAGTCGCCAAAGCAGATGATGCGTTGGATTCCGATCTCCTTGGTGAGCCGGAGGCCGTGGACAAGCGCCTCGTGCTCGGCCACGTTGTTGGAGGCGGCGAAGAGAATCTGGAGCACGTACTTGAGCTGGTCCCCCTTAGGGGACGATAAGACGATGCCGGCTCCCCGGCCGGTTCGCATCTTCGAGCCGTCGAAGTGCATGCGCCAATGCGTGGAGTCCGGGAGAGGCGACACGAACTGGGTCTCGGGCCAGTCGACGAGGAAGTCCGCCATGGTCTGCGATTTGATGGCAGTGCACGACTCGTACCGGATCTCGTGGTCGGCGAGGGCGATTGCCCATTTGGCGATCCGGCCGGTCGCGTCCTGGCTGCTCATGATCTCGCCGAGCGGGGCCGTGCTCACCACGGTGATGGTGTGCTCCTGGAAGTACTGCTTGACCTTCTTGGCGGCGAAGTATATGCCATAGCACATCTTCTCGTAGTGGGGGTAATTCTGCCTGGAGGCGGAAAGGACCTCACTGAGGTAGTAGACGGGGCGGTGGACCGGCAGCGCCTTGCCCTCTTCTGGCCACTCCACCACCAACACGATGCTGACCACGCGGGTGGTGGCCGCGATGTACGCGAGTATCGGCTCCTTCTCAGCCGGCGCCGCCAGGATGGGCGCGGTAGTGAGTGCGTGCTTGAGGTCGCGGAACGCCGCATCCGCCTGGTCGTTCCACTCGAACTTGGGTGACTTCCTCATGAGCTGGTAAAGAGGCAGCGCCTTCTCGCCCAGCCGGCTGATGAACCGGCTGAGCGAGGCAAGACAGCCGGCGAACTTCTGGATGTCGACGAGCTTGGCCGGCTTGGGCATGCACTCGATGGCTCTGATCTTCTCCGGGTTAGCTTCAATGTCGCGGGCATACACGAAGAAACCCAGGAGCTGGCCAGCAGGCACGCCGAACACGCACTTTTCCGGGTTCAGCTTGATCTTGTATTCGCGCAGGTTGGCGAAGGTCTCCCGGAGATCGTCGAGGAGGCTGAAATGCTTCTTGGTCTTGACGATGATGTCGTCCACATAGACGTGGACGTTCCTGTCGATCTGCGGCAGTAGGCATTTCTGCATGCAGTGCTGGAAAGTAGCGCCTGCATTCTTCAGGCCAAAGGACATGGTGATGTAACAGTAGGCCCCAAAGGGGGTAATGAAGGAGGTCTTCAGCCGGACGGCCGGGTCCAGTTTGATCTGGTGGTAGCCTGAGTAGGCATACAGAAAAGACAGCAGGTCGCAGCCGGCCGTGGAGTCGATAACTTGATCAATCCGCGGCAGGGCGATCGGGTCTTTGGGACATGCCTTGTTTAGGCTCGTGTAGTCGATACACATGCGACGCACTGCTTGGGGTTGGCCGGGTCGAGCGGCACCTGCCTGGTGTCTTTGGATGGCTGGAATGACGCCTCGCCGGTTGTTTGGGACGGGGGAGCCGGCACGGCCGGCTCGTTGGAGGCGTGAGCCACGAGCTGGTCGAGTTGCCGCTTCTCCTCCGCTATCTCCAGGGCCTCGGCCAGCCGGCTGCCGTCACGAGCGCACTCGATCAACATCTTGTAGTTGCCGGTGATGGTGATGATGCCCTTGAGGCCTGGCATCTTTAGCTTGAGGTAGGCGTAATGGGGGACCGCCATGAATTTGATGAGAGCCGGCCTGCCAAGCAGCACGTGGTAGGGACTGTCGAGGTCCACCACCTTGAACCATATTGGTTCACGGCGGAAATGGCTCTGGTCGCCGAAGAGGACGTCGAGATCGATCTTGCCGATGGGCGTGGAGGATTTTCCCGGCACGATGCCGTAGAAAACTGTCCGGTCGCTCGCAGGTCCTTCTCCTTAAGCCCCAGTTTGAGCATCGTGTCGCGGTAGAGGATGTTGATGCTGGTACCCCCGTCGACCAACACCCGCGAGAAATGGTAGGTGCGCCTCTCAGAGATGATGGTAGGGTCGAGGACGAGGGCGTGACTGCCCGGGTTTGGCATCACGGCTGGGTGGTCCGCCCGGCTCCAGGTGACTGGCTTCTCGGACCAGTGCATGAACTGGGGGACCGAGGGCGCAACGGCGTTCACCTCGTGCCGGCGCTGGCGCACGCTATGTTTGTCGGTCGCTTCGCTGGTGAAGACGACGTAGGACCCGTCCTGGCGAGGGAACTGGTCGTGGAGGCGGCCGTCGTTGGCTGCCGGGGCCGGAGCAGGCGACGGGGCCTGGGCCGGAGCCGGCTTACAGGGAGCCGGAGGCGGAGGAGCCGGAAGGGTTTAGGGTCGGGCCAGCCGCTGGGAGAAGCTGCACTGCCGGAGCGTGTGGGTGGCCGGCTTGGCCCCGGAGTGGTGCTTGCATGGTAGGTTGAGCATTTGCTCAAAGGTAAGCTTGGGCTGCCAGGCGGCCTTGCCGGTGCGCTGACGCTGGCTGGGGGCCTGGGCAGCCGGTTGCTCTTCTTCAATGGTGGCGACCTGCCGGCTCCCGTAGCGGGGGACCAGCTGGTCGGACTTGCGTTTGTTGTTCTGCTGCTGTCGGTTGTCGGCGGCCGCCCGCGGCGCGGCGGGCGGCAGAGTCGGTTTGGCTGGCGTGGCGACCTTCATCCGCATTGCGGAGTCGGCCGGGGCGTATTTATCTTCCTTGGCCATTAGGTCCGCCAGGGTGGCCGGCTCGGAGCACAAGAGCTTGTGCTTGAGGTGAGTGCCGTCACGGCAACCCTCGATGAAGTATTGGATGGCCTGCACCTCATGCACCCCCTCGCAGGAGTTGCGAAGCTCGGTCCAGCGCGTGAGGTAGTCACGGAGGGGCTCCTCCGGCCCCTGGACGCACACGGCCAGCTCGCGGGGCCCGCCAGGCCGTTTGTAGGTGCCGGTGAAGTTGCGGACGAATGCTTCCTCGAAGTCGTCCAGGTGTTGATGCTGCCAGCCGACAGGCTGTTAAGCCAGGTCTGGGCCGAGCCGGTTAGCATGAGGGGGGGTGTAGTGCACGGCTATGCGCTTGTTCCCCCTGGCGATGCCGACTATGGTGGTGTAGTCAACCAGCCAGTCCTCCGGCTTGGCGGAGCCGCTATACTTCGGGGTGTTGCGTGGGAGAGTGAAGCCGGACGGAAATGGCTCGTTGCGAATCCGGGGGCAGAAGCATGCTGGGCCGATCGAGCCCTCCTCCTCGAGGAGGTCCGACTGCGCCAGCCGCTCGATGCGGGTCCGCACGTCGTTCTCGCTCCGCGGGACACACGGGCCAAGTCGAGCGGCGAGCTCGGGGCGAACAGTTAGGGTAGGAGAGCGGGCACGCTCCCGCCGCGGAGGCGGGGTATGGTCCCGGCTGCGCCGGCTACCGCCAGCCGGCACCTCGGTGCGGCGGTTGCTGCCTGCCGGGTTGTTGCTGTGCTGGCTGTTCACGGTCGGCTGCTCGTTCCCGTGTAGCTGGGAACGCCGTGCGTTGCTTCCCTCGGCCCGCCGGCCGGAGGGGTGGGGGGAACTGGAGTGCTGAGCCCGCCGACGGTCAGCAGCCCCAATGCCCACGCCCTCGGGAAGGGGAACCTCAGAAACGGCCCCACCGGTGGCGAGACCGATCTGTTGCGCATTGGCGGTGTCGATGAGGTCCTTGATGTGTCGCTCGCGCGCGGTGCGCTCTTCTCCCACCAAGGTGGCCAGATCCTCGTAGGCCACCTTGGCGGCCCGTAGGTTAGCCGCGGGGGTGTCGTAGACAGGAAGGCGGCCGCCGAGGATTTCCACGACCACGCGGCCGCGGTCGCGCACGGCCCCACGCCGGCTGGGCTCGGGGTCAGCCGGCGTGAGACCATACGCTGAAGCGTACTCCCGCTGTGCGGCTTCCATCCGGCGCTGCTCAGACGCGAGGGCACTGGCGTCTTCGAATAGCACACGGCGGGCCACCTCCAGCTCGGCTGTGGCGGTGGCCGGGTTTGCCGTCGGGGCGATGGGGGTGCTCCAGCCCCGGAGGGTAGCGGCGAGCTGGTCAGAGGTACCGGCGCGGGCGGCGGCCACGTCGGCCTCGGCCCGCACACGGCCCGTAGTGGTGGAGGAGGCGGTGACCATCACTCCTACGCAGGCGCAGGAGCCGTTGGCCTCGCCCATGGTAAGCGCGCCCACGGACGAGGGTGGATCGGTGCAGTCGAGCACCCGGCTAGGGTACTCGTCAGCCACCTGCTCGCCAGCGAGGCTCAGCTTGCCGAAACGCCCGACGAGCACGGTGATGTCGAGCGCGAGGTCACGGCCGAGGCACTCATCGGAGAGGCCGGCCGCGTCGCCCGCAGAGCCTGTTGGAGCAAGCCCCACGAGCGTGCATTTCCTCCCGGACGCGGGGCGGCCGAGGGAGGCGGCGAAGGGTCCCGCCCGGAGCGTGATTTCGGCCGGTGCCGTGTACGGCCCCACGGTGGGCGCCAACTATCGTGGTTTTCTCACGGTAGATGCTATGGGGTGGCTAATTGAGAGTGGTTGAGGCCGAAGGACGCCGACGGGCTCCGGGAGCGGGATTAGGCACAAGCGGTGATAGACACACGATGTACCCAGGTTCGGGGTCCTCTGCGGGAGGTAATACCCCTAGTCCTGCTGGTCTAGTTGGATGGGGAGAGATGTTACAATGGTGCTCCTTGAGCTGTTTGTCTGGAGGTAGAAGAAGGAGCAGCCGGCTCCTCTTCGTTGCTATGTGCGAGTGTGAGAGGGGGGCAAAGGCCTTCGTGCGTGTGTGTTCCCTTGCCCGATGCATGGGGGCTCCGGGGGGTTTTATAGGTCAACCCCCCGGCTTACAATATTCCTAAGTTATTACAAGAGGGGACCCGGCTGGCAGTCTCTCCAGCCGGCTGGGCCGTCTCATCGCCCGTAGGGCCTGCCGGCTGCGCTGTCCCATCGCCAGCTGGGGCCCGCCAGCCGGCTCTCCTATTGGCCCGTGCTCACCTGCCGCGGCACGGGCCGTCCCGCCCGGCGTCATCTTGCGCCAGCCGGCCGAAGTCAGTGGTATGGCCGGTGACGCTATAGCCACGCCGGGGCAGGTAACGGAGTGGACGGTGGCGCAGAGGTACTATGGCTCCGTCGGGTCCCAATCGATCCTCAGTCAGCGGTACGGTCTGCCGGACTGTAGCCATGCGCGTTCGTGCGTCAGCCTCCGCTGTAGCTACATCGGAGTCCGTCGTGGGGGTCGCGTCTCGTCAGTGTACGCGGCCGTAGTGGGAGGGGACGGGTACCTGACCGCCCAGAGGTCAGCGGTCAAACTAGCCGCGTAGTGGCCGGGCGCGCCTGGCCGGGGGCCGGGCGGCCGGCTCCCGTTCAGCCGGCCGCGGGCCAGCCGGCCAAGGGGCTAGCCGGCTCCTTACTGTCGGTCGCGGGCCAGCCGGCAACGGGTCAGCCGGCCAAGAGGGCAGCCAGCCACTGCCCAGCCGGTCTTGTAGCTTTTCTTCGAGGAGGAGCCGGAACTACCTCCCCTTGGCATACCCAGGGGTAATAACCCAGTCAGTAATCCTTGATCTATTCCAACCATCTTCGTTGCCTTGTGTTCAACTCCCTTTAAGTGAAAATATACTTCAAACTCTTGTGGTCTATGTATATCTCACATCGCTTTCCCAGAAGGTAATGTCGCCACGTCTTCAAGGCGTGAACTACAGATGCCAATTCAAGATCATGGGTGGCATAGTTCTCTTCGTGAGGACGTAGCTGTCAGGATAGATATGCTACGACTCTGCCTTCTTGCATCAGAACACCACCAAGCCCTGTTCTCCATGCATCACAATATATCACAAACTCCTTGTGAATATTAGGGGTGGCCATAACTGGGGTCGTTGTCAACCTCTACTTGAGTTCTTAGAAGCTTTCTTCGCACTTCGTTGTCCATTCAAACTTCTTGTCCTTCTTCAAGAACTGAGTCATGGGTCGAGCAATGCTCGAGAATCCTTCGAAGAACTTGCGGTAGTATCCTGCGAGTCCAAGGAAGCTTTGACTTCCTTGACATTGCTTGGGGATTGCCATTCAGTCACGGCTTCGATCTTGGCAGGCTCCACTGACAATCCTTCTGCAGTCAATACATGACCCAAGAATCCAACTTGATGCATCCAGAATTCGCACTTGCTGAATTTGGCATAAAGCTGGTGCTCTCGAAGCTTGTCTAGGACCAATCTCAAGTGTTGTGCATGCTCTTCTTCGGATTTGGAGAAGACGAGTATGTCGTCGATGAAGACTATGACAAACTTGTCCAAATACTCCTTGAAAACTTTGTTCATGAGGTACATGAAATAGGCTGGGGCATTGGTTAACCCAAATGACATGACCGTGTATTCATACAGGCCATACCGGGTCACAAATGCCGTCTTCGGGATGTCCTGGGGTTGATCTCCAGCTGATAGTACCCAGACCTGAGATCAATCTTGGAAAACACCTTGGCACCATTCAGCTGATCGAACAGGTCTTCAATCTTGGGAAGTGTCTACCTGTTCTTTATTGTGACCTCATTGAGAGAACGGTAATCGACACAGAGTTGGATAGTTCCGTCCCTCTTTGACACAAATTGAACAGGAGATCCCCAAGGAGAGGCACTAGGGCGGATAAATCCTTTCCTGAGCTGCTCATTCAGTTGCTTCTTCAATGCCGCCAACTCTTTAGATCCCATTCTATAGGGCTTCTTATAGATGGGTCCTACTCCGGGCATTAGCTCAATGATGAGCTCAATGTCACGGTCAGGAGGCATTCCGGGCAACTCATTAGGAAAGACATCTGGGTACTCACATACCACGGGCACTTGATCCAGCTCAATTCCCGACAGACAATTAGCCTGAGGGGCTTGAGCAGAGGTAGGTTTGGGAACATACTTGACTTGAACTCCTTGGCTATTGGTCATGGTAAAAGTCCTCTTGGCACAGTCCAGCAAGCCTTGGTGCTTGGTTAACCAATTCATGCCGAGGATCACATCCAAGCCTTGCGAGTTCAAAATTATGAGGTCTGCTAGGAAGTCTACCCCGTTGATGTTGACCTCAACTCCTTTACATCCTATTTTGGACCTCATAACTGACCCCGGATTTTGTATCAACATATGGCTACCCAGGGGTGTAGGCTACATACCACTCTCTAGTGCGAACTTTTGGGTAACAAAAGAATGCGAAGCTCCCCAATCATACAGTACAGTTGCTAGGATTGAGTTGATGAGGAACGTACCCAGTATGACGTCCAGGTCTTCCTAGGCTTCCTCAGCCGTGACGTGGTTCAAACGACCCTTGCCATTGTTGGGCTGGTTGCGGGGATCTTGGTTCCTTGGTGGCGCTCCACGACCTTGACCTTGGTTTGGCGCATTGGGGCGTGGTGCATCTGGCTTCTTGTTGGGGCACTGCCTAGAGATGTGTCCTGGCTAACCACATCCAAAGCAAGTGAGTTGGCCTAAGTTGTTGTTGTTGTTGTTGTTGTTGTTGTTTCCACCATTGTTGTTATTGGGGTTGTTGTAAGCTGGCCTGGGGTTGGCATTCTGCTGAGGCTGGAAGCTCGGATGAGGTGCATGAGGTCTAGCCTGCTGAGGCTGGTAGGTCGGTTTGGTTGGGGTGGCTGCCATGGGTGAGGCTTCTGGTTGCTGGAACTACCCTGGCTGATCATCTTGCGCTTGCGAGTGTCTTCCATGGCATGACGCTTGTCTTCAAGCATGAGAGCCTGGTTCACCAGGTCGAAGAAGGTCCGGCAGTCGTAGACAATGAAATGATACTACAGGGCTTGCTGGAGTCCTTCCATGAAGCGTTCCATCTTAGCAGCCTGAGTGCTGACATCTTTAGGGCATACCTCGATAAGAGGTTGAACTTCTCCATATACTCCTTGACAGAGCCACTTCCTTGCTTCAGCACTCGGAATTCTCTCTTCTTGATAGCCATGATCGAAGAAGGAATGTGAGCGTTGTGGAATCCTTCCTTGAAGTCAGCCCAAGTGATCACACGGTCGCCTTCATGACTTTGAATCCATCCCACCAAGCTCTGGCGGTACCTCTGAGGCAGTGAGAGGCATAAAGCAACTTCTCACGATCCTCGTTGCAGTTGACTAGTGCAAGGAGGTCCTCGATGGTGCAGATCCAATCATCAGCATCCAGAGGTTCAGTAGTCTCAGTGAAGGTTGGGGCGAATTCCTCATGCACTCAGGCAGAGTGGAGCGGCTGTTGCCGTTCCTGCCTTGGTTCTGGTTGTTCACAAGGACTTGAGCCATCTGCTGGATAGCGGTAGTGTTGGCTTGGCGTTCCTCCTGGAGAACTTGGAGAAACTGAGCTATGGTCATGTTCTTCGGTGGAGGTGGTGGCGGGGGAATGTCGCCCTATGGCTGCTCCAGGTGGTCTCCAGCGTGAGCAGCCCCACCATCTCCCTGTTGCTGGCTGGAGTTGCTGGCTTCAGGGTTGGTGAAGGAGCTATTGCGGGTTGCAGTCACCATCCTGTTTGGAGCAGCCAAGTCAAACAACTAGGATAGACGAGGTGGAAAGTAGCAATAGAGAAAGCGCGCCTAAGGGGGTTGGTATAGTGCAAGTGTGATCAAACATAGGTCGAAAGACTAAAACATGTTATATTAAGATAAGATAGGTGATGGAGTCGCTTACATGTTGCCTAAGGCAAACGCGTGACTTGCATCCGAACACAAACAACAAAAGCAAACAACAACCACACAAGGTTTCATATGAACCATTACACGGACTCGACTTTGCATGTGGGTTACATGACTAGTCCAACCCTAGGGGTTCTTGGACTCAAGTGGTGGAGTGCTCGGTCTCGTACTAACGCTCCTCAGGATCTTCCTCCTGATCATCATCCGTACGGGCATCGTCTCTGGTCGAGGGGGTCTGAGAACGAGGAGGTCCACTCTGACGACGCTTCGCTGGTGGTGCGGTGAAGAGCTCGCGGTACTCCTTCGCACTCATGCGACATCGACGTGTGGGTGCATCTCTAGCTGGGGGTACTCCTCCTCTGTAAGCGACAGCTGGTTGTCCCTCGGGGGCTCCATCCTTCTTGATCTTGTCTGGCCTCATCTTGGCTTGATGGAGTAGCTCTTGGGTGTGGTGAAGTTCCTCACGGAGCTTCACGGACTCCTTAATCAGGTTGTGAGCCAGACTGTCAGTGGAGAGGCTGAAGTAGGTCTGGAACCTGAGTGGCATCCCATCCTCCTTGGATGGAATCACTGTCCAACTCTTGCCATTCTCATCCTTCTTGAAAGGGAGGTGGCGAGTGGCTGGCTCGTCAGCCATCTCTGGAATGATGTCTCGAAGGTGGATAAGTGCCTTGCGTGCAACCATCTTGACTGCGAGCACCATGGTCTCCAGCTGTGGTCCCTCAAAGAACCAACTAGTCGGGGTGTTGTTTGCCTTCACGACCACATCAACGTGGTACTCCTTCGTGACGGCATCGACCCAGTGCTCATGGTAGAGGAAAACGGGTGGTCGGCGATACTACCACTTCTCCAGGCTATCCTCAAGGAATAGGGGAAAGCCGGATGCTAGGAGGGCTTCGGGTACGACAGCCATCTATAAGGTTTAGGGGAGAGGAGTCAGTAGAGTTTTGAAAGAAGACTTAGAAAAGGTAAGGAGTGCAGAAACTCCTAAGTGTAGGTACTAGGCATAGTTTTAAAAATGGTTTTGTCCTAACTAACGTCCAGTCTAACTAAGTCTTCCTACAGTCAGGATGGCTCTGATACCAGCTCTGTGGGGACCCCGACTCATAAGTCGTGGTCACTGAATGCACGTGTACAGTGATCCCAGAGATCAATGCTCACTAAACACATAGAAGCTGAATAACAAGAGTCTTACATCCATACATACCGTCTTACACAATTAAAGACCATCAAGGTCATGTCTTACATAGATAGGGCCATGAAGGCCAAGCACCAAACATAACTAGCAGCGGAAATCTTGAACGAAAGCGTGAACCCATGCCATCTGCCTTAACCATACATGCATTCTTACTGGGAAGCATCCTAGTTCGCATGTTCGTCTCTAACGAATTCTTCACCATATTCATGATCTTCCATGCCTAGCCAATTAAATAACTAGCGGCAAGCCAATGAGTACTTTGAATGTACTCGCAAGCAACCCATGTTTTGGATCAAGGTATAATAATGCATGATATAGCACTAAGTAGGTAAGTTTTGCAGAAAGCTAATTTTGAGTGCAATGACATGTCCTATCAACTCGTAAGCATGCATCAAATGAATACAAGAATCCATATGAACAGGTTATAGATATCAATATAATCAGGGTCTAAACATCTCATGGTCAATCATCATGTCAAGTCATCTGACTTAACTCGAGTATTCCATATTCTCCCACACTGTCGGTGCACTAGTACAGGGGTACCCAGTGCCCCTGACTTATGCACAGGCGGTAGAAGCAGAAAACCTCGACAGCAATCAAGACCAAGACTCCAGCAAGCTCAACGTGGCAACCCGAGCCTGGGCTGCGGTGCGCCAAGCACGTCCCCTACACTTGCTGGGGACCGAGACGAACGTACCTCTCAGAAGACCCGGCAAGCCATTTCTCGGCTGGCGTGAGCCATTCAGCCACCGCTCCACCGCATCACTACGCCTGTCACTTATCGATGTGGTGTCGAGCCCTCAGGCAATTAGTCAGCTCTCGCGAAGCACGTGGCGACACATTGGAAGGCAAGTTACGCTCGGTTGACACCCGCCCTTCAGCGTGTCAAGATCTTAAGCAGCGAACGGCCAAGCGGTGGAAAGGGCTTGCCGGGGATGCACCCCCAAGCACCACCTAGGCACGTAATCATGGCATTTTGTCCTAAATGCCAGAGTTAGGTACGTCAGCTCTTCTTAGATATCTAATCGATAGATAATGTCTATTTTGCCATTGTTGTAACCCCTTGCACTATAAAAGGAGGCCCAAGGCAACCTAGCTCAAGGTTGGCAACCCGAACCCCCGAACGCTTGTACTCGCATAGCCGCACTTCCCCCGGTAGCCGCCCTTGCCGGGATTAGGCGCCTTGCGTTCTTCGTGTTCCTCCATTCAATCCACCAAAAAGCAGGACTAGGGATTTACACTTAGTAGCGGCCCGAACCTGGGTAAAATGCCTGAGCCTTGATCATTGTGCCATCTCATGCTCTCCGCTCTTCGTGCAACGTGACCCCCTTGCTGACCCACAAGGGACCTCTGGCCCAATAGGTGATCGTGAGCATCTGTGCCCCGACATCTTTGGTGCGCCAGGTAGGGGCGTGCATCATTTGCGCGAACCCGAGTTCGTGAATGGCGAATGGGTCTTCATCACCACCTTCTTCAACAATGGCTCCGAAGAAGAAATCCAGCATGGCTCCGCATCCCTCCTCCTCGAAGGCTCCCTCACACGCGGCCGCCGGCGCCGTAGGCGTCGCGGTGGCTGCAGGCGAGGCGGGCATCATGGATGACGCAGTCGGCGCAGGCGGTGCCCCAGTCCAGCCTTTCGCAGCCGGGAATGGAGCGGGAGGCACCGGAGGGGAGCAACTACAGCAACAACATGGCGAGCTCGGCCTCGACGCCACGTGTGGAGGGAACGTCCGTTCATCTCCTCCCTGCCGCATGGATGGCCGAGGCCGCCTCAGCGACGCCCAGTCCGGTGCGAGCCATGACCTTCCGGCCGCACCCGTCGCTAGCGAGATTGTTGGGCGTGCAGCTCGTGCGGAGCGAGACGAGGCGCCCAGCGGAGCCGCGGCTCCTCAGGATCGTCCCATGAGCCACCAGAAAGTTCCAGCGAGTGGCACGCGGCATCAAGGACGCGGGACACTTCTCTTGGTCCTACCAAGAGTCGAGCCACGTCGAAGTCCGCCTCTTTCGCCATGCCTAGCACCACAGAGGAGGCCATGACGAGAGTCCATATGCTGCTCAACTTCATGCCAGCAGCCGATAAGATGGATGAATGGAGAGCCACCATTCAAAGTTTGATTTCTTTCGTTGAAACAACAAGACCCAGCATGCAGAGCCATCACGACGTATGCGAACAGCAGCGGCGGCCCTGGGCGGCGAGCGCGTTGAAGGGGCCACCCCTACGGTGCAATCTCCTCCGTGACAACAAGCCCAGATGCAGCCACAGCAAGCTTCACGTACTAACGACCGCGACGAGGTCTCCATAGTCTCGTCTGGCCCGCACGACCGCTAGGATCAGCGGCGTGTCCTTGAAGACCGGCGGAAGGAAGACGCGCGCATAACCATCGAGCGACGTCGGGAAGCACACCGTCAATCCGACAAGCACAACAGTCCAGACGTTGGTGACCCCGCGCTCAGTGTCGGGGGGTACCTTCCTTACAAGGTTGGTTGCCCTGCCTTCACTAGCGAGCTGCGACGGGTCCGCTGCCCGTCGACCCGAGCCTTCAAGCTTGAGCTACCAGAAAAATACGATGGGAAGCTAAACCCTAAAGAGTTCTTGGGCTTCTACACGATAGCTGTTCAAGCTGCGGGAGGAAGAGATGAAAAGGTGCTCGCCAACTATTTCCCTTTGGTGCTCAAGCGAAATGTGAGATCATGGTTGATGCACCTGCCAGAGAATTCCATTTCCTCTTGGGCTGATCTGTGCAACGAGTTCGTTAGCGCCTTCACCGATGGTCATCAAGAACCAGGCCAGCCCAGCGATCTCCATGTCCTCCCACAAAAGGAGGGAGAAACCTTGAGAAAGTATATCCAGATATTCACCCGAGTACACCGCAACATCCCTGAGATCCATCCCGCGGCAGTGATTGCTGCGTTCCACTCGAACGTACGCAATAGGAGGATGCGAGCCAAGATGAATGTCAAACTCCCCAAGACTGTCAATGAGCATTACACCTTGGCCGATAAGTGTGCTCGGGCTGAAGAAGGGAGGCGACTTCCCGGAGAAGAGGCGGGTATCGAAGCGGACTCTGATGATGATGACGATGCCCCCGACCAGAAGGGAAGGAACAGGAAGCGCAACAAGAAGCGTAAGGGAAAAGCAGTGTTGGTTGTCGAGAGCTCCGGAGACCTCAGTGCTGGCAAGAAGGCGAAAACTGAAACCCCCGGCAAGGGAGCTGCTGCGTGCGCTGATTGCCAGGTGGCTGCTGCCGCTGAGAAGGCCGAAAAGTCCGACGGACCGTACTGCAAAATCCACCGCACCAAGGGCCATGATCTCCAAGAATGCCGACTGGTCGAGCAACTTGTTGAGAAACAGAGGGCCCGGTACGAGAAACGCGACAAGGAAAAAGGCCAGGACGGCGCTGCCGGGAAGGGCCGTGGTGGCAGAGGTGGTCGCCGAGGCAAAAGCACACAGCAAAAGGAAAAACCCGCCAGAGGCCGAGAGAAGAAGGAAACAGATGATATGAGTGATGATGAGGATTCCAGTGACAGGGAGTTCCAGAAAGCAACCGAAGCCATGTGCGTTGATGGGGGTGCGTCCTTGCACTCCTCTCGCCGCTAGCTCAAGCAGTGGGCACACGAGGTCAATGATGTGGAACCAACTACAGAATCTAGGAAACCACTCAGGTGGTCCCGCACGCCTATCATCTTTGACGAAGAGGATCATCCTGACCGTACCACTACGGTTGGATGTTTGCCATTGTTGGTTTCCCCGATAATCCGCAACCTCAAGGTGTCTAAGATGTTAGTTGACGATGGGGCCAGATTGAACTTGATCTCTCCTAGAGTGGCTGAGAAACTACAGATCCTTGATGAAGAGCTCGAAGCAACGGGTACATTCCAAGGAATCAACCCCAGCAGGAGCCGACCCAAGGGAAAGATCACTCTGCCTGTGACATTCGGCGGGGAGATAAACTTCCGAACAGAGAGGATAGTGTTCGACGTCGTCGAGATCCCACTACCTTACAACAGAATCCTTGGACACCCAGCACTCGTAAAGTTCATGGCGGCATCCCACTATGCCTGCAATACTTTGAAGATGCCAAGGCCCATTGGGGTCATTTCTATCCCATCTGACAAGAAGAACGCGGTCATTTGCGTGGACCTGATGTATCGCGACGCTGTAGCAGCTGAAGCCATAGAAATCCCAGCTCCCGCCAAGGACTCAATGAAAATAAAGAACGCCGGCAAGGACCCCGGGAAGCGTGCCTCTTCAGAGTGTGCCACACCTGACGATGGCCTGCCGGAGAGTTCCACCAGCAAGAAGACCAGGGTCACCTATCCTGAGACGAAGAAAGTCCTGGCAAGGGAGGATGGCACTGGTGCTACCTTTACCATCAGTGCTACCCTTACTGACTAATAGGAAAGCGGGCTCGTTACCTTCCTGCGGGAGAATGTCGATGTGTTTTCCTGGCAACCATCTAACATCCCCGGAGTTCCCAGGGAGGTAATTGAGCACCACCTTGCTGTCTGCCCTCATGCCCGACCCATCAAGCAAAAGGTTAGGAAACAGGCCTTTGGAGAGGCAGCAGGTCATTGCCAAGGAAATCAGGAAGCTTGAAGCAGCTGGTTTGGTCAGGGGGGTACTGCATCCAACTTGGTTGGCAAACCCGGTGGTGGTACAGAAGGCGAATGGGAAATGGAGGCTTTGCATAGACTTCACTGACTTGAACAAAGCTTGCCCGAAGGACCCCTTCCCATTGCCGCGCATAGATCAAATTCTTGATTCCACCTCCGAATGTGACTTGCTCTCCTTTTTGGATGCCTACACCGGCTACCACCAGATATTTATGAACAAGGAAGATGAGGAGAAGACCGCATTTATAACTCCCTGCGGCAGTACTGCTTTGTACGAATGCCCTTTGGGTTAAAGAGTGCTGGTTCGACCTTCGCCAGGGCTGTTCAAATTGGTTTTGGACCTCAGCTGCACAGAAATGTGGAAGCCTACATGGACGACATCATGGTCAAGATGAAGGATGAAGCCACTCTCATACAAGATCAGGAAGAAATTTTCGCAAACTTGCGCAAGATCAACCTGATGCTCAATCCTCAAAAGTGTGTGTTTGGTGTCCCATCCAGCAAGCTACTTGGGTTCTTTGTATCTCAATGAGGAATAGAAGCCAGTCCCGACAAGATCAAGGCGATCGAGCATATACAGGCACCCAAAACCATCAAATATGTCAGATGCCTGACCGGATGTGTTGCCGCATTGACTAGGTTCATCTCCAAGTCCGCTGAGCATGCCTTGCCGTTCTTCAAAATCCTGAAGAAGGCTGGCCCGATGAAGTGGACCTGGGAAGTAGATGCAGCATTGCAAGACCTAAAGAAATACCTATCCTTTGCTCCCACCTTGGTCGCTCCTAAACCGCAAGAGCCGTTGCTGCTATATTTAGCGGCAACTAATCAAGTGGTTAGTGTAGCGCTGGTGGCGCAGCGGGGGGTGGATGAAGATTCAGCAACTGCTGCTGATGCTACCGGGAGTGAGAAAGAAACATCCACGGCAGGGCTCAGCACATGTCAAGGGAGATCTCAGCAAATGGTTGACAGTGAGTCCAAGGAAGTGGCAAAGAAGAAAATGGTGCAACAGCCCGTGTACTTTGTCAATTCCCTACTACAGGGGGCTAGGTCAAGGTACTCCGGAGTACAAAAGCTGATCTTCGGCCTCATCATGGCCTCGAGGAAGCTGCGCCACTACTTCCAGGCCCATGAGATAACTGTTGTCACTCATTTCCCGTTGCAACGCATACTGAGAAACCCCAAGGCCACTGGCAGGATAGTTGAGTGGGCACTGGAGTTGTCAAGCTTCGGATTAAAGTATGATAGCACTTCCACCATTCAAATAAGAGCCTTGGCGGAGTTTATTGCAGAATTGACACCCACGCTAGATGATGAGGCTCCGGAGACAATCCTCCCCAGCAAAGAGGCGACAAAGGATTGGATCATGTACTTTGACGATGCCTTCTCACTCCAGAGCACTAGAGCAGGCGTGCTTCTCATCGCCCCGACTGGAGAGAACCTCAAGTACGTCGTCCAAATGCACTTTCCCTAGGAGGAAGCCACCAACAATACCGCTGAATATGAGGGGCTCCTTGCCGGACTCAGAATCGCGGTAGAGTTGGGAATAAAGAGGCTGATCATCCGAGGAGACTCTCAACTAGAGATAATGCAAGTCAACAAGTATTATCAGAGCCCGATGATGGAGGCCTACGTGGAAGAAGTGAGGAAGTTGGAGGAGCACTTCGATGGGCTGCAAACAGAGCATGTGCCACGAGCAGAAAACAGCATTGTTGACCAGCTATCGAAGTGCGCTGCGCAAAATCTTCCTTTGGAACCAGGAATCTTTGTTCTCCACCTCACCCAACCATCAGTGTCCCCGTCTGCGATGTCCAAGAAGAGAAGGAAGCTGAACTCCAGCAAGCATTTCCTGGCAGAGCTTTCCAAAGCTGCTAGTAGGGAGGCTGCCAGGGAGAATCCTGTTCCGATTGACGAGCAGCTCCCTCCCGCAGGACCTCAGGGTCTAGCAGTTGAAACAAGTGCTCCCGAAGACATGGAGATGCCTTAAGTCCTTGTTGTCGAGCCACAAGCTCCAACCTGGGCGCAGCATATAGTCCATTTCCTTCAAATAGGAGAACTCCCCGAAGAGCAAGAGGAAGCCGAAAGAGTAGCCCATCGGTCAAGTATGTACCAGTTTGTCCACGACACCATGTAGAGAAAGTGGCCGAACGGTGTGAAATTGAGGTGTATCTGCCGGGAGGATGGACTGAAGCTGTTGGCGGAGATTCACGGAGGAGTATGTGGTTCCCACATTGGATCAAAGCCCCTTGCCGGGAAAGCTTTCCGGTAGGGTTTCTATTGGCCCACTGCCCTCCAGGACGCTACTGAACTGGTCACCAAGTGTGAGGCTTTCCAGTTCCACTCCAAGAACATCCATCAACCAGCGCAATCCCTGCAAACAATCCCTCTATCCTGGCCATTCTTGGTCTGGGGGCTCGACATCCTGGGCCCCATCCCCCGTGCTGTCGGGGGCTTTGAGTTCTTGTTCGTGGCCACCGACAAGTTCACAAAGTGGCCTGAGGTGGAACCAGTGAGAAAGGTGACCGCACAAGCAGCTATCAAGTTCATGAAAGGACTGGTGTGCCATGTTGGAGTGCCTAACAGAGTGATCACCGACAACGGCACCCAGTTCACGAGCCGCGCCTTCATGCAACATATCCAAAACCTTGGAAGCAAGGTCTCCTTCACCTCTGTTGCTCACCCAAGGAGGAACGGGCAAGTCGAGAGGATGAATGCTGAAGTGTTGTGAGGACTCAAGACAAGGACTTTTGATAAGCTGCGGAAGAGCGGCAGGCGCTGGATAGATGAGCTATCGGTGGTTCTTTGGTCCCTGAGAACGACACCAAATCGAGGTACTGGCCAGACGCCCTTCTCCCTAGTGTATGGGGCGGAAGCAGTGCTCCCCATGGAACTCATATACGGGTCACCTCGAGTGCTTGCCTACGATGAAGTAGTGCAACAGTAGCTGAGGCATGACGAAGCCACGCTCCTCGAGGAAAACCATCTCTGGGCTGCTGTGCGTGCCGCACGCTTCCAGCAAGCTTTGTGCCGCTACCATAGCCACAGAGTTCAGGCCTGGAGCCTTGAGGAAGGCGACCTTGTCCTTCGGCTTGTTCAGTCTGCCAAGGGTACAAACAAGTTGATGCCGAAGTGGGAAGGCCCTTACCGGGTAGTACGAGTCACCAGACCTGGAGCAGTCCGTCTGGAGACCGAAGATGGCACCAAGGTGCAGAACTCATGGAACATTGAGCATCTTCGTACGTTCTACCCGTAAGTAGCGGCTGCCGGGCTCAGTCCCCGGCAGCCACCTTTTGTACAAGCCTTGCCGATGTTGCATGTAACCCTTTGTACAAAGCCAGGCGAAGACCCTGTGCAACAATAATAAAGCTAGGCATTGCATCATATCATCATCCTTACATGCTCATTACGCATTTTTATGACTGCAATGTTAGCGCCTTTAAGTTATTAAGATTTGCTAGAATGCTTGATGAAATCATAATCTTTGTTACTGTCCTCACCCTACATGTTTTACCATCGAGAAAACAGGGGAGGGAAACAAGGGAACAAAGATGGCGGCCCGTCACGCTTGAAAAGAAGATACTACCTGGAAAAGATAAGTGTATCATGTATTTCCAGTTCAGTACTTCTCATTTTCTCAAGGAAACCCTTAGTATCTTCCTTACTGCGGGATGTGGAGTCACCCATGTGGAGAAAACCCTTGTCGGGACGAGCCGCCCCCCTATCCTTACTCATGGGGGTGACAGCGCCGATACCGACAAGGAGCTCTGTCGGGTAACAACGCCAACCTGTTGCTGGGGGCTCGTCGCCCCACTTTGGCACTCATGGTTTGAATGATGACCCGGCAGGCAGCTCCGCGCGGTAGAGACAAAACATACTGATATAGTACAAATAAAGGAAGGAAACGGATAGTACTTGCGGGAAGAAAATAGCATTCTATTCTCAGTCATTTTCGATACAAATGGTTAGAGATTACATTTATGATTCGTTAAAACTTGGCAAGCGCCTACATCTTTTGACATAAAAAAATGATAAGTGCCCCGTAATCCCTTTCTTGTCCCTCTCCTCTTAGGGACTAAGTAGGAAGGGAGCAGAGGGCAAAAGGAGCACCTGGCCGGGATTCGACGCTTCCCAGCTAGGACCAGAGGGACGCGAGTGGCGGAAGGCCCCTGCCCGCAGGCAGGGCAGACGAAGCCGAGAGAGCTGACAAGACCGACAAGGGGAAAGAAGGTGGAGGGTAGGTGCAGATGGTGGCGCTGCCGGGACCCAGCTGGTGATGATGGTGCTGCCGGGGAACGCAACGCGTCGGAGACCTCATCCATGCTCCTGACGCGTCGTAGGTCCCCAACCGCCATCGTCTTCCTCATCGCCACCGCCCGAGGAGACACCTCCGCCATCGCCCAAGCTCCAGGCGTGGCAACCCGAGGAACCCACAGAGATCATGGTCGTCCCCGGTGGCCAAAGGCGGGGAATTCCATCCCCCGCCTTACAAGAACACGCGAAGATGAAGAACTCTCTTCCGTACGCTCCATCCAGAATGCCGCGGAAGGAGAGCTTTGCCGCAGTAAATGATGATGCGCTGCGGCAACCGCGCGCACGCCCATGGAGACCGTGTGGGCATTTTTCTCTCCATCACCTAGAAGAAGGAATGCGGAGACCATGGACTGCCACGACGTTACGCCTCCAGCATAGATCCCGACGCAACGTCAACCGCGTGGAGCTCCGTCAAGACCAAAGAAGCGGGCAGCGCGGTGACAGGCGTACCGCCGCAGTCGTCCCCGATGCGGCCACCACGCTGCTCGCTCCCAATCCGAGGCTTCCCCGACCGACTTTCTGTTCAAAACCGTAAACCCATGGCGGGAGCCGAACAGTGTTTCGGAGGGAAGTTTCTACAAGCACGCTCGCTCGCCTCCTCCCCCTAAGCATTGGGGGGGGGGCTAGCGCAACTCAAGACAAAGAAGCAGAAGGGCGAGCTCTGTAGGATTGCACTCAAGGAGGAAGAAAGGATGGATGAGCATCACCCCTCGTGCCCCCCAATGTATAGGGGGAGCGCGGGGATGGCTCTCCTCCATTCCAAGGGTCGTCGCCCATCACCGCCAATTCCATCGCCCACGATCACAGGCGAACAGGTAACCGCCCCATTGCTCCAATCCGTGGCGCTGTGGTTTCTGCCACGATCAGGACTTTAAGTCACGTGCGCCCGTCGATAACTCCCCGCTATGCATGCGGCGCACATGGCTGAGGTGGTGGGTCAGTGCTGACCAATAAATTGGCATTTACTCCCTCACATTGCGCGCCTGTGCATGAAACTTGGGCTTGACCCAACGGCACTTGGCGAGAACGTGTGGGCCAGTCCCGGGGGCTCCTGTCGGTGCACTAGTACAAGGGTACCCAGTGCCCCTGACTTATGCACATGCGGTAGAAGCAGAAAACCCCGACAGCAATCAAGACCAAGACTCCAGCAAGCTCAACATGGCAATCCGAGCCTGGGCTGCGGCGCGCCAAGCACGTCCCCGACACTTGTCGGGGACCGAGACGAACGCACCTCTCAGAAGACCCGGCAAGCCATTTCCCGGCAGGCGTGAGCCATTCAGCCACCGCTCCACCGCATCGCTACGCCTGTCACTTATCGATGCGGTGTCGAGCAATCAGGCAATTAGTTAGCTCTCGCTAAGCACGTGGCGATGCATTGGAAGGCAAGTTATGCTTGGTTGACACCCGCCCTGCAGCGTGTCAAGATCTTAAGCAGCGACCGACCAAGCGGTGGCAAGGGCTTGCCGGGGATGCATCCCCAAGCGCCACCTAGGTAGGTAATCATGCATTTTGTCCTAAATGCCAGAGTTAGGTACGATAGCTCTACTTAGCTATCTAATTGATAGATAATGTCTATTTTGCCATTGTGGTAACCCCTTGCACTATAAAAGGAGGCCCAAGGCAACCTAGCTCAAGTTTGGCAACCCGAACCCCCGAACGCTTGTACTCGCATAGCCGCTCTTCCCTCGGCAGCAGCCCTTGCCGGGATTAGGCGCCTTGCATTCTTTGTGTTCCTCCAATCAATCCACCAAAAAGTAGGGGTAGGGTTTTACTCTTAGCAGCGGCCCGAACCTGGGTAAAATGCGTGAGCCTTGATCGTTGCGCCGTCTCATGCTCTTCGCTCTTCGTGCAACGTGACCCCCTTGCCGAACCACAAGGGACCTCTGGTCCCGTAGGTGATCGTGAGCATCCATGCCCCGACACACACACACACACACACACACACTCAGGCCAAGTTTGTGAAAAACATCGGATGTAGCCCAAGAGCTGTCATCCTACTATCCTTGACCATGGACACGGCTATTTGAATAGTTTTGCACTCTGCAGAGGTTGCACACTTTACCCACAAGACTCGGGAAACTTCCGTGTCAAGCCACGACTCGCGGTATTGTTCATACCCGAGGTAAGTAGCCGAACAATGCCTTTCCCTTGACGACACTAAACAAAGAGTCCACTCGTTGGTACCCAGCCCTCATGATGTACATCCCACGAGCCTCGATCAAGATCGTAACACCCATGATGGGACACAACAGTGTGCCCGGTGTCTGTAAAAACAGCCCATGACCGTCCTTCCCGGCATGTAACTCCCGCCACTAGTAATGTGGGCTCTCTGCTAGTACCGACCAAGGTAATCAACAAAGCCCCGTCCCATAAGGGGTATCATGGTTGTACATGTAAGGTTGGAATAACGGTCGCAACTTACACCAATCCTTTTTCGAAAAGCAACACACTCACTTACTCCGATACAGCACTTCTTTATCAAGTGGTTACCTAGCTCATCATCATCACCCTCGGGCATTAGTGGCACCCGACGGGGTTTTCAAAAAGTCTTTGAAAACATTTGTTTCCAACACCATGCATATTCCCGTCCCATTTTGCTTTGCAACTACTTAAGCATCCTATCTACTTCCCACCCGCATAGCCCTCATAGGAAGGTAGGGTCATGCTCAGTGCAAGTATCAATGGGTAAAAGTATCGGAGACAACCCATGAAGGTGGTCACCATAGCATCATGGTCAACCTATCAAAAGTAAGTGCTATATTCCATGCAATAAAATGGTTACTTAGACATGCTCAAGGGGCTGCTTGCCTGGCCCAACAAACTCTTCAGTGTCTTCAAAGTCTTCTGATCCAATTCCCTCGTCAACAACGCAATCTATCGTCACAATAATAACGGGAAAAAATAAGAACGCAGCAAAAACACAGAAAATAATCCAGTTCTAAAATGTTACGCTTCTCTATAAATACCATACTAAAAACTAAAAATATTTGTCTCTGGTTTTGAAGTGAAAAAGGTATTGAAAACTATTTTAACAGAGGTTTGAAATAATCAAATCTAGGTTTTAATTAACACCGGTACATAAAACATTTTTCAAAAAGTGCACAAGTGGCATCATTAAATTCTACATAATATTACAAGATTTTAGGTGCAAGATTTTTGGATTTGAACATATATTTAATTCTGTGGGATTTTTGCAAAAACAGAAAGAATAAGAAAATGAAAAGGGCCACAGTGCCACTTGGCCAGAAGCGGCTGGCCGAGCCGGCTCAGCTAGCAAAGCCATCCCAGGCAAGGCAAAGCGCGCACGCCGCCAGGTTTGAACCTGAAGCGCGGAGCCCAATGGCCAGTGACTGAGAGGATGAGAGAGGGCGAGGTAGAGGCCAACAGGTGGGGTCCCCCTATCGGGACCGTCGTCCACCTCTAGACCGAGCGAGGCAGAGCTCACTGGCGTCAGCTTCGTCCACGGCGAGGGAAGATGAGTGCAGGAATGGGTTCCTCTCGCTCCCGCCGTTCGGGTGGAGGCATTCGGATCTGCAGGGGTGGTCGGGGTCGCCGGCGATGAGGAGGCCATGGCGGAGGGCTTCGGGCCGTGCTCGAAGTCGATGAATCCAACTGCAAAACGAGTGGGAGAGAGGGGGGTCGCATCAGAGGAGCAAGGTAGGGCCAATGTAAGAAGAAAGAGGGCTGGGGCAGGGCCCTACCGTGAGATCGACGGCGACCCGAGCTAGCGGCGTTCAGCTCAATTCCGAGCATTGGGGCTCTGAGGGGTGGAGTCGGAGGTGCGGTGGGTCGATTGGGGAGGATAGAGAGCTAGCAGAGGGGAGAGAGGGGCTCGGGGTGGCCTTTTATAGGCGGGCGCGAGTCCACAGAACGCATGTGCGCCGGCGAGCTTGTGGCCGAGGCCAGAGGGCACGGGAGGAGACACGGGTGCGTCTGGGGTGCCTGTGAGGTTGGTCTAGGTCCAGGGGAGGGAAGAAAGAGAGAGAGAGGAGCGCGCGCGTGTGAGGTCGCTTGTTGGGCGAACCGGGAGGCGTCGGGCACGCGCCGCGGGTGGCGCTGGAGAGAGAGGGAGGAGGGGGGCATTGTCTTGGCGTCTTGCGTATGTCGAGACGCGGCTTCTGGCGCATGAGGGGGATCTGAGGTGGTCGAGGCCATGGGGGGCGGCATGGCAGAGCTTTTGACGCGCTCTGGCGTGTCCACTTGCGTCCACCAGCTGCAGGGGGAAGTAAACAATGGGAAAGTGGCTTTGGAAGCCCTGGGGTAGCCATGAGTGAGAGAGACAAGTGAGAGAGGAGAGAAAAGATGCTGTCCAGAGAGGGAAATGGGGTTTTTACCCCATGAAATCATGCTCTCTAGCGCCAGGAACTTTACCGGAGGTGGGGAGGGATTGCATGGTGCTGTGGTAAAAATATGAGGTGAATGAGAATAGTGGAAGGGGTTAGAATGTGGTTTTTACCAAATCACCAGAAGGTGTTTGATGTGTGTTTGGGCAAGATAAGCCTTCTCACTTGCATTGAGATCTAACAGTATCAAATGGGGAGTAAAAATATGGTGGATCACCAAGTTTGAGCTCCATTGAAAGAGTTTGCCAATGTAAACTTGGTAAACCATAGAAATCAATAGAATCAGGTTTCTATAGATCTAGCCATGCATTTCTATTCTCCTAAATGCACCACTTGGTGTAGTAGCATTATTTAGGGATTAGAACCTGTCCACAAAGTTTGGGGTGAATTGGGAATACTTGGCAATACAAAGTTGCTCAAATTTGGTTCTGGACAGCGGGGGTTTTGGAATATTTTGGTGAATCGAAACATTGAGGATTGAGATGAAACTTTGCGTGATCATCACATATATCATGTGTGACATGCTAGAATTTTCCTGGAATTATTGGAGAATATTTCTCATAGAAATATTTCAAAATCTTGAAATAGACAGAAAGGGTTTTGGAGGGTTTTGTCCAATATTTTGAACAAGACCATGTGTGAAACTCATATATATGGAAAATATATGTCCACTGAGTTTCCCTAATTGTTCTCAAATATTTTCAAAGCATAAAAATATTTTTTCCCTATGAAAGACCATTTCCGGCCTTAAATAAAAGCCTTTAAATAAAATTGGAAAATAATATTTAAAATTAATTTTTGGTGGTTTTGGGAAGTCTTATATATAGTGGGTTCCAAATAGACTCTTTGGTGCAAAACATTCCACCCAATTTGAGGACTTGTAGTACAAACCTCATTTCAAGGGTTTTTGAAAAAACCTAACTTGAATAAATACTTTTTGGCCAAAATAATATTTGATAAAAATATTTGTAGGTACTATACACATGGCATGATCATTGGGCAAGGGTTTTGGATCAAGAAGCTGACAATAGAGAGAAGAAGAATTTTTGTGAATTAAAACACAATCAAACATTCAAGCAAAAAGCACTCAAGTCAATCATAACAAGCAAGCAAAAGTTTTAAATGGGTCCAAATTTTACAAAAAATCATAGTCATAGCAAAGTGATACAACATAGGGTGTGATATACGTCCTCAGAGCGGAAGGGCTCATCAGCGGGAGTCCTCGCCGGAGAAATCCTTTATGGAGGAGGGTGCGTTTGAGTGGCCTCGGGGAGGCTAAACACTGGGTGATCTGCCTATTAATGATGCGCCCCTGTTTACAGAGGAACATAAGTAGAAGTGATGTCCACGCCAGCGCTCTTCGTCGGGTACTGAGCAGGGGCCTCTTGCTAGGGGCTACGTGTCGGGCTATGCAGGGGGCTGATGTCGACAACCTCCATCTCCGGCACGGAGCTTGTCGTCCCCTCCGCTCTAGGCGCAAAGTTTGACTTCTTGGCCATGCGCTGGGCCAAGGTCTCTTCGTCCCTACAAAATATAAACAACAATATCAGATGAATTCAAGTCGAAAAATTCAAGATAAGCTGAAGGACAAGCACGGGTGCTTACTCCTCCTCCTTTGAGCTGAGGGTCTACAAATCCCAGACCTCCATCTAGCGACCGGTAGGAGCAGGTGGCGGAGTAGGCATCCTGGCGTGCGTCGTTGATGTGGCTGAGCTGGAAGACCCTGCTCCCTAGGCAGCAGCCCTTGCCGGATGCTTGGAGATGGTCTTCTTCGTTTGCCGCAAACAGGCGACATTGGCACTGGGGTCCTCCTCCTCTTCTTCTTCGTCAAGTGGTGGAGAGGGGCGAATTGCCTCCCCAGTGACGGCCTGTTGGTGTACTAAGGAACATGTCCTTTAGTACCCTGACTTGTGCATAGACGGCAGCAGCGTCCGGCCCGGCAAGCACTGTCGGAAGGATAATGCACTCAAGACAGCGTCAAGCGAAGGCCAAGCCACCAGCAAGCCTCCTTGCCGGTGGAGAAGACCCGGCAGCAAGTACACCCGGCAAGATCCCACTTCCATGCCACCTCTCCACCTCATTGGGTTGATTGTCTACATTAGTTAGGTGTCGAGCGGGCAGGCGGTTAGGTCGAGCTTGGTGGGATGCGTGACGGCTCGTTAGAATTACAATAGCTCTAATGCCACCCGTCCTATTGGACAAACCTTTCCCTATACACTCCGTATTGCTGAACACAGCTCCGACTCACAGCCTTAGAGCTTGCTGGGTCATCAGGCAGATCGCAAAAAGCGGTGAAGCCATTCTTGAGGCACCACCGCCGAACAGGCGCTCCACATCGCCACGAAAATACAACGCCGAAGTACTGACGATCTAAGAAACGTTCCCCTCAAGGAACAGGAGGAAAAGAGTTCTTAAAGAACTCGAGCAGATATATCATGTGGCAGCAACAGCATGGACAGACATACCCATTACCTTTGGAGATACTGACCGACCAGCCATTCTTGCCGGTCATTCACCGGCCGCACTAGTCCTGAACCCCATCATCGATGGCTTCAGGTTACACAAGGTGCTAATGGACGGCGGCAGTGGTTTAAACCTGATGTACGAAGATACCCTAGAAAAAATGCAGTTCGACCGATCTAGCATCGAGCATAGCAACACAACTTTCCGGGGAATAATCCTGGGGAAAGAGGCGCGCTGTTCAGGACGTATCGTCCTGGACGTAGTGTTCGGCACGCCCAAAAACTACCAATCCGAAGAACTCCTCTTCCATATCGTGCCCTTCCCCAGCGGCTACCACGCCCTGTTGGGACGTGACGCCTTCACAAAATTCCAGGCTGTACCACATTATGGGTATATGAAACTTAAGATGCCAGGACCAAACGGGGTGATCACAACCACCAGTGATCCGAATATAGCCCTTCGGGCCGAAAACAAAACAGCAGCGCCCGCCCTCGAGGCTCTAGCTGAGACCTTTGCTGTAGAAGAGCTGACCGCACTTCGGTCAACGGTAGACAAGGACGATGTGATCCTTAGCAAAAGGCCCAAACCCACTTCCTTTAAACTAGCAAAGGAAATCGTTAAATTTCAGGTGCACCCGACGGACCCCAACAAGACAGCGTCCATCAGAGCTTATCTCGATCCCATAGTGGACGAAGCGCTGCGAACATTCTTATGAGAAAACTGGGACATCTTCACCTGGCATCCTTCTGATATGCCCGGAATCCCACGGCGGCTGGTAGAACATAGTCTGAACATCATCACAGGCTTTAAGCCCGTCAAGCAGACTCTGCGCCGCTTTTCCGAGCCCAAACGACAAGCTATGGGTGAAGAATTAGCTAAACTGCTAGAGGCCAGATTCATTTGGGAGATTAAGCACCCCGAATGCTTGGCAAACCAGGTTATGGTACCAAAGAAAGATAAATCCTGGCGGCTATGCATCGAGTTTAAAGACCTCAACAAGGCTTGCCCTAAGGACCGTTTCCCCCTACCACGCATAGACCAGATTATTGACGCCACAGCCGGACACGACTCGTTGTGTTTCCTCGACGCTTATTCCGGATACCATCAGATTAAAATGAAGGAATCCGATCAAGCGGCAACCGCATTCATCACCCCTTACGGGCCATTCTGCTTCAACACGATGCCCTTCGGGCTAAAAAATGCTGGGGCTACGTACCAGCGCATGATCCAGACTTGTCTAACAAAACAAGTCGGTAAAACAGTCGAGGCATACGTGGACGACGTGGTAATCAAAACCAAACACGTCAGCCATTTGATCGACGACCTAAGGCAAACCTTTGCCAGCCTACGCGAGTACGATATACGACTCCATCCGGCGAAATGCGTATTTGGAGTTCCCGTTGGTAAATTGCTCGGATTCATCGTCTCCCATAGAGGAATAGAAGCGAATCCGGCTAAGATCCGTGCCCTATCGGAACATGCAATTCCCACAGAGCTAAAGCACGTCCAGAGGTTGGCTGGTTGCATGGCGGCGCTAAGCCGCTTTATCTCCCACCTCGGGGAAAAGGCGTTACTGCTCTACAGACTGCTGAAATGGACCAACAATTTCGAGTGGACTGATGAGGCATCGGTTGCGTTAGAAGAAATCAAAATACTACTGGCAAGCAATCCCATACTCACAGCACCAAGCGCTGGTGAACCCATGCTACTATACATATCGGCTACCAACCAAGTCGTTAGCGCGGTGCTCATCGTCGAACAAGAGGAGGAGGGACACAAATTTCGGATACAGAAACCGGATTATTATGTGTCAGAAGTACTAACGCGGTGCAAGTCCAGATACCCGCACTACCAAAAGATAGCCTATACAGTATTTATGGCATCACGAAAACTCAGGCACTACTTTCAAGAGTGCTCGGTCATGGTCGCATCCGAAGTACCCATGAACGATATAATCAACAATAGGGACGCCACCGGCCGAATAGCTAAATGAGCTATTGAGCTCCTTTCCTTTGAAATCGCCTACAAGCCAAAACGAGGTATCAAGTCTCAGGTGTTGGCAGATTTCCTCGCCGAATGGACAGAGGCCGAGCTCCCACGGGAATATAGTACATACTCCCATTGGACAATGTACTTCGATGGATCCAAAACTTTGGCCGGACTGGGGGCTGGAGTTATCCTCACATCTCCCATAGGCGTCAATGTCCGATACGTGTTGAGATCATGTATGCCGATTCCAACAATGCAGCCGAATACGAAGCACTACTACACGGTCTTCGGATGGCAGCATCAATGGGCATACGCCGGCTGGAGGTACGGGGAGAGTCCAAGTTGGCCATCTCCCAAATCAACGGCGAATTCGATGCCAAAAACCCGAAGATGGCACATACAGAAACGTTGTCCTCAAGATATTCGCACGGCTCGCCTGGGGGCCAAACGCGACCCTGTCCCAAAAATCACTTTCCTGGAACGGCTCTTTAAGCCATCCATGGTTTGGCAGGACGATCATAAGGGCGCCGATCTAACCAGTGCGGATGAGGATGTTCCCCCTATAAATGAACTAGATGATCAAATCATCGGCGGCTATGTAATGGATGAAACGCATTTGCCTCACGAGGTCATGGCAGTAATCGTGCCATGGACCGAGCCCTTCCTCGCCTACCTTCTTCGCAAAGAACTCCCCGACGATCAGATGGAGGCGTGGCGCATAATTCGACAATCCAAAGTCTACAAAGTACACGAGGGTGAGTTATACAAGAAAAGCACCACCAGAATACTACAGTGGTGCATATCTGAGGAAGAAGGTTGGTAGCTCTTAGCCGAAGTCCACGCAGGGATGGGCAGTCATCACACCGCAGCAAGAGCCTTAGTTAGCAAGGCCTTCCGAGCTGGGTTTTTCCGGCCCATAGCTTGGACGAACGCCCAGTCGCTTGTCAAACACTGCGTGGGGTGTCAACTTTTCGCAATTCAAAGTCACATGCCCCCAACAGCTCTTCGGACTATTCTGATTACCTGCCCTTCGCAGTCTGGGGATGGATATGGTCGGACCACTTAAAGGGGGACCAACAAGAATAAATACCTACTGGTCATGGTGGACAAGTTCACCAAATGGATAGAGGAAAAACCCATCAAATCAGCCAAGTCTGGACCAGTACTCGACTTTATATCCGGCATGGTACACCGTTACGGAATTCCGCATAGTATAATAATGGACAATGGATCCAATTTCACGGCCCAAGAGGTCAAAGACTGGTGCGCAAAAATGGGCATTAAGCTCGATTACGCATCGGTTTATCATCCGCAGACCAATGGACAAGTCGAACGAGCAAACGGCCTCATTATGAGCGGCATTAACCCAAGTTTGGTCCGGTCTCTTCATGAGTCCGACTGTCATTGGGTTGAGGAGCTCGACTCCGTTCTATGGGGCCTGCACACCACCCCGAATAGATCAACGGGATACACACCGTTCTTCATGGTCTATGGGACAGAAGCAGTCCTCCCCTGCGACATTATTCACGACGCGCCAAGGGTGCGCATGTACGAGGAAAGGCAGGCCGAGTTAGATCGGCAGGACGACCTGGACACCCTAGAAGGAGAGTGCGACATAGCAGTAATATAACATATCTCCCTGTGTGCTTTCTGTCTGTTCGCACCACATGGCCGGATTTCCTGGTTCCCCGAACATAATTCACTCCCCTAGGGTGATAATTTACAAGGAACACTCCCAAGCCCTTAGCGCGGGAGGCCGAAGCCGATGGCCGGTTAAGACAAAGTTTACAACACAGACGGAGCAATTCCTCGATTATTAGTACATAGTTACATATAATCATACATCTGGCTGCCGATCGAGGTTGTCGATTATGGTGTCCAGGGAGCAATCTTCTTGTGAGGTACTCGTATACCAAGTGGAGCGGCACTTCCTATCCATCTGACCCTACTGGCCCAACCCGAGCCATACGCTTGGGGTTAAGTCTGGTGTAGCGGGTCTTGATCATCGCCCACACCTCTCGTGCTCCCTCTCGACAAGCCGATGTCTTCCATAGCTCGAACCTACTTTGGACTCCCTTGAACCGATCGACTAGTTCGGTCATCTCCTCCGGAGGTTGCTCGGCGGGCCATAATGCTTTCACCATGCTCTTCATGGCCTTCTGAGCCCGCTCATGAAAGGCGGACAGCTCCTTGAGAAGGCTTCCCCGGTAGGATCTGATCTCTTCTTCGGGTCGCCCAGACAGGAGACCTGTACATGAGTCACGGCATGCGTATTATGCTTCATTCATAGGAAATACCTTCTGATGTTAGAATCACACTTACCGAACATGCCCCTCTGTAATTTTTGGTTCTCTCCTTGGGCCTGGGCCAATTGAGTCTTTAAGCTCTCAATTTCTTCGATCTGCTGTTTGTTCTCTGCCTGAAGGCGGTTCTTCTCTTCAAGGTGTCATTGCAAAACATGATAGCCAGCCTCATGCTGGGACTCGGCGTATCGCTGAGATTCTCGGGCTACATCCAAATCTCTTTGCAATTGCCCTATTGATTCAGCTGCTACATAGTACCCTCGCGTCAGCATGGGAATATACTAAGATCAGCAGAACAGATATACTCACCATGTGCCTCCCGAGTAAATCTCTTCATTTGCTCCAATTCGGCCTTTACAGATTCCACCTGTGTTCGGCTGGCTTCCAGTTCCTTGGCCAGTTGCTCGCTTTATTGCTTCGAGGCCTGCATTAGCAGTAAAACAATACAAGGATCCTTAATTCGGTCGTGCCGACCAATTTAAGGCTCGGGGGCTACTGGGTTTACACGAGTGTTCAGACTCTAATAACCAACTACTCACCTGCAGGCTGGACGATATCAATTTCATCGCCTCCCCGAACCCAGCTCGCGCGGCTCCGATGTGCGCGACCGCCATGCATAGAGCACTGAACTCTTGTTCGGAGAAGGCTGGGTGACACAGGGCTTCTCGTCGCTGCCGATGATTCTAAGCGCTTCCAACCTCGGATTTGGTGACGGATACGGCGTCACCGGATTCGTCTAGGGCTGGATTGACCATGGGAACCTCTGTAGCAGGTTCAGCATGAGTGAAAGGCCTAGAATTTTGAGCACCGTCGGACATCCTCGGCAGGGGACGGCCGAACTCTTTGCCTGAATATTTTGACATGAGCTCTCTTGTGACGCTTTATCAATCATGATAATAAATCAAACGGTCGAGCAAAATACCTTTGAGATGAACTTGTAGACGGGCTCGTCCCCGCGACCGGCTCATTAGTCGGACCCTTGTTGTTTTCCGGCCCGGGCACTGCCGCCGTTGCCGATGCATGTCGCGCGGATCTGCGGCGCTTGGGAGTAGGAGCCATCGCATTTGGGTCGTTGGAGGATACTTGCCTTTTGCATGATGAGTTTTTCTTCTTCTTGCTTATCGCAGGGGAAGGGAAGGATCCAGGGTAATTGGCTATGATAGCCACCTTGGAGCTATCAAGGCCCTCCTGGTCGAAACCCCCGTCTTCGAGCTCGATTGACAGATCCGGGTCATCATGAAAGCCCGGATCATCATCACGGGAATAGTCCTCGGGTTGGGGGGCTGGATAGTTAACTATCTCGATGAATCTCCTCCATTCCTGTTCACATAAAGTTAAAAGGCTTCGGTCAAAAAGAGACAAATTGAAAACCCAAATTGTGGTTGCGGGGTTGAAAGGCTCACCCATTCGATGGGATTGTGGCTTGAGTATCCCTCCTTGGTCGACCGCCGAATAAAATCTTCTTGCTCCCCTTTGTATAGGTCGGCAAGAGCGGCGGCTAATGTTGTTTGATCGGCAGAGCCCAGTCTTTGGGAGCGAGTAGTATCGCTTGTCCCGTTGTAATGCCACAAGGGGTGTATCCTCTGTTGAAGGGGTTGGACGCACCGGGTGATGGCGGCGGCCAAGATGTCTATCATGCTCATCTTGTGATGGGCTAGTACCCTCACACGGGCTGCTAAGCGCTGCACTTCAACGCTGTCGTCTTGGGACAGGCTCTTCGGGCGCCAGTTGTACCCTTTTCTTCAAAGGGGCGTCAGAATATTCGGGCAAACCCCTCCGAGCTGGATCAAATAGGGGGACGTCCTCGATGTAGAACCATTTCGAAGGCCATTCTTCGGACTCCTTCGGCGTCCCCACGGGATATCCCCTCCCCACTATGTAGCATACTTTGGCTCCACCAACCTCAAGAATTGTCTTGTCTCGAGTGCGCCTCGCAGCCCAGGAACATCTCGCAAAGGGCGACGAAGCCCGAGATGTGCAGAATAGACCCTGGGGTGAGGTGGTGAAGCTGGATTCCATAAAACTCCAGTAACCCTCTCAAGAACGGATGAATGGGAAACCCGAGACCCCACAGGAGGAAGGGCACAAAACATACACGCTCCCCCTTTTGTGGATTGGGGAAATTCTCCGCGAAGGCCTCGCCGTTGTATGAAGACAAACCGGCGCGGATAACTGCCAGATCCGAGGAGGGAAGGTACCCTTGGGTCTCGAGGTCACGTAGTCAAAGGAGGGATACGGAGCAGCTTGTCTAGTCCTCGGGGCAGGAATCGTAAGGGTGCGAGGAAGAACTGGGGGGGTCGCCATGTTTTGGTGGTGATCTTTCGCTGGAAGCTTTTTCCGATGGGGAAGCAGAAGATATGGCTTGGACCACGATTCTGTTTGTTTAAATGGGTGGTGCCTCCTTTGTGGGAGGGGTAGTTTTGTAAAAAGCTACTGAACCGCTCGTCTCCCCACGATGTGCGAAAATCAAGAAATGCTATTACGATAGACCCAGCAAGCCCGTGACGTTTGGGATTTCACCGATGACAGGATGGTTGCCGAACAAGAAGGGATGAAGGGACTCGCCTCGCAAGCCAAAGATTTCGGTGCACAAGATTGTTCGGATATACCTCGGCGTTGGAGGCTAGTCTGGGGGCTACTGAGGGAGTCCTGGTTTAAGGGGTCCTCGGATAGCCGACCTGTTTCTCATGGGCCGGACTATGTGGGCCACTAGATGAGCATTGGGTGATCAAGGGCCCTGTCGCCAAGGTGGAAGTTTCAAGGAGCCATGGCGTGTCCTCCAAGTTGTCGACAGTAGATAGGCATGTTTTTTCCCTTTGATGTCCAACCGACTATGTGTAAGCCCTAGGTACCCTCGGCGTCTATATAAGCCGGAGGGTTTTAGGTTGTAGGGCAAGAGAACTCATCTAGGGTTTTAGCTATTCGATCTCGAGGTAGATCAACTCTGTAACCCTTATACCATCAATATAATCAAGCAGGACGTAGGGTATTACCTCCATAGGAGGTCCCGAACCTGGGTAAACATCGTCTCCCTCGTCTCCTGTTACCATCGATTCTAGTCTCATAGCTCGGGACCCCCTACCCGAGATCCGCCGGTTTTGACACCGACAACCGCATCTTGGGCGTAACAAGGAACACCTCCTGGCAAGCAAAGATGGGGACCTGGTTCATCCGAGCCCCCTTCACAGACGGTTTCGGAGCATTCTATGCCTTCGGAATCGTCGGCCCTGCCTTCCCAGGAAAGGAGGCCAGAGGTGTCACCACCAGTGTCGCCCATGACAGCGGGCCGCGACTAGGTGGCCGGCCACGATGGAGGAGGCTTTGACCAGCTCCTCACATGCTGAAGATCAGCACGCCCTTATGGGTGCGGTTTTACATGGCATTCAGTCTGTTGACAATGGACTGAAGGAGGCTTTTAACGGTCTCTTGACGGGCTTCAAGGTAAGCCATGTAATACTCTTTTTCTTAAAAAGTTAAATTTATAAGGTTTATACAACCCTTGTAAACACAGTAGCCCCCGAGCCATAGGTGAGTTTAAAAAACTCACACGGGGCTCAAAGAAATCACAAATGAATGAAAACACGGGAATTGTGACCTCCGATACTTTGGCAGGTTTGGTGAAAACTTAGCAGAGGGTCTACAACTGATAGCTCGGGAGTCTAACATAAGTAAGGTGTTTTGTAGGCCTCGTCTTTGGTAGTGGACGCCAATGCCATGGAGCTGGCCGAGCTGAATCGGAAGCTCAAGAGCTCCGATGAGGAACTAGACCGCCTCACAAACGGTTTGACGAAGCGCAAGGTAAGTCTAAACTGTGCCCCCTTGGCCACAGTTATTTTTATTAATTGAAGTTGTTTAGGGGTCTTGTCACTGAGTCTTGGTTATCCTATATCACTACAGCCACTTCCGCGGAGGTTGAGAGCCTCAAGGCGGAGTTGAAGAAAGCGAAACAGGAAGCCGCGGATCATAAGGCGTTGGCCGAACATGCATCTGCCGAGCTATCAGCGGTGATGGCCGATAGCGACAAGCACGCAGCTCAGGTATCCGAGGTGCAGTAGTAGCTCTAGGATGCCAGCACTAAGTGTGAGGCCCTTGAGAAAAAGAACAAGGACCAAGCCGCCGAGCTATCCTCGCTGTCCGAAAAGATTAAGGCAGAGAGGGTAGATAGGCGGTTATATGAGGAAGAACTTCGCCACGTCCAGCTGATCGCAGATGGTAAGCCGTACTTACTACAATGTGCCTTTGGTGGTAACAGGTTTGCGTTGCTCACACGAGTGTGGCGTTCCTTAGGCGCCTTTACGGATCCCCCGAGGAGTGCGCCGGACGTGGCTCGGTACTATGCGACGCGGGATGGGGATGTTGAGCCTAGACTATTCTGGGCGTAATTTCAAACCCCCGAGCACCCTCCTCTCCTCAGCAAGTAGATGAAGCAGTTGATGGAACTGCACTGGATGGCAGAGCCCGCCATGAAAGACCTATGCATCCGGCTATGGCCGACAAAGCCATTGCCGAACAGCTACTTCGGCTTGCTGCAGAAGTTGTGTGACGCCGGGTCCCGGATTGAAGTCCTGAAGCATTCTGCCTGCATCGATGGGGCTCGGATGGCCTTTGCAAAGACCATGGTGCACTGGCCAAAGATTAAGTTGGTCGAGATGGCCAGCGCACCTCCACCTCCTGGGAAGGGGAATAGGCGTCCCGAGCTATACTTCCCCATCATGATGGATGGCGCTCGGGCGATAGAGGCCCAATGCTCTATGGATGTAATTTATGAATGAGCATGTTGTAATGTGCCCGATGAATATTTTTCTTTATAATGCATATGCATGTTTTTATCATGCTTTTATGATTTGAATTATTTTGACTCATGTGTGGCTGTTTAAACTGAAAGTTGCCAGTCGTCGGCTTCAGCCCCCGTGTAAATATTACAAGTGGTGTTTCGAGCTCCGCAAGTTTTCCTTTAGTCGAATATCGGCGCCCGGAGGCGGTGGTGCAAGAGGGGAACAAGGCAATCGGACTATGGGGCTTTAGTGCTTTCACTTAGCCGTAGGAGCTTGACTGCGGGGGCTGGTTACTACCCCCCAGTATTTTGTGGTATTCGGATGTACCGAGGCTAAGGCCATTACCACATGGTTTGTGAAGGTACAAACCCCTTGTATGACACGGAATAACCTCCATCGATTTTAAGTTTGACACTTGTGCTCAGATTGCAAACCGGTTCTCGCTTATTATGACAGTCAGTTTTTGGCTTTCTCCACTGAGGTACTTGACCAGACAAGCTGGAAATACAATCGCAGTGGTTCTCCCTTTACCCTTTTAGGCGAACGAGCGGAACATAAGAGGGTAAGCACAGGAGCCGGGCAACCCAACCTTTGAGCCAAGACATAATACGGAACCGATTCATATAACACAAAATTTGAGACGCCGGACATAATCTTGGGATTGATGCTTGGGGTGAGTTTTATAGTGAAGCCCCGGGTCTATTAGCCGGTTGCATCTAGCATGTACCGAACAGTGTTGCTTTCGGAGGCGGGGAGTGGGAAACAATTTATAAAATACCGTGAGAAGGATGTAAAGGATAATCTTGATATATGATGAATTTTTACAATTCAAACTGTGGAAGCAACTGTTACAGATATTTTGCTTAAAAACAAACTTCTACAAAGGGAAGGTTTACTCAGAGTCTTCGATGGGCAGCTTGATGTCCTCGATGTGCCCTGATACGCCTCTGCTCATTTCCTCTTGAGGGGGGTTGTGCTCCTTTAAAGGTGATTTCTCTGGGCGAGCGGACCATTGAGAGGTGGTCCTCGGGAGATCGCCGTAGCACGTGTGAGCTTGATGCTTGAGGGGTCCTGGATGATCCCTGCTGTTTTGCCGAAGACGTTGTTTTGATAGTAGTTCAGTCGAGCTGACCACTTGGTTTTTGATAATGGGTTCCCCCCAGCTGCCCATGGTATTTTAAGTGCAAAGTTGTGCCTTCTAGGTACGTACCTTACGGGTAGCGGTTCCGTGCAGTGGGGGCGCATCCCTATTTGTGTTGATGAGGGGATGGTTCCGGGAGGTTGGTTTGTGCTCATGCTCGCTTTTTCCCCTGTCGCGCCTTGATGGTTGATGGAGGCCTCGGCGTCTCGATGCCGGACTGGAATTCGGCTGCTAAGGCCGTTGTGTGTTCCTCGGTCCGGAGGGAGCGCTCTGTGTCGCCATTGACAGTGATGACCCCTTGGGTCTGGGCATCTTGAGCTTCAGATATGCGTAATGGGGAACGATATTAAAGCAAGCAAACACTTTACGACTGAGTAGTGCGTGATAGCCGCTACGAAAAGGGATGATGTCGAAGATAAAGTCCTCGCTGCGGAAGTTGTCGGGATCACGGTACCCGAATAGCGGGCCTCGATGCCTGGAATGAATCCTTTAAAGGTAGTGTTGCTTGGTTTGATCCTTGACGGATCGATACCCATCTTTTTCACCATGTCTGAGTAAATCAGGTTAAGGCTACTTCCTTCGTCCATGAGGACTCTAGTGAGCTGGTACCCATCGATGATGGGATCTAAGACAAGGGCCACCGAGCCTCCATGACGGATACTGGTCAGGTGATCCCTACGGTCGAAGGTGATCGGGCAAGCCGACCATGGGTTGAACTTCAGGGCTATGGGCTCTCTGGCGTAGACCTCCCGAAGGGCGCGCTTCCTCTCCTTTTTTGGTATATGTCTGACGTATATCATGTTCACAGTTTTTACCTCCTCAGGGAATTGCTTCTGTCCGCCATTGCGTGGAATGCGAGGCTCTTCATTATCCTCGCTACGCAGGCCCTTTCTTTGGTCCTCGACTGCAAGCTTGCCGGCTTGTTTGAACATCCAACAGTTGCGGTTGGTGTGAGTGGCGGGTTTGTCCTGGGTGCCATGGATCTGGCAGGGCCTATCCATTATTTTGTCCAGGGCGCTAGGTCCGTCTCTACTTACTTTAGAGGGTTTCTTCCGCTGTCTGGATTTTGAGTTGCGGAAGCCAACATTTACTGCTGTCGGGGCACGGATGCTCACGATCACCTATGGGACCAGAGGTCCCATGTGGTTGGCAAGGGGGGTCACTTTGCATGAAGAGCGGAGAGCATGAGACGGCGCGACGATCAGGACACAGGCATTTTACCCAGGTTCGAGCCGCTGCTAAGTGTAAAACCCTACTCCTATTTTTGGTGGATTGATTGGAGGAACACGAAGAACGCACAGTGCCTACCCCTGGCAAGGACTGCTGTCGGGGAAAGAGCTGCTATGCGAGTACAGGTGTTCGCGGGTTCGAATTCCCAACCTTGAGCTAGGTAGCCTTGGGCCTCCTTTTATAGTGCAAGGGGATACCACAATGGCAAAACAGTCATTATCTATTGATTAGATAGCTAAGCTGAGCTATCATACCTAACTCTGGCATTTAGGACAAAATGCCATGATTACCTGCCTAGGTGGCACTCGGGGGTGCATCCCCGGCAAGCTCTTGCCACCGCTTGGCCGGTCGTTGCTTATGGTCTTGACACGCTACAGGGCGGGTGTCAACCGAGGGTTACTTGCATCCCAATGTGTCGCCACATGTTTAGCGAGAGCTGATTAGCTGCCTGAGGGCTCGACACCGCATCGATAAGTGACAAGCATAGCGATGCGGTGGAGTGGTGGCCGGTTGGCTCGCATCTACCGGGGAGTGGCTTGCCGGGTCTTCTGGAAGGTGTGCATGTCTTGGTCCCCGGCAAGCGTCGGGGACGTGCTTGGCGCGTTGCAGTCCATGCTTGGGCTGCCGCATTGAGCTTGTTGAAGTATTGTCTTGATCTTTCACCAGGTTCTTGCTTCTACCACCTGTACATAAGTCAGGGGCACTGGGTACCCCTGTACGAGTGCACCAACAGGAGCCCCCAGGACTAGCCCACACGTGCTCACCAAGTGCCGTTGGGTCAGGCCCAAGTTTCATGCACATGCACGCAATGTGAGGGAGTAACTACCAATTTATTGGTCAGCACTGACCCACCACCTCATGCCATTTCTGCCACGCGCGCCGCATGCATAGATGGGCGCGTGTGACTTAAAGCCCTGGTCATGGTAGAAACCGCAGCGCCATGGATGGTAGCGGCGGGGCGGTTACCTGTTTGCCCGTGATCGTGGGCGATGGAATTGGTGGAGACGGGCGGTGACCCTTGGAGCGGAGGAGAGCCAGCCCCCATGTCCTCCCCTATAAATTGCGGGTCGCGAGGGGCGATGCTCATTCATCCTTTCTTCCTCCTTGAGTCCAAACCCAAAGAGCTCGCCCTTCTGCTTCTTTGCCTTGAGCCGCGCTTGCTCTCCCGATGCTCAGGGGGAGGGGCTGAGCGAGCGTGTTTGCAGAGCATTCCTTCCGGACCCCTGCTCTGTTCCCGTCATGGACAGGCAGTTCTGAACTAAAGGCTGGTTGGAGAAGCCTCGGATGGGGGAGCGGGCAGCGTGGTTTCCGTATCGAGGACGGCTGCGGTGGTACGCCTACCGCCATGCTGCCCGCTTCTTTAGTCTTGACGGAGCTCCATGCGGTTGACATCGCGCCGGGATCTATGTTGGAGGTGCAGCGTTGCGGCGGTCCGCGGTTCCCGCATTCCTTCTTCAAGGTGAAGGAGAAAAAACGCCCACACGGCCACCACGGGCGTGCGTGTGGTTGCAGCCGCGCGTCGTCATTTATCGCGGTGAAGCACTCCTCCCATAGCACTTCGGATGGAGCGTACGGGAGGGAGATCTTCATCTTCGCGTGCTCTTCTAAGGCGGGGGATGGAATTCCCCTCCTTTGGCCACCGCGGATGACCATGCTCTCTATGGGGTCCCCGGGTCGCCACGCCTGGAGCTTGGGCGATGGCGGAGGCGTCTCCTCGGGCGGTGGCGATCACGAAGACGATCGCGATCAGGGATATACGACGCATCAGGAGCACGGATGAGGTCTCCGACGCATCGCGTTCCCCGGCAGCACCATCATCACCAACTGGGGCCCGGCAGCGCCACCATCTGCACCTACCCTCCGCCTTCTTTCCCCTTGTCGGTCTTGTCCGCTCCGTCGGATTCGTCCGCCCTGCCTGGGGGCAGGGCCCTTCTGCTCGCCGGTCGCGTCCCTCTGGTTCTGGCTGGGAAGCGTCGAATCCCGGCCAAGCGCTCCTTTTGCCCTCTATCCCTTCTCTACCTAATCCCTAAGAGGAGAGGGACAAGAAAGGTATTACGGGGCACTTATCTTTTTTTATGTCAAAAGATGTAGGCGCTTGCCAAGTTTTAATTAATCACAATGTAATCTCTACCCATTCTATATCGAAAATGAATGAGAATAAAGTGCCATCTTTCTTTCGCAAGTACTATCCCTTTCCTTTCCTTATTTATACTGCACGGAGCTACTTGCCGGGTCATCATTCAAACCACGAGTGCCAAAGTTGGGGAACGAGCCCCCGACAACAGGTTGGCGTTGTTCCCCGGCAGATCTCCTTGTTGGGATCGGCGCTGCTAGCCTTATAAACAAAGACAGGGGGACGGCTTGTCCCGACAAGGGTTTTCACCACGTGGATGACTCCACAACCCGCAGTAAGGAAGATACTAAGGGTTTCCTTGAGAAATCGAGAAGTACTGAACTGGAAATATACGATATACTTTTGTTTTCCAAGTAGTATCTTCTTTTTGAGCGTGATGGGCCACCATCCTTTTTTCTTTGTTCCCCTTCCCTGTTTTCTCGATGGTAAAACATGTAGGGTGAGAACAGTAACAAAGATTACGGTTTCATCAAGTATTCTAGCAAATCTTTATAACTTAAAAGCACTAACATTGCAGTCATAAAAAATGCGTAATGAGCATGTAAGGATGATGATATGATGCAATGCCTAGCTTTATTATTGTTGCACAAATTCTGTGCCTGGCTTTGTACAAAGGGTCACATGCAACATCGGCAAGGCTTGTACAAAAGGTGGCTGCCGGGGACTGAGCCCGATTGCTGCGCCTTATGGGTAGAACTTACGAAGATGCTCAATGTTCCATGAGTTCTGCACCTTGGTGCCATCTTCGGTCTCTAGACGGACTGCGCCAGGTCTGATGAATCGTACTACCCGGTAAGGGCCTTCCTACTTTGGCGTCAACTTGTTTGTACCCTTGGCAGACTGAACACGCCGAAGGACAAGGTCGCCTTCCTCAAGGCTCCGGGCGTGAACCCTGTGGCTATGGTAGCGGCGCAGAGCTTGCTGGTTGCATGCTACATGCACAGCAGCCCGGAGACAGTCTTCCTCAAGGAGCGTGGCATCGTCATGCCGCAGCTATTGTTGCTCTACTTCATCATAGGCAAGCACTCGAGGTGACCCGTATATGAGTTCCGTGGGGAGCACTGCTTCCGCCCCATACACTAGGGAGAAGGTCGTCTGGCCGGTAGCTCGATTTGGTGTCGTCCTGAGGGACCAAACAACCACCGACAGCTCATCTATTCAGTGCCTGCCGCTCTTCCGCAGCTTATCAGAAGTCCTTGTCTTGAGTCCTCGCAACATTTCAGCATTCATCCTCTCGACTTGCCCGTTGCTTCTAGGGTGAGCAACAGAGGCGAAGCAGACCTTGCTTCCAAGGCTTTGGATATATTACATGAAGGCGCGGCTCATGAACTGGGTGCCGTTGTCGGTGATCGCTCTGTTAGGCACTCCAAAGCGGCACACTAGTCCTTTCATGAACTTGATAGCTGCCTGTGCGGTCACCTTTCTCACTGGTTCCACCTCAGGCCACTTTGTGAACTTGTCGGTTGCCATGAACAAGAACTCAAAGCCCCCGACAGCATGGGGGAAGGGGCCCAGGATATCGAGCCCTCGGAACGAGAATGACCAGGATAGAGGGATTATTTAAAGGGCTTGTGCTGGTTGATGGATGTTCCTGGAATGGAACTGGGAGGCTTCACACTTGGTGACCAGCTCAGTAGCGTCCTGGAGGGCAGGGGGCCAATAGAAACCCTGTCGGAAAGCTTTCCCGGCAAGGGCCCTTGATCCAATGTGGGAACCACATACTCCTCCGTGAATCTCTGCCAAGAGCTTCAGTCCATCCTCCCGGCAAATACACCTTAATTTCACACCGTTCGGTCATCTTCTGTACAGGGTGTCATCGATAAACTGGTACATACTTGACCGACGGGCTACTCTTTCGGCTTCCTCTTGCTCTTCGGGGAGTTCTCCAGTTTGAAGGAAATGGACTATATGCTGCGCCCAGGTTGGAGCCTGTGGCTCGGCAACAAGGACAAAAGGCATCTCCTCGTCTCCGGGAGCGCTTGTCTCAACCGCTAGACCCTGAGGTCCTGCGGGAGGGAGCTGCTCGTCAACCGGAACGGGATTTTCCCAGGCAGCTTCTCTACCAGCAGCTTTGGGAAGCTCTGCCGGGAAATGGTTGCCAGAGTTCAGCTTTCTTCTCTTCTTGGACATCGTTGATGGGGATACTGATGGTTGGGTGAGGCGGAGAACAAAGGTTCCTGCTTCCACAGGAAGCTTCTGCGCAGCACACTTCGATAGATGGTCAGCAATGCTGTTTTCCACTGGTGGCACATGCTCTGTTTGCAGTCCATCGAAGTGCTCCTCCAATTTCCTCATTTCTTCCATGTATGCCTCCATCAGCGGGCTCTGGTAATCCTTGTTGACTTGATTTATCACAAGCTGAGAATCTCCTCGGATGATCAGCCTCTTTATTCAAAACTCCACCACGATTCTGAGTCCGGCAAGGAGCACCTCATACCCAGCGGTATTGTTGGTGGCTTCCTCCCAGGGAAAGTGCATCTGGACGATGTACTTGAGGTTCTCTCCGGTAGGGGCGACGAGGAGCACGCCTGCTCCAGCGCCCTGGAGTGAGAAAGCACCGCCAAAGTACATGATCCAATCCTTGGGTGCTTCTTTGCCGAGGAGGATTGTCTCTGGAGCTTCATCATCTGGCGTGGGTGTCCATTCTGCAATAAACTCCGCCAACGCCCTGCTTTGAATGGTGGAAGTGCTCTCATACTTTAATCCAAAACTTGACAACTCCAATGCCCACTCAACTATCCTGCCAGTGGCTTCGGGGTTTCTCAGAATGCGTCGCAATGGGAAACGGGTGACAACTATTATCTCATGGGCCTGGAAGTAGTGGCACAGCTTCCTCGAGGCCATGATGAGGCCAAAGATCAGGTTTTGTACTCCAGAGTACCTTGATCGAGCCCCCTATAGCAGGGAACTGACAAAGTACACGGGCCGCTGCACCATTTTCTTCTTTGCCACTTCTTTGGATTCGCTATCAATCATTTGCTGAGATCCCCCTTGATCTGTGTTGAGTCCTGCCGCGGATGCTTTTTTCCCGCTCCCGGCAGCATCAGCAGCTGCTGCTGAATCTCCATCCAGTCCCCGCTGCGCCACTAGCACTGCACTAACCACTTGATTCGTCGCTACCAAATATAGCAGCAACGGCTCTTGCGGTTTAGGAGCGACCAAGGTGTGAACAGAGGATAGGTATTTCTTCAGGTCTTGCAGCACTGCATCTGCCTCCGGGGTCCACTTCATTAGGCCAGCCTTCTTCAAGATTTTGAAGAACGGCAAGGCGTGCTCAGCGGACTTGGAGATGAACCTACTCAACGCAGCAACACATCCGGGCAGGCGTCTGATATCTTTGATGGTCTTGGGTGCCTGTATCTGTTCAATTGCCTTGATCTTGTCGGGATCGGCTTCTATTCCTCGCTGAGATATGAAGAACCCAAGCAGCTTGCCGGATGAGACACCAAACACACACTTTTTAGGGTTGAGCTTTAGGTTGATCTTGCGCAAGTTTGTGAAAGTTTCCTCCAGATCTCGTATGAGAGTGGCTTCATCCTTGGTCTTGACCATGATGTCATCCATGTAGGCTTCCACATTTCTATGCAGCTGAGGTCCAAAACCAATTTGAACAGCCCTGGCGAAGGTCGAACCAGCACTCTTTAACCCAAAGGGCATACGCACAAAGCAGTACGTGCCACAGGGAGTTATGAATGCGGTCTTCTCCTCATCTTCCTTGGTCATAAATATCTAGTGGTAGCCGGAGTAGGCATCCAAAAAGAAGAGCAAGTCACATCCGTAGGGAGAATCAACAAGTTGATCTATGCACGGCAAGGGGAAAGGGTCCTTCGGGCAAGCCTTGTTCAAGTCAGTGAAGTCTACGCGAAGCCTCCATTTCCCATTTGCCTTTCGTACCACCACCGGGTTTGCCAGCCAAGTTGGATGCAGCACCCCTCTGACCAAACCAGCTGCTTCAAGCTTCCTGATTTCCTCGGCAATGAACTGCTGCCGCTCCCAGGCTTGTTTCCTAACCTTTCACTTGATGGGTCAGGCATGAGGATAGATAACAAGGTGGTGCTCAATTACATCCCTGGGAACACCGGGGATGTCAGATGGTTGCCAGGCAAACACGTCGACATTCACCCGCAGGAAGGTAACGAGCGCACTTTCCTATTTGTCAGTAAGGGTAGCACTGATGGTGAAGGTACCACCAGTGCCATCCTCCCTTGCTGGGACTTTCTTCGTCTCAGGATAGGTGACCCTGGTCTTCCTGCTAGCGGAACTCTCAGGTAGGTCATCGTCGGGTGCAGCGCACTCCGAAGAGGCGTGCTTCCCGGAGTCCTTGCCGGTGTTCTTGCTAGCCCTCTTAATTTTATTTGTGTCCTTGGTGGGAGCTGGGATTTCTGTGGCTTCAGCTACTACTGCGCCACGATACATCTGGTCCACGCAGATAACTGCGTTCTTCTTGTCGGATGGGATGGAAATGACCCCAATGGGCCCTGGCATCTTTAAGGTATTGTAGGCATACTGGGATGCTGCCATGAACTTTTCCAGAGCTGGGCGACCGAGGATTCCGTTGTAAGGCAGTGGGATTTCGGCGACGTCGAACACTATCCTCTCTGTCCGGTAGTTCAATTCCCCGCCAAATGTCACAGGCAGGGTGATCTTTTCCTTGGGTCGGCTCCTACCGGGGTTGATTCCTTGGAATGTACTTGTGGCTTCGAGCTCTTCATCAAGGATCTGCAGTTTCTCAGCCACTCTAGGGGAGATGAAGTTCAACCTGCCCCGCCATCAACTAACATCTTAGACACCTTGAGGTTGAGGATTGTCAGGGAAACCAACAATGGCAAACATCCGACCATAGTGGTACGGTCAGGATGATCCTCTTCGTCAAAGATGATAGGCGTGTGGGACCATCTGAGTGGCTTCCTAGATTCTGCAGTCGGTTCCACATCATTGACCTCGCGTGCCCACTGCTTGAGCTGGTGGCGAGAGGAATGCAAGGATGCACCCCCGTCAGCGCACATGGCTTCGGTTGCTTTCTGAAACTCCCTGTCGCTGGAATCCTCAACATCATCCTCATCTTCACTCATATCGTCTGTTTCCTTCTTCTCTCGGCCTCTCGCAGGTTTTTCCCTTTGCTGCAAGGTTTTGCCGCGGCGACCTCCTCCGCCGCCATGGCCTTTCCTGGCAGCGCCATCCTTGCCTTTTTCTTTGCCGCGGCAACCTCCTCTACCGCCATGGCCTTTCTCGTACTCGGCCCTCTATTTCTCAACAAGTTGCTGGACCTGTCGACATTCTTGGAGATCATGGCCCTTGGTGCAGTGAATTTTGCAGTACGACGCGTCAGACTTCCCGGTCTTCTCAGCGACAGCAGCCTCCCGGCAATCAGCGCACGCGGCAGCTCCCTTGCCGGGGGTTTCGGCTTTCGCCTTCTTGCCTGCACTAAGGTCTCCGGAGCTCTCGACAGCCAATACTGCTTTTCCCTTACGCTTCTTGTTGCGCTTCCTGCTCCTTCCCTTTGGGTCATGGGCGTCGTCGTCATCATCAGAGTCCACTTTGACACCCGGCTCCTCTCCGAGAAGTCGCCTTCCTTCTTCAGCTCGAGCACACTTATCCGCCAAGGTGTAAAGCTCATTAACAGTCTTGGGGAGCTTGACATTCATCTTGGCTCGCATCCTCCTGTTGCGCACATTCGAGTGGAACGCAGGAATCACCGCAGTCGGATGGATCTCTAGGATGTTGTGGTGCACTCGGCTAAATCTCTGGATATACTTTCTCAAGGTTTCTCCCTCCTTTTGTGGGAGGACTTGAAGATCGTTGGGCTGGCCTCGTTCTTGATGACCACCGGTGATGGCGCCAACGAACTCGTTGCATAGATCAGCCCAAGACGAAATGGAATTCTCTGGCAGGTGCATCAACCATGATCTCACATTTGGCTTGAGTGCCAAAGGGAAATAGTTGGCGAGCACCTTTTCATCTCTTCCTCCCGCAGCTTGAACAGCTATCATGTAAATGCCCAAGAACTCCGCAGGGTTCAGCTTCCCGTTGTATTTCTCAGGTAAATCAGGCTTGAAAGCTCGGGTCGACAGCCAGCGGACCCGTCGTTGCTCGCTAGTGAAGGTAGGGCAACCAACCTTGTAAGGAAGGTACCCGCTAGCAATGGGCGCGGGGTCGCCGATGTCTGGACCATTGCACTTGTTGGATTGATGGTGCGCTTCCCGGTGTTGCTCGATGGTGATGTGCGCGTCTTCTTTTTGCCGGTCTTCAACGACACGCCATTGATCTTGGTGATCGCACGGGCCAGACGAGACTATGGACGCCTCGTCGTGCTCATCAGCGTGCGAAGCTTGCTGCGGCTGCCTCTAGGCCTGTTGTCACGGAGGGGACTACACCATTGGGGTGGCCCCTTCAATGTGCTCGCCGCCTCGGGTCGCTGCTGCTTTTCGCGTACGTCGTGAGGGCTCTGCATGCTGGGTCTTGTTGGCTTCAACGAAAGAAATCAAACTCTGAATGGTGGCCCTCCATTCATCCATCTTATCGGCCGCTGGCATGAAGTTGAGCAGCATCTGGACTCGCGCCATGGCCTCCTCTGTGGTGCCCGGCATGGCGAAAGAGGCAGACTGCGACGTCGCTCGACTCTTGGTAGAGCCAAGAGAAGCGCCTCCGCATCCTTGATACCGCGCTCCACTCGCCAGAGCTTTCTGGTGGGCAGTGGGCCGATCCTGCGGGGCTGCGGCTCCGCTGGTCGCTCCATCCCATTCTGCACGAGGTGCTTGCCCAACAATCTCGCTGGCGACAGGTGCGGCTGGGGGGTCATGGCTCGCACCGGACCAGGCGCCGCTGAGGCGGCCTCAGCCATCCGCATGGCAGGGAGGTGATGAACGGTGGTTTCCCTCGCCCGTGGCGTCGGGGCCAAGCTCGCCATGTTGTTGTTGTAGTTGCTCCTCTCCGGCGCCTCCTACTCCATCTCTGGCCGCGAAGGACTAGACGGGAGCGCCGCCTACGCCGACCACGTCGTCCACGATGCCCGCTTCGCCTGCAGCTGCCTCGGTCTACGGTGCCGGCAGTCGCGTGTGAGGGAGCCTTCAAAGTGGAGGGATGTGTGGCTGCACCGGATTTCTTCTTGGGAGCCATTGTTGAAGAAGATGACTATGGAGATCGATTCGCCGTTCACGAACTTGGGTTCGCGCAAATGATGCACGCCCCCTATCTGGAGCGCCAAAGTTGTCGGGGCACGGATGCTCACGATCACCTATGGACTAGAGGTCCCTTGTGGTTCAGCAAGGGGGGGTCATGTTGCACGAAGAGCGGAGAGCATGAGACGGCACGACGATCAGGACACAAGCATTTTACCAAGGTTCGGGCCGCTGCTAAGCGTAAAACCCTACTCCTGCTTTTGGTGGATTGATTGGAGGAACACGAAGAATGCACAGCGCCTACCCCCGGCAAGGACTACTATCGGGGAAAGAGCTGCTATGCGAGTACAAGTGTTCGGGCGTTCGAATTCCCAACCTTGAGCTAGCTAGCCATGGGCCTCCTTTTATAGTGCAAGGGGTTACCACAATGGCAAAACAGTCATTATCTATTGATTAGATAGCTAAGCAGAGCTATCATACCTAACTCTGGCATTTAGGACAAAATGCCATGATTACCTACCTAGGTGGCGCTCAGGGGTGCATCCCCGGCAAGCTCTTGCCACCGCTTGGCCGGTCGTTGCTTATGGTCTTGACACGCTGCAGGGCACGTGTCAACCGAGCGTAACTTGCATCCCGATGTTTCGCCACGTGTTTAGCGAGAGCTGATTAGCCACCTGAGGGCTCGACACCGCATCGATAAGTGACAGGCATAGCGATGCGGTGGAGTGGTGGCCAGTTGGCTCGCACCTGCCGGGGAGTGGCTTGCCGGGTCTTCTAGAAGGTGTGCATGTCTTGGTCCCCGGCAAGCATCGGGGACATGCTTGGCGCGTTGCAGTCCAGGCTTGGGCTGCCGCGTTGAGCTTGTTGAAGTCTTGTCTTGATCTTTCGCCGGTTTCTTGCTTCTACCGCCTGTGCATAAGTCAATGGCACTGGGTACCCCAGTATTAGTGCACCGACAACTCCCGTATCTTCTGCATCACCATTGTTATGGCGGCATTTGTTCTTGTTGCATCGTGGCTTCCCGTTTCCGTCCCAAACTTTGGAATTGCCGGGGTCCTCGGGGTTATGGCTTCGATGGGGTAGCCAATTATCCTCGCCTGCGCAAAAGCGGGTAATGAGTGAAGTGAGGGCAGACATTGTTCTCGACTTGTCCTCGCCGAGCTGACGAGCTAGCCATTCGTCTCGGATGTTGTGTCTAAACGAGGCTATTAGCTCGGCGTTCGGACAATCAACGATTTGGTTTTTCTTTGTCAGGAACTGGTTCCAAAATAGCCTAGCTGACTCGCCGGCTTTTTGGACGAAATTAGTCAGATCAGAAGAGTTCAGGGGCCGAACATAAGTGGCCTGAAAGTTAGATCGGAAGGCATCCTCCAGCTCTTCCCAGCTCCTGATGGAGTATTCAGGGAGACTGTTTAACCAGTGTTGAGCGGGTCCTTTAAGTTTTAGTGGAAAGTACTTGATAGCATGGAGATCATCGCCTTTGGCCATATGAATGTGGAGAAGGAAGTCTTCGATCCACACAGCCGGGTCTGTTGTCCCGTCATATGGTTATATGTTTACAGGTTTAAACCATTCGGGGAAATGGTGCTGCATGACCTTGTCTGTGAAACATAGGGGGTGGGAAGCGCCTTTGACTCGGGCTACGTCATGCTGGAAATCTGCTGTTGTTTGGGCCTAGTAACGTTCCTGATCTCTGTGGTTGTGGTCAAGCCAAGATTGGTACCCGTCCCGTCTAGCGGGGGAGGACCCTCTAGATCTGTAGATGGATCTAGTGCGACCTGCTCTATAGTCCAGGTCCTGTCATAGGTCGAGTCAATCCTGAGGCTGTGCCGGCCCCTTTGCTCTCCTGCGGGGTAGCGCGGGTATATACTTGGCGTCTCCAGCTGCCCTATCCATTCCTCGAGGGTGGCGGTCCAGCTTTTCCTATGGAGTGTGCCTAGGAGATTCGGGCTCCAAGGCCTTGTCGTCGAATTGCGGCAGCAGATGCCAGCGTGGGTAGCTCTTGTGTTGGTCCTGCCGATCGGTGTCAAACCCTTCTTTGGCTGCCAGGACCTTAGTCCATCTGTTGTTGATGGTGTCTTGTTCGGCTCTGAGCTGTCGCTGCTTTGCTTTTAGGCCCTGGGCGGTGGCTATAAGCTGCTGCCTGAATCGTTCCTGATCCTCAGGGTTTTCAGGGACGGTGAAGTCTTCGGCTTCGAGGCTATCCTCCTCCTTGGCAAGGGGAGGTAGTTGTCATCCCCAGAATCGTTGAGGTCCTCGGGGTCATGCTGATCCTCGAGCCTCGTCGGGTCCTCCAGTGGCTGCTCAGGGGCTTCGAGGTTGCCGAGGTCTTCCGAGGTGTCGCTTTCCCCTGTGCCCATGATGGCTTCCCTTCCCTTGTTTTTCTTGGATCATTTGCGTTGTTTCCGGCGCTTTGACGTTGCTTCGCCGGATTTGTCGCCATTATTCTTGGGGCGTGGTCGTCCCTATTGTTGGGGGTGTCCACCATATAGACGTCGTAGGTGGAGGTGGTTGTCCATCGCCCGGTAGTGATAGGGGTTGGAACGCTCACCTCGTCATCCAGGTCTTCTGCCTCTCTCGGAGGCGTACTCCAACATATCAGTTAAATCTTCGGCAGTGGCTACTAAGTGGGTGGTGGGTGGGCCATAAAACTCCTTGTGGCTGGCCTCCGGACCGTTCTGAACATGGGTCGCGGTCGGCTCGTCCGTGATTGTCATTTACTGGATCCAGTCTAGTGCCTCGTTCAATCGCAAGAGGTCGACCGGATCAATCTTCTGAGGGCCCTCAGAGCCAAACTCCGGGGTGCCCTTATGAGGGGTGAGTTCGGCAAGAACCGAACCCTGGTACTCGGGTGTTATCACCGGATCCGACCTCAACACCGAACCTCCGACGGGGATAGACTCGAGGGCAGGGGCGAATAGGGGGGCCGAAGTTAAAGCTTCGCGATTTTCGGGCCCATCGGACGAAACCGAGGGTTCGGTAAGAAACAGATCTCCACCGGAGTCGGCGGTGAATTCTAGGTTCCCGAACCTGATCTTCTGACCGTGAGCGAAACTTCCGATCTAGCCAAGATGGCCGGTCGGGTCAGCATGCAGCACAATGCTGCTGAACGCGAAGGTTTGTACAGGGACAAGGGTGTCCTCGTTACAGATCTATTCGCTGATGATTAGGCGAGCCATCAATCCTCTGGTGATCTCACAGCAGATCTCTCAATGAAACCACCAATGTTGGTGTCAAAACCGGGGGATCTCGGGTAGGGGGTACCGAGCTATGGATCTAGGATTGATGGTTAGCAGTAGACGATGTTTAGCTAGGTTCAGGCCCTCTTGAGGAGGTAAAACCCTACGTCATGCTTGATTATATTGATGAGTATGATGGTTACAGAGTCGATGTACCTCGAGATCAAACGAGCTAAAACCCTAGATGAGTTGACTTGTCCTCTACGAACTAAGCTCCTTGGTTAATATAGACACCACAGGTACGTAGGATTACATGTGATAGGTTTCCATCCGAGCATAGATACACCCATTCTTTCTTGGAGTACACACCAAGTCTTCAGAATCTTCCTTCCTGAGCACAGGGTCATCCTGTATTCCGGCCTTCCTGCAATTGCCACAGAGCAGCCACCAAGATGGCCCACAGGAGATAAGCCGAAGGCTCGAGGACCCTGTAGTCTCAGACTCCCTCAATCGCCAGGGTTGAGTCCTTGGCGAAGATGTTGCAGAGTAGGATAAGGCCTGCTGGGAGTTTGAATTTCCTATAAGGGCGGAAGAGCTGGTGAGACAAAGTAGCAAGTTGTATCATCATCGGATTGCCGCCAAGCCCCGGTACCAGCTGTATCATGTCGGCAACATCGACGTACTCCCATGCGAATCATTTTCGATCCTGTAGCGGCGCAATGCGCCGGCCGAGGAAATCTGCTCCCACCATCTCAATGGTGAGCCCGATAGCCGTCAGCCGAAGCATGTGCGTGATGGCGATCTCCAGCTTGTCGTCCTCAGCGGCAACAACACTCCACTCCTATTTGTTGATCGGCTTTGACATTCGGATCTGGTAGAAGTATGAGACATGCTTTTCCTAGATGTAACACCACTTCACCCGCCACTCCTCCCACTTGTTGTGAAGGTTGCGGGTGGGATACACTTGTTTATGGAAGGGCCTATGTATCCAAGTGATGCTGCCGGAGCAAGAGTCTCCTATGCGGGGATAATAAAAATGGCGGAAAAGCGATACATTGGGGACTACTCCTATGAAATTTTTGCACAAACGCGCAAAGAACGACAAGATGGTCATGGCATTTGGAGTGAAATCTAACATTCTGAAGCATAGGTCAGCATCAGATTTGTGAAGAAGGCAGAGAAAGGGGGACCATCTCGTATTGAAAATACGCCATAAGAATGGGTACTTATATACAGCGGGCTGGATGTTGCCAGGGAGCACAAATGGCGCAGGATGCGCTGTGGTCTCCTTCCCCCACATACAGGCATACCTCGAGATGAGGTTGTTTGTCTTCAACACCGACAGGTAGAAGACGACATTGTCCCTTCATGCCCTTGCGAGCGCCTCCTTCCTCTCCTCCACCTTAGGGTCGAGCGATTTCTTGGACTTCATCGCTACAGTCGGGGCGAAGGCAGGTAGCTTCCTCTTAGGCGCTATGGATAGCTCGAGGAAAGACGAAGACGGAGATGCGTGGAGGCGGCGGAGTGGTGGAGAAGCTCCGCGCTGCGTGAGTGTCGGCGTTCTGGGAACGGGGGTACCCAGACCTGCCTGCCTGGGGGCCAGGGCATGGCCCACCTCGACAGCCAAGCACGGCCCAGCGCGGCTTAACTCAAGACAAGGCCCTCGCGAGGACCCTAGCCTAGCGAGGGAGGCAGCACCAAGACCAGCAAGGAGTGGGCCTCCTCAGGCCCCCTCCGGAGCGGCGGAGACCTCTATACACGACCCGGCCTCAGGAGTCAAGGATGACGCAAGGAAGGAGATCTCTATACAGCACGCCAGGCAGTGCAGTTTCCCCTTTAATGCAAAGGGAGCAAGGACGTACGCGGGTTCCCAAAACATCCCCAAAGGTTTCCATTCTGGTGCAACGAGACCACGACCACAAGCCCCGCAGGACGGATGTCATCGCTGAGCCCACCTCTGCATCATCGACAGCTACTTTGTAGGTGAAGACCACCTTTGGACAGGGCGGGGATGTACTCCTGTCCATTTCAAATTTGGCCGTTGTGGGATCCCTTCCCGCCATTGCGATAAGGGAAGAGGACCCGGGCCGCTGCTATATATAGAGCCTAGGCTGCACCGTAGAAAGGGAGACGAACAGAGGAAACCACAAGACAAGGCAGAGAGCCAAGAACATCACTCGAGCGCCCTCGCGAGGCTCGAAACCACTGTACTAGTTCATCCACCACACCTCCCCGAGAGGCAATCCACCAAAGCAGGAGTAGGGTATTATGCTTCACAGCGGCCCAAACCTGTGTAAACCACCGTGTTCATCTTCTTCCTCTTCATCATGCGAGTTCGCCGTAGTAACCATCGAGTAGCGAAACTGGGTAGGGCGAGGCTGCAGGGAATCTTCGCACACGCCCTTGTGTTCGAACCTTGAGGGTTTTGCGGAGCCCGAAATCCGACATTTGGCACGCCAGGTAGGGGACGTGACGAAGTCTCCCTCAAGTCTCGCCTCGCCTCTGCTCGCCGCACTCATGGCAAAAGGACGTCGAGCCCGTGCTGAGTGGCGGGCTGCCCGCGTGGCGCGGGTGGCGCCGGCGGGCCTTGGCGCCCCACGTCGTTCCGCCTCCCCATCGGCGGGCGCCATCGCCGGCCGGGCCCACAACGGGCGCCGGGGGCTGCCGCCTTCACCAATCGCATGGCACGCCCTCACCGCCCCGGCCCTTCCCCGCATCCGGGCTGCATCGCCGCAATTCCGGGACTGCCACGACCCGACACACAGACACGTCGCGCTCCTCCTGGCGCACAAGCTACAATGCCACCGCGCTGTGCGTGATCGCCGCAATGACTCGGCCAGGTGTGCCCCCAGGCGCGTCAGCACCACCGGAGGGACCCGTGTGTACCTCGGCTAGGCTCGTGCCCGTGAACTCACTCAACTGGCTGGCTCAGCGTTTGGGCCGCACGGGCGCGTTCGGGACGTCCGTGATGACCCGCGCTCGCCTGGGGCCTGGCCCGGGTCGCCGGGGGCACGGGGGCCGGCCGCAGGCGCCGGCAGAGGCCGGTGGGGGGCACAGCCCACGCGAGAGTGGCGTCCCCTCGTACCCCTCAGCACGCCTACCGGAACCAGGGAGGAGGACCAGGGGCTCGACTGCGCCGGCGCCCGGGGGCTCGAGCAACTCTACAACGGCCATGTTGACGAGCGCCCGGGCCGCGAAGGAAGCAACGCCGGCTACCACGGCTGCAGGAGGCATGTACGCGACTTCGTGAGTGGCTCTCGCGTGGGCTGGTATGCGTAGCGTCACGAGGGCGGCTTGAGGGATTGGCCTCGTGAGGATGCTCGGCGCAGGCAGCTTCGCGAGGCGCACCCGCTGGTAGGGAGCTGCCTTGAGTAGGCATCTGGGTCTGGGGACCGGGGGTCGCTAGCCTGGGAACGGAGGGTGGAATGTGCACCCACGTCCCCGGGTCGGGTGGTCCCAGCTTGGATACGGAGGGTGGAACACACGCCCATGTCTTCGGGACAGATGATCCCAACCTAGAGACGGGGGGTGGAACACACGCCCTTGTCTCCAGGGCGCGCGACGCTCGCCTGGAGACGGAGGGTGGCACATACGCCCATGTCTCCGGGTCGGGTTTCGCTCGATCGCCAGCGGTCGATCCTGTACTCGCCCATGTCCCCAGGCCCAGCTCGCCCAGCCTCGGGGCAGGGCCTCGAGTACCTGCGGGGGGACCCGGGGCACCCCAGCGAGGCGCGCTGGGGCACCACCCGAGGTGCCGACCTCGCGCGCAACGGAGGGGCGCCACTGGACCTGACCCGCGGCGCAGGGGCTGTGCCGTCGCCACGGCGGCAGCACCCGGACATGGGCTCTGGGGTGCCCATGCTCCTTTTCCGAGGCTGGCCCTCCCTTCGAAGATCGCGAGTGTCTCCCCCTACGCTCGGGGGCCCGTCTGGAACCAACCCTACTTCACCACGCCAAGCCTGGGGGCTGGGAGTGGGCTTCATGTCCGCGAGGCATGGAGCTCCCTGTACACCCCCGGGACTAACCTGTGACACTCTCACATAATATTGAGTGGGCTGTATATGCCCGGAGCCCCCCGAGGACGCGGAGGGGTTCCTTCCCACGCAATGTGGAAGCCACAGCTCCACGCTGGCGGACAACACTGCCCACCAATGGCTATGCCCACGCAACGTGGATGCCCTATGCTCAACGCTGGGGGAAGACGAAGACAAAGACTAGCCTAGGTGGCAGACGCGACGGTTCCTTGCTTCTTTTTGTGTTCAAATTGCAACTTTTTGGAATGGAGTTTGAGGACTTCGGAACTCTATATTTAAAAGAAAAAGGGGCGGGGACTTTTCTCTCATTGCTCTCTAGTTTTACCGGTCTTGAGTTCTCTTTTTCTTGATTTGTGTTTCACAAGGGGCCGTGCACTCCGGCCCACCCTGAGGCACCTGGGTGCAGGATAGCAAGGCCCTGTCGCCTCAGGGACTTGCATCTTTGGGCAATCGACCCCCGCTCGGGGGCTCCGACCGCAGCACGGCACCACATCATGGGGTCTCACGAGGCTCCATTGCCTCCTGAGGCAGTACCCAGCCGGGCGGAATGGGGGTCGCTCGAGCGTCAAAGGGGGCTCCTGAGCAACGCACCTCAGGAGCCTTACCAGTCATATAGCCACTCGCCCCTCGATGTCATCCTTGGTGATCCGGTCGGCATCGAGGGTGTCGAGGCCACACATCGTATTTGCGTCCTTGGTGATCCAGTCGTACACTACGGTGGTAGGGAAATGTGTGGGACTGGGACCTGCCGACGTAGAGCTGCTTGAGCGTCAAGGGGGGATCCTGAGCAGTGCGCCTTAGGATCCTTACCGGTCATATAGCCACTCCCCCTCGATGCCGTCCTTGGTGATCCGGTCGGCATCAAGGGTGTCGAGGCCTCACCTCGCAGTTGCGTCCTGGCGATCCAGTCATACACTGCGGTGGTAGGGAAATGTGCGGGACTTAGGCCTGCAGACATAGAGTACCGAAAGGGCTTCCAACTTGCCTCACTCTGTAACACCCTGGATTTTGCCCATTTTCTTTTTCTTTTGATTTTGGTCTGGTTTTGCTTTTCCGTGGTTTGGTAGTCTTGGAACCTGGAAGGATCACCCTTGATTTCTCTTCCCTAGTGACTTGGCAACCTCTAAACCATCCCATGACCTTTCCATTTCCATCTTGAACCAATCCCAATATTCTTTTCTTGGGAATATTCCTTTTTCTATCAAAGGAATAATCCTGTCTGCCTTGGGTTGTGAAGCAACCCACATTTCTATCATTCCAAAAATTCCCAAATAATTCCCATAAATTCTTTGGGCCAAATCATCCTCAGATATCTCAAAACCTATCCTTGCCATGTTCAAAAATATTCCACCAATATTCCTTTTCCTATTCTGCCCCAGATGGCATTTTGTGAAGCAAGTGCCATTTATCCTTGCTTGCTTGCTCTCAAACTTTTTGGGGACTCTTTCCTATCGATATCATTGCCACTTGATAAAATTCAACTCAAGTTGGCTAGCAAATATTTCTTGGCAAATTTCCAAAGTTTCTGATCCAGAGGAAGCTTTGTGAAGCAAGTGCTAGCTAAGAGTATGCCAATGAGTTGAAATTTTGCAGGCATCTTCATATGCTCAAATCATGACTCGCCTCAAGATTTGAGCATCATCCCATCTTCTGAGTGACCACAACATCAAATCTTTGTTTCTGGTCATATTTTCCTGTTGTGAAGCAACTATATTTTATATTGCTTCATAATTGCTGGAAATTTACCAGAACATTCTCCCACCCATATAACCTATCTCCACCAAATTTGGGCTCATGTTATCTAACCAATAAATCTCTAGAATTTTTCTAAGATTCTGTCCAGTAGGATGCTGTGTGAAGGAAGTACCATTTTAGTTTACTCAAATGGTATGAAATTTATACAGTATCTTCATATGCGTAAATAAATCATCTCCTCCAAATTCAGCTCAGTACAAGCAAGTGTGTGAGAGCCACTTCATACTTTGCAATTCTGTCTAGTAGAGTCCATTCGACAGCAAGTGCTACTTATACCCATCTAGATGAGCTGGAAATTTGCGGTAGAGATCATCTTTCTATGTGATAGCCCTCAGCCAAAAACCAGAGTCAATGCCCAGCTGAATCTTCCCCACCCCACTCCAAACACCTTGCTGTTCCAAAGCAAATCTGCTACATGTGGTCATCTCAAGCCCCTCTATGCCTGTTTCTTTCCTCCTTGGCATTATCCTTTGAATGACCCTTCCTTCTAACATGATTAGACTGGTCAGGGTGCACCGCGTGCGCCAGTTCATGCTGTGACCATGCGGCCGGCGTGCCATAAGCGCGCTCTGGCAAGTGGAGCCCTCGGTCTCGTCTGTTTCCTCCTCTCCCTCGACTCCTAGCCATGTCTAGGAGCTTCATCGCGTTGTCTTCCTTCTCCTGGACCCCTCTCCCCCTCTCAAGTCCCCTCCTACGTGGTGTAGTAGCTGCGCCCGTGACATGGCTGGTTCTGCCACCGCCGTGTCCGGTTGCCTGCGCCGTCCCGGGCCTTCCTGAGCTCGCCTGATCCCTCCTGAGCGCGCCCGAGGCTCCTCAGCTCCTCTCCGACTTCTCTGGACGCCTCTCCCCACCTCCATGAGCGTTCCTGAAGCTCCGCGGCGGCGGTGCATGCGTCAGCACGGCCGCGCTCGGCCACCGTGTCGCCACGGCTATATAAGCCGTCCCGGGATGCCTCGACCTCTCCAAGCTCCTCTCCTCCACCCTAGCATCCTCCCCGACCAGCCAAACGAGCTCCCGAAGCCCTCGTCATCCTCCATTGCCACCATGGCCACCGTCGACCCTCTCAAAAATTGGAGCTCAGCCGGCCTCTTCTCTCCGCCCTACCACCGCCTGAGGCCTCCACCTCCACCCCGAAGCCACCCCAACAGCCCTCCCTCCCTCCGGTGGCCTCTAGCCACGAGCCCACTGGCGGCCGAAGCCGTCCTCCGCCGCGGGCGCGGTCACCTCTGCTACGAAGCTCTCTGGCGGCCGCGTCATGCTCAGTCAGAGGCGGTTCTCCTTTACGAGTCTGCCGGTGGCTGAGGCGTCGCTGGAGATGGCCCGTAGCATCGACGGCCGTCGCCGGAGGCCGCCTCTGCCCTCCACCACTACCGGCCCCACGGCCCTTCCCCACGGACCCTGCGAGGCCTCCCCGGAGCGGCGCTTTCCGGCGAGCACTTCGGTGGTCCGAGCTCCACCGGAGGCGGCCGGTGTTGGCCGGGCCAGCGCCAGCATCGCGCGGCCTCGGCCCTCCTCCGTTGCGCCCTGTCGGGAAGAAGAAGGGGAGGGAGGAGAGAGAGAAAGTTCAGCGGCGGGGCCCGCTGTCAGTGTCAGGCGTTGACCCCGCCAGACCCGCTGATGTGGCAAGTGGAGGCGCCCGGCGTGGAGTTCGCCTCCCTGCTTCAAAAGCGTATTCTTCTAAATACGCTTTCTGTTTTATCAGCCAGGGTCTGGTTTGTGAAAATCTTTTACAGATTAGTCCCTGGACTTCAAACGTCCATATCTTTTCGCTCGAAACTCCAATCGAGGTGATTCCAAAGCCCTCGTCTTCGTCTCTTCGAGCCCGTCATGCGGGTACTATATTCACAGTGTGTTCACACTGTGGAAATGACCATTTTGCCCTTGCCGTAAACAGTCCCCCCAAGAAAGAACTGTTTCCAGCAGTCCTTCCGCGGCCTTCCCGCACTCCTTCCCGGTGGATCCCTCATCCCAGGCAAGCCAGGACACCCATTCCATGAAGTATTTCAATAGCGTTACATATTTAATTGAATTGCTTGCATTTACAAATGAATTACTTTCATTTACTTGCTATATGATAATTCATAGTAATTAATTTAAATGCCTAGTTGTTGCCATCCTATGTATTGTGATGAACCTCTATATTGGCTAAATGAACTTAGTGGTTGATCTTGAGTCACCTGTCCGGGCATACTCCTGCAACCACATTTGCCAGTATGGGACGGCCTTGACTTGGTCTGATCGCGTGCTGTTTCACCGGTACCTCCAAAGAGGGAAGGCTATGCGCGCGTGCTACCCTGGCCCGGTAGGCGGCGATAACCTTGTGAGCCCAGTTGATGTTGATTGTTTAGCCCGGGAGTCCCCGTTTGGGACAGTAGCCCCCGTTTGGGTCTACATAGTTTGGCCACGACGGTGGCAGGTGTCATGAGGACACAGGGGCCACCGAAGGCTGACCTCCGGGGGAGGAAGAGTGCCGGTGGTACGATGAAAGAGTCATGGGTCAGGCAGGTTTCGTTGAAGCAACGCTGGTCCACCCGAGTGGGATCACGAGGCCAGGTGCTTCATGGTGTGGGTAAAGTGCGCAACCTCTGCAGAGTGAAAAATCTATTCGAATAGTCGTGTCCACAGTATTGGACAGCCCGTCCAGACCTCAGTAGGTGGTCAACCGTAATATTGATAAGAAGGATGGATGAACTCGTATTGTGATCAGAACTACTCGAGGGCTTATGAGTATTCCGAGGGTTGTGGGACAACCCAGTTGAGAGTAAGTTGACGACTGGTAACAGTAAGTGAAGCACTTAAGTATTTAATATGATATTTGCTATGCTATTGTTTGCTGCATTGTTTGGTTGTCGTGAGCTTGCGAGTACATTCAAAGTACTCACCTGGCGTATCATACCAGTTTGCAGGTCATGCCATGATTGCTTGCTTGTCGTGGATGTCGAGTGTGAGAGCTAGGATGCGCGTTCCAGCCAGAGTCCCTGCGGAGTGGAGTCCGTCACCGCAGTCGTTGTTCCGCTGCCGAGAGTTACTCCGCTTCCTCAGGTTGTTCAGCTGTTAGCATAGAGCTACCCTAGGTAGGCATAGTATTGCCGTGTCGATGTAATCCTCGTACCCTTGTAACCCTTTTCATAGTAATAAAGAGCTGATTTGTTCTATGCCAACAGTGCCGTATTCTAGAAGACTTGTCTCTGGGCTGGAATACGGGGCATTCCGGTTTACTCTAAGCCGGGGTGCCACACACTCATGAGAAAGAAAAACCCTCAGGGCGTCCAGACCCCTCCAAGCACCACTGCTAAACCTCCCTAACGCAAAAGGCTACCGCGATCATGCCGATCGGGTTGGCGGCAACCCCGGGCAAAAGGAAGCGCGGCGCAACACACCTCGTCATTCGGAAGCAATGCAAGGGTATTTTCATAAAATACATTAAAGTTGCCACAAGGCCGCATGCATAACCCTGCCAGGAAAACAAGAAGGCTGCTCAAGGGGACATGTAGCTAACGCCACTCGCTTCATCACCACCGCCGGCGGCCTCGTGCTTCCCGGCCCCGGCATGGCCCTCGGCCTCGTCGAAAGAAAGCTCCGCTATCAGATCTTCCAGATGGTCCTTGACCCGCTCGGCGAGGGCGGCTCGAGTCACTTCGGTTATCGGACCAAGCACCGCCCTGAAATCGAAGTGCGGGTCGAGATGAAGGAGGTGGCTGAAGACGTTCGAAGCCGCCCGCGCGAGGAATTCACAGCGCTTCTCCTCCACAAGCATGCGAATCTTCCCCACACCCCCCTCAAGGCACTCCATGACCCTGGAAAAGAAGCCCAGGTACCCAGCGTCATCTGGAACCAAGGGGCTCAAGACGCTTGCACCACATATGTCGCTCAGGGCCCGGTTGGCCCTCCCCTCGAGGGACTGGAACACCTGGGAGCGCGTGTACTGGAGGCCGCGAGCATGGTCCGCCTCGTCCGAAGCCTTCTCCGCCAGGGAAGCAACGCCCTTTACTTGTTTATAAAGAAAAGATAGCTCGGTCTCGGCAGCAGCCTGGGCGTCCATCGTGGCTCGCCGGCGGCCCTCCTCTTGGTCCAACCTTTTGGTGAGGGCATCGACCTCACCTTTCAGGTGGTCACGTCGCTTGCAGTAGCGGGACTCCTAGAGCTTCAGTTTCGCGCGATAGTCCTGAAGAAGGGAACGCCAAGCCTCTGCCACCTTGTTGTCGACCTCCTCTTGGAATCTCGCCTCGCGGGAGGCAAGTGACTCCTCCACAAGCGACGCCTGGCGCTCCCTCACCTCCAACCTCTCCTGCTCCATGCTCTGCTCCACCGCTTCCATCGCCAACGCGTAAACAGGCACGCAGGGGCCTGCACCAGCGGCGAGGGACTCGAGCGACGGGCCATCAAGTGTGGCCCTCCACGCTTGGACCTGCCTCTCAAGGGCGGCGTTCAGGGCTTGAAGCTCCTCGAGGCGTTTCTCGGAAGCCCTACGCCGACAGTCGGCTTCCTGAGCCTCAGCGAGGGCGCGCTCGCGGGCCTCCACCGCCACGGCAAGGGACTCCTCAGCCTTCGCACGGGCACACTCGCACTGTAGGTGACCGAAATTCACAGCGACCTCGAGACGATGCCATTCCCGCGCGAGGCGCTGGCGCTCCACCTCCGAGCGGGCATCGTTATTGGCGAACTCCACCCCCAGGCGCCCCAGCGCTTCTGTCTCCATCTAGAGCAAGCACCACCGCACGACGCTCCGGTCACCTGCGAGCTCGAGGGCCCAGCCAGGGTCTCCGCTTTCCCCGGGATGGACAGAGGAGATATGCGGGGGACCGCCCAGCCCAGACGAGTGCCCGGGGGCTGGGGGCTCCCGCCTGACCTCCCCAGAAGAAGGACGCGGCACCTGAGACCCCACTTCACCAAGCGAAGGGGGCCCGAGGACATAGCGGGGCACGCCCCCAAGGAAGGCCGCCAGCGAGGGGCGCGGCCCCGCCCCGGGGAGCTGGAGACTGCGGGCGAAGAAGATCGCAGGGGGCTCACGCTCGAGGCCCCCTGACGGACAAGCAGGCTCGAGAACGGGCGGCCTGGCGACCAGAGCCCTGCGGTCGATGGAAGACAAGGCCGCAAGAAGCTCGGCGGCCGCAGAAGCAGGCGGCATCGACTCGGCTTCTCCTTCACCAGGGGGGAGCCTGCGAAACACAAACTCAGAAGGAGGGCGCCGAAGGGGAGGTTGAGGGGACACAGACACTTACTCATCCACGGCGATCCACTTCCTCTTCACCTGCGCCCAAGGCGCCGAGGAGCGGCCGCCCCTGGGTGCCTTCCTCTTCCGGCCGGCGCGGAGGCCGGGGACGACGAGCCAACAACCGACACCTTGCACTCTGGGGCGGAGACGGCGACCTTCATCGTCGACGGGGCACCACCCTAGATCCCGGGCTGACCCGAGGCGGGAACCGGGGAAGCAGGGCGCCCATCTCTAGCACGGGAAGAGCAGTGTCTTCAGGGCTCCCGGGGATCAGGGCCCCCGAGAAGGGGACACCCTGAGGACGCAACCCCACAGGAGGAAGGAACCCCCACTCGTCGAAACACGGCATCTTCAGGACGAGGGCTTCTCGGTCCTTGTAGATGTACAAGGGGAGGCCGCCCTGGGGGAGCTCGTCAGGCTCACCACCGGTCAGACGGCAGAGCACCTCACGCAACACGTAGGGAGAAAGAGACGGGACCTGGATCCTCATGGGATCACGAGGACCCGTGAAGGTCCACATTGGGTGGGAATGGCGCTGAAGGGGAGCGATTCGTCAGCGTATGAACTCCTGCACCACCATCGCCATCGTCACGCCCGCCTCCTTCAACCTCGCCAGCCTGGCTAGAACCCACGCGCGCCGTGGGTTGGCAAGCTCCTCATGTATCCACCCATGGTTCGGCACCGCGGGGGACAGCGGGGGTTGAAACAGGGTCTGGCCTCAGCTGTACTGATGTACACCCACTGCCGCCGGAACCCTTCTGCCTCTGGGGAGATTCCGGCATCAAGGGCCCCTCGGGCCGATACATCAGCTCCTCTCACGGACATGCACCAAGAGCACTGTTCCCCCGAGACCAACTCGAGGGAGAAGAAGTGGCGCAACAGGGCCATAGAGGGGAAGACACCTATGAAGGCCTTGCACAGGAACGCGAAGGCCGAGAGGAGGACAAGGGAGCCAGGGTCAAGGTGAAGCACGTGGATCCGATAGTGTGAAAGTACGGCGGAGATGAAGCCCGAGAACGGCGGCAGCAAGCTCGAAAGTAGGGCATGGATATTGAGGGAAATGGCAGGGGCCGCGAGCTCGCTCCGGGGGCCGCGAGCCTGGCAAGATCTTGGTTGCCCCCCATTCGTTGGAGCCGGCGGCGACCACCAGCTGAACCTTCTCCAACCCCTCCAGGTTCACCACCGAAGACCGGCCTAGTGTGGGTTTGGGCGCCGACGCGCTCGTCGGCATCCTCAAGCCCTTGCCCTCTCCCTTCTTGGAAGCCATGGCAAGGGGGCGGGGTGGCGCGCACGCAAGGATTTGGCAGAAAGGACGAGAGCCGCATAAAAGTGGAAAACAGACAACAAGATTAACGGGGAGCAAAGGCGGCTTGGTGGCGTACACCAGGCAATTTAACAGACCTGACGATGGCTGAGCTGGCGTGGAGAAGAGGAGGCCATGGCCCCTCAGAATCTGCCGCGTGGTAAGCCTGGCCCACAGGAAATCAGGGGCCGCGGCGTTTCGGGCCACCTTCGACGGCTTCGCCTAGAAGCCAACTCAGGCGCGCCTTGGGCCCGGGGGCTACTGTCAGCGTTCTGGGAACGGGGGTACCCAGACCAGCCTGCCTGCGGCCTAGGGCGTGGCCTACCTCGACAGCCAAGCAAGGCCCAGTGTGGCTTAACTCAAGACAAGGCCCTCGCGAGGGAGGCGGCACCAAGACCAGCAAGGATTGGTCCTCCTCAGGCCCCCTCCGGAGCGGCGGAGATCTCTATGCAGGACCCGGCCTCAGGAGTCAAGGATGATGCAAGGAAGGACAGGCGGGCGCCAGCATGCCAGACAGTGCAGTTTCCCCTTTAGTGCAAAGGGAGCAAGGACGTACGCGGGTTCCCAAAGCATCCCCCAAAGGTTTCCATTCTGGTGCAACGAGACCACGACCACGAGCCCCACAGGATGGATGTCATCGCCGAGCCCACCTCTGCATCATCGACAGCTACTTTGCAGGCGAAGACCACCTTTAGACAAGGCGGGGATGTACTCCTGTCCCCCTTCGAATTTGGCCATTATGGGATCCCATCCCGCCATTGCGATAAGGGAAGAGGACCCGGGCCACTGCTATATATAGAGGCTAGGCTGCACCGTAGAAAGGGAGACGAACAGACGAAACCACAAGACAAGGTAGAGAGCGAAGAACATCACTCGAGCGCCCTCGCGAGGCTCGAAACCACTGTACTAGTTCATCCACCACACCTCCCCGAGAGGCAATCCACCAAAGTAGGAGTAGGGTATTACGCTTCACAGCGGTCCGAACCTGGGTAAGCCACCATGTTCATCTTCTTCCTCGTCATCGTGCGAGTACGCCATAGTAACCGTCGAGTAGCGAACCTAGGTAGGGCGAGGCTGCAGGGAATCTTCACACATGCCCCTGTGTTCGAACCTTGAGAGTTTTGCGGAGCCCGAAATCCGACATTTGGCACGCCAGGTAGGGGGCGTGCCGAAGTCTCCCTCAAGTCTCGCCTCGCCTCTGCTCGCCACACTAATGGCAAAAGGATGTCGAGCTCGTGCTGAGCGGCGGGCTGCCCGCGTGGTGCGGGCGGTGCCGGTGGCCCCGGCGCCCCACGTCTTTCCGCCTCCCCGTCGGCGGGAGCCATCGCCGGCCGGGCCCTCAATGGGCGCCAAGGGCTGCCGCCTTCACTAACCGCACGGCACGCCCTCGCCGCCCCGGCCCTTGGCCGCATCCGGGCCGCACCACCGCCTTTTCGGGATTGCCACGACCTGACGCACAGACACATCGTGCTCCTCATGGCGCACGAGCTACAGCGCCACCACGCTACGCGTGATCGCCGCAATGACTGGGCCAGGCATGCCCCCATGCGCGTCACCACCACCGGCGGGACCCTGTTGTACCTCGGCGAGGCTCGTGCCCGTGAACTCACTCAACTGGCTGGCTCAGTGGTTGGGCCGCACGGGCGTGTTCGGGACGTCCGCGACGACCCGCGCTCGCCCGGGACCTGACCCGGGGGTGCGGGGGCAGGTCACAGGCGCCGGCAGAGGCCAGTGAGGGGCGCAGCCCGCATGAGAGTGGCGTCCCCTTGCACCCCTAAGCACGCCTGTCGGAACCAAGGAGGAGGACCAGGTGCTCGACTGCGCTGGCGCCCGGGGGCTCGAGCAACTCTACAACGGCCATGTTGACGAGCGCTCGGGCCGCGAAGGAAGCAACGCCGGCTACCATGGCTCTAGGAGGCACATACGTGACTTCGTGAGAGGCTCTCGCGTGCACTAGTATGCGCAGCCTCGCGAGGGCGGCTTGACGGCTTGGCCTCGTGAGGATGCCTGGCGTAGGCAGCTTGGCGAGGCGCACCCGCTGGTAGGGAGCTGCCTTGAGCAGGCATCCGGGTCTGGGGACCGGGGGTCTCTAACCTGAGAACGCAGAGTGGAACGTGCGCCCACGTCCCCTGGTTGAGTGGCCCCAGCTTGCAGATGGAGGGTGGAACACACGCCCATGTCTTCAGGCCAGATGATCCCAACCTGCAGACAGGGGGTGGAACACACGCCCTTGTCTCCAGGTCACGCGACGCTCGCCTAGAGACAGAGGGTGGAACATATGCCATGTCTCTGGGTCGGGTTTCGCTCGATCGCCAGCGGGCGATCCTGTACTCGCCCATGTCCCCAGGCCCAACTTGCCCAGCTTGGGGTCAGGGCCTCGAGTACCTATGTGGTGACCCAGGGCACCCCAGCGAGGCGCGCTGGGGCACCACCCGAGGTGCCGACCTCGTGCGCAACGGAGGGTTGCCACTGGACCTGACTCGCGGCGCAGGGGGCTGCGCCGTCGCCACGGTGACAGCACCCGGACATGAGCTCTGGGGTGCCCATGCTCCTTTTCCGAGGCGGGCCCTCCCTGCGGAGATCGCGAGGGGCTCCCCCTACGCTCGGGGGCCCGTCTGGAACCAACCCTACTTCACCACTCCAAGCCTGGGGGCTGGGAGTGGGCTTCATATCCGTGAGGCATGGAGCTCCCTGTACACCCCTGGGACCAACCCGTGACACTCTCACATAATAATAAGTGGGCTGTATAAGCCCGGAGACCCCGGAGGACGTGGAGGGGTTCCTTCCCACGCAATGTGGAAGCCACAGCTCCGCGCTGGCGGACAACACTGCCCACCAATGGCTATGCCCACGCAACGTGAATGCCCTACGCTTAGTGTTGGGGGAAGACGAAGACGAAGACTAGCCTAGGTGCCGGACTCAGTGGTTGCTTGCTTCTTTTTGTGTTCAAATTGCATATTTTTGGAATGGAGTTTGAGGACTTTGGAACTTTATATTTAAAAGAAAAAGGGGCGGGGACTTTTCTCTCATTGTTCTCTCGTTTTACCGGTCTTGAGTTCTCTTTTTCTGGATTTGTGTTTCACAAGGGGCCGTGCGCTTCGGCCCACCCCGAGGCACCTGGGAGTTGGATAGCAAGGCCCTGTCGCCTATGGGACTTGCATCTTTGGGCAGTCACCCCCTCTCGGGGGCTCCGACCGCAGCACGGCACCACAGCATGGGGTCTCAGAAGGCTCCAGTGCCACCTGAGGCAGTACCCAGCAGGGTGGAATGGGGGTCGCTCGAGCGTCAAAGTGGGCTCCTGAGCAATGCGCCTCAGGAGCCTTACCGGTCATATAGCCACTCACCCCTCGATGTCGTCCTTGGTGATCCGGTCGGCATCGAGGGTGTCGAGGTCTCACCTCGTAGTTGCGTCCTTGGTGATCCGGTCGTACACTACGGTGGTAGGGAAATGTGTAGGACTGGGACCTGCCGACGTAGAGCTGCTTGAGCGTCAAAGGGGGCTCCTGAGCAACGCGCCTCAGGAGCCTTAGCGGTCATGTAGCCACTCGCCCCTCGATGTCATCCTTGGTGATCAGGTCGACATCGAGGGTGTCGAGGACTCACCTCGTAGTTGCGTCCTGGTGATCCAGTCGTACACTACGGTGGTAGGGAAATGTGCGGGACCGGGGCCTGCAGACACAGAGTGCCGAAAGGGCTCCCCACCTACCCCACTTGCAAAGAAGAAGTGCCCCGGGCGGAGTCGCGGACTATCTGGGCAACCCGGCCGTGCAACGCGGCACACGAGATCATCACCGGCCGACAAGCTAAGTACACTACCGAACCAAGCGTGAGCCTCCTGACCCAATGGCGGCCCGAATGTGGGATAGAGGTTGACGCCAGAATGCAGGTACTACGGTCTACAGTGTGCCACCATGGAAGCCCGTGATCTCCTAGGCGCCAGGAGGGACGGCGCGAAGGAAGGAATTCTGCCTCGATGGGCAACGATGCCAAGGACCCGGGGCTCGACGGCCGTGAGCCGCCCCTCAGGAGAGAAGACCTCATGAGGCCCCTGCCAGCCGTCACCACCAAGCCGCGTCGGTAGCAGTGGCGAGCCCTACACAAAGAAACCAAGTCACGTCGCGGCGAGCAAGCGATCGGCGAGTTCAAGGGAAGAAAAATAAGAGGGCGAAGGTAACATGCAAAACATTAACGCCCCCCGGGGACGAGTTCTTCTTAAAATATTACAGGGACCATGAAAGGGAAATAGGAGATGCCTAGGGGGAGGAGTCGCCGTCGCCACCTGCGCCGCTGGCCGCCTCGGAGTCGGAGTCGTCCTCCCCGCTGGAGGCGGGCACCTGGATGAACCGCTCCACCAGGGACTCCACGTGCGGGCGCACCTCGTCCCGAAGGGAGCGTTGGAGCTCGTCAGGCACCCGCTCCACGACACGCCGGAGGTCGAGCTGTGGGGCGTGGCGGCGCAGGTTGGAGAAGACGAATGTCAGGGCGAGGTCCAGAAGGTCGCGCGCATCGGACTCGTTGTCTGCGTTCACGCGGGAGACACCGGCCTTCGGCGTCTCCACCACCCTCCGGAAGAAGTCGAGATAGCCCCCGTCGCCGTGCATGCACGGCAGCGCGGGGGCATCCCCGACGAACCGGCTCACCGCGCTGGTCGCGTGGCGGGCGATGTCAAGGTACTGCTTAGCGCGCTGGGACTCCAGCATCTTGGCGTGCGCAGCCTCGTCCTGGGTGGCCTGCACGGCGTCAGCCGCCTCCTGAACCTGGGCCTGGAGGGACGCCAGCTCCGCCTTGGCCTCCGCTTCACCCCTGAGGGCGGCTTGGAAGGTGGCCTTGGTGGTCGCCAGCTGGGCCCGCAGCACGTCCGTCTCCTCTCGGAGCTCACCGAGCCTGCGCTTCTTGGCCGCGGGCACCCTAGGAGAAAGAGAGGATCAAGCTCGGAGCGCTGGACAAAACGACTAAGGAGGACGGCGGCGGAGTACTCACTCATCGATCATGGCCCAGCGCCGGCGAACTTACGCCGACCCCGAGGGCCCGCCGCCGCTGCCACCGTAGGAGGGCGAGGGAGCCGGCGGTGCCACGCACTTCCTCGTGCCTGCATCGTTTCCTCCAGACGCCATGGGAGAAGAGAAGCTGGGAAGAGGAGAGGGCTTTCTCTACAGAGCAATGGAAGCAAGAAGACACCTCCAGACTGCAATCCCCCCTACCAGGGGCGGGGCGGATTTATAGGCGTATCTACAGCCGCGGGGCGTCATGGGAGAGCGGGCGTCGTGCGCCTCTTGGGTGCCGTGGAGCGGTTCGATCAATACAGTACCGTCCACGTCGCCTCTCCTACCAATTGATGTGTCACTTCCGCGTGGCCTAAGGACTAGAGGCCCGAGGCGATAGCAGCATTCAAAGAAGGGCCATGATGGTTAGCGCTACACACGAGCGCCGCGTCAGTAGACTTGGGGCGGTCTTTGATGCCCTCAGGGAGCGGGGGCGTCGCCGCCCAGGCGCTCAACGCGTGTAAAGACTGGCCCACAGGCATTTGTGGCCCGCGGCGCTTCGGGCCGTCCTCAAGGCTTCACCCAGAAGCCAGCTCGAGCGCGCCATGGGCCCGGGGGCTATTGTCGGCGTTCTGGGAATGGGGGTACCCAGACTTGCCTGCCTGCGGCCCAGGCCATGGCCCACGTTGTTAACCAAACACGGCCTAGCGAGATTCCACTCAAGACAAGGCCCTCGCGAGGACCCCAGGGTCGTGAGGAAGAACGGCACCAAGACCAGTAAGGAGTGGGCCTCCTCAGGCCTCCTCAGGAGTGGCGGAGATCTCTATGCAGAACCCGGCCTCAGGAGTCAAAGATGACGCAAGGAAGGACAGGCGGACACCAGCGCGCCAGGCGGGGTAGTTTCCCCTTTGGTGCAAAGGGAGCAAGGACGTACGCGGGTTCCCAAAGCATTCCCCAAAGGTTTCCATTCTAGTGCAACGAGACCACGACCACGAGCCCCGTGGGACGGATGTCATCGCCGAGCCCACCTCTGCATCATCGACAGCTACTTTGCAGGCGAAGACCACCTTTGGACAGGGCGGGGATGTACTCCTGTCCCCCTTCAAATTTGGCCGTTGTGGGATCCCTTCCTGCCATTGTGATAAGGGAGGAGGACTCGGGCCACTGCTGCTATCGTATCGGAATGGAGTACGCCCGTGCGAAGCATCTGGACTCGTGCCATGGCCTCCTCTATGGTGCCCGGCATGGCGAAAGAGGCAGACCGCAACGTCGCTCGATCTTGGTAGGTCCCAGAGAAGCGCCTCCGCATCCTTGATGCCGCGCTCCACTCGCCAGAGCTTTCTGGTGGGCAGTGGGCCGATCCTGTGGGGCTGCGGCTCTGCTGGGCACTCCGTCCCGTTCTGCACGAGGTGCATGCCCAACAATCTCGCTGGCGACGGGTGTGGCCGGGGGTTCACGGCTCGCACCGAACCAGGCGGCCTCGGCCATCCGCATGGCGGGGAGGTGATGAACGGTTGTTTCCCAAGCCCGTGGCGTCGGGGCCGAGCTCGCCATGTTGTTGTTGTAGTTGGTCCTCTTCGGCACCTCCTGTTCCATCTCCGGCCGCGAAGGACTAGACGGGAGCGCCGCCTGTGCCGACCACGTCATCCATAATGCCTGCTTCGCCTGCAGCCGCCTCGGCGTCTACGGCGCCGGCGGCTGCGTGTGAGGGAGCCTTCGAAGTGGAGGGATGTGTGGCCGCACCGGATTTCTTCTTGGGAGCCATTGTTGAAGAAGATGACGATGGAGATCGATTCGCCGTTCATGAACTCGGGTTCGCGCAAATGATGCATGCCCCCTATCTGGCGCGCCAAATTTGTCGGGAACGGATGCTCATGATCACCTATGGAACCAGAGGTCCCTTGTGGTTCGGCAAGGGGGGGGGGGTCACGTTGCACGAAGAGCCAAGAGCATGAGACGGCGCGGCGATTAGGACACGGGCATTTTACCTAGGTTCGGGTCGTTGCTAAGCGTAAAACCCTACTCCTGCTTTTGGTGGATTGATTGGAGGAACACGAAGAACGCACAGTGCCTATCCCCGGCAAGGACACGGGCATTTTACCTAGGTTCGGGCGTTCGAATTCCTAACCTTGAGCTAGGTAGCCTTGGGCCTCCTTTTATAGTGCAAGGGGTTACCACAATGGCAAAACAGTTATTATCTATTGATTAGATAGCTAAGCAGAGCTATCATACCTAACTCTGGCATTTAGGACAAAATGCCTTGATTACCTGCCTAGGTGGCGCTCGGGGGTGCATCCCCGGCAAGCTCTTGCCACCACTTGGCCGGTCGTTGCTTATGGTCTTGACACACTGCAGCGCGCGTGTCAACCGAGCGTATTTTGCATCCCGATGTTTCGCCACATGTTTAGCGAGAGCTGATTAGCCACCTGAGGGCTCGACACCGCATCGATAAGTGACAGGCGTAGCGATGCGGTGGAGTGGTGGCCAGTTGGCTCGCACCTGCCGGGGAGTGGCTTGCGGGGTATTCTAGAAGGTGTGCATGTCTTGGTCCCTGGCATGCGTCGGGGACATGCTTGGCGCGTTGCAGTCCAGGCTTGGGCTGCCGCGTTGAGCTTGTTGAAGTCTTGTCTTGATCTTTCGCCGGTTTCTTGCTTCTACCGCCTATGCATAAGTCAAGGGCACTGGGTACCCCTGTACTAGTGCACCGACAACTCCCGTATCTTCCGCATCACCGTTGTTATGGCGGCGTTTGTTCTTGTTGCACCGTGGCTTCCCGTTTCCGTCCCGAACTTTGGAATTGCCGGGGTCCTCGGGCTTATCGCTTCGATGGGCTAGCCAATTATCCTCGCCCGCGCAAAAGCGGGTCATGAGTGAAGTGAGGGCAGACATTGTTCTCGACTTGTCCTCGCCAAGCTGACGAGCTAGCCATTCGTCTCGGATGTTGTGTTTGAATGAGGCTATTGCCTCGGCGTCCGGACCATCAACGATTTGGTTTTTCTTTGTCAGGAACCGGTTCCAAAATAGCCTAGCTGACTCGCCGGCATTTTGGACGATGTTAGTCAGATTAGAAGAGTCCAGGGGCCGAACATAAGTGGCCTGGAAGTTAGATCGGAAGGCATCCTCGAGCTCTTCCCAGCTCCCGATGGAGTATTCGGGGAGACTGTTTAACGGGTGTTGATTGGGTCCTTTAAGTTTTAGTGGCAAGTACTTGATAGCATGGAGATCATCGCCTTTGGCCATATGAATGTGGAGAAGGAAGTCTTCGATCCACACTGCCGGGTCTGTTGTCCCGTCATATGGTTATATGATTACGGGTTTAAACCATTCGGGGAACTGGTGCTGCATGACCTCGTCAGTGAAGCATAGGGGGTGGGAAGCACCTCTAACTCGGGCTACGTCACGCCGGAAATCTGTTGTTGCTTGGGCCTTGTAACGTTCCCGGTCTCTGTGGTTGTGGTCAAGCCAAGATTGGTACCCGTCCCGTCTAGTAGGGGAGTACCCTCTAGATCTGTAGATGGATCTAGTGCGACCTGCTCTATAGTCCAGGTCCTGTCATAGGTCGAGTCGATCCTCAGGCTGTGCTGGCCCCTTTGCTCTCCGGCGGGGTAGCGTGGGTATATACTTGGCGTCTCCAGCTGCCCTGTCCATTCCTCGAGGGTGGCGGTCCAGCTTTTCCTATGGAGTGTGCCTGGGAGATTCGGGCTCCAATGCCTCGTCGTCGAATTGCGGCAGCAGACGCCAGCGTGGGTAGCTCTTGTGTTGGTCCTGCCGATCGGTGTCAAACCCTTCTTTGGCTGCCAGGACCTTAGTCCATCTGTCGTTGATGGTGTCTTGTTCGGCTCTGAGCTATCGCTGCTTTGCTTTTAGGCCCTGGGCGGTGGCTATAAGCTGCTGCCTGAATCGTTCCTGATCCTCAGGGTTTTCAGGGACGATGAAGTCTTCGGCTTTGAGGCTATCCTCCTCCTTGGTAGGTTGGAGGTAGTTGTCATCCTCAGAATCATTGAGGTCCTCGGGGTCATGCTGATCCTCGAGCCTCGTCGGGTCCTCCAGTGGCTGCTCAGGGGCTTCGAGGTTGCCGAGGTCTTCCGAGGTGTTGCTTTCCCCTGTGCCCACGACGGCTTCCCTTCCCTTGTTTGTCTTGGATCGTTTGCGTTGTTTTCGGTGCTTTGACGTTGCTTCGCCAGATTTGTCACCATTCTTCTTGGGGGTGTGGTCGTCCCTATTGTTGGGGGTGTCCACCATATAGACGTCGTAGGTGGAGGTGGTTGTCCATCGCCCGGTAGTGATAGGGGTTGGAGCGCTCACCTCTTCATCCAGGTCTTCTGCCTCTCTTGGAGGCGTAGTCCAACATATCAGTTAAATCTTCGACAGTGGCTATTAAGTGGGTGGTGGGTGGGCCGTAAAACTCCTTGTGGCTGGCCTCCGGACCATTCTGAACATGGGTCGCGGTCGGCTCGTCCGTGATTGTCATTGACTGGATCCAGTCTAGTGCCTCGTTCAACTGCAAGAGGTCGACCGGATCAATCTTTTGAGGGCCCTCGGAGCCAAAATCCAGGGTGCCCTTATGAGGGGTGAGTTTGGCAAGAACCGAACCTTGGTACTCGGGTGTTATCACCGGGTCCGATCTCAACAACGAACCTACGTCGGGGATAGACTCAAGGGCAGGGGTGAATAGGGGGGCTGAAGTTAAAGCTTCGCAATTTTTGGGCACATCGGATGAAACCGAGGGTTTGGTAAGGAACAGATCTCCACCGGAGTCGACGGTGAATTCTAGGTTCCCGAACCTGATCTCCTGACCGTGAGCGAAACTTCCGATCTGGCCAAGATGGCCGGTCGGGTCAGCATGCAGCACAATCCCTCTGAACGCGAAGGTCTGTCCAGGGACAAGGGTGTCCTCGTTACAGATCTGTTCGCTGATGATTAGGCGAGCCATCAATCCTCTGGTGATCTCACAGCGGATCTCTCAATGAAAGCACCAATGTTGGTGTCAAAACTGGGGGATCTCGGGTAGGGGGTCCCGAGCTATGGATCTGGGATTGATGGTTAGCAGGAGATGATGTTTAGCCAGGTTCATGCCCTCTTGAGGAGGTAAAACCCTACGTCCTGCTTGATTATATTGATGAGTATGATGGTTACAGAGTCGATCTACCTCGAGATCAAATGAGCTAAAACCCTAGATGAGTTGACTTGTCCTCTACGAACTAAGCCCCCTGGTTTATATAGACACCACAGGTACCTAGGGTTACATGCGATAGGTTTCCATCCGAGCATAGATACACCCATTCTTTCTGGGAGTACACACCAAGTCTTCGGAATTTTCCTTCCTGAGCACGGGGTCATCCTGTAGTCCGTCCTTCCTGCAATTGCCACAAAGCAGCCACCAAGCTGGCCCACAGGAGATAAGCCGAAGGCCCGAGGACCCCGTAGTCTCGAACTCCCTCAATTGCCAGGGTTGATTCCTTGGTTGCAGAGTAGGATGAGGCCTGCCGGGAGTTTGAATTTCCTATAAGGGCGGAAGAGCTGTTGAGACAAAGTAGCAACTTGTATCATCGTCGGATTGCCACCAAGCCCCAGTACCAGCCGCATCATGTTGGCAACATCGACGTACTACCATGCGAAGCATTTCCGATCCTGCAGCGGCGCAATGCGCCGGCCGAGGAAATCTGCCCCCACCATCTCAATGGTGAGCCCGATAGCCCTCAGCCGAAGCATGTGCGTGATGGCGATCTCTAGCTTGTTGTCCTCAGCGGCAAGAACGCTCCACTCCTATTTGTTGATCGGCTTTGACATTCGGATCTGGTAGAAGTATGAGACATGCTTTTCCTGGATGTAACACCACTCCGCCTGCCACTCCTCCCACGTGTTGTGAAGGTTGCCGGTGGGATACACTTGTTTATGGGAGGCCCTAGGTATCCAAGTGTTGTTGCTGGAGCAAGAGTCTCCTACGCAGGGATAATAAAAATGGCGGAAAAGCGATACATTGGGGACTACTCCTATGAAATTTTCGCACAAACGCGCAAAGAACGACAAGATGGTCATGGCATTTGGAGTGAAATCTAACATTCTGAAGCATAGGTCAGCATCAGATTTGTGAAGAAGGCAGAGAAAGGGGGGGGGCATCTCTTATTAAAAATATGCCATAAGAATGGGTACTTATATACAGCAGGCTGGATGTTGCTAGGGAGCACCAATGGCGCAGGATGCGCTATGGTCTCCTTCCCCCACATACAAGCATACCTTGAGATGAGGTTGTTGGTCTTCAATACCGACAGGTAGAAGACGACATTGTCCCTTCGTGCCCTTGCGAGCGCCTCCTTCCTCTCCTCCACCTTAGGGTCGAGCGGTTTCTTGGGCTTCTTCGCTGCAGTCAGGGCGGAAGCAGGTAGCTTCCTCTTAGGCGCTATGGATAACTCGAGGGAAGACGAATATGGAGATGCGTGGAGGCGATGGAGTGGTGGAGAAGCTCTGCGCTGCATGAGGAAGAAGACAACAGAGGCGGTAGAATAAGGAATAGTTGGCTAGGATAAGTGCCGCCTCTACGAATCCACTTCTTATAGTGTGTAATGCGTAGAGGCCGTCTCTCCCCGTCCGACATGGCCATGCATTTTTAGGCGCGTCCCCAGGAACCATTTCGCTCCACCTCTCCCACATACCGCATTTAATGCTCATCGTGGTGGGTAGTAAAATTATCATTGCAACTGCAGTAAAGGTCAGCCATATGTGTATGTGCACTGTTTTGGGCCTAGCCCAACAATGTTATGGACTAAGTGTGGCCCAGGCCCAGGGGCTCTTGTTGGTGTACTCAAGAATGGGCCCTTTAGTACCCTGACTTGTACACAGACGATAGTGGTTCTGCGCCCGACAAACCTTGCCCGGGAGATGCAACGATCAAGACAGCTTTGAGAGAAGACTCGAAGCATCGGCAAGCCACCTTGCCGGCAAGGGAAGACCCGACAGCTCAGTGCCCGGCAAGATCCCATTACCGAGCCACCGCTCTACCTCACCTGGCTGATTGTCCCCCATCAATGAGGTATCGAGTGGGTAGGTTATTAGGTGGGGCTTGTCAGTGCACGTGGCCGCTCCGAGGGATTACAGCAACTTTAATGACACCCGTCCTAATAGCGTGGTGGAATACTAAGAGGTAGCTGGGCCGATGACACAAAAGGAGAGGGCATCCTTGCTAGGGAGAGATGACAAAATGACACCTCACGACGCATTTAATGCGCTTGCCCTAATCCATCAGGGTTAGGTATTTCCCACTGTAGCCTATGTCAGTAATTTGACCATTGTTGTAGCTACTTTTTACCCTGTGTAATTACCATTCTAGCCACTATGGTAACCCCTTTGTCTATAAAAGGAGGTCCATGGCTACCTTTACAAGGGTCGAAACCTTGTCCATTTGCACGTGTAGCAGCACTCTCGAGCATCCTGCCGAGCAGTTGCGCTCCCTGTAAACTGAACATCCACATAATACAAACACACACATGACATAGGGTATTACACCCCCGGGTGGCCCGGAACTGTCTAAACCATTGGTGTGCTTGAGTTGGTGCTACTATTTGTGCTCGTTGATCCCCTAGTGAACCTCAAAGGGGCCTCGCTGGTCCCATAGATTATCATACCTCGACTAGTGGCCTTGGCAGTTACTCCCAGAATTTACTCTACAACCACACATCATATGATATATGCAAGGTCACATGTAGTACCATTGAAATAATGGCAAACAAGCAGTCTGCAACTTACTACGGTAATACTAGATCACAATATTACATGGTGCAGGAATACTAAGGCTCAATACTACTCTGGTGGGCTCAGTCTACTTCGTTGACATCTAGTCGGGCTTGCCTCGTGGACATCGAGGCTTCTTCGTGGGCTTCACCGTAGGAGATGACCGGGGTAGGATGGGGAGCTATAGGGTTGGGGTAGCGATTATGACACTCGCGGGGTGTCGTGGTCACAGTCCCGTTGGAGAAGATCCCCAAGAGGCGATGGAGTTCTTGCGGGGAGACAAACACATTGGTTGGCTCAGCAACAGGGGCAAACCTCGAGGGCTTGATTGGTCTTCCAAACACAACTACTCAGTTGTTGGATTCAGGTGCTGTAGGGACCCCGACTCATAAGTCTTGATCACCGAATGCACGCATACAGTGATCCCTGAAATCATTGCTCACTGAACACACAGTAGGTGACTGACAAGATATTACATCCATACATACCGTCTTACACAAATTATGACCATTATGGTTAAGTCCTACATAGATAGGGTCATGAAGGCCAAACAACAAACACAAACTCACAGCATAAATCTTGAAAGATAGTGTAGGCCCATAGCATTTGCCTTTACCCTACAGGCATTCTGACTAGGAAGTGTCCTAATTCGCATGTTCGTCACCAATGTAATCTTCGCCGTATTCTTGCTCCACCATGCCTGGCCAATTAAATAACCAGTGGCAAGTCAATGAGTAATTTCAATGTACTCGCAAGCAACCAATGTATTGGAACAAGGTATAGCAATGCATGATACAAAACTAAGTAGGTAATTTTGCAGAAAGGTAATTTTGAGTGCAATGACATGTCCTATCAACTTGTAAAGCACGCATCATGAAGTTACGTGTATCCATATGAACAGGTTACATATATCAATATAAACAGAGTTAGGAACAACTCTAGTTTAATCATCACGTCGAGTCGTCCGAGTCAACTCATGTATCCCCTTCCCCCTTAGTACACACCAAGTTTGTAAACGCTGGACGTATCCCAAGAGCGGTCATCGAACTTTCCTTGACCCTGGACACGGCTATTCGAATAGTTTTACACTCTGTAGAGGCTGCACACTTTGCCCACAAGACTCAGGAAACTTCCATGTCAAGCCACGACTCCCGGTATATTGCATACCCGAGGTAAGTACCCGAACAATGCCTTTCCCTTGACAACACTAAACAAAGAGTCCTCGCACACGGCCCACATGATATACATTGAAAGTATCATCCATGAAGGGACCAACGGTGTGCCCGGTGTGTGTGAAAACAGCCCATGGTCGTCCTTTCCGGCATGACCCCGTATCGAGAATGACCACGTCACTCCCGCCACTAGTAATGCGGGCTCTCTGCTAGCATCGACCAAAGTAATCAACAAAGCCCCATCCCATAAGGGGTATTGTGGTTGTACATGTAAGGTTGGAGTAATGGTCGCAACTTAAACCAATCCATTTTCGAAAACAACACACTCACTTGCCTCGGTGCACCACTTCTTTTTCAAGTGGTTACCTAGCTCAACATCTCCATCGAGCATTAGCGGCACCCGACGGGGTGTTCGAAGAGTCTTTGAAAATACTTTATTTCCAACACCATGCATATTCCCATCTCATTTGCATAGCAATAACTTAGCAACCTATCTACTTCCCATCCACATAACTCCGAGCAGAAAGTAGAGTCATGTCATGCAAGTATCAGCGAGGGAAAATAACACAGGCAACCCATCAAAGTGTTCACCATCGACCTGATTTTGATGAAACAATTTAAGGTGCTATATGACATGCATAAAAAGGTTTCATAGGCATGGTCAAGGGGCTTCTTGCCTGGCTCAACAAAGTCCTCAGGGTCTTTTAAAGCTTCTGGTCCAACTCCTTCGTGAACAAAGCAATCTATCGTCGTAGTATATGGGCAAAAATAAGACCACGACAAAACAGGGAAAATACATCACTCCTAAATATGTCAAACCTCTTTTGTTAAATACTAGGTTAATAACTAAAAATACCAACATTATTAGTTTCTAGTTTTGGAGTGTCAAAAATGGTGAAAAGCATTTTAACAAAGATTTAAAAGGCTTTAAAAAGGGTTTTAAATAAAGAGAGTATATGAAAGTTTATGTGATATGTGTGAAAACTATGCCATTAAATGGGTTGCAATATTGCAAGAATTATGGTGTTGGAATATTTGGATTTGGATGAATATTTAATCCAGAGGAATTTTTGTAAAAATGTTAGAAAAAGGAAAAAGAAAAAGGACACTGTGCCCTGGGCCAAAACTGGCTGCTGCTGGGCCGTCCTGGAGCCGCAGTGGCCCAGCCGAGCAACTGCGCCCGCGTCGCCAGGTTTTAAACCTGACGGGCGGGGCCCATCGACAGGGAGAGAGAGACACAGAGAGTGGCGCGGGAGAGGGGCAAGAGGTTGACGAGCAGAACCCCCTGTCAGGGTCATCATCAACCCCTGGCCAAATGGCCGCAAGTCTCACCGGCAAGGCTCTAGGGCACAACGAGCGCATGCGAGCGTGGGAACGGCTTCAGGAGGCTACAACTGTTCGGTAGGTGGTGGAGGCAGTTGTCGAGGTAGCCTGGGTCGCCGACGATGAGACGACCACGGCGGAGCTTCTCCGGGAGAGGCCGCCGCCGATGGTTCCTTGCTGAAAATGAGTGGGAGAGAGAGGGGATCGTGTCAGGGAGGTGAGAGAGGACCGAAGGAGAAGAAAACGGGCCGGGGAGAGGCTGCACCTGCAGATCGCCGGAGTCCCGATGCGGCGAAGCTCGAGCTAGATCTAGAGCTCTGGTGGCTTAGGGGAGGAGCTGGTGGTTCACGGGTTCGATTGGGAGTCGGAGAGGGCGACCAAAGGGGAGAGAGAGGCCCGGGGTGGCTTAAATAGCTGGGGTGTGGTTCACCATGGGCTTGTGCGCCGGCGAGGTTGTAGCCGTCGCTGGAGCCACGGAGGCTTGCGGGGATGTTTCTAGGGTACTCATGGTGGTGGTGTAGGCCCGGGGGGGAGGAAGAGAGAGAGCGGGGGAGTGTGCACGTGCGAGGCCAGGGGTTGGCCGTACCGGGCGGCGTTGTCATGCGCGACAACAGTCGCGGGAGAGAGAGGGGGCGACTGCGTAGCATCCTGCGAACGTCGAGGCAGCCTCGGGGGACATGCTCCTGCATCCCAAGGCTGTCGCATGGCTCGGGATGGGGGCGGCTACAGTGCGCCCTCACACTATAGCGCGCTTCAGAGCATGCATATTGCATGCTGGGGGCATGTCCCAACTTGTCCACTAGCTGCTGGAGGATGCAGGGATGCTCTAGAAGTCTTAGGAGGTAAGGCAAGGTAGAGGTAAAAGAATCTGGAGTGGAAAACAGAGTTGTTCTTGGCTGATTAGAGAGGTAAAAATGGGGTTTCACCCCTCCAATCATTGAACAAGGGCCAGGGAAAATTACTGGAGGTGCAAGGGGTCTAGGAGGCTCGGTGGTAAAAGTTTGAGAGCAAGGAGAATAGTACAAGTGGACAAGTGGTCCAGAAGGTGCTTGATGCTCTTTTGAGCAAGGTAACTTGATTTAGTTAACATGAGAGTTAACAGGAATGACAATTAGGACCATATGAACTTGCCCATAAAATCTTAGCTCAAATGGAGAAAGTGGACAATGTAAAAGTTTCAAACCCTAGAAATGGGCAGAAATAGATTTGGATAGATCTACCCAAGCTACACTATTCTCCTTGATTCTCCACTTGGTTTGGTGGCATCATTTGGGAATTAGAGCATGTCCACAAAATTTGAGATCAAAAGGAGACAGTTGGAAATGTAGAGTTGCTCAAATTTGGATCTGGAAAGAGAGGGTTTTGGGGGATTTTGGTGAACCAAAAATATTGGGGATGAAATGAAACTTGGCAAGATCATCATATTTGGCATATGAGACTTGCTAGAATTTTCCTTGATTTATTTGAAAACATTTCTTACAGAAATATTTCAAATGCTTGAAATAGGCAGAAAGAGTTTTGGAGTGTTTTCCCCAATATTTTGAACATGACCATGTGTTGAAACTCTTATATATGGCAAATATATGTCCACTGAGTTTCCCTAAATTTTCTCAAATATTTTGAAAGCATTAAAATAATTTTTTCATATAAAAGACAATTTCTTGCCTCACAAAAAAGCATTTAAATAAAATACAAAAATAACCTTAAAATATTATTTTTGTGGTTTTGGGAAGTCTTATATATAATACTGTTACAATAAAATATTTTAGGCAAAATACTTTCCCTGATTTGAGGACTTGTAGTTGAAGCCTCAATTCAGGGGGTTTGGAAAACCTAAATCAAATAAATGCTTTTTGGTGAAAATATTATTTTATAAAAATAGTTTTATGTCCTAGACACATGGCATGATCATTGGGCAAGGGCTTGGATCAAGTAGAGGAGTTTTGAGAGTAGGAGCATTTTTGTGATTCAAAACACAATCAGGCAAACAAGCAAATAGCAAACAATTCAAACATGCATAAGCACCCAAAAAGTTTTAATTAGTCCAAATTTTTATAAACTCACAACATAGCAAAGTGGTACAAACACAGGGTGTGACAGACCTACCCCCTTTTCAAGAATCTCGTCAGCGAGATTCCTACGCTAGGCTCTAAAGAGATAAGGGGACTCGGATCTAAGGTAGTCCTCATGCTCCGAGGTTTCTACTTGAGTGTGGTTGCTCCATTGGACCTTGAAGTACTTGATGGTGCGGCTTCGGGTGCAACGCTTAGCTTCATCACAGATGCGAACTGGTCTCTCACGATAAGTGACGTCTGGCTGATGGTCGATGGCGTGATGATCGATGTCCTTGTAGAGGTCGGGGCGGTTGGGAACTTGGAGACACTTCCGGAGTTGTGACACATGGAAAACATTGTGCACATCGTAGAACTCGGAAGGTAGCTCTAGCTGGTAGGTAACTTCTCCTCATCTGTCGGTGATCTGGAAGGGGCCAATATATCTCGGTGCGACCTTTCCATTTGACGTGGAAGCGCTTGGTTCCCTTGAGAGGTGTGACTCGGAGGTAGACATGGTCTCCAAGACGGAAACTCATGTCTCAGCGGTGTGAGTTAGTGTAGCTCTTCTGTCTTGAGTTGCCAGTCTCTAGATGCTCTCTGACGAGTCGAACTTGCTCTTCTGCTTCGCAGAGGATATCCGGTCCAAAGACTAGTCCTTCTCCGGTTTTCCACCAATCGAGGGGAGTGCAGCATTTACGTCAATATAGCAGCTCAAACGGTGCTGTCTGCAGACTGAACTGGTAGCTGTTGTTGTAGGAGAACTTGGCAAATGGCAAACAATCCTCCCACTTGGATCCATATGCCAGAACACAAGCACGAAGCATATCTTCGAGTATCCGGTTTACTCGCTTAGTTTGTCCTCCTGTCCAAGGTTGGAAGGCAGTGTTGAAAGATAACTTGGTTCCCAAGGCTTCTTGGAATCTATTCCAGAATCTCGAGGTAAATTGGGTTCCTCGGTCTGATACGATCTCCATAGGAACTCCATGGAGGCTCACGATCTAGTTGATGTAGAGGTTGGCTAGTTGGTTCCCATTGTAGTTGGTCTTGACGGGAATGAAGTGGGCTACTTTGGTCAGGTGATCGACAATGACCCAAATGGAATCATGTCCCTTGCTTGACCTGGGAAACCTGGTGATGAAGTCCATCCGCACCTTGTCCCACTTCCATTCCGGCACTTTGAGAGGTTGTAACAATCCAGCGGGTCGCTGATGCTCAGCTTTGACACTCCGGCATATGTCACACTTAGCGACAAATGTGGCTATTTATCTCTTCATGCCATGCCACCAGAACCTTGCTTTGAGGTCATGGTACATCTTGGTGATGGTTGGAATACGGACTGTCATGGGCTTCTTCCAAGATCAAATTCTTGAGCCCAACTTTGTTGGGTACGCAAATGCAATTCCCAAACCATACAACTCCTTGTCCATGTATTGAGAATATTAGGGCCTTGCCTGCCTTGATCTTCCTCTTGATGCTTTCAATACTCTCATGTCCCTTCTGAGCTTCCTTAATATCATCCATCAAGGTAGGCATAGCTTCAAGATTGGCCATAAATACTGGTATAACTAGTTCCAAGCCAAAGCTTTCAAGATCTTCATACAAGGTGGGTAGCCTTTACTTAATCATAGCATTCAAGGAACAAGACTTTCTGCTTAAGGCATCTGTTACCACGTTAGCCTTTCTAGGATGGTATTGAACACTGAGGTCATAGTCCTTGATCAACTCCAACCATCTTCAATGCCTTATGTTCAATTCCTTTTCAGTGAAATATACTTCAAACTCTTGTGGTCTGTGTATATCTCACATCGCTTCCCTAGAAGGTAATGTCAGCATGTCTTCAAGGCATGAACTACTGCTGCCAACTCAAGATCATGAGTAGCGTAGTTCGCTTTGTGTGGGTGTAGCTGTCTGGATAGATATGCCATGACTCTGCCTTCTTGCATCAAAACACTTCCAAGCCCGGTTCCTGATGCATCACAATATATCACAAACTCCTTGTGAATATAAGGGGTGGCCAAAACTGGGGCTGTCGTCAACCTCTTCCTTAGTTCTTGGAAACTTTCCTCGCACTTCGGAATCCATTCCAACTTTCTGTCCTTCTTCAAGAGCCAAGTCATGGGTCTAGCAATGCTCGAGAATCCTTCGACGAACCTGTGGTAATATCCCGCAAGTCCGGGGAAGCTTCTAACTTCCTTCACATTGCTTAGGAATTGCCATTCAATCTTGGTAGGATCCATTGACAATCCTTCTGCAGTCAACACATGACCCAAGAATCCAACTTCGTGTAGCCAAAACTCACACTTGCTGAATTTGGCATATAGCTAGTGCTCTTGAAGCTTGTCTAGGACCATTCTCAAGTGTTGCTCAGGGTCTTATTCAGACTTGGAAAAGATGAGTATGTCATCAATTAAGACTACAACAAACTTGTCCAAGTACTCCATGAAAACTTGGTTCATGAGATACATGAAGCAGGCATGGGCATTTGTTAACCCAAATGACATGACCGTGTACTCGTACATGCCATACCGGATTACGAATGTCGTCTTCAGAATGTCTTGGGGTCTGATCTTTGATACGTCTCCAACGTATCTATAATTTTTGCTTGTTCCATGATGTTATATTATCATTCTTGGATGTTTTAAAATCACTTTATAGCAACTTTATATCATTTTTGGGACTAACCTATTGACATAGTGCCAAAGTGCAAGTCGCTGTTTTTGCTTGTTTTTTACTTCGCAGAATATCAGTACCAAACGGAGTCCAATCGCGGCGAAACTTTTAGGAGATTTGTTTGGACCAGAAGAAGGCCAGTGGGCCAAAGAAGTTACCGGGAGGGAGCCAAGGCCGCCCACAACCCACCAGGGCACGCCAGGAGCCCCGGGCGCACCGTGATGGGTTGTGGCCGCCTCGGGAGTCCCTCCACCACCTCTAATGCCTATAAATTCCCAAATATTCCAGAAACCCTAAGGGAGTTGACAAAAAACACATCCAGCCGCCGCAAGTTCCAGAACCGCGAGATCCAATCTAACACCATCACGGAGGGGTTCATCATCCTCATTGGTGACTCTCCGATGATGTGAGAGTAGTCCACCATAGACCTACGGGTCCGTAGGCAGTAGCTAGATGGCTTCCTCTATATCTTTTGATTCTCAATACAGTGGTCTCTTGGAGATCTATTTCATGTAAAGTTTTGCGGTGTGTTCATTGGGATCCGATGAATTTTGAGTTCATGATCAGTTTCTATCCATGAATATTATTTGAGTCTTCTTTGATCTCTTATATGCTTGATTACTTATAGCCTCGTATTTCTTCTTCGAATCTTTGGTATAGTTAGGCCAACTAGATCGATTTTTCTTGCCATGGGAAGAGGTGCTTTGTGATGGGTTCGATCTTGTAGTGTCCTCTCCCAGTGACACAAGGGGCCGCGAGGCACGCATGTATCATTGCTATTAAGGATAGTGATCATCGCCTATATAATGATGCCTACATAATGATCATCGCCTTGGATATCATCATGATTATTTGATTTTCTATCAATTGCCCGACAGTAATTTGTTGACCCACCATGTGCTATACTCATGAGAGAAGCCACTAGTGAAACCTACGGCCCCCGAGTCTACTTTTCCAACATATTGCTTTCCGATCTATCTTTTTGCCGCTTTGGTTTTTAGATCTATTATTCCAAAAACCCAAAAATACCTTGCTGCACTTTTAATTCGCCTCTTCTATTTTGTGTTATTGAGAGATCTATCTATCCAATCTATCATATCCTAATCTATCTTTTTACCGTAGAGAGATTGACAACCTCTCTTTCACGTCGGGTTGCAAGTATTTGTTCTTTGTGCACATGTGTTGTTTACGTAGTGTTTGTGATCCTCCTACTGGTTCGATACCTTGGTTTCATAACTGAGGGAAATACCGACGCAGTCTCAAGCCACGTCATTCTTCAGTTGGTTGTACCCAGACTTAAGGTCAATCTTGGAGAACACCTTGGCTCCATACAGCTGATCGAGCAGGTCTTCAATCCTGGGGAGTGGGTACTTGTTCTTGATTGTGAGTTCGTTGAGAGATCAATAATTAACAAAAAGCCAAATAGTACCATCCCTTTTTTCCACAAACAGAACAGGTGATTCCCAAGGAGAGGCACTAGGGTGGATGAATCCTTTCCTAAGCTGCTCAACCAGTTGCTTCTTCAATTCAACCAACTATTTGGATCCCATTCTATAGGGCTTCTTATAGATGGGTCCTGCTCTGGGTATTAGCTCAATAATGAACTCAATGTCATGGTCAGGAGGCATACCAGGCAGCTCATCGGGAAAGACATCTGGGTATTCACATACCACTGGCACTTGGTCAAACTCAGTCCCTGACAAACAATTAACGTGAGGGGCTTGATCGGAAGGAGGGTTGGGGACATACTTGACTTCAACTCCTTGGCTATTGGTCATGGTAATAGTCCACTTGGCGCAGTCTAACAAGCCTTGGTGCTTGGTTAACCAAACCATGCCTAGGATCACATCCAAGCCTTGCGACTTCAAGATGATAAGGTCTGCTAGGAATTCTACTCCATTGATGACAATCCCAACCCGTTTACATCCTATCTTGATCCTCAAAACCGAACCCCGAGGTTTGTACCAACATATGACTACCCAGAGGTGTTGGCTTCATACCACTCTCTAGTGCAAACTTTTGGGTAATAAAGGAATATGAAGCTCCACAATCAAACATAATAGTTGCTGCTGTCGGAACTGGGGCTCCGGGGACCCAAAAAGGTTCGAACACCTGGGTGCACTCGCTCTCCTACCCTACTCTACTTCACAACCTCACGGCGACTCTCCGGCGGCTCGAGCTAAGGAAGATAAACAAGGGACACATGATTTACCCAGGTTCGGGCTACCTCGCGGTGTAAAACCCTAGTCATGCTTGGTGGATTGCTTGGGAATGAGGATGAGTACAAAGGCGTGTTCTTGCTTGCCCGGGGCTCTGTCTGTGTCTGTCCGCTACGGTGGCCGGTTCCCGCTCTTATATTGGCCTTGGTCCTCTTCCCTCGAAAACACAAGGCGGGAAGGGTTGCCACAATGGCCAGTTTGAAGGGGGACAGGACTGCAGCCTATCCTGACAAAAGTGCTCTTTGCCTGCCAAAAGCCCTTCGTCGTGACGCTCTCGTGGGCTCGAGGGTGACATCCGTCCTGCCAAGCCCTCGGTCTTGGTCTTCTTGCACAAGAAAGGAAACCTTTGGGGGTTGCTTTGGGAACCCTCGAGCTGGGGTTGCTCCTCTATCACGAAAGAGGAAACTCTCTCTGTCCGTGCTAGCTGGAGTGACCCTAGGGGCTGCTCTGCACGAGCCGCGTCAGCCACATGAAGGAGCGGGGTTGCTTGACCCCACCAAGTCGACCAAGATGGACCCGCCCCGCGAGGGGGGCCTCAGGAGGCTCGTGATGGCGCGATTGTCGAATGCCTTTCAAGGCACGGACACTCGCAAGGGATTTCCTCATGAAGATAGTTGGTGGGCCACTCAGTGCTTAGGTCTAGCGATGCACCCAGGCCATGGGCAGACGGGCCTAGGTACCTCCAGTCCCAGAGGCCCGACAACTGGAGTTCAATTGACAAGGAACGTACCCAGTATGTCGTCCGGATCTTCCCGGGCTTCCTCGGCGGTGACATGATTCACATGACCCTTGCCATTGTTGAGCTGGTTGCGGGGATCTTGGTTGCTTGGTGGCTCTCCACGGCCTTGACCTTGGTTCGGTGCATTGGGGCGCGGTGCATCTGGCTTCTTGTTGGGGCACTGCCTAGAGATGTGAATAGGCTGTCCACATCCAAAGCCAGTGACTTGGCCTGAATTGGTGTTGTTCTTGCTGCCATTGTTGTTGGGGTTGTTGTAAGCTAGCATGGGAGTGGCATATTGCTGAGGCTGGTAGCTTGTATGAGGTGGAGGAGTCCTGGCTTGCTGAGGCTGATAAGTTGGCCTGCCTGGGGCTGCTTGCCTGGGGCGAGGCTTCTGGTTACTGGAACTACCCTTGCTAATCATCTTGCGTTTGTGAGTGTCTTCCATAGACAGACGCTTGTCTTCAAGCATAAGAGCCTTGTTCACCAGGTCGAAAAAAGTTCGGCAGTCGCAGTCTATGTGCAGATACTACAGGGCTTGCTGGAGTCCTTCCATGAAGCGCTCCATCTTAGCCGCCTCAGTGTTGACTTCTTCGAGGGCATACATTGATAGGATGTTGAACTTCTGCATGTATTCCTTGACAGAGCCACTTCCTTGCTTCAGTGCTCGAAACTCATGCTTCTTGATAGCCATGATCCCAGAAGGAATGTGGGCCTTGCGGAAACCATCCTTGAAGTCATCCCAAATGATCACATGGCCGCCCTGCATGACCTTGAATCCATCCCACCATGCTCTGGCGGTAGCTTCGAGGCAGTGAGAGGCATAAAGAACCTTCTCACGATACTCATTGCAGTTGTCCAGTGCAAGGAGGTCCTCGATGGTGCGGATCCAGTCATCGGCATCCAGAGGTTCAGCGGTCTTGTTGAAGGTTGGGGGCGAATTCCTCATGAACTCCGACAGAGTGGAGCGGCCATTGTCGTTCCTGCCTTGTTGTGGGTTGTTGATTTGGGCTTGAGCCATCTGCTGGATAGCGGCAGAGTTGTCTTGGCGTTCCTCCCAGAGAACTTGTAGAACCTGAGCTATGGTCATGTTCTCTGGTGGAGGTGGTGGCGGGGGAATGTCGCCTTGTGGCTGCTCCTGGTGACCTCCGGCCTAAGCAGACCCAGCAGCTCCCTGCTGCTGGCTAGAGTTGCTGGCGTCAGGGTTGCCAAAAGTGCTGGTGCGGGTTGTAGTCACCATCCTGTTTGGATCAGCCAAGTCAAATAACTGGGATAGAAGAGACGGGGGAGCAATAATAGAGAGAGCACGCCTAAGGGGGTTTGTATAGTGCAAGTGTGATCAAACAGAGGTCAAAAGACCAACATATATTATTAAGATAAGATAGACGATTTAGTCACTTACATGTTGCCTAAGGCAAAAGCGTGACTTGCATCGAGACACAAATAACAAAATCAAACAACAAGCACACATGGTTTCATATGAACCATTACACGGGCTCAACTTCGGATGAGGGGTACATGACTTATCCTACCCTAGGGGTTCTCGGACTAGAGTGGTGGAGTGCCCAGTCTTGTATTCACGCTCCTCCAAGTCTTCCTCCTTGTCATCATCCGTACGGGTGTCGTCTCCGGTCAAGGGGGTCAGAGAACGAGGAGGTCCATCCCGGCAATGCTTCACCGATGGGTCGGTGAAGAGCGCACGGTACTCCTTCACAGTCATGTGACGACGACGAGTGGGAGCATCTCTAGCTGGGGTTATTCATCCTCAGTAAGCGATAGCTGGTCGTCCCTCGGGGGCTCCATCCTTCTTGATCCTTTCTGGCTTCATCTTGGCTTGACGAAGTAGCTCTCAGGTGTGGTGAAGTTCCTTGCGGAGCTTCACGGACTCCTTAATCAGATTGTGAGCCAGAATGTTAGTGGAGAGGCTGAAGTAGGTCTGAAACCTTAGTGGTGTTCCATCCTCCTTGGATGGGACCAACGTCCAACTCTCGCCAATATCATCCTTCCTGAAAGGTAGGTGGCGAGTAGGTCTCGAAGGAGGATAAGTGTCTTCTGTTCAGCTGTCTCAACTACGATCACGAGGGTCCTTCAAAGATCCAACTCGTCGGGGAGTCATTTGCCTTCAGGACTACATCAACGTGGTACTCATTTGTGGTAGCATCGACCCAGTGCTCGTGGTAGAGGAAAATGGGTGGTCGGCAAAACTGGCACTTCTCCAGGCTGTCCCAAGGGAGTAGGGGAAAGCCGGATGCTAGGAGGTCCTTGCGCATGATGGCCATCTACAAGGTTTAAGGGGAGGGGAGTCAGTAAAGTTGGAGGGGAGTCAGTAAAGTTTATAAAGTAGACTAGAAGAGATAAGAAGTGCAGAAATTCCTAAGTATAGGTACTGGGTATAGCTTTTGAAAAGGCTTTTATCCAAACTAACGTCCATACTAACTAAGGCTTCCTACAGTCTGGATGGCTCTGATACCAGCTCTATGGGGACCCTGACTCATAAGTCATGATCACCGAATGCATGTGTGCAGTGATCCCAGAGATCAATTCTCACTGAACACACAGTAGCTGAATAACCGGAGTCTTACATCCATACATACCGTCTTATGCAAATTATGACCATTATGGTCAAGTCTTACATAGATAGGGCCATGAAGGCCAAACAAAAAACACAAACTCACAGCGGAAAACTTGAAAGATAGCGTAGACCCATGCCATCTGCCTTAACCCTACACGCATTATGACTGGGAAGCGTCCTAATTCGCATGTTCGACACCATGGTAATCTTCACCATATTCCTACTCTTCCATGCCTGGCCAATTAAATAACTAGTGGCAAGACAATGACTACTTTGAATGTACTCGCAAGCAACCCATGTTTTGGAACAAGGTATAGCAATGCAGGATACAACACTAAGTAGGTATTTTGCAGAAAGCTAATTTTGAGTGCAATGACATGTCCTATCAACTTGTAAAGCATGCATCATGAAGTTACGTGTATCCATATGAATAGGTTACAGATATAAATATAAACAGAGTTAGGAACAACTCCAGTTTAATCATCACGTCGAGTCATCCGACTCCACTCATGTATCCCCTCACCCCACACGCACACCAAGTTTGTAAACCATGGACATAGACAAAGAGCGGTCATCCAACTATCCTTGACCGTGGAAACAGCTATTCAAATAGTTTTACACTCTGCAGAGGTTGCACACTTTACCCACAAGACTCGGGAAACTTCCGTGTCAAGCCACGACTCGTGGTGTATTGCATACGCGAGGTAAGTACCCGACCAATGCCTTTCCCTTGACAACACTAAACAAAGAGTCCCCTCGTTGGCACACAGCCCGCATGATATACATTACAAGTATCATCCATGAAGGCTGTGTGCCCAGTGTCTGTGAAAGCAGCTCATGGCCGTCCTTTCAGGCACGACCCCCTACCGAGAGTGACCATGTCACTCCCGCCACTAGTAATGCAGGCTCTCTGCTAGCATCGACCAAAGTAATCAACAAAGCCCCGTCCCATAATGGATATCGTGGTTGTACATGTAAGGTTGGAGTAACGGTTGCAACTTAAACCAATCTGTTTTAAAAAACAACACACTCTCTTGCCTCGGTACACCACTTCTTTATCATGTGGTTACCTAACTAAACATCTCCCCCGGGCATTAGTGGCACCCGACGGGGTTTTCGAAGAGTCTTTGAAAATACTTTGTTTCCAACACCATGCTTATTCCCGTCCCATTTGCGTAGCAACTACTTAACAACCTATCTAATTGCCATTGACATAACTCCGAGCGGAAAGTAGAGTCAAGTCTTGCAAGTATCAACGAGGGAAAATAAGAGAGGCAACCCATCAAAGTGGTCACCATCAACATGATTTCGATTCAACAATTTAAGGTGCTACATGACATGCACAAAAAGGTTTCATAGGCATGGTCAAGGGGCTGCTTGCATGGCTCAACAAAGTCCTCAGGGTCTTCAAAGCTTCTGGTCCAACTCCTTCGTCAACAACGCAATCTATCGTTGCAATATAACGGGCAAAAATAATACCATGGCAAAAAAAGGGAAAATATATCACTCCTAAAAATGTCAAACCACTTTTGTAAAATACTAGGATAAAAACAAAAAAATACCAACATTATTATTTTCTGGTTTTGGAGTGTCAAAAATGGTGAAAAGCATTTTAACAGAGATTTAAAAGGCTTTAAAAAGGGTTTTAAATAAAGATAGTACAGGAAAGTTTATTTGATATTTGTGACAATTATGCCATTAAATGGGTTGCAATATTGCAAGAATTATGGAGTTGGAATATTAGGATTTGGATGAATATTTAATCCAAAGGAATTTTTGAAAAAATGTCAGAAAAAGGAAAAAGAAAGAGGGCACTGTGCCCTGGCCAAAACTGGCCACAAATGGGCCGGCCTGGGAGCCACAGTGGCCCAGCCGAGCCGGAGCGCGCGCCGCGAGGTTTTAAACCTGACGGGCGGGGCCCAGTGGTAGAGAGAGAGAGAGGCGCGGGAGAGGGGTGATACGTCTCCGACGTATCTATAATTTTTGATTGTTCCATGCTGTTATATTATCATTCTTGGATGTTTTACAATCATTTTATAGCAACTTTATATCATTTTCTGGGACTAACCTATTGACATAGTGCCAAGTACCATTTGTTGTTTTTTGCTTGTTTTCTACTTTGCAGAATATTAGCACCAAACGGAGTCCAATCGTGATGAACCTTTTTGGAGATTTTTTTAGACCAGAAGAAAGCCAGTGGGCCAAAGAAGCACCTGGGAGGAGGCAATGGGAGCCCACAAGACACCAGGGCGCGCCAGAGGCCCTCGGCGCGCCCTGGTGAGTTGTGGTGGCCTCAGGACCCCCCTCCACTGCCTCTGAGCTCTATAAATACCCAAATATTCCAGAAACCCTAGAGGAGTTGACGAAAAATACTTCTAGCCGCCGCAAGTTCTAGAATCGCGAGATCCAATCTAACACCATCATGGAGGGGTTCATCATCCTTATTGGTGCCTCTCCGATGATGCGTGAGTAGTCCAGCATAGACCTACTGGTCCGTAGGCAGTAGCTAGACGGCTTTCTCTCTCTCTTTTGATTCTCAATACAATGGTCTCTTGGAGATCTATTTGATGTAATGACTTTTTGCGGTGTGTTTATTGGGATCATATGAATTTTTAGTTCATGATCTGTTTCTATCCATGAATATTATTTGAGTCTTCTTGGATCTCATATATGCATGATTACTTATAGCCTCGTATTTCTTCTTCGAATCTTTGGTTTAGTTAGGCCAACTAGATCGATTTTTCTTGTCATGGGAAGACGTGCTTTGTGATGGGTTCGATCTAAGGTGTCCTCTCCCAGTAACAGAAGGGGCAGTGTGGCACACATGTATCGTTGCTATTAAGGATAACAAGATGGGGTCTATTCCTACATGAATAGATCTTGTCAACATCATGTCACTATTCTTATTGCATTACTCCATTTTTCCATGAACTTAATACAGTAGATGCATGCTGGACAACGGTCGATGTGTGGAGTAATAGTAGTAGATGCAGAATCATTTCGGTCTACTAATCTTGGACGTGATGACTATATAATGATCATCGCCTTGGATATCGTCATGATTATTTGATCTTATATCAATTGCCCAACAGTAATTTGTTCACCCACCGTGTGCTATACTCATGAGAGAAGCCACTAGTGAAACCTACGCCCCCCGGGTCATCTTTTCCAACATATTGCTTTCCGATCTATCTTTTCCCGCTTTTTGTTTTCAGATCTATTATTCCAAAAACCCAAAAATTACTTGCTGCACTTTTTATTTGCCTCTTTTATTTTGTGTTCTTGTGTGATCTTTTCATAACAATCTAATCTATCTTTTTACCGTGGAGAGATTGACAACTTCTCTTACGCGTCGGGTTGCAAGTATTTGTTCTTTCTGTGCAAGTACCATTTACATAGTTTTGTGTGGTTGTTCTACTTGTTCGATATCCTTGGTTTCATAACTGAGGGAAATACTTACCGTAGCTATGCTGCATCATCCCTTCCTCTTTGGGGAAATACCGACGTAGTCTCAAGCCACGTCAAAGGAATTTCTTGCGCCGTTGCTGGGGAGACATCATCAACATCTATCAAGTTCCTAATCACAAATCTCATCTCCTTGCAATTACATTATTTTCCATTTGCCTCTCATTTTCCTTTCCCCCACTTCACAAATTTGCCATTTTATTCGCCCTCTTTTTTGTTTACCTTTTTCTCGTCAGATCTCTTGTTTGCTTGCAATCTTGTTTGCGTAGTCACGGTGACTCAAGAAAATACCAAATTGTGTGATTTTTCCAATACCAATAATATTGATTTTATTAGTACTCCGATTGCTCCTCCCGCCACTAGTGTGGAGTCTTGTGATATTAATGCCGCTTTGTTGAATCTTGTCAAGAAAGATCAATTTTTCGGTACTCCTAATGAGGATGTCACGTCCCATCTAAACACATTCGTAGAATTGTGTGATATGGAAAAGAAAAAAATGTGGACACTGATATAGTGAAATTGAAATTATTTTCTTTCTCCTTGCGGGATTGTGAAAAAATTGGGTTTTCTTCTTTGCCTCGCAATAGTATCGATTCTTGGAAGAAGTGCAAGGATGCTTTTATTACTACGTATTTCCCACCCGCGAAAATTATTTCCCTTAGAACTCAAATCATGAATTTTAAGCAACTAGAGCATGAACATGTTGCACAATCTTGGGAAAGAATGAAATTGATGCTAAGAAATTATCCTACTCATGGTTTAAATCTTTGGATGATCATACAATTTTTTATGCGGGATTGAATTTTGTCTCTAGAAATCATTTAGATTCCGCCGCGGGTGGTACTTTTATGGAAATTACTATGGTTGAAGCTACTAAATTGCTAGATAATATTATGGCAAATTATTCACAATGGCATACTGAAAGAGCACCTACCAGTAAAAAAGTCAATTCGGTTGAAGAAATTAGTAATTTGAGTGAAAAAGTTGATGCTCTTATGAAGTTGGTTGCTAGTAAAAATGCTCATATTGATCTTAATGATGTGCCTTTTTCTACTTTGATTGAGAAAAATAGTGATTCCATAGATGTGAATTTCATCTCGCGAAACAATTTTAATAACGATTCTTATAGAGGTAATTTTAATCCTAGGCCTTTTCCTGTAATAATTATGGTAATTCCTATTGTAATTCTTATTACAATAATAATAGGAACCCCTCTGATCTTGATAGTAATATTAAAGAATTTACCAATGCTCAAAAAGTTTTCAATACTACGATAGAAGAAAAGTTGAATAAGATTGATGATATGTCTAGAAGCATTGCTAGAATTTCCCATGATGTAGAAAATCTCAAGTTGACAGCTTTTGCACCTAAGATTGATGAATCAATTAAAGCTGTATATGTTTCTATGGATGAAAGTAAGAAACGAACCGCTATGCTTAGTGCTAAAAGAGAATTTTTAGAAGAAGTGTTTTCTAGTGATTGCTTTCATAAAAATGATGAAGATCTTAAAGTGATTGGTGTTTCTTCTATTTATTCCTTCTTTATTAATATTAAAATTGATGATAAAGGCACTGAAGTAGAGTCAACTTTAGCTAGAAGGCGTCCCAATAATTTGGAGGGTGAAAATCTTGATGAAAAAATTGATAAATGTGGGTTTGAAGAGGTCAAAACTTTAACTAGTGATGTGCCCACTATTTTGGATTGCAAACAATTTAATTATGATAGTTTATCTTTGATTGAATGTATTTCTTTGCTGCAATCCATGTTAAATTCACCCCATGCTTACGAACAAAATAAAGCTTTTACTAAACATATTGTTGATGCCATGATGAAATCTTTTGAAGAAAAGTTGGAGTTAGAGATTTCAATTCCTAGAAAATTACATTATGAGTGGGAACCTACCATTAAGGTCAAGATAAAATATTATGAGTGCTTTGCTTTATGTGATTTGGGTGCTAGTGTTTCCACAATTCTGAAATCTCTATGTGATGTGCTTGGTCTTACCGATATTGAAGAATGCTCTCTTAATTTGCACTTGGCAGATTCTACTATTAAAAAGCCTTTGGGAAGAATTAATGATGTTCTTATTCTTGCAAATAGGAACTATGTGCCCATAGATTTTATTGTTCTTGATATTGAATGCAACCCATCTTGTCCCATTATACATGGTAGACCGTTTTTACGCACTATAGGTGTCGTGATTGATATGAAAGAAGACAATATTAAATTTCAATTTCCACTAAGAAAGGGTATGGAACACTTCCCTAGAACAAGAATTAAGCCACCATATGAATCAATCATGAGAGCATCCTATGGAGAAAAAACTAAAGATGACAACACTTGAATCTATGCTTTATGCCTAGCAAGGGGCATAAAATGATAGCGCTTGTTGGGAGGCAACCCAATGAATAAATTTATTTTCACCTTTTTCTTTCTGTTCTTGAGTGTTGACACAATTATTCTACTGCTATGATTGTGTTTTTTATGTTTTATTTAGTGTTTGTGACAAGTAAAGCCTTTAGGATGATTCACAAGATGTGTAGAAACAATGCTGAATCTGAAACAGAAACTTTGACTCAAGTGCAGGAATTTTCATTTTTCACTGGTGTGAGATAATGAGCTGAAATTTGAACAAAGTATTGTTATACAAATTGTTTACGTTTTCCTCATTGTTAAGAATTTTAAGAGTTACAGAAGTATGGTTAGAGTACAGATTACTACAGACTGTTCTGTTTTTGACATATTCTGTTTTCGTTGCATTGTGTGCTTGTTTTGATGAATCTATGGTTTGATTGAGGGTTATAAGCCATGGTAAAGTTAGAATACAGTAGATATAATACAATAATAAAATATTAATGGGTTTGCAATAGTATTTAGAGTGGTGATTTCTTTATTATATTAACGGATCTCACGAAGGTTTTTTTGAGTTTTGTGTTATTGAAGTTTTCAAGTTTTGGGTGAGATCACGATGGATGAAGGAATAAGGAGTGAAAAGAGCCTAAGCTTGGGGATGCTACAGCACCCCCAAGATGATATCCATGGATAGACAAGCAACTAATCTTGGGGATGCCCCGAGTGGCATCCCCTCTTTCTTGTAACGACCATCGGTATTTTACTTGGAGCTATATTTTTATTCGTCACATATCATGAGTTTTGCTTGGAGCGTCTTCTATTATTTGAGTCTTTGCATGATTTTCTTTTTAGTTTGTCACAAGTATCCTTGCTGGACACACCTATTTGATAGAGCCAAAATTATGCTATGATTTGTTAGAATTTCTCTATATGCTTCACTTAAATTTTTTGAGCTATGGGAATTTCTCTAGTGCTTCACTTATATGTTTTTGAGTACGGTGTGCTTTAAATTTTTGAAGAAATACTCTCATGCTTCACTTAGATTAATTTGAGAGTTAGCAAATTTTAAAGAAACACTCTCATGCTTCACTTAGATTAATTTGAGAGATAGCAATCTTTGAAGAAATTCTCTCATGCTTCACTTATACTATTTGAGAGATGAAATTTTTATGCTCATATTCTTCACTTAAATTTATTTGAGCTTGTCAAAAGCAATGGAAATATATGAAACTAGTCCCAAAGTGATACATATTCAAGAGGGATATAATATAAACTTTCATGAAGATCATTGGACAAATTAAACTTGATTCCTTGTAATAGTTTTGAGAAATGATGATAGTGATATGTGAGTAATGTTGGTGAGTAATTATGCTTTAGTAAAAATATTGGTGTTAAGGTTTGTGATTCCCTATGTAAGCACAAAAGTCAATAGTTATGCAATGAAATTACATACTACTTATGGTGTATTATTCGGTGTTAGTTATGCTTAATGCCCATTTATGTGAGTTTTCGTTTCTTGGTTGGTTGCTTCTCAATCTATTTGCTAGCCTCCACTTGTACTAAGTAGAAATACTACTTGTGCATCCAAAATCCTTAAACCCAGTTTTGCCTTATGAGTCCACCATACCTACCTATATGTGGTATTTCCATGCCGTTCTAAGCAAATTTGTATGTGCCATCTCTAATTTTCAAAATGAATTTCCTTTTTGTGTGCTCGTACCGCTCATGAAATGGTAGGGGGTGTCCAATATTTTTCCATGCTAGATGTGTTATTCTCAAGATGAGTGTTTATTCACTTGTCATTGCATGAGAGTACGGCAGTAATAGGGATGCCCAGTCCCGAAATGAAAAGAAATTTACTTTATGTTGTCAAATAATAAATTCCTTGGAAAGTGTTGGTATGGAAGGCAACCGTGGATATGGCTAGCCATGGATTGTGAAAGAATGGTGCAAAAGGAATAAACTTTATTTTATGTTTGGGAACCGCCTATGATGTATCTAGCATGGAAAGTATGGAGAATTACTCGGTCATTTTCGTTGACAGGAAAGGCATGCCACCAAAAATATTTCTCTCTCTCAGTTTAAGCTTTGAGCTCTGGCACCTCTACAAATCCCCACTTCCCTCTGCGAAGGGCCTAACTATTTACTTTATGCAATTTTTACTTTTATTTGAGTCTCCATCTTCTCTTATAAAGCACCAACTAGGGGGCACTATGATCATACCTGTGCATTGGGTGTAGTTAATATTTGAGTGTGTTTCATGAATGGATCAATGATTGAGCATGATGGGCTAGGGATAACTTTCTTTAGTGTTGATATTTTGAAAGACGTGGTTGCTTGTTGGTATGCTTGAGTATTAAAGTCTTTATGTCAAAACTAGACTATTGCTTTGAACCATCAAAAAGTCCAAATGTCCATGCTACAAAAGAAAAGAATATGTGATGAACATGTTAGGAAGCATTCCACCACAAAAATTCTGTTTTTATCATTTACCTACTCGAGGACGAGTAAGAATTAAGTTTGGGGATGCTGATACGTCTCCAACGTATCTACAATTTTTTATAGTTCCATGCTCTTATATTATCATTCTTCGATGTTTTACAATCATTTTATAGCAACATTATATCATTTTTGGGACTAACCTATTGACATAGTGCCAAGTGCCAGTTGCAGTTTTTTGCTTGTTTTTTACTTCATAGAATATCAGTACCAAACGGAGTCCAATCACGATGAAACTTTTTGGAGATTTTTTTGGACCAGAAGAAAGCCAGTGGGCGAAAGAAGTACCCGGGAGGATGTGGGGACCCCGACTCATAAGACGTGATCACCGAATGTACGTGCACGGTGATCCCAGAGATCAATGCTCACTGAACACACAGAAACGGAATAACAAGAGTCTTACATCCCTTACATACCATTTTACTCGAATATGGCCTTTATGACCAAGTCTTCAGAATCTTGGAACTGAAATCTTCAACGATAGTGTGATCCCATGCCATCTACCTTAACCCTACATGCATTCTTACTGGGAAGCGTCCTAGCCCGCATGTTCATCACCAAGATAATCTTCATCATAACCTGGTCTTTCATGACTGGCCAATAAAATAACCAGTGGCAAGCCAATGAGTACTTTGAATGTACTCGCAAGCAACCCATGTTTGGAACAAGGTTTAACATTCCATGATATAACACTAAGTAGGTAAGTTGCAGAAAGCTAATTTTTGAGTGCAATGACATGTTCAACTGACTTGTAAAAGCATGCATCAACAAGTTGCATATATCCATATGAACAGGTTACGGATATCAATATAAACAAGGGTTGAACATCTCAAGTTCAATCATCATGCCAAGTCATCTGACTTTACTCAAGTATCCTCTGAACACCTCATGTTCAGTCATCATGCCAAGTCATCCGACTTTGCTCAAGTACCAACCTTTTATCTCTCTCACACACACACCAAGTTTTGTGAAAACATTGGACGTAGCCCAAGAGAGGTTATCCAACTGTCCTTGACCATGGACAAGGCTATTCGAATAGTTTTACACTCTGCATAGGTTGCACACTTTACCCACAAGACTCGGGAAACTTCCGTGTCAAGCCACAACTCGCGGTATATCACATACCCGAGGTAAGCACCCGAACATTGCCTTTCCCTTGACGGCACTAAACAAAGAGTCCACTCACTGGTACCCACCCTCATGATGCGCATCCCACGAGCCTCGCTCAAGATCGTAACATCCATGAGGGGACACAACGGTGTGCCCGGTGTCTGTAATAACAGCCCATGGTCGCCCTACCTGGCACGACCCCATATCGAGAGACTAACTCTGGCCGTCTCGCCACTAGTAATGTGGGCTCTCTGCTAGCACCGACCAAGGAAATCAACAAAGCCCCGTCCCATAAGGGGTATCGTGGTTGTACATGTAAGGTTGGAATAACGGTCGCAACTTACACCAACCCGTTTTCGAAAAATCAACACACTCACTTGCTCCCATACACCACTTCTTTATCAAGTGGTTACCTAGCTCATCATCATCACCCTCAGGCATTAGTGGAACCCGACAGGGTTTTTGAAAAGTCTTCGAAACCATTTCCTTTCGAACACCATGCATATTCCCATCCCATTTGCGTAGCATCTACTTTAGCAACCTAACTACTTCCCACCCGCATAACCATCATAGGAAGGTAGGGTCATGCACGATGCAAGTATCAACGGAAAAGTAACAGAGGCATCCACCAAAGTGGTCAGCACATCATCATGATCATCATAACAAAATGAAGTGCTATGTGCCATGCAATAAAGTGGTTTCTTAAAGATGGTCAAAGGGCTGCTTGCCTGGCTCAGCACAGTCTTCGAGGTCTTCACACGCTTCTCGTCCAACTCCGAGCACTTCGTCTATTTCGTCCACTATCGCCGGAAACAACCGCAATAACCAACACAACAAGAAGTGAAACAAAAGTGCTCTATAAATAGGAGCTTTATTTCTCTAGGACATATCTGGTCATAAGAAAAATACTTACAATGGCTTTACTAGATTTTGGATCACGAGAGATCTTACAATGGCTTTACTAGATTTTGGATCACGAGAGATCTTTGAATGATGGAAATGGAGGCATTTTTGATCCTATAAGAAGTCTACAAGAAATATTTTTGTAAAAATGAGTGGATGGACCCAACAAATAGGGCATGATTTTAGAAGATTTTAGGACGTGGTTTCACTGGATTTGGAGTAGGGATGTTTTTCCTATGGATTTCTTAAGATGGAATAAAGGGAAAATGGGCCATTTATTTGGTAAAATATAATAGGTGCATGGTAAAATGTTCAACATGGCTGGTCAAATAGGGCATGTCATTTAGAGTCTCTGGAAATTTGAATCACTCCATTTGGAGTTGACATGAATGCTCTAGGGATTTTACAACTGGGGCATTTCATAGTTCAAATTTAAATTTGAGTTTGAACTATATAGAAAAGTTCGCAGGAAAAATGTGCAATGCACATATTCGGATAGGAAATGATTTTAGGATCACCTAGGATTTTGAACCAACTGATTTGGAGTTCAAATGAATATAATATGGATTTTTGAATCTGTCTGAAAAAGAAAAAGGGGAAAGAAAAGGGCATTACCAATGGGCTAAATGACGCACGGTGCGCAGGATAAGCACATGAGCCAGCCCAGCAGCTCAACCGCGCAGGGGGCTGTGCGACGTCAAAGGCACCCCCAGGGAAATACGCTTTCCCCAGGCAAAGGCGACTCCGGGTCGCTCCCGTTTCCACTTAAACGGGGGGCCTGCCGGGTGTGGCTTGCAAGCGGGGCCCGTTCGTCAGGGCCATCTCCCTCCTCCCACTCAAACAGAGGCGAGGCAGGGGAGACATGGCCAAGGGGACGCCGGCGCCGTCCCGGTGGCTCCGGCCACGTCCGGTGGGGGCTACAGCTGATGGAGTCCAGGATTAATGGGTCCTCGGACTACCGACCTATTTCTCATAGGTCGGGCTAATGGGCCACTCGCTGAGGATGAGATTAATCGAAGGCCTTGTCACCAAGGAGGAGACCTCAGGAGCCGTGGCATGTCCGTCAAGTTGAAGATGGTAGTTTAGGCATGTTTTTTCCCTCGAGTGGGCAATCGACCATGTGTAACCCTAATGACTCCTGGTGTCTATATAAGCCAGAGGGTTTTAGATCATACAGGACAAAAACTAATATAGGGTTTTAGCTAGTCGATCTCGAGGTAGATCAACTATGTAACCTTCATATCATCATTATAATCAAGCAAGACGTAGGGTTTTACCTGCATAGGAGGGCCCGAACCTGGGTAAACATCGTCTCCTTCGTCCCTTTGTTACCATCGATCCTAGTCTCATAGCTCGGGACCCCCTACCCGAGATCCGCCGGTTTCGACACCGACACCAGCCACCAGAGTGTTCAGGGAGGAGACCCGCACCCGCCTGGGGTCCATTCACGCCGGGGAGCGCCAGGCAGAGCTGGGTTTCGGCCGCGGTGGGGGCCGGCGATGGACGACCATGGGAGCAGTGCGCCGGCTGCCCGGAGGAGGAAAGGGAGCTCGGGAGAAGCGTGGCAACGCTGGGGGGAGCTGGCGAAGCTCAGGAGAGAGGAGGGAGCCGGAGCTGCCTGGATTTGCCCAAGGCCTAGGCGGCACCCCTGCGGCCATGAGGGGGCATTGGGAGCTCGTGAGCTCCAATGGCTTGATCCGGGGGGCTTCTAGGAGGGAGAGAGAGCGCGAGGGTGTAAGTGGGGGGGGGGGGCTCGGGAACGGTCTTGAAGGCGGGGGCGACCAGAGAGAGCTTGGGTGGCCTCGGATGTGCTTCGGGCGCGGCCATCATGCGTGCCAGAGCTGACTTTGGCCACTTGCTCGCATCGGGAAGGAGAGTGGGAGGCTCAGAGGGATCCTAGGCGTGCTCGGGTGCTTTGCCGCAGCTAGACGCGAGCTGCAGGACATGCTCAAGTGGCAGAGCACCACTTTTGCAGGTTAATGGTGTGGTCACCACGCCACTTTGTGTCCAGGGCATCATTTTGGTCGGCCAATGATGTCTAGCATGCAAGGCATGTGTGATGGAGTGCACTGGTGAAAGTTGGAAAGGTTAGGAGCTGGCTGGGTTAGGTTTCTACTGCAAGTAAGTTTGCAGCAGAAAAATGGGGAGCTATCATAAGGGTTTTTACTGAATAGTATATGGGACAAGACCCTGTCCAGTGGTCATAGGAATGGAAGGACTATATGCCCACGAATTTTCAACTCAGGGAGATGAGTATAACTAGCACTTGCAGTACAAAGCTGTATTTGCTGTCATAATCTGGTTTCAGATGGTTTGCTCAGATTTTCCATATGAGCATGCCATCTTTGGGTTTGGATTAATGCATGAGTATGCAATTGAGGTTGTGAAAGAATTTGGGAGCCTTTGCATGTACAGAATAATGGGAGATGGGAAAGAGAGGTCTTGCCATGGTAAAAGAGAGGGAAAATGAGGGAGTTACCCCCCAATAATTAAGCAGAGGCCATGGCAAATTTACTGGAGGTGAAGTGGGGTTAGAAATTACTGTGGTAAAAAGTTGGAGGCAAGGGGAATCTTTTTAGGTCAACTTTTCTTGTCCACAAGCTTATGGCTGAAGGTGTTTGTGCTGTGTTTGGGCTAGGCAAAGGAATCCTATGGCCTTGAGATTCACCAGTGTTAAATGGTAAGTCTAGTTGGTACTGATTACAAGTTTTCAGCTCATTTAAAGAAAGTTGATAATGCAAACTTTGTAAACCCTAGAAATCAACAGAAATAGGTTTCTGTAGATTTAGACATGCAAAACTATTCTCCTTGATGCACCACTTGGTGTGGTGGCATTATTTGGGGATCAAAACATGTCCCCAAAGTTTGAGCACAAATGGAGATACTTGATAATGTAAAGTTGATCAAGTTTGGATCTGGACAGGAATGGTTTTGGGATATTTTTGGTGCATCAAAACAATTAGTATTGGGATGAACATTTGCAAGATCATAACATTAGACATATGTAACTTGCTAGAATTTTCCTGGATTTATTTGAGAATATTTCATATAGAAATATTTCAAATGCTTGAAATAGGCAGAAAGGATTTTGGAGGGTTTTGTCCAATATTAACATAACCATGTGTTGAAACTCTTATGTATGGACAATACATGTCCACTAAGTTTCCCTACATTTTATCAAATATTTTAAAAGCATAAAAATAATCTTTCCCTAGGAAAGACCATTTCTGGCCTTAAATAAAAGCTTTAAATAAAATAGGAAAATAATCTTAAAAATTATTATTTGGTGGTTTTGGGAAGTCTTATATAATAGGTTCCAAATAAAGTCTTTGTGGCAAAACAATCCACCCAATTTGAGGACTTGTAGTTAGATCCTCAACTCAGGGGTTTTTGAAAACCTAACTTCAATAAATCCTTTATTGCCAAAATAATATTTTATAAAAATATTTTATGTCCTATACACATGGCATGATCATTGGGAAGGGTTGTTGGGTCAGGGAGATGAGTTTGGAGTGTAGGAGATATATGATGGTTCATGGCACAATCAAACAAGCAAGCAAATAGCACAGAAGTCAAGCATTCATATGCACACAAAAAGTTTTACTTGGCCCTAATTTTTGAGTCATGTTAGCTTAGTCATGAGGCAAAACACAGGGTGTGATAGACCTACCCCCCTTACAAGAATCTCGTCCCCGAGATTCCTAGGCTAGGCGTAGAAGAGATGTAGAAATTCAGAGGTGAGGTAGTCCTCATGTTCCATGTTGCTTCTTCTCTGGTGTTGTTGTCCTTCTAGATCTTGGAGTGCTTGATGATATGGCTTCAAGTGCATCCTTGGCTTCGTTTGAGGATGAACGGGGACCTTGCAATATGCTAGACTTGCCTAAAGGTCAAGGGTTTGGTGAATGAGCTTCGAGCAAGAGTCTAGCTTGCATGTGTATTCCAAACTCGGAACACGGGGCAAAGTAGTGTGTCTGCATGTTGTTCCTGAGGTTACTCACATTGGTTAGTAACATCTAGATGTCTCTCTCTAGTCTACGAGGGTCAAGGTCTTGGCGTAGTTTCCTGGTAACGGGGAATTGTCAACCTTGTCGGAGTAGTCGATCTTCCGGTGCTCGTGGCCTTCAACTGTAAGGACGTCGAAGTTCATTGGCATAGGCTTCTCATCGAGATCTACTGCTTGAGTGAGTTACCTAGGTATGTTCTTCATTCATCTCCGGCCATTTGTCTTCATCGTCATGGACGCAGGTTTTTGGCGGGTCTTCGAAAGTTTGGTCTTCTTGTCTCTTCATAGCCATTTGTGGCAACGTTTGAGCTGAGTCTCGTCCCTAGGACCAAGCTTAGAGACTTGGTGTCAAATGGGCTCTACCACCTGGGAAGAATTCTGAGGAGATCTAAGTAAGCTGACTATCCAAAAGTATAGAACAACCATCTAGTCCTCATTGTCTGTGGCTTGGCAAGTGGGGTGAACTACCTTTGACAGGTGTTTCAACATGAACCAGTCAGGATCACGTCCTTGATTGGACCAAAAAGGTGCTAGCAATGGAGTCATGACAGTCGTTCCACTCTGTTCCAGGCATCTGAAGAGAGTAGGGACATCATGTTCATCGTACACCGTCAAAGTGGTGGAGTGAGGGGTGATATCACTTCCTCGGTTCCTTCCTTGTCAGGAATTGATAGGTGACCATTAAGACAAGGGGCTCTTTAATCCTCTTGATGTCTGATGACCCACAAGTATGGGGGATCAATCGTAGTCCTTTCGATAAGTAAGAGTGTCGAACCCAACGAGGAGCAGAAGGAAACGACAAGCGGTTTTCAGCAAGGTAATTTCTGCAAGCACTGAAATTGTAGGTAACAGATAGTTTGATAGCAAGGTAATTGGTAACAAGCAAGTAACGGTAACGGTAAATAAGGTGCAGCAAGGTAGCCCAATCCTTTTGTGGCAAAGGACAGGCCAGAAAAGTCTCTAGTAATAGGCAAAGTGTTCTTAAGGGTACACGGGAATTTCATCTTGTCACTTTTACCATGTTGGTTTGATTCTTGTTCGCTACTTTGATAATTTGATATGTGGGTGGACCAGTGCTTGGGTGCTGTTCTTACTTGAACAACCTCCCACTTATGATTAACCCCCTCGCAAGCATCCGCAATTACGAGAAAAGTATTAAGATAAAATCTAACCGTAGCATTAAACGTTTGGATCTAAATCAGCCCCTTACGAAGTAGCGCATAATCTAGGGTTTAAGCTTCTGTCACTCTAGCAACCCATCATCTAATAACTACTCCACAATGCATTCCCTTAGGCCCATGAATGGTGAAGTGTCATGTAGTCGATGTTCACATGACACCACTAAGGGAATCACAACGTACATATCAACAAAATATCGAACACATATAAAATTCACATGATTACTTCCAACATGACTTCTCCCGTGACCTCAAGAACAAAGGTAACTACTCACAAATAATAATAGTGCTAAAGATCAGAGGAATATTGAATAGCATAATGGATCTAAACATATAATCTTCCACCAAATAAACCATATAGTAATCAACTACACAAGGTAATCAACACTACTAGTCACCCATAGGTACCAATCTGAGGTTCCGGTACAAAGATTGAACACAAGAGATGAACTAGGGTTTGAGAGGAGATGGTGCTGTTGAAGATGGTGATGAAGATTGGCCTCCCAAAGAAGAGAGGGGTGTTGGTGATGACGATGGCTTCGATTTCCCCCTCCGGGAGGGAAGTTCCCCCGGCAGAATCGCTCCGCCGGAGGGCAAAATTGCTCCTGCCCAAGTTCCGCCTCAAGGCGGTGGCACTTCGTCCCGAATGTCCTGCTCTGATTTTTTTCTAGGTCAAGGAGGGCCAAGGAGGGCACAACCCACCAGGACACGCCGAGGGGGGCCTGGCGCGCCCTGGTGTCTTGTGCCCACCAGGGTGGCTCCCTCCGGTAGTTCTTTGCTCCAGTATTTTTTATTAATTCCAAAAATGATCTTCGTAAAGTTTCAGCTCCATTGAAGATGTGCAGAATAGGTATCTCTGATGTGCTTTTTTCAGGTCGAGAATTCCAGCTGCCGATATTCTCCCTCTTTGTGTAAAGCTTGCATATTATGAAAGAAAAGGCATTAGAATCACTCCCTAAAGCATTATTATTCAACAAAACATAATAATTAATAGTAGGAAATTAGGATGCAAAATGGACGTATCAACTCCCCCAAGCTTAGACTTCGCTTTTCCTCAAGCGAAAAGCCGAAATTGAAAAGCATGTCCACATGGTTTGAGAGAGTGGCGTCGATGAAAACAAAATACGGACATAGAAGCATCATGCTTATTATCATAACAACAAAAAACTCTATCATAAAACTTATTCACATACTTTCATCATATAACTTCTCATGCACAAGTAATAATTCATCACAACATAGAAGTATAAAGCATAAACCTTATTGAAAACCAACTAACTATGTTCTTAGTCAACTTTGCATCTACAATTCATCATATTTTCAGGAAGGGTCTCATGTCGGAGCCTTTTGGCAAGTCCACATACTCAACCATCAATTTCTCTTCTATGATTGCTAACACTCACAGCATACCCATGAGCAAAAAGTTTCAACCAGACACATAGGAAGATAGGGGCTTATAGTTTCGCCTCCCAACGTATTCACCTCAAGGGTGATGTCAACAATAATAACTCATGCCCACCCATATCCAACTAGATATATGTGCTCAGATCTTTCCTCACCACATGATGCTTGCAAAAGAAAAAGTAAAAAGAAATAGGGAAGAATACTTTAAATCTCGCATAAAAGTAAATACATAAAAGTAAAAGATAGTCCCTTCGTAGAGGGAAGCAGAGGTTGTCATGCGCTTTTTAGTTTGTATGCCCCATCCCTTAATGTAAAAGAACGTCACGCTATATTGCCACCTATGATAGCAACCTTTATTATGCAGTCCGTCACTTTTATTACTTTGCCATCATAAGTTCGTATAGCGCTCAATTTTCTCTTACACTAATTGATCAAAAGACTTTTAGAAGAAATTTTTATTGCCTTATTGCACCGATGAGAACTTACTTGAAAGATCTTACTCGATCCATAGGTAGGTATGGTGGACTCTCAAAGAATGAATTTGGTTTTGGGTTTTTGGATGCACAAGTAGTATATCTACTTAGTGCGGATTTTTTTGGCTAGCAAAGATATTGAGCAAGCACCACATGTTGAAGGATCTATGTCAATATAACTTCTATGTGAATATAAACAAACATAAATCATTACGTTCTCTTCCTTGTCCAACGTCAACAATTTTGACATATAACATTTAATGGGGGCTCACAGTCATAAAAGATGTCCAAGATAGTGTATTTGCATGTGAATCTTCTCTTCCCTTATTAACTCTTCCATGAATTGCATCATTGACCAATGCTATGTTTGTCAATCTCCAACAAATTTTACCACTTATAATTTTCCTTATGTGATGTCATTACTTACCATAAGATTAGCATATGATTCTTTTCATTTATTTCTCTTCCCTTTTATTTTGATTGTGACAAGAAAGTAAAGAGGCAAAAACTCAAACTAAACTTTATTATATAACTCTCACTCGATTACATAGATAGATAGGCCACGAAACTAACACACGAAAATAGATCATGCTAAACTTTTATTCCACTAAAGCAAAGGAAAACTAAAGATCAAACTAAAATAGGTAAGGGTGAATAAAAGTGATAGTGATACGATACCGAGGCACCTCCCCCAAGCTTGGCTCAAGCCAGGGGAGTGCCCATACCAGTGTGCTCAGGTCTCCCTTGGTGGTGGTGATGAAGAAGGTGGTGTAGATGATGCAGCCTTCTTCTTCAACTTATATTTAAGCATAAATTTTTCCTCCCTTAGATCATCATTTTCCAACTCGAGCTTTAATATCTTTGCGCATAATGCCGCCTTGCTCTTCTGCAGAAAACGAGATGGGATAAATTGGACCTCAGGTTTGTATCTTCTAGGGAGGCTTGACTTCTTGAATTCCACATGCATGTCTCCGGGTTGAGGTAATGGCTCATCCTCTTCCTTAGAGCTATCATCCTTTGTTTCCTTCATGGCAGCATCCTCCTCCTCATCTGAGGTCCATAGATAAGGGTAAATTTCCCTAAAGATCTTTGGGTCTGCAACATAGTGATCCCGCTCTGAATCTTGAGACCACATATTTTCAGATATGCCAGGAAAAAAAGCACGAAACAAGAACAAAGGATTTTTCTGCGATGCGGTCGTCAAAATAGTCAGGGGTATATATAGAGAATTTTTATTCTTGGAAAACAAGCATATGGAAGGAAAATGGAGTCGGGAAGGTGTCCGAGGTGGGCACAACCCACCAGGGCGTGCCTAGGGGTGCCTGGCGTGCCCTGGTATATAGTGCTCACCTCGACCACCTTCGGTTTATTTCTTGATTTCCAAAATTTTCTAATATTCCTAAACTAATAAAAATTATTTTTGCGGATTTTACGGAGTCCATTTACTTACCGTATCACGTACCTCCTATTTTTCAGAATTCTAGAGTGTTCCGGAAGGTTTCTTTTATGTGTTCCTTCGGTTTCATGGTTTGGATAACATTGCTTTCAACGTTAATAGGATTACCTGAGATATAGTGCTTAATTCTTTGTCCATTGACCACCTTCAGGTTAGTACCTTCGTCATTATTAATCTTGATAGATCCAAAACGATAAACCTCTTCGATAATATATGGTCCCTCCCATTTGGAGAGGAGCTTACCTGCAAAAAATCTTAAACGATAATTGAACAAAAGAACATAGTCTCCTATTTTGAATTCTGCTTTTGCATTCTTTTGTCATGCCATCTTTTTACTTTTTCTTTGAATAGTTTGGCATTTTCATAGACTTGGGTTCTCCATTCATCTAGTGAGCTAATATCAAATAGCCTCTTCTCACCGGCAAGTTTGAAATCATAGTTGAGTTCTTTAATTGCCCAAAATGCTTTATGTTATAATTCTAGAGGCAAATGACAAGCTTTTCCATATACCATTTTGTATGGAGACATACCCATATGATTTTTATAAGCTATTCTATAGGCCCAAAGTGCATCATCTAATTTCTTAGACCAATTCTTACGAGAACTATTGACAGTTTTTTGTAATATTAATTTTATTTCTCTATTGCAAAGTTCAACTTGACCACTAGATTGAGGATGATAGGGTGATGCAATTCGATGGTTAACATCATATTTAGCAAGCATCTTACGGAAAGCACCATGAATAAAGTGTGAACCACCATCAGTCATTAAGTATCTAGGGACTCCAAACCTCGACAAGATTACCTCTTTAAGAATTTTAATGGAGGTGTGGTGATCAGCACTACTAGTTGAAATAGCTTCTACCCACTTAGTGACATAATCAACAGCAACCAAAATATGAGTGTACCCATTAGAGGAAGGGAAAGGCCCCATATAATCAAAACCCCAAATATCAAAAGGTTCAACAACAAGTGAATAATTCATAGGCATTTCCTGACGCTTACCGATATTACCAATTCTTTGACATTCATCACAAGACAAGACAAACTTACGGGCATCCTTGAAGAGAGTAGGCCAATAAAATCCAGTTTGCAATACCTTGTGAGTAGTTCTATCTCCCGCATGATGTTCTCCATAAGCTTCGGAATGACATTTCCGTAGGATTTGCTCTTATTCATGCTCAGGTACACAATGTCTAATAATACCATCTACTCCTTCTTTATAAAGATGTGGGTCATCCCAAAAGTAATGTCTTAAGTCATAGAAGCATTTTTTCTTTTGTTTGTATGTGAAGCTAGGTGGTATATATTTAGCAACAATGTAGTTAGCATAATCAGCATACCAAGGGGTGTTTTGAGAAACATTTATTGCAGCTAACTGTTCATCAGGGAAACTATCATCAATAGATAGTGGGTCATCAAGAATATTTGCTAACCTAGACAAGTTATCAGCTACGGGGTTCTCAGCTCCTTTCCTATCAACGATATGTAAGTCAAATTCTTGAAGCAAGAGAACCCACCTAATGAGTCTAGGTTTAGCATCTTTCTTTTCCATAAGATATTTTATAGCAGCATGATCGGTGTGAACAATAACTTTGGAGTCAACAATATAGGATCTACATTTATCACAGGCAAACACAAGTGCTAAAAATTCTTTTTCAGTAGTAGCATAATTTCGTTGGGCACTGTCTAGAGTTTTACTAGCATAATGGATAACATTCAATTTCTTATCAACTCTTTGTCCTAGCACAACACCAACAACACAATCACTAGCGTCACACATAATTTCAAAAGGCAAGTTCCAGTCAGGTGGTTGAAAGATAGGTGCAGAGGTTAAGGCTTTCTTGTGTGTTTCAAAGGCTTCCACACAATCATCATCAAGAACAAAAGGAAATTCCTTTTGCAAAATATTAGTAAGAGGCCTAGAAATTTGAGAGAAGTCTTTAATGAACCTCCTATAGAAACTAGCATGACCAAGGAAACTGCGAATACCTTTAATATCTTTAGGACATGGCATTTTCTCAATTGCATCAACTTTAGCTTTATGCACCTCAATACCTCGTTCAGATATTTTATGCCCCAAGATAATGCCTTCATTAACCATAAAGTGGCACTTCTCCCAATTCAAGACGAGATTAGTTTGTTCACATCTCTGCAAAACTTGATCAAGGTTGCTTAAGCAATCATCAAAAGAAGTTCTGTAAACGGAAAAATCATCCATGAAAACCTCCACAATCTTTTCACAAAAATCAGAGAATATAGCAGTCATACATCTTTGAAAGGTAGCAGGGGAATTGCATAAACCAAAAGGCATATGCCTATAAGCATAGGTTCCAAAAGGGCAAGTAAAGGTGGTTTTCTCTTGATCGGATTGTGACACAGGTATTTGAGAGAAACCAGAATATCCATCTAGGAAACAAAAGTGTGTGTGCTTAGATAATCTTTCTAACATTTGATCAATGAAAGGTAGAGGATAATGATCTTTTCTAGTAACTTTATTTAACTTTCTATAATCAATTACCATTCTATAGCCAGTGACAATTCTTTGTGGAATGAGTTCATTTTTATCATTAGAAACAACGGTAATACCTCCTTTCTTAGGGACACAATGAACGGGACTTACACATCTACTATAAGCTATGGGATAGATTATACCTGCTTCCAGAAGCTTTAATATTTCAGTTCTTACCCCTTCTTTCATCTTAGGATTTAATTGCCGCTGATGATCAACAACGGGTTTAGCATCAGGTTCCATATTGATCTTGTGCTGACCTAGAGTGGGACTAATGCCCTTAAGATCATCAAGAGTATATCCAATAGCAGGCCGATGCTTCCTTAGAACTTTTAATAATCTTTCTTCGTCATGTTCTGAAAGGTTAGCACTAATAATAACAAGATATATCGTTTTCTCATCAAGATAAGCATACTTCAAAGTGTCAGGCAATTGCTTTAATTCAAACACAGGATCACCTTTAGGTGGAGGAGGGCCTCCAAGAGTTTCAATAGGCAAATTGTGTTTCAGGAGAGGTTGTTGTTCAAAGAAAATTTGATCTATTTCATTTCTTTCACGCAAGTGCATATCATTTTCATGGTCAAGCAAATATTGTTCTAATGGATCAGTAGGAGGCACGGCAATAGAAGCAAGACCAATTATTTCATCCTTACTAGATAACGCTTTATCATGAGGTTGTCTACTAAACTTGGAAAAATTAAACTCATGAGACACACCATCAAAACTGACACCGACAGTTTGTTTTTCACAATCTATCTTAGCGTTAATGGTGCTCAAGAAAGGTCTACCAAAGATAATGGGACAAAAGTCATCTTGTGGGGAACCAAGAACTAGAAAATCAGTAGGGTATTTTACATTCCCACACAAGACTTCAACATCTATGACAATCCCAAGTGGTGTGATGGTGTCCCTATTAGCAAAAGATTTAACGAAATCAAACTCATAAAAATGCAAGTATCTCCACTATTTAGTGCTAAACTTATGACAAGTATCTCCCTAAGTGGGATCTCTTAGAAATAGTATCGGTATTCATAAAAGATTTAACGAAATCAAACTCAAGCTTTATACCTGACTCATTACCTTCGTCAAGTTCCCAATCTTCAGAGTTGCGTTTAATTATTTCTAAGAGATCCCACTTGAATTCAATAGTTTTCTTCATATAAGAACCAGCACAAGAAGTATCGAGCACAGATTGATCATTATGAGAAAGCCGAGCATAAAAAGTCTGAATGATAACTTCTCTCAGGATGTCATGATTGGGGCATGAATATAACATTGACTTAATCCTCCCACAATCTAGAGCGAGGCTTTCTCCTTCACGAGGCCAAAAATTATATATATAACTCCGATCACGATGAACTAGATGCATGGGATAAAACTTTTGGTGGAATCCCAATTGCAAACGATTCAAGTTCCATGATCCAAGATCATCACATAGCCTATACCATGTCAATGCTTTTCTCTTCAAAGATAAAGGGAAAATGTTCTTCTTAGCTTCATCTCCGGGTAAACCTATATGCATCTCCGGGTAAAACTTTTGGTGGAATCCCAATTGCAAACGATTCTAGTTCCACGATCCAAGATCATCACATAGCCTATACCATGTCAATGCTTTTCCCTTCAAAGATAAAGGGAAAATTTTCTTCTTAGCTTCATCTTCGGGTAAACCTTGTCGGCGTTCTGGGAACGGGGGGTACCCAGACCTGCCTGCCTGTGGCTCAAGGCATGGCCCACCTCATCAGCCAAGCATGACCTGGCGCGACTTCACTAAAGACAAGGCCCTCGCGAGGACCCTAGGCTCGCGAGGGAGAACAGCACCAAGACTAGCAAGGGATAGGCATCCTTAGGCCCACTCCGGAGCGGCGGAGATCTCTATGCAGAACCCGGCCTCAGGAGTCAAGGATGACGCAAGGAAGGACAGGCGGGCGCCAGCGCGCCAGGCTGTACAGTTTCCCCTTTGGTGCAAAGGGAGCAAGGACGTACGCGGGTTCCCAAAGCACCACCCAAAGGTTTCCATTCCGATGCAACAAGACTACGACCACGAGCCCCGCAGGGCGGATGTCATCGCCGAGCCCACCTCTGCATCATCGATAGCCACTTTGTAGGCGAAGACCACCTTTGGACAGGGCGGGGATGTACTCCTGTCCCCCTTCAAATTTGGCGGTTGTGGGATCGCTTCCCGCCGTTGCGATAAGGGAAGAGGACCCAGGCCATTGCTATATATAGAGGCTAGGTTGCACCGTGGAAGGGGACGGACGGAAGCGAGGGAGAAGACAACACCCCACAGGGCAGAGAGCCAAGAACACCACTCGAGCGCCCTCGCGAGGCTCCTCACCACTGTACTAGTTCATCCATCACACCTCCTCGAGAGGCAATCCACCAAAGCAGGAGTAGGGTATTACGCTTCACAACGGCCTGAACCTAGGTAAATCACCATGTGCATCTTCTTCCTTGCCATCGTGTGAGTTCATCATAGTAATCATCGTGTAATGAGCTAGGCAGGGCGAGGCTGCAGGGGATCTTCGCACACGCCCCTGTGTTCGAACTTGTTGGGGTTTTGCGGAGCCCGAAATCTGACATTTCGTGCGCCAGGTAGGGGGCGTGTCGAAGTCTTCCTCAATCCTCGCCTCGCCTCTACTCGCCGCACTCATGGCAAAAGGACGTCGAGCCCGTGCTGAGCGGCGGGCTGCCCACGTGGCGCGGGCGGCGCCGGTGGGCCTCGGCACCTCGCGCCCCTTAGCACGCCCACCGGAACCAGGGAGGAGGACCAGAGGCTCGACTGCGCCGGCGCCCGGGGGCTCGAGCAACTCTACAATGACCATGTTGATGAGCGCCTGGGCCGCGAAGAAAGCACCGCCGGCTACCGTGGTGACAGGAGGCGCGTACGCAACTTCGCGAGCAGCTATCGCGCGGGCTGGTATGCGCAGCCTTGCGAGGGCGGCTTGCGGGATTGGCCTCGCGAGGATGCCCGGCGTAGGCAGCTTCGCGAGGCGCACCCGCTGGTAGGGAGCTGCCTTGAGCAGGCATCTGGGTCTGGGGACCGGGGGTCACTTGCTTGGGAACGGAGGGTGGAACGTGCGCCCACATCCTCGGGTTGGATGGCCCTAGCTTGGAGACGGAGGGTGGAAAACACGCCCATGTCTTCAGGCTAGATGATCCCAACCTGGAGACGGATGGTGGAACACACGCCCATGTCTCCGGGGCGCGCGACGCCCGCTTGGAGACGGAGGGTGGAACATACGCCCATGTCTCCGGGTCGGGTTTCGTTCGATCACCAGCGGGCGATCATGTACTCACCCATGTCCCCAGGCCCAGCTCGCCCAGCCTGGGGGTAGGGCCTCGAGTACCTGTGTGGGGACCCCGGGCACCCCAGCGAGGCGCACTGGGGCACTGCCCGGGGTGTCGGCCTCGCACGCAACGGTGGGACACCACTGGACCCGACCCGCGGCGCAGGGGGTTGCGCCATCACCACGACGACGGCACCCGGCCATGGGCTCTGGGGTGCCCAAGGCCCTTTTCCGTGGCGGGCCTTCCCATCGGAGAGTGCGAGGGGCTCCCCCTACGCTCGAGGGCCCGTCTGGAGCCGACCCTACTTCGCCACGCCAAGCCTGGGGGCTCGGAGTGGGCTTCATGTCCGCGGGGCATGGAGCTCCCTGTACACCCCCAGGACCAACCCGTTACACTCTTACGTAATAATGAGTGGGCTGCATACGCCCGGAGCCCCCCGAGGACGCGGAGGGGTTCCTTCCCACGTAATGTGGAAGCCCCATGCTCCGCGCTGGCAGACAACACTGCCCTCCAATGGCTATGCCCATGCAACGTGGATGCCCTACGCTCCGCGCTGGGGGAAGACGAAGACTAGCCTAGGTGCCGGACGCGGCAGTTGCTTGCTTCTTTTTGGTGTTTGAATTGCCACTTTTGGAATGAAGTTTGAGAATTCCGGAACTCTATTTTTAAAAAGAAAAAGGGGCGGGGACTTTTCTCTCATCGTTCTCTTGTTTTTCCGGTCTTGGAGTGTCTTTCTCTGAATTGGTGTTTCGCAAAAGCCAGTATGCTCCGGCCCTCCCCAAGGTGCCTCGGAGCTGAATAGCAAGGCCCTGTCTCCTCAGGGACTTGCGCCTTTTGGCGGTCGACCCCCACTAGGGGGCTACGACCACATCACGGCACCGCAGCAGGGAGCCTCGGGAGGCTCCAATGCCCCCTGCCCTGAGGCAGCAGCTGGCAGGACGGAATGGGGGTCGCTCGAGCGTCAAGGGGGGCTCCTGAGCAGCGCGCCTCAGGAGCCTTACCGGTCATATAGCCACTCGCCCCTTGATGTCGTCTTGGTGATCCAGTTGGCATCAAGGGTGTCGAGGCCTCATCTCGTAGCTGCGTCCTGGTGATTCGGTCGTACATTACGGTGGTCGGGAAATGTGCGGGACTGGGACCTGCCGACGTAGAGCTGCTTGAGCGTCAAAGGGGGCTCCTGAGTAGCGCACCTCAGGAGCCTTACCGGTCACATAGCCATTCGCCCCTTGATGTCGTCCTGGCGATCCGGTCGGCATCAAGGGTGTCGAGGCCTCACCTCATAGTAGCGTCTTGGTGATCCGGTCGTACTTTACGGTGGTCGAGGAATGTGCGGGACTGGGGCCTGCAGACACAGAGTGCCGAAAGGGCCCCAAAACCGTCCGACAAACAAGAAGGAAGCACCCCAGGAGGAGCCGCGGACTATCTGGACAACCCGACCGTGCCTCGCAATGCACGAGACCGTCACCGCCCTACAAGCTAAGTACACTGCCAAACCAAGCAAGAGCCTCCTGATCTAATGACGACCCAAGGGCGGGATAAGGGTTGTGTGCACTAATGTGAGGATGCAGGTACTGTGGGCCACCACGCGTTGCCACCCAGACCCCTGAGGCCTGAGGCGACAGGAAAAACGGCACAAAGGGAGGGACCCTGCCACAACGAGCAGCAAGGCCACAAACCCGGGGAGCGGCGGCCGCAAGCAGCCCCTCAGGAGAGGACACCTCGTGAGGGGCCAGCCGACCGACGTCGCCAGGCTGCAACGGCACCGGCGCCAAGCCCCGCACAAAGAAACTAAGTCACGTCACGGCAAGCAGGCAATCGGCGGTTTAAGAAATGGAAGGAAGGAGATGAAGGTAATACGCAAAAGGCTAACGCCCTTCGGGGCTGAGTTCTTCTTAAGATTATAGGAACCATGAAAGGGAAACAGGGGATGCCTAGAGGGAGGAGTCGCTGTCGCTGCCCGTGCCGCCAGCCGCCTCGGCCCCGGAATCGTCTTCCCCGCTGGAGGCGGGCACCTGGATGAACCGCTTCACCAGGGACTCCACGTGCGGGCGCACCTCGTCCCGAAGGGGCCGCTGGAGCTCGTCAGGCACCCACTCCCCGACGCGCTGGAGGTCGAGCTCCGGGACGTGGCTGCGCAAGTTGGAGAAGACGCGCGTCAAGGCGAGGTCCAGGAGGTCGCGCGCGTCGGACTTGTTGTCCACGTTCATGCGGGAGACGCCAGTTTCCAGCGCCTCCACCACCCTCCGGAAGAAGTCAAGATAGCCCCCTTTGTCGGTGTCAAAACCGGCGGATCTCGGGTAGGGGGTCCCGAGCTGTGAGACTTGGATCGATGGTAACAAGAGACGAAGGGGACAAGGTTTTACCCAGGTTCGGGCCCTCCTATGGAGGTAATACCCTACGTCCTTCTTGATTATATTGATGATATGAGGATTAAAGAAGTTGATCTACCTTGAGATCGAGTAGCTAAACCCTAGATGAGTTTTGTTGGTTTACAACCTAAAACCCTCTGGCTTATATAGACGCCAGGGGTCCCTAGGGTTTACACATGGTCGGTTACACGTCGAAGGGATAAACATGCCTATTCACTACTTTAAACATGGAGGACATGCCATGCTTCTAGAAACTTCCTTTCTGGATTCTGGGTCTTCCAACGATCCAGTTTCCGGCATACGGCCCATATAGTTCGGCCTATAACAGATAGGTCGGCCTCCCGAGGACCCCTTAAACCAGGACTCCCTCAGTAGCCCCCGAACTAGCCTCCAACGCCAAGAGTCCTAGCTTCAGCTGCTTCATGTGATCAAAGTCTTCAGCTTGCGAGGCGAGTTCCTCCTTTCCAAATAATGACCGGCCGGGATAATCCGGCCTCCGACAACGTGTAATTTTTCCAATCATAGATCGTCCGAACACCATGAGTAACCGGCCCTGAAGGCCGAACGTCAGGAAGTAAATAGTGATCTCTGACAACCTTTCAAACGAAAGGTCACGGCCCACCACGACCACTGAACCAGTCGTAAAGACTCGATTCGCGGTTTGAGGCCGTTTCTACTAGCTCGATCCATCAATGCGCAGATCGTGTCCCATTTTACACGGGATATGTTTAATCATGCGCGTATAACGGCACGCACGCCTTGGGAAGCGGAGAGATTCACGGCGCCGTGAAGGGAGGCTAACCGGCGGTAAGCCCAATAAAAGGGGAAGAAAACCCCAAGGCTTATCCGCACTTCCCATTCGCATCCCTGCTTCCCCAATCTCCGAGCTTCCAGAGCCCAGATCTAGGTTTCCCATTCTTCCTCCTCCTAGCTTAGCCATGGCCAGCTCCGGTTCCAACGGCAAGTGGGATGCCTCCACGGTGACAGACCAGGACATCCGGGATCTCAAGGACGCCGGATACCTCCCCGCCAATGTTTTCCACCGCGTTGCAGGGGAGGGACAGGTGATTCCCACCCCCATCCAGGCGAGAGGGTGGTCTTCATCCCTCACTTCATCCGAGGGTTGAGCTTCCCGCTCCACCCCTTCATAAGGGGCCTTATGTTTTTTTATGGTCTCGACTTCCACGACCTCCCGCCGAACTCTTTCATGCATATATTGGCCTTTATCATCATTTGCGAAGCCTTCTTGCGGGTCGAACCACACTTCGGACTGTGGCTCAAGATCTTCAATATCAAACCGAAGTGTGTCACCGGTGCACATGCAGACTGCGGCGGGGCGGTTATCATCAAGCTCCCACGTGCTGTATGGCCATCCGGCACCTTCATCGACACCATCAAGACTTGACAAAAAGAATGGTTCTATATCACCGAGCCAAGGGAGGAGGGCGGAACTGTTCCTGCCGAATTCAGATCCGGCCCTCCGACCAGATTGACCTCCTGGGTCCGAAAGGGCCTTGATTGGGGGTCAGACTCCGAGGTGGATGACCTGCAGAGGGGCATCACTTCCCTGGTCAAAGATAACATTGATCTGACCAGCATGGTCCAAATTATGCTCCGGCGGCGCATCCTCCCCTGCCAACTCCGGGCCTCTCCTATGTGGACTTACCGGACTGACAACGATCCTACGATCCGTCATCTCTTCCGCACCACTCGGGAGAAGCTATGGAAGGCGTTGTTCAAGACACAGGAGAAGTGGCCGGCCGAGCAGGAGGACAAGGGCTTGAGCGCCGCCAAGCCCCCTTCCAAGGTATAGTATAGATTTATCTGATCGGCTTCGTCTTGCTAAAGAAAGTCTAAGCATTTTCCGATCACTATTGCAGGAATGGTTGAGCAAGGCCAAGGGCATCAAGTGTCCGGCTCCACAGCCCGAAGACTCCAGGTCTCCACTGCTGCTGGAGATGCTCGTTGTGGCGCCTTACAAGGCACTAGAGAAGAAGGAAAAGAAGAAAACAGGCCGAGCAGGCCTATGCACCAGGGACCAGCCAGAGGCTGTGTCCGAAGAGACCCATGCCTCCATGAATCAAGAGGAGGAGCATGAGGTTGAGGAGGGAGGCGATTCCCCCTTGCCGGAAAGAGGGCGGCGTCATTGGACGCTCTGGGGGACGTAGATCCTCCTGCCCTGAAGAAGACGCGCCGGACACAGGTGGCCCTGTCCGGTGATAGCATGGACTCGGATACTGAGTCCGAGGATTTCGAGAGGGTTCCGCGAAGGAACCTTCGGGTTAAGCCCCTACCTCGAAGGTAAGGATCCGAAGACCTCCCGAGCTATTAGCGCTAAGTTTTTTAATGTTATTGACGTGTGAGTGCCTTCTGACTTGCAGCCCACCACGCGTCCTCCCCACCGATCAAGTTTCGGACGGGGAGACCCCACCCGCCGAGCTGGCGGAGAGCGGAACCACGTCACACCCTACTCCTCCGGGCGCCGCGAAGGACATCGTGGAGGTGTCGTCCCAGCCGGCTCCTTTGGAGCCGGACACTGGAGGCGGGGGCGATTACGTCATAGTCGAGGCCAACACCTCGGCCGCCGAAGACCCGGGGAAGAAGCCCCTCCCGGATACTGAGGAGACCAGGAAAGAAGGTGTCCAGTCACCTCCAAGGTTGTCTTCGGAGCACTCCTTGCCTCTGGAGGCACAGGTTCAATCCCCGGTTGGAGATCGGGTCAACCGATCACCACCGGCGATGCCGACCATTGGGTGGTCGGCTATGGGGGGGGGCCCTATCAAGCGCCTCTATCTCCGGAGAGCACCGCACCCTTATGGGTGCGGTATTGCAGAGCATTCAGTCCGTGGATATCGGACTGAAGGAGGCCTTCAACGGTCTCCTGACGGGCTTTCAGGTAAGCCATGTAATGCTCTATCTTGTGAAATATTGATTTCTTTGAGTAATTCTTATATACATAGCAGCCCCCGAGCCCTAGGTTAGTTTTGAAAAAACTTACCTGGGGGTCCATAATAGACCATTATCCGAACTATGTACAAGACAAATGTGTGTTCGGAATGTTTTAGCAGCCTTAAAAAAGAAAAGACCGGGCCCGGGTTTATATTTACGACAATTCGGAAGCTTTTCAACCCATGTAGCTTGATATAGTTGTTTTGTATGTTGCAGGCTTCGTCTACGGTGGCGGCATCTAACGCTGTCGAGCTGAGCGAGCTAAATCGGAAGCTCAAAAGCTCCGATGACGAGCTTGATGCTCTGCACAAGAGATTCGACGAGGCGCAAGGTAAGCTTGATTGGAGTATCTAAACTCTTCTGTACCGTACTATTCAACACGGCCTTTTTATATATGGATCTATGCTTACACAGCCTCGGCGAAGGAAGTTGAGAGGCTCAAAGCCGAGCTTGAAAAAGCGAAGCAGGAAGCTTTGGTTGAGAAGGCGGCGGCCAAAGAAGCGGCCACCGCACTATCTGCCCTGAGAGCCACTAGCAACAAGCACGAGGCTCGGGTGGAAGAAATTCAACAGGAGCTCAAGGACGCCGGCCAAAAGTGCGAGGTCCTTGAGCGGAAAGGGAAGGAGCTAGCGGCCGAACTATCCACCCTAAAAACCGATCTCCAAAAGGAGCGGGTGGATAGGCGGTCCTATGAAGAGGAGATCAGCCAAGCCAAGGCTATCATGGATGGTAATCCATATTTATTGTAGTGTATCTTTGGGGATAGCAAGTTACAGTCGCTTACCCAAGTATGGCGTTCCTCAGGCGCCTGCTCGGACCTCAGGAAGAGCACAGCGGACGCGAAGCAGTTCTATGCTTCGCGGGGAGAAGGAGATGAAGCTCGGCTATTCTGGGCACAATTCGAAGCCCCCGAGCGCTCTCCCCTCCTTGTTGATCAGCTGAAGCAGTTGATGGAGCTGCACCGGATGGCAGAACCGGCCATGAAGGATCTCTGTATCCGGTTATGGCCCAAAGAGCCATTGCCGGGCAATTACTTCGGCCTGGTGCAGAAGCTCAGTGATGCCACTCCTCGGATCGACGCACTGAGGCAGTCTTCCTGCATCGAAGGAGCTAGGATGACCTTCGCGAAGGCCAAGGTGCACTGGCCGGGGCTGGATTCGATGAAAGTAGCCCCTGCCCCTCCGCCTCCTGGAAAGGAGCATAGGCGTCCCGAGCTGTATTTCTCCGAAGTTATGGAGGGTGCTCGGGCCATAGAAACACAGTGTTCGAGAGAGAACGAGTATGAATAGATTGATGTACTATGTCCGAAGACTTTTCAGCGTGTATATATTTAAAATGCATGGTTTTAAAATGTCTTTTATATTTTGCATCCTTTATAACTCCTTTGTGGCCGTTAAACCTGAGAGCTGCGAGTCGTCGGCTTCAGCCCCCGTGTAGATACTACGCGAGGTGTCTCTTCCAACCGCACGATAACCCTTAGCTGAACTGTCGGCACCCGAAGGCGGTAGTGTGGAGCGGACAAGGCAATCGGACTGTAATGCTTTATTGCTTTCACTTAGCCATAGGGGCGCGAGAAAGGAGTGCGGGGGCTGATTACTAGCCCCCAGGGTTCGTGATGTTCGTTATAACCGTGGCCGAAGCCTATATCACATGGTTTGTACGAATACAAAACCCCTCGTATGACATGAAGTAATCTCTGACGAGATTTATATGGGCTCGGATTCGCAGACTAGTTCTCGCATACCATGACAGTCAGTTTTCGGCTTTCTCCGCTGAGGTGCTTGACCAGACTAGCCAGAAACACAATCGCAACGGTTCTCCCTTTGCCCTTTTAGCCGAACGAGCGGAACATAAAGGGGCAAGCACAGGAGCCGGGCAACCCAACTATTGACCCAAGACATAGTTCAGAACCAATGCATATAAAGCGGAATCCCAAGACGCCGAACACAAAATCAGTTGTGCTTGGGGCAATTTTAAGGGCGAGCCCCCGGTCTATTAGCCGGTTGCATCGCAAAGGTATACCAGACAGGTTCGCAAGAAGAGAGGGAGAAAATAGAGAGTATGCCAAAAACAGCGAAGCGATCATGCACGATACGCCTGTATTTTACTCAACAACTATAATTATTTAGATTGTCGATACAACTGCTAACAGGTATTAAAGTTGAAATATAAATCTTACAGGAGGGTGTTGTACCAAGGGTCTTCGATAGGTGACCTGACGTCCTCGATATGCCATGTTGTTTGTCCGTTCCTGCGTATACCAAGGAGTTGTATACCTTGATGGGTGTACTGTTCGGCGAGCGGGCTTTGTCAAAAAGTCTTGAGAAGTCGCCAAAGTGTGAATGAGCTTTACACCATAGGAGGTACTTTATGGTACCTATAGTCTGTCCGAAGACATGTTGATGGTGACAGTTCGGTTAAGCCGAACACTTACCCTTTAATACTTTTCCCCACCGCTGCCCATGGAATTTTGAGCGCGAAGTTGTGCCTCCTCGGCACATACTTTGCCGGTACTAGGGCCGAGCTATGGGGGGCGAATCCCTATTTATGGGGAGAAGAAGGTTCTGGTACTTCGGGTTGAGACCGAGCTCACTTCCCAGCCTTGGATGCCTTTACGGCGGATGTCGGCGCTTGCCAATCATCGGTGTAATGGAATTCGGCCGCCAGGGCCAACGCATGTTCCTCAGTTCGGAGAGAGTGCTCTGTGTTGCCATTGATAGTAATGACCCCCTAGGGCCAGGCATCTTGAGCTTGAGGTATGCGTAGTGCGGGACGGCGTTAAAGTGAGCGAACGTTGTACGGCCGAGCAGGGCGTGATAGCCGCTGCGGAAGGGTACGATATCGAAGATCAAGTCTTCACTTCAAAAGTTATCGGGCGAGCCGAACACAACCTCCAGGCTTACAGAGCCTGTGCACCGGGCCTCAATGCCTGGGATCACTCCTTTGAAGGTAGTGTTACTGGGCTTGATTCTTGACGGATCTATGCCCATCTTTTTCACCGTATCTGAGTAGATCAGATTGAGGCTACTTCCACCATCCATGAGGACTTTAGTGAGGTGGTACCCATCTATAATCGGGTCTAGGACGAGTGCGGCCGAACCCCCATGACGAATACTGGTCGGATGGTCACGTCGATCGAAGGTGATCGGGTATGCCGACCATGGGTTATACTTCGGAGCTACAGGGTCTATGGCATAGACATCTCGAAGGTTGCGCTTCGTTTCCTTTTTGGGTATATGAGTGGCGTAGATCATGTTTACTGTCTTCACCTCTGGAGGGAATTTCTTTTGTCCGCCACCGATCGGAGCGTGAGGTTCATAATCATCCTTGCTGCATGGGCTCTTGACTTGGTCCTCAGATGCGAGCTTGCCGGCCTGTTTGAAGACCCAACAGTTATAGTTGGTGTGGTTGGCGGGCTTCTCCTGAGTGCCGTGGATCTGGCAAGGCCTCTCCGGGATCTTGTCCAGCGGGGTTAGTCTGTCGTGTTTGCCTTTAGGAGGCTTCTTCCGCTGACCAGGTTGGGAATTGCGGAATCCGGTGTTAATAGCCGTGTCATCGGCATCACTATTATTGTGCCAGCGCTTGTTTTTGTTGCGCTTCGGTTTCCCGTTTCCATCCCGAACTTGAGAGGTTCCGGGGTCTTCGGGGTTATGGCTACGTCTAGCTAGCCAGCTATCCTCGCCCGCACAAAAGTGGGTCATGAGTGATGTGAGGGCGGACATTGTCCTGGGTTTATCCTGGCCGAGCTGTCGAGCCAGTCATTTGTCCCGAATATTATGCCTGAAGGAGGCTATAGCTTTGGCATCCGGGCAGTCTACGATCTGGTTTTTCTTGGTTAAGAAACAATTCCAGAATAGCTGCGCGGACTCTCCTGGCTTCTGGACGACATTGCTTAGATCGGAGGAGTCGGGCGGCCGAACATTAGTGCCCTGGAAGTTAGATCGGAATGCCTCTTCTAGGTCCTCCCAACACCCAATAGAGTTTTCGGGAAGGCTATTTAACCAGTGCCGAGCTGGCCCCTTGAGCTTCAGGGGTAAGTACTTAATGGCGTGGAGGTCATTTCCTCGTTCCATGTGGATGTGGAGGAGGAAATCCTCGATCCATACGGTTGGGTCAGTTTTCCCATCGTATTGCTCTATGTTTACGGGCTTAAACCCTTCTGGGAACTGGTGCCGCATCACTTCATCCGTGAAGCACAGTGGGTGAGCGGCGCCTCTGACTCGAGCTATGACGCGCCGGTGATTGGTGTCTGTCCTAGCTCGAGTTCGTTCCCGATCTTCATTGTCACGGTTGGGCCAAGGCCGGTACCCTTCCCGTCTATCGGGTGAGTATCCTCTGGATCCGTAGATGGATCGTGTATGACCTGCTCTGTGGTCCAGGTCGTGTCGCAGGTCAAACCTGTCATCGGGCTCTAGTGGCTCCTTTCCCCGTCTACGGGGTATCGTCGGCCTATAGCCGGTATCGTCAGCCGTCCTATCTCATCCTCGAGGAGGGCGGTCTGGCTTATCGTATGGGGTATGCTTGGGAGATGACGTATCAGTGAGCTCGTCATCGAATTGTGGCAGCAGCCTTCTGCGCCGGTAGCTCTTAGGTTGGTGTGATAGACCGGTACCGTAGCCTTCCTCGGCTGAAAGGACTCTCGTCCAGCGATCATTGAGGTCATCTTACTCAGCTTTAAGTTGCCGTTCTTTTGCTTTCAGGCTGCGGGCTGTGGATATGAGCTGTTGCCTGAATAGTTCCTAGTTTGCAGGATTGTCGGGAATGGCGAAGTCATCGGCTTCCGCATTGTCCTCCCCCTCAATAGAGCGGAGGTAATCGTCGTCCTCGGGATCATCTGGATCATCGGGGTTGCGACGGTCTTCGGGTCTCTCCTGACCCTCTAACGGGTTTTCGGGGATTTCGGGACCGCCGATGTCTTCCGGGGAATCTCCGTTTCCGATGCCATCGATAGATTTTCGCCCCTTTTTTTCCTTGGACCGTTTATGCGGCTTTCGGTGCCGTGACGGCGCTTCATCCAATTTGTCGCCGTCGTTTTTCGAAGTGTCCACCATGTAGACGTCGTAGCGGGGGTGAGGGTGTGATCCTCCTCATCCATATACTCTGCTTCCTCAGAAGCATAGTCAAGCATGTCGGTTAAATCCTCGACAGTGGCTATGAAGTGGGTGGTGAGTGGGACGAAAAATCCGTCCTGACCCGTTTGGCACCCGATCTGAGAACAGGTCGGGTTTGGGTCGTCGATAATCTTCATCGATGAGATCCGATCTAGAGCCTCGTTGAGTATCGAGAGCTTGATCGGGCCGGTCTATCCAGAGCCTCCGGAGTGAGCCTCCGATGCATCCGCGCAGGAGGAGTGTTTGGCAAGAGCAGATGTCCGGACATCGGGCACTATGACCTAATTTAGACTAAAATCTGAGCTCTTGCCAGGGTACATCCCGTGGACAGGGCCGAAAGATGGATCTGGGGTTAAAACCTCAGAGTGTTCAGGCGTGGCAGGCGAGACTGCGAGCCCGGTTAGTGATAGATCGCCTCAAGAGTCTACGGAGAACTCTAAGTTTCCGAATCTGACCTCTTGATTAGGGGCGAAACTTCCAACGCGGCCTAGATGGCCGGTCGGGTTGGCGTGCAGGACAATGCTGCCAAAAGTGAAGATCTGTCCAGGGACAAAGGTGCCCGAATTGCGGACCTCTTCGTTGATGACTAGACGAGCCATCGATTCCTTCTGGCGATCACAGCGGAACTCTCAATGAAAGCACCAATGTCGGTGTCAAAACCGGCGGATCTCGGGTACGGGGTCCCGAGCTGTGAGACTTGGATCGATGGTAACAAGAGACGAAGGGGACAAGGTTTTACCCAGGTTTGGGCCCTCCTATGGAGGTAATACCCTATGTCCTGCTTGATTATATTGATGATATGAGGATTACAGAGTTGATCTACCTCGAGATCAAGTAGCTAAACCCTAGATGGTACTGCTCGGTGCGCAGGGACTCCAGCATCTTGGCATGCGCCGCCTAATCCTAGGCGGCCTGCACGGCGTCGGCTGCCTCCTTAACTTGGGCCTGGAGGACGCCAGCTCCGCCCTGGCCTCTGCTTCGCCCCTGAGGGCAGCTTGGAAGGCGGCCTCGGCGGTCGCCAGCTGGGCCCGCAACGTGTCCACCACCTCCTGGAGTTCGCCGAGCATGCATTTCTTGGTCGCAGGCACCCTGGAAGAAGGAGAGGATCAGATCCGGCGCACTGGACGAGACAACCAAGAAAGAAGGAAGCAGCGGAATACTCACTCATCGACCATGGCCCAGCGCCGGTGAACTTGCGCCGGCCCCGAAGGCCCCCTGCTGCTGCCTTTGGAAGGGGACGAAGTAGCCAATGGTCCTGTGCACTTCCCCGTGCCCGCAACACTTCCTCCAGATGCCATGGGAGAGGGGGAGCAAGGAAGAGGAGAGGATTTTTATATGGAGCAATGGGAGCGAGAAGGCACCATTTATAGGCGTAACTACAGCCGCGAAGCGTCGTGGGAGGGCAGGCGTTGTGTGCCTCTCGGGCGCCACAGGGCGGTTCGATCGATGCAGTCCCACCCGCGTCGCCTTGCCTGCTGATTGTCGGGTCACGTCCACGTGGCCCGAAGAATGGAAACCTGAGGGAGCAGCAGCATTTAAGGAAGGGCAATGATGGCTGGTGCTGCACACGAATGTCGCATCAGTTTGACTTGGGGCGGTCCCTGACACCCTCGGGGAGCGGGGGCGTCGCCGCCCAGGCGCCCGACGCATGCCAGTCCTGGCCCGCAGGCGTTTGGGGCTCGTGGCGCTTCGGGCCATCCTCAGCGGCTTCACCCAGAAGCCGGCTCGAGCACGCCTTGGGCCCGGGGGCTACTGTCGGCGTTCTGGGAACGGGGGTACACAGACCTGCCTGCCTGCGGCCCAGGGCATGGCCCACCTCATCAGCCAAGCATAGCCTGGCGCGACTTCAGTCAAGAGAAGGCCCTCGCGAGGACCCTAGGCTCGCGAGGGAGAACAGCACCAAGACCAGCAAGGGATAGGCATCCTCAGGCCCCCTCCGGAGCGGCGGAGATCTCTATGCAGAACCCGGCCTCAGGAGTCAAGGATGACGCAAGGAAGGACAGGCGGGCGCCAGCGTGCCAGGCGGTATAGTTTCCCCTTTGGTGCAATGTGAGCAAGGACGTACGCGGGTTCACAAAGCGCTACCCCAAGGTTTCCATTCCGGTGCAACAAGACAACGACCACGAGCCCCGCAGGGGGATGTCATCACCGATCCCACCTCTGCATCATCGACAGCCACTTTGCAGGCGAAGACCACCTTTGGACCGGGCGGGGATGTACTCCTGTCCCCCTTCAAATTTGGCCATTGTAGGATCCCTTCCCGCCATAGCGATAAGGGAAGAGGACTTGGGCCATTGCTATATATAGAGGCTAGGTTACACCGTGGAAGGGGGACGGACAGAAGCGAGGGAGAAGACAACACCCAATAGGGCAGAGAGCCAAGAACACCACTCGAGTGCCCTCGTGAGGCTCCTCACCACTGTACTAGTTCATCCATCACTCCTCCTCGAGAGGCAGTCCACCAAAGCAGGAGTAGGGTATTACGCTTCCCAGCGGCCCGAACCTGGGTAAATCACCGTGTGCATCTTCTTCCTCGCCATTGCGCGAGTTCATCATAGTAATCATCGTGTAGTGAGCTAGGCAGGGCGAGGCTGCAGGGTATCTTCACACACAACCCTGTGTTCGAACTTCTTGGGGTTTTGCGGAGCCCAAAATCCGACAAACCTGCAAGCTTAAATAATGAACAAATTTCGTTCACATATAAGAGGTGCATATCAGGATGTTCAGCTCCATCTCCAGCATAAGGTTTAGCAAGCAGCTGTCCTACCATACCCGAAGGAATTTCATAACCAATATTTTCAATAGGTGCAGTAGGTTGAGGGGCAACTAATTATGGTTTCGGTCGAGGTGAAGATACCCCGAACAAACCCCTCAAAGGATTGTTTTCCATAGTAGCATGTAGCAATAAATTTCATCACATAGTTTAAGTTTTTCCTTACCGATTTCCACTTACCAAGAGTGCTTCACTCCCCGGCAATGACGCCAGAAAAGAGTCTTGATGACCCACAAGTATAGGGGATCAATCGTAGTCCTTTCGATAAGTAAGAGTATTAAACCCAACGAGGAGCGGAAGGAAATGACAAGCGGTTTTTAGCAAGGTAATTTCTGCAAGCACTGAAATTTTAGGTAACAGATAGTTTGATAGCACAGTAATTGGTAACGAGCAAGTAATGGTAACGGTAAATAAGGTGCAGCAAGGTAGCCCAATCCTTTTGTGGCAAAGGACAGGCCAGAACAGTCTCTAGTAATAGGCAAAGTGTTCTTGAGGGTACACGGGAATTTCATCTAGTCACTTTTATCGTGTTGGTTTGATTCGTGTTCGCTACTTTGATAATCTGATATGTGGGTTGACCGGTGCTTGGGTGCAGTTCTTACTTGAACAACCTCCCACTTATGATTAATCCCCACGCAAGCATCCGAAACTATGAGAAAAGTAATACAATAAAATCTAACCATAGCATTAAACGTTTGGATCCAAATCAGCCCCTTACGAAGTAGCGCATAAACTAGGGTTTAAGCTTCTGTCACTCTAGCAACCCATCATCTAATAACTACTCCACAATGCATTCCCTTAGGCCCATGAATGGTGAAGTGTCATGTAGTCGACGTTCACATGAAACCACTAAGGGAATCACAACATACATATCATCAAAATATCGATCACATATCAAATTCACATGATTACTTGCAACATGACTTCTCCCGTGACCTCAAGAACAAAGGTAACTACTCACAAATAATAATCATTCTCAAGATCAGAGGAGTATTGAATAGCATAATGGATCTGAACATATAATCTTCCACCAAATAAACCATATAGTAATCAACTACGCAAGGTAATCAACACTACTAGTCACCCATAGGTACCAATCTGATCTTCTGGTGCAAAGATTGAACACAAGAGTTGAACTAGGGTTTGAGAGGAGATGGTGTTGTTGAAGATGATGATGAATATTGGCCTCCCAAAGATGAGAGGGGTGTTGGTGATGATGATAGCTTCGATTTCCACCTCCGGGAGGGAAGTTCCCCCGGCGAAATCCCTCCGCCGGAGGGCAAAAGTGCTCCTGCCCAAGTTCTGCCTCGAGGCGGCGGCGCTTAGTCCCGAAAGTCCTCCTCTAAATTTTTTCTAGGTCAAAAGTGATTATATACCAGAAGATGGCCACCGAAGGTGGGCCGAGGAGGGCACAACCCACCAGGGCGCGCCCAGGGGGGCCTGGAGCGCCCTCGTGTCTTGCGCCCAGGTAGTTCTTTACTCCATTATTTTTTATTAATTCCCAAAATAATCTCCGTAAAGTTTCAGCTCCATTGAAGATGTGCAGAATAGGTATCTCTGATGTGATTTTTTCAGGTCCAGAATTCCAGCTGCCGGTATTCTCCCTCTTTGTGTAAACCTTGCATATTATGAGAGAAAAAGCATTAGAATCACTCCCTAAAGCATTATTATTCAACAAAACATAATAATTAACAGTAGGAAATCATGATGCAAAATGGACGTATCAATGTCCAAGGGCTTCATCGTGCTCGAACGTCGGTGCTGCTTGATATAATCGAGCTGATGTAGCTGACAGAGGAGTGGTGGTTGACTTCTCTTGCTTCTCCTCCTTCATTGCCGTGGCTTCCCAACCATAGTGGTTCTTCATCTTGCTTGGGCAAGAGTGTCTTCTGCTGCGGGGAGAGTGCTTTGGAAGTCCAACTCCTTCAAGGTGAAACCTTATACTTGAGAGTCATGGTAATTTGTGCCTCTGGGGCTTGTCCAAATAGCACTATGGTGTTCCTTTCTTTCATTGGGTAAATAGGTATGTCATCCGTGAGGATAACAACATATTCCTCCAAGTATCACATAAACACATTGCTCATAGGATATGTGAGAGAAGAGGTCATTTGTTCCAGATGGTCACTTGTCCAGTGGGTTGTGGGCTAAATTTGGTTCCAGCGTAATCTAGTTCTTCATGTCCACCGTCCTCATGGACAAGATTGACGGTGGTCGAGGTGGAGTATTGGTCATAGTCCTTTGACTTAGAGTCAAAGTCTATGGTCATATTCCGACCGTGTCATGGTTCGGTAAAGCTTCGGGGCTTCAAGGAGCTTAGGAGGTGAGTGAACATCTATCATTTTATACTTGAGCACAGTTCTTAGATGCCAATAGTCCTACCTATTTCTCCAAACAAAATCATCCCGTATCATCAAAGGTATCATCTTACATAAGTCAACTCCAACATCACTCATGCTATTCAACTCCAAGGTTTGAGAGAAGGACTAAACCAAAACCCCATATGTACTATAGCTAATTCATATATATATAGCCCTATGTAAAAATCCTCGGGAAACATACGAGTTGCTAAGCTTGAGTGTGATACTACCAGTCCAGGTATTCAGCTAATATACCCAAGGCCTAAGGTGTTGCATCTCTCTGCTAAGGAAACACGTAATATACCAATCCTAGATCTCGTTTCCTTCCAACGAATCCAGTTAATTGATCCACGAATACCATCCACTATTACATGATCTATTACTACTACAAATCCAATACCTGTGACGTTCCATATATCTCCCAGATTTCCTAAAATCCCCAAATTCTAGAAAGAACTATCTCATCCCAGTACAACCAGCAATTCCCATCATGATGATCTAGTATACTCCGCTGTTAGGTGCATATGGATCTTTGAATCAATTCTGACAACCATCCGATATCCATGGTTTGTCTCCCACCAAGAAACATGGTATCAAGATCAAGATCATCGGACTAAATCCAAATTACTCTGAACCATGTAGTTTCATTGATCCTGAGCACCTATTGGAAGCACCTATTTAAATCCAAGTTATACATCTAGTAAGAATTCCCTACTTGTTATTCCAGTCACTATCGTATCACCATCAATCCACTATCAATATTACTTGCCAAAGTCAAGTCATTTATCCACCAATAATTGCAGCTAATGATCACAATCTTCCTACTAAATCCAATTGACTCAAGGGAGAAGTAGGTTATGCTACTCTGCCAAGTTTGGTCCACCAAGTTCACCTACCAACATAAGGGTCTTAATAGCTAACAAGGGGCCTAGCTACATCCTCGAGACACATATTATAGTGACCTCAAACCATTCCCTACAAGTCGTATTTCTTTGGAATGATCCTTCCTTTGGCATCAAGGTTCTGGTGCTAGTTTAAGAATGAAAGACGTTTGTTCACTATGATCACTAGCTCCATAACGAACCCAGGGATAAGCAGGGGTTATGGAAGCCCAACAAGTGCTCTGGCGAATCCGTGTATCAAACACATGATCAGAGGCTTGAGCTGGGGAAGCTCATGAGGTCTAGGTTGGGCTAGGGAGGGGTTTCCAATCTTGAGGGAAAAGCAGATCTCTACGGGTAGAACTTTGTTGAGTACGCTGTAGTCAAAATCTCAGTGCGGGTTGTCCGTCGAGGTGGATCCTTGGTGCATCTTGTCTTGCGGGTCTTCAGTTGACGAGAGGGGGAAGAGGGAAAGTGGCACGCAGGGGAAGTGCCTAAGGGGTGGTATAGTGCAAGTGTAATCAAACAAGTGTCGAGAAGGCCAAACACAAATATTAAGATAAGGTAGGTGATATAGTCGTGTACTTGTTGCCTAGGGCAAAAGTGCGATTTATACCAAAGCACAAACAAGTAAAAACAAGCAACACACAACATGGTTCCATTCGAACCATCACACGGACTCAACTTTGCATAGGTATATATGACTACTCCTACCCTAGGGGTTCTCAAACTTAGTAGTCGTGCTTGCTTCGTGTCTTGGAGAGGAGTCCGCTCAGTCTTCTGGGTCTTCTTCAGGTGTCGCTATGTCTCTTGGGTTTATTCGTTGAAATGACCCAGGTTGTGCCTGAAGAGTCCTTGACGACTTCGGGTCTAGTGAGTTGACGATGAAGGTGATTCCTCATGGCTGTCATTGACAGGGTCTTCTGGCGTCTTCGTAATTGTGCCAATGCCTTCTTGTCTTCCATGGCATCGAGAGTCCCAAGTAGGCAATCTTTTATGCAATGACATTAACAAGGCATGGTAGAGTTATATCCTGCCAGTCACGTTGATGATCAAATCAACACCAAGAGCGGGGGATGATGAGGACCGTTTTCCTGCTCACTATAGTGAGGCGGACCAAACGGCGAGGTTCTCATCCACCGGTGGTTGCCGACACAACATCGGGAATGACATGATTGCTCTATTAGTGATGCATGTCATGATCTTGCATATCTTGCGTCCTGATCATCGTAGGCCAAGGTTGTATCATCGTGGGGCAGTGTCGAGGGTGTCACCATCTTCCTAGTCTTGATGCCTTCATCCCTCGGGAAGGTATTTTCTGTTGGTATCGTCTTGTTTGGTGTTGACAACTTGTGTCCAAGATATGTGGGCAAATGTCTGACAAGGTGGCTTCCTTCCAGGTTACCCAAGCGGATTACAAGGAATCCAGTGGTCCGTTTGCAAGGTTTCTAAAAGCAGATGAGGGGAGCCAACAGAAAAATGGTGGAAGTGCTGAGGCACAATCCTTCAATTTCTTTGAAAGCTTAGAAGAGGTAAGAAATACGGTAGTCTTTGCAAGTGATTTGAAGGGTCTGGAAAAATAGTCTTGTCCTAACTAACGTACATGCTAACTAAGGCTTCCTACAGTCAGGATGGCTCTGATACCAGCTCCGTGGGGACCCCGACTCATAAGTCATGATCACCGAATGTACGTGCAAAGTGATCCCAGAGATCAATGCTCACTAAACACACAGAAACTGAATAACAAGAGTCTTACATCCATTACATACCGTTTTACTTGAATATGGCCTTTATGACCAAGTCTTCATAATCTCGCAGCGGAAATCTTCAACGATAGTGTGATCCCATGACATCTTCCTTAACCCTACAGGCATTCTGACTGGGAAGCGTCTTAGCCCGCATGTTCGTCAACAAGGTAATCTTCATCATAAATTGGTCTTTCATGCCTAGCCAATAAAATAACCAGTGGCAAGCCAATGAGTACTTTGAATGTACTCGCAAGCACCCCATGTTTGGAACAAGCTTTAACAATGCATGATATAGCACTCAGTAGGTAAGTTGCAGAAAGCAAATTTTTGAGTGCAATGACATGTTCAACCGACTTGTAAAAGCATGCATCAACAAGTTGTAGATATCCATATGAACTGGGTACAGATATCAATATAAACAAGGGTTGAACATCTCATGTTCAATCATCATGCCAAGTCATCTGACTTAACTCAAGTATCCTCTGAACACCTCATGTTCACTCATCATGCCAAGTCATCCGACTTAGCTCAAGTACCAGCCTTTTATCTCACACACACACAACAAGTTTTGTGAAAACATCGGACGTAGCCCAAGAGCGGTCATCCAACTGTCCTTGACCGTGGACACAACTATTCAAATAGTTTTACACTTTGCAGAGGTTGCACACTTTACCCACAAGACACAGGGAACTTCCGTGAAAAGCCACGACTCGTGGTATATCACATACCCAAGGTAAGCACCCGAACATTGCCTTTCCCTTGATGGCACTAAACAAAGAGTCCACTCATTGGTACCCAGCCCTCATGATGCACATCCCACGAGCCTCGCTCAAGATCGTAACATCCATTAGGGGACAAAATGGTCTGCCCGGTGTCTGTAAAAACAGCCCATGGCCGCCCTACCTGGCACGACCTCGTATCGAGAGAGTGACTCTGGCCCTCTCGCCACTAGTAATGTGGGCTCTCTGCTAGCACCGACCAAGGTAAGCAACAAAGCCCCGTCCCATAAGGGGTATCGTGGTTGTACATGTAAGTTTGGAATAACGGTCGCAACTTACACCAATCCATTTTCGAAAAACCAACACACTCACTTGCTCCGGTACACCACTTCTTTATCAAGTGGTTACCTATCTCATCATCATCACCCTCGGGCATTAGTGGCACCCGACGGTTTTTTTGAAAAGTCTTTGAAATCATTTCCTTTCCAACACCATGCATATTCCCATCCCATTTGCGTAGCGTCGACTTTAGCAACCTAACTACTTCCCACCCACACAACCCTCAAAGGAAGGTAGGGTCATGCACGATGCAAGTATCAATAGAAAAGTAACAGAGGCATCCACCAAAGTGGTCACCACATCATCATGATCATCATAACAAAATGAAGTGCTATATGCCATGCAATAAAGTGGTTTCTTAAACATGGTCAAAGGGCTGCTTGCCTGGCTCAACAAAGTCTTCGAGGTCTTCACACGCTTCTCATCCAACTCCGAGCACTTCGTCTATTTTGTCAACTATCGCCGGAAACAACCGCAATAAGCAACACAACAAGGAGGGAAATAAAAGTTCTCTATAAATAGGAGCTTTATTTCTCTAGGACATATCTGGTAATGAGAAAAATATTTAAAATGGCTTTAGTAGATTTTGGATCACCAGAGATCTTTGAATGATGGAAATGGAGGCATTTTTATCCTATAAGAAGTCTACAGGAAATATTTTTGTAAAACTGAGTGCATTGACCCCAGAAATAGGGCATGATTTTAGAAGATTTTAGGAAGTGGTTTCACTGGATTTGGAGTAGGGATGTTTTTCCTATGGATTTCTTAAGATGGAATAAAGGGAAAATGGGCCATTTATATGGTAAAATAGAATAGGTGCATGGTAAAATGTTCAACATTGCTGGTCAAATAGGGTATGACATTTAGAGTCTCTGGAAATTTGAATCACTCCATTTGGAGTTAACATGAATGCTCTAGGGATTTTACAAGTGGGGCATTCCATAGTTCAAATTTAAATTTGAGTTTGAACTATACAAAAAAGTTTGCAGGAAAAATGTGCAATGCACATATTCGGATAGGACATGATTTTAGGATCACCTAGGATTTTGAACCAACCGATTTGGAGTTCAAATGAATATAATATGGATTATTGAATCTGTCTGAAAAAGAAAAAGGGGGAAAGAAAAGGGCATTACCAATGGGCTAAATAACACACGGTGCGCAGGATAAGCACATCGGCCGGCTCAGCAGCTCAACCGCGGAGGGGGCCGGGCGACGTCGAAGGCGCCCCCGGGGAAATACAATTTCCCCATGCAAAGGTGACTCCGGGTCGCTCCTGTTTCCACTTAAACGGGGGGGCCCGGCCGGGTGTGGCTTATAGACGGGGCCTGTCCGTCAGGGCCATCTCCCACCTCCCGCTCAAACAAAGGCGAGGCAGGGGAGGCAGGGCCGAGGGGGCGCCGGTGCCGTCCTGGTGGCTCCGGCCATGTCTAGCGGGGCTCCAGCCACTGGAGTGTTTAGGGACGAGACCCGCAGCCGCTTGGGGGGTCCATTCCCGCTGGGGAGCGTTGGGCGGAGCAGGGTTTCAGCCGTGGCAGGGCCGGTGACGGACGACCGCGGGAGCAGTGCTCCAGCTGCCTGAAGAAGGAAACGGAGCATGGGGACAAGCGCGGCAACGCTGGGGGGAGCTGGCGAAGCTCAGGAGAGAGAAGGGAGCCGGAGCTGCCGCGATTTGCCCGAGGCCGAGGAGGCACCCTTGTGGCCATGAGGGGGTATTGGGATCTCGGGAGCTCCATTGGCTCGATCCGGGGGGCTTTTGGGAGGAAGAGAGAGCGAGAGGGAGCAAGTGGGGGGGCTCGGGAACGGTCTTGAAGGCGGGGGCGACCAGAGAGAGCTCGGGTGGCCTCGGATGCGCTTCAGGAGCGGCCATCACGCGTGCCAGCGCTGAGTTTGGCCACTTTCTAGCATCGGGAATGAGAGTGGGACGCTTAGAGTGATCCTAGGCATGCTGGGCTGCTTTGCCGATGCTGGACGCGAGCTGCAGGATGAGCTCAAGCGGCAGAGCACCACTTTTGCAGGTCAATGGCGTGGTCACCACGTCACTTTGTGTCCAGGGCATCATTTTGGTCGGCCAATGATGTCTGGCATGCAAGGCATGCGTGATGGAGTGCACTGGTGAAAGTTGGAAAGGTCAGGAGCTGGCTGGGTTAGGTTTATACTGTAGGTAAGTTTGCAGCAGAAGAATGGGGAGCTATCTCAAGGGTTTTTACTGAAGAGTATATGGGACAAGACCCTGTCCAGTGGTCACAGGAATGGAAGGCCTATATGCCCACAAATTTTCAGCTCAGGGAGATGAGTATAACTAGCACTTGCAGTACAAAGCTGTATTTGCTATCATAATCTAGTTCGAGATGGTTTGCTCGTATTTTCCATATGAGCATGCCATCTTTGGGTTTGGATTAATGCATCGGTATGAAATTGAGGTTGTGAAAAATTTGGGGGCCTTTGCATGTACAGAATAATGGGAGAGGGGAAAGATAGATCTTGCCATGGTAAAAAGAGAGGGAAAATGAGGGAGTTACCCCCCAATAATTAAACAGAGGCCATGGCAAAGTTACTCGAGGTGAAGTGGGGTTAGAAAACACTATGGCAAAAAGTTGGAGGCAAGGGGAATCTTTTTGGGTCAACTTTTCTTTTCCACAACCTTATGGTTGAAGGTGCTTGTGCTGTGTTTGGGCTAGGCAGAGGAATCCTATGGCCTTGATATTCACCAGGGTTAAATGGTAAGTCTAGTTGGTACTGATAACCAGTTTTTAGCTCATTTAAAGAAAGTTGATAATGCAAACTTGGTAAACCCTAGAAATCAACAGAAATAGGTTTTTGTAGATTTAGACATGCAAAACTATTCTCCTTGATGCACCACTTTGTTTGGTGGTATTATTGGGGGATCCAAACATGTCCACAAAGTTTGAGCACAAATGGAGATACTTGACAATGTAAAGTTTGGACAGGAATGGTTAAGGGATATTTTGGTGAATCAAAACAATTTGTATTGGGATGATTATTTGCAAGATCATCACATTAGACATATTTGACTTGCTAGAATTTTCCTGGATTTATTTGAGAATATTTCTTATAGAAATATTTCAAATGCTTGAAATAGGCAGAAAGGGTTTTGGAGGGTTTTATCCAATATTTTGAACATGACCATGTGTTGAAACTCTTATGTATGGACAATATATGTCCACTATGTTTCCGTAAATTTTCTCAAATATTTAAATGCATAAAAATAATTTTTCCCTAGGAAAGACCATTTATGGCCTTAAATAAAAGCCTTTAAACAAAATAGGAAAATAATCTTAAGAAATAATATTTCGTGGTTTTGGGAAGTCTTATATATAGTGGGTTCGAAATAAAGTCTTTATGGCCAAACAATCCACTCAATTTGAGGACTTGTAGTTAGATCCTCAACTCAGGGGGTTTTGAAAACCTAACTTGAATAAATCCTTTTTGGCCAAAATAATATTTTATAAAAATAGTTTTATGTCCTATACACATGGCATGATCATTGGGAAGGGTTCTTGGGTCTGGGAGATGAGTTTGGAGTGTAGGAGATATATGATGGTTCATGGCACAATCAAACAAGCAAGCAAATAGTACACAATTCAAGCATTCATATGCACACAAAAAGTTGCAATTGGCCCTAATTTTTGAGTCATGTTAACTTAGTCATGAGGCAAAACTCAGGGTGTGACAGAGGAGGCCTAGGGGGCCCACAATACACCAGGGCGCGCCAGAGGCCCCCTGCATGCCCTGGTGGGTAGTTGTGGCCTCGAGACCCCCTCCACCACATCTCAGCTCTATAAATACCCAAATATTCCAGAAACCCTAGAGGAGTTGATGAATAATACTTCCAGTCGCCGCAAGTTCCAGAATCGCGAGATCCAATCTAACACCATCACAGAGGGTTCATTATCCTCATTGGTGCCTCTCTGATGATGCGTGAGTAGTCCACTATAAAGCTACGGATCCGTAGGCAGTAGCTAGATGGCTTTCTCTCTCTCTTTTGATTCTCAATGCAAGGGTCTCTTGGAGACGTATTTGATGTAATGACTTTTTGCGATGCGTTTGTTGGGATCCGATGAATTTCGAGTTCATGATCAGTTTCTATCCATGAATATTATTTGAGTCTTCTTTGATCTCTTATATGCATGATTACTTATAGCCTCGTATTTCTTCTTCGAATCTTTGGTTTAGTTAGGCCAACTAGATCGTTTTTTCTTGCCATGGGAAGAGGTGCTTTGTGATGGGTTCGATCTTGTGGTGTCCTCTCCCAATGATAGAAGGGGCAGCGAGGCACGCATGTATCGTTGCTATTATGGATAACAAGATGGGGTCTATTCCTACATGAATAGATCTTGTCTACATCATGTCACCATTCTTATTGCATTACTCCATTTTTCCATGAACTTAATACACTAGATGCATGTTGGATAGCGGTCGATGTGTGGAGTAATAGTAGTAGATGCGGAATCGTTTGGTCTACTAATCTTGGACGTGATGCCTATATAATGATCATCGCCTTGCATATCGTCATGATTATTTGATCTTCTATCAATTGTCGAACAATAATTTGTTCACCCACCGTGTGCTATACTCATGAGAGAAGCCACTAGTGAAACCTACGGTCCCCGTGTTTACTTTTCCAACATATTGCTTTCGATCTATCTTTTGCCGCTTTTTGTTTTCAGATCAATTATTCCAAAAACCCAAAAATACCTTGCTGCACTTTTTATTTGCCTCTTTTATCTTGTGTTCTTGTTCGATCTATCTATCCAATCTATTACAATCTAATCTATCATTTTACCGTGGAGAGATTGACAACCTCTCTTACGCGTCGGGTTGCAAGTATTTGTTCTTTGTGTGCACGTATCGTTTACATAGTGGTGCGTGGTTCTCCTACTTCTTCGATAACCTTGGTTTCATAACCGAGGGAAATATTTACCGTAGCTGTGCTGCATCATCCCTTCCTCTTTGGGGAAATACCGACGCAGTCTCAAGCCACGTCAAGGGGTGAGAGGCTGACGAGCAGGCCCTCCTATCAGGGTCGTCGTCATCCCCTGGCCAGAGGGCGGCGGGGCTCACCTGTGAGGCTCTAGGGCACGATGAGGGGAGGCGAGCGTGTGAAGAGCTTCAGTAGGCTGCAGCCATTTGGTAGGTGGTGGAGGGGGTCGCAATGGTGGCCTGGGTCACCGGCGATGAGAGGACTGTGGCAGAGCTGCTTCGAGAGAGGTCGTCGCCGATGGTTCCTTGCTGAAAATGAGTGGGAGAGAGAGGAGATCGCGTTAGGGAGGTGAGAGAGGACCGAAGGAGAAGAAAACGGGGTCGGGGAGAGGCTATACCCGAAGATTGACGGAATCCCGACGCGGCGGAGCTCGGGCTCGATCTTGAGCTCGGATGACTTAGGGGAGGAGCTGGTGGTTTAGGGGTTTGATTGGGAGTGGCAGAGGGCGACCAGAGGGGGGAGAGAGGCCCGGAGGTGGCTTAAATAGCCGGGGTTCGGTGCACCGTGGGCTTGTGCAACGGCAAAGTTGTAGCCGTCACTGGAGGGCATGGGGGTTTGCGGGGGGGGGGGTGTCTGGGGGTGCTCCTGGAGGTGGCCTAGGCCCGAGGAGAGGAAGAGAGAGAGAGCGGGGGAGTGCACGCGTGTGAGGCTAGGGGTAGGCCGAATTGGGTGGCGTTGACTCGCGCGCCAACGGTCGCCGGAGAGAGAGAGATAGACGAGGGGGCTTGATAACCCAAAAGTGTAGGGGATCGCAACAGTTTTCGAGGGTAGAGTATTCAACCCAAATTTATAGATTCAACGCAAGGGGAGCCAAAGAATATTTGAGAGTATTAGCAGTTGAGTTGTCAATTCAACCACACCTGGAGATTAAATATCTGCAGCAAAGTGATCAGTAGCACAGTAGTATGAAAGTAGTAGTAATAGTAATAGTAGCGGTAACATTAGTAGCAATAGTTTTGTAGCAGTTGGAACAGTAGCAACAACAGTAGTAACTTAGCAAAAGCAATAAATGGAAAACTCGTAGGCACTGGATTGGTGAACTCATTGGATGATATTCATCATATAACAGTCATAACCTAGGGCGACACAGAACTAGCTCCAGTTCATAAATGTAATGTAGGCATGCATTCCATAAATAGTCATACGTGCTTATGGAAAAGAACTTGCATGACATCTTTTGTCCTACCCTCCCGTGGTAGCGGGGTCCATAAGGAAACTAAGGGATATTAAGGCATCCTATTAATAGCGAACCGAAACAAAGCATTAACACATTGTGAATACATGAACTCCTCAAACTACGGTCATCACCGTGAAGTACCACTACTAGAAAAATGGCTATAGCCAATATCCCTACTAATGGCGCACCATGGGTGTGGTGCGCCACTGCTATATAGCAATGGCGCACCAGAAACAGGTGCGCCATTGTTATTTTTTTAGTAGTGGCGCACCACCTGAGCAGTGCGCCATTGCTATTTTTTTTCCACCCCCCACCCCCACCAGACATAGCAATGGCGCACCACACCTAGGTGCACCACTACTATGCTACATAGTAATGGTGCACCTTGGTGTGGTGCGCCATTGTTATGTCTGGTGAGGGTGTGGGCCTGCGTGTGTGAGAGACATTAGTAATGGCGCACCCCCCCTGGTGCGCCATTGCTAAGGTTAGCAATGTGTTATGTGTTCTAGTTGTTACGAAAATTAACAAACATGAATTTTTAATTTTTTTGCAAAAAAAAAAACCGCCGTGTTTCGGTAAAATGGCCGTAACTTTTGCATACGACCTCCGATGAAAAAGTTTTTTATATGAAAAAGATACTACTCAAAAAGTTACATCCGAATTTGATTTTCTAGAATCCTCAAAAACCTAACAGAAAAAACGTTACAGCCATTGTTAGATCTGGAGGCAAAATAATACAAAAATTTAAAAAAATTAGCAATGGCGCACCAGTGCATAGTGCTCCACTACTATTTTCCCGCCTTCAAAATTCAAAAAAATTTAAAAATAGTAATGGCGCACCACACCCAGGTGCGCCATTACTAAGGTACATAGTAATGGCGCACCACACCTAGGTGCGCCATTACTAAGGTACATAGTAATGGCGCACCTCGGTGTGGTGCGCCATTACTATGTAACACATGGCACACCACGTACGCACCCACCCACCCCTCTCTTTCCTCTCTGCTTATCCCCTTCCTCCTCCCTTCTCCTTCCCCGTTTCTGTTTCCCCTTCCCCTTCCCCTTCCTCCTCCCTTCTCCTCCCTGCTTCGGTGACCGAGCCACAGGAGTGCCGCCGCCCGTCGCGCCTTCCCTTCCCCTTCCCCTTCTTCCTCCCTTCCCCTTCATTCTTCTCCTCCTCTCCTCCTCTCCTCCACTCCATCTCCTCCTCTCCGGCGACCTCCTCCTCCTCACGGTGCTCCTCCTAACGGTGCTCCTCCTCACGGTGCTCCTCCTCACGGTGCTCCTCCTCCGGTGACCTCTTCCTCACGGTGCTCCTCCTCCGGCGACCTCCTCCTCCCACCTCTCCTCCTCACGGTACTCCTCCTCCGGCGACCTCCTCCTCCCACCTCTCCTCCTCACGGTGCTCCTCCTTCCTCTCCTGCTCACGGTCCTCCTCCTCTCCGGCGACCTCCTCCTCCCTCCTGTCCTCCTCACGGTCTCTCCTCCCTCCTGCTCTACTTCCGGCCACATGTGGATCTCCCTCGGCACAAAGAACGTAAAAGATCCAGGTCGAGAACGAAATTTGAAAAAAATTCAACCAAAAAAAACGAGCAAAAAAACGAGCCAAAATAATGAGCCAGATCTAGATCCAGATCCAAATTCAAAATTCAAAAATAGCAATGGCGCACGGTGGGGGTTAGACGGTGCGCCACTACTTTTTTCCCGCCTACAAAATTCAAAAAAAAAGTTACCAGTGGCGCACCTGTAGCAATAGTAATGGCGCACCAGAGGTGCGCCACTGTTACCTGCAATACTAATGGCGCACCAGAGGTGCGCCATTAGTATTTTTTACTAATGGCGTGGTAATAGTGGCGCACCTATAGTGCGCCATTAATGGCAGAAATAGGTGCGCCACTAACAGCCTTTTTTCTAGTAGTGTACCCCAAATATTGTCACTATGGGGTTGACGGATCATAACACGTAGTAGGTGCATATGACTAGGCAAGATCGGATCAAGAGCATAGATATAAATATGATAACATAAACGGTTCAGATCTTAAATCATGGCACTCGGGCCCTAGTGACAAGCATTAAGCATAGCAAAGTCATAGCAACATCAATCTCAGAACATAGTGGATACTAGGGATCAAGCCCTAAAAAAACTAACTCGATTACATGAGAATCTCATCCAACTCCTCACCGACCATCAAGCCTACAAAGGAATTACTCACTCGCGGTGGGGAGCATCATGGAATTGGCGATGGAGAAGGGTTGATGATGACGAAGACCGAAGACTCCCCTCTCTGGAGCCCCAAACGGGCTCCAGATCTGGCCTCCCGAAGAAGAACAGGAGGTGGCGGTGGCTCCGTACCGTAAAACACGATGAAACTTTCTCCCTCATTTTTTTCTCTGAAAATAGGAATTTATAGTGCCGGAATTAGGGTCAGTGGGGCCACGAGGTGGGCACAACCCACCAGGGCACGCCTGGCGGGGGGGTGGCTGCTACGCCCTGGTGTATCTTGCACAGCCAGGGGCCCCCCTCTGGTGGTTCTTGGCTCCAGTATTTTTTATTTATTCCAAAATAAATCTCCAAAAAGTTTTGTCCAATTCTGAGAACTTTTATTTCTACACAAAAAACAACACCATGGTAGTTCTGCTGAAAACAACGTTAGTCCGGGTTAGTTTCATTCAAATCATGCAAATTAGAGTCCAAAACAAAGGCAAAAGTTTGAGGGGACGTATCAAATCCCCCAAGCTTAACCCATTGCTTGTCCTCAAGCAATTCAGTTAACAAACTGAAAGTGATAAAGAAAAACTTCTACGAACTCTTTTGTTCTGGTTTACATATATATGCTTAAGTAGCACCCAGGTTTTCAGCAAAGATTATGACTAACCATGCCAACAATAACTCTTAGAAGTTATATTAACTCATATCAATAACATAAGCAACTAGCGAGCTATAATAAGATATCTCAAACGCCAACACTTTGTCAAAACGATCATGATACAATATGACAATAGTGGTATCTCACTAGCCCTTTCTGAGACCGCAAAACATAAATGCAGAGCACCTCCAAAGTTCAAGCAGCGACTAAACATTGTAATTCATGGTAGAAAAGATCCAGTCATGCTGCACCCAACATCAACTATACACAATGCATGAGGATGCCAATAGTGCTCTCAGGTCTGGCGCTTATTTGAGAAGGTGATGACTCAACATAAAAGTAAATAGATAGCCCCTTCACAGAGGGAAGCATGGATTTGCAGAGGTGCCAGAGCTCAAAGTTTAAAACGGCGATAGATATAATTTTGGGAGGAACACCCTTCCTGTCAATGTTACGACCAAGAGTTATCAATATCTTCCATGCTAAACAAATTAGCGGCGGTTCCCAAGCGGTAAAAGTAAAGGTTTACTCCTCCTCCACCAACAATCACACTCCATGGCTAGCCGCATCCACGGGTGCCGTCCAAACCAACATATTACCGCCCCTCTCGTGTAAGGACGAGTGAATAAACACTCATCATGAGAATAACCCGCTTAGCATGGAAGATACTGACCGCCCCCTGTCGCTCCATGAGCGGTCCAGGCACACAAAACAGGTGTTCATTTGAATTTTTAGAGATGGCACATGCAAATTTACTTTGGAATGACAGGGTAATACCGCATATAGGTCTATATAGTGGACTCATTTGGAATAACTTTGGTTCAAGGGTTTTGATGCACAAGCAGTATTCCCGCTTAGTACAGGCGAAGGCTAGCAAATAGATTGAGAAGCGGCCAGCTAGAGAGCGAAAACGGTCATGAACATGCATTACATATAATAAACATTGACTACTAGCATGAGTAGGATATGGACACCATGAACATAAATATCATGAAGGCTATGTTGGTTTTGATTCAACTACATGCGTGAACATGTGCCAAGTCAAGTCACTTGAAACATTCGGAGGAGGATACCATATCATCATACCACATCACAACCATTTTAATGCATGTTGACATCCAAGATAAATCATTATCCAGTCCTAGCTACTTAAGCATGGCATGAACAACTATAATCTCTTAGGGTCATTGCAAACATGTTTGATCATAATATGCTGAATCAAGGATACTAGGTTAAACATATTTACAAAAAGAAAAACAAGTTGAGTTTATACCCGTTGTTCTCTGCCACAATCACTTCATGAAATATCGTCATTATTGCCTTTCACTTGCATGACCAAATGATAAGAAGATAATAATAGCGCAGGAATGCCGTGGACTAATCTAGAATCTGCAACATTTTATTCAAGAGGAGAAGACAAGGTAACATGGGCTCTTTGTTAGATTAACAGTGATGCATATGAGAGCCACTCAACATTTTCATCGTGGTCTTCTCCTTGGTACAACTCAAACAAAAAGAAAAGAATTTCAGAGAAACACGCTGAAATATTTTTGGAGTTTATGGTTTTCCTCGAAGAAAGCAAATAAAAAGGGGAAAAAGAAAAAACGAGAAAAACTATTTACACGGGAAAGCTCCCAACAAGTAAAAGAAGAAATGAGAAATCTTTTTGGGTTTTCTTTTGATACTACAATTAAACTAAGCTAGAAAGAAAAACCGAAAAGAGGTAGGAAATATATTTGGATTTTCTTAAAGTTTTCAAACACACAAGAAGAAAGCGAGAAGACAAATCTAGCATGGATATTACAATGAAAAAGTGTGAACACCGACAACCGGAATGAAAGGTGTGAATATGAATGTAATGTCGGTGGAAATACGTACTCCCCCAAGCTTAGGCTTTTGGCCTAGCTTGGTAATCACCATCCGGTCCCAAGTCAAAGTGAGGTGGAGGCGGCACCTGAGCATCCCACCCCTAGGGCTCCTCCTCAGCAGCTGCTAGGTTGTTCCGGTAGGCTGTAATGTCATCTGGCATGATCCTATATCCGCTCCAGGAAATAGAATCAAACTGAGCAGGTGTAGGCAGCGGAATAACACCACGGGTTTCTACACTGAATACTAGGTTGTAATGAATGTCACGGGAAGAATCGGTTACATCAAGAAATTGGTGGTCTTGCAACGAATTGTGATCCAGGTAAACTTGGGACAAGAGATAATCATGTGGGCAAATCTGAACATTAAAGCGTCTCGCCAAATGAGTAGCGTAGATACCACCATGTATCTTTCCCTTAGTCCTTTTAAGGTGTAAGCGACGTGCAATAATAGCCCCCATACTAAAGGTGTGGTCATCATATAGTGCATAGTGTAAAATAGCGAGGTCGGGGGCACTGAGTGCGCCAACCTTCTCCCTAGCGGTTAAACACTTCGTGATGAACAAAGCAAAGTAATGCACCGAGGGAAACTGCAAACTGGTAGTAGTAGCGTTTGACACGCCTCTATCCTCACCCACTGTTAAAAGTGAGGAGAAAGTCCTCAAACTCCGCTGGTCTAGGTTCTCTCAATTCCCCATCAGAGGGGATCAAGCATATGTCGCAAAAGTCAGTTAACGACATTTTGTAAGTTTCAGCATAAAGGTTAAACTGCACCTCAGGGGGGTTATTCTTTCTCAGGAAATGAAAACTTTGCACAAAGGAATTTGTAAGGATGTGATATTGGTCACACTTAGCTACGAGGAACTCAGTCAGCCCAGCGTTTGCAACAAATTGAGCGAACTATTGATGGAACCTGGCTTCCTCCATGAAGGCATCATGCGGCCATTCGCACGGCCGCACCTCCACCCTTCATGGAGTGTTAATGTCATTGTCCGATGATTCCCCAATGACTCCTTTGGCATTTTTCTTGGAGGAAAACTTCCTAAAGAAATCCATTTTATTCCTGTAATAAAAATTCTGAAAATTTTAGCCTACAAAACTTTTGTCAACAAAACTTCGTGAAATTGATAGCAACTACTCCCAAGCATGCATAGAGGCCAAATTGAGCATTCAGCCTACTTAGAGCTCTAAGAATTCAGCATGCAAGCTCATCTACAGCAGCACCAAGAGTAGCTATTTACTCTAAGAATAACCCACTAAATCAAAAACTGTGGGGACCCCGACTCATAAGTCGTGATCACCGAATGCACGTGTACAGTGATCCCAGAGATCAATGCTCACTGAACACACGAAAGCTGAATAACAAGAGTCCTACATACACATTTAGCATCTTACACAAATAAAGACCATGAAGGTCCAGTCTTACATAGATAGGGCCGCAAGGGCCAAACACTTAAACATAACAAGCAGCGGAAATCTTGATCGGAAGCGTGAACCCATGCCATCTGCCTTAAACCTACACGCATTCTGACTGGGAAGCGTCCTAGTTCGCATGTTCATCACCAACGGACTCTTCGCCATATTCCTGCTCTCCCATGCCTGGCCAATTAAATAACCAGTGGCAAGCCAATGAGTACTTTGAATGTACTCGTAAGCAACCCAAGTTTTGGAACAAGGTATAACAATGCATGATATAGCACTAAGTAGGTAAGTTTTGCGAAAAGCTAATTTTGAGTGCAATGACATGATCAAGACAACTAGTAATAGCATGCAACATGAGGATACAAGTATCCGCACAAACATGTAACCGATATCAATATAATCAAGGTCTGAACATCTCATGTTCAACCATCGTGTCAAGTCATCTGACTTATCTCAAGTACCATCTTTGTCACCATCACACACACACACCAAGTTTAGTAAACATTCGACGTAGCACAAGAGCGGTCATCCAACTATCCTTGACCATGGACACGGCTATTCGAGTAGTTTGACACTCTGCAGAGGTTGCACACTTTACCCACAAGACTCGGGAAACTTCCGTGTCAAGCCACTACTCGCGGTATTGTCCATACCCGAGGTAAGTACCCGAACATTGTCTTTCCCCTGACGATACTAAACTAAGAGTCCACTCGATTGGTACCCAGCCCACATGATGTACATCACAAGTAACATCCATGCAGGGACCAACGGTGTGCCCGGTGGCTGTGAAGATAGCGCATGATCGTCCTTGCCGGCATGACCCCGTATCGAGAGTGACCTCATCACTCCCTCCACTAGTAATGCGGGCTCTATGCTAGTACCCATCAAAGTAATCAACAAAGCCCCGTCCCATAAGGGGTATCGTGGTTGTACATGTAAGGTTGGAATAACGGTCACAACTTACACCAATCCGTTTTCGAAAACCACACTCACTCACTTGCTCCGGTACACCACCTCTTTCTCAAGTGGTTACCCAACTCAACATCATCTCCCTCGGGCATTAGTGGCACCCGACGGGGTTTTCGAAAAGTCTTTGAAAACACTCTTGTTTCCAACACCATGCTTATCCCCGTCCCATTTGCGTAGCATCTACTAAGCATCCTATCTACTCCCACCCGCACAACCCTCATAAGTATGGTAGGGTCATGCACGATGCAAGTATCAACGGAAAAATATCGGAGGCATCCCACCGAAGTGGTCACCACATCAACATGATCATCATCACGGAAACAAGTGCTATATGACATGCAAATAAAGGGGTTCATAGTCATGGTCAAAGGGCTGCTTGCCTGGCTTATCAAAGTCTTCGAGGTCTTCACACGCTTCTCTTCCACTCCGAGCACTTCGTCTACTTCGTCAACTATCGCCGGAAACAACTGCAATAAGCAACACAACAAGCAAAGAAGTAAAAGTGCTCTATAAATAGGAGTTTTCTTTTTCTAGCACACCTCTGGCCATGAGAAAAATAACCAAGGAGGTTTTTGTTGGATGTGGGTCAAGGGGGAATTTTGAATGGTGGAAATGAAGTAAATGATGATCGTATAAGTTGTCCACAGAAAATATTTTTGTAAAAAGGAGTGGATGCACCCTACAAATAGGGCACAAATTTAGAAACATTTGGGAAGTGGTTTCATTGGATTTGGGGTTGGCATGATTTTCCTAGGGATTTTCAAAGTGCATCATATATGAATAAATGGTCCAATAATTGACATAGAAGAATAAGTGTGAGGAAAAATGTTCACCACTTAGTGCATGAATTTAGATACACCTAGGAACTAGAATCTCCATTTGGAGTTGATTTGAATCCCCTAGGGATTTTACAAATGGGCATTTCAAAGTTAAAATTCAAATTTGAATTTGAACTCTATAGAAAAAATTGCAGGAAAAATGTGTAAACCACATTTTTGGATAGATCATGATTTTAGGAATCTGTAGGAATTTGAATCACCAAATTTGGAGTTCAAATGAATTATCTATGAATATTTGAATTTCACTGATAAAAGAAAAAGGGAAAAATCCTCACCTAACTGGGCTAAGACGCGCACTGTGCGCGGGATAGAGATTGGACCGGCCCAGTGGCTCGGCCAGGCGCGCGCAGGGGCCACGTCGAAGGCGTACCTCGCGGAGTACGCCTCCTCCGCAGGAAGGTGGAATCGGGAGGGGGCTCCTCCACTTATGCGCCGGGCCCGACCGGCGGGCCACTTACAAGCGGGCCCCGCCTGTTGGGTTCGTCCCCCACCTCTCGCTTGAACATAGGTGAGACAGGGGAGGTTGATCCGAGCACTCGCTGGTGCCCGTTCTAGTGGCTCCAGTCACCTCCAGCGATGCTCCGGCCACCGGCGTGCTCTGGAGGGAGCTTCACATCCACCTGGTGGCCCCTTTTTCGTGGGAAAGCGCCGGGGCGAGCGGGGCTTCGGCCACAGCAGAGACCGGCGGCGAGCAAAGATGAACCCAATTATTTGGGCACGGCTGGAAGGAGTGGATGCATGGGGAAGCTCAGACGAGGTGTGGGCGTTCATCTGGTGCCACTAGGGGGAGAGGAGGAGCTCGGGAGGGCTCGAATTTAAGGGGAGGCCGGAGCGGCAATTCTGGCCGCGGGAGGAGGAAGAAGGCACGGGAGGAAGAGGGAACTGGTCTAGGAGGTTCACCGGGAAGGGAGAGAGCGAAGGGAGGTAGCAGGGGCGCACGGGAGGGCTTAAATACCCGCAGCGCCGGAGCACCATAGACCTCGTCCATGGCCATGGCCCGGACAATGCCAAATGCAACGGGGGCGCTCCGGGGCATGTCTGTGAGCCTCGTGGATGTGGTCCACACCCAGGGAAGGAAAGAGAGGGAGAGGGGGAGTGCGGACGCGTCGCGCATGCCAGCGCGACCACTGGTGAGCTCGGGCGGCTGGTGCACGTGCAAGGGGAGGCCAGCAGAGGGAGAGAGAGAGGAGGCGGACCAGATCATGGCATGTCCTGAATGTTGAGGGGCATCGACTAGCGCGCTGGGACGGCCCGAGGTTGCCAAGGGACGCGAGGTCAGCGCTCGGATGCTCTGCCTCGTGCTCCAGAGCACACTTTTGGCCGGCATGGGCGCATTCTGACATGCTCTGGTGTGCCCACTTGTGTCCAAAAGTTGCTGGGGAAGTAAACAATGCGGGGAGGTGCATTGGATGCTTTGGTTGCCTGATAGGAGAGAGGAGATGAGGGAGAGGGAGAAAAGGGCTGTCCAGGGGGTGCAAGTGGGGATTCCACCCCCTCAATCATGGAACTGGGTGTTGGTATTGCTACTGGAGGTAGCTGGCGACCAGGAGGGGTTGTGGTAAAAATATGGGCTCAAGGAGAGCACTTCTGGTCCTTCAATTATTGAGTAAGAATAATGGGCAGAAGGTGTTTGTTAGGTGTTTGGGATAGCTAAAGGATTCCCCTTGCTATGAAACTCAATAGGATCAAATAATTGGGATAAATAAGCTTGGTCACCAATTTTGAGATCATATGCTGAAAGTTGCCAATGGAAACTTTATAAACGCTAGAAATCAACAGGAATAGGTTTCCATAGAGTTGATTATGCTAAGCCATTCTCCTAGATGTACCACTTGATGTGGTGGCATAATTTGGTGACTAGAGCATGCCCAAAAAGTTTGGGATCAAATGAGGAAACTTGACTATGCAAACATTTCCATTTCTTGAAATCAGAAGAATGTGGTTTGGGGGAATTTGGACAAGTTGATCTATTCTCCTTGATGCACCACTTTGTGTGGATGCATTATTGGAGGATTAGAACATGTCCACACAATTTGGGGTCAATAGGAGAAAGTTGGCAATGTAGAGTTGTTCAAATTTGAATCTGGACAGAAATGGTTTTGAGATATTTCGGTGAACCAAAACAAGTGGGATTGGGATGAAACTTTGCAATATCATCACATTAGGCATATGTGACTTTCTAGAATTTTCCTGCATTTATTTGAGAATATTTCCTATAGAGATATTTCAAAAGCTTGAAACAGACAGAAATGGTTTTGGAGGGTTTTGTCCAATATTATGAACATGACCATGTGTTGAAACTCATATATATGGAAAATATATGTCTACTGAGTTTCCCTAAATTTTCAATAATATTTTGAAAGTATTTAAATAATTTTTTCCCTATGAAAGACCATTTCTGGCCTTAAGAAAAAGTCTTTAAATAAAATAGTGAAATAATCTTTAAAATTAATATTTGGTGGTTTTGGGAAGTCTTATATATAGTAGGTTCCAAATAAAACCTTCGGGGCAAAGAAATCCACCCAATTTAAGGACTTGTAGTACAAATCTCAATTCAGGGGTATTTGAAAACCTTTTTTGAATAAATACTTTTTGGCCTATACACATTGCATGATCATTGGGCAAAGTTTTGTATCAAGGAGGTGAGTATAGAGAGTAGGAGGAATTTAATGAATTAGAGCACAAGCAAACAAACGAGCATTCAGCAACCAAGTCAAGCATCACAAGCACACCAAAAGTTTTAATTGGCCCTAATTTTTGAGTTATGTTAACTTAGTCATGAGGCAAAACACAAGGTGTGACAGACCTATCCCCTTACAAGAATCTCGTCCCCGAGATTCCTAGGCTAGGCGTAGAAGAGATGCGGAAATTCAGAGGTGCGGTAGTCTCCACGTTCCAGGTTGCTTCTGCCTTGGTGTGGTTGTTCCGTTGGTCCTTGATGTGCTTGACGATACGACTTCGAGTGCATTGTTGCCTTCATCTGAGGCTGAACGGGTTTCTTGCAATATGTTAGGCTTTCCTAAAGGTCAAGGGTTTGGCGAACGAGGTCCGAGCAAAGGTCTGGCTTGCGTGTGTATTCCAAAGTCGGAATACGTGGCAAGGTAGTGTATCTGCATGCTGGTCATGCGGGTTACTCATGCTGGTTAGTGACGTCTAGATGTCTCTCTCTAGTCTACAAGGGTCAAGGTCTCGGCGTAGTTTCCTGGTGACGGGGAATCGTCGACTTTGTTGGAGCAGTTGATCTTCCGGTGCTCATGGATCTTCAATTGTAAGGACGTCGAATTTTGTTGGCGTAGGCTTCTCGGCGACGGGGAAGTCCTTATCTTACTTAAAGGAGGACGTCTTCAGTCGGAGGTGGTCTTCATCCTTGAGGGTGCTGAAGCGCATCATCGTAGGCTTCTCGTCGAGAACTTCTGTTTGAACAAGTTGCCCATGTATGTTCTTCATTCATCTTCAGCCATTAGTCTCCATCGTCATGGACGCATGTTTTTGGCGAGTCTTTGAGTGTCTGGTCTACTGGTCTCTCCGTAGCTATTTGTGGGAAGGTTTGGTTGAGTGTCGTCCCTAAGACTAAGCTTAGAGATTCGGTGCCAAAACGGGTTCCACCATCTGGGAAGGTTTCTGAGGGGTTCCAAATAAGCTGACTATCCAGAAGTATAGAACAACCATCTAGTCCCCAAGGTCTGAGGCTTGGCAAGCAGGATGAACTACCTGTGAGAGGTGGTTTATCATGATCGAGTCGGGGCTTACATCCTAGATTGGATCAAATAGGGCTGGTAACGAAGTCATGACAGTCGTCCACTCTGTTCCAGACATCTGAAGGGAGTAGGGACGTCCTGCCCATCGTACACCATCAAAGCAGTGGAGCAAGGGGGGGTTATCAACTTCTCGGTTCCTTCCTAGTCAGGAACTGATAGGTGACTACTTAAAATAAGGGGCCCTTTAATCCTCACGATGTCCAAGGGCTTCATAGTGCTTGAACGCCAGTGCTTCTTGATGTAGTCTAGTTGATGTAGCCGACAGAGGAATGGTGGTTAACTTCTTTTGATTATTCTTCTTCATCGTCGTGGCTTCGCAACCGTAGTGGTTCTTCATCTTGCTTAGGCAAGAATGTCTTCTGCTGCAGGGAGGGTGCTTCGAGGAGTCCAACTTTTTCAAGGTGAAACCTTATACTTGAGAGGCATGGTAATTGGTGTTCCTGGGGCTGGTCCAAACAGGACTAAGGTGTTCCTTTCTCTCATTGGGTAGATATGTATGTCATCCATGAGGACAACAACATATGTTCCCAAGTATCACACAAGCACATTGCTCGTGGGATATGTGAGAGGAGCGGGCATTTGTTCCGTATAGTCACTTGTCCAGGGGTCTGTGGTCCATCATAATCTAGTTATTCGTGTCCACCTTCCTTATGGGAAGGGTGGGTGGTGGCCAAGGCGGAGTACTGGCTACAGTCTTTCGACTTAGAGCCAAGGGCTATGGTCATGATCTGAAGATGTTGTGGCGTGGTAAAGCTTAGGGGTTTCAAGGATCCGAGGAGGTGAGTGAACGTCTATCATCTTATCCTTGAGCACAGTTCTTGGATGCCATTAGTCCTATTTATCACCCCAAATAAAATCATCCTATAGTATTGAGGGTATCACCTCATATAAGTCATCCCCAACAACACTCGTGCTGGGCATATCTCCATGGTTTTAAGAGAGAAAGGCGACCCATACTCTCATACATATACTATAGCTACGCATCTATATCCCTATGTAAAAATCCTCGGGAGAGCATACAAGCTGCTAAGCTTGGTTGTGACACTACAAATCCAAGTGTTCAGCTAACATATCTAGGGTCTAAGGTGTTGCATCTCTATGCTAAGGAAACATGTGTTATACCAATCCAAGATCTTGTTCCCTTCATACGAATCCAAGCCGGTGGTTCATCAATCCTATCAATCAATACTTGACCCATCACTCCCACAAATCCAATACTGATGGGGCTCTACATATTCTCTTAGAGTTCCTATAATCCTCATCTTATTGCAGGAACTATCTTATCACAGTGTACCCACCGATTCCCATCACGAGGATCTAGTAACTCCAATGTTAGGTGCATATAGATCCTCGAATCAATTCTGACATCAATCCCATACTCCTAGTTTACTGATACGTCTCCAACGTATCTATAATTTATGAAGTATTCATGCCATGTTTACAATAATTCTATATGATTTTGGTAAGATTTTATTAGAACTAACCCGGACAGACGCTGTTTTCAGGAGAACTACCATGGTGTCGTTTTTTGTGCAGAAATAAAAGTTCTCGGAATGGGCTGAAAATGTACAGAGAATATTTTTAAAAAATATAAAAACGACAAAAATTCCCTCGGGAGTCCCCTGGCTTGTGGGTCCCTCGGGAGTCCCCTTGACGTGAGACCAACGACAAAAATTCCTATAAATACCAAAAACCCCAGAAAGAAACCTAGATCGGGAGTTCCGCTGCCGCAAGCCTCTCTAGCCACGAAAAACCAATCGGGAGCCCGTTCCAGCACCCTGCCGGAGGGGGAAACCATCACCGGAGGCCATCTTCATCATCCCGGCGGTCTCCATGACGAGGAGGGAGTAGTTCACCCTCAGGGCTGAGGGTATGTACCGGTAGCTATGTGTTTGATCTCTCTCTCTCGTGTTATTGAGATGACATGATCTAGATGTACCACGAGCTTTATGAATATAGATGAATCATATGGAGTTTTCCCCTGTCTATCTTCTTGTGATGAATTGAGTTTTTCCCTTTGAAGTTTTCTTATCGGATTGAGTCTTTAAAGGATTTGAGAACACTTGATGTATGTCTTGCGATGGGATATCCATGGTGACAATGGGATGTTCTATTGATACACTTGATGTATGTTATGGTGATCAACTTGCGGGTTCCGTGACCATGGGAATCTATGCATAGGGGTTGGCAGACGTTTTCGTCTTGACTCTCCAGTAGAAACTTTGGGGCACTCTTTGAAGTTCTTTGTGTTGGATTGAACATGATGAATCTGAAAATTGTGTGATTCATATCGCATAATCAAGCCCATGGTTACTCGTGGTGACATTGGAGTATCTAGGTGACATTAGGGTTTTGGTTGATGTGTATCTTAAGGTGTTATTTTAGTACGAACTCTAGGGCTGTTCGTGACACTTATAGGGATAGCTCATAAGATTGATCAGAAAAGATAACTTTGAGGTGGTTTCGTACCCTACAATAATTTCTTCGTTTGTTCTCTGCTATTTGTGACTTTGGAGTGAACTCTTTGTCGCACGTGAGGGATTTACATATGATTCAACTATGTCAGTATTGTTGAGAGAACTTGCACTAGTGAAAGTATGAACCCTAGGCCTTGTTTCTAAGCATTGCAATACCGTTTTTGCTCACTTTTGTTACTTGCTACCTTGCTGTTTTCATATTTTCAGATTACAAAAACTTATATCTACCATCCATATTGCACTTGTATCACCATCCCTTCGCCGAACTAGTGCACCTATACAATTTTCCATTGTATTGGGTGTGTTGGGGACACAAGAGATTTCTTGTATTTGATTGCAGGGTAGTTTTAGAGAGACCATCTTCATCCTACACCTCCCACGGATTGATAAACCTTAGGTCATCCACTTGAGGGAAAATTGCTACTGTCCTACAAAACTCTGCGCTTGGAGGCCCAACAAAGTCTACAAGAATAAAGTTGCGTAGTAGACATCAAGCTCTTTTCTGGCGCCGTTGCCGGGGAGGTGAGTGCTTGAAGGTATATCTTTAGATCTTGCAATTGAATCTTTTAGTTTCTTGTTTTTCACTAGTTTGGTTTTATAAAAGAAAACTACAAAAAAATGGAGGTTGGGTTGCATCAATTGTTTCGCCTTTATAATGTCTTTCGTGAAAATAATGATTCGGAAAATTATGCTCAATTGGTAGAGGAAGAAATTATGAAAATACTTGATGAGAATTCCTTGAATGATGAGCATGATAGAAATATTGTTAGTATTAATTCTCTGAATATTCGTGATGCTAATGATATGCAAAGCCACAAGCTTGGGGATGCTATGTTTGATGAAGATGATATTTTTAGTCCCCCAAGTTTTGATGAGCAAATTTGTTATGATGAAAGCATGCCTCCTATTTATGATGATTATTGTGATGACATGTATGCTATAAAGAATAATGATAACCATGAAACTTGTCATCGTGATTTTAATATTCAAAGTGGTTATGTCAATCAAGTATCTCATGATAGTTATTTTATTGAGTTTGCTCCCACTATTATGAATGAGAAGAAAATTGCTTATGTGGAGAGTGAAAAAATTTCTATGCTTGTGGATCATGAATATAATGCATTATGTGATAGTTATGTTGTGAAATTCCTTCATGATGCTACTGAAAATTATTATGAGGGAGGAACATATGCTTGTAGGAATTGTAATAATATCAAGTTTCCTCTCTATGTGTTCAAAGTTTTGAAGTTATGCTTGTTTTGCCTTCCTATGCTAGTTGATTCTTGCTCCCATAAATTCTTTTCTCAAAAAATCCCTATGCATAGGAAGTGGGTTAGACTTAAATGTGCTTGTCATGAGATTCATGATGCTCTTTTGCATGTTTCAATTATTATTCCTATGTGAGCATCATTTAAATCATCATGCCTAGCTAAAAAGGCATTAAAGAAAAGCGCTTGTTGGGAGACAACCCAAAACTTTTCCTTTCTGTTCTTGTGTGTTCACATGATTAAGCTGCTTTAGTAATCATATTTTATGCCTTTTATTTCAATAAAGTGCCAAGTAAAGCCTTTGGGATGACTCACAAGATGAGTAGAATTGATGCTGAACCAAAACAGAAACTTTTGACTCCAGTACAGGAATTTTAAATTTTTACTGGAGCGTGATAATGATCTGAAATTTTTAGACAGTATTGATATACAAATGCTTCAGGTTTTACTAATTTTTCATAATTTTTAGAGACAGGGAAGTATGGTTACACTACAGATCTTCACAGACTGTTCTGGTTTTGACAGATTCTGTTTTTCATGCATAGTTTGCTTGTTTTAGTGTTTCCATAGCTTATATTTAGCGGTATAAATTATGGGAATGATAGAATACATTACGTCTCATGTGGGAAAAATTATTAATCTTGTCTTGACAGTACCTAAGTGAATTATTTATCTTTATTATACTAACCCATCTCACGAAGTTCCGTTAAGTTTTGTGTGATTGAAGTTTTCAAGTTTTGGGTGAGACACCGATATGAGGAGAATAAGGACTGACAAGAATCTAAGCTTGGGAATTCCCAAGGAAACCCCAAGGTAATATCCAAGGAATACTCAAGCGCCTAAGCTTGGGGATGCCCCAGAAGGCATCCCCTCTTTCATCTTCAACACTATCAGTATATCTTACTTGGACCTATATTTTTATTCGTCACATAATATGAGTTTTGCTTGGAGCATCATTTTATTTTCTTGTTTTATGTTAGGTGTTATTTATAATCTTTTTTCAATAAAAAGTTCCAAGAATTGCCTTTTAGGATGCTTGAATTGCATGTTTGATGTGTGCTGTGTATAAACAAAAACGTTTTCTGTAGTGTTTGAATTTTCATATTTTACTGGAAAGTGGAAAGTTTCTGAAATTTTTACACAGTATTGTCATATAAATTTTATAGCATGTCCTAAATTTTCATAATTGTTTGAGTTACAGAAGTAGACTGGTTTAATAGATTGCTACAGACTGTTCTGTTTGGACAGATTGCTGTCATAGTTTTGTTATCTACTTATCCTATGGTTTTCATAGCCTATATTGGTAGATATAAATTGTGGAAATGATAGTAAACAGTAAATGATGTTTTAAAATTATTGTGCAACATGTCTTGGCAGTACATGAAGTCTTGATTTGTTGTTATGTGTACTAACCTATCTCACGAGTTCTTTTCAAGTTTTGTGTGGAAGATGTTTTTGAGAATAGGTGAAACCATGATATGAGAGGATTGAACGAGATACAAAAGCTCAAGCTTGGGGATGCCCAAGGCACCCCAAGTAAATATTTCAAGAAGTCTCAAGCATCTAAGCTTGGGGATGCTACGCATCCCACCTCTCTTCATCAACAATTATCGGTTAGCCTATGTTGAGCCTAAATTTTTATTCGTCCACATGATGCGTGCTATTCTTGGAGTGCTATTTTTCTTTTGCTTGCTGTTTAATAAAATACTTAAGATATGAAATTCTTAGATGAGAGAGTCTTCACGTAGTTATTTAACTGTTGACTACGCATTGATCTTCACTTATATCTTTTTGGAGTAGTTTGTCATTCACTCTCGTGCTTCACTTATATCCTATGAGTAAATGGTTGAATGAATTGAATATCATAAATCTGAAATTAAATATGCTTCATATACTTATCCCATGGGGAGTAATGACTTCACACATAATAAGTATAGGTGGTAAAATTTATTGAAAGTTAGCAAACACCGCATTGGTCACTTGAACAATTCATGAAAGAATATTGAAGGAAGAGAGATTCCACATATAAATATACTATCTTGGACATCTTCTATAATTGTGAGCTCATTAATTATTTTCAAACTCGAGCAAATTAGTTAAAATTGGACAAGGAAGACAACTTAATGAGTTATGTTTGGGTATATTTGTATAGAAGTTATATTGTTATGGATCCTCCAACATGTGGTGCTTGCTTCCACCTCATACTAGCCAAAACTTCCGCACCAAGTAGAAATACTACTTGTGCATCCAAACACCCTTAAACCCAAAGTTGTTCCATATGAGTCCACCATACCTACCTATATGCGGTATTTACTTGCCGTTCCAAGTAAATTTGCATGTGCCAAACTCTAAACCTTCAAATAATATTCTGTTTTGTATGCCCGAATCGCTCATATAGTGACTAGGGGCTGTCAGTATCTTCCATGCTAGGTGGATTATTCTCACGATATGTGTTGATTCACTATCATTCACGAGAAAGTGGCTGGTATTCGGGATGCCCAGTTCCATGCTCAAAAATCGAATGAAAATATAATGAAACAAAACTCCCCCAAGATTGTTGTTTGTATGGACGGTACCCGTGTATTCGGCTCGCCGTGGAGTGTGATTGATTGGTGGAGGGGGAGTAAAAACTTTACCATTCTGTTTGGGAACCACCTATAATGTCTAGCATGGAAGATACCGAGATCTCTCGGTTGTTATGTTGACAATGAAAGCATACCGCTCACAATTATTATTCATCTCTGTTTTAAAAGCTCGAGCTCTGGCACCTTTGCAAATCAATGCTTCCCTCTGCGAAGGGCCTATCTTTTACTTTCTAGTATTTACCTTTATGCAAGAGTCATGGTGATCTTCACCACTTCCTATATTTCGCCTTTTTCTCTTGGCAAGCGTCATGTGTTGGGGAATGATCTAGACATATATATCCACACAAATATATTTGATCATGAATTATTATTGTTGACAATTATCTATATGATAAATAAGTTGGGAGGCGAAACATTAAGCCCCTATCTTTCTCTGTGTTCGATGGATGCTATTTGTTCTAAAAATATGCTTTGAGTGACAATAATCATGGAAGACTATATGATAGTTGAGTTGCTAAATCAAAGCTCTTACATAGACCCTTCCTGAAAATAAGTTGAATTGCAATTGTTCGATGACTAGGAATATGGTTTGTTAGTTTTCAAGAAACTTTCTGGTCTATACTTTAACATGTGAATAGCTTGTTACTTGATCATGAGAAGTTTTATGAGATGAGCTACTGTTTATGGTTTATATTGATGCTAGAAAAAGTGATTCGAATTATCATTGATCAAACTTGTGCACTTTCTAGCATTCACACTTCCTAAATTATTTCTTTTATCATTTACCTACTCGAGGACGAGCAGGAATTAAGCTTGGGGATGCTGATACGTCTCCAACGTATCTATAATTTATGAAGTATTCATGCCATGTTTACAATAATTCTATATGATTTTGGTATGATTTTATTAGAACTAACCCGGACTGACGCTGTTTTCAGCAGAACTACCAAGGTGTCGTTTTTTGTGCAGAAATAAAAATTCTCGGAATGGGCTGAAAATTTACGGAGATATTTTTGGAAAATATAAAAAATACTGGAGCAAAAAGATACTGGAGAGGAGTCCCGAGGCAGCCACAAGCCTAGGGGGCGCCCCCCCTAGGGTGCGCCCCCTGGCTTGTGGGTCCCTCGGGAGTCCCCTTGACGTGAGACCAACGACAAAAATTCCTATAAATACCAAAAACCCCAGAAAGAAACCTAGATCGGGAGTTCCGCTGCCGCAAGCCTCTCTAGCCACGAAAAACCAATCGGGAGCCCGTTCCGGCACCCTGCCGGAGGGGGAAACCATCACCGGAGGCCATCTTCATCATCCCGGCGGTCTCCATGACGAGGAGGGAGTAGTTCACCCTCGGGGTTGAGGGTATGTACCAGTAGCTATGTGTTTGATCTCTCTCTCTTTCGTGTTCTTGAGATGACACGATCTTGATGTACTGCGAGCTTTATTAATATAGATGAATCATATGGAGTTTTCCCCTCTCTATCTTCTTGTGATGAATTGAGTTTTTTCCTTTGAAGTTTTCTTATCGGATTGAGTCTTTAAAGGATTTGAGAATAGGTGATGTATGTCTTGCGATGGGATATCCGTGGTGACAATGGGATGTTCTATTGATCCACTTGATGTATGTTATGGTGATCAACTTGCGGGTTCCGTGACCTTGGGAATCTATGCATAGGGGTTGGCACACGTTTTCGTCTTGACTCTCCGGTAGAAACTTTGGGGCACTCTTTGAAGTTCTTTGTGTTTGATTAAACATGATGAATCTGAAATTGTGTGATGCATATCATATAATCAAGCCCATGGGTACTCGTGGTGACATTGGAGTATCTAGGTGACATTAGGGTTTTGGTTGATGTGTATCTTAAGGTGTTATTTTAGTACGAACTCTAGGGTTGTTCGTGACACTTATAGGGATAGCTCATAAGATTGATCGGAAAAGATAACATTGAGGTTGTTTCGTAACCTACAATAATTTCTTTGTTTGTTCTCTGCTATTTGTGACATTGGAGTGAAGTTTTTGTCGCACGTGAGGGATTTACATATGATTCAACTATGCCAGTATTGTTGAGAGAACTTGCACTAGTGCAAGTATGAACCCTAGGCTTTGTTCTAAGAATTGCAATACCGTTTTTGCTCACTTTTGTTACATGCTACCTTGCTGTTTTTATATTTTTAGATTACAAAAACTTATATCTACCATCCATATTGCACTTGTATCACCATCTCTTCGCCGAACTAGTGCACCTATACAATTCGCCATTGTATTGGGTGTGCTGGGGACACAAGAGATTTCTTGTATTTGATTACAGGGTTGTTTGAGAGAGAGCATCTTCATCCTACACCTCCCACGGATTGATAAACCTTAGGTCATCCACTTGAGAAACAATTGCTACTGTCCTACAAAACTCTGCGCTTGGAGGCCCAACAAAGTCAGCAAGAATAAAGTTGCATAGTAGACATCATTCACCTCCCACCGGGAAACATGGTATCATAATCAAGATCATTGGTCCATCCAATTTACTCCGAACCATGTAGTTTCATTTATCAAGAGCATCTATTAGGATTACCTATTTAAATCCAAAGCTTGCATCTAGCAAGCTTTCCTATTTATTACCCCTATCGTAACCTCATCAATCCATTATCAATATTACTTGGCAAAGTCAAGTCATTTATCCACCAATTAATTCAGCTTGTGATCACAATCTCCCTAAATAATCCAATTGACTCAAGGGAGAAGTAAGTTACGCTACTCTACCAACTTTAGTCCACCAAGTTCGTCTACCAACATAAGGGTCTTACGATCCACCAAGGGGTCTCAACCGCTTCCTCAAGATATCTACCCTAGTCACATCATTGGTCTACTAAATCATATATCCTCAAAATGATCTATCCTATGGCATTATCGGATCAAGCGCTAGCTTAGGGATGTAATGTGTTTGCTCACTATGATCATTAGCTCCATAGTGAACCCAGTGCTAAGCAGGGGTTAATGGGGCTCAACAGGTGCTCTAGCAAATCTGTGTATTAAACAGGTGCTCAGAGGTTTGTGCTGGGGGAGCTTGTGAGGTCTATGTTTGTCTAGGGAGGGGTTTCCAATCTTGAGGGAAAACCATAGCTTCACGGGGTTGCGTCTGGTTGAGTATGTTGTAGTCAAAGTCTTCAGTGCTAGTTGTCTATCGAGGCGGATCCTTGGTGCATCTTGTCTTGCTGGTCTTCAATTGACGAGATGGGGAAAAGGGGAAAGTAGCATAGAGGAGAGTGCCTAAGGGGGTGGTGTAGTGCAAGTGCATCAAACAAGTGTCTAAAAGGCCAAAACACCCTTATTAAGATAAGGTGGGTGCTTAGTCGCATACTTGTTGCCTGGGGCAAAAGTGCGACTTACACCAAAGCACAAACAAGCAAAAACAAGCAACACACAATCATGGTTCTATCAGACCCATCATACGGACCCGACTTCGCATGGGGAATACACGACTCATCCTACCCTAGGGGTTCTCGGACTCAGTAGTCATGCTTGCTTCGCGTCTCGGAGAGGATTCCGCTTAGTCTTCAGGGTCCTCTTCAGGTGTCCCTATGTCTCTCGTTGTTGTTCGTCGAAACTATCCGGTTTGTGCCCGAAGAGTCCTTGATAATTTCGGGTCTGGTGAGTTGACGATGAAGGTGATTCTTCACAGCTGTTGTTGACAGGGTCTTCTAGTGTCTTCGTAATCATGACAACGCCTTCTTGCCTTCTGAGACGTAGAGGGTTCCAGGTAGGCAATCTTTTATGCAATGTCATTAACAAGGCATGGTAGAGTTCCAACTTGTCGTTCATGTTGATAATAGGATAATCATGACACCTTATTTTTTACTGCACGGCGAAAACAGAAAACAGGATAATCATGATACCTTATTTTATTTGACTAACTAAAACCGAAAATAAAAGGTGGGGGCAGATAGTTGTGCTTACTAGATTCATCAACTTCATACCTCTCAAAAATGATTCATTAATAAGGTTGATCAAGTCTTATTAACAACCACTTCCGATTAGCATGAAACCGAAGAACTTTCGTAAAACACTAAGTTACCTCAATGGGGATGTGCATATCCCCAACAATAAGTATATCATATTTATTTTTGGCAGTAGGTAGAGGTAATTAAAAAGTTCCAATGGTGATGGTTGGAGATTCTTCAATAACATTTATACCATTCAGTTGGAATTGTTTCTTCGGAAAGTGCACCGTGTGCTCATTACCATTGATATGAAAAGTGACTTTGCTATTATTGAAATCAATAACAGCCCCTGCAGTATTCAAAAAGGGTCTACAAAGGATAATTGACATGTTGTCATCCTCGGGCATCTCAAGAATAACAAAGTCTGTTAAGATAGTAACATTTGCAACAACAACAGGCACATCCTCACAAATACCGATAGGTATGGCAGTTGATTTGTTAGCCATTTGCAATGATATCTCGGTAGGTGTGAGTTTATTCAAATCAAGTCTTTTATATAAGAAGAAAGGCATAACACTAACACCGGCTCCCAAATCACACAAAGCAGTTTTGACATAGTTTCTTTTAATGGAGCAAGGTATAGTTGGTATTCCCGGATCTCCAAGTTTTTTAGGTACTCCATCCTTAAAAGAGTAATTAGCAAGCATGGTGGAGATTTCAGATTTCGGTATCTTTCTTTTATTAGTGATGATATCTTTCATATACTTTGCGTAAGGGGCCATCTTCAGGATATCAGTCAAGCGGGTAAGCAAAAAGACTGGCCTAATCATTTCAGCAAAGCGCTCAAATTCTTGATCATCCTTTTTCTTAGATGGCTTAGGTGGAAATGGCATGCGTTTCTGAACCCATGGGTCTCTTTCTTTACCATGTTACCTAGCCACAAAGTCTCTTTTATCGTACCGTTTATTTTTAGGTTGTGGGTTATCAAGATTACCAGCATGCTCTATTTCAACATCATTATCTGGTTCTTTTATTATTGTTAGGTTGAGTATCTTCATGAACATCATCATTATCAGTTTGATTATCGCTAGGTGAATGTTCATTAGCAGACTGAGTTTCAGCATCAGAAATAGAGACATCATTATTATTAGGGGTTTTTGTATTTCAGGTTCACTAGAGGTATGCAAATTCCTATCATTTTTCTTTTTCTTTGTCTTCCTACAAGGACAAGGTGCATCAGTATTAATTCTCTGAGAGTCTTGTTCAATTCTTTTAGGGTAACCTTCAGGATAAAGTGGTTCTTGGGTCATTCTACCTCCTCTAGTTACTACTATAGCAGAAAAATCATTCATATTATTATTCATTTCATCAAGCAATTCTTTTTGAGATTTTGCAAGTTGTTCTAACTGAGTTTGAACCATAGAGGCATGCTTTCCTACACCTCTAACATCATTACTGATTCTAAATAACAAGTCACTCAAGTGAGCAATCATATCAGAACTATATTTCAATTGTTTCAGAACATGTGCATTGAAATGATCTTGCTTCATAATGTAGTTGTCAAACTCATATAAGCATTGACTGGGATGTTTATTGTAAGCGATATCACCTTCATCAAACTTTAATAAAGAATTTACCTTTACCACTTGTGGAGGTGGTGGTGTGTCAAGGCCATGTATTTCTTCAAAGGGTGGCAAATTCTTAACATCCTCAGCTTTAATACCTTTTTCTTTCATAGATTTCTTTGCCTCTTGCATATCTTCGGGACTAAGAAATAAGATACCCCTGTTCTTCGGAGTGGGTTTAAGTGGTGGTTCAGGAAGAGTCCAATCATCATAATTCTTCAATATGTTATTCAATAATTCCTCAGCTTGTTCAACAGTTCATTCCCTCAAAACACAACCAGCACAACTATCTAGGAAGTCCCTAGAAGCATCGGTTAGTCCATTATAGAAGATATCAAGTATTTCATTTTTCTTGAGAGGATGATCAGGCAAAGCATTAAGCAACTGGAGAAGCCTCCCCCAAGCTTATGGGAGACTCTCTTCTTCAATTTGCACAAAGTTAAATATTTCCTATAAGGCGGCTTGTTTCTATGAGCAGGAAAATATTTTTTAGAGAAATAGTAAATCATATCCTGGGGACTACGCACACAACCAAGAATAAGGGTATTGTACCATGTCTTAGCATCACCCTTTAATGAGAACTGCAATAACTTCAGGATATAATAGTAGCGAATCTTCTCATCATAGAAAGAGGGTGTCTATATCATTCATCTTAGTAAGGTGTGCCACTATAGTTTTAGTTTCATAGCCATGGAAAGGATCAGATTCGACCAACGTAATTAACTCTGGGTCGACAGAGAATTCATAATCCTTATCGGTAACAAAGATAGGTGAAGTAGCAAACTTAGGATATCATTTCATTCTAGCATTCAAAGTCTTTTCCTGATACTTGCATAGCAATTTCTTAAGATCCTTTCTATCCTTGCGAGAAAGAATTTCTCTAGTTACCTCCTCATCCATAATATAACCTTCAGGTATCTTAGGCATTTCAAATCGAGGAGAAGTAGGACTAATCGGTGTTTCATAGTCATCATCAGTTTCAGCAATCTCATCAGTTTCAGTAATTTTATTCTCTTTAGCTCTAGCAGTTTGTTTATCAATAAATTCTCCTAGTGGCACATTATCATCAAGCATGGTACTAGCATCATCATAAGCATCATTTATAGCAGAGTTAGCATCATCAATAACTTGCGACATATCAGGATTACTAGCATGTGGTGGTGTTGCAAGCTTACTCATAACAGAAGGTGAATCAAATGCAGAGCTAGATGACAGTTCCTTACCTCCCCTCGTCTTAGAGGAAAAAATCTTAGTCTTTGGATCCTTCAGATTCTTCATAGTGATAAATTGATATAAATCCCAAGTGACTCAACAAATATATCTATGCTCCCCGGCAACGGCGCCAGAAAAAGGTCTTGATAACCCACAAGTATAGGGGATCACAATAGTTTTCGAGGGTAGAGTATTCAAGCCAAATTTATAGATTCGACACAAGGGGAGCCAAAGAGTATTTGAGAGTATTAGCAAGTGAGTTGTTAATTCAACCACACCTGGAGATTAAATATCTGCAACAAAGTGATCAGTAGCACAGTAGTATGAAAGTAGTAGTAACAGTAACAGTAGCAGTAACAATAGTAGCAATACTTTTGTAGCAGTTGGAACAGTAGCAACAGCAGTAGTAAGTTAGCAAGAGCAATAAGTGGAAAACTCGTAGGCACTGTATCGGTGAACTCATTGGATGATATTCATTAGATAACAGTCATAACCTAGGGCGACACAGAACTAGCTCCAGTTCATAAATGTAATGTAGGCATGCATTCCGTAAATAGTCATACGTGCTTATGGAAAAGAACTTGCATGACATCTTTTGTCCTACCCTCCCGTGGCAGCGGGGTCCATAAGGAAACTAAGGGATATTAAGGCCTCCTTTTAATAGAGAACCGGAACAAAGCATTAACACATAGTGAATACATGAACTCCTCAAACTACGGTCATCACCGTGAAGTACCCCAAATATTGTCACTATGGGGTTGACGGATCATAACACGTAGTAGGTGCATATGACTAGGCAAGATCAGATCGAGAACATAGATATAACGATGATAACATAAACGGTTCAGATCTGAAATCATGGCACTCGGGCCCTAGTGACAAGCATTAAGCATATCAAAGTCATAGCAACATCAATCTCAGAACATAGTGGATACTTGGGATCAAGCCCTAACAAAACTAGCTCAATTACATGATGATTCTCATCCAACTCCTCACCGACCAGCAAGCCTACGAAGGAATTACTCACTCCCAGTGGGGAGCATCATGGAATTGGCAATGGAGAAGGTTTGATGATGACGAAGATCGAAGATTCCCCTCTCCGGAGCCCCAAACGGGCTCCAAATCTAGCCTCCCGATGAAGAACAGGAGGTGGCGGCGGCTCCGTATCGTAAAATGCAATGAAACTTTCTCCCTCATTTCTTTCTCCGAAAATAGGAATTTATAGTGCCGGAATTAGGGTCATTGGGGCCACAAGGTGGGCACAACCCACCAAGGCGCGCCTGGGGGGGCTGGCACGCCCTGGTGTATCCTGCCCAGCCAGGGGCCCCACTCTGGTGGTTCTTCGCTCCAGTATTTTTTATTTATTCCAAAATAAATCTCCAAAAAGTTTCGTCCAATTCCGAGAAATTTTATTTCTGCACAAAAAACAACACCATGGTAGTTCTGCTGAAAACAACGTTAGTACGGGTTAGTTTCCTTCAAATCATGCAAATTAGAGTCCAAAACAAGAGTGAGGCGTTTTGGTGCCCAGGCTCATCTGCACCCGTTCAGTAAAAAAAATCAAAACAAATACTAGAAAAATTCAAAAAATTCCAATTTTTTTCGGTATAAGATAATTTCGTGCATGAGGTTCACTCCAATTTTTGTATCATTCGAACATCTGAGAAGCTCTTAGCAAAAAAAAAACAAATCGGGTCAAAGCAGTGCATGAACAGTAAACTTTTTTAGAGACCCCGAATTTGTCTTTTTGCCCAGAGCTGCTCAGATGTTCAAATGATACAAAAATTGGAGCGAACCTCACGCATGGAATTATGTACAACCCAATTTTTTTTTGGAATTTTTGGAATTTTTTAGCATTTGTTTTGATTTTTTTACTCAGCGGGGTTGCAGATGAGCCCGGGCTCAGAAATGGATTTTTGCCAAAACAAGGGCAAAAGTGTGAGGAAAAGTAGATACGATGGAGACGTATCAGGACTGACCGCGTAGCATGCTGCGGACGTCGAGGCAGCCTCGGGGGACATGCTCTCGCATCCCAAGGCTGTGGGGTAGCTCGGGATGGGGGCGGCTACAGTGCGCGCTGCCACTGTAGCTCGCTACAGAGCACGTGTATTGCATGCCAGGGGCGTGCGCACGCGCTCTGGGCGTGTTCTAGCTTGTACAATAGCTGCTGGACGATGCAGGGTTGCTCTAGAAGTCTTAGGGGATAAGGCAAGGTAGAGGTAAAGGAGCTGTTCTAGAATCTGGAGTGGAAAAAGGAGCTATTCTTGGCTGATCAGAAGGGTAAAAATGAGGTTTCACCCCTCCAATCATTGAACAAGGGACAGGGAAAATTACTGGAGGTGCAAGGGGTCTAGGAGGCTCTATGGTAAAAGTTTGAGAGCAAGGAGAATAGTACAAGTGGTGAAAATAGCAACCTTAGGAAATCACCAGAAGGTGTTTGATGCTGTTTTGAGCAAGGTAACTTGATCTACTTGGCACGAGAGTTAACAGGAATGGCAATTAGGACCATATTAACTTTCCCATAAAATCTTTGCTCAAATGGAGAAAGTGGACAATGTAAAAGTTTCAAACCCTAGAAATGGGCAGAAATAGACTTGGATAGATCTACCCTAACTACACTATTCTCCTTGATGCTCCACTTGGTGTGGTGGCATCATTTGGGAATTAGAGCAATTCCACAAGACTTTAGATCAAAAGGAGCCACTTGGAAATGTAGAGTTGCTCAAATTTGGATTTGGACAGAGAGGGTTTTGGGGCATTTTGGTGAACAAAAAATATTAGGGTTGAGATGAACTTGCTAAGATCATTATATATGGCATATGAGACTTGCTAGAATTTTCCTGGATTTATTTGAGAATATTTCTTATAGAAATATTTCAAATGCTTGAAATAGGCAGAAAGGGTTTTCGTGGTTTTTTTCCAATATTTTGAACATGACCATGTGTTGAAACTCTTATATATGGAAAATATATGTCCACTGAGTTTCCCTAAATTTCTCAAATATTTTCAAAGAATTAAAATATTTTTTCCCATAAAAGACCATTTCTGGCCTCAAAAAAACGCATTTAAATAAAATATAAAAATTACCTTAAAAATAATATTTTTGTGGTTTTGGGAAGTCTTATATATAATAGGGTCCAAATAAAATATTTTAGGCAAAATACTTTCCCTAATTTGAGACTTGTAGTTCAAGCCTCAATTCAGGGGGTTTTGAAAACCTAAATCAAATAAATGCTTTTTGGTGAAAATATTATTTTGTAAAAATAATTTTATGTCCTAGACACATGAAATGATCATTGGGAAAGGGCTTGGATCAAGTAGAGGAGTTTTGCGAGCAGGAACATTTTTGTGAATCAAAACACAATCAGGCAAACAAGCAAATAACAAACAATTCAAACATGCATAAGCACACAAAAAGTTTTAATTGGTCCAAATTTTTATAAACTCACAACATAGAAAGTGGTATGAACGCAGGGTGTGACAGGTGCAGATTCACTTCTCATCGGGGACAGGCGAACAAGCTCCCCGCGGGTTGCAATCAGGTCGAGGGTGATCTGATCGAATAGTGCCTCTTCCGCTCTTAGGTAGCACACAAGATGCCGCAACACATGATCTATCTCCTGGTCTCCGCTAGCGACCTAGGTCGATCTACCATAGCCTACACGGCTAGGATAGTATTACAAAGTGTGGCTGTTCACCCTCGGTGACAAGTGCCGGAGTTGAACTACAGCCTTGTAACGCCCAAGATACGATCCTATCCTCATTTTGGCTCGAGGGCCTCGACAGGGATAGAAGCGCATCTCGTCGTTTCGCAAGAATGGATATCATTACAAGTACATGTAAAGAAGAGATGAGTATATGGAATTGGCTTACACTCGCCAAAAGCTAGATCAAGATCACATGAATACAACAACTTATACAATCATCATACAGAAGAGCAGGGTCCACCTATGGACGAAATCAAATGATAAAATGACATCCATCCTTGCTATCCCAGGCTGCCGTCCTGGAACCCATTCTCGATCGAAGAAGAAGAAGAAGAAGAAGAACTCCAAATGAAACAAGCATCGTGCTCACGTCAAAGCATCGAATTACCTGTACCTGCAACTATTGTTGTAGTAAACTGTGAGCCACGGGGACTCAAGAATCTCATTTCCAAGGGTATCAAGACTACCAAAGCTTAATGGGTGAGGTATGTTAAGTGGTGAGGCTGCAGCAAGCACTAAGCATTTATTTGAGTGTCTAACTTACGAGTACAAGAATAGGGGGGATGATCATCGCATAACGGACGTGAACTAGTAATGGTCACTAAGTGATCCTGAACACCCTCTTATGATCAAACATAACCCCACCGTGTTCTCTCTCGGATAAGAAATTCATGAGAAGAGACAGTCACGGTTACGCACACGGTTGGTGTATTTTAATTGAGTTTACTTAAAGTTTTCTATGACCGGATGTTAAACAAATTTCCAAGTTGCCACGTAACCGCGGGCACGACTCTCATGAAAGATTTAACCCTGCAGGGGTGCTCCAACTCATCCATCACAACCTAACCACAAGCTGCATTGGAACTCCTCAACCGGGGGATAACCCGTAGTATTTGCGGAATCCTGATGGAAAATCTCAACCTTGAGATAGCCCGAAGTGTCCTCGAAATCCCGCGCACAAGACGTTCGAGAAAGGTGAGGGAGTCCTGGACTAAGGGGTCCTCGGTCCGCCGGCCTATCTCTCATAGGCCGGCTTGGTGGTCCGCTCTCTGATTATCGCAGGAAGGGCCGGGATATGCGGCGACCCCGTATTTTAGACGGAAACCTCCGAAGGCGCGGCATGCACTCCAAGTCAAGATGAGGGGATTAGCGTCTTTACTTCCGGCTGGAGACTTATCATGTGTAAACCCTAGGTACCCCCGGTGTCTATATAAACTGGGGGGTTTAGATCTTAGAGGGCAGACAAGCTCATCTAGGGTTTTGACTACTTGATCTCGAGGTAGACCGACTCTGTAATCATCATACACATTAATACAAGCAAGTAGAACGTAGGGTCTTAGCTCCATAGGAGGGCCCGAACCTGGGTAAACATCATCTCCTTCGTCCCTTGTTACCCATCGATCCTAAACTCATAGCTTGGGACCCCCTACCCGACATTGGTGCTTTCATTGAGAGTTCCGCTATGGGATCGCAAGGGGAATTAATGGCCCACCTAATCATTAGCGATGAAGTCCGTAACGGGGGCTGCTTCGCCCCCGGACAGGTTTTCGCTTTCGGCAGCATCGTGATGGACGCCGACCCGACCGTCCACCCTGGTCGGATCGGGAGTCTTGCCCCCGATCAAGAGATCAGATTCGGGAACCTAGAGTTCTCTGTTGACTCCCGGGGCGATCTTTCAGTCGCTGGGTTCGCGATCTCATCTGACGAGGCCGAAGTCTTCGAAGCCTTAACTTCGGATCTCCTTCTCGACTACGCCCTCGGGTCTATCCCTGCCGATGATCTGGTTCTTAGTCTAGATCCGGTTACAATACCGGAGGGCCAGGGGTCGGCCCCTGCCGAGCACACTCTTTGTACAGACACATTGGAGGTTAACTCCGAAAGTCCTAGGCAGATCGATCCGGTCGAGCTCTCGACGCTCAACGAGGCGCTGGATCAGATCCTATCAATAAAAATCACAGACGACCCGACCTCGACCCATGCTCAGATCGGTCTGGAGAAGGGTCATTGGGAATTTTTTGACCCACCCACCACCCACTTGGTAGCCACTATCGAAGACTTAACCGATATGCTGGACTACGCCTCCGAGGAGGCAGAAGACATGGATGAAGAGGATGGCACCCCCGCCCCTGTCAACACTAGGTGATGGACCGCCACCTCCACCTACGACGTCTACATGGTAGACACCCCCGATGATAAGGGCGATCGCACACCTAAGAAGAATGGCGATAAATCCGGTGAGGAGCTGTCAAGGCGCTGGAAACAACGCAAGCGATCTAAGGCAAACAAGGGAAGGGAAGCCATTGCAGGCATTAGGGAAAACGACACCCCGGAAGACCTCGTCAACCTTGAAGTCCCCGAATAGCAACTGGAGGACCAGGAAAGGTCCGAAGATCGGCGCAACACCGAGGATCTTAATGATTCCGAGGACGACAACTACCTTTCCCCTTGTCGAGGAGGAGGACAGCCTGGAAGCCGAAGACTTCACCGTCCCCAAAAACCCTGCGGATCAGGAACGGTTAAGGCGGCAGCTTTCAGCAACCGCATGAAGCCTGAAGGCAAAACAACAACAGCTCAAAGCGAATAAGACACCCTCAATGATAGATGAACAAGGGTCTTGGCAGCCGAAGAAGGGTATGGCACCGATCTACCGGACCAACACTAGAGCTACCCATGTCGGCGGCTGCTGCCACAATTTGATGACGAGGTCCTTGAAACACCGTCTCCCAGGCATACTCCATACGACCAGCCGGACCGCCCTCCCCGAGGACGGGACAGGACGGCCGGCGAGGCCGAGTATAGACCTACGGTACCCCGCAGGAGAGGAAAAGAGCCAGCAGGGCCAGAGGACATGTACAACTTACGACAGGACCTGGATTATAGAGCAGGCCACGCAAGATCGATCTACGGATCTTGAGGGTACTCCCCCGCTAGACGGGACGGGTACCAGTCTTGGCTCGACCACAACAATAGAGGTCGGGAACAAAACCGGGCCCGATTTACTGCCGATCGTAGGCATGACATAGCTCGGGTCAGAGGCACTGCCCACCCACTGTGCTTCACAGACGAGGTGATGCAGCATCACTACCCTGAAGGGTTAAAACCCATTAACATAGAGCAATACGACGGGACAACAGACCCAGCCATGTGGATTGAGGACTTTCTCCTCCACATTCATATGGCAAGAGGAGATGATCTCCACGCCATTAAGTATCAGCCCCTAAAACTTAAGGGGCCAGCTCAACACTAGTTAAACAGTCTCCCTGAGAATTCTATCGGGAGCTGGGAAGAGCTCGAGGATGCCTTCCGATCTAACTTCCAGGGCACTTATGTCTGCCCACCGAACTCCTCCGACCTGAGCAATATTGTCCAGAAGGCAGGTGAATCTGCTCGGCAATTCTGGAATCGGTTCCTGACCAAGAAAAACCAGATCGTTGACTGCCCGGACGCCGAGCTAATAGCCTCCTTCAGACATATCCGGGACGAGGGGCTAGCTTGTCATCTCGGCCAGGACAAGCCAAAGACAATGTCCGCCCTTACCTCACTTATGACCCGCTTTTGCGCAGGTGAGGATAACTAGCTAGCTTGACGAGGCCATAACCCCGAAGTCCCCAGCACCTTCGAAGTCCAGGATGAAAACAGGAAACCACGACGTAACAAAAACAAACGCCGGCACAACAATGGCGATGCTGAGGACACGGTCGTTAATGCCGGTTTGCGCTACCCAAAATCCGGACAGCGGAAGAAACCTTCTAAAGGAAATCGAGACGGACCTACCACGCTGGACAAAATCATGGATAGGCCCTACCAGATCCACGACACTCAAGACAAGCCCGCTACCCACACCAACCATAATTCTTGGGTATTCAAACAAGCTGGAAAACTCGCAGCCGAGGAGCAAGGCAAGAGCCCACGCAGCGAGGACGACGACGAGCCCCGTGATCCAAGCAATGGAGGACAAAAGCAGTTCCCTCCAGCGAGAAAAATCTGTGAAAATGATATATGCCACTCACATACCAAAAAAGGAGAGGAAGCGCGCCCTTCGGGAGGTCTATGCCGTAGAGCCCATAGCCCCGAAGTATAACCCATGGTCGGCTTGCCCGATCACCGTTGACCGACGGGACCATCCGACCAGTATCCGTCACGGAGGTTCGGCAGCCCTCGTCCTAGACCCCATTATCGATGGGTATCACTTCACTAGAGTCGTAATGGATGCAGGAAGTAGCCTTAATCTGATTTACTCAGACATGGTGAAAAAGATGGGTATAGATCCGTCAAGGATCAAACCTAGCAACACTACCTTTAAAGGTGAGATCCCAGGCATCGAAGCCCGTTGCTCGGGCACCGTGAATCTGGACGTAGTGTTCGGCTCGCCCGACAACTTCTGCAGCGAAGACTTGATCTTCGACATTGTCCCTTTTCGCAGCGGTTATCACGCCCTACTCGGCCGCACACCATTCACTCGCTTTAACGCCATCCCCCACTACGCGTACCTGAAGCTCAAGATGCCCGGGCCCAGGGGGGTCATTACTATCAACGGCAACACAAAGCGCTCTCTCCGAAATGAGGAACACACAACGGCCCTGGCAGCCGAATCCCAGTACGACAACGATAGGCTGACGCCCAAATCAGCCATAAAGGCACGTCAAGATAGTAAACGAGCTTGGTCTCAACCCGAACTCCCGGAATCATCTTCCGCCTAGCAAAAATAGGGATACGCCCCCCACAGCACAACCCTAGTTCCCGTAAAATATGTGCCAAGAAGGCACAACTTCGCGCTCAAAATACCATGGGCAGCTGTGGGAACCCACTATCAAAGGGAAAGTGTTTGGCTGGACCGAACTACTGCCAACACATGTCTTCGGACAAACCACAGGTACCATCTAGTTCCTTCCAAGCGTAAAGCTCATCCACACTTCGGCGACTTCTCAAGATCCTCTTCCCAAGGTCCGTTCATTGATAGCAATCACCTTTAAAGGAATGCAACCCCCTCGGGAGCAAAGGAGCAGACACGCGACACGGCACATTGAGGACGTCAAGCCACCCATCGAAGACCCCGGGTAAAACCTCTCCTTTGTAAACTTTATTTTTCATTTCAAAATAACTGTAACAGTTGCTTTGGCACTTTGGGTTGTAAGAATTCATCAGAAATAAAGACCATCCTTTACGGCCTCCTCGCTGTATTTTATGTCATATACTCTGTTCTCTACTCACTGATGCCGATAGCAAAGTTGTTCGGTACATATTACGATGCGACCGGCTAATAGACCGGGGGCTTGACTATAAAAATCGCCCCAAGCATCACCCTAGCACTATTGTTTATGTGTTTGGCATCTCGGATGTTGCGTTATATGAATTGGTTCCGAATTATGTCTTGGGTCAATGGTTGGGTTGCCCGGCTCCTCTGCTTGACCTCTTACGTTCCGCTCGTTCGGCTAAAAGGGTAAAGGGAGAACCACTGCGATTGTGCTTCCAGCTCGCCTGGTCAAGTACCTCAGTGGAGAAAGCCGAAAACTAACTATCATAATAAGCGAGAACCGGTCTGCAATCCGAGCATAAGTGTCAAACTAAAAATCGATAGAGGTTATTCCTTGTTATATGAGGGGTTTGTACAATTACAAACCATGTGAAGCTGGTTTCAACCTCGGTGTATCCGAATATCACAAAACACTGGGGGCTTGTCATCAGCCCCCGCAGTCAAGCTCCTACAGCTAAGTGAAAGCACTAAAGCATCATAGTCCGATTGCCTTGTTCCCCTCACACTACCGCCTTCGGGCACCGATACGTCGGCTAAGGGTCACCGTGTGGAGGTAGAAACACCTCGTGTAGCATCTACATGGGGACTGAAGCCAACGACTCGCAACTTTCAGATAAAACGGCCACATAGGAGTCAAAATAATACAAAGCTTAAAGACATGATAAACCATGCAACCACATTATAAAGCGGAACAGTCATCGGATACATGCCAAAACATTCATTCACAAATTATATCATTAGGGCATTGAGCTTCTATCGCCCGAGCACCATCCATCACGGTGGCAAAGTATTTCTCGGCGTGCCTATGCTCCTTCCCAGGCGGTGGAGGCACGGTGGCCATCTCGATCGGCTTGATCTTTGGCCAGTGCACCATGGTCCTTGCAAAGTCCATCCGAGCTCCCTGGATGCACGTAGAACGCTTTAGATCATCAATCCGAGGCGCAGCGTCGCACAGTTTCTGCACCAAGCCAAAGTAGCTGCTCGGCAATGGCTCTGCAGGACACAGCCGGATGCAGAGGTCCCTCATGGCCGGCTCCGCCATCCTGTGCAGCTCCATCAATTGTTTCATCTGCTTGCTCAGGAGGGGAGGATGCTCGGGGGCTTGAAATTGCGCCTAGAACAACCGAGGCTCAACATCCCCATCCCGAGAGGCGAAGTATTTGTTCGCGTCCGCTGCACTCCTCGGAAGGTCCGTAAAGGTGCCTGAGGAACGGCACACCCGGGTGAGCAATGCAAACCTGTTACCACCAAAGGCACATTGTAGTAAGTACGACTTACCATCCGCGATCGCCTTGACTTGGCGGAGTTCTTCTTCAAAGAACCGCCTATCAACTCGCTCCGCTTTGAGCTCGGATTTCAGTGAGGATAGTTCAGTGGCTGTTCCTCATTCTTTTGCTCAAGGGCCTCGCACTTCGTGCTGGCATCCTTGAGCTCCAGCTGCACCTCTACCACCCGGGCCTCATGCTTGTCGCTCACGGCTTTTAATGCCGACAGGTCGGCTGCCGCTCGTTCGGCCGCCGCCTTCTCATCCGCGGCCTCCTGCCTATCCTTTGCCAACTCGGCCTTGAGGTTCTCGACCTCCGCGGCCCCAGCTATGGTAACAATGAGTAAATAACACTGATGGATAAAAATCCGGATATCTCAATCAATGAGGATAGACAAATAGCCCCGAATGACACAATTCGGACTCACCTTGCGTCTCGTCGAATCTCTTGTTCAGGCAATCAAGCTCCTCATCGGAGCTCTTGAGCTTCCGGTTTAGCTCGGCAAACTCCCCTGCGTTGGCGGCCGCCGCCGATGACGAGGCCTAAAAAAAACTTATGTGCATTAAAACTCCCGAGTTGTCGGACTCAGACCCTCTGCTAAGTACTCTCCGGAGCTCTTAGAATAATTTAAGGACAAAGTGTTGGAAATATGCCCTAGAGGCAATAATAAAAGTAGTTATTATTATATTTCCTTGTTCATGATAATCGTTTATTATCCATGCTATAATTGTATTGATTGGAAACTCAATTGCATGTGTGGATACATAGACAATACTGTGTCCCTAGTATACCTCTAGTGGACTAGCTCGTTGATCAAGGATGGTCAAGGTTTCCTAGCCATGGACATGAGATGTCATTTGATAACGGGATCACATCATTAGGAGAATGATGTGATGGACAAGACCCAAATTATGAACGTAGCATATGATCGTGTCAGTTTACGGCTATTGTTTTCTGCATGTCAAGTATCTGTTCCTATGACCATGAGATCATGCAACTCACTGACACCGAAGGAATACCTTATGTGTATCAAACGTCACAACGTAACTGGGTGACTATAAAGTTGCTCTACAGGTATCTCCGAGGGTGTTCGTTGAGTGGGCATGGATCAAGACTGGGATTTGTTACTCCGTGTGACGGAGAGGTATCTTAGGGCCCACTCGGTAATACAACATCACAACAAGCCTTGCAAGAAATGTGACTAAAGTGTTAGCCATGGGATCTTGTATTACGGAACGAGTAAAGAGACTTGCCGGTAACGATATTGAACTAGGTATAGAGATACCGACGATCAAATCTCGGGCAAGTAACATACCGAAGAACAAAGGGAACAACATACGGGATTAACTGAATCCTTGACATAGAGGTTCAACCGATAAATATCTTCGTAGAATATGTAGGAACCAATATGGTCATCCAGGTCCTGCTATTGGTATTGACTGTAGAGGTGTCTCGGTCATGTCTACATAGTTCTCGAACCCGCAGGGTCTGCACACTTAAGGTTCGGTGACGTTTTGGTATAGTTAAGTTATGTATGTTGGTGACCGAAGGTTGTTCGGAGTCCCGGATGAGGTCCTGGAAGTCACGAGGAGCTCCGGAATGGTCCGGAGGTAAAGATTGATATATAGGAAAGTGGTGTTTGTACTCCAAAAAAGTTTCGGGCATTTTCGGTAGTGTACCGGGAGTGACGAATGGGTTCCGGGGTCCACCGAGTGGGCCCACCACACCCCAAGTGGGTCACATGGGCCTGAGGGTGGCCCACCAGCCCCTGGTGGGCTGGGTAGCCGGCCCAAGAAGGCCTATGCGGCTGGACTTGTGGGAAAAGGAAAGTCCAAGTGGAGAAGGGAAGGAGTCCTACTAGGAGTAGGATTGGAGGTGGACTCCTCCACCTCCACCTCCTTCGGCCGACTCCTAGGAGGGTTCCTAGGTCGGCCAGCCCCTCCCCTCCCTCCTTTATATACTAGAGGGGAGAGAGGGCAGCAGCACAAGAAACCCTAGCCACGGTACAACCCTCTCTCCCCGATACATCAAATCCTCTGGTTTTCAGCAGCGCTTAGGCGAAGCCTTGCTGGAATAGTTCCACCACCACCGCTGCCGCGCCGTCGCGCTGCCGGAGAACTCATCTACCTCTCCGCTCCCTCTAGCTGGATCAAGAAGGCGGAGATCATCATCGAGCTGTACGTGTGCTGAACGCGGAGGTGCCGTCCGTTCCGTACTAGATCGTGATTGGATCGCGGGACGCTCGGCGATTTGGATCGCGAAGACGTTCGACTACAACAACCGCGTTTCTTAACGCTTCCCGCTTAGCAATCTACAAGGGTATGTAGATCCACTCTCCCTCTCGTAGATGCTCATCACCATGGATAGATCTTGCGTGTGCGTAGGAAATTTTTTGTTTCCCATGCAACGTTCCCCAACAGTGGTATCAGAGCTAGGCTATGAGTAGATGAGATCACGAGTAGAACACAAAGGAGTTTGTGGGCGTTGATATTCGGATTGCTTCCTCCCTTGGTCTTTTCTTGTTTCGGCTGTATTGTGGGATGAAGCGGCCCGGACCAACATTACTCGTACGCTTACAAGAGACCGGTTCCATCAACTAACATGTAACTTCTTTGCATAAAAATGGCTGGCGGGTGTCTGTTTCTCGCACTTTAGTCGGGTCAGATTTGACAAAGGCGGTCCTTGAGAAGGTTGAAAAGCAATTTTTGTATCACCGTTGTGGTTTTGCATAGGTAAGAATTGTTCTTGCTAGATACCCGTAGCAGCCACGTAAAACTTGCAACAACAATTAGAGGACGTCTAACTTGTTTTTGCAGGGTATGTTGTGATGTGATATGGACAATTACATGATGAGATATATGTGATGTATGAGATGATCATGTATTCTATAGAATATCACGACTTGCATGTCGATGAGTACGGCAACCGGCAGGAGCCATAGGGTTGTCTTTAATTATTTTTTGCCGCTTTGCTTTACTTTATCGCTATGAGTTAGCAATAGTCGTGGAAGCAACAGTCGGCGCGACAACCTCATGGCGACACATTGATGGAGATCAAGATGATGGAGATCATGGTGTCATGCCGGTGACGATGGAGATCATGCCGGTGCTGTGGAGATGGAGATCAAATGCACAAGTTCATGGCCATATCATGTCACTTATGATTTGCATGTGATGTTAATCCTTTATGCATCTTATTTTGCTTAGGACGATGGTAGCATTATAAGGTGATCCCTCACTTAAATTTCAAGACAAATTGTGTTCTCCCCGAGTGTGCACCGTTGCGAAAGTTCGTAGTTTCGAGACACCACATGATGATCGGGTGTGATAGACTCTACGTTCGCATACAATGGGTGCAAGCCAGTGTTGCACATGCGGAACACTCGGGTTGAACTTGACGAGCCTAGCATGTATAGACATGGCCTCGGAACACAAGAGACCGAATTGTCAAACATGAGTCATATAGTAGATATGATCAACATGAAGATGTTCACCATTGAAATCACCTCAATTCACGTGATGATCGGACTTGAGTTGGTGGATTTGGATCATGTGACACTCGAATGACCGGAGGGATGCCAATTTGAGTCGGAGTTTTTAAGTAATATGATTAACTAAACTCATTATCTTCAACAATAGTCTAAGTTGTTTTTGCAAAATTTATGTTGTAGATCATGGCTCACGCAGTAGCACCCCTGAATTTTAATGCGTTCCTAGAGAAAGCTAAGTTGAAAGATGATGGAAGTAACTTTGTGGACTGAGCCCGTAATTTGAGGATTATCCTTACGTCTTCCCAAAAGGGTTATGTCCTTGATGCACCGCTTGGTGATCCACCCGCTCCAGTTGAGTCTCCAGACGTTGTGAACGCCTGGCAGGCTCATTCTGATGATTACTCAATGGTTCAATGTGAAATGTTGTATGGCTTAGAACTAGGACTTCAAAGATGTTTTGAACGTCATGGAGCATATGATATGTTCATGGAGTTGAAGTTTATCTTTCAAAAGAATGCCCGGATCGAGAGGTTTGAGACCTCCGATAAGTTCTATGCCTGCAAGATGGAGGATAATGGGTCTGTCAGTGAACACATACTCAAAATGTCTGGGTATTCCACACGTCTAGATGAATTGGGGATGCCCCTTCCAGCAGAGGCGATCACTGACAGAGTTCTTCAATCATTGCCACCTACCTACAAGAGCTTCGTGTTGAACTATAACATGCATGGGATGAACAAGTCAGTTGCCGAGCTGTTTGTGATGTTGAAAGTCGCTGAGTCTGAGATTTAGAAGGAGCATCAAGTGTTGGTGGTCAATAAAACCACTAGTTTCAAGAAGAATGGCAAGGGTAAGAAGGGTAACTCCAAGAAGAGTGGCAAAGCAGTTGCCCCTCCCGTGAAGAAACCCAAGGCTGGACCCAAGCCAGAAACTGAGTGCTTTCGTTACAAGGGAACTGGTCACTGGAAGCGGAACTGCCCCAAGTATTTGGCTGACAAGAAGGCGGCCAACAACAAACAAGGTATATATGATATACATGTTATTGATGTGTACCTTACCAACTCTCGTTGTAGTGCCTGGGTATTTGATACCGGTGTGGTTGCTCACATTTGCAACTCAAAACAGGAACTGCGGAATAGACGAAGGCTGGCAAAGGACGAAGTGACGATGCATGTGGGAAATGGTTCCAAGGTTGATGTGATCGCCATCGGCAGGCTCGCTCTTCGATTACCATCGGGATTAGTGATGAACCTTAATAATTGTTATTTAGTGCCTGCGTTAAGCATGAACATTATATCTAGATCTTGTTTATTGCGAGACGGTTACTCATTTAAATCAGAGAGAATGGTTGTTCTATTTATATGAGTAATATCTTTTATGGTCATGCACCCAATGTGAGGGGTTTATTCTTATTGAATCTCGATAGTGATGATACACATGTTCATAACATTGATGCCAAACGATGTATAATTGATAATGATAGTACCACTTTCTTGTGGCACTGCCGTTTAGGTCATATTGGTGTAAAACGCATGAAAAAGCTCCATGCTGATGGACTTTTGGAGTCACTTGATTTTGAATCACTTGACACATGTGAGCCATGCCTCGTGGGCAAGATGACTAAGACCCCATTCTCTGGAACAATGGAACGGGCAAGTGACTTGTTGGAAATCATAGATACTGATGTGTGTGGTCCGATGAGCATTGAGGCATGCGGTGGATATCGTTATTTTGTCACCTTCACTGATGACTTAAGTAGATATGGATATATTTACTTAATGAAACACAAGTCTGGAACGTTTGAAAAGTTCAAGCAATTTCAGAGTGAAGTTGAGAATCATCGTAACAAGAAGATTAAATTCCTACGATCTGATCAAGGAGGATAATATCTGAGTTATGAGTTTGGCAGTCACTTAAGACAGTGTGGAATTGTTTAGCAATTGACACCGCCTGGAACACCACAGCGTAATGGTGTGTCCGAACGTCGTAATCGAACCGTGTTGGATATGGTGCGATCTATGATGTCTCTTGCCAATTTGCCACTATCATTTTAGGGTTATGCATTAGAGACAACTACATTCACTTTAAATAGGGCACCATCAAAATCCGTTGAGACGACGCCATATGAACTATGGTTTGGCAAGAAGCCAAAGTTGTCGTTTCTTAAAGTTCGGGGATGTGAGGCTTATGTCAAAAAGCTTCAGCCTGAAAAGCTGGAACCCAAAGCGGAGAAATGCGTCTTCATAGGATACCCAAAAGACACAGTTGGGTATACCTTCTATCTCAGATCCGAAGGCAAAGTGTTTGTCACTAAAAACGAAACATTTCTTGAGAAAGAGTTTCTCTCGAAAGAAATGAGTGGGAGGAAGATAGAACTTGATGAGGTTGTTGAACCTTTACTTCAACCTGAGAGTAGCGCAGGGCAGAAAGATGTTTCTGTGGAGCCTACATCAGTTGAAGAAGAAGTTAATGATGATGATCATGAAGCTTCAGATCAAGTTGCTATCGAACCTCGTAGGTCGACAAGGACGCATACTGCTCCAGAGTGGTACAACAACCCTGTCTTAGAGGTCATGTTGTTCGACAACGATGAGCCTACGAGCTATGGAGAAGCGATGATGGGCTCGGATTTCGAGAAATCATTAGAGGCCATGAAATCCAAGATGGGATCCATGTATGAAAATAAATTATGGGCTTTGGAAGTATTACCTGAAGGGCGTAAGGCCATTCAGAACAAATGGATCTTTAAGAGGAAGATGGACGCGGACGGTAATGTCACCGTCTATAAAGCTCTACTTGTGGCAAAGCATTTTTCACAAGTTCAAGGAGTTGACTACGATGAGACCTTCTCACCCGTAGCGATGCTTATACCGTCAGAATCATGTTAGCAATAGCTGCCTTTTTCAATTATGAAATTTGGCAGATGGATGTCAAAACAGCGTTCCTTAACGGTTTCCTTAAGGAAGAGTTGTATATGATGCAACCAGAAGGTTTTGTCGATCCAGAGAATGCCGACAAAGTTTGCAAACTCCAGCGATCCATTTATGGACTGGTGCAAGCATCTCGGAGTTGGAATCTTCGCTTTGATGTGGTAATCAAAGCGTTCGGGTTTATACAAGTTTAAGGAGAAGCTTGTATTTACAAGAAAGTGAGTGGGAGCTCTATAGCATTTCTAATATTATATGTGGATGACATATTGCTGATTGGAAACAATATAGAAATGTTGGAAAGCGTGAAGGAATATTTGAACAAGAGTTTTTCAATGAAGGACCTAGGAGAAGCTGCTTTCATATTAGGCATCAAGATCTATAGAGATAGATCGAGACGCTTAATAGGACTTTCACAGAGCACATACCTTGACAAAGTTTTGAAGAAGTTCAAAATGGATCAGTCCAAGAAGGGGTTCTTGCCTGTATTGCAAGGTGTGAAGTTGAGTAAGACTCAATGCCTAGTAACTGCTGAAGATAGAGAAAAGATGAGTGTCGTCCCCTATGCTTCAGCCATAGGATCTATCATGTATGCAATGTTGTGCACAAGACGCGATGTCAGCCTTGCCATAAGTATGGTCGGAAGGTTTCAAAGTGATCCAGGAGTGGAACACTGGACGACAGTCAAAAATATCCTGAAGTACCTGAAAAGGACTAAGGACATGTTTCTCGTTTATGGAGGTGATCAAGAGCTCGTCGTAAAGGGTTACGTCGATGCAAGATTTGACACTGATCCGGATGACTCTAAGTCTCAAACCAGATATGTATTTATTCTTAATGGGGGTGCAAGCTGGTGCAGTTCCAAGCAGAGCGTGGTAGCTAATTCTACATGCGAAGCGGAGTACATCGTTGCCTCGGAGGCGGCGAAGGAAGGTGTCTGGATGAAGGAGTTCATGACAGATCTTGGAGTAGTGCCTAGTGCACTAAACCCAATGACTCTGTTCTGGGACAACACTGGTGCCATTGCTCTAGCCAAGGAACCAAGGTTTCACAAGAGGACCAGACACATAAAGCGACATTTCAATTCCATCTGTGATTACATCAAGGAGGACGACATAAGTATTTGCAAAGTACACACGGATCTGAATGTTGCAGATCCTATGACTAAACCTCTTCCAAGGGCTAAACATGAACAACACCATAACTGTATGGGTGTTAGTTTCATTACAATGTAAATCACATAGTGATGTGAGCTAGATTATTGACTCTAGTGCAAGTGGGAGACTGTTGGAAATATGCCCTAGAGGCAATAATAAAAGTAGTTATTATTATATTTCCTTGTTCATGATAATCCTTTATTATCCATGCTATAATTGTATTGATTGGAAACTTAATTGCATGTGTGGATACATAGACAACACTGTGTCCCTAGTATGCCTCTAGTGGACTAGCTCGTTGATCAAAGATGGTCAAGGTTTCCTTGCCATGGACATGAGATGTCATTTGATAACGGGATCAAATCATTAGGAGAATGATGTGATGGACAAGACCCAAACTATCGTAGCATATGATCGTGTTAGTTTATTGCTATTGGTTTCTGCATATCAAGTATTTGTTCCTATGACCATGAGATCAGGCAACTCACTGACACCGGAGGAATACCTTGTGTGTATCAAACGTCACAACAATACTGGGTGACTATAAAGATGCTCTATAGGTATCTCTGAGGGTGTTTGTTGAGTGGGCATGGATCAAGACTGGGATTTGTTACTCCGTGTGACGGAGAGGTATCTCAGGGCCCACTCGGTAATACAACATCACAACAAGCCTTGCAAGCAATGTGACTAAAGTGTTAGCCACGGGATCTTGTATTACGGAACGAGTAAAGAGACTTGCCGGTAATGATATTGAACTAGGTATAGAGATACCGACGATCGAATCTCGGGCAAGTAACATACCGAAGAACAAAGGGAACAGCATACGGGATTAACTGAATCCTTGACATAGAGGTTCAACCGATAAAGATTTTGTAGAATATGTAGGAACCAATATGGGCGTCTAGGTCCCGCTATTGGTTATTGACTGTAGACGTGTCTCGGTCATGTCTACATAGTTCTCGAACCCGCAGGGTCTGCACACTTAAGGTTTGGTGACGTTTCGGTATAGTTGAGTTATGTATGTTGGTGACCGAAGGTTGTTCAGAGTCCCGGATGAGGTCCCGGACATCATGAGGAGCTCCGAAATGGTCCGGAGGTAAAGATTGATATATAGGAAAGTGGTGTTTGAACTCCGGAAAAGTTTTGGGCATTTCCGGCAGTGTACCGGGAGTGACGAATGGGTTTCGGGGGTCCACCAAGTGGGCCCACCACACCCCAAGTGGGTCACATGGGCCTGAGGGTGGCGCACCAGCCCCTGGTGGGCTGGGCGGCCGGCCCAAGAAGGCTTATGCGGCTGGACTTGTGGGAAAGGGAAAGTCCAAGTGGGGAAGGGAAGCAGTCCTACTAGGAGTAGTATTGGAGGTGGACTCCTCCACCTCCACCTCCTTCAGCCGACTCCTAGGAGGGTTCCTAGGTCCGCCAGCCCCTCCCCTCCCTCCTTTATATACTAGAGGGGAGAGAGGGCAGCAGCACAAGAAACCCTAGCCACGGTGCAGCCCTCTCTCCCCGATAGATCAAATCCTCTAGTTCTCAGCAGCGCTTAGGCGAAGCCCTGCTGGAATAGTTCCACCACCACCGCCGCTGCGCCGTCGCGCTGCCGGAGAACTCATCTACCTCTTCGCTCCCTCTTGCTGGATCAAGAAGGCGGAGATCGTCATCGAGCTGTACGTGTGCTAAACGCGGAGGTGCCGTCCGTTCGGTACTAGATCGTGATTGGATCGCGGGACGCTTGGCGATTTGGATCGCGAAGACGTTCGACTACATCAACCACATTTCTTAACGCTTCCCGCTTAGCGATCTACAAGGGTATGTAGATCCACTCTCCCTCTCGTAGATGCTCATCACCATGGATAGATCTTGCGTGTGCGTAGGAATTTTTTTGTTTCCCATGCAACGTTCCCCAACACAAAGGGTGCTTTGAGCATCGTTACTAATATTCGGACATTTGACCCCCGGGTGGGTTTTCAAACGCACCCAGGGCTCGGGGGCTACTACACTCATAAGGATTGCATAAACTTGGCTAATTAACTTTTCCTGGAAAAAGAGTATTACGTGGCTCACCTTGAAGCCCGTCAAGAGACCGTTGAAGGCCTCTTTTAGTCCGCTATCAACGGACTGAATGCCTTGCCACCCAGTCATGGGTGGCACCGGTGGTGACCTACCAACCCCCTCTCCGGTGGGGGATTGGGCTGGTGGCCCCGGAGGCACAGAGCGCTCCGGAGATGTCCTCGGAGGGGACTGGACCGGATTTCGACCCCCCTCTTTAGTTACCAGGAGATGTTCCTCCTCCTGGTCTTCGGCGGCCGAGGTATTAACCTCAGCCATAACATCGTCACCCCCGCCGCCGGTGTTCAGCTCAGAAGGAGCCTGGTGTGATAACACCTCCGCGGCTTCCTTCGACACCTCAGGAGGCGTACGAGGAGATGCAGTCCCACTTTCCGCCAGGTCAGCGGGCAGAAACTCCCCGTATGAGATTTGGTCGGTGGGGAGATCGCGTGGTGGGCTGTAAATTGAAAGACGTTTGCCCAGTTAGCATTAAAAGCTCTATATAAGTGACCCATAGAGTTTTCGGATTCATACCTCTGGGCTGGGGGCTTAACCCTTGGGTTCCTTCAAGGAAGCTTTTCAAAAGCCTCAGACTCCTTATCGGAGTTCGAGTTATCATCGGACAGGACTGCCTTTGTCCGGCATGTCCTCTTCGGGGCGGGAGGAGGTAGGTCCTCCAAGGCGTCCGCTTACGCCGCCCTTTTCCTTGTGAGGGGGGAGCCGCACTCCCCTTCATCCTCGTGCTCTTCCTCGTGAGTGGAAGAGGCATGGGTCTCCTCGTACTTAGTGTCCGGAAGACCCCTTAGACGAAGACCCTCTCGGGCCTCCTTCTTCTCCCCTTTCTTCTTCTTCTCCTTCTTCTCATGCGCCTAATACAGCGCCACGACGAGCATCTCCGTCAGCAGATCCAACCGAGGGTCTTCGGGCTGTAGGGGCGGATAGTCAATTCGCACGACCTTGCTCAGCCACTTCTGTGAAGATGAGGGAGAAGGAGTTCAGCTCTTTGTCAAAAAACAGACCTGGAGAGTTAAAATTTCATCATACCTTGGTAGCAGGGGTTTCAGCGTCAAGATCGGTGTCTTCCTCCTTGGCCGGCTAGCTCTTCTGGGGCTTGAATAGCACTTTCAGCAATTTCTCGTGGGTAGTGTGGAACAATTGACGCACGCTGGCCGGGTCCTCGAGCTGGTAAGCCCACATTGGGGAGGCCCGGTGCTGGCAGGGGAGGAGACGGCGGCGGAGCATGACCTGGATCACATTGACTAGCTCGATTTTGACCTCGATCATCATGTAGATGCGCTTCTGCAGCAATTTTACCTCTGCGGGCGACCCCCAGAAAGGCCTTTCTTGAGCCATGAGGTTAGCCTCGCGGGGGGTCCGGATCTGAACTCGGTAGGTGCCACCCAGTCCGCGCTCCTTGGCTTGGTGATGTAGATCCATTCCTTTTGCCAGATCTTGACCGTGTCGATAAAGGTGCCATCCGACCAGTCGACACGGGGGAGCTTGCTGATTACCGCCCCTCCACAATCCGCATGCGCGCCCGCGACTGTCTTCGGCTTGACATTGAACACTTTGAGCCACAAGCCGAAGTGCGGCTTTACCCGCAGGAAGGCTTCGCAAACGATGATGAACGCCGAGATGTGCATGAAGGAGTTCGGGGGGAGGTCTTGGAAATCTAACCCATAGAAGAACACGAGGCCCCTGACGAAGGGGTGGAGCGAAAAGCCCAGTCCCCGAATGAAATGGGGGACGAACACCACCCTCTCGCCCGGCTTTGGTGTGGGAACCACCTGATTCGCCTCTGGAGTGTGGTGGGCGATGTTGGCGGAGAGGTAGCTGGCACGCTTTAGCTCCCGAATGTCATCGTCGGTGACGGAGGAGGCCTCCCACTTGCCCATGGAGCCTGAACCAGCCATGGCTGAACTCGGAGGGGAGATTGAGGAAGAACTGGATCTGGGCTCTCGGAGCTTGGGAAGATCGAGGAGGCAAAGGGTGCGAATTTGGAGCGTGAATAGGCCTTGGGGGTTTTCTCCCTTTTATGGGGTGCCGTAATATGAAGAGCCTCCCTTTTACTGCGCCACAGGACTCACCACTTCCCGAAACAATCGTGCCGTTTTGCGCTCGTAGGATAATCTAGGGCACTGATCATATCCCGTAAGAAACGGGACACGATCTACACGTCGGTAAGACGTGCCAATGGAGAAATGGCCTCGAACCGCGAATCGAGTTTTTGTAACCGGCTTAGCGGTCAAGATAGGCCATGACCCTTCGTCAGAAAGGTTGTCAGGATATACTATTCAAACTTTGACGTTTGGCCTTCGAGGTTAAGCGACTTATGGCGTCTGGATAACTACATGTCATCGGCCTCCGGACTAAAGCCAGCCGATTATAAAGGGGGAAAATAACTCACCCCGCAAGCCGGAGACACTGATCATGCGAAGCTGCTAAATGTCATGACCCCTGGCATTGGGGGCTAGTTCGGGGGCTACTGAGGGAGTCCTGGACTAAGGGGTCCTCGGGCCGCCGGACTATCTCTCATAGGCCGGCTTGGTGGGCTGCTCTCTGATTATTGAAGGAAGGGCCAGGATATGCGGCGACCCCGTATTCTAGACGGAAACCTCCGAAGGCGCGGCGTGCACTCCAAGTCAAGATGAGGGGATTAGCGTCTTTACTTCCGGCTGGAAACTTATCATGTGTAAAGCCTAGGTACCCCCGGTGTCTATATAAACCGGGGGGTTTAGATTGTAGACGGCAGACAAGCTCATCTAGGGTTTTGACTACTGGATCTCGAGGTAGATTGACTCTGTAATCTTCATACACATTAATACAACCAAGCAGGACGTAGGGTTTTACCTCCATAGGAGGGCCCGAACCTGGGTAAACATTGTCTCCTTCGTCCCTTGTTACCCAACGATCCTAAATTCACAGCTCGGGACCCCCTACCCAAGATCCGCCGGTTTTGACACCGACAAAAGGTAAAACAAATCCAGCAAGGCCGCCCGACATGCCAACAATCCCGATAGGAGCCGCGTATCTCATTCTCTGGGCACAATCGGATGAGCGCAGCGTATAGTGGCCTGATAGAAATCACCCGAGGTGCCCTAGGTTGGCCCCGCACACGACTCTATTTAGGACCAGCACCATCAGCACTGGCCCTCCCTGTATTATGTTGAATTAACTCCTTGGGTTCATGACGCCCTATGCTTTAGAAACGGTGTTCAGTATTATTATGTTGGGCAAATATAGTACAAATGTTGGGCCTTGCCCGAAGAGTTATATCCCAAAACGAAAATCAAGGGGGTCCCCATAACAACCCCGAGCTTGTTAGGAGCGGTCAATATGGAACATAACACCGGTGCACAAGTAACTAGGGCGGCAAAAGTTGAACAAAACACCAAGCAAAAGGCCAAGCCTTCCACCTTTTACCAAGTATATATGTGCATTAAATTAAATAGCAATAATATTGTGATATCTCAAAAACATCCATGTTTGGACATGGAAACAATTGCACCTGCAACTAGCAACGCTATAAGAAGGGCGGAGCAAGCGGTAACATAGCCAAACAATGGTTTGCTGGGATGTGGAGGGTTAGAGGCTTATCTTGGTATTTTGGGACGCTTGACATACAAGTTGTAGGTAGCGAGACATAGCGATAGAAACCAGACAACTAGCATGGCAATGATAGTAGTGGTATCTAGGGAAATGGTCATCTGGCCTGAGATCCCGCTTGGAAAAAGAATGAGTCCTTGAAGAAGACGATCCAATGTAGTCGAACGAATCCTCACACACCGAATGCTTTCGGGACTCTATCGAGAAGAAACAATCCGAAATAAACAATCAACACATGACAAACACCACAATATATGCATGACATGATGCGCAAACAACATGATGCAAGTCCGGTTTAGTTATGCAAAACATGGCAAAGCACAACAACCAATTACTACACATTAAGTGAAGTTCAATATGCAACAGGTTGCATATTGACAAAACTCCACATTCGAATCATTTAGTTCACTCTCGTTTATTTACATGGCAAGTTTAAATGTTGTTAACTTGGCAAGAGGTGAAGCATAAATAAACTAGGCACTTAGTCAAGTTTAAATGAAGTCGGAAACAACGTATAGCATTTTCGAAACGGCCCCATATGCAAATTAGGAATTTGGTCCAGATCTGTCCTAAAAATATTTTATATTTATTAAACATGGAAATAAAATGCACAATGCGATTCTACATGTCATTCTAAGCGATCTACATATATAGATCATTTAAAACGGAGATACGCCCTAAAAGATATGACCAACAAAAGATGAATATGTCATGAATGCAAAATGCATGCAATCAACAACCATAAAGATGTCAAATCATGGATGCAACAAGATATTATGAAACTACATGAGATTCTAAGCAAGTTCCATGTGGAACATGTTCCAAACGGGGTAACGGTTCAACACCAGCAAGCAGCACAAGTTATAGACATAATCTTCCCAAAACAGTGACATGGCATTTTGCACACATGAAAACAATAAGCTACACGATTCTAAAATGCACAAACAAGACATGGGGATGTAGCCTACATGATGAACAATAATTCATATCATCACAACAAATTGAGTAGAAGCATGGATCACCAGGAAATAAGCTCACAAGACTGCAATAAAATATAACAGATTAGGACTTAGTGAAAATCATAGTTTTTAACAGAGCAGTTTTATCACGGAGGCATATTGGCAGCAGCAAAACTATATGCTACAGGTCATATATTGGTATGAAACTTAACAACATGGTACAGGACATGATGCACTATAATTCATTCCATTATGGCAACATCAAATTATGCATAGACTCATGGCAAACATCAGCACAACATGGCATTATGAAATAATCAGATTCTCAGACTTAGTGAAAATTAGAGTAGACAACAGCAGCAATTCTTAACAGATTGACATCTTCGACAGCAGAACTAATTAGATGCAAAACCTCTACATGAGAAAAAATGGCACAACATGGTAGAGCATAACATGCTTAGCAAAAGATTCCATGCTGGCAACAACAAAAGAGTCCTAGAACTCTGGCGAATCACATGGCAACACGACATCAAAATAACAGTTCCAGACTTAGAATTATTTAGACCCCTCAAAACAACAACATATTTTAATGGCAAGATAGCAACAAGAGAATAACACCTAAACATGGATTTCTGTAGCAACCAAAATACCAGGGCCTAGCACATATGTCCAAGGGCATATCTCATGTTTGCAACTATTCCAAAATATGCATGGATTAATTCCCAAAATAAACAAAAGGGCATCATAGCAAAATGACATGCACACAATTTGCTCAACAGACAAAACTAAATGCACAGATAAATTCTATGGATTTTCTACCCCAAAATCATATATAATATGTGGGTTTTTACTATAAAACAAATGACACAACATTTATGCGAGATTAGGACATAAACCGTTATAGCAAGTCATTTATGCAAATTAAATGCAAACATCACATCAAGCATTTTTTATCATGCATGAAAATGCGATATAATTAATCGACACATTTTACATATATGGTTTGATTAATTCGGATGCACGCTTAAATATTTATGCGCATTGCAAATCATGACAATTATGCAAATTAACAGAAAATGGCATGTTAAACATTTTAAATATGGATGAAAGTGGCATATTATGAATCTACACAAAATTCTAGTCATTTTACATATTTAATACATTTTAATCCGATGCACGGTTGTTTAATTGTGCGGAATGCAAACTAATGGCATTTCTACTATTATGAAATGTTGTGATTAAATGGGAAATTCGTCCTGCAAAAAAAAAACCATAATATGGGCTGAATCTGCAGCTAATGGGCCAACACTGGGTCTGGGCGAACATGGCAAAATGGCGCACGGGCAAGGTATAAGGCAGGTGCACTCACCTTGGGCCCGAAGGAGATGGGCCGAGATGAGGGAAGCTGGGACGGGGGCACGAGCGGGTGCCGGTCAATGCACAGGAGCACCCTGCTCCTCCAGATCCGATCAGAGCGAAGCCACAGCATCGGCGGGCCCTACGGTGAGGCGGGCAAGGGGCGGCGACAGGGAGGCCAAGTACGAGGAGATCCGGCCGGCGGGGCAACGGATCCAGCCGGCACCGGCGACTGGTGGCGGCGGCGAGCCCATAGCCGACGGGATCCCAAGCGACAGCGAGCTCGAGGCCATGGCAGCCGAGCGGCAGGGCTTGCAGGGAGGTGAGGCGATGCGCCGGCAAGGGTTCCAGTGGCGGTGCTCCGGCTAGGTCGCTCGCCGGCGGCGAGGCGGCGGGCCGATGAGGGGCTAGGCAGAGGCGGCTCAGGAGCATGGGAGGAGTTGGCCGCGGGGAGGCTCGGGCGCCTGCTTGGGCACGGCGGCAGGCGTGCCGGGCCCGGTGGGCCATGGCAGGGGGGCAGGACAGGGGCACGTGGCAGCCCCTGGCTGGCTGCAAGCGGCGGCGTGATGGGATCTGGCAGTGCGAGGTGGTGGCTGCGGGCTCGCCAGCATGGAATTTGAGGAGGAGAGAGGAGAAGCCAGATTTGGAAGGGCCTAGCCTTCCTTATATAGGCAGGGTTTGGGTTTGAGGAGGTTTGAGGACGTTTTCGAGCTGTTCGATCTTGATCGGACGGTCCAGAAGCGGAGGGGGGCTTGGTGGGCAGATGGCTCTATAGGTGGGCTTGTGTAGGTGGTGTTGGTTGAGATGAGAGAGAGAATGCGGCCCGACAACGAAGTTTTTATAAACCGAAACATCCGATAATAAACCAATAACAATGTCACTACGGTTGACCGTTGGGGTATCAAACGACCTACAATTGCGACGAAATTTGGCAGGCGGTCTACCTGCAATAAAACAAGACCGCTCGCCAAGTTTTGACCCATTCCAAGAATGTTTTATACACACTTTTAAAAGCAATATATTTGCAGTGTCACGGGTGTGTGTGTGTGTGTGTGCGATTGGACTCGAAACGGTCAACGGGGAGAACCGACAACTACTAACGGATGCAAGTTTATAAAACTGACAGCAACGGAGTGCTGATGCAATGCGGATAATGCGAATGATGCGATGATAAATGCGACAACCAAACGAATCACACGATGACAATGGAATAAAAGGGGAATCTTCTGGAGCATCGGTCTTGGGTTGTTACAACTCTCCTCCACTAACAAGAGATCTCGACCCGAGATCTTAGAATGAGAAGGGGAAGAGGAAGAAGAAAGGAAGAGGTAAAACTTAGTTGCTTATTTGACAAACGAATGAAACCAACAAAACTTCGAGGTTGAAAAGAGATGAAGAATAACATGAGGAACAAGCAAGAATTCACAAGAAATTTGGGCAGCACATCAATAGACAAGAGAGGCAAAACTTGAGAACATGGCACAACACTCTGGTTACATGGACAAGCAAGGGGAGATCATGATCTTAACAACATGAGATGATGGTTCAAAGAGAGCACATCACAAAGCCTCCGGAACAAAAGACTAGAAGCTAGACCGATGGAAGGAAAAGAACGAAGAAGAAAATGACAACTTCTAGCACAATTTAATTTGAAAAGAATCTTGCAAGAAGAGATTGAACGGAGTTGTTGGAACATCAACAACGAAAAGAATAGCTTGTTGTGGGCTTATGGAAAACATCTCACAATAATGAGGTGACAACCCGCCACAAACGGAAACAATTTATTGGTTGGGAACAATAATATATGCAAAACTTGTTTTGCCAAGAGGATATATTAAGAACTTGGATCATTGAAAAGCGCCATGAAAGCAACAATCCTTACGAAATGCTTTAGGTGAAAACCAATCCAAGATAACTCCAAGGAAGAAATGATGGTTTTAAGTATCTCATTCTTGAAAAATTCTCTTCGAAACTCTTCATGAATCAAGAATGCTATAACGCCATCTCAAAAGATAAGGGGAAATGGATTGCACTTCGAAATGCAAGACAAGAATACTTGAGGTACTGCCACAAGAATCTTGAAGAACACTTCAAGAATGAATTAATCCTTGAAGAACTACCATGAAGAACCTTTGGAAGAACTCCGTAATAAAAGGATGGTAGAAAATAATTGAAGATTGCAAAAAGAACAAGATTGAGGACTTGCCATGATTTAGATGAACCTTCGCAATGAGATACTCGAGAAAACTTGGAACTCCGAAAAGAAATATGAGAAATTAGAATCAAGATTTATATATGATGAACAACTCCAGAAGAAGGATTGAGAACACCTTGATAAAACAAGAATAAGAATTATGTTATGCTTATCCTTCATCAAGTTAAATTGACGACAAGCGGATTTAGCATACCACTTATTCTTCTTGAGAATGATAAAAGAGAGATAGTGCACACCTGAAGAAGTCTTGAACGAGAACATCGGTAAGAATTTGGAATGGAATGAGGATACTATGAATGAATGCAATACATGAGAACGAAGAGATCACGATTCACCTAACAGAAAACTTGAACAAGACACCGGAATATTTGAGATATGAATGGAGAGACAACAATTGAGAAGAATTTGAGAATGAAAGCTGAAGGCTGAGAACGAAGAAATCTTCTAAAATGATGGCCTTCGGAAGATCGAGGAATGTAAACAACTCTCAAATGCTCCAGATAGATATGAAAGGAATTACTCATGATCGAAAACAATTGAAAGGATAGCAACAAGCTGAAACCCTGAATCTTCCAGAGACTGGACAAGAATTTAAGAGAAACACTCCTACGGTCTACAACATAGAGAATGATGGCGCGAAACACCACCAAGAATTACTGAGACACTCCGGAACAATGAATAAGGAAAGGTTAAGCCAATGATGAAATTACTTCGAATCAATTTTGGACAAGGAATATGACCGATGGAATTCTTTCTTATGTCATATTTGAAAAGAATTTGAGATCTCCAGAAAAGATTAGGAGAGCCAGGTAAGATCCTAGGAAAAAGTTGTGGGTTATGGCCTACTTAAAAGAAAAACACCTTTGAAAGGATTGATTAGGAAGAGAGATTGCACCGTCACAAACGAAAACTTGATAAGGTTAAGAGCCTCGAAATACTTTGAAAGGATTGAATGAAAACACGAATCTTCTGAGATATCTTCAACACTCCGGGTAGAATAGAGAGAGATGAACAAGCAAGAGAGGCTTGGATAAGTACATCCAACATGGGAGAGCATCTAGCGAATGAAAATGATATGATGAGCACCGAAAGCTTGAATTGAATCCACCAGAAAAGAAAACAAAGATGAGGACTAAGAAATGATGAACTTGAGCACTTGAGCATCTTCACAATGAATCACCGGATACATCACAGAAGAGAAGATAGCGGAAGCATCACATGAATAGAAAAGGCACTTGAATGAGAAGTTAGATGTTGAAGAAAAAGGACGGGAGGGTGGGGAAAACAAAGAAAAACATGGGACAGTTGAAAAAGAACTCCGGAAAGAAATATGAGGATAAATCTTTCAAATATTGGGGAGGAATGAATTATCTTGATGAGAAACACACCGGTTATGAAAGATATGAAATCACCGCTTGACATCGAAGCAACTCGAATTACCATACTCCAACAAAACAAAATATGGGGCTTGAGGATTAAGCCAGAAACAAATACATAACCCATTTGTATTTGCTGGAAGGATAATCCTAGGTAACTACTTGAATTCCCACCCGAGAACTTCCGAAATCTTTGGTTATGCAATCGGGTCCACTGATACAAGGAGTAAAATCCATCACTCAACTCCTAGCAGTAATACTACTCTCTTGTGTATCACATCCGCAACACATAACCAGTGGCCTTGGGAATTTTTCTACCTTAGACCCTCGTAATCACAACGATACTAAATATGGCAGTACATGTGATCCCGCTCCCCAGTACTGGGTGCCGCCGCACTTTTCGCACCACAAATAGTATTGAAGCAATTTCGAACATACGCGTCCTGAGATACTAAGGAAATTGAACGATATGTGTCAAGAACCCCTAGGAGATCAACTCCCCAGGTCCAATCCATACGTACGGGAGCCACCAAGAACAGATTTCCAGTCACATCGACATCATAGAAGTTCCAAAATACCCGCGTGATCCTAACAAAATTTGAGTGAGAAGAGGAGTAGAATAAAAATTCCTACATCAGGATTCCTCACCAGAGCATAGTGGAGGAGTAAAAAGAATCCTACTCTCCGATATATAACTAGACTCAAAATAGTTTCACTAGACTCGACTTGGCCAAGTTCGAACAATCAAGGTGGCTCCTAGGTCGATACTGCTCTGATACCAACTTGTAACGCCCAAGATGCGATCCAATCCTCATTTTGGCTCGAGGGCCTCGATAGGGATAGAAGCGCATCTCGTCGTTTTGCCAGAATGGATATCATTACAAGTACATGCAAAGAAGATATGAGTATATGGAATTGTCTTACACTCGCCACAAGCTAGATCAAGATCACCTCAATACAACAACATAGACAATCATCATACAGAAGAGCAGGGTCCGACTACGGACGAAATCAAATGATAAAATGATATCCATCCTTGCTATCCGAGGCTACCGTTCTGGAACCCATCCTAGATCGATGAAGAAGAAGAACTCCAAATGAAACAAGCATCGCGCTCACATCAAAGCATCAAATTACCCGTACCTGCAACTCTTGTTGTAGTAAACTGTGAGCCACAGAGACTCAGCAATCTCATTTCCAAGGGTATCAAGACTAGCGAAGCTTAATGGGTGAGGTATGGTTAAGTGGTGAGGCTGCAACAAGCACTAAGCATTTATTTGAGTGTCTAACTTACGAGTCCAAGAATAGAGGGGATGATCATTGCATAACGGACATGAACTAGTAATGATCACAAAGTGATCCTGAACACCTACTTACCATCAAACATAACCCCACCGTGTCTCTCTCCGATAAGAAATTCAAGAGAAGAGACAGTCACAGTTACACACACGTTTGGTGTATTTTAATTGAGTTTACTTTAAGTTTTGTATGACCGGATGTCAAACAAATATCCAAGTTGACACAAAACTGCGGGCACGGCTCTCATGAAAGATTTAACCCTGAAGGGGTGCTCCAACTCATCCATCACAAACTAACCACAAGCTGCGTTTGAACTCCTCAATCGCGCGATAACCCATAGTATTTACGGAATCCCGATGGAAAATCTCAACCTCGAGATAGCCCGAAGTGTCCTCAAAATCCCGCGCACAAGACGTTCGAGAAAGGTAAAACAAATCCAGCAAGGCCGCCAGACGTGCCGACAATCCTGATATGAGCCGCGTATCTCGTTCTCAGGGCACAACCGGATGAACGCAGCGTACAGCGGCCTGATAGAAATCACCCGAGTTGCCCCGGGTTGGATCCATACACCACTCTGTTTAGGACCAGCACCATCAGCACTGGCCGTCCCTGTATTATGTTGAATTAACTCCTCGGGCTCATGCCGCCCTATGCTTTAGTAACGGTGTTCAGTATTATTATGTTGGGCAAATATGGTACCAATGTTGGGCCTTGCCAGAAGAGTTTTATCCCAGAATGAAAATCAAGGGGGTCCCCATACCAACCCCGAGCATGTTAGGAGCACTCAATATGGAACATAACACCGGTGCACAAGTAACTAGGGCGGCAAAAGTTGAACAAAAGACCAAGCAAAATGCCAAGCCTTCCAACTTTTACCAAGTATATATGTGCATTAAATTAAATAGCGATAATATTGTGATATCTCAAAAAAATCCATGTTGGCACATGGAAACAATTGCACCTGCAACTAGCAACGCTATAAGAAGGGCTGAGCAAGCGGTAACATAGCCAAACAATGGTTTGCTAGGATGTGGTGGGTTAGAGGCTTATCATGGTATTTTGGGAGGCTTGACATACATGTGGTAGGTAGCGAGACATAGCGATAGAAATGAGACAACTAGCATGGCAATGATAGTAGTGGTATCCACGGAAATGGTCATCTTGCCTGAGATCCCTCTTGGAAGAAGAACGAGTCATTGAAGAAGACGATCCAACGTAGTCGAACGAATCCTCACACACCGAACGCTTTCGGGACTCTATCGAGAAGAAGAAATCCGAAACAAACAATCAACACATGATAAACACCACAACATATGCATGACATGATGCGCAAACAACATGATGCAAGCCCGGTTTAGTTATGCAAGACATGGCAAAGCACAACAACCAATTACTACACATTAAGTGAAGTTCAATATGCAACGGGTTGCATATTCACGAAACTCCACGTTCAAATCATTTAGTTCACTCTCGTTTATTTACATGGAAATTTTAAATGTTGTTAACATGGCAAGAGGCGAAGCATAAATAAACTAGAAATTTAGGCAAGTTTAAATGAAGCCAGAAACAATGTATAGCATTTCTGAAACGGCCCCATATGCAAATTATGAATTTGGTCCAGATCTGTCCTAAAAATATTTTATATTTATTAAAGAGGGAAATAAAATTCACAATACGATTCTACATGTCATTCTAAGTGATCCACATATATAGATCATTTAAAACGGAGCTACGGCCTAAAAGATATGACCAACACAAGATGAATATGTCATGAATGCAAAATGCATGCAATCAACAACCATAAACATGTCAAATCTTGGATGCAACAAGATATTATGAAACTACATGAGATTCTAAACAAGTTTCATGTGGAACATGCTCAAAACGGAGTAACGGTTCAACACCAGCAAGCAACACAAGTTATAGACATAATCTGCTCAAAACAGCGACATGGCATTTTGCACACATGAAAACAATAAGGTACATGATTCTAAAATGCACAAACAAGACATGGGGCTGTAGCCTACATGATGCACAACAATTCATATCATCATAGCAAATTTAGTAGAAGCATGGATCACTAGGAAATAAGCTCACAAGGTGGCAATAAAATATAACAGATTAGGACTTCGTGAAAATCACAGTTTTTAACACAGCAGTTTTATGACGGAGGCATATTGGCAGTAGCAAAACTATAAGGTACAGGTCATATATTGGTATGAAACTTAACAGCATGGTAGAGGACATGATGAACTATAATTCATTCCATTATGGCAACATCAAATTATGCATAGAGTCATGGCAAACATCAGCACAACATGGCATTCTGAAATAACCAGATTCTCAGACTTAGTGAAAATTAGTGTAGACAAGAGCAGCAGTTCTTAACAGATTGACATCTTTAACAGCAGAACTAATTAGATGCAAAACCTCTACATGAGAACAAATGGCACAACATGGCAGAGCATAACATGCTTAGCAAAAGACTCCATGGTGGCAACAACAAAAGAGTCCTAGAACTCTAGCAAATCACATGGCAACATGACAACAAAATAATAGTTCCAGACTTAGAATTATTTAGACCCCTCAAAACATCAACATGTTTTAATGCCAAGATAGCAACAAGAGAATAGCACCTAAACATGGATTTCTATAGCAACCAAAATACCAGGGCCTAGCACAAATGTCCAAGGGCATATCTCATGTTTGAACCTATTCGAAAATATGCATGGATTAATTCACACAAAATAAACAAAAGGGCATCATAGCAAAATTACATGCACACAATTTGCTCAACATGCAAAACTAAATGCACAGTTAAATTCTATGGATTTTTCTACACCAAAATCATATATAATATGTGGGTTTTTACTATAAAACAAATGATACAACATTTATGCGAGATTATGACATAAACCGTTATAGCAAGTCATTTATGCTAATTTAATGCAAACATCACATCAAACATTTTTATCATGCATGAAAATGCGATATAATTAATCTACACATTTTACATATATGGTTTGATTAATTCGGATGCACGCTTAAATATTTATGCGCATTGCAAATCATGACAATTATGCAAATTAATAGAAAATGGTACATTAAACATTTTAAATATGGACGAAAGTGGCATATTATGAATCTACACAAAATTCTAGTCATTTTACATATTTAATTTGTTTTAATCCGATGCACGGTTGTTTAATTGTGAGCAATGCAAATTAATGGCATTTCTATAAGTATGCAATGTTGTGGTTAAATGGGAAATTCGTCCTGCGAAACAAAACCATTATATGGGCCGAATCTGCACCTAACGGGCCAACACAGGATCTGGGCGAACATGGCAAAACGGCGCACGGGCGAGGCATAGGTCTGGCGCGCTCACCTTGGGCCTGAAGGAGATGGGCCAAGACGAGGGAAGCTGGGCCAGGCCCATGAGCAGGCGCCGGTCAACACACAGGAGGGCCCTGCTCCTCCCGATCCGATCGGGGTGAAGCCACGGCGGCGACGTGCCCTGCGGTGCCGGCTACGAGGCGGGCAAGGGGCTGCGACGGGGAGGCCGGGGACGAGGAGATCCGACCGGCGGGGCAACGGATCCGGCCGGCACCGGCGACCGGCGGCGGCAATGACCCCGTGGCCGATGGGACCCCGAGCGGCAGCGAGCTCAAGGCCATGGCGGTCGAGCGGCAGGGCTTGCAGGGAGGCGAAGCGATGCGCAGGCGAGGGGTCCAGCGGCGGCGCTCCATCTAGGGCGCTCGCTGGCGGTGGGCCGGCGAGGGGTGAGGCAGAGGCGGCACGGGAGCACGGGAGGAGTTGGCCATGGGGAGACTCGGTTGCCTGCTCGGGCACGGCGGCGGGCGCGCCGGGCCGGGCGGACCGTGCCTGGGCCCTGCGGGCCGTGGCGGGGGGTGGCAGGACAGGGGCACGTGGCAGCCCCTGACTGGCTGTAAGCGGCAGCGCGGTGGGATTTGGCGGTGCGAGGTGGTGGCTGCGGGTTGGCCAGCACGGAATTTGAGGAGGAGAGAGGAGGATCCAGATTTGGAAGGGCCTAGCCTTCCTTATATAGGCAGGGTTAGGGTTTGAGGGGGTTTGAGGACGTTTTCGGGCCGTTCGATCTCGATAGGACGGTCTGGAAGCGGAATGGGGGCTAGGTGGGCTGATGGCTATGTAGGTGGGCTTGTGTAGGTGGTGTTGGTTGAGATGAGAGAGGGAATGCGGCCCGACAACGAAGTTTTTATAAACCGAAACATCCGGTAATAAACCGATGATGATGCCGCTATGGTTGACCGTTGGGGTATGAAATGACCTCCGATTGCGACGAAATTTGACAGGCGGTCTACCTGCAATAAAACAAGACCGCTCGCCAAGTTTCGACCCATTCCAAAAATAGTTTATACACACTTTTAAAAACAATATATTTGTAGTGTCGCGGGCGCGTGTGTGTGCGATTGGACTCGAAATGGTCGACGGGGAGAACCGACAACTACTAACGGATGCAAGTTTATAAAACTAACGACAACGGAGTGCCGATGCAATGCGGATGATGCGAATGATGCGATGATGAATGCGACAACCAAACGAATCACACAATGACAATGGAATAAAAGGGGAATCTTCTGGAGCGTCGGTCTCGGGCTGTTACAAGCCTGCCGGGCTGCTATCTGGATGGCTTGTGGCTCCTCAGAGGTTGTCTCCTAGTGACTCGGTAGGGGCGCTCTGGCGTGATACCCCTGCCATAGATGTGCACCGTGGCCTCAAAGTGAGGGATGGCATAACTTGTGTGCTCCTCGTACACAACGTATTCTGGGGGTTCTTCTATGGCAAAGGCACGACGGGTGAGAGTGGCAAGGACAACTACAAAGTCTACAAGCTCAGATGCGGTGGTCTCGTTGTGCACGACGGGGCGAACATGCATCTTGGTGGTTTGGGAATTAATTGTTGTGGTGTGCTGAGTTGAGGCAAACATTTCCTTGATAGGCTAGTGGAGTCTTCCATCGCATACTTGTGGATGGGACAATTCAGGTGTCGACCATGGGCGCATGACCGATGGGCTAGCCTGATAGGTTGGGCACCGACTGCATAAATGTGTCAGTTGCTCACTGTTTAGGCTATCAGAGAGGATAGGCTTGACTATGGATAGGAAAACATATGGATGGTGCAGAAACCTAGGGACATCGACCATGCTAAGATAGGATTAGCCAATGGTCAGCTTGGCTCTGATATAAAGGTTGTCAGGGCTGGTTTTTCGGGACATAGAGTCCTAGCAAATGACCCTTGTGCCATCACCATCCCGAGGATAACTTTTTGTTGGTTGACACTTCCCTGATAAAGAATTCCAAGCAATTTGAAGAATTTGAGTACAAGACCATGAAGGTACATGGAGTACAAGAAATATTTCTAGTGGCTGGTGACGTAAGCGTCTCGTGGATCTCCAACGTCTATGGGACTCCATTCCCATAGGAATAGCTGTCCTGGACAACTCATATCTCTCTTGGCTGCTATCTTCGATGCCTAGGTTGCAGGGTTGCCGTCATAGTGCTCCTCTCCAAATAGGTGATCTGGCCAAGACAATAGCCAGGGACAAGCTAGTGATTACTTTTGAATGTAGTCGCAAACATCAATAATAGAGATATAAGAAAGCAGGTGAATTGCATGCATTAAAATTGTAATGATATTCAATATGCCATAAGGTTAATGCATGAATGCAATTACACAAATAATTTTTCCGTACATACAATAAAGTCTAGATAAGCATAAGTAATTCATGTTGTTAATAAAATATAAAGACGGGTTTCAGGAGGTAGAACCGTCCTAAACGAACCCACCAGAAAATATTAACAGGTTGCCAAAATCGGGTGTCTGAAGCGACGTCACATAAAGGGCTTATACGAAAATAACAACAGGTGTGCCACAGTCGGGCGTCTGAAGCGACAACGCATAAAGGGCTTATAGGGAAACTACTAATATGAGTTACCACAGTCGGGTCTCTGAAGCGACACTGCATAAAAGGCTTATATGGACAATAATAATATGAGTTGCCACAGTTGGGAAGCGATGCCACATAAAGGGCTTATATCAAAAATAAGAACATGAGTATCCAGGAGGTAGAACCTTCCCAGGGATACTCAACAATTCATATAAGAGTAAAGGTTAGTCCATAACACTATTGATAATAATAATCATCCGTCATAATCCATGATCAATATCCTGGTTTTATTAATTCCTCTGAAGACCGACACTAAGACCGACACTTGACCCTTCCCAGACTATAGTCCTTACTGCCGACACAACTATTCGAATAGATTTTATACTCTGTGAAGGTTGTACTCTTTGTTGGAAATATGCCCAAGAGACAATAATAAATTGGTTATTATCATATTTCCTTGTTCATGATAATCGTTTATTATCCATGCTATAATTGTATTGATTGGAAACTCAAATACATGTGTGGGTACATAGACAACACTGTGTCCCTAGTAAGCCTCTAGTTAACTAGCTCGTTGATCAAAAGATGGTGAAGGTTTCCTAGCCATGGACATGAGATGTCATTTGATAACGGAATCACATCATTAGGAGAATGATGTGATGGACAAGACCCAAACTATAAACGTAGCATATGATCGTGTCAGTTTATTGCTATTGTTTTCTGCATGTCAAGTATCTGTTCCTATGACCATGAGATCATGCAACTCACTGACACCGGAGGAATACCTTGTGTGTATCAAACGTCGCAACGTAACTGGGTGACTATAAAGGTGCTCTACAGGTATCTCCGAGGGTGTCTGTTGGGTTGGCATGGATCAAGACTGGGATTTGTTACTCCGTGTGACGGAGAGGTATCTCAGGGCCCACTCGGTAATACAACATCACAATGAGCCTTGCAAGCAATGTGACTAAAGTGTTAGCCACGAGATCTTGTATTACGGAACGAGTAAAGAGACTTGCCGGTAACGAGATTGAACTAGGTATAGAGATACCGACGATCGAATCTCGGGCAAGTAACATACCGAAGAACAAAGGGAATAGCATACGGGATTAATTGAATCCTTGACATAGAGGTTCGACCGATATAGATCTTCATAGAATATGTAGGAACCAATATGGGCATCCAGGTTCCGCTATTGGTTATTGGCCGTAGAGGTGTCTCGGTCATGTCTACATAGTTCTCGAACCCGCAGGGTCTGCACACTTAAGGTTCGGTGACGTTTCGGTAGAATTGAGTTATGTATGATTGGTGACCGAAGGTTGTTCGGAGTCCCGGATGAGATCCCGGACATCACGAGGAGCTCCGGAATGGTCCGGAGGTAAAGATTGATATATAGGAAGTCCCGTTTTGGCCACCGGAAAAGTTTCGGGTATTTCCGGTAGTGTACCGGGAGTACCGGAGGGCCATCGGGAGGGGCCACCCACGCCGGGAGGCCACATGGGCCTGAAGGGGGTTGCACCAGCCCTTAGTGGGCTGGGCAAACCAGCCCTACAAGGCCCATGCGGCTAGGAATAAGTGGGAAAGGAAAAACCCCAAAGAAAAGGGAAGGGAGACCAAATATGGAAGGTGTCCTATTTGGACTAGGATTGAAGTGGAGGAGTCCACCTCCTCCACCTCCAAATTTCGGCCATCCCTTGAGGGTTTGAGGCTGCCTCCTCCCCTCCCTCCCTCCTATATATACTAGAGGATTTAGAGGAGAAAAATAACCCTAATTGCCACGTGCTCCCTCTACTTCATCTAGATCGGTTTCTCCTCTAGTCTAGTTTCAGCGGTGCTTAGGCGAAGCCCTGCCGGAATTTTTCCACCACCATAGCCAACGCGCCGTCGCGCCGCCAGAGAACTCTTCTACCTCTCCGCTCTCTCTCTTGCTGGATCAAGGAGGCGGAGATCGTCATCGAGCTGTACGTGTGCTGAACGCGGAGGTGCCGTCCGTTCGGCGCTAGATCGGAAGGACCGTGATCAGGATCGCGAGACGATTCATGATTTGATCGCGGGACGGATCGTGATGGGATCGTGGGACGGATCGAGATTGGATCGCGAGATGGATCGTGATGAGATCGCGGGACACTCGGTGATTTGGATCGCGAAGACGTTCGACTACATCAACCGCGTTTCTTAACGCATCCGCTTAGCGATCTACAAGGGTATGTAGATTCACTCTCCCTCTCGTAGATGCTCATCACCATGGATAGATCTTGTGTGTGCGTAGGAAAATTTTTGTTTCCCATGCAACGTTCCCCAACACTCTTTACCCACGAGTAACTGATTTCTTTAGTCAACCCGAGACGTTGACTATTTCCGATTACGACCTTTGAGTCGAAAACACACCTGACCCGCACACACCAGCTTAACTTTCTGATGCTTGGAATCACCCAAGGCAACCGTTAAGTAAAACTATAAGTGGGGAGACTCCAGCTTCGATTAGCATGGGATCATAATATTTATAATATGATCAAACAGGGGCGCTACCCCCTCGGCCCAACCGGAACACCCATGCCCCCGAACCAAGTGACATGCCTACGAGTGATCAATGGTATCTTTCACTATGGCCTCTCTGTATGGTGTGTGCAAGGAAAGGTGTCGTCACCAAACCGTACCCTACCTTTGCTAGGGATAAGTGGTAGCACGAATCACGTATGGGGGTTACTGGAACAAGACTCGATCTACGGTCGACTCAGGAGGTTTTAGTGTCCCTGCAATGGTGGGCACAACATAATTTCCGAATGGTATCCAACAGAGTCATTACCCATCATGCCCCGACATGCCTTCACTGATCATTCTCATCACAACGAGATATCAGTTTCGCCATCATGCTTTAACCTTGACAAAACATTCCTCTGGAATTTGTCAGAACAAGTGTGGGCATGTGTGGCCTGAGGTTATAACCACTTTGACATATATCTCATGTTAATTGAAAATAATCCCTATGAAGAGTCCATGCATGAATAATTTTCAGATGAAAAGTTTTGTTTCAATTTAACATGGCCATGGTTTATTTATCCTAGCAAACAAACAACCAACTTGTATCTTATTAAGTGTTCAAGATTCTTGCCTTCAGCATACAGAAGGGTTGGGTGCACTCCAAGTGTTTTGAAAAAAATTCTTCCCTCCATTTTCATACTTTTAAATAATGAAATCAACACATAATTCTAAAAGAGTACATAAAAGTTTTTTTGAAAATTTTCAAATAAATACTAAAATAAACTAGATGAAATTTGAGGAATGTGGGAAAAAGAATCAAATCATTTAGTGTTGTGGTTTAAAAACTAGGGCCACTCAAACTTTTGTCAATTTTCTGTTTTTAATAAAAACTATAAAAGAAAACGGTTCGGAAGGAAATATGCTTTCTTCGAAATGATAGCGTACTTACTGATGTACGCTTTCTAGTGAGGAAAGTGCACCAGATAGGATGCGCCACTCGGGAAAACCTGCTGGCTAATCGATAGGTGGGTCCCACCTGTCGGGTTTATCTCGCTACTACAAAATGGTCCAAAGACGATATAGCAATCAGAGACCCTTTGATGAAACTGTGTGCGATGACCACATCGCAAACGGTATAGTTAGAGCTCTGTCGCTAATGACGCGAACTATGTGCGATGACGGTCCCATCAAATACGATCCCAAAAAAAGTTGCGTGTGCAATCTATGGCAAAAAGTTCACCCAGATAAATTGTTTGCCATTATACAATATAACGCAAACGGTTAGAAAAATGCAAGTGTGTGCGATGTACGGCATACAGTTCACCCTGACAAACTGTTTGCGCTGATCCAACAGAACACAAGCGATTGTGCAGATGATCACGTGTGCGATAGATGGCACACAGGTCAGTCGGATGAACTGTTTGTGATGAGATAAGATAACATAAATGGTTACATTGATCAAGATGTGTGTGATAGACAGCATACATTCCACTGGGCTGAATAGTGTGCGATAAGAAAAAATAACAAAAATGGTTGCTCAGATCAAGATGTGTGTGATAGACAGCATACATGCCACTGGAATGAACTGTGTGCGATAAGCAAAAAATAACACAAAAGGTTGCTCAGATCAAGATGTGTGTGATGTACAACATACACAGGCCATTCGGATGTGTTGTGGGCAAACGGTTCCGGATAAAGAACTATCAGGGACTGATGAAATCATCACCGAGGGATATGGTTGTTTATTCTGCATGCGACGTGATTTGCTCAATCTGCCCACAAACATCTATGCTTCCGTTTAGAACAACATGATTGCAGAACCAAATTAAACATCCAAATACATAAGTGACTACACACATAACATTGGCACACCTCAATGAACAATTACACACATAACAACATGATTGCCATAACCTAATTAAGCATCCAAATACATAAGTGACTACACACATAACATTGGCGCACACACCTCAATAAACTATTACATGCATAATAAACTTATCCCTCTAAAACTACAAATATTTCGGCATAGAGGGAGTATGAGCAACGATCATCAAATCCTCTACTTCCTGTGACGCTTGCTACCACCGCTATTCTTGTGGCTCGATCCCGTGTCGTCTTCAGGTAGGAGGCACTTCCTCATGTCAACGATCCGCCTGAACATCTCGTAGCATGTGTACGCTTGCTTTTGCCATGGTCTGGAGGTGATATTCATCTAGTTTCTTCACCCAGCCCCTGTGCCAGACAGGCTTGTTCTTGTCGCACTCGGCCTTCATGTCTGTGTAGTAGGGGTCGATGATGGTCTCGGCCAGGTCAACATGGGAGTCCATGTTCTTCTTGCTGCCCCAGACCTTGTAGTGGCTGCGGATGTCGACAAGCTTCTGGCAGGCCAAGCTCGAAGTCTTGAGCACCTTTAGATCATCGGTGGTGTTTACCATAGCAAACCTGTACTTGGAGCTATTGACAAACCTGGTGAAATGCTCGCAAGGCACTGCGGCCAGGCAGTAGTGGTAGAGGAGGACGTGATGGCCGATGCACAACTGGGTGACGGCAACCTTGTGATCATGCCCAGCATGACCACCGGTGTAAGCGAGGTCGAAGCCGACCACTTTGTACTTGTCATCCGCATCAAGCAACCGCTTCATAGTGCCGATGGAGTCCTCCACCATGCCCGGGTCATTGGTGTACACCATTGGGAGGTCCGTCTTCCTCATGTGGGTCTCCACATGATGCTCGTTATACTCCATTGGAGCGCCGTTGGACATCCTCTTTGTATGCATCGTCGAGGAAGAGGATCGCGCACCCACCCCCGTCAACACCGGGCGATGGACCGCCACCTCCACCTATGACGTCTACATGGTGGATACGCCAGCCGGTAACGGCGAGCGCACACCAGCTAACAATGGCGATGACTCAGGTGAGGCGCCGTCAAGACGCCGGAAACCGCGTAAGCGGTCAAAGACAAAAAAAGGAAGGGAAGCTATTGCCGGCAATGGGGAAAACGATACCCCGGAAGACCTCGACGATCCCGATATCCCCGAGTATCCGTTGGAGTACCAGGAAAGGCCGGAGGACCAGCGCGACCCCGAAAATCCGAACGACTCTGAGGAGGACAACTACCTCCCCCCTGTAGAGGAGGAGGATAGCTCGGAAGACGAGGACCTCATCATCCCTGAAACCATTGAAGATCAGGAACGGTTTAGGCAACAGATTTTAGCCATTGCCCGAAGCCTAAAGGCAAAAGAGCGGCAGCTCAAGGCCGAACAAGATACCCAGATTGACAGACGGACAAGGGTTCTTCAGCCGAGGAAGAACACAGCGCCGGTCTATGGGACCAACCTAAGAGTTACCCCCGCCGGCGGTTGCTGCCACAATTCGACGATGAGCTCCCCAATACGCCGTCCCCCAAGCACACTCCATATGACCAGCCGGACCGCCCTCCCCGAGGACGAGATAGGACGGTTGGCGAGGCCGGTTATAGGACGGCGATACCCCGCAGAAGGGGAAAAGATCCAATGGAGCCTGAGGATAGGTATGACCTACGACGCGACCTGGATGATAGAACAGGACGCACGAGATCCATCTATGGATCTAGAGGGTACTCCCCTGGTAGAAGGGACGAGTACCGGCCCTGGCTCGACTGAACCAACAGAGTTTAGGACCAAAACCGGGCCAGAATAGATGCCGACTCCCGGCGTGCTATAGCCCGGGTCAGAGGCGCTGCCCACCCACTCTGCTTCACTAACGAGGTGATGCAGCATCAGTTCCCGGAAGGGTTTAAACACGTGAACATTGAGCAATACGACGGAACAACTGACCCAGTAGTGTGGATCGAGGATTTCCTCCTCCACATTCACATGGCACGAGGAGACGACCTCCACGCCATCAAGTACCTACCCCTTAAACTTAAGGGGACAGCTCGGCACTGGTTAAACAGTCTCCCCGAAAACTCTATCGGGAGCTGGGAGGACCTCGAGGATGCATTCCGATCTAACTTCCAGGGTACCTATGTACGGCCCCCGGACTCCTCCGACCTAAGCAATGTCGTGCAAAAGACAGGAGAGTCTGCTCGACAATTCTGGAATCGCTTCTTGATCAAGAAAAACCAGATCGTCGATTGCCAGGATGCCGAAGTTATAGCCTATTTCAGGCACAATATTCGGGACAAGTGGCTGGCTCGCCAGCTCGGTCAGGATAAACCTCGGACCATGTCCGCCCTTACATCACTCATGACCCGCTTTTGCACGGGCGAGGATAACTGGCTAGCGAGGCGAAGCCACAACCCCGAAGACCCCGGCACTTCCGAAGTCTGAGATGGAAACGGGAAACCACGATGGAACAAAAACAAATGCCGGCACAGCACTAGCGATGCCGATGACACGACCGTTAACGCCGGTTTCCGCAACCCAAGATCCGGGCAGCGGAAGAAGCCTCCTAAAGGCAACCGCGACGGACCCACCCCGCTGGACAAGATCATGGAGAGGCCTTGCCAGATCCATGGCACTCCGGACAAGCCCGCCAACCACACCAACCGTAACTGTTGGGTGTTCAAACAGGCCGGCAAACTCGCCGCCGAGGAGCAGGGCAAAGGCCCACGCAGCAAGGACGACGAGGAACCCCGCGGTCCAAGCAATGGAGGTCAGAAGCGATTGCCTCCAGAAGTAAAAACTGTGAACATGATATACGCCAATCATATACCGAAAAAGGAGAGGAAGCGCGCCCTTCGAGAGGTCTATGCCGTAGAGACTATAGCCCCGAAGTTTAACCCATGGTCGGCCTACCCAATCACCTTTGATCGACAAGATCACCCGACCAGTATCCGTCATGGAGGTTCAACGGCCCTCGTCTTAGACCCCATTATCGATGGGTATCAACGCACTAAAGTCCTAATGGACGGAGGAAGTAGCCTCAATCTGATCTACTCAGATACGGTGAAAAAGATGGGTATAGATCCATCAAGGATCAAACCCAGCAACACTACCTTTAAAGGAGTGATCCCGGGCGTCGAGGCCCGGTGCACGGGCTTTGTGAGCCTGGAAGTGGTGTTCGGCTCGCCCGATAACTTCCGCAGCGAGGACTTGATCTTCAACATCGTACCTTTCCACAGCAGCTACCACGCCCTGTTGGGCCGTACAGCATTCGCTTGCTTTAACGCCGTCCCACTCTACGCATACCTCAAGCTCAAGATGCCGGGGCCCAAGGGGGTCATCACCGTCAACGGCAACACAGAGCGTTCCCTCCGAACTGAGGAACATGTATTGGCCCTGGCGGCCGAATTCCACTACGAGGACGGTCGGCAAACACCTAAATCTGCCATAAAGGCTCGTAAGGTCGACAAACGAGTTCGGTTTCAATCCGGACTCCCTGATTCCTCTTCTCCCCAGAAAGAGGGACACACCCCCCATTGCACAGCCCTAACGATCGCCAAATACAAGCCAAGCATGCACAACTTTGCACTCAAGATTCCATGGGCAGCAATGGGGAACAACCATTAAAGGGTAAGTGTTCGGCCGGACCAAACCATTAGTACACGTCCTCGGACAAAACACAGGTAATATCAAGGACCTGCTAAAAGCGTCAAGCTCATCCACACTTCAGTGACTCTCAAGACCTTCTTCCCAAGGTCCGCTCGGCGACAGCATCACCCTTAAAGGGATGCAACCCCCACAGAGGAATATGAACGGACAGGCGACAGGACACATCGAGGACGTCATGTCACCAATCGAAGACCCCTGGTACAACCTCCCTCTGTAAATTTTATATTTCATCTTCAAAAACCTGTAAACAGTTGCTTCGGCAATCCAAGTTATAAGAATTATTGAGCAAGTACAATACCATCATATATGGCCACTTTGTTGTCTTTTATACATCCTCTGTTCTTCCCTTGATAACGCTTCTTGCGAAAACCGTTCGATATATATTATGATGCAACCGGCTAATAGACCGGAGGCTTGAAAAAAAATCGCCTTGAACATCACCCCAGCACAACTGGTCGTATGTTCGGCGTCTTGGATTTTGCTTTATATGCATCGGATCCGAACTATGTCTTGGGTCAATAGTTGGGTTGCCCGGCTCCTGTGATTGCCCCCTTACGTTACGCTCGTTCGGCTAAAGGGGCAAAGGGAGAACCACTGCAATTGTGTTTCCAGTTCACCTGGTCAAGCACCTCAGGGGAGAAAGCCGAAAACTGACTGTCATAGTAAGTGAGAACCGGTCTGCAAATCCGAGCATAAGTGTCATACTAAAAGATCGATAGAGGTTATTTCGTGTTATACGATGGGTTTCGCTCTTGTACAAACCATGTGATGCTGGCTTCGGCCCCTAATATCACACTGGCGGCTGGTTATCGCCCCCCGCATTTTTTTCTATGCTCCTACGGCTAAGTAAAAGCGATAAAGCATCATAGTCCGATTGCCTTGTCCCCCCCCGCACTACCGCCTTCAGGCACCGATACCTCGGCTAAGGGTCATAGTGCGGATATAGAGACACCCCGTGTAGTATCTATGTGGGGGCTAAAGCCGACGACTCACAACTTTCAGATAAACTGGCCACACAGGAGTCAAAATAAAAATCAAATACTTATAAGACATGATAAACCATGCATCACTAGTTATAAAGCGTTAAAAGTCTTCGGACATATTACAATGTGCTCATTCATACAAAATGTCCTTGGAGCATTGAGCCTCTATTGCCCGAACACCCTCCATCACTGCGGGGAAGTATCGCTCGGGGCACCTATACTCCTTTCCAGGAGGCGGAGGTGCGGTAGCCATCTCGGCTGGCTTGAGCTTCGGCCAATGCACCATGGTCTTCGCAACGGCCATCCGCGCGCCCTCGATGCACGTAGAACGCTTCAGCACATCGACCCGAGGCGCAGCTTCGCATTGTTTCTGCACTAAGCCGAAGTAGCTGCTCGGCAACGGCTCATCGGGCCACAGACGGATGCAGAGGTCCTTCATGGCTGGCTCCGCCACTCTGTGCATCTCCATCAGTTGCTTCATTTGCTCGATGAGGAGAGGAGAGCGCTCGGTGGACTCAAACTGCGCCCAGAATAGCCAGGCCTCATCATCCTCCACCCGCGAAGCATGAAGCTTGTTCGTGTCCGCTGCACTCTTCTGGAGATCCGCACAGACGCCTAAGGAATGCCACACCTGGGTGAGCATAGCAAACTTGCTACCACAAAAGGCGCATTGTAGTGAATACGGCTTACCATCGATGACAGCCTTGACGTGGGGAAGTTCCTCTTCAAAGGACCGCCTATCCACCCGCTCCTTTTGGAGCTTGGATTTTAGTGCGGCTAGCTCAGCGGCTTGCTATTTGCCTTTCTGCTCAAGGGCCTCACACTTTGTGTCGGCATCCTTGAGCTCTTGCTGCACCTCTTCCACCCGGGCCTCATGCTTGGCACTCGCAGCCTTCAAAGTGGAAAGCGTGGCCGCTACTTGTTCGACGGTCGCCTTCTCCTCTGTGGCCTTTTGCTTCATGTTCTGGAGCTCGGCCTTGAGTTTTTCAACCTCCGTAGCTGAAGCTGTAGAAGCAATAACTAACTAATTACACTGGCTTACCAGTGCGGATCATTACCAATATATAGCTCGGATATTAGAATTCGGCTTACCTTGTGCCTCGTCGAACCTCTTGTTCAGGCTATCAAGCTACTCTTCGGAGATCTTGAGCTTCTGATTTAGCTCGGTCAGCTCAGCGGCATCAATGGCCACCGCCGATGACGAGGCCTACAAAGAACAAAAAATATGCATCCAGTTATGTACATTCCAACCTCCGAACTGTCAAGGATATGACTCTCTGCTTGGTCCTCTTAAGGGCTCTTAGAACATGGCAGGACTACATGGTGCCTTGTGCATCATTGTTCATTCCTTATTGTTTGACCCCCGAATGCGCTTTTGCAAACCCATCTGGGGCTCGGGGGCTACTACATATATAAAGATAGCACAAACTTAAAATTAAAGTTGTTCGGGAAAAAGGTATTACATGACTCACCTTGAAGCCCGCCAAGACACCATTGAAGGCCTCTTTCAGTCTGTTATCAACAGACTGAATTCCTTGTAAAACCGCACCCATAAGAGTGCGGTGATCCTCGGAGATGGAGGCGCTTGCTAGCACCTCCTCCATAACCGGCCACCCAGCCGTTGGTGGCATCGGTGGTGATCGGACAGTCCGATCTATGACCGGGGACTGAGCCGGTATGTCCGATGGCACAGCGTGCTCTGGAGACGTCCTCGGAGGGGACTGGGCATCTCTTCGCCCTTCCCCTTTTGCGGCCAGGGGAGTATTCTCCCCCTGGTCCTCAGTAGCCTGGGAAATTTCTTCTTCTTGGCCTTCGGCGGCCGCGGCGTCAGCCTCGGCCATGGTGTGGTCGACCCTGCTGCCCGTGTTCGGCTCCAACGGAGCCTGGCTGGATGACACCTCCGTGGCATCCTTCGCGACCCCTGGAGGTGTGGGGTGCGATGCGGTCCCACTCTCCGCCAGCTCGGCGTGTGGGGACTCCCTGTCTGATATTTGGTTGGTGGGGAGAACGCGCGGTGGGCTGCAAGTCATAAGACGCGCTTGTGTTTAAAGCATTGAAAAACCTTGCATGAATAACCCGGGAGTCTTCGGATTCATACCTTCGAGCAGGGGGCTTGACCCTTAAGCTCCTTCGGGGAACCCTCTCAAATTCCTCGGATTCTGCGTCAGAATCCAAGCTGTCATCGGGCAAGATCAACCTCGCCCGGCGTGCCCTCTTCAGGGCAGGAGGAGTTGCGTCCTCCGCGGCCTCCGATGATGCCGCCCTCTTCCTTTGGAGGGGGGAAACGCCTTCCCCTCCGTCTTCATGCTCCTCCTCGTGACTCAAGGAGAAATGGGTTTCCTCGGATGCAGCGTCCGGCTAGTCCTTGATGCGGAGACCCTCTCTGGCCTTCTTCTTCTTCTCTTTCTTCTCGGGCGCCGAGTACGGCGCCACAACAAGCATCGCCGCCAACAACTCTGACCTGGGGTCTTCGGGTTGTGGAGCCAGGTAGTTAACCCTCGCGGCTTTGCTCAGACACTTCTGCGAAAGTAAGGGAGAAGGTGTTCAGGCTTTTTGCCAAAGAAACAGAATCAATGGATTGAAATTATACCATACCTTGGTAGGGGGGTTATTGGTGCTTAGGCCCGAATCCTCTTCTGTGGCTGGCCAGCTTTTCTGAGGCTTGAACAAAGCCTTCCACAGCTTCTCGGGGGTGGTGCGGAAGAATTGGCACATGGTAGGCTCGTCATCAGGCCGGTAAGCCCACATGGGGGATGCCTGGCGCTGGCAAGGAAGAACATGGCGGTGGAGCATAACCTGGACTACGTTAACCAGCTCCACCTTGGCTTCAATCACCGAGGTGATGTGCTTCTGCAGCAGCTTAACCTCAGCATCCGACCCCAAGTCGAGGCCCTTCCTGAGCCACAAGGTTAATATCGTGGGGGGTCCAGATCTGAATTCGGCAGGTGCCGCCCAGTTCTCGTCCCTTGGCTCGGTGATGTAGAACCACTCCTTCTGCCAGATTTTGATCGTGTCGATGAAGGTGCCGGATGGCCACTCGATGTAGGGGAGCTTGCTGATTACCGCCTCTCCGCAGTCCATGTGCTCGCTTGCCATGGTCTTTGGCTTGACGTTGAAGACCTTGAGCCACAGGCCGAAGTGCGATTCGACCCGCAGAAAGGCTTCGTAGACGATGATGAATGATGATATGTGATTGAAGGAGTTCGGCGGAAGGTCATGGAAGTCCAGCCCATAGAAAAACATGAGACCCCTGACAAAGGGGTGGAGCGGAAAGCTCAGTCCCCGGATGAAGTGGGAGACGAACACCACTGTCTCGCCTGCCTTGGGGGTGGGAATCACCTAGTTCTTCTCCGGGGCGCGGTGGAAGACGTTGGCGGGGAGGTAACCGGTCTGCTTTAGGTCCTGGATATCCTGGTCAGTGATCGTGGAGGCCTCTCACTTGCCATTGGAGCCCGAACCCGACATGGCTAAGCTCGGAGGAGAGGGCGAGGAAGAACTGGATCTGGGCTCTCGAAGCTTGGGGAGATTGAGGGGGTGGAGGATGCGAATGGGAAGCGTGAATAGGCCTTGGGGTTTTTTCCCTTTTTATGAGACGTGCCGCCGACTAGCCTCCCTTATCGCGCCGCAAATCCCTTCGCTTCCCAAGACATGTGTGCCATTATGCGCACATGAAAGTTAATCATATCCCGTGTGAAACGGAGCACAATCTGTGCATTGATAACTCGTGTCACTGTAAAAATGGCCTCATAACTGGTTCAGCGGTCGTGGTAGGCCACGACCCTTCGTCAGAGGGGGGTGTCATAAAATACTGTTTACAGTTTGACGAGTGGCCTTCGGGGCTAAGAAATTCATGGTATTTGGTCAATTATATGATCGGATGAAGTACGTGTCATCGGAAGCTGAACTAGTCTCAGCCGATCATTGAAAGGGAAGAAGAACTCACCTCGCAAGCCGAAGACTTTGATCATATGAAGTAGCTGGAGTTGAGACTCTTCACGTTGGGGGCTAGTTCGGGGGCTACTGAGGGAGTCCCGGACTAGCGGGTCCTCGGGCCGCTGGCCCATCTCTTAGTAGGCCGGCTCGAGGGGCCGTTCTCTGGCTATCACAGGAAAGGCCGGTTACATCAAGACTCCATGTTCCAGAAGGAAGCCCCGAAGGCACGTCGTGCACTCCAAGTCAAGATGAGGAAATCGACATTTCCATCCCCGGCAGGAGGCCCATCATGTGTAAACCCTAGGCACCCCCCGGTGTATATATAAGCCGGGTGGGTTTTGGAATGGAGGACACGGAAACTCATCTAGGGTTTTAGCTAGTCGATCTCAAGGTAGATCAACTCTGTAACCTTCATACCATCAATATAATCAAGTAGGATGTAGGGTTTTACCTCCATAGGAGGGCCCGAACCTGGGTAAACATCGTCTCCTTCGTCCATTTGTTACCATCGATCCTAGTCTCACAGCTCGGGACCCCCTACCCGAGATCCGCCAATTTTGACACCGACAACCAGGAGCAAGGAAGATGACCTCCTTCGGTCATTTTGGCTGCTGAGGGAGCTCAGGGAGGGAGAGGGGAGTGTGGTCATCATCTGAGCAAGCCCGGGGCTGCTTTAATTGGCATGGCAATGGCGGTTCGCGAGGGAGTTGTGTGGTCTGATTCGGCAGTGGCCATTAATTGAGGAGGAGTACGCGGCGAGTTAGGCAGAGGATGTTGCATGGTTGGCGCTGATGCGGATAACTCCCGGTGAGCTGGAGGGCTCGGGGAAGCGCAAGGAGTCCTTGACGGTGCCGGCCACAACAGACCGAAGCGATGGACATTACTATGGTTAGGGGACGTGGCAGGAGTCGGTGTGGTCGGCGCTAATGGACGGAACGGGTCGGTGGATCTTGTGTGTGATGCGTCGACCAGAGGAGGACCAAAACGAGGGGAGAAGGGGCAGTTGTGGGACACGGTGGCTTGGTGCCAACGTGTGCAAAATACTCGCTCTGCTCACGCTCCAGGCATGCACAACACGTGCTTGAAAAATGCCAGGGCGACATGGGGAGCTCCTCTGATCATGGCCCTTGGCAGGGTGACCACACTTGGTTTACGATGAGTGGTGGACACGTTGGTATGACAATATGAGCAAGTCACAAATGTAGCTTAGGAAGATCCATGTTTTCTACCATGTCTACACGGTGCTCAACAGAATGATAGGGCCACCTAGGAAATTTTGTTGATGACCAAAATTTCCAGGATGATGTCTCTTTATATGGTATAAATGATGGTGTGGTTGGTTTGAGGAAATATGAAACTTTCTAGTGCAAGTTTTGCAAAACTTTACATTTGACACCAAAATTTAGAGAGTTGTTGGGTGGTCATAAAAGATGGCATTGAGGTTGATCTACTAGACTTAAGGGTTTGGTTGGAAGGACTCTAGCATGGAAATTTTTCAGGAATTATAGAGCTAAGAAAAATGGGATTTCAGTGCAAATGTTCAAACTGGACCAGAAATGAAAATTGGATGATGTGCTCAAAATTTCCAAATGACCATGATGGCTTTTTGCATAAAAGTGATCTGTAGGCATCACCTGACCTCTCCTCATTTTTTTGGAATTTTAAATAAATTATTTTAAAATAGTTGTAGTGCAATAGAGGCATTTTGGGGACTGAAAGTGCTATTAAAATAATTTAATTGGGCAAGTTTTATTATCAAAATATTTCCTACTGAATTTGAAAAAATGAAATGAAATGATTTATGAAAATTCAAAGCCCATAATACTTTCTAAAAATTTCTAATTGGTTGGAAGTATTTTAGAAGACAGAGAACACAGAGGGTTCTGAAAATCAACAGAGAACCAAATATAATTTAAAATATTATTTATGGAAATTTTTATTTAATGAAAACATGGTTAAAATCTTGGGGTGTTAGAGGGCAGCTCGGGCTTCCACTTGAAGGGCCACACCACGCGGCGTAGCTTGGAAGTAAAGGCGAGGCAGCCCAGCAAACGGTGACAACGCCGCCGATGAGAGCGGCCCAGTTCTGGCACCCAGCAGCTATGATGTCTTGAATGGTGTGGTTCTGGCGGTCGCGATGCTTCTCGAGGATGACGCATGCATTTGGCGGCGCACGCTAGACGATCTGGCTGCTGGTGCCATCATGGTTGGGCGAGGATGCACCCTGGGACAGCTCCGGTGCGCGTGTGTGGCGGCAAGGCGCCGCATTGTCGCCGTCCGGAGGAGGAGCGCCATATTCTTCCTGCGCGCCACGCGACGACAGAGGCAGAAGAGGGCAAGAAGGCACCAGGGTGTCTCCTTCGGCATTAACAAGCTCGGTAATGCACATGAGCTAGGCACCGTACCTGACCGCGGGCGGATAGTAGCGGAGCAGCTCACGCGCCATGAGTAGCACAACCTTTGGAGCCAGCGGTTCGCAGCGAGCAGGCAAAGACACGGTGTCGATGCGCTCAGGCAACTGCAGCTAAGCGGATGGGTGGACAGAGGATGCTCACTACTCCGTTGCTACCGGCTTGGTGGCAGCATGGGCATGGCCACGACGATTGTCGTTGACGGTGGGCTCAGTGTGGACCCTGCTGGCCCTTCGCCGGGCGGGCGCATGTCAAGCGTCAGCCATGTCGATGTCAAGGTCGAAGATGCTGAAACACAAAAAAGACCCCTATCTGGCCCGCCAAATGTCGAAAAAGCATTTGTGCTAGGGTACACTTTCCAAAACCCTGGTTTGAACTCTGGGGCCTTTTCGTCTAGCTACCTCCCAACCCAACGGTCACCTGGGCGAGTCTATGAACTAGTAGAGCTTTTTGAGGCCCACACGCATGCAGGGTACGATAGGGACATGGGTAGTTACCAAGGTTCGGGCCACCAAGCGGTGTAAAACCCTACTCCTGCTTGTCTAGATTGCCCTTGGGGTAGCACACCAGTATTAAAAGTTAGAAGAAGGTGAGAATCTCCAACTCTCCATCTTGTAGTTGCCTTGGTCATCTTCCCCGAAAATATCAGCCGGAAAGGGAAGACAGAGGGCGGCAATTCAAAGGGGGACAATCGCTTAGTCTTATCCTGAAAAAGGTGATCTTTGCTTGCAAAGGCACCATCCATGATGCACTGGTGAGCTCGGTGATGACCTTCATCCTGGCGAGCCGCGTCATCGGAACGGCAAGCTTTGGGCACTAGCTTTGGGGAGAATGCGGGCACTGCATTTTAATCACCAAAGAGGAAATCCTGCTTGTTCGCACTTGCTGACACAACCTCTGTTATCCTTGTCTGTGCGGGTGCGTCACCCACATGGTGGGTACATATACGTGTGACCAGAACTGCGCGACCCCACCAAGGGGAGGGCCTCGTGAGGAGCCCCCTCGCGAGGCCACCTACGGCTGCTGATGAACGTCTTGAAGAGCCATGCCTCGCATGGAGGGGCCTGGCAAGGTTACAACCCTCGCGAGGTGCTTTGCATGTCGAGATCTTGAGTGGGCTGCCCCCTGGGCCCTTTGCTAGGTGTCGCTTTCTAGGCCGCAGGCAGACGGACCGTGGTACCCTGGTTCCCACTGGACCGACATTATTACCATATCTTTTCTGAGTAACATGAAATGATTTGTTTTCGTGCAACACTAAGTTACCTTAACGGGGATATGCATTTCCCCAACAATAAGAATTTCATATCCCTTTTTATGGTAAGAAGAGGAAACTTGAACACTCAAATAGTAATTGTCGCAATTTGTTCAATGGAGTTGATATTATTCATTTAGTCTTGTTTCTTCGGGAAGTATACCGTAAGTTGATTACCATTTACATGAAAAGTAACATTGCTTTTGGTGCAGTCAATAACTACCGCTACAGTATTCAAAAAGGGTCTAACAAGCATAATTAACATGCTATCGTCCTCGGGCATATCGAGATTAACAAAGTCTGTTAATATACTAACGTTTGCAACTACAACAAGGACATACTCACAAATTCTGATTGGTATAGTAGTTAATTTATCGGCTAGTTAGTAGGTGTAAGCTTAATCAAATCTAGTCTTCTATATAATGGGAAAGTCATAACAGTAACACCGGCACCCAAATCACATAATGCAATATTCACATAACTTCTTTTAATGGAGCAAGGTATAGTGGGTATCCATGGATCTCCTAACTTCTTAGGTACTCCCCCCTTAAAAGAATAATTCGCAAGCATGGTGGAAATTTCAGCTTCCGGTGTTTTTCTTTTATCAGTGACAATATCTTTGATGTATTTAGCATAAGGAGGCATTTTAAAAATATGTGTCAAACATGTTAGCAAAAAGACGGGTCTAAGCATTCCTCCTCATCCTTATTTTTAAAGGTTTACGAGGGAATGGCATGGGCTTTTGAAGCCATGTATCTCTTTCCTTACCATGTTTTCTAGCAATGCAATCCCTCTTATCATATCTTTTATTCTTAGGTGGTGGGTTATCAAGATCAACAACAGGTTCTATTTCTACTTCATTGTCAGGTTCATCATCCTTATCATTATCGCTAGGTGGATGTGCATTAATAGAAATGTCATTATGATTCTCAAAAGGTTTTTCTATCACAGGTTCACTAGAAGCATGCAAAGTTTTACCATTTTTCTTTTTCTTTTTTTCTTAGATGGACTAGGTGAATCAGTATTAATTTTCTGAGAATCCTGCTGAATTCTTTTAGGATGTCCTTCAGGATATAGAGGCTCTAAGTAGTATTAATTTTCTGAGAATCCTGCTGAATTCTTTTAGGATGTCCATCATGCTATAGAGGCTCTAAGTCATTCTTCCTCCTCTAGTCACAACTATAACATCACGATCATTCAATTTTTTATTCATTTCATTAAGAAAATCATTTTGAGACTTAGAGACTTGTTCTAACTGATTTTGAACCATGGATGAATGTTTACTCAAACCTTTAACATCATTAGCAATCTTAAACATCAAGTCACTCAAACGATAAATGATCATGGCATTTTGTTTCAATTGATTGCTAACATACATACTGAAGTTTTCTTGCTTAACAATGTTGTTATCAAATTCATCCATGCACTGACTAGCGGATTCATTATAAGGGATATCGCCCTCATAAAATCTATAAAGAGAAATTATCTTTACTACCTGTGTAGGGATACCGAGTCGGTGTATTACTTGAATAGATGGTAAATTCTTGACATCTTCAGATTTGATACACTTTTCTTTCACGTATTTCTTAGCTTCTTGCATATCTTCTGGACCGAGCAATAGAATACCTCTCTTCTTTGGAGTTAGTTTCTGTGGTGGTTCAAGAAGAGTCCAATCATCGACATTCTTTAACATATTATACAATAGTTCTTCAGCCTGTCCGGCAGTTTGTTCCCCGAAAACACAGCCAATACAACTATCTAGGTAGTCCCTAGAAGCATCGGTTAGTCCATTATAAGAGATATCTAGTATTTCATTCTTGTCGGGCCTCTGGGACTTGTGGTACCCAGGCCCGTCTGCGTGCGGCCCAGGATGCAGGGGGTGCCTTAAGCTCTGTGTGGCTCGTCCATGAGCTTCGCGGGCAAGGTCCTAATGGGGGCCCAACTCTCGTTAGGCACGCGGCGACATCGCCGCGAGGGACTTCGCGAGGCCTCTCCGCGAAACTGTCCCCGAAGCTGGGTCCACCCAGGATTAGCTCAACAGGGCCTTGCGACCACTGCGCTCGCACATGGATGACGGGCGCCACGCCAGACGGTGCTAGGGCCGTACCAGCTGGCGCAGACAGAGAGGGTTTCCTCTTTGGTGAGAGAGGAGCAGCGCCATCTCGCGGGCTCCCAAAGCAATCCCTAAAGGTTTCCTTTCTCATGCAAGAGTACCAAGACCGGGGGCTCGGCAGGACGGATGTCATCCTCGAGCCCACGAGCACGTCACGACGAGGAGCTTTGACAGGCGAAGACCACTTTTGTCAGGATAGGCTGCAGTCATGTCCCCCTTCAAACTGGCCATTGTGGCAACCCTTCCCGCCTTGTGTTTTCGGGGGGAAGAGGACCATGGCCAATTTAAGAGTAGGATCCAGCCACCGTACAAGAGAGGGAACCCTGGGCAAGAAGGAACACACCTTGTACTCATTCTCATCCTCAAGCAATCCAGACACGCATGAGTAGGGTCTTACACCGCGAGGTGGCCCAAACCTGGGTAAACTGTATGTCCCTTGTTCGACTTCCTTAGCTCTAGTCGCCGGAGAGTCACCGTGAGGTTGTGAGGAAGAGTAGGGAACCCCAGTGTTCGAACCCCAGCGAGCGCACCCCAGTGTTCGAACCTTTCTGGGTCCCTGGAGCCCCGATTCTGAGATTTGGCGCACCAGGTAGGGTTGCGCCATTGCTCTTCAGCGCTGTCTCGTCTTTGCCCACGACGACCCGATGGTTGACACCTGCCACGCACGCGCAGTGCATTCAGCACCAAACGGATGCCATGGCCTTGCCCACGCAGTGGCTGCAGCTGTCGCCGGCCTCACCACCCGCGAACGACGGGGTCACTCTCGGCCCGCGGTGCAGCAAGGCAGCCATTCCGTCACGTCATCTTCGGCCGGCATTCATGTGGGGGACCTGAATGCGCAGGAGGCGCTGCTCATGGCGAGTGAACTGCTCCGCCACAGCCCGACGGACGGGGGCTACGACGATTGGGCGGACCATATTGCCTAGCTCGTCGCCGTCACCAGGGGGACCTGGCGCCCTATCTCCCGCTTCGGCCCCCAGTTCCGGTAGAAGGGAGCGCCGCCAGCGGGCCTCCCTCATAGCCGCACGATGACCCGGCCGGGCCCGCCTCGCACCATAGTCCTCCTCCTAGGGGTCCCGATGGCCGGCTTTGGTTTGCCGCCCGGCCCCGGCGGCGATGCACCGAGGGGGGTGGCGGGATGTTCTACGCCAACCACAACATGCGCACCCACGACACGGAAGATTGCCGAGCATTCGGACCGTCCCGCAGCGAACGCGCCGGCCAGCGCCCAGGCCGGAGCGCCCGCGGCGCAGGTCGCGAAGGCAGCCATAGTGGTAGTAGGAGGGACAACTATAGTAAGAACCGAGACTGGCGTGAGCAGCCTCGCGGCGACAGCGAGTACAGTCTGCCTCAGGAGGATGCCCAGCAAAGGCCACCACACGGGGCATGCCACCAGGACCGCGCGGCCCTGCCGTCACGACCACGGCCACTCAGGGAGAGTGGTACTAGCTCATTCGACGGAGGGCTTGGGGGTGACCAGGAGCCTCGCATGGTGGCCTGCATCCTTGGCGGCCACAAGCCCTCTTGTCGAACCACCGCCTCGAACAGCTCCCCTGCGCCGTGAGCGGAACTCTGCGGGGACCAGAAGCCGCGTGGTTCCTCAGGATGTCCCAGTACGCCATCTCCTTTGACTCCAGGGATGACCTCAAATCCATGGCTGCCGCGGGCATGCTCCCCCTGCTGTGCACCCCCATCATCTGCAACACCTCCGTCACCAAAACCTTTGTCGACGGGGGCGCCGGCCTCAACGTGCTCTCTATGGTGACCTTCGAGACTCTCCGGGTGCGCTATAGTCAACTGGTACCCACTAGGCCGTTCTTTGGCGCCACCGATGGTCCCACTGTCCCCCTGGGGTAGGTCCGCCTCCCTGTCACCTTCGGCACGCGCGACAATTACCACATCGAGCTCATCGACTTCGACGTAGCGCGCATCGGCCTCCCATACAACGCGATCCTTGGATACCCTGCCCTGGCCAAGTTCATGGCAGTGACTGTTGGTGTCAAAACCGGCGGATCTCGGGTAGGGGGTCCCGAACTGTGATACTTGGATCGATGGTAACAGGAGACAAAGGGGACAAGGTTTTACCCAGGTTCGGGCCCTCCTATGGAGGTAATACCCTACGTCCTGCTTGATTATATTGAGTGTATGGAGATTACAGAGTTGATCTACCACGAGATCGAGTATCTAAAACCCTAGATGAGTTCTGTCGTCCTACATCCTAAAACCCTCTGGCTTATATAGACACCAGGGGTCCTAGGGTTTACACATGGTCGGTTACACGTCGAGGGGATAAAACATGCCTAATCGCTATTCCAAACGTGGAGAACAAGCCACGATTCACGATGCTTCCTTCTTGGAGGTGCAGTCTTCGGTTCTTCCAGTATTCGGCAAGTGGCCCATACAGTCCGGCCCATAAGCCATAGGCCGGCCACCCGAGGACCCCTTAGTTCAGGACTCCCTCCGTAGCCCCCGAACTAGCCTCCAACGCCAAGGGTCCAATCTCCAGCTGCTTCGAGTGATCAGAGTCTTCGGCTTGCGAGGCGAGTTCCTCTCTCCAATTAGTGATCGGCCCGAACTGTAGTTCGGCCTCCGTCGACGTGTAATATTTCCGATCATAGATCGTTCCGAATACCACGAGTAGTTCGGCTTTTGAAGGCCAAACGTCAGAGAACCAACAGTGTCCCCTGACAGCTTTTTTAGATGAAAAGCCTCGGCCCACCACGACCTCTAAACCAGTCCTGAAGACTCGATTCGCGGTTCGAGGTCGTGTTCCATCAACACGATCCATTGCCGCACAGATCGTGCCCCGTTTTACACGGGATATGTTTAATCACGCTCGTACAACGGCACGCACACCTCGGGAAGCGGAGGGATTCACGGCGCCGCGAAGGGAGGCTGACCGGCAACAATACTTAATAAAAAGGGAAGGAAACCCCAAGGCTTATCCCCACCTTTCATTCACCTCCCTGCTTCCCGAGCTTCCAAGCCCCCTGAGCCTAGATCTAGGTTTTTCCATTTTCCCCCCTCCGAGCTCAGCCATGGCCAGCGGCAAGTGGGAGGCCTCCACGGTCAAAGACCAGGACATCCGAGATCTCAAGGATGCAGGCTACCTCCACGCCAACGTCTTCCACCGTGCTGCAGAGGAGGGCTAGGTGATCCCTACCCCCAAATCCGGCGAGAGGGTGGTCTTCGTCCCCCACTTCATCCGGGGATTAAGTTTCCCCCTTCACCCCTTTGTGAGCGGTCTTATGTTCTTCTACGGCCTCGACTTCCACGACCTCCCGCCGAACTCCTTTATGCATATATTCGCCTTTATCATCGTCCGTGAGGCGTTCCTGCGGGTTGAGCCACACTTCGGACTGTGGCTCAAAATCTTCAACATTAAGCCGAAATGTGTTGCCGGCGCACAGGCGGACTGCGGCGGGGCAGTCATCGGCAAGCTTCCGTGCGCAGTGTGGCCATCCGGCACCTTCATCAACACCATCAAGAATTGGCAAAAGGAGTGGTTTTACATCACCGAGCCAAAGGAGGAGGAAGGGGGGACTGTTCCTGCTGAATGCGGAACTGTTCCTGCCGAATTCAGGTCCGGCCCCCCAACCAGATTGACCTCATGGGTTAAGAAGGGTCTCAATTGGGGGTCGGAAACAGAGGTGGAGGACCTACAGAGGGGCATCGCCTCCCTAATCAGGGAGGGAGTCGGCCTGACCAACGTGGTCCAGGTTATGCTTCAGCGGCACATCCTTCCCTGCCAGCGCCGGAGTGCTCCCATGTGGGATTATCGGACCAACGACGACCCCACAGTTCGTCAACTCTTCCGCACTACGCGGGAGAAATTATGGAAGGCTCTGTTCAAGGCACGGGAGAACTGGCCAGGCAAGAAGGAGGACAAGGGCTTGAGTGCCGCCAAGCCCCCTTCCGAGGTATAGTATCGTTTTATTTGATCGGCCTTGCCTTCTTAAAGAAAGCCTAAGCATTTTCCGATCACCTTTGCAAGAGTGGCTGAGCAAGGACAAGGGCATCAAGTGTCCGGCTCCACAGCCCGAAGACCCTAAGTCTCCGCTGCTGTTGGAGATGCTCGTCGCGGCGCCCTACAAGGCGCCAGAGAAGAAGGAAAAGAAGAAAACAGGCCGAGCAGGCCTGCGCACCAGGGACCAGCCAGAGGACGGGTCCGAAGAGACTCATGCCTCCTCGAATCAAGAGGAGGAACATGAGGCTGAGGGGGAGGCGATTCTTTTCTCACAGGAAAGAGGGCGGCGTCATCGGACGCCTCGGAGGAGGTAGCTCCTCCCGCCCAGAAGAAACTGCGTCGGACACAGGTGATTTCGTCCGACACAGTTCGGATTCGAACACCGAGTCCGAGGACTTTGAGAGGGTCCCACGAAGGAACCTCAGAATCAAGCCCCCACCTCGAAGGTATGGATCCTAAGACCAGTCTGTGCTATTGATACAGAGCTTCGAATGTTACTAACACATGAGCGCTTAATGACTTGCAGCCCACCACGTGTCCTCCCCACCGATCAAGTTTCGGGTGGGGAGACCCCGCCCACCGAACTAGCGGAGAGCGGGTCCATGTCGCACCCCTCTCCTCCGGGCGTCGCAAGGGACACCGCGGAGGCGTCCTCTCAACAGGCTCTTTTGGGGCCGGACTCTGGAGGCGGAGGCGACGAAATCATGGCCGAGGCAAACACCTCGGCCACCGAAGACCCGGGGGAGAAGGTTCTCCCGGACACTGAGGAGGCCGGACATAAAGGTGTCCAGTCTCCACCAAGGCCATCTCCGGAGCACACAATGCCTCCGGAGGTAACAACTCAATCGCCGGCTAGAGATCGGGTTACCCGATCCCCACCGGCTCCGCCGACCACTGGGTGGCCGGCGATGGAGGAGGCTCTATCAGGCGCCTCTATCTCCGGGGAACAGCGCACTCTTATGAGTGTGGTACTGCAGAGCATTCAGTCCGTGGATTCCGGACTGAAGGAGGCCTTCAACGATCTCCTGACGGGCTTTCAGGTGAGCCAAGTAATGCTCTACTTCGTAAGATTCTAATTCTGTAGGTTATAATTATATGTATGGCAGCCCCCGAGCCCTAGGTGAGTTTGAAAAACTTACCTGGGGGTCAAATCATAAATCCTTGTCCGAACTATGCACAAGGCCGTTCACAGGATTATTCTAGTGACAGTTCGGAGGTTGTAAGCCTGTTTAACGTTTTATATAACTCTGTGATGCAGGCTTCGTCCACAGCAGCGGCTACTAACGCCGCCGAGCTAGAGGAGCTGAATCGGAAGCTTAAGAGCTCCGAAGACGAGCTTGATGCTCTGAACAAGAGATTCGACGAGGCGCAGGGTAAGCCGAGTTAGGGTATCGAAACTCCTTTCTACCGCTCTATCAACACGGTTTTCTTTAACATAAGCCGATGCTTACGCAGCCTCGGCGAAGGACATAGAAAAGCTCAAAGCCGAGCTTGAGAAAGCGAGGCAGGAAGCTCTGGTTGAGAAGGCGGCGGCCAAAGAGGCGGCCACCGCTCTATCCGCCCTGAGAGCCACCAGCGACAAGCATGAGGCTCGGGTGGAAGAGATTCAACAAGAGCTCAAGGACGCCAGCAAAAAGTGCGAGGTCCTTGAGCTAAAAGGGGAGGAGCAAGCCGCCGAACTATCCACCCTAAAAACCGATCTCAAAAAGGAGCGGGTGGATAGGCGGTCATTTGAAAAAGAGCTCCGCCAAGCCAGAGCAATCCTAGATGGTAAGTCATATTCATTGCAGTGTATCATCGGGGACAGCAAGTTCGAGTTGCTGACCCGAGTATGGCGTTCCGCAGGCGCCTGCTTGGACCTCCAGAAGAGCGCAGCTGACGCAAAGCAGTTCTATGCTTCGCGGGGAGAAGGAGATGAGGCTCGTGTATTCTGGGCACAGTTCGAAGCCCCCGAGCGCCCTCCTCTCCTTAACGAGTAGCTAAAGCAACTGTTGGAGCTACACTGGACGGCGGAGCCAGCCATAAAGGATATCTGTATCCGGCTATGGCCCAATGAGCCGCTGCCGGACAACTATTTCGGCCTGGTGCAGAAGCTGGGCGACGCCGCTCCTCGGATCGAAGCATTAAGGCGGTCCTCCTGCATCGAGGGAGCTAGGATGACCTTTGCGAAGGCCAAGGTGCACTGGCCGGGGCTGGATCCGATGAAGGTAGCCACAGCTCCTCCGCCTCCAGGGAAGGGTCATAGGCGCCCCGAGCTATACTTCTCCGGAGTTATGGAGGGAGCTCGGGCGATAGAATCACAGTGTTTGAGAGATACTGTGTATGAGTAAACGCGTATGTAGTGTGTCCGAAGACCTATGAACGTGTTTGTTTATATAAACTTGCATGGCTTATCATGTCTTTGCATGTGTTTGCATCCTTTATAACTCCTGTGTGGCCGGTAACACTGAAAGCTGCGAGTCGTCGGCTTTAGCCCCCGTGTAGATACTACACGAGGTGTCTCTGCCAACCGCACTGTAACCAAAGCCGAACTATCGGCGCCCGAAAGCGGTAGTGTGGGGCGGACGAGGCAATCGGACCATAATGCTTTATTGCTTTCACTTAGCCGTAGGGGCGCGAGAAAGGAGTGCGGGGGCTGATGACTAGCCCCCAGGTGTGCGTGATTTTCAGATGAACCGCGGCCAAAGCCTATATCACCTGGCTTGCACTAACGCAAAACCCATCGTATGACACGGGATAATCTCTGACGAGATTTCAATTAAGCTCGGATTCGCAGACCGGTTTCTCGCATACCATGACAGTCAGTTTTCGGCTTTCTCCGCTGAGGCGCTTGACCAGGGTAGCCGGAAGCGCAATCGCAGCGGTGCTCCCTTTGCCCTTTTAGCCGAACTAGCGGAACATAAAGGGGCAAGCACAGGAGCCGGGCAACTCAACTATTGACCCAAGACACAGTTCGGAACCAATGCATATAAAGCGGAATTCCAAGACGCCGAACACTTAAAGAGATTTAGAGTGGGGCAATTTTTAAGGTCGAGCCCCCGGTCTATTAGCCGGTTGCAGCGTTCACTATACCAAACAGCTTCTCAAAATGAGGGAGGGAACAGAAAAACTTCCGAAAAGGGATATCAAAAACGAAAATGATATATCTGTATCTTTACTCAACAATTCTTATTATTCAAATTGCTAATGCAACTGTTTACACGTATAGGATAAATGAAATAAAATTTTTATAGGAGAGGTTTGTACCAAGAGCCTTCGGTAGATGACCTGACGTCCTCGATGTGCTCTGTCGCTTGTCTGCTCCTGCAGCTCCTAAGGAAGTCTATGCCTCGATGGGCTTTACTAGTTCGGCGAACGGACCTTGAAGAGGTGGTCTTGAGAAGTCATCGAGGTATGGATGAGCTTGACGCCCTTTAGCAGGCACTTTATGGTACCTGTAGCGTGTCCGAAGACGTGTTGAAGGTAATAGTTCGGTCTAACCGAACACCTACCCTCTAATAGTTTGTCCCCACCGCTGCCCATGGGATTTCGAGCACGAAGTTGTGCCTCTTCGGCACGAACTTTGCCGGTAAGAGGGCCGCGCGATGGGGGGCGAGTCCCTATTTACGGGAAGTGGAAGGATCTGATACCTCGGATTGAGACCGAGCTCTTTTCCCAGCTTTGGGTGCCTTGACGGCGGATGTCGGCGATTGCCAATCATCGGTGTAGTGGAATTCGGCCGCCAGGGCCAACGCATGTTCCTCAGTTCGGAGGGAGCGGTCTGTGTTGCCGTTTACAGTAATGACCCCCCTAGGGCCAGGCATCTTGAGCTTGAGGTATGCGTAGTGAGGGACGGCGTTAAAGCGAGCGAACGCTGTACGGCCGAGCAGGGCGTGATAACCACTGCGGAAAGGTACGATGTCGAAGATCAAGTCCTCGCTTCGGAAGTTATCGGGCGAGCCGAACACGACCTCCAGGCTTACAGAGCCAGTGCACCGGGCTTCAACGCCTGGGATTACTCCTTTGAAGGTAGTGTTGCTGGGATTGATCCTCGAAGGATCTATGCCCATCTTTTTCACCGTATCTGAGTAAATCAGGTTAAGGCTACTTCCACCGTCCATAAGGACTTTAGTAAGGTGGTACCCATCTATGATCGGGTCTAGGACGAGTGCGGCCGAACCCCCGTGACGGATACTGGTCGGATGGTCGCGTCGATCGAAAGTGATCGGGTATGCCGACCATGGGTTATACTTCGGGGCTATAGGCTCTATGGCGTAGACATCCCAAAGAGCGCGCTTCCTCTCCTTTTTGGGTATATGAGTGGCGTAGATCATGTTTACTGTTCTCACCTCTGGAGGGAATTTCTTTTGACCGCCACCGATTGGACCACGAGGCTCATCCTCGTCCTCGCTGTGTGGGCTCTTGCCTTGGTCCTCAGTTGCGAGTTTGCCGGCCTGCTTGAAAACCCAACAGTTACGGTTGGTGTGATTGGCGGGCTTCTCCTGAGTGCCATGAATTGGGCAAGGTCTCTCCAGAATCTTATCCAGCGGGGTGGGTCCGTCTTGTTTGCCTTTAGGAGGCTTCTTCCGCTGTCCAACGCGGGAATTCCGGAAGCCGGCGTTGACAGCCATGTCATCGGCATCACTATTATTGTGCCGGCGCTTGTTCTTGTTGCGCTTCGGTTTCCCGTTCCCATCCCGAACTTGAGAGGTTCCGGGGTCTTCGGGATTATGGCTGCGTCGAGCGAGCCAGTTATCCTCGCCCGCACAGAAGCGGGTCATGAGCGATGTGAGGGCGGACATTGTCCTTGGCTTATCCTGGCCGAGCTGTCGGGCTAGCCATTCATCCCGAATATTGTGCCTGAAGGAGGCTATAGCTTCGGCGTCCGGGCAGTCTACGATCTGGTTCTTCTTGGCCAGGAAGCGGTTTCAAAATAGCCGCGTGGACTCGCCTGGCTTCTGAACAACATTGCTCAGGTCGGAGGAGTCCGGCGGCCGAACATAAGTGCCCTGGAAGTTAGATCGGAATGCCTCTTCTAGGTCCTCCCAACACCCAATGGAGTTTTCGGGGAGGCTATTCAACCAGTGCCGAGCTAGCCCCTTGAGCTTCAGGGGCAGATACTTGATGGCATGGAGGTCATCTCCTCGTGCCATGTGGATATGAAGGAGAAAATCCTCTATCCATATTATTGGGTCAGTTGTCCCATCGTATTGCTCAATGTTTACGGGCTTAAACCCTTCCGGGAACTGATGCCGCATTACCTCGTCTGTGAAACACAGTGGGTGTGCAGCCCCTCTAACCCGAGCTATGGTGCGCCGATGATCGACGTCTGCCCTAGTTCGGTGCGGTTCCCGGTCTTCATTGTCGCGGTTGAACCAAGGTCGATACCCGTCCCGTCCATCGGGTGAGTATCCTCTAGATCCGTAAATTGATCGTGTGCGGCCTGCTCTATAGTCCAGGTCGCGTCGCAGGTCGAACCTGTCATCGGGCTCTAATGGCTCTTTTCCCCGTCTACGGGGTATCGTCGGCCGATAGCCGGTATCGTCAGCCGTTCTGTCTCGTCCACGAGGGGGACGGTCTGGCTTGTCGTATGATGTATGCTTGGGGGACGGCGTATCGGTAAGCTCGTCGTCGAATTGTGGCAGCAATCGTCTGCGAGGATAGATTTTGGGCTGGTCTGATAGACCGGTGATGTACCCTTCCTCGGCTGAGAGGACTTTCGTCCATCGATTGTTGAGGTCGTCTTGCTCGGCTCGGAGCTGCCGCTCCTTTGCTTTCAGGCTGCGAGCTGTGGATATGAGCTGTTGCCTGAACAATTCCTGATCTTCGGGATTGTCAGGAATAGCGAAGTCATCGGCTTCCGCATTATCCTCCCCCTCGATAGAGCGGAGGTAGTCGTCGTCCGCGGGATCATCTGGGTCATCGGGGTTGTGACGGTCTTCGGGTATCTCCTGACCCTCCAGCGGGTGTTCGGGGATTTCGGGGTCACCGATGTCCTCCGGGGCATCTCCGTCCCTTTTTTCCCTTTTGACCGTTTATGCGGCTTTCGGCGCCTTGATGGCACCTCGTCCGACTTATCACCGTTGGTCTTCGGAGTGTCCACCATGTAGACGTCGTATGTAGAGGTTGCAGTCCACTGCCCGGTCTTGGCAGTGGTGAGGGCGTCATCTCCCTCATCCATATATTCTACTCCCTCGGAAGCATAGTCAAGCATGTCGGTTAAATCTTCGACAGTGGCTATGAAGTGGGTGGTGGGTGGGACGAAAAATTTGCCATGACCCGTCTGAAATCCGGTCTGAGAGCAGATTGGAGTTGGGTCGTCGGTAATATTCATCGACGAGATCCGATCTAGAGCCTCATTGAGTACCGAGAGCTCGATCGGTTCGGCCTGTTTAGAGCCCCCGGAGTTAACCTCCGTTGCGCCCGTGCCAGGGGAGTGTTCAGCAAGAACTGGTGTCCGGACATCGGGCGCTATGGCCTGATCCGGACTGAACGTCGGGCCCTCGCCGGGGTTAATACCAGGGGAGGGGCCGAATAGTGGGTTTGGGGTTAAAGCCTCAGAGTCTCCGGGCATGGCGGGCGAGACCGCGAACCCGGACAATGATAGATCGCCTCGAGAGTCTACGGAGAACTCTAAGTTCCCGAATCTAACCTCTTGATCAGGGGCGAAGCTCCCAACGCGGCCTAGATGGCCGGTTGGGTCGGCGTGCAGCACCATGCTGCCGAAAGCGAAGATCTGTTCGGGGACAAAGGTACCCGTGTTGCGGACCTCTTCGTTGATGACTAGGCGAGCCATCGATTCCTTCTGGCAATCACAGCGGTCCTCTCAATGAAAGCACCAATGTCGGTGTCAAAACCGGCGGATCTTGGGTAGGGGGTCCCGAACTGTGATACTTGGATCGATGGTAACAGGAGACAAAGGGGACAAGGTTTTACCCAGGTTCGGGCCCTCCTATGGAGGTAATACCCTACGTCCTGCTTGATTATATTGAGTGTATGGGGATTACAGAGTTGATCTACCACGAGATTGAGTATCTAAAACCCTAGATGAGTTCTGTCGTCCTACATCCTAAAACCCTCTGGCTTATATAGACACCAGGGGTCCTAGGGTTTACACATGGTTGGTTACACGTCGAGGGGATAAAACATGCCTAATCGCTATTCCAAACGTGGAGAACAAGCCACGATTCACGATGCTTCCTTCTTGGAGGTGCAGTCTTCGGTTCTTCCAGTATTCGGCAAGTGGCCCATACAGTCCGGCCCATAAGCCATAGGCCGGCCTCCCGAGGACCCCTTAGTTCAGGACTCCCTTAGTGACCCACCATGGTTACAATGTCATCAAGATGCTGGGTCCTGATGGCATCATCACCATCGACTGCGTCGAGAAAGGCGTGGTCCATTCCCTCGAGCGGGCCTACAAAGCTGCCACGGGCGAGCATTCCGACGACGAGGGAGGTGCTGGGCCTCGTGAGGCCGCGTTCCCAAGGAAAAGGGAACTTTTGCTTGTCCCATGCCTCGCTAAGATGAAAAATGCAGCGCCCAACATCGACAATGCGAGCCCCGTGCCCCTCGCCGGCGTCAGCCTCCTCTCGGCATCGGAAGGCACGCCCGATGCCTCCCCCAGGTTAGGCCCTGGGGCTTTCGCCCGGGGAGCGTCTGACCTGGCTGGTATGACGAGGGAGGAGCTCGGGGGCCACTTGGAGGTGTGCCTCGCCGCGTGCCTCCACGAGCGAGGAGCGAGGCACCTAACGCCAGTGTCACGGGAGCTAATCGGCCAAGGGATCGGCAAGCAGTAGCAGGAGCATCACTCGGAACGCCAGACAGTACAGACCGTCGCCCCCAGGAGGAGTGGCAGGGGGCGCCCGTACGTCGACCTCGCGGGACCTAATAGGGTCGGGTCCCAGGGCCCCTTCCGGCCCTCGCGCATCACCGCCAACTACGCCCGCGTGCCTTTTTGGCTTGGTGAGCGCCAGCGTCACCTTCCAAAAGCAGGCGTAGCTCACGACGGCACCTTGCGTGGCGCCAGGGCCTCGCGGGTCTCCAAAGGATCCGCAGCCAGCTTGCCCCTGAGGGGCGAACCTCCATGGCACGCTTCATCAAGAGGCCTGACGATCCCGCAGCGACATAGCTGCCAGGTTATTTTTTCTGGTTTGTTCAAGTCAAGCGGCCCCCATCCCCTCTTGTCTTTTGCATTACCCCAAATTTGGAACTCCCACGTTATGTAATGAACCCGATTAACCCCTGTTGAGATTATGCTGTTTGTTTAAGCTTTAAGCTCTAGCGTCTCACCATCGCCTGGAATTTTCGCGCCCCTATGACTGCCCCTTCGATGTTCCCGTGGGAGAGGGCTAGACACGGCGTCTGCGCCAGGACTTGTCCTCGCAGCACCGAGAAATCCAAGTGACCGAGCTCTGGCTCACGAGCTGCACCCCCATGCAAGTCACCTCACCAAGGTCTTTGGTGTGCCGCCCTCCCGGAGAACTATCACGAGCGGGTAGTGGGTGTACTACTCGGCTCGGGCTGCCACTGGGCGGGCACCTCGCCGCCCCCGGTGCAATGCCACGACGATTGTGCGGTGCGCCCTGCGCCCATTTTATGGGTCGCGGGAGTGCTCAGCCGTGCCGGAAACTAGGCGCAAAGTCGCCCAAAGAATGAGGAAAGGGTCCCGAGCCCGGGGCTCGGGGCACCCGACACCTCCCTTATGGCCGCCAGTAACACTATCACGTAATAATGAGTTAGGGGTTGTACACGCCCCGGAGCCTCCTGGCCGGCTGGGCTTCGGCCACGGGGGGACTCCCGCCGATGCCCAAGTGGAAGCCCCATGCTCCGTGATGGCATAATAACTGTCGAACCGCGACTATGCCCACACTCAAGTGGAAGCCCCATGTTCCGCGCTGGCGGAATAACTTTCAAACCACGACTATGACCACGCCCAGTGGTAGCCCCATGCTTCGCACTGGCAGAGAAGCCAATGAAGAACCCCGTCGCCGAGGGCCGTAACAGCCTCAGGGTGAACGGCCCCCACCTCGGTAGCTGCAGGCCCCCTCTGCGGCACGCGCCCACCGGTTCTGCCTTGGGCCTCACGCGCGCGGGGGCTGGGCACTGTGCCTGCGCTTGAGCTAGCCCCAGCGACGCTGGAACCCAAAGGACTGGGTTTTGGCTCGCGGACATGCCCACGCGCACGTCACCTCACCAAGGCTCCTGGTGCATGTCTTCCTCATGTGGCGCCCAACTGTAAATTGGTAAGCGCGTGCCGTCCTAGACCAAGTGTCTTCACACATGATCTCTCCCCAGGGCGGTCCCCTAAAGGAGCCCCGCGAGGCAGGCCTAGACGAGTTTCGTGAGCATCATGCGTCAGGACCCTTCATATCGACGACGGTTGGAACGCGCCCGGGGGATGGGCCCCGGCAATGCAGAACATCAGAGCAATCCTGGAGAGAGATACAAGCCTAACATAGAGCGCATAGAAGAAACTTGTTCAACCCAAAATAGGGTTCTACTTAAGGCACGAAGGACTTAACCCATTTTGACATGCCCCCACGGGGCCAGCATTGTTCATTGCAGGGAAGGCAAGACAACGCAAAAGAAGAGGGGCTGGGCTCTCGCAACGCCGCCTCCAGAGACCCCGACCCTGACGCCATTGCACCTAGTCAGAGTCCTCTTCCTTGACGCAGGCGCCCGGGGAGCCGTCGGAGTCGTTGTCGCTCCCTGATGTCTACTACGCAACCTTCTTCTTGTAGACTCGTGTTGGGCCTCCAAGCGCAGAGTTTTGTAGGACAGTAGCAAATTTCCCTCAAGTGGATGACCTAAGCTTTATCAATCCGTGGGAGGCGTAGGATGAAGATGGTCCCTCTCAAACAACCCTGCAACCAAATAACAAAGAGTCTCTTTTGTCCCCAACACACCCGATACAATGGTAAATTGTATAGGTGCACTAGTTCGGCGAAGAGATGGTGATACAAGTAAATATGGTTAGTAGATATAGATTTTTGTAATCTGAAAATATAAAACAGCAAGGTAGCAAGTAACAAAAGTGAGCAAAAACGGTATTGCAATGCTTGAAAACAAGGCCTAGGGTTCATACTTTCACTAGTGCAATTTCTATCAACAATACTGACATAGTTGAATCATATGTAAATCCCTCACGTGCGACAAAAGAGTTCACTCAAAAGTCACAAATAGCGGAGAACAAACGAAGAAATTATTGTAGGGTACGAAACCACCTCAAAGTTATCTTTTCCGATCAATCATATGACCTATCCCTATAAGTGTCACGAACAGCCCTAGAGTTCGTACTAAAATAACACCTTAAGATACGCATCAACCAAAGCCCTAATGTCACCGAGATACTCCAATGTCACCACGAGTACCCATGGGCTTGATTATACGATATGCATCACACAATTTTAGATTCATCATGTTCAATCCAACACAAAGAACTTCAAAGAGTGCCCCAAAGTTTCCATCGGAGAGTCAAGACGAAAACGTGTGCCAACCCCTATGCATAGATTCCCAAGGTCACGGAACCTGCAAGTTGATCACCAAAACATACATCAAGTGGATCAATAGAACATCCCATTTTCACCATGGATATCCCATCGCAAGACATACATCAAGTGTTCTCAAATCCTTAAAGACTCAATCCGATAAGAAAACTTCAAAGGGAAAACTCAATTCATCACAAGAATATAGAGAGGGGAAAACTCCATATGATTCATCTATATCAATAAAGCTCGCGGTACATCAAGATCATGCCATCTCAAGAACACGAGAGAGAGAGATCAAACACATAGCTATAGGTACATACCCTCAGCCCCAAGGGTGAACTACTCCCTCCTCGTCATGGAGACCACCGGGATGATGAAGATGACCTCCGGTGATGGTTTCCCCCTCCGGCAGTGTGCCGGAACGGCTCCCGATTGGTATTTCGTGGCTACAAAGGATTGCAGCGGCGGAACTCCCAATCTAGGTTTCTTTCTGGGGGTTACTGGATATATAGGGGTACTTGGCGTTGGAATCACGTCAGGGGGATCCACGAGGCGGTGAGAAGCCAGCGGGGTGCGCCCTAGGGGGGGCGCCCCCTAGGCTTGTGATCACCTCGTGGCTCTTCTGGCCCACCTCCAATGCTCCCTGGGCTTCTTCTGGTCCATAAATGATCACCGTAAATTTTTATTCCGTTTGGACTCCGTTTGATATTCCTTTTCTGTAAAACTCAAAAACAAGGAAAAAAACAGAAACTGGCACTCGACTCTAGGTTAATAGGTTAGTCCCAAAATATAATATAAAATAGCATATAAATGCATATAAAACATCCAAGATGGATAATATAATAGCATGGAACATTCAAAAATTATAGATACGTTGGAGACGTATCAAGCATCCCCAAGCTTAATTCCTGCTCGTCCTCGACTAGGTAAATGATAAAAATAGAATTTTTGATGTGGAATGCTACCTAACATATTTATCCATGTAATTTTCTTTATTGTGGCATGAATATTCAGATCCAGAACATTCAAAACAAAAGTTTAATGTTGGCATAAAAACAATACTACTTCAAGCATCATAGTAAAGCAATCATGTCCTCTCAAAATAACATGGCGAAGGAAAGCTATCCCTACAAAATCATATAGTCTGGCTATGCTCCATCTTCATCACACAAAATATTAAATCATGCACAACCCCAGTTTTAGCCATGCAATTGTTTCATACTTTAGTATTCTCAAACTTTTTCGACTTTCACGCAATACATGAGCGTGAGCCATGGATATAGCACTATAGGTGGAATAGAGTATGGTGGTTGTGGAGAAGACAAAAAGAAGGAGATAGTCTCACATCAACTAGGCGTATCAATGGGCTATGGAGATGCCCATCAATAGATATCAATGTGAGTGAGTAGGGATTGCCATGCAACGGATGCACTAGAGCTATAAGTGTATGAAAGCTCAAAAGGAAACTGAGTGGGTGTGCATCCAACTCGCTTGCTCATGAAGACCTAGGGCAATTTTGAGGAATCCCATCATTGGAATATACAAGCCAAGTTCTATAATGAAAAATTCCCACTAGTATATGAAAGTGACAATATAGGAGACTCTCTATCATGAAGATCATGGTGCTACTTTGAAGCACAAGTGTGGAAAAAGGATAGTAGCATTGCCCCTTCTCTCTTTTCTCTCATTTTTTTGAGAGGGGATCTTTGGCCTCCTTTTTTTGGGGGGCTTCTCTGGCCTCTTTTATTTTTCATAAAGTCCGAAGACTCATCCCGACTTGTGGGGGAATCATAGTTTCCATCATCCTTTCCTCACATGGGACAATGCTCTATAATGATGATCATCACACTTTTCTTTACTTACAACTCAAGAATTACAACTCGATACTAGAACAATATATGACTCTATATGAACGCCTCCGGCGGTATACCAGGATGTGCAATGACTCAAGAGTGACATGAATGAAAAATATGAACGGTGGCCTTGCCACAAATACGATGTCAACTACATGATCATGCAAAGCAATATGACAATGATGATGCATGTCATAATAAACAGAACGGTGGAAGTTGCATGGCAATATATCTCGGAATGGCTATGGAAATGCCATAATAGGTAGGTATGATGGCTGTTTTGAGGAAGGATATATGGTGGGTGTAATGCACCGGCGAAAGTTGCGCGGTACTAGAGAGGCTAGCAATGGTGGAAGGGTGAGAGTGCGTATAATCCATGGACTCAACATTAGTCATAAAGAACTCACATACTTATTGCAAAAGTCTATTAGTTATCAAAACAAAGTACTACACGCATGCTCCTAGGGGAAGGGTTGGTAGGAGTTAACCATCGCGCGATCCCGACCTCCACACAAAGGAGGGAAATCAATAAATAAATCTTGCTCCGACTTCGTCACATAACGGTTCACCATACGTGCATGCTATGGGAATCACAACCTTTAACACTAGTATTTCTACCAATCCACAATTACTCACTAGCATGTCTCTAATACTACCATCTTTATATCTCAAAACAATCAGAAGGAATCAAACTTCTCATAGTATTCAATGCACTTTATATGAAAGTTTTTATTATATCCCTCTTGGATGCCCATTATATTAGGACTAAGTTCATAACCTAAGCTGATGAGGATATATTCTATGAATACGATGATTCTAATTGTCTCAGCTGGAAGGAAATATTAAGCCTAGCCAATGATGAACAACAGGTGAATTCTCTCTTAGTTGATAATGCCAATTATTTTGATGAGAGCTTTATACTGCCTAAATCCTTGTGTGTATGTGTCATTAGGTACATTGGAGAGGAAGGCATGGCGCAAGGAGCAACTTGGGGCAAGAAGGAGAGCAAGGAGGCAATGCAGCTGAGCTGGGAGGAGGCTTCTGCAACTCCCAGGGCGGTAGTACCGCCCCACCCCAGCGGTAGTACCGCTTGAGGCGGTACTACCGCCCCTACTACCGTGAAAACTACTGGCATCTTTTGGCGCTAACCGGTAGTAGAGCGGTACTGAAGCGGAAGTACCGCTTAGAGCGGTAGTACCGCATGACATCAGCGGTACTACCGTGCTGCCTGCGCGCAGAGTTTCGGGCTGACAGCCCATGTACCCCTTCGATCTATCTTAGGATATAAATACTCTTCCTTAGGGTTAGTTAGAGGGAGACCACGTTTAAGATAAACCCTAGTTCATGAGATTGCTTGTAAGCATTCATCTTGAATCCTCATCACCAATTCGTATCGATCTGGTGATTATATACTGCAAGTCAAGTGTGATCTGCTGTTCCATTGGGAATTAGTATATTGCAATTCTAACCGTTCGTGGTCGACGGCTGCGTGCGCAAGTGTGTGACGTTGTGAATATCCAAAGGGTTGAGACCTTTTGCATTGGCATCAGGGATCAAGCGAGGGAGAGTTCATCGGCGACATACAAGTTATCCTACACCATCATCATCACCACCGCCGCTTACTGAGAAGATCGGGACACCCCATATCATAAGCCAATTACCATGCTGTTTAGAGACTCTCAAAATAATATAAGTGAAGCATGAGAGTTCATCAATTTCTATAAAATGAAACCACCGCCGTGCTCTACAAAGCTATAAGTGAAGCACTAGAGCAAAAGACAAACTACTCCAAAAAGATATAAGTGAAGATCAATGAGTAACCAACAATTAAATAACTATGTGAAGACTCTCTCATCTAAGAATTTCAGATCTTAAGTATTTTATTCAAACAGAAAAACAAAATAAAATGACATTCCAGGGATAGCACATATCATGTGAAGAAGCAAAAACTTAGGTTTAACTGATACTAACCGATAATTGTTGAAGAACAAAGGTGGGATGCCAACCAGGGCATCCCCAAGCTTAGATGCTTGAGACTTCTTGAAATATTAATTAGGGATGCCTTGGGCATCCCCAAGCTTGATCTCTTGTATCTCCTTAATTCCTCTCATATCACGGTTTCCCTAGATCTTAAAAACTTCATCCACACAAAACTCAACAAGAACTCGTGAGATAAGTTAGTATAAATCAATGCATAACCTTATCAGTCTTTACTGTAGAAAATCACTAAAATTATAATTTTACATTGCATACTAAATGCCTCTGCATATATAATACTCCTGTCCTCAAATAGAACAATTAAACAAGTAAACATATGCAAACAATGCAAACATAACAGCAATCTGCCTAAACAGAACAGTCTATAAAGAATGCAGCAAGATCCATAATTAATTAACTCCAAATTTTTTGAAAATTTACCACACTGTAGAGAATTTATAATAGCATGGTGTGTAAATATTTCAAGATTTTATGACATACTGACTATTCTAGGGAATTTTTGCACTAACAGCAAACTTTCTGTTTTGAAACAGCAACTCATATACTTGCAAATTGAGCATGGTGAAGGCTACCCTTGACACTTTTATTGAAATAAAAGATGAAAAATATTAATCTAAATAACAGAAAGCAAATCCTAACAAAAGAAAATGACGCTCCAAGCAAAACACATATCATGTGGTGAATAAAAATATAGCCTCAAGTAAATTTACCGATGGATTGAAAACGAAAAAGGGGATGCCTTCCGGGGCATCCCCAAGCTTAGGCTCTTGGTTGTCCTTGAATATTACCTTGGGGTGCCTTGTTCATCCCCAAGCTTAGGCTCTTGCCACTCCTTATTCCATAGTCCATCAAATCTTTACCCAAAACTTGAAAACTTCACAACACAAAACTTAACGGAACTTCGTGAGATGGGTTAGTATGATAAACACAAATCATTCACTTATGTACTGTCAAAGACAAGATCCATAATTGTTATCACACAATTCCTACTGTAACTTATCATTTCCACAATTTATATCACTTAATATAATCTATGGAAACACTAAAACAAGCAAACTATGTGAACAAGTCAGATTCTGTCAAAAACAGAACAGTCTGTAATGATATGAACAACCACCATACTTATGCAACTCCAAAAATTCTGAAAAATTAGGACAACGTAGGTAATTTGTATATCAATCATGTGTAAAATTTTCAGCTAATTATAACGTTCCAGTGATTATAGAATTTTCTGCACTGGATGCAAAACTTTCTGTTTTTGCCAATGTTTTAAATAGCGGGCTATGGCATTTAGCGGCGGCTCGGCCAGAAGCTATGAAAGGCTATAGCGGAGCTATAGCGGAGCTATGCCTCATTTAGCGTTTCTCTTAAATCATGAAAAATTAAAACAATAAGTATATAATCAGGCATTATATATGATATATTGCATATACTTTACATATACACATGTTCGTACATCAAAACGCGAGTACTAATCAGACATCCTGATTCAATAACCAAGCTTGACATCAATGCATCATATATATCATAAACAAGAACAAAAAATAATTCAGAAGTATGGTTTTGTATAGCGGCTTAGCGGGCTAAATGAGTCCAAATTTAGCGCTATAGCGGGAAATAGCGGGCTATTAGCGTCATTTTCAATTTAGCACTAAAAATGCCTAGCTTTAGCGAGAGAGCTCCCAAAGGCTATAGCGGGGCTATAGCGGAGCTATAGCCGGCTATTTAAAACATTGGTTTTTGCACAGAATCAAGTCAACTACCATCCACACTACCCAAAGGCTTTACTTGGCACTTTATTGAAACAAAAGCTATAAAACATGATTAATACAGTAGCTTAATCATGTGAACACACAAAAACAGTAGGTATAAATATTGGGTTGTCTCCCAACAAGCACTTTTCTTTAATGCCTTTTAGCTAGGCATGATGATTTCAATGATGCTCACATAAAAGATAAGAATTGAAACATGCAAGAGAGCATCATGAAGCATATGACTAGAACATTTAAGCCTAACCCACTTCCTACGCATAGGGGTTTTGTGAGCAAACAACTTATGGGAACAAGAATCAACTAGCATAGGAAGGTAAAACAAGCAAAACTTCAAGATTTTCAACACATAGAGAGGAAACTTGATATTATTGCAATTCCTACAAGCATATACTCCTCCCTCATAATAATTTTCAGTAGCATCATGAATTAATTCAACAATATAACTATCACATAAAGCATTCTTTTCATGATTCATAAGCATATAAATTTTACTGCTCACCACATAAGCAAATTTATTCTCATCAATAGTAGTGGGAGCAAACTCAACAAAATAACTATCATGTGAAGCATAATCCAATTGAAAATTAAAATCATGATGACAAGTTTCATGGTTATCATTATTCTTTATAGCATACATGTCATCACAATAATCATCATAAATAGGAGGCATGCTTTCATCATAATAAATTTGCTCATCAAAACTTGGGGGACTAAACATATCATCTTCATCAAACATAGCATCCCCAAGCTTGTAGCTTTGCATATCATTAGCATCATGAATATTCAAGGAATTCATACTAACAACATTGCAATCATGCTCATCATACAAAGATTTAGTGCCAAACATTTTATTGACTTCTTCTTCTAACACTTTGGCACAATTTTCCTTTCCATCATTTCACGAAAGACATTATAAAGATGAAGTATATGAGGCAACCTCAATTCCATTTTTTTGTAGTTTTCTTTTATAGACTAAACTAGTGATAAAAAAAGAATCTAAATGATTCAATTGCAAGATCTAAAGATATACTCACCTCCCCGGCAACGGCGCCAGAAAAGAGCTTGATGTCTACTACGCAACCTTCTTCTTGTAGACTCGTGTTGGGCCTCCAAGCGCAGTGTTTTGTAGGACAGTAGCAAATTTCCCTCAAGTGGATGACCTAAGGTTTATCAATCCGTGGGAGGCATAGCATGAAGATGGTCTCTCTCAAACAACCCTGCAACCAAATAACAAAGAGTCTCGTGTGTCCCCAACACACCCAATACAATGGTAAACTGTATAGGTGCACTAGTTCAGCGAAGAGATGGTGATACAAGTGTAATATGGATAGTAGATATAGATTTTTGTAATCTGAAAATATAAAAACAGCAAGGTATCAAGTAACAAAAGTGAGCAAAAACGATATTGCAATGCTTGAAAACAAGGCCTAGGGTTCATACTTTCACTAGTGCAAGTTCTCTCAACAATACTGACATAGTTGAATCATATGTAAATCCCTCACGTGCGACAAAGAGTTCAGTCCAAAGTCACAAATAGCGGAGAACAAACGAAGAAATTATTGTAGGGTACGAAACCACCTCAAAGTTATCTTTTCCGATAAATCGTATGAGCTATCCCTGTAAGTGTCACGAACAGCCCTAGAGTTCGTACTAAAATAACACCTTAAGATACACATCAACCAAAACCCTAATGTCACCTAGATACTCCAATGTCACCACGAGTACCCATGGGCTTGATTATACGATATGCATCACACAATTTTAGATTCATCATGTTCAATCCAACACAAAGAACTTCAAAGAGTGCCCCAAAGTTTCCATCGGAGAGTCAAGACGAAAACGTGTGCCAACCCCTATGCATAGATTCCCAAGGTCACGGAACCCGCAAGTTGATCACCAAAACATACATCAAGTGGATCAATAGAACATCCCATTGTCACCATGGATATCCCATCGCAAGACATACATTTCTCAAATCCTTAAAGACTCAATCCGATAAGAAAACTTCAAAGGGAAAACTCAATTCATCACAAGAATATAGAGAGGGGAAAACTCCATATGATTCATCTATATCAATAAAGCTCGTGGTACATCAAGATCATGCCATCTCAAGAACACGAGAGAGAGAGAGAGAGAGAGATCAAACACATAGCTACTGGTACATACCTTCAGCCCGAGGGTGAACTACTCCCTCCTCGTCATGGAGACCGCCAGGATGATGAAGATGGCCTCCGGTGATTGTTTCCCCCTCTGGCAGGGTGCCGGAACGGGCTCCCGATTGGTTTTTCATGGCTACAGAGGCTTGCGGCGGCAGAACTCCCAATCTAGGTTTCTTTTTGGGGGTTACTGGATATATAGTGGTACTTGGCGTTGGAATCACGTCAGGGGGATCCACGAGGCGGCGACAAGCCAGGGGGCGCGCCCTAGGGGGGCGCCCCCTAGGCTTGTGATTGCCTCGTGGCTCTTTTGGCCCACCTCTAATGCTCCCTGGGCTTCTTCTGGTCCATAAATGATCACCGTAAAATTTTATTCCGTTTGGACTCCGTTTGATATTCCTTTTCTGTAAAACTCAAAAACAAGGAAAAAAACAGAAACAGGCACTGGGCTATAGGTTAATAGGTTAGTCCCAAAAAATAATATAAAATAGCATATAAATGCATATAAAACATCCAAGATGGATAATATAATAGCATGGAACAATCAAAAATTATAGATACGTTGGAGACGTATCACTCCTGCTTTCCCCGGAGGAGGAGCTGCTGCTGTCGGAATTGGGGCTCTGCAGACCCAAGAAGGTTCGAACACTGGGGTACGCTCTCTCTCCTGCCCTACTCTACTTCGCAACCACACATCAACTCTCCGGTGGCTTGAGCTAAGGAAGATGAACAAGGACACACAGAAATTACCCAGGTTCGGGCCACCTCGCTGTGTAAAACCCTACTCCTGCATGGTGGATTGCTTGGGGTGGAAGATGAGTACAAGGCGTGTTCTTGCCTACCAAAGGTCTCCCTCTCTGCGGTGACTGGTTCCCCCCTTATATTGGCCCTGGTCTTCTTCCCCCAAAAATATCAGGTGGGAAGGGTTACCACAACGGCCATTTTGAAAGGGGACAAGGTTGCAGTTTATCCTGACAAAAGGTGGTCTTCACCTTCTAAAGTTCCTCGCCGTGACGTGCTCGTGGGCTCGGGGTGACATCCGTCCTACCGAGCCCTCGGTCTTGGTGTTCTTGCATGGAAGAGGAAACCTTTGGGGGATGCTTTTGGGAACCCGTGAACTGGTGCCTCTCCTTTATCACCAAAGAGGGGATCCTCTCCGTCCGTGCCCGCTGGTACGGCTGTTTGCACCGTTTGGCACGGCGCGCATCACCCATGTGCGGGTATAGGGTTGCGGGGCCTTGCCCGGTCAGCCCCAGGCAGACCCGCCTCTTGAGGGCGCTGTGGGCAGCCTCGCGGGAGGCCCCGCGAAGTACTTGACGGCGACACCGCCTTGCGCCTCGCGAAGCATTGGCCCTCGCGAGAACCAATTCTGTGAAGCCTGCGGGTGGGGCCACTCAGTGTTCAAGACAATCCACGCGTGCTGGACCGCAGGCAGACGGGCTTGGGCACCCCTAGTCCCAGAGGCCCGATAGTAGCCCCCGGGGCCACGACAGGCTCAGTCTCACCAGCTGGGGGGAACAAGCACGACGTGGGCCCCAACCACCTGTGGGCCAGGCCCGACGCGTGGTGCGCGGGGGTTCGTGGGATGCCTCCACTTCCCACAACGCCTCGATAACCGCCCCATGTCAGCGCAAAGCCCGTGAATAGCGCCCGGTCATCATTACTCTTCCCCATCTCGTGTCTTCCTCCTGTGCCTTCCTGCCCACAAATCGTCGAGTGTCCACACTTCCCACCTCGCCACGTTGCCATGGCACCTCCCCGTAAGAGGAACGGGGCGACGGCGATGGCGGGAGAGCAACCCACACCGGAACCCGCCCTGTGTAGGTCCATGGTGCTCAATCGCGAGGATCTTGACAAGATCTTCTCGATGACTATGGCCGCCTCCAATGAGTGGGGGACGACCAAGTCCTCACCAGCCTCGCTGCCTCTAGCTGAGATGGGGGCCACCTCCGTTCCCCTCCATCTCCTTGCACTTTTCTCCAGCTTACTTCCTCTGTTCTCGGACTTCTTCAATGCCGTGCTTTCGCATTATCAGATCCACGTACTGCATCCCGAACCGAAGTACGTTCTTCTTCTCTCATCCTTTGCCTTCCTGTACAAGGACTTCCTAGGCGTTTTCCCTTCGGTGGCATTGCTCCAACACTTCTTGTCCCTCCGGTTGTTCGAGCCCAACCAATGTTCCGGGTGCGTGACATTCCAGGCTGTGAGCGAGATGGCGGCCGAATGGATTGATATGGGGATCAATGTCGATGCGGGGGGTGCAAGCGGCAATGGGTGTATGTGGATGCCGGCCGGCACAACCCCCTGCTGCTGGTCCCGTCGTCCCCAGCAGTTCCGATCCCGTAATGGGGGCACTAAAGGATTGTCGACCCAAGGCTGTCGCTAATGATGAAGAGACTGGCCACCTTGACGGCCACCGGAGTGACCACGGTGCTAGTCATGAGGGAGTTCCTCCGGTGAAGGATTGCCCCTCATCAGCGCCATTCCCGTCCGATGTGGTCCTTCGCCGGCCCAAGGAATCCCATGCGGCTTCACCCGGACCGCCTGTCGCCTGAAGTGTTGGACAGGATGCTCCTGATCCTGACCGGCGAAGAAGCCAGCAACCTCCCCGGGTGGGGCGCCCCCTATATAGGTACAGGAACTGGGAGGACTTCGTTCGTTCCATGCCCCTCTTCGACCAATGGGTGGTTCTTCAGGAGGGCGGCGAAGGGCCCGGGGGCGACCCTGCCCCGGTGGTCCTCGAGCCCCGTCTTCTGGCAGGCCCGAGCTCCTCGGCCGAGGCAATAGGGAGTGGCGAGCACCCACCTCTAAAGATCCGCTGCCAACTCTTCCTGACGCCTGAGGCTGACGGTGACGCCGCTCCGCCCGGCGGAGGGGCCGTCTCCCTTGGTAAGATGAGCGACGCTATCGATCCCGGGGTGGTGCCCTCCGGATCATACTGCTTGGAGGGGGGCACTACGAGCGTGCGCCCCGTTCCCCCTGGGAGGGGGCGGGGACCGGCGTCGGGGTCGTGGCCCTGCCCCACGGGGTCAGCCGCGGAGGAAATTTTCCGCCCGAGGGTAGCGTCGGCGCGTTACCGAGAGTGTTGAGGAAGAGGAAATGGGCCACCAGAGATGAGTAAGTGTCACGCCTTAGCTTCGCTTGCTTCGACCTCCTGGGTGTGCCTAACCCATTGTTTCTTGCAGGTTCCCGGCAAGGAAAAAGTCTAAGGAGCCCCCACGCCCGGTGGGCGACTTCCTATCACCGACCGGGCCCGGGGAGGGCACGAGGCATGTGCCCCATCAAAGCCCGGGGAACATGCCTAGGCGCCAGGCGGTTCCTTCTTCGTTGGTCAGGAGCGCAGAGCGAGGGGTGACGGCTCACCCTACGCCTCGCGATGGGAACCCCCCTCATGGAGACATGGCAACAGTCCCTTTGAAGGCGCCTCCTGTGGGCGACTCTCTGGCCTCTGGAGCGCCTGGCCCCACGGCAAGCGCTGAACCGGCGGGGACCGAAACACCTGCCGGAACTGCCACCCAGCCAGGCGCCGTGTGCGGCCTTGATGGGCTATCCACCCCAAGGGGGATCCCAAGCCCGCGGCGTGTGTCGTCCTGCTTCGACGGGGTGGATCGAGCATCGTCCAGCCCCCACCCCCCCCCACGGGTGGCGGTGGAACCTCCGGAGCATCGGCGGTGGACGAGGGTGTGGGGCCTAACCTGGGCTGGGCCCTGGCTGAAAGCACATTTGCTCCCTTGGTGGTTTTGTTAATTAATAACAACATATATGTCATTGAACTAACGTTTCCACTAAGCATATTTCAGGAAAAATTCAATGATGGGTTGGCAAAAGGATTGTGGAGGAACCCCTAGATGCAAGGAAATGGATGGGCAAAGCTTCAAGCAAGAGGACTCTACATTTTACTTTGTGCGAAATCACTTTGAGTCCATAGGAAAGCCAATACTATTAAAAGGGGTAAGGTACTATTGGTGAACAAGATGCTCCACGTGCACAAGTGATAGTCACCAAAAACACCCACAAAATTATGTCCAAGCCTATCATGAAAATCGGTGCTACCAATAATTTCCACTCGGTCCCACCGATTCCCAAACTCAGACAGACCCATTCCAAACCGTAGCCCTTCGGTGCAACCAATTCTGCATCGGTGCCACCGAGTTCAGCTTGCCAACTTTCTGTTACCTCGTTTCCTAAAATCGGTACCACCAAGTTTTTGGGATCGGCGTCACTGAGTTGTGCATTCTGACCGTTGGACACCTGATCGGTAATGCCGAGAGTTATGTATCGGTCTCACTGAGATTCAAAAGTTACTGCCTTTTGGTCACTTCGGTACTATCAAGTTTTATACTTTGGTGTCACTGAGTTGGTCACTTTAGGTGTAACGGTTGGATTTTTGGGGATGCCTATATATGCCCCTTCACCACCACCCAATCGAAACAGAAGCACTCAGAACTATTCCATACTTGCCCCATCCAATTTTCTGAGAGAGAGCCACCTACTCATGTGTCGAGATCAAGCCATTCCACTCCATCCATATGAATCTTGATCTCTAGCCTCCCCAAGTTGCTTTCCACCAAATCAATCTCTTCCACCATAGCCAAATATGTGAGAGAGTGATTGTGTGTTGAGGAGTCTATCATCTTGAAGCACAAGAGCAAGGATTTCATCGACATTACCGAGCCTATTACCTTTTGGAGGGTGGTGCCTCCTAGATAGGTTAGGTGTCGCTTGGGAGCCTCCTACTTCGTGTTGTGGAGTTGAACCAAGAAGTTTGTACGGGCTAGGAGATCGCCTACTTCGTGAAGATCTACCCATAGTGAGGCTAGTCCTTCATGGACGGAAGCCGTTATGGAATAGTCAAGGTTGCTACTTTGTGGACCCTTATGGGTGGAGCCCTTCGTGGAGTCTCGCGACCGTTACCCTCCGTGGGTTGAAGACTCCATAAACGTGGACGTACGATAGCACCACCTATCGGAACCACGGGAAAAATCATCGTGTCTTCAAATTGTGTTTCATCTTCCTTCCTACCCTCTACTACATATGCTTGTTGTTACTTTCCGCTGCTATACTCTTAGACATGCATGTGTAGGGTGTACTTTAATTGTTATAATCGCTAAAATCTGCCAACACTTAAAATTGGGAAAAGGTAGAATTTTTATTGGATCAAGTAGTCTAATCACCCCCCTCTAGACATACTTTCGATCCTACACTGGCGCTTGTGAACTCCAGGACCTCAGTTCGGCGCGTTCTCCTATAGAACACGTTTAGCTTGCTGGGGGAGCTTGGTGTGGAGCTTCAAGGTGCCGATGAGCGCTTTGCCGAGGAGGGCTGCACTTGGCTCGCGGGTGGCACCGCCACACTTCGCCGATGAGCGCTTTGCCAATGTCGCCGTCAAGTTAGGTCGTCGTCAGCATGAAATGGCATGCTTAGAAACCGAAAAGTCCATCGCGGAGGCGAGGGAAGCACACGACCGCGCCCTCCAGAGGGCCGAGGAGGCGGATGAGCATCGCTAGGTGGCCGAGGACCGGGAGCAAGAACTTCAGGTCTCGAACGCCATCCTAGCACTGCAGCTTCAGGAGTAGAGGAGCGCTCTTTCCTCGTGTGATGAGGGACCGGCGGCCAGAGCGGAAGAGGCGCATGAGCTTGCCCTCCGCGAGGCAGACCTCGTGCCCTCAAACAACAACTTGCCCTGGTGTCGTAAGAGCAGAGTCTGGAGTGCAAGAGGCTGGAGGCGCTTGATTGCGACGTCACCGCTGCTCTGGCTACCCGCAAACACCATGTGGAGGAGGCTCGAGGGGAGGCCGACGCGAGGGTCGACCGAGCCCGCAAGGATTATAACAATAAACAGAAGCAGCAAGAGAGCCGCTTCTAGGTCCAGCGCGCAGAACTGCTGCGAGAGGTTGAAGATCTCAGGAAGAGACTTACCCAGGCGGAGGCGTAGTGGGAGGTCGCGCTTAAGGCCCAGGCCACTGCCGTGGCCGAGCTGGCATCGTTCTAGGAACAGTTGGAAGGCGCTGCATCTCTCGTGGAGCATGCGGCGGAGGAAGCGAACTAGGCACGAGGTCGGCAGCATCAGCGCTCGAAGATGTTCCAGGGCCTCGAGCGGCGGGCTTGCCGGGCTCTGGGTCCATCTATAGGGGAGACATCTGATGAGGGCGTCCCTACTAATGTTACACCCACATCCCCACCAGCTACACATATTGGACAATTTACTAGAGACCGCGCACGCCAACTAAATTATCAGGTACTTTTGTTTGTTGGAAATCCTTCGAATGTTCATGAACATATGATGCTGCCTAAATTAGATACTTTCTTTTACTTATGAGTGAAGGACCTAGCCTGGACAAGAAGGATGGCCATTGGAGCGGGATCAAGCATGGAGAAGAAGGTACGCGCACGGGAAGGAACAATGGAGTTTCCAGTGGTGATTTTCGCACTTTGATGCCACCATAAGGAGAGTATGAAGGCTTGGATGAAATATACAATATGCCACTTCATAAATTTCGTCCATAGGCTAATATAGGTGCTACGTCACCTTATTTTTGGGCCAGGATCATGTAATTTCGAAATACCACTTATTAGGTTGTTTTTAGAGTCTGTATGTTTGGGGAAACGGAGTTAGGGTTAGTTTCCGACCCCTCCTCCAAGGGGTCACGAAATTCCCCCTCTATTCCCCCATATATACAGCCCGTAGGGCGCCATTTAGACTTGGCTTTTATTTAGATTGAAAGTTCGCCATAGCTGCAACTTCGCCTCTACCAACGTCCCCAGCCCCCTTGCGCCTGACGATGCCAGCTATCTTGATTTCTTAAGCATCGTCATGGAGCGGCTCGAGGTGGACGCCGCAAAAGTGGGTGAACTGGTTGAAGAAGAGAGCCGCGACCTTCTGTCTAGGGCGCTAACACACGTCTCCAGTCGCCTCCTTCACGTCAATCCTAGCTTTTGACTTCGAGACCGTGATGGCCCTGCTTCCTGACACGATCCGCGACACCTTGGGGAGGCAGTGGATGATTACGTGAGTGCGCTGAGCGCGTAGTTTACCCTTGGTGCCCACGAGGGCCGGGGAGGGTCTGAGGGACGCGAAGGTAGCAACGACGGCGCAAGCGATGCGTCTCCTTAGGCCCAACCCCCCTTTAATCCTTTTGCTGCCAATGCCAGTTTGTAGCTCTGCCGGGGCGTAAAGCCGGTATTTTGTTTTGAAACTAATGCTCGTGTAACTGGTGCTCATGCTTCATGTGGATTTCCCTGGTGTTACCATCATCCCTTGGGATACAGAGATGTGATGCTTTCATGAGGTCATCGCCAGCAACCTAGGTCGCGCTGCCCGAGCCTACCAGCCTTGGGGGTATGGCGCACCCTCATCGTCTTACTTATGTGTGTCGCGTGAGAAAATCACGCGCCAGAGGTCCTGGCAAGGTGGTACGCGCGGGGGAACCGTGACCCGAAGCCCGCACGTTGGAGTTCTGGTGCCATGGGGATGGTCCCGGAAGTAGGCACCGTGCCTCAGCCCCCGCTCGCGTGATGCCCAAGAGGGAGACGTTGAACACGTGCAGTTATGAAATGGGAAATCCAACAAAATTCAACAGAAATCCAATAACCAAAGTCTTTATTAAAACGGGGGATAAACTCGTTTACAAGCAAAAAGAGATTTGACTGTCGTGTCCTACATGGGTCCGCCTGAGGTTAGTGTGGCCCGTTGGCCACTTTCTTGGTCTTCCCCCAAGTGCAATGCTCGGGGCTTCCACTAGGGCATGGGGATGATTGTTCCACCAGCGCGATGCATGGGGCTTGCACTAGGCCATGGGCATAGCCGCGGTTCGGCAGTTATTCCGCCAGCACGGAGCATGGGGCTTCCACTAGGCCATGGGCGGGAGCCCCCCGAGGCCGTAGCCCGGCCGGTCGAGAGGCTCCGGGGCGTATACATCCCCACTCATTCATATGTGAGAGTGTCACGGGTAGAATTTGCGAAGGTGTTGGATGTTCCACGTGTTTGGCACTGGAATCCCACCCTCCGTCTCCAGGCGGTCGGCGCCCGGCCTGGAGACATGGGAGATCTTGAACGAGCCCTCCCACATGGGAGAGAGCTTGTGGAGGCCCTCCCTGGAGAGGACCTGCCGCAACCTCGAGGGTGCGGGGCTGGATGTTGCGGCTGTGGTAGCGCCACACGGCCTCCTGCTACCTTGCGGCGCGTAGGGCGGCCTAACGGCGGGCCTCCTGAAGGAGCAAAAGGTCGGCTCCCCGCGAGTCAACCTGACGCGCCTCGTCGAATGCTAAGACCCATGGGGACCCATGCTTAAGATCCCAAGGAAGGACCGCCTCAGCCCCGTAGACAAGGAAGAAGGGTGTTTCGTCGGTGGGCTTAGTCGTTGTGGTGCGGATAGACCACAGCACGGACTGCACCTCATCCAGCCACCCCCTCCCGCAGGCCTCAAGCTTCTTCCTGAAGCTCCTTGTCTTGAGGCCGTTAAGGACCTCGGTGGTGGCACGCTTGGCCTGGCTGTTGCTGCGCGGGTGTGCCACGGAGGCATAGCATACCTGCGTACCAAGGTTAGCGCAATAAGATTTGAAAAGACCGCTTGTGAATTGAGAGCTGTTGTCAGTGATGATGCGGTTGGGGACGCCTAACCGGCATATGATGCCCTTGATGAACCTGACGGCCGAGGCGGCTGGGATGGTGCCGACGGGTGTAACATCCCAAATTTTCCATTTGGAATGTCTTACAATTATAGTTAAGCATCTATGCATTTTGATTGAAATAAATGTGGCAATGGAATTTTTATTTTGAATTTGATTTCATTTCAATTGGCATTTTTTTTCCTTCTTTCAAATCCCTGACAAAATACCTTCACCAAAGAGTATGAGAGGAACTAACATGACACCCCAAAAGTTGGGAGAAAATAGTGTCAATTTATTTGAAAGTCGAATTTGGTTTTATTTGAAATTTTAAAAAATAATTTTTTATAAAGTTTTTATTTTGCGTCTAAACAAATGTTCACGTTATAGAATTTATTTTTCCGATCGTTTTGGTTTATAATACCCTATACTTTTTGTTTATATATATATATATATATATATATATATATATATATATATATATATATTCTTCTCAGTTTGTGTCTAAAAAAAACCCAATCGCTGGCCTGGCCAGCGCTAACCCTAGTGCTCACGCACGCAGGAGGAGAAGCTCCCATCGATCCAGGGAGCCAGGCCACCACCACCTCTCCTGTTTCTCTCTCTCCTCTCGATCTCTCTTTCGTACCGCCTCTCCCTCTCACCTGCCACTGGGTCCCACCCGATCTCCTTCCTCCTTCCTCACGAAAACGGATTCCTAGCACACAACGAAACCATGCCACCCCGAGTCCGTGATCCCCGGGATTCGATCCTCAGTGACGTCCCCTGCTCCAAAAAGTTGTCCTATAAATACCCGAGGCCGACCTCGACCGATCCCCCCAAAAACCCCATGCCAAAACCACCTCCACCTCTCGCCATCTTCGTTTGGATCTCGCCGTACCGAGCCGGTTCGCGGGCGTTTCCGACGCTTTAAGACCACATCGACCTCTCTCCTTCCGTCAGAAGCTTCCTTTCTTCATCACGAATCCATTTGACATCTTATTTTTGCCCAGATCGCGCCGGTGCCTCGCCCGACAATGCCGGAGCACCGCGGAGCACCAAAGCCTGGCAAGCTCACCCCACTTCCCCTGGACACCCCGGACGCCCAACTTCGCCGAAAATCGGACGCCCTCGACCTCACGCACCTGTTGGGCAACGCCGCCGTCGACCAAGATCACCGGAGCCGTCGTTCCCATCGACCTCTCCTCCCTGCCCATGCTCGGCTTCCCTCTGTAAGCATGATAGCTTGTGTTGCTAGTTGTTTTTTTCTCTTTCGACCGAAGCGTTAGGTTCTCCTGGTAGATCGGTTTGGTTTTTTCGGTTTAGCTCGAACCGGTTCGCGGTTTTTTTTAGCTGTCACTTCCCAAAAGTTTAAGAAGAGATCATCCACCGCTTAATCTTCGCAATGAACACAACCAGCCAATCCTATCAGGCCACATGACGCCCTAGTCGCGAACAGCCCCAATATAGCGCTTTGCAGAAAATTCCCGTTTTTTCAGATTAGATGCGTTTTTTTTGTGCCTTTAGTTTTACAATTTTGATTCAGTTGATTCTTTTTGCTACAGATTCACAAAAATCGCATCTTTCCAGAGAAACCAACGAAAAATATTTTTTGCACCTTTAAATTACGAGTTCAAATAGATTTGTATAAATCACTAATTTAGGTATAACTTTTATTTAAAAAATGAGTTTTGAGAGTTTCTATTTAATACTGATTTCTATATGTTATACCTCTTCAGAGGACAAATAAAAAAAATTGTTTTTATAAATTTTCAATCAGGACAGATTCAAGGTCTATTTGAGTTAGGCCATAACTTTTGTTTTATAAAACCTTTTCAATCGATTATTTTTGCTTCGAAATTTGTAGTCAATTTCCTTTCTGTTTTTTATTAAAACTTTAATTTTCTCTCTGTTAAAAAATATTAGATGCAGAAAACTATTTATAGTCGTTTTACTTTAGAAGAAGCTTTGCAATGGAGTTTTGGATTAATCTTTGTTTCCCTTTCTTTTGTTTTCTTTGTTTGCATTATTGAATTATTTTAGTATTATTAGTTTTACTTGCTGTTATTATAAGTTGTGTTATGGTTATGCTTATTGTGTGTATTGTTTGATTCGTTAGATCATCCGGAGTGCGAGGCTTTCTATTTAGAGTCACTCGGGTTCGAAGATCGTCGGCAAGGCAAGTTCACATTGATCATGTTTTACCTATTGTTTTATTGCATTAGTTCTACCTATCTCCACCATTGCATGCAAAGTACGTACTTGGAAATTTTTACTATTGAGTAGTATCATGTGGTAGGCACCCACAGACCCTTGTTACTTTGGCCCCATGGAAACGTCATTTTATTTTGCTATGCTTTTAGTAGACGGGGTTTGGTTGATTGTTTATCATGAAATATGAGAGGAATTAATTTATGACTAAGACCTCGAAGACTTCAAGAAATTTTCAAGACCTCATGATGCAATACACCTCTGGGTGGATGATGGTAGAACGGCACCCTGGAGGAACCAGTGGTAGCCTAGCTGATGCTGGAGAAGCGCCAGTATTCACACGGAAAGGTCCACCCAGGCACAAAGAGACAAATGGATACTTCAAGACCCGAGGCTTACCTGCACAGGCACAAGCCATTATGGGCTCTATCTGGGTTGGACATCGTGGTGACTCTGGACGGGCGGTGCTACCAGATGTAGAAGAACGGTAAGAATGGTTGGGCACCGACAGTGGCTCAAAGGAACCCTTTGGAAGACCCTGTTTTGATCATCCGGTTCTCAAACTCCCTGAAGTGAGAGGACTTCAATGGAGGCAATCAAATCTTGTGTTGAACATGTGCAAAAATCTGTAGAGTACTCAAACCTAATCGATTAGTCATGTCCACGGTCATGGACAACTTGAGCCAAAGGAACTGAAACTATCAAGAAGTCTCAACACAAATAATTTAATGATGTGGGTTTTATTGATAACTTTGGTGTGAGAAATGGTTGGTGGAACCTTCTCATTAAACAACCAACATTGTAATAATAATTTTTGCTTTGCCCCTCTCCTGTTGTAGGAAAAATTGGCTTTAGGCTAAAGTTAAACTTACAGCCCCACCTGCCATATATGCATATAGAATATATGATTATTTTCACCCTCTCTTTTGTGACTTGCCGGCATATTCAATGTGCTGACCTACACGGCTGCAACGTATCATGTTGTAGAGTACTTTTCCGACCAGGAGTGAGGATACGCTCTATGCTCGGTGAGATGCCCTTGGAGTCAGATGGACTCAACTACCTTTGAAGCTTCCACAAGATTTCGATTAGTTTTATCTCATGAGTTGGCCTTCAGCCACTTTATTGTAATAAAGGACTCGATATGAGATTTCAATTTAATAAAGCTATGTGATTTCCCTTTGATATTTACATTGATGTACCGTGTGTGTACCAGCATGATCTTGGGATGGTACGGAAACACCGGAGATTCGACCGTTTTAGGTCGGGTCGCTACAGATATGGTATCAGAGCACACGCTGACCGTAGGACGTAACCTCTAGGATTAGAAAAGCATTAGGAAGAAAACCATTTTTACTTATGTCTTTAAAATTCCTAAATTCTCATCTCCTCATTTCTGACCTCTCTTCGATTTCCAATATTTCTAGATGGCCACCTTCACCCCAGTTCAGATGACCGAGTTTTGCCGGCCCGACGCAATAATGCCCTTCGGCAAAGAGATGGTGGAGCTTGTTAAGGACATAAGGATTATTGTCCCGACTATCATGGGACCTCTATCATGTCTTTTCCAAGAGACACTCGCTACAGGATTGAAGTACACATCCCCGGAAGGACCTTTGGGAACCGCACAGAGCCCATTGACTTCAAGTTCCTTGCTCCCGAGTGGATTCTCGGAAGGAACATGGCGATTCACTGTTCACTCGGACGTATCAAGGAGGTCTACAGAGGCATTTCCACTGATCCAAACCTTGCCATGATCTCTCGCAGAGATGCCAAGGGAGATGTCATCAGCACTGTGACCAACGACTCCGTCCTTTTCTTATATCCAGACATTGGAGGCACACATCAGGACCCTGCGGCTCCGTGTGAGAAGAGACACAAAGAAGATCAAGCAGCTGATGAACTGTGAACTTGACCACGAAACTGATATACGAGAAGCCAACTACGAGCAAGAGGATGAAGTGAAGGACTTCCTAGAGAGGATCAAGAACCTGAAGACTGTCGTTGCGAATCTGGAGGAGGAACTGGACATGGGAGAAAACCTTCACCCTAAAGGTGATGATGCCGCCTTGATCAGCAATGAGGACGACTATGAGGAGAGCACCACCGGAGGAGGACGCACCACCATGGAGTTTTGAGGAGGACTTTAGTCTTGACCGCCATGTATCTTTTATTTTCTCGTTAAAGCATATGCCGATGTTTAGTTTTATCATGAGACTTGTATCTCGAGTGTGAACCTTTTGAGTTGAATGAATGAGTGTTTGGTGTGTTAATGTTTGTTGCATTGCATATGGGTAGTGAATTTTCTCTTTAGACCCTTGTTCTATTCTAATTCTCATCACTCTAAAAACACCAGATGCCTCCAAGACGTGACCCCAGCTCCAACTTTCCGCCGGAACTCGCCCAACCCATCCAGCAGCAGAATACCTTGATGCAGCTGCTCATTCAGAACCAGGCCAACAACAACAACAACAACCCTCCACCCCAGGCCGACAACCTCACCCGTTTTCTGAGGCTGAACCCACCGACCTTCTCCAGCGGCACTTAGCCCATTGTGGCAGATATCTGGCTCCGCAAGATGGAGAGGGAACTTATCACCGCTGGATGCACTGAGGCTGAGAAAGTGTGTTTTGCCGCACATCAACTTGAAGGCCCGGCAGCTTCATGGTGGGAGAACTACACCACCACGTACCCCAATTGCCGGTGTGACTTGGGAGCAGTTCAAGCAGGCTTTCCGCACCGCTCATGTCTCAGCTGGAGCCATGAGTCTGAAGAAGCATGAGTTTCGCAACTTACGCCAGGGGAATCACTCTGTGGCCCAATATGTGGACGAATTCAGCATGTTGGCCCGTTATGCACCAGGAGATGTGGCTGATGATGCAGCCAAGTAGGAGAAATTCCTAGAGGGACTCAACGATGAGTTGAGCATACAGCTGATGGTGGCTACTTTCAACAACTACCAGGATCTGGTAGACAAGGCCCTCATCTTGGAGGGTAAGAAACAGCAAATTGAGATCCGCAAGAGGAAATATGGACATGGGAAGTCTTACTCTAGAGCTCAGCAGAGGCCCCGGTACTCCCTATACTCAGGGAATACCGGATCAGGGACCGGTAAGTATGGAGGACACACTCATGCCGTGCACAACCATGGAGGAAATGGGAATAATCATCCCAACAATGGCAACTTCAAGAATTACAATGGAAATGGCAATGGCAACCAGCACCGTCCCGCAATGGCTACTCATCAGCTAAGAAGCCCAATCCTTTTCCCTGTGCTAAGGTGAACCACATTGATGTGGAGGAAGTCTATGAATAGCCCAAGACTGTGGTTCGTAAGTTTTTATTGCATTCACGTCCAGTATTGGTACTTTTTGATTCTGGTGCAACTCATTCATTCATATCAAGGGTAGTTGTGGAAAAGTACGGTTTGCCCACTAGAACCCTTAGTCAGCCCATTAAGGTCAGTTCCCCAGGAGGCACGATGACGGCAGGGATAGGATGCCACGCATTGAACCTCAACATTGGAAACCATGTATTCCCCACTGACCTCATCGTCTTAGATTCATAGGGATTGGATGTGATCCTAGGCATGGATTGGATGACCAAGTATGAAGGAAACATCGATTGTGCCCACAAGTCAATTTTTCTCACCAACCCGGAGCAGAAGTGGATTAAGTAAGTGTTCCGACACACACCGAAGAGCAATCGGGTGAATTCCCTCACGGGAGTTGTTCAAGAAGAAATGCCGGTTGTAGAAGATTTCCCCGATGTATTTCCAGAGGAATTACCAGGCATGCCACCGGATAGAGAGATTGAATTCCTGATTGAGTTATTGCCAGGGACAGCCCCAATATCCAAGAGACCCTTTCAGATGCCCGCTAATGATCTGGAAGAGATCTAGAAGCAGCTCAAGGAGTTATTGGACAAAGGGTATATTTGCCCAAGTTCGTCACCTTGGGGAGCCCCAGTTCTCTTGGTAGAGAAGAAGGATAAGACCTTGAGAATGGTAGTCGATTATTATGCACTGAACGAGGTGACTATCAAGAACAAGTACCCTCTGCCGATGATAAACAATTTGTTTGATCATCTAGTTGGAGCTAAAGTATTTTTTAACTTCGATCTTCGATCCGGGTATCATCAGTTGAAAATTCGTGAACAGGATATACCCAAAACCGCCTTCACCACAAGGTATGGCCTATATGAGTATACAGTAATGTCCTTTGGTTTGACTAATGCTCCTGCCTATTTTATGAGTATGATGAACAAGGTATTTATGGAATATCTAGACAAGTTTGTCGTGGTGTTCATCGATGATATATTGATATTCTCCAAGAGGGAGGAAGAACACAAGGAACACATGCGTTTAGTTCTGGAGAAGCTCAGAGAGCATCAGTTATATGCCAAGTTCAACAAATGTGAATTTTGGTTGAAGGAAGTCAGATTTCTTGGACACATTATTTCTAGAGATGGAATAGCGGTGGATCCCGCCAAGGTTGAGGCAGTCACCAAATGGAAGGCACCCACCTCAGTTAAGGAGATCCACAGTTTCCTCGAACTTGCAGGATATTACTGGAGGTTTATCGATAACTTCTCGAAGATTGCCAAGCCCATGACAGAGTTATTGAAGGAGTCCAAGTACATTTGGACCGAGGAATGTGAGGCCAGTTTCTAGGAGCTGAAGAAACGTTTGGTTACAGCCCCAGTGTTGATTTTACCGAACATTCGTAAGGACTTCCAGGTTTATTGTGACGCTTCACGTCAAGGACTTGGAGGAGTGCTCATGCAGGAGGGAAAAGTTGTAGCATATTCATCCAGACAGCTACGACCTCATGAGTTGAACTATGCGACACATGATTTGGAGTTAGCAGCCGTAGTGCACGCATTCAAGACCTGGAGACATTTCCTTATCAGAAATAGTTGTGATATTTAAACTGATCACAAGATCCTAAAGTATATCTTCACGCAGAAGGAGTTGAACCTCAGACAGAGGAGATGGCTAGAGTTGATCAAGGACTATGACATGAGATTGCACTATCATCTAGGGAAGGCAAATGTTGTAGCAGATGCTTTGAGCTGTAAGAGTTATGTGAACACACTCATAGCAGGAGGATTACCCCAGGAGTTAGCTGACGATCTCAGAGAGCTCAAGTTGGAGATAGTTCCAAGAGGATATGTTGCCACACTAGAGATTCAGTCCACTTTGACCGAAAGAATCCGTGAAGCCCAAAAGACAGACAAGGAAATAGTTGAGATAAAGCAAAGAATGAAGGATGGGAAAGCTAAAGGCTTTCGTGAGGATGAACAAGGAACTCTATGGTTTGAGGACCGTATCTATGTGCCCAATGACCGAGAGCTCAGGAAGTTGATACTTCAAGAAGCCCATGATTCACCGTACTCGATACACCCAGGCAACACCAAGATGTATCTAGACTTGAAGGATAGTTTCTGGTGGACAGGTATGAAGTAGGATAATGCCGAGCATGTTCTAGTATGCGACGTTTGTCAGCGAGTAAAGGCGGAACATCAGAAGCCAGGAGGATTACTTCAACCTTTGCCGATACCCGAGTGGAAATGGGAGAAGCTTGGTATGGATTTCATCACAGGATTACCCAGGACCCGTTCAGGTTATGATCCCATCTGGGTAGTGGTCGATCGCTTGACCAAGGTGTCTCATTTCATTCCAGTTAAGACCACCTATACTAGTGCCAAGTTAGCCAAGATATATATGACCAGGATCGTATGTCTGCATGGAGTTCCGAGGAGTATCGTGTCAGATAGAGGAACACAATTTACCTCAAAGTTTTGGCAGCAGTTACATGAAACTTTGGGCACGAGGCTGGAGTTCACTACAGCTTTTCATCCACAGACAGATGGACAGACCGAGAGGGTCAACCAGATTCTACAGGATATGTTGAGAGCTTGTCCGCTAGACTATGGATCTAGGTGGGACGATAACCTACCTTATGCATAGTTCTCATACAATAAGAGTTATCAGACCAGTCTGAAGATGGCCCATTTCGAAGCTTTATACGGAAGGAGGTGCAGAACACCATTGTTGTGGGATGGTGTTGGAGACCGAAAACTTTTTGGTCCCGATCTTATCCGAGATTCTAAAGAGAAGGTCAAGCTGATTCGTGACCGACTCAAGATAGCTCAGTCCAGGCAGAAGAGCTATGCTGATAGCAAACGAAAGGAAGTAACATACGAAGTGGGAGATCGAGCATATCTCTGTGTGTCCCCACTTCGAGGAATCAAGAGGTTTGGTGTAAAAGGGAAGTTAGCACCCAGATTTATAGGCCCCTACAAAATTCTTGAACGTAGAGGCGAAGTTGCATACAAGCTGGAATTGCCGGAAGGATTGTCCGGAGTTCACGATGTTTTCCATGTTTCCCAACTGAAGAAATACCATGGTGAGATGACTGATATTCCTTTGAGAGACACAGTGCCCCAGAGGCCATACAGCTTGATAGTGACCTGACGTATGAGGAGAAGCCCGTCTGAATCCTCGAGACTACCAACAGAGTTACCGGTAGCAATATCATCAAGTTTTGCAAGGTTCTATGGAATCACCACACCGAGGAAGAAGCCACCTGGGAACGAGAAGAAGATCTTCGTCGAGACAACCGAACCTATTTTCTAGCCAACCCGAATCTCGAGGGCGAGATTCATCTTAAGGTGGGTAGGTTCGTAACATCCCAAATTTTCAATTTGGAATGTCTTACAATTATAGTTAACAATCTATGCATTTTGATTGAAATAAATGTGGCAATGGAATTTTTATTTTGAATTTGATGTCATTTCAATTGGCATTTGTTTTTTTCTTCTTTCAAATCCCTGACAAAATACCTTGACCAAAGAGTATGAGAGGAGGTAACATGACACACCAAAAGTCGCGAGAATATATTGCCAATATATTTGAAAGTCGAATTTGGTTTTATTTGAATTTTTTTAAAAATATTTTTTTATAAATTTTTTATTTTGCGCCTAACAAAATGTTCACGTTATAGAATTTATTTTTCCGATCGTTTTGGTATATAATACCCTATACTTTTTGTTTACATATATTTTTTTTTCTTCTCAGTTTGTGTCTAAAAAAACCCAATCGCTCGCCAGGCCAGGCTGGCCCAGCCAGCGCTAACGCTAGCGCTCATGCACGCAGGAGGAGCAGCTCCCATCGATCCAGGGAGCCAGGCCGCCGCCACCTCTCCCGTTTCTATCTCTCCGCTCGATCTCTCTCTCGTACCCCCTCTCCCTCTCACCTGCCGCAGGGTCCCACCTGATCTCCTTCCTCTTTCCTCACAAAAACGGATTCCTAGCACACAACGAAACCATGCCACCCCGAGTCCGTGATCCCCGGGATTTGATCCTCGGTGATGACCCCTGCTCCAAAAAGTTGTCCTATAAATACCCGAGGCCGACCTCGACCGATCCCCCCAAAAACCCCACGCCAAAACCACCTCCACCTCTCGCCATCTTCGTTTGGATCTCGTCGTGCCGAGCCGGTTCACGGACGTTTCCGACGCTGTAAGACTACGTCGACCTCTCTCCTTCCGTCAGAAGGTTCCTTTCTTCGTCACGAATCCGTTTGACATCTTATTTTTGCCCAAATCGCGCCGGTGCCTCGCCCAACAACGCCGGAGCACCACGGAGCAGCAAAGCCTGGCAAGTTCGCCCCGACTTCCCCTGGACACCCCGGACGCCCAACTTCGCAGAAAATCAGACGCCCTCGACCTCACGCACCTGTTGGACAACGCCGCCGTCGACCAAGATTACCGGAGCCGTCGTTCCCACCGACCTCTCCTCCTTGCCCACGCTCGGCTTCCCTCTGTAAGCACAATAGCTTGTGTCGGTAGTTGTTTTTTTCTCTCTTTCGACCGAAGCGTTAGGTTCTCCTGGTAGATCGGTTTTGGTTGTTTCGGTTTAGATCGAACCGGTTCGCGTTTTTTTTTGGCTGTCACTTCCCGAAAGGTTAAGAAGATATCGTCCACCGCTAATCTTCGCAATGAACACAACCAGCCAACCCTATCAGGCCACATGACGCCCTAGTCGCGAACGGCCACATTATAGCGCTTTTAAGAAAATTCCCGTTTTTTCAGAATAGATGCGGTTTTTTTTTGTATCTTTAGTTTCACAACTCCGATTCAGTTGATTGTTTTTGCTACAGATTCACAAAAATCCCATCTTTCCAGAGAAACCAACGAAAAATATTTTTTGAACTTTAAATTACGAGTTCAAACAGATTTGTATAAATCACTAATTTAGGTATAACTTTTATTTAAAAATTGATTTTTGTGTGTTTCTTTTTGCTACTGATTTCTATATGTTATACCTGTTCAGAGGACTAATAAAAATAATTTTTGTTTTTATAAGTTTTCGATCTGGACAGATTCAACGTCTATTTTTGTTAGGCCATAACTTTTGTTTTATAAAACCTTTTCAATCGATTCTTTTTGCTTAGAAATTTGTAGTCAATTTCCTTTCTGTTTTTCTATTAAAACATTAATTTTATCTTTGTTAAAAAATATTCGATGCAGAAAACTATTTATAGTCATTTTACTTTAGAAGAAGCTTTGCAATGGAGTTTTGGATGAATCTTTGTTTTCCTTCGTTTTGTTTTCTTTGTTTGCATTATTGAATTGTTTTAGTATTATTAGTTTTACTTTCTGTTATTATAAGTTGTGTTATGGTTATGCTTATTGTGTCTATTGTTTGATTCGTTAGACCATCCGGAGTGCGAGGCTTGCTATTTAGAGTCACTCGAGTTCGAAGATCGTTAGCAAGGCAAGTTCACATTGATCATGTTTTACCTATTGTTTTATTGCATTAGTTCTACCTATCTCCACCATTGCATGCAAAGTAGGTACTTGGAAATTTTGACTATTAACTAGTATCATGTGGTAGGCACCCACAAACCCTTGTTACTTTGGCCCCGGGGAAAAGTCATTTTATTTTGCTATGCTTTTAGTAGACGGGGTTTGGTTGAGTGTTTATCATGAAAGATGAGAGGAATTAATTTATGACTAAGACCTCCAAGACTTCAAGAAATTTTCAAGACCTCATGATGCAATACACCTCTGGGTGGATGATGGTAGAATGGCACCCTAGAGGAACCAGTGGTAGCCTAGGTGATGCTGGAGAAGCGCCAGTATTCACACGGAAAGGTCCACCCAGGCATGAAGAGACGGATGGATACTTCAAGACCCGAGGGTTACCTGCACAGCCACAAGCCATTATCGGCTCTCGCTGGGTTGGACATCATGGCGACTCTGGACGGGCGGTGCTAGCAAATGTAGAAGAACGGTAGGAATGGATGGGCACCGACAGTGGCTCAAAGGAACCCTTTGGAAGACCATGTTTTGATCATCCGGTTCTCAAACACCCTGAAGTGCGAGGACTTCAATGGAGGAAATCAAATCTTGTGGGGAACGTGTGCAAAACTCTGCAGAGTACTCAAACCTAATCGATTAGCCGTGTCCTCAGTCATCGACAACTTGAGCCAAAGGAACTGAAACTATCAAGAAGTCTCAACACAAATAATTTAATGATGTGGGTTTTATTGATAACATGGGTATGAGAAATGGTTGGTGGAACCTTCTCATTAAACAACCAACATTGTAGTAACAATTTTTGCTTTGCCCCTCTCTTGTTGTAGGAAAAACTTATAGCCCCACCTGCCATATCTACATATATTATAGATGATTATTTTCACCCTTTCTTTTGTGACTTGCCGGTGATAATCCCCAAGTGCAAGGAATCATCGTAGCAATTTCCAAAGGTGGAAGTGATAAGTATGGAGTGTCGAACCCATAAGGAGCTAAAGGTAAGATCAATATTCTCTCATGTCCTATCTGCCACTGATACGACTCTACGTACGCCGAACGTTTGCTTCCAACTAGAAACGAGAAATAAAACTACGTTGTGGGTATGAAGAGAATAGCTTTGCATGATATCGGAGAACTAAAATATAAGAATAGGTGCTGTTATCATAAAGTTAGAATATATTACAAACAGCGAGTGTGGAATAATGATGGGTCGGTGTGCGGAATTGTCCTAGGCAATTGTTAACAAGATCGGTAATCATTATTGCAATTTTATATGAGGGAGAGGCATAAGCTAACATACTTTCTCTACTTGGATCATATGCACTTATGATTGGAACTCTAGCAAGCATCCGCAACTACTAAAGTTCATTAAGGTAAAACCCAACCATAGCATTAAAGCATCAAGTCCCCTTTGTGCCATACGCAACAACCTACCTACTCGGGTTTATGTTTCTGTCACTCAAGCAACCCACTATAAGCGAATCATGAACGTATTGAAACACCCTACAGCGGGAATCCTTCACGTGCGCGCGGCACGGAAGGCACCGTAGGACAGCACCAAAGTAAAACATACAACTCAAACCAATCTAGATTATCAATCAACCCAAAGGACAAAAGAAATCTACTCAAAACATCATAGGATGGCAACACATCATTGGATCATAATATATGGCATAAAGCACCATGTTCAAGTAGGGGATTACAGCGGGGTGCGGGAGAGTGGACCGCTGAAAGGAGATGAGGATGGTGATGAAGAAGGTGATGTTGATGAAGACGATCACCGTGGCGATGGTTCCCGCGACGGCACTCCGGCGCCACTGGGAGAGAGAGGGCGAGAGGGTCTCCCCCTTGTGCTTCCTCCTCCATGGCCTCCCCCCTGAGTGGGGAGAGGTTCTCCCTCTGGTTCTTGGCCTCCATGGCGATGATGGCCCGTCCGTCTTCCTCCTCCATGGTCTCCGGTGATTGTGACCGCCTCCGACAGGGTGCCGAAGAGGGACAAGATTGATCTTTCGTGGCTACGGAGACTTGCGGCGGCGGAACTTCCGATCTAGGTTTCTTTCTGGAGGTTTCACGATTTATAGGAGTACTTGGCGTTGGAATCAAGTCAGGGGGCGCTCAAGGGGCCCACAAGCCAGGGGGCGCGCCCTGGGGGGGAGCCCCCTAGGCTTGTGGCCTCCTCGAGACTCCCCTCCGGTATCTTTTTACTCTAGTATTTTTTATATTTTCCAAAAATATTCTCCGTAAATTTTCAGCCCATTCGGAGAACTTTTATTTCTGCACAAAAACAACACCATGGTAGCTCTGCTGAAAACAGCGTCAGTCCGGGTTAGTTCTAATCAAATCATACCAAAATCATATAAAATTATTGTAAATATGGCATGAATACTTCGTAAATTATAGATACGTTGGAGACGTATCAGCATCCCCAACCTTAATTCCTAGTCGTCCTCGAGTAGGTAAATGATAAAAGAAATAATTTATGAATTGTGAATGCTAGCAAGTGCACAAGTTTGATCAATTCCAATCACTTTTTCTAGCATCAATATAAACCATAAACAGTAGCTCATCTCATAAAACTTCTCATGATCAAGTAACAAGCTATTCACATGTTAAAGTATAGACTAGAAAGTTTCTTGAAAACTAACAAACCATATTCCTAGTCATCGAACAATTGCAATTCATCTTATTTTCAGGAAGGGTCCATGTAAGAGCTTTGATTTAGCAAATTCCACATACTCAACTATCATATAGTCTTCCATGATTATTGACACTCAAAGCATATTTTTAGAACAAATAGCATCCATCGAACACAGAGAAAGATAGGGGCTTATTGTTTCACCTCCCAACTTATTTATCATATATATAATTGTCAACAATAATAATTCATGATCAAATATATTTGTGTGGCTATATATGTCTAGATCATTCCCCAACACATGATGCTTGCCAAGAGAAAAAGGCGAAATATAGGAAGTGGTGAAGATCACCATGACTCTTTGTAACGCCCAAGATGCGATCCTATCCTTATTTTGGCACGAGGGCCTCGACAGGGATAGAAGCGCATCTCGTCATTTTGCAAGAATGGATATCATTACAAGTACATGTAAAGAAGAGATGAGTATATGGAATTGGCTTACACTCGCCACAAGCTACATCAATATCACATCAATACAACAACATATCCAAACATCATACAGAAGAGCAAGGTCCGACTACGGACGAAAACAAACGATAAAATGACATCCATCCTTGCTATCCCAGGCTGCGGCCTGGAACCCATCCTATGATCGATGAAGAAGAAGAAGAAGAACTCCAAATCAAACAAGCATCGCGCTCACGTCAAATCATCGCATTACCTGTACCTGCAACTGTTGTTGTAGTAATCTGTGAGCCACAGGGACTCAGCAATCTCATTTCCAAGGGTATCAAGACTATTAAAGCTTAATGGGTGAGGTATGGTTAAGTGGTGAGGCTGCAGCAAGCACTAAGCATTTATTTGAGTGGCTAGCTTACGAGTACAAGAATAGAGGGGGATGATTGTCGAATAAACGGACGTGATCTAGTAATGATCTATAAGAGATCCTGAACACCTACTTACGTCAAACATAACCCCACCGTGTTCTCTCTCGGATAAGGACTCACGAGAAGAGACAGTCACGGTTACGCACACGGTTGGTGTATTTTATTTGAGTTTACTTCAATTTTGCTATGACCGGGTGTTAAACAAAGTTTCCAAGTTTGCCACATAACCGCGGGCACGGCTTTCCGAAAGATTTAACCCTGCAGGGGTGCTCCAACTTATCCATCACAAATTAACCACACGCAGCGGGAATAACCTCGACCACGAATCTCGTGATCTTCCTAGGCAATTCCATTGGAAAACCTCAACCTCGAGATAGCCCAAAGTATCGGAATTCCTCGCACAAGACGTTCGAGAAAGGTAAAACAAATCCAGCAAGACCGCCCGACGTGCCGACGAACCCGATAAGAGCTGCGTATCTCGTTCTCAGGACACGACCGGATTGGCTAAGTTTCCGGCTGGCACACCCGTTGGTGGCCCCGGCTACTGCCATTTTGGACCAACACTCATGAGGAGCACTGGCCCGGGTTGTTGACTAATTCTCCTCGGGTTAATTACTCCCTATGCAGGTTTATTAGTTATTAGGCAAATGTAATACCAAAGTTGGGCCTTGCCAGACAAGTTTTATCCTAAAACGAAAATCAAAGGGGTCCCCATAACAACCCCGAGCATGTTAGGAGCGCTCAATTATGGAACATAACACCGGTACACAAGTAACTAGGGCGGCAAGAGTGGAACAAAACACCAAGCAAAGGCCAAGCCTTCCACCCTTTACCAAGTATATATGTGCATTAAATTAAATAGCAATAATATTGTGATAGCTGGAAACAATTGCACCTGCAACTAGCAACGCTAAAAGAAGGGCTGAGCAAGCGGTAACATAGCCAAACAATGTTTTGCTGGGATGTGGAGGGGTTAGAGGTTTTTCATGGCAATTTGGGAGGCTGACAACCATGTGGTAGGTAGCGAGATATTGCGATAGAAACGAGACACTAGCATGGCAATGATAGTAGTGGTATCCAGGGAAATGATCATCCTGCCTGAGATCCCGCTTGGAAGAAGAACGAGTCCATGAAGAAGACGAGCCAACGTAGTCGAACGAATCCTCACACCCCGAAGCGGTTTCGGAACTCTATCGGAAACAACAATCAACACACGAGAACACCACAACAAATGCATGACATGATGCGCAAACAAATATGATGCATGTCCGGTTTAAATATGCAAGGCATGGCAATCACAACAATCAAATACTACACATTAAGTGAAGCTCAATATGCAACGAGTTGCATATTGACGAAACTCCACATTTGATTATTTAGTTCACTCTCATTTAGGTACACAACAATATTAAATGTTGTTAAACATGGCAAGAGGTGAAGCATAAATAAACTACACATCTAGGCAAGTTTAAATGAGGCCGGAAACAACATATAGCATTTCCGAAACGACCCCATATGTTAATTTCGGAATTGGTTCAGATCTGAACTAATCATGTTTTATATTTATTAAACAGGGAAATAAAGTATACCATGCAATTCTACGCGTCATTCTAGTCGATTTACATATATAGAACGTTTGAAACGGAGCTACGGTCTAAAAGATATGACATTCGCAAGATGCATATGACATGAATGCAAAATGCATGCAAACACCCACCACAAACATGTTAAATCATAGATGCAGCAAGATATTATGAAACTACATGAGATTCTAAGCAAGATACATATGCAACATAATCAAAACGGAGCTACGGTTCAACAAATAACAAGCAACACAAGTTTTAATGCAAATCTGTCCAAAACAGCAAGATAGCATTTTGCACACATGAAAACAACAAGCTACAAGATTCTAAAATGCACAAACTAAGCATGGGGCAGTAGCATATAACACACACTTCATTTCATCTTCACATATCATACTCAAAAGAGTCATGGATCACATGGTAGGAAGCTCACAACATGGCAACAAAATATAGCAGATTAGGACTTAGTGAAAATAACAGTTTTTAGCATAGCAGATTTTCACGGAGGCATAATGGCAGCAGTAAAACTATATGCTACAGGGCATATTATGGCATGAAAATCTACAGCATGGTAGAGGACATGATGCATAACAAATCATTACTTTATGGCAACATTAAATTATGCTCGGATTCATGGCAACCATCAACACAACATGGCATATTGAAGAAAACAGATTCTCAGACTTAGTGAAAATTAGAGTAGGCATGTGCAGCAGTTTTTAACAGATTAACATATTGGACAGCAGGTTTAATTATGATTCAAAACCTATTCATGCAAACTATTAGCACAACATGATAGGCAACAACATGCTTAACAAAAGACTCCTAGGTGGCATCACCAAAAGACTCCTAGAACAGTAGCAAATCACAGGGCAAGACAGCAACAATATAACAGATTTCCAGACTTAGAAATATTTTGGACCCTCAAAACATCAGATTTTTATAGCATGTTGGCAACAAGAAAACAACACCTAAACATGCATTTCTATGACAACCCAAAATACCAGGGCCTAGCACACATGAACAAGGGCATATCTCATGTTCAAAATTATTTCATATGGTGCACGGATTAAATCCCATAAAATAGACAAACGGGCATCATGGCAAAAATGACATGCACACGAACTTCCCCAATGACAAAACTAAATGCACAGTTAAATTCTATGGATTTTTCTACCCCGAAAACATATATAATATGCGTAGGTTCATGTAGGGAAATATGTCACAATTAATTATGCAAATTAATGGAATAACCCCTTTCTAGCAATTATAAATGCAAGTCAAATGCAAATATTACAATGAACATGTTTGTCGTGCATGAAAATGCGATGCGGATAATATGAAAATTTTTAATATATGATTGGATTAAATCCCGATGCACGTTAATTAAATATGACAATGCAAAATGATGGCAATTATGCAAAATGATGTAAACAACGAGCTTAGGCATTTTAAACATGGTTGAAAGTTGGTTATTGTGAATCTACACGAAATTCTAAGCATTTTACATGTATAAGGTTTTTACATACGATGCACGGTTGGTCAGTTATTAAATGCATGAAGTTCGGGTACTTTTCTGCAAAACGGACGTTCCTGTGGATAAGTACAAAATTCGCTGGACACATAATACAGTATTGGGCCAAAACTTTGGGCGCAACATAACTATACTACGAATAGGGCGTAATATAGAGGTGCTCGGGCGCTCACCAAATGGGCCAGGCCCGACGGTGGAGCTGGCTTGAGGCGCGGCTGGGCCTTGAGGCGCTGGGCCTTGGCGAGGCAGCCGGCCCAGGAGTGGAGCCAGCGAGGCGTCGTCCTCCTCCTCTCGTGCGTGCTGCACCAGAGACAGGGGCGGCAGCGGCGGACCTTGGGGCTCCGGCGAGGGGGCTTGGGGCGACGGGAACGACATGGGGCGGCGAGGATCCTCCGGATCCGGTGGTTCCTGGCCGGATCCGGGCGCGACAGGTTCGGTTGCGGCGCTCGGGACTCCATGGCGTGGGAGAGACCTGCGGGGAGAGAGAGAGAGAGAGGCCGAAGGTGAGAAGGAGAGAGGGCAGAACGGGAGGAGAGGCGCGAGGGGCAAGAGGGGTGCTGCCCTGCGGTTGCGGGCTCCGGCGGCTCGTCGCCGGCGGCAGCAGTCCGGCGAGGCTCCAGCAGGTCCGGTGGCCGGCCGGTGGCTTCGGTTGAGGTCGTTGTAGGGGCCAGGGTGCGCTGGATCGGGAGCTCCTCCCGATCAGGAAGCTCGGGGCGGCGGCGCCCTTCGGGCCCGGGCGGGCTCAGGATGGGCTTCGCGGGCCCTGCGCGCTGGAGGAGGGAGACAGGGGCGACGGCTGGGTGGTGGGAGGCTGGCGGCGGTGCGGATTTCGAGGAGGGGTTAGGGTTAGGTCCAAAATTGGCAGGGCTAGGCATCTATTTATAGCAACGGGGGCTAGGGTTTGGTTCTAGGGGGGTTCTTCGACCCTCCGATCGCGATCGGACGGTCCGATCGGAGAGGTGGGTTAGGGTAGGTTTAGGTGGGCTGATGGGCTGTGGAGAAAGGGTTGAGTGGGGATGAGAGGGAGTGTTGCGGCCCGTGACAGAAGATTTTTAAAACACCGAAACGTCCGACAATTAACCGATGACGGTGCCACTACGGTCGACCGTTCGGGTATCAAACGAACTCTGATTGCGACGAAACTTGGCAGGCGGTCTACCTACAATAAAAAAAGACCGCATGCCAAGTTCTGACCCAATCCGAGACAGTTATATACGCACTTTTAAAAACAATATTTTCCGATGCCACGGGCGCGTGCGTGTGTGTTTGGGCTCGAAACGAACGACGACACGAACGGAGAGAACCGGCAGCTACGAACGGATGCAAGTTTTCGAAAACAAGTGACGATGCCATGCACATGATGCAAAAGATGCGATGATGAATGCGACAATCAAACGAATCACACGACGAGAATGGAAAAAAAACGGGAATCTTCTGGAGCGTCGGTCCCGAGCTGTTACAACTCTCCTCCACTTACAAGAGATCTCGACCCGAGATCTTAGAATGAAAAGGGGAAGAGAAAGAGAAGAGGTAAAACTTAGTTGCTTCTTTGACAAACGAGTGAAACCAATGATCATTGAAGGTTGCAAGAGATGAAGAATGACACGAGTTGCAAGCAAGAATTCAAAAGAAATTTCGGCAGCGTTTCGGTAGGATAGAGGGACAACATATGATAATATGGGAGAACTTGAAAGAGAACACAACACTCTGGTTAAGGATGAGCAAAGAAGAACATGAGCTTGATAAACCGAGATGATGGGATGAATAAAGCAACATCACAATGCCTCCGGAACAAACGAATAGAAGCTACATCTTTGGAGAGGAGACAACGGAGAAGAAAATGACAACTTCTACCACCATTGAATTTGAAAAAAAAACACAGGTTGAACAGAGTTGTTGGAAATTCAACAACGAAAAGAAAAGCTTGTTGTGGGCTTATGGAAAACCATCCCAAAGTGATGAGGTGACAACCGGCCACAAATGGAAAACAATGATTGATTGCGAGCAACAAGAGATGCAAACTTCTAACACCAAGAGGATACATTGAGAATTTGGATCATAGATAAGCACCGCAATAGCAACAATCCTTAGGAAATGCCTTAGGTGAAATCCAATCCAAGATAACTCCAAGGAAGAGAATGATGGGTTTACATATATCTCATTCTTGAAACAACTTCTCTTCGAGACTCCACATAAACCAAGAATGCTATAACACCATCTCAAAGATAGAGAGAATGAATTGCACTTCGGAATACAAGACGAATGATACTTGAGCCTCTCCAACAGAATCTTGAAGGACACTTTGAGAAGGAATTAAATCCCTGAATAGCCACCATAAAGAACCTCCGTATGCAAAAGAATGATCAAGAGAAATGAAGGCTGGAAAAAATAAGATTATGACCTTGCAACGATTTGGATGAAGCTTCGGGATGAGTTGCTTGAGAAAAACTTGGAACTCCGGAAAGAAACGATGAGCACTTGGGATAAGGAATTGATATCATGAACAACCTCCGGAAGAAGGATTGAAATCACTTGATGAAACAAGAATAAGAATTATGTTATGCTTATCCTTCATCAAGTTAAATTGATGCTAAGCAACGGATTTGGCAAACTACTTATTCTTCTTGAAAAGAATTGAAGGGAGAGAGATAGAGCACAAACTTAAAGAAGTCTTCAACGAAACACTGGTGAGAATTTGGAACGAATGAAAATTATTTGAATGAATGGAGATACATGAGAACGAAGAGATCAAGATTTTCCTACTAAAAAGAACTTGAACAAGGCACCGGAATAATTGAGAGACGAACGAAGAGACAACACTCGAGAAGAATTTGAGAACGAAAGCTGAAAGCTGAGAACGAAGAAATCTTCTGAAATGATGGCCTTCGGAGGATCGAGAAATGAAAACAACTCTGAAATGCTCCGGATAGATATGAAGGAATTTCTCATGATCGAAAACAATTTGAGAGCATAGCACGAAGCTGAGATGACAATCTTCAAAAGAACGGTGAAAGATTTAAGAGAAACTCTACTTCGGTCTTCAACTCTGAGAATGATGATGAGAAAGAACGCCAAGAATTACCGAGACACTCCGGAACAATGAATAAGGAAAGGTTGAGCCAATGATGAAATAATTTGAAGCGATCTTGAAGAAAGAATATGACTGATGAGAATCATTCTTACATCATATTTGAAAAGACTTTGAAATCTCCAGAAAAGATTAAAAGAGCCAGGTAAGATCCTGGGGAAAAACCTGTGTGTTATGAGCCCACTCAAAGAGACCACCGTTGAAATGATTGCTTATGAAGAGAGATTGCACCGGTACAAATGAAAACTTGATGAGGTGAGAACCTCAAAATCATTGGAAGGATTTGGGTGAAGACACAAGACTTCTGAGATATCATCAGCACTCCGGATAGAATGGAGAGAGGAATGAATAACAAGAGATGCCTAGCAAAGAATATCAACACGGGAAAGCATAGGATGAATGAAAATGATATTATGAGCACCGAAAGCTGAATTGAATCCACCGGATAAGAAAACAATAACGAGGAATGATGAACTTGAGCACTTGAGATCTTCACGAAGAATCACCGGATACAATATGGAAGAAAAAAAATTAGCGGAAGCATCACTTGCAAGAAAGGCACTTGGACGAGAATTTAATTGTTGAAGAAAAGGGCAGGAGGGTGGGAAAACAAAGAAAACTTGGGGCGGATGAAAAGAACTCCGGAAAGAAATATGAGGATTGATCTTGCAAATATTGGAGAGGGTTGAATTAACTTGATGAGAAATACACCGGTTAGGAAAGATTTAAAATCACCACTTGACATCGAAGCAACTCGAATTACCATACTCCAAACAACACAAAGGGTGAGGCTTGAGAATTAAGCAGGAAACAAATACATAACCCACCATGCACTTGTTGGGAGGATAATCCTAGGTAACTACTTGAATTCCCACCTAAGAACTCCCGAAATCTTCTGGTTATGCAATCGGGTCCACGGATACAAGGAGCAAAATCCATCACTCAACTCCTAACATGATACTACGCTCCAATGTAACACATCCGTCAACACATAACCAGAGGTCTCGGAAACTCATCTACCTCAGACACTCGAAAACACAACGATACTAAGAATGGCAGTACATCCGAACTCTCTCCACCAGTACTGGGGATGCCGGACTCCTCTCGCCACTACTAGTATTGAAGCAATTTCGAACATCCTCCGTCCTGAGATACTAAGGAAACGGAATGATAACGATGTGCACAAGAATCCCTTGGAGCTCAACTCCCCGGAAGAAATCAAGTCAGACAGGAGGCACCAAGACAGAACTCCGTCACATCGGCATCATATAGTTTCCAAAATACCCGCGTGATCCTAAAAAAAATTTGAGCGAGAAGAGGAGTAGAATGAAAATTCCTAAGTCGAATACCTCACCAGAGTATAGAAGAGGAGTAAAAGAATCCTACTCTCCGATATAACTAGACTCAAAATAGTTTTTCACTAGACTCGACTCGGCCAAGTTCGATCAATCAAGGGGGCTCCTAGGTCGGTACAGGCTCTGATACCAACTTGTAACGCCCAAGATGCGATCCTATCCTTATTTTGGCACGAGGGCCTCGACAGGGACAGAAGCGCATCTCGTCGTTTTGCAAGAATGGATATCATTACAAGTACATGTAAAGAAGAGATGAGTATATGGAATTGGCTTACACTCGCCACAAGCTACATCAATATCACATCAATACAACAACATATCCAAACATCATACAGAAGAGCAAGGTCCGACTACGGACGAAAACAAACGATAAAATGACATCCATCCTTGCTATCCCAGGCTGCCGCCTGGAACCCATCCTATGATCGATGAAGAAGAAGAAGAAGAACTCCAAATCAAACAGGCATCGCGCTCACGTCAAATCATCGCATTACCTGTACCTGCAACTGTTGTTGTAGTAATCTGTGAGCCACAGGGACTCAGCAATCTCATTTCCAAGGGTATCAAGACTATTAAAGCTTAATGGGTGAGGTATGGTTAAGTGGTGAGGCTGCAGCAAGCACTAAGCATTTATTTGAGTGGCTAGCTTACGAGTACAAGAATAGAGGGGGATGATTGTCGAATAAACGGACGTGATCTAGTAATGATCTATAAGAGATCCTGAACACCTACTTACGTCAAACATAACCCCACCGTGTTCTCTCTCGGATAAGGACTCACGAGAAGAGACAGTCACGGTTACGCACACGGTTGGTGTATTTTATTTGAGTTTACTTCAAGTTTGCTATGACCGGGTGTTAAACAAAGTTTCCAAGTTTGCCACGTAACCGCGGGCACGGCTTTCCAAAAGATTTAACCCTACAGGGGTGCTCCAACTCATCCATCACAAATTAACCACACGCAGCGGGAATAACCTCGACCACGAATCTCGTGATCTTCCTAGGCAATTCCATTGGAAAACCTCAACCTCGATATAGCCCAAAGTATCGGAATTCCTCGCACAAGACGTTCGAGAAAGGTAAAACAAATCCAGCAAGACCGCCCGACGTGCCGACGAACCCGATAAGAGCCGCGTATCTCGTTCTCAAGACACGACCGGATTGGCTAAGTTTCCGGCTGGCACACCCGTTGGTGGCCCCGGCTACTGCCATTTTGGACCAACACTCATGAGGAGCACTGGCCCGGGTTGTTGACTAATTCTCCTCGGGTTAATTACTCCCTATGCAGGTTTATTAGTTATTAGGCAAATGTAATACCAAAGTTGGGCCTTGCCAGACAAGTTTTATCCTAAAACGAAAATCAAAGGGGTCCCCATAACAACCCCGAGCATGTTAGGAGCGCTCAATTATGGAACATAACACCGGTACACAAGTAACTAGGGCGGCAAGAGTGGAACAAAACACCAAGCAAAGGCCAAGCCTTCCACCCTTTACCAAGTATATATGTGCATTAAATTAAATAGCAATAATATTGTGATAGCTGGAAACAATTGCACCTGCAACTAGCAACGCTAAAAGAAGGGCTGAGCAAGCGGTAACATAGCCAAACAATGTTTTGCTGGGATGTGGAGGGGTTAGAGGTTTTTCATGGCAATTTGGGAGGCTGACAACCATGTGGTAGGTAGCGAGATATTGCGATAGAAACGAGACACTAGCATGGAAATGATAGTAGTGGTATCCAGGGAAATGATCATCTTGCCTGAGATCCCGCTTGGAAGAAGAACGAGTACATGAAGAAGACGAGCCAACGTAGTCGAACGAATCCTCACACTCCGAAGCGGTTTCGGAACTCTATCGGAAACAACAATCAACACACGAGAACACCACAACAAATGCATGACATGATGCGCAAACAAATATGATGCATGTCTGGTTTAAATATGCAAGGCATGGCAATCACAATAATGAAATACTACACATTAAGTGAAGCTCAATATGCAATGAGTTGCATATTGACGAAACTCCACATTTGATTATTTAGTTCACTCTCGTTTAGGTACACAACAATATTAAATGTTGTTAAACATGGCAAGAGGTGAAGCATAAATAAACTACACATCTAGGCAAGTTTAAATGAGGCCGAAAACAACATATAGCATTTCTGAAACGACCCCATATGTTAATTTCGAAATTGGTTCAGATCTGAACTAATCATGTTTTATATTTATTAAATAGGGAAATAAAGTATACCATGCAATTCTACGCGTCATTCTAATCGATTTACATATATAGAACGTTTGAAACGGAGCTACGGTCTAAAAGATATGACATTCGCAAGATGCATATGACATGAATGCAAAATGCATGCAAACACCCACCACAAACATGTTAAATCATAGATGCAGCAAGATATTATGAAACTACATGAGATTCTAAGCAAGATACATATGCAACATGTTCAAAACGGAGCTACGGTTCAACAAATAACAAGCAACACAAGTTTTAATGCAAATCTGTCCAAACCAGCAAGATAGCATTTTGCACACATGAAAACGACAAGCTACAAGATTCTAAAATGCACAAACTAAGCATGGGGCAGTAGCATATAACACACACTTCATTTCATCTTCACATATCATACTCAAAAGAGTAATGGATCACATGGTAGGAAGCTCACAACATGGCAACAAAATATAGCAGATTACGACTTAGTGAAAATAACAGTTTTTAGCATAGCAGATTTTCACGGAGGCATAATGGCAGCAGTAAAACTATATGCTACAGGGCATATTATGGCATGAAAATCTACAGCATGGTAGAGGACATGATGTATTACAAATCATCACTTTATGGCAACATTAAATTATGCTCGGATTCATGGCAACCATCAACACAACATGGCATATTGAAGAAAACAGATTCTCAGACTTAGTGAAAATTAGAGTAGGCATGTGCAGCAGTTTTTAACAGATTGACATATTGGACAGCAGGTTTAATTATGATTCAAAACCTATTCATGCAAACTATTGGCACAACATGATAGGTAACAACATGCTTAACAAAAGACTCCTTGGTGGCATCACCAAAAGACTCCTAGAGCACTAGCAAATCACAGGGCAAGACAGCAACAATATAACAGATTTCCAGACTTAGAAATATTTTGGACCCTCAAAACATCAGATTTTTATAGCATGTTGGCAAAAAGAAAACAACACCTAAACATGCATTTCTATGACAACCCAAAATACCAGGGCCTAGCACACATGACCAAGGGCATATCTCATGTTCAAAATTATTTCATATGGTGCACGGATTAAATCCCATAAAATAGACAAACGGGCATCATGGCAAAAATGACATGCACACGAACTTCCCCAATGACAAAACTAAATGCACAGTTAAATTCTATGGATTTTTCTACCCCGAAAACATATATAATATGCGTAGGTTCATGTAGGGAAATATGTCACAATTAATTATGCAAATTAATGGAATAACCCCTTTATAGCAATTATAAATGCAAGTCAAATGCAAATATTACAATGAACATGTTTGTCGTGCATGAAAATGCGATGCGGATAATATGAACATTTTTAATATATGATTGGATTAAATCCCGATGCACGTTAATTAAATATGACAATGCAAAATGATGGCAATTATGCAAAATGATGTAAACAGCGAGCTTAGGCATTTTAAACATGGTTGAAAGTTGGTTATTTTGAATCTACACGAAATTCTAAGCATTTTACATGTATAAGGTTTTTACATACGATTCACGGTTGGTCAGTTATTAAATGCATGAAGTTCAGGCACTTTTCTGCAAAACGGACGTTCCTGTGGATAAGTACAAAATTCGCTGGACACATAATACAGGATTGGGTCGAAACTCTGGGCGCAACATAACTATACTACGAACAGGGCGTAATATAGAGGTGCTCGGGCGCTCACCAAATGGGCCAGGCCCGACGGTGGAGCTGGCTTGAGGCGCGGATTGGGCCTTGAGGCGCTAGGCCTTGGCGAGGCAGCCGGCCCAGGAGTGGAGCCAGTGAGGCGTCGTCCTCCTCCTCTCGTGCGTGCTGCACCAGAGACAGGGGTGGCAGCGGCGGACCTTGGGGCTCCGGCGACGGGGCTTGGGGCGACGGGAACGACATGGGGCGGCGAGGATCCTCCGGATCCGGTGGTTCCTGGCCGGATCCGGGCGCGACAGGTTCGGTTGCGGCGCTCGGGACTCCATGGAGCGGGAGAGACCTGCGGGGAGAGAGAGAGAGGCCGAAGGTGAGAGGGAGAGAGAGCAGAACGGGAGGAGAGGCGCGAGGGGCAAGAGGGGGGCTGCCCTACGGTTGCGGGCTCCGGCGGCTCGTCGCCGGCGGCAGCAGTCCGGCGAGGCTCCAGCAGGTCCGGTGGCCGGCCGGTGGCTTCGGTTGAGGTCACTGTAGGGGCCAGGGCACGCTGGATCGGGAGCTCCTCCCGATCTGGAAGCTCGGGGCGGCGGCGCCCTTCGGGCCCGGGCGGGCTCAGGATGGGCTTCGCGGGCCCTGCGCGCTGGAGGAGGAAGACAGGGGCGACGGCTGGGTGGTGGGAGGCTGGCGGCGGCGCGGATTTCGAGGAGGGGTTAGGGTTAGGTCCAAAATTGGCAGGGCTAGGCATCTATTTATAGCGGTGGCTAGGGTTTGGTTCTAGGGAGGTTCTTCGACCCTCCGATCGCGATCGGACGGTCCGATCGGAGAGGTGGGTTTGAGTAGGTTTAGGTGGGCTGATGGGCTGTGGAGAAAGGGTTGAGTGGGGCTGAGAGGGAGTGTTACGGCCCGTGACAGAAGGTTTTTAAAACACCGAAACGTCCGACAATTACCCGATGACGGTGCTGCTACGGTCGACCGTTCGGGTATCAAACGAACTCTGATTGCGACGAAACTTGGCAGGCGGTCTACCTACAATAAAACAAGACCGCATGCCAACTTCTGACCCAATCCGAGACAGTTATATACGCACTTTTAAAAACAATATTTTCCGATGCCGCGGGCGCGTGCGTGTGTGGTTGGGCTCGAAACGAACGACGACACGAACGGAGAGAACCGGCAGCTACGAACGGATGCAAGTTTTCGAAAACAAGTGACGATGCCATGCACATGATGCAAAAGATGCGATGATGAATGCGACAATCAAACGAATCACACGACGAGAATGGAAAAAAAATGGGAATCTTCTGGAGCGTCGGTCCCGGGCTGTTACACTCTTGCATAAAGGGAAGCACTAGAAAGTAAAAGATAGGCCCTTCGTAGAGGGAAGCATTGATTTGCAAAGGTGCCAGAGCTCGAACTTTTAAAAAAGAGATGAATAATAATTTTGAGCGGTATGCTTTCAGTGTGTCACACCCTGTGTTTGTATCACTTTGCTATGATTGGGTTTACAAAATTTGGAACCAATTAAAACTTTTTGAGTGCATGCGTTTTTGAATTAATGTTTGTTTGATTGCTTGGATGATTGTGATTGGTACTCTTAGGTTCTACTCCTCTCCATATTCATCTTCCTTGATCCAAACTTCTTGCCCAATGACCATGCCATGTGAATAGTACCCAAAACTATTTTTTATCAAATATTATTGTGGCCAAAAAGGTTTTATTCAAATTAGGTATTCAAAAGCCCCTGAATTGAGGTTTGTACTACAAGTCCTCAAATTGGGTGGATCATTTTTTTCCCAAAAGCTTTATTTGAAACCTACTATATATATGACTTCCCAAAACCACCAAATATTATTTTTAAAGATTATTTTACTATTTTATTTAAAGGCTTTTTTAGGCCAGAAATGGTTTTTCATAGGGGAAAATTATTTAAATGCTTTAAAAATATTTGAGAAAATTTAGGGAAACTCAGTGGACATATATTTCCCATATATATGAGTTTCAACACATGGTCATGTTCAAAAACATGGGCAAAACCTCTCAAAACCCTTTCTGCTTAAATCAAGCTTTTGAAATATTTCTATAAGAAATATTCTCAATAAATTCCAAGAAAATTCCAGCAAGTCAAAAATGACAAATGTGATGATCTTGCAAAGTTTCATCTCAACCCCAATTGATTTACTTCATCAAAATATTCCAAAACCCTCTCTGTCCAGATTCAAATTTCAACAACTTTACATAGTGAAGTTTGTCCTATTGACCTCAAACTTTGTGGGAATAATCTAAACCACAAATAATGATGCCACACCATGTTGTGGATTTGTGGGAAGTGGAATGCATGACCAGATCTACAGAAATCTGATTCTGTTGATTTCTAGGGTTTCACAATGTTTCATTGTGAACATTCTTCAATCAAGCTCAAACTTGGTGGTCAATCCTATTTCCAACCACCATTTGACCCTGTTAAATCTCATGTCAAGAAAACACCATTTGCTTAGCCAAACCATCATCAAACACTTCTTGCCCAGGTGGTAAAAACCCTGTTTGACCCCCTTCCCCTATTCTCCTTGAGTCAAAATTTTTACCACACCTTCTTGCAATGCTCATTCACCTCCAGTAAACCCCAAGTCCATAGACCATGGTTAAGTAGGGTAAAACCCTCATTTACCCCCCTGGACAATGGTGGTTGCACCCATTTTTACCCCTCGCCTCCTTTCACCTCTACTCCCTATAGTCTCTCTAGCCCCTAGAGCATCTCCAGGCACCCCAAGAGCTAAAGGACAAGGTGGGGCACCCCAGAGCGCGCGGGCAACGACAATGCCGGCCATATGCACGCTCTGGAGCGCGCTACAGTGCACTACCGCACTATAGCCGCCGCCCAATGGCCGCTCCTGACCACCTAGGGCCTCCCCCTCGTGTCCCCCGAGACGCCCTCGGCGTCCGGGACACGCTACCCTGTTGGCCCCCTCCTCCTTCTCTCTCCGGCGGCCTCCCCCGCGCGTGCCCGATGCCGCCCAGCCCGGCCAACCGCAGGGCTCACACGCGTGCGCTCCCCCGCCCATCTCTCCTCTCCCTCTGGTCGTGGGCGACGCCCAGGAGTGCCGCAGACCCGTTCTCTCTCTTCCCCGAGCCCTCCAGCGAGCGCCACGACCTCGCCGGCGCACCACCATCCGGTGGACTCGCGTCCGCCAATAAAAAGGCCTCCCCGGCCTCGACTCTACCCTCCCATCGCTTCCTCCTCCCCCCAATCGAACCCCAGCAAAGCCCCAGATCCTCTTCCTCTCTCTGTGCTCTGGATCGAGCTCGGCGTCGCCGCCTCCGGCCGCCGTCGATCTCACGGTGAGGCGCCCCTCCGGTCCCTATTCCTCTTCAGTTGCTCCTCCCTCACCTCTTTGACCCATTCCCCCCTCCTCTCTGCTCGATTTGCAGCTCGGGAAGGGCCCGGTAACCTCCTTCTGATTTCCTTCCGCCGCGGATACCTCGTCGCCGGCGACCCCTTGCTCTCCGGCGCTCCCCTCCACCTCCAACCGAACGGCGGAAGCACCCCGAGCCCGTTCCTGTGATCACCAGCCGCCGCCGCGCTCTCTGCTGTCGCCGGTGAGCGCTGCCGTGTCCTGGACGGAGGTTCACGATGGCCCTGGCAAGGGGGGCCCGCTCGTCAACCTCTGTCTCGCCCGCCTCCCTCTCCCTCTCGCTGGCACTCGGGCCCCGCCCGTCAGGTTTGAACCTGGCGCGGCGCGGACGCCCGGTTCGCCTGGCGCCGTTTTGCTCTGGGCCGGCCCAGTTGCGGCCAGTTCTGGCCCAGGGCACAATACCCATTCTCTTTTTCTTTTTCTCTTAAGAGTTCCAAAAATTCCTGAGAACCCAATATTTCTCCAAATCCAATAATTTCTCCACCATAAATCTTGAAATATTGTGTAGTATTTAACAGTGCCATTTTTTAAAATTACTGAAAATCTTTTTTGTACTGTTTATTTTAAAACCTGTTTTAGGCACCTTTTTGCCTCTGTTTAAATAGTTTTCTAAAATGTTTTTCACAACAAAACATTAGGAAAATCTTTTAGAATAGCCTTTAGGATTTTTCAAAATGGAGTAACATTTTTAAAGTAGCTTTTGTGCTCTGCTTTTGTTGTGATACTCATTATTATCGTTATTTATCGCGGCGATAGATTGCATTGTTGACGAAGGGATTGGACACGAAGACTTTGAAGACCCCGAAGACTTTGTTGAGCCAGGCAAGCAGCCCTTTGACCATGACTATGAACCCTTTTATTGCATGTCATATAGCACTTGTTGTTCCGATGAATTGATCATGTTGACAAGGTACCCCCCCCTCGGCGGGATGCCTTCGATACTTTACCATTGATACTTGCATAGTGCATGACCCTACCTTCTTATGAGGGTTGTGCGGGTAGGAGTAGATAGGATGCTTAGTAAATGCTACACAAAATGGGATGGGAATATGCATGGTGATGGCAACAAAAATGATTTCAAAGACTTTTTCGAAAACCCCATCGGGTGCCATTAATGCCCGAGGGAGATGATGATGAGCTAGGTAACCACTTGATAAAGAAGTGGTGTACCGGAGCAAGTGAGTGTGTGTGTTTTCGAAAATGGATTAGATTTAAGATTTGTCGACCGTCCCAACCTTACATGCACAACCATGATACCCCTTATGGGACGGGGCTTTGTTGATTACCTTGGTGGGTGCTAGCATAGAGCCCGCATTACTAGTGGCGGGAGTGGCGTGGTCACTCTCGATACGGGGTCACGCCTGGAAGGGCGACCATGCGCTGTCTTTACAAGCACCGGGCACACCGTTGCGTGCCCTCATGGATGATACGTGTGATGTATATCATGAGGGATGGCACCAACGAGTGGACTCTTTGTTTAGTATCGCTAGGAGAAAGGCATTGTTCGGGTGCTTACCTTGGATATGTAATATACCGCGAGTTGTGGATGACACGGAAGTTCCCCGAGTCTTGTGGGTAAAGTGTGCAACCTCTGTAGAGTGTAAAACTATTCGAATAGCCGTGTCCACGGTCAAGGATAGTTGGGTGGTGCTGCTTAAACTATGTCCTGGGTTTTCATAAACTCGGTGTGAGTGTGTGTGTGGTTAACAAACATGGAATACTCGAGACAAGTTGGATGACTTGACATGATGATTGAACATGAGATGTTCAACCCCTGCTTATGATGGTAACTGAGACATGTTCACATGTATATCTGACATTAGTTGATGCATGCTTACTCAAGGTTACTTGATCATATCATTGCACTTAAAAATCAGCTTTCTGGAAAACTTACCTACTTAGTGCTATATCATGCATTGTTATACCTTGTTCCACAACTTGGGTTGCTTGCGAGTACATTCAAGGTACTCATTGGCTTGCCACTGGTTATTTAAGTGGCCAGGCATGGAAGAGCAGGAATATGGCGAAGAGTTCGTTGGTGACGAACATGCGAACTAGGACGCTTCCCAGTCAGAATGCCTGTAGGTTTAAGGCAGATGGCATGGGTTCACGCTTTTGATCAAAATTTCCGTTGCTTGTTATGTTTAAGTATTTGGTCCTTGTGGCCCTATCTATGTAAGACTAGACCTTCATGGTCTTTATTTGTGTAAGACGCTGAATGTGGATGTAAGACTCTTGTTATTCAGCTTCTGTGTGTTCAGTGAGCATTGATCTCTAGGATCACTGTACACGTGCATTCGATGATCACGACTTATGAGTCGGGGTCCCCACAGAGCTGGTATCAGAGCCATCCTGACTGTAGGAAGCCCTTAGTTAGCATGGGAGTTAGTTAGGATGAAACCAATTTCAAAACTACACCTAGCACCTATACTTAGGAGTTTCTGCACTTATTACCTCTTCTATTCTCCACACAGCATTCTACTGACTCTCCTCCCTTCAAACCTTTGTAGATGGCCGTCGTACCCGAAGCCTTCCTGACATCCGGCTTTCCCCTACTCCTTGAGGATAGCCTGGAGAAGTGCCAGTTTCGCTAACCACCCATTTGACTCTACCACGAGCACTGGGTCGATGCCGTCACGAAGGAGTACCACGTGGACGTGGTCATGAAGGCAAACGACTCCCCGACTAGTTGGTTCTTTGAAGGACCACAGATGGAGACCATGGCACTCGCAGTCGAGATAGCTGCACGCAAGGCACTCCTACACCTTCGAGATATCATTCCGGAGATGGCTGACGAACCAGCTACTCGCTACCTACCTTTTAGAAAGGATGATCTTGGCGAGAGTTGGACATTGATTCCATCCAAGGAGGATGGCACACCACTCAGGTTCCAGACCTACTTCAGCCTCTCCGCCGATAGTCTGGTTCACAACCTGATTAAGGAGTCCGTGAAGCTCAGCGAGGAACTTCACCACACCCGAGAGCTACTTCGTCAAGCCAAGATGAAGCCAGACAAGATCAAGAAGGATGGAGCCCCCGAGGGACGACCAGCTGTCGCTTATCGAGGAGGAGTACCCCCAGCTAGAGATGCACCCACACGTTGTCATCGCATGAGCGTGAAGGAGTACCGTGAACTCATCACTGACCCGCCAACGAAGCATCATCGGGATGGGCCTCCTCGTTCTCCAACTCCCTCGACCGGGGACGACGCCCGTCTGGAGGACGATCAGGAGGAAGACCCAGAGGAGCGTGGCTACGAGACCGAGCACTCCACCACCTGAGTCCGAGAACCCCTAGGGTAGGATCAGACATGTACCCCTCATGCGAAGTCGAGTCCGTGTAATGGTTCATATGAAACCATGTATGCTTGTTGTTTGCTTTTGTTGTTTGTGTTCTGATGCAAGTCACGCTCTTGCCTTAGGCAACATGTAAGTGACTCCATCGTCTATTTTATCTTAAAATATGTGTTGGTCTTTCGACCTTTGTTTTACCACACTTGCACTATACCAACCCCCTTAGGCGCGCTTTCTCTAGTACTGCTTTCCCTCTCGTCTATCCCAGTTATTTGACTTGGCTACTCCAAACAGGATGGTGACTGCAACCCGCACCAGCATCTTCACCAACCCTAAATCCGGCAACTCCAGCCAGCAACAGGGAGCTGGTGGGACTGCTCAGGCTGAAGGACACCAGGAGCAGCCACAAGGCGACATTCCCCCACCACCGCCTCCACCGGAGAACATGACTATAGCTCAGTTTCACTAAGTTATCCGGGAGGAACGCCAAGCCAACACTACCGCTATCCAGCAGATGGCTCAAGTTCTCGTGAACAACCAGCAGCAAGGCAGGAACGGCAATGGCCGCTCCACTCTGTCTGAGTTCATGAGGAATTCGCCCCCAACCTTCACCGAGACTGCTGAACCCTTGGATGCTGACGACTGGATCCGCACCATCGAGGACCTCCTTGCACTGGTCAACTACAATGAGGATCGTGAGAAGGTGTTGTATGCCTCTCACTGCCTCGGAGGTACCGCCAGAGCTTGGTGGGATGGATTCAAGGTCATGCAAGGCGATCGTGTGATCACCTGGGATAACTTCAAGGAAGGATTCCGCACCGCCCATATTCCTTCTGGGATTATGGCTATCAAAAAGAGAGAATTCTGAGCACTGAAGCAAGGAAGTGGCTCTGTCAAGGAATACCTGCAGAAGTTCAACCTGCTGTCAAGGTATGCACCTGAAGATGTCAACACGGAGGCTGCCAAGATGGAACGCTTCATGGAAGGACTTCAGCAGACCCTGCAGTATCAGCTCATCATCTGCGACTGCCGGACCTTCTTCAACCTGGTGAACAAGGCCCTCATACTGGAAGACAAGCGTCGTGCCATAGACGACACTCGCAAGCGCAAGATGATCAGCAAGGGTAGTTCCAGCAACCAGAAGCCTTGCCCCTGGCAGCCAGCCCCAGCCAAGCCAACCTATCAGCCGCAGCAGGCCAGACCTCCTGCACCTTGTCCGAGCTACCAGCCTCAGCAGTATGCCAACCCCAGGCCAGCTTACAACAACCCCAATAACAACAATGGCGGCAGGAACAACAACAATAACAACTATGGACAGGTCACTTGCTTTGGGTGTGGTCAGCCTGGACACATCTCTAAGCTGTGTCCCAACAAGAAGCTAGATGCACCGCGCCCCAATGCGCCGAACCAAGGTCAAGGCCATGGAGCACCACCAAAGAACCCAGCTCCCCGCAACCAGCCCAACAATGGCAAGGGTCGTGTGAATCACGTCACCGCTGAGGAAGCCCAGGAAGACCCGGACGTCATACTGGGTACGTTCCTCGTCAACTCAACCCCAGCAACAGTACTGTTTGATTGTGGAGCTTCGCATTCTTTTGTCACCCAAAAGTTTGCACTAGAGAGTAGCATGAAGCCTACACCCCTGGGTAGTCATATGTTGATACAAACCCCGGGTTCAGTTATGAAGTCCAAGATAGGATGTAAGGTAGTTGAGATTATCATCAACGGGGTAGACTTCCTAGCAGACCTTATAGTTCTGGATTCACCAGGCTTGGACGTCATCCTTGGCATGAATTGGTTGACCAAGAACCAAGGCTACTTGGACTGTGCAAAAAGGATCGTTACCATAACCAATAGCCAAGGAGTGGAAGTCAAGTATGTTCCCAACCCTGCCTCCGCTCAAGCCCCTCAGGCTAACTGTCTGTTGGGAATTGAGTTGGATCAAGTGCCAGTGGTATGCGAATACCCGAAAGTATTTCCTGATGAGCTGCCCGGAATGCCTCTTGACCGCGACATTGAGTTCATCATTGAGCTAATGCCCGGAGCAGGACCCATCTATAAGAAGCCCTATAGAATGGGATCCGAAGAGTTGGCTGAATTGAAGAAGCAACTGGCAAAGCAGCTCAGAAAAGGATTCATTCGCCCTAGTGCCTCTCCTTGGGGATCACCTGTTCTATTTGTGTCAAAGAGGGACGAGACTATCCGACTCTATGTCGATTACCGTTCTCTCAATGAGGTCACAATAAAGAACAAGTACCCACTCCCCAAGATTGAAGACCTGTTCGATCAGCTGAATGGAGCCAAGGTGTTTTCCAAGATCGACCTCAGGTCTGGGTACTACCAGTTGAAGATCAGGCCCCAAGACATTCCGAAGACGGCATTTGTAACCCGGTATGTCCTGTATGAATACACGGTCATGTCATTTGGGTTAACCAATGCCCCTGCCTACTTCATGTACCTCATGAAGGTCTTCATGGAATACTTGGACAAGTTTGTTGTCGTCTTCATTGATGACATACTCGTCTTCTCCAAGTCTGAAGAAGAGCATGAGCAACACTTGAGATTGGTCCAAGACAAGCTTCGAGAGCACCAGCTTTATGCCAAATTCAGCAAGTGTGAATTCTGGCTACATGAAGTTGGATTCTTGGGTCATGTGTTGACTGCAGAGGGATTGTCAGTGGATCCTGCCAAGATTGAAGCCGTGACTGAATGGCAATCCCCAACCAATGTGAAGGAAGTCAGAAGCTTCCTCGGACTTGCGAGATATTACCGCAAGTTCGTCGAAGGATTCTCGAGCATTGCCCGACCCATGACTCAACTCTTGAAGAAGGCCAAGAAGTTCGAATGGACGCCGAAGTGTGAAGAAAGCTTCCAAGAGCTCAAGAAGAGATTGACCACAGCCCCGGTTTTGGCCACCCCCGATATTCACAAGGAGTTTGTGATATATTGTGATGCATCGAGAACCGGGCTTGGAGGTGTTCTGATGCAAGAAGGCAGAGTCATAGCATATCTGTCCAGACAGCTATGTCCTCACGAAGAGAACTATGCTACCCATGACCTTGAGTTGGCAGCCGTAGTTCACGCCTTGAAGACATGGCGACATTACCTTCTGGGGAAGCGATGTGAGATATACACAGACCACAAGAGTTTGAAGTATATTTTCACTCAAAGGGAATTGAACATGAGGCAGCGAAGATGGTTGGAGTTGATCAAAGATTATGACCTCGGTGTTCAATACCACCGCGGAAAGTCTAACATGGTAGCTGATGCCTTAAGCAGAAAGACTTGTTCCTTGCTATGATTAAGGAAAGGCTACACGCCCTGTATGAAGAGCTTGAAAGCTTCGGCTTGGAAATAGTTGCACCTGGATTCCTAGCCAACCTTGAAGCAAAGCCTACCTTGATGGATGATATTAAGGAAGCTCAGAAGGGACACGAGAGCATTGAAGGCATCAAGAGGAAGATCAAGGCAGGCAAGGCTCCAGGATTCTCAGTGGATGAACAAGGAGTCGTATGGTTCGGGAATCGCATCTGCGTACCCAACAAAGAAGAGCTCAAGAACTTGATCTTGCAAGAAGCTCATGACACTCCATACTCCATCCATCCTGGAGGAACCAAGATGTACCAAGACCTCAAGGCAAGATTCTGGTGGCATGGCATGAAACAGGAGAAAGGCACCTTTGTTGCCAAGTGTGACATATGCCAGAGAGTCAAAGCTGAGCATCAGCGACCCGCTGGACTATTCCAACCTCTCAAGGTGCCTGAATGGAAGTGGGACAAAGTCTGGATGGACTTCATCACCGGATTACCAAGGTCAAGCAAGGGACATGATTCTATCTGGGTCATTGTCGATCACCTGACCAAGGTAGCCCACTTCATTCCCGTCAAGACCACCTATGATGGAAGCCAGCTGGCAAACCTCTACATCAACCGCATCGTGAGTCTTCACGGAGTTCCAAAGGAGATTGTGTCAGATCGAGGGACCCAGTTTACCTCAAGATTCTGGAAGAAGTTCCAAGAAGCAATGGGAACCAAGCTCTCCTTCAGCACTACTTTTCACCCCCAGACCGGTGGGCAAACAGAACGAGTAAATTAGATACTCGAAGATATGCTCCGTGCGTGTGTTTTAGCATATGGAGCCAAGTGGGAAGATTGCCTACCGTTTGCCGAGTTCTCCTACAACAACAGCTATCAGTCGAGTCTTCAGATGGCACCATTTGAGGTATTGTATGGACGCAAGTGCCGTACTCCCCTCAACTGGTCGGAAACCGGAGAAGGGCTAGTCTTTGGCCCAGACATCCTCCGCGAAGTAGAAGAGCAAGTTCAACTCGTCCAAGAGCGTCTCAAGACCACCAAGACCCGACAGAAGAGCTACGTCGACTCTCACCGCCGAGAAGTGAGCTTCCACAATGGAGATCATGTCTATCTTCGGGTCACGCCTCTTAAAGGAACCAAGCGTTTCCACGTCATGGGAAACCTTGCACCAAGATAGATCGGCCCCTTCAAGATCACCGCAAGGCGAGGAGAAGTTGCCTATTAGCTAGAGCTACCTTCCGAGCTATCAGATGTGCGCAACGTGTTCCACGTATCACAACTCCGGAAGTGTCTTCAAGTACCCAACCGTCCCGACCTCTACAAGGACATCGACCATCAAGCCATCGACCTTCAGCCAGACCTCACTTATCGTGAGAGGCCAGTTCGTATTTTGGATGAAGCGGAGCGTTGCACTCGAAGCCGCACCATCAAGTACTTCAAGGTTCAATGGAGCAACCACACAGAAGCAGAAGCAACCTGGGAGCGTGAAGACTATCTTAGATCTGAGTTCCCTTATCTTTTTAGCGCTTAGCCTAGGAATATCGGGGACGAGATTCTTGTAAGGGGGGTCGGTCTGTCACACCCTGTGTTTGTATCACTTTGCTATGATTGGGTTTACAAAATTTGGAACCAATTAAAACTTTTTGAGTGCATGCTTCTTTGAATTAATGTTTGTTTGATTGCTTGGATGACTGTGATTGGCACTCTTAGGTTCTACTCCTATCCATATTCATCTTCCTTGATCCAAACTTCTTGCCCAATGACCATGCCATGTGAATAGTACCCAAAACTATTTTTTATCAAATATTATTTTGGCCAAAAAGGTTTTATTCAAATTAGGTTTTCAAAAGCCCATGAATTGAGGTTTGTACTACAAGTCCTCAAATTGGGTGGATCCTTTTTTCCCAAAAGCTTTATTTGAAACCTACTATATATATGACTTCCCAAAACCACCAAATATTATTTTTAAAGATTATTTTACTATTTTATTTAAAGGCTTTTTTTAGGCCAGAAATGGTTTTTCCTAGGGAAAAATTATTTAAATGCTTTAAAAATATTTGAGAAAATTTAGGGAAACTCAGTGGACATATATTTCCCATATATATGAGTTTCAACACATGGTCATGTTCAAAAACATGGGCAAAACCCCTCAAAACCCTTTCTGCTTAAATCAAGCTTTTGAAATATTTCTATAAGAAATATTCTCAATAAATTCCAAGAAAATTCTAGCAAGTCAAAAATGACAAATGTGATGATCTTGCAAAGTTTCATCTCAACCCCAATTGATTTGCTTCATCAAAATATTCCAAAACCCTCTCTGTCCAGATTCAAATTTGAACAACTTTACATTGTGAAGTTTGTCCTATTTACCTCAAACTTTGTGGGAATAATTTAAACCACAAATAATGATGCCACACCAAGTTGTGGATTTGTGAGAAGTGGAATGCATGACCAGATCTACAGAAATCTGATTCTGTGGATTTCTAGGGTTTCACAAAGTTTCATTGTGAACATTCTTCAATCAAGCTCAAACTTGGTGGTCAAACCTATTTACAACCACCATTTGACCATGTTAAATCTCATGTCAAGAAAACACCATTTGCTTAGCCAAACCATCATCAAACACTTCTTGCCAAGGTGGTAAAAACCCTGTTTGACCCCCTTCCCCTATTCTCCTTGAGTCAAAAATTTTACTACACCTTCTTGCAATGCTCATTCACCTCCAGTAAAAACCCCAAGTCCATAGGCCATGGTTAAGTAGGGTAAAACCCTCATTTTACCCCCTAGACAGTGGTGGCTGCACCCATTTTTACCCCTCCCCTCCTTTCAACTCTACTCCCTATAGTCTCTCTAGCCCCTAGAGCATCTCCAGGCACCCCAAGAGCTAAACGACAAGGTGGGGCACCCCAGAGCGTGCGGGCAACGGCAATGCCGGCCATATGCACGCTCTGGAGCGCGCTACAGTGCACTCCCGCACTGTAGCCACTGCCCAATGGCCGCTCCCAACCACCTAGGGCCTCCCCCTCGTGTCCCCCGAGACGCCCTCGGCATCCGGGACACGCTATCCTGTCAGCCCCCTCCTTCTTCTCTCTCCGGCGGCCTCCCCCGCGCGTGCCCGACGCCGCCCAGCCCGGCCAACCGCGGGGAGCACATGCGTGCGCTCCCCCGCCCCTCTCTCCTCTCCCTCTGGTCGTGGGCGACGCCCAGGAGCGCCGAAGACCCATTCTCTCTCTTCCCCGAGCCCTCCAGCGAGCGCCACGACCTCACCGGCGCACCATCATCCGGTGGACTCACGTCCGCCTATAAAAAGGCCTCCCCGGCCTCGACTCTGCCCTCCTCTCGCTTCCTCCTCCCCCCAATCGAACCCCAGCAAAGCCCCAGATCCTCTCCCTCTCTCTGTGATCGGGATCGAGCTCGGCGCCGCCGCCTCGGGCCGCCGTCGATCTCACGGTGAGGCGCCCCTCCGATCCCCATTCTTCTTCAGTTGCTTCTCCCTCACCTCTCTGACCCATTCTCCCCTCCTCTCCGCTCGATTTGCAGCTCGGGAAGGGCCCGGTGACCTCCTCCCGATTTCCCTCCGCCGCGGATACCTCGTCGCCGGCGACCCCTTGCTATCCGGCGCTCCCCTCCACCTCCAACCGAACGGTGGAAGCACCCCGAGCCCATTCCAGTGATCACCAGCCGCCGCCGCGCTCTCTGCTATCGCCGGTGAGCGCCGCCGTCTCCTCGGCGGAGGTTGACGATGGCCCTGGCAAGGGGGGCCCGCTCGTCAGCCTCTGTCTCGCCCGCCTCCCTCTCCCTCTCGCTGGCACTCGGGCCCCGCCCGTCAGGTTTGAACCTGGCGCGGCGCGGATGCCCGGTTCGCCTGGGGCCATTTTGCTCTGGGTCGGCCCAGTTGCGGCCAGTTCTGGCCCAGGGCACAATGCCCATTCTCTTTTTCTTTTTCTGTTAAGAGTTCCAAAAATTCCTCAGAACCCAATATTTCTCCAAATCCAATAATTTCTCCACCATAAATCCTGAAATATTGTGTAGTATTTAACAGTGCCATTTTTGAAAATTACTGAAAATCTTTTCTGTACTGTTTATTTTAAAACCTGTTTTAGGCATCTTTTTGCCTCTGTTTAAATAGTTTTCAAAAATGTTTTTCACAACAAAACATTAGGAAAATCTTTTTAGAATAGCCTTTAGGATTTTTCAGAATAGAGTAACATTTTTAAAGTAGCTTTTGTGCTATGTTTTTGTTGTGATACTCATTATTATCGTTATTTATCGCGGCGATAGATTGCATTGTTGACGAAGGGATTGGACACGAAGACTTCGAAGACCCCGAAGACTTTGTTGAGCCAGGCAGGCAGCCCTTTGACCATGACTATGAACCCTTTTATTGCATGTCATATAGCACTTGTTGTTCTGATGAATTAATCATGTTGACAAGGTACCCCCCCCCTTCGATGGGATGCCTCCGATACTTTACCATTGATACTTGCATCGTGCATGACCCTACCTTCTTATGAGGGTTGTGCGGGTGGGAGTAGATAGGATGCTTAGTAAATGCTACGCGAAATGGGATGGGAATATGCATGGTGATGGCAACAAAAATGATTTCAAAGACTTTTTCGAAAACCCCGTCGGGTGCCATTAATGCCCAAGGGAGATGATGATGAGCTAGGTAACCACTTGATAAAGAAGTGGTGTACTTGAGCAAGTGTGTGTGTGTGTTTTCGAAAACGGATTAGATTTAAGATTTGTCGACCATCCCAACCTTACATGCACAACCATGATACCCCTTATGGGACGGGGCTTTCTTGATTACCTTCGCGGGTACTAGCAAAGAGCTCGCATTACTAGTGGCGGGAGTGGCGTGGTCACTCTCGATACGGGGTCGCGCCTGGAAGGGCGACCATGCGCTGTCTTTACAGGCACCGGGCACACCATTGCGTGCCCTCATGGATGATACGTGTGATGTATATCATGAGGGATGGCACCAACGAGTGGACTCTTTGTTTAGTATCACTAGGAGAAAGGCATTGTTCGGGTGCTTACCTCGGATATGTAATATACCGTGAGTCGTGGATGACACGGAAGTTCCCCGAGTCTTGTGGGTAAAGTGTGCAACCTCTGCAGAGTGTAAAACTATTTGAATATCCGTGTCCATGGTAAAGGACAGTTGGGTGGTGCTGCTTAAACCATGTCCTGGGTTTTCATAAACTCGGTGTGAGTGTGTGTGTGGTTAACAAAGATGGAATACTCGAGACAAGTCGGATGACTTGACATGATGATTGAACATGAGATGTTCAACCCCTGCTTATGATGGTAACTGAGACTTGTTCACATGTATATCTGACACTAGTTGATGCATGCTTACTTAAGGTTACTTGATCATATCATTGCACTTAAAAATCAGCTTTCTGCAAAACTTACCTACTTAGTGCTATATCATGCATTGTTATACCTTGTTCCACAACTTGGGTTGCTTGCGAGTACATTCAAGGTACTCATTGGCTTTCGATTGGTTATTTAATTGGCCAGGCATGGAAGAGCAGGAATATGGTGAAGAGTTCGTTGGTGACGAACATGCGAACTAGGACGCTTCCCAGTCAGAATGCCTGTAGGTTTAAGGCAGATGGCATGGGTTCACGCTTTCGATCAAGATTTCCGCTGCTTGTTAGGTTTAAGTATTTGGCCCTTGTGGCCCTATCTATGTAAGACTAGACCTTCGTGGTCTTTATTTGTGTAATATGCTAAATGTGGATGTAAGACTCTTGTTATTCAGCTTCTGTGTGTTCAGTGAGCATTGATCTCTGGGATCACTGTACACGTGCATTCGGTGATCACGACTTATGAGTCGGGGTCCCCACACATTGTCAACATAACAACCGAGAGATCTCGGTATCTTCCATGCTAGATACATTATAGGCGGTTCCCAAATAGAATGGTAAAGTTTTTACTCCCCCTCCACTAATCAATCACACTCCACGGCGAGCCGAATCCACGGGTACCGTCCATACAAACAACAATCCTGGGGGAGTTTTGTTTCATTATATTTCGATTTGATTTTTGAGCATGGAATTGGGCATCCCGAATACCAGCCACTTTCTTGTGAATGATAGTGAATCAACACATATCGTGAGAATAACCCACCTAGCATGGAAGATACTGACAGCCCCTAGTCACTATATGAGCGATTCGGGCATATAAAACATAATATTATTTGAAGGTTTAGAGTTTGGCACATACAAGTTTACTTGGAACGGCAGGTAAATACCGCATATAGCTAGGTATGGTGGACTCTCATGGCAAAACTGGTTTAAGGGTGTTTGGATGCACAAGTAGTATTTCTACTTGGTGCGGAAGTTTTGGCTAGTATGAGGTGGAAGCAAGCACCAGATGTTCGAGGATCCATAACAATATAACTTCTATACAAATATACCCAAACATAACTCATTAAGTTGTCATCCTTGTCCAATTTTAACTAATTTGCTCGAGTTTAAAAATAATTAATGAGCTCACAATCATAGAAGATGTCCAAGATAGTATATTTATATGTGGAATCTCTCTTCCTTCAATATTGTTTCATGAATTGTTCAAGTGACCAATTCGGTGTTTGTTAACTTTCAATAAATTTTACCACCTATACTTATTATGTGTGAAGCCATTACTCCCCATGGGATAAGTATATGAAGCATATTTAATTTCAGATTTATGATATTCAATTCATTCAACCATTTACTCATAGGATATATAAGTGAAGCACGATATTGAATGACAAACTACTCCAAAAAGATATAACTGAAGATCAATGCGTAGTCATTAAGTTAAATAGCCATGTGAGGACTCTCTCTCTATCTTATTCAGAATTTTAGATCCAATGCTTTTATTCAAACAGCAAAACAAAATAAAAAAAAGGCACTCCAAGAATAGCACGCATCATATGAATGAATAAAAATTTAGGCTCAACATAGGCTAACCGATAATTGTTGATGAAGAGAGATGGGATGCGTAGCATCCCCAAGCTTAGATGCTCGAGGCTTCTTGAAGTGTTTACTTGGGGTGCCTTGGGCATCCCCAAGCTTGAGCTTTTGTATCTCGTTCAATCCTCTCATATCATGGTTTCACCTATTCTCACAAACTTCATCCACACAAAACTCGAAAAGAACTCGTGAGATAGGTTAGTACACATAAGAATAAATCAACACTTCATGTACTGCCAAGAAAAGTTGCACAATAATTTTCAAACATCATCTACTGTTTACTATCGTTTCCACAATTTATATCTACCAATATAGGCTATGGAAACTAGAGGATATGTAGATAACAAAACTATGACAGCAATCTGTCCAAACAGAACAGCCTGTAGCAATTTATGAAAACAGTGTACTTCCGTAAATCAAAAAATTATGAAAATTTAGGATATGCTAAATAATTTATATGAAAATACTATGTAAAAATTTCAGAAACTTTCCACGTTCCAGTAAAATATGAAAATTCAAACACTACAGCAAAAGTTTCTGTTTTTACACAGCACACATCAAAACATGCAATGCAAGCATCCTAAGACAATTCTTGGAACTTTTTATTGAAAAACAAGATTATGAATAAAACCTAATAGAAAATAACAAAATATAATGATGATCCAAGAAAAGCACATATTGTGTGACGAATAAAAATATAGCTCCAAGTGAGGTTACCGATAATGTTGAAGACGAGAGAGGGGATGCCTTCCGGGGCATCCCCAAGCTTAGTTGCTTGGATCTTCCTTGACTATTACCTTGGGGTGCCTTGGGCATCCCCAAGCTTAGGTTCTTGCCACTCCTTATTCTCCTCATATCGATATCTCGCCCAAAACTTGAAAACTTCAATCACACAAAACTTAACGGAACTTCGTGAGATGGGTTAGTATGATAAAGAGCAAACCATCCACTTAGGTACTGTTAAATACAAGATCCATAATTGTTCTCGCATAATGTCTACTGTAACTTATCATTTCCACAGTTTATATCACTTAATATAAGCAATGGAAATGCTAAACCAAGCAAACTACGCAAACAAGGCAGATTCTGTCAAAAACAGAACAGTCTGTAATGATCTGAACAATGACCATACTTCTGCCGCCCCAAAAATTCTGAAAACTTAGGAAAACCTAGGAAATTTGTATATAAATCATGTTTAAAAAATTCAGAAGCTTTTGACTCTCTGGTGAATTTATAAAAATTCTGGACTGGGCACCAAAGTTTCTGTTTTTGCACAGAATCAAGTCAACTATCAACCACATCATCCCAAAGGCATTACTTGGCACTTTATTGAAACAAAACATATAAAAGATAGTTACTACATTAGCATAATCATGATAACACACAAAAACAGTAGGGGTAAATATTGGGTTGTCTCCCAACAAGCGTTTTTCTTTAATGCCTTTTTAGCTAGGCATGACATTTTAATGATACTCTTCCAAGCCTAATTCCGATGATAATTTTATCCATACTCTAAAAGATATAGGTGAAGTTCATAGAGCATTCTACAATTAATATAGATTAACCAATATCCAAGCTCAAAATATATAAGTGAAGCACACGAAGCATTCTACAAAGCCATACACAAAAGATGTAAGTGAAGCACAAAGAGCATTCTACAAAGCCATACTCAAAAGATTTAAGTGAAGCGCATGAAGCATTCTACAAATCAATGGAGGAATATCTCATACTAGAAGGGTGCATAAAATGAAAAGAAAAACACTAAAGACGCATATCATGTGAACAAAACAAAAACCGAGGTATACCGATAATTGTTGAAGAACAAAGATGGGATGCCTTCCGGGGCATCCCCAAGCTTAGATGCTTGAGTCTCCTTGAAATATTTACTTGGGGTGCCTTGGGAATCCCCAAGCTTGAACTCTTGTCTCTCCATACTCTTCTTATATTGATACCTCCTCGATCTTCGAACACTTCATTCAAACAAAACTTAACAAAACCCTCGTGAGATCTGTTAGTATAATAAAGCAAAATACTACTTTAAGTACTGTTGTGAACTCATTCCAAATTTATATTAGTATTATATATACTGTAGTCCAACTTCACCATGGTTCATACCCTCCGATACTACCCATAGATTCATCAAAATTAGAGAACAATGCATAGAAAACAGAATCTGTCAAAAACAGGACAGTCTGTAGCAATCTGAAAACTTCGTATACTTCTGTAACTCAAAAAATTCTGAAAATTTAGGACAAATTTAAAAATTTGTATAGAAGTACTGTGTAAAAATTTCAGAAACTTTTGACGTCCAGTAAGAAATGTAAATTCTTGCACTATAGTCAAAGTTTCTATTTTTGCAGCGCACAAAGCAAACAAGCAATCTAATCATCCTAAAACCAAATCTTGGCACATTATTTTTATAATACAATGGATATATACAAGGGGATAATTATTTTTGAGAAACTTCCATGAAAAATTCTACATTGTTTCCATGAGCATGAACACAAGTGTTCAAGGTTGACCCTCACTTCTCCAATGCACAACCTTCCAATCACTTCTCTTTTTGAAAAACTTCTTAGGCATAAGAGGCAAGTAATTCTTTTTGTATTTTTCATTATTTAATTTTTTTGTGAGGCAAAAAGGGAAAACAAAATCTACTTAGTGAAGAAAGCAAACAAGCACACACGAGAATATCAACCCCACGCTATTGCTCCCCGGCAACGGCGCCAGAAAAGAGCTTGATAATCCCCAAGTGCAAGGAATCATCGTAGCAATTTCCAAAGGTGGAAGTGATAAGTATGGAGTGTGGAACCCACAAGGAGCTAAAGGTAAGATCAATATTCTCTCAAGTCCTATCTGCCACTGATACGACTCTACGTACGCCGAACGTTTGCTTCCAACTAGAAACGAGAAATAAAACTACGTTGCGGGTATGAAGATAATAGCTTTGCATGATATCGGAGAACTAAAATATAAGAATAGGTGCTGTTATCATAAAGTTAGAATATATTACAATATATTACAAGCACCAAGTGTAGAATAATGATGGGTCGGTGTGCGGAATTGTCCTAGGCAATTGTTAACAAGATCGGTAATCATTATTGCAATTTTATATGAGGGAGAGGCATAAGATAACATACTTTCTCTACTTGGATCATATGCACTTATGATTGGAACTCTAGCAAGCATCTGCAACTACTAAAGTTCATTAAGGTAAAACCCAACCATAGCATTAAAGCATCAAGTCCCCTTTATGCCATATGCAACAACCTACCTACTCGGGTTTATGCTTCTGTCACTCAAGCAACCCACTATAAGCGAATCATGAACATATTGCAACACCCTACAGCGGGAATCCTTCACGTGTGCGCGGCACGGAAGGCACCGTAGGACAGCACCAAAGTAAAACATACAACTCAAACCAATCTAGATTATCAATCAACCCAAAGGACAAAAGAAATCTACTCAAAACATCATAGGATGGCAACACATCATTGTATCATAATATGTGGCATAAAGCACCATGTTCAAGTAGGGGATTACAACGAGGTGTGGGAGAGTGGACCGCTGAAAGGAGATGAGGATGGTGATGAAGAAGGTGATGTTGATGAAGACGATCACCGCGGCAATGGTTCCCCCGATGGCACTCCGGCGCCACCGAGAGAGAGGGGGAGAGGGTCTCCCCCTTGTGCTTCCTCCTCCATGGCCTCCCCCCTGAGTGGGGAGAGGTTCTCCCTCTGGTTCTTCGCCTCCATGGCGATGATGCCCCTCCGTCTTCCTCCTCCATGGTCCCCGGTGATGGTGACCCCCTTCGGCGGGGTGTCGGAGAGGGCCAACATTGATCTTTCGTGGCTACAGAGACTAGCGGCGGCGGAACTTCTGATCTAGGTTTCTTTCTCGAGGTTTCATGATTTATAGGTGTACTTGGCGTTGGAATCAAGTCAGGGGGGTGCTCGAGGGGCCCACAAGCCAGGGGGCGCGCCCTGGGGCGGTGCGCCCCTAGGCTTGTGGCCTCCTCGGGACTCCCCTCCGGTATATTTTTGCTCCAGTATTTTTTATATTTTCCAAAACTATTCTCCGTAAATTTTCAGCCCATTCCGAGAACTTTTATTTCTGCACAAAAACAACACCACGATAGCTCTGCTGAAAACAGCGTCAGTCCGTGTTAGTTCTAATCAAATCATACCAAAATCATATAAAATTATTGTAAACATGGCATGAATACTTCATAAATTATAGATACGTTGGAGACGTATCAGCCGGCATATTCAATATGCTGACCTACACGGCTGCAACGTATCATGTTGTGGAGTACTTTTCCGACCAGGAGTGAGGATACGCTCTACGCTCGGTGAGATGCCCTTGGAGTCAGATGGACTCAAGTACCTTTGAAGCTTCCGCAAGATTTTGATTAGTTTTATCTCATGAGTTGGCCTTCAGCCACTTTATTGTAATCAGAAGGACTCGATATGAGATTTCGATTAATAAACTGTGTGATTTCCCTTTAATATATACATTGATGTACCGCGTGTGTACCAGCATGATCTTGGGATGGTACGAAAACACCGGAGATTCGACCCTTTCAGGTCGGGTCGCTACAACGGGCTCGACCTCCGCCCATTTAGTGAACTTGTCGATGGTGACGTAGAGGTAGAGGTACCCGCCAGACGCGCAGGGAAAAGGGCCTAGAATGTCCAGCCCCCATACCGCGAAGGGCCAAGAGAGCGGGATTGTCTACAACCCCTGCGCGGGCTGGTGGATCTGTTTGGTGTGGAATTGGCATGCCTCGCAGGATCGGACCAAATTGGTAGCATCGAGAAGTATTGTAGGCCAATAGAAGCCGCTGCAGAACACCTTACCGGCGAGGGTGCGCGACGAAAAGTAATGCCCACAATCTCCCCCATGGATGTCGGGAAGAAGCTCGCGCCCTAGCTGTTTTGAGATGCAACGGAGCGAGACATCATTGGGCCACCTCCGATACAGCTCGCCATCTCGTAGGCAATACGCGGAAGTTTGGCTGGCGAAGCGTTCTGCTTTCCCGTCTTCCGCAGGGAGGTTGCCGCGAAACAGGTAGGCCTTGAGCTCGATGGTCCAGTCGCCCTCTTGAGGTTCTAGCACTAGAAGCAGACGATCTCCCGAATATGGGCCGCAGCCCGGCGTACCTGCCGACGGCGTGGGCGGCAACTCCTCTTCCAGGAGCGTTGTGCCGAGGGCGGGCGGCGCAGCCGACGGCCTGAGGAGTCTTTCCTCAAAAACGCCGGGGCAATGAGGCTCGCGGCGAGACACCGGTTTGGTGATGTCGTCGGCCTCCTGATTGGCACCTCGCGGGATATGATGCAACTCCAGGCCGAGGAAGCACTTCTCAAGCTTGCGTACCTCCTCCAAGTACGCCACCATGTGCTCGTCCTTCGGCTTGTAATTTTTGCTGGAGAAGTTGACAAGGAGCTAAGAGTCGCCCTTGACGATGAGATGCTTGATTCCGAGGGCGGAGGTGGCCTTGAGGCCGGCGATGAGTCCCTCATACTACGCAATGTTGTTGGAGACCTTCTCGTTATGCATGAAGCACAGCTGGACCGCGTAACGCAGTTTATCGCCCTTCAGCAAGGTCAGGACGACGCCAGCCCCCGCGCCCTGCATGGAGAAAGCGCCGTGGAAGCACAGGGCCCAGCCGCAGGGAGCCTCATCCCCAGGTAGGAGGGATTGCTCTCGCGAGGCTCCCCCTCGCCCGAGGCGGTCCACTCTACCATGAAGTCCGCCAGAGCTGCACCCTTGATGACCCTTGTGGTACAAAACTCCAGCTCAAAGGCCTACAGCTCGATGTTCCATTCGGCAACCCTTCCCGCGGCGTTGGGGCTTTGGAGAATCTGCTCTAAGGGGTACGCGGAGATGACCTGGATGGGGTGCCCTTGGAATTAATGGCGCAGTTTCTTGGAGGCCACGAGGAATGCGAGGAAGTGCTTCTGCTGCATGGGGTAGCGCTCGCATGCATCCCTCAGTACCGTGCTGACGTAATATATAGGGCACTCGACATGGCATGTGACCGTGGTGTCCATGTTGTCTTTGTCGAGGGGCATGAGGAGCGAGACCGTGGGGACTCCAGGAGCATGATGTCTAGGGCCTCCAGAGGCGGTGCGTCCTCCCGAGGGATGGCGGCGTCCTCCTACAGTGCGCCTTCAGATGGCACTGTCAAGGTCTGAGTGACCTCAGGCGACGCTTTCGGTGCGGGCTTGTTCTTGACATGGGCTTGTTCTTCCCGCTCCACCACAAGGGCCATGCTAGCCGTCTGCGGGGTGGCTGCCAGGTACAGCAGCAGGCGCTCATGCGGGCGCGGCGCGACCATGACAGGAGGGCTTGTAAGATATTGCTTGAGGTCGGCAATGGCCGCGTCTGCCTCGGGAGTCCATGCGAATGGCCCTGACCTCTTCATCAGCTTGAAGAACAATAGCGCCCGCTCGCCGAACTTGGAGATGAAGTGCCCGAGGGAGGCTAGGCACCCTGGTAGCTTCTGGATTTCCTTGAGGGTTCGGGGAGTCTGCATCAGCTCGATGGCCTTAACCTTCTCGGGATTCACCTCGATCCCCCGATGGGACATAGGAAGCCCAGCAGTTTGCCGGAAGGGACCCCGAAAACACATTTGTCTGGGTTGAGCTTCAGGTTGACCTCGTGCAGGTTGGCGAAAGTTTCTTCCAAGTCTTCAATGAGCATTTTAGCTTCGCGCATCTTGACCACAATGTCGTCGACATAGGCCTCCGTGTTCCTCCACAGCTGGGGCCCCAGAGCAATGTGCATCAACCGCTGGAAGGTGGCCTCGACATGCTCATGTAGTAGAACACCCCGCTAGGAGAGATGAAAGCCGTCTTCTCTTCGTCCTCCACCGCCATCTTGATCTGATGGTAGCCTGAGAAGGCGTCCAAGAAGCACAGTAGGTCACAACATGCGGTGGAATCCACGATCTGATCGATGCGCGGAACCGGGAAGGGGTCCTGGGGGCAGGCCTTGTTGAGGCTGGTGAAGTTGCCGCACATCCACTCCTTGCCGCCCTTCTTGGGGACAATGATGGGGTTGGCGAGCCACTATGGGTGGCGCACCTTGCGGACGACCCCCGCCTCTTGTAGCTTTTGCATTTCTTGAATGATGAAGTGTTGCTTTTCCGGTGCCTGGCGCCATGCTTTCTGTTTGACGGGGCGTGCATTGGGGCACACCGCCAGGTGGTGCTCGATTACCTCCCTTGGGATTCCAGTTAGATCGGACGCCTTCCATGCGAATACATCCGCGTTCGCCTTGAGGAGGGCGATGAGCACTTTCTCCTGCTCGGGAGCGAGGCCGGCACCGATGGTGAAGGTGTGGCTAGAGTCACTGCCGTCGAATGGCACTTTCTTGGTCTCAACTCGGCTCTGAGAGAACAGCTGCTTCTTTCCTACCGACACCACCTCGGGGGCGCTGCCTCGTCCCCGTCGACCGGTCATGGGGCCGCGGCGGCCGCAGCAGCCGCGACAGCTTTGTACGCACGCCTGAGGCAGCCGACCATGTCCTTCTCGTCGCGCTTGATGGGCATGACACCGGCGCACCCGGGTATCTTGATGACACTATAACCCAGGTGAGTCGCCTCCATGAACTTGGCAAGCGCCGGGTAGCCCAAGATGGCATTATACGGGAGGCCGATGTGCGCCACGTCAAAGTCGATGAGCTCTGTGCGGTAATTGTCGCGCGTGCCAAAGGTGACGGGGAGACGTATCTGCCCGATGGGGGCCGTGGTCCCACCGACCACCCCGGAGAAGGGCCTCGTGGGCTTCAGCTGGTCGTAAGGCACCTGAAGTGCCTTGAAGGTCATGACGGAGATGATGTTGAGCCCTGTGCTCCTCTAGATGAGAGTCTTGGTAACCGCGACGTTGCTAATGGTGGGAGTGCAGACCATGGGGAGAGCGCTCGCAGCAGCGGCACACCGCGGGTGGTCTCCCACGTCGAAGATGATGTTGCGCCTGGTCAAGCTAGGCGATGGCATGGACCCGTGCTCCTTGCGGGCATTGCTCACTCTGCAAAAGGAAGGCTTGAAGTGGCGGTCGGAGGCCGGTGCCTGGGCCGTGCCAAGGATGCATGCCATCGCACGCCTCTCCCGGTGAGCCCTGGCGTCCTTGCCAAACATGAGCGGGCCGCCTCGGGGCTCAGCTGAGCCGACGCACCGGGAGAAGCGCGCCCTGGCTTTCTCATGTGACCTTGGAAGACAGGGTGAACAGGAGGGTGCTCGGGCTCCCCCGGTGATGGGGACTGGGTCGCCGACCATTGCACCGGCGTCGGCGGAGCGGCGTCGACCGCCTCGGCCGGCCTGGGCGGTCTGGGCTACCCTGCACTCCACGCGGATACAGCGAGCGTCGGCCATGGGATTGGTGAAGCCGGATTTGACACAAAGAGGGAAAACGTCGACCCTCCCCTACCTTGTGTGCCAAATGTCGGAATCGGGGCTCCGCAGACCCAAGAAGGTTCAAACACTGGGGTGCGCTCGCTCTCTTGCCCTACTCTACTTCTCAGCCACACGGTGACTCTTCGGCGGCTTGAGCTAAGGAAGATGAACAAGGACACACAGAGTTTACCTAGGTTCGGGCCACCTCGCGGTGTAAAACCCTACTCCTGCTTGGTGGGTTGCTTGGGGTGGAAGATGAGTACAAGGCATGTTCTTGCCTACCAAAGGTCTCCCTCTCTACGGTGGCTGGTTCGCCCCTTGTATTGGCACTGGTCCTCTTCCCCCAAAAATATCAGGCAGGAAGGGTTGCCACAACGGCCATTTTGAAAGGGGACAAGGTTGCAGCTTATCATGAGAAAAAGGTGGTCTTGGCCTGCTAAAGTTCCTCACCGCGACGTGCTCGTGGGCTCGGGGGTGACATCCGTCCTGCCGAGCCCTCGATCTTGGTCTTCTTGCCTGGAAGAGGAAACCTTTGGGGATGCTTTTGGGAACCTGCGAACTGGCGCCTCTCCTCTATCACCAAACAGGGGACCCTCTCCGTCCGTGCCCGCTGGTACGGCTGTTGGCACCGTTTGGCACGGCGTGCATCACCCCTGTGCGGGTACAGGGTTGGGGGCCTTGCCCGGTCAGCCCCAGGTAGACCCGCCTCCTGTGGGCGCTGTGGGCAGCCTCGCGGAAGGCCCCCATGAAGTACTTGATGGTGATGCCGCCTTGTGCCTCACGAAGCGTTGGTCCTCACGAGAACCAATGCCGTGAAGCCTGTGGGTGGGCCCACTCAGTGTTCAAGATGATCCACGCGTGCTGGACCGCAAGCAGACGGGCTTGGGCACCCCCAGTCCTAGAGGCCCGACAGCTCATGTCGCTGCTGCTGCTCCTGTCGCCCTCCAGGCAGCAGTCCAGGCAATCTCCGGCCACCCCGAAGATCTTCATGAAGAGCATGGAGGCCCCGTCAAACTTAAAGTTGAGGACATGCCCCTCCTGCAAGCCGCGGGCGAGGGCAAACGACTTCCAACCGCGCATGAAGAACATGAAGCCGAGAGGGTTGAACTCTGTCACCACCCAAGAAGACCCGTTGCAATAGCCGTCTGGCTACAGCCACAGGCCCAAGGGTGCACGCTCCCCCATCTCTCTCGCGAAGGAGACCGGGAGCCAGAGCCAAGTGCGGGGTTTGCTCTCCATCCTCACGATGAATGTCGGGACCCCGATCCTAAGCCATACAGGTCTAGCATGTAGCACATCCTATCACTTTGCGGCCTCACGCACGGTAATCCCCATGGCTGCCACCTTACCTTGGCCGGGACTGTTTGCGCCTTTTGGCTCACGTATATGATTATGTCGCTAGCAATCATATGTCAAAGAACCCGGGTCGACATGACTAGTTATAGACCCAAGTGGCACAACCGTACAGGGAGAGGCATACATAACCCAGCAATGCAGGTGTCAGTCATCAACGTGTGTAGACGAGTCGTAGCAAGCTACATGAACTCCATTACACCGCGTGACATATTCCCATAGGGATAGACACATCAGCAAAGAAGGATACATGTCGGTCAATCAATGTGTCCGGAGCAGTAGCAAGCTACCAGGGCTCGACGGAGGCAGATAGAGGCATTTCCCTGTAAAGAAGGCTACCATAGGCATACGACTAGGTGTCGAATCGCACACATACCAATGCATTTCAAACATACACACATTATGCACGATAGGCGTAGATACAACATGGCATCACAACTTAACTCTATGACTCAAGTATTTATTCAAGACTCATAAGAGCCAACATAGTGTGGTATTACAAACAGGGGTCACATGACCCAACACTCATGTCATACAAGCAACAAGCGAAAGCATCACATGTCTGAGTACAGACATCTACTAAAAGTGGCTGGAGGAGCCTAAAAAACTACAACGACCTTCCCAAAGGAGCCAGACCTCTCTCTGGGATTCCCAAGCTAATCCGGTCAACATCGAACTTCACGTCATATGAATCACTAATGAGACTGAAGTCTCATCTGCAAAACCATAAATAAGCAAATGTGAGTACAAAGGAACTCAGCAAGACTTACATCAGAACTATCTACATATGTATCATTGTCAACAAAGGGGGTTGTGGAGTTTATTGGAGCAAGCCAGCTTTGACTCTTGGCTAATTTGTACTATGGCTATGAGTACTTTCTTTGAGGTGGCGTATCACACACGAGTCCACATATTCACCACATCAATACACCACTACGGATCCTCTCTCATCTTCCTACAAGAAGCCATCCATAGCACTCACACTTATCTGGAGCATTTTAGAGTATCCATTTAAAGTTATCTATGAACAATGCAAGTCTCCAAGTAGTCCATATCTGCGAACACGACTATTCGAATAGATAGATTACCCTGTAGGGGTGTATTTCGTCACACATGCTCCCACCACTTATCGCCATGTGCACATAAAAAGGCACGTCGGCAACCTTCAAGCGGAAGCCAGGCAAGGGAGTCTGCCACGGACGTTTACTTACAACGACTCACGTCCAACGCAGTCACCTATCTGAGATGGAACCCATAATGGAAGTCCGGACGAGGTTTCCAACATGGCCTCAAATGTTGTGAGCAGGGCCCCAAGTCGGTCCCGACTGGGCCGTTCATCCACTTCACAGGTCGTGCCACACCTATCAACGTTTCGAACTACTGTGACTCCTAGACTGAGAACAGGGTAGGTTAATAGGCCGAGAGAGCTCGAGTTGCCGAAGCCCAATGTGCGGTAGTAGCTAGTCTTGGAACACAAACATAGAACTCAGTTCCTATGAGCGGTTTCAATGAGACAACCCACCATGTACTCCTACATGGCCTCTCATTGCTACCTTTACCAAAACTGGTTCAACATTTAACTCTCATCATTAGAACACATCCATATCACTCCGGTTCATCACCCAGATGAATCAGACCTGACACAGCTCTAAGCATAGCAAGCATAACAGGGTGATGGCACAACATGGCTCAAGCATCTACCAGGTATGCTAGGTTGCTTGTTTTAGCTATTTACTGTGACAATGACAGGTCATGCAGAGGAGTGGGTTCAGCTACTGGAGCACAAGTAACATATGAATCGTTTGTCCTAATGCATTGAAATGAGAGCAAGAGCGAGAGAGTGGGATTATATTGAAATGCTCAAGGGGGGTTGCTTGGCTGACACTTCTGAAGATAACAGTGAGTCTTCATCGGTGGCATCGATCTCAACATCAGAGTAACGTCTACCGAGAAGGAACAATACTGGCAAACAAGGAAATGAACATATTCAATGCAATGCAGCAGACATGATGTCTGACATGGCAACTTAAGGTACTCAATTGACCTAATGTAATAGCTAGTCATATTAGTTGAAGTGGAATTCAAACCTAGTTCAAATTCCAACTCCAAATGTTATTTCATAAATTGCCCTAATCATGAAATGTCCTAGTTGGTGTTGTTAACTTGTTCAAATATGCATGAGAATGGAATAAACAAATTCATTGGATTTTTCTGATCATTTTTCATATATAAATTATTTTCATTGGAGTTACAGTAGAATTACTATGATTTTTAGAAGTTTTAAACATTTTCTGAAATTAATAAGTCATTTCTGATTTATTTAAAATCACAGAAAACATTTAGTGCATTAGCATGACATCAGCCAAGCTTCAGCAGGTCAACGGCACGATGTCTTGGTCAAACCTGACGACCGGGAGCCACAGGTGAGTGTGTGTGGCTTTAATTAAACTGGTTTGTTTTTAACCCATGGATTAGTTAGTGTGTGGGGGGTCCTATGTCAGTGACTGTGCGGGGTTAATTAGCTAGTGATTAGGCTTAACCTAATCACCTAACTAGCTGGGCCCATCGGTCAGTAACCCAGGCCAGCGAGGTCATCGTCGGCGACCTTTGGACACGACAGAGTCCGCCCTAGAGACGACTGTGGCGACGGAGGAGGCTACCAGTGCGTCGCCCATGCTCGCACTCATCCAAGGGAGGTAAGGTGAGGGCGCGTGGTGGCCTGAGCTCGCCGAAAGCGAGCTCACGGCGGTGGCTGGAGTACGGCTCCGTCGGTAGGGTGTTTTGGCTTGAGGGCGAGCAAATAAAGGGGTCGGGTAGCATCTACGAACCACCCGAAGCACTCCGGTGCAACGCAGTCGAGCAACGGAGCTTGAGGGCTTGGAGCACATCGGCCATGGTGGGCGGCGGCGCTCGGTCCCATGGGGACGGCAGCTGGAGGGAGAACACGAGAGGGGGATGGGGATGAAAGGACCCAGTGGCTCACAGAGGTTCCAGAAGAGGCGACGGAGAGGCCGGGGAGGCTGTAGTTCTCTGGTGAGCTTCGAATTCATGGCGGTGGTCGAAGGTTGAAGAAGGGCCGATTTAGTCGAATGGTGGCACTTCAGCTTGATTCCGTCGGCGTAGAGGCTCAGCTCGAGGTGGCGGAGGCGTTGGACGGCTTGACGGGGCTGGAGGTGGCTGGTGGCCCCAGGGTAGCGAACGGCGGCGATGGTGGCACTCGGGTCCGAGTGAGAAAGGAAGCAGAGGAGACGGGAGAGTGACCGGTGTGGGGAGGACGAGCTCGAGGAGTCTCACACCACTCTCCTGGCGGGGATATAGGCTCGGGGAGGGAACGAGTCAAGCAGGGAGGAGCTGGCCTCCTCGGGCGCGCGCGTGCGAGCACGCAGCAGCTCCTACTGACAGAAGGTAGGAGAAGGCCCCTGTTGGGCTGGGCCTTGCTACAGTAACGGGCTACATTTAAGACTTTGCCTTTATTTTTATTTCCTGTTTTCTATTTTCTGACATTTGTTTTGGTCTAGATAAAATACTAAACCATTTTTTCAAAACCTGAAAATTATCATGTGACCTTAATGGATTTTACTAGTGCCACATAAAAAGTTTCAGATTCATTGGAATTATATTTTATATATCGTAAATATAATCCAATGCAAATAGTTGTTGGATTAAATCAAATGCCCAAAATAAAATGTTTATGTGATTCCAAAAATATTGGTTTGAATTTAAACCATAGCCAATATTTTCACAGAATAGTTGGAACATTTTCTTGGACTGATTTTGAAACAGTTTGTATCTTGCTTGTTTTGACAAAATTATTTATGAGGCTTGCTCACTCCTCAATTCAAATTCATTTGAATTTAAAATGCATGCATGACTATGCAATGACAAGCAAAGCTAAACTAGGGCTGTGACAATGAACTCGTGGACCGCGTCGGTGGAATGGCCTCGTGGCAGGGGCTGCCGGGCCACTGCAGCATACCTCTGGCCCCGTCCGCAACTGCCTCGCCCATCGTGCCCACGCCTGTGGGCAGAGCTCCTCCCACGGCTGCTCGAGCCAACGTGGGCCACCAGCGGAGGTCACCCATGCCCTAGGAGAGGGGCCTGGACGTGGCGACGGGCGCGCGAGGGCTGCCGCCTCCCTTCGTCAATCTTAGCACGCCCGCCTCCTTCATCCCCGTTTTCTCCTTCTCGATGGTGGAGAACTTCCTCGCCGGTGCCATTACTGCTATGGCAGCGAGTGGTGATGGAAGCCGAGAGCGAGGAGGATGGGAAGAGGGACTCCTCCCCTCGCTCTTATATACAGCCCTGGTGGGCGCAAAGCCTGCGCCCCAGCGCCTTCATTAAGCTGGCGCCGAGGTAGGAGGAGCAATGATGGCCACGCGTCACGCACAAGATTTATGTCAGCACTGGGTGGTTACTGAGGCATCATGGGAAGCGAAGAGGCCCCACCACGCACCACGTCGGGCTCCCAGGCGGTTGGGTCCCGCGCTGCTCTGATATCCCCTCGCTGCTCCAGCCGCGCGCCCGTGGGCTGCATCGCCAGGCCCGCGGAGCTAGGGGTACCCAGGCCCAGATACCGACGGCTCAAGGTGCCACATGTGCCGCAGGCCAGGCTCGGTCCATCGACAAGTTTCACGAGAAAGGCCCTCACGAGGGCCCCGCCTCACGAGGCTCGCGCCAGCAACCATCGTCGGGGCCGGATCCTGAAGTCGTCCTAGAAATCTTAGTGGGACAGATCCGTAAAGGGAGGTGCAGTGTCGATGTTCGGCCGACCAAACTAGCTCGTGCTTAGCTGGCCCCGAGGGGTAGGCCTGGGCCCTTGGGTTACCCCTGCGCAGGTCATCTCGCCGAATGCTCTCATCGCTTCGCCAAGGCCTCGGGTGACGAGCACCCTCGTGCGGAGCCCAGGCGCGAGCCAATGATTGCACGGAATCCCAGGTGGAGCGCCCAGCAGAACGGCTCCCTAAGGAAGGTCCGGCGAGGGGAACCTAGCGAGGTAAGGGCTAGGTATTAAAGACTTTTGGGGGCTATCGCCCCGAGGCCATGCCGCGCATCAAAAGCGGGGGCCTCGGGTGCTGTGCGTCACGGGCGTTCGCCGGCCTCACGAGCCCCAGCAAGCCGGAGCGTGGCGCTGCACAAAGGAAAGCAAAAGGCCCCACAGGGGGAGCAAGGGTGTCTCGACACACGACAAGCAACTACCACATAAACAAAAGTACATTGCAAATGTCTTACGCCCGCGCTCGGGCCAAGTGATTCAAGGTACGATAGATGGGGAACAAAAAGCTTTAGCGGAGGAGGCGTTGCCTTCGTCATGACTATCGGGGGTCACGGTTCCAAGGCTCCCGCTCTCCTCAGAAGGCGCATCCTGAGCGAACCGCCCGACCAACGACTCCACCTGTCCACGCACCTCGTCCCTGAGGGGGCTCAAGAGCTCCGCGGGCACCGGCTCCATCACAATGGAGAGGTCGAAGGCAAGATCGGGGCGGCGGAGGTTGGAGAAGAGGCGCGTCAGCACACAGTCCAAAAGATCGCACGCGCTTGACTCGATGTCTTCCTACACCTTGGAGACGCCCGACTCGAGCGCTTCTACCACCTTGAGGAAGAAGTAGAGGTAGCCCCAGTCGCCATGCACACGCGGCAGCTCTGGGACATCCCTGACAAAGCGGCGGAGCGCGTCGCCCACGCAACGCGCGAGGTCCAGGAACTGCCTGGCGCGCTACGCCTTCGTCATACGCACCCGCGCCGGGTCGTCCCTGGCCATCTGCACTGCTTCGGCAGCTTCATTGGCCTGAGCTTGTAGCGACGCTAACTCTGCCTCGATGTCCCCCTTGCTCATGAGTGTGGCCTGGAGATCGGCATCAATGCCCTGCAGCTGGGCTCGGAGCGCGCCCACCTCCTCTTGAAGCGAGTCACAACGAAGCTGGATACGGGCCTCCCGCCGAGCTAGCTCGCCGTGGTGCTCCTCCAGGGCGGCCTCCCGCTTCTGAGCCACCCTCGCATTGGCACCAGCACGGGCCTCCCCGTGCACTGCCACGAGGGCTGCCTCGTCGGCAAGGACCAGGCCTTCCAGGGTCTTAAGGTTCTCACGTTCTGCCTCCTGGTCGTAGGCGGTCCGAGCAGCCCCCCGCTCGCGAAGGGCCACGTCGTCCTCCCGCTCAATGATGGCCGCCTCCCTGCGGGCTAGCACCGCTTTGCGCTTGACACCCGGCGCAGTGCACATGGCGGCGCGGGCCACATGCCCCCAGTGTGGCGTCCCGCCTAATTACCACTATAGCCAGACGGTCGCCACGCACGCCAGCCCAGGAAATCACCCTGGCATTTGTGTTTACAACAAGTATCATGAACACAGGCATTTCTATTAATGGATATATCAGTCTTACAAGATATATTACAAGAGTGATGGCAGTGAAAAAGCTCTATCTAAGGCAGCATGGTCTTGGTGTGGCTCCAATCCACAGGGATCTGACTGGGTTACTCTCCTAGCCTGCAAACACTCCGGCTCCTCGACGACGGACGACGGATCCTTATGTGAACCTGGCCATGTTAAAGGCCGCTGAGTACTGAATGCAGTCGCAAGCAAACCAAACTAACATATACACCAAGCAAAGCAATCCATGGCATTCAAGCATGCATTTGTTATTAGAGCAACATTAATTATCATGGCATAGCATACATATCTAGCAAAATTAATTGTCATACCATAACAGGTTTATTTAGCAAGATAACTACTAAAGTAAAATGTAGTAAAGTAAGTGTATCAAGTAAGTGCTTCATACTCCGAACTATCTCAGGATGCAATACAACTCTTTCGGTCATCCGTCCATCTCTTTCATAGCCATCCCATGGCTAACATATCATGTTCCTGACATCACCCGATGTCTATGCATCTCTACTGTAAGTCTGATAACCCTACTCTTCTTCCGGGTTGTCCCACAACCCTCAGAATACTTGTGAGTCGCTGAGTACTTTCGATCATAAGACGAGTTCTTCCATCATTATTATCACTGTTACGGTTGACCACCTAGTTAGGCCTAGACGGACTGTCCAATACCGTGGACACGGCTATTCGAATAGATTCTTCACTCTGCAGAGGTTGCACACTTTACCCACACCATGGAGCACCTGGCCTCATGATCCCATTCGGGTGGACTAGTGTTGCCCCAACGAAACCCGCCTGACCCGTGACTCTCCCATCATACCACCGACAATCATTCTCCCCCGGAGTCATGCCCTGAGTGGCCCCTGTGTCACCTCGTGACACCTGCCACCGTCGTGGCCAAACAAACTATCCCAAATGGGGACCGTGCGCAAAACCAAACTGGGCTCACAGGATTATCGCCGCCTACCAGGCAAGGGTAGCACGCACGCATAATCCCCCCTCTTTGGTGGTACCGATAAAAGAGCACACGAAACCAGACCAAGTCAAGGCCGTCCCATACTAGCAAATGTGGCTGCGTGGATAAGCCCGTATAGGTGACTCTGGACCAACCGACTAGGTTCAGTTTTATCAAGTACTTAACTAGCAGGTATATCCATCATGAGAAACTTGACTTGGTGGTAACTATGTATGAGGTAATAGCTGCATAAACATAACAACCTATCTTCATATCATAATGAGTCATTAGCGCGGTAATGCTAAACATGGTCAAGTAATGTAAATGATGAATACAAACTAATAGGAATTTAAGTTGTTCTAGCACGGACATCATTATTAGGTTAAACACACAAGAATAACATAGAGCAATGCTTTAGGACATATATCAGATAGTCGGCTTGCATGGGGGTGAAGGATACTCCGGGAAGAAGTGCGGAGAGTCCGCGGAAAGGATCGCCAGAAACCGTTCTTTCTCGGAGGGCTGATAGAAGGGCAAGGGCAAAATGGTCATTTTCAGAATGAACAAACAATATGAAAGTGAACTCATCGGAACGGGCTCAACGCACTGAAGACGTGAGCGCTGGTTTCACCTGAATCGGAGTTTCGAGCAAAAAGTTACAAAGGTTTCTTTGCCAGGGACCTATGTGTAAAAATAATATTTTCAACAGGGTCCCTGACAGCTCGGCCGGTTGCGCACTTCTGTGGAATACGCCTTCCTTCGGAGAAAACGGAAAGACGCCGAGGGCTTCTTCGCTTAATGACGTGGCGGGGCGGGGCCCCGTCTCTAGGTCACTTACAGGTGGCCCCCACCCCACGTTCTCTCTCCTCGTCACGTCTCTCTTCTCCCTCCCGACGAACAGAGGCACCGGCGAGACCGCACGGCGCCGGCGCACGTCCGGCCGGCTCCGGCCACCTCTGGCTGAGGAGAGGGCACCGGCAGCCTTGGGGTGGAGCGCTGCATCCGTCCAGGGACAACACGCGCGCTAGGGAGCTCGGAGTCAGGCGGGGCATGTTGGGGAACGTTGCATGGGAAACAAAAATTTTCCTACGCACACACAAGATCTATCCATGGTGATGAGCATCTACGAGAGGGAGAGTGAATCTACATACCCTTGTAGATCGCTAAGCGGAAGCGTTAAGAAACGCGGTTGATGTAGTCGAACGTCTCCGCGATCCAAATCGCAAGTCGTCCCTCGATCCGATCACGAACTAGTGCCGAACGGACGGCACCTCCGCGTTCAACACACGTACGGCTTGATGACGCCTTCACCTCCTCGATCCAGCGAGCGATGATGAAGTAGTAGATGTGTTCCAGCAGCATGACGGCGTGGTGATGGTGGTGAGGAACAATCTCTGCAGGGCTTCGCCAAGCACTATGGAGATTATGACGGGAGAACTATAGGGTTAGGGTTGCCGACACACGGCTTGGGAAATCTTCATGTATCCCGTGTGCTAGCCCTGCCCCTCTATTTATATGTTGAGCCTTGGGGTCTAAACTTGGAGTAAAAGCCTCCTCCAGGTCGGTTTTGCCCGGACAAGGTCGGTTTGGCCCGCAGGAAAAGAGTCCAACTCGGATCCCTGCAGTATCGCGTACAAGCGGTAGTACCGCTTACGATAAGCGGTAGTACCGCCCGTAGCGGTAGTACCGCTTACGATAAGCGGTAGTACCGCCCCAGACGCCAGCAAAACTTCCTTTTGCACCTTGCCTAAGCTTCGTGGGCTTTACCCCTTGGCCCAAATAAAGTGTTCTCGTATCCGAACATTTCGGGAAACATCCGGAACCTCTTCCGGTGAATTCTGGAACCCTTCCGGAAACCAAAACACTATTATCACATATATCAATCTTTACCTCCGGACTATTCCGGAGATCCTCGTCATATCCGGGATCTTATCCGGGACTCCGAACAACCTTCGGTCACCAACAAAATAACTCAACTATACTAATCGTCACCAAACGTTAAGTGTGTAGACCCTGCGGGTTCGAGAACTATGTAGACATGACCGAGACACCTCTACGATCAATAACCAATAGCGGGACCTGGATGCCCATATTGGCTCCTACATATTCTACGAAGATCTTTATCGGTCGAACCTCTATGTCAAGGATTCAGTTAATCCCATATACTGTTCCCTTTGTTCTTCGGTATGTTACTTGCCCGAGATTCGATCGTCGGTATCTCTATACCTAGTTCAATCTTGTTACCGGCAAGTCTCTTTACTCGTTCCGTAATACAAGATCTCGTGGCTAACACTTTAGTCACATTGCTTGCAAGGCCCATTGTGATGTTGTATTACCGAGTGGGCCCTGAGATACCTCTCCGTCACACGGAGTAACAAATCCCAGTCTTGATCCATGCCAACCCAACAGACACCCTCGGAGATACCTGTAGAGCACCTTTATAGTCACCCAGTTACGTTGCGACGTTTGATACACACAAGGTATTCCTCTGATGTCAGGGAGTTGCATGATCTCATGGTCATAGGAACAGATACTTGACATGCAGAAAACAATAGCAATAAACTGACACGATCATATGCTACGTTCGTAGTTTGGGTCTTGTCCATCACATCATTCTCCTAATGATGTCATCCCGTTATCAAATGACATCTCATGTCAATGGCTAGGAAACCTTAACCATCTTTGATCAACGAGCTAGTCAACTAGAGGCTTACTAGGGACACAGTGTTGTCTATGTACCCACACATGTATTTGAGTTTCCAATCAATACAATTATAGCATGGATAATAAACGATTATCATGAACAAGGAAATATAATAATAACCAATTTATTATTGCCTCTAGGGCATATTTCCAACAGTCTCCCACTTGCACTAGAGTCAATAATCTAGTTCACATCACTATGTGATTTACATTGTAATGAATCGAACACCCATACAGTTCTGGTGTTGTTCATGTTTAGCCCTTGGAAGAGGTTTAGTCATCGGATCTGCAACATTCAGATCCGTGTGTACTTTGCAAATATTTATGTCGTCCTCCTTGATGTAATCGCGGATGGAATTGAAGCGTCGCTTTATGTGTCTGGTCCTCTTGTGAAATCTTGGTTCCTTGGCTAGAGCAATGGCACCAGTGTTATCACAAAACAGAGTCATTGGGTTAAGCGCACTAGGCACTACTCCAAGATCTGTCATGAACTCCTTCATCCAGACACCTTCCTTCGCCGCCTCCGAGGCTGCGATGTACTCCACTTCGCATGTAGAATCAGCTACCACGCTTTGCTTGGAACTGCACCAGCTAACCGCACCCCCATTAAGAATAAATACGTATCCGGTTTGAGACTTAGAGTCATCCGGATCAGTGTCAAAGCTTGCATCGACGTAACCCTTTACGACGAGCTCTTGATCACCTCCATAAACGAGAAACATGTCCTTAGTCCTTTTCAGGTACTTCAGGATATTCTTGACCGCCGTCCAGTGTTCCATTCCTGGATCACATTGAAACCTTCCGACCATACTTATGGCAAGACTGACATCGGGTCTTGTGCACAGCATTGCATACATGATAGAGCCTATGGCTGAAGCATAGGGGATGACACTCATCTTTTCTCTATCTTCTGCAGTCACTGGGCATTGAGTCTTACTCAACTTCACACCTTGCAAAACAGGCAAGAACCCCTTCTTGGACTGATCCATTTTGAACTTCTTCAAAATCTTATTAAGGTATGTGCTTTGTGAAAGTCCTATTAAGCGTCTCGATCTATCTCTATAGATCTTGATGCCTAATATGAAAGCAGCTTCTCCTAGGTCCTTCATTGAAAAACTCTTGTTCAAATATTCCTTCACGCCTTCCAACATTTCTATATTGTTTCCAATCAGCAATATGTCATCCACATATAATATTAGAAACGCTATAGAGCTCCCACTCACTTTCTTGTAAATACAAGCTTCTCCGTAAACTTGTATAAACTAGAACGCTTTGATCACCTCATCAAAGCGAAGATTCCAACTCCGAGACGCTTGCACCAGTCCATAAATGGATCGCTGGAGTTTGCAAACTTTGTTAGCATTCTCTGGATCGACAAAACCTTCTGGTTGCATCATATACAACTCTTCCTTAAGGAAACCGTTAAGGAACGCTGTTTTGACATCCATCTGCCAAATTTCATAATCGAAAAAGGCAGCTATTGCTAACATGATTCTGACGGACTTAAGCATCGCTACGGGTGAGAAGGTCTCATCGTAGTCAACTCCTTGAACTTGTGAAAAACCCTTTGCCACAAGTCGAGCTTTATAGATGGTGACATTACCGTCCGTGTCCGTCTTCCTCTTAAAGATCCATTTGTTCTGAATGGCCTTACGCCCTTCAGGTAATACTTCCAAAGTCCACACTTTGTTTTCATACATGGATCCCATCTCGGATTTCATGGCCTCTAACCACTTCTCGGAATCCAGGCCCATCATCGCTTCTCCATAGCTTGTAGGTTCATCGTTGTCCAACAACATGACTGCTAAGACAGGGTTGACGTACCACTCAGGAGCAGTACGCGTCCTTGTCGACCTACGAGGTTCGATAGCAACTTGATCCAAAGCTTCATGATCATCATCATTAACTTCCTCTTCAGCTGATGTAGGCTCTACAGAAACATCTTTCTGCGCTGCGCTACTGTCAGGTTGAAGTAAAGGTTCAACAACCTCATCAAGTTCTATCTTCCTCCCACTCAATTCTTTCGAGAGAAATTCTTTCTCAAGAAACGTTCCATTTTTAGCGACAAACACTTTGCCTTCGGATCTGAGGTAGAAGGTATACCCAACTGTCTCTTTTGGGTATCCTATGAAGACACATTTCTCCGCTTTGGGTTCCAGCTTTTCAGGCTGAAGCTTTTTGACATAAGCATCACATCCCCAAACTTTAAGAAACGACAGCTTTGGCTTCTTGCCAAACCAAAGTTCATATGGTGTCGTCTCAACGGATTTCGATGGTGCCCTATTTAAAGTGAATGCAGCTGTCTCTAATGCATAGCCCCAAAACGATAGTGGCAAATCGGCAAGAGACATCATAGATCGCACCATATCCAATAAGGTTCGATTACGACGTTCGGACACACCATTACGCTGTGGTGTTCCAGGCGGTGTCAATTGTGAAACAATTCCACACTGTCTTAAGTGACTGCCAAACTCATAACTCAGATATTCTCCTCCTCGATCAGATCGTAGGAATTTAATCTTCTTGTTACGATGATTCTCAACTTCACTCTGAAATTGTTTGAACTTTTCAAATGTTTCAGACTTGTGTTTCATTAAGTAAACATACCCATATCTACTTAAGTCATCAGTGAAGGTGAGAAAGTAACGATAACCACCGCGCGCCTGAATACTCATCGGACCGCACACATCAGTATGTATGATTTCCAATAAGTCACTTGCCCGTTCCATTATTCCAGAGAACGGCGTTTTAGTCATCTTGCCCATGAGGCATGGCTCACATGTGTCAAGTGATTCAAAATCAAGTGACTCCAAAAGTCCATCAGCATGGAGCTTCCTCATGCGTTTTACGCCAATATGACACTACAGGAATCAGGCACTTTGCCATCTGCCATGGCAGATGGCAAAGGCATGGTCGGCGGATGGCAAAGGCTTTGCCATCTGCCAGCAGACGGCAAACAGTCCAGCTGAAACCCTGCCGGCAAAGGCTACTTTGCCGTCTGCTGGCAGATGGCAAAGAGCCTACAGCCTTTGCCATCAGCCAGCAGATGGCAAAGCCTCTGAACGGGGTTAACCCCGTAAGAAGGCTAACGGCGTGCTTTGCCATCTGCCAGCAGATGGTAAAGATCCTGGCCTTTGCCATCTGCTGGCAGATGGCAAAGAGACCAAAAAGGCCCTTCCCAGTTCGGGCAGGTAGCTGACACGTGGCATCTTTGCCATCTTCCAGCAGATGGCAAAGGCTAGAATCTTTGCCATCTGTCAGCAGATGGCAAAGATTCTAGCCTTTGCCATCTGCTGACTGATGGCAAAGAGACCAAATAGGCCCTTCCCAGTTCGTGCAGGTAGCTGACACGTGGCCTCTTTGCCATCTGCCAGCAGATGGCAAAGCTCTTTGCCATCTGCCAGCAGATGGCAAAGTGCCTATATTGCCCCATTTAATTTTGTTTTTTTATATCAATTCATCTCCACAGAAAATCAAACACATATATATATAACCAATATAGCATATTCAACACATATTACCAATAGTCATGAACACATATATATCCAACACATCCATGAACACATATCCAACACATATTACCAATAGTAGCAAGTTTCATCCATACATATACATAGTTTCATCAATATTACACAGTTTCATCCATAGGTAGCAAGTTTCACAAAGTCAAAACAAAAACTAAAGACAAGCATTCCATCAACCCAAGCTTCCGTGATCTAGAGCAAATCTGCAAAATGGGAAAGAAGAAAGTTAGAAGAAAAAGACTAGAAGAAGAAGATTATTATGATGCAACTAAAATGTGAAGACTATTATGATGCAACTTATATCTGTAAAATATGTCATTTTGGAGCTAAGTATGATTATTATGTCATTTTTGAGCTAGCTAAGCATACTAAGTCATTTTGGTGTAAAAAATGCTAAGTAAGGTCATTTTGGAGCTAAGTAAGGTTATTATGTCCTTTTGGAGCTAGCTAACCATATGAAGTCATTTAGGAGCTAAAATATGTCATTTCTTAAGCATATTATGTCATTTTAGAGCTAGCTAAGCATATTAAGTCATTTTGGAGGAAAAGATGCAAAGTATAGGTCATTTTAGAGGTATCCTAGGTTAAATAGGTCATTTTTAAGCTTTCTAAGCATATTAAGTCATTTTGGAGGAAAAAATACTAAGTATAGGTCATTTTAGAGCTATCCTAGGTTAAATAGGTCATTTTGGGGCTAATTAAGCTTATTATGTCATTTTTGAGCTAGCTAAGCATATTGAGTCATTTTGGAGGAAAAATGCTAAGTATAGGTCATTTTAGAGCTATCCTAGGTTAAATAGGTCATTTTGGAGCTAAGTAAGGTTATTATGTCATTTTGGAGCTAGCTAAGCATATGAAGTCATTTAGGAGCTAAAATATGTCATTTCTTAAGCATATTATGTCATTTTAGAGCTAGCTAAGCATATTAAGTCATTTTGGAGGAAAAGATGCTAGTACATAGGTCATTTTAGAGCTATCCTAGGTTAAATAGGTCATTTTTAAGCTAGCTAAGCATATTAAGTCATTTTGGAGTTAAAAATGCTAAGTATAGGTCATTTCAGAGCTATCCTAGGTTAAATAGGTCATTTTGGAGCTAATTAAACTTATTATGTCATTTTTGAGCTAGCTAAGCATATTGAGTCATTTTAGAGGAAAAAATGCTAAGTATAGGTCATTTTAGAGCTATCCTAGGTTAAATAGGTCATTTTGGAGCTAAATAAGGTTATTATGTCATTTTGGAGCTAGCTAAGCACATGAAGTCATTTAGGAGCTAAAATATGTCATTTCTTAAGCATATTATGTCATTTTAGAGCTAGCTAAGCATATTAAGTCATTTTGGAGGAAAAGATGCTAAGTATAGGTCATTTTAGAGCTATCCTAGGTTAAATAGGTCATTTTTAAGCTAGCTAAGCATATTAAGTCATTTTGGAGGAAAAAAATGCTAAGTATAGGTCATTTTAGAGCTATCCTAGGTTAAATAGGTCATTTTTAAGCTAGCTAAGCATATTAAGTCATTTTGGAGGAAAAAATGCTAAGTATAGGTCATTTTAGAGCTATCCTAGGTTAAATAGGTCATTTTTAAGCTAGCTAAGCATATTAAGTCATTTTGGAGGAAAAATGCTATGTATAGGTCATTTCAGAGCTATCCTAGGTTAAATAGGTCATTTTGGAGCTAATTAAGCATATTGAGTCATTTTGGAGGAAAAAATGCTAAGTATAGGTCATTTTAGAGCTATCCTAGGTTAAATAGGTCATTTTGGAGCTAAGTAAGCTTATTATGTCTTTTTTGAGCTAGCTAAGCATATGAAGTCATTTAGGAGCTAAAATATGTTATTTCTTAAGCATATTATGTCATTTTAGAGCTAGCTAAGCATATTAAGTCATTTTGGAGGAAAAGATGCTAAGTACATAGGTCATTTTAGAGCTATCCTGGTTAAATAGGTCATTTTAAAGCTAGGAAAGCATATTAAGTCATTTTGGAGGAAAAAATGCTAAGTATAGGTCATTTCAAAGCTATCCTAGGTTAAATAGGTTATTTTGGAGCTAATTAAGCTAATTATGTCATTTTTGAGCTAGCTAAGCATATTGAGTCATTTTGGAGGAAAAAATGCTAAGTATAGGCCATTTTAGAGCTATCTTAGGTTAAATAGGTCATTTTGGAGCTAAGTAAGGTTATTATGTCGTTTTGGAGCTAGCTAAGCATATGAAGTCATTTAGGAGCTAAAATATGTCATTTCTTAAGCATATTATGGCAGAGAACCCGGGCCGACATGACTAGTCATAGAACCAAGGTGGCACAAACGTACAGGGACAGGCATACATGACCCAGCAATGCACGTGTCGGTCATCAGCGAGTGCAACCAAGTCGTAGCAAGCTACAAGGACTTCGGTGATACACCGCGTGACATTTCCCTGTAGGGACAGACACAGGAGCAAAGAAGGACACATGCCGGTCAATCCATGTGTTCCGGAGCAGTAGCGAACTACCATGGCTCAGTGGAAGCACTAGGAGGCATTTCCCTGTATGGAAGGCTACCAAAGGCACACGACTAGGTGTCGAATCCCACACATACAATGCATTTCAAACATACACACATTATGCACGATATGTGTAGATACAACATGGCATCACAACAAAACTCTATTAAGCAAAACACTTGGGAAAACTTACCGTCATCACGGAGGTGTAGGTGTAGGTGTAGGTGTAGGACCGGTCGCGCTAGTGGCAGACGGAGAAGGATCGGTCGATGCTTGTCGGGAGTTATGCTGCACCAAAGATTATTTCCAATGTATCGTTAGCATGATGCAACTCAAATGTGAAGACTAGTAAGTAATCTCCATTCAAATGAAACTCACCGTGTCCGCCGGAGCAATGACTGGCATCGGCGGAGGGGTCTGACCGTTGCCCTGGCACATGGTCTGCACATTTGGTTTTCACGAGTCAGTCATATTAGTTAGTAATGAAAGGAACATTACGTGCATGATTTGGCTAATATGCAGAAGAAACTTACCACGAAGAGCTCGTATAAGGCCCGGTTCTGCGCGTCATTCCGGTTCCTCTCCTCCTCCAACAGCTTAGCCGTCCTCTCCATCTCCCTCTCCCTCTCCGCCAGACCCACAAAAGCCCATGTTATGTGACTTCTATTGGCTCCCTGTATATGCAGAACTGTAAACAAAATATATGAACAACTAGAATGATTATTTGTTCTAAGGTAACAACGCTAAAATCAAAAGGGCTTGTTTCACTGCAGAAATTCTAAACAGCACATATGAATTTGATTGATTAAGCTATATTTGCAGTCGAGATTTGCTTTTAACAAGAGGGAAAGAGAGACTAAAACAGAACATATTTAGTACACTTATCATGCAGCAAAACTCTCGACAATAAACTTTTTGAATTACTGGTAACATTCATATAATTCAAAGCACATGACATTTTCTAATTAACTGTAACAATCATGTCCCCTCCTTCAAATAGGAATCCTTGAGCTTCGGTAGCATCGGTGCTGATGAGCACATCGCATAGCTTCCCGTAGTTCCATCCAACATCATTGGACTTCCTCTTAAGAGCTATCGGCCTTTCCGAATCTGTCTCGGCGGTGGTGTTCTGCGATGTTGACATCCTGATAACAATAGCAGCAAACAACTATCAGTAGCAGTAGCAGCTACTAGCTAGCATTAGCAAGTATCTAGTACTAGTAGTATCAGCAGCAGTACTGCAGTAGTAGTTGGTAGCACCAGCAGCAGCAGTTGGTAGCACAAGCAGGGCAAGAAACAACAGCTAGTAGCACCATCAGGCAGCAGCAGCTAGCAGCAAACACCATCAGGCGGCAGCAGTTATCCGCACATCCTTTCAATTGGTGTTAATTTATGTGCCACCACCGACCATAAGCATGCTACTAGGGCACCAACACGATGAAAGAGAAGTTGGTTCCCATGACACCAGAATTGGTTCCCACGACACCTTATGTTCAGTCTCTTTGGAAGGTTTAGGTCAATTTAATCATCACTTGACTTCGGTGTTCTGTATCTCTGTACATACCAAATTACCATCTTTAGAGGGAAAAAAATGTGTTCTGAGACAGAGTGCTACCAAGAATTAATTTAAATCGAGATCCATAGTGTTCATATTAGGAAATGAGTAAAGAATTCAGCCTGGTGCTAGAAAACTTAGTTTAAAACAGAGTAGTGATAAGGAGGATAAATAATTAGATGGATATGCCTATACTAGCACATTCACATAATTTCTAGGAAGGCATCTATGAGATATTTCTGAGAAGGTATATGTAATACTTTTCTAGGAGAACATTCTAATGCAGGAAACCATCACCTACTTCTTTTTATAATGATATGGTTCCACATACACAACCATCAGGCAGTGTGTAAAGTTTTTCTCACATATGCAAGAGGGGTGTCACAAGCACATGTCCAAGGAATCATATTACCAAAGAACATTAGCTGCTGACATTATATTCGATTGGACTGATGACTGAATTTTCTATGCATATATCTGAAAATACAGCTGGAACTTATTCCTGGAAGTTTAATTAAGATTGGTCAGTTGATACCCTATCTATAAATGATGTTTATTGGATCGAGGCTATATAGCCAAGAAATAAACCTAAGCATCATATCCAAAAGTTCGAGCTGTAGCAATGTGCCAGTTGCACTCGGATTCTATGTAAAAGAATGAAGTTCCAATAGCCTTTGATATACAGGCCAATCTCAATTATTGGGCAACACATGTGAGCACCTCTCCTGGAAGCTCAAAACTAACATATTTTTTGTTATACTTTTGTTTTGCTACGTGTATGAATATTTTTGGTTGCATCTTTGTGTAAATAAGGGGTGAAGATGAGAGCTAAACTGAAATTAATTATCTCCCTTTCAGATCAGCAGCAATAACCCACCCGTGTATCTATCAAATAAACAGTATTACTCCAATCAATGATCCTCATGTTCTAAGAAATAGGACTGGTATCTTGGAAGTGAACTTCCAGTTAGGCAAGGATTGGCATCATAGGACGGGAGTTTTTGCCTCACAGTAGTCAGTCAAAAAAAGAGGATTGGCATCATATTTTTTTCCTGAGTATGTTACCTCAAAGCTTACCCCAGATTGTAAGGTACTTGCACATCACACCTTTAATCTGAATTTGAGCAAGCCCTATGTCATCATTATTATGGAATGGATATATGTTTAATTTTCTTTCATAATGATCACACACAGTCAGGTGGAGCGAGGTTTTGGCAGGTCCTATAGAATTGTGTATGTGCTTTGCAACACTTTGAAGATTACATGTTCGTTTGAAAAGTGAGTTGCCTTGACTCAGATGTATTATAGTTCTGAGTGCACTTATTTTTTTTAAGTTTTGTTTGTTGCATTGGTGAACATATCTGTAGCGGAAGGGTTGTTCGTTCAGTGTTTCATGGAACCTACTGAATTCACTTCATTGAAAATTTAGGTGTATGCACTTAAAAGTTTATGAACTTTGTACATTGCTTCAGTTAAGGGCTAATGCTATGTACGACAAGCTATTTTTCAATCTACATTAGGAAACATGAGATAAATTGTACAATACTTTTTTTTACTGAATATGAATTTTGTTATGGCTTGGCCTGTATTGTATAATGGGCATGGGTATCTTAGTGAGGAAAGAGGAAAAAGTCTCTATTTCAATTTTAGTTGAGATGAAAATTGTAGTTAATGTGCTATTAAGTACCTTTGTTTTACTTTATCATTATCTTCCAGTCAAGTATGCTTACTACTTTTGCAGTCCTCCCTTGCACCAATTATCCATGGTATTTTTCTATTCAAAGCATTTTTCCCATTGAGCTGCTGGTTACGAACTATGTTATCGATCGCCCTTTTAATTGTTGCACCTTTTTCTTTGAAAACACGCTAATATTCTCGCTATTTAAATAATTTATTGACTATATTATATTTTTACCTTTTCACTGTATCTTCTAATCAATATTGGACATATCGTCAGCCCACAATGGTATACAAAATTGTTGGTATATGTAATTGATGGTATACATTATTCATTAATGTAGAAAGCAAAATACTCAAATGGATGAATTAACCGAATTGTCACCAAATAGTCTTCTGATTCTTGAAAAACCAGTTGACCTTTGCTCTTAACCTACAAATAATTTCTCTCGGATTGTTGTTTTTGTCATCATATATTTAAGATTTTTCAGCTTTCTTTTAGACACCAGTAGAAATATACGCTTAACTGTCAAAAGCAACAGCAATAATGAACCATGGTACATGAAAAGAGAGTATTGGTTCATTTCGGTAAACACATTAGCCTGTTGTAGCAAATTGAAACGTGGGGCTCCTAAAAGGATGCACAAGTACCTTTTGGATTGCTAATTTGTATTTCTTTTTTGTGAACCGTTGATATTGGTTTCGTAGTTTGCCAACACACTATCTCATTTGTTTCGATGCAAGAACCAGTCTTGGCCTGATGAATGTATATTATGTGCCATACAAGTGTTTATATTATGTATCACACTTTTATATGTATATTCTACTTCCCTTTTATATGTACAAGTACTCTGATTATTATCAGAGTGTATATTATGTGCCATACATTGTTGATCAAGATCAGTTAAATTGTTGTCTGCTGAGTGCTAGAATTTGCGACGCCATCAGCTACACTACTTTTACTTATTTTTTTAGAAGAAAAGAAACAATTGAATAAATTATAACTAAACTAGGGACGGGCACTTAAATGGGTGCGGCGTGCCGCCGCGCCTTCTGCCTGCTAGTAACTACTAAAGTACTAAGTACTAGCAAATTTGAGTACTACTAACAGCCAACACTACCACGGGTAACAGCAGCAACAATACACTACAGACTACAGAGCAGAGCAGCAGAGTATGACCAGAGGAGAGGAGCACGGGCATCACCTGCCTGAAGAGAAGTTGGGGCGCAAGATCCACAGCGGGATGTTCTCGGAGAAGGACCGGCCGGTGGCGCAGGGAGGAGCCCGAGGGGAAGAAGATCCAACTGAGGCGAGGAGGAGCTTCAGATCCGGTGCGGCGGACGTGCGGCGGCCGGTGGATGGGGGAGGGGCGCGGTGGAGGGGCGGGCTGCGGTGGCGGGGCTGGGGTGGTGGGGCGGGCGCCGGGGCTGCGATGGAGGGGCGGGCGGCGGGGCTGCGGTGGAGGGGCGGGCGGGGCTGCGGTGGCGGGGCTGGGGTGGTGGGGCGGCGGGGCTGCGGTGGAGGGGCGGGCGGCGGTGCTGGGGTGGCGGGGCGGGCGGCGGTGCTGGGGTGGCGGGGCGGGCGGCGGTGCTGGGGTGGCGGGGCGGGCGGCGGGGCTGGGGTGGCGGGGCGGGCGGCGGTGCTGGCGGCGGTTCTGTGGCGGGGCTGAGGTGGGGGGAGAGAGAGAGAGGGGTGGACCGGGCTGGAGAGTTTTTTTTTTGAACACATGGCTGGAGAGATAGGGGAGAGAGAGGGGGGTGGGGCCAGCCCATCTCTTTGCCATCAGCCAGCGGATGGCAAAGAACTTTGCCATCTGCTGACTGATGGCAAAGAGGTGGGGCTTTGCCATCTGCTGGCTGATGGCAAAGAGGTGGGGCTTTGCCATCTGCTGGCTGATGGCAAAGAGGTGGCCCTAGTGCGCCGTTACAACGCCGTCGTCCGCTGGACCCCACCAACCTCTTTGCCATCTGCCAGCAGACGGCAAAGATTCTTTGCCATCTGCTGGCAGATGGCAAAGAATTGGCTGATGGCAACCAGGTTCTTTGCCATCTGTCAGTTCTTTGCCGTCTGTTTTTTGTAAGCAGATGGCAAAGACGTTCTTTGCCATCCGCTGGCAGACGGCAAAGAGCTGGCAGATGGCAAATTCCCTGTTTCCAGTAGTGTGACCTAAACGGCAGTGCCACAAGAAAGTGGTATTATCATTATTAATTCTACATCTTTTGGCATCAATGTTATGAACATGTGTATCATTACTATCGAGATTCAATAAGAATAAACCCCTCACATTGGGTGCATGACCATAAAAGATATTACTCATATAAATAGAACAACCATTATTCTCTGATTTAAATGAGTAACCGTCTCGCAATAAACAAGATCCAGATATAATGTTCATGCTTAACGCAGGCACTAAATAACAATTATTCAGGTTCATCACTAATCCCGATGGTAATCGAAGAGCGAGCGTGCCGACGGCGATCACATCAACCTTGGAACCATTTCCCACGCGCATCGTCACTTCGTCCTTTGCCAGCCTCCGTCTATTCCGCAGTTCCTGTTTTGAGTTGCAAATAAGAGCAACCGCACCGGTATCAAATACCCAGGCACTACAACGAGAGTTGGTAAGGTACACATCAATAACATGTATATCATATATACCTTGTTTGTTGTTGGCCGCCTTCTTGTCAGCCAAATACTTGGGGCAGTTCCGCTTCCAGTGTCCAGTTCCCTTGCAATGAAAACACACAGTTTCTGGTTTGGGTCCAGCCTTGGGTTTCTTCACGAGAGGAGCAACTGCTTTGCCACTCTTCTTGGAGTTACCCTTCTTACCCTTGCCATTTTTCTTGAAACTAGTGGTTTTATTGACCATCAACACTTGATGCTCCTTCTGAATTTCAGACTCAGCGGCTTTCAGCATTGCAAACAGCTCGGCGACTGACTTGTTCATCCCGTGCATGTTATAGTTCAACACGAAGCTCTTGTAGCTAGGTGGCAATGATTGAAGAACTCTGTCAGTGATAGCCTCTGGCGGAAGGGGCGTCCCCAATTCAGCCAGACGGGTGGAGTACCCAGACATTCTGAGCACGTGATCACTGATAGACCCGTTCTCCTCCATCTTGCAAGCATAGAACTTATCGGAGATCTCATATCTCTCGATCCGGGTATTCTTCTGAAAGATAAATTTCAACTCCTGGAACATCTCATATGCTCCATGACGTTCAAAACGTCTTTGAAGTCCCGGTTCTAAGCCATACAACATTGCACATTGAACTATTGAGTAATCATCAGAACGAGCCTGCCAGGCATTCACAACGTCTAGAGACTCAACTGGAGCGGGTGGATCACCAAGCGGTGCATCAAGGACATAAGCCTTCTGGGAAGCCGTAAGGATAATCCTTAGATTACGGGCCCAGTCCACAAAGTTACTTCCATCATCTTTCAACTTAGCTTTCTCTAGGAACGCATTAAAATTCAGGGGTGCTACTGCGCGAGCCATGATCTACAACATAAATATTGCAAAGACAACTTAGACTATTGTTCAAGATAATGAGTTTAGTTAATCATATTACTTAAAAACTCCCACTCAAATTGACATCCCTCCGGTCATTCGAGTGTAACATGATCCAAATCCACCAACTCAAGTCCGATCATCACGTGAGTTGAGGTGGTTTCAATGGTGAACATCTTCATGTTGATCATATCTACTATATGACTCATGTTCGACCTTTCGGTCTCTTGTGTTCCGAGGCCATGTCTGTACATGCTAGGCTCGTCAAGTTTAACCCGAGTGTTCCGCACGTGCAACATGGCTTACACCCGTTGTATGTGAACGTAGAGTCTATCACACCCGATCATCACGGCGTGTCTCGAAACGACGAACTTTCGCAACGGTGCACACTCGGGGAGAACACAATTTATCTTGAAATTTAAGTGAGGGATCACCTTATAATGCTACCGTCGTCCTAAGCAAAATAAGATGCATAAAAGGATTAACATCACATGCAATTCATAAGTGACATGATATGGCCATGAACTTGTGCTTTTGATCTCCATCTCCAAAGCACCGGCATGATCTCCATCGTCACCGGCATGACACCATGATCTCCATCATCTTGATCTCCATCAACGTGTCGCCATGAGGTTGTCGCGCCGACTGTTGCTTCCATGACTATTGCTGACTCATAGCGATAAAGTAAAGCAAAAACGGCGAAAATAATTAAAGACAACTCTATGGCTCCTGCCAGTTGCCGTACTCATCGACATGCAAGTCGTGATATTCTATACAACACATGATCATCTCATACATCACATATATCTCATCATGTAATTGGCCATATCACATCACAACATACCCTGCAAAAACAAGTTAGACGTCCTCTAATTGTTGTTGCATATTTTACGTGGCTGCTACGGGTTTGCAAGAACCGTTCTTACCTACGCAAAACCACAACGTGGTGTAGTGATTACTTTTTGATCTTCTAAAAGAACCCTCTTCATTGAAATCGATTCAACTAAAGTGAGAGAGACAGACACCCGCTAGCCATCTTTATGCAACGAAGTTACATGTCAGTTGAAGGAACCTGTCTCGCGTAAGCGTACGCGTAATGTCGGTCCGGGCCGCTTCATCTCACAATGCCGCCGAATCAAGTATCAACTAGTAAGGGCAAGCAATATGTATACACCCACGCCCACAACTCGTTTGTGTTCTACTCGAGATCTCATCTACGCATAGACCTAGCTCAGATGCCACTGTTGGGGAACGTTGCATGGGAAACAAAATTTTTCCTACGCACACACAAGATCTATCCATGGTGATGAGCATCTACGAGAGGGAGAGTGAATCTACATACCCTTGTAGATCGCTAAGCGGAAGCGTTAAGAAACGCGGTTGATGTAGTCGAACGTCTCCGCGATCCAAATCGCAAGTCGTCCCTCGATCCGATCACGAACTAGTGCCGAACGGACGGCACCTCCGCGTTCAACACACGTACGGCTTGATGACGCCTTCACCTCCTCGATCCAGCGAGCGATGATGAAGTAGTAGATGAGTTCCGACAGCACGACGGCGTGGTGATGGTGGTGAGGAACAATCTCTGTAGGGCTTCGCCAAGCACTACGGAGATTATGACGGGAGAACTATAGGGTTAGGGTTGCCGACACACGGCTTGGGAAATCTTCATGTATCCCGTGTGCTAGCCCTGCCCCTCTATTTATATGTTGAGCCTTGGGGTCTAAACTTGGAGTAAAAGCCTCCTCCAGGTCGGTTTTGCCCGCACAAGGTCAGTTTGGCCCGCAGGAAAAGAGTCCAACTCGGATCCCTGCAGTATCGCGTACAAGCGGTAGTACCACTTACGATAAGCGGTAGTACCACCCGTAGCGGTAGTACCGCTTACGATAAGCGGTAGTACCGCCCGTAGCGGTAGTACCGCTTACGATAAGCGGTAGTACCGCCCCAGACGCCAGCAAAACTTCCTTTTGCACCTTGCCTAAGCCTCGTGGGCTTTACCCCTTGGCCCAAATAAAGTGTTCTCGTATCCGAACATTTCGGGAAACATCCGGAACCTCTTCCGGTGAATTCTGGAACCCTTCCGGAAACCAAAACACTATTATCACATATATCAATCTTTACCTCCGGACTATTCCGGAGATCCTCGTCATATCCGGGATCTTATCCGGGACTCCGAACAACCTTCGGTCACCAACAAAATAACTCAACTATACTAATCGTCACCAAACGTTAAGTGTGTAGATCCTGCGGGTTCGAGAACTATGTAGACATGACCGAGACACCTCTACGATCAATAACCAATAGCGGGACCTGGATGCCCATATTGGCTCCTACATATTCTACGAAGATCTTTATCGGTCGAACCTCTATGTCAAGGATTCAGTTAATCCTGTATACTGTTCCCTTTGTTCTTCGGTATGTTACTTGCCCGTGATTCGATCGTCGGTATCTCTATACCTAGTTCAATCTCGTTACCGGCAAGTCTCTTTACTCGTTCCGTAATACAAGATCTCGTGGCTAACACTTTAGTCACATTGCTTGCAAGGCTCATTGTGATGTTGTATTACCGAGTGGGCCCTGAGATACCTCTCCGTCACACGGAGTAACAAATCCCAGTCTTGATCCATGCCAACCCAACAGACACCCTCGGAGATACCTGTAGAGCACCTTTATAGTCACCCAGTTACGTTGCGACGTTTGATACACACAATTTATTCCTCTGATGTCAGGGAGTTGCATGATCTCATGGTCATAGGAACAGATACTTGACATGCAGAAAACAATAGCAATAAACTGACACGATCATATGCTACGTTCGTAGTTTGGGTCTTGTCCATCACATCATTCTCCTAATGATGTGATCCCGTTATCAAATGACATCTCATGTCAATGGCTAGGAAACCTTAACCATCTTTGATCAACGAGCTAGTCAACTAGAGGCTTACTAGGGACACAGTGTTGTCTATGTACCCACACATGTATTTGAGTTTCCAATCAATACAATTATAGCATGGATAATAAACGATTATCATGAACAAGGAAATATAATAATAACCAATTTATTATTGCCTCTAGGGCATATTTCCAACAGGGCATTGGCCATGGTGGAAGGCTGCTCCGGCAAGGTCGGGCACGTCGCCACAGTGCACCAAAGGCGGAGCTGAGAGGCGGGGAAGGGTCGGCGAACCTTGGGGGTTCCTCTGGTGACAGAAAATGGAGAGAAGGGGCTCGGGGCAGCTCCAATTTAGGATGACCGAGGTGGCGGCCATGGCGGCATAGGGCAGCGAGGAGGGGCTTTCCGGTTGGATGGAGGGTTCGGGGAGGACTAGGGGAGGGAGGAGAGGCTGCTGGTGAGCTCGAAGGGCTCCGGGGCGGCCTATATATAGGCGGGCGATGGAGGTAGATGAGCACGGCGGTGGTGGCGATCTTATCGCCGCACTGGAGCGTCGGGGAGACATGGCTAGCCGTTTGCAGCATCGAGCAGCTTCGCGGGGAGGGGAAAAACCTCGGAAGCGCTCGAGAGGGATCGGAGAAGAAGAGGACAAAGGAGAAGGCGACAACGGCGGGGTTCTCGCGTGGGACAGTACCATGGCGGCGCTCGCCGTGACGCGAGGAGGACGATGGAGGAGGGGAGAAGGTGCGGGAGAGGGGCATATGGACGCCGCGGAGCCACTAGACACGTCGGGACACGCCAGAGTTGACCGGAGCAAGGTACCCGACGAGGACAGTACCCAGTGCGCCGTTTCTGCACGGCCGTGGCATGGTCACCATGTGCACTACAAGCTCTGGCACTCTCCTGCCTGTCCAATCGTGTCCAACAGCTCCCTCACTACTCAAATAGAGGATCTATGTGAATGGAACCATCTGGGAGGCTGTGAGGTGAGGGAAACTTGCTGAAGAAGTTTCTGACAACAAGGTGTTTGTAGTGATTCCAGAAAAATTGGCTGAGGGAAATAAGCTGAGTTTTGGTGTGTGTAAATTAACTACTAAGGTGAATCCCTTGACAAGTTTTTAGGCCAAATGAACCACCCTAGCTAGCATTTCCTTCACACACCAACACTGTGGACAGATATGAAGATGTTGATACTGTGCTCAAATGGCTGAAGGAAATTGGCTAAATTTTGGTGTAGGGTGATTATATGAACATATGGAGATACTGGAAAAGTTTTAGCTCCTTTGGAAATGCCTACATGGTACTTCCTTCACAGCACTTCCAAATGGACAGAAACTTAGGAAAAATGCTATGGGAGAATAGATAGAGGGATTGAGCTGGTTTTTGGTTTCCATGAGTGATTTATCAATGTTAACCACCATGAACAATTCCAGCTCAAACAGATCAAGGGTTCAAGCACTTCGTTTGCAAATTGCCCAACTGGACTGAATTTGCAAATTGATGTTGTGCTCAAAATTTGAACTATGGAACTCAGGTTCTTGATGGAAATAGTGAAGATATGGATAGGAGAAGCTCCACAATTTATTTGGGATTTTTCCTAGCTACCAAAATGGTAGTTCCTTTAGAAACTGCGCAAAATGCAATATTGGCATTAAATAGGAAAATGCCATTTCCCTTATTTAATTATTGCCAATATTTTTATGGGAGCTCAATATGACCACAAAGAATATCTCCACAAGTTTTCATGAACTTTGGAGATGGATAGATATTTTCCTGGATTTAATTCCTTTAACTAGCAGAAAAAGGAATTAATTATAAATGAAAAATATTGCAAATGACTTGGCAATATTTTTGCATATCCAGGGTTTATAGATAAAGGATGATCACTGGGAAAGTTTGGGAGGCAACAGATCAAAGGAAATTGAGGTTCCTTTGTAACTGGAAGGATTAGGGTTTCCCTTCCGATAACTCAAAAGGTATAGGGTTTTGACAGCAAAACCCTGAGCCAAAGATCTTGGGTGGCAAGGTTGGACTGGAGAGAATCTCTGGTTGGATAGGAAGGCAAGGCTGAATGACCATCTTCATATACCCAAGAGTGAAAGAAATCTGATAACACCGAGAAAAAGAACGGGAGTCGAATCCCGCAAAGGAGAAAAACAGGAGCGAAAACCAGGGTGTTACACCCAGGCCCCGCCAAGCCCGGTGCAGGGGCGGAGGCTTCTCCAAAAGGCAGCGCGTGGGAGGATGCCCTGGGCGAGGCATTCGCTGCCTCTTGAGCCTGGGCACCCTAAGAGATTCGGTGATCAGGCTCACCGGCCGGGCTGGTCATACAAGAAAAAGACTGGCATGACAGTGCACTTACTCGTCGTTGGCGGTCCAGCGCCATCGTGTTGGAGTCAGCCCTGAGCGCTGGCCTCCATTGCCTTCGGGGGATGAAGGCGGCGCTGAAGGCTCCGCCCGCGCTCCATCGCTCGCAGCGTCCTTCTTGGCCGGCATGGAGAGAACGGTGAGGCGGAGGCAATGTTCGTGCAAGGATGAAGGAGCAACACGTTGGGAGGCGAACGAGGGAGTTGAGCAATGATGGTTCCCCCTGCCTGGTGTGGCGGTTTTCTAGGCGGGGGCGCAGTCCTCGAGGTGTCATGGGGAAGTGGAGGCGATGCGCGCTGTATCGCGCGCCACGTGTCAAGCCTGGCCCGCAGGCGGTTAGGGCCCGCATTGTTTCACTTCCTCCAATAGGCCGCATCATGCACGTCACGGGCCCGGGGGCTATTGTCCGGCCTCTGGGACTAGGGGTACCCAGGCCCTCTACCTACAGCCCAGAATGCAAGGGGTGTCTTAAGCGCTGCGTCGCTCGTCCATGAGCTTCACGGGCAAGGTCCTCATGGGGGCCCACCTCTCGCGAGGCACGCGGCGACATCGACGTGAGGGACTTCGCGAGGCCTCTCCGCGAAGCTGTCCCTGAAGCCCTCAGGAGGCGTGTCTACCCAGGATTGGCTCAACAGGGACCTGCGACCACGGCGCTCGCACATGGATGACGTGCTCCGCGCCAGACGGTGCCAGGGTCGTACCAGCTGGTGCGGACAGAGAGGGTTTCCTCTTTGCTGGTAGAGGAGCAGTGCCATCTCGCAGGCTCCCAAAGCAATCCCCAAAGGTTTCCTTTCTCACGCAAGAGGACCAAGACCTGGGGCTCGCCAGTATGGATGTCATGCCCGAGCCCACGAGCACGTCACGACGAGGAGCTTTGACAGGCAAAGACCACTTTTGTCAGGATAGGCTGCAGTCCTGTCCCCATTCAAACTGGCCGTTGTGGCAACCCTTCCCGCCTTGTGTGTTTGGGAGGAAGAGGACCATGGCCAATATAAGAGTAGGAACCAGCAGCCATAGAAGAGAGGGAACCATGGGCAAGAAAGAACACACCTTGTACTCATCCTCATCCTCAAGCAATCCAGACAAGCAGGAGTAGGGTCTTACACCGCGAGGTGACCCGAACCTGGGTAAACCAGGTATCCCTTGTTCGTCTTCCTTAGCTCTAGCCGTCGGAGAGTCGCTGTGAGGTTGTGAGAAATAGTAGTGTAGGAGAGCGAGCGAACCCAAGTGTTCGAACCTTTCTGGGTCCCCGGACCCCGATTCCGACAATTCTTTTTAAGAGGATGATCAGGCCAATCGTTTAGTAATTGGAGAATCCTCCCCCAAGCTTGAGGGAGATTCTCTTCTTCATATTGCATAAAGTTAAATATTTCCTATAAAGCAGCTTATTTCTTATGAGCAGGAAAATATTTCTCATAGAAGTAATATATCATATCCTGGAGACTACACACACAACAAGGAGCAAGTGAAAAGGCTTCAGAATACAGTAACAGCGATTTTTTTCTCTCATGAGCAAATAGGGCGGCAATTATCATGCAATTTGGTAAGTTATGCCACAAGAGTTTCAGTTTCATAACCATGAAAAGTATCACATGCTACCAAGGTAATTAACTCCAGGTCAACAGAGAATTCATAATCCCTATCAATGACACATATAGGAGAAGTAGCAAACTTAGGATCATATTTCATTCTCTTCATGACAGATTTTTCTTTCAGCTTACTCCGCAATTTCTTAAAATCATCTCTATCATTAGAAGAAAGAAAGTCTCTAGCTATCTCCCCATCCATAACATAACAATCAGGTATCTCAAGCATTTCAATTCTAGTAGGAGAGCTAGCTAGACATAATAGGTGAATCATAATTTTCATCAGTTTCAACAATATTAATTTCTTTAGCTTTAGCAATTTGTTTGTCAATAAATTCACCTAGTGGCACAGTTTTATCCAGAAGAGTACCAGCATCATCACGAGTTTCATCTATAACAGAAGTAGGATGATAAATTACTTGCAAAATATCAGAGTGAATAGCAGCTGGAGGTGTCGCAAGCCTACGTAAAACATAAGGTGAATCAAGTGAGGAGCTAGATGGCAGTTCCGTACCTCCCCTTGTCTTTGACGGTATAATATTAATCTTAGTGGCTTTCATATTCTTCATAGTGATCAATAGTTATCCCAAGTGAACTCAATAAATAGAGCTATGCTCCCTAGCAGTGGCACTAGAAAAAGGTCTTGACAACCCACAAGTATAGGGGATTGCGACAGTCTTCAAGGGTAGTATTTCACCCATATTTGTTCATTCCACACAAGCGGAGGCAAAGAATATTAATGAGCCTTAGTAGTTGAGTTGTCAATTCAACCACGCCTGGAAGGATATCTTTCTGCAGCAAACTGTTTAGTAGAATAGTAGTTTGATAGTTTTGATTGTTTCAGTAACACTAGCAATAGTAACAAGAAAAGTAACAGTAGCAGTTTGTCATGATTATAATATTAGCAGTGATACATCCCCAATGTATCTATATTTTTTTATTGTTTGATGCTATTATATTATCAATATTGAATACTTTATATGTAATTATATGCTATTTAATACCATTTTTTGGGGACTAACCTATTAACCCAATGCCGAGTGAACTTTCCTCTTTTTTGCCTATTTTTGGACTTTTAAGAAAATCGATACCAAATGGAGTCCAAATTGGATTAAACTTTACGGGGGTAATTTTTGGACATAAAGAGACCCTAGAAGCTTCGGGAGGTGGACAAAAGACCCAAGAGAGACCCACGGGCTCGTAGGGCATGCCCTTGGAGGTAGGGCTTGCCCCCGAAGCTCGTGGCCCCTCGCAGCTCCTCCTGACCTAATTACACTTCTATATATATTCACAATTACCCCAAAATCAACAGAGAGACACCTAAAATACTTTTTCGGCCGTCACAAGCCTCTGTTCTTCCATGATCCCATTTGGAGACCTTTTACAGTACTCTGCCGGAGGGGGAATCGATCACGGAGGCTATCGACATCAATGTTGCTTCCTCCGTGATGATGTGTGAGTAGTTCACCATAGGCCTATGGGTCCATAGCTAGTAGCTAGATGGCTTCTTCTCTCTCTTTGATCTTCAATACCATATGGCGATTCTCGCACAGACCTATCCGATGTAATCCTTTTTTGCGGTGTGTTTTTTGGGATCCAAAGAATTATGGGTTTATGATAAGATTATTCATTAAAAGTAATTGAGTCTTTTCTGAACTTTATTACGCATGATTGTTATATGTTTGTAATTCTCTCCGATCTATCTGTTTGGTTTGGCCAACTAGATTGATTTATCTTCAGTGGCAGGAATGCATTGTCGTGGGTTCTATCTTGTGGTGCTCTTTATCCCAATGATAGAAAGGGGCAATACCTGTATTGTATTGTTGCCATTAAGGATAAAATGATGGGATCGAAACATATTACTTATCTTACTTTGTCTACGTCATGGCATCTTGCTTAATGTGTTACTATGTTTGTCATGAACTTAATACCATAGATTCAGGCAGGATTCGGTCGATTGGTGGAGTAATTATAGTAGATGCATGATCGTTTTGATCTACTTGTCACCGACGTGATGCGTATATACATGATCATTGCCATGAACAACATCATAACTATGCGCTTTTTTATCAATTGCCCAACAGTAATTTTTTCTACACATCGTATGCTATGCGTTTCGGAGATAAGTCTCTAGTGAAAATTATGTGTCGAGGCAATGATCCTGAAAAAGATTACAAGGGGTATGAACAAGGGGCGGAGCATAGCTACGATGCAAGTATATCACTTGGATTTAGTGAGATTGGGCCCCTCTCGAAGAGGTAAAAAACCTATGTCTCGTGCCCGGAAGCTTTGTGTTTTCTCTGGGGGTAATGATTATAGAAGAATGTTGAACCCTTGCCCCAGAACTCAGGGTCGAATTATATAGAGTGCGCCATGCCCCAATAAGACGCTGTTGCAAGGGATGGTGAATGGGCATAATTACGGCAGTTACTAGTAATGGTAGAGTATAAATACAACATTTACAGGTAACTATTGTTATAACTACACTTCACCTATTGTTTAAAGTCCCTCAAACATTGCAGTTCCCACACCGTCATTATGTCTCCCCTATTCGAGTGCTGGTGTCAGGCCGACTGGAAGGAAGACGCCCGAGTGGCTTGGAGAATCCTGTTGATTCCTTGACATACGCATCCGAATGCGCCTCTGGTCTTGGGACCTTCAATGATGGTGTCAGGCCCTAGGTGGGCCTTGGATGTCAGGCCCAGGACCCTACCATTAGTAGGTGACACCATCATTAGCTCTCGAATCGGTTGAGGTTTTAAAGGATGAATGAATAGAATCGTTGGATTTATCCGAGTGCTCCGGGGGCACCCAGAACTTGTAGCCAAGGGATTTCCTATTAGGACCTGGGCAAAACCACAATGGATTCTGGACTATAGGTTTTCCAAATGACCGGATTGAGTTGATTGCTGGGCAAAAAAAGTTGTGGCATTCATATGTCTCTCGGGAGAGATAGACTGGTGTTCTGAATGAGGACATTCCATGAAACTCGAGTAACGACGACGGAGTGAGGACCGATCCTCCTGACAGATGTCTCTCATTACCCATGGGGGGATGCAACTCTGGGTCATCTCTGAGTCCAAATTTATGAGGTTCGTGCCTTGGGGCCTAGACAAAGGGCAAAGTTAACCCGTAGAGGGTCGTTGACCTCGTCCCGTCACAATCCTCAAGATGACTTCAGTCTGATTGTTTTACGTGTCCGAGTGCACAGGGACCCTTAGAGGGTGGTTGGTCAGACCGACATGCGCTTCCTAGGAAAGGAAGCGCGAGCGATTAAATGGATTGATCTGCAGTGAAAATTCCGTAGTTTTATACATGAGGTGTGCACGTGAAAGCGGTTACACCATGGCTTAGTGGGGAAAGTGGGGCACGATGCCTCGAGTTTCACCACAAAATCTGCCACGTGCCCCATTTACTCTACGCGAGAGATACCGCCAGATTCGCAATCGATGGCAGAGGATCTGCGGGGTGGATTTTTCCATGGTATAAATAGGAAAGACCTATTGTCGGCGTACGACAATCTATGGGACCGGCAAGGCCCCTTTCATGGTTCGGCTATGGGGGACCTCGGGTGCAAACAACATCACCAATCTATGCGTACTCGGGGGTTTAGATAGGTTCGGGCCGCCGAAGCATAAAACCTTATGTCCTGTGTTTTTAGTGGATTATGTGAGTTCACCGTACAGGAGCGCGAAAGCCCGGCAAGGAATGCTCATGGAGTACCGCCACACGTGCAAATGAACGGAGTGTCGACCTTCGTAAAGGTAGCCATGGCCTCCTTTTATAGCTAAGGGGATACCATAGTGGCTAGAATTGTCATTACACGGAGTAAACAATGCATACTCTACCCGGCAAAATCACTAGCAATAACTACAATAGCGAGTACATAACTCTGACGGACTAGGACGGGCGCATTTAATGCGCTGCGAGGTGTCGCGCTGGCGACGTCTCCCGGCAATGATCGTCTCTCCTTCTGTGTCATTCGCCCAGCTACCTCTTATTCCATTGCCAAGCCATGGGACGGGTGTCATTAAAGCTGGTGTAAGTCCACCAAGCTTCCACGCGCCCAACCAGTTCTACCTAACCGCCTGCCCGCTCGACACCTAGTTGATGTAGACAATCAGACTGGCGACGTGGAGTGATGGCTTGGCGCGTGGAGGTCTTGGCAGGTGTGTTGGCAGCCCGGTCCACTAGCAAGGAGGCTTGCCGTTTCGGTTGGGTCCTCGCTTGATGTAGCTTGGAGGTTGGTGTTTGCTCGGCAAGGTCTTGCTGGTCCGGAGGCCGCGGTCGTCTTGTGTACAAGTCAGGGTAGTAAGGGCCCCGTTCTTTAGTACATCGATAGGAGCCTCCTGGCTTGGTCCACACTTGAGTCTGCGACGCTATTGAGCTGGGCCCAAAACAGTGCATAGACACACGTGGCCGCATTTCCTTGCGGTTATGATGATGGTTTTCGCCGTTCCTTCCCACTATGCACATTGAATGCGGGTCGTGGGGAAGCGGAGCGAGGCAGCGTTTGAAGGTACGCGCCTAAAAGGCCACGCCACGTTGGACTAGAAGAGGTGCCCCTTGCGTCACGTGTCCCCATACGGGGCTCAGCATTGGGGGAGGAGGCGGTCACCCATGTACTGAGCTTGGCAGTGATCGGTCATCTCGAATGGTGAACAGTAAGCCTCTGAACCACCCCATGTCGCTTGAGCGTCTTCGCCCCTTCCGCTCCGTCTTCCTCCTTTTACTATACCCCGTGTAAATCGTGTCACATGCAGGGTCTCGTATTGTTTGACCAAGGCGGTCGCTAGTGGAGTCCGTTGGCCAGTGCGTATCCGCCCTGGGTTGTGAAGACACGGCCTCCCCCTCCTGTCCCGCCCCGTCTTTATAAATAGGGGGGGTCGAGGGAGACGTTGCTCATTCACATCCCTTCGCTCCAATTTGCTAGCCTTATCGTCCTCCTCTGCCTTTCGCCATCTCCTCCAGTGCACCACCCTCAGTATGTCGAGGGGCCGTGGACGTGCTCGAGTGTCTGCCCCCGTTGTGAGGACCGCCTCTCAAAGCCCGATGCGGATCATATAGATGGTGGCAGGAGCCGGCTCCAGGTTCTGTGGGAGGATGGCGTCCTCGGGTCGCGGAAGGATGCCCCCCTCAAACCGCGCCAGCAGCAATGGCCGTGGAGGCGCACCTATCCCGCTGCCAAATGTGGGAGCTCATGCAGGGGAAGAGGCGCACGTTTGTCGTGGTGATACCCCGTCGGCTCCGGAGCTGAATGCGTCTTCCCGACCCTTCCGCAAGGGCCGTGGAGGGAAGCAATCCTTTAGTCTTGTGTCTCCAGGAAGACGGTTGATGCAATGGGCCCGCCTGGGTGGCAGTCGACCTCTCCCCCAGAAGCGCCATGTTTTTGACGCGGGAGTAGAAGTTGTTGGCCCGAGCCCACGGCCTAGGGCCTGGGCATCTTCTTCTGTTCAAGTTGGACGGAGCCGCCACTCTCTCCGTGAAGTTCTTCCGGGCTTCTAGCATTCGCCTAGAGTGCTGTGCGGAGAGCTCGAGTGGCAGCGACTACAACTCCTCGAGTAACAGCGACGATGACGATGACAGCACCATCGGCGTGAAGCACGAAGACTCCGACTAGGCGCGCGAGGCGCCCTAGCTAGGTTTTGGAGGTGGGTCGATTGATACGAATGCGAGGCTCCATCTGCGAGATCTCTTTTCCAGAGCAATCGCCCCATCGTAGTGGAAGATCTCCTTTTTTGCCAATGTAACCTTGTGTGTTTCCGATCCCTACACTAGCCGGAAACACTACCGGTGCGCACATCTTTATAGTGGGCGCTCGTAGGAACGGATCCTTAGCAGCCTGTCGGTGATGCCTCTGCCGGCAAGGCACCCATGTCGTCCTTGCCGTGGCTACATAGGATGTTGAGCAGGCTCGAAACAACCAAGTACGCAAACAATTTCGACAAGGGTCCTTCGCGTGCTGGTTTTCTCACACAAGCGTCAACTTTGTTAAAGGAGAAAGCTTCAAATTTTTGAGAAGTTTTTGTTAATTAGCTTTTCTTGTTGCATTCTTTGTCGCAAGGTGATCGTCCTTGAACGTGTTTGTAGGTGTCCATACCGTCACTCCCCCCAGGAAGACTTGCACGTGGGGCTCCTTCTCCCTTTTGAGAAAAAGAAAGAAGAGAAAATAGAGGAGGCTAGGAAGCTAAGTGGTTCAACAGTCACCTTATGCAAGTAAAAAGTGATCACAACATCTCATGTAAGAAACATAAGACAAATATGTACTTTGATAGAGGGTTGCAGGAGGTCATCACCTGGCTTTATTGACTAAGCAGAGGGTCATCGCTTGGCTTTGTACAAAGGATTACATGGCTTGCCGGCGAACTTGTACAAAAGGGGTTTCCGGGTGACCCGGCAACCATGCCTTATGGGTAGAACTTGCGGAGATGCTCGATATTCCACGAGTCTTGTAGTTGGGTGCCGTATTTGGTCACCAGGCGGACTGCGCTAGCCCTGGTGACTTGTACTACCCGGTAAGGGCCTTCCCACTTCAGCGTCAACTTGTTCGATCCCTTCACGGACTGAATTCGTCGAAGAACAAGTTCACCTTCCTCAACGCTCCTGGTGCGCACCCTGCGGCAGTGATAGCAGCGCAGGGTTTGCTGGTACCGGGCGGCACGTAGCACGACCTGGAGACGTTCTTCCTCGAGGAGCGTAGCATCATCTTGCCATATTTGCTCTTTCCGGTCCTCATCAAAGGTATGCACTCTCGGTGGCATGTATGTTAGTTCCGAGGGGAGCACTTCTTCTGCACCATAAACTAGGGAGAAGGGTGTCTCGCAGCTGGCTCGATTCGGTGTCGTTCTGATTGACCAAAGAACCGCCGGCAATTCATCAATCCAGTGCCTTCCGTGCTTGTGCAGCTTGTCAAAAGTTCTCGTCTTGAGGCCCCATAGTACTTCAACATTTGCCCTTTCTACTTGCCCATTGCTCCTGTGGTGAGCAATTGATGCGAAGCATATCTTGGTGCCAATGTCTTGACATTATTGCATGAAGCTTCTGCTGGTGAATTGTGTGCCGTTGTCAGTGATGATCCTGTTGGGGACACCAAAACAACAAACTATCCCTCTGAGAAACTTTACTGCCGCTTGTGCCGTAACCTTTCGCACTGGCTACCTCGGTCCACTTTGTGAAATTGTCGATTGCAACGAACAAGAACTCGAAACCCCGGAAGCACGGGGAAAGGCCCGACAATGTCGAGGCCCCAGACCGATAATGGCCAGGAGAGCTGTAAGTGCATCTAGTGCTCCTTAGTGATTTTGGTGTATTGAAGACTTATAGGTAAAGATACTAATGAGTTTGTAAGTGTACACAGGCTCTATAAGTCGCTGAGAAGATTGATACATTCAGAGATTATCGACCCCTAAAAATGTATGTCTTCAACTGAAGACTTTGGTGAAGACTTTGCTGAAGACTTTGGTATTCCCTGAAGACTTTGAAAAAAAGAAGAAGTTGGTGTGACCTTGAAGATATGAACGAGGACTATGAAGTGTGAATACTTTTGTTTTTATAGTTTCATTTCCTTTCTTTGAGTCATAGGAAACACCGTACTGTTAAAGGGGGTCGAGGTAATACTAAGGAAAATTTCCAACTGATGCTCAACTCAAAAGCCTCAACCTATCCAATCCTTCGAGTGAAGCCTTTGGAAATCTCTTGCAGTTCAGTCAAGTTCTTCAGTGATAGAGACGATGATCTTTTGGTCTCTGAGGAAATTGGTCTGACTGAGGAGTTAGGATTTCACCAGTGCGAATTGACTACAAGTGAGGAATATGATAAGCCTGAGGACTTTCATAGTTCGAAATTCCGACCATTGCTGTGCTAAGCGCCAGCTGTCCCCAATCATCCTATCCACATAACGGTCATATCATGGGGGCATTTATGTCTTATCATGTCAGGTTGCACCTTGGATATAAATAGCCACCCCCCAGAACCACTAGTTGGTTGGGTACTCCGAGAGAGAACTTACACTTGTCATTTGAGAGCAACCCATCCTCTGAGAACTTTGAGAGAAAATCATCAGTGAGAGAAAAACCCCAAATCCAAACCACCAAACCCAAAGTGATTGAGCATCACTGAAGAGATTGTTCCTGTGTGGAACCGACGCTTATTACCTTTGAAGACTGTGTATCTTCCACACAGTTAGGCGTCATGGTCTAGTCCATCCTGCAGTCAATTGGGGATCACGAAGTGACCTTGGTCTAGAGCATCCAGCAATCAATTGTGGATCACCGGGTGACCAGTTTGTGAGGGTTTTGGAAGTATACCCTGAAGACTTACCACGAGTGTTGGGCGAGGACGGTGTGACCTTAGCTCAAGGAGAATACGGTAAAGACTGTGTGTCCTGGGACTGTGTGTCCTCTCGTTTAAATACCAGGCCGCTCCAAACCATACGTACGACTGTCACAGCAGTTGGAACTGGGTCATCAAACCATTGTCTTCGTCAAGCTACCTGGTTCTATTTCCTCAACCCTTTCATTTCCTCGTATACTTTTTGATGAAATTGATCATTACAGTTTGAAGAATTTGACTGAAGACTTTCTCAATTTCCTCACCTCAAATTCTTCAAGCTACCTTGTTCTTCACCTGCTTATCCTGTATCACGCTACCTGTAATCTTTGCATGCTTTATTTCATCATGATGACTATGCGATCGCTATGCTTCAGATGCACTTGAGTACTTATTCCGCTGCTAGTTATTCATCACATTTCAAATTCCTCAAGTTGAAATTCCTCAATGATGAATTTGTAAAAATCGCCTATTCACCCCCCTCTAGTCGATATAACGCACTTTCAATTGGTATTAGAGCAAGGTACTCCCTTGTTCTGTGTGATTTTGGTTTAACCACGTGGAGTTCTATTTATGTCGACTGCAGGTATGATCAAAGTTTCCATACGCTTTCCTACCTTCGATGGGACGGACTACCCCTACTGGAAGAACAAGATGCGCATGCATCTTGAAGTTCCCCGCACCTCTCCGACTGTTACTGCTGCTGATGCGAAGAAATTCAAGCAACTCGATTCTCAAGCGAAGAATATCATCTATGGCCATCTGAGCAAAGGTCAGTATGGCAGAGTGAGTGCTTTGGAGTCTGCTAAGCTTATCTGGGATAGGCTGTCCAAAGTCAACGAAGGTGTTTCCACTCAACGTGACTCCCGTGTTGATGTTCTTCGCAATCTCTTCAACCACTTCAAAAGACTCGACAATGAGAATGTTCAGCAAACTTTTGATCGTCTCACTGACATCTCCAACGAGCTTCAAGCACTTGGTGCCACTGACATCACCGACCACGAAGTGGTGAAGAAACTGCTAAGATCTCTTGATTCCTCATTCGACACACTGGCTTTGATGATTCAAGAATGTGGAGACTACAAGTCACTTGATCCTGCTGATATACTTGAGAGACTCAATACTCATGAATTCGAACAAGCTGAGAAGATAGACCTCTACGGACCAAGCTATGGAAGATCTCGTGCACTGAAGGCCAAGGCAATTTCCTCAACTGAAGGTGAAGAATCTGACAGTAGCCTTAGTGATCCTGAAGAACTGAGTCAGGAGCTGGCAATGCTTGCGAGGAAATTCAGAAGTTCTCAAGGAGAGGCCGGTTTGGAAAGTCATCAAAAAGTGGCTTGAAGAAATCAGATTCCTCATCGAGTGACTACAAAAAGAGAACTTGTCACAAATGCAAGAAATCTGGTCACTTTATCTCTGACTGTCCTCTCTGGGAAAAAGAATCAAAGAAGACGAAATACAAGGACTACAGTTCTGATGACTCAAAGAAAAAGAAGAAATCTTCAAAGTCCTCAACTTCAAACTCCTCATCTTCAAAGTCCTCATTGCACAGGAAGAATGGTTCCAGTAAGGCTCGGGCCTTCATTGGCAAGGAAATGGATTCTGAAGAAGAATCAGAAGAATATGAAGAAGAGGAAGAATCTGAGGTGGAGTCAGAATCAGGTGTTGCTAGCCTTGCTCTCGCTACTGCTTTCGTCAGCAACTCCATCTTCAATGATGAAGAAAATGACTACTCCAACGACTCTGACGTCAGCTATGATGATTACGCTCCCACCCATTGCTTCATGGCAAAAGGTTCGAAGGTACACAAGCATCACTCTTCTTCTGAATCAAGTGAAGGTGAATCTGATGAATATGTGAAACCTACCTATGTCAAACTTGCTAATATTGCCACTAAGCAACAAAGTGCACTTGAAAAGCTTCAGAAACTGCTAGACAAAAGCGATGGTCTGTTGAATGAGGAAGTGGATCGGACTCAAACTCCGTCTGATGATCTCAAAAGTCTTCAGACAAAGTATGATAACCTTCAGAGTCATCATAATGCTCTCTTAGTTAACCATGAGAAGCTTTCTTATGAATTTCTTCAAAGAAAGCAAGATCTTGAGAAACTAAGAGTGTCTCATGAGGATCTCCAAAGGGAAAACGATTCCTTACTGGCTCAACAGATCAGTACCGCTCAGGAAGAATTTGTTCCACCATGTTTGAAATGCATCGAACGTGAAACTGCTAATTCTTCACCTGAATGTTCAAATGCTTCTATTGCTGCAAATTCTTCAACTATCCCCGTGGTCACAAATTCCACATCTGAGGATACCACAAGTATCACTGATGAAAATGCAGGGTTGAAGGAATTGTATGTGACAGGTGAGGGAGTCTTGGTTTAAGAATCCGAGAACAGAATTCCGTTCAACCAAGGTAGATCCGGTAGCGATGACCAGACCCCGGTCCCCGGTCTATGACCTACTGATGAAAATGCAGGGTTGAAGGAATTGCTATCTCCGGTCCGGTCATCGCTACCGGATCTACCATGGTTGAACAGAATCCGAGAACGCTCTCGCGCGACTCTGGAACTGCAATGCCGCATACCGACCCCACTCGCTTCAGTGACACGCATCCCACCATCGCCTCGTTTCTCAATGAGTTGTTTGATCGGATGGAGGCTATGCGAATGGCCGATGACCAGACCCCAGTCTATGACCGACTCAGGCTTAAACCCGACGACAGGGAGATTCACTCCCCCACGGTCACCCACCTTGTCGCCACCGTCGATTATCCGGCTGGGGGCTCGACCTCCCAGCTACCGGAATAAAAAACGGTTTATACTCCAATCTCCGATTACAGAGACCTTGCTTGCAACCCAGATTCTGGCGTTCGCTCTGGAAACAGTCCTGTATCGGTCCCTGATCTATCACACAGTTCGGAATCCGTGATTCCGAACTCCCACTGTGGCGTGGAGTCAAACCTTCTCCCACCCACCTCCCAAGCCGATGACTCGAGCATCACATCAGAGCCCAAGTCTTCGGACTCACTGGACATTGTACATTTATCAGGGGAGTCGGTTCACCATTACTGGGCCAGACTACTACTCGCCCGAAACAAAGTATGGGGCCTTAGTGATCAAGATGTAATGGCAACCTTCAAACGTAACTGCCACGACAAAGGGATTCTCAATGCCCTGGCACGGCTGCACATTATTGACTTTACCGAGCTGTCAATCTTGGTACAGAAGTATTGTGCCATGGAAAGTGCTTGGCAAGCTGAGCGATTATTTTCGGAACCAACCTTTACCGAATACCCTAGAGGAGATCGGCACAAGAGGATACCTCCGACCAGGCCAGCCAAACTTGAGCCCGCCAAAAAGAGGAATAGGCCCCTTTCAGGGGTCATTACAGTCCTGGATGGACTACTGGATAAACCTTGCCCTATACACTCCGTATTGCTAAACACAGCTCCGACTCACAACCTTAGAGCTTGCTGGGTCGTCAGGCAGATCACAAAAAGTGGTGAAGCCATTCTTGAGGCATCACCATCTTATCGGCGCTCTACAACGCCATCGGAATATAAGACCGGAGTCCTATTGATCTATGAAACGTTCCCTTCGAGGAACAGGAGGAAAAGAGCTCTTAAAGAACTCGAACAAGTATATCACGTGGCAGCAACGAGTGCATGGGCAGACATACCCATTACCTTCGGAGATGTTGACCGACCAGCCATTCTTCCCGGTCATTCACCGGCCGCACTAGTCCGGGCTCCCGTAGCCGTGAAGGAGGCGCGATGTTCATGATGTATCACCCTGGACGTAGTGTTCGACACGCCCGACAACTACCGATCTGAAGAACTTCTCTTCCACATCGTGCCCTTCCCCAGTGGCTACCACGCCCTGTTGGGACGTGATGCCTTCACAAAATTGGTATATGAAACTTAAGATGCCAGGACCAAATGGAGTAATCACAACTGCTAGCGATCTGAATATAGCCCTACGGGCCGAAAACAAAACAGCGGCGCTCGCCCTCGCGGCTCTAGCTGAGACCTTTGCCGCAGAAGAGCTGACCACACTTCGGTCCACAGTATACAAATACGATGTGATCCTCAGCAAGAGGCCCAAATCCACGTCCTTTAAACCGGCAAAGGAGATTGTTAAATTTCAAGTACACCCGACGGACCCCAACAAGAAAGCGTCCATCGGAGCCCAGCTCGATCCCGTAGTGGACAAAGCGCTGTGAGCTTTCTTATAGGAAAACTGGGATATCTTCGCCTGGCATCCTTCCGATATGCCCAACATCCCACGACGGCTGGCAGAACATAGTCTGAACATCATCGCAGGCTTTAAGCCCGTCAAGCAGACTCTGCGCCGCTTCTCCGAACCCAAACGACAAGCTATGGGTGAAGAACTGACTAAATTGCTGGAGGCAGGATTCATTCGGGACATTAAGCACCCTGAATGGTTGGCAAACCTGGTTATGGTACCAAAGAAAGATAAATCCTGGCGGCAGTGTGTCGACTTTAAAGACCTCAACAAGGCCTGCCCTAAGGACCCTTTCCCTCTACCACTCATAGACCAGATTATTGACGCCATAGCCGGACACGACTCGCTGTGTTTCCTCGATGCTTATTCCGGATACCATCAGATTAAAATGAAGGAATCTGATCAAGCGGCAACCGCCTTCATCACCCCTTACGGGCCGTTTTGCTTCAACACAATGCCTTTCGGGCTAAAGAACGCTGGGGCTACATACCAGTGCATGATCCAGACCTGTCTCGAAAAACAGGTTGGCAAAACAGTTGAGGCGTACGTGGACGATGTGGTCATTAAAACCAAACACGTCAGCAATTTGATCGACGATTTAAGGCAAACCTTTGCCAGCCTACGCGAATCGATATTCGGCTCAATCCGGAGAAGTGTGTATTCGGAGTTCCCGCTGGTAAACTGCTTGGATTCATCATTTCCCATAGAGGAATAGAAGCGAATCCGGCCAAGATCAGTGCCTTATCAGAACTTGCAGTTCCTACAGAGCTAAAGCATGTACAAAAGTTGGCGGGTTGCGTGGCGGCGTTAAGTCGCTTTATCTCCTACCTCGGTGAAAAAGCTTTACCGCTGTATAAGTTGCTGAAATGGACCAAGAATTTTGAATGGACCGATGAAGCAAAGGCCACGTTAGAAGAAATTAAAACACTCCTGGCAAGTAACCCCATACTCACAGCACCAGGCGCGGGTGAGCCCATGTTATTATACATATCGGCCACCAACCAGGTCATTAGCCCGGTGCTCGTTGTCAAACGAGAGGAGGAGGGACACAAATTCCGGATGCAGAAGCCGGTCTATTACGTGTCAGAAGTACTAACGCAATGCAAGTCCAGATACCCGCACTACCAGAAGATAGCCTATATAGTATTTATGGCATCACGAAAACTAGGACACTACTTCCAAGAGTGTTTGGTCACGGTGGCATCCGAAGTACCCCTGAATGACATAATCAATAACAGGGACGCCACCGGCTGCATAGCCAAATGGGCCATTGAGCTCCTTCCTTTTGAGATTACCTACAAACCACGCCGAGCTATTAAATCTCAGGTGTTGGCAGATTTCCTCGCCAAATGGACAGAAGCCGAGCTCCCCAGGGAATATAGTTCATACTCCCATTGGACGATGTACTTCGATGGATCCAAAACTTTCGCCGGACTGGGGGATGGAGTTCGATACGTTCGATACGTGTTGCAGATCATGTATGCCGACTCCAACAATGCAGCCGAATACGAAGCCCTCTTGCATGGTCTTTGGATGGCAGCCTCAATGGGCATACAGCGGTTGGAGGTACGGGAGATTCGAATCTGGCCATCTCTCAAGTCAATGGTGAGTTCGATGCCAAGAATCCAAAGATGGCGGCATATAGAAACGCTGTCCTAAAGATATCCCCACGGTTCGAGGGGCTGGAGTTTCACCACATCGCTAGAGATGACAACCAAGCTGCCGATTTACTGGCTCGCATAGGAGCCAAATGCGACCCTGTCCCACCAAACACTTTTCTGGAATGGCTCTTTAAGCCATCCGTGGTTTGGCTAGACGATCAAGAGGGCGCCGACCTATCCAGTGCAGATAAGATTGTTCCCCCTAAAAGCGAACCAGACGATCAAATCATCGGCGGCTCCATAATGGATGAAACGCACTCGGCTCATGAGGTCATGGCAGTAATCGCGCCATGGACCGAGCCCTTCCTCGCCTACCTTCTTTGCAAAGAACTCCCCGATGATCAGACGGAGGCGCGGCGCATAGTCCGGCGTTTGAAAGCCTTCAAGGTACACGAAGGTGAGTTGTACAAGAAGAGCACCACTGGAATACTACAGCGGTGCATATCTGAGGAAGAAGGGCGACAGCTTTTAGCCGAAGTCCACGCAGGGATGGGCGGTCATCACGCCACAGCAAGAGCCTTAGTAAGCAAGGCCTTCCGGGCCGGGTTCTTTTGGCCCACAGCTCGGGCGGACGCCCAGTCACTTGTCAAATATTGCGTGGGTGCCAACTTTTTGCAAATCAGAGTCACATGCCCCCAACAGCTCTTCGGACTATTCCGATCACCTGGCCCTTCGCGGTCTGGGGGCTGGACATGGTCGTACCCCTTAAAGGGGGGACAAAGAAGAATAAATACTTACTGGTCATGGTCGACAAGTTCACCAAATGGATATAGGCAAAACCTGTCAAATCAGCCAAATCCGGACCAGTAATCGACTTTATATCCGGCGTGGTACATCATTATGGTGTCCCGCACACTATAATAACTGACAATGGATCAAATTTCACGGCCCAAGAGGTCAAAGACTGGTGCGCAAAGATGGGCATCAAGCTCGATTACGCATCGGTTTATCACCCGCAGACTAATGGACAAGTCGAACGAGCAAATGGCCTCATAATGAGCGGCATTAAGCCACGTTTGGTCCGGTCTTTGCAAGAGTCCAATTTCCATTGGGTAGAGGAGCTCGACTCCGTTCTATGGGGCTTATGCACCACCCCGAATAGATCAACAGGATACACACCGTTCTTCATGGTCTATGGGGCCGAAGCGGTCCTTCCTTGTGATATCATTCACGATGCACCAAGGGTGCACATGTACGAGGAAAGAGAGGCCGAGTTAGATCGGCAGGACGACTTGGACGCCTTGGAAGAGGAGCGTGACATAGCTCGGGCCCATTCTACCTTTTATCAATAGCAGGCCCGGCATTACCAGAGAAGCAGAAGCATAAACTCAAGCCCAAATGGGAAGGCCCCTTCATCATCGACGAAGTACTCACAGGAGGGGCTTACCGTCTTCGGAACCTGCAGGACAACCGCCTTGAACCAAACCCATGGAACGCAGGTCGTCTTCGGCGCTTCTACGGCTAGATCGGTGCGTCATACTTTTTACCCTTCTCTTTTACTTCTTTCTTTTGTTATTTCTTTTCCCTCCGACCTTGATTTTTGGCAGGTTTGAATTCTTTTCCTTCCCAACTCTATGTTCGGTTCGACCGACCTTGTACTAATGATTTTCGGCCTACACCTTTGAGTGTTAAATCCGAACACAGTACCCGGGGGCTTCTTTTCTGAAGCCAATGCTTTTATGTTATAAGCACTTATTCACATTTATTGTGTACGCATACTTTCCTTGTCATTTTTTACGCCATCTTATGCATCAATTTGAACTAAGAATTTGCCAAGCTGGGTTGCCTTGCACCTGTGCTTACCCTCTACGTTCCCGATTGTTCGGCTAGAGGGTAAAGGGAGCACCTCTGCGATTGCTACGACCGGGTCATCCGGATACGTACCTCAGACGGGTGAAGCCAAAACCTAGCTATCTTAAGTAGACGATTGATCGGCTATGACAGAGTCAACTATGGTCGTCAGGACCATTATTCGGGCTTTTTTCCCCAACACAAGCCCTTAGCCGCATACTAACAGTATACGGCCCCCCTTTTTTCCTATGATTTATGTAGAACCCTGAAGAAAGGTATCGATAGGGGTACTATTTTCTTCGAAAGATGTTTCTTACGCTAAGCAGTAATATAACATATCCCCTTGTGTGCTTTCTGTCTGTTCGCACCACATGGCCAGATTGCCTGGTTCCCCGAACATAATTCCCTCTCCTAGGGTGATAGTTTACAAGGAACATTCCCAAGATCTTAGTGCAGGAGGCTGAAGCCGATGGCCGGTTAAGACAAAGTTTACAACACAAACGGAGTAACCCTTCGATCATTAAGTACATAGCTACATATGATCATACATCTGGATGTTGATCGATTTTATCGATTATGGTGTCCAGGGAGCAATCTTCTTGTGAGAGACGGGCGGCATGCATCACTTGGTCGTAAACCAGGTGGAGCGGCACTTCTTGTCCGTCTGACCCTACTGGCCCAACCTGAGCCATACGCGCAGGGTCAAGTCCGGTATAGCGGGTCTTGATCATCGCCCACGCCTCTCGTGCTCCCTCCCGACAAGCCGATGTCTTCCACAGCTCGAACCTAGCTCGGGCTCCTTTGAAGTGATCGACCAGTTCGGTCATCCCTTCCGGAGGTTGCTCAGTAGGCCACAGTGCTTTCACCATGCTCTTCATGGCCTTCCGAGCCCGCTCATGAAGGGCAGACGGCTCCTTCAGAATATTCCCCTGGTAGGATCCGATTTCCTCTTCGGATCGCCCAGACAGTAAACCTGCACATGAGATACGGCATGCGTATCACACCTCATTTATAAAAGATGCTTTCTGATTTTAAAATCACACTTACCGAACATGCCTCTCTGTAATTTTTGGTTTTCTCCTTGGGCTTGGGCTAATTGAGCCTTTAAGCTCTGAATCTCTTCGGATTGCTTTTTGTTCTTCTCCGTCATTCGATTCCTCTCTTCATGGTGCCGTTGTAAAACACGATAGCCAGCCTCCTGCTGGGACTCAGCATATTGCTGAGATTCTCGGGCTACATCCAAATCTTTTTGTAATTGCCCTATTGATTCAGCTGCTACATAGTACCCTTGCGTAAGCATGGGGATATACTAAAGAATAGCAGAATAGATATACTTACCGTGTGCCTCCCGAGTAAAGCTCTTCACCTACTCCAATTCGGCTTTCACATATTCGACCTGTGTTCGGCTGGCCTCTAGTTCCTTGGCCAGCTGCTCGCACTGTTGCTTACAGGCCTGCACTACCAGCGAATTAATACATGGATCCTTAATTCGGTCATACCGACCAATTTAAGGCGTGGGGGCTACTGGGTCTACACGAGTGTTCAGATTTGAATAATTGACTACTTACCTGCAGGATGGACGATATCAATTTCACGGCCTCCCCGAACCCAGCTCGGGCGGCTCCGAGATATGCATCCGCCGTGTGCAGTGCACCGAACTCTTGTTCGGAAAAGGCCGGATGGCGCAGGGCTTCTCATCGCCGTCGATGATGCATAGCACTCCCAACCTCTGATTTGGTGACAGATATGGCATCACCAGAATCGGTTGGGGCGGGATTGACGGTGGAGGCTCCCGTAGCAGGATCAGCATGGGCTGAAGGCCCGGAATCTTGGACACCGCCGGACGTCCTGGCGACGTCCTCGGTGGGTGATGGCCGAACCCTTTGCCTGAATATTTTGACAAAAGGGTCTCTCGTCAGACTTTGTCAAATCCTGATATTAAATCCAGCGATCGAGCGAAATACCTTTGGGATGTACTCGTAGGCGCACTCGCCCCTGTGACCGGCTCATTTGCCGGATCCTTGTTGCTTTCCAATCCTAGCGTTGTCGCCGCTGTCGGTGTATGCCGCGTGGATCTTCGGCGCTTGGGTGAAGGAGCCGGCGCGTTGGGGATAGTAGAGGACACTTGCCTCTTGCGGGATGTTTTCTTCTTCTTGCTTGTCGCAGGAGAAGGGAAGGATCCGGGGTAATCGGCAATAATGGCCACCTTGGAGCCGTCAAGGCCCTCTTGGTAGAAAACCCCATCTTCGAGTTCGATTGACAGGTCTGGGTCTTCATGATTGCCCGGATCATCATCATGAGAATTGTCCTCGGGCTGAGGGGCCGGACAGTTGACTGTCTCGATAAAGCTCCTCCATTCTTGTTCACATAAAGATAAAAGACTTCGGTCAAGTAGGGACAAATTGAGAATCCGAACTGTGGTCACGGGATTGAAAGGCTCACCCATTCGATGGGATTATGGCTTGAGTATCCTTCCTTGGTTGATCGCTAAACGAAATCTTCTTGCTACCCTTTGTATAGATTGGCAAGTGCGGCGGCCAATGCCGTTTGATCGGCAGGACCTAGTCTTCGGGAGCGAGTAGTGTCACTTGTCCCGTTGTAACACCACAAGGGGTGTATCCTCTTTTGGAGGGGTTGGACGCACCGGGAGATGGTGGCAGCCATGACGTCTATCATGGTCAGCTTATGATGGGCTAGTATACTCACACGGGTCGCTAAGCGCTGCACCTCCACACTGTCCTCTTGGGACAGGCTCTTCGGACGCCAGTTGTTCCTCTTCTTCAAAAGGGCATCGGAGTATTCGGGCAGACCCCTCCGAGCTGAATCATATAAAGGGACATCCTCGATATAAAACCATTCCGAAGTCCATAGTTCGGATTCCTTCGGTGTCCCCACGGGGTATCCCGTCCCCGCTATGCGGCATACTTCAGCCCCGCCGACCTCAAAAATTGTATTATCTCGAGTGCGACGGACGAGGCTAAAAGTATTTCCTCCACAACTTGAAGTGTGCCTCGCAGCCCAGGAACATCTCGCAAAGGGCGACGAAACCCGAGATGTGCAGAATGGACCCTGGTGTGAGGTGGTTGAGCTGGATCCCATAAAACGCCAATAACCCTCTCAGGAATGGATGAATGGGAAACCCGAGGCCTCGCAGGAGGAATGGCACAAAGCACACATGCTCCCCCTTCTGTAGATGGGGGAAATTCTCCGCAAGGGCCTCGCCGTTGAAAGACGTCAGACCGGCATGGACGGCTGCCAGATCTGAGGAAGGAAGGTACCCTTGGGTCTCAAGGTCGCGAAGTCGAAGGAGCGACACGAAACAGCTAGTCCAGTCCCCGGGACGGGATCCGTAGGGATTTGAGGAGGAACTGGGGGCGCTCGCCATCTTTGGTGTACACCTACAGCCAGAGGTTTTTTCCGATGGGGGAGAAGAAGATGTGACTTGGGCCTTGACTTAGTTTGTTTAAATGGGTGGTATCTCATTTGTGTCAAGGGTAGTTTTGCAAAAAAAACTACTGAACCGCTCGTCTCCCACGATGCGCGAAGTCCAAGAAGCACTATTGATGTGGACCCGGCAATCCCGCGACGTTTGGGATTTCACCGATGATAGGATGGTTGCCGAACAAGAAGGATGGAGGGACTCGCCTCACAAGCCGAAGACATGCAAGACTGTCTGACTATACCTCGGCGTTGGAGGCTAATCCGGGGGCTACTGAGGGAGTCCTGGTTTAAGGGGTCCTCGGATAGCCGACCTGTATCTCGTGGGCCGGACTATGCGGGCCACTGGGCGAGCATTAGGAGATCAGGGGCCCAGTCTCCAAGGTGGAAGATTGAAGGAACCATGGCGTACTCTCCAAGATATCAACAGTAGATAGGCATGTTTTTTCCCTTTTGATGTGCAACCGACTATGTGTAAACCCTAGGGACCCCTAGCGTCTATATAAGCCAGAGGGTTTTAGGTTGTAGGACAAGAGAACTCATCTAGGATTTAGCTACATGATCTCGAGGTAGATCAACTATGTAATCCTCATATCATCAATATAATCAAGCAGGACGTAGGGTATTACCTCCATAGGAGGGCCCAAACCTGGGTAAAACCTTGTCCCCTTCGTCTCTTGTTACCATCGATCCAAGTCTCATAGCTCGGGACCCCCTACCCGAGATCTGCCAGTTTTGACACCGACAACAGGCATGTACAAAAGTCTCAAAGGGCATCAAACCCTTTGCGATGTGCTCAAAAAGCAGATTCTGAATAGGAACCCTAGGAAAGAGGGTATTGCATTTGAGAGGAAACTCAATGCTAATGGATCCTACTGGACACCTGAGCAGTACCCCAAAACCTCATGGGTTGCTGCAAAAGGACCTCCTGTGGATCCATCCACTTTATCTGGCTTTACTTGTGAAACTTCATATTCCTCTGATGAGTCACTTGACTCCAACTACAAATTCTTCAAAAATCAGAAAAGTGAAGTATTTGCTAGATTTGTTGGAACTAACTGCAGGAACGGTACACCTATGAGGAAAATCTGGGTTCCTAAGAGCTGCTTCGAAAATCTTCAAGTGAATGTCCTCACAACACCACCTATGAAGAAAAGGAACCCCAAATCAAATTCCTCATATGGTCAAAAGTCTTCACTTGGACCAAATTCCTCAAATGGTCAAAAGTATCATTCTCGTGCTAATACATCTGTTTCGCAGGGATAATCTAAGAGTTCTGAATATGTGCATTAGTCTTCAAATCATTATGTTCATAAGTCCTCGAAGAATTTCTCTGCTTATTCATATGTGTACTCTAACCCTAGTCCTGTGAAACGAAGTGCACTAGCTTCAATGCCTCCCTTCTCATATGGAGCTTGCAGAATGATGAACTCTTTGTCACCCCTCTAGATGTGGGTGGTGAAGAAATTGAACTAACTTCTTATGTAGGGTTAGGTCTCCAGACGAACTTGAACGTCTCATGAATTTGCTGGAGACCTGAGGAAATGCTTGAAAGGACACAAGCTAATCATGCAGAAATGAATTCCTCATTTCTCACGTCCTCACACTGCTTTACTTACTATGTTGTGTGATGAAATTCTGCCTGATGAATTTGATGTCATATTCTTCACTCTGAAGCATATGAGTTCGTAAGTTGTACTAATTCATCTGCAGGATGAAACTCCAAAAGCTACTGAGTGGGTCCTCGATAGTGGATGCACCAACCACATGACTGGTGACAAGAGTCTACTGATGAATAAGCCACTTGCACCATCTCATCTGAAGCATATCACCTACGCTGACAAAGGAAAAAAGCAAGGTATTGGGTCTAGGTAAGGTTGCGATCTCCAAGGACCGACACATGGACAAGGTGATGCTTGTCGAATCCCTCAGGTTCAACCTCATGTCTATCTCAATGCTTTGTGATCTTGATATGGTTGTCATCTTTGGAAAATATCGTTGTGTTGTCATCATGGAATCTAACCATTCCAAAGTCTTCGAAGGCTTTAGGAGAGGAGACTTGTATATTGTTGATTTATCTACAGGTCCTCAGCCTGCCACGTGCCTACTTGCAAAGTCCTTAGAAGGCTGGCTATGGCATCGTCGACTTGGACATGCTGGTATGAGGAACTTGCACACACTCGTGAAGAAAAAGCACGTCATTGGGATTGAAGGTGTCAAATTCCTCAAGGATCACCTCTGTGGTGCTTGTGAGTCTGGGAAGATGACCAAATCCAAGCATCCCTCAAAGACAATCATGACCACGACTCAACCTTTTGAATTGCTTCACATGGACCTCTTTGGCCCCACTCATTATTCCACACTAACAAATTCTTCAAGTTTGTATGGCTTTGTCATTGTTGATGATTACTCTCGTTACACTTGGGTGCATATTATTCTGTACAAGTCTGAAGTGCAGGACGAATTCAGACGATTTGCTTCAAGGGCCTCAACAAACTTTGGCATCAAGATCAAGCATATCAGGAGTGATAATGGGACTGAGTTCAAGAACACCAATCTTGATGAATATCTTGATGAACTTGGTATTACTCATGAGCTATCTGCCCCATATACTCCTCAGCAGAACGGCGTCGTGGAGCGCAAGAACAGGACTCTTGTTGAGATGGATTGCACCATGCTTGATGAATACAAGACTCCTCGTCGCTTCTGGCCTGAGGCAATTGATACAGCATGCCACATCATCAACAGGGTATATCTTCACAAATTCTTCAAGAAGACATCATATGAACTCATGACTGGCAAGAAACCCAATGTAAGTTATCTCAAAGTCTTCGGTGCAAAATGCTGGATAAGAGATCCTCACCACAGTTCTAAATTTGCACTGAAAGCACATGAAGGTTTTATGCTTGGTTACAGAAAGGACTCGCACACCTACAGAGTCTTCAACACCAACCATCAAAAGGTTGTTGAAACTGTAGATGTGCGGTTCGATGAAACTAACGGCTCGCAAAGAGAGCACCTGCCTTCTGTGCTAGATGAAAAGTCTCCTGAGGAATCCATTAAGTTGAAGGCTACTGAGGACGTCGTACCCACTGAAGAAAATCCTCAACCTACTGAGGAAGTCATTCCAACCAATGAAGACATTCATGCTGTGTCGTGGTTTCGTCACGGTAGATGCCATGGGTAGGCTTATCGAGAGGGGCCGAAGGACGCCGACGGGCTCCGGGAGCGGGGTTAGGCACAAGCGGTGGCAGACACACGATGTACCCAGGTTCAGGTCCCTCCGTGGGAGGTAACACCCCTAGTCCTGCTTGGTCTAGTTGAGACAATGGTGAGGTTACAATGGTGCTCCTTGAGCTGTGTGGGTAGAGGAGGAAGAAGGAGCTAGCTTGCCCTTGCTGCCTCTCTACGTATGAGTGGTGTGTGGAGAGAGTCGACTGAGAGGAACCCCGTTGCATGGGGGAGGCCCGGGGGGTTTTATAGGCCAACCCCCCGGGTTACAATACGAATAGAAGGTCTCGGGGGGCCCCAGCCGACAGCCTCTCTAGCCGGCCGTGGGGGCCGCCGGTTGTGGGGTCTTGTCGCCGGTGGGGCCCGCCGGCTGTCGGGTCCGTCAGGAGCCGGCGGGGCCCGCTCGGTGGGTCCCCGTGCCGGTCGTGTCGTGGCACGGGTTGCCCATCGGGGCGTCGTCTTGTGGCTGCCGGCCGCGGTCAGCGGTACGGCCGACTGCACTGTAGCCATGCCAGAGCAGGTAATGGTGTGGTTGGAGGCGTGTCGGCACTATTGGAAGCCCTGTCGTGGTCGGCAGAGGTCAGCAGCCACTGTGGCCCTATGCCCGTGTGTCAGCGGCCACTGTGGCCACGCGGGGACCCATCGTGGGGGTCTCGTCTTGTCGCCGCACGGTCGCGCAGAGGGAGGGGACGAATGCTGGTCCGTCCGATGGTCAGCGGAAGAGCCGGCGTGGAGGCAACCGGATGCCAGCTGGGCGGCCGGCTCCTCGTTCAGCCGGCCCCGGGCGAGCCGGCAGCGGACGTGCCGGCTGCCCGCCAGCCAGCCCTGGGGCAGCCGGTGGCCAGCCATCCGGCCGCGGCCGAGCCGGCCGCGCGCCAGCCGGCGGTACTATTTTTCTTCGAAAGGGGGAGAGAACCCCTCAGCTTTGGCCTACCCGGGGGTAATAACCCCGTCATGCTGATACACCTGAAGAAAATGGTGTTGAAGAAAATCCTCAGCCACGTCAACCTGCTCATCCGAGAGTTATAAATGAAGTGCAGATTGACAAAATCATCGATGACATCAATGCACCAGGTCCTCTCGCTCGCTCAAGAGCTTCACATTTGACTAACTTTTGTGGGCATTTTGCTTTTGTCTTTATCATAGAGCCCACCAAAGTTGATGAAGCTTTCAAGGAGTCTGAGTGCATTCAAGCTATGCAAGAGGAATTGCATCAATTCAAGCTCAACAACGTGTGGGAACTTGTCAAGCGGCCAGATCCTTGCAAGCATAACATCATAGGTACCAAGTGGATCTACCGCAATAAGCAAGATGAAAATGGCCTTGTGGTAAGGAATAAGGCTCGTCTTGTAGCTCAAGGCTACACACAGGTTGAAGGAATTGACTTTGATGAAACTTTTGCACCTGTTGCTAGACTTGAAGCTATTCGCATATTGCTTGCTTATGCTAACCATCATGATATCATTTTATATCAAATGGATGTGAAAAGTGCATTCCTCAATGGTAAGCTTGAGGAATAAGTATATGTTGCTCAACCCCCAGGTTTTGAAGACCCTAAGCATCCTGACAAAGTCTTCAGACTCAACAAGGCCCTCTATGGCCTCAAGCAGGCCCCTCGGGCGTGGTATGACACTCTGAAGGAATTCCTCATGAAGAAAGGCTTCAAACCCGGTTCACTCGACCCAACTCTTTTCACTAAATCCTATGACAATGAACTCTTCATATGCCAAATATATGTAGACGATATTATCTTTGGCTATACTGACAAACGTTACAGTGATGAATTTGCCTATATGATGAGTGAAGAATATCAAATGTCTATGATGGGAGAGTTCAAATACTTCTTAGGTCTTCAAATTCGTCAGCAAGACAATGGCATCTTCATCTCACAAGAGAAATACCTCAAGGATGGTCTGAGGAAATTCAACATGCACGAATGCAAAGGCGTCAAAACACCAATGCCTTCAAAAGGCCACCTCTACACTGACGAAAATGGTAAAGATTTCAATCAGAAGGTATACCGCTCCATGATTGGCTCTTTATTGTATCTATGTGCATCTAGGCCTGATATTATGCTGAGTGTTTGCATATGTGCCCGATTCCAAGCAACACCGAAGGAATCACACCATAAGGCTGTGAAACACATTCTTTGATACTTAGCTCACACACCAACGCTTGGATTATGGTATCCCAAGGGCTCAAATCTTCACCTCGTCAGATACTCAGATGCTGACTATGCTGGAGATCGTGTGGATCGCAAGTCAACCTCAGGCACATGTCATTTACTCGGACGATCCTTAGTCTGTTGGTCCTCGAAGAAGCAGAACTACGCGTCACTTTCTACTGCTGAAGCTGAGTACATTGCTGCTGGTTCATGCTATGCTCAGTTGCTGTGGATGAAGCAAACCCTCAAGGACTATGGCATCAAGGTGAAGAATGTGCCTCTCTACTGCGACAATGAGAGCGCTATCAAGATTGCTTACAACCCAGTTCAGCACTCCAAGACCAAGCACATCCAGATTCATCATCATTTTCTTTGAGATCATGTACTCAAGGGCGACATCTCCATCGACCACATCCCCACTGAAGAACAACTGGCCGATATCTTCACTAAGCCCTTGGATGAAAAGAGATTTTGCAAGTTGCGGTGTGAGCTAAATATCTTAGAATCTTCGAATGTTCTTTGAAAAGACACACATCCTAACACTCATGCAAAATTGATGACTTTGATGTGCAACACACGAAGTAACTTTTTCTTCAATCAATGAGGAATAACTCTCTAAGTGTGAAGCAATTAATGAAGAACTTGATTCTCAGAACCCTACGACAATTGTACGCGGTGTCTGAAATCATCATTCTTATACGGTGGGTCACGCCACCAACAATAGTTGAAATTCTTCAGAGTTGAGTTTTTCATCATTTTGCAAATTCTTCAAATTTTCAAATTCCTCAAGTTTGCAAATTCCTCAACTTTTCAAATTCTTCAAACTATGAAACTGATGGTCTTCATTGACTATATATATATATATATTTGAGTTTTCAATGTGCTCAACAGCATTCACTTATTTCTAATTCTTCAAGTTGATTTTCATCTAAGTGAATGTGATCGGAACCGTTCCCCCTCTATGCTAAACTCAACCTAGTATGCTCACAAATTCTTCATATGCGTTCTACTTTGAAACTCATTGAAAGTCTTCACTGTATCCTTGACATCTGAAGAATGTGCGAACGGAAACTTTAAAATTTTCACTATCAATTTTTTTTCCGGCGCTTCCCGCTCAAACCGTTCCGATTCCCACGACTGGATAAGCCACGATCCCCCAATATCTCCACTTCTTAGAACATGGGTGACACATGTCGCATGGAGAGCAAGGGTCAGGGCCAATCTGGTCCAAAATCTTCGGGCCGATTCGTTTTTACTTCCACTATATATACCCCCTTCCCTTCACTGTGCTCGAGTTACTCCTCACTCCAATTTCTCCCGAGCTCAAACCTAGCGCTGCCGCTAAAATCATCGCCGCCGGAGAGGAAGAGCTTCACTGCCTCGACCTCGCCGTCGCCGTACTCGCATCGGCCGCGGAAGTCCTTACCCCGCCGCTGCTGTAGCTGTCTCCCTAGACCAAGCTAGGGCATGGGAGATCTGGACGGACGAACATCCCCGATTGCATCTCTCTATTTGTCGTGTTCTTCATCAGGGTAAATAAAATTTAATTTTACTGCCCTTGTTTGATCTTCATGTCTTCCACAAAATTCTCAAAAGTGTTTATTCTTCAAGAATCATCTGCTTAAGCACCTTACATGTTTCAATCCCTTGATGTTTTTCCTAAGTTATGATTTTCTTCAAGATTCCTCAATTGTGTGGATCAACATATTCACATAACTCTGGAACCTAAGACAAAGAACACTTAGTGAAATTCCTCAAGACATCTATGGTCAAAATCCTCAACTTGATGTATTTTGAAAAATTTCCGAGAACGCATATGACCTCTTCAAATTCCTCGCACCTATACTCCGTTCACAGGTACAAAATGTATGCTGATGAATCACTAGGTTCTCATCAACTTAACTCATTTGCAGCGTTTCTTGAGGAAAAACTGTATACATCTTCAGAATCATGAGAGTTCAAAGTCATCAAGTGAAGAAAATGGCAGATAGTAAAAGACCTCAGAAGGGAGGAAAGAAGGCTGAACAGAACACTGCTTTTGATATACCTGAGCCTCTTACGCCGGTTACTGTACTCCTGATGAGGCCATTCATGGCAAAGAGACAAAAGAGTAGAGAAAAATCAGGATTCAGAGGATTGAACGGAGGTGGGTGAAGGAGTGGAGAGACTATCGCCATATCACTCCCAAGTACATGAAGAAATTCGCCCTCAAACCTCCTTGTCAAAAGGGCTCCTCCTGCTGATGATCAAGAAGTCGATCCCACTAGCGTTGCTCATGGTGAAGAGTTTCCAGCTGAATGGGCAAAGCATCAACGAAAACTTCAGAGAACTGCCAAAGCTACTGTGAAGCAATTCGATGAAGATTCAGCTGCAGCTACTGCCTCTGCCGGAGCCTCTGCTAGTGCTCCGAAAAAATCGATGGTGAAGAAGTCTGCAGTGAAGTCAAAAACCTCAACTTCAAAGTCCTCATTGCAAAATCCTCATGCAAGTTCTTCAAAGGCCACTGAAATGCCTTCAGTAGCTGAACAATCATCAGCTGCTGCCGCAAAGTCCTCAACACCTGTACATCTTGCAACATGTCAGAGGACTACTGGCCTCTCAATTGCTTCAGGGGTCTCTGCAAGTTCCTCCGCCCAAGCACATTCTTCAACAAGCCCTACTCTGATGAAGTTAAAGAGAACTGCTGGACGAGGTCAGAGACCAAGTCCTCACAATAGCCAAGCTATTGTGAATGTACCCTCAGGGTCTGAGGCTGATGATGAGGCTGATGATGAAGAATTGCAAGAAATCATCAGAAACAGTCAGCAGAGAGCTGCAATAGCCAAGGGCAGCTCTGTTCCTCTCATGTTGGATCCTAAGATGATCCTCAACTTCATCGACATATGGCATGAGGATCCCAGCACTCCACTTTCCTCACTGAACCTACCTCTTGGTGTGGACCATGTCCTCACACACTTCATAGCTGAGGAAAAATGGAAGAGAGATCAAGCTCAGAGAGCTAAGAGAAGCAGGGCCAGAAAAGAAAAGTCCCTAAGGAACAATGTGATGAATTTGACTCCCAATCAACTCATCACAGTGCAGTCAGAGATTCGCTGCCTTACTGAAGAACAAGAAAAGTATGATGCCAAATGGAAGGGCACCAAAGTAAGATTTGTCAGGGCAGCCCAAGCTGCAGTTAAGAACCTGCCAGGGCAACCTCCACTGTTGTGCCTGAAGAAACTGCTCCCCCTTCACCCTCTACTGAAACTGCAAAATCCTCAAGGGTGAAGAACATCAACCTTCCTTCTGCATCACAAGTGAAGAAAACTAAGGCTGCGGAGAAGAAGGCTGCACAGAAGAGAAAAGCATCAACTTTAGATTCCTCAGCCGTGAAGAAATTGAAGACACTGCCAAGTTCTTCAACTGACCCGATTGATGCAACTCCCATTCCCTCCGTTCCAGCCTATGAATTAGTGCCATTTGGTGTTGACTATGTCATCCCAAATGATGAACAAGAAGAACATCATTCTGCTGCTTCCGCAGAGCAGATTAATGAAGAAATTGATGTTGAAGCAAATACTTCAACCCCACTGGTATCATCGCCCCAGCCTAAGTTGACTGCTGAAGAGGCCGGCATTGAAGAAATGGAAGAGGATGTGGACATTGGAAACACAACTCCTCTTATCAATGATGAATATTGGGAAGCTGCACACCCAAATTCACCAATGACCACTCCCCTCACTCAAATTCCTCAGTCACCAGCCCAGACTGAAGAAATTCATACAGGATCTGATGGCTTGGCAGCACCTGTCCCTGAAGATATTCCAGCTGCATCAGCTGAAGAAATTGCTGCTCCAACTGCAACTGAGGAAACAACTGTTCAAATTCCTCAGTCTGAAGAAGTTCCTCCTATGCCGAAGGAAATTGTGGGCCGCTTCAAGCCAAACCTTCAGCCGAAGCCCAAGATGCCCTACAAAAGCTCAAAGTGCCCCAAATTCATCAAGACCAATTTCTTCAACGAGCACATCTTCTTCAATGGGCCAAATCCTTATGACTCTGCAAGGGCTGGACGCACCAGATTCTGGACACCCACACAGATGAATTATTATGCATCAGTGCTGTTTGACAAGGAGAAAGTCTTCGAGCATCAGCAAATTCCTCATGCGGACATGGAAACTATCCCATGCTTCACACCGGTGCTCGCAGTCCTTCGTGATGCAGGAATTCTTCCATTCTGTGTGGAAATATACGATTGGAATGAAGAGCTGATTCTTCCATTCTATGCCACCTTGCACATCACATGTGATGCCTCTAATGTCAATTCCTGGGTCTTGGACTGGATGACTGGATCCACACACTACACTGCTCCAGCCTCTGAACTACTTCGATCCGTCCCAATACCAATTCCCTCAGAAGGAGCAAGATGCCTGTTTGATGAACCTGCTCTGCCCAATCACATGATGCAAGTGCTAATGAAGTCTTTGGCTCCTGGACAACCTCAAAGGACTTCCTTCCTTGTGAAGGATTTGCTCTATGTGCCCAGGACAGTCTATCGCATTGTGACCAAAACCCTCAGTCCTCAGAAGGGCCACAACTCCGAAGAAGAAGAAGTGGAGGGAATCATGAAGAACATGCTTTTCAACATCATTCATGGGGTCCCATCAACTTTCATGATTTCTTCTTGAGGACTTTGGCAAATGCTGCATCAGCCCCATTTGAATTGAAGCCTTTCGCTCCCTGGATTATGAATTTCATCAGATCAAGGTCTTCACTTCCATTCAAGGCTGACTTTCAAAATCACTTTGGCTTTCTGCCACCAATCGAAGTCCTCAAGAACTCATTTTCTTTAGTTGAGGGTAAAGGCAAATCTGTCATTGATGAAGGTACTCGTCCATTGGATGGTCAGTTTCACAAAGCTGCATCTTATTCCACCAATGATGACACTACTACCCAAGACTGTGCTGCAAAAGCCTCAGCACAAAGACTTCAAGGGACTGCCCCTCGTGTGATGACTGATTGAGAGCTTCTTCTAAGTCTTCATCAGAAGATTGATCGCAATCACAAGTGGGTAAAGTGTCAGTTTGGTTCACTTCTTCGAGACATGACTGTCACGCACAATTCTGTGAGGAAGAACCACTATTATCTTCATGAAGTCTTCGACCGCACATGGGCCATCCTGTCTCACCTCAAGACTCCTGAAGAACTCAAGATGGAATTTCAGCAGGACTTTGATTGGTCCATCCCTCCAAGGAAGAAATGGAACAAAGTTCAAGTTCCTCAGCTGGTTACAAGTTCATATTCTTCATCACGCCAGGCGGATGAAGCTGAGGATATTGATGACACTGTTGCGGGCCCTGCATCAACGATCGACCCCGACAATGCTGGCGCTCCTCCATCACCTTCACGATGAATTTCTTCAGGAACGTTAGTCCTAACTTTTTCGTCCCTTTTGGTCTTCGATGACAAAGGGGGAGAAAATTTGAGTTAGTCTTCAAGCAGGTCTATATATATGGGTTGTTTTTTGTTTAAGTTACAACTCTCGCTCTTCTGAAGCTTTTGTTGGTTGAGTTGTAAACTTAAGTTCTATGGTGGTCTGACGTTTTTGAACTGCTTTCCGCATGCTTATTTCCTCAAGTACCTTAATGCATACATGCTGAATTTTGTCAGACACCATTTTCATCATGCATTTGAAATTCTTCATAACATATGTTAAATGCGTGTATGAATTACAAGATATAGGGGGAGTTCTCCATGTTTTTAACCTGATGTGTGCATTTGCAGTCCAAAGCAAATTCCTCAAATATGCACATCTTCAGAGGGAGTTCTTCTATATCTTGCAATCAAATTCCTCAAACTCAGTACTTACACTTCATATTATTATCCCCGTTGAAAACTTAACCTATTTGTCATCAATCACCAAAAAGGGGGAGATTGTAAGTGCATCTAGTGCCCCTTAGTGATTTTGGTGTATTGAAGACTTATAGGTTAAGAGAGTAATGCGTTTGTAAGTGTACACAGGCTCTATAAGTCGCTGAGAAATTTGATACATTCGGAGATTATCGACCCCTAAAAATGTATGTCTTCAACTGAAGACTTTGGTGAAGACTTTGCCGAAGACTTTGGTATTCCCTGAAGACTTTGAAAAAGAAGAAGTTGGTGTGACCTTGAAGATATGAATGAGGTCTATGAAGCGTGAAGACTTTTGTTTTTATAGTTTCATTTCCTTTCTTTGAGTCATAGGAAACACCATATTGTTAAAGGGGGTCAAGGTAACACTAAGGAAAATTTTCAACTGATGCTCAACTCAAAAGCCTCAACCTATCCAATCCTTCGAGTGAAGCCTTTGGAAATCTCTTGCAGTTCAGTCAAGTTCTTCAGTGACAGAGACGATGATCTTCTGGTCTCTGAGGAAATTGGTCTGACTGAGGAGTTAGGATTTCGCCAGTGCGAATTGCCTACAAGTGAGGAATATGATAAGCCTGAGGACTTTCATAGTTCGAAATTCCGACCGTTGCTGTGCTAAGTGCCAGCTGTCCCCAATCATCCTATCCACATAACGGTCATATCATTGGGGGCATTTATGTCTTATCATGTCAGGTTGCACCCTGGCTATAAATAGCCACCCCCCACAACCACTAGTTGGTTGGCTACTCCGAGAGAGAACTGACACTTGTCATTTGAGAGCAACCCATCCTCCGAGGACTTTGCGAGAAAATCATCAGTGAGAGAAAAACCCCAAATCCAAACCACCAAACCCAAAGTGATTGAGCATCACTGAAGAGATTGTTCCTGTGTGGAACCGACACTTGTTACCTTTGAAGACTGTGTATCTTCCAGACAGTTAGGCGTCATGGTCTATTGCATCCTGCAGTCAATTGGGGATCACGAAGTGACCTTGGTCTAGAGCATCCAGCAGTCAATTGTGGATCACCGGGTGACCAGTTTGTGAGGGTTTTGGAAGTCTACCCTGAAGACTTACCACGAGTGTTGGGCGAGGACTGTGTGACCTTAGCTCAAGGAGAATACGGTAAGGACTGTGTGTCCTGGGACTGTGTGTCCTCTGGTTAAAATACCAGGCCACTCCAAACCAGTCGTACGACTGTCACAGCAGTTGGAACTGGGTCATCAAACCATTGTCTTCGTCAAGCTACCTAGTTCTATTTCCTCAACCCTTTCATTTTCTCGTATACTTGTTGATGAAATTGATCGTTGCTGTTTGAAGAATTTGACTGAAGACTTTCTCAATTTCCTCACCTCAAATTCTTCAAGCTACCTTGTTCTTCACCTGATTATTCTGTATCACGCTACCTGTAATCTGTGCATGCTTTATTTCACCATGATGACTATGCGATCGCTATGCTTCGTATGCACTTGAGTACTTATTCCGCTGCTAGTTATTCATCACATTTCAAATTCCTCAAGTTGAAATTCCTCAGTGATGAATTTGTAAAAATTGCCTATTCACCCTCCCTCTAGTCGATATAACGCACTTTCAAGAGCAATATGGTTTGAAGGGCATGTGTTGGTTGATGTGTTGGCTTGGCATGGTACTGGCATGCTTCACATGTCGTCACCACCGCTAAGGAATCTTGAAGGGCTGTTGGCCAATAGAAGCCTTGACAGAAAGCCTTGGCGACAAAGGCTCGTGATCCGATGTGGGAGCCACAGATGCCTTCGTGTATCTCAGCCAATAGTTGTCGTCCCTCTTCTAGGGGCATGCACTTCAATTTCACACCGTCTATTCTCATCTTTTATAAGGTGTTGTCCACAAACTGGTACATGCTCGACCGCCGGGCTACTCTTTCGGCTTCCTCTGGCTCCTCGGGAAGATCTCATGTTTGGAGGTACCGGATTATCTGCTGCGCCCATGATAGAGCCTGTGACTCGATGACAAGGACCCAAGGCATCTCTTCCGCCGTGGGAACGCTAGCTTCTACTGTAAAGACCGTCGGGCTTGCCGGAGCTCGAGGTTCACTGGCAGGCAGTTTGTCACTTCCGGCAACCTTCTTGGCGGCCACGGATGGCTCTGTCGGGAAGTAGTTGCTGGAATTGACTTTTCTTTTCCTGTTCTGCCGCACTGATGGAGTGACTGAAGGTTGAGTTAATCGCAGTACAAAAGTGCCTTGCTCCATAGGCAGCTTCTGTGCAGCTCTCTTTGACAGGTCGTCAACACACTACTGTAGGATGGTCCAAAGACGACACATCAATCAGATACCCTTCGACGAAACTATGTGCGATGCATGAATCGCAAACAGCATAGTTCAAGCTCTGTCTCTAATGACACGAACTGTGTGCGATGGTGGATCCATCAAGTACGATTCAGAAAATAGTTGTGTGTGCGATCTACGACAGACAGTTTGTTCTTATGAACTGTTTGGGATTAGCGAAGATAACAGAAATGGTTAACAAAACTACATACGTGTGTGAAGTACGGTATACAGTTCACTCAGATAAACTGTGTGCGATGATATAGCAGAACACAAACGATTTAGCATAACAAGATGTGTGCGCCATACACCAAACATGTGAGTAATTAGAATCATGTGCGAATACCAGAAATAACATAGACGATTGGTGCTAATAACCTGTGTGTGTTGTGGGAAAACGCTTGCTTGTATACAATTGTCAGCGATTCATGAAATCATCAGTGACAGGTTTCGTAGTTTAGTCCGTGTGTACTGTGATTTACTCTGTCTTCACAACATCTATGTTGTGCCTACACAACAACAACATATGTACTTATAAGAACATGATTGCATAAACAAAAAATAACACAATGCAATTTCAAATATTGTATCAAAAATACTAGCAATATTACAAGGTTCAAATTCCCACATTACAAGGCCCAAATTCAAAGATTACAAGGTGCAAACTGATATTAGAAATCAAATCAAATCTTCAGGATCCATGGGATGAAATATTTCTGTGAAGGGATCAGCCATCGGGAAGTCATATATCAGCTCGATAGAATCGCTTATGAATAATCTATCATATGAACTTCCATAGTGAATATCAGCTTCTACAGAGCCTTTTCCATTCCGCTGTAGACGCCTCCGCTAATTAGTAAACCATCCATTGTGGCACACTAAATATAGTGCAAACCTCATTATCCCCAGAGATTGTAGTGTCAAGATCTTCAATGTGCGCAGAGACAATGCAAGGCCTATTGAAATCATTTTTTGGATGAAAGCCGAACATAGATCAACAAAAACTAGATTAAATGGGATGTACAATAATAAGAATGAGAAGAAGATTGTTGTACCTGAACGGGTATGGATCTAGCTGTAACAATTTCGGAGAATTCAGCACAAGAATAGCCAACACTGTCAATTTTGGTGCGTCAATGACCCTGATTCTTGTTTGACCTTCTTTATCAAGTACAAACAATCTCTCTAGGAAAGGCGCATTCTCAATGACCATATCGTAAAACTCCCGAACTGGCGTGTTGCGGCACCAGCCATGCACATAAATCGTACGGAGATTCGTCGTAGCGATGTGGAGGCTACTGAACCCAAACATCACCTGAAGACGAAGGTACTCGTGTGTTGTACAGCCACCGAGAAGGTGCTCCAAATCCTCCTTGGAGATGCTGATTCCAATGAGCTTGAGGTGCTTCAGATTAGGGAGATGAAGAGCGTGCACAACATTAATCTTGGGGAAAAGACACCGCATGAACGTAGAGCGATGCAGTGTGGGCGCGAGGTGGAGGACGGATGGCGGCAGCGAGCGCCCATGTCCAGCAACAAAGTTGAGCTGCTCGAGCTGATCTAGGGCGGGGGATAAGAACCACTCGTGAAACTTGGTTTCGGCCTTGCAGTTGGAACAAAAAGTGCCAATGGCAAAGCGTCTGACTAGCGCAGTGTGCGTGGCAAGGATGTGGGACAATGCGTCCAAGCATTTGCGATCCCCGTTGCAGAGCTCGTCATCGTCGAGGAGATCAATGGGGGTGGAGTGCCATAGGGGGCGCCACCGCCTGGAGAGGATGGTGGTCTGCACGGCAGATTTGATGGGGAGGAGGGACATGATGGTTACCAACATCTTATCAGGGATGCTGCTGATGATGTCCACGCTCGCGGAGGCTCGTGTGGTTCAACCTCGACCCGCCCTCGCTTGTTGGCCGCCTCGTCGTCCATCGAAAAAGGAGGCGATCCTCCGTAGCGGCCCTTATAGATAAGACCGAAGGAGAAGGTGGAGCATTAATGAAGAACTTGGGAGAGAATAGGGTTGTGGGTGGAGGTCAAAGGGCTTGATTCCCAGTGAGCCAGCTGCGCCTATGTAGCGGACAGCTCGCACGCGTCCCTTTGAGCCTGTGTGGTGGACGGCTCGCATGCGTCCCGTCTAATCAAACCTGCACCCACAACACCTCCTAGCCAATAAAATATAGTAAATTACACCAATTACTAATATTGTCAACAAAAACATTAAATAATAGAGAAAAAGTGTACACTTGTTTCTAATACTAACCTTTAATTATACTGACATATATTTGTATTGTTATAAATGCGCGAACATTTTTTGTACGTATATTTGAATAATTATGAAACGTAATTTACTTAACTTGTATGTATAATGTTTATACTGAATGAATAATTAAATGTTATGTTTGTTATTGAGATTAGAATTTACAAACCTTTTACAGATTTGTAAAAATACTTAGTTTTAAGTTTATTTTCACACTTCCTAACAGGCGGGGCCCACCTCTCATAGTGGCGAAGAAAAATAAAGCCCCAATTTGAGGTGGTTTTTGAAAAAAAATAGGCCACCAGCGATCCTCTCAGCCTACGAGTCGCTGACAGCGGCCCATGCCACGATGACATGCGAAAGTCAACATTAATTTCGTACACAAACATAATTTACATCGTATTTGCATGTCCGAGCCAAGATTTTCACTAGTTCATTGTACGCAGCAAGTTCAAGCGGCAAGTGTGTTGCCGCCTGAGGAATCCAGTGCACGCTTAGGCACTGCACAGGCATTTCTTTTGGCCACGAGTGTGCTCGATGAGCCCGTTCCCGCGCACAACCGTGCACAAAAGCGCACTACCCACTACGCTCCGCCACGGCTGCCCGAAGGCAGCTGCTGTCGGCGGCCGCCGGGGCTGCCTTGGCCGTCACCCCGCCGGCAGCCACCGAGGCCGCCACCATAGCGGAAGCCGTCTTGGCTGCCACGACGCCGTCGTCCGTCTGGGCCCCGACCTCGTAATAATAGTGGGCACACACATACACACATCCGAGAACGCGGGCCCACGTATGCCATCCCACATGGTTTCTAAAAACCATAAAGTGTTTCGTGCTTGGGAACTAAAACCATCAATAAATCTTGAGCTTGTTTCCCGTCATATTCCAAATTACCACACGCTAAATTTATTGCAAATCAGTTCACACCTACCAAACCTAAACTTGTCCCCACTTAGCAGCTGTTTACTGTAGTAGGCTCTAAAAACACCTACTCGAAATTTCCGCACATTCCTCACCCCGCCACTAAAAAAACAGGTCTTTCTTATTAGTCGTTCCTTCCGTCTGCCATGGCCTGTAGGGGGGTTCTGGGTCAAGATATAACAAGGGAAGAAAGACCAAGGCCGCAGAAGCAATAGAGAGGTCCAACCGCCGCGTCACGGAAGCGCTAGAGAGCTCCAGCCACGCCGCGTTTGCCACCGCAAAGATGTCCGACGGCGCCACGGATGCCTCAGAGGATCTTTCACAGAGAGGCGTGGGCTCTCATCACAATCACAAGTGCATTCGCCTCGGAGGCGAACTAGACGAGATGGCAGTGTTGTATTCCTCGGCCAGCGATGACATGCGCGCCGAGCTCGATAAGAAGGAAGAGGAGATCTATGCCTTGGTGAAGCTGCTGGAGAAGAGCAACGCCTCGTTTAACAAAGCGACCGGCTTCATCGTCAAACTTACAGGCAAGAAGGTGAATCTTCGCAACAAGCGCGATGAGCAGGAGGAGCAGACTGCCGCCTGGAAGAAGCCGCTCGAGGAATAATGTGTCTCGGAGGGGAGGCTGAAACACCTCGCCGTAGAACATTTGGAAGACTTGGCGAAGCTCCACATAGAGTGTGAGGGGCTAGTGAAGGAAACCGTGGCGCATTTCAAGGAACTTCATGCGTACGTGAAGGAGAGCATCGACGCTCTCCGGCAAAAATCCTACGCCATGGCCGCAATGCGGAAGATGGCTGAGGAGAGGCAAGAGGAGATGGAGGTTATGGAGGCGATGAAGAAGGAAACTGAGGAACTCAGCGGCCAGCAGTCCATCAAGAATTTGATTGCAGCGGCCCAGATGGTTGTTTGTGTGTTCCTTCTTCATCCTCTTACTTCTTCTTTTGCCCCTGTGTCTTTGGTGAGTTGCCACATGTGGCATTTTTTATTATCCTGAATATGTAAAAAAATTATTATCCTTTGCCGGTGCGAATTTGTTTTTATATTATTTCGTTCGTAGGTACATGTATATGAGTCGAAAACATGCGAAAAGTCAAGTTCTAAGAAAGGCACTAACAAAACGTTGGTTACGTTTAGCGGGGGAATGGGATCAAAAGCAAAATAGTCGCAATCAAAAACAAAAAGGAAATTAGTCCGTCCATCTAGGCGCATTAACCGCATGATAAACAGCGAGGGATGCCAATTATTCGAAAGTTGGGAGCGAGGCGAGCGGAGGGTGGAGGTCAAAGTATCGCTTCCCGATGAGCCTGTGCAGTAGACAGATCTCATGTGTCCCGTCGAGCATGTGCGGCGGACAGCTCGCACGCGTCCCGTCGAGCCTGCGTGATGGAAAGTTCGCATGCGTCCTATCGTCAACCAGTTGCACGCACGTGTAACAGCCCGGGACCGACGCTCCTGAAGATTCCCCTTTTATTTCCATTCTCGTCATGTGCTTCATTTTATTGTCGCATTCATCATCGCATCATTCGCATCATCTGTATAGCATCGTCACTCGTTTTTGGAAACTTGCATCCGTTCGTAGTTGCCGGTTCTCTCTGTTCGTGTCGACGACGTTTCAAGACCAACCACACTCGCACACGCCCACGACATCGATAAAATATTGTTTTTTAAAGTGCGTGAAAAATATTCTCGGATTGGGTCAAAAGTTGGCATGCTGTCTTGTTATATTGTAGGTAGACCGCCTGCCAAGTTTCGTCGCAATCGGAGGTCGTTTGATATCCCAATGATAGACTGTAGCGGCACCGTCGTCGTTTAATCGCAGACGTTTTCGGTATTTCGAAACATGTCACGGGCCTCACCATCCCTCTCATCTAAGCCCATGGCCACTCTACACAACCATCAAGCCCAGCCAACCCACCTCTCCAACTTGACCGTCCAATCATCATCGGTCAGACGCAATTCATCCCACCTTAGTCCCAACCATATATATATAGACCCTAGTCCATCTCTAGACCAACCCTAATTTCTAGGGATTCCCTCTGTTTGTCTCAGCGCCGCCGCACTCCAATTCCCCTCGGGATCCATCCCCCAAGCAGCGACCTTCGACCACCTCCCGCAAATTTAGCGCCGGCCAACCCCCCAACTCCACCGCAGAAACCCCTCCATCCAATCGCGTGGGCGCCAGAGCCTCTCCTCCTCGAGCCGGACGCGTCCAGGAGACCGGAGCACCGCAGTGCAACCGCGTCCGTCCCTCGCAGGAGCCAGTCCTGAACCCCGCCGTGCCTGCAGCCAGGAGCATGAGCTCCGCTCCAGCGCCTCACTCCCGAGATCTCCCGGCCGGAGCTTTGCCTCCTTGCTGTCTTCAACGACGACCAGGAGCGCCGGCCTGGGAGCAAGCAGCGCCACCAGGGAGCTCCATCGCACCGGATTGGCCACCTCCATCATCAGGTCGCCGGCCACCCCTCTTCCTCCTCCATATCTTTCATCTCCCTCACGAATCCCTCTCCCTCTTTCTTATTCCTTCCCATGTTTCTTCTCTGAACTCTCTCTGTTCGTTTCTTTCTTTAGGCTACAGAAGCGCCATGGCAGCCCGAAGCTCGCCGTCGACCGCCCCCACGCCGTCGGCCCTCGCCGTCGTCGGGAATGGGACGGCCTCCTCTGGATCCATGCCTCCTCGAGCTCACTCCGGCCCTCCCCTGCATTTTCTCGCCATGGCCGCGACCTTTGTTTTCCATGCTGTGAGCAACTTCCTTCCGATCTGAAACTCTGTTTCTTTTGTCTAGATCCGTTCTGGCTATCGAGGTTATTTAGAATTGCCACCAGTTTCAACCACGGGCATGTTAGTAGCAGAGTTGGCTAGCGCAGCCAATTTAGAAGCTGGAGGTCCAGGGTTCGAGTCCCCATGGCTGCATATTTTTCATGCATTTTGATACTGCACTGCATCAGCTTTGGCCTTTGTTTCATATATGTTTTAGTCTCAATGTTTTCCACGGGCACATGTCCAGCCTAGTTGGCTAGCATAGGCACATTGCATCCAAGGGGTCTGGGGTTCAAATCCCAGGTGCCCCCATTTTTGTTTTGCCTATTTCTGTTGTATATGCAAGCCAATGCTGGTTGGTTCAGTTAGCTTCAGTCTGTGCAATGAACAAATTCAATTCAGGTCCTATGTGGTTAGCCTACCACAATTGCACCCAGGAGACCATGGTTCAAGTCTCATGCTCCACATTTTGTTTCTTTGGCCTTATATTTTGTTGTGACTCTGTCACTGACCCCACTAGTCATACTCAGTGGTTAAGCCCATCCCATGTACCCTGTTTGCTGAATTTTCAGATTCAGTTAAAAAAAACTGCACATATTTTTTTGTTGTTGTATGATGTTGCATCTTGTAAAATTCATATAAAATCATCCGTGTATCGGATGGAAATGTTTTACATATGTAAAATGCTTAGAATTTCGTGTAGATTCACAATATGTCACTTTCATGCATGTTTGAAAACACTTAAACTTGTTGTTTGCATAATTTGCATATATGTCATGTTAAAACGGTTTTTGTCATAACTAATAAACGGTAACTCCGTTTAAAATGTTTTATATATGTAACTTGGCTAGAATGATGTATAGAATCACATGGTGCACTTTATTTTGCTGTTTAACAACTCTAAAATATGTTTAATACAGATCTGGACCAAATTCATATTATGCTTATGGGGACGTTTCGAAAATGCTAAATGTTACTTTCGGCCTCATTCAACATGCCTAGATGTTGTAGTTGTTTATGCTTCACCTCTTGCCATGTGTAACAACATTTAATATTGATGAGTACCTAAACGAGAATGAACTAAGTAATTCAAGCGTGGAGTTTCGTCAATTGCAACTCGTTGCATATTGAGCTTCACTTAATTTGTAGTGTTGGATTGTTGTGATTGCCTTGCATATTTTAAACCGGACATGCATCATATTGGTTTGCGCATCATGTCATGCATTTGTTGTGGTGTACCGTGTGTTGTTTTTTGTTTCCGGATTGCTTCTTCTCGATAGAGTTCCGAAAGCGTTCGGAGTGTGAGGATTCGTTCGACTTCGTTGGTTCGTCTTCTTCACGGATTCGTTCTTCTTCCAAGCGGGATCTCAGGCAAGATGATCATTTCCCTGGATACCATTACTATCATTGCCATGCTAGATGTCTCGTTTCTATCGCTGTCTCGCTACCTACCACTTGGTTGTCAAGCCTGCCAAATGCCACGAAAAGCCTCTAACCCCTCCACATCCCAGCAAACATTGTTTGGCTATGTTACCGCTTGCCCAGCCCTTCTTATAGCGTTGCTAGTTGCAGGTGCAATTGTTTCCATGTGCCAACATGGATATCCTTTTGATATATCACAATATTATTGCTATTTAATTTAATGCACATATATACTTGCTAAAGGGTGGAAGGCTTGGCCTTTTGCTCGGTGTTTTGTTCCACTCTTGCCGCCCTAGTTACTTGTGTACCGATGTTATGTTCCATAATTGAGCGCTCCTAACATGCTCGGGGTTGTTATGGGGACCCCCTTGATTTTCGTTTTAGGATAAAGTTTGTCTGGCAAGGCCCAACATTGGTACTAGATTTGCCTAATAACTAATAAACCTGCATAAGGAGTAATTAACCCGAGGATCTTTAATCAACAACCCGGGCCAGTGCTCCTCATGAGTGTTGGTCCAAACTAGAGTCGTGTGCGGGGCCAACCCGGGGCAACTCGGGTGATGTCTATCAGGCCACTGTACGCTGCGCTCATCTGGTCGTGTCCTGAGAACGAGATACGCGGCTCCCATCGGGTTTATCGACACACCGGGTGGCCTTGCTGGATTTGTTTTACCTTTCTCGAATGTCTTGTGCGAGGAATTCCGAAAATACTTCGGGCTATCTCGAGGTTGCGGTTTTCCAATGGAATTGCCTAGGAAGATCACGAGATTCGTGGTCGAGGTTATTCCCGCCGCGTGTGGTTAGTTTGTGATGGATGAGTTGGAGCACCCCTGCAGGGTTAAATCTTTCGGAAAGCCGTGCCCGCGGTTACGTGGCAACTTGGAAATTTTGTTTAACACCCGGTCATAGCAAACTTGAAGTAAACTCAATTAAAATACACCAACTGTGTGCGTAACCGTGATTGTCTCTTCTCGTGAGTCCTTATCCGAGAGAGGACATGGTGGGGTTATGTTTGACGTAAGTAGGTGTTTAGGATCTCTTAGAGATCATTACTAGATCACGTCCGTTTATTCGACAATCATCCCCCCTTTATTCTTGTACTCGTAAGTTAGCCACTCAAATAAATGCTTAGTGCTTGCTGCAGCCTCACCACTTAACCATACCTCACCCATTAAGCTTTAATAGTCTTGATACCCTTGGAAATGAGATTGCTGAGTCCCTGTGGCTCACAGATTACTACAACAACAGTTGCAGGTACAGGTAATGCGATGATTTGACGTGAGCGCGGTGTTTGTTGATTTGGAGTTCTTCTTCTTCTTCTTCAATCATAGGATGGGTTCCAGGCGGCAGCCTGGGATAGCAAGGATGGATGTCATTTTATCGTTTGTTTTCATCCGTAGTCGGACCCTGCTCTTCTGTATGATGTTTGGAGATGTTATTGTATTGATGTGATATTAATGTAGCTTGTGGCGAGTGTAAGCCAATTCCATATACTCATCTCTTCTTTACATGTACTTGTAATGATATCCATTCTTGCAAAACGACGAGATGCGCTTCTATCCCTGTCGAGGCCCTCGTGCCAAAATAAGGATAGGATCGCATCTTGGGCGTGACAAGTTGGTATCAGAGCCTGTACCGACCTAGGAGCCCCCTTTATTGATCGAACTTGGCCGAGTCGAGTCTAGTGAAAAACTATTTTGAGTCTAGTTATATCGGAGAGTAGGATTCTTTTACTCCTCTTCTGTACTCTGGTGAGGTATTCGACTTAGGAATTTTCATTCTACTCCTCTTCTCGCTCAATTTTTTTTTTGGATCACGCGAATATTTTGGAATCTATATGATACCGATGTGACGGAGTTCTATCTTGGTGCCTCCTGTCTGACTTGATTTCTTCCGGGGAGTTGAGCTCCAGGGGATTCTTGACACATCGTTATCATTTAGTTTCCTTAGTATCTCAGGACGGAGGATGTTCGAAATTGCTTCAATACTAGTAATGGAGAGAGGAGTCCGGCATCCCCAGTACTGGTGGAGAGAGTTCGGATGTACTGCCATCTTTAGTATCATTGCGATTATGAGGATCTGATGTAGATGAGTTTCCGAGACCTTTGGTTGTGTGTTGAGGGATGTGATACACTGGAGAGTAGTATTACTGCTAGGAGTTGAGTGATGGATAAAAACTCCGTGTATCCGTGTACCCGATTGCATAACCAAAGATTTCGGAAGTTCTTAGGTGGGAATTCAAGTAGTTACCTAGGCTATCTTCCAACAGATCATGATGTGAGGTTGGGGTTCGACATCTAGTGGTTCGCTTGTTCACGGTCTTTCTTACAGAGGACTGTCTCAGTATGCTTCGTCAAGCCTTGTAGTTCGCTACGCCTAGGAAGCATATTCGAGCGTCATTTCAATATGACAATCCAATGTATGATCGAGCCCGTGCGAGGCTTACCACGAAAATATCGGACGGAATCTCTGTCATGAATTTGTTTCCGGCTTAATCCTCAAGCCCCATCTTTTGTTTTGGTGGAATATGGTAATTCGAGTTGCTTCGATGTCAAGTGGTGATTTCATATCTTTTCTAAGCGGTGTTCTCACATTTTTATGAGAATGCTAATCCTTTTGTTCAACCGGAGTTGTCATGTCAATTCTTTCCAACCGGTGTGCTTCTCTTCAAGATGATTCAACCTCTCCAGTATTTGCAAGACCAATCCTCATATTCCTTCCGGAGTTCGTCTCATATTTCCAAAGTTTTCTTTGTTTTGCCTACCCTCCCACCCCTTTTTCTTCAATGATTAAATTCTCATTCAAGTGCCTTTTCTATTCATGTGATGCTTTCACTATCATTCTTCCGTATCGTATCCGGAGATTCATTGTGAAGATCCTAAGTGCTCAAGTTCATCATTCTTGTTCTTGTTCTCTTCTCCGGTGGATTCAATTCAAGCTTTCGGTGTTCATCATATTCTTTTCATTCGTTAAATGTTTTTCATGTGGAAATTCTTATCCCAGCCTTTCTTCTCTATTCGTCTCTCATTATTCTGTCCGGAGTGCTGAATATATCTTAGAAGACTCCTGTTTCTCTCCAATCCTGTCTAATTATTTTGAGGTTCTCACCTCATCAAGTTTTCATTGTTCCGGTGCAATCTCTCTTCCGAAGAAATCAACGGCGTTTTCTTTTGAATGGGCCCATATCCCACAGGTTTTTCCCCAGGATCTTACCTGGCTCTTCTAATCTTTCCGGAGATCTCCTCAAGTTCTTTCAAATATGATGTAAGAATGAATTTCATCAATCATATTCCTTCTCGATGATCGCATCTAAATCATTTTCATCGTTGGCTCAACCTTTCTTTATTCATTGTTCCGAAGATCTCAGTAATTCTTGGTGGTGTTTCTCGTCATCATTCTCAGCATTGAAGACCGAAGGAGAGTTTCTCTTAAATCTTGCTCCGTTCTCGCGAAGATTCATGGTTTCAGCTTCGTGCTTTATTCTCAAATTGTTTTGCACCATGAGAAATTCCTCCCATATCTATCCAGAGCATTTCAAAGTTGTTCTTCATTTCTCGATCCTTCGAAGGCCATCAGTTCAGAAGATTTCTTCGTTCTCAGCTTTCAGGTCTTGTTCTCAAATTCTTCTCAATTGTTGACTCTTCGTTTGTTTCTCAATTATTCAAGTGCTTCGTTCAAGATTTCTATTAGGTGGATCGTGATCTCTTCGTTCTCATGCATATCCATTTGTTCGAAGTATTCCCATTCGTTTCAATTCTCACCGGTGGTTCGCTCAAGACTTCTTCAAGTTCGTGGTATATCTCTCTTCAATCTTTTCAGAAGAATAAGTCGTATGCCAAATCCGTTGCTTGTCATCAATTTAACTTGATGAAGGATAAGCATAAAATAATTCTTATTCTTATTTCTTCAAGTGATTTCAATCCATCTTCCGGAGGTTTGTTCATGATATCAAATTCTTGATGCTAAGTTGTTCATCTTTTCTTTTCCGGAGTTTCAAGTTTCTCAAGTATCTCTTCGCGAAGCTTCATCTAAATCTCTGCAAGACCTCAATCTTGTTCATTTGCATCCTTCAATTCTTTCTATCTTCCTTTCATTTCAGAGTTCTTTCCGGAGGTTCTTCATGGTGGTTCTTCAAGATTTCTTTCATTTTCAAGTGTTCTTCAAGATTTTGTTGGAGCTCCTCAACTATTCTTATCTTGCATTTCAAAGTGCAATTCATTCTTCCTTTTCTTTTGAGATGGTGTTATAGCATTCTCGATTTGTGAGGAGTCTCGAAGAGAATTTGTCAAGAATGAGATATTTAAACCCATCTTTTCTTTGTTGGAGTTATCTTGGTATGGATTTCACCTAAAGCGTTTAATAAGGATTGTTGCTATCGTGGTGCTTATCATGATCCAAGTTCGCAATATATCCTCTGGATGAAAGAAGTTTTGCATATCTTGTTGCTCCAAGTAATCTTTGCCTCCATTAGTGGCCAGTTGTCACCTCATAATTTTGAGATGTTTTTCATAAGTCCACTACAAGCATATCCTTTTCGTTGTTGATTTCCAACAACTCCGTTCAATCCCTTCTTGTTAGGATGCTTTTCAAATTCAATGTTGGTAGGAGTTGTCATTTCTTCCCCGTTCTTTTCTTTCCAATGATCTAGTTTCTATTATTTTGTTCCAGAGGCTTTGTGATGTTGTTCTCTTTCATCCATTATCTTGTTTTATCAAGATCATGTGCCTTCTTGCTTATACATTTAACCGGAGTGTTGTGTCATCTTTTCAAGTTCCTTCCATATTATCAATTTTGCCTCCCTTCTCTACCGAAGTGCTGCCCAAATTTCTTGTGAATTCTTCCTTGTTCCTCATGTCATTTGTCTTCTCGTTGAAACCATCAATATCATTGGTTTCACTCGTTTGTCAAAGAAGCAACTAAGTTTTACCTCTCCCTTTCGTCTTCCTCTTCCCCTTCTCATTCTGAGATCTTGGGTCGAGATCTCTTGTAAGTGTAGGAGAGTTGTAATAGCCCGGGACCGACGCTCCAGAAGATTCCCCTTTTATTTCCATTCTCGTCATGTGCTTCATTTTATTGTCGCATTCATCATCGCATCATCACTCGTTTTTGGAAACTTGCATCCGTTCGTAGTTGCCGGTTCTCTCTGTTCGTGTCGACGACGTTTTGAGACCAACCACACTCGCACGCGCCGGCGACATCGATAAAATATTGTTTTTAAAGTGCGTGAAAAATATTCTCGGATTGGGTCAAAAGTTGGCATGTGGTCTTGTTATATTGTAGGTAGACCGCCTGCCAAGTTTCGTCACAATCGGAGGTCGTTTGATATCCCAACGATAGACTGTAGCGGCATCGTCGTCGTTTAATCGCAGACGTTTTTGGTATTTCAAAACATGTCACGGGCCTCACCATCCCTCTCATCTCAGCCCATGGCCACTCTACATAGCCATCAAGCCCAGCCAACCCACCTCTCTGACTTGACCGTCCGATCGTGATCGGTCGGACGCAATTCATCCCACCTTAGTCCCATCCATATATATATAGACCCTAGTCCATCTCTAGACCAACCCTAATTTCTAGGGATTCCCTCTGTTTGTCTCCGCGCCGCCGCACTCCAATTCCCCTCGGGATCCATCCCCCAACAAGCGACCTCCGACCACCTCCCGCAAATTTAGCGCCGGCCAACCCCCCAACTCCACCGCAGAAACCCCTCCATCCAATCGCGTGGGCGCCAGAGCCTCTCCTCCTCGAGCCGGATGCATCCAGGAGACCAGAGCACCGCAGTGCAACCGCGTCCGTCCCTCGCAGGAGCCAGTCCTGAACCCCGCCGTGCCTGCAGCCAGGAGCCTGAGCTGCGCTCCAGCGCCTCACTCCTGAGGTCTCCCGGCCGGAGCTTTGCCTCCTTGCTGTCTTTAACGATGACTAGGAGCGCCGGCCTGGGAGCAAGAAGCGCCACCAGGGAGCTCCATCGCACCGGATTGGCCACCTCCATCATCAGGTCGCCGGCCACCCCTCTTCCTCCTCCATATCTCTCATCTCCCTCACGAATCCCTCTCCCTCTTTCTTATTCCTTCCCATGTTTCTTCTCTGAACTCTCTCTGTTCCTTTCTTTCTTCAGGCTACAGAAGCGCCATGGCAGCCCGAAGCTCACCGTCGACCGCCCCCACGCCGTCGGGCCTTGCCGTCGTCGGGAATGGGACAGCCTCCTTTGGATCGATGCCTCCTCGAGCTCACTCCGGCCCTCCCCTGCATTTTCTCGCCATGGCCGCGACCTCTGTTTTCCACGCTATGAGAAACTTCCTTCCGATCTGAAACTCTGTTTCTTTTGTCTAGATCCGTTCTGGCTATCGAGGTTATTTAGAATTGCCACCAGTTTCAACCATGGGCATGTTAGTAGCAGAGTTGGCTAGCGCAGCCAAATTAGAAGCTGGAGGTCTAGGGTTCGAGTCCCCATGGCTGCATATTTTTCATGCATTTTGTTACTGCACTGCATCAGCTTTGGCCTTTGTTTCATATATGTTTTAGTCTCAATGTTTTCCACGGGCACATGTCCAGCCTAGTTGGCTAGCGTAGGCACATTGCATCCAAGGGGTCTGGGGTTCAAATCCCAGGTGCCCCCATTTTTGTTTTGCCTATTTCTGTTGTATATCCAAGCCAATGCTGGTTGGTTCAGTTAGCTTCAGTCTGTGCAATGAACAAATTCAGTTCAGGTCCTATGTGGTTAGCCTACCACGTTTGCACCCAGGAGACCATGGTTCAAGTCTCATGCTCCACATTTTGTTTCTTTGGCCTTATATTTTGTTGTGACTCTGTCACGAACCCCACTAGTCATACTCAGTGGTTAAGCCCAACCCATGTACTCTGTTTGCTGAATTTTCAGATTCAGTTAAAAAAAACTGCACATATTTTGTTGTTGTTGTATGATGTTGCATCTTGTAAAATTCATATAAAATCATCCGTGTATCGGATGGAAATGTTTTACATATGTAAAATGCTTAGAATTTCATGTAGATTCACAATATGTCACTTTCATGCATGTTTGAAAATATTTAAACTTGTTGTTTGCATAATTTTCATATATGTCATGTTAAAACGGTTTTTGTCATAACTAATAAACCGTAACTCCGTTTAAAATGTTTTATATATGTAACTTGGCTAGAATGATGTATATAATCACATGGTTCACTTTATTTTGCTGTTTAACAACTCTAAAATATGTTTAATACAGATCTGGACCAAATTCATATTATGCTTATGGGGACGTTTCGGAAATACTAAATGTTGCTTCCGGCCTCATTCAACATGCCTAGATGTTGTAGTTGTTTATGCTTCACCTCTTGCCATGTGTAACAACATTTAATATTGATGAGTACCTAAACGAGAATGAACTAAGTAATTCAAGCGTGGAGTTTCGTCAATATGCAACTCATTGCATATTGAGCTTCACTTAATTTGTAGTGTTGGATTGTTGTGATTGCCTTGCATATTTTAAACCGGACATGCATCATATTGGTTTGCGCATCATGTCATGCATTTGTTGTGGTGTACCGTGTGTTGATTGTTGTTTCCGGATTGCTTCTTCTCGATAGAGTTCCGAAAGCGTTTGGAGTGTGCGGATTCGTTCGACTTCGTTGGTTCGTCTTCTTCACGGATTCGTTCTTCTTCCCAGCGGGATCTCAGGCAAGATGATCATTTCCCTGGATACCATTACTATCATTGCCATGCTAGATGTCTCATTTCTATCGCTGTCTCGCTACCTACCACTTGGTTGTCAAGCCTGCCAAATGCCACGAAAAGCCTCTAACCCCTCCACATCCCAGCAAACATTGTTTGGCTATGTTACCGCTTGCTCGGCCCTTCTTATAGCGTTGCTAGTTGCAGGTGCAATTGTTTCCATGTGCCAACATGGATATCCTCTTGATATATCACAATATTATTGCGATTTAATTGAATGCACATATATACTTGGTAAAGGGTGGAAGGCATGGCCTTTTGCTCGGTGTTTTGTTCCACTCTTGCCGCCCTAGTTACTTGTGTACCGGTGTTATGTTCCATAATTGAGCGCTCCTAACATGCTCGGGGTTGTTATGGGGACCCCCTTGATTTTCGTTTTAGGATAAAGCTTGTCTGGCAAGGCCCAACATTGGTACTAGATTTGCCTAATAACTAATAAACCTGCATAGGGAGTAATTAACCCGAGGATCTTTAATCAACAACCCGGGCCAGTGCTCCTCATGAGTGTTGGTCCAAACTAGAGTCGTGTGCGGGGCCAACCCGGGGCAACTCGGGTGATGTCTATCAGGCCACTGTACACTGCGCTCATCTGGTCGTGTCCTGAGAACGAGATACGCGGCTCCCATCGGGTTTATCGACACACCGGGTGGCCTTGCTGGATTTGTTTTACCTTTCTCGAATGTCTTGTGCGAGGAATTCCGAAAATACTTCGGGCTATCTCGAGGTTGCGGTTTTCCAATGGAATTGCCTAGGAAGAACACGAGATTCGTGGTCGAGGTTATTCCCGCCGCGTGTGGTTAGTTTGTGATGGATGAGTTGGAGCACCCCTGCAGGGTTAAATCTTTCGGAAAGCCGTGCCCGCGGTTACGTGGCAACTTGGAAATTTTGTTTAACACCCGGTCATAGCAAACTTGAAGTAAACTCAATTAAAATACACCAACTGTGTGCGTAACTGTGATTGTCTCTTCTCGTGAGTCCTTATCCGAGAGAGGACATGGTGGGGTTATGTTTGACGTAAGTAGGTGTTCAGGATCTCTTAGAGATCATTACTAGATCACGTCCGTTTATTCGACAATCATCCCCCCTTTATTCTTGTACTCGTAAGTTAGCCACTCAAATAAATGCTTAGTGCTTGCTGCAGCCTCACCACTTAACCATACCTCACCCATTAAGCTTTAATAGTCTTGATACCCTTGGAAATGAGATTGCTGAGTCCCTGTGGCTCACAGATTACTACAACAACAGTTGCAGGTACACGTAATGCGATGATTTGACGTGAGCGCGGTGTTTGTTGATTTGGAGTTCTTCTTCTTCTTCTCCGATCATAGGATGGGTTCCAGTCGGCAGCCTGGGATAGCAAGGATGGATGTCATTTTATCGTTTGTTTTCGTCCGTAGTCGGACCCTGCTCTTCTGTATGATGTTTGGAGATGTTATTGTATTGATGTGATATTAATGTAGCTTGTGGCGAGTGTAAGCCAATTCCACATACTCATCTCTTCTTTACATGTACTTGTAATGATATCCATTCTTGCAAAACGATGAGATGCGCTTCTATCCCTGTCGAGGCCCTCGTGCCAAAATAAGGATAGGATCGCATCTTGGGCGTGACAGCACGGCACGCCCATATAAAGTAAAAAAATTGGACGCCTGGCACCAAATGGTTATCATACGAGTTTTGTATTTACGGGAATTCAAAAACTAATATTATGAATGATTTCAGCTGAACTATCATGCCTAAATGTTTCTAATTCATTCACATTCGTTGCGTGTCACCTAAGCAAGCAGCCAGGAAAAAAAATTATTTTCCAATGAATTTTCACGCAGTAGAGCATGTGCTTCTAGTTCAAAATTTGAAGTACGCATATTAAATCCCTAGAAAACACAATTAATGTATAAAAAGGGCGGAATTGGTGTACTATAGGATGCATTGAATGTAGTTTTTGCCAGCATAGGTGACATGTTCTCTATCTAAACCACGAGGCTTCTTGCATAATCTTTGGCTTGTAAGATGCGTGTCCAAATATTTGTCCCAAATTCATCAAAAAATGCATTCCATATTGATACGTCTCCATCGTATCCATAATTTTTGATTGTTTCATGCCAATATTATACAACTTTCACATATTTTTGGCAACATTTTATATGATTTATTGGACTAACATATTGATCCACTGCCCAGTGCCAGTTCCTGTTTGTTTTATGTTTTTTGTTTCGCAGAATATCCATCTCAAACGAAGTCCAAACATGATAAAAAATTACGGAGAATTATTTTGGAATATTTGTGATTTTTGGGAGGTGGAATCAATGCAAAAGGAGGCCAATAGCCACCATGAGACACCAGGGCGTGGCCCAGGGCCCAGGCGCATGGTGGTGTATCGTGGCCTCCTCGTAAGTCTGTTGGAGCTCCACTTCGGGCGCAAGGAAGCTTATATCCGGAAAAAAACCGTGTTAAAATCTCAGTGCAATCGGAGGTATGGATCTCAGGGAATATAAGAAACGGTTTTTGGCCAGAATAACAGGAATGCGAAACAGAAGAGAACAGAGAGGGAGATCCAATCTCGGAGGGGCTCCTGCCCCTCCGCCGCCATGGAGGCCATGGACCAGAGGGGGAACTCTCCTCCCATCTAGGGGAGGCCAAGAAAGAAGAAGAAGAAGGAGGGGGGATCTCTCGCCCTCTCTCCTGGTGGCGTCGAAACGCCGCCAGGGCAATCATTGTGACGACGATCTACACCAACAACTTCGCTGCCGTCAACACCAACTCTCTTCCCCTCAATGCAGTGGTGTAACACCTCGCTTCCTTGCGGTAATCTCTACTTAAACATGGTGCTCAACTCCATATATTATTTCCCAATGATATGTGGCTATCCTATGATGTTTGAGTAGATCTGTTTTGTCCTATGGGCTAATTGATGATCGTGGTTGGTACGAGTTGTATGTTTTATTTTGGTAGTTGCGGATGCTTGCTAGAGTTCCAATCATAAGTGCATATGATTACCGGTCTAGTTATCAATTGCCTAGGGACAAATAACCTTCTTGTTTAACAAAAGCTTTCTACTAAATAACTAACTTTTATTATCTTGCATTTTACTCGTAGTTTTATTCCCGCAAAGTACTTCTATACCTATATATATATATATTATAATAATAATTAATAATTAATAATAATAAAGAGGCTATTGCTTCTTACCACCGTAATTTTCGTCCGTCTGGTCCGTTTTTTCGTACGTCATAAGATTTCCGTCCGTCCGTGCACGTAAAGAACGATTCGTTCGGCGCTGGGTGTCGCCCGCATGGGCCTCAGCCCGAACAGCCCAATAGCAGCCAAGAAAAAAAATGCTTTTTTTTTGTCCGTCCCTAACCTCCCGCACTGGGCCAGATAGCTGCGCAGCTAATGGGCCGTAAGGAGGGCAAGTGGGCCACCTGTAGGCAAATGAGGAAAAAATTAATCAGCATTGTGGAGAATCGAACTCACTATCTCTCGTACTGCTAGAGTCGTGGTTACCAACTGGGCTGAACATCAGTTCTTGATTAAAACAGAGGGCTTTAGAGAAAAGTATTATGGACAGAGCATGCACAGGTTCCCATGGTTTAATAGTCCCACATCGACTATTTACATCAAATTCTACCGATTCAAATACGGTCGCAAGTTGCCTGGCAACAAGCCAACTCGGAAATCAACGAACAAAGAGTGATAATGAAGGAGGTGTCTCGCGGTGTATGGCATTAAAAACGGGGGAATAGTGGGCGATGCCTTTAATCGCACGAGTATGCATGCACGGTTCCAGGGAACCACAATCATCTTATGACGCACAAGCTGCAGGAGAGTTCATGCCCAGCCTCGACGACGAAGCGGCTCAAGATCGACGCCACCACACGAGCCCCCTGCTTGGGACGGAGCAGACTGCCATCAGGTAATGCGCGTTTGTCCATGCTTCTATGGTTGTGCATATGTTCTTGGTTGGGGTGGGGCCGTGGGAGTGGGACGGCTGCAATGTGAAATCAGTGCATGTGCTTGGTTCTGTTCGTGTCTGTTTTGTGTACGAGCTTAAAAGTCTAATGGTCAGAGATTAAGCTGAGAAGACTGATTGTTTAAGGATTTCTGTCTTCCGGAGCCACCATGGTGGGACGGCATGGTCTGGGTCGACGTTGACCAACATCACTTGCTTGCACCATGCGGTCTGCAGTACTCCATGTTCAGCAACGCGCTACCGCACCCGCTCAACCGGGTTCGCCGACAGCTTCGACCCGGCGAGCGTCGGCCTCGGCACATATGCTGGTGCTTTTATAGGAGACTTCTATGGAAGGTGTGTCATGGTTTATACGATTGATCAATTTTCTCTTTGGTTGCAATGGACATGCTGCTCTTATTTGGATGTAATTGATGATGAATATTGGGTGGAACAAACTATATCCTGGAATTAATGGAGTGCATGCCTTCATGTTTAGCGATGAACAGATAGAATTAAAATGTATTCATGGATGGTTGATTAGATTCTTGATGTTCGTTCCTATACAGGCTGGACGGCTTAAGTACATGGAAATAGAATTATGCATTACAAATCCTCATTTAGTTTGCTTTATCTTCATGTCACTGAGTAAAGAATCCAGAAATCATAGTAGGTACATTGTGTCATCTATCTTTTCTCATGGCTTATTTTGTTTGTTAATCATAACAGATAACAGAAATATCCTTCGCTTCGGTAATTTTTGCTGCCGTATCAAAGCGCAACTCGAAATTGCCAACAACAGCATCTTAGCCAACACAATTTACTGTTTGTACTAAATAGACGAAGCTTAGTGTTTTGTATCCAGGATTAACCTGTTCCATTTTCTGCAAAATTTCTCCTTGGTAACAATTTGCGTACGTGCAGCACTGGATCCTTTGGTCTATTTGCAATTTGAAGTCGAGACACTGGTACATAGTCTGTGTTTGGAATATATACTTAAGGTATGGAACATTTTTTTTTACTTCTAGATGAAATTTGGAAATTAGTCTTACAAAGAAACATTATAGCAGTGGTTCCTTATTTGTTTCTGTACAACTGATTAAACTTTAGATATTCACTAAAGTTTGCATAAATATAGGAACCCAATGTAGATATTTATAGCTGGTGATGGTGAGAAGCCATGTATAAACATCCAGTGAGAAGAGCCTACAACAAGTAGCTCCACGAGTCCTATTCGTATTGTAGCTGGTACAACATACAAATTGAATGTAGGTTGTTGGATCAATTGTAGAAAGACTACATATGTGTTCAGTCCACAATACTCGATTAATTAACTCCCATAATATTGCTTGATTTTAAGCTTATTTTTTGCAAGGACTTGAGCAAAAAAAATCGCAACTTAATCAAACATATCCGTACAAGCATCCATGGCCACACCTCCGTTTGTGCATTTTGTTTTCACAACCCTAATGCATGTGCCATACCAAAAGAGTGTGAGTGGTATCTTACTCAGAAGCATAAGCAAGAAAAGAAAAGAAAAGAAAAATGTTCTGGATTGCAAAATTAACACACTTGGCCACTCCTCGCACACATTCCCGTCACCGTCTCCACCCTCATGCCCGATGCTGGTGCTAGCAGGAGGAGGATGTGTGGATGGACGACAACGGCGGTAGTAGTACATGGGCATGTGTTGGGCCGTCGTACCATGAAGGAGTTGTACAAGATGCGTGTGGTGTGTGGCGTGGCACAACTGCTTCGCCGGATCAATTGACTCTGGCCGATGAGGGGCTTGAGCCATGTTTACTGGACTAGGGCAATGTGATTTTGTTTCTCCCGTTGCAACGCACGGGCCCTTTTGCTAGTCTAGTATTATTCATGCAAACTATCCATCACCTACAAAATAGTTCCATACTTGTTCTAGGTAAAGCAAACGTTAAAGTGTGCGTAGAATTGTATCGGTGGTCGATAGAACTTGTGGGAATATTTGTTCTACCTTTAGCTCCTCGTTAGGTTTGACACTCTTATTTATCGAAAAAGGCTACAATCGATCGCCTACACTTGTGGGTTATCACATGTATGTGTCGTGGCATGACACTTTGTAAGTTTCATGAATTCCAGACGAGCTATGGGGTTCTCGAGGATTTAAAAAGCAAGATTCTCAATGTTTTCGCCCTTGTCACGACGCCCAGAAAACTCAATGTTTGGCGCCCTTTATAGATTAATTGAGTTCTTCACCTTAAGTGCATGCCTAGAGAACTCAATGTCACTTCGACCACAAAGGTGACATGTTCCCTATCGAAACCATGATGCTTCTCATGGGAACCTCCAATTTGTAAGAGGTTTGTCCCAAAACTTGTCCTAGATTGGACAAAAAAATTACCATATCTTATAAGTGTCGTGTCCTGACACCGGGGTAAGTTTCAAGAATTTTAGACGAGTTTTGTATTTATGGGAATTTAAAAGCAAAGTTTCTCAACATTTGCAGCCTAGTCACGACGCCGATATGTTTGTAATCATTGCATGGGACGTAAACAGGGGCCCACGGACATAAAAATGATTTTCTAACCCATTATGGTGCCCTCGAGCATGTGCTTGTAGTTAAAATTTGAATTTTGCACATTCAATGGCTAGAAAAGCTCAATTAATGTATAAAGGGTGCCAAATGAGCCCTGAATAATTCCACATTTTAGCACTGCACTTGTATTAGTCTATGTTGCATGTAGAAAAAATATCAAGGCAAGAAGAGACATTGAATGCCGTTCCCTCCATAGAGGTGGCATGTTCCGTATCAAAACCACGATGCTTCTTGAGAAGTTCCGGTGTGCAAGAGACTTCTCCCAAAACTTGTGCCAAATTGGACAAAAATATTATCATGTCATATAAGTGCCGTTTCATGACACCGACGTAAGTTTCATGAATTTCAGAAGAGTTTGGGATTTATGGGGATTTAAAAGCCAAGTTCTTTAATATTTGCGGCCTAGTCACGATGTCGAGATGTTTGTAATCCAGTCTCGTTCGTTCCATGGTACCTAAACAAGGAACCCAAGGACATAAATATGTTATTAAACCCATTTTGGTGACATGGAGCATCTGCTTTTGGTTCAAATTTTAATTATGCACATCACATGCCTAGAAACTTAATTAGTGTAGTATACAAAAGGCCAAACGAACCATGAATAATTTAAAGCAGTTCTATACGCCCGCCTGGAACCTGTGCGTGTGTAAGCACGGTGTGCGCACGTGTCGTGCTAGCTCGAGCTTCCTTCTTTCATAAGTTATCCAAATTGTATTAAAATGGTGTGCTATCCAAACACGCTTCTCCTGCCACTCCTCCAATAAGTCTCCCGTCACTCCCCTAATCGGTTTCCCACTGAAGTGTCGGTCACATCATCAACGTTCTGGACGAGGGGAACGAGACGGAGCAGGCCAGAGAGCACGCAAAAGCGGCATCGCGCCATCGAGCTAGAGTGAGACGTCATCATCAGCCCATGCAGGCATCGGCAGGCGGTGCCATTCCACCATCGCACACGGTTTCTAGTACTACCAGAAACATTTGCGATACGTAACTGGTCCCACGAGGTGCCCATCGGGGCACCCCTTATAAATGATAGGAGGCAACCCTTATCAGCAAGTTATAGCTGCCCACCCCCTAACCGATTTGAATGGAACTAGGAAGTTAAGCGTGCTTTGGGTGGAGTAGTCCAAGGATGGGTGACCGGTTGGAAAGTTGCTAGATCTCAAGGTTCATTTAGGCGGTGTGATATGATCACTACATGCGTTTAGTAGTAAATGCCTGTAGTGATATGTCATTCCGGTTAAATAAATCTTGAGGTCCTTGTTTTGAAAAGATATAGAGTTATTTTCTTTTGTTGTTTTGAAAATTTGTGTGTGCGTGTGTGTAAACCCATGCATGTGTGTGTGGATCATGCCTTTGAAAAAAAATCGAGTGATTTTTTTTGCCTTTTCAAAAATGTGTGTGCGTGTGTATGTGTGTGTCAACCCATGATTTTCTTTTGCTGTTTTAAAAATGTGTGTGTGGACCATGCCTTTGAAAAAAAATTGAGTGATTTTTTTGCCTTTTAGAAAATGTGTGTGCGTGTGTATGTGTGTGTGTCAACCCATGATTCTCTTTTGCTGTTTTGAAAATGTGTGTGTGCGTGTGTGGTGTTTGTGTATGTGTGTGTCCGCCCCGTGTGTGGACCATAACCCATTGTTCGGTTTCCGACGACAAACCTATCGCTTGGCCCTTAGAGTCTCTCATGCCTTTTACTGACAACGCTGGAACGCCAAGGATGGGTGACGGTGTGTGTGTGTGTGCGCGCGTGTGCACGTGCGTTCGTGTGTGAACCCCTGCATGCATGTGTGTGTGTGCGTGGACCATGTGCCTCTTCGTTGTGCGGTTTTCAATGACACACCTATTGGTGGGCCCCTAGTGTATAGGGTCTGTCATCCAGCTTTGACTGACCATGCTAGAATGCCAAGCAACGATGGGTGACGTATGTGCACATGTGTGTGTGTGAACCCATGCATGCATGTGTGTGTGGACCATGCCTCCGTTGTGCGATTTTCAACGACACACCTATCGGTGGGCCCCTACGGTGTGTCACCCCTTTGACTGGCCATGGTGGAACGCCAAGGATCGATGACGTGCCTATGTGTGTGTGTCGACTATGCATGCCTCCATTGTGCGGTTTTGGAGGACACACCTATATATCGATGGGCCTCTATATAGGGTATATATATCATCCATTTGACTGGCAACGCTGGAACGCCACCCTAGCTATGTGTCATGTGTTTGGGGGGGTGGGGGTGGGGGGAGGGGAACGTTATATACGTCCAAAACGACCTATGTAGTATATATATAACCAATCTTACGGGGGGTATATATGTCCAGTTATCTAAGCTAGGTGCATGCCACATCATAGTGTTGTGCACTATGTATTTAAACACCGGACCACGCCATTTCCTATATACATTTGGCCATATGTAGGGGGGTGGTGTTCTTCTAGCCCCGGTCAACCGATCTTCGACGATGCGCCAACTCTGGGACCGCGCGATCTATATATCCCTCTTGACCGAGAACAATATGTGATGGTTTGGCCAAATTAAGGTATAAATTCTCTTGGTTGATGATGCGGAGCATCCTACGGACATCACCATGACAAGAGTCCGTTTGGCAAGTGACACGTGCCACAACTACTTCACATACATAAAGGTGAATCATCTCCTTTACACATGTTCACTTGGCCCCTTCGAGGATGGTATACTACTTGACACTCCTCTCGTGTGCATGCATAGGTATTGTCGGAGACTCACGGATGACGAGGAGGAGTGTCGGAGCCTACGTACAACTACACCATCCGCGAGGGAAGCTTGGAAGCAGAGATAGAAGAAGACGGAGTCCCGAAGAAGGAGTGAAGCCCCTAGACACCCCGTGCGCACGGCCTCCCTGGACCCTGTGCGCACGAGCCTACCAGGAACTCTCTAGGTTCCCCGTGCGCACGGGCCCAGAAGACCCCGTGACGACAGTACATGCCCGTACGCATGGGCTAAGTGGACGCCTCCCTGGATACCACGTGCGCACGTGCTCTACTTACCCCGTGCACACGGGGCTGCCTGCGGGCATCTGTTGAGCTTGGCCCATGTATCCCCATCTCGCCCCTCACTTACCCCTTCCTTGCCTAGGACTGTATATACTCCTTCCCTCCTCATTTCTAGGGTTAGCTTATGTTTAGCATTGAGATTTGTACACCATAGCTCCTCCACTACCTCTCCCATGGAGATGATTCCTCCATGTGAGAAGATCCCCTAGTGGATGTCAAGGCCCCTTGTGAGGTAACATCCCTAGTGGATTCAAGGCCCCATCCCCCCATGGGATTTGGGATGAACTCTACCATCTATCCACTTTCCCTTTGTTGTTCTTGTACCTTTGTGGATCTTATGTGTATGTGAGTCTAGTGGATGTGTGATTGGTCATGTTCTTGAGTGTTTCTCTTGTGATTTCTCCTAGTTCTTCCCGTGTTCTTCATGTTCTTCGTGGTATCCACCTCCAATTTGTGAAAGATCGACACACGGGTGTGCCCCGTATCATTTGGTATCATGAGACACGTTTCTCACGAATTTGGAGTCCCCCCCTTCGTTTTCTAGCCTAGTTTTGTTTGATTTCACCCCAATTTGAAAATCCCCACCAAAAATCGCCTCACCAAAAAATTTGTGATTTGTTGTTTCTTGTGAGATTTTGTTGATTTTGATCAATGGAATTGGTGTTTGGCAAGTAGATCTGGCTTCCCCACCACCAGATCCCCCTAATTTTTCTTTTCCTCCTTCAAATCAGACCCCAAAATCGCAAAATTTCCGCCTACCCCGTGCCCACGGAGTCCCCACCCCGTGCGCACGGGCCCCCGCGTAGTCCCTAACTACCCCGTGCCCATAGCCATGTCCCGTGCACACGGGACCCCGTGCGCACAACCCTCCCAGACCATCCACGACAGCTACACCGTTTTGGTCATAACTTTCACCCCCGAACTCCGATTTGAGTGTTCTTCGGCTCGTTTTGAAGCTATTGACGTGCCCTAGCTGCTCATATTGGTTTACCACCATTTGAATCCATCAATTTTTTTTTCATTTTGGCATCTTTTCCTAGACCTCCACCATAAACTTTCGCCATCCCAACCCAATTGGTTTTTGATTTTGAGTTGTGGTTTCCGTTTCCTAGGGTATTTTGGCTAATTAGGAACGGTTCTTCATTGACAACGCCGCTACTCATCATCGCCTCGGCCTCGACATAGACATTGGCCACTTTGCCTTTTGGCACCCCAACCATAAGCTAGGTCGGTAATCTCGACGACATCTTTGTCCATTTCACTGCCATTGCATTGATCGCTTCGAGCCTATTGTGTACCTTTCCCATTAAGACTAGCGAGTTGAGAATTGCCGAGCCACGTTACTTGTGCACCATAGTGTTACTCTTATGCCGCATAGCTAGTTATAGCGTGCAAACATCTTGCTATCTACATTTTGAGATAAGTCTCTCCTGTGCATATCCATCATACTTGTCTCATATCTTGGATCGAGCATCAAGCATAGCTTATAAAAAAAGCAAAAGAAGAAAAAGCTTTTATGCAAAATAGGAGATACAAAGAGCTTTTAAGCAATAGCAATAGCACTGGGCCATTTTGCATAGTAGATACTCTTGGATCATACATACATAGCATACATGGGATTGAAGACGGCACGTTTACTCTCATAGGTTGGTGCACAAGCGCGTATCTAGCCCATTTGAGCAATTGAGCTATTCTCTCTCTAGTATCAGTGCAACACGAGCCTTTTTCCATGGTCTCACATTTTATGCTCATTCCTTGGTTGCGCGGATCCCACCTATCTATCCGTGTGTGTGTTCCTAGTGCCACATAGCTATTGATCTATTTGCTTTGCATTGCAAATTTGTGAATCTTCCTCAACATTTTTGATATCTTAGATTAACATTTGCTTTAATTTTGTGCCACTTGTCCTAACCGAGCCACTCGATAAACTTTACTTTGTAGGTGTCTGTGAACAAGTCCAGTACCAATTCCCCTATTATTTCATTCCACATTGAGTGAAACGGGATACATCCTCAACTTTGGGAACGGTATATTGGTATTGTTTATCTCATTTCCTACTCACCCTCAAGAGAAGCTCCTCAAGCTCAAGACCGCGACTTCCACAAGCTACTACGACCTCGATATTCCATTCTATGGGACTCATGACCACGAAGAGTACCTCGAGTGGGAGCGCAAGATGGACACCTACCTCAAGCTACTTCAAGTCCCTTCCGAAGATCAAGTGAAGTGCGCCACAAAAAACTTCCATGACTACGCATCAACATAGTGGCTTCACACACCTTCAAAGAGCTTAGACATGAGTTGGTCCAAGACGAAGAAAGCTATGAGGCGAGCATTTGTGCCTTCCAAGTACACGGAACATCTTAAACGCCAATTGGAGAACACCATACAAGGATCTAAGTCCCTCGATGAGTACTTCATGGAGATGGCGAAAGCCTTGCGACGAGCCAGAGTGGACGACCACATTTCGATGAAGTTCCACTTCACGACGGGATTGAACAACGACATCGCCAAGACTATCTTCAACAACAAATACAAGTCTCTCGATGACCTCTACATTGGTGCTCTAAATGCGGTTCAAGAACTCAAGAAGGCCAAGGCTTATCTAGCCCAAGCACACTTTGCGACCACCAAGCTCCACAACTACGAGCATGAGGATGGTACCACCAAGATGTCCAAGTCCGATGAGCTCCAAGACGACGCTCCCAAGTTCGACTTCAATGCCATCCCTCTTTGTGGCATTGACGATGTCGAGTCTACCATGACTCTTTTTGAAGATGGTGCGGTGACGACTACAACTACGGAGCCACTCCAGGAACATGCTTTGGAGGCGAGCGACAAGGTGGCAAGCATGGATGATGTTTCCAGCTTTGGAGGCGAGAGTGATGATGTGCCATCTTCAGCCTTCATCCACGGCGACGGTGACGAGATGGTTGAGCATGGGATTTTCCCTTCGACCACGGCGACATTGGAGTCGAGTTGAGAGAATTTTGCCATCACATTGAGAGTGAGAGTGACTTCACCACTAGCCCCAGATATGATGAGTTGCCCCAATTCCCATGTGAGGAGAGCCACAACCCCCACCACACTACAGGAATCAGCTTCTTTGCCGTTAGCCATAGCAGACGACAAAGGACCTGCTCACGGACGGCAAACACCTTTGCCGTCTGCTGACTGACGGCCCCACTTTCGGCACTAAAAGTCACGGTAAAGAGCTCCTTTGTCATCTACAAAGACAAGGCGGACGGCAAAGATGTTTGCCGTCAGTCTTCCCAGCCAAGCTGATGGCAAAGTTCATAGACGGCGAAGAACGGCGGTTAGCCCCGTTAGGTGGCTAACGACAGACTTTGTCGTCTGCCTGCTGACGGCAAACTAAGGCCTGCCTTTGTCGTCTGCCCTATGACGTCAGCGGTCATGTGGCTACACATCACTCCTGCCCAGCCTTTGATGTCTCCCAGGTACATCTTTGCCGTCTGCTGGCTGACGGCAAAATGGCCAAATGGGTCAGACCTGGTGCTCCCAGGTTGCACAGGTTGCTGCCACGTGTCCCCTTTGCCGTTTGCCTACAGGCTTTGCCGTCCGCAGGCAAACGGCAAAGTGCCTATATTACCCCTTTTTTGTTTGTTTTCTGTTATTTCCCTGCATTTTCACAGCACATATATGATATATAGATGATATATAGAGTTGAAGGAGTGAGCTAGGCCAGATCAAAAGAACCAATAAATATTCAAAGAACCAATACATATTAAAAGAACAATACATACAAAGTTCAACACTGTACATCCATATATACATGCATATAGTTCCACATTGTTCATCAACACAAATCAAAACAAAAACTAAAGCACTCCATCAATGCCAGCTTCCATGAAGTGAATCAAATCTGCAAACTGGGAATAAGAAAGTTAGAGGAGTAGTAGAAGAAGAAGTAGTACAAAAGGAAGAAGAAGAAGAAGAAGAAGAAGAAGAAGAAGAAAAAGAAGAAGACTAGAAGAAGAAGAACAAGAAGAAGAATACTAAAACAGTAAGAAGAAGAAGAAAGAGAAGGAAAATAATAAGAAGAAACAAAGAAGAAGCTCATCTTTCTTCTCTTCTTCTAACTTTTTATCCTTTTCCTTCTCATTCTTCTTCTTTTATTCTTTCTTTTTCTTCTCTTTCTTCTTCTATTCTTTCTTTTTCTCCTCTTCCTCGTTTTTCTTCTATTTATTCCTTGTTTGTGTCATTTTATATCTAACTTAGGTAATTATGCCATTTTAGAGCTACCTAAGCTTACTATGTCATTTTGGAGGAAAATAAGCTAAGTATATGACATTTATGAGCTAACCAAGATTATTATGACATTCTTGACCTAACTAAGCTAATTATGTCATAAATGAACTAAATAAGCTAATTATGTCATTTTGGAGAAAGAAACAAGAAGAAGAAAGAAAGAAGAAGGAAAGAAAGAAAGAAGAAGAAGAAAGAAGAAGAACAAGAATAAGGAGTAGAAGATGGTGAAAAGAAAGAAGAGAAAAAGGAAGAATAAGAATATATTTTCTTCTTCTTCTCTCTTCTATCTTTTTATCCTTTTCCTTCCCATTATTCTTCTTTTATTCTTTCTTTTTCTTCTCTTTCTTCTTCTATTCTTTCTTTTTCTCCCCTTCCTTGTTTTTCTTCTTCTTATTCCTTGTTTGTGTCATTTTAGAGCTAACTTAGGTAATTATGCCATTTTAGAGCTAACTAAGCATATTATGTCATTTTGGAGGAAAACAAGCTAAGTATATGACATTTATGAGCTAACCAAGGTTATTATGCCATTTTTGACCTAAAAAGCTAATTATGTCATAAATGAACTAAATAGGCTAATTATGTAATTTTGGAGGATAATAGCTAAGTATGTCTTTTTTGGGGAAAATAAGCTAAGTATGTGGCATAATAGGGCTAACTAGAATGTACGAAGCTAAGTATGCATTTGTTAAGCAAAACACTAGAGTAAACTTACCGTCATCGTCATCACGAATGTGAAGCACCGATGTTCCTCGGGCCGCTTTCACCTGGAGAAGGGGTGTGCGATGCGGCTCGGGAGTTATTCTGCACCAAAGATCATTTGCAATGTCTCGTTAGCATGATGACACTCAAATGTTAAGACTAGTAACTAATGACCATTTAAATGAAACTCACTGTTCCCGCCGCAGTAATGACTGGCATCAGCGGAGAGGTCTGACCATTCTTCTCACGCACAAACTGCACATTTTTTCTGACAAGTCAGTCATATTAGTTATTAATGAAACAAACATTACTTGCATGATTTGGCTAATATGAAGAAGAAACTTACCATGAGGAGCTCGTACATGGCCCGGTGAGCCGCCTCATTCCGTGCCCTCTCCTCCTCCAACAATCGAGCCATCTTCTCCTCCGTGGCCAGTTCCTTCTCCGCCACCACCCGGTCCCTCTCCTACAGAAGCGCTTGGGTTGTCGCTCTCTCTCTCTCTCTGAAGAGCAGCCTGCAACACCACTCCTAGTTAGCATTGTAATCATCGATGACCACACACACAATGTAATGGAGGAAAGATATCTGAGTCCATATAACTAACCTCGATGGCGAGATTGACTGGCCGTGGATGAGTCCTTATGTTAGGACAAGAGCTCGTTTGGCGTGCCTTGATCTCCTAGATAGTGAAAGGACAACGTATCAGCCCATATCCAATGGCTATCGAGCCATGGGGCCTCCTGCCACTAGCTATCATCACTAGCTCTGGATAAAAAGGTTGCTGGGTCTGGTTAAATTCCTCCCCTTTCCTCGCCTTCCCCTCCTCATTGTACCTCACGAGCTTGTGGTGGGAGGAGATGTTGGTGAAACTTTCTAGATGATCGAGGTTAGACTCAGAGATTGCCTTGGCCTTCTTGTACGATGCAGTATGGGCCATGGCATAGAGGCCGTACACCTCTGGCACCTCCGTGTTATTGTGTTGCGCCTAAAAAAGAGGAACAAAGTATTAGTAAAGGGCTCAAGCTAGCATGAAGAATGAATTGCATGAATCATGAAGCAAACCACATACCCAGTTCCGCCCGAACTGAAATAAGTTGGCGCTGCCTTGATGGTGTGGCACACCAACCATTTGGGCACCTCGGTCCTTCGCATTGTCGTGGACGGCTCCCCATTGTCCTGTGCACCACTCATCCACCAATGCCTCCCAACAATCCATCTTATCCGCACACCATCTCGGGGGCACCTAAGTTAGTAAAGAGAAATTTGAGCGCTACGCCTATGAATCAAATCAAGGAAACTAAGTACATGGCCTTAATAATAGGTACTTACCTTCATGTACTGCTGCTTCTTCAGAAACTTTTCGTGGCACAATGACTTGTTCTTCTTAATACCACGCGTGGTGTAGTAGTCTCGAACAGCCTGTGGCCGAGCCTCGTGGCGTAAGTTCTGTAATAGGCGCTTGCACTCGGTATCGATAACCTTTGTCGTCTCCTCCTCGTATCCCTCCTCAAACCTGTAGAAGGTTTGCAATCAAACGAGACAACACTGATTAGAACAATAACTAGCTTTTTTTAATTTTGGATTGTGTAATGGAGAAATTACCCAAAAGCTTTTGATCACCATCTCGGCCTGTAACACCCAAGATGTGGTCCTATCCTTATTTTGGCTCGAGGGCCTCAACAGGGATAGAAGCGCATCTCGTCGTTTCGCAAGAATGGATATCATTACAAGTACATGTAAGAAGAGATGAGTATATGGAATTGTTTTACACTCGCCACAAACTAAATCAAGATCATGTCAGTACAACATCATATACAATCATCATACAGAAGAGGAGGGTCCGACTATGGAAGAAATCAAATGATAAAATGACATCCATCCTTGCTATCCTAGGCTGCCGCCCTGGAACCCATCCTAAGATCGATGAAGAAGAAGAAGAAGAACTTCAAATCAAACTAGCATCGCGCTCACATCAAAGCATCGCATTACCTGTACCTGCAACTATTGTTGTAGTAATCTGTGAGCCACGGGGACTCAGCAATCTCATTTCCAAGGGTATCAAGACTATTAAAGCTTAATGGGTGAGGTATGGTTAAGTGGTGAGGCTGCAGCAAGTACTAAGCATGTATTTGAGTGGCTAACTTACGAGTACAAGAATAAAGGGGGATGATCGTCGTATAAACGGACGTGATCTAGTAATGATCACTAAGTGATCCTGAACACCTACTTACGAGTCAAACATAACCCCACCGTGTTCTTTCTCGGTTCAGAAATCACGAGAAGAGACAGTCATGGTTACGCACACAGTTGGTGTATTTTATTTGAGTTTACTTTAAGTTTGCTATGACCGGGTGTTAAACAAAGTTTCCAAGTTGCCACGTAACCGTGGGCATGACTTCTCAAAAAGATTTAACCCTGCAGGGGTGCTCCAACTCATCCATCACAAACTAACCACACGCCGCGGGAATAACCTCGACCATGAAACCTGTGATCTCCTTGGCAATTCCATTGGAAAACCTCAACCTCGAGATAGCCCAAAGTATCCGCGGAATTTCTCGCACAAGACGTTCGAGAAAGGTAAAACAAATCCAGCAAGGCCTCCCGGTGAGCCAGATCCTCATCTAGAGCCACGTGCTCTCTATCTACGGGTATCATCCGTCTATGCGAAGTGGATGGTAGCCTGAAAATGCATCGAGTTTCCCTGAGGTGGCAACGCCGACTGCTAGGTAGGTGGAGCAACACTCATGAGCAGCACTGGCCCGGTTTGTTGATTAAAGATCCGGGGGTGCCGGCACGTCCCTATGCATTTTATTAGTTATTATGCAAATGGTAAAACCAATGTTGGGCCTTGCCAGACGAGTTTTATCCCAAAACGAAAGTCAAGGGGGTCCCCATAACAACCCCGAGCATGTTAGGAGCGCTCAATATGGAACATAACACCGGTACACAAGTAACTAGGATGGCAAAAATGGAACAAAACACTGAGCATAAGGCCAAGCCTTTCACCTTTTACCAAGTATATATGTGCATTAAATTAAATAGGCATAATATTGTGATATATCAAAAGGATATCCATGTTGGCACACGGAAACAATTTGCACCTGCAACTAGCAACGCTATAAGAAGGGCTGAGCAAGCGGTAACGTAGCCAAACAATGTTTTGCTGGGATGTGGAGGGGTTAGAGGCTCTTAATGGCATTTTGGGAGGCTTGACAAACAAGTGGTAGGTAGCGAGACAGCGATATAAACGAGACATCTAGCATGGCAATGATAGTAATGGTATCCAGGGAAATGGTCATCTTTCCCGAGATCCCGTGCGGAAGAAGATCGAGTCCATGAAGAAGACGAACCAACGTAGTCGAACGAATCCTCACACTCCGAACGCTTTTGGAACTCTATCAAGAAGAAGCAAACCGGAAACAACAATGAACACATGGTAAACACCACAACATATGCATGGCATGATGCGCAAACAAATATGATGCATGTCCGGTTTAAATATGCAAGACATGGCAAGCATAACAAACAAATACTACACATTAAGTGAAGCTCAATATGCAACGAGTTGCATATTGACGATACTCCATGCTTGAATTATTTAGTTCACTCCCGTTTATTTACACGGCAAGTTTAAATGTTGTTAATATGACAAGAGGTGAAGCATAAGTAAACTAGACATCTAGTCAAGTTTAAATGAGGTCGGAAACGACTTATAGTATTTCCGAAACGACCCCATGTGCAAATTATAAGTTTGGTCCAGATCTGAATTAACCATGTTTTATGTTTATTAAACAGCAAAATAAAGAGGACCATGTGATTCTACGCGTCATTCTAGTCGATGTACATATATAGATCATATAAAACGGAGCTACAGCCTAAAAGATATGACCAACACAAGATGAATGTGTCATGAATGCAAAATGCATGCAAAAATCAACCATAAACATGTCAAATCAAGGATGCAACAAGATATTATGAAGCTACATGAGATTCTAAGCAAGTTCCATGTGGAACATGTTCAAAACGGAGTAACGGTTCAACCACAACAAGCAACACAAGTTATAGACACAATCTGCACAAAACAGCAACATGGCATTTTGCACACATGAAAACAACTAGCTACAAGATTCTAAAATGCACAAGCTAAGAATGGGGCAGTAGCATATACCATCCACTTCATTTAATATTCACATCTCATACTCAAAAGAGTCATGGATCACATGATAGGAAGCTCACAACATGGCAATAAAATATAGCAGATTAGGACTTGGTGAAAATAACAGTTTTTAACGGAGCAGTTTTATCACGAAGGCATATTGGCAGCAGTAAAACTATATGCTACAGGTCATATATTGGCATGAAACTTAACCGCGTGTTAGAGGACATGATGCACTACAATTCATCCCATTAAGGCAAAACCAAATTATGCACAGATTCATGGCAAACATCAACACAACATGGCATTCTGAAATAACCAGATTCTCAGACTTAGTGAAAATTAGAGTAGACAAGAGCAGCAGTTTTTAACAGATTGACATGTTGGACATCAGAATTAATTATGATTGTAAACCTATTCTTTCAAACTATTGCCACAATATGATAGAGCATAACATGCTTAACAATACATCCCATTGCGGCAACACCAAAAGAGCTATAGATCAATAGCAAACCACATGGCAAGACAGCAACATAATAACTCAGTTTTCAGACTTAGAAATATTTAGACCCCTCAAACAGCGATATTATTATGGCATGTTGGCAACAAGAAAAATAACACCTAAACATGGATTATCATGGCAAACAAAAAGACCAGGGGCTAGTGCACATGTCAAAGGGCATATCTCATGTTGAACAATATTTCATATGATGCAAGGATTATATCACGCGAAAATAACAAAAGGGCATCACCGCAAAAATAACATGCACACAAGCTTCCTCAAATGACAAAACTAATTGCACAGATGGATTCAATGGATTTTTCTACCCCGAAATCATAGATAACATGCATATGGTACGGTAGAAAAAAATGCCACAATTAAGTATGCAAAATGGTAGGTATATTCTATTTAACAGAGCGTCGGATAGCTAAACGGTGTGCGGGCGGCAAATAGATCCACGGGGCAAGGTGGGCTAGGGGCTCACCAGAGCAGGCTCGGCCCAGGTCGGTGGGAGGATGCTGGGCCTGGCGCGGCCCACCTGGCCCACGCGCGGGATGCGAGACGCTCGTCCTCGTCCCCGACCTCCTGCCCGAACGCAGGGCTGCGAGGGCCTTGGGACGAGCGTGGTGGCGCGGCTATGGGACTCCGGCGAGGAAAGGATGGGGTGGAGGCGTAGATCCGGGCGCGGCTCACTGGATCTTCCCGTTTTCGACGACGAGGGGGGCTGGGATGGCGCCGGAAGGGAGATCCGGGGCGGGCACGACGGGGCTCCCGATGGCGGCTTCCATGGCGGGTTGGCGGCGGCAGGGACGACCTGGGTCGGGGTCGCCGGTGAGGTCTCGGCCGGCAGCTCCGGCGAGGGACGACGCGGTCGGCGGCGGGGCTGACGCGGGGCTGCGGGCAGCAAGCGGAGTCGGGGCGAGCTCGGGGAGCCAGGCGGCGGCTGCGGGCGCCCCGGGCGCTAGGCAGCGGCACGCTGCGCGCTCGGGCCCGGTTCGGGCGGGCCACGGTGAGGTGGGAGGTGGAGGAGGCGACGTGGCAGGCTGTGGTAGGCTGCAAGCGGCGGCACGGCGGCTCAGGCGATGACAAGTGGCGCGGTGGAGGTGGCCGACGCAGAAAACGATTCGGAGTGCGGCTGGCTGCGTGGGAGGAAGCTAGGGTTGGCACGGATTTCGAGGCAGGGGAGGGAGGAGTCTATTCTTGGAAGGGGGGCATCCTCTATAGCAAGTAGTCGACAACCCGTGCATCCGCACGGGCTAGTTTTTTTTTCAAATTCCAAAAGTAGTTAAACATTGAATTACATTACGTGTTATTATAGATAGTAGGAGTTTGAAATGTATAAGAACTGTGAATGCAAATTTTAATATCTCACAACTAATTCCTATATGTCGTGAATTCAAATCTTATTTTACTAAATATGAGATAATAAAACTGGAAATTGGAAAATAAAATATGAATTTTGAAGGAAATTTTAGAAGGAACCACTTGCTCAAATAATGGTAAAAAAAGAGTAACGCGTATTTGAGGTCATGAATATTTGAACGGTTGTACATATATTGCAGGGGAGAAATCACGGTATCATGCATGGTTAATATACATAAAGGACATCAAAGAATGGTAACTTTATGTGTCTTCAACTTGAAGGTGAAGGTTGTAGATGAGTGCAATCATTGGCTATGAATCAACATCATAAGAAAAATATTAATTTGATTATAATAAAAATAGTTCGACATAATATACCTACTTACACAGTAAAATTAAAAATAAGTAAGGTGTAACTTACCCGAGATATTTATATTCATGGAGAAAGGTGATAAAAGAGTAGTGTTGTATACATCAATAGCAAGATTTAATATGCATGTCACAAAAACTTCAGTGGCACTCCCTAGAGAAGCTTTAGACGGCTAGTATATCTCATGTTACCAATTACTTTTCACGGGATCTATTCACATGGATAACAAAACCATGTTGTGTGTAACAAAACCTGAATGACACAGAGACCAATACTAAGATGTTACAAAAAAAGTTAGAATGATACAACCATGATATCACAAATTAGTTTGCATAGTAGGTACATCTCGGACAATGCAAAATCTACGGTAAAGCTCGCTGAGCACAACCAAACTGATGCTTCGGTAGTTCATCCAATTTCGGACAATTTGTTTTCCAATTACCTGCCAAAAGTTTGTTGATTGCAAAGTTTCTAACAAAATTGCTCATGCACGCATGCGGGGCGGAATATCTAACAAAGTTTAGTTACAAAGGAAATATCTTAGCCTTGTATCATGATAACTTATAATTTTATTTTTGAAAGAAGAATGCAACCAAATGTTGTGATGTTTGCCAATATGACCCTATTTCTAACATATAGGTTTTGTGTAAGCATAAGTAATAAATTTATTATTATCTATCTTTGAATAACATGTTAATTAGGTTATGTACTTTTGCTACTCAAACCACGTAGTATTCTAGTGTACGTAGTTACCTAAGAATGAGAAAAAGTCATATGCATCTACTATACCGTGGTGGGCCGTAACATCATACTGAGATTTTGACTACCAATATTTCACTGGCAATGACTTGACTGGAAAATGTTTTAGAGATTTTATTTATTTATTTTACGTCCACATCCATATTGGCTGCTTGAGCATATTTTGTTCAAAGATATGATTTTAAAAAATAAGATTTGTTAGGAGAAAAAATATCGTTTCTCGGAATGAAGTCTACGACATCCATAACCATAGCTACTTTATATCTAACATTAGTGAAAAAATGTACGCCATATGGGTCCTAGGAACATCCATGTATGGCAATAAGAATCTTTGGCAAAAACAACACGTGAGTCACAAATTGTGAACTTAACTAAGTTGAATCTAGTATATTATTTCACTTGTAACATATAGATGAATACTTAATCCACATAAATGGCTTGCATATTCTCTCCAATGTTTAGGGGTTTCTTGATGTTTTTTTCCCTATTTTCCATGGTGAAACTTGTAGCTCCTTCGAGTAAATAATAATGAGACCTTAAGACGAACATCCTTTGTTAGTAATATATTATTATGTGGATAGACACCCATTGGAGGCAGCAAATCAATTCATATGCATGAATGACGATGGTTCATATATGTGTAGGAAGACCATGCATGTAAAGAACGTGGGAGAAATTGATGAGTGGATGAGGAAACAACCTGTCCATGACGGAGCTGATCAGTGTCAACAGCGTTGCACATGAAGATTGCTTCTTATCACTTGCTATGTCTATTTCCATCATTCCACCATGATCAGTCCATGACAGGCCACTCCATTGGTCCGTTTTTCGCAAAATCAGCCGTACATTACAGTCTGACGACTCTCTTTTGTTCCTCTGAATTATATTATTTTTAACTGGAAGCAAACAACTAACCAACAGAAATCTCCCACGGCCATCGTCCCCGGCACAACAGAAATCACCCACGGTTGTCTCCCGTGCACATCAGAAATCATCGTCTCCATTGCCTCAAAACTCATACTTGAGCTTTCCGACGTTGCCGATGCCAGCTTGTTCTATATCTACGTGTTGTTTGGTGCCAAGCATACAGCCCTATGAGATTGCCCATGTACAAATCGGTGTTTGATTTAACAACAAAATTAAGGAACAGTGAAGAAAGCCTTTAGATTACCTGGCCAGAGGGTGTGACGTTGCACTCGATCTTGATGAGCTGCACGGTACCACGGTGTAGACCCTGCTGCTAGCTGGTGTTGAAGAAGCCGCTGACGCTGGTACAGGCGCCCCCTGAGCTGCGTGAAGGCAATGTCCCAGCACATCTCAAAGTCGCCGGTCCTAAAGTTGCAGGTCATGAGCCGTTGAGCTGCGTGAAGGCAATGTCCTAGCACATCTCAAAGTCGCCGGTCCTGGAGTTGCAGGTCATGAGTCGTTGAGCTGGATCCAGTGCCACGGCGGATCAATAGTTTCTTTTAAACAAAAGTATCGGTGGATTAATAGTTGCATCGTGTGGACTCTTGCGTTGTGTGGACTCTTTTACAACCAACACAGCCAATTGTGTGCCTTGAAGCCATTTTTTTTAACAATTGAGCAAAATTTCAACCGAAAATTACAAGCTCATCTACACCGTAATAATTTGGTCCCACCAGATTAACGGCTCATAATTACTGATTAACGTGGTAATTTCTTGGGAGTCTCTAATTAGTATAAAAAATATAGATATAGATGGGGGTTAGGGTTAGGGGGTGTTCACCCGTTTTCGAGCCGTTCGATCTCGATCGGACGGCTCGGAAGCGGAGGGGGTTGCTAGGTGGGTTGTTGGGCTGTGTAGAGGGGTGTTGGGCTAAGATGAGAGGGAAGTTGTGGCCTGGCACCGCGTTTTTGAAATACCGAAAACACGTGATATTTGACCGAGGACGGTGCCGCTACGTTTGACCGTTCGGGTAGCAAACGACCTCCGATTGCGACGGAATTTGGCAGGCGGGCTACCTACAATAAAACAAGACCGCACGCCAACTTTCGTCCCATTCCGAGAATACTTTTCACACACTTTGAAAATGTTTTTTTAACCGATGCCGCGGGCGCGTGCGTGTGTGGTTGGTCTCGAGACGTTCAACGGCACGAATGGAGAGAACCGGCAACTACGAACGGATGCAAGTTTTCAAAAACGAGTGACGATGCTATGCAGATGATGCGAATGATGCGATGATGAATGCGACAAACAAAAAAATCACACGACGACAATGGAATAAAAGGGGAATCTTCTGAAGCGTCGGTCTCGGGATGTTACACGACCCTCGTGTGGCACAAGACACCGTCGATCATCTCCTCCGGCGGGGCCTGGGCAGCCTTGTAGTGCTCCCAGCTCAATCCTAGTTGTGGAAGCTGACCCTCACCGGGCAACGTGACAAACCCCGGGAAATTTCCCCCAGCCTTGTAGTGCTCCCAGCTCAATCCTGCAACCAATGAAACTGAAGAGCTGCCTTGCATGTGGGGCACGAGAACCTTCCATGCGTACCCCAGCCAGCGAATAGCACATATGCCGGCAAGTCATGCATCGAGTACATGTACCAGACATGCATTTTGAAGTTTTCTTTTCTAGCGGTGTCGTATGTCTTGAACCCATTATCCCAAGCTTCTTGCAATTCATCCTTAAGCGGCTGCATGTACACATTCATATTCTTTCCTGGATAGTTGGGCCCTGGAATTATCAATGTCAGGAAAATGTTCTTTCTTTGCATAATCTGTCCGGGGGGGGGGGGGGGAGATTGAGTGGAATGACAAATAGAGGACAACAACTGTAATGGGTTGCCGTCATACCAAACATATTGAACCCATTCGTGGCGACGCAGACTCGAGGATGCCGTGGATCTGCCGCTTTATCCTCGTGTAATGCATCGTAGTACTTCCACGCAAAAGCATACGATGTGTGTACCAACATCTGATTCTCATCTGCATCTAGTTCGGTTCTTTTGCCCAATTTGTGCCATGTCAGTTGTGTGGCCATCTCTTTGACCATGAAAAGACGTTGAAGTCTTCGTATTATTGGCATGTACCGAAGGACATTACCTGGGATGTTGGTCTGCCTCTTCTCACCCATACCATTGTCCACCACAACATACCTGGAAGACATGCAAATGGGACAATAGTTCAAGTCCGCATACTCAAGCCTAAATAAGGCACATCCATTCTCACAGGCATCTATCTTCTCATAGGGCATCTTAAGTACAAGGAGGATTTTGTCCGACCGGTATAGGTTTACAGGCATGACATGGCCTTTGGGTAGAAAGTGTCCAAATAGTGTTATCACCGCGTCATAGCATTCTCTGCCCAAGTTGAATTAAGCCTTCAGAGCCATTACTTGCGCGATGGCATCCAACTGATAAAGCTCAGTGTGCTCGTGGAGAGGACGTTTTAAAGACTCCTACATTTCATAGAAAGCCTTTGTAGATTCCTCCATCTCATCGTTCGAATCCCAAGCATCATCAAAGTCTTGCACCATGTCTTCGATCCCGGGACCATGCTCGTCCGTGCGACGACGAACCACCTAATCTCTTGTACGTTGGGCAGACTCACCATGAAATGTCCACACCATATAATCAGGCATAAAACCCCACTTCTGCAGGTGTTGACCCATTTCACCCTCTATCCTCTGTTTAAAGTTGTCGCACCTAATGTAGGGGCACCAGGTTTTTCTCTGGCCATTTGCAAATGAGGCTTTCACAAACCCCTTGGTTTTTGCTAACCATTCATTAGTCATGTCTTTCTGACTAGTGTGACCGATGTACATCCACGCACGATCACTCATCTTGCCTAGCTACTAAACACACAAGAAATATATATATATATATATATATAATTCAGCATATATATATTCATCAGTTAATCAAGTTTGTCAATTTTATTACGTCCATGCAACCTACACGCTAATAGGTAAAGATAGGTCCTAATCCCACCCGAGTATGTGTAGATTGGGTTCGTTTTCCCATGCTCTGCTCCAGATCCGACGCGGAATTTCGGCAGCACCTCCCCGTTGTTCTCCTGATACACGTCTCGGCATTAAACAGAGAGGATGTTTACCCGGAGAACAACAGGGAGGCACTGACGAAATTCTGCATCGGATCCGAAGCAGAGCATGGGAAAACGAACCCAATCTACACATACCCAGGCTGTCCATGGATAACGTGGACAATTCGAAAGGATGGTGGTTATAAATATGCAAAGACATGCGTATTTATAGATGCCGCCCTTTCGAACGGGAGACGCCTAGGTTACGAGACTTGACATGAAAGTAAAATCTAGTGGCATCGTCACGATGACTGGAACAGAGCAAATACGGGAGGGGGAGGAGATGACAGTCGAGCTCACCCCTAGACCGTAGAGGCGATAGTCAAACGATGATGGCAACGGCAACGAGATCAACGATGCTCCTGGAGGTAAAGAGAAGATCCCTGCACATGAAAAGCACCAGCACGACCGACATAAGCTCCTGGAGGTGACATTCCCCTCTATGCCGCACTTCTTCTCTAGCCAACAAAGGAGTTCTTTCAGGCTATATATGTTGTCTCCAGTCGGCTAACATAAGCTCCTGGAGGTGACATTCCCCTCTATGCCACACTTTTAGAAATGCAGGATTTTCTCTTTTTTCCTGTAGCTCTCACCACATTGTATTTTGTTGTCAGAATTTATACACATGTTGAATACATCCATATGAATATGTAGAATTTTTTTCAGAATTTTTTGAAACTCTAAAATGTCATTATCTAATTTTTCAAAATATCCACCTCCATGGAGGTTGCCCGCTATAAGACCGCACTCGTCTCCAGTCCGCTAATAATTACAAGATCCAGGAAGGTTTGGTCTACAGCTACATGCTACATGCTACATGCTACAACTACATGTTATCCACCTCCATGGAGGTTGCCCGTAATAAATCTTTGTCAAACGGTTCCCCTCCTCCCACCACGCGCCTCCACTAATTTTTTCCATCTATCCAGTTTTTATTCACCATGTTATATTTGACCGCACCTTTTTCTTATGCTGATGAATCACCTTAATTCACTTATCTTAACCAATTTCACCTTAATTTACTTATCAGACTTCTCATCAAATTATATAAGGTAAATCATGAGAATTTATTCACAGAATATTACATCCCGTAGAAACGCACGGGCACTGTCCTAGTACAAATTTAAAGGAGGAGGGCTCACCTTGGATCGAGGAGGACGCCGCGGTGGTGAAGGAGGGCTGGCACGGGGCGGGTCGAGGATGGCATGGGGAGGACGCCGTGGTGGTGGGGGAGGGCCGCGGAGAGGGGGACGCCGCGGCTTGGCTCCGGTGGTGGGGCGTCGCGGTGGTGGAGGAGTGCCGCAGGGAGGGGGGCGCCGCGGCCTGGCTCCGACGGTGGGGCGTCACGGTGGTGGAGGAGGGCTGTGGGGAGGGGGGCTCACCGCGGGAAGGGGGCGCCGCGGCATGGCTCCGGTGGTGGGGCACCGTGGTGGTGGAGGAGGGCCGCGGGGAGGGGTGGCTCGCCGCGGCCTGGATCCGGCCCGGGCTCCTGCTGGGAGGTGGTCGGGGGAGGGGTGGCTAGCCGACGATAGGAGAAACATTGCGGGAGGGAGGAGAATGGCGCCGGTTGCGGGGGTGGGGGAAGGGAGGGAGGAGGTGCGGCGGTGGGGGAAGGAGGTGGGGACGGGAGGGAGGTGTGCGGTGGTGGGTGGGTACGAGAAGATGTGGCCGGATGTGAGGTGGGGGGAGAGTTAGAGAGGGAGTGAGGGGGGAGAGAGAGTGGGGGGGGTGGGGGGCAAGGCCATTAGATAGGCATCTTCTTTTCCGTCTACCTTTAGGTTCTTTGTCGTCTGCTAGCGAATGACATCCAGTTCGTCCATTTGATCTACCCATCAGGGCCGTCCAGTGGGGGCCAACTGGTCTCTTTGCCGTCTGCCTTTAGGCTCTTTTCCATCTGCCAACAGACGGCAACGAATGTACTGATGGCAAATAATATCTTTGCCATGAGTCCCTTCTTTGGTGTCTGTTTTGTGGAAGCTGCCGGCAAAGCACTTCTTTGTCGTCCACTGGCAGACGGCAAAGAATGGACTGATGGCAAATTCTCTGATTCTAGTAGTGCCACTTGAGTGAGATGAGTGACTCCACCATATGTTACATTGAGTGCACCTATTTTGAGGGAGTGAGTGAGCCTCCACCACATAGAGCGAGTGAGGTACTTGATAGGGCATGTGAGGCCATTTTGATTTCTAAGAACTTAACCTCTACCTCTATTGTGTCTTCTCATTTGGTGCTAGGTCCCATATACGATGATGCGCCGATCCTTGACGACTTCGTCCTCCCTTTGGACAAGATGATGGCCATGGTGGGATATGATGCACCCCCCACATGGTTCCATCATGATGAAGATGACCACAAGTTGGTCTAAGCCACCTCACCTACACCAAATGTGAGGAATGACAAAGGTAACATAGGTGAAGGTGATGCTCTTGTCCCACTAGTGGACATTGATCTTCTTCATGCTTAGATATGCCACTAATTTTTGATGAATATGATGATGAGCATGTTGACTTACCTAGTTGTGATTCTATACTCCATAGGATATCATGTGAAAATTCTATTGGTCACATCATGTTCGACAATCCTCTACACTTGTCATATGCTATGAGTGAGATTACCCATATTGCATCATTGCAATCTCACCATAGTGACTATGCATATCCCATAAAAATAAATCCAATTTGTGAATATGGCATAGATGACAAACCCATGGTTATTGGCATGTGTTTTTCTTGTGATGATATTGCCATGCTTCCTTTGCATCATTTGCGCAATTGCTCACATATGACATGTCATGACCACCTAGCTTCGGATATCCATTGTTTTGGATGTTGTCCATATTCTCCATATTATGCTTCCGCTATTGAACATGAGGAGACCTCCATAGTTTCCTCATATCTATTAGGAGATTTTGACCCATGCTACACTTTGCATGATCTCCATAAATGTGTGCCCAATATACCCCTGATGAATAAAAATGCTATTGATGTGCCATATATTTGCATTCTCAATTTGTGTCCCCATCGTGTTATACACAATAACTATTCTTTCATCATGGATGACATATTCCTATACCATGCATCGAATTTCTTTCAGAATTGCTTATCTTGTGCTAACTCTAACGTGCACACACACATCATGATGGATGATGTATACATTTACCACGCACACACCTTGTTTCGTGTGTCTCCTTTTTGTTTAGATACACATGATTCTTCGTCAACCTCTCAAGAGCACACGTTGACGAAAAGAGCTCTAGAGAGCAACGAAGACGTGCGCCACCATAGAGTGCTTAACCTCCACCCACCCTCTTTGCGCAAATACTTCGCGCATTTCTTCTACATGGCTCTCACATGGCTATGGCTTCTTGCTCATTACACTTATTATGCCCATATTGCCATGTTCACTTTGCATGATATGCTCATTTCTATGCCCTTGCCGTGCAATTGTGACCCATGCTTTGCATCTCACATGATACTTGATTATATGACTCGTATGTGTACTTGCAAGCTTGGTGGAGATATTACTTACTATTTCCATGTTTGGTTTGAGCTCCATGCCTATGATGACACATTGATCTTGCTTTGTGTTCGTGCTCGCGATATGTCATGTGCATTATTTCTGTCCACTATTTGCTCACATGACATGATTGCCATGATTTCCTCTAGTACATTGCATCTTCGCACTACTAGTTTGCATGACATGATCACTATGCTTGCTTATGTTGCATCACCGATGCTTAATACTTGCTTCTTTTATGCGGTTGATGACAACTATTGCCATGCTTTGCACATGATTGATATTGCTCATTGTCATATGTCTCCATATGTTGCCTCTCTCATGCTTGATGATTTGCCATGTATTGAGTGGAACAATGCTTTCGATCTAGCTAATGAGATTGCCCCCATAGCTTTGTCTGATATTATTGGAGTTTTAGACATCTTTGATGTGAAGCTTGCTTGCCTTCCTTCTTTGCACCATATGCCTAATGCCATGAATATTACCATTATTGCATCATAGTGTTGTGAATGATGCCTATGGCTACCAAAGACCTTTTGTTGATTCTTTTGTGCATGCGTGCTATGACCTTGAGGTAGATGCTTGTTGTATTGTCACACATATTGGCATCCCTACCTCACCTAGGCATACTTGTTTCCATGACTGCATTTCTTGTGCTCAATTTGTATGCTTACATGCCATGACACAATCCCTTGTCACACCATATGTTATGCATGATGACAACACTTGTGCGGTCATTCACCACTTGAATGCTTGGTTTTGCATTAACACTAACCACATTTTTTTTTCCAAGTTTTTGTCGTATTTGCTCCTTTTGAAGGAATTCCTAGGCGGTGAGACATTGGAGAGTGCCCCTTTAGAGCTTGATGATGATGAGTGCTTGGAAATCATCCACTTCTACACAGCGACGCCATCTCCTTCCCATGGTGATTTGGATTTTGATCCGAGGACGGATCTTTCCCAAGGGGGAGGGGATGATGCGGAGCATCCTATGGACATCACCATGACTATTGTCCGTTTGGCAAGTGACACGTGCCACAACTACTTCACATACATAAAGGTGAATCATCTCCTTTACACGTGTTCACTTGGCCCCTTCGAGGATGCTATACTACTTGACACTCCTCTCGTGTGCATGCATAGGTATTACCGGAGCCTCACGGATGATGAGGAGGAGTGTCGGCGCCGACGTACAACTACAACATCCGCGAGGGAAGCTTGGAAGCGGAGACGGAAGAAGACGGAGTCCCGAAGAAGGAGTGAAGCCCCTAGACACCCCGTGCGCACGGCCTGCCTGGACCCCATGCGCACAAGCCTACCAGTAACTCTCTGGGTACCCCATGCGCATGGGCCCAGAAGACCCCGTGCCCACGGGACCCCCGTGCCCACGGTACATGCCCGTGCGCACGGGCTAATTGGACGGCTCCCTAGACACCCCTTGCGCACGGTCTCCACTTACCCCGTGCACAAGGGGCTGCCTGCGGGCATCTGTTGGGCTTGGCCCATGTATCCCTATCTCGCCCCTCACTTACCCCTTCCTTGCCTAGGACTATATATACTCGTTCCCCTCCTCATTTCTAGTGTTAGCTTATGTTTAGCATTGAGATTTGTTGAGCATATCTCCTCCACTATCTCTCCCATGGAGATGAGACCTCCATGTGAGAAGATCCCCTAGTGATTGTCAAGGCCCCTTGCGAGAGAAGATCCCTAGTCCATTCAAGGCCCCATCTCCGCATGGGATTTGGGATGAACTCTACCATGTATACTCTTTCCCATTGTTGTTGTTGTACCTTTGTGGATCTTATGTGTATGTGAGTCTAGTGGATGTGTGATTGGACTTATTCTTGAGTGTTTCTCTTGTGATTTCTCCTTGCTCTTTCCCGTGTCCTTCGTGTTCTTCGTGGGATCCCCCTACAATTCGTGAAAGATCGAGACACACGGGTGTGCCCCATATCAGTTGTTTTATGACAAGTCAGACATCGATAAATGTGTGACAAAGTTTGAACCAGGTCAGGTGTTCATATAGGACCCCCTCCTCCGGCACATAGTCTAGGGGGCAACCCCATACGTTTATGTCATGAAACCCTTTTCTGTCACAATGGACACTTTTAGGCATGCACATATGCATCATGTGCCACACATCAAAGTTGCGCATTGCAAACTTAAACATGACAACACCATGTTTGTACATATATATACTTCATCCATTCCTAAATACAAGTCTTATTTAGAGATTTCACTATGAAGTACATACATATATATGTATATCTATAAATACTTTAGAGTGTAGATTCACATATTTTGCTACGTACGTATATAGTCCATACTGGAATCTCTAAATGGACTTATATTTAGGAATAGAGGGAGTATATATTTGGGCCACTAGCGGGCGTGGTTGTGTTTTGACCGTCTCTTGCGTTTTTTCTTTTGCCTTTTACCCCAAAAGATGCTATTATCTAAAATAGCAAACGAATCTGACGAAATAACCGTATGCGATTGTATCCCCAACAGGCACGAGTGTGCTCCTCTAACCGTGTGTGATGCCCGTACACTACAAAATCAGTCTTGCGTAGTGGTGGCAACCGCAAGCGTCAGCCAGTGCAAAGGGGTAATGTGCACAGTAAAAGCCCAAACCCGACAGCGACCTATAAAACATCCTGCCAGCGGCGGCTCACAGCTAACTGTTTCCGCCGATAGCTTGCCATCACCACCACACACACCAAATGGGACCGGTGCTCAACCATGGGGATGTGCATGGCGCCATCCTCACAGTGTTGGACGATGACGTGATAGGGGATTCCAACGCGTTGACCGCCATGGCGGGCAATGGCAAACAGCCAGCTGTCACCACCGTCGATGATGAGATAGAAGATTTCGACACGTTGGACTCCATGTTGGTCAACGGTCAACCGCCATCTGCCGTGGCGGCCGCCGCCGACGATGACCTCGAGTTTCTACGTCGGATGTAGATGACCATCGCTCTATCCGTACAGGAATCGAGCCTTGATGCATTCCTGCGCGACGAGGACGAGCGCCGTCTCAGTGTCGGTGTGGAACAATCTATCGCATCTACGGATGCCATCCGCAATGCGACTAGGGATCTGAAGCGGCAAAAACGGCAGGAGAGTGTGAAGAGGAAGCGGCTGATGAAGAACTCAGATGCAGCTGGCAAAAAGAGGCAGGAGCAGGACCAGAAGGCGGCGGAGCAGGCCGCCGCATGCCTCTCAGCCGCATTGGAGGCAAGTGCGGGCTTTGAAGCTATGGCGACAACCCTGACAACAGCAGCCACGGCGACCAGGGACGCAGCTCTTGTTGTATGTATCCCGATGGCCCACGTGGACACCACAACAGCTTCGTCAACAGCCGCAGACCTGGCGAGAGGCGCCGCAATCGCTCCAGCCTTTGTAGCCCCACCGGTTTCCGCCGTGGAACCAGTGGAGCTCATCGACATGACGAGCTCCTCTGAATACTCCTTCTGAGCCGAGGAAGTTCATGACGATTGTGGAGGCGCGGCGTTTGTATGCATCCATGGCATAGTGAATATTTTGTGCAGTTCATCTTCATGTAAATTGATGAACTGTTTGTAAATTACTAAGCGTATGAACTAATGTCAACTAATCCGATGCAAAATAAGACATTTTGTGGTGAAAATTTGCCAAATGTTTGTGTCATATGTTTGTTAGCATGTAGAAATTTAGGATGAATTTCACGGCTGCAATTGAAATTGAGGATGAACTGTGTGAGATAAACCGCCTTGAGAAATCTCAGAAAATCCTACCCACCTTTAGGGATAGAAAAAATCATGCTTTCGCGACACGGCATTTTGTTACAGCGTACACACTTTATTATGTTTGGACCGTGTGCGATCTTGGTTGCTCCCGCCCCGCTCAGTTCCTTTACCAAATTTAAGTGGAAGCAGTATTTCAACTGCCGCCCTCCTTCATCCACCACCATCTCCACCCACACAATTAGTACTGAAATTTTCAGCAGCAGCGGCACATCCGCAAACAAACCCCCCGGGGTCCACACAAAACCCCTCCCCTTCCTCCCTCGCTTGAAACCTAGCTCGTCCCCGCCGCCGCCTTCCACCAACAACCTCAGCCGGTCTACCCTTGCCTCATAGCTAAACAAGTTCATGGTCCCCACCGATCCACATACACCATCGCCGCCCTGAGTTTTTAGATGAGGCCGGTGGTGTCCCTTTCCCCCAGATCCCCATCCCGTACTCCAGAGAGTCGCAGCCTAATCAGCCCGACCACATATCCCATTTAGCTCGAGGAGCGTATGAGCAAAAAGAGGTCTGTCATGGCCTCTTCGCCGTACTCTGGCGAGGTGGGCGTCGTTCACGCCGACCCTTCGATCCCGGACGAACACCTCGCCGCAGAAGCCGGTGAGGACATTGACTACGTTGCCATGCCGAAGGCTTCAAGTCTTCGGGCTTGTGTATTCCTATATCTCAGGAGAGCCGGCTACGACATCAAGCTTGTCAACATCACTCGGTCCATGTCACAAGTTAGGCCGTCCACCGGCAACGCCTCTGGTTCAACAGGTGTCGATCTCTTAAAAGTCCCTGCCGTTGATCTCCTCCGCCTCGTGGTCATGGATTTGCGATCCTTATACGCCTTCGAGCCCCTTTTGTCATTTCTGAAGGAAACATTCTACGGCAGTGGCTTGGGATCCTTAGCTCCAAAGTCAAATCTTGTCGACCAAGATAAGAGCAAACACTATGGCTATCGGCGTTCTGGCAATGGGGGTACCCGGACCTGCCTGCCTGCGGCCGAAGGCGTGGCCCACTTCGACGGCCTAGTACGGCCCGGCGCGGGATCACTCAAGAACAAGGCCCTCGTGAGAGCCCCGCCCTCGCGAGGGAGGCGACGCCAAGGCCCCCGAAGGGAGGAGGCCTCTCCAGGTCCCCTCCTGAGTGGTGGAGATCTCTGTGCAGCACTCGGCCCCGTGAGCCTGGGGTGATGCAAGCCTGGCCAGGAAGGCGCCAGCGGGCACAGCAGGAGCAGTTTCCTCTTTGGTGTCAAGTAGGCAAGGACGAACGCAGGTTCCCAAGACATCCCCCCAAAGGTTTCCATTCTGGCGCAACGAGACCAAGACCACGAGCCCCGCAGGACGGACGTCATCACCGTGCCAACCTCTACATCACCGTAGCTGCTTTGAAGGTGAACACCACCTTTCATGAGGATAAGGTGTACTCCCTGTCACCCTTCGAATTTGGCCCTTGTGGGATCCCTTCCCGCCATTGTGCTAAGGGAGGAGTACCTGGGCCATTATAAATTGAGGCTAGGCTGCATCGTAGAGAGGGGGGATCGAACACCACTCTAGCGCTCTCGTGAGGTGGCTCATCATTGTACTAGTTCATCCTAGAACCTCCTCGTCAGGCAATCCACCAAGAGCAGGAGTAGGGTATTACGCTTCGCAGCGGCCCGAACCTGGGTAAATCTATGTGTTCGTCTTCTTCCCCACGGTTGAGTGAGCTCGATCTGACTTGGCCATGAAGCTGTGAGCATGAGGTCGAAGCCGGTGGGGATTTTCGCACACGCCCTTGAGTTCGAACCTCTTTGGGTTTTACGGAGCCTGAAATCCGACATTTGGCACGCCAGGTAGGGGGCGTGTCGGGATCCTTCCGCGAGCTTCACCTCGCCTCCGCTCACCGCTACCATGGCCAAAGGGTACCAAGCCCGCGCTGAACGCCGGGCCGCTCACGTCGCACGGGCGGTGCCTGCAGGCCACGGCGCCCCGTGCCGCCTTGCCCCCCCATTGGCGGACGCCATCGCCGCCCCGGCTTTCGACAGGCGCCGGGGCATGCCGCCCTCGTCCACCGCGCAGCACGACATCATCGCCCCGACCCCCACCCGCGTCCGCGTTGTGCCATCGTCCTCCCGAGTTCACCGCAACGTGACGCGCGAGTGAGTCGTGCTCCTCGTGGCCCGCGAACTGCAGCGCTACCACATCTCCTGCAACCGCTACAACAACTGGCTACATCGCATGGTGAGCAACGCCGGCGCAGCCGGCATGGGCCAGACACTCCCCTACGGAACGAGCCTGGGGGCACGCGTCCGTGGAGCCCCTCGTCCAGTCGACGCAGTGTCGAGGACTCGTGGGTGCCCCTGGAGAGCGCGTTATGACACGTGCCTGCCAGGGGTGCGGCCCAGGGCACCAGGCACGCAGGAGTTCACCCCGGCACAGATGAAGATCTGTGGGAGGCGCTGGCCGTGCGGAGTGGACGCAGCCTCGCGCCCCCCAGCGTGCACGCCACCCCTGAAGTGGGTAGCCGGTGACTTGTCTACGCCCGCGCCCGGGGACTCGAGCACCTCCACGACGACCGTACCGACGGGTGCCCAAGCCGCGAAGGGTGCGGCGACAAACACTACAACGACTGGAGGAGCATTCGCGACCTCGCGAGCGGCTCTTGTCGGGGCTGGCATGGGCGGCCTCGCGAGGGTAGCTGGTGGGGTCGGTCTTGCGAAGGTGCCTGGCGTTGCCAGCTTCGCGAGGCCCGCCCGCTGGTGGGGAGCTACCCTAAGCAGGCGCCTGAGTCTCCAGACCGGGCACCACCTGCCTGGGGACGGAGGATCGAGCACACGCCCATGTCCCCAGGCCAGGCGCTCCACGCCTGGAGACGGAGGGTGCAACACACGCCCATGTCCCTAGGCCAGGTGCTCCCCGACTGGAGACGGAGTGTGGAACACACGCCCATGTCTCCAGGACGGGCGTCCCTTGCCCGGAGACGGAGGGTGGAACACATGCCCATGTCTCTGGGCCAGGCTTCACCCGTCTGGCGGAAGAAGACCACATACTCGCCCATGTCTCCGGGTTCGGCCCGGCCTGCCTGGGGACGGGAGGTTGAGTACCCGCCCGAGGCTTCCGGGCACCCCAGTGAGGCGCACTGGGGCACCGCCTCCGGCGCCAGCCTCGCGCTCGACGAAAGGACCCCGCGCCGAGCCTCACCCACAGCGCGGGGGGCTACGGCACCGCTACGACAACGACATTTGCCCCAGGCCTCGGGAGGCCCGAGGCCCTGTTCCGCACCGGGCCCTTCCTATGAAGAGCGTCGGGGGCTCCCCCCGTGCTCAAGGGCCCGTTCGGAGCCGACACCGCTTCGCTGCATCATGCTTGGGGGCAGGAAGTCGGCTCCATCCCCAAGAGGCATGGAGCTCCCTATGCACCCTCGGGCTCAACCCGTGACACTCTCATGTAATAATGAGTGGGCTGTATACGACCGAAGCCCCCTGAGGACGCGGAGGGGTTCCCGCCCACATCCAAGTGGAAGCCCCATGCTCCGCACTGGTGGATGACACTGTCCTCCAATGACTATGCCCACGCCTAGTGGAAGCCCTACGCTCTGCGCTCGGGAGAAGACGAAGACGAAGGCTAGCCTAGGTGCCGGACTCGGCTGTTCCTTGCTCCTTTTTTGTATTCGAATTGCCACTTTTTGGAATGAAGTTCGAAGCTTCGCAACTTTATTTGAAAAGGGGGGGATTTCTTCTCTTGGCAATCTTTTTTGATCTTGGAGTCTCTTTTTCTGGATCGGCACCTGTCGGTCTCCCCCGCACGCGTTCCGCGAGCGGGGGTCGGTGCTCTCGAGCAAGCCGACAGGCGCAGGCTACCTCAAAGGCACCCATCTCCTAGCACTCGCTGAGCATCGCGATTCGGCTTACCAGCAATGATCGACCTTCGCTCGGGGGCTCCAGCCATGGCTTGGTGCACCATCATAGATCCTTGGGAAGCTCGGGCGCCTCTCAAGGCAGTAACTGGCAGGGAAGGGTATGGGAGCCGCTGGAGCGTTAAGTGGGACTCCTGAGCAACGCAACTCAGGAGCCTCACTGGTCACGTAGCCCCTCACCCCTTGGTCCTGTCCTGGTGATCCGGGCGTCCCAATGGCGGTCGTGGTATGCGAGGGATTGGGCCCTATCGACGTAGAGCGTCAACGAGGCTCCCAAACCGCCATGCCTGCAAGGAAGAGGCCTCCCCTTGACAAGGTTCCTGGGCCCCCCCAGGCACTTCGGCTACACCTCACGACGCCCGAGCTCGCCACAGGCCCGCCAAGCTAAGTACCCCAACCAAGACGAGCAATAATTTTTGATCCAATAATTCAATGACGACCCAAATATCGGGGTATGGGACGGGAACGCTAACGTGAAAGTGCAGACGCAGCAGTTTACTGAGTACCCCCATGGGACCTCCTACGGCTTCGGATACAGGAGAGACGGTGCAAGCAGGCGTGTTCGGCTTCTCTAGGCCTCACCGCTAAGCCTTGGCTTTGGAGCAGCATGCATCCCCTCAGGGGTGCCCATCTCGTGAGGCCCCGGCAGGCTAGTATCGCTGGACACGATGCGACAACCCCACGGTCCCCCCGAGAAGCGTCGGGCGCGGAACAACAACACAGCAAGGCGTGAAAGGGCGTGAAGGAGCTTGCGGAGGCACACCAACAATGACATAAAATCCCGTGGAGAAGATAAAGATGCACGGTGCAAAACGAGCAATTGGCAGTTCGAAAGAAGGAAAGCAAGGTAAAACACAAAAGTTTAACGCCCCTAGCGGCCAGGTGTCTCTTGATGCAATATGAAATGGAGGGAAGGAAACATGGGAAACTGAGGCGGAGGAGGCGTTGTACCCATCGTGACCTCCACAGGTTGCGGCGCCGGAGTCGCCGCTCTCCTCGGAGGGAGGCTCCGGGGCAAACCTCTCCACTAGGGACTCCACCTGCCCACGCACTTCTTCCCTGAGGGGCCTCTAGAGGTCCTTAGACACCGGCTCCATCACACGGGAGATATCAAGCTCGGGGACATGGTGGCGCAGGTTGGAGAAGATGCACGTCAGCGCGATGTCCAAAAGGTCGCGTGCGCTGGACTCATTGTCTTCGTCCACCCGGGAGACGCCGGTCTCCAGCGCCTCCACCACCTTCCCGAACAAGTGTAGATAACCCCTGTCAACGTGCGCACACGGCAGCGCGGTAGCTTCTCCAACAAACCGGCTAACTGCACCAATAGCATTGCGGGAGATGTCCAGGTACTGCTTGGCATGCTACACCTCCAGCATCTTCGTGTGCGCAGCCTCGTCCTTGGTGGCCTGCACGGCGTTGGCAGCTCCCTCGACTTGGGCTTGGAGGGACGCTAGCTCCACCTTGGCGTCCTCCTCACCCTTGAGCGTGGCTTGGAGGGTGGCCTCGGCGCCCGCCAGCTGGGCCCTGAGCGCGTCCGCCTCGCCCTGGAGCTCTTCAAGCCTGCGCCTCTTTGGCGCGGGTGCCTTAAGACAGAGAAGCAATCAGGACCAGCATGTCGGGAGTGGTCACAAGAAACGGGGGGGGGGGAGGTAGAACACTCACTCGTCGGTGACGGCCCAGCGCCGGCGTGCTTGGGCCGGCCTCGAAGGTCCCCCGCGGCAGCCTCCAGCGAGCGGCGACGGAGCCGGGGGCCCCGTCCTCCTTCCCGCTCCAGCTGCACTTCGCCCGGACGCCATGGAAGGAAGGGAAAGAGAAGACAACCATGTTTTGGGAAGGATTGCAAGCGTGAGGCCGCCCTGAGTTTTTAGATGAGGCCGGCGGTGTCCCTTTCCCCCAGATCCCCATCCCGTACTCCAGAGAGTCGCAGCCTAATCAGCCCGACCACATATCCCATTTAGCTCGAGGAGCGTATGAGCAAAAAGAGGTCTGTCATGGCCTCTTCGCCGTACTCTGGCGAGGTGGGCGTCGTTCACGCCGACCCTTCGATCCCGGACGAACACCTCGCCGCAGAAGCCGGTGAGGACATTGACTACGTTGCCATGCCGAAGGCTTCAAGTCTTCGGGCTTGTGTATTCCTATATCTCAGGAGAGCCGGCTACGACATCAAGCTTGTCAACATCACTCGGTCCATGTCACAAGTTAAGCCGTCCACCGGCAACGCCTCTGGTTCAACAGGTGTCGATCTCTTAAAAGTCCCTGCCGTTGATCTCCTCCGCCTCGTGGTCATGGATTTGCGATCCTTATACGCCTTCGAGCCCCTTTTGTCATTTCTGAAGGAAACATTCTACGGCAGTGGCTTGGGATCCTTAGCTCCAAAGTCAAATCTTATCGACCAAGATAAGAGCAAACACTATGGCTATCGGCGTTCTGGCAATGGGGGTACCCGGACCTGCCTGCCTGCGGCCGAAGGCGTGGCCCACTTCGACGGCCTAGTACGGCCCGGCGCGGGATCACTCAAGAACAAGGCCCTCGTGAGAGCCCCGCCCTCGCGAGGGAGGCGACGCCAAGGCCCCCGAAGGGAGGAGGCCTCTCCAGGTCCCCTCCTGAGTGGTGGAGATCTCTGTGCAGCACTCGGCCCCGTGAGCCTGGGGTGATGCAAGCCTGGCCAGGAAGGCGCCAGCGGGCACAGCAGGAGCAGTTTCCTCTTTGGTGTCAAGTAGGCAAGGACGAACGCAGGTTCCCAAGACATCCCCCCAAAGGTTTCCATTCTGGCGCAACGAGACCAAGACCACGAGCCCCGCAGGACGGACGTCATCACCGTGCCAACCTCTGCATCACCGTAGCTGCTTTGAAGGTGAACACCACCTTTCATGAGGATAAGGTGTACTCCCTGTCACCCTTCCAATTTGGCCCTTGTGGGATCCCTTCCCGCCATTGTGCTAAGGGAGGAGTACCTGGGCCATTATAAATTGAGGCTAGGCTACATCGTAGAGAGGGGGGATCGAACACCACTCTAGCGCTCTCGTGAGGTGGCTCATCATTGTACTAGTTCATCCTAGAACCTCCTCGTCAGGCAATCCACCAAGAGCAGGAGTAGGGTATTACGCTTCGCAGCGGCCCGAACCTGGGTAAATCTATGTGTTCGTCTTCTTCCCCACGGTTGAGTGAGCTCGATCTGACTTGGCCATGAAGCTGTGAGCATGAGGTCGAAGCCGGTGGGGATTTTCGCACACGCCCTTGAGTTCGAACCTATTTGGGTTTTACGGAGCCTGAAATCCGACATTTGGCACGCCAGGTAGGGGGCGTGTCGGGATCCTTCCGCGAGCTTCACCTCGCCTCCGCTCACCGCTACCATGGCCAAAGGGTACCAAGCCCGCGCTGAACGCCGGGCCGCTCACGTCGCACGGGCGGTGCCTGCAGGCCACGGCGCCCCGTGCCGCCTTGCCCCCCCATTGGCGGACGCCATCGCCGCCCCGGCTTTCGACAGGCGCCGGGGCATGCCGCCCTCGTCCACCGCGCAGCACGACATCATCGCCCCGACCCCCACCCGCGTCCGCGTTGTGGCATCGTCCTCCCGAGTTCACCGCAACGTGACGCGCGAGTGAGTCGTGCTCCTCGTGGCCCGCGAACTGCAGTGCTACCACATCTCCTGCAACCGCTACAACGACTGGCTACATCGCATGGTGAGGCACGCCGGCGCAGCCGGCATGGGCCAGACACTCCCCTACGGAACGAGCCTGGGGGCATGCGTCCGTGGAGCCCCTCGGCCAGTCGACGCAGTGCCGAGTACTCGTGGGTGCCCCTGGAGAGCGCGTTATGACACGCGCCTGCCAGGGGTGCGGCCCAGGGCACCAGGCACGCAGGAGTTCACCCCGGCACAGATGAAGATCTGTGGGAGGCACTGGCCGTGCGGAGTGGACGCAGCCTCGCGCCCCCCAGCGTGCACGCCACCCCTGAAGTGGGTAGCCGGTGACTTGTCTACGCCCGCGCCCGGGGACTCGAGCACCTCCACGGCGACCGTACCGACGGGTGCCCAAGCCGCGAAGGGTGCGGCGACAAACACTACAACGACTGGAGGAGCATTCGCGACCTCGCGAGCGGCTCTTGTCGGGGTTGGCATGGGCGGCCTCGCGAGGGTAGCTGGTGGGGTCGGTCTTGCGAAGGTGCCTGGCGTTGCCAGCTTCGCGAGGCCCGCCCGCTGGTGGGGAGCTACCCTAAGCAGGCGCCTGAGTCTCCAGACCGGGCACCACCTGCCTGGGGACGGAGGATCGAGCACACGCCCATGTCCCCAGGCCAGGCGCTCCACGCCTGGAGACGGAGGGTGCAACACACGCCCATGTCCCTAGGCCAGGTGCTCCCCGACTGGAGACGGAGTGTGGAACACACGCCCATGTCTCCAGGACGGGCGTCCCTTGCCCGGAGACGGAGGGTGGAACACATGCCCATGTCTCTGGGCCAGGCTTCACCCGTCTGGCGGCAGAAGACCACATACTCGCCCATGTCTCCGGGTTCGGCCCGGCCTGCCTGGGGACGGGAGGTTGAGTACCCGCCCGAGGCTTCCGGGCACCCCAGTGAGGCGCACTGGGGCACCGCCTCCGGCGCCAGCCTCGCGCTCGACGAAAGGACCCCGCGCCGAGCCTCACCCACAACGCGGGGGGCTACGGCACCGCTACGACAACGACATTTGCCCCAGGCCTCGGGAGGCCCGAGGCCCTGTTCCGCACCGGGCCCTTCCTATGAAGAGCGTCGGGGGCTCCCCCCGTGCTCAAGGGCCCGTTCGGAGCCGACACCGCTTCGCTGCATCATGCTTGGGGGCAGGAAGTCGGCTCCATCCCCAAGAGGCATGGAGCTCCCTATGCACCCTCGGGCTCAACCCGTGACACTCTCATGTAATAATGAGTGGGCTGTATACGACCGGAGCCCCCTGAGGACGCGGAGGGGTTCCCGCCCACATCCAAGTGGAAGCCCCATGCTCCGCACTGGTGGATGACACTGTCCTCCAATGACTATGCCCACGCCTAGTGGAAGCCCTACGCTCTGCGCTCGGGAGAAGACGAAGACGAAGGCTAGCCTAGGTGCCGGACTCGGCTGTTCCTTGCTCCTTTTTTGTATTCGAATTGCCACTTTTTGGAATGAAGTTCGAAGCTTCGCAACTTTATTTGAAAAGGGGGGGATTTCTTCTCTTGGCAATCTTTTTTGATCTTGGAGTCTCTTTTTCTGGATCGGCACCTGTCGGTCTCCCCCGCACGCGTTCCGCGAGCGGGGGTCGGTGCTCTCGAGCAAGCCGACAGGCGCAGGCTACCTCAAAGGCACCCATCTCCTAGCACTCGCTGAGCATCGCGATTCGGCTTACCAGCAATGATCGACCTTCGCTCGGGGGCTCCAGCCATGGCTTGGTGCACCATCATAGATCCTTGGGAAGCTCGGGCGCCTCTCAAGGCAGTAACTGGCAGGGAAGGGTATGGGAGCCGCTGGAGCGTTAAGTGGGACTCCTGAGCAACGCAACTCAGGAGCCTCACTGGTCACGTAGCCCCTCACCCCTTGGTCCTGTCCTGGTGATCCGGACGTCCCAACGGCGGTCGTGGTATGCGAGGGATTGGGCCCTATCGATGTAGAGCGTCAACGAGGCTCCCAAACCGCCATGCCTGCAAGGAAGAGGCCTCCCCTTGACAAGGTTCCTGGGCCCCCCCAGGCACTTCGGCTACACCTCACGACGCCCGAGCTCGCCACAGGCCCGCCAAGCTAAGTACCCCAACCAAGACGAGCAATAATTTTTGATCCAATAATTCAATGACGACCCAAATATCGGGGTATGGGACGGGAACGCTAACGTGAAAGTGCAGACGCAGCAGTTTACTGAGTACCCCCATGGGACCTCCTACGGCTTCGGATACAGGAGAGACGGTGCAAGCAGGCGTGTTCGGCTTCTCTAGGCCTCACCGCTAAGCCTTGGCTTTGGAGCAGCATGCATCCCCTCAGGGGTGCCCATCTCGTGAGGCCCCGGCAGGCTAGTATCGCTGGACACGATGCGACAACCCCACGGTCCCCCCGAGAAGCGTCGGGCGCGGAACAACAACACAGCAAGGCGTGAAAGGGCGTGAAGGAGCTTGCGGAGGCACACCAACAATGACATAAAATCCCGTGGAGAAGATAAAGATGCACGGTGCAAAACGAGCAATTGGCAGTTCGAAAGAAGGAAAGCAAGGTAAAACACAAAAGTTTAACGCCCCTAGCGGCCAGGTGTCTCTTGATGCAATATGAAATGGAGGGAAGGAAACATGGGAAACTGAGGCGGAGGAGGCGTTGTACCCATCGTGACCTCCACAGGTTGCGGCGCCGGAGTCGCCGCTCTCCTCGGAGGGAGGCTCCGGGGCAAACCTCTCCACTAGGGACTCCACCTGCCCACGCACTTCTTCCCTGAGGGGCCTCTAGAGGTCCTTAGACACCGGCTCCATCACACGGGAGATGTCAAGCTCGGGGACATGGTGGCGCAGGTTGGAGAAGATGCACGTCAGCGCGATGTCCAAAAGGTCGCGTGCGCTGGACTCATTGTCTTCGTCCACCCGGGAGACGCCGGTCTCCAGCGCCTCCACCACCTTCCCGAACAAGTGTAGATAACCCCTGTCAACGTGCGCACACGGCAGCGCGGTAGCTTCTCCAACAAACCGGCTAACTGCACCAATAGCATTGCGGGAGATGTCCAGGTACTGCTTGGCATGCTACACCTCCAGCATCTTCGTGTGCGCAGCCTCGTCCTTGGTGGCCTGCACGGCGTTGGCAGCTCCCTCGACTTGGGCTTGGAGGGACGCTAGCTCCACCTTGGCGTCCTCCTCACCCTTGAGCGTGGCTTGGAGGGTGGCCTCGGCGCCCGCCAGCTGGGCCCTGAGCGCGTCCGCCTCGCCCTGGAGCTCTTCAAGCCTGCGCCTCTTTGGCGCGGGTGCCTTAAGACAGAGAAGCAATCAGGACCAGCATGTCGGGAGTGGTCACAAGAAACGGGGGGGGGGGGGGGGGAGGTAGAACACTCACTCGTCGGTGACGGCCCAGCGCCGGCGTGCTTGGGCCGGCCTCGAAGGTCCCCCGCGGCAGCCTCCAGCGAGCGGCGACGGAGCCGGGGGCCCCGTCCTCCTTCCCGCTCCAGCTGCACTTCGCCCGGACGCCATGGAAGGAAGGGAAAGAGAAGACAACCATGTTTTGGGAAGGATTGCAAGCGTGAGGGCGCTTCAGGATGGCATGACCCCTCTGGCGAGGCGAATTTATAGGCGTAACCACGGTCCGCGAGGCGTTGTGGGGAGTGGAGGCGGCGCGTGCTCCCCAGGCGCCATGTGACCGACTTGACCGGCGCGCAGACCTGCCGCACGTCGTCTCGCCTCTCCCCGTCGGGTCACATCCGCGTGGTTCGAGGGGAGAGAAGGAGCAAGGAGACGGCTGCATTCAAGGAAGAGCAATGATGGCCGGCACTGCGTGCAGGTTTCACATCAGCTTGACTCGGGGCGGTTCCCGAGGTCTTCGGGAAGCGGGGGCATCCACGTCTCGCTGTGCGCCACGCATCAAGCCGGACCCGCAGGCGATTGGGGCCCGCGACGCTCAGGTCGGCTCTTTCAACTTCGCCCTGAAGCCAACCCAAGCCCGCCTTGGGCCGGGGGCTGCTGTCGGCGTTCTGGGAAAGGGGGTACCCAGACCTGCCTGCCTGCTGCCTAATGCGTGGCCCACTTCGACGGCCTGGTATGGCCCGGCGCGGGATCGCTCAAGAACATGTCCCTCGTGAGAGCCCCGCCCTCGCGAGGGAGGTGACGCCAAGGCCCCCGGAGGGAGGAGGCCTCTCCAGGCCCCCTCCCGAGTGGCGGAGATCTCTGTGCAACACTCGGCCTCGTGAGGCTGGGGTGACGCAAGCCTGGCCAGGCAGGCACCAGCACGCACAGCAGGAGCAGTTTCCTCTTTGGTGCAAAGGAGGCAAGGACGAACGCAGGTTCCCAAGACATCCCCCAAAGGTTTCCATTCCAGCGCAACAAGAACAAGACCACGAGCCCCGCAGGACGGACGTCATCGCCGAGCCCACCTCTGCATCACCGCAGCTGATTTGAGGAGAAGACCACCTTTCGTCAGGATAAGGTGTACTCCCTGTCCCCCTTCGAATTTGGCCATTGTGGTATCTCTTCCCACCATTGCGATAAGGGAGGAGGACCCGGGCCATTATAAATAGAGGCTAGGCTGCATCGTAGAGAGGGGGGATCAAACACCACACTAGCACTCTCGTGAAGTGTCTCATCATTGTACTAGTTCATCCAAGAACCTCCTCGTGAGGCAATCCACCAAGAGCAGGAGTATGGTATTACGCTTCGCAGCGGCCCGAACCTGGGTAAATTTGTGTGTTCATCTTCTTCCTCACAGTTGAGTGAGTTCGATGTGACTTGGTTGCGAAGCTATGAGCTTGAGGTCAAAGCCAGTGGGGATTTTCGGACACGCCCCTGAGTTCGAACCTCTTTGGGTTTTACGGAGCCCGAAATCTGACAACGGCTGTTACACGGGGAAACGTCCCATCTGCGACATCAGGGAGCACACCCTGGGCACCACAAATCCCAAGTGGAAGGAACCCATCCATGACAAGTGAGGCAACATCCTGTGAGAAAATAATTAGTTTTCTATTTAGCCGTCTCGTACCCATTGTTGTAGTAGCTTTTGCCATGCGATAATCATGAAGTGTTTAATTGAGCATTTGTCCAGTTTTCAAGAAGATGCCTTGCTTTTCTGTATCTGGTTGTTAGGTTGGTTGCATTGAGTATTTGTCCAATTTTCAATGGCTATAGTTGGTTGTCACAGTAAGCATGAATGCCTTGTATCTTTCAGTTAATCACAATGTGATGTTCATCATGTGCAAGTATGAACTGTGCAGTTCAATTTCATCAATACCACCTGTTATGCCTAGTGTTGTTGACCGATGCTTTTAACTCCCGCTTTAAACATTTATGCCTTGTTTCTCTGAATTTGGTTGCGAGGTTGGTTGGAGTGAGCATTTGTCTAGTTTTAAGGCAGATGACTTGCTTTTTTGTATCTGGTTGTTAGGTTGATTATAGTGAGCATTTGTCTAATTTTCAAGCAGACGCCTTTTTTTCCGTATATGGTTGTTAGGTTAGTTCCATTCAGCATTTGACCAGTTTCCAATGGCTATATTTGGTTGTTATAGTGAGCATATATGCCTTGTTTATTTCAAGCAGATACCTTGTATACTTGGTTGATGTTAAGCCTGTTGTACTTATCATGACATTACATGTACTTGCACAGGACAAGAATGGGAGTGGCCAACGTTTTCCACTGAGGTTTTTTTCATCCCTCCGCTTATACTCCATTCGTTCCATAATATAGTGCATATAGATTTTTGTGATGTATCTAAATATACCATCTAAAATGTATACAATATGAAAGAAAATTTTGTGATGTATCTAATGAAATGGAATTGCAATTCTAGATGTATATGTTATTCTCTACAAACTTGGTCAAAGTTAATAAATGTTGACTTCTCAAAATGTTTCTATGCAACACATTATGGAACTGATGGAGGAATATATTACACCATTCTGCAACTGCATTTTAGCTTCTAATATCGGCTTCTTGCTTGTAGGTACATATGTCGTTCGTAAAGATCCATGCATGGGCCCTTTTTGCGTGTGGGGCAATGAAATATTCATGAACCAGCATCAAGTGAGGAAACGGATAAGGATTGTTAGGGAAAAGAGACGAACAATGCCAATTAGATGATTTGTTTACGCTCTATCCAACACAACAGTGAGCTGTAGGATGGTAACTACGAACTCTGTAGCCTTCTATTAGTACTGCCCATAATGAGTTGTCACACAACAATGTCTGAATCGTTTTCATTTGCAGTGGTTCCCAAAGCAGTTTACTCAAGATTACCTCACAAAGTACATGATTGGTGGACATGCAATGAAGCTTAAAATATATCATCGAGACTACAATGAAAACTTTTGTTACGTGCTGAAATTTCTTGTCACTTGTTACTATGGAAGATAATCGTTTGAGGGGCTTGTTCGGGGTATCTTCACCTCCTCCTGAAGTGGAAGGAGCCGGTCCTCAACCTATTGAACCAACTGAAAATATTTACTATGAAATTCCTATGGGTATGTTAGAGAAACTGCAAGCTAATCCTTATGCAGGAGATGGAATAATACATCCTGATATGCACTTGATCTATATAGATGAAATTTGTGGATTATTTAAGCTTGCAGGTTTATTCGAGGATGGTGTTAAGAGGAAGATTTTCCCTTTATCTTTGGATGGAAATGCATTGATATTGTATAGGCCATTGGATGATGTTCATACATGGGAATTGAATCGATTGAAGCTGGAATTCCACCAAAAAAATTATCCTATGCATTTGGCTCATCGTGATCGGAACTATATATTTTTTGGCCTCGTGAAGGAGAAAGTATCGCTCAAGCTTGGGAGAGGCTTAAATCTAGGATCCACAGATGCCCAATCATGAGCTCTCAAGAGAAATAATTCCACAAAACTTTTATGCTCGACTTTCTCATAATAATCAATCAATGCTCAATACTTCTTCTATTAGTTCCTTTATGAAGAGGACTATTGAATTTGGATGGGGTCATCTGGAAACAATTAACCGCAACTTTGAAGATTGGGAAATCGATAAAGCTAAAGAGTCAAGTATAAATCTTGAGTTTGATTGTGTTAAATCTTTTATGGAAACTGAAGCTTTTCATAAGTTTAGTGCAAAGTATGGAGTTGAGTCCGAGAGAGTAGCTACTCTCTGTGAATCATTTGCTACTCATGTTGATCTCCCTAAGGAGAAGTGTTTACAATATCATCCACCTATTGAAGAAAATTGTGAGGAACCTGTTATAGCTAAATAGGAAACATTCATTCATAATGTTGATCCAGTTGTGCCTACTGCTTATATTGAGAAACCACCTTTTCCAATTAGGATTAAGGAACATGCTAAAGTTGCAACTATGGTTAATAAGAGTAATATCATAACACAGAGACCCTCTAGACAAATCAAAGTTGAACCTAAATTTGCAATGATTAAAGATCTACTAGTTGATAATATTGATGGTCATGTCATATATTTTTAATTTGGAAGCATCTTGTATTGCTAAACAAGATTCTAGATAAACACAAACCTATTGTTGGCTTGTCTGTTGTTTCTGTTAAGATTGGAGATCATTATTATCACGGTTTATATGATATGGGTGCTAGTGTTAGTGCTATTCCATTTACTATTTATCAAAAAATTATTCATGATATTGCACCTGTTGAGCTAGAAGATATAGATGCTACTATTAAGCTTGCAAACAAAGAGACTATTTCACCACTTGGGATTGTTACGAATGTTGAATTCTTGTGTGGTAATATCAAATATGCTACTGATTTCCTAGTTCTTGGATCATTACAAGTTAATTTTGTCCCACTATATTTGGTAGACCTTTCCTGAATACTGTTAATGCCAAAACTTATTGCACTAGGTAAGCGGTCAATGTTAATTTTGTTGATGTATCTCATGAATTTAATTTCTCCAAGTTTAATAGACAACTACATGATGAAGAATTCCCTAGTAAGGAGGAAATAGTTAGTCTTGCTTCTATTGTTGTGCTTCCTTCTGATCTATTAGAACAATATTTGCTAGACCATGAAAATGATATGCATATAAAAGAAAGGAAAGAAATAGATGATATATAATCAAGCACCTATCCTTAAACATAGTTTGCCTATTGAAACCATAGGAGCTCATCTCCCTCCTAAGAGTGATCATGTGTTTGAATTAAATTACATGATACACTGAAATATGCTTATCTTGATGAAAAGAAGAGATATCATGTTATTATTATTATTAGTGCTAACCTTTCAGAACATGAAGAAACTAGACTACTGAAAAGTTAGAGGAAGCACCGCGCTGCAATTGGATATAATCTGGATGATCTTAAGGGCATTAGTCCCACTCTATGCCGGCACAAGATTAATATGGAACCAGATGCTAAACCAGTCGTTGATCATCAACGTCATCTTAGTCCAAAAAAGAAAGATGTGGTAAGAACTGAAATACTAAAACTTCTGAAGGCATGTATAATTTGTCCTATAGCTCATAGTAGATGGGTAAGTCATGTTCACTATGTCCCTAAGAAAGAAGGCATTACCGTTGTTCCTAATGATAAAAATGAACTTATCCCACGAAGAATTGTAACTGGCTGTAGGATGGTAATTGATTTCAGGAAATTAAATAAAGACACTCGAAAAGATCATTACCCTTTCCCTTTTATTGATCAAATGTTAGAAAGACCATCTAAGACTGGTTTATCCAATGCACCTCCTAACTTTTTAAGAGGTATGACTGCTATATTCTTTGACTTTTGTGAAAAGAATGTTGAGGTATTCATGGATGATTTTTTAGTTTACGCAACTTATTTTGATGATTGCTTAAACAACCTTGATAGACTAATGCAGAGATGCAAGGAAACTAATGTTGCCTTGAACAAGGAGACATGCCACTTTATGGTGAATGAAGGTATAGTCCTTGGGCATAAGATCTCTGAAAGAGATATTGAAGTAGGTAGGATGAGGGAGGGGAAAGGATTACAACATGGCTCTCCTCCCCCCTCTCCCCCCTCCTCCCCCCTCCCTCGCCGTGGTGACCTGCCCATCCCCTGCCCCCTCTCCGATCAAGCCCTCCCCTCCTACCTCTCCCCATTCTCCTCTTGCGGTCGTCGGTGGATCTGGTAGTGGCTCACGCGGCGGAGGCTCTGTTGCCTCCCTTCATCCTCTCGGGAATCGCTTTTGGGCCTTGGATGGCGTTGACGACGAATCTGGTTCTGAGTGTGACCTTGCTCATGCGGCGGTGGTCTCGTCGGTGGTGGAGCGGCCGGTGGCGCGTTGTCGCAAGTTCACGCCTGGGGGGCGTGGCCGGGCGTCCTCCTCCCCGTCGGACGAGTCTGGCTGGTCCAAGGTGACGCGGCGGCGCCGTTGTTCTGGTAAGTTTCTGACCCCCTCTCTGGCGCGCGGTGTGCTTGGTGCCCCGCCCGTCGCTCCTCTGGTGGATCTTGTATGCTCTCGCTCCTCCTCCCCTTCCCCACCATGCTCTCCGAGTTCTTCTTGTGCCTCCCTTCCTCCTCCGGTGGCTTCGTCGGCGGCGGTGCGGCCCACGGTGGTGGTGGCGGCGGCGGGTGTGGAGCATACACTAACCCTAGCGCTCCCTCCCCGGTCGCTGTGCTGCGCTCCACGGGCCTCTTTGGGTTCTGGGCCGTCCTCGGGTGGGCGGCCCACGACGCCCCTTCTCGCCTCTTTGTCTGTCTTCCCACCGCTGGCATCTGTGGGCTCGGGGCTTGCTGGGCCTCCTTCGCTTACCTCGCTGGCCCTCTCAGCCCAACCTGTTCGCCAGCCCGTCGCTGGGTCTGCCTCTTCGGGATATTTATGGGTCCGAAAGGGATCCCTTCCCCCATTTCTAGGGTTTCCAGCCTCTGTTGTGGACGTGCATAGATGGCGCTCTCCCATTCGCTTCTTCCACAGATCTAGCCCCTCCACCCCCCTTCCCCTCTCCAGCGAGGCGATCTCTGGTAGCAAGCGGCGCCGTGACGAGCTGTCGGCCGATGGGGCGGATCTGGAGTATGAGGCCTCTCTCAGATCTAAGCTTGAGGTGGAGCAAGCGGTCCGTGAGCAGGTGGCTCGCGACCGTGAGGCTTGGGTGGCTGGGCCAGAGTGGCTGCAATGGGATGAAAGGGCCCGGTTGCTCGGTGGTTCCAGTTCCTTGGCCACGGGATCTGGCGGTGGCGTGGCGCTGGTGGGAGACCTTGGGAGGTGGCGGCGGCGGGGGGTGCGGCTGGATCTGCTACCTCTCACCCTCGCCCTCCGCCTCCTCCCCGAGGTCATGCACCGCCCCCTCGCCTTCCTGCTCGTGGTCCTGGATCTAGGGCCGGTTCTCGTCCTCCTCCTCACAACAACAACTTTGGCCCTCCTTCCCAGCAGTTCAAGTAGCGTCGGTTCCCTGCTCCCCCCTCTGATCCCTCTGTCTCCGGTCTGGGCGATGGTATCCTCCCCCCACCACCCCCTCTTCCATCTCGTCCCATTAATCCACCGCCCAACCCCTCGTCCGCCCTGACATGCTTTGACTGTCATCAGCCGGGGCACTTCCAATCTAGGTGCCTCAATCCACCTTTCTGCCTCATTTGTAGATCTGAGGGCCACCTCACTATCGACTGTCAGAATCGCATCAAACCTCCCTCTTTTGTGCAGTATGGGATGGGGCTCCTGGGATGCTCCTTCTTTGCCTTGGATTGTGACCCGTCGCATGTGGCTACTGCTCCTTCACTCTCAAATGCTGCTGTCATTTCTGTTAAAGGGCAAAAGATCACTCCTCAAGTCCTGCTGGAAGGTCTGCGGGTCGGGGCCGTGGATGGCTGGGATTGGCAGGTGAATCAACTGTCAGACTTTGAGTTTGCTGTGGTGTTCCCCTCTTCTGAGAGCTTAAGGATGATTGCATCTTGTACTAGTTTCACCCTCCCGCTTAATCAATTGGTGATCTCTGTCAAAGCCGCGGCCAATGGCTCCAAGTCTGTAGGTCAGCTCTCTAAAGTTTGGGTGTTGGTGGAGGATGTTCCTGTGGAGCTCAGATCTGTCCCTTTTCTTATGGCCTTTGGTGTTTTGCTGGGGAAGCCTATCGAGGTGGATGGTGAGTCTTTGACCAGGTTGGGCCCAGTTCGTCTGAGGATTTGGTGTTTGGATCCGGTGTGTTTGCATGGTCCGGTGGATGTGTTCCCCTCCGTTGATGGAATCTGGCTACGGGTGTGGCTCGAGGGTGTTGAGGCCTTCCAGGCGCCTCCGCCTCCCCCTCCTCCCGCTCCCTCCTCTTCGGGGAAACACGACGATGGCTCTGTTGGTGGTGGGATGAACCCGAGTGGTGGTACGGGTGGGGGCACTGATGCCCGTTTCACCCAGTCCGAATGGGATGGACTGGGTCCTGAGGTTCAAGATCTTCTCAACGAGAATGCACCCAAAGATGATGTTCAGCATGTGGAGACTGTGCCGGCTACTGCGGTCAATGAGAAGACGGCTTCGATGAGCACCCCCATCTCAGGAGTCTGTTCTAACATGCCAGTTAGGCCTCTGTCTCCCTCCACGTCTGGCATTGAGGATCTGGCCTCATCTCCTGCTCGTGATGTGATGGCTCCGGTGAGCAAGAGGTAGAAGTCCATGGTTAGAAAGTTTTCAGCTAAAAGCAGGGTGTCTTCGGGTTCCAAGACCTCGGTGGTGGGGGTGTGTCGCCGTCTTGATGCTGACCTGGGGGCTGCGTCGGGATATCCTCCCAGGGCGGCATCGCTTTCTCCTTCGGCTATTTCCACGTCCATCCACACGCCCACCTCCACGGCCCACAAGGGCAGACGGGTGCGTGACTTGGGGGAGCCTGTGGCGGCGCGTGCGGAGTGGCGGGCTGCGGCCAGAGACCTTCCTTTTTCAGGTATTCCTCTCTCTCCCCCACCCCCCTCCTTCCTCTCCTATTAGGCTAGTGCTGCCCTCTCTGTCCGATGATCATTTATTGCATGTGCTTGAGGACGTGGGGGTTTCCATTGATGCGGGTTTTGGGTCCCGTCTATTGTTCTTTCCATTATCCGTGCTAATGAGATGGCCCAGGCGGCCATTGCTAAGGCTAAAGATTTGGTTGCCGCGAATGGGATCTCTGCAACCTCGGCGGGTGTGGATGGTGGTGTTACTGGTAGTGGCCAGTCGCCCCCTCCACCTTCTAAGCGGGCTATCTCTAAGCGTGCCAAATCCTGCGTTGCCCCCTGCAGGTCGAGTCTTCGTATCAAAAACCTGTCTTTCAAATGAGAGCCCTCTTCTAGAATATTAGAGGTTTTGGCGCTAGGGGGCGCCGCGACCAAATTAGGGATGTAGTTAGAGGTGATAATATTGATATTATTGGGCTTGTAAAGACTTTTAAGGAATCCTTCTCCCCCAATGAGCTCTCCGCAGTTGCGGGGATGGACAGATTTGATTGGAACTTCCTTCCTTCTTCGGGGCATTCTGGTGGGATTCTTCTGGGCACCAAGCACGACATGTTTGATTTTGTGACCTTTGACCATGGCGTTTTTTGGGCGAGCATGGTGGTGCACCATCGGATTTTGAATCACTTATGGGAAATCATGGTTGTCTACGGGCCTGCAGATCATTCTTTGTTTTCCCTGTTTCTTGATGAGATCGCGTCCAAAATTGATGCCTGTGCACTTCCTCTACTGGTTGGGGGGACTTTAACCTTCTCCGCTCCCCTACGGATAAGAGCTCTAACAATTTTTCTTGGCCCCTGGCTGATGCTTTCAACGCCTTCATTCATGATTGCGCTCTTCAAGAACTTCCTAGGGTGGCAGCCCGCTTCACATGGACGAATGGCCAGTCTAACCCTATCCGGTCGGTGCTTGACCGCGTTTTTATTTGCCCGAACTGGGATTCTCTTTTTCCCCACGCTTCCCTGAAAGTCAAGTCCATCGTGGGTTCAGACCATGCGCCTCTTATTCTAGACGCAGGTTTGGATTATCCTGTTATTTCTTCACGCTTTCAGTTCAACGCTTCGTGGCTTCTTGTAGAGGGTTTCCCTGATTTGTTAGCTACTAAAATCTCTGGGCTGCTTTCTCCCGTCCGGCGTTCCTTTGGGCCCATGGATGATTGGCACAAATGCTCCTATGCTCTTCGCAAATTTCTGTGTGGTTGGTCGCACAACAGGGCGGCGGAGGCTCGCCGCGAGAAGGGCTCTCTGGAGGCCCAGATTGCGAGCCTTGACGTGCAGGCTGATGGGCCGGGTCTGTCTGAGGGGGAGTGGGGCTCACGATACGGTCTGGAAGAGGCCCTTATGCTTTTGCATCGGCAGTCGGAGATATATTGGCACCAAAGGGGTACTTTGAATTGGACCTTGAAGGGTGACGCCCCCACGGCTTATTTTTTTGTGATTGCGAATGGTAGGAGAAGGAGATGTGCTCTGGATAGTTTACTCATTAATGGGGTGAAGGTCTCTGATCAGGCTCAAATTTTGGAACAAGTGGTTGAATTCTTCTCTTCCCTCTATGCTCCTAGGCCGGTGTCTGGTCTGTCTATCGCTCATTCCTTATGGGACGCCCCTTCTAGAATTTCTCTTCCTGAGAATGATGCCTTAATCCTGCCTCTTTCTGATGAGGAGATTTGGGAGTATATTAAGTCTGCTAATCCTAACGCTACGTCAGGCCCTGATGGTTTTTCCATCCCCTTCTTTAAAAAATTCTGGCCACAGCTTAAGGCCCTCGTTTGTAACATCATCCAAGGGTTCTATCTTGGGACGGTGGATATATCCCGCCTAAACTACGCTGTTATCTCCCTCATCCCCAAGGTCAAGGGCGCGGAGCTGATCTCCCAATTTAGGCCAATTGCCCTTATCAATAATATGGCAAAATTTCCTGCCAAGGGTTTTGCCATGCGTCTGTCTCCTGTTGCGCATCGTACGCTTAGCCCTTTGCAATCTTCCTTCGTTAAAGGTAGATTTATCCTTGATGGGATTCTTTGCCTTCACGAGATTGTCCATGATCTTAAGTCCCACAATTCGAAAGTGGTGATCCTAAAGTTGGACTTTGAAAAAGCTTATGACTCGGTCAGTTGGCCTTTCCTTAGACAGGTTTTGCTCGCCAAAGGCTTTGATGGGGCTTATGTGCATCAGATTATGCATTTTGTTTCGGGTGGGCACACGGCGATTTTGGTCAATGGTCAAGTTAGTAATTTTTTTGCCAATGGTAGGGGCCTGAGGAAAGGGGATCCGGCTTCCCCGATCATTTTTAATTTTGTTGCCGATGCCTTATCGCGTATTCTGTCTAGGGCTGCTGCTTCTGGCCACATTTCTCCGGTAATATCTCATCTCATCCCCCATGGGGTCACCCACCTTCAGTATGCGGACGATACCATTATCATGGTGGAGCTCAATGATTCCTGCCTTGCTCATCTTAAGTTCATCTTGTTATGCTTTGAAGCCTTGTCCGGGCTCAAAATTAACTTTGTGAAGAGTGAGGTCATTGTCACTTGTGTTGATGAAGTGGAGGCTTTACGAGTGGCGCACCTCTTAAATTGTAGCCTTGGTTCCTTTCCTTTTAAATACTTGGGCCTCCCGATTGCCCCGGATAAGCTTTGTGCCAAGGAGTTTGCACCTATTGTTACCAAGGTTGGTAATCGGGTGCTACCGTGGAGGTGTAGATATAATACGAATGCTGGGAAAGTGGCCTTAACTAATTCTTGTCTCTCCTCCCTGCCCATGTTCATTATGGGCTTCTACCTTCTTTCTGCTGGTACGCATGATGGTTTCGACAAGCATAGAGGTGCTTTCTATTGGAATTCAGCATATAATAAGCGTAAGTATCGGTTGGTCAAATGGAACATCATTTGTAGGCCCAAAAACCTGGGAGGGTTGGGCATCATTAATACCGCGGTGATGAACAAATGTCTTATGATCAAGTGGTGGTGGAAAATCATGTCCTCGGGCCGGAACTCCCTTTGGTTCTCTATTCTCAAGGCGAAATACTTCCCCTCCTCTAATCCTATGTTTGCCTCCCCTAGGGGGGATCGTAGTTCTGGAAGGATTTCGTTAAGATCCGTCCTCTTTTGAAGGACCATGTCAAATATTTGGTGGGTAATGGCGCCTCGACCCGTTTTTGGCTTGACTGGTGGTGTGGGAATTCTACTCTCTCGGTGGCTTTCCCCACGTTGTTTTCTTTTTGTCCTAAGGCTGATATCTCCATCGCGGAGCTTGTGGGTGATAATTGGGACTTGGCCTTCCGACGCTCGCTGTCTCCTGAAGAGTTGGTTCAATGGCATCGTGTTGCTGCCCTTTTTCCCACGCTCTCGGAGGCGGAGGACTCGTTGGTCTGGCCCCACTCTGCTTCGGGTCGCTTCTCTGTTAAGTCCCTTTATTCCAAGCTTATTGCTGGCACACCTACGAATAAGTTTTGTCAGATTTGGCATTCGCGTATTCCTCCTAAGATTAAAATCTTCATGTGGCAAGCTTTCAGGGGCCGTCTCCCTGCGGCCGATCAGATTCGGAAACGCAATGGCCCGGGTTCGGACCATTGTGTCCTGTGTGATGCTTTGGAGGATACCAGTCATATCTTTTTCAATTGTGTCTTGGCTAAATTGATCTGGTGCTGCTTTCGATCTTGGTTGCAAGTGTCTTGGGCTCCGACTTCTTTTTCTGAGCTCTGCACCCTCACCATCCCTCTGGTCGGTGTTACGAAACGGTTGTTCTGGATTGGGCTGGCGGCGGTCTGTTGGGCCTTGTGGCCTACCAGGAACAAGTTTACCATTGAACACATTTTTCCTGCTAAACCTGCTAATTGCTTATATAAAGCTTGACTGTTCCTGCAGCAGTGGAGATTATTGACTAAGCCTGAAGACCGCGACTGCTTCGACTTGCTGCTATCTAAGATTCGGGCCTCGGCATCTTCCCTTTCGCGGCAGGAGCCTGATGTCTAACCTCTTGGTGGTCTGCGGGCATGGTTGCTGATCTTCCTTTTCTCTCGGAGTTTATGCTTGTCCGGCCTGCGTGTCGTGGTTGTGGCCTGCGTGCCCTGTATCTCATACTTTGCTTATCGTTTGGCCTTGGGTGGCTGTTGAACTTGTGGTGTTGTGATGGTTGTTACTCTGCCTGGTGGCTTTATTTATAAAGTCGGGCTCATGCCTTTTCTCTAAAAAATAAAAATAAAAAGAGATATTGAGGTAGATAAAGCTAAAGTTGATGCAATTGACAAAATGCCATGTCCTAAAGATATCAAAGGTATTCGAAGTTTCCTTGGTCATGTTGGTTTCTATAGAAGGTTCAGAAAAGATTTCTCTAAAATTTGTAGGCCTCTTACTAAACATTTACAAAAAGATGTTCCATTTGTTTTTGATGAGGATTTTGTAGAAGCCTTTGAAATACTTAAGCAAGCCTCAATTTTTCCACCTACTGTTCAACCACCTGACTGGAGCCTACCCTTCAAAATAATGGGTGATGCTAGTGACTATGTTTTTGGTGCTGTTCTAGGACAAATAGTTGACAAGAATTGAATGTTATTCATTATGCTAGTAAAACCCTAGACAATGCTCAAAAGAATTATGCTAACACTGAAAAATAATTTCTAGAAGTTGTGTTTGCATGTAATAAATTCTGATCTTATATTGTTGATTCTAAAATAATAATTCACAACGATCATGCTGCTAGTAAATATCTTATGGAAAAGAAAGATGCTAAGCCTAGACTGATTAGGTTGGTTCTTTTATTACAAGAGTTTGATTTTCATATTGTTGATAGGAAGGGAGCTGAAAACCCTGTAGAAGATATTTGTCTGGGATGGAAAATGTTCTTGTTGACCCAATGCCTATTCATGATAGCTTTCCTGATGACCAATTAGTTGTTATAAATCATTCTACTTCCTGCAATAGTCCTTGGTATGAAAATTATGCTAATTACATTGTTGCCAAATATATACCACCTAATTTGACATATCAACAAAATAAAAAGTTTTTTCTTTGACTTGAGACATTACTTTTGGGATGAGCCACATTTACTTACGTGCAGATGGTATTGTTAGACGTTGTGTACCTAAGCATGAACAAGAACAAATCCTGTGGAAGTGTCATTCCGAAGCATACAGAGGACGCCATGCTGGAGATAAAACTGCACATAAGGTAATACAGTCGGTTTCTATTAGCCTACCCTTTTCAAGGATGCACGTAAGTTTGTCCTTTCTTGTGATGAATGTCAAAGAATTGGTAATATTGGTAGACGTCAGGAAATGCCAATAAAATATTCACTTGTTATAGAACCATTTAATTTTTGGGCTTTGATTATATGGGACTTTTTCCTTCCTATAATGGGTATACTCATATTTTAGTTGTTGTTGATTATGTTACTAAGTAGGTAGAGGCTATTCCAACTACTAGTGCTGATCAAAATACCTCTATTGAAATGCTTAAAAAAGTTACCTTCTCGAGGTTTGGTGTCACATCCCTAGTTTTTGCTTGCACTAGGATCCATGTTTGGACTTGCATCATGTTTAAAATTTCTTTAAACCTGAAATGGGGATGATCTAACCCTAGCAAATTTTGAATCCAAATAGGTTCACCTAAAATACTTTTCATAAAGCAGAATGGCTCTCCAAAAATGCTCAACATCTCTGGTAAAATGTGGCAAAATCAACTAGAGGTGACACATATTTTTATTTGTCATTTTGGTTTACTGAATTAAAAAAACTACTACTTGAATTTGAGCTATAAAATGCTATATATAATTTTAAAAGCAACAATAATTCTAAAAACTTGCATGGGTCTCCGGAATAAATCAGATATTGCCCACAATTATTTTTAGGAGTTTATAAAATTATCTACTACTTTTCTAGATCAAAACAGAAAAGAAATAAATAGAAAAGAAAACAGAAATGGAAAAAAAAGAGAGAGAAGCCTTACCTACGGCCCAGGAAGGGGCTGGCCCAGCAGCCCAGCTGCCAGTCACCCCCAACCTCCCGCCAGGAGGATTGGAGCGTGTGGCTGGGGCACGCCGACACGCGCCCGGCCACATCCTGCCTGCCTGCTCACCGCTGGAGGCCTCTTTGAGAGCCAGAGTGATGCCCCGACCCCGTGCCCCTCTTCTCTGCTCCTTCATCCTCATCTCCTCCTCCCTCTCGTTCGGTTCCTCATGCTCAAGTGCCGCCGCCGGCCGCCACCGTTAGCATAGCCCCGGCCACCTCCGAGCCCGCCGTCGTGCTCCATCGGTCCGCCGCGTCCTCGCCGTCCTCTCCGTCGAGCCACAAAAGCCCGGACGCCCTGTTTCGCCGCCAGTGCCGTCATCTCCAACCTTCGGCACCGGACCTCCCTGTCGTCGATTTGCCGGACCCAACGCGCCTCTGACCTCGCCGTCAGTGCCCCTGCAACCGCGGTGAGCTCCTGATCCGATCCCCCTGCCCTCGACGTCGCCCGCATACCCTAGCTAGGATCACCGCCGTGCCCGAGCACCTCGCCACCGGCAACATGGCCACCGAGGCTAGAGCACATGCCGTGCTCATATGAGCACACCGGCGTGCTCGTAAGGACCTATAGATGCGCGCACAACCTCCACATCGCCGCGCCCGTCCATGCCGAGCTCCAACCACCGCGAGCGAGCTCGCCGCCGTCAGCTCCGGCCGCCCCTCGCCTCCCCGCGTGTCCCACGTGATGCGGACGAGCCGGGGCTTCACCCCAGTGCCCCCAGCCGTCGCTCTCGTGGCCTGCTGACGGACTCCGACGTGCGGCTTGGTCGACAGCGACGAGCCCGTCGCCTGAGCCACCGGCCGATGGGGCCCCGTTCGTCAGGTGATTAGCTTAGCAATAATCATCGGTTAGTTAACCCCCCGAGTCACCGACATGTGGGCCCGGCCCTGTTAAGTTAACAGTTAGGTTAATTTAAAACCCTGTTAGCTAGCTGAGTTAGTGACACGTGGAGCCCAGCCACCAGGTTTGACCTGGGCTGGCGCCTTTGACCTGCTGACGTCAGTGTGACGTCAGGCTGACGCAATATTTTTTTTCTGATTTAATTAATTCCAGAAATTGCTGAAAACTTAGAAAATTCATATAAATTTTTCTGATTTATATATGAAAATTGATCAAAAAAATCCAATGAATCCATCTATGCCATTTTCATGCATGATAGAGCAACCTAAATAGGAGAAATTGGACATTTTGTTCAAATACAATATGTGATCTCACATATGGAGTTGAATTTGAACCTTGGGTTCAAACCTACATCATTTAAATCTATTGCTAGATGCATTAGCTCAACCACATCATATTGCCATGTCATATTCATGCATCATAATGTTTCATTTGATGGGTATTGATTTGTTCCCCTTCGATGGTTGTTCTTCGTGTTAGGCACTGTTCCGGAGGATACGGTCGAGTATCCATCTGAGGAGCAGTAACGTGTTGACGTCTTATCAGGCAAGCAACCCCCCTTGAACATCTCCGATACAATCCCACTCTCTCGCTCTTGCTCTCATTTATTGCATTAGGTCAAAACGATTCAACTTTTACCTGATCCGGTAGTTGAACCCATTCCTCTGCATGACCTATCATTGTCACAGTAAATAGCTAAACCAAGCAACCTAGCATACCTGGTAGATGCTTGTGCCATGTTGTGCCATTACCATGTTATGCTTGCTATGCTTAGAGTTGTGTCAGGTCTGATTCATCTGGGTGATGAACCGGAGTGAACTGAATGTGTTCTGATGTTGAGAGTTAAGTGTTGAACCTGATTTGGTAAAGGTAGCGATGATAGGCCTTGTAGGAGTACATGGTGGATTGTCTCATTGGGACCGTCCTTAAGAAATGAGTCCTATGTATGTTATCCAAGACTAGCTACTACCGCACATTGGGATCCTTAATTGACTCTCTCGACTTATTAATCGCCCTGACCTCTGTCCAGGAGTTGCAACTAGTTTCTGGTGTTTGTAGGTCGTGCTAGTAGTCTACCGAGTGGCACCCCGTACAGGTGGGCTTGGGTTAGACTAGGCACCGTGGCCCGGTGTACCAAGCGTAGTACCATCCATCGAGGTGGGATTGGGAACCCTACACACATCGTTTGGGACCGTGATGGAAACCTCAGCCGGACTTCCGTTGCGGGTTCAGTCTCAAATACGCGATAAACCTGGGCTAGAGTCTTGTGTGGTTAGTCAGGTCGTGGCCGACTCCCTCGCTGGGCTTCCGCTTGAAAGTTGCCGAGGTGCCTTTTACATGCACGTAGCGATAAGTGGCGGGAGCATGTGTGACGAAGTACACCCCTGCAGGGTAATAATCTATTCGAATAGCCACATCCGCGGATATGGACTACTTGGAGACTTATATGGTTCATAGACAACTGTAATGGTCACTCATAAAAGCTTCAAGACAAGTGTGAGTACCGTGGATGGCACTCTCGTAGGAAGACGGGAGCGAATCCATGGTGGTGTATTGTTGTGGTGTTAGTGGACTCGTGTCCGTTTCACAAAACATATTCAAAGTACTGATAGTCGTAGTACATGATAGACACTGAGTCAAAGTTGGCTTGCTGCATTGAACCCCACAACCCCCTATGTTGATACCGATGCATATGTAGTTAGTTCTGATGTAAGTCTTGCTGAGTACCCTGTACTCACCGTTGCTTTATTAATGTTTTTGCAGAGGAGACACCAGTCTCGCTAGCGGTTTCTACGATAAGATCGATGCCGACCAAGTAGCTTGGGAATCCCAGACAGAGGTCTGGTTCCTATGGAGGGTCTTGTAGATAGACATCCTCCCTCAGCCTTCTTCTTTTCTAGATGTCTGTACCCAGACATGTTATGCTTCCGCTCGTTGTTTGTATGACTTGTGTGTTGGGTCATGTGACCCATGCTTGTAATATCACACTATGTTGGCTCTTATGAGCCTTCTAAATAAATGTTGTGTTGTTGTATGGTTATGTTGTGATGCCATAGTTGTATCTATGCATATCGGGCATGTCGTGCGTACGTGTGACGTGCAACGGTATGTATGGGATTCGACACCTAGTTGTGTGCCTTTAGTAGTACTCTTTACAGGGAACTGCCTCTTTGTGCTTCCACTGAGCCTTGGTAGGTTGCTACTGCTCCGGACACATTGATTGACCGGCGTGTATCCTTCTTTGCTGCTGTGTCTCTCCCTTCGGGGAAATGTCTCGCACTGTAATGGAGTCCATGTAACTTGCTATGACTCGTCTACGCGCAGTTGATGACATTTATGTCCCACGGTGTAATGGAGTCACTGTAGCTTGCTATGACTCGTCTACACATGCTGAGACCGACACCTGCATTGTTGGGTTACGTATGCCTGTCCCTGTATGGATGTGCCACTTGGGTTCTATGACTACTCATGTCGACCCGGGTTCTTTGACATTTGAGTGCTAGCGACATATTCACATACGTGAGCCAAAAGACACAAACGGTCCCGGCCCAGGTAAGGTGGCAGCCGTGGAGTTAACCATGCGTGAGGCCGCAAAGTAATGTGAAGTGTTACATGCTAGATTCTTATGGCTTAGGATCGGGGTCCCGACATTTGGAGTCCCTATATATTTAATGACTCATTGTGGTTCACATTTTATTCATGGTGCATTTTGTAAACTCTTAGCTAAATATGATGTTAATCATAGAATTTCCTCTCCTTATCATCCTCAATCTAGTGGTCAAGTTGAATTGAGCAATAGAGAAATAAAGTTAATTTTGCAAAAGATAATTAATAGATCTAGGAAGAAATTGTGTAAGAAACTTGATGATGCATTGTGGGCATATAGAACTGCTTATAAAAATTCTATGGGTATGTCCCCCTATAAAATGGTTTATGGAAAAGCTTGTCATTTACCTCTAGAATTATAACATAAGGCATATTGGCAATCAACGAACTTAATTATGATTTCAAACTTGCCGGTGAAAAGAGGTTATTTGACATGAGCTCCATAGATGAATGGAGGACACAAGCTTATGAAAATGCCAAGATGTTTGAACAAAAAGTTAAAATACGACATGAGAAACGAATAGAAAATGATAATTTAATCGGTGATGAAGTTACATTGTACAATTCTCATTTTAGATTCTTGCAGGAAAACTTCTCTCCAAATGGGAAGGACCCTATATTATGGAGGAGATTTACTGTTCCGGAGCCATAAAGATTAACAACGCAGAAGGCACAAATCATAAGGTGGTTAATGGACAAACAATTAAACATTATATTTTAGGTACACCCATTAACAACGAAACTAACATTATCTAGACGATGACACTGGAGGAACACATAAAAGAGATGTAAGTGCATCTAGTGCCACTTAGTGATTTTGGTCTATTGAAGACTTATAGTTTAAGGGAATAATGAGTTTGCGAGTGTACACAGGTCCAATAAGTCCCTGAGGAGTTTGGTATATCCAACGGATGTCGACCCCTAAAAATGTATGTCTTCATTTGAAGACTTTGACGCTCTTCTTGCTGACTTTGAAAATGAGGAAATTGTTCTGACCTTGAAGATGCAAAGACTATGAAGCTTGAAGACTTTAGTTTGCTTGTTTCATTTCCTTTCTTTTGAGTCATAGGAAACATCGTACTGTTAAAAGGGGTTGAGGTAAAACTAAGGAAAATTTCCAAGTGATGCTCATCTCAAAGCCTACACTACCCAATCCTTCGAGTGAAGCCTTGGAAAGTCTCTTGCAATTCAGTCAAGATCTTCAGTGACAAAGCCTACACTACATTATCCATACAACTATCGCATCATTAGGGACATTTATGTCATATCATATCGGGTTGCACCCTGGCTATAAATGCCCCCCCCACAACCACTAGTTGGTTGGATGCTCCGAGAGAGATTGTAGTGTCATTTAGAGTAACCCATCCTCCAACGACTTTGAGAGAAAATCATCAGTGAGGAAAACCCGAAAATCCCAACACCTAAAACCCAAAGTGATTGAGCATCACTGAAGAAATAGTCCTGTGTGAAACCAACGCTTGTTACCTTTGAAGACTGTGCATCTTCCAAATGGTTAGGTGTCATGGTCTAGAGCATGCAAGAGGAAATTGTGGATCGTCGGGTGTCGGTGTAGTAAAGAACAGGGACCTTAGTACCCGAACTTGTGCACCAAACGACCACGGCCTCTAGATCGGCAAGACCTTACCAAGTAAACACTGGACTCCAAGTCACATCAAACAAGGGTTCATGCGAATCGGCAAGCCTCCTTGTCGGAGGACTCGACAGCCAATGCATCTGCCAAGGCTTCCACCCGCCAAACCTTCGCTCCATGTCGCCAGGCTGATTGTCTACATCGACTAGGTGTCGAGAGGGCACGCGGTTAGGTGGAGCTGGTCGGGGCATGTGGCAGCTTATTGGATTTACAGCAGCTTTAATGACACCCGTCCTGCGACGTGGAGAAGGAATAAGAGGTAGCTAGGCAAACGACACAAAAGGAGAGGCAATCCTTGCCGGGAGACGACGCCAGCGCGACACCTCACGGCACATTAAATGTGCCTGTCCTAGTCCGTCAGAATTAGGTATTTCCTACTGTAGCTCTTGCAAGTGATTTTGGTAGGTAGAGTATACATTGTTTACTCCGTGTAATGACCATTCTAGCCACTATGGTAGCCCCTTAACCTGTAAAAGGAGGCCCATGGCTACCTTTACAAAGGTCGACACTCCGTTCATGTTACATGCCTAGCAGCACCCCCTGAGCATTCCTTATCGTGCTGTGATGCTCCTGTGTGGTGAACCCACATAATCCACAAAAACACAGGACATAGGGTTTTACGCTCCGTCGGCCCGAACCTCTCTAAACCCCCATGTACGCATGGTCCGGTGATGATCTTTGCGCTTGAGGATCTCCCTAGCCGAACCACGAAAGGGGCTTTGCCGGCCCATAGATGGTCGTACGCTGAAATCTTTGGCACGCCAGGTAGGGGGCGCTCCCTTGTGTGAACCTTCGCCGACTCCTGCGTGTCATCATCAACAACTTCTTAGGCGCCCATGCCTCCTAAGAAAAGCCAAGGGCGTGGGACGCCCGCTTCGTTCACGTCCAAGCTGCCCTCGCAAGTGGTCGCCAGTGATGCCGATGGAGGCAGTCCCCGTATTCTTCGCACCGATGAATGCAGCCACAATGCCACGTGGAGCTCTGCGGGCCGCGATCCGGACCCTGCCATCGTGGAGACAGCGACCGGGGCCAACGCCGCAGAAACACCCTCAGGGTGGTGTCACTGCACGGCGCACGAACAAGACCCCTGCGTGTCCATCTCAAGACACGCAAGGCCGAGCTCGACATCAACCTCCTGGAGAGAATGGATAGCGTGCGACGGCGTAGGGAAACGCTCCTCCTGACACTGTCAGGAGTAAGAGCGCCACCCATGCCTCGCACCGCTCCATGCCCAAGACCCCGGAGGAAGCTCTGGCACAGGCCCAGGTGTTGCTGAGCTTCCCACCCGTGCCCGAGAAGATGGAAACCTGGAGAGCGACTATCCAAAGTCTGCTGAGCTTCACAAACCATGAGAAGCCAGAGGGGGTAGGTCCGTCATGCGCCTGCCAAGAGACTCCGCGAGGTCCCACCGCTGGACACGATGCTGGCGGGGCGCCTACAGTACAGTCACCCCCACAACAACAACAACAACCTTCCCGCCAGACCGACGTACAAGACGAGGTGTCGTACGCGTCGATGAATCCGTGACAGAATAAAGACAAACGTCAAGTCTTGAAGGACAGATGCAAGGAGGACACCCACACCACCATCGAGAGGCGAAGAAAGGCATGTCACCAGTCCAATGGTCGCGTGGACCCAGTCGTCGGCGGGCCTATGCCAGGGGTGCCCGTGTCACACCCAAGATGCGATCCTAACCTTATTTTGGCACGAGGGCCTTGATAGGGATAGAAGCGCATCTCTTTGTTTCGCAAGAATGGATATCATTACAAGTACATGTAAAGAAGAGATGAGTATATGGAATTGGCTTACACTCGCCACAAGCTACATTAATAACACATCAATACAACAACATATCCAGACATCATACATAAGAGCAGGGTCCGACTACGGACGAAAACAAACGATAAAATGGCATCCATCCTTGCTATCCCAGGCTGCCACCTGGAACCCATCCTAGATCGATGAAGAAGAAGAAGAAGAACTCCAAATCAAACAAGCATTGCGATCACGTCAAATCATCGCATTACCTGTACCTGCAACTGTTGTTGTAGTAACCTGTGAGCCACGGGGACTCAGCAATCTCATTTCCAAGGGTATCAAGACTATTAAAGCTAAATGGGTGAGGTATGGTTAAGTGGTGAGGCTGCAGCAAGCACTAAGCATTTATTTGAGTGGCTAACTTATGAGTACAAGAATAAAGGGGGATGATTGTCGAATAAACGGACATGAACTAGTAATGATCTCTAAGAGATCCTGAACACCTACATACGTCAAACATAACCCTACCGTGTTCTCTCTCGGATAAGGACTCACGAGAAGAGACAGTCACGGTTACGCACACGGTTGGTGTATTTTATTTGAGTTTACTTCAAGTTTGCTATGACCGGGTGTTAAACAAAGTTTCCAAGTTGCCACGTAACCGCGGGCATGGCTTTCCGAAAGATTTAACCCTGCAGGGGTGCTCCAACTCATCCATCACAAACTAACCACACACAGCGGGAATAACCTCGACCACGAATCTCGTGATCTTCCTAGGCAATTCCACTGGAAAACCGTAACCTCGAGATAGCCCGAAGTATTCTCGGAATTCCTCGCACAAGACGTTCGAGAAAGGTAAAACAAATCCAGCAAGGCCGCCCGACGTGTCGACGTACCCGATAGGAGCCACGTATCTCGTTCTCAGGACACGACGGATGAGCTATGGTTACCACGCCAATCACCGAGTTGCCCCGGGTAGCGTTAATAAGCTGCTCTGGGTTGGACCAACACTCATGAGGAGCACTGGCCCGGGTTGTTGATTAAAGATCCTCGGGTTAATTACTCCCTATGCAGGTTTATTAGTTATTAGGCAAATGTAGTACTAATGTTGGGCCTTGCTAGACAAGTTTTATCCTAAAACGAAAATCAAGGGGGTCCCCATAACAACCACGAGCATGTTAGGAGGGCTCAATTATTGAACATAACACTGGTACACAAGTAACTAGGGCGGCAAGAGTGGAACAAAACACCAAGCAAAAGGCCAAGCCTTCCACCCTTTACCAAGTATATATGTGCATTAAATTAAATAGCAATATTATTGTGATAGCTGGAAACAATTGCACCTGCAACTAGCAACGCTATAAGAAGGGCTGAGCAAGCGGTAACATAGCCAAACAATGTTTTGCTGGGATGTGGAGGGGTTAGAGGCTTTTCATGGCAATTTAGGAGGCTGACAAACATGTGGTAGGTAGCGAGACATTGCGATAGAAACGAGACAACTAGCATGGCAATGATAGTAGTGGTATCCAGGGAAATGAGCATCTTGCCTGAGATCCCGCTTGGAAGAAGAACGAATCCATGAAGAAGACGAACCCACGTAGTCGAACGAATCCTCACACTTCGAACGCTTTCGGAACTCTATCGAGAAGAAGCAAATCAGAAACAACAATCAACACACGAGAACACCACAACAAATGCATGACATGATGTGCAAACAGATATGATGCATGTCCGGTTTAAATATGCAAGGCATGGCAATCACAACAATCAAGTACTACACATTAAGTGAAGCTCAATATGCAACGAGTTGCATATTGACGAAACTCCACATTTGAATATTTAGTTCACTCTCATTTAGGTACACAACAATATTAAATGTTGTTAAACATGGCAAGAGGTGAAGCATAAGTAAACTAGACATCTAGGCATATTAAATGAGGCCGGAAACAACATATAGCATCTCCGAAATGACCCCATATGTTAATTTCGAAATTGGTCCAGATCTAAACTAATCAGGTTTTATATTTGTTAAACAGAAAAATAAAGTGAACCATGCAATACTACACATCATTCTAGTCGATTTACATATATGGAACATTTGCAACGGAGATACGGTCTAAAAGATATGACCTTCACAAGATGAGCATGACATGAATGCGAAATGCATGCAAACACCCACCACAAACATGTTAAATCATAGATGCAGCAATATATTATGAAACTACATGAGATTCTAAGCAAATTTCATGTGCAACATGTTCAAAACGGAGCTACGGTTCAACCACAACAACCAACACAAGTTTTATTTGAAATCTGCCCAAAACAGCAAGATAGCGTTTTGCACAAATGAAAACAACAAGCTACAAGATTCTAAAATGCACAAACTAAGCATGGGGCAGTAGCATATAACACACACTTCATTTCATCTGCACATATCATACTCAAAAGAGTCATGGATCACATGGTACGAAGCTTACAACATGGCAACAAAATATAGCAGATTAGGACTTCGTGAAAATAACAGTTTTTAGCATAACAGATTTCACGGAGGCATATTGGCAGCAGTAAAACTATATGCTACAGGTAATATATTGGTATGATACTTAACAGCATGGTAGTAGGCATGATGCACTACAAATCATTACTTTATGGCAACATCAAATTATGCTCAGATTCATGGCAACCATCAACACAACATGGCATATTGAAGAAAACAGATTCTCAGACTTAGTGAAAATTAGACTAGACATGTGCTGCAGTTTTTAACAGATTGCCATATTGGGCAGCAGGTTTAATTATGATGCAAAACCTATTCATGTAAACTATTGGCACAACATGATATTCCATAACATGCTTTGCAAAAGAATCCATGGTGGCATCACCAAAAGACTCCTAGATCACTAGCAAATCACATGGCAAGACAACAACAAAATAACAGATTTTCAGACTTACAAATATTTTGGACCCTCAAAACATCAGATTTTTTTATAGCATGTTGGCAAAAGAAAACAACACCTAAACATGCATTTCTATGACAACCAAAAATACCAGGGCTTAGCACCCATGTCCAAGGGCATATCTCATGTTCAAAATTATTTCATATCATGCATGGATTAAATCACACGAAATAGACAAAAGGGCATCATGGCAAAAATAACATGCACACGAACTTCCTCCAATATGACAAAACTAAATGCATAGTTAAATCCTATGGATTTTTCTACCCCGAAAACATATATAATATGCCTAGGTTCATGTAGGGAAATATGTCACAATTAATTATGCAAGTTTATGGCCTAATCCCCTTTTAGCAATTATAAATGCAAGTTAAATGCAAATGTTTCAATGAATAGGTTTGTCATGCATGAAAATGCGATTCCGATAATATGAACATTTTTTTTAATATATGATTGGATTAAATCCCGATGCACGTTAATTAAATATGACGATGCAAAATGATGGCAATAATACAAAATGGTGCAAACACCGAGGGTAAGTATTTTAAACATGGATGAAAACATCATATTATTAATCTACGCATATTTCTAAGCATTTTACATATATAAAATATTTCGATCCGATGCACGGTTAATTAAATATGAGCATTTTAAAACATGGCATTATTCTGTAATTATAATGTCCAGGCTTAATTAGGAAATTCGTTCAGACATAGAGGGGCGAGCTCACTGTTGGGCCAACTGGGCCGGTCGGCGCTGACTTGGGCCGCGGGATCTGGGTCGGGGAGGCGGCCCACCTGCGCTCCAGGGGCGAGGCCGTTCATCCTCCCGAGCGGGACGAGGCAGGCGAGGCCATGGCGATGGCGCGATGGGGCGATGGAGGCGACTGGTCAACGGCCACGGCGGCGCCCGCCGGCGAAGGTGGAGCAGCAGCTGGGCGGTGCGGACCAGGGGCGGCCGGATCCGGTCGCCAGGGCCAGATCTCCTCGACCCCGGGCGGATCCGAGCGGCGGCGAAGGTTCCTGGGCGGCCGGCGGCGGGGCAGCAGCTCCTGAAGAAAATGAATGAGGGATCTAGGTGAGGGAGAGAGAGGGAACCAGCGGGAGGAGGAGAAGGAAGAGGGGGACGGGGACGACCTGGGCAAGGGTCCACCGGCGGCAAGGTCAGGCCGGCGACCGGCCAGCAAGGCGGCAGGGCCGGCGAGGCGCACGGGCGCCATGGGAAGCTCAGGTCCGGGCTCGCGGTGGCTGCGGGGATGCGGTGGATCTGGGGGGCGTGGACATTGTCCGCGGTGGGGTTTTGGGCGAATCTGAACCCTCAGATCAAGATCCAAAGGCCAGATTTGGCTGGGTGGCTAGGGCTGCGGGATTGGAGGGAGGTGGAGCTAGCAGGTGGGGTTGCTGAGGGGGTCGGCTGCAAATTGACAAGGGGGAAACCCTAGTGAGTGAGAGGGGTCTCTCCATGGGGTGTATTTATATAGGGAATGGACTAAGGGGGTTGGACCTCATCCATCCGATCGCGATCCGATGACTATGAATGAAGGGGGGACTAAGTTGGGCTAGTGGGCTGTGGAGAGGTGGTTGGGCCAAGAAGAGAGGGAGGTTTGCGGCCCGGCGACATGTTTTATAAAACGAAAACGTCTGACGATTTGACCGGCTATAGTGCCGCTATAGGTTTAACGGTTGGGGCATCAAACACACTCTGAATGTGATGAAATTTGACAGGCGGTCTACCTACTCTATAATAAGACCGCACGCCAAGTTTCAACCCAATCCGAGAATATTATATACACACTTTGAAAACAATAATTTATCGATGCCGCGGGCGCGTGCGTGTGTGGTTGGCTCAGAACGGTCAACGACAAGAACGGAGAGAACCGGCAACTACGAACGGATGCAAGTTTTTAAAAACGAGTGACGATGCTATGCAGATGATGCGAATGATGCGATGATGAATGCGACAATAAAACGAATCACATGACGAGAATGGAAAAGAAGGGGAATCTTCTGAAGCATCGGTCCCGGGCTGTTACAGCCCGGCAGCCTGCCTTCTGAGATAGGCTGTCCGGCATTCACCCATTAGCTGTGGCAAGTCCGCTGGCCCTCCAGCAGACCCTTCAAGCCCGAGCTGCCCGGCAAGTATGACAGCAAGATCAGTCCTTCCTAGTTCCTCAGCATCTACACCATCGCCGTGCAGGCCGCCATGGGGCGCAATGAGAAAGTATTCGCCAAATATTCCCATGAACTTGTCGAGAGGATCCTTCTCCTCTTGGGCGCATATGTGCAACCAGTTCGTTGGTGCATACCATGGAGGCCACAAGCACCCACAGCAGACCAGCGACTTGCACGTGCTTTCCCAGCTGGAGGGCGATTCGCTCTGCAAGTACATCTAGAGATTAAGCCACATACAACACAACATCCCCGACATACACCCTGCCGTAGTGATCGTCGTGTTCCACACGAAGGTGCGCAATCGGCGGGTGCGCGAACATATGAGCATTAACAAGGTGCGGATGTCGCCGAGCTAAACGCTTTGGCTGACAAGTGTGCGCGCGCTGAAGAAGGGAGGAGGCTCCCCAGAGAGAACGCTGGCGCAGAGGTCGACTCGAACGATGATGAGGATGCGCCAGCCTCCAAGAAAAAGGGTCGGAAACGCAATCGGAAATGCAAAGGGAAAGTAGTGATGGCTGGTGAAGGGAACGACAACTCCGACTCTGGCAAGAAGGCCAAGTCCGAGGGGTCTGGCAAAGTCACCGCCGCATGCTCCGGAGACAACAAGGCCGTGGCAGATGAAAAGACCGGCAGGCAGTACTACTAGATCCACCTCACCAAGAGCCACAATATTACCGAATGCCGCCAAGTAGAACAGCTTGATGAAAAACAAAAGCAAGAGTACGAAAGGCACGACAAGGAGAAGGGCCAAGATGGTGCAGGTGGCTCCAACAAGAAAAATAGCGGTGGCCGTGGTGGCCACCGCGGCAAGGGCAAGCAGCGCAAGGAGAAACCTGCTAGAGACCGAGACAAAAAGTCTGACATAGAGACGATGATGATGACAGAGATGAAGAGGAATCTGAAGGCCAAGAGTCCCAAAAGGCTGTCGATGCCATATGTGTCGACGAAGGAACATCTTTGCACTCCTCTAACCGGCAACTCAAGTAGTGGGCCCGTGAGATCAACACAGCACAACCAGCGGCAGAGGCAAGAAAACCCCTCAAGTGGTCCAACACTCCCATCATCGTCAACGCTGAGGACCACCTGACCGCATCATTGCCGTTAGGTCTGTGCCATTGCTGGTATCACCAACAATATGCAGCCTCAAGGTCACAAAGATGTTAGTCGATAGTGGAGCTGGTCTAAATCTGATATCACCAAACGTAATCAAGCATCTGCAGATTTCGGACTTGGATCTCAAGCTGACGTTGTCTTTTCAAGGGGTCAACCAGGGAAGATCTCAGTCCAAGGGGAAGATAAATCTGCCGGTCACGTTTGGAAGTGAGCTCCACTTCAGAAAAGAGAGAGTAGTCTTTGACGTCGCAAAGATGTCACTGCCATACAATGGGATCTTGGGCCAACCAACGCTGGTGAAATTTATGGTGGCGTCCCACCATGCCTACAATACCCTCAAGATGCCAGGGCCGATGAGCGTCATCACCGTCCATGCTGACAACAAGGACACAGTCCTCTACATCGACAAGCCCCTTTGGGAGGCAGTGGCAGCGTCTGCTGACGAGGCACTCACTCCTGCCGGCAAAGCTCCCGGGGGAAGAACAAGAACAAGAATTCCATCGAATCTCATAAGGACTCCGGGAAGCACGCCAAGGAGTGCAGCACACCGGCCGAGGACATACCATAGACCTCTGCCGCCAGGAGCAAGAAAAAAAGGTGACCATCCCCAAGACGAAACAAGTGGCTGCATGGGAGAACAACGAGGGCGGTACTTTCACTATAAGTGCCACCCTTGACAGCAAATAGGAAAGTGCGCTCATCACCTTCCTACTGGCGAATGTCGATGTGTTTGCATGGCAACCATCCGACATCCCCATTGTTCCCAGGGAGGTGATCGAGCACCACCTTGTCGTTTGTCCCCATGCGCGCCCTGTCAAGCAGAATGTCCAAAAGCAAGCCCTGGAATGGCAAGAGTTTATCGCCGAAGAAATCAAGAAACTAGAAGCAGCAGGTCTGATTAGGGACGTGATCCACCCAACTTGGCTGGCGAATCATGTGGTAGTGCGCAAGGCAAACGGGAAATGAAGACTCTGCATCGACTTCACCGATGTCAATAAGGCTTGCCAAAAGGATCCCTTCCCCTTGCCGTGTATCGACCAAATAGTGGACTCAACCGCTGACTGTGACCTGTTGTCTTTCCTTGACGCCTACTCTGGCTACCAATATATCTTCACGGCCAAAGAAGACAAGGAGAAAACAGCATTCATCACTCCTTGCTGATGATGACATGTCTACCTTGAATACAACACAAAATATTGCATACATGCATATTTGTGAGGGGATTTCTTATAAGAATTATGCAATAATTTATTTGTGTTATCCGTAAAAAAATACTTCACCTATTTTTATTCCATGGCTAAATGCAGAATTGCTGAACATGTTTACGAACCACGTGTGAAGACAAAGGAAGAGAAAATAAGTAGGTGTTGTTCAAGAGGTCCTATCACTTCCAATAAAATGATTAGGTTCTGTTCAAGAAGTTCTTCCACGAAACTTTTGGCCCAAGAGAAGATAGAGTCAGGGTCTCTCACGTTTTGGACTCGGATTCGGACTGCACAGATATACGTGTCTCAAAACGCGAAGAACTTTCCATCCGGACTCCGAATTGGGTTATTCTTTTTTTGTTGGAAAGTAGATTTCATATGCTTTCTAGACCAATTGGATTCACCTTCAAATTAGTCTGTAGCATGGTGATATTGACGAAACAATCTCACGCTGCAGAAGAATCCGAGTCAAACTACCGGTCCAAAGGTGTTGAATCACCTCCACTTGGGCCCATAGGCCTTGTACGACCTAGGGTTAGCTTTAGGCTGCCTTGAGACGTCCTCCCACCTCATTAGCCGCCACCCCTTGCTCCTATATAAGTAGATCAATCTAGTAGCTTTTTCCTTGGGATTTGTTTAGTTAAAAGGTAGCCATTGCATGTTCGTGTACTTCGAGGTGAGGGAGAGAGAGGGAACCAGCGGGAGGAGGAGAAGGAAGAGGGGGACGGGGACGACCTGGGCAAGGGTCCACCGGCGGCGAGGTCAGGCCGGCGACCGGGCAGCGAGGCGGCGGGGCCGGCAAGGCGCACGGGCGCCATGGGAAGCTCGGGTGCGGGCTCGCAATGGCTGCGGGGATGCGGTGGATCTGGGGGGCGATGACATTATCCGGTTGGTGGCGCGGACGTGTCCGGGGTGGGGTTTTGGGCGAATCTGAACCCTCAGATCAAGATCCAAAGGCCAGATTTGGCTGGGTGGCTAGGGCTGCGGAATTGGAGGGAGGTGGAGCTAGCAGGTTGGGTTGCTGAGGAGGTTGGCTGCAAATTGACAAGGGGGAAACCCTAGTGAGTGAGAGGGGTCTCTCCATGGGGTGGTTTTATATAGGGAATGGACTAAGGTGGTTGGACCTCGTCCGTCCGATCGCGATCCGATGACCACGAATGAAGGGGGGACTAAGTTGGGCTAGTGGGCTGTGGAGAGGTGGTTGGGCCAAGAAGAGATGGAGGTTTGCGGCCCGGCAACATGTTTTATAAAACGAAAACGTCTGACGATTTGACCGGCTATAGTGCCGCTATAGGTTTAACGGTTGGGGCATCAAACACACTCTGAATGCGATGAAATTTGACAGGCGGTCTACCTACTCTATAATAAGACCGCACGCCAGGTTTCAACCCAATCCGAGAATATTTTATACCCACTTTGAAAACAATAATTTATCGATGCCGCGGGCGCGTGCGTGTGTGGTTTGCTTAGAACGGTCAACGACAAGAACGGAGAGAACCGGCAACTACGAACGGATGCAAGTTTTTAAAAACGAGTGACGATGCTATGCAGATGATGCGAATGATGCGATGATGAATGCGACAATAAAACAAATCACATGACGAGAATGGAAAAGAAGGGGAATCTTCTGAATCGTCGGTCCCGGGCTGTTACAGCCCGGCAGCCTGCCTTCTGAGATAGGCTGTCCGGCATTCACCCATTAGCTGTGGCAAGTCCGCTGGCCCTCCAGGAGACCCTTCAAGCCCGAGCTGCCCGGCAAGTATGACAGCAAGATCAGTCCTTCCGAGTTCCTCGGCATCTACACCATCGCCGTGCAGGCCGCCATGGGGTGCAATGAGAAAGTATTCACCAACTATTCCCATGAACTTGTCGAGAGGATCCTTCTCCTCTTGGGCGGATATGTGCAACCAGTTCGTTGGTGCATACCATGGAGGCCACAAGCACCCACAGTAGACCAGCGACTTGCACGTGCTTTCCCAGCTGGAGGGCGATTCGCTCTACAAGTACATCTAGAGATTCAGCCACATACAACACAACATCCCCGACATACACACTGCCGTAGTGATCGTCATGTTCCACACGAAGGTGCGCAATCGGCGGGTGCGCGAACAGATGAGCATTAACAAGGTGCGGATGTCGCCGAGCTATACGCTTTGGCTGACAAGTGTGCGCGCGCTGAAGAAGGGAGGAGGCTCCCCGGAGAGAACGCTGGCGCAGAGGTCGACTCGAACGATGATGAGGATGCGCCAGCCTCCAAGAAAAAGGGTCGGAAACGCAATCGGAAGTGCAAAGGGAAAGTAGTGCTGGCTGGTGAAGGGAACGACAACTCCGACTCCGGCAAGAAGGCCAAGTCCGAGGGGTCTAGCAAAGTCACCGCCGCATGCTCCGAAGACAAGAAGGCCGCGGCAGAAGAAAAGACCGGCAGGCAGTACTACTAGATCCACCTCACCAAGAGGCACAATATTACCGAATGCCGCCAAGTAGAACAGCTTGCTGAAAAACAAAAGCAAGAGTACGAAAGGCACGACAAGGAGAAGGGCCAAGATGGTGCAGGTGGCTCCAACAAGAAAAATAGCGGTGGCCGTGGTGGCCACCGCGGCAAGGGCAAGCAGCGCAAGGAGAAACCTGCTAGAGGCCGAGACAAAAAGTCTGACATGGAGACGATGATGACGACATAGATGAAGAGGAATCTGAAGGCCAAGAGTCCCAAAAGGCTGTCGATGCCATGTGTGTCGACGAAGGAACATCTTTGCACTCCTCTCACCGGCAACTCAAGTAGTGGGCCCATGAGATCAACACAGCACAACCAGCGGCAGAGGCAAGAAAATCCCTCAAGTGGTCCAACACTCCCATCATCTTCAACGCTGAGGACCACCTGACCGCATCACTGCCGTCAGGTCCGTGCCGTTGCTGGTATCACCAACAATATGCAACCTCAAGGTCACAAAGATGTTAGTCGATAGTGGAGCTGGTCTAAATCTGATATCACCAAACGTAATCAAGCATCTGCAGATTCCGGACTTGGATCTCAAGCTGACGTTGTCTTTTCAAGGGGTCAACCAGGGAAGATCTCAGTCCAAGGGGAATATAAATCTGTCGGTCACGTTTGGAAGTGAGATCCACTTCAAAAAAGAGAGAGTAGTCTTCGACATCGCAAAGATGTCACTGCCATACAATGGGATCTTGGGCCAACCAACGCTGGTGAAATTTATGGCGGCGTCCCACCATGCCTACAATACCCTCAAGATGCCAGGGCCGATGAGCGTCATCACCGTCCATGCTGACAACAAGGACACAGTCCTCTACATCGACAAGCTCTTTTGGGAGGCAGTGGTAGCGTCTGCCGACGAGGTACTCACTCCTGCCGGCAAAGCTCCCGGGGGAAGAACAAGAACAAGAATTCCATCGAATCTCATAAGGACTCCGGGAAGCACGCCAAGGAGTGCAGCACACCGGCCGAGGACATACCATAGACCTCTGCCGCCAGGAGCAAGAAAAAAAGGTGACCATCCCCAAGACGAAACAAGTGGCTGCATGGGAGAACAACGAGGGCGGTACTTTCACTATAAGTGCCACCCTTGACAGCAAATAGGAAAGTGCGCTCATCACCTTCCTACTGGCGAATGTCGATGTGTTTGCATGGCAACCATCCGACATCCCCATTGTTCCCAGGGAGGTGATCAAGCACCACCTTGTCGTTTGTCCCCATGCGCGCCCTGTCAAGCAGAATGTCCAAAAGCAAGCCCTGGAATGGCAAGAGTTTATCGCCGAAGAAATCAAGAAACTAGAAGCAGTAGGTCTGATTAGGGACATGATCCACCCAACTTGGCTGGCGAATCCTGTGGTATTGCGCAAGGCGAACGGGAAATGAAGACTCTGCATCGACTTCATCGATGTCAATAAGGCTTGCGAAAAGGATCCCTTCCCCTTGCCGTGTATCGACCAAATAGTGGACTCAACCGCTGACTGTGACCTGTTGTCTTTCCTTGACGCCTACTCTGGCTACCAATATATCTTCACGGCCAAAGAAGACAAGGAGAAAACAGCATTCATCACTCCTTGCTGATGAGGACATGTCTACCTTGAATACAACACAAAATATTGCATACATGCATATTTCTGAGGGGATTTCTTATAAGAATTATGCAATAATTTATTTATGTTATCCGTAAAAAAACACTTCACCTATTTTTATTCCATGGCTAAATGCAGAATTGCTGAACATTTTTACGAACCACGTGTGAAGACAAAGGAAGAGAAAATAAGTAGGTGTTGTTCAAGAGGTCCTATCACTTCCAATAAAATGATTAGGTTCTGTTCAAGAAGTTCTTCCACGAAACTTTTGGCCCAAGAGAAGATAGAGTCAGGGTCTCTCACGTTTTGGACTCGGATTCGGACTGCACAAATATACGTGTCTCAAAACGCGAAGAACTTTCCATCCGGACTCCGAATTGGGTGATTCTTTTTTTGTTGGAAAGTAGATTTCATATGCTTTCTAGACCAATTGGATTCAACTTCAAATTAGTCTAGAGCGTGGAGATATTGACGAAACAATCTGACGCTGCAGCAGAATCCGAGTCAAACTACAGGTCCAAAGGTGTTGAATCACCTCCACTTGGGCCCATAGGCCTTGTACGACCTAGGGTTAGCTTTAGGCTGCCTTGGGACGTCCTCCCACCTCATTGGCCGCCACCCCTTGCTCCTATATAAGTAGATCAATCTAGTAGCTTTTTTTCCTTGGGATTTGTTTAGTTAAAAGGTAGCCATTGCAAGTTCGTGTACTTCGTTTGTGTCCAACGACCAGACCAAGACCGCTTTTGGATCCCCACCTTTATCAATACTTCATCTATATTCACAATATTCATATTGCATTATCATGTTCTTGCTCGTTCTTCGATTGCTTGTGGGAATAGACCTTCGTGGTCAGGTTGATCGTGCTCCGGCGTGGTCAATAACTTCTTGGAGTTGGTTTAGCGATCGCTAAGGCGCAACATCATGCACGTTTGTAGTCGGATCATCAAACTCTACTCCACCACAAACGATAGCCATCATCTCATCGAAAGATCGGGACCCTCGCCTCTATCAAGTGGTATCAGTTTTCAGATTTCTTAGTGAGATTTTACCAGTTTTTTATACTTTAGATCGCATCTATTCTTCATACCCATAGTACGCAAATAAGCCAAAAAAATTAGGGTTAGATCATCATATCCGAACCAACATGAGCCTTTTTTTTGCAATTTTCCATTCGGTGGTTTGCTTTGTTGAATTTACGGTTGCATCGTCGTGTCCAGTTGCTGGTCTTAGTGTCTAGTCTTTTAGAGTTTCGAGTTTTGTTCACAGGTTGTCATGCTGCCGTCGCACCATCTTCATCGCTGCTGCCATATACCACCACCACGGCGCCGTCATCTCTTCTGTTGTCGCCCACCACCATAAAACAATCTCCACCACCTACTCACATTGGTCATTATTTATTACACTTGAGGTCATTCACATGTACACTTGATCCAATCTGCATCTTATCTGACTTGTTGGATAGAAGAAAAAAGGTGAGAGAAAAAAAGAGAGAGAGATAAAAGTAAAAAAAAAGTGAGAGAAAAATGGAGAGAAGAAAAAAATAAAAAGGTGAGAAAAAAAAGAGGGAAGAGAGAAAAAAATGAATTTTGAATCTATCTAGACTCAAATCTCGTATCTGAATTCGGAGTGGAATCTATTTTGCGTAGTGTTCAGTAAAACAAGCATATCTTCCTCATACCAAATTCATTATCTTCACTTCCAATTCAGCTTCTAAATAGGACTTTTTGCCCTCCGAAGGTCGCGAACTTGTTTGTCATTATTTTTCAGGTTCGTTTCTGATTTTTTTGACTCCTCATACGAACTCGGAATTGAGTGATTCTTTTTGCATTGGAAAGATTGAGTCAGTAGCATTCTTGAGAAAAACAATAAGAAATTTTACAAAATATTTTCTAGAGGAAAGTTGTAGAGAGAGTATGGTATATCCTGCTTGGCAGTCATTTGTCATCATTATCTTTACTGCCAGTGTGATCTTCACTTATATCTCGCTATTCAGACCTACTTCATCACATCCTATGCTTCTATTTGTGCTTTGCCGTGATTGCGTTAGTGTTCTAGGCTCGTGTCTCTAGTACGGTCTAGCCTAGGACCAGCACAGTACCGTCGTTGAGCGTTTATTCAACATTGCATCTCTCAATTGATTATTGCTAATCTTTTGCTACCATATATTAAGCCTTCCAAGCTCCACATATTTCTACATCGTGTATACATACGTTCACCTAGTAATCGATTTACTTAATCTTTGGAGATATTGACACCGTCGGTTGGCGGTCGCCACCTTTTGCATGGTAAGAATTTGTAAGACACCGATATTTGCCTTAGTATGAGTGCTTTACCACCATATCACATTAGTTCGTAGGAACAATATTCTTGGATTTTTGTTTCTTGTTTCTACTAGTCATGACAGGATCCAGAGTTGTCAGTTCATGGGCTTCTTCAATCGTGGGAGACGTGCCACCACAACAACCACTAATAGAGCTGCAAAAAGATCCAAATGCACATGATCAGGTTAATGTTTCTATACGACCATTTATTGTCATTTTAGACCCGCTTTATATATTGAATGGGAGTTTGAAATAAATGATATATTTGCTTCCCATAATTTTATTGAACATAAGAAAGTTAAGGTCGCAGTTGGTTCTTTCATTGGTTATGCTTCAGTTTGCTAGAGCGAATATTGTGAGTTACACGCTGATTATATACCTTCAACTTTGGATGATTTGAAACATTCCATGAGACACACATTCGTTCCTGCTTACTATACTCGTGACATGATTAAAAAGTTACAACATTTAAAACAAGGTAGTGACATCGTAAAAATATTATGATGATATACAAATGACCTTGTTGCATTCCTCGTTAGAAGTAAGTGAAAAAGATTTTATGGATAGATTTTGGGGAGGATTAAATAGTGATATTCAGGATATACTAATTCATGAAAAGTGTTATCCTATGGATCGTTTGTTTCGTCTTCCTTGCAAAGTTGAACAGGAAATAAAAAATGTGTTGCCCACAAGGAGAACGAGCGCAAGATGGACATTCCAAGAGTTGATATGGTTGTTCCTTTAACTACTAGGCATACTCTGACAACCACATCAATTGTTGTGAGGGCTATATCACCTTCACCATGTGACATGTCACCACCGATAGTGCCTACATCATCTGAGTTGATCATAAGAGGTAAGGACAAAGGTACTAATCTTCCCCTCTACATGAGTATGATGAATTCCTTGTCAATTCCAATGTACCTGTGATGAGCTAACCATTACTTTGATCACACCACCTATTTTAGAGGCCTATGTTTATGATTTGACTGTGCCATGTGATCAAATAACTTGAATATCAATAATTTTGAGTGCACCCATTGAATTAACTATTGATGAGAAAGAACCATGTGAATCGGGAAATAAATTAAATTTGGATCAAATATGTTTGAAGATAATTATGCCATTGTTTAATCATTTTGACATGACCTCCAATCTTGGTAATGATTCTGTGTCAAATGACATGTTGCATGTGTGCATATTTAAGCATGATGTATCATCTAAATTTGGAATAATTCAAGTTTATTTACCAATGTTGGGATGTTTTAATGATGAGTATGGCCAACCTTTTGATATGAATAAGAGCTTCACTTATATGTGCAATATGAGTTGCAATATATTTATACCTTTGAAGTCTTGGGATAATCTTTTGGCTTTATATTTCATTACATTTGATGAGTGCCCTTGTATATATGTGTCACATGTGTCACAACCGACATCAATAAAAATGGATGACATATACATACACAATGTGTACAACTTTTCTGTTTTCTTAGCCACATTTCAGATTAAGCAACGCCAAGGATGACTTTTTTTCAAAAAGGGGAGGATGATGAGGACATGTCTACCTTGAATACAACCAAAAATATTGCATACACGCATATTTGTGAGGTGATTTATTATAAGAATTATGCAATAATTTATTTATGTTATCCGGAACAAAAATAATTCACCTATTTTTATTTCATGGCTAAATGCAGAATTGCTAAACATTTTTACGAACCACGTGTGAAGACAAAGGAAGAGAAAACGATTAGGTGTTGTTCAAGAGGTCCTATCACTTCCAAGAAAATTATTAGGTGCTGTTCAAGAAGTTTTCTCACGTCACTTTTGGCCCAAGAGAAGATAGAGTCCAAGTCTCTCACGTTCTGGACTCAGATTCAGACAGCACAGATATACCTGTGTCAAAACGCGCAGAACTTTTTCATCCGGACTCCGAATTGGGTGATTCATTTTTTGTTGGTAAGTAGATTTCATATGCTTTCCAGCCCAATTGGATTAACCTTCAAATTAGCTAGGAGCATGGAGATATTTAGGAAAAATATGACACTGGATCAAATTTTGAGTCAAACTACAAGTCCAAAGGTGTTGCATCACCTCCACTTGGGACCATATGCCTTGTACCACCTAGGGTTAGTTTTAGGCTGCCTTTTGATGTCCTCCCACCTCCTTGGATGCCACCCCTTGCTCCTATATAAGTAGATCAATCTAGTAGCTTTTTCCTTGGGATTTGTTTAGTTAAAAGTTAGCCATTGCAACTTCGTGTACTTCGTTTGTGTCCAACGACCAGACCAAGACCGCTTTCAGATCCCCACCTTTATCAATACTTCATCTATATTCGCAATATAAAGATTGCATTATCATGTTCTTGCTTGTTCTTCGACTGCTTGCAGGAATTGACCTTCGTGGTCAGGTTGATCGTGCTCCGGCGTGGTCAATAACCTCTTGGAGTTGGTTTAGCGATTGCTAAGGCGCAACGTCGTGCACGTTTGTAGTTGGATTGTCAAAGTCTACTCCACCAAAAACGATATCCATCATCTCATCGAAAGACGGGACACCTTTGCCTGTATAAGAGGAGATTGAGTGGATCGGGTGGAGGGCGACAGAGGCCGGACTCGAGGTGGGTGGCAGTTCCGGCACCGTCGTGCCCGATGAGGAGGAGGAGGAGGAAGATGAGACCGTTGGGGGCGATGATGAAGAGGCCCTAGTACCCGACCTATCGGAGGAGCCTGGCAGAACTGAGGGGTCTGAGGATGCCACGGAGGAGGAATTCAAGGAATTCCAAATCTCGCTATCCCCAGGAAGCGGTCCCGTGTGCTCCAGAAGGCTTCTACAGGGGTGCCGGTTTGTCCTTCCCCGCCGCCAGAGGTCGAGGAAGATGAAGAGGAAAACTCTGGCACCGACGTTGGTCGTCCACAGCAGCCAAGCGAGCTATCGCGAAGCACCCAACGAGTGCTTCCACATAGGCGACGAGGCCTACCGGCCCCGTGGCGTCTGCGGCGTGCTCTAAGGCGCCTGCTGTCACAATCGCCACACCGACGAATGCACTAACAACACTGCGCAGAGGTCTGCAAGCCGCGACCTGGAGCCCATCTTCATGGAGACACACAATGTGCCCATGGTGACCGGGGCCAGCACAGCAAACGCAGCGGCTGCAGCGGCGGCGGCAAAAGTACCCCCGTCGCAGCCTTCTCAAGAGCACCGCGATCAACGCCCCCAGGGTGGTGACCCAGGGCGGCGCGCGGACAAGACCCCTGCACACCCATCTCAAGACACGTAGGGACGAGCTCGACGGCATCCTCCTGAAGGGAACGAGCATCGCGCGACAGCTCGGGGAGACGCTCCTCCTAGCGCCACTAGGAGTAAGAGCGCCACACACGCCTCGCACTGTTCCATGCCCAAAACTACGGAGGAAGCTCTGGCGTTGGCCCAGCTATTGTTGAACTTTCCGCCTGCACCGAAGAGAATGGAAGACTGGAGAGCTATGATCCAGAGCCTACTGAGCTTCGCAAACCACGATAGGCCAGAGCGAGCAGGCCTGTCAGTCGCCCGCCAAGCCGCTTCGGGGGCTGTCACCACCGGACGTGACGCTGGCGGGCGCATATGATGCAATCTCCCCCTCAGCAGCAACATACCCACCGGACAGACGTGCAAAACGAGGTATCGTAGCCTTGACGGACCCGCGGATGAACAAGGACCAATACCAGGTCTTGAAGGACAGGCGGAAGGAAGACGCCCGCACCACCATTGAGAGGCAGCGTCAAACGCGCTAGCAATGCGATGGATGAGAGGATCTTGCCATTGAAGCGCCCACACCGGGGGTGCACGACAGCCTTACGAGGTAGGCTGATCCGTGTTCAACCCCGAGCTATGGAAGTCCACTGGCCCTCTAACAGACCCTTCAAGCCTGAGTTGCCCGACAAGTACGATGGCAAGACCAGCCCTTCTGAGTTCCTCGACATCTACACCATCGCCGTACAGGCTGCTGGGGACACGACGAGAAAATCCTAGAAAACTAACGTGAGGAGTTGGCTGATGAACTTTCCGGAGGGGTCCATTTCCTCTTGGACAGACATGTGCAACCAGTTCGTTGGCGCATACCATGGAGGACGCAAGCTTCCAGGGCAGCCCAGCGAATTGCACATGCTTACCAGAGAGAAGGCAAATCCCTTCACAAGTACATCTAGAGGTTCAGCCGTGTGCAGCACAAAATCTCTAACATCCACCCAGCCGTTGCGATTGCCGCGTTCCACACGAACGTGCGCAACCGGAGAATGCGTGAGGTGATGAGCATCAACAAAGTGCCGGATGTCATCGAGCTATACGCCCTGGCCCACAAGTGCGCACGGGCTAAAGAGGAAAGAAGGCTCCATGGAGAGGATGCCGGTGCGGAGGTCAACTTGGATGACGACGAAGATGCGCCGGCCTCCAAGAAAAAGGGGCGGAAGCGCAAGGGAAAAGCGGTAATAGCTGTCGAGGGGAACTCCGACTCCGGCAAGAAGGCCAAGTCTGAGGGGTCCGACAAGAATGCTTTCGCATGCTCCGGAGATGACGAGGCCGTAGCAGGAGAGAAGACCGGCAAGCCATACTGTAAGATCCACCTCACCGAGAGCCACGACATCAACGAGTGCCGCCAAGTAGAACAACTTGCAGAGAAGCAAAAGCAAGAGTACGAAAGGCTCGACAAGCAGAAGGGCCAAGATGGTGCGGGTGGTTCCGGCAAGGAAACAGCGGTAGCCGTGGTGGCCACTGGTGCAACGACGTGCTATACAAACGGTTTTTAACACCTTTCCGCGACGTAGTTCTAAACCGTCGCCTTGCATGTGTGGGCGATAGGGGGGGTCCATCCCACACCACACGGAAAACCCGTCAGCGATAGTGACCAACGAACGCAAACGATCTGCAAATATAATCGTGTGAGGTGCAGGAACATATCGCACACATAATATTTTGGACTTACGTGTGGGATTTAGGATCAATCACACACGTGCAAGATGAGTCAAACGCGTCTAATTGCTCATGGAAAACAAATGGAGTTTGACCTTTTACCGTTTACGAAACGTTACCTAATCCACACGGGCCATTGTGTAAACTGTGTGTGATAAGTTCATCATCGCAAACAAGATTTCTCTGGACACCGTCTGCCATGCATGGCATCATCGAACATGTTTCCCGAGAAAAGTACGCGTGGGATCGTATTTGCATCGGGCACGGTTTCCTGTTGGCTCACATGTGAGATACGGTGCTATCGCAAACATTGAGGAGCTCCTACGCACACGTACGAGTGCTGCAAACCATTTGCGATTACTTATGTATCACCAACGTTTTAGATTATATCTCGTGTGCTTTTCCTGTGGATCATAGGCGGTTGCGCTATTAGTTGCGTGTGCTTTCCGTTCTGGACCGCAGATGCTTAGTTGCTTGAACCGTGTGCGCTGAAATTGCTAGGTTATTGTAAAATATCGCATTTAATTCACCCTGCAAATAGCAAATTTGCCACAATATGCAATCGACAAATAGTGTCCACATGAAGAACATTCATCATAATTCGCCACAATATGTAACTCAACGAATAGTGTCCACAAGCAGACGATTCATCATAATTCATGACAATATGCAATTGAGCAAATGCTAGCTCAATGCGATAGCTGTTAAACCGACATATGCAGTACATAATCATAGTGTACAAAATACGAAGACATGATCACATGGAAAATAATGCATCCATGTGTATATGTTTAGCTGATAACACTATATGAATGCGTAGTTATTATGCAGGGATATGAACCCAGAAATCTTCGACGTCATCATTGGGCTTGATATAGTGTTGCACAAAGAAGGTGCTGATAAATTTCCTAACAGACAGCAATTCATCTGCGGCGAGCGGTGAAGAGGTCATTGGTCCGAAGATCAACTGCAGGACTTTTAGATCAGAATGTGACATACGTGCGGAGTAGAAGATAGTAATTAAGAAGTAGACTTACTGATTTTATCCTGTCAGCATCGACACCACATTCAACACGTCTGCATAGGTTCATCATGTGTGCACAAATGTAGTATCCACATAGGCTGGTACCTTGTTGTTGCTGAGGACACTGATTTTTTTTGTACAATATTAGTCATGTATTTTCCCTGTTAGGAACAACCTAACCAGTGTAAGTTGTTTCTTCTTTTTTCTATGGAGAGAAATAGAAAGAGGTTTACTAAGAAACTTGAACATCTGACTAGAATTTTTTGAAAATAACGGATTTTGTTGTCTTACCGGAGAAACGATCACGTGCAGCAGAGGTAGTTGGCGGTCGAACCGGCTCCCTCCTAAAGTTATGTTCATTGACAATACACTCCAAATGAAGATGAATTTTCACACTCAATTCTGGAACCAGATATGAACACAACGCATTAACATCAAAGAATTCAACACCTATCCATGAAATCCTGAAAATGACTCAGATCCTGAGGTGCATTTGACTCTATGAGAGAATCCATGTAGTAAATTGTGTTCCATTTTGGAACAATGACCACCAAGATCAAGTGACCTCTACAGTTTAAGAAAACCATGAATGTACGAACTATGTCTAAAATAGAAAGACGATCAATGTATGCATGGTTGTATATTTAACTTACCTTTCATGGTATGGCCACATGAAGAATTCTCCTATCGGTAAGTTGAACAAGATCTTGGCGACATAATGAATGGAAGCCTTGCGTGAGAAATTATCTCATCACAAAACGCCGTTTGCTATATCAGGATCTATGAAATGCCAATGCGGCCTTATCTATCTTTGTACCGTCAATCCCCTGGGAAGAATACAATACAGTTAGCTTTTTTTCATTTATAGCCTTGTATGGAGAAGTTGATCACAAAGTTTGTGAAGTACTTACAACATCAAGCATTTGACAAGAGTGCCAGCAAGCTCATCGAAGTTGACGAAGAGATGAAAGTCCTCGAATCCCACACTGATGATACCTGCATCGTGAGAGAAATGCCAGCTGTCGTAGTGCACTTGCAGAATGTTAGTATCTTCTCCTTCCGACATTATGTCCATGCAATATTTATGTAACTTGCGACAACTGGAACTGCACTCATCAAAGTATTCGCCAACAAGGAATGGCTGGCCATGCTTGTACTTGTGTTTCTCAAATGAGACTACTTTCTTACTACAAAGTTGCTTTTCAAGGTCTGCTTCAAACATGTGGTCAGAACTGGGATTACATGGGTCTTCATCGGCCATGCCATGGTTCTGCTCGAAGAGTTTTCGTAGTAGGATGCTCTGGTAATCATCCCTCCTCCGTTTCTATCATGTGTAATAACAAAATGCCAATTTTACCAGGAAGCTAAATATAAATACAACAGTCTTTGTAGTATAAGATGCATATCGGCAGTGTTTGAATGATATCAAATTAATAGTGACAGCTACGTACATTATGTTGTCAAACATTCCAATCTATTAAAAACTACTGTCTTGCACCATGTTTTTTTCACTAAGTCTGAGAATCTGTTTATTTTAGATTGCCATGTTTCAGGTGGTTCAGCCACCTGACAACTGAGGTGTGTGTATGCTCAAACAGTGTTGATGCTAGCCATGTTTTTGTCCATAATTAGACCTTGCTCGTGCTGAATGAAATGAAGTGCTTCATGTGTACTAACTGGCTATAAAGTTTCATGCAATGATAAATCATGTAGCACATAGTTTTCTTGCTATCAATATGCCTTCAGGTTAAAACTATGATAGTGTCTTAATCACATCCAGAATCAAATAGCGCACGGGAAGTGTCTAAATCACATCTAATATAACAAATGATTTCTAACAACGAGAGTTAGGCTTACCATCTTTGCACGTCCCAGAAACTTCCTCCCACTATACCCAGATTGAAAATATCATAACTACAAGGATTGAAATCGATGTTGACCATGAACACGCAGGTCTTCAGCTACACATCTCCATTCCTTGGAAGTGATTGTCCTAGGGAGCTACAAGAAAAAGAAATGGCGCAAATGGGCCTACCACTTTAAAATCCCCAATTCCAAAACAAAACCCTAATCCTAGTTGAGCCAGAGAGAAGAGAGACGAATACCTGGCTGGTGAGAGATTCGTCGTCGTCGGAGATACGGCTTGAGGGGTCACTCGAGGAGACCATGGCGTGTCCGCGGCGGTCGGAAGCTAGAGGGAGAGATGTGGGCGGCGGTACTGGGGGGGGGGTGGGGGGTTGCAGGGGAAATGTGGCCCTTTGGGGGGAAGGGGTGGGGAGGTAGATATTTTGGCGGTCGGCGAAATTTTTGGCTCGTTGCAGGGAATCTTGGCGCGCAAAGGTTCATCACACACGGTGTTTCTACTTGTGCGATGATACAGAATATACAAAATGTCGCCCCTCCCCACGTAATTGTATTCCCTGGTTATAGTGCACATCCACGTCATTGCATAATGTAACATCAACTGCTAACTTGGGTATACAAATTAGCGGACACACATAGCTCAGACCTCAGAGTTACTAAACCGAGCAAGTTCACTAAATAATCAAGCTGCTTGAACTAGACATAACTCTTACAAAAGACCGGCTCTCTGAACAAAGGCTATTAGTAATACACATAATTTTAACAAAGTTGCCAACGAGCAGCTGCCCTATGCCTCGCCGCTGTTCAATGAGATGTCGACGACTTGTCCGAGCGACATTCCACCGGTGCTGGACTCCGCATCACCGAGGCTGACTACGACCGTAGCGACGTGCTCATCCTCGACGTTGTCCTCGTTATCAGTGTCGTCCTCATCTTCGTAGTACTCATAGTAGTGGCATCGCCATAGCTCGCCTTGGTACTCCATCGCCGATTCCTTGATGGACATGCTCTTCTCGACCTCCTCCTGAGCCACGCGCAACTCCTCCCAGCACTCGGCACTCTCGGACTACTCCTGCATCTCCAGCTCTCGCTCGAAGATCTCATGCGGAAGGGGCTCCATGGCCTCTGCTGCCGCATCGTCAGCATGCATCTCGACATCCGCAGCAGCCGCCTCTTCGGAGGTGTGGTGCATGCTGGATTCTGGCGATGCTTGGAGTATCTTGGCGTGGGCGTTCTCGATGATATAGGCCTGGATGGCCTTGACCTGGGCCAGGGCGGCCTCTGTGGCACGGCATGCTGCTAGAGCGCTCTTGGCATTTGCAGACGCCGTCGTAGCAGCTGCAGCTGCCGTCTCTACGGCTACAGATGCCTTTTCAGCCACTGTAGAGGCCCTTTCGGCGGATGCGGCCACGCTTAAGGCGGATGCGGCTGCGCTCTCGGCCAAGGCAGCCGCGCTCTCGGCCGAGGCGGCCGCGTTCCTGGCAGAGGAGGGAGCGCTCGGGGCTGAGGGGGCGGTCGTACGCACCCTTATGAAGCGTTCCCATGGCGTCATTCTTTGCAGAGAGGGTTTGTTCGGGAATAGGGATCGAGGGTGAACGGAATCCGAGCTAGACGAAGCTTCCCTCGTAAGACATAAATAGATCCGTGAATTTTCAATGCAAATGGTTCCTGTATGAAACCATGTGTACATAGTTCACTTTTTGTATTGAATTGTAAAGCTATTTTGGGGTACAACGGTAACGGATATTGTTTATTTGTAAGAAAATGATCCCTACAGTCAAAATCCACTAACAACATCCTAAAATTAGGAAATATTTGGGGTTAAATTGGCATTTTATACATCAAGTTAGTTTGTACAAATTTTACGGCTGTAATTCAAAAGTGTAACACACGAACATGCAAGATGAAGCAAAAACTGGTGGAAAATTCATATTTATGTACTACTTGCTTCCCTATATATGCCGCTTGCAATAAATTTGAAGGAGTTGCACACATCTTGGGTAATCGTTTGGACACACGTGCAAGCATTGGGAATCTAGGTTTTAAAGTTCAAAAATGAAAAAATGCTCTGAAGTACATGATAATAATCTGCATGATTTCCCCACATGGGGCCAAGATATCGTTGTCAAAATAACGGTTTGTTCGAGATAAGCTTTGACACATGCCTCTCACAAAACGGAGCATCCCACAAAGGGTCGTGGTTCCGAGAGGGGACATGAGAGCCTTGTTTGATGACGAACCGCTAGTCGTTGTCTCATTTGGCCTAGCTTTTTTTAATTCATTACAATGCCCGAATAAATCCGTCAATTTGGATATTTTCGGGGTTCAATGAGCATTTTATACATGAAGTTAGTTTCTAGTTATCTAGTGGCCATAATTCAAAACTAAAACACATGGACATGTGCAAGATGAAGCAAAAATTGAAGGAAAAATCATATTTGTATATGTACTTGTGCTTCCGTCTATATGCCATGTGCAATAAATTTGAAGGAGTTCCAGACATCTTGAGTAACGGTTAGGACACAAGCATTGAGAATAATCTAGGTTTTTAAATTAAAAAATAAATAAAAATGCTATGAAGTACATGAAAATCAGCATGATTTTCTGTCATGGGGCCAATATGTCGTGCTCAAAGTAACAGTTTTTTCGAGATAAGATTTGGCACATGCCTCTCACAAACCGGAGCATCACACGTAGGCTCGTATAGTTCAGACAGGGAACGTTGGGGCGTTGTGTGATGACGAACCAGATCGCTGCCTCATTCGGCCTAGTTTGTTTTCATCGTGACAATGTACGAATACGACCGTCATCCTAAAATTAGGAAATATTCGGGGCTCAATTGGTATTTTTACACATGAACTTAGTTTCCAGAAATTATTGGCCATAGTTCAAAATTGAAACACATGAACAAGCAAGATGAAGCAAAAAACGCTGGAAAATCATATTTATGTACTACTTGCTTCCATACATATGCCACGTGCAATAAATTTGAAGGAGTTCCAAACATCTTGAGTGACGGTTTTGACACAAAAGCATTGGGAATCTAGTTTTTTAAAGTCAAAAAATGAAAAATGCGCGGAAGTTTGAAACTATGCATGATTTCCCAACATGAGGCCAGGATGTCGTGATCAAAGTAACGGCTTGTTCGAGATAAGCTTTGACACATGTCAAGCTGGCAATGCATGGCTAACTGTTACTCGCGTCCCCATGGGTAATTGATCTATTAGGGCACGGGTGCAAGTTGGAATGCCCATCCGGAAGTTGGTGGGTCAAATACCTTACCGAGCATGCAGGACGTGGATGAGGATGGGATAGCATTACCATCTTACCCATGAATAGAAGTACTTACATGTGGGCTTTGAAATTAGTAGCCCCCACATAATTTGTGGCCTCGGTCACAAAAATTTACACACATCCCACCCCTTTGGCCCAAAATTCCTAAAGAAAACCAAAACCTAGGCACAACATATTGTTTATTGCATTGAAATACTATTTTTTCTACTGAAATCCGTGAAGCACTTCTTCCTTCCTCGGATTGAGGACAAATCCCACCGCTCGGTAAGGTAGGTGGGGGCAGACTTCCTTTGCCGCCGCATTGCCCCTTTTCAGAAGAGAGACATGTTTGCTTGGGAGTTCAATGGTCCTACCGATTGGGTGCGCCTGTATCCTGGTCCCACCAACAACTTGACAGCCTACTGCCATGGCTAGCTGTGCGACCAGTTGTTTGGCCATTTCGGGACACACCGTCTGCCGGAGGGAGTCATCCCGTTGCACCACAATTCCGCTCGGAATCAGATCCTCTAATGGATGCCAGAATGCGATGCTTCCGGTGTTAAGTCTGACTAGGAGCTACCCGCCCTGGAGAGCGAGATGGAGTGGGTCTCCGCCTTGGATGAGAAAGCCATCAAACAGGAGGACAACTTGACCGCACCGACAAGGGAAGCGGAGAGGGCCTATATCTCCAGACGAATCACGGAGGACAAGGCCGTCAGGACCGCCAGGGGAGTAGCCTCCGGAGGAGAGGAGGACGAGGAGTCCGAAGATGACGGTTCTTCTGAGGAGGAGGGCGAAAAACTTGCTCCGGTGGAGTCTGCTAGGCTAGAGCTTGTCTGGGCCAGTGGCTTCCCAATCACGGCAACAGGGACCCAGGCGAAGGGCGAGGCGGAAGGGGCGAAGGATCCGGAGGTGGTAGAGGAGGGGCTCGAAGAGGGGCCCTAAGCTCTGCAGCTGGGTCGCCACCTCCGTCTACGCACCAACCGGGAGTCAACGGCTCCCGCGTCTTCGCGAGGCTCCTCGAAGGTGAAGAAGACGACTGCCAAGGGCGGCAGGCGTGAAGTGGCACGTCGCCAATCCTCTCGCCTTTCTCGGGCCAAGGTGTCCCCCGCCAAGCGATGGAAGGTGTAGGGGGTGGACCCCAGCCCCCCGTCAAGTCCAACTCCTCTGTGAGGCTCGCCCTTGCTGGCAATCTTGGCCTCTCTGTCAAGCCCCATCCCTCCAACTCTGAAGAGGAGCCGGGCGACTCCACCGCCTGCGTCATATGAGCTGGGCTCAACGCTCCTTGCCTCGGAGTGAGTCTTGCTGATCTCAGCTTCCATCAGAAAACCTTTGATCTTTTAATCTTCCTGACTGATCTTGCATGGTTGACCTTGAAAGGGACGAAGATGAGGAGACTCTTGCGCATAAGGTCAAGAGGGCCAAATCCGCAACGGGTTCGGACTTTGCAGCAAGCGGAGGCTCTGCAGGAGACGCGGAAGAGAATCCCGTGTCTAGCGCCCAGCCCAGTCCTCTTCGCGAAATTCAAGCGAAGGCCTCGTCTGCTGGCGGGGATGCGGAAGGGCGCCTTCCTTCTCCCACCAGGGAAACATGAGAGGAAGATCGGAGGGAGGCTCACTCAGTGGAGTTCCTTCTCCAAGATTCCCCGTCAACCCTTGCCCGTGAGGGGGATTCGCCGGCAAGGGCCTCCATCGAGGAATCTCCTCATGCACAGGTCGTTGCCGAAGGGGCGGCGACAAACCGCACGCCAGCAACTGATGTTGCCGAGGAAGGAGAGGTCCTTCCGCAACATTCTCCATCGGGTATCCCTCTTGCTGGTGTTCTTGTTTCCCCTGTATCTTTTCTTTACATGCTTTATTGATTCTTGATTTCCATACTTCTGTTTTGTTGTTCTACTCTGAAGTCCCACTTTTTGAAGAGCCCGAACTGCTGGAGGAGGTTGCTGTCATTGGGAAAGACGCTGCCGCGGAAGTGATGAAGATTGCTGCCGCAGAAGAACAGGGCTCGGCTGCCGGGGATATTCAGGGATCCTCAAAGAGAACGGAACAAAATCCTGGTAGCGTGCCTGTCCTGACCTCAGTGGTTGGAGAGAAGACTCCCCTTCAAACCATGATGCCTTCTTCGTCCAGTTATCCCTTGGCATCGACCATGCAGTCCCCATAGAGTCATCTGGCGCTGATCACTGCTCCGTTAAGCCACATAGCTATCGGTTCGCCCTTCTCAGTGGGCATAGACCTTGACGAAGAGATTAACAAGATCCTGGCACCACTATCCTAGGGGATCGAAGGGACTCGCAGCACTGCTGACGCTGCCAAGGACTTGGCTTTTCTGGAGCCCATAGCAGCAGGGCTTAAGGATGTGCAGAGCTGTTATAGCCTCCAATGGCAGGCGGTAAAGGAGTAGCGTGACTCACCCAAGCTCGTGGACCAGCAGTTTTGGAGCAAATGGAGCGAGTTGCGGGACTGGTACAATCGGCAGGTCCATTCTCTCAAGAGGCAGCATGAGATGTTGTCCATGGCTAACGAGGATGTTACCACCCGGAAGGCCCGTCTGGCAGAGCACGAGGCGCTTCTGGATGCCAGAGAGGATGGCATCTCCCTCCGGGAAGGGAACCTCGAGGCCACCCTTCGTGCCAAGGATGAGGAGCTAGAGGACCGCGCCTGACAGCGTACCAGGGAGCTAGAAGATGGCCACAAGACTGCTCTTGATGCACTTTCCTCGGAGTCTGCTGCTCGACTAAAGGAGGTGACTGACGAATTGGCTGCTGCTTCTGCTGCTAAAGCGAAATTTGAAGCCCATATGACCAAACTGACAGAGGAACTTGCCGGGAGCACCAAGGAGATTGAGGCCCTCAAGGAGGAAGCGTGAAAGGCAGCGACGACTCTGGAAGAGGTGCAATTACAGCTTTCCTCCAAGGGCCGAGATCTTGATGCCGCTAACGGCACCATCTCCGAAATGAAAACCAGGCTTGCTTCCTTGGAGAGTAATCTTGAATCTGCCAAGGCCCGTGAGAAGCTGTTGCTGACGGACGTGACCCACGCGCAGACCCTTCAGAAGGACGCCGAAAAGATCCTGGAGAACTTGGTTGAGCAGCGTGACCTCTGGATCAAGAGGATGGTTGATATCGCCGAGCACCTCACTGTCCAGATTGCCAAAATGGACATGAAGAGCTTGGCCTATTCAGTCGGCAAGCATGGAGCCCAAAGCGTCAAGCTGACAATCTTCTTCGACGGTCTGATTGTGGGGTTGAAGACGTAAGAGGAGGACAGGGCTGCCTCCTTCGCCAATGAATCCCGGAAGCTAGTGCGCGATGCCCTCTTCCTGGTCTTGAGCAACCTCGCCTTCTTCCATCCGGAGCTTGATCTTTCCGATGGTTTCAAGAAGCCGTCATCGGGCACCGACACCTCGGCTGCCGTGGAGAAGGCCAGTCCTCTCGCCGACAAGATCCTCAAAGTTTCAAGGACCCAGGGGAGCCACCTGAGTTAGCTTTATGCCTTCCTTGTCGCTATGTTGCCTTGTACTTAAGACACATTAGGTATCTCGTATTAGGGCGTGAACTCACTTCATTTTATCGTTTACTGAACCGATGTTTTTGTGTAATTACATACTATGCCCTTCGTTTCCCTTCCGGCGTTTGGATGATAATCACCATTGCGCGTTTCTAGTTACCCGTCAACGAAGTGCTGCTGCGAATTGCTTTGGGGAACAGGTCCTTAGCTTTCTGCTGGCAAGAGCACGCTGCCGGCGGGATTACCTTTGCCAGTGTTGACGCTGCTGCGTGTTCTGTTGAGTAGGCTCGAAACAAAACATGGGCGTGAACGAACACAGTTAGGTTCTTTCACACGCAAGGTTTAGCATACGAAACCTTTTGGTTCGGCGAAGGGACATACAAATGTATATCTTAAAGGAAGTTGATTATTTGAGTCAACTTAGCTTTTGTCATGGCTTTTATTTCGTCCTCGTGTCTTCTCTCTCCTGTGCCGCTTATGGTATGCGTGCAAGCATGTGCTCACCGCAGCCCTGAAAGAGAAGGGATGTAGAGAAGAGCAAAATGGGGATACTTGAAGACCCGTGACTCACGCATATGGTCCGCGGCAGGAGCCTGCCGGGTTAATGCGATATTCATGATCAATTCGGGAATGAAAAAAAAGGAAGAAGGTATGGCGACTTCTCCCCCCCTTTTTGTTCGCACCCAATGGTCCCGTGGCGACCCGCGATGGGCGTATGGGACCTTGCCGTGCTTCGCCTGCCGGGAGCGTCTACCAGCGGATATACTCTATCATTCGGTTCAGGACTCGTCCCCTGGTGGGACAAATGCAAGACCGAACCTCATGCAAGCTTATCGACACTGACGTCGTCGTCGCCGTGCAGAGCTAGCCACACGCGGGGAAGGAGGAGGGAGAAAGATATGGCTAGGTACCTCTTTCTCCCCTTGGCCTGCTGGATTTTGCCATATCTCCCTAGGGTCGAGCGGACCCATTTCCTTCCGGTGTTCTCTGCACCGATCTCGGCCGCGGAGAACGCGACAGCGGCACCGCCTGCGCCAGCTGTGTTGCCCACGACGCTTTCTTCACTTGCGGCCGTCATGACGCCCGCTGCGCCCTTGGCTGCGTGCGAGGGAGCCTTTGAGGTGGAAGGATGCGCGGCCGTGCTGGTCTTCTTCGTTGGGACCATTGTTGAAGAAGATGACGATGGAGATCGTTTCGCCATTCACGAACTCGGGTTCCCGCAAATGATGCATGCACCCCCTACCTGGCGCGCCAAAGATGTCGGGGCATGGATGCTCATGATCACCTATGGGACCAGAGGTCCCTTGTGGTTCATCAAGGGGGGTCGCGTTGCACGAAGAGCGGAGAGCATGAGATGGCGCGACGATCAGGACATTGATGACGGGAAAAATGGCTGGGCGTGAGAACACGCGTCCACGTCATTGATACAGAGTGAGAAATATAGCGCATACAATGCATATAATAATAATAAAAGGATCAAACATTGCAGGTACATATTTCCAGAACTCTTATATTTATATAAAAATTCTGTTAATTACATCTCCGGAGAGAAAACCCCTGATTAAGAATTCCAACATATCTACTACATAAGATTGCAACACATTCCTATTACAATATGCTACAAGAAAATCGTCCTCGCGGTCATCGATGAACTCCTGCTTGGCGAACTTGAAGTTTGCTCTTATGCGAATACTCCTCCATGATTTCATGTGTCATGTTTTGGAATATGTTTTCCTAGCATACAACAAATTTAGTTGTGTTCAACCTTATTTATATGCAGCATGAAATTGATTTTTGCTAGGCATGGTTTTATCCTACATTCAACACATAGGATATGCATATATTGTCCGTGGGGATCGTATGTGATATATTTGGTTTTGGTAGCATGAATGTATGTGACATGCCAAATTTAATAAGTTTTGCATCATCACGTTACTACTATCATTGCGTAACACTGATGTGGTGTCCGCGTGTAGCGTAACGGATTATAGCTTTCTGACACAATCTTGATGCTTTTTATGGTGCATGTGATATGTGCCCTATTTGTTTCTTTTGACTTCACACGGTATCAAACTAACACATGGTGCAATAATATGACACCTATGTGGAGCCTGGCCCACGTGGAGTCCGCCTATGATATTTTTGTTTGTTTAAAGCCTACATAGGCTACATGAAATATGCTTGATCATATGTTTTGCATGAATTTTGCATGCCTATATGGATGTGGCGTGAACATATTTTTATTGAGTTCAGCCTTACTTGTATTACTACTAACACCACGTAGCACTAAGACAATGCCCGCGTGTAGCATAACCAAGTGAAGGTGTATGAAGAAATTTTAATATTGCATGAGTCATATGACATTTATCATTCTTTTTATATTTGTACCTTACATGGTATTAAAACTAACTCGACGTAGCGTCATTTGATTGGCGCCCGTGTGTAGTATAACCCAAGTAAAGCGAGTTTGTAATACACATTTGTGATGATGCTAATAGTCTAGGCTCGTATAACATTGGAGCATTATCACATGTTTTATATGACTTTGGCCGAAATGTATGACCCGGATATTTTATTTGGGTTTCTCTCACTTGTATTACTACTAACATCGCGTCACACTCATACTATGTCCGCGTGTAGCGTAACCAAGTAAGATTGGTTTATGACATGTGATTTTGGTGATGCTAATAGTTTAGGCTCTTATAGCACTGGAGCATTATCACATGTTTTATATGACTTTGGCCGAAATGTATGACCCGGATATTTTATTTAGGTTTCTCTCACTTGTATTACTACTAACATCGCGTCACACTCATACTATGTCCGCGTGTAGCGTAACCAATTAAGATTGGTTTATGACATGTGATTTTGGTGATGCTAATAGTTTAGGCTCTTATAGCATTGGAGCATTTTATATGACTTTGGTTCAAATGTATGGCATGGACATTTCATTTAGTTTTATCTTGCTTGTATTACTACTATGCCGCGTAACATTAATATCGTGTCCGCGTGTAGCGTAACCAAGTAAGACTGGTTTTTATGATGTATCATGTTTTATAATAAACCTTGCATGATTTTGATCTTTGCGTGTGTAGCATGAACACATTTTTTAATTAAGCCTTGCCTTGCTTGTATTACTACTAACATCGCGTAGCATTAGGATAATGCCCGCGCGTAGCGTAACCGAATGAAGGCTTGTTTTTCATATCTTGTTCGTATTACAACTAGCGGGACACATAATGTCCGTAGCGTAACAGAACAAAAAATATTAATTATATTCAGTTTAGCACATTCACTATTTTCCATTCCAACTCAGTCATACAAATTTTGTTTACGATGACCAAACTAAGACGATCTTCATGAAGTTTTTGTCCTTATGATATTCTCTTGATTTGTATCCACGTATAGGGACCAAACCAAGGAACGAGGCGTTCATCTTGGATTGTATCGCTAAGGTGACCGAGCCAAGAAGAAAATCATGAGGATGAAGCATGTGTTTCACGTAAAGCGCCATACATATTCCTTGGCTCGTACCGCGATGGCCGAACCAAAGACCAAATTTTGAGATGTGACATGCTCCTTGATTTGTACCGCGATGGCCGAACCAAGGACAATGTTTTGGGTAGATGAAACAAGGATCTTGGTTTGTACCGCGATGGCCGAACCAAAGACAAAGTTTTGGGCAGGTGAAACAAACACCTTGGTTTGTACCGCGATGGCCGAACCAAGGACAAAACTTTGAGAGATGAAACCAACACCTTGATTGGTATCGCGATGGCCAAATCAAGGGCTAGAGTTTTGGGAAAGGAGGAAGAAGAAAGCCCCATGGCTCGTACCGTGGTGGCCGAACCATAGGTTAGGGAAGAGCCATGATTCCCACCTTCTCACCTCTGCAAGCAGAACGCTGGCCTCCCTGCTTCTTGTTTTTCCTATGTGTTTGTATGCGTGTCTGTATGACTTAGCAGTGGGAGGGAAGGAATGAATGGCCGACCCTGTGTACGATGAGCCAGCAGGTATTTATAGGTAGGGGAGAGCAGCGGAGCGCTGCGGCCGGTCGTCCGCGCGGGAGCGCAGAGACGAGCACACCCACGTTCAGATCGTGGGATCGTGTTCATGATCATGGGAGCGTGGCTGGCTCCCTTCCTTTTCTTTATTTTTTAATCACTAATTAACCGGCAATGTCTCAATCAGCTAATATGGGCTTGATTTTTTTAATCAAAGTGTGGGCCTTGGGTGGCTGATGGATGAGGCAACGGATGTGCATGTACGTATTTCTTTTCAAGGTGGGCTAGGCCTGATTCTAAAGATTCATTAAGGCTAATTTCCTTAAGTAGCCTTTTGATCATGTTATTTAATTGAAGCCTAATATATGCATGCATGCATGCATGCGTAGACATGCTTAGGAGGAGGAAACCAATTGCGGTGTGTGTGTGGCTATATGGGCCACGTCATGTACGTATATCTCATGCGTGTGTGTACACTATCTAATGGATTTTTTTTAGCAGATCGATCTTATTATTAGCTTTCTCAGTCAAATTATATTTGTGCGCATCCATTAAGATACAATTATGTATGCTTCGACAATATTAGTGTTGTCTCTGATGGTCAAATTTTAGATCAGTATCCGTCAACGACGGTGCGCGTACATATAAACCATGTGTCCTTCAATTTTTTTATAGGATAAAATTTGATGACTGTTTATTTGTTTCGTCATACTTTACAATTATTGGTTCAATGCGTGCATTATCGAGAGTCGACAATATATCATATGCCTACCTTTGTCAGTCCTCACTTTGAACGGTTGATTATATTTTTAATTGGTTCTTTTTATTATAAAACGTAATTTGCCATTTTTTGCGCTTATATTTTATGTGGTTTATGAATTTTATTTTATCTTGGTCAAAATCCATGTCAACAGATGCCCCTCGAGGTCTGGGTTCGAGGAGATATTTTTTTTTTTGACTCGGGCCCAGAGCTCGAAACTTGGCTATTTTAAAGCGTTTCACCTTTGGTCCAATGCATGCCAGTTATACGTGGCTGAACATTTTTTTGTTTTATGTACACACGGTGCCAACCAATTTTGTAACCATGCAAGCTAGAAATCAGGCCACGTTTGGGTTAGCCGGCTAACAAACTCTATCCGGCCAACAAACTCAGACCGCTATCTCCTCAACTCTCTTTTAAACAACCAGCCTCCTTCTCTTTTCTTAGATCAGCTAGCAGACGTCGGAGACGACGTATGCTCCCGTCCGGCCGTGGCCGCAATTCCTTTGATATGCTAGCTAATTGTACACTGCTTCGCTAGTACTTAGATCCATTGGCTGATTGGTCTGCTACTCCATTCATATCAGATTATTTTCAATCCCTCACAAGATGCACTTCCGCGCGGGAAAGTGTTAATTCGTCCAGCTTGGGTATGCCCCCTTCCGTTCTCTCATTATTAAGCAATGATTTACCCTTTAATGTTGGGTGTTCCTTTAGTTTATACCCCATCTTTTGATCTCGTACGTGCAGGGAGACAAGGATACTAGGTTTATACCCCATCTTTTCATCTCGTATGTGCAGGGAGACAAGGACACTAGACACGGCTTGGATGAAATCTTGCTTGGGTAATCGTCTTTTCCAAATTGTCTAATTATATTCGTTCGGTGTGGCTTCTCTCTCATTACATATAAGTGTCAGGAATATAATTCCTTAAACGCATACAACTTTGTGCAAGGCCATATGTTTTGTGACATGGTGCATATAGAACTAGTCTCTGGATGCGTTTAATCTATATCTACTCATAGAAAAATCATAATCTCACGGTCGGCGTTCCGGGAAGCCTATACCCAGGCTTGGTCCGTCGTTCGTTAGCGAGATTCTTTTTGTTTATTGGATATGCGTGGATTTTAATAACTTTCTCGCTGTCGGCGTTCCGGAAAGCCTATATATGGGCTTGGTCCATCGTTCGACAGTGAGATTTTTGTTGTTGTTGTTGTTGTTATTGACCATATAGGTATGAATTAATGAGTCGCTCGCTGTTGGCGTTCCGGGAAGCCTATATATGGGCTTGGTCCGTCATTCGACAGTGATGCTACTGGTTTCGACTTGGGGATTATTATTTCGTATGAGCTAGTAAATTGCTCGTTGTTGACGAGCCGGGAAGCTTGTATATGAGCTTGGTCCGTCGTTCAACAGTGAGTTTTTTTTTTGTTGTTGTTGTTGACCATATACGTATGAATTAATGAGTCGCTCGCTGTCGGCGTTCCGAGAAGCCTATATATGGGCTTGGTCCGTCATTCGACAGTGATGCTACTGGTTTTTAGGCATGAGGAATATTTCCAGTCTCTCATATTCCTTGTGTTTTTTATGCGGCGCGTCAAATCTAAATATTGAATTATTATTATTATTATTTTATTTTATTTGCAGATTCTACCTCTCATTGTCCTCTGTTACGGACCGTCTAGCTGGGGTCATTACTTCCACGTTGGTAATAAATTTTTGGATGGTGCATTTTCATGTATTATTTTTTTATTTTCTACAATTTCATGCATATACCAACATGCATATTTTCCTTGCATATAGATGGAGGAAGCCACGACGCACTCTTCGTCTGAATCATGTAGAATGCCTCTTTCACAGTTGGCAAAAATACACCTATTTGAACTAGAAACTAGTGAGCTAGCCAATCCAGTGATCGTAAAGTTAGGCGTGCCACACGGTCATCCTGAGCTTGGGGCACGTGGATGGCAGTCGGGGCCTTCTTTCTCTGCTCGTTGTTATCAACCTGACGCACCTTTTCCTAGACTTGGTGAAGCTTCAACCTTAGGGACTCGTATGATATCCAAAGGTTTAGGCTGGGAGAACCATGAGGTCGAATATGTCCCAATGCCTCTTGGCTATACTGAATGGGGTACATGTGTCTTCAAGAAATATCATACCCACCTGAAGGGGAGTGAAGAGGGTGTGGATTACGTCTATGGAGCTGTTTATTGCTCCTTAGGCGACTATTCTGTCTCCCCTCCTCTTTTAAGGTCTTTATTGGAGAAATGGGATCCCAACACCAACACGTTTTTGTTCTCGGGTGGTGAGCGTACCATCACCCTTCTGGATATGCATATGATGGCAGGGTTGCCCCTTGATGGTGAACCTTATGAAGAATTTGTCCCATCAGCTGATGAGCTGGATCCTACAACTCTTTTGTATCCCAACTTCCTGCCTCGGCTCCTAGAAGCTTGGACCAAGCTTGCTGTGGGTGGCAAAGTAGGTTTCAAGGAATGGTGTGACTTCTTTCACAATCGTGAAGCGGACTCCCTTCCTTCCAAGAGTTTAGATGATCAACGCTTGTATACTGCGGCCTTTCTTGCCATATGGCTTTGCCACTACGTCGTTGTTGGTGGTGGGCCATATATTCGCCCTGGGTATTAGTGATGGCGTCATGGATTTCCCTAGGACGACGCATCTCTTTGGGACCACCCGCTCTTTGCTCCCTTTACTACTCACTTCGGCGATTTTGTACTCATCCAATTGGCCCCTCGTTCATGCATAGAATTTGGCCGGTGCACTACCTTGCAGGATGGATGGGTGTATATCTCAAGAAACCATATGGAAACAAAGTAAGAACACCACATTTCCCGAGCCCTAAAATTTTGTCAGTGGATCCCAATATGGTGAAAACCATGTTTAAGACACCACGTCCTTTTACTCCTGAAGAAGCGCATGCCTTCCTCAATAACTATAAGAATGTTGCTTAGAACCCCTATACCCTGACTAGGGAAGGCGTGTTCAGACCCAAAAGGGCCTTCTTGATTTCTATCCGTCGGGGGATGTTGCCGTGGAGGCGTGGTACTATTACCGCCGACGTGTGTATAGCCGAGCCATATCATCCAGATCGAGTGGCACGACAGTTTCGTCTTGACCAAGTTGTGCCGTTCTCCCCTCTAGCGAGTTTGTATACTAGAAATGAAATTGGGATTACCTATGCTTTTTGGTCACACCTCTTATCTTTGGCACCGGAAGATTTCCAATATTTCCCAAATGATGATCGAGTTGGGGACTTTTCCTTAGCATGGGCTAATTGGTGGAAGAATTTTCTCAAGCCTTTCGACGACATCCTGGGCTATGTTTGCAATGGCAACATGACTGGGAAGGTCCCTTATAGTGAAAGGATAAAAAATAGGCGAGCAATGCAGCACAATATCATGCCTCGTTCATTGTCTGACAAGGATTTTGTGGTGGTGAGGAGAGTATCTGTTGAGCACCGCAATTAGCATGTTCAGTCCCTTGAGCAAGTAGAGACACGTACTACAGATAATTGGAGACTGATCCTTTATAGTTATTTAAATGATGTTGTTGTTGCTCAACCGGTGAAGTCTAAAGAGGTGAGCTAATGATTTGTGTTTCTCTCTCTTTTTTTATCATGTCTCACGTACTATCTAGTACTAACTTGAGTTTTTTTTATCCTTTGCAGCCACGGCAAGGTAATGCACCGAAGCATAATACCATAGCTGGGTCTTCCTCCGCTCATCCGCTATCAGTGGAAAATAATATCCCAGAGACTGCCCCATCCGTCAGTGGAAAGAGACGCCGACAACCCACACTGACTCATGCGGGCAAGGAAGAGAGGCTTCCCTTGAAGCGCAAACTTGATTTTGCCGAAGAGTCTTTTCCGGAACCGATGTCATCGGACAGTCCATCATTAGATGTTGAAATCAAAAACCCCATTAATGACCAAGATTTTTGCCGCGTTCCTACCGGCGAGAAGAATTGTATTCTTGATGACCCCTCCACTTTATCCATTGAGGATTATGCCATTGACGAGTGTGGCTCAACTCGCCTGCCCTCCGGCTCGGACGTGGCTGAAATTGTGCCTCCTACCCATAGTTTTAAATAGCCGGCTATAGCCCGGCTATAGCCCGGCTATAGCTCGGCTATAGCTTTTTGAGAATCTCGGGGCTAAATGAATTCACGTACAATTTCCGGCTATAGCCCCGTTTAGCCCGGCTATAGCCCCATTTTGAGGGTCGGGGCTATTTTCTATAGCCCGCTATTTAAAACACTGCTCCTACCCCTAGTGCTACTGATTTCTTGTCAACTTTACCCGGTAGTTTATTATTAATTAATTTATTTAACTTGTCGTTCCTATGAACCATCATTATCATCAATTCTCACAACCCTTTTTCCTTTCTCTTCTTTTTTTAGGTTGCGAGCAAGAAAGTCGCCACTCACAAGACCTTGTGGTGACAGTTATATCAGGGAAGAAAGGCAAACAGATGGACTTCGATTTTCTGAAAGATGTGTTTATGGATGCCACGGATACCGTGGTGAAGCGAGCTCTAGAAGGACTGAGCGACTCTTTGCTCGGCGATCCCGAGAGATGCATCATGCTCGAAAACATCTCTCAGACCCTGCCCACGCAGGTGCCTGAGGTAGCTAAAGTGCCAACTATGTTGGTCAGACTTATTGGCCTTTCCAAGAAGTTCGAAGCTGACCAGCTTGAGTTCAAGAAAGGATCAGAACAAGATGATCATATTGCTGTTGAACCGGAACTTAAAATTAAGTCTGGCCACAACACTTCCAAGGTTGCAATCGAGGACTTATCTGCCTTAGACAAGAAGTGCACCGAAACAGAGGCGCAGCTTGAGGAGCTTATTGCTACTTTGCACAAGCTTAAACAGGAGAGGGAACAACGCCAGCAAGCACATCTCGCCCATCAATCTAAAATGAAGAATTTGAAGAAGAGCCTAGAGGATGCCAAGGCTGGCAAGCGTACAAGGCTTGCTGAATTTGAACAAAAGACCGCCGATTTAAAGACTAAAGCAAGTCAGCTGTTGAAAGGCCTGGAAAACTGGCGTTCTCCGTGGGAAGGATTACACTTCGCTTAATATTTTTTTATTTAGCCATTTCAATTTGTCATTTAATTTGAGCTGTTTTATGGTCGGTCCTCAATTTCAATTCAAATGAAATTGTACTTTTTTTATCCATTCGCGAACTCAAGATTTCAAGCTTCAACAGATTTGACGTTAAAGCATCTTATTTATTTGCACTATCATTGTGTATGGCGTGAAGCCTTATTTATTTTATTCCATTTTACTCTTTACATATGTATGTACATATTTTTTCTGTACCTACATTTTTGTACCACAGTTTAAGCTCATGAGAATTTGGAGCCATTTTTTTTGCGTGTCACAGTTTCGACTCGTAAGTTATTGGAGTTTTTTTGTGTGTGCCCTAGTTTATACTTGTGTGGGTATGGAGTAATTTTTCCTTTTACCACAGTTTAGACTCGTAAGTTTGTTGTAGTATTTTTTTTTTGCATCACAGTTTATACTCGTAAGTTGTTGGAGTATTTTTTTTTTAAAGTGCCCCAGTTTATACTCGTGAGGGTGTGGAGTATTTTTTTTAAGTGCCCCAGTTTATACTCGTGAGGGTGTGGAGTATTTTTTTTGTGTGTCACAGTTTATACTCGTAAGTCGTTGGAGTATTTTTTTTAAGTGCCCTAGTTTATACTCGTGAGGGTGTGGAGTAATTTTTTTTGGGTGCCCTAGTTTATACTCGTGAGGGTGTGGAGTAATTTTTCCTGTTTGCATCACAGTTTATACTCGTAATTTTATTGGAGTATCATTTTTGCATCATAGTTTATACTCGTAAGTCATTGGAGTAACATTTTATGTGCCTCGGTTTATACTCATGAGGGTCTCGAGTATTTTTCTAGTTTGCATCACAGTTTATACTCGTAAGTTTATTGGAGTAATTTTTTTGTGTCATAATTTTATTTGAAGTGCACATAATGTAGCAACATTTTTATTGCAGGCATTAATGCAAAATATATGTCATTTCTATTCAGATTTTAAAAAATGCACCTAGTGAAATAGGCATAACCATAATCTAAAGAAACAATGGTCGTGTACATATTTTCCTTTGATAAAGACTCACAACCTTTTCTTACATAATTCACTTAGGTACAAACATTTCAAAGTGCTCTAAGGTAACCGGTTACATATTTCACTCAAGAACAAACATTTCAACAGGTTCTAAGATAACCGGTTATGTTGGAATGTCGCCTATAAACCTCGAAGCTCGCATAGGCATCCAGGCATGCATACTTGATCTGGTCATGGTCCAGGTTGAACCTCTCCCACTGACTGCCAGTGATGCTTTTGTCCTTGTTAAGACTTAATTTTGCAACCTTCTTTGCTAGCTTCTCCAATGAAACCAAGTCACCTTCTTTTTGATTAGGAACCTTGATACCCAGTCCCTGCACATCAACAGGTTTTCTAATACCCAAGTTATAGAACTTGAGTTTTTTTATGTCGTTGCCAATGGCGGCGCCCGCAAATTCTATTTTGTCATTGTCAAGGAAGCTGCGGAGAAGCGGAGGAATAAAACTCCGACCATGAGCCTGGTATAACTGGTAAATTAGGCAATGCTTGCCCACACAAAGTTGTAAGACGGCGGCACGTTGCTGCTCTTGATTTGAGAGTGCAACTTGTTGCTCAATTGGAAGTTCCTTACGCTCTTTGCTATTGACATATCTAGTGTATTCACGGTCAAGGCCGACAACACGCCACTTGGCACGATTAAGATACTTTTTCCAGATAAACCGTATGAAGGCAACAACTGTTGAGGGGTTGCTAGTCACCGTAGTTTGGATTCTTATACCACCCTTGCTGATATGAAAAAGGCGGTTTGGATGATTGTTGTCCACACTCTTGGGAAATTGAACACGAACTTTGCCGACCCTAATATTGCGAAACTTGACATGGTGAACATTTCTTCACCGATGTTGATGACATACCGACTCAAATCAAGCCATAGAGGAATCACATGCAATGGGTGGTGACGACACAGGATATGAAAATTTTGATGCTGGGTTCACATGACATGTTTCATAGCCATGGGAATTGGGGTAAACTTCCTTGCATTCAAAGGGAAACTTGAGAACCGTCTCAGAGCATTCTCTACTGGATTTATCCGCCAGCGTAAGAATAGGCTCTGGAACATCAACTTGAACTTTATTCTGAATCTCTGATGTCCTTCTTTCCAGAAACGATGAGGAGGGCAATATAATCATGGCATTGCCCCCATTCATAGGTTGCTCATAGTGGAGCTGATCCATTATCTTCCCTTTTCCCTTTTTTCTACTCTCATACTTCCCTCAACTTGAGTGCAGAGACTTCTATGCATGACTCATGTTCAGTTGGTGATGCAGTCATAGTACCCAAATGCTGATTTGTTGAAGTCACACATGGACCAACTGGCACATCAAGCCAAATGTCTCCGATGCTGAGTTTCACCGAATGCGGCACCTGACCTTCCATACCTTCCAATATAAAGAAAACCATATATTAGTTTTCTTCATCTATATTATTTTGTATATGTGTACATAAAGTTTTATGCTTTATGTAATCTGGAAATTCATATGTTGCAATCCTATGTTGGAATTCAAAGATGAGGGGAGAAATATGTCCCACCGGGCGTGCCAGAATCTGATGACGGGAAAAATGGCTGGGCGTGAGAACACGCGTCCACGTCATTGATACAGAGTGAGTAAATATAGCGCATACAATGCATATAATAATAATAATAATAAAAGGATCAAACATTGCAGGTACATATTTCCAGAACTCTTATATTTATATAAAAATTCTGTTAATTACATCTCCGGAGAGAAAACCCCTGATTAAGAATTCCAACATATCTACTACATAAGATTGCAACACATTCCTATTACAATATGCTACAAGAAAATCGTCCTCGCGGTCGTCGATGAACTCCTGCTTGGCGAACTTGAAGTTTGCTCTTATGCGAATACTCCTCCATGATTTCATGTGTCATGTTTTGAAATATGTTTTCCTAGCATACAACAAATTTAGTTGTGTTCAACCTCATTTATATGCAGCATGAAATTGATTTTTGCTAGGCATGGTTTTATCCTACATTCAACACATAGGATATGCATATATTGTCCGTGGGGATCGTATGTGATATATTTGGTTTTGGTAGCATGAACGTATGTGACATGCCAATTTTAATAAGTTTTGCATCATCACGTTACTACTATCATTGCGTAACTCTGATGTGGTGTCCGCGTGTAGCGTAACGGATTATAGCTTTCTGACACAATCTTGATGCTTTTTATGGTGCATGTGATATGTGCCCTATTTGTTTCTTTTGACTTCACACGGTATCAAAACTAACCACATGGTGCAATAATATGACACCTATGTGTAGCCTGACCCAAGTGGAGTCCGCCTATGATATTTTTGTTTGTTTAAAGCCTACATAGGCTACATGAAATATGCTAGATCATATGTTTTGCACGAATTTTGCATGCCTATATGGATGTGGCGTGAACATATTTTTATTGAGTTCAGCCTTACTTGTATTACTACTAACACCACGTAGCACTAAGGCAATGCCCGCGTGTAGCATAACCAAGTGAAGGTGTATGGAGAAATTTTAATATTGCATGAGTCATATGACATTTTCATTCTTTTTATATTTGTACCTTACATGGTATTAAAACTAACTCCACGTAGCGTCATTTGATTGGCGCCCATGTGTAGTATAACCCAAGTAAAGCGAGTTTGTGATACACATTTGTGATGATGCTAATAGTCTAGGCTCGTATAGCATTGGAGCATTATCACATGTTTTATATGACTTTGGCCAAAATGTATAACCCGGATATTTTATTTAGGTTTCTCTCACTTGTATTACTACTAACATCGCGTCACACTCATACTATGTCCGCGTGTAGCGTAACCAAGTAAGATTGGTTTATGACATGTGATTTTGGTGATGCTAATAGTTTAGGCTCTTATAGCATTGGAGCATTATCACATGTTTTATATGACTTTGGCCGAAATGTAAGACCCGGATATTTTATTTAGGTTTCTCTCACTTGTATTACTACTAACATCGCGTCACACTCGTACTATGTCCGCGTGTAGCATAACCAAGTAAGATTGGTTTATGACATGTGATTTTGGTGATGCTAATAGTTTAGGCTCTTATAGCATTGGAGCATTTTATATGACTTTGGTTCAAATGTATGGCATGGACATTTCATTTAGTTTTATCTTGCTTGTATTACTACTATGCCACGTAACATTAATATCATGTCCGCGTGTAGCGTAACCAAGTAAGACTGTTTTTTATGATGTATCATGTTTTATAATACACCTTGCATGATTTTGATCTTTGCGTGTGTAGCATGAACACATTTTTTAATTAAATCTTGCCTTGCTTGTATTACTACTAACATCGCGTAGCATTAGGATAATGCCCGCGCGTAGCGTAACCGAATGAAGGCTTGTTTTTCATATATTCTTGCCCGTATTACAACTAGCGTGACACATAATGTCCGTAGCGTAACAGAACAAAAAATATCAATTATATTCAGTTTAGCACATTCACTATTTTTTTCCTTTAGCTTAATTCCTTGATCATCAATTAACCAAAACTGTGGGAACATGGGCTAAACTGCCTCCTTTTCTTATTCTAATTAATGTGTGGGTCTTGGCGAAACCTCAACCGAGTATGCATGCATGCACATCCTTTTTTTAAAACAGGGAACAACAACTTTCTGAAAGCTACGACCGTGCATGCGTGGCCGTATTTTTTAATGGACCAAGCTTGATTAGCTATTAATTGCTCACTATGGCTTAGGATGGGAGTGTGCACACTAATTATTATTTCTTTTGCATGCAACACAAGGCCTAGTGTCGTAGAGTATGTGTTATCAGGTGAATATTTGACCAAGTACACGGCGCCTATATTTCATTAACGCGATGTATTTTTTGTGTGTGTGCGTCGTTTCAACATTTCATTTTGTCGATGGAATAAAGCCGAACATTTATCATATAGTCGACATTTTGGTGATATTAGCATCCCTCATGATAATTTTATGTTGCCATTGTCATCGTTGGTGACGGCGTGCATACGCGGGAGTCGTGTGACCTTAGGAGAAAACTCGATGAACGTTTATCTGTTTTGCCATATTTTATAATCGTCGGTTTAATATGTGCATTATCGACAGCCGAAAATACATCGTATGCCTATGCTTTTTTGTCCGTCCTCATTTTGCGCGGTTGACTTTTAATTTCCTATTTTCATTATAAACGGATTTTGGCCGTTTTGCATTTATATTTTATGTGGTTTATGCATTTTATTTTATCTTGGTCAAAATCCATGTCAACAGACACAGGCATTTTACCCAGGTTCGGGCCGCTGCTAAGCGTAAAACCCTACTCCTGCTTTTGGTAGATTGATTAGAGGAACACGAAGAACGCACAGCGCCTACCCTCGGCAAGGACTGCTGTCGGGGAAACAGCTGCTACGCGAGTACAAGTGTTCGGGGGTTCGAATTACCAACCTTGAGCTAGATTGCCTTGGGCCTCCTTTTATAGTGCAAGGGGTTACCACAATGGCAAAACAGTCATTATCTATTGATTAGATAGCTAAGCAGAGCTATCATACCTAACTCTGGCATTTAGGACAAAATGCCATGATTACCTGCCTAGGTGGTGCTCGGGGGTGCATCCCCGGCAAGTTCTTGCCACCGCTTGGCCGGTCGTTGCTTATGGTCTTGACACGCTGCAGGGCGAGTGTCAACCGAGCGTAACTTGCATCCCGATGTGTCGCCACGTGCTTAGCGAGAGCTGATTAGCCGCCTGAGGGCTCGACACTGCATCAATAAGTGACAGGCGTAGCGATGCGGTGGAGCGGTGGACGGTAGGCTCGCACCTGCCGGGGAGTGGCTTGCCGGGTCTTCTGGGAGGTGTGCATGTCTTGGTCCGCGGCAAGCATCGGGGACGCGCTTGGCGCATTGCAGTCTAGGCTTGGGCTGCCACATTGAGCTTGTTGAAGCCTTGTCTTGATTGTCACCTGGCGCAGGCTTGGCCTTCTGCAGGTCGTTGCTGCCGGGCGCTGGCGGTTGTTTGTCTGTGCACAAGTCAGGGGGAATGAACACCCATGTTTGTTTACCACGACAGTGAGGCGGCTATGTTGCTCGACGGCGCTGCCACGCCCTGCGCCAAGCGTCTGCTCAACACTTGTGATGACGCGCAACACAATGTTGTCCGGCGCGTCGCCGGACGCACCATCGGCCTCGACAGGCCGTTGCACCTGCACCGGATCATTTTCGTCGTCGAGGAGGTTGATGGCAAAGGCGGCACTTGGTTGGGTGGCCATGCTTCGTAGATGGGCTAGGCTACACTAGGTGTGCATCCACGTGTGACGCGTGCAGGCTCTTATATATGCTCATTCGCTTTTGTGGGAAATCGACGGGGAAGCTTGCGTGGGAACATGCGCGGTTCCACGCGGGAACGTTGCCAAAAGAAATGCCGGTGAGGTGCCAAAGCATGCACTGGAATCCTCGGGCAAAAATGTGGTGACAAGACGTGAGAGAGGAAGAAGAGGTGATGCGCAGTCAGACTGGTAAGAATTATAAAATGAATGTGATATTAATAGGGGCAAACAGAACTTCCGTACGTATCGTCGGTAATGTTTTCATCAATTGCTGACAATTGTTTGACAACAACCATCTGCCCACAACACACACAACTTGTCCGGATGAATCATTTCAGTTATTACGGGTCTTCCTACACAATTCTGATGAATGAACCGATTGCTGCGTATCACACACACCTTCTTACGCTAACCCGTTTGTGTTCTGCTGGATCATCACAAAAAGTTTAACCGAGTGAACTGTGTGTCGTACTTCACACATGTACGAAGTTTTGTTAACTGTTTCTGTTATCTCAGCTAATCCCAAACAGTTCACAAGAATAAACTATCTGCCGTGGATCACACACGCAACTATTTTCTAAATCGTATTTGATGGATTCACCATCACACACAGTTCGTGCCATTTGCGATGGAGCTTGAACAATACTGTTTGCGATTGGTCAATTGCACACAGTTTCGTCGAAGGGTCTCCGATTGATGTGTCGTCTTTGGACCATTCTATAGTAGTGGGCCATCGCAGCAAGGCCAAGCAGCGCAAAGAGAAACCTGCTAGAAGCTGAGACAAGAAGTCTCATAATGAAGACGATGATGACGACGGAGATGAAGAAGAATCAGAAGGATAGGAATTCCAGAAGGCTGTTGATGCCATGTGCATTAACGGAGGCGCATCTTTGTACTCCTCTCACCGGCAGCTCAAGAAATGGGCCTATGAGATAAACACGACAGAACCAGCGGCAAAGGTGAGGAAAGCCCTCAAGTGGTCCAACACTCCCATCATCTTCGATGCTGAGAACCACCCTGGCCGCATCACTGCCATCGGGTGCATGTCGTTGTTAGTTTCGCCAACAATACACAACCTCAAGGTCACAAAGATGCTGGTCGACAGTGGGCCGGGTTGAACTTGATCTCACCTGACGTGATCAAGCGGTTGCAGATTCCTGACACAGATCTTAAGCCGACAAGGTCCTTCCAAGGGGTCAACCTGGGAAGATCTCAACCCAAGGGGAAGATCACTCTGCCGGTGATGTTCGGCAGCAAGCTCAGCTTTAGGACTGAGAGAGTAACCTTCGACGTCGCGAAGATGTCGCTGCCATACAACGGGATTCTGGGTCGACTGGCACTGGGGAAGTTCATGGCGGCAACGCACCACGCCTACAACAGTCTCAAGATGCCAGGGCCAGCGAGCGTCATCACCGTCCGCACTGACAACAAGGATGCAATCCTCTGCGTTAACAAACTCTTTCGGGAGGGAGTGGCTGCGTCTGCCGATGAGGCACTCGCTCCTGCCGACATAGCTCCCGGGGGGAGAACAAGAACAAGAGCTCTGGCAAGTCTCGTAAGGACTTCGGGACGCACGCCAAGAGGTGCGGCATGCCCGTTGAGGACATACCAGAGACCTCTGCCTCTGGGGGCAAGAAGAACAAGACTGCCAAGCCCTTGCCAGTGGGATAGGTCACTAGGAAGGGCGAAAGCCAACCAGAGGCCAGAAGCGACACCCAAATGCGAGACACGCATAAGTATCGGCCGCTTTTGTGGCGACTCGCCTGATTACCACTGTAGACAGACGGTCGCCACGCACGCCAGCCCAGGAAATCACTCTGGCATGCACGTTTACAACAAGTATCATGAACACAGGCATTTCTATTAATGGATATATCAGTCTTACAAGATATATTACAGGAGTGATGGCAGTGGAAAAGCTCTATCTAAGGTAGCATGGTCTTGGTGCGGCACCAATCCACAGGGATCTGACTAGGTTACTCTCCTAGCCCGCGAACACTCTAGCTCCTCGACGACGGACGACGGATCCTTATGTGAACCTGGCCATGTTAAAGGCCGCTGAGTACTTTTGAATGTACTCGCAAGCAAACCAAACAAACATATACGCCAAGCAAATCAATCCATGGCATTCAAGCATGCATTTGTTATTAGAGCAATATTAATCATTATGACATAGCATACCTATCTAGCAATATTAATTATCATGTTGTAATAGGATTATCCAGTGTGATACTACTAGAGTAAAGTAAAGCATGGCAAGTAAATAATCCATACTCTGAACATTCTCAGGATCCAATCCAACTCTTAACCAGATCCAACTTACTTTCGTACAGGTTGTCCCACAACCCTCGGAATACTCACGAGTCATCGAGTACTTCTAATCATAGGACAAGTTCTTCCATCATTATTATCATTACTACGGTTGACCACCTAGTGAGGCCTGGACGGACTGTCCAATGCCGTGGACGCGGCTATTCGAATAGATTTTTCACTCTGCAGAGGTTGCGCACTTTACCCACACCATGAAGCACCTGGCCTCGTGATCACATTCGGGTGGACCAGCGTTGCTCCAATGAAACCCGCCTGACCCATGACTCTCCCATCGTACCACCGGCATTCATCCTCCCCCGGAGTCCTGCCCTGGGTGGCCCCCTGTGTCACCACGTGACACCTGCCACCGTCGTGGCCAACTAAACTATCCCAAACGGGGACGCCGGCAAATAACTCAACTGGGCTCACAAGGTTATCGCCGCCTATCGGGCCTGGGCAGCGCGCGCGCATAACCTTCCCTGTCTGGTGGTACCGGTAAAAGAGCACGCGATCAGACCAAGTTAAGGCCGTCCCATACCGGCAAATGTGGCTGCACGGATAAGCCCGGACATGTGACTCTAGATCAACCGACTAGGTTTAACTTTAGCCATCATTTAGCAAGCATGGTTATCTATCACAACAAGGTTGAGGTGGCAGAAACTATGTATTTAAGTAAATTACTTTGAATTATCACATGGCAAACTAATGCAAGTAATGTAAATAGTAAATGCAATCTAACAGGAGTTTAATTATTTCTATCATAGGCATAATCATTAATTAAACATGGAAGAATAACACAGAGCAATGCTTTATGGCATATATCAGATGGTCGGCTTGCCTGGGGTGAAGGAATACTCCGGGAAAAAGTGCGGAGAGTCCCCGGAAAGGATCGCCGGATACCATTCTCTCTCGGAGGGGGATGATAGAAGGGCAAGAGCAAATGGTCATTTTAAGAATGTGCAAACATTATGAAAATGATACCATCAGATCGGGCTCGACGAACTGAAAACGTGGGCGTTGGTTTCACCTGATTCGGAGCTACGGATAAAAAGATATGAGTGTTTGTCTGCCAGGGACTAATCTGCAAATAAATAATTGCATCCGGGTCCCTGGGCAGAGCGGCTAGTCGCGCACTTTGAGAAAATACGTTTCCCAGTGGGGAAAGCGTAAATCCGCGAGGGCGCTTCCACTTTTCCATGCTGGCAGGTCTGGGCCATGGCTTCGGTCGCCGACACGCGGGGCCCGCGTTGACTCCCTCTCTCTCCTCCCACTCCTCTCCTTCTTCCCGACGCCCGCCCGCATAGCAGAGGAGAGCCGCCGACGCCGGCACTCGTCTGGCCAACTCCGGCCACCATTTCCGGTGTTCCAGGTATCGGCGAGCTCAGGACAAGGTGACGCATCCATCCATGTGCACTGGGCGTGCCGGGAAAGAGTGAAGCTACGGCGCCCCGGCGCCCGCGATGGAGGCCGAGGACGGCGATGATAGGGAGCTCGACATGGGCATGGAGGAGGGGCTATTGGGCGGCGAGGAGCTTCTTGATGGATTAGTGAGGGCCAAGATGGGGTTGGGAAGGAGGATGGGGCTTTGCACTGCCCGAATTTTGGAGGGGGCAGGCGGCGGACGCGGTGGCCATTGGAGGCGGGGAGAGCTCCTCGGGCTCGGGCAGGTAGCTAGGGAGGGGTAGTGGAGTGAGGGGAGGTTGATGGTGAGCTCAAAGGGCTCCGGGGCAGCCTATTTATAGGCGGCCGGCGAGGAAGGAACAGATCGGCTGCCGTGGCGATCTTATCAGCGTACTGGAGCTCCGGCGAGGTTGAGAGCGGGGAGGGGTGCCGACCTGACTTACGGATGAGGACGGGGCTGAGCTGGCAAGCTCGAGAAGGCTCGGGGAGGAAGAGGACTGTGGAGGGGAGGCGACAGAGAGCTTCACGCGCGGGACAATGGCCATGGCAGCACTCGCCGTGACGCGAGGAGAAGGAGATAGGAGGGGAGAAGGGTCCAGAGCAAAGACGTGGATGTTGCGGAGCCGCTAGACACGTTGGGACAAACCAGGGATGGCCAGAAGCGACCGCACGAAGCTCATAGAGAGCAGAGCGCCGTTCCTGCGTGGCCATTGCGTGGTCACCATGTGCATGGCTTGCTCTGGAAGGCTCCTGCCTGTCCAAGCTTGTCCAGCAAGCTCCTCGATGCTCAGATGGATAAGATATGAGGCTGTAATCAACTAGAGAACTCTGGGGGTAGGAGAAACTTGCAGAAGAAGTTTCTGACATGAAGGTGTTTGGAGTGGGGTGGGGAAGGCTCACTTGGTGAAAGTAGCTGATTTTTGATGTGTGGCAATGTTTGACTAAGGTGCACCCCTTGGCAAATTTTCAGGCCAATTGGACTGCCCTATCTAGAACTGCCTTCACACCATGACAAATTAGACAGAAATGAACTTGAAGTTGCTGGGATCAAATGGCTACATGGATTTGGCTCAAATTTGGTGGAGAGTGATGATTTGAATATATTAAGCCACTGTAAAAATTTCATATCATTTGGGTATACCAAAATGGTACTTCCATCACAGTGCTTCCAAATGGACAGAAACTTAGGAAGATTGCTGTCAATGAATGGATAGAGGGATTGAGCTGATTTTTGGTTTCCATGAGTGATTTAGCAATGTTATCCACCATGAAAAATTTCAGCTCAAATAGATAAAGGATTAGAGCATTTCCTTTGCAACTTGCCCAATTGAACAAAATCTGCAAATTGATGTTGTGCTCAAAATTTAAACTGTGGAACTTGGGTTGTTGACGGAAATGGTGAAGATATGTATAGGAGAAGCTCCACAATTTATTTGGGATTTTTCCTGGCTACCAAAATGGTAGTTCCTTTAGAAAGGGCCCAAAATGCTATATTGGCTTTAAATAGGAAATGCCATTTCCCTTATTTAATTATGGCCAATATTTTTATGGGAGCTCAATATGATCACAAAGAATATCTCCACAAGTTTTCATGAACTTTGGAGATGGATAGATATTTTCCTGGATTTAATTCCTTTAACTGGCAGAAAAAGGGATTAATTATAAATGAAAAATATTGCAAATGACTTGGCAATATTTTTGCATATCCAGGGTTTATAGATAAAGGATGATCACTGGGAAAAGTTTGGGAGTTAGAAGATCAAAGGAAATTGAGGTTCCTTTGTAACTGGAAGGATTAGGGTTTCCGTTCCGATAACTCAGAAGGTAGGGTTTCGACAGCAAAACTGTTGGGGATATAACCCCGTGGTAAGACCCGCCTAGGAGGGGCCGGGTCATACCTGGCGGCTCCTAACTAAAGACCTCTAAGGTGGGCTGAACGATGAAGACCAGGCCGCGTGGCGGCTTACCAGATGGGCCATGATGGAGGCCCAGAGACAGAAGATAGTATGAAGACCCGGGCGGCTAAGCCGCCCAGAGGCGGCTTACCCAAGATGGTAAGGCGGCTTAGAGACAGAATAGACTACGTTGTGTGAGTCGGTTTGAGACTCATGTAACCCGGGGCCTTGACCTCCTATATAAAGGTTAGACCCCGGGGCGGCTTAGACAGAAACCAATCTATCGAGAACTAGGTCAAGCAATCCGCTCCCTTGTAATCGATACACCAATCAATACAACACAAGCAGGACATAGGCTTTTACCTCTACTTGAGGGTCCGAACCTGGGTAAACTCGTGTCCTTCGTCCCGATCAACCCCTTTGAGTCCACTACCATGGCGATGGCCTCGAACGTAAGTCTTCGGACATCTGCCGTGTTAAAACCACGACAGTTGGCGCCCACCGTGTGGCCAGCGCTCGGTGGTGTTGAGTTCTCAAAGGGCTTTCTCCCAAGGATCGAGGGGTACGCTGTTGGCAGGATGACCAAGAGTCGCCGTGGCCGGCTCTACATCGACGACGCCGGCTGGGGCCCCGAGGCTGACTCCATTGAGTATGGTTTCCGGGTCCCCTTCGGCGGGATTCACGTCTTCATCGGCAAGATCGGCGGATCTGAACCCGGGCCGGACACCTGCACCGACATCGTCGAGCCGGCCCGACGCGAGCAACCCGCCCGACGCGTGCAACCCGCCCGTGCTAAACCGGGCAGGAAGCATGTCTTCGTCGGCTTCACTCAGGGCATGGATCTCGAAGGATCTATGTCGCAGGAGGAAACTCTAGTCTGCTCTGAGGATGGATCTTCGAGCGGAGAGACTGAATCAATCTATCAGCTCCACAATGGTGGGCTCGAGGGCTACGTCGAGCCTTACCCTGAGTCAGAGTTCCATGAGCCGGAGGAGTATGAGCCGCCGAACCACGCTGGCGTCTTCATGGCAGGTACAACAGCGGCTCCTGGCAGTTCAGCCGCCAGCGCGACTGGATCTGGGGCTGGCAGGCCACCGGCTCAGGTTCTTCTGGATCTGATGGGCGAGCTTACAACCCTGATGGCGACTGAGGTCACTGCTGAAAATCAAGCGGCCCGTAACACGGAGATCGTGAGGCTGAAAAACCAGATGACTGAAGTCCAACAGGAGATTAATGAGCTGAAGGCTCAGATGGATGCCGAGGCGGAGCGCCTTAGGGCGGACGCTTTCTGTCTTGAGCTGGAAGAGCAGTCGGCGGCGGCGGTTCAGCGGATGAGGCATCAATCCCGCTTGCCGGATCAGTATGAAGCAAGAAATCTCTTCAACACGCCAGGAACGGGACGGAACGTGCCTTTAACCGTAACCCGGACGACGGAAGTACCTGGAAGCCGGGCGGCGGATCAGCATCAGCAGACTAACCTGCCGCGGCAGAACCAGACCCCACCTACTTCTTTCCCAACGCCGGCGGGTCATTATTCTAACCCAGCGGAGAACATGGTGGTAGCGGCAACCCGGCTTACGGCAATCCCCATCCCAGACGAGGCGCCTTTCGCAGAAGAGGTGCGGAACGCTATTGGATACCTGCGGACGGCGGTGGCCCAGCAGGAGAAGTATACTTATAGCCGGAGTCGCGTGCACTCAACCCCCATCCCTAGTCACAGCTACATTCGGCATTACGAGTCACCGGCGATTTCTAGCAGTGAACGACATCAGAACCCGCCACGAGCCGATCGGGCGGCTGTGGATGCTCAGGCGCTGGTGGATCGAGCGAGATCACAGCGAGAGGCGGCGGCTCTTGCAGCGGCGGCGGCTTATCAGGAACCCTCAGTTGCACCCTCCGTATCGGTTAGGGCAGGATTAACTTCCAGGGCTGTGGGAGTGCCGTGCTTGGCGCCGGCTTTGCGGAATGAGTGTCTGCCAAAGGATTTCAAGGGCCCTCGCAAGGTGCCTAATTACATAGCTGACTTACCTCCAGAGGCCTGGATTGAAAGCTATGAACTAGCCATGGAGATGTTAGACGTCAGTGACGCAGTGTGTGCCAAGTATTTCATCATGATGCTGGAAGGGCCGGCTCGCACGTGGTTGAAGGGCTTGCCACCCAATACCATTAATTCCTGGGCCGAGTTGAAGGCGAAATTCATCAAAAATTTCAAAGGAACGTGCAAGCAACCCATGACGATCGTGGATTTGGATCATTGTGTGCAACTGGCGGATGAGTCGGCCCATCACTAGGTCCGGCGGGTCTCAACCATCATCCATTCTTCAGAACAGATTACGGCGGCTCAAGCGGTTTTGATTCTGGAGAAGAATTGCCACTTTACGCTTTTGAAGCAGAAGATTGGCCGGCTCAAGCGCTCGTGTCAAGACATGGGGGAGCTCATGGCAGCTCTCACCAAGTATGCAGACTCTGACAACACGAAGGACCCGGGCTCCGATGATGAAAATCCAGGTGAGGGGAAGAAGGGTAACAATGGAAAGGGTCAGCAGCAAAACGCGGCCAGAAATAGCAATTCAGGCAAGCGGAAAAACCCGGACGGCAGGTCAGAGCTGGTAGCGAACACCAGCGCCGGAAATAATCGTGCTAAGGGCAACGGGAACTTCAGGTCGCCCTTTAACAAGGGTAAAGCTCCTTTCAACTTGGAAGCAATGCTCAATAAACCTTGTCCGGAGCACAGCCGGCTAGATAAGCCGGCAAGTCACACCTGGAGGGACTGCAGTATCATGCGACAGTTCCGGGACTACAGCCTTCAACAGCATCACAATAATAGTAATGGCCCGTCAGGCGGCTCAGGGCCCGGCGGGTCAGGAGCCGGCTTTTGTGCTGGCGGCTCAGGGTCCGGTTACCAGGGTCAAGGCAATCAAGGAGGTCATCATCAACAATCTGGTGGTGGAGGCCAGCAACAGCATAACCAATCGGGATACCAGAGTAACCCGAAGCAGCTCAGCGGGGGGCAATATCATGTCTTTACGACCTGCCATGACAAGCGAGACCAGAAGGTGCATAAGCAGGCGGTTAATACAGTCATGCCGGCTCTCCCGCAGTATCTGAAGTGGTCTGAGTATGACATAACTTGGAGCCGGGAGGATCACCCGCCGCGTGTTGATAACCCGGGGCAGCTGGCTTTGGTAGTTGCCCCCCAAGTTAGAGGATATGTATTCACCAAAGTGCTAATGGACGGTGGCAGCAGCATTAACATCCTATACTATGACACTTTCCGTCGGATGGGTTTGCTTGACAAGGATCTTAAGCCCTCTTCCACAGTGTTTTATGGTGTGGTGCCTGGCAAGTCAGCTTATCCAGTGGGCAGGATTTCTCTGGAAGTCGCCTTTGGTGATGAATACAATTACAGGGTGGAGTCCTTGTGGTTTGAGGTGGTCAAAATCAAAAGTCCATATCATGCTCTGTTTGGACGGCCGGCTTACGCCAAGTTCATAGCTAGGCCCTGCTATGTTTACTTACAGCTCAAGATGCCCGGGTTAAAAGGAACGATTACCTTGCATGGTGATCGGAAGACGGCTATTGAGTGTGAGGAAGGTGATGCAGCTTATGCAGAGTCAAGTTGCGCTGAGGCAGAGCTCAAGTTCTATAAGGAGAATGTCGACCCGGAGGATATGACTCCATTGAAGAAGCCTACTACGGAATCAGAGCCGCCCCTCAAGTTTGCGGCGGATGATACCAAGCAGGTGGATTTCACTGAGGGCGACTCATCTCAGCAGTTTACTATCGGGGCTAACATGGACCCCGCATAGGAAAGCGCGCTCATCAAATTCATCCGTGAGAATCGGGACATCTTTGCATGGAAGCCGTCTGACATGCCGGGTGTACCGAGAGAATTCGCTGAGCACCACCTTAATGTGGATCCTAAGTTCAAGCCGATCAAGCAATTCCTTCGTCATTTCAATGAAGAGCGGCGCAAGGCTATTGGGGAAGAGGTGGCCCGGCTCTTAGCAGCAGGGTTCATCGTGGAGGTTTTTCACCCGGAGTGGTTAGCTAACCCGGTGCTAGTGCTTAAGAAGAACGGCACTTGGCGTATGTGTGTGGATTACACGGACCTTAACAAAGCCTGTCCAGTTGACCCATTTGCTCTTCCCCGTATCGACCAGATCATTGACGCAACGGCGGGTTGTGAGAGTTTAAGCTTCCTGGACGCTTACTCAGGTTATCACCAGATCAAGACGGCAGTCAAAGACCAAGAGAAGACGGCTTTCATCATGCCTTTTGGTGCTTTCTGCTATGTGTCTATGCCTTTTGGGCTCAAGAGTGCCCAGGCGACTTATCAGCGTTGTGTGCAAAACTGTCTTCACAGTCAAATTGGACGCAATGTTCATGCCTATGTGGACGATATCGTGGTCAAGTCAAGGAAAAAGGAAACTCTGCTGGATGACCTGAAGGAGACTTTCGATAACTTACGGGTTTACAAGATGATGCTTAACCCGGCTAAGTGTGTTTTTGGAGTTCCTGCAGGCAAGCTCTTGGGGTTTCTGGTCTCGGAGCGTGGAATCGAAGCTAACCCGGACAAGATAGAGGCGATCACTTCCCTGTCTGAGCCGGCGTGCATCAACGACGTTCAGCGCCTGGCAGGTCGGATCGCTGCTCTAAGCCGATTCATAAGCCGCCTGGGTGAGAAGGCGATTCCTTTGTATCAGATGATGAAGAAAACAGACAACTTTGTCTGGAGTAAGGCGGCGGGTGAAGCATTCGAGGCGCTCAAGAAACAGCTATCTGAGCCGCCGGTCTTGGCCGCTCCGGCTGAGAAGGAACCTTTGCTCCTCTATGTCGCGGCTAACAACAGGGCAGTCAGCGCTGCGGTTGTGGTAGAGCGCAAGGAAGCAGGAAAAGAGTATCCGGTTCAGAGGCCGGTTTACTGTGTCAGCGAAGTCTTGATTGAATCCAAGCAAAGGTACCCACATTGGCAGAAGCTGATATACGGGGTGTTCATGGCAAATCGCAAGTTGAAGCATTATTTCCTGGGACACCCGATCACGGTGGTGAGCTCTGCCCCGTTGGGAGACATAATTCAAAACAGAGAAGCCACTGGAAGAATTGCTAAGTGGGCACTGGAACTTGGGCCTCTTAATCTGAAATATCTGCCTCGTACGGCCGTCAAGTCTCAAGCTCTGGTGGACTTTATAAACGACTGGACAGAGTGTCAGGCGCCGGAGGAGAAACCGGATGACACATACTAGACAATTCACTTCGACGGTTCCAGGCAGTTGGAAGGCTCGGGGGCTGGAGTTGTCTTAACCTCCCCTAAAGGTGATAAGTTCTGTTATGTGCTAAGGTTAATGTTCCCTTGTACTAACAATGCAGCTGAGTATGAGGCCTTGCTTCATGGTCTCCGTGTGGCTAAGGTGATGAACCTAAGCCGGGTTAGATGTCTCGGTGACTCAGACCTCGTGGCTCATCAAGTTTCGGGCACGTGGGACTCCAAAGACCCACGGATGGCGGCTTATCGTCAGGCAGTGGACATCATTGCTGATCACTTCAAGGGCTATCAGGTGGATCATATTGATCGTCGCAAGAACGAGGCAGCTGATGCATTGTCAAGGCTTGGCTCTCAACGTAAGCCGGTGCCGCCTAACGTGTTCTTGGACGTGTTATATCACCCATCAGTTAAGCTACCTTCGGAGGGGGATCTGGCTATACCTGACCCGGAGGGGAAGCTGGTGGCGGCTCTGCATGCTATTCCTGACTGGACGTTGCCTTACATGGCGTATCTAACTCGCGGCGAGTTGCCTGAGGATGAGACCTTGGCAAGGCAAATCATCAGACGATCCAAGTCTATGACTATCCACAATGGCGAGTTACATAAGCGCAGCGTCACCGGCGTCTTCCAGCGTTGTGTTTCTCCGGAAGAGGGTAAGGAGATCTTAAATGAAATTCATGCTGGCGACTGTGGTCATCACGCCGGCTAAAAATCTCTGGTGGCCAATGCTTTTCGACATGGTTTCTTCTGGCTGACGGCTCATAAGGACGCAGAAAACTTGGTTCTCAAGTGTGATGGCTGTCAGAAGTTCGGGCGGCGTGCTCACGTACCGGCTCAGGAATTGCGCATGATCCCAATTACTTGGCCGTTCGCGGTCTGGGGGCTTGATATGGTCGGGCCCTTCAAGAGATCCAAAGATAAGAAGACCCACCTTTTGGTGGCGGTGGATAAGTTTACCAAGTGGGTGGAGGCTGAGCCGGTCGGCAAATGTGACGCGGCTACGGCGGTTCAGTTTGTCAAAAAACTGATCTATCGCTTTGGTTACCCATATAGTATCATCACAGATAATGGCACAAACCTATCCAAGGGGGCTATGCAAGCTTTCTGTGAAAGTGAACACATCTGGCTTGACGTCTCTGCTGTGGCTCATCCACAGTCCAATGGTCAGGCGGAGCGTGCTAACCAGGAGATTCTGAGAGGTATCAAGCCCCGGCTTATGGTTCCTCTACAGAGAACACCGGGTTGTTGGGTTGAGGAGTTATCATCAGTTCTCTGGAGCATTAGAATAACTCCCAACAGGTCAACAGGCTATACGCCTTTCTTCATGGATTACGGTGCAGAAGCTGTGTTAGCAAGCGACATACGTCATGACTCGCCAAGGGTGGCGGCTTACGTTGAGGCAGACAATGAGGCAGCGCGTCAGGACGCGTTGGATGCTTTGGATGAAGAGCGTGATTTGGCGGCGGCTCGATCGGCGATTTATCAACAAGACCTGCGTCGCTATCACAGCCGCAGGGTCAAGACTCGGACGTTTCAAGAAGGCGACTTAGTGTTGCGCCTGATTCAAGATCAGACGGACGCGCACAAGTTATCTCCTCCATGGGAAGGGCCTTTTGTGGTTAGCAGAAACCTCAACAATGGGTCATACTATCTCATCGACGTACGGGACGAGTCACGCACTTCTGGGCAGGAGACCCACCGGCCATGGAACGTCGCTCATCTACGCCCTTACTCTACTTAGAGTCATCGACTCCCCCCATTGTACATCATCATTGTATATATCACATATATATATAATAAAGTTGGCATCCCTGCAAGCCGGGGCCTCTGCCGTTTTTACGCATCTCACATTGATCAAAGATGGATACAATCACAAGGTCACTTGGGGGCTTTCAACCCGCCGGGTTAAGCTTCAACCCTCTTGATCAGGCTCTTCAGCCGAAATTACAAGGTCACTTGGGGGCTTTCAACCTACCGGGTTAACCTTCAAACCTCCTGATCGGCTTTTCAGCCACCGTAAGGCGGGTTGTATACCCAAAAAGTTGACTACGTCAACAAGATCATTTGGGGGCTTCCAACCCACCAGGTTTAGCTTAGACACCCTCTTGATCGGCTTTTCAGCCACCGTAAGTTGGAGTTAAACCTTCCTGTAAGCTGCTGCTGCTCCACTAGGTGACCCGCCGAACTCTTACCAGTTAATCTCGCTTAGAGGCTCTGAGCTGTTCAACATGTTTGACAGTCACCCTCGTTAGAGACCCTGTACTGGTTAAGGTTAAACCGGCGGCTCGTGTCACGTGAGGGTCGGCTTACGGAAAGCGAGGATAAACTCACCCATCTGTTGCCGACTCTCCGCTATGTGGCCCATTCGTACTCTTAAACAGTTACTCTTTTTAAGACCCTGCACTGTTTAAGGTTCAAACGACGGATTTATGTCACGTGAGAGGTAGCTTATGGGCCTTAAGGGTCCTCATACCCTGCTGCGTCTATTTCTGGTTCGTTGTGCTCTTATCAGTTAATCTCGCCTAGAGACCCTGAGCCGGTTCAAGAGTTGACGACCACTCTCAATAGAGACCTTGTACTGTAAAGAGTTCAAGCAGCGAGTCCACCCAGAATAACCGGCTTATGAGTTCTAAAAGATAAGGTCAGGGGAGATGCAACATCTCCGGGTTGAGCTTTTTTAAGCCGCCCTTACAGCAAAACAGAGCATATTCTGTCTTGTTTATTTTATTTTATTTTTGCAGGGTTTATCTTCTCAGATGAGCCGCCGTGCAAGCTGGCATCATAAGCCGGACAAAGACAAACAAGGCATACATCAAGCTATGCAAAAGATTCATACGTGCACGATGGCACGGCTCAGACAGTTAAAGTTTTTTCTAAGCCTATTACAAAGCTCTCCACGAGAGCCCAAAAGGCAACAAACTTAAGTTTTGTACAATTTTCAGTTTGGCGGCTCAGGCGGCCGAGTTATCAAATTGACAGTGTTCAACTCGATGGCAGGTCATCCTGCGCCGGGTCTTCGGCCTCTTCTATCTGAAGATTGTCCACATCCCAGTTGCAGTTTGTTGGAGCTTCAAACTAAGCCTCTTCGAAGAGGGCAGACGGGTCAATCTCAGAGGCGAAAAGGTGCTTACGGCATGCAGGAGTCAAGTTTTTGACTTCAAAAGTCGGACCGCGCACTCTCTTGCTGGGCTCGCTGTAAGCCGCCTGGTATGCTGACAGGTCAAGTTCATCCACCAGCGTTGATGCAAGCACCCTGGAGGCTTTCCTGCATCGGACATAGTCTTCTGCTGTGAATTCTGAGCCGTCATCTTTTCTGGATGGGAACCCGTCCATCATTTCTTCAGCGGTCAGCTCAGGAGCAAAGGCTAGACACCGGCTTAGCGCGGCCATTGCTCCCTGCCGGGCGGCTGATCGTTTAAGCTCTTCAATCTGTTTGGGCAGCGTGGATAAGAGTTCTATAACTCCCTTCATGTACTTGGGGACGCTATTCTCTGTCAGCATTGCTTTGATAGTGCAAAGAGTCCCGCAGTAGAGTTGTTCTGCTAAGGAGTATACTGCGTTCAATTTCAGCAAGCTATCAGATGATAACTGGCGGCTTCTCTGACTTGCAAGACATGTTTGGTGTTATAAGCCGCCCCCACAACATTTTTAACAAAGCGAGGAAATTGGCTAAGTCTTCGAAGCTTACCAAAGATGGCAGAAGTCATCCTGGAGATATGGCGCTTGAGGCTTTGCAATTCTTCAGAGACAATTGTAAGCCGCCCCTCAGCATCGTCCGCGCGTTTGTTTAAGGCGGCTTTTTCCGATTCAGTGGTTTTCTTGAACAGAGCAAAATCAACTTGCGTCTACTCAAGTTCTTCTATGGCAACCCGCCATTTATTTTCCGCCTCTGACCGAGCGGTTTGCTGTGAAGCAAGTTTCTCTTTTAGGTCGGTCAGCTCAGACTCAGCCGCCTCTAAAGCATCCTGTATCACACAAGTGCAAAACAGGATTAAGTCACCAGGATGAGCTATTGGAGGATAATTGATGAAACTATTATGCTACAAGTATCAAGCAGATTGCAAGCAATATGCTCGATACTTGGGGGCTAATGTCTTTTCGCTCTTCAAGTCTACAATGCAGTTCCGGCTCATCTTCTTCAAAATAAGCCGGCACTTGGGGGCTACAAACGACGCTCTCAAGTCTTTCATCAAGTTCCGGTTCATCTTTTTCAAGATAAGCTGGCACTTGGGGGCTACAGACGACGCTCTCAAGTCTTTCATCAAGTTCCGGCTCATCTTCTTCAAGATAAGCCAGCACTTGGGGGCTACAAAGCGTTTTCCAAAGTTTGTGAAGTTCCGGCTCATCATCTATATGCTGACCCGGACTTGGGGGCTATCATTGATCAAACTTCTCCAGATAAGTATCGGCTTACTATCTATACTAACCCAATACTTGGGGGCTACATGCTAAGTTATTGGCAACATGGCATAGATTGGAAGACCCGGTCTACTATTTACAATACTAAACCAGCTCTTGGCGGCTACGTAAGGGTACAAGGAGAACAGGAGGGATACCTCATATTTCTTCTTCATCAGATTAACAAGCTTGAGCTCCATGTTCCGGATTGTCATCAGGCGGTTTAGGTAACCAGCATGAAGCTCATCAGCCATCAGCTTCTCCAACAGAGGGAGTTCAAAATCAAGCTTCTCAGGCGAAGAAGCTTCAGCCTTGCCAGAATGCCTTGACAATACATGGGGCTCCGTGGTTTGATGACCCGTCTCAGTAATGATAACATCCGGAAGAACCGGGTCTTCGACAGCAATTGAAGGGCTGGGCGGCTTAGGATCATCCTTTGGAGGGCTTTCAGTGGCCATGTCATGACTTGCCGGCTCGAATGGCTGGTGAGTGTCTTCAGATGCATCCTTTGTAACGTCAGCTGGTTCAGCGTGAGTCAAAGGAGAGGCCAGCTTAGCCATCTCCGGCTCTTGGGTAGTTGGGGCGGCAGTAGACCCGCCAGTTTTTCTTCGTTTCGCCTGGGCCCTGGAAAGTGCAGAAGGTTGTTACATAAAGGACAAGAGTATTAAAACGTTCAGGTGCAAAAGTAAAGATACGCACTCTGGGTTGATCTTCATTGGAGGAAGCTTTGAGGCAGTTGAGTCGCCAGAGGAAGGAGGTGACTCCTAAAAAACAGTTGGCAATACAAAGCAGAGTAAGGGTACAATGCAAGGTTGCTAAGGCTAACCTCAGGATAAAGAGTACCGCAGCCGGCCGTTTCCGTGGAGCCGGAGAATTGGATAACCCGGTCACGAGATCTTCAGAGCCGGCGCTCCGGGTCTGACGTCTGGAGGTGAGTTGTTTCTTTTTCAAAAGGAAATTGGGGTCTAAATGAGCAAGAGGATGAGAAAATGGAACTTTCCGGACGACCCGCCGTATTCTGTCTTGTGGAAAGCTCTCTGAGTCAGAAATATAAATTACCTTAGGGGCGTTTGTGTGGCTTGTCTCCGTTTCATCCTGTGAATAATTATTGTCAATAAGTTGCATAAAGAGATGGCCAAGGGAGTCAAGTTTACCTCCGAGTCATCAGATTCAGGCGGCTCTGGAGTGGCGGCTTTCTTTTTCTTCTGTACGGGGGCCTTAACCTTGGGCTTCCTCACAGGAGGGTTATACTTCTTCTTCCAGAAAGGGGAGTCGGCCTGTACATAAGCCGCCAACAAAGGTTAAAAGGTGCAAGACAAATGTGACCAATTGAGGGAAAAGAGTCTTACATCTGGAGCTGGGTTCTTGGCATAAAAGGGTTTAAGCCCGGTTTTGTTGCAAACCGCTTGCTTTTCACCTAGAAGTCCTTTGACGGTGGAATTGATATCTTCATCGGTCAGAGGGGTGGCATTGAAACAGAGGGGGTCATTGAGCTCACCCGTATATTCGTGCATAGGCCGGTCACGCCGGCTCAGTGGCAGGATCTTCCAGCTGACCCAGCAGCGGGTTAGATCGATGCCTGTCAGGCCGTGGGCCATTAAGGCTCTGACCTTTGCGAAAGTTGGAGCGTATTTTGCTCGTTCTGCGGCTGACATCCGGCCTGGGAGTTCTCCGGAATTGGGAAGCCGGGTAGGGCGATAACCCAACAGTGGATTCTCTCCCTCCGGAGAAGTGTCTTTACAGTAAAACCAGGTCTTGTTCCAGTCTTTGGGATGACTTGGCAAGGTAGCTGTTGGATATGGCAAATCTCTCCGTCTCTGGATTGTAATACCCCCAAGCTCTAAACTTCGCCCAGCCGCCATTTCAGTTTGGCGGTTAGCATAATGGTAGTCATGGAAGAGGTCAACAGACGGCTCTTCTTGCAGATAGACTTCACTCAAGACTTGGAACTGGCAAATGTTGGTGACTGAGTTTGGGCCTATGTCTTGGGGATGAAGCTTGAAGAAGTGAAGAACATCCCGAAAGAATTTTGACCCGGGAGGGCTGAACCCGCGGAGGATATGATCAGTAAATACGATAACCTCCCCTTCCTTGGGCTTAGGCCTTTTTCTCTGGCCCTGGAACCCGCCAATGTATAACATCCTTAGCCGGAAGCATGCCTGACTCTACAAAATTAAGCAGAAGTTCTTCGGTGACGCCAGAGCGGACCCAATCACAGGATGATGGTGCCCTTGACATAATGGCGAGTTAGGCTGCAAAGGCGAGGAGTGCGGCGGGTTTGAAAAACATTAATTAGATGATGCAGCTATGGTCAGTGTAATAGTGAGGAGCTAAGCCGCCAAAGTATTCTAGCGGAGAGCCGCCAAGGCAATGGCGGGTTAAGTGGACAAGGCAGTATCGGAAAAACGGATAAGTGCGGATAAACAAGTTTCACATAGTATCACTATGGCAGCAAGATCTACAGACGAAGGAAAAATGAAAAATATTCAAATACCTAAAAAGCAGAGGAAGAACAGGCGGACAGTATGCAGCGGGGTTCGCTATGCAGATCCTAAACAAATGGGCATTGATATTAAAGAGACATCCGCAACGGGTAGGAATTGTAATGTGATGCAGAGATGCTCGGTGGTCTACATTACGAAGAACGCCATGGCGTACAACGATGAACTTGAGGGGCTTTAATGGAGATAGATCTGGATTCATCGAGGGCCGGAGGAGATTACCTTCTGGATGCGGACGCGCCGGCGAAGTATCTGGTCTAACTCAGGTTGATGTAGCGGCCGGCGATGGGGGCAACGACGAGGTCCAGTTGAGGGCGGCAGAGCTCTGGAGGCGAAGGGCTTCGAGCGAGGAAGAAGACGATAGTGACAGCAGAAGAAAGGAAAAGGGCACCATGTGTCCCTATTTATGAGTTGGAAGGGCAACAGTGCGCGCGAAAATTGGGGAGGCACAGTGATGATTGACTGAACGTGGCGCCTCGATTTTTGGGATGACCTTTCAATGAGAAGGATCCGTTACAAACGTCATGGAATCTTTTCAGAATATTCGATATGACGTCATGGCGGGTTATAAGTTGTCTTTTCAGATGACCGAAGTATGAAGACTCGCCGCCAAGTGAGTTGAAGATTGACATGAGTTGGCTCAAATCAACCTCCTTCTTGCCTTCTGCAAGGGTGGCCTCGGCCCAGCTATGGGCCTCTCCAGTGGAGGCGTCGAGCTGACACCACCCCACGGCTAGCCTCAAGCGCTCGGCGGAGAGGCGTGCCTCGGCGTCTCAAAAATCCGCCCTGAGCAGGTCGAGCGCGCCTCGAAATCCTGCCGCAAGCCGGTCGAGCGCGTCCAGGGTGTCGGTCAGAGCCCCGGGCCAGAGCAAGGTGCTCTGGTCCATCCGGGCGAGAGCTTGCCCAGGGGTTGGCGCCTCGACACTTGTTGTTGCCGTGACAAGAAGGGACCTGGTGCCCTTCGCTTGAGATGCTGGGGGCTCTAGGTCCTCCCCCGCGCTTGGATCTCGCGGTTCGCCTGGGAAGACTATCGTGCTGACCTTCGGGGCCCCCGGGGTGACCACCGCTTGAGGGCAGCCTAAATCGCGCCCCGCACCGTGGCTGGCTACAGGGGCCAGGGCGGCCGGCGAAGGTTGAGGCGCTCCTCCCTTTCCCGTTGGCTGAGGAGCTGCGGCCTCGGCAGGTGGCACCGGGGGCTGGGCAGCCGTGGCCTCGGCAGGTGGCGCCTGAGGCCGGACTGCCACGGCCTTGGCAGGCAGTGCCGGGATCGGACCATCGCGGCCCTGGCGAACGGGCCCCCGTATCGCATCGGGGAGACGCTGGGCACCGCCATGGCGCCTGCACGACCGAACACAGCGCCAGACTAGCGCAAACCGCCCCCACGCCCGCCGAGGCTCCGACCGAGGGTTGAGGTCGCCTTCTGGATGAGCACTACCTTCGCCCCAGCGTTCTCCTTCTTCTTCAGCTCCTCGCCGCTGCCAGAACAACTGCATCGGCCAGAGGATTAGCTTGAGCAAACCGGTCACAGACATGCAGCGTGGGAATGGATTGAGGCACTTACTCGTCCCTGGCGGCCCACTTCCTCTTCTTTGTGGTGGCGGATGGCGTGCCCTCCCTTGCTCCACGCGCCGTCTCGATGCTGCCTGGAGGGCGCTCGACACGGCCCTCGGCGGGTCCGGTCTGGACCCCCCTTCCTTGGGGGCCTGGGAGGCCTCCTGTGGAGGTGCCATCGCTGCTGTGGTGGGCACCGCGCCTTCGGCATGGGCCACGGTCGCCGGCGCAGGAATGGTTGCGGGGCCTTACCCCGCTCCGTCTGCCGTGACTGCGGGCCTAGGGGGAATTGCCTGGCGCTGCTCGTCGACGGCGGTGTCGTCATCCTCGAGGTCGTGCAAGGACGTGTGGAGACTGGGCGACGGCACCCGACCGGCTTCCCCCTCTCCTTCCATCGCTTCCGAGTCCTCGTCATTATCGCCCTCACCGGAGGACGTCACCGCAATGGAGGGATTCCCGCAAGACCCAACGAGCCCCCACTCGTCAAAGATGGGCATCTCCGTGACGAACTACTCCATGTCGGTGCAGCCATACAGTGGCGGCACTGCCTCCGGAAGGTCCTCGAGGTCCCTCGAGTCGGTGAACTCCCACTGAGCCGCGAGCGCGCCTGGAGCGGCATGATACGCTGCCCAAGGAATTCCTTAATGACCATCGCCCCTGTCAGAGGGGCATCCTCGTGCGCGGCGATGCGCTCCAGGATGGGCTCTTCCCTCGGGCCAGTAACCTTCTCGTGGCACCACTTGGGAATCTACACGGGCTGACCCGTGGGGGCCGTCAGGAGCAAGCTGACCCGGTGCATGTTCATGAAGACCCAATGCTGTCGGTAGCCCTCCACCTTCTTCCCGGCCTTCAGGCGGATGCTCGCGCCCGTGACATCAACAAAGGAGACGCACGCGGAGCGTTGGTCCGGGGTGGTGAACCACAGGCTGAAGAAGTAGCAAAAGAGCGCCACCGATGGCATCATTCCCACAAAAGCCTCGCAAAAGAAGGCGAAGATGGCCATGAGGAGGATGGAGTTGGGCAGAAGGTGCAAGGCATGGATATGGTAATTGGAGAGGATGGCATAGAAGAACTTGGAGAATGCCGGGACCAGCCCGGCAGAGATGCTGTGGAAGAAGAAGGGGTAGGCGCAATTCGGCAGGCCGCTTGGCGCTGCCGAGCCCGGCCAAATTCTGGTCACCTGCCCCTCGTTCAGCCCACCGGCCACCAGCGGGAGCACCGGGCCCAAGTCCTCCTCATGAGAGACGATGGAGGGCAAGAGTGCTGGCCCGACGGCGGTAGGGCTTGCGGCAGAGGCTGTGGCCTTCCCCTTCTTTCCGGCGGGCGCCATCTGAGTGTCGGGGCCACAGGGAGAGCAAAGGAAGTACCTCGTGAGAGGTTGGATCTGGAGCAGTTCCGTGCGGAGGAGGAAGGTGCAGGGAGATGGATGCAACACAAGGAATGGCAATGATGTCCCGGAGCCGCGTGCAGGCTTTATATCAGCTTGCGCGACAGCCAAGGCCTCGTGGAAAGTGGGGTGCCCTGCGCACCAAAGCATGCGCACGTCACGCCCGTCCTGCAGGCGATTAGGGCATGTGTCGCGTCGCCCCACCAATAGGCGGAATCATGCACACCACCGACCTGGGGGCTACTTTTGGGCCTTTGGGACTGGGGGTACCCACGGCCGTCTGCCTGCGACCCGGGATGCGGCGCTGGCCTTAAGTACCGAATGGCCCACCGACGATCTTCATGAGGTAAGCCCTCGCGAGAGCCCGCGCTCGCGAGGCATACGACAACCGCGTCATCAAGGACCTCCTGAGGCCCCTTTGCGGAGCCACCTCCTAAAGCCCTCGCGGGGCGGATCCGTCAAGGTCGACCTGGCAGGGTCACGCAGCCCTACCCCTTCACATGGCTAACGCGGCCCGCACAGGGCAGTCCCCAGGGTCGTACCAGCTGGCACGGATAGAGAGGTTTTCCCCTTTGGTGATAGAGGAGCAATGCAAACTCGCGGGATCCCAAAGCAATCCCCAAAGGTTTCCCTTCTTGTGCAAGCAAGATTGGGGGCTTGGCAGGAGGGATGTCACCCCCGAGCCCACAAGCACGTCACGATGGGGAGCTTTGACAGGCGAAGACCACTTTTGTCAGGATAGGTTGCAGTCCTGTCGCCCTTTAAAATGGCTGTTGTGGCAACCCTTCCCGCCTTGTGTTTTCGGGGGAATAGGACCAAGGCCAGTATAAGAGTAGGAACCAGCCACCGTAGAGGGCATCAGACCCTAGGTAGGAAAGAACACACCTTGTACTCATCCTCAAGCAATCTAGACAAGCAGGAGTAGGGTCTTACACCGTGAGGTGCCCCGAACCTAGGTATACTGTGTGTCCTTTGTTCGTCTTCCTTATCTCGAGCTGCGGGAGAGTCACCGTGAGGTTGCGAGGTAGAGTAGGGCAGGAGAGCGGGCGCACCCCACCGTTCGAACCTTTCTGGGTTCCCGGAGCCCAAATTCCGACAAAAGGTGTCCCGGTCTTTTGGTGAGATGATAACTATCGATTTTGTTGATACGACTTTAATGATCCGACTACAAACGTGCACGACATTGCGCCTTAGCAATCGCTAAACCAACTCCAAGAGGTTATGGACCACGCCGGAGCACGATCAACCTGACCATGAAGGTATATTCTTGCAAGCAATCGAAGAACAAGCAAGAATATGATAACGCAATCTGAATATTGCGAATATAGATGAAGTATTGATAAAGGTGGGGATCCAAAAGCCGTCTTGGTCTGGCCGTTGGACACAAAGGAAGTACAGGAAGTTGCAATGGCTAACTTTTAACTAAACAAATCCCAAGGAAAAAGCTACTAGATTGATATACTTATATAGGAGCAAGGGGTGGCGGCCAAGGAGGTGGGAGGACGCCCGAAGGCAGCCTAAATCTAACCGTAGCTCGTACAAGGCCTATGGGCCCAAGTGGAGGTGACGCAACACCATTGGACTTGTAGTTTGACTCGAATTCTGCTGCAGCGTCATATTGTTTTGTCAATATCTCCACGCTCCGAACGAATTTGGAGGTGAATCCAATTGGGCTGGAAAACATATGAAATCTACTTTCCAACAAAAAAAGAATCACCCAATACGGAGTCTGGATGACGAAGTTCTTCGCGTTTGGGACAGGTATAACTGTGTAGTCCGAATCTGAGTACAAAACGTGAGAGACTTTGACTCTATCTTCTCTTAGGCCAAAAGTGACGTGGGAGAACTTCTTTAACAGAACCTAATCATTTTCTTGGAAGTGATAGGACCGCTTGAACAACACCTAATCATTTTCTCATCCTTTTTCTTCACACGTGGTTCGTAAAAATGTTCAGCAATTCTGCATTTAGCCATGAAATTAAAATAGGTGAAGTTTTTTTTTTCCGGATAACATAAATAAATTATAGCATAATTCTTATAAGAAATCACCTCGCAAATATGCATGTATACAATATTTTTGGTTGTATTCAAGGCAGACATGTCCTCATCATCCTCCTCGGTGGTGTCGCGGACGAGCACCCCCTCATCCCTGATGCGTTCCTCCGTCAAATTATCGAACCACACCTGCACAATCTCCTGCGCCGGCGGCTGCCACGTGGGGTCAACCCCGTGGGCATTGCACTCTGAAATCATCACCAGGATCGAGCTCTTGGCGGCGTCCTTGTAGAGCGGGATAACGCCTTTTGGGAGTTTGAATTTCCCGTCAGGCCGAAAAAGTTGGCGCTTCAGGGTGGAGAGCTGCAGCGACGTTAAGTTGCCGTCGAGCCTCGGGCCCAGCCGCATAATATTGGCAGGGTTGCCACACTCCCAAGCAAAGCGCCGCTGCTCCTAAGGGTGGCGATATGCCTGGCAAGGAAATCTTCGCCCACCATTTCTTTGGTGATCCCGACAGCCGTTAGCCGAACCATGCGCGTGATGGCGACCTCCAACTACCTGTCTTCAGGGGCGAAGGTGCTCCATTGATCGTCACGAACGGGCTTGGACTTCCAGATTTTATAGTAAGATGGAGGATCCTTGTCGACGATATAACACCACTCCGCCCGCCATTCTTCCCATTTCTTGCGAAGATTTTCGGGAGGGTATACCCCTTTGTGTGTGGAGCGGGGAATCCATGTGATGCTACCGCAGCGAGCGTCGCCCTCTACGCGTGGAAATAAAAAATGGTGAAAGAGGGACACATTGGGGGCTACACCTACGAAATTTTTCGCACAAATGCGTGAAGACCGACAAAGTGGTCACTGCGTTCAGCGTGAAATCTGGAAGCTTGAAGCCGTTGGTCAGGTAGGAATCACCTGGGATCACCACCGCCGCAGGATGCGCCTTGGTGGCTTTCCCCCACATCAGGGCATACCTCGAGGTTAGGTCATTCCCCGTCAGCACAGAGGGTTAGAAGACGAGGATGTTCCTCCGCATCTCTGCCAGCACCTCCACCCTCGTTTCGCATCAGGGTCCGCCACCCTTTTAGCCCTCTTCACCACGCCGGAGGCGGCGATAAGTGGCATGCGTTTAGGCACCATGACGGAGTCGATGATGGGTAATGGCGGAGGGAGAGAAAGACTTCGGGGCTCTGCACTACAGGAAAGATTAGGAGAGAAGGCAGAGCAGAGGAGTTGAGGCTGGGGTGAGCAGCGCGCTAGCGAACCTCTTTTTATTGTAAAGGATGAAGACACAAGAGGTGCCTCTTCCAGCCCGATGCAGCACGGATTTTTAGGCATGTCCCTTCAAACGCCGCCTCGCTCTGCTTCCCCATGACTTGCATTCAATGCGCATCATGGGAAGGAGCAGAGAAAACCATCCTCATAACCACAGGAGAACGAGGCCGTGTGTGTTTGTGCATTGTGTGGCCCAGGCCCTCGGGCTCCTGTCGGTGTACTAAAGAATAGGGCTCTTAGTACCTGGACTTGTGCACTAGACGACTGCGGCCTCCGGACTGGCAAGACCTTGCCGAGCTAAAACTGGACTCCAAGCCACATCAAACAAGGGTTCCAGCGAACTGGCAAGCCTCCATGCCGGAGGACTCGACTGCCAATGCTTCCTCCATGGCCTCCACCCGCCAAGCCGTTGATCCACGTCGCCAGGCTGATTGTCTACATCGACTAGGTGTCGAGCGGGCAGGCGGTTAGGTGGTGCTGGTCGGTGCGCGTGGTAGCTTGCTGGACTTACAACAACTTTAATGACATCCGTCCTGCGGAATGGCGAAGGAATGAGAGGTATCCGGGTGAACGTCACAGAAGGAGAGGTGATCCTTGCCGGGAGACGACGCCTACGCGACACCTCACGGCGCATTAAATGCGCTTGTCCTAGTCCATCAGAATTAGGTATTTCCTACTGTAGCTCTTGCCAGTGATTTTGGCAGGTAGAGTATACTTTATTTAGTCCGTGACCATTCTAGCCACTTTGGTAGCCCCTTAGCCTATAAAAGGAGGCCCATGTCTACCTTTACAAAGGTGGAAACTCCGTTCATTTTACACATGTAGCAGCATCCCCTGAGCATTCCTTGCTAGGTTGTGACGCTCCTATACGTTGAACCCATATAATCCACAAAAGCATAGGACGTAAGGTTTTATGCTCTGGCGGCCCGAACCTGTCTAAACCCCCGTGTATGCATGGTCCGGTGATGCTCTTTGCGCCCGAGGATCTCTCTAGCCGAACCACAAAAGGGGCCTTGCTGGACACCGGGTGACCGACTTTTTGATTGTTTTGAAGTCTGCTTTGTAGACTTACCACGAGTGTTTGGGCGAGGTCTGTGTGACCTTAGCTCAAGGAGAATAAGGTAAGGGTTGTGTGTCCAGGAACTATGAGTCCTTTGGTTTAAGTACCAAGCCACTCCAACCAGACGTGCGACTGTCACAGCTGTTGGAACTGGTAGACCAAATCATTTTCTTCACCGAGCAACTGGTTCCATTTCCTCAATCCTTTCATTTCCTTGTTAACTTGCTGCTGAGATTGATCATTACTATTTGAAGACATTGACTGAAGACTTTCTCAATTTCCTCAACCCAAATTCTTCAGTCACCTTGTCTTTCGCCGGCTTATCCTAATTACTGGCTACTTGTGCTCTGTGTATGTTTCATTCCATTATGATGACTATGCTACTGCCATATCATGCATACACATGAGTACTTTATCCGCTTCATCTGTTTCGTCACTCTAGAAATTCCTCAGTGAAGAATTTGTAAAAATCCCCTTTTCACCACCCTCTAGTCGATACAACACACTTTCAATTGGTATCAGAGCAAGGTAGTCCCTTGTTCTGTGTGATTTTTGTTTAACCGCCTGTAGTTTTAGTTATGTCGACAACATGTATGATCAATGTCTCGGCTGGGTGTCCTACCTTTGATGGGACGGACTACCCCTACTGGAAGAACAAGATGCAAGCATCTTCAAGTAATTGATAATGATCACTGGTATGTTGTGGAAAATGGTGTTCCCTGCGTCACTCCCACTATTGTTGGGCCCCTGGGACCAAGGGTACCCAGGCCCGTCTGCTTGCGGCCCAGAGTGTGGCGCATGCTAATAGAGGCAAAGTTGTCCCTGTCTTTCAATGAGATGTGGCTATCGTTTATGGTAGAGTCGACTTTGATGATCCGACTACGAATGTGCAAGGACGTCGCGCCTTAGCAATTGCTAAACCAACTCAGAGAGGTTATTGACCATGCCAGAGCACGATCAACCTGACCACGAGGGTCTGTTTCCTACACGCAAATGAAGAACAAGTAAGAAACTAAGATTGCAATCTGGATATTGTGAATATAAGAGGAAAGCTTTATTGATGAAAGTGGGGTTCTGTGACGTCTTTGTCTGGTCGTGGAACACAAACGAAGAACGTGAAGTTGCAGCTATGGCGAACTTTTAATCTAAACAAAACCCAAGTCTAAAACGATGCCCTAAGGGCTGTATATATGGGGGAATAGAGGGGGATTTCGTGGCCCCTTGGAGGAGGGGTCCGAAACCAGCCCTAACTCTGTTTCCCCACGCATACAGACTCTAAAAACAGCCTAATAAGTGGTATTTCGAAATTACATGGGCCTGGCCAAAAAATAAGGTGACGCGGCACCTATATTAGCCTATGGACGAAATTTATGAAGTGGCATCTTGTATATTTCATCCAAGCCTCCAAGCACTCCTTATGGTGGCTTGAAAGTGCGAAAATCACCACTGGAAAGTCCATTGTTCCTTCCCGCACGTGCACCTTCTTCTCCATGCTTGATCCCGCTCCAATGGCCATCCTTCTTGTCCATGCTAGGTCCTTCATTCATAAGTAAAACAAAAGTATCTAATTTAGGTAGCATCATATGTTCATCAACATTATAAGGATTTCCAAGAAACGAAAGTACCTAATAATTTAGTTGGCGTGCGCGGGCTCTAGTAACTGGTCAATATGTGTAGCTGGTGGGGATGTGGGTGTAACATTAGTAGGGATGTCCTCATCATGGTCCCCTTCTTGAACTGAAGTCGTCCTCGACGGAAGCTCATCATCCACACCCAAATAACGCTTCAAATCTGCAATGTTAAAAGTGGGACTAACCCCAAAATCTGCAGGCACCTCAAGTTTATATGCATTATCATTTATTTTCTCTATCACCTTAAAAGGACCATCAGCACGTGGCATTAGCTTTGACTTGCGCAATTCAGGAAACCTATCCTTACGCAAATGTAACCAAACAAGATCTCCAGGTGCAAAGACAACATGTTTTCTACCCTTATCTTCAGCAAGTTTATATTTAGCATTCATACTCTCAATGTTCTCCTGAGTTAAGTCATGCATCTTTAATATCAATTCAGCACGTTCTCTAGCAACAAAATTATCCTTCTCCGAAGATGGAAGAGGCAACAAATCAATAGGTACACGAGGTAAGAAACCATACCCAACTTCAAAAGGGCACATCTTAGTAGTAGAATGCAGTGAACGATTATAAGCAAATTCAATATGAGGCAAGCATTCTTCCCACATTTTCAGGTTATTCTTCAAAACAGCCCTAAGCATAGTTGACAATGATCTATTCACTACTTCTGTTTGTCCATCGGTTTGGGGATGACACGTAGTACTAAAATTAGTTTAGTCCCCAACTTAGCCCATAAACATCTCCGAAAGTGGCTAAGAAATTTAGTATCACGATCTGAAACAATTGTATTTGGCACACCATGCAAGCGAATAATTTCACGAAAGAACAAATTAGCAACATTAGCAGCAGCATAACTTTTATGACATGGTATAAAGTGTGCCATTTTCGAAAATCTATCCACAACAACAAATATGCTATCCCTCCCCTTCTTTGTTCAAGGTAAACTTAAAACAAATTCCATAGATATATCCTCCCAAGGAACACTAGGTACAGGCAAAGGCATATATAAACCATGAGGATTGAGTTGTGACTTAGCTTTTTGACATGTAGTGCAGCGAGCAACAAAACACTCAAGATCCCGTCTCATCTTTGGCCAAAAGAAATGTGTAGCAAGTACGTCCTCCGTCTTCTTCATGCCAAAGTGTCCCATTAATCCTCCTCCATGCGCCTCCTGTAACAACAAAAGACGAACGGAGCTAGCTGGAATGCATAGCTTGTTAGCACGGAACACAAATCCATCATTAATGACGAACTAGTTCCATGTTCTCCCTTCATTACAATTCTCCAACACATCTTTAAATTCAGCATCATGCACATATTGATCTTTGATGGTCTCGAAACCAAATATTTTAAAGTCAAGTTGTGAAAGCATAGTATAACGACAAGACAATGCATCAGCAATAACATTTTGTTTACCCTTCTTGTGTTTAATGACATAAGGGAAAGTCTCAATGAATTCAACCCATTTAGCATGTCTACTGTTCAGTTTTGTTTGACTTTTAATATGTTTCAAAGATTCATGGTCAAAATGTATAACAAATTCTTTGGGCCATAAATAATGTTGCCATGTTTGCAAAGTCCGAACAAGAGCATATAATTCCTTATCATAAGTAGAATAATTCAGACTAGGCCCACTCAATTTTTAAGAATAGTATGCAATAGGTTTACCATCTTGTAATAACACACCTCCTAATCCAATTCCACTAGCATCACATTAAGCTGAAAAGTCTTATTAAAATCAAGAAGTTGGAGTAATGGAGCATGTGTTAACTTATCTTTCAATACCGTGAAGGCTTCTTCCTGTGTGGTACCCCAAACAAAAGGCACATCTTTATTTGTAAGCTCATTGAGAGGTGCAGCAATGGTGCTGAAATCCCTCACAAAACACCTATAGAAACCAGCGAGTCCAAGAAAACTCCTCACTTGTGTGACCGTTTTGGGCTGCGGCCAACTCTCAATAGCTTCAATCTTGGCTTTATCAACTTCAATTCCCTGTGAAGTAACAACATAGCCAAGAAAAGATACTCGGTCGATGCAAAAGGTGCACTTCCCAAGGTTACAAAACAAATGTGCATCACGTAGAGCTATAAAAACAGCATGCAAATGATCCAAGTGTTCCTCCAAAGATCTACTATAAATCAGTATATCATCTAAATAGACTACCACAAATCGTCCAATGAAAGCACGTAAAACCTCGTTCATTAATCTCATGAAAGTGCTAGGTGCATTAGTTAACCCGAAAGGCATGACTAACCACTCATATAATCCAAACTTAGTTTTAAATGCTGTTTTCCATTCATCTCCAAATTTCATACGAATTTGATGGTATCCACTATGCAAATCAACTTTGGAGAAAATAGTAGAGCCACTTAATTCATCAAGCATATCATCTAGCCTAGGAATAGGATGACGATATCGAATAGTAATATTATTAATGCCTCTACAATCAACACACATACGAGATGTACCATCCTTTTTCGGTACTAGAATAATAGGAACAACACAAGGACTAAGAGATTCGCGTATATAACCTTTGTCGAGTAGCTCCTATACTTGACGCATAATTTCCTTCGTCTCCTCTAGATTGGTACGGTATGGTGCATGGTTGAGTAGTGATGCATCGGGAATTAAGTCAATCTGATGCTCAATCCCTCGAATAGGTGGTAATCCCGATGGCACGTCTTGTGGAAAGACGACAGCGAACTCCTACAAAATGTTAGCGACAGCAGGAGGCAAAGAGGGAGGCATGTCCTCTAATGAAAATAATACCTCTTTGCATACAAAAGCATAGCAAACAGATGTAGTAACATCCAAATCAGTAATATCAGATTTAGTGGCAAATAAACAACCACTCTTCAGTTTTATTTCAGATGCAACACTAGATGATTGCTTACGAGGCTTATTATGTTGCTCAAATTCCTTTGCCACAATCTGATTTTCACTCTCACTTTTCTTCTGTGTTGCTTTACTAGCTCTAGCAATGTCATCTTTCATAATATGTTCTGGAGACATAGGAAGCAAAGTTATATTTTTATCCTTATGAACAAGTGTATACTTATTGGTCCTACCAAGGTATACAATTTTTTTATTAAATTTCCATGGTCTACCAAGTAAAATGGAGCATGCTTGCATGGGTACCACATCACAATCAACATAATCAGAATATGTAGCAATGCTAAAGTGCACATGAATAGTACTTGTTACCTTAACCTTGCCACTGTTGTTGAACCATTGGATGTAATAAGGATGAGGATGTGGTCTGGTGGTTAGAGACAGCTTCTCCACCATCTCCATGCTAGCCAAGTTGTTGCAACTCCCGCCATCGATGATGACGCGAACAAAATGCTCGTACACAACTCCCATTGTATGGAACAAGTTGTGCCTCTGATTTTGCTCAGCCTGTGTAACCTGCACAGTCAGAACATGTTGAGCAACTAAACTTTCATACTTGTCAGCGTAGTCAGCAGCCATGTAGTGTTTCTCTTGTTCAGTCTCATCTACACCTTGTTCTTCACTCGCAATAAGAGCCAGGTTCTCCTCATCATAATCACTAGCGGAGTCATATCCACCATCCTCAGTAACAATCATCACACGCTTGGAAGGGCATTCTCTCACATAGCGACCTCCACACTTGCAACGACGCCATACAACCTCATGTGTTTTCTCTGTGGATGCAATGGATGAAGAAGAGCTCTGTGCAGGCCCGGAAGGTGTGCTCCTCGCGGAGGGTGGGGCGGGGGTTGTTTCCTGGTATCTCGGTTGGAGTTGGTGGCTGAAGTAGGCGGTGCTCCAGCAGGACGTGTGGAAGTAGATGGGGTACATGGCGTGCATGATGAAGTGCGACCTACAGAAAAATTAGTTCTTGCCAATGCCTGTCGATCCTGCGCTTCACGTTCATCTTTGCAAGCAAGATGGAATAAATGAGTGATAGTATTATACTCCTTATACTCTAGAATAGTCTGAATCTCTCTATTTAATCGACCCATAAAACATGCAATCATAGCTTCATTCTCCTCAACAATACCACATCTAATCATGCCAGTTTGTAACTCCTGATAATATTCCTCTAAATAATTTTTTCCTTGTCTTAAATGCTGCAAATTTTGAAGCAATTCACGTTGATAATATGGTGGAACCCAACGATTACGCATAGCAGTTTTCAAAGTAGCCCAACTAGTAGGGATATTATCATAATGTATTCTACAATGTTCAGACCAACAAACACAAGCGAAACTAGTAAAATCACAAATAACAGCAGCAACACGTCTATCATTAGGAAATTGTAAGCATGTAAAACGTTGTTCTGTTTCTAACTCCCAAGTAAGATATATATCAGGAACATATCTACCATCAAAAGTAGGAATATTCAATTTAAGTTTAGGGAGACGGTCATGATTTTGTACCTGAGGGGGTGCTGCAGCCCTACCATTGCGATTGTAGGCATGTGGACGACCTGGTGCGTGTGGTGGTGGTTGCCCTTGGGGCTGATCTGGAGCAACCTTTTCCTCATCATCGTAATCACCATCGTCGTTAGCGTTCTGATCAATAGTAGTAGCAGTAGCAGCCATAGAAGCCACAGCAGTAGGAATGGCACCAGAATGTTGGCCTTCCTCGAGGGGCACACGTCATGCGCGCCCAGCGAAATTCGGCCGATTTTGTTGTTGTTTTGCTGAGGTACGACCAGAGCAGCTGGTGGTAGACGTGCAAGCACCTACTTGAACTTAGCGTCCAACTTCGCCTCGAATGTCTTCTCCACCCCATCAAGCTTCTCCACGGCCTCTCCAAGGCTGGTCACAAAGTCTTGTACCTGGTCAGTCATCATTTGCTAGAATTTGTCATGGAGCTCCTTGTTGGTCATAACCTCCCATTCGACCTCGTCAGCTTGTGATCCTTGCGTGGTTAGCAGTAATAGGAACACACAAGAATATGAACCTACAAACTACTAGAAAGTGGTGGTGGTGGTGGTGTGTCACAAATCCGTCAAGCAAATCTCAATTTCATACCAGTTCTTACCCAGCAGCAGGTGGTGATCGGCAACCGTTGTAGTCAAAACTCTCAAAGCTTTGATAGAGCGATTGCCAGGTGGTGTCAAACACACGACGTAGATGTATATGTAGCTGGGATGGCTTATATATTGTAGCAAAAAGGGGTCAACAATAATCAATTCAGAGATGCAAAGTTGAATAAACGCTCAACGGTAGTACTGTGCTGGTCCTAGGCTAGACCGTGCAAGAGACGCGAGCCAAGAACACCAACAAAATCACGACGCTACACGTAAGGGAAGAGCACACCCTAAACTTTTTTTGTTTTTCGTCTTTTTTTTGGCGCCTCTTTTTTTTGCGCTCTTTTTTTTCTCAGAAAAACATTATAATGGCGAGTGTCTCAAAACACTTCCGAAGGTCTAAAAACAGGATAGGCACGAAAAAAAAATTGTCTACTTTTTTCCTGAAGCACGTGAACATGCAGGACGCGTTGCTCATGGCACGCGAGCTGCTGCGCTACTGCCCGCGGACACTGCCTATGACGCCTGGCTGGGCCGCATCACGAAGCTCGTCACCGCCACCGGAGAAGCCTCGGCACCCTTTCGCTCGCTTCGCCCTCCACTGTCTCACGCTGGGGACGTGGCACACGGAGCACCTCCACCACCTCCCTTGCACAACAAACCAGTCGAGCCTCGGTGCGACCCGCGCCTGCGCGAGTAGCCTCACTAAGCATCTCCGAGGGCCCAGGACGAAGCCAGCTGCCAGATCGTCCGTCATTCACCGCCCGACGTGCGCGTGATCCTTGAGAAGCAGCGCTAGTGCCAGAACCGGATCATCCAGGATGTCACAGCAGCCGGGCACCAGAACCGGTCCGCCCTCGCGCGCGGTGTCCCCTCTAGCAGCGTAGGCTACCAGGGCTTTACTCGTGAGCTATGCCGGGTGGTTTGGCCCGTCAAGTTCAAGCCTGAGCTGCCCCCTCCCTACGAAGGCATCCTGACCCCACGGAGTTCATCCAGCTCTATGCGCTGAGCATCGATGCGGCAAACGGCGACGACAAGGTCATGGCAAACTGGTTCCCCATGGCCCTTAAGGATGGCGCGCGCTCCTGGCTCATAAACCTGCCCGAGGAGCCGATCTCTTTGTTTAGCGAGCTCTGTGACAAGTTCGTCGCCAACTTCAGGGGCACGCACAACTGCCCTCTCTCCGTTAACAAACTGCGGCGCGTGAACAGCGCCCTGGATAAACCCTACACAAGTACATCCAGTGCTTCAGCCAGGTGCACAACAAGATCTCGCATGCCTCAGACGAAGCCATCATAATGGTGTTCACCAACGGCATCAAGGACGTCCGGATGTGCGAGAAGCTCGCCTTCAACAATAGCCTAAGATCAGCTCTGGAGCTGTTCAACATCGCTGACCAAAAGTGCCAGGGCCAAAGAGGGCTGCCTGTTCATCCACGACGACCCAGGCATCGCGCCCGACGACAGCTAGGCAAAGGGCAAGGAGGTCAAGCGTAAGGGCCCTGCCATGCTCGCAGCAGTGCCTGAGCAGAAGCGCGGTCGCGACCATGATGTGCCTGTACGCTCTGCATCTACCACAACGTGCGCACCCATAACACCGAAGACTGCCAGGAGTTCAAGGCCCTCAGTGATGAATGCGTCGGCCGGTGCCCGGACCGCAATGACCGGGGCACCGGCCGCAGCGGCGGCTGGTTGGACAACCGCAATGGCAAACCCCGCCAGGGTTGGCGTGAGCAGCCTCGTGAGGATGGCTGGCGCGATCACCCGAGTGAGGGCGCCTTGCGTGAACAGCCTTGTGAGGCGCGCCCTCAGGACAACGCTGCTCTCTCGCCGTTGCTGCCGCCTAGGAGGAACGACAACAACTAGCACGACGAGGGGGCTAGGGGCTATCAGGAGCCTCGAGCGGTAGCATGTATCCTCGATGAAGCCCATGCCCCCACGTCGAACCGCCTGTTCAAGCAGTTCTCTTGTGAGGTTAACGCCGCTCTCTCGAAGCCAGAGGTCACGCGACCCCTGAAATGGTCACATTACGCCATCTCCTTCGACGCCAGGGACAACTTCAAGTCCACGGCTACTACGGGCGCGCTTCCCATGTTATGCACTGCCACCATCAGCAACGTCTTAGTCACCAAGACCCTCATTGACGGAGGTGCTCGCCTCAACATGCTCTACGTCGAGACCTTCGAGACACGCCTTGTGCCTTATGACCAGCTGATGCCCACCAGGCCATTCTCTGGGGTGACCGATGGTTCCACCATTCCCCTAGGGCAAGTCCGCCTCCTCGTCACCTTCGGCAAACGCGACAACTACCACACCGAGCTCATCGACTTCGACGTGGCACACATTGTCCTCCCATACAATGTAATACAGGGGTACCCGGCGTTGGCCAAATTCATGGTGGCTACTCACCACGGCTACAACATCCTCAAGATGCCTGGCTGCAGTTGCATCATCACCATCGCCTGTGATGAGAATGATGCGGTTTATTCCCTCGAGCGCGCCTACAAAGCTGCCGTGGCTGAACATTCAGACAACGAGGGAGGTGCTGGACCCCGTGAGGCCGCGCCCCCAAGGCAGAAGCAGTCGCTGCCAGTTCAGGGCCCCGCCAAGATCATGGACATCGCGCCCGGCACCAGCACCGTCCGCGCCTGCCTCCCTCCAGCATAGGAAGGCGTTCCCGGCGCCCCCCCTCAGGCCAGGCTTGGGGACTTCGACCTAGAAAGCGTCTGACCTGACCAGCGTGACGAGGAAGGTGCTCGGGCACCACCTGGAGGAGTGCCTTGGCGCACGCCCCCGCAAGCAAGGAGTACGGCGCCAAGCGCCAGGAGCACAAGAGTTCATCACCCAAGAGATTAGCAAGCTACGTATGGCATGGGCCATGCACAGCGAGAGTCGCCCGGGGCGTCCTACCAACCCAGCTAGTGTTCCCAGGGAGGACAGCAAGGTGCGCATGTGCGTCGACATTTTGGGCCTCAACAGGGCCGGCTCCCAGGACCTCTTCTTGCCATCGCGCGTCGGCCTGAGCAGGGGCGTCACCACCAACTATGCACGCTTGCCCTTTGGCCTGGAGAACGCTGGCGCTACCTTCCGTAGGCTGGTGCAGCTCGCGATGGTGCCTCGCGAGGCGTTAGGACCTAGTGGGCCCTCAAGGCCTTAGGAGCTAGCCGGTCCCTGAGAGGTGAACCCCTGCGGCACGCTCCGCCAAGCAGCCCGACGCTTCCGCAATAGCATGATTGCCAGGTGACTTTTTGGTTTGTTCAAATGGAGGGTGCCCTTCGGGCTACATTATCCTCAAGCTAGCAAGAGTCCATGTTATGGTTTTGTCATGGCATATGTCCTCGTGCAAGGACTTAGGTGTGAGGCCATCGCCGCTAGGTAGCAACTCAAAGGAGTTAAATGGTAACGGGAGGCGAGTTTACCCAGGTTCGGCCCCTCCGATGGACGTAATAGCCTACGTCCTGCTTTGTGTCTATATTGATGATGATCTCGATTACAAGGGTTCGGAATCGCTAACCTAGCTTTCGAGGGTGTGTAACTTGAGTCTTTAGGTCCTAGGGGCTCGCCTTTATATACAGGTCGAGACCCTAGGGTTTACAACAGAGTCCGAGTCATATTACAACTCGTACCCTATCATGTCTCTAACACGCCTTGCCTCTCAAGTAAGGAATCTTCTGGCATCTTCTATCCCGTGGGCCTTGAGTCGCCGTCTCCATATGCTGGGGCCGCCCGGCGGCTTACTTAGTAAACGCCTTGCTCGATTTATCTTCACGACACGACCCATATTGAATATAATTCCAGAGCCGCCATTACATTAAGCCGGCCCAATAGGACGGGTTATACCGTGGGGTTATATCCCCGACATTAGGCCCTGATAACCCACAAGTATAGGGGATCGCAACAGTTTTCGAGGGTAGAGTATTCAACCCAAATTTATAGATTCGACACAAGGGGAGCCAAAGAATATTTGCGAGTATTAGCAGCTGATGTCAATTCAACCACACCTGGAGATTAAATATCTACAGCAGAGTGATCAGTAGCACAGTAGTATGATAGTTTGGATAGTAGTAGTAGCAGCAACGGTAACAGTAGCAGTGATAGCAATAGTTTTGTAGCATTTGGAACAGTAGCAGTAGCAATAGTAACTTAGCAAGAACAATAAGTGGAGAACTCATAGGCATTGGATCGATAAACTTGTTAGATGACATTCATCATATAACAGTCATAACCTAGGGCGAAAAAGAACTAGCTCCAGTTCATCAATGTAATGTAGGCATGTATTCCGTAAATAGTCATACGTGCTTATGGAAAAGAACTTGCACGACATCTTTTGTCATACCCTCCCGTGGCAGCGGGGTCCATAAGGAAACTAAGTGATATTAAGGCCTCCTTTTAATAGAGAACTAGAACAAAGCATTAACACACGGTGAATACATGAACTCCTCAAACTACGGTCATCAGCGTGAAGTATCCCAAATATTGTCACTGTGGGGTTGACGGATCATAACACGTAATAGGGGCATATGACTAGGCAAGATCGGATCAAGAACATAGATATAATGGTGATAACATAAACGGTTCAGATCTGAAATCATGGCACTCGGGCCCTAGTGACAAGCATTAGGCATAGCAAAGTCATAGCAACATCAATCTCGGAACATAATGGATACTAGGGATCAAGCCCTAATAAACCTAACTCGCTTACATGATGAATCTCATCCAACTCCTCACCGACTAGCAAGCCTATGAAGGAATTACTCACTCCCAATGGGGAGCATCATGAAATTGGCGCTGGAGAAGGGTTGGTGATGAGTTCATGGTGTCCGTATCCTACTCATGCTAGTAGTCAATGTTTATTATATGCAATGCATGTTCATGACCGTTTTTGCTCTCTAGCTGGCTGCTTCTCAATCTATTTGCTAGCCTTCGCCTTTACTATGTGGGAATACTGCTTGTGCATCAAAACCCTTAAACCAAGTTGGTTTTGATTCAACTACATGCGTGAACATGTGCCAACTCAAGCCACTTGAAACATTCGGAGGAGGATACCATATCATCATACCACATCACAACCATTTTAATGCATGTTGACACCCAAGATAAATCATTATCCACTCCTAGCTACTGAAGCATGGCATGAACAACTATAAGCTCTAATGGTCATTGCAAACATGTTTGATCATAATATGCTGAATCAAGAATACTAGGTTAAACATATTTATAAAAACAAAAACAAGTTGAGTTCATACCCGCTTTTTTCTGCCACAGTCAATTCATTGAATATCGTCATTATTGCCTTTCACTTGCACGACCAGATGATAGGAAGATAATAATAGTGCATGAGTGCCGTGGACTAAGCTAGGATCTGCAAACATTTTATTCAAGAGGAGAAGACAAAGTAATATGGTATCTTTGTTAGATAAACAATAATGCATATGAGAGCCACTCAACATTTTCATTGTGGTCTTCTCCTTGGTGTGACTCAAATAAAAGGAAAAGAATTTCAGAGAAACACATTGAAATATTTTTCGAGTTTTTGGTTTTTCTTGAAGAAAGCAAATAAAAGAGGAAAAACATAAACGAGAAAAACTATTTACATGGGAAAGCTCCCAACAAGCAAAAGAAGAAACGAGAAATCTTTTTGGGTTTTCTTTCGATGCTACAGCTAAACTAAGATAGAAAGAAAAACTGAAAAGAAGTAGGAAATATTCTTGGATTTTCTCAAAGCTTTTCAAACACACAAGAAGAAAGCGAGAAAACAAATCTAGCATGGATATTACAATGAAAATGTGTGAACACTGACAACGTCAGCCCACTATGAAACCTCCACTATGAGGATGATTCTTCGACTGCCTTGTAGGTTGCTGGTCATCGCATATCCGAGTGAGTCAGGATGGCCGAGTGGTTGACTTTCATCCTAGTGGATGGAGTGTACCTGTCCGAGTGGATAGTATGTATGTATTTATCTGGACCCACCTGATGTGTGGACCCCATGCTGTTATGATATTTTGACCCTTTGTGGGCCTTCCTATTATGTGTATCCCCAACAGTAGCCCCTGAGACTCTAACTGATTGTTGGTAGGCGGTTGGAGTTTGTAGACTTTTGTTGGTCTTGAATGCTTTTGCCGGACCTGACCGAGCATAATGTTTCTTTTTTGTATTTCTCTTCCTGTGGGGGGACGCTGAGTGCACCCACTGGGTGTAGCCCCCGAGCCTCTGTCGGACTAGATGAGTCTGACAGAGGGTTTAAGTCTTCTAGTGTGGAACGGAACTAAACATGTGAATTCTCATGCGCTTGGCAAAGTAAATGTCTACAATCTGGAACTGAATTAGTCGGACTGATCTTTGTGCGCTTGGCACGGTAAACGAATTTAGCCTAGAACTGGGTCAGTCAGGTAAATCTTCGTGTGCATGGCATGTTGAATGCTTGTTGAGTCTGCTTTATATGATTTCCGGATCAAGGCTAAGTCCCCGAGTGTAGATCATGTTAGTGTGGATGATGTCCTCACTCGGAGTATTTTTAACTTAGGCGATACGGGGTCACAGCTAAGCCCCCGAGTGTGGATAATGTCCTCACTCGTATTAGTTTTTAACTTAGGCGATGTGGGGTCGCAGCTAAGTCCCAGAGTGTGGAGGATGTCCGCACTTGGAGTAGTTTTTAACTAGGCTAAGATATGTTCGCAGCTAAGCCCTCGAGTGTGGAGGATATCCGTACTCGGAGTAGTTTTTAACTTAGGCGAAGTCAGGTTCGCAGCTAAGCCCCCGAGTGTCGAGGATATCTGTACTCATAGTAGTTTTTAACTTAGGCGATACGGTGTAGCGGCTACGCCCCCGAGTGTGGATGATGTCCTCACTCGGATTTGTTTTTAACTTAGGCGATGCGGGGTCACAGCTAAGCCCCCGAGTGTGGATTATGTCCTCACTCGGAGTAGTTTTTAACGTAGGCGATACGGGGTCGCAGCTAAGCCCCTGAGTGTGGATGATGTCCTCATTCGGAGTAATTTTTTAACTTAGGCGATACGGGGTCGCAGCTAAGCCCCTGAGTGTGGATTATGTCCTCACTCGGAGTAGTTTTTAATGTAGGCGATACGGGGTCGCAGTTAAGCCCCCGAGTGTGGATGATGTCCTCACTCGAAGTAGTTTTTAACTTACGAGATATGGGGTCGCAGCTAAGCCCCTGAGTGTGGATGATGTCCTCATTCAGAGTAGTTTTTAACTTAGGCGATACGGGGTCACTGTCGGGACCCCGATCCTAAGCCTTAAGAATCTAGCATGTAACACATCACATCACATTGTTGCCTCACGCACGGTTATCCCCACGGCTGCCACCTTACCTTGGCCGGGACCGTTTGCGTCTTTTGGCTCACGTATGTGAATATGTCACTAGCACTCAAATAACAAAGAACCCGGGTCAACCTGAGTACTCATAGAACCCTAGTGGCACATCCGTACAGGGACAGGCATACGTAACCCAACAATGCAGGTGTCGGTCTCAGCGTGTGTAGACGAGTCATAGCAAGCTACAGGGACTCCATTACGCCGTGGGACATAAATGTCATCAACTGCGCGTAGACGAGTCAGAGCAGGCTACATGGACTCCATTACACTGCGAGACATTTGCCCGAAGCGACAGACACAGCAGCAAAGAAGGATACATGCCGGTCAATCAATGTGTCCAGAGCAGTAGCAAGCTACGAAGGCCCAGTGGAAGCACAAAGAGGCAGTTCCCTGTAAAGAGTACTACTAAAGGCACACAACTAGGTGTCGAATCCCATACATACCGTTGCACGTCACACGTACGTACGACATGCCCGATATGCATAGATACAACTATGGCACCACAACATAACCATACAACAATAGAACTTTTAATCAGAAGGCTCATAAGAGCCAACATACTGTGATATTACAAGCAGGGGTCACATGACCCAACACACAAGTCATACAAGCAACAAGCGGAAGCATAGCATGTCTGGGTACAGACATCTACAAAAGAAGAAGGCTGAGGAAGCCTGTCTGTCTACAAGACCCTCCATAGGAACCAGACCTCTGTCTGGGATTCCCAAGCTAATTGGTCGGCATCTATATTATCGTAGAAACAACTAACGAGTCTGGTATCTCCTCTGGAAAAACATAAATAAAGCAACGGTGAGTACGGAGGTACTCCACAAGACATACATCAGAACTAACTACATATGCATCGGTATCAACAAGGGGGGTTGTGCGGTTCATTCCAGCAAGCCAGCTTTGACTCTTGACTAACCTGTACTACGACTATCAGTACTTTGAATAATTTTGAGAAAGCGCACACGAGTCCACTATCACCACAACAATACACTACCATGGATCCGCTCCCGTCTTCCTACGAGAGTGCCATCCATGGTACTCACACTTGTCTTGAAGCTTTTATGTGTAACCATTAAAGTTGTCTATGAACCATATAAGTCTCCAAGTAGTCCATATCCACGGACGTGGCTATTCGAATAGGTTATTAGCCCGGAGGGGTGTACTTCGTCACACACGCTCCTGCCACTTACCGCCATATGCACTTAAAAGGCACCTCGGCAACCTTCAAGCGGAAGCCTAGCAAGGGAGTCGGCCACGACCTGACTAACCACACAAGACTCTAGTCCATGTTTATCGCCTATTTGAGACTGAACCCGCAAGGAAGTCCGGCCGAAGTTTCGTCTATGGCCCCAAACGATGTGTGCAGGGTTCCCAAGCCCACCTCGATGGATGGTACTATGCTTGGTACACCGGGCCATGGTGCCTAGTCTGACCCAAGCCCACCTTTACGGGGTGCCACTCGGTAGACTACTAGCACGGCCTACAAACACCAGAAACTAGTTGCAACTCCTGGACAGAGGTCAGGCGATTAATAAGTCGAGAGAGTCAATTAAGGATCCCAATGTGCGGTAGTAGCTAGTCTTGGATAACATACACATGACTCAGTTCTTAAGGACGGTCCCAATGAGACAATCCACCATGTACTCCTACATGGCCTCTCATCGCTACCTTTACCAAATCAGTCGCAGCTAAGCCCCCGAGTGTGGATGATTTACTCACTCGGAGTAGTTTTTAACTTAGGCGATATGGGGTCACAGCTAAGCCTCCGAGTGTGCATGATGTCCTCATTTGGAGTAGTTTTTAACTTAGGCGATACGGGGTCGCAACTAAGCCCACGAGTGTGGACGATGTACTCACTCGGAGTAGTTTTTAACTTAGGTGATACGGGGTCATAGCTAAGCCTCCGAGTGTGGATGATGTCCTCACTCGGAGTAGTTTTTAAATTAGGCGATACAGGTCACAGCTAAGTCCCTGAGTGTGGATGATGTCCTCACTCGGATTTGTTCTCAACTTAGGGATACGGGGTCGCAGCTAAGTCCCCGAGTGTGGAGGATGTCCTCACTCGCAGTGGGTTTTAACTTAGGCGATATGGGGTCGCAGCTCAGCCCCCGAGTGTGGATGATGTAGTCACTCAGAGTAGTTTTTAACTTAGGCGATACGGGGTAGCAGCAAAGCCTCTGAGTGTGGATGATGTCCTCACTCGGAGTAGTTTTTAACTTAGGCGATACAGGTCGCAGCTAAGTCCCCGATTGTGGATGATGTCCTCACTCGGATTTTTTTTAACTTAGGAGATACGGGGTCACAACTAAGTCCCCGAGTGTGGAGGATGTCTGCACTCAGAGTGGGTTTTTACTTAGGCGATACGGGGTCACAGCTAAGCCCCCGAGTGTGGAGGATGTCCACACTCGGAGTAAGTTTTAACTTAGGCGAAGTCAGATTCGCAGCTAAGTCGTTCACCCGCTGGGGGTTGTGTTGTAGATGTGTTCGGCTGAGTGGCGACGCGCGGGGCGGCCAAGTGATGTAGACGTCCCACATGGAGTGGCGATGCTCGGGGCATCCGAGTGACGTAGACGTGTCCGGCTGAGTGGCGACGTGCGGGGCGGCCAAGAGATGTAGACGTGCCGCACGGAGTGGCAATGCGCGGGGCATCCGACTGAGGTAGATGTATCCGGCTGTGTGATGATGTGCGGGGCGGCCAAGTGATGTAGCCGTGCCACACGTAGTGGCGATGCGCGGGGCATTCGAGTGAGGTAGACGTATCCGGCTGAGTGACGACGCGCGGGGCATGCCAAGAGATGTAGACGTGCCACACGGAGTGGCGATGTGCGGGGAATTCGAGTGAGGTAGACGTATCCGGCTGAGTGACGACACGCGGGGCATGCGAGTGAAGTAGATGCTCCTCATCGACACCAAGTGATGAAGATGTGCCGCATGGAGTGGCGACACACGGGGTGGCCCATTGAGATAGACGCTTCCAGCGAGTGGCGACGCACAGAGCGGCCAGGTGATGAAGACGCGTCCAGCTACCAGAGTGACGATGCTCAGGGCATTCGAATCGCCTGATGGAGTGATTGGTGGATCAATGAGTCCATGTCCGACTGTCGCATTGGTGTATTAACCATCTAAGTAAATTCGTACGAGCATGCTTGCGAATTGTCCGAGTGGACGGTCATTTCTGTCAGCATTATGCTATCCCTCACCTTCTTTGTTCCAGGTAAACCTAAAACAAAGTCCATAGATATATCCTCCCAAGGAACACTAGGTATAGGCAGAGGCATATATAAACCATGAGGATTGAGTCGTGACTTAGCTTTTTGACATGTAGTGCAGCGAGGAACAAAACGCTCAACATCCCGTCTCATCTTTGGCCAAAAGAAATGTGTAGCAAGTACGTCCTCCGTCTTCTTGACGCTAAAGTGTCCCATTAATCCTCCTCCATGAGCCTCCTGTAATAACAAAAGACTAATAGAGCTAGCTGGAATGCATATCTTGTTAGCACCGAACACAAATCCATCATTAATGACGAACTTGTTCCATGTTCTCCCTTCTTTACAATTCTCCAACACATCTTTCAATTCAGCATCATGCAGATATTGATCTTTGATGGTCTCCAAACCAAATATTTTAAAGTCAAGTTGTGAAAGCATAGTATAACGATGGGACAATGCATCTGCAATAACATTTACTTTACCCTGCCTGTGTTAGATGACATAAGGGAAAGTCTCAATGAATTCAACCCATTTAGCATGTCTACGTTTCAGTTTTGCTTGACTTTTAATATGTTTCAAAGATTCATGATCAGAATGTATAACAAATTATTTGGGCCATAAATAATGTTGCCATGTTTCCAAAGTCCGGACAAGAGCATATAATTCCTTATCATAAGTAGAATAATTCAGACTAGGCCCACTCAATTTTTTAGAAAGTATGCAACAGGTTTACCATCTCGTGATAACACACCTCCTAATCCAATTCCACTAGCATCACATTAAAGCTCAAAAGTCTTATTAAAATCAGGAAGTTGGAGTAATGGAGCATGTGTTAACTTATCTTTCAATACCGTGAAGGCTTCTTCCTGTGCGATACCCCAAACAAAAGGCACATCCTTCTTTGTAAGCTCATTTAGAGGTGCAGCAATGGTGCTGAAATCCCTCACAAAACGCCTATAGAAACTAGCGAGTCCAAGAAAACTCCTCACTTGTGTGACCGTTTTGGGCTGCGGCCAACTCTCAATAGCTTCAATCTTGGCTTCATCAACTTCAATTCCCTGTGGAGTAACAACATAGCCAAGAAAAGATACTCGGTCGGTGCAAAAGGTGAACTTCCCAAGGTTACTAAACAAACGTGCATCACGTAGAGCTATAAAAACAACATGCAAATGATCCAAGTGTTCCTCCAAAGATCTACTATAAATCAGTATATCATCAAAGTAGACTACCACAAATCGTCCAATGAAAGCACATAAGACCTCGTTCATTAATCTCATGAAAGTGCTAGGTGCATTAGTTAACCCAAAAGGCGTGACTAACCTCTCATATAATCCAAACTTAGTTTTAAATGTTTTTCCATTCATCTCCCAATTTCATACGAATTTGATGGTATCCACTACGCAAATCAACTTTAGAGAAAATTATAGAGCCACTTAATTCATCAAGCATATCATCTAGCCTAGGAATAGGATGACGATAATGAATAGTAATAATATTAATGCCTCTACAATCAACACACATACGAGATGTACCATCCATTTTTGGTACTAGAATAATAGGAACAACACAAGGACTAAGAGATTCGCGTATATAACCTTTGTCAAGCAGCTCCTACGCTTGACGCATAATCTCCTTCGCCTCCTCTGGATTGGTACGGTATGGTGCACGGTTGGGTAGCGATGCACCGGGAATTAAGTCAATCTGATGCTCCATCCCTCGAATAGCTGGTAATCCCGGTGGCACGTCTTGTGGAAAGACGTCCGCGAACTCGTGCAAATTTTTTGTGACAGTAGGAGGCAAAGAGGGAGGCATGTCCTCAAATGAAAATAATACCTCTTTGCATAAAAAATCATAGCAAATAGATGTAGTAACATCCAAATCAGTAATATCAGATTTAGTGCCAAGTAAATGACAACTCTTTAGTTTTATTTCAGATGCAACACTAGATGATTGTTTATTAGGCTTATTATGTTGCTCAAATTCCTTTGCCACAATCTGATTTTCACTCTCACTTTTCTTCTGTTTTGCTTTACTAGCTCTAGAAATGTCATCTTTCAGAATATGTTCGGGAGACATAGGAAGCAAAGTTATATTTTTATCCTTATGAACAAGAGTATACTGAGTTGTCCTACCATGGTGTACATAATTTTTATCAAATTGCCATGGTCTACCAAGTAAAATGGAGCATGCTTGCATGGGTACCACATCACAATCAATATAGTCAGAATATGTAGCAATGCTAAAGTGCACACGAACAGTATGTGTTACCTTAACCTCGCCACTGTTGTTGAACCATTGGATGTAATAAGGATGAGGATGTGATCTGGTGGTTAAAGACAGCTTATCCAGCATCTCCATGCTAGCCAAGTTGTTGCAACTCCCTCCGTCGATGATAATGCGAACAGAACGATCCTTCACAACTCCCTTTGTATGGAACAAGTTGTGCCTTTGATTTTGTTCAGCATGTGTAACCTGCACACTCAGAACACGTTGAGCAACTAAACTTTCATACCTGTGAGCATAGTCAGTAGCCATGTAGTGTGTCTCTTCTTCAGTATCCTCGGCACCCTGTTCTTCACTTGCAATAAGAGCCAAAGTCTCCTCATCATAATCACTAGCGGACGCATATCCACCATCCTCAGTAACAATCATCACACGCTTGGAAGGGCATTCTCTCGCATAGTGACCTCCACCCTTGCAACGACGACAAATAACCTCATGTGTTTTCCCTGTAGATGCCATAGATGAAGAAGAGCTTTGTGCAGGCCCTGAAGGTGTGCCCTTGCTGGTGGCTGTTGGCGGTGCCTGTTTCCTTGTATCTCTGTTGGAGTTGGTGGCTGAAGTAAGTGGTGCTGTAGTAGGACGTGTGGAAGTAGATGATGTACGTGGTGTCCATGATGAAGCCCGACCTACAAAAAAATTAGTTCTCGCCATTGCCTGTCGATCCTACACTTCACGTTCAGCTTTGCAAGCAAGATGGAATAAATGAGTGATAGTGTTATACTCCTTATACTCTAGAATTGTATGAATCTCTCTATTCAATCAACCCATAAAACATGCAAGCATAGCTTCATTCTCCTCAACAATACCACATCTAATCATGCCAGTTTATAATTCCTAATAATATTCCTGTACAAATTTTTTTCCTTGTCTCAAATGCTGCAAATTTTGAACCAATTCACGTTCATAATATGGCGGAACCCAATGATTGCACATTGTAGTTTTCAAAGCAGCCCAAGTATTAGCGATATTATCATGATGTATTCTACAATGTTTAGACCACCAAACACAAGACAAACTAGTGAATGCACAAACAACAGCAACAACACGTCTATCCATAGGAAATTGTAAGCATGTAAAACATTGTTCAGTTTCTAACTCCCAAGTAAGATATATGTCAGTAACATATACCCTCAAATGTTGGAATATTCAATTTAAGTTTAGGGAGATGGTCATGATCCCGTACCTGAGGGGGTTGTGCAGCCCTACCGTTGTGAATGTAGCCATGTGGACAACCTGGTGCATGTGGTGATGGTTGGCCCTGGGGCTGATCTGGCACAACCTCTCCCTCATTATCGTAATCACCATCATAATCTACATCCTGCTCAACAGTAGCAGCAACAGCCACAGAAACCGCCGCAGTAGCAACGGCACCAGAATTCTGACCTTGGGCGAGAGGCACACGTCGCGCTCGTCTCATGAAATTCGTGGCCTGTTGATGTTGTTGCTGTTGTTGGAGAGGGACGGTAGCTGCAGCTGGTGGTGGTAGACGGGCAAGCACCTCATTGAACTTGGCGTCCATCTTGGTTTTGAATGTCTTCTCCAAACTAGCTAGTTTCTCCATGGCCTCTCCAAGGCTGGTCATGACGTCTTGTAGTTGGTTAGCCATCATTTGCTGAAATTTATCATGGAGCTCCTTGTTCATCATAGCGTCACAGTTGATCTCGCCAGCTTGTGATCCTGGCATGGTTAGCAATAGGAACACACAAGAATATGTACCAACAGACGACTAGGATATGGTGGTGGTGGTGTGTCACAAATCCCTAAAGCAAATCGCAACCAATTACCAGTTCTCACCCAGCAGCAGGCGGTTATCGGCAACTGTTGTAGTCAAAACTATCAAAGCTTGGATAGAGTGATTGCCAGGTGACGTCAAACACATGATGTAGATGTATGTGGAGCTGGGAAGGCTTATAATATGGTAGCAAAAGGGGTCAGCAATAATCAGTTCAGACATACAAAGTTGAAAAGATGCTCAGCGATGGTACCGTGCTGGTCCTAGGCTAGACCGTGCTAGAGACGCGAGCCTAAAACACCAACAAAATCACGACGCTACAAGTAATCAAGGGAAGAGCACAGTATGAATTTTTTTTCGTGTTTTTTGCGCCTCTTTTTTTGGCAATCTTGTTTTTTGCTTAGAAAATCACTATAATGGCGAGTGTCTCAAAACTCTTCCCCAGACGTATAAACATGATAGGCAAATAAAATTGACAATTTTTTTCCAGAGCGATTTGGGGTTGCGACGACCAAAAATTGTGACAAAAAATCACTATGATGGCGAGTGTCTCAAAACGCTCCGAAAATCCTGAAAATAGGATAGGGAAAATTATTTTCACCCGCCGAAATTTTGGCCTAAAAACTGCTCTGAAAATTGTGCCAGACTTTTTTTTTCCGAAACCTACTCAGGCAAGGAAACACGAATCAGAAAACAAAGGGATCTCAAAATCGAACATAATATGGGATGGACTCGGATTGGTGGTGGATATGTGGTCGTATATATGTATACGGATTGATGGTAGATATATGGTGGTGGTATATGGACTAGGATTGGTGGCGGATATGTGATGGTATATATGGCAGCGGCGATGATGGTAGCATGGTGGTGGTATATGGAAGCGGCGATGAAGATGATGCGGTGGCGGCGTGACAAACTTGTGAACCGAACTCGAAACTCCAAAGAACTAGATGCTAAGACCAACAACTTGACACGACGATGCAACCGCAAATTCAACGAAGCAAATACCGAACAGAAAATTGCAAAGTCTCAGATTGGTTCGGATATGATGATCTAACCCTAATTTTTTGTGTGGCTTTTTCGTGGACTGTAGGTATGAAGAACAGGTGCAATTTATACTATGAATAACTGGTAAAAACTCACCGAGCAACCTAGAAATCTGATACCAATTGATAAAGGCGAAGTTGTCCCTATCTTTCGATGAGATGTGACTATCGTTTATGGTAGAGTCGACTTTGACGATCCGACTACGAACGTGCGAGGACGTCGCACCTTAGCAGTCGCTAAACCAACTCCGAGAGGTTATTGACGATGCCGGAGGATGATTAACCTGACCACGAGGGTCTGTTTCCTGCACGCAAATGAAGAACTAGCAAGAAACTAAGATTGCAATCTGGATATTGCAAATATAAGAGGAAAGCTTTATTGATGAAAGTGGGGTTCTGTGACGCCTTTGTCTGGTCGTGGAACACAAATGAAGAATGCGAAGTTGCAGCTATGGCAAACTTTTAATCTAAACAAAACCCAAGTCTAAAACGGTGCCCTAAGGGCTGTATATATGGGGGAATAGAGGGGGATTTCGTGGCCCCTTGGAGGAGGGGTACGAAACCAGCCCTAACTCAGTTTCCCAACACATACGGACTCTAAAAACAGCCTATAATATGGTATTTCAAAATTACATGAGCCTGGCCCAAAAATAAGGTGACGCGGGACCTATAATACCCTATGGACGAAATTTATGAAGTGGCATGTGAGGGAGTCCTGGTTTAAGGGGTCCTCGGGAGGCCGACCTATTTCTTATGGGCCGGACAATATGGGCCGCTTGCCAAGCACTAGATTGATCGAAGACCCTGTCTCCAGGAAGGAAGCTTCGGGAATCGTGGCGTATCCTCCACATTTGGAGTAGTGAATAGGCATGTTTATCCCTTCCACGTGTAACCGACCATGTGTAAACCCTAGGTACCCTCGGCGTCTATATAAGCCGGAGGGTTTTAGGTTGTAGAGGAGAGAGAACTCATCTAGGGTTTTAGCTATTCGATCTCTAGGTAGATCAACTCTGTAACCCTTATACCATCAATATAATCAAGTAGGACGTAGCGTATTACCTCCGTAGGAGGGCCCGAACCTGGGTCAACATCGTCTCCCTCGTCTCCTGTTAGCATCGATTCTAGTCTCATAGCTCGGGACCCCCTACCCGAGATCCGCCGGTTTTGACACCGACATTGGTGCTTTCATTGAGAGTTCCGCTGTGATCGCCAAAGGAATCGATGGCTCACCTCATCATCAACGAAGAGGTCTGCAATACGGACACCTTCGTCCCCAGACAGATCTTCGCTTTTGGCAGTATTGTGCTGCACGCCGACCGGACCGGCCATCTAGACCGGGTCGGAAGTTTCGTCCCTGACCAAGAGGTCAGATTCAGGAACCTAGAGTTCTCTGTAGACTCCCAGGGCGACCTGTCACTAACCCAGCTCGTGGTCTCGCCTGCCACGTTCGAAGACTCTAAGGCTTTAACCTCAGATCCATCTTTCGGTCCCGCCCATGGGATCTACCCCGGCGAGGACCCGACTTTCAGTCCGGATCCGGTCATAGTGCCAGACGTCTGGACACCTGTTCTTGCCGAACACTCTCCCCGTGCGGACGCATCGGAGGTTAACTCCGGAAGCTCTAAGCAGGCCGACCCAATTGAGCTCTTGATAATCAATGAGACCCTAGATCGGATCTCATCGATGAAGATTACTGATGACCCAACCCCGATCTGTGCTCAGATCGGGCTCAAGGCGGGTCAGGACGAATTTTTCGTCCCACACAACCACCCACTTGATAGCCACTGTCGAGGATTTAACCGACATGACTGCCACCTCCACATACGACGTCTACATGGTGGACACTCCGAAAAATGATGGCGACAAAACGGGTGAAGCGCTGTCAAGATGCCAAAAGCCGCATAAACGGTCAAAAGGAAAAAAGGGTAGAAAAGCTATCGACGGCACCTGGGACGGAGACACCCCGGAAGACCTCGGCGATCCCGATATCCCCGAGCACCCGTTAGCGGGTCAGGAGAGGCCGGAAGACCGGCGCAGCCCCGACGATCTAAATGATTCCGAGGACGACAATTACCTCCCCCCTGTCGAGGAGGAGGACATCCCGGAAGCCGATGACTTCACCATTCCCGATAATCCTGAAGATCAGGAACTGTTCCAGCAACAGCTTATAACCACGGCCCGCAGCCTGAAAGCAAAAGAACAGCAGCTTAAAGCCGAACAAGACAACCTCAATGATCGATGGACAAGAGTCCTCTCAGCCGAGGAAGGATACGGTACCGGTCTATTGGACCAACCTAAGAGCTATCCATGCAGAAGGCTGCTGCCACAATTCGATGACGAGCTCACTGATACGCCGTCTCCCAATCATACCCCATACGACAAGCCAGACCACCCTCCTCGAGGACGAGACAGGACGGCTGACGATACCGGCTATAGGTCGATGATACCCCGTAGGCGGGGAAAAGAGCCACTAGAGCCCGATGACAGGTTCGACCTGCGACACGACCTGAACTATAGAGCAGGTCGTACGTGATCCATCTACGGATCCATAGGATACTCTCCCGATAGACGGGAAGGGTACGGGCCTTGGTTCGACCGCAACAATAAAGGTTGGGAACTAAACCGGGCTAGGATAGACGCCGATCACCGGCACGACATAGCTCGGGTCAGAGGTGCTTCCCACCCACTATGCTTCACGGACGAGGTGATGCAGCATCAGTTCCCGGAAGGTTTTAAACCCGTAAACATAGAACAATACGATGGGACAACTAACCCAATTGTATGGATCGAGGATTTCCTCCTCCACATCCACATGGCACGAGGAGATGACCTCCACGCGATCAAGTACCTACCCCTGAAGCTTAAGGGGCCAGCTCGGTACTGGTTAAATAGCCTCCCCGAAAACTCCATTGGGTACTGGGAGGATCTAGAAGATGCATTCCGATCTAACTTCCAGGGCACTTATGTTCGGCCGCCGGACTCCTCCTACCTAAGCAACGTCGTCCAAAAGCCAGGAGAATCTGCGCGGCTATTCTAGAATCAGTTCTTGACCAAGAAAAACCAGATCATTGACTGCCCGGATGCCAAAGCAATAGCCTCTTTCAGGCACAATATTCGGGATGAGTGGCTGGCTCGTCAGCTCGGCCAGGACAAACCAAGGACAATGTCCGCCCTTACATCACTCATGACTCGCTTTTGTGCGGGCGAGGATAACTGGCTAGCAAGATGTAATCACAACCCCGATGACCCCGGAACCTCCGAAGTTTGGGATGGAAACGGGAAACCAAAGCGCAACAAGAATAAGCGCCGGCACAACAATAGTGATGCCGATGACACGGCCGTTAACGCCCGCTTCCGCAACTCCCTGCCTGGGCAGCGGAAGAAGCCTCCTAAAGGCAATCGCGACGGACCCACCCCGCTGGACAAGATCATGGAGAGGCCTTGCCAGATCCATGGCACTCAAGAGAAGCCCGCCAACCACACCAACCGTAACTGTTGGGTATTCAAACAGGCCGGCAAGCTCGCATCCGAGGACCAAGGCAAGAGCCCACACAGCGAGGATGAGGATGAGCCACTCGGTCCAATCGGTGGTAGACAAAAGAAGTTCCCTCCAGAGGTAAAAACAGTAAATATGATATACGCCACTCATATACCCAAAAAGGAGAGGAAGCGCGCCCTTCGAGAGGTCTACGTCGTGGAGCCTCTAGCCCCGAAGTATAACCCATGGTTGGCATACCCGATCACCTTCGATCGACGTGACCACCCGACCAGTATCCGTCATGGGGGTTTGGCCGCCCTCATCCTAGACCCCATCATAGACGGGTATCACCTCACTAAAGTCCTAATGGACGGAGGAAGTAGCCTCAATCTGATTTACTCAGACACGGTGAAAAAGATGGGCATAGATCCGTCAAGGATCAAACCCAGCAACACTACCTTTAAAGGAGTGATCCCAGGCGTCGAAGCCCGGTGCACGGGCTCAGTAAGCCTGTAAGAAGTGTTCGACTCGCCCGATAACTTTCGAAGCAAGGACTTGATCTTTGACATCGTACCTTTCCGCAGCGGCTATCACGCCCTGCTCGGTCGTACAGCGTTCGCTCGCTTTAATGCCGTCCCACACTACGCATACCTCAAGCTCAAAATGCCCGGCCCCAAGGGGGTCATTACTGTCAATGGCAACACAGAGCGCTCCCTCCGAACTGAGGAACATGCGTTGGCCCTGGTGGCCGAATTCCATTACATTGATGATCAGCAAACGCCGACATCTGCCACAAAGGCACGAAAGGCTGGGAAGCGAGCTCGGTCTCAACCCGAAGTACAAGAACCTTCTTCTCCCCATAAATAGGGACTCGCCCCCCATCGCATAGCCCTAGAACCAGCAAAGTACGTGCCGAGGAGGCACTTCCCGCTCAAAATTCCATGGGCCGCGGTGGGGAAAAACTATCAAAGGGTAAGTGTTTGGCTGGACCGAACTATGACCATCAAAACATCTTCGGACACACTACTGGTACCATAAAGTACCTGGTAAGGCGTAAAGCTCAATCACACCTCGGCGACTTCTCAAGACTTTTCTCCAAAGTCCGCTCGCCGAACAAGCAAAACCCATAGCGGTATACAACTCCTTAGGAGACGCAGGAGCGGACAAACAACAGGGCACATCGAGGACGTCAGGTCACCCATCGAAGACCCCTGGTACAATCCATCCTGTAAAGATTATATTTCATTTTTAAATACCTGTAAACAGTCGCATCGGCAATTTGAATAATAAGAGTTGTTGAGTAAAATACAGATATATCATACATGATCTCTTCGCTGTCTTTTTGGGCACACTCTCTATTTTCCCCCTCTTCTTGCGAACTTGTTTGGTATACTTTACAATGCAACCGGCTAATAGACCGGGGGCTCGAACTTAAAAATCTCCCTAAGAACAATTGATTTTGCGTTCGGCGTCTTGGAATTCCGCTTTATATGCATTGGTTTCGAACTATGTCTTGGGTCAATAGTTGTGTTGCCCGGCTCCTGTGCTTGCCCTTTTACGTTCCGCTCGTTTGGCTAAAAGGGCAAAGGGAGAACCACTACGATTGTGCTTCCGGCTAGCCTGGTCAAGCACCTCAGTGGAGAAAGCCGAAAACTGACTGTCATAGTATGCGAGAACCGGTCTGCAAATCCGAGCTTAAATAAACCTCGTTAGAGGATATTCCGTGTCATGCGATGGGTTTTGTATTAGTACAAACCATGTGATATCGGCTTTGGCCACGGTTCATCCGAACATGGCAAACCCCTGGGGGCTAGTCATCAGCCCCCCGCACTCCTTTCTCGTGCCCCTACGGCTAAGTGAAAGCAATAAAGCATTATGGTCCGATTGCCTTGTCTGCCCCACACTACCGCCTTCGGGTACCGATAGATCGGCTAAGGGTCACAGTGCGTTGGCAGAGACACCCCGCGTAGTATCTACATGGGGGCTGAAGCCGACGACTCGCAACTTTCAGTTTCAATGGCCACACAGGAGTTATAAAGGATGCAAAACACGAAAGACATGATAAATCATGCATCTTAAATATAAACGCGTTAAAAGGTCTTCGGACATATTACAACGCATTTACTCATAAATGTTTTCTCTCAAACATTGAGCCTCTATTGCCCGAGCACCCTCCATAACTATGGAGAAATATCGCTCAGGGCACCTATGCTCCTTTCCAGGGGGTGGCAGAGCAGTGGCTATCTTCGTCGGATCAAGACCCGGCCAGTGCACCTTGGCCCTTGCGAAGGCCATCCGAGCTCCCTCGATATAGGAGGACCGCCTTAGTGCGTCGATCCGAGGCGAGGCGTTGCTCAGCTTCTGCACCAGGCTGAAGTAGCCGCTCGGCAATGGCTCGTCGGGCCATAGCCAGATGCAGAGGTCCTTCATGGCCAGCTCCGCCATCCGATGTAGCTCCATCAGCTGCTTCAGCTGCTCAACGAGGAGAGGAGAGCGCTCGGAGGCTTCAAATTGCACCCAAAACAGCCGAGCTTCATCTCCCTATCCCGGCAAAGCATAAAACTGGTTCGCGTCCGCTGTGCTCCTCTAGAGGTCCGAGCAGGCGCCTGAGGAACGCCACACTTGGGTAAGCAATGCAAACTTGCTATCCCCGAAGACACACTACAGTAAATACGGCTTACCATCCATGATAGCCTTGACCTGGCTGACTTGCTCTTCATAGAACCGCCTATCCACCCGCTCTTTCTGGAGATCGGATTTCAGAGTGGATAGCTCGGTGGCCTGCTCCTTGCCTTTCTGCTCGAGGTCCTCGCACTTTTGACTAGCGTCTTTGACCTCCTGCTGGATTTCCTCCACACGAGTCTCATGTTTGGCACCAGTGGCTTTTAAATCGGAGAGCGCGGTAGCCGCTCGTTCGGCCGCCGCCTTCTCGCTCACGGCCTCCTGTTTCACCTTCTGAAGCTCGGCCTTGAGCTTCTCAATTTCCTTCGCCGAGGCTGCGTAAGCATCAAACATATAAAAATACTGCATCGACAGTACAGTGATGAAGAATTCGTATATTATAATCCGGCTTACCTTGCGCCTCGTCGAATCTCTTATTCAGAGCATTGAGCTCATCTTCGGAGCTCTCAAGCTTCCGATTTAGCTCATCTAGCTCGGCGGCATTAACAGCCGCCACCGATGACGAAGCCTACACATAACAAACCACTATCAGGTTACATGGATTCAAACCTCCGAACTATCATGATCACATGTTCGGCCCTCTTAAGGGCTATTTGAACATTCCGAACAAATATTGTCTCATGCATTGTCCGGTTAATGGTCTATGTTTGACCCCCAGGTGAGTCTTTCCAAACTCACCTAGGGCTCGGGGGCTACTATATATATAACGATAGCACAAAAAGTAGTAAATTAACAAAACATTATGTGGCTTACCTGGAAGCCCGTCAGGAGACCCTTGAAGGCCTCCTTCAGTCCGCTATCAACGGACTGAATGCTTGTAAAACCGCACCCATAAGGGTGCGGTGCTCCCCAGAGATAGAGGTGCTTGACAGAGCCTCCCTGATAGCCGGCCACCCACTAGTCGGTGGCGCCGGTGGAGATCGGTTGACTCGATCTCCAACCGGGGATTGAACCGGTGCCTCCGGAGGCATGGTGCGCTCTGGAGATGACCTCGGAAGGGACTGAACATCTCCTCGTCCGGTCTCCTCAGTATCCGGGAGGGGCTTTTTCCCCCGGTCTTCAGCGGCCGAGGCATTAGCCTCGACCATGACGTCGTCGCCCCCACCTCTGGTGTCTGGCTCCAAAGGAGCCTGTTGAGATGACACCTCCGCGGCATCCTTCGCGGCGCCCGGAGGAGAGGGGTGCGACGCTGTCCCGCTCTCCGCTAGCTCGGCGGGCGGGGTCTCCCCGTCCGAAACTTGATCGGCGGGGAGAACACGTGGTGGGCTGCATGTCAATAGGCGCTCACATGTTAATCACATTCAAAACTTAGCACTAATAGCTCAGGAAGTCTTCGGATCTTTACCTTCGAGCAGGGGGCTTGACCCTGAGGTTCCTTCGTGGAACCTTCTCAATGTCCTCGGACTCGGTATCCGAGTCTGAACTGTTGTCGAGCAGAATTAACTGTGTCCGACGCGCTTTCTTCAGGGCGGGAGGAGGTACGTCCTCTGTGGCATCCGATGACGCCGCCCTCTTTCTTGCGAGGGGGCAATCGCCTTCCCCCTCGCCCTCGTGCTCCTCCTCTTGATTCGAGGAGGCATGGGTTTCCTCGAACACAGCCTCTGGCTGGTCCCTGATGCGCAGGCCTTCTCGGCCTGGTTTCTTCTTCTTCTCCTTCTTCTCTGGCGGCTTGTAAGGCGCCACGACAAGCATCTCCAACAGCAGCAGGGACCTGGGGTCTTCGGGCTATGGAGCCGGGCATTTGATGCTCGTGGACTTGCTCAACCATTCCTGCGGAAGTGATCGGAAAGTTCTTAGATTTTCATCAGGAAAACGAAGCCGATCAAGCGAAACTATGTCATACCTGGGAAGGTGGTTTATCGACGCGCAGGCCCCGATCCTCCTTCTCGGCTGGCCAGCTCTCCTGCGCCATGAACAACGCCTTCCACAGCTTCTCCCGATTGGTACGGAAGAGCCGACGAATCGTAGGGTCATCGTCAAGCCGATAAGTCCACATAGGAGAGTCCCGGCGCTGGCAGGGGAGGATGCGCCGCCGGAGCATAATCTGGACCATGTTGGCCAGCTCGATTTTGTCTTTGACACAGGAGGCAATGCCCCTCTGCAGGTCATCCACCTCTGTATCCGACACCCAGTCGAGGCCCTTTCGGACCCATGAGGTCAATCTGGTCGGGGAACAGGATCTGAATTCCACAGGAACAGTTCCGCCCTCCTCCCTTGGCTCGGTGATATAAACCACTCTTTTTGCCAAGTCTTGATGGTGTCGATGAAGGTGCCGGATGGCTATCTTGCCCGGGGAAGCTTGTTGATGACCGCCCCACCGCAGTATGCATGTTCGCCGGCGACACACTTCGGCTTGATATTGAATATCTTGAGCGATAGTCCAAAGTGTGGTTCGACCCGCAAGAAGGCCTCGCGGACAATGATAAAGGCCGATATATGCATGCAGGAGTTCGGCGGGAGGTCGTGGAAGTCGAGTCCGTAGAAGAACATGAGTCTCCTAACGAAGGGGTGGAGTGGGAAGCTCAATCCTCTGATGAAGTGAGGAATGCAAACCACCCTCTCGCCTGGTTTGGGGGTGGGGATCACCTGGCCCTCCTCCGGGGCACGGTGGAAGATGTTGGCAGGGAGGTAGCCGGCATCCTTGAGGTCCCGGATGTCCTGGTCTATGATAGGGGAAGCCTCCCACTTGCCATTGGAGCCTGAGCCGGCCATGGCTGGGCTTGGAGGAGGAAGGGTGGAAAACCTAGATCTGAGCTCTGGAGGCTCAGGAGATTGGGGAAGCAGGGATGCGAATGGGAAGCACGGTTAAGCCTTGGGGTTTTCTTTCCCTTTTATTGGGCGTGTCGCCGGTTAGCCTCCCTTCACTGCGCCGTGAATCCCTCCGCTTCCCAAGACGTGCGTGCCGTTATACGCGCATGATTAAACATATCCCGTGTGAAACAGAGCACGATCTATGCATTGATGGATCGTGCTGGTAAAAACGGCCTCGAACCGCGAATCGAGTTTTTGCGTCTGGTTCAGCGGTCGTGGTGGGCCATGACCTTTCATATGAAAGGTTGTCAGGGAGCACTATTTACTCCTTGACGTTTGGCCTTCAGGGCCGAGTTATTCAAGGTGTTCGGACGATCCATGATTTGGAAAACTAGACGTCGTCGGAGGCCGAACTAAACTCGGCCGACCACTATTTGGAGAAAGGAACTCGCCTCGCAAGCCAAAGACTCTGATCATATGAAGCAGCTGAAGCTAGGACCCTTGGCGTTGGAGGCTAGTTCGAGGGGTACTGAGGAAGTCCTGGTTTAAGGGGTCCTCGGGAGGCCGACCTATTTCTTATGGGCCGGACTATATGGGCCGCTTGCCGAGCACTAGATTGATTGAAGACCCTGTATCCAGGAAGGAAGCTTTGGGAATCGTGGCGTATCCTCAACGTTTGGAGTGGTGAATAGGCATGTTTATCCCTTCGACGTGTAACCGACCATGTGTAAACCCTAGGTACCCTCGGCGTCTATATAAACCAGAGGGTTTTAGGTTGTAGAGGAGAGAGAACTCATCTAGGGTTTTAGCTATTCGATCTCGAGGTAGATCAACTCTGTAACCCTTATACCATCAATATAATCAAGCAGGACGTAGGGTATTACCTCCATAGGAGGGCCCAAACCTGGGTAAACATCGTCTCCCTCGTCTCCTGTTACCATCGATTCTAGTCTCACAGCTCGGGACCCCCTACCCAAGATCCGCCAGTTTTGACACCGACATCATGTTGTATATTTCGTCCAAGCCTCCAAGCACTCCTTATGGTGGCTTCAAAGTGCGAAAATCACCACTAGAAAGTCCATTGTTCCTTCCCGCGCTCGCACCTTCTTCTCCATGCTTGATCCTGCTCAAATGGCCATCCTTATTGTCCATGTTAGGTCCTTCATTCATAAGTAAAATAAAAGTATCTAATTTACGCAACATCATATGTTCATGAACATTAGAAGGATTTCCATGAAACAAAAGTACCTGATAATTTGGTTGGCGTGCGCGGGCTCTAGTAACTGGTCCAATATGTGTAGCTGGTGGGGATGTGAGTGAAACAGTAGTACGGATGTCCTCATCACGTTAGCCATGAAGCAACTTCCACTCCCTTCATTTGGTGAATCGAATATGTCATAGGAGTTGGAGAAAACGAGTGCAAGTCCGGCAACACCTTCATCTTGACTATAGTTGGAGTCGGGGTGATAGCTTCTCTTGGAGTGATTGTCGGATTTGGAGCCGGAAACCCATTCACCAACATGAGCTTGATGTCTTCTTCTTGTGTAGCTCTTGGTGTACTTGTCCTTCTTCTCCGAGTCCCTACTTCTCCTTGAGGGTCTTCCTTCATAACGATCATCTCTACACCTTCTCTCTCTTTGAGGTGACTCATCTCTTGAGCTCTTTATTCTAGGTGACTCTTCTCTTCTTTTGTGGGGGGGCATGCACTCATTGGAGTAGTGTCCGGGCCTTCCACGATTGTAATAATTCCGGTCACGACTAGACGAACGCTTCTCTTCAAATTTTGAATTGTAGCTTCTTTCTTTGCCTATACTCTTGTAGAACTTGTTGAATTTCTTGACCATGAGGCTTATATCATCATTGGTTACAAGGTTGTCACTTGATGTAGCGGGAGTATCACTTGTAGCTTTGTAAGCACCGCTTGACTTGGTGTGAAGTTCTTCTTTGTCCTTGAGTGACATCTCACGAGCAACAATCCTTCCAGTGACCTCCATCGGCTTGAGATCTTTGTAGTTTGGCATCATTTGGATCAATGTGCACATGGTGTCATACTTTCCATCCAAGGCTCTATGGATCTTCTTGATGATGAATTTATCGGTCATTTCTTCACTTCCTAAGCCGGCAATCTCATTGGTGATGAGAGCAAGCCTAGAGTACATTTCTGCGACTCCTTCACCATCCTTCATCTTGAACTTGTCAAGTCGACTTTGTAGCACATCCAACTTAGATTCCCTGACGGATTCGGTTCCTTAGTGCATATCAACCAAAGTATCCCAAATTTCCTCTGCATTCTCAAGACGGCTAATTTTGTTGAATTCTTCGAGGCATAGGCAGCTGAATAGAATGTCACATGCTTGAGCGTTGTATTGCAACATCTTCAATTCTTCCGTGGTCGCTTCACGATCCAGTTCCTTTCCATCACCGAATAGTTGACCTTGCAAGTCAACATGAACAATAGCCCATACGGCGGGGTTATGACCTAGAATATGCATTTTCATCTTATGCTTCCAACTAGCAAAGTTTGTACCATCAAAATATGGACCTCTACGGTGATAACTTCCCTCACTAGACGCCATATTCTCCTAGGTTGTGAGACCAATTCAATGGAGACCAAACCTCTGATACCACTTGTAGGATTGAAAGTATGTCTAGAGGGGGGTGATTAGACTACTTGACCAAATAAAAATCTAACATTTTCCCAATTTTAGTTGTGGGCAGATTTTAGCAATTGTTACAAATCAAGTACGTCCTACACATGCAAGTCCAAGAGTATAGAAGCGGAAAGTAAAGACATGCAAATGTAAGAGGTTAGGGATTGGAAGATCAAACTCAATTTGGAGACGCGGAGATTTTTTCCCATGGTTACGATAGGTGGTGCTATCGTGCGTCCATGTTTATGGAGACTTCAACCCACGAAGGGTAACGGTCGCGAGAGTCCACGGAGAGCTCCACCCACGAAGGGTCCACGAAGTAGTAACCTCGTCTATTCCATGATGGCCTACGTCCACAGAGGACTAGCCTTACTCGAGGGTAGATCTTCACGAAGTAGGCGATCTCCTTGCCCTTACAAACTCTTGGTTCAATTCCACAATCGCGAAGATGGAGGCTCCCAAGCAACACCTAACCAATCTAGGAGGCACCACCCTCCAAAAGGTAATAGATGTGGTAGTATGATGAACTTCTTGCTCTTGTGCTTCAAAAGATAGTCTCCTCAACAGTCAATCACTCTGTCACAGATTTGGCATGGGTAGAAGAGATTGATTTGATGGAAAGCAACTTGGGGAGGTTAGAAATCAACATCCATATGGTTGGAGTGGATGATCTTGACATCAACACAAGGGTAGGTGGCTCTCTCTCAGAAAATTGGATATGGCAAGTGGGTGTGTGTTCTGAGTGCTTCTCTCAGGAGTGAATGGTGGTGAAGGGGTATATATAGGCTTCTCCAAACATCCAACCGTTACAATATTAATGCCCAACTCGGTGAAACCGAAGTAGAAACTCGGTGGCACCGACTAGTTCAAAATGTGGCAACTTGGGGCTTTTCGGTGGAACCGATATATGAATCTCGGTGGTATCGATATGGGTGACCTAGGCAGTTACCAAATCTCAGTGAGACCAATTCCTCAAACTCGGTGGGACCGATTTAGAGAAATGGGCTAACAGAAATTTGGTCCAACTTCTCGGTGGTACCAATTTTCCAAATTCGGTGGGACCGAATCTAGAAAATAGCTAACCAGGAAGTTGGTCACTGTTTTCAGTGTCACGGAATGAAAAGCTGGTAGTACCGAGATTCTAGGGTTTGGTTTGGCTTCTGTCTTAGATAAACTCGATGGATCCGAATGAGAATATTGGTGGCACCGAATTTTGATTTTAGGCTTTGGACAGAGGATATGTGTGGGAAAGTGGGTGAGTATTTTTGGTGGCTACCTCTAAGCACTTGAGCAACCAGATCATCATATTTACCTCATCCCCTTTTAATAGTATTGGCTTTCCTATGGACTCAAAAGTGATTTCTCACAAAATATAAAATGTAGAGTCCTTGATCTTGAAGCATGGCCAATCCTATTCCTTCCTTTCCTTGGTGAGGTTCTCCACACAATGATTTAGCCAATCCATCATTGAAATTTTTCCTGAGATGCACTTAGTGGAAACATCAGTCCAATGAAATATATGTTGTTATTAATTACCAAAACCACCTAAGGAGAAATTGTGCTTTCAGTCGTTCGCATCTACGTTTGATTCAATCTGCATCTTATCTGATTTGTTGGAGAGAAGAATAAAAATTGAGAGAAAAAATAGAAGGAAAAAGTAAAAAAAAAGTGAGAAAAAAAAAGAGAGAAGAGAAAAAAAACAAATTTCGGATCTCCCTAGACTCAATCTCGTATCTGAATTCGGATTGAAATCTGTTTTGCACTGTGTTTAGTAAAACAGGCATATCTTCCTAAGACAAAGTTTGTTTTGGCTCTACGAGTACTCAAATTCAACCTATCGACAATCCGCATCTGAATAGTTCATCAAGCTAGTTCATTATTGTCACCTCCAAATCGACTTGTAAATAGGACCTTTTGCCCTCCGAAGGTCGCGAACACAGTTTGTCAACATTTTTCACGTCCGTTCCCGAATTTTTTGACTCCTCATACTAACTCGGAATTGAGTGATTCTTTTTGCATCCGAAAGCGTGAGTAAGTAGAATTCTTGAGAAAAAAAATATCAGAAATTTGACATAGTATTTTCGAGAGGAAAGTTGCAGAGAGAGTTTTGGTATATCCTGCTTGGCGGTCATTTATCATCATTGTCTTTACTGCCATTGTGATCTTCACTTATATCTTGCTGTCCGAAGCTAATTCATATCATCCGTTGTTGCTATTTGTCCTACGCCGTGACTCCATTAGTGTTCTAAGCTCGTGTCTCTAGTATGGTCTAGCCTAGGACCAGCACAGTACCGTCGTTGTGTGTTTATTCAACATTGCATCTCTAAATTGATTATTGCTAATCTTTTGCTACCATATATTAAGACTTCCAAGCTCCACATATTTCTACACCATGTATACATACATTCACCTGGTAATCGCTTTACCCAATCTTCGGAGATATTGACACCGTCGGTTGTCGGCACCACCTGCAGCATGGTAAGAACTTGTAAGATATTGATATTTGCCTTACTGTGAGCGCTTTACCACCACATCCTAGTAGTTTATAGGAATATTATTCTCGTTTTTTGTTTTTTTTTCTACTAATTATGACAGGTTTCGGAGTTGGAAGTTCTAGGATGGCGGACACATCTTCACCACCACGACAGGTGCGATAACAGACACAAGCATATGACCAGGTTATCTCTCTTCCTGGTAGATTTAATCTAGCTATGTATCTTGATTGGGAGTTTGAGATAGAACAAGTTTTTAGTCGCTATGATTTTTCTGAACTTGAGAGAGTAAGAGTTGTCAATCGAGAATTTACTGGTTTTGCTTCCGTTTGGTCGAGTATGTATCGTGAGGAAACATTGATAATCAACCCACAACTTGGAATGATTTGAAAGCTATAATGTGACATCAATTTTTTCCTGCTTACTATCCTCGTGAATTGCTTCGCAAATTAGAACAATTAAAACAAGGCAGTAACAATGTTAATGCTTACTACCAAGAGTTCAAATCTTATATGCATCATTGTGACATAGATGAACCCGAGGATGAAACAAAGAATAGATTTTTTCATGGTTTGAACCATGACATTCATGCAAGATTTCATTATATTCCACGTTGCATTGCTAGTATGTATGTTCATGCTTGTACCTTTGAGAGACAAATGCAGGAAGATGCATTGGGAGACTACGACGACTGCTATTCCAGTTCATGCTCACCGCCATTGTTTGTATCCTCCACCGATGCACCTGCTAGAGTGGCCACACCTCATATTGTGAGTGCAACGTCGCCTCAAGTCTATGGAACATTACAATCATTCGTACATACATCATCTAAGTCATTGCGACAAGGTAACACTAAAGGTATTGATGACAGAACTTCACATGAGGATGATGAATGCCTGTTTGACTTGAATACATCATGTGTTGAGTTACCTATTGATTTGAGCACAACATTAATTATAGAGAATCGTGTTACTGCTGTGAATGTGTCATGTGGTCAAACAACTAAAGTAACAACGATTTTGAGTGCAATCCTTGAATTAATTGTTGATGAGGAAGAATCATATGAATCGGTGAATAAATCAGATTTGGATCTAATATGTTTGAAAATAATTGTGCCAGTGTTTAATCATTTTGATATGACCTCCAATCTTGGTGATGATTAAGTGTCAAATGACTTGTTGCATCTTTGCTTATTTAAGCATGTTGTAGCATGTAAATTTGAAGCAATTAAAGTTTATCTATCAATGTTGGTATGGTTTAATGATGAGCATTGCCAACCTTATGATATGAATTAGAGCTTCACTTATATGTGCAAACTAAGTTGCAATATTTTCATGCCTTTGACTTCTTGGGATAACACTTTGGCTTTATATTTCATGAATTTTGAAGAATGCTCTTGTATAAATGTGTCACATGTGTCACAACTAAGATAAAAAAAATGGATGACATATACATATGTAATGTGTACACCTTTTCTCTTTTGATAGCCACATTTCAGATTAAGCAACGCCAAGGACGACTTTGTTTTCCAAAAAGGGAGGATGATGAGGACATGTCTACCTTAAAATACAAACAAAAATATTGCAAACATGCATATTTGTGAGGTGATTTCTTATAAGAATTTTACAATAATTTATTTATGTTATCTGGAACAAAAATACTTCACCTATTTTTATTTCATGGCTAAATGCAGAATTGCTGAATGTTTTTACGAACCACGTCTGAAGACAAAGGAAGAGAAAATGATTAGGTGTTGTTCAAGAGGTCCTATCACTTCAAAGAAAATGATTAGGTTTTGTTCAAGAACTTTCCCCCACATCATTTTTGGCCCAAGAGCAGTTAGGGTCCATGTCTCTCACATTCTGGACTCAGATTCGGATTGCACAGACATACCTGTCTCAAAACGCCAAGAACTTTTTCATACGAACTCCGAATTGGGTGATTTTTTTGTTGGAAATTAGATTTCATAAGCTCGCCAGCCCAATTGTATTCACCTTCAAATTAGTCCAGAGCGTGGAGATATTGAAAAAATAATCTGACGCTGCTGCAGAATCCGTGCCAAACTACAAGTCCAAAGGTGTTGCATCACCTCCACTTGGGCCCATAGGCCTTGTACGACCTAGGGTTAGTTTTAGGCTGCCTTGTGATGTCCTCCCACCTCCTTGGCCACCACCCCTTGCTCCTATATAAGTAGATTAATCTAGTAGCTTTTTTCCATGGGTTTTGTTTAGTTAAAAGTTAGCCATTGTAACTTCGTGTACTTCGCTTGTGTCCAACGACCAGACTAAGACCGCTTTTAGAACCCCACCCTTAACAATACTTCATATATAGTTGCAATATTTAGATTTATTTTATCATATTCTTGCTTGTTCTTTGAGTGCATGGAGGAGTAGACCTTCATGGTCAGGTTGATCGTGCTCCGGTGTGGTCAATAACCTCCGGGAGATTGGTTTAGAGATTGCTAAGGTCCAACGACGTGCACGTTTGCAGTCGGATCATCAAAGTCGTCTCCACCAAATCGATAGTTATCATCTCATCTAAAGATCGAGACCCTCGCCTCTATCAGTCACGAGAGGAGGTTTTTTGCAGGCGAAGACTGCTTTTGTCTGGATAAGCTTCAGTCATGTCGCCCTTAAAATTGGCCGTTGTGGCAACACTTCCCGCCTTGTGTTTTTGAGGGTAGAGGACGAAGGCCAGTATAAGGGAGGGCAGGATGCCACCATAGAGGGGGATCGAGCCCAGTGAGCCAGAACTCACCCTTGTACTCGTTCTCACCCCGAAGTAATCCGAACAAGCATGAGTAGGGTTTTACACTGCAAGGTGGCCTGAACCTGGTAACCTATCGTGTCGACTGTTCTTCCTTCTTAGCTCGAGCATGCCGGAGTGTTGCCGTGAGGTTGCGAAGTAGAGTAGGGTGAAAGAACCTACGCACCCCAGAGTTTGAACCTTCTTGGGTCCCCGGAGCCCCGATTCTCACAACTATCACTGCTGCTGATGCGAAGAGATTCTAGCAACTTGACTCTCAAGCGAAGAATATCATTTTTGGCCATCTGAGCAAAGGACAGTATGGCAGAGCGAGTGCTTTGGAAGCTGCAAAGCTTATCTGTGATTGGCTGTCCAAAGTCAACCAAGGGGTTTCAACTCAACGTGACTCTCGAGTTGATGTTCTTCGCAATCTCTTCAACCTCTTAAATAGACTCGGCAACAAAAATGTTCAGCAAACCTTCGACCGCCTCACTGATATCTCCAATGAGCTCCAAGCTCTTGGTGCCACCGATGTCACCGACTATGAGGTGGTGAAGAAACTGCTGAGATCTCTTGATTCCTCATTTGACACACTGGCTTTGATGATTCAAGAGCATGGAGACTACAAGTCACTGGATCCCGCTGATATACTTGAGAGACTCAATACTCATGAGTTCCAACAAGCTGAGAAGATAGACCTCTATGGGACAAGCTATGGAAGGTATTGTGCACTGAATGCTAAGGCAATTTCCTCATCCGAAGGCGAAGAATCTAATAGTAGCCTTGGTGATCCTAAAGAACTTAGTCAGGAGCTAGCAATGCTCATGAGGAAATTCCAGAAGTTCTCAAGGAGAGGCCGGTTTGGAAAATCTTCATGAAGTGATGTGACGAAATTAGAATCTTCATCACGCGACTACAAGAAGAGAACTTGCCACAAATGCAAGAAGTTTGGCCACTACATTATTATTTATCCTCTCTGGGAAAAGGAATCAAAGAAGAAGAAGTACAAGGATGACAATTCTGATGACTTGAAAAAAAAAGAAATCTTGAAAGTCCTCATCGCACAAGAAGAATAGTTCCAGAAAGGCTCTGACACTTATTCACAAGGAAATCGAATCTGAAGAAGAATCTGAAGAATATGAGGAAGAGGAGGAACCTGAGGAGGAGTCAGACTCTGGTGTGGCCAGCCTAGCTTTCGCTATTGCTTTCATCAGCAAGTCCATCTTCAACGATGAAGAAAAGGACTACTCCAACGACTCTGACGTCAGCAACAACGACTTTGCTCCCACCTATTGCTTCATGGCAAAAGGTGCCAAGGTACTAAAACATCCTTCCTCCTCTGAATCAAGTGAAGGTGAATCCGATGAAAATATGAAACCTAGTGATTTCAAACTTGCTAATATTGCCACTAAACAACTAAATGCTTTGAAAAGGAATCAGAAACTATTAGACAAAAGCGATGACCTATTGAATGAGGAAATGGATTGAACACAAACTCCGACTGATGATCTTCAAAGTCTTCAGTCTAAGTATGATGACCTTCATAGTCATCATGAAACTCTCTAAGTTGATCATGAGAAGCCTTCCAATGAATTTCTTCAAAGAAGCAAGATCTTGAGAAATTAAGGGTGTCTCATGAAGACCTTCAAAGGGATAACGATTTTTTGTTTGCTCAACTGATTAGTTTCGCTCAGGAAGATTTCGTTCCACCTTGTTTGAAATGCATCGAACGTGAAACCACTAATTCTTCACAAGAAAGTTTCAAATGCTTCTATTGTGCAACTTTGTCACCTATTTTTCAGGTCATAAATTCCTAATCTTAAGATACCACAAGTGTCACTGACGAAAATTGTCGTCGTTTTCTCACAACAGATGCCATGGGGTGGCTTATCGAACATGGTTGGGGCAAAAAGGATGTCGATGGGCTCCGGAGACGGGATTGGGAACAAGCAGTGCGAGACACACGATGTACCCAGGTTCGCGCCCCTCTGTGGGAGGTAACACCCCTAGTCCTGCTTGCCTCGTTGATGGGTGTGGAGGTTTACAAGGTTGCTCCTTGAGCTGTTTGCTAGAGGAGGAAGAAGGGGAGTGCTAGCCTTCCTTGCCTCGTGCGGGAGTGAGTGTGAGTGGAGTGAGGGAGTGTTCAGGCCGACCCCTTGCATGGGGGGACACCGGAGGGTTTTATAGGCCAGCCCCCCATCTTACAATATGCTTGTATAATGCGGGTGGGACCCGGCTAGCGGTCTCTCTTGCCGGCCAGGGGGCCCGCTGATGGTGTCCTGGACTAGGGGGTACTCACCACGTCGTCTCCCGACCAGTGGGCCGGGCCGAGGACCCCCAGGATGATTCACTAATGGGCCACTTCGGGCAGCCCATGATGCATACAAGGGAGATTCCACAGGACTTAGCGCACAAGACAAGGACTCCTCCAAACCCTAGGCCTACGGTACATTATATAAATCAAGGCCGGGCTAGTCGATAGACAATCTCATTCATTACAATAATCTCGTGGTAGATACATGTACTATGTACTATCCCCATATCAATACAATCAAAAGCAGGACGTAGGGTATTATCTCCTCTAGAGAGCCTGAACCTGGGTAAAATCCCGTGTCCATGTTACCATCGCTTCCAGACGCCTAGCTTAGGACCCCTACTACGAGATATGTCGGATTTGACACCGACATTGGTGCTTTCATTGAGAGCCTACATGCAGTCACCGCGGTGCGATGGGAATTCGGATCGTCTCCGGCGCGAACTATGCGTCGGAAACGAGCCTTGTTGTCGATGTCGGCATCTTTGTCGCCGGCTCGATAGGTCACCTCGGCTGGACCGAGGACTGCGCTCCGCACCGTATCATTAAGATCATACAGATACTTTCATCATCATCATCTCCGATCTCTATCAAGATAACGGTGAATCATCCATGGAGCTCGGGGGCTCGATGTTAACATCGTCCTCGGGCAACCATGCAGTTTTTCTGGACAATGACTCCCGTTCGTCGTCCCTGCTACCTCAAGCGTCGCTTTGACGACTGCTTTGGTGGAATCATGCGGAATTGAGTCTAGAATAACCATGTACAATTTCATCATGTTCCGATGGAGGAATCTCCGGCAAACTCCGATCTACCGGAGCCTTGTCAAATCTAGAAAAGTTTAGGGCGAGGCGTCCAGCGGTTAGGTCGGACATTGTTTGCATGATCCCACCATTCATCGGCTGCAGAATTCTCATACCGACCACCCCTCAAAATTTTAACCCGATCCGACCGTCCAAACTATGGGAAACGTCCGATCGGTGCATCAATTTTCGGATGTGTTTTCAGTGCGAAAACGAATCCTACCCGAGTTCATCTTTCTTCATGAACGGGATATTGGACATCCTTTTTGAAGATTTTTTTCTATGGTATTGTGTGTTGTTTTTCAAACATGTGCCCACAAATTTTAATTCTTTTCCATGGCGATCTTCACCGTCGCGCCGATGTCAAACCGGCCCGACCACATTGCTCCATAGCTACCGACCTGCGCCAACATCGACTACGCCGTCGCTCCATGGAGCCAACGACAACCACCTTGGATCATCACCTCGGCGAGCCGACCAAGTGTTCGGCATCGTGAAGGAAAACTAATCTTCAAGATAACATCATCGCCCCATCGAGTAAATGGATTGGGCGCGCTGCCATCACTGAGCGGTCACTTTTAGCAAGCCGGCATTGACCGTGTCACAAATTCTGACCTTGCGGCGGCATCGCCACGCCGTCGCCTCTCCAAGATGACGTCCATCACGCTAACCTTCTTCGACATGTCGGCTGGCATGGGGGCTCTACCGTCACCTTACCAACTTCTTCATCACCTCGGCTAGACTTCGTGCTTCACGCCGATGCAGCCGATCATCTTGAACATATCGATATTCTCGCCCCAGGACAGAAGATCAAGTTTGGCAGCCTAGAGTACCGCCGACGCCCAGGGCGATCTGTTCCTTGTCGGGTTCACAGCCTCACCCGATGAGCCCGGACATTCCGAAGCTTTAACTTCGGGCCTCCTCCTCAACCCCATTTTCGGATCGACCCTATCCTGTATTCGTCTTTGAGCTCGGATCCGATGACTGCGTCCGGAAACCTGTGCTCAACCCTTACCCTGGATTCGGCTTCGAGCTCGGGTCCGATCACTTTATCAGAAGACCGGGGCTTGACCTTGGCCGTCTACGCTCCCTATGCTCAGGCATCAGGGATCATCGAGCTTCCCCTAAAGGCTACTGCAAGATCGAGGCCTGAAGGCATCATCTAACTACAGACGGCTGCACTGCGCGGCAACGGCACACACTTGATTTCTTTGGAGCAGCAATTAAGCTGATTCTCTTTTCCATGGAGAGTCACTTGTCATCATACGGGAGATTAATGCCATGAAAGTCAAACCAAGCGGCCTTACATCGGAAATATTCTATCAATATTCATGTATGACGTCGGTCTGGCCAACCTCTTGTGGATTTCCGACCTGTGTCGACATCGACCTCGCGCCAGATAATCGACCTTGACCACTAAATGTCGTTAAATCAGCGAGCCGACGTCGCCGTCCCGCCTCTGCCGACCTCGGCCCTCAGGCTATATATTTTCTCATTATTTACTTCACTTAACTTAATTAAGTAGAGTATTTTCATTTTATTATTATTTGTTATTACTCTTGGTTTGCACTGTATTGCGTGCACAGGTAGTTGACTCCATGATGTGGTCACCTCGGCATGCCGACATCGTCGTCCCGCCTCCATCAACCAAATTGCGTCGTTGACATGATCGACTGACGTGGGGGCTTCGCAATCCTCGCTCTATTACCTCGGGCTTGGGGCCTGGGACCTCGGCCAGGCCGAGGACTACGTCTTCGTCCTGCCCCAACCCCAGACCGCACCGAGCACATTAACCAGCTAAGTCATTTTTGTGCTCAGCTCTCTTTGAAATTTTACTTTTTTGTTCGGTTCAACCAAACATTATATTTTTTGTTAAACAAAAAAATCGTTTGTTAAAAACTTTTTCCTTTCCCCAAAGTTAACTAGGGGCTCTAAAATTTATATGAGCCATTTTATAATAAATGTATTTTCTTCTTGGTCGTTGCAAAGTCTTTTTCTACTACTTCTTTTCCCGACACTAGTGTGTGGTCAATAGCCGGATAGCCTGGTTTCTTTCTAAAGCCACTCGAGTTTAGTTCACTAAACAGGCCTCGGAGAAACACTCCGCCTTCGGGATATGGAGGTTGAAGCCAAAGGCTAACCTGATTGGAGTCCGTAGATCGGATGTATCAAGTTAAAGAACGACCGAAGCACAAATTAAATCTTAGACCAATTTCGGATTGGCCCAATTTTCTTTTATCTAAACATAAAGTTTTTTGCATAAGTTTTTTGGTATTTCTGAGCAAAACTCTCGCAATACAATGCCAGATGCATTTAACACATCGGTAATATTAAAGGGGGTCTATGATTAGCACTGAACCCACCAAAAACCGAGGTACTCCATGCAGTCCTTGGCAAAATGTCCTCGGTATTTCGCATTTATATGCATTGATTTCGAGTTGTGTCTTTGGTCTATAGATGGATTGCCCGACTCCTGTGCTTACCCCTTACGTTTCCGCTTTGTTCGGCTAAGGGGTAAAGGGAGAACCACTGCGATTGTCACTTCCGGTTTAACTGGTTAAGTGCCTTAGTTGGAGAAAGGCGAAAGCTGACTGTCACAACAAGCGTAAATCGGTCAGCGAACCGCAGGTGGTGTTCAACCAAATATAGCCAATCGAGGTTATCCGAGTAAAACGAAGGGCCTCTATTTCTTGAAAAGGCCAAGTTGTGGGTGGTTCAACCTCGAATAATCCGAGGAGTCGACGTATACCGGGGGCTATTAAGTTGCCCCACAACATATATATGCTCCTATGACTAACTGATTGTTATAAAGCCCAAATATTTGATTGCCTCGTTTCCACTAACACAACTGCCTCCAGGCACCAAGACGTCGGCTAAGGGTTGTCTTGTTTGTATGGAAACACCCTACGTAGCATCTACAGAGGGGTGAAAGCCGATGATAGGCCACTTTCAGATTATAAACAGTTGCGACGGAGTCAAAATAAACTATACCGAGGATTACTTGTGTCACCTCGGCATAGATACATCGGGATTCCTGGAGAGCCCGACATATCATCAGCGTTTGTATTTAATATACGAAAGCTGGCTTCCGTAGTGATCGTTATAAAGCCATAGATATGCATCAATTTGACTTAAGATTTTAGCCAAGCTGGGTTGCTTGGCTCCTGTTCTTACCCCCTATGTTCCCGACTGTTCGGCTGGGGGGTAAAGGGAGCACCTCTGTGATTGTTACTTCCGGTTCATCCGGGTAGTACCTCAGACTGGGTGAAGCCGAAAGCTAGCCATCTTAAGAATATAATTGGTCGGCAACGACGGAAGTGAAATTTTTGGTTCATTAAAAGACCACAGAGTTCGGGAACATTCCCCAAACTAAATCCTCCATATTTTCCTCCCACATTGATCGGAGTTGAGGTTTCTCAATCATGGTCAACATGATATCCTGGGAAAAGGAACTTAGAAATGAACTATTTTCCCCAGAAGATGTTTCTTACATTAAATAGTATGGCCAGATTACATTTGTCTATAAAACTGTATGGCCAGATTACCTTGTTTGCCGTAAACTTTGCCCTTATAAAGGCTTTATAAAGCAGGACAAACACTCCTTGGCTACTGGCCGAGGAGCTTGAAGCGGATGGTCGATCAACAAAGTCTTGTACAATGCAGATCCGAGCAGTAATGATGTAAAAGTACTTGGATACATAGAATCATTACACATAAATTATGTCAAACAACAACAACAAAGTTTGTGTCAAACAAATATCGATCCTTAATTCGACCATCCGTGCCCAAATTAAGGCCCGGGGGCTACTGCAATGCCTATTCAGTGTAGCAAAATCAAAGTGCAATATGGATTCCGAGGAGATTCGATCCTCAGGTTGGTCGGCCGCACCCAACCTGAGTCTCGGGAACTATTGCGCACCACGTTCGTGTCCCTAAAGTATGCTACCGAGCAAGAACACGATCCTCAGGATGATTTCGCAAATCGACCTAAGTCTCAGGGGCTACTGGGATCAACGGTTTTATTTTTATCCTTTAGGTGCATCTCAGGTTTTAGACCGGCACACACCTTGAGGGCTACTGGTTATAGAGCTCGTCAGAGAATAAATTACACCAATCGGAATTAAATTACACAAAAAACAGCCCGAGGACGAGGTGGTGCACCAACTTGGAAGCAGTCCGGCATAAAGCTCGGTTGCAGTTCGGCGTTGGAGCACAGCTGCAGAAAGACACTTCGAAAGCAATCTGACATAAAGCTCGGATACAATTCATCGTTGGAGCTCGACTGCAAAAAGGCACCTCGGAAGTAGTCCGGCATAAAGCCCGGATGTAAATGGCTGGCTTCATAAAAGACTATTCCGACATTTAAGCTCAGATGGACTCCATCAAATTTTCAGAGACCAAGGTAATATATGACACCTTGGATGCGGACCTGCATTGGAGCTCGGCTACCAAAAGACACCTCGGATGCAGCTCGGCGTTGGAGTTCGGATGCAAGAGGGCACCGCCGCACGTGAAAAACTTCGAACCCGAGGTGTGGCATAAAAAATAACAAGGCATTGATAAAGGCCGAGAAATTAAAGGGGCTCCTCGGATGATCGACGTGTGAACTCTTCGGATACACTTCGACGATCCTCAAGAACGAAGGTGGGAAGATTTGTTGAACCAGTTTTCAAGACCGACGACCGAAGACAAAGAACTGTTTGGAAGAACCGAGGAGCATCCTCAACTTGAAGACCAGTTCAGGGGGCTACTGACGGTGTCCTGGACTAGGGGTACTTGCCACGTCGTCTCCAAACTAGTGGGTCAGGCCGAGGACCCCCAGGATGATTCACTAATGGGCCACTTCTGGCAGCCCATGATGCATACAAGGGAGATTCCCCAAGACTTGGCGCACAAGACAAGGACTCCTCCAAACCCTTGGCCTACGGTACATTATATAAACTGAGGCCAGGCTAGTCGATGGACAATCTCATTCATTACAACAATCTCGTGGTAGATACCTGTACTATGTACTATCCCCATATCAATACAATCAAAAGCAGGACGTAGGGTATTATCTCATCTAGAGAGCCCAAACCTGGGTAAAATCCCGTGTCCATGTTACCATCACTCCAAGACGCCTTGCTTAGGACCCCTACTACGAGATATGTTGGATTTGACACCGACACCCACCGACTCGGAAGTCCCGTCGCACGCGGGGCTCGCTGACTTCAGGGTACCATCGGAAGTAGGGGCCCGCCAGCCAGCCGTCGCCATTGGTGCGTGTTTGTCATGCCACGGCATGGGGCGCACTGTGCAGCGTCACCTGGTCGCAGTAGGCTACGGTCAGCTGTACGGCCGGCTCCACTGTAGCCATGCGTGGCCTAGTCATGGAGTGGTTGGAGGCGTGCAACCACAGTGCCGCCTCGCTTGGTCGCAGTCGGTCGCGGTCAGCGGTACGGCCATCTCCACTATAGCCACGCGTACCATGGTCAGCGGTACCTGGGGCACTATTACCACTTCTTGCTGATGCGTTGATGTCTTTTCGTACGGACCGATGGGAAAGGCGCTGACCCGACAGCTAGCGGGCCACCTTGGAGCCGGCTGATACGTCTCCAACGTATCTATAATTTTTGCTTGTTCCATGCTGTTATATTATCATTCTTGGATGTTTTACAATCATTTTATTACAACTTTATATCATTTTTTGGGACTAACCTATTAACATAGTGCCAAAGTGTCAGTTGCTGTTTTTACTTGTTTTTTACTTCACAGGAAATTAGTACCATACAGAGATGAAACGCTGCGGGGATTTTTGTGGATTTTTTACGGACCAGAAGAAACCAGATGGGCCAAAAAACATCAGAAGAGGGGGCCCAGGGTGGCTAGCACCCACATGGGTGCGCCAAAGGACCCCTGGCGCGTCCTGGTGGGTGCTGGGCACCTCCGGCACCCCCTCAACCGACTATCGTGCATATAAATTCCCTGGAAATCCAAAAACCCTAGGGGAATCGACGAAACACAATTCCAGCCACCGCAAGTTCCAAAACCGCGAGATCCAATCTAAACACCATCACGGAGGGGTTCATCTTCCTCATAGGTGCCTCTCCGATGATGCGTGAGTAGTCCACCATAGACCTACGGGTCCGTAGGCAGTAGCTAGATGGCTTCTTCTCTCTCTCTTATGATTCTCAATACAATGGTCTCTTGGAGATCTATTTGATGTAAACTTTTGCGGTGTGTTTATTGGGATCCGATGAATTTTGAGTTCATGATCAGTTTCTATCCGTGAATATTATTTGAGTCTTCTTTGATCTCTTATATGCATGATTACTTATAGCCTCGTATTTCTTCTTCGAATCTTTGGTTTAGGTAGGCCAACTAGATCGATTTTTCTTGCCATGGGAAGAGGTGCTTTGTGATGGGTTCGATCTTACGGTGTTCTTGCCCAGTGAGAGAAGGGGCAGCAAGACACGCATGTATCGTTGCTATTAAGGATAACAAGATGGGGTCTATTCCTACATGAATAGATCTTGTCTACATCATGTCATCGTTCTTATTGCATTACTCCGTTTTCCATGAACTTAATACACTAGATGCATGCTGGATAGCGGTCGATGTGTGGAGTAATAGAGGTAGATGCAGGCAGGAGTCGGTCTATCTATCTTGGATGTGATGCCTATATAATGATCATCGCCTTGGATATCGTCATGACTATTCGATTTTCTATCAATTGCCCAACAGTAATTTGTTCACCCACCGTGCGCTATACTCATGAGAGAAGCCACGAGTGAACCCTACGGCCCCTGGGTCTACTTTTCCTATCATATTGCTTTCCGATCTACATTTTTTGCAATCTTTGTTTTCATATCTACAAAGCCAAAAACCCAAAAATATATTGCTGCTTATATACTCTTTTTTATTTGTGTTCTTGAGAGATCTATCTCTCCTATCTATCACAACCTAATCTATCTTATTACCGTAGAGAGATTGACAACCTCTCTTATGCGTCGGGTTGCAAGTATTTGTTGTTTGTGTGCAGGTGCTGCTTATAGGGTGTTGGTGATCCACCTGCTGGTTCGATAACCTTTGTTTCATAACTGAGGGAAATACTTACCGTTGGTGTGCTACATCATCCCTTCCTCTTTGGGGAAATACCGACGCAGTCCAAGCCACGGCAAAGGAATTTCTAGTGCCGTTGCTGGGGAGGAAGTTGTCTCTTCTACGTGCCTATCATAGGCGCCGAGGGACTCCACCATCATCTACCAGGTTCCTAATCACAAATCTCATCTCCTTGCAATTACATTATTTGCCATTTGCCTCTCGTTTTCCTCTCCCCCACTTCACCAATTTGCCGTTTTATTCGCCCTCTCTTTCGTTTGCCCTTTTTCTTGCCGGATCTCTTCCTTCCTTGAAATCTTGTTTGCGTAGTCACGATGACTCAAGAGAACACCAAGTTGTGTGATCTTTTCAATACTAATAACAATGATTTTATTAGTAAGCTTATTGCTCCTCCCGCCACTAGTGCGGAGTCTTGTGGTATTAATGCCGCTTTGTTGAATCTTGTCATGAAAGATCAATTTGCCGGTAATCCTAGTGAGGATGCCGCGTCCCATCTAAACACATTCGTTGAATTGTGTGATATGCAAAAGAAAAAAGATGCGGACAATTATATTGTGAAGTTGAAACTATTTCCTTTTTCCTTGCATGATCGTGCATAAATTTAGTTTTCATCTTTGTCTCGCAGTATCGATTCTTGGAATAAGTGCAAGGATGCTTTTATCACTAAGTATTTTCCTCCTACGAAAATTATTTCCCTTAGGACGCAAATCGTGAATTTTAAGCAACTTGAGCATGAACATGTTGCCCAATCTTGGGAAAAAATGAAGTTGATGATAAGAAATTGTCTTACACATGGTTTGAATCTTTGGATGATCATACAAAAAATTTATGCGGGATTGAATTTTGTCTATAGAAATCTTTTAGATTTCGCCGCGGGTGGTACTTTTATGGAGATTACTTTGGGTGAATCTATGAAATTTCTAGATAATATCATGGCTAATTATCCTCAATGGCATACCGAAAGAGCACCTATTAGTAAAAAAGTTAATTCGGTAGAGGAAATTAGTATTTTGAGTGATAAAGTTGATGCTTTGATGAAATTGATTGCTAGTAAAAATGCTCCTATCGATCTTAATCCTCAATGGCATACCGAAATTGATGTGCCTTTCTCTACTTTGATTGAGCAAAATAGTGAATCCGTAGATGTGAATTTTGTCTCGCGCAACAATTTCAATAACAATGCTTATAGAGGTAATTTTAATCCTAGACCTTTTCCTGGAAATTCCTGTAATAATTATGGTAATTCCTATGGTAATTCTTCCTACAATAATAATAGGAACACCTCTGATCTTGAGAGTAATATTAAAGAATTTATCAATGCGCAAAAGGCTTTCAATACTACGATAGAAGAAAAGTTGAATAAGATTGATGATATGTCTAGAAGCATTGATAGAATTTCTCATGATGTTGAAAATCTCAAGTTTAAAGCTTTTGTGCCTAAGATTGATGAATCTATTAAAGCTTTATATGTCTCTATGGATGAAAGTAAGAAAAGGACCGCTATGCTTAGAGCTAAAAGATAAATCTTAGAACAATCATCTTCTAGTGATTGTCGCTATAAAAATGATGAAGATCTTAAAGTGATTGGTGTTTCTTCTATTGATTCCTTGTTTAGTAATGTTAAAATTGATAATGAAGGGACTTAAGTAGAGTCAACTTTATCTAGAAGGCGTCCCAATAATTTGGAGGGTCAAAATCTTGATGAAAATTTTGATGAAAGTGGGTTTGAAGAGGTCAAAACTTCAACTAGTGATGTGCCCACTATCTTGGATTGCAAAGATTTTAATTATGATAGCTGCTACTTGATTGAATGTATTTATTTGTTGCAATCTTTGTTGAATTCACCCCATGCTTATGAGCAAAATAAAGCTTTTACTAAACATATCGTTGATGCCATGATGAAATATTTTGAAGAAAAATTGGAGTTGGAGATTTCTATTCCTAGAAAATTACATGATGAGTGGGAACCTACCATTAAGGTTAAGATTAAAAATTATGAATGCTTTGTTTTGTGTGATTTGGGTGCTAGTGTTTTCACGATTCCGAAATCTCTATGTGATGTGCTTGGTCTTACCAACATTGAAGAATGTTCTCTTAATTTGCACTTGGCGGATTCTACTATTAAAAAACCTTTGGGAAGAATTAATGATGTTCTTATTCTTTCAAATAGGAACTATGTGCCCATTGATTTTATTGTGCTTGATATTGATTGCAATCCGTCTTGTCCCATTATACTTGGTAGACCGTTTTTACGCACTATAGGTGCCGTGATTGATATGAAAGAAGGCAATATTCGTTTTCAATTTCCCTTGAGAAAGGGTATGAAACACTTACCTAGAACGATAATTAATCCACCATATGAATCAATCATGAGGGCATCCTATGGATCCAAAACCAAAGATGACAATACTTGAATCTATCAAATATGCCTAGCTAGGGGCGTAAAACAATAGCGCTTGTTGGGAGGCAACCCAATGAATATTTTTTTTTGCCTTTTCCTTTCTGTTTTTGAGTGTTGACACAATTATGCCTCTGTTATGATTGTGTTTTTATGGTTTATTTAGTATTTGTGCCAAGTAGAACCGTTAGGATGATTCATAGGATGAGTAGAAGTGATGCTGAATCTGAAACAGAAACTTTGCATACAGTATATGAATTTTCGTTTTTTGCTGGAAACATATATTGAGCTGAAATTTTAACACAGTGTTTATATACAAATTCCTTACGTTTCCCTAATTGTTTAGAATTTTTAGAGTTACAGAAGTATGGATATGGTACAGATTACTACAAACTGTTCTGTTTGAGACAGATTCTGTTTTTGTTGCATTGTGTGCTTGTTTTCATGAATCTATGGGTTATATTGATGGGTATGAGCCATGGTAAAGTTAAAATACAGTAGGTATAATGCAATTATAAAATTTTAATGGGTTTACAACAGCACCTAAAGTAGTGATTTGCATTCTTATACTAACGGATCTCACGAAGATTTTGTTGAGTTTTGTGTGGTTGAAGTTTTCATGTTTTGGGTGAGATCATGATGGATGAAGGAATAAGGAGTAGCAAGAACCTAATCTTGGGGATGCTACCGCACCCCCAAGATTTATCCAAAGAGTAACAAGCAACTAAGCTTGGGGATGCCCCGAGTGGCATCCCCTCTTTCTTCTAACGACCATCGGTATTTTACTTGGAGCTATATTTTTACTCGTCACATATCATGTGTTTTGCTTGGAGCGTCTTGTATCTTTGCTTGATTTGTTTGTTAGTTTTTACTTTGTATACTTGCTGTACACAACTATTTGAGAGAGCCACAATCATGCTATGATTTGTTAGAATTGCTCTATGTGCTTCACTCAAACTTTTTTAGCTATGGGAATTGCTCTAGTGCTTCACTTATATTTTTTTGAGCACGGTGTTCTTGGAAACTTTTGTACAAATACTCTCATGATTCAGTTAGATTAATTTGAGAGTTATTAAAATTTGAACAAATCCTCTCATGCTTTACTTATACCTTTTTGAGAGATGAAATCTTTATGCTCATGTGCTTCACTTAAATTTGTTTGAGCTTGCCAAAAAGCAATGCCAATATATGAAACTAATCCCAAAGTTATATTAAACTTGATTCCTTGTAATAGTTTTGAAACATGATGATAGTAATATGTGAGTCATGTTAGTGAGTAATTGTGCTTAGTAGGAATATTGGTGTTAAGGTTTGTGATTCCCTATGCATGCACGAAAGCCAGTAGTTATGCAATGAAGTTACATCCTACTTGTGGTGCATTATTCGGTGTTAGTTAAGTTCAATGCTCACTTATGTGATTTTTTTGTTTCTTGGTTTGGTTGCTTCCCAATCTTTTTGCTAGCCTTCATTTGTACTAAGTAGAAATAGTACTTGTGCATCCAAAATCCTTAAACCAAGTTTTGCTTTATGAGTCCACCATACATACCTATATGTGGTATTTCCATGCCGTTCCAAGCAAATTTGTATGTGCCATCTTTAAATTTTCAAAATAAATTTTTTCTTTTGTGTGCCCGTACCGCTCATGAAATGGTGGGGAGTGTCCAATATTTTCCATCCTAGATGTGTTATTCTCAAGATGAGTGTTTATTCACTTGTCATTGCACGCGTGTGCGACAGTAATAGGGATGCCCATTCCCGAAATGAAAAAGAAAAAAATATTTACTTTATGTTGTGAAATAATAAATTCCTTGGAAAGTGTTGGTATGGAAGGCAACCATGGATACGGCCCGCCATGGAAAGTGAAAGTTTGGTGGAAAAAGGAATAAACTTTATTTTCTGTTTGGGAACCGCATATGATATATCTAGCATGGAAAGTATTGTGCACTACTTTGTCATTTTCGTTGTCAGGAAAAGCATGCCACCCAACAAAAGATTTCTCTCTCAATTTTAGACGTTGAGCTCTGGCACCTCTACAAATCCCTACTTCCCTCTGCGAAGGGCCTATCTATTTACTTTATGCAATTTTGATTTTTGCTTTGAGTCTCCATCTTCTCTTATAAGCACCAACTAGGGGGCACTATGATCGTACTTGAGCATTGGGCATAGCTAATATTCGAGTGTGTTTCATGAATGGATCAATGATTGAGCATGATGGACTAGGGATAACTTTCTTTAGTGTTGATATTTTGATAGACATGGTTGCGTGTTGACATGCTTGAGTATTGAAGTCATTATGTTAAAACTAGACTATTGCTTTGAATCATTTACAAGTCCATATGTCCATGCTATACAAAGAAGAAAAGAATATGATGAATGTGTTAGGCAGCATTCCACATCAAAAATTCTGTTTTTATCATTTACCTACTCGAGGACGAGTAGGAATTAAGCATGGCGATGCTGATACGTCTCCAACATATCTATAATTTTTGCTTGTTCCATGCTGTTATATTATCATTCTTGGATGTTTTACAATCATTTTATTACAACTTTATATCATTTTTTGGGACTAACCTATTAACATAGTGCCAACGTGCCAGTTGCTGTTTTTACTTGTTTTTTACTTTGCAGGAAATCAGTACCATACAGAGATGAAAAGTTGCGAGGATTTTTGTGGTTTTTTTATGGACCAGAAGACACCAGACGGGCCAAAGAACACCAGAAGAGGTGGCCCAGGGTGGCTAGCACACACATAGGCGTGCCAGAGGCCCCCTGGCATGCCCTGGTGGGTGCTGGGCACCTCCGACACCCCCTCAACCCACTACCGTGCCTATAAATTCCCTGGAAATCTAAAAACCCTAGGGGAGTCGACGAAACACAATTCCAGCCGCCGCAAGTTTCGGAACCGCGAGATCCAATCTAAACACCATCACGGAGGGGTTCATCTTCCTCATAGGTGCCTCTCCGATGATGCGTGAGTAGTCCACCATAGACCTACGGGTCTGTAGGCAGTAGCTAGATGGCTTCTTCTCTCTCTCTTATGATTCTCAATACAATGGTCTCTTGGAGATCTATTTGATGTAAACTTTTGTGGTGTGTTTGTTGGGATCCAATGAATTTTGAGTTCATGATCAGTTTCTATCCATGAATATTATTATACTTCTTTGATCTCTTATATGCATGATTACTTATAGCCTCATATTTCTTCTTCGAATCTTTGGTTTAGTTAGGCCAACTAGATCGATTTTTCTTGCCATGGGAAGAGGTGCTTTGTGATGGGTTCGATCTTGCGGTGTTCTTTCCCAGTGACAGAAGGGGCAGCAAGACACGCATGTATCGTTGCTATTAAGGATAACAAGATGGGGTCTATTCCTACATGAATAGATCTTGTCTACATCATGTCATCGTTCTTATTGCATTACTCAGTTTTCCATGAACTTAATACACTAGATGCATGCTGGATAGCGGTCGATGTGTGGAGTAATAGAGGTAGATGCAGGCAGGAGTCGGTCTATCTATCTTGGACATGATGCCTATATAATGATCATCGCCTTGGATATCGTCATGACTATTCGATTTTCAATCAATTGCCCAACAGTAATTTGTTCACCCACCGTGGGCTATACTCATGAGAGAAGCCACGAGTGAACCCTACGGCCCCCGGGTCTACTTTTCCTATCATATTGCTTTCCGATCTACGTTTTTTGCAATCTTTGTTTTCAGATCTACAAAAAAAAACCCAAAAATATCTTGCTACATATTTACTCTTTTTATTTGTGTTCTTGAGAGATCTATCTCACCTATCTATCACAACCTAATCTATCTTATTACCATAGAGAGATTGACAACCTCTCTTTCGCGCCGGGTTGCACGTATTTGTTGTTTGTGTGCAGGTGCTGCTTATTGGGTGTTGGTGAACATCCTACTGGTTCGATAACCTTGGTTTCATAACTGAGGAAAATACTTACCGTCGCTGTGCTGCATCATCCCTTCCTCTTTGGGGAAATACCGACGCAGTCCAAGCCACGTCACCGGACCGCGGGGAGCCTCGCCCCGAGCCGTCCCATAGCGGGGAGCCAGCCTTCGAGGGGCGTCATCCGCCCCGTCATGTTTTTCAAAATGGTAGTAGCCTGCTTGGGCCTACCCCGAGGTTATCCCCGCAATAGTAGTTCCCGAAGCTGGGGAGGCCCGCTGGCTCCAAACGGCGGACCTCGGCAGCTTGCCTTCCGCTCTCGCCGGCTGCGAGGCCCGCGGGTCGGTGTTTTCCTAGAGTGCCTCGGCTTCCCTTACATGCCGGTCAGGAACGCCACACATCACGTGCCGCAGGATGGGGCCCGCTGGGCCACGCGGGGTACAAGACCGGACCGCGGGGCGGGGCCTGCCCCGCCGTAGCTTCAGCCGATACGATCCCTCACAACCCCACGCGGTGTTTAAATGGAGGGGAAGGGGCGCAATGCGGCTCATTCGCTCCCCATGCCCCCGCCCCTCCCCTTCTTCGCCGCTCTCCCTGCCCAGAGAAAGAGCAGGAGAGCCCAAGGACATCGAGCGTGTTGCGTCGTTGCGCGCCGTCGGCGACCCCCACCACCTCGCTTGGCGGCCTCTTCTCCCGCACCAGCCGTCCCGCCGTCGAGCCAAGTCTGACGATGGGAAGCAAGGGTGCTTGGGGCAGAAGAGATGTCGACGAGGGCTACATCGAGCAGCTTCGCTACCGCCGGAAGCTACCGTCGGCGGGGATTGTGGAGGCATGCGTCGGCAGGGCGGAGTGCGTCCCGACCCCCCCCCCCCCCCGGGCTGGCGAAGTGGTGGTATTTGCGGAGCACTTCGCCCACGGGTTCGGGCTGTCGGCGAGCACCTTCTTCCACTGGCTCTTGGCCCACTTCGGGATGCAGCCATACCACCTCAGTGCCAACGTCATCCTGCAATTGGCTGCCATCGTGACCCTGTGTGAGGGGTACTCGGGATAGAGCCGCGCTTGGATCTCTGGTGCTGGCTCTTCTACCTCAAGAACCAGACGCTTGAGGACGAGATGGCGAGGGAGAGGAGTATGACTGCTAGCGGAGCGGCCCTCCTCTACCACCGGAAAGGAGCCAGCTTCCCCAAGCTCCCGCTGCAGGACTCGGTGAAGAGCTGGCAGATGAGGTTCTTCTACATGATGAATGTGACGGCGGAGCTGTATTTCATTAGCCAGACGCCCTTCCTCAACCGTCCGCCTCATGACCAGCCAAACTGGGGGATGAATCCACGGTAGTCTATTGCCGTTGTGAACCAGCTCTGCGACCGGCTCGCTGAGCTAAAAGACCCAGAGGGGCACCAGGCTATTGATCTCATCATCACCATGGTGGCGTGCCGGGTGCATCCACTGCAGCACTGTCCGCACCGCATCTGCCAGATGGGCGGGCGGCATGACCCGTGCCGGGCTCTCTACCGCACCTGCACTTGACTAACCACCGGCCGTCCCGGCTGCATCTATTCCCCCTACTGCAGGTATACGATCCGCCTGCAGGCAACGTGGTGGAGTCGAATGCTAAGGAGATAGAGGATGTCGACAACGTGGAGCCGGAGGAGGCGGCCCGAGCCGGCGCGTCGGAGGCCGGTGAGTCCGAGTCGGTTGGTGAGTTCCCTTCTACGTATTCTTTTCACGACTGGCCGGACGACGACCATGCTGAACTTGGAGGGGCGCGCGATGCTGCGGAACTGGGGTTCCTAGAGAACCCGAAGGACAATGCCACCGGGCCAAGGAAATGGCTTCGGCGAGCCGGCCGAAACCCGAAGCCAGGCATGCCGACGGGGACGAACGCGTGCAGGGGAAACGACCGGTGAGCTCTCGGCCGGCCGCTAAGCGAGCGGCCGGTGAGCAGCCGGGCGGTAGCAGCGGAGGCAGTAGGAAGAAACTGCGGGTCGCCCCTACGGGCCGAGCCAGGCGGGCGGTTCCCACAAGCGTCGGCTGGTTGGCCTCTAGGACCTTAGTTAATTTGATTAGTTTCAGTTGTCTTACCCTTCTCGGCCTCTTTTCTTATTCCACCATGCATGTCGTGCAGGGCCGCGCGTGCCCTGGGAAAGGAGACCGCGACTAGTGAACCCATAGGAGGAGGAGCGATGACGTCGGAGTTGAGGGCAAGCATCATGGAGAGGGAGCACGCCGGATGGCGCAATTTGAAGGTGGCTGAGCGGGCGCTGTTGGCGGAAAATCATCACAGGTGGGAAGACGCCTCCAAGGAAAAGGCGCTCGTGATGGCTCATGTCGCTGTGGAGGCGAGCAGCTGGTCATCGTGGGGAGACGGACGGACGCTCCCGCCGCCGTGTCCCGAGAGGAGGTCCAAGGAAGTGCACGACCATACACGGTGAGCGGAGGCGGACGCCCAAGCCGAGGAGGAGGCGGCCGCCGACGAGTTGGCGTCCGGAGCCGAGGATGAATCGCCGGAGCCGGAGGTTCCTAAGGCGGGAGGAGGCGACGCGGACGAAGCAATCAACAAAGGAGCTGCCATAGCTGGAGCAGGAGATGGCGCAGGCCGAAAATCAAAGTTGCCGACCTGAAGGGGCTCCCACGACTGTAACACCACAAAAATTTAACCATGTTTTATTAATTAAAATTTTGCCAGGAAATTAATTTTTTATTTTCTAGATCATCTATTGATTTCAGAATCACTCATTTCTTCTGAGTTGTGGAGTTTCCCCTCCAAATGGAAACTTTTCAAAAATGTTTTTGGACTTGAGTGCCTACTCAAGAACATTTTTTTATTATATATGATCAGTGGAAAATATTTCTATAATTATTCTACTAACTTTATTTCTTTTAAAATGGTTTCTCTTAATCTTTATAGCCTCATATACACTACAACCATTTGATAACTTCTTTTAAAAATTCTACAAAAATTTGTAGAATACATGTGAGGTCCTTACATCACATTTATGCAAAGAAACAACTTTGTGTTTTGAAGAATTTGAGCAAACCATCCTCATCTTCATTCTGGTCCAGTTTAGTGGTTTGTACTCCAACTCCATTTTATCTTGCCCTATTGCCCTTGGAATTTTTCCTGCTTATAGTCCACCCTACCAAACCCTTAAGTCCAGGAGATTGAGACCATTGGAATATTTTTTGTGCATCCAATAACACCATTTTGTTTCTATCCAGAACTGTAGATTTACAAAACTTGCGCTAACAAGTTTCTGTTTTTCTCAAACTAACCATGCCATCTTCTTGTGGATCTAAAGAGACCCCAACCTGGAGACTTTGACCACCAGAAGAATTGCCTTGATGCCTATGGCATTCTGTCGAGCACCTTGTGTTCATGAACAGATTTGGCATGGGTATAGGTTTACATTATGAGCTTACCCCTAAGACCAAACCAGCATGTCACATAGCTCTACCTTGGTCTATAACCTCACCCTGCTAAACTTCATGTGCATTAGAGCCTCCTGGCATGCCCTGGCAATTCGCCGAGCACGTGGCGTGCGTGCTCTGGGCAGTTTGGCTTGATTCAGCATTTTGCTTGAAAGTCTCAAACTCTGTCTTGACCTTTTCAAGTTCTATAGAGCAGAGCCGCCACTTTTCTTCCGTTTCTGCCCGGCCTGTCTGTTTCTGTGCTAGGATTGTCTTCAAGTCGGTCACAACCAAGTCAGCGGCGTTCAAAGATTCCTGCATAGATCAAGCTGTGACAGAGCAAAATTGTCAGTTTTAAGCCGCCAGTCCGGCTCATATAATTTTATAGTAAAATCTGGTGCAATGATTATAAGTCCCAAGCATATTGCAAGCAATTCACTTGACACTTGGGGGCTAATGTGCCTCAGCTCTTATTTCAAGAACTGGCTCATTACTTCGGTATTGACCCGGCCCTTGGGGGCTACGATCGGTGCTTACTCTATGATGGAGTGCCGGCTCATTACTTAGGTATTGACCCGGCCCTTGGGAGCTACGATCGGCGCTTACTCTATGATGGAGTGCCGGCTCATTACTTAGGCATTGACCCGGCCCTTGGGGGCTACGATTGGCTCTCATTCTATCTCAGCTCTTTCTTATAGAGCCGGCTCATTACTAAGGTAATGACCTGGCCCTTGGGGGCTACACTGTGGCTTTTACTCTATTCTTGAGTGCCAGCTCATTACTTAGGTAATGACCCGGCCCTTGGGGGTTACATAAGTCTATGCATGAAGAGGCAAAGGAGGTGAAGTACCTCATATTTTGCCTTCATCTTGGCAACCAAGCTGGCCTCCATGTCTCGGCTGGCAAACAGACGGCTCAAATAGCCGGAGTGTAATTCATGCGTAGTGAGTTTAGCCAAGTTTGACAGATCAGAAGGAGTCTTTTCTTCCTTGGAGGGAGCTGCTTCGTCTTCCTTAATGTGTTTTGATAGCACACGTGAAGGAGTTGGAGGTTCGTAAGCCGCCCCCGTAACAATGACTTCTTCATGAGAAGCCGTGGGCTCAGTTGATGGCCGGGGATTGGGCGGCTTAGGAGCGGATTCCGGCTGAACTTCAGAAGTTTCAATATCCATAGCAGCTGGCTCGGCCTATGGAGGAGCTTCTTCAGGGGCATCTTTGGCAGCATCACAAGGCTCAATATGAGAATCCGGAATATTGGGCGTCAGGATTTCCAGGTCTTGGACATTAGGAATTGAGGATGACCCAGCCCCTTTCCTTCGTTTGGCTTGAGCCCTGTGAACAAAGACAAAGTCGGATATATCATGATAAAGTAGGAAATATTGGATACATTTCAGGATATAAAGATGCTTACCCCGGGTTAATAATGAGAGGGGGCAGCTTCGAGGCAGTTGAATCGCCAGAAGAAGGAGGCGAGTCCTGGAAAATTTAGCATTGTTAATAGTCAATCAGTTGCAACGATACTGTGCAGACAAGATAAGTTTAAGACAAGAAAGTACCTCGGTGTGCTATTTCCGAGGGGCCGGCTCATTTGGTAAGCCGGTTAACAAGTCTCCAGAGCCGGTGCTCCAGGTCTGACGTCTGCTGTCGTCTTGCTGTTTCTTCAAAAGAAAGTTATGACTCAAGTAAGCAAAAGGACGGGAACTCTTTACCTACCGTATAGCTCGTCGTACTCTCTTTATTGGTGAAAGATCCAAATTAGAGGAGACAATGGTTACCTCGACAACGTCGGCATGGCTTGTCTTAGCTTCTTCCTGTGGGTGATCACCGTCAATAAGTTGCATAAAGAGAAGGCCAAGGGAGTCAAGTTCTACCTCTGAGTCATCTAAATCAAATAGTTCTTCTGTCGTTTGTTTCCTTTTGCGGGTTGGCGCCTTAGGCTTTCAGGCTTTTGGGACCTTGTTTTTCTTCTTCAGAGCCGGGGGCAGCAGTTTCTTCCAGAATGAAGAGCCGGCCTATAAAAGACAAAGTATATTGGCAGAGAAAGGTTAAACAAAGTATGGAGTTAAAAAGTGGATGAGGGTTAAAGATGAAAAGACTTACATCCGGAGCCGGGTTGAGTGCATAGAAGGGGTTTAAACTTGTCTCACTGCATGCGGCTAACGTTTCCCCCAGCAGAGATTTAACGATGGTGTTAAGATCCTGGTCCTTCAGAGGGGTCCAATTGCAACGTTGAGGGTCATCCAGTTTACCGGTGTATTCACACATTAAGGCACCACGGCGGCTTAGCGGCAGAATCCTCCAGGAGACCCAGCAGCGAGTCAGATCAACACCCGTCAAACCGTTGGCTAACAAAGCCCTGACCTTTGAGAAGGTAGAAGCATATTGAGCACGCCCGGCAGCTGACATCCGATCTAGAAGCTCTGTATCCGTACTGAGCCGGTAGGGGCGGTAACCCGGCAGCGGGTTCTCTCCTTCGGGTGAAGTGTCTTGGCAATAAAACCAAGTCTTGTTCCACTCCTTGGGTTGACTGGGTAGAATCGCTGCTGGGAAGAGTACATCCCTCCACCTCTGAAGAGTGACACCCCCTAGTTCTAGGCTGAACCCATCCGCCATCTCTGTTTGGCGGTTGATATAACAATATTCCTTGAAAAGATCGACAGAGGGCTCTTCCTGAAGATAGGCTTCACAAAAGGTTTGAAACTGACACATATTGGTCACAGAATTCAGACCGATGTCTTGTGGGTGCAGCTTGAAGGCGTGTAAGACGTCCCGGAATTTTTTTGACCCGGGCGGGGAAAAGCCCCGAGGAAGGTGATCTGTAAAGACAACGACCTCCCCCTCTTTGGGCTTAGGGGTGTTCTCACTTCCTGGAACCCACCAGTGGATGACATCCTGAGCCGGCAGGACCCCCATAGTGACGAATTCCTTGAGAGATTCTTCGGTCACTCCAGACTTTACCCAATTGCAAGTAGATGGAGTCTTCGAGATGGTGGCGGCTTAGGAAGCTGCGGAAGGCATGAATATTTGGCGGCTTACAGATACATTTTGACCAAGATTGCTACAGCTATAAATGGTGATAACATTGGGCGGGTCAATAAAAATTGTGAGCCGCCGAAGCTACTTGTGACCAAATAAAGTGAGCCGGCAGCATTTTTGGCGGGTCAAATTTATCCACGCAGATTGAGAAAATGACTAAGTGTTGAGAAACAACTTTCCCAAACTACGGCTATGGATCCAAGATCTATGGATGAGGAAAAACGAAAAATATTCTAGCCCTAAAAACACTAGCAGAAGAACAAATGGCCATTGCTCCAATTCAAACAAGTTACAGATCTACCATGAGTGCGGCATAAGTGCGGAGCAGGCGGCCGCGGGATTCCGGCAGCATCGCGAGGCTTCAAAGAAGGTGTTTTCCCCCAATCGATGAAGAGCGTTCCCGCGAATGGTGATGAACACCGAAGAACTTCATGGATTCAAAGAAACCCTAGGGCAGATCTGCAGGGGGCAGGATTGGAACCTTTAAGGGTGCGGCAGCTACGCGGGAGCTCTGGTTCGTTTCAGGTTGATGCAGCGGCCAATGTCGATGAAGATGAAGAAGATCGAACAACGCGACTGGCTTCGGCGGTGGAGGCATTCGGAGGAAGAAGAAGAGGCTGGAGGCGGGGGAAAATGAATACGATAACCCCCCGTGCCTATTTATAAGGGTATGATGGTCTTTCAAATGGCCCGGTGAGGGAATTGAGGGAGCACGGTGATGATTAAACTAAGAAGACGCCTCGATTGTCGGGCTGGTTACATTAATGATGAAAGATTCCCTCTGACGTCAGAGGAATCTTTTTTGATTTTTTTTTATGACGTCACGGCGGGTCATGAAAGCTTGGTAGATGCAACGATCGCCCATTTTTGGCGGGTCATGAAGATTATAAGAGAAAGCAAGACTCGCCAACCTGAACACTTGAAGATTGACATGAACTAGTTCAAATCAATCTGGCGGGGCCTAATGTTGGGGATATAATCCGAGGGTTAGACCCGCCCAGGTGGGGCCGGGTCATGTGGTTGGCGGCTTACGACAAGACCAGGAGTAAGTTTATCCAATGGGCCAGGAGGCATAGAGCCAGAAGACAGGATGTAACCCGGCGGGCTTGAGCCGCCGGGGGCGACTTGTTAGATAAGGCATGTATAGTTAGAGGCAAGGTCGGTCGTCAAGTATAACCCGACCCGGACTCTTGTAAGCCTAGGACCTTGACCCGTGTATATAAGGGCGGGTTACCTGGGCGGCTGAGGCCACGAAAGAACTGATTGATAGCTAGGTCAAGCGAACTCGCTCCCTTGTAATCGATACCCAATCAATACAACACAAAGCAGGACGTAGGCTTTTACCTCTTTCCGAGGGGCCGAACCTGGGTAACTCTTGTCTCTCGATTCCGATCAACCCCTTCGAGCTGAGCCTAGTGATGGCCTCGAACCTAACTCGTTTCACGAGGACATCTGCCGTGACAAAACCACGACAACCTCCATGCTCTAGGCCTCCTCTGGCTGCTGGTTAAGAAGCTGATCCCACAAGCATCATGCGTGGTGAGGAATTTCCAAAGAGTGGGCAAAATGACAAGCAAAACTGAGAAAGATTGTCGCAGAAGCAGTGAGGAAATTCAACCAAGATACTCAGGCTGTTGTTGAAGCCTCTGGCAGTGGAAACCTGGCAAAGAACACTTTGCCCAAGAAGTCTGCTTTGAATACAAAGTCTTCAACCCCAATGCCCACACGGCCAAGTTCTTCAACTGTAAAGTCCTCAGCCGCGAGGCCTACTGCTCCAATTCCTCAAACTACTTCCTCAAGGGGCAGCTCAAATGCCCTCTGTGGCTGGAACTTCTTCAACCGCTGCTACAAAGTCCTCAACACCCGTGCATCTTGCAACGTGTCAGCGGACTGCGGAATTTTCATTTGCTTCAGGGGCATTTGCATCTGCCTCAGCCAGTGGACATACTTCTTCATGTGCTAGAAGGCTGAAGGTCAAGGCCATAGCTGGACGAGGTACAAGACAAAGTCCTCACAAGTGTGTGGTCATCAAAGTTCCCTCTGCATTAGAGGATGAGGAAGCTGATGATGAAGAACTTGCTGAAATAATCAGAAACAAGCAACAGAGAGTTGCTCAAGCAAAAGGCACTCAGATTTCTCTTCTTGTAGATCCAAGGACTGTGCTTGACTTCATTGACATCTGGCACAATGTCCAAATAATCCTATGGATGATTTGAATCTTCCTCCTGGACCAAGCCATGTGTTGAAAAAATTTATAGGTGAAGAAAAATGGAAGTATGAAACTGCCCGCAAGGCCAAGAAGGCTCAGTATAAGAACGAGCGCTTCTTGAAGAACAACGTTCTGAGAATGACTCCGGAGCAACTCCTTGCCGTAAAAGCTGAAATCAAAGGTTTCAATGACCAATATGATCGCTACTATGCTGACTAGAAAGGAGCCATGGTCAGATTCGTCAATATGGCAACCACAGCTATCAACGACCATAATGCAAGGGTTGTAGCTCGATCGCAACCCCAAGTTCCTCAGGCTAGCTCATCAGCTCTGGCTGCTAAAGAATCTTCCAGGGCAGTTGAAGACATTGTTGCACCTGAAGAAACTGCCAGGGAAACTTCCAATGTTGCGCCTCATGAACAACCTAGGCCGGCTGAACAATCTGCTGCGTTGCAAGAAACTAAAGAAATCAGGGTAACAACTTAAGTTGCGTATGAGGAAATACCCAGGGCGACTGCATCAGTCATGCCTGAAGAATCTTCTCCACCTTCAACCTCTACCACAACTGCAAAGTCTTCAAGGGTGAAGAAAGTCACACTTCCTTCCACATCAGAAGTGAAGAAAACCAAGACTGCATAGAAAGAGGCTGCTAAGAAGGGAAAGCCATCAAGCACTTCAGAAACCTCAGCTGCGAAGAAACTGAGGACTTTGCCAGTTTCCTCCACAAAGCCTATTGATGCAAATCCAATCTCTGTTGTGCCCCCTTTTGAGATTGTTCCATTTGGTGAAGACTATGTCTTGCCAAATGATGAAGATGAAGAAACCCACTCTATTGCTTCCTCAGAGAAAGTGGATGAAGAAATTGAACTTGAAATAAATGCTTCACCTTCACAGGTACCATCGCCCCAGCCTCAGTGTATTGCTGAAGAGGTTGGTGCTGAAGAAATTGATGAGGATGTGGATATTGGCTCGACAACGCCATTAATCAATGATGAATATTGGGAAGATGCCCACCCAAATTCTCCAATGACCACTCCCCTCACTCAAATTCCTTAGTCCCCTGCTTAGACTGAAGAAATATTCACTGGCTTTGAAGGTCGTACAACTCCTCTGAAATCCATACCTGAAGGCATTCTAGCTGCATCAGCTGAAGAAATTGAAGCACATGCTGTGGCTAAGGAACTTGTTGTTCAAATTGCTCAGTCTTAGAGCTCTGTGCCCGCTGCAACAACTGAAGAAATGGCCAAGTCTGATGCCATTCAAAAGTGAGCAGTGCTACTATAAATCTTCAACGAAAGCCCTCACTGCCATTCAAACGCACACGATCTCCAAAGCATGAGTTCAATAATGCTAATTTCTTTGATGAGCGCATGTTCTTCACTGGAGAATCACCATATGATTCAACAAGAATCAGGCGCAAGAGGATCTGGACTGCCAGTCAGGTCAACTACTATTCCACTGTTCTATTTGATAAGAACAAAGTTTTCCAGCACAAGGAAATACCTCATGTTGATATGGAGTTCATTCCATGCTTCACACCTGTCCTTACTGTTCTTGACTCTTGAATTTCTGCTCTGACATATGTGAATGGAATGAGGAGCTAATTCTTCAATTCTATGCCACTCTACACATTTCTGGTGAGGTTAATGACATCAACTCCTGGATTCTTGACTCAATGACTGAGGACACTCAATACAAAGCACCAACCACATAATTACTTTGAGCACTTCGAGTTGCCCCACCTCAGGAAGGTGCGAAGTGCATATATGAGGAACCTGAGCTCCCAGAGCATATGATGCAAGTGCTGATGAAGCCTTTGGCACCTGGCCAAGCCCCAAGAATGACCTTCCTTGTGAAGGATCGGTCGTATGTGCCCAGGACTATTTGTTGTATCATGACCAAAACTCTCAGTCCAATCAAAGGGCACAATTCTTAAGAAGGAGAAGATATTGTTGGAGTCATGAAGAATTTGTTGTTCTATATCATCCATGGGATTCTCATGAACATTCATGATTTCTTCATGAGGACTTTGACCAATGATGCACTATCACCATTTGACTTGAAGCCTTATGCCCATTGGCTCATGACATCCATGAGAACAAGGTCTTCAATTCAATATCTGGCTGATTTTCATAATCACTTCAGCTTTCTGCCTCCAGTTGAAGTCATGAAAAGGACAACTTCTTCAGTTCATGGTGTAACGCCCAAGATGTGGTCCTATCCTTATTTTTGCTCGAGGGCCTCGATAGGAATAGAAGCGCATTTTGTCATTTCGCAAGAATGGATATCATTACAAGTACATGTAAAGAGGAGATGAGTATATGAAATTGGCTTACACTCGCAACAAGCTAAATCATTATCACATCAAATACAACAATACATTTAATCACCATACAGAAGAGCAGGGTCCGACTACGGACGAAATCAAACGATAAAAAATGACATCCATCCTTGCAATCCCAGGCTACCGGCTTGGAACCCATCCTATGATCGATGAAGACGAAGAAGAAGAACTCCAAATCAACAAGCATCACTCTCACGTCAAAGCATCACACTACCTGTACCTACAACTGTTGTTGTAGTAATCTGTGAGCCACGGGAACTCAGCTATCTCATTTCCAAGGATATCAAGACTAGCAATGCTTAATGAGTGAGGTATGGTTAAGTGGTGAGGCTGCAGCAAGCACCAAGCATATATTTGAGTGGCTAACTTATCAGTACAAGAATAAGAGGGGGTGATCTACGCATAAACGGTCGTGAACTAGTAATGATCACTAAGTGATCCTGAACAGCTACGTACGGTCAAACATAACCCCACTGTGTTCTCTCTTGGTTCAGAACCCATGAGTAGAGACAGTCACGGTTACACACATGGTTGCTGCAATTTATTTGAGTTTACTTTAAGTTTTCTATGACCGGATGTTAAACAAATTTCCGAATTGTCACATAACCACAGCCACGACTTTCCGAATAATTTAACCCTGTAGGGGTAATCCAACTCATCCATCACAAACTAACCACACACTGCGTGGAAAACCTCAACCACGGGATAGCCTGTAGTATCCTCAGAATTCCGGTGGAAAACCTCAACCTAGAGATAACCCAAAGAATCCTCAGAATCCCGTGCACAAGACGTTCGAGAAAGGTAAAACAAATCCAGCAAGACCGCCCGACGTGTCGACGAACCCGATAGGAGTCACGTATCTCGTTCTCAGGACATGACCGGAGAGGAAAGCCTATGATTAAAACCAATCCACAAGTTTCCCGGTGGTGGCCCCATGGTCTGCCCTTTTTGGACCAACACTCATGAGGAGCACTGGCCCGGGTTGTTGATTAAATTATCCAGGGGTTCATGACACCCTATGCTAACTTATTAGTTATTAGGCAAATGTAGTACCAATGTTGGGCCTTGCTAGAAGAGTTTTATCCCAAAACGAAAATCAAGGGGGTCCCAATGACAACCCCAAGCATGTTAGGAGCGCTCAATATGGAACATAACACCGATACACAAGTAACTAGGGCGGCAAAAGTGGAACAAAGCATCGAGCAAAAGGTCAAGCCTTCCACCTTTTACCAAGTATATATCTGCATTAAATTAAATAGCAATAACATTGTGATATCTCAAAAAGTCCATGTTGTCACATGGCAACATCTTGCACCTGCAACTAGCAATGCTATAAGAAGGGTTGAGCAAGCGGTAACATAGCCAAACAATGGTTTGCTGGGATGTGGAGGGTTAGAGGCTTATCATGGAATTTTGGGAGGCTTGACAAACAACTGGTAGGTAGCGAGACATAGCGATAGAAACGAGACAACTAGCATGGCAATGATAGTAGTGGTATCTAGGGAAATGTTCATCTTGCCTGAGATCCCGCTTGGAAGAAGAACGAATCTGTGAAGAAGCCGATCCAACGTAGTCGAACGAGTCCTCACACACCGAACGCTTTCGGTATTCTATCGAGAAGAAGCAATCCGGAAACAAACAAATGACACGGTAAACATCACAACATATGCACAACATGATGCGCAAACAAGCAGGATGCATGTTCATACAATTATGCAAGGCATGGCAAGCACAACAATCAACTACTAAACATTAAGTGAAGTTCAATATGCAACGAGTTGCATATTGACGGAACTCCACGTTCAAATCATTTAGTTCACTCTCGTTTATTTACATGGGAATTTTAAATGTTGTTTAACATGGAAAGAGGTGAAGCATAATGACATTAACTATCTAGGCATTTTAAATGAGGCCAGAAACAAAATATAGTATTTCTGAAATGACCCATATGTTAATTTCGAAATTGGTCCAGATCTGAACTAACCATGTTTTATATTTGTCAAACAGGGAAACAAAATACACCATGTGATTTTACTCATTGATACGTCTCCAACTTATCTACTTTTCCTCACTCTTTTGCCCTTGTTTTGGACTCTAATTTGCATGATTTGAATGGAACTAACCCGGACTGACGCTGTCTTCAGTAGAACTACCATGGTGTTGTTTTTGTGCAGAAATAAAAGTTCTCGGAATGGAACTAAACTTTTTGGAGAATTATTTCAGAATAAATGAGAATTATTGGAGCCCAAAGCTACCGAAGAGGGGGGCTAGGGTGAGCATCACCCACCAGGGCGCGCCAGGCCCCCTGGGCGGGCCCTGGTGGGTTGTGCCCACCTCGTGGCCCCACTTGCCCTAATTCCGCAACTATAAATTCCTATTTTCGGAGAAAAAAATTAGAGAGAAAGTTTCATCGCATTTTACGATATGGAGCCGCTGCCACCTCCTGTTCTTCATCGGGAGGCCAGATCTGGAGCCCGTTTGGGGCTTCGGAGAGGGGAATCTTCAGTCTTCGTCATCACCAACCTTTCTCCATCGCCAATTCCATGATGCTCCCCACCGGGAGTGAGTAATTCCTTCGTAGGCTTGCTGGTCGGTGAGGAGTTGGATGAGATTCATCATGTAATCGAGTTAGTTTTGATAGGGCTTGATCCCTAGTATCCACTATGTTCTGAGATTGATGTTGCTATGACTTTGCTATACCTAATGCTTGTCACTAGGGCCCGAGTGCCATGATTTCAGATCTGAACCGTTTATGTTATCATCTCTATATCTATGTTCGTGATCCGATCTTGCCTAATCATATGCACCTATTACGTGTTATGATCCGTCAACCCCCTAGTGACAATATTTGGGATACTTCGCGCTGATGACCGTAGTTTGAGGAGTTAATGTATTCATGTAACACCCCAAAAATCGGGTTTTCGATTTTTGTGCTGTTATTCCTTCCTAGCTTTTCTCTCCCAAATTTTTCCGCTAGAATCTGGTAGGTGACCAAGAGAATCCAGTCATTCCCCAACTTCTCAGTGCCTTGCCCAGTTTCTCGTGCCAGTCAACCCTCTGTCAGTAAACCCCGAATCTCATTCAAACCCTAGTTCTGAAATATTGGAACTGGAAATCCTACCTTTGTGTTTTCAAAGGAGCTATCATTTTCCTTGCTCTATAAATTCCCCCAAAATTTCCAGAGATCCTTATTCTCTCCTAAACCCTAGATGTGCAAAAATATTGCAAAGTCATATGCAATATTTCTCATCTAGAATTAATTCCTCTTTCTGCCTTTCTGAGGAGTTAAATCCAGGAAAATATCTATCCATCCCCAGAGGTCATGAAAACTTTTGGAGATATTCTTTGTGATCATAATGAGCTCTCATAAAAATATTGGCCATAATTGAATAGGGGAAATTGCATTTGCCTATTTAAAGCCAATATTTTAATTTGGGGCCTTTCCAAAGGAACTACCAATTTGGTAGCTAGGAAAAATCCCAAATAATTTGTGGAACTTCTCATATCCATATCTTCACCATTTCCATCAAAATATCAAGTTCCTCAATTAAAATTTTGAGCACCACTTCCCTTTGCAAATTTTGTCCAGATTTCCAGTTTGCAAAGGAAGTGCTTGATTCCTTGATCTCCTTCGGCTAAACTTTTGCAGGGTGATTAATTATGATAAATTACCCTTGTCCTCCAAAAATTAGACCATTCCATCTAGCCAATCTCCCTTAGAAAATTGTCCAAGTTTCTGTCCAGATTGGAGCATTGTGAAGGAAGTACCATTTCTAATTATGCAAATGGTATGAAATTTTTACAGTGCCTCCCTATGCCCAAATCATTAGTCTCCTCCAAATTTGAGCCAAATTCATCTAGCCATTTGACCCCAGCACCATTTTTCTCATTTCTGGTCAGTGGGCAAGGTTTCAAAGGAAGTATCATCTAGACTGGTTCATTGGAGCTGAAACTTGATCAAGTTAGTCACCTTAGTAGATGATTGACCCATGCCCAGGATCAGGACAAGCGGTGCACTGAGGTGACCACACCACAGCACAAACGGGTTGCTGTTAGGAACTATTTGACCTTGGTGTTGTCACACCAGTGCTCACCCGTGTCTTCCTGATGCATAGGTCAACTCAGGGATGCGTGGAGAACACCCTAGACACCATGGCCACGCGGTGACCACGTGCAGAGCGCTCCAAAACCGTGCCCTGTGCGCCAGACTCGTCGGGAGCGGACCTCCAGCAAGCTCCAGCCTGTCTAGGAGCGTCGTAGAGCCCCCATTGCGCGCGTGAACCCTCCAGAGCCCTCTCCCCCTCGTCCCGTAGCTTCTGGCCGTCTCTACTGAATGCCGGAGCAATGTCGCTTCGACGTGCGTCTCGGAGCTTCCTCCCCAAGCCTATTTAAGGCGCAGCCGAGCCCTTCCCGAGCCCCAGCATCCCTCAGCCCCTTCCCCCACCGAGCCCCGGAGCTCCATTTCCTCCCTATGGCCGGAGCGCCGCCGTCGGACCTCCACGGCGATTCTAGCTCCATAGCCCCCCCCCCTCTCTTCTATCCGCGGCTAGACCGCCCTCCCGAAGCTTGCGGGGCCGCCACCCTCTTCAGTCCCTTCGGGGAAGCGCCACCGGAGCAGCTCCCCAAATGGCCATGGCCGCCGCTCCTGTCGCTCGTCGGCCTCTCCCCTCCAGGCCACCCCGAACTCCATGGCGACCACCCTTGGGCGCAGGACGGCGCCGCGAGTCCGTCTAACTCGTCGGCCGGTGCGGTCGTGCCAAGGAACGCCGACAGCTGGCGAGGCCCGAGCCACCGTGACCCAGTCAGTGGCGGTGACGTTGTGGACCGCCTCAGGCGACCCCGAGGCCACCCGCGGACGTCGTGTGGGGCGGCGGAGCACCTGTACCCGCCGGCCGGCCCTCCCCCGTGGCAGAGCGACGGCAGCCGCGACGGCCGGCGTCTCCCCTGCCTCTGTCGGGCGCGAGGAAGACGGCCAGAGGGCAGAGAGAAGAGACGAGGCGGGGCCCGCATGTCAGCTAGATCGAGAATAGTCAACCAGGGCCCGCGTGTTTTTAAGTAAAAGCGTATTTCTAGGAATACGCTTTTGCTTCTGCAAAGCGCACTTTCAGCCTTCTTCGGTTAATAAGGCGCTTTCCAGTTCAGGAAGCGTACTCTGCCAGAGGCGCGTTCTGTTTTAGCCCCAGGGGCCTGTTTGTAGCAATTGTTTTTATAGATTGGTTCCTGGTGCTTAAACGCTCATATCTTTGCGACCGTAGCCCCGATCGAGGTAAAACCAACGCCTACGTTTTCGTCTTGTCGAGCCCGTTCCGATGACATTATTTTCATAATGTGTTCACATTGTCAGAATAACCATTTTGCCCTTGCCCTATATCTGCCCCCTCTGTGAGGGAACCCTTTCCGGCAAATTCTTCCGCGAGGTGATCGCACTTATTCTGACGTATTCGTCGACCCTCAGGCAAGCCAACCTCTTACCATGAGCTCCGAACTTGCGTGATGACTTTGCTTGCACCCTATGTATTTATCTATTATCTGTTAGTCTGCATATGCATACACATGTGATGACATCGGTGTTAGATAATAGCATTACTTTTCATCGAATGTCATATCCTGTTTTCTTATTGCCATGCTAATAATAGTATTGTTAATAATATTGACATGTTAGTACTAGGGTTGATCCCATGCCATGACTATCAGTATTATGATCTTGCCATACTATTGTTAAGTGATTGTTGGCAATTATAAATGTCGATGGAATGGTACGATGATGGATAAGTTGAGTTGGAGTAATAAAGTCAGCATAGTAGTTGACCTTGAGTCACCTGTCCGGGCTTACCCGTGCAACCACATTTGCCGGTATGGGACGACCTTGACTTGGCCTGATTGCGTGATCTTTCACCGGTACCTCCAAAGAGGGAGGGTTATGCGCGCGTGCTACCCTGATCAGGTAGGCGGCGATAATCCTGTGAGCCAAGTTGTTGTTTGTATGGGCCCGTCCCCGTTTGGGACAGTTTAGTAGTCCCCGTTTGGGACAGTTTAGTTGGCCACGACGGTGGCAGGTGTCATGAGGACAGAGGGGCCACCCAGGGCAGGCCTCCAGGGGAGGATGAATGCCGGAGGTACGATGAGAGAGTCACGGGTCAGGCAGGTTTCGTTAAAGCAACGCTGATCCACCCGAGTGGGATCGCGAGGCCAGGTGCTTCATGGTGTGGGTAAAGTGTGCAACCTCTGCAAAGTGTAAAAATCTATTCGAATAGCCGGGTCCACGGTATTGGACAGCCCGTCCAGACCTCACTAGGTGGTCAACCGTAACAATGATGATAGGGATGTAAGAACTCATCTTGGGTAGACATCAGATGATGTCAGGAATATGATATGTTAGCCAAGGGATAGCTATATGATGAGTGGTCGGATGACCACATGATTTGGATTGGATTTGAGCCAGTTCAGGTTGGATCATGAGTATTTCGAGGGTTGTGAGACAACCGAGAAGAGAGTAAGTTGGCATTCGATGATAGTAAGTAATTTAAGCACCTAGTGTGATTATTGCTATGCCATGTAGATTATATGCCTGATTCATGTTATGCCATGCTTGATCCATGTTTTCCAGTTAATTTCACGCCATGTTTAGAACAAGTTCTTATATAGCATAGGGCTTGCTTTGTCATCTGCTTGTTTGGTTGCTATGTATTTGGTTGTCTTGCGAGTACATTCAAAGTACTCACCTGGCCTTGCACGTGGCCAGTTGCAGGAGAAGATCCGTCGTGCTAGAGCGTAACCAAGCCAGACCTGTGCGTTATGGAGCCAGCGAGAGACGTCGTTGCCACTGAACCAAGACCTCTGCTGCCATTTAGTTAGCCCTGGAGTTATGTAATATTGTTGTAAGCAACAGTATTGTAATACTCCATTACAATAAAATAAAGCCATTTTTGTGCCTGGAATTGCTGTATCATGTCTTTGACGTGCGCAAGGTCTTATCCTAGGGCTGGCGCGCGTCGGCCCTCTATCGGGGTGCCATAATTCACCATGTGTTAATGCTTCGTTCCGGTTCTCTATTAAAAGGAGGCCTTAATATCCCTTAGTTTCCTTATGGACCCCGCTGCCATGGGAGGGTAGGACAAAAGATGTCATGCAAGTTCTTTTCCAAAAGCACGTATGACTATTTACAGAATACATGCCTACATTACATGGATGAACTGGAGCTAGTTATGTGTCTCCCTAGGTTATGACTGTTACATGACGAATATCATCCAACGAGTTACCAATCCAGTGCCTACGAGTTTTCCACTTATTGTTCTTGCTAAGTTACTATTTTTTTGCTACTGTTCCAACTGCTACAAAACTATTGCTACTACTGTTACCGCTAGTGTTACTGTCACTACTACTATCAAACTATCATATTACTATGCTACTGATCACTTTGCTGCAGATATTGAATTGACAACTCAACTGCTAATACTCTCAATTATTCTTTGGATCCCCTTGTGTCGAATCTATAAATTTCGGTTGAATACTCTACCCTAAAAAACTGTTGTGATCCCCTATACTTGTGGGTTATCAAGACCTTTTTCTGGCGCCATTGCCGGGGAGCATAGCAATATTTGTTGAGTTACATGGGATTTATATCAATTTATCACTATGAAGAATCTGAAGGATACTAAGGCCAAGATTTTTTCCTGTACTACGAGGGGAGGTACGGAACTGCCATCACACTCTGCACTTGATTCACCTTCTGTTATGAGTAAGCTTGCAACACCACCACATGCTAGTAATCCTGATATGTCGCAAGTTATTGATGATGCTACCTCTGCTATGAATTATGCTATTGATGACGCTAGTACCATGCTTGATGATAATGTGCCACTAGGAGAATTTCTTGATGAACAAATTGCTAGAGCTAAAGAGAATGAAACTGCTGAAACTGATGAAATAGCTGAAACCGATGAAGCTTATGAAATTGATGATAATTTTGAAACTCCTATTAGTCCTGGATCTCCTAACTTTGAAATGCCTAAGATACCTGAAGGTTATGTTATGGATGAGGAGATAACTAGAGAAATTCTTTCTTGCAAGGATAGAGACGATCTTAAGAAATTGCTACGCAAGTATAAGGAAAAGACTTTGAATGCCAGAATGAAATGTGATCCTTAGTTCGCTACTTCACCTATCTTTGTTACCGATAAGGATTATGAGTTCTCTGTCGACCCAGAGTTAATTACTTTGGTTGAATCTGATCCTTTCCATGGCTATGAAACTGAAACTGTAGTGGCACACCTTACTAAGCAGAATGATATGGCCACCCTCTTTGCTCATTATGAGAAGATTCGCTACTATTATATCCTTAAGTTATTTCCGTTCTCATTAAAGGGTGATCCAAAGACATGCTACAATACTCTTACTCCTGGTTGTGTGCGTAGTCCATACGATATGATTTACCACTTCTCTGAAAAATATTTTCCTGCTCATAAGAAACAAGCTGCCTTACAGGAAATATTCAACTTTGTGCGAATTGAAGAAGAGAGTCTCCCACAAGCTTGGGGGAGGCTTCTCCAATTGCTTAATGCTTTGCCTGATCATCCTCTCAAGAAAAATGAAATACTTGATATCTTTTATAATTGACTAACCGATGCTTCTAGGGACTTCCTAGATAGTTGTGCTGGTTGTGTTTTCAGGGAACGAACTGTTGAACAAGCTGAGGAATTATTGAATAACATATTGAAGAATTATGACGATTGGACTCTGCCTGAACCACTGCCTAAACCCACTCCGAAGAAGAGGGGTATTTTATTTCTCAGTCCTGAAGATATGCAAGAGGCAAAGAAATCTATGAAGGAAAAAGGTATTAAAGCTGAGGATGTTAAGAATTTGCCACCGATTGAAGAAATACATGGCCTTGACACACCACCATCTCCACATGTGGTAGAGGTAAATTCTTTATTAAATTTAATTAAGGTTACATTCCTCACAATAAACATCCTAGTCAATGCTTATATGAGTTTGACAACTATATTATGAAGCAAGATCATTTCAATGCTCATGTTCTGAAACAATTGAAATATAATTCTGATATGATTGCTCGCTTGAGTGACTTGCTATTTAGAATCAGTAATGATGTTAGAGGTGTAGGAAAGCATGCCTCTATGGTTCAAACTCAGTTAGAACAAGTTGCTAAGTCTCAAAAGGAATTGCTTGATGAAATGAATAATAATATGAATGATTTTGCTGCTAGAGTAGTAACAAGAGGAGGTAGAATAACCCAAGAACCACTCTATCCTGAGGGTCATCCTAAAAGAATTGAACAAGATTCTCATAGAATTAATGTTGATGCACCTAGTCCTTCTAAGAAGAAAAATAAAAATAAAAATGAAAATGATAATGATGATGTTCACGATGATGCCCAACCTAGTGAACCCGAGACACAAAAACCTCCCGATAATAATGATGTCTCTATTTCCGATGCTGAAACTCAATTTTGTAGTGAACATTCACCTAGGGATAATGAAAATGATAATGATGATGTTCACGATGATGCCCAACCTAGTAATGATAAAGAACTAGATAATGATGTTGAGATGGAGCCTGCTCTTGATCTTGATAACCCACAACCTAAAAAAAACGCTATGATAAAAGAGACTTTGTGGCTAGGAAACAAGGTAAAGAAAGAGAGCCATGGGTTCAAAAACCTATGCCCTTTCCACCTAAGCCATCTAAGAAAAAGGATGATGAACAATTTGAGCGCTTTGCTAAAATGATTAGGCCAGTCTTTTTGCGTACCCGCTTGACTGATATTTTGAAGATGGCCCCTTATGCAAAGTATATAAAAGATATCATCACAAATAAAAGAAATATACCTGAAGCTGAAATCTCCACCATGCTTGCTAATTATTCTTTTAAGGATGGAGTACCTAAAAAACTTGGAGATCCTGGGATACCAACTATACCTTGCTCTATTGAGAGAAACTATGTCAAAACTGCTTTGTGTGTTTTGGGAGCCGGTGTTAGTGTTATGCCTTTCTCCTTATATAAAAGACTTAATTTGAATAAACTTGTCGGCGTTCTGGGAACGGGGGTACCCAGACCTGCCTGCCTGCGGCCCAGGGCATGGCCCACCTCGTCAGCCAAACACGGCCTGGCAAGATTCCACTCAAGACAAGGCCCTCGCGAGGACCCCAGGATCGCGAGGAAGAATGGCACCAAGACCAGCAAGGAGTGGGCCTCCTCAGGCCCCCTCAGGAGCGGCAGAGATCTCTATGCAGAACCCGGCCTCTGGAGTCAAAGATGATGCAAGGAAGGACAGGCGGGGCCAGCGCGCCAGGCGGTGCAGTTTCCCCTTTAGTGCAAAGGGAGCAAGGACGTACGCGGGTTCCCAAAGCATCCCCCAAAGGTTTCCATTCTGGTGTAACAAGACCACGACCACGAGGCCTGCAGGACGGATGTCATCGCCGAGCCCACCCCTGCATCATCGACAGCTACTTTGCAGGCGAAGACCACCTTTGGACAGGGCGGGGATGTACTCCTCTCCCCATTCAAATTTGGCCGTTGTGGGATCCCTTCCCGCCATTGTGATAAGGGAAGAAGACCCGGGCCACTGCTATATATAGAGGCTTGGTTGCACCATAGAGAAAGAGGACAAACACACCAACACAAGACAAGCCCGAGAGCCAAGAACACCACTCGAGCGCCCTCGCGAGGCTAGAAACCACTGTACTAGTTCATCCACCACACCTCCCCGAGAGGCAATCCACCAAAGCAGGAGTAGGGTATTATGCTTCGCACCGGCCCGAACCTGGGTAAACCATCGTGTTCATCTTCTTCCTCGTCATCGCACGAGTTCGCCGTAGTAACCATCGAGTAGCGAACCTGGGTAGGGCGAGGCTGTAGGGAATCTTCGCACACGCCCCTGTGTTCAAACTTTGAGGGTTTTGCGGAGCCCAAAATCTGACATTTGGTGCGCCAGGTAGGGGGCGTGTCGACGCTTCCCCTCTCGCGGCGATAGTCGAGCCCTGGTTCGGCAACCCCATGGCGGACGAGATCCCCGACGCCGGCCAGCCCTTGGCGCGGTGGCGCCGGGACGTGCAGGGCCGGCTCAGTGGTCGCCTGCATCCTCGGCGGGTCGCAGGCGCCCTCCTCCAACTGCCAGGTCAAGCAGTTCCTCGGCCACGTAGGAGCGGTCCGGCCGCAGCCCGAGCCCACGCCGCCCCGTACGTGGCCGGAGACCGACATCACCTTCGGCCCCGATGACCACCCCAAGATGACGACAGCCGCCGGAACGCTCCCCATGTTGTGCACGCCAACCATATGCGGCGTGGCTGTCTCCAGGACCCTCATAGACGGTGGCGCCGGCCTCAACGTCATCTCCGTGGAGGCCTTCGATGCGCTGCGGCTACCTCGAGGACAACTCGCGCCTTCAAGGCCCTTCTCTGGGGTAGTCAGGGGGTCCGTCGTCCCCGTGGGGCGGGTGCGCCTCCCCGTCACCTTCGGCACCCGCTCCAACTTCCGCACCGAGCAGGTCGACTTCGACATTGCCCACATCCACCTCCCATACAACACGATACTTGGCTACCCCGCCCTCGCCCGGTTCATGGCGGCAACGCACCCGGGCTACAACGTCGTCAAGATGCCCGGGAGCGGTGGCATCCTCACCATCGTGGGAAATGTCAAGGACGCGTCCCACATGCTCAAGCTCACCTACAAAGCGGCGGCCGCGGCACGTCCCGATGCCGAGGACGCCGTGCACATCATGGAGGACTCCGGAGGTGTCCTCGATGTTGCGCCGGTAAAGAAGAGGCAGCTGTTCTCCCAGAGTCGGGTAGAGACGAAGGAGGTGCCTGTGGACGAAGGAAACCCTGGCCCTACCTTCACCATCGGCGCCGACCTGCCCCAGGACCAAGAGGAGGCGTTGGTGGCCTTCCTACATGCGAACAAGGATGCGTTCACATGGAGCGCCTCTGACCTAGTGGGGGTCCCGAGGGACGCGATCGAGCACCACCTCATGGTGTGCCCGAACGCGCGTCTAGTGAAGCAAAAGGCAAGAAGGCAAGCTCAAGAGAAGTAGGCGTTCATCGCTCAGGAGGTCGGCAAGCTGAAGGAGGCCGGGGTCATCCGGGAGGTGCGCTACCCGGAGTGGCTTGCCAACCCGGTGGTCGTCCCGAAGAAGTACGGGAAGGAGCATATGTGCGTCGACTTCACGAGCCTCAACAAAGCCTGCCCCCAAGACCCATTCTCGCTGCCGCGAATCGATCAGATCGTGGACTCCACCGTGGAGAGCGACCTCCTATGCTTCCTGGACGCTTTCTCAGGCTACCACCAGATCAAAATGGCAGTGGAGGACGTCGAGAAAACGGCCTTCCTCACTTCGTGTGGGGTGTTTTGCTACACGTGCATGCTCTTCGGGCTGCGGAATGCCGGGGCGACCTTCCAGAGGCTGATGTACATCGCCCTGGGGCCGCAGCTCGGGAGGAATGCAGAAGCTTACGTCGACGACATCGTGGTCAAGTCCAGGGCGCCCAAGACCCTATGCGAGGACTTAGAAGAGACATTCGCCAGCCTGAGGGAAGTCAACCTGAAGATCAACCCCGAGAAGTGCGTCTTCGGGGTCCCCTCGGGCAAGCTGCTCGGTTTCCTGGTGTAGCACCGGGGAATCGAGGCGAACCCGGAGAAGGTCAAGGCCATAAGCAAGATGAGCGCGCCCCAGACCCTCAAGGAAATGCAGAAATTGGCGGGTTGTGTGACCTCCTTGGGGCGTTTCATCTCCAAACTCGGCGAACGGGCCCTACCGTTCTTCAAGATCATGAAAAGGAAGGGCCCCTTCGAGTGGACCCCGGAGGCGGACACGGCCTTCGAGGAGCTCAAGCAATACCTCATGAGCCTGCCGGTGATGGTGGCACCTCGCCCTCGGGAGCCCCTTTTACTATACCTGGCTGCCACCCCCCACTCCGCCAGCGCTGCATTGTTGGCGGTCAGGGAGAAGCAAGCCGACCCACGCGCCACATCCACGGGTGCCGGCGGGCCCCCAAGCATGGAGCAAGGGGGCTCGCAGGATCCCAAGGAGCCCGCTTCTCCCCAAGCCGGTGCTCCGGAGGCCCCAGCCGCTCCGACGGCCCCTGAAGCGCTCAGCCCTCATGAGGTCCCAGCTGCTCCGACGGCCCCTGAAGTGCTCAACCCTCATGAGGCCCCAGCCGCAGCTGCAGGAGGCACCGCCACAGGGCAGGACACCGCAGGAGACCTCACCATCATCGAGAACCCGGTGTACTACGTCAGTACAGTCACTACTTCCAGGGACATCCCATCAAGGTCGTCTCCGCATATCCCCTGGAGAAGGTCCTATGCAACCCCAACGAGGCAGGAAGAGTCGCCGAATGGAACATCGAGCTGCAGGCCTTCAACATAGAGTTCAGCACGACCAGGGTCATCAAAGGGGCAGCCCTGGTAGACTTCGTGGCGGAGTGGACGGACGCCCCTGACCGGGGGCTGGATGGAAGCCGGTCCCTCACCACTGGTGATGAGACACCTGAGGGTTGGATCATGCATTTCAACGGAGCCTTCACGTGCATGGGAGCAGGGGCTGGGGTCGTACTCACTTCCCCGGCAGGAGACAAGATCCGTTACACTGTGCAGCTCTGTTTCCAGCATGGAGAGAAGGTCTCCAACAACATCACGGAGTACGAGGGCCTCATCGCCGGCCTCAAGGCAGCGGCGGCCTTGGGGGTTCGGTGCCTCACCGTCATGGGCGACTCCCAGCTCCTCGTCAACTTCTCCAACAAAGAGTAGACACCCAAGGACGACCATATGGAGGCGTACTTGGACGAGGTACGTAAGATTGAAAAACGTTTTCAAGGCTTGGAATTGCAGCACATCCCGCGCAGCGCGAACAAGGAGGCCGATGACATCGCCAAGAGGGCATCATGCCATGAGCCCCAGGAGCCGGGCATCTTCGAGGAGCGGCTCTTCAAACCCTCCGCGGCACCACCCACTGAGGACCTGGCGCCCCGAAGCGAGGAGCTCCCCCCAGTGCTGCCCTTGGGGGCTCCGGACTGTGGCCAGGCCTCAGGAGCTCGACTGCTCCTGGCACTGGAGCCTCAGGACGATGACTGGATGCAGGAGTTCAGGGCGTACCTACTTCACGGCACGCTACCAGAAAAGGAGGAAGACGCGGAGCGCATAGCACGGCAGGCCACGGCCTACTACTTGCAGAACGGTGACTTGTACCGTAGATGCCCGAACGACGTCACGCTGCGATGCATCTCCAAGGAGCAGGGGTGCAAGCTACTGGCAGACATCCATGGAGGGGACTACAGGCACCACTCCTCGTCGCGCACCCTTGCAGGGAAGGCGTTCCGATCAGGCTTCTACTGGCCCTCGGCGCTAAACGACGCCATCGAGCTAGTCCGGTCTTGCAAGGCCTGCCAGTTCCATGACAAACAAATTCACCAGCCCGCCCAGGGCCTCCAGACCATCCCGCTCTCCTGGCCCTTTGCGATCTGGGGGCTGGACATACTGGGGCCCTTCCCATGGGCAACGGGCGGGTACCGCTACCTCTACGTCGCCATCGACAAGTTCACATAGTGGGTGGAGGTGGAGCTAGTGCGCACCATCCCGGCTAGATCGGCCGTCAAGTTCATCAAGGGCATCGTAAGCCGATTCGGCGTCCCCAACCGCATCATCACCGACAATGGTTCGCAGTTCTTTAGTAACCTCTTCAAGACCTGTTGGCTAACCTTGGAACGCAGATATGCTCTGCCTCGGTAGCCCACCCCAGGAGCAACGGCCAGGCGGAGCGCGCCGATGCGGAAGTCCTGTGAGGCCTCAAGGCAAGGAGCTTCAAGAAGAAGCTTGAAGCTTGCGGCAGGGGTTGGGTCGATGAGCTTCAGTCCGTGCTGTGGTCCATCCGCACCACCGTGACTAAGCCCATCGGCGAGACCCCGTTCTTCCTCGTCTACGGAGCCGAAGCCGTCCTCCCCCACGAGGTCAAGCACCGCTCCCCACGGGTCTTGGCATTAGACGAGGAGCGTCAGGATGCCGTGCGAGGAACGGACCTCGTGCTTGGGGAGGAGGCACGTCGCCAAGCCTCGCTCCGAGCTGCGAGGTATCAGCAAGCACTACGACGCTACCACTGCCGTAATATCTGCTCCAGGACCATCGACGTCGGAGACCTCGTCCTAAGGCGGGTTCTTTCCAGGGAGGGCTTGCACAAGCTCTCGCCCATGTGGGAGGGCCCGTTCAAGGTCGCTCATGTCTCCAGGCCTGGCGCCATGTGCCTGGAGACTCAGGACGGGATCCCCATCCAGAATGCCTGGAACATCCAGCACCTCCGGAAGTTCTACCCGTGACACTCTCACGTAATAATGAGTGGGCTTTATACGCCCGGAGCCCCCCGAGGACGCAGAGGGGTTCCTTCCCACGCAATGTGGAAGCCACAGCTCCGCGCTGGCGGACAACACTGCCCTCCAATGGCTATGCCCATGCAACATGGATGCCCTACGCTCAGCGCTGGGGGAAGACGAAGACTAGTCTAGGTGCTGGACGCGACTGTTATTTGCTTTTCTCATGTTTGGATTTGCCAACTTTTCTGGAGCAAAACTCGAGGCTTTTTCCAAATCATGTTTTAAAGAAATGGGTTAGGGATTTGTGTTCCTTGCCATTTCCTATCTTGGGTTTTCTCTCTTCAAGTCGAGCACATGCCTGCTCCCCTCCCCCTCGCACCCTGCGAGCAGGGGCTGGGGGGCACGGTGCTCGCATCTAGCCAAGGCCTTAGCGCCCGGATCCTTGCGTGGTACTCCCGGATGAGTTAGCAGGCGCGTGTCGCTTCGTACTCGCTCGGGGGCTCCACTCACGGCCCGACGCGCTGTCTCGAAGCCTCGGGAGACCCACCCCTCCCAGGGAAGGAAACAAAAATGTTCTTTGGGGAGCCGCTTGAGCGTCAAAGGGGGCTCCTGAGCAACGCGCCTCAGGAGCCTTACCGGTCATATAGCCACTCGCCCCTTGATGTCGTCCTTGGTGATCCGGTCGGCATCGCGGGTGTTGAGGCCTCGCCCCGTAGTTGCGTCCGTGATCCGGTCGTACATTACGGTGGTGGGGAAATGTGCGGGACTGGGACCTGCCGACGTAGAGCTGCTTGAGCGTCAAAGGGGGCTCCTGAGCAGCATGCCTCAGGAGCCTTACCGGTCATATAGCCACTCGCCCCTCAATGTCGTCCTTGGTGATCCGGTCAGCATCGAGGGTGTCGAGGCCTCACCTCGTAGTTGCGTCCTTGGTGATCCGGTCGTACACTACGGTGGTAGGGAAATGTGCGGGACTGGGGCCTGCAGACATAGAGTGTCAAAAGGGCTCCCAACCTGCCTCACCCGTAAGAAGAAGAGGTCCACAGGACGACCGGACTCCCCAAGCGCCATAGCCACGCCTTTCCGACCCTGGAGCCTACCGCGAGCATGTCAAGCTAAGTACCCTAATCGCAACCAGAAGGCGGTCTCAACTAACAAAAACGCAAAGGCCAGGGCACGTGACAGAAGCGCTGATAAAAAGAGGCAAGCGCCCAAATTGTTTACACGCCCACAGGGCCTCGCTTGGTTCTTTGATTGCAGATGCAGGAAAAGAGGAAGAGAAAGAAAGTGAGAAAGCCCCCACGGGGGCTGCCGCTCTAGGAGCCTCGGCGTCGGCGCACCAGCGCTCAGTCGGTGTCCTCCTCTTCCTTCACGGGCCCGTGAAGGCGCGCCGGCACGGACGCTCCTGGAGCGAAGGAGCGACGCCGCGACGGCTGGCTACCCCCGAGGTCCGAGCGTGCCGGCGCGGTGGCGCGTCGTAGCTTCTGTCGCTGCTGTCGCTCGAGCTCCCCTCGGAGGGGGTGTCGCTGCTGCTGGAGGCGCGGCGCCCGTCACGAAGGGCTAGCTCATCTCCAAGATCGCTGTGGCCAACGTCTTCCGGGCAGCACCCAGGCGCTCGCCCTCTCCCACAAAGATCTTGACGAAGAGCATCACCACCCCGTCGAACTTGAAATGAAGGGTGCGCCTCCCCACCAGGCCACGGGCGCGGGCAAACGTCTGCCACCCGCGGTTCAGGTACACGTAACCCCCGAAGGTGACCTCGACCTCCACCCACGATGTCGCGCTGCAGCAGCCGTCGGCCTGCAACCATAGGCTGTCAGGCCCCCCAGCCGGCAGCGCCCCCGCGAAGAAGCGCGGAAGTTGAAACCAGGCGGCCTCCGGCCTCTCCGCCCACACCACGAACTCCTGGGCCATGTCGGAAGTATGGAGCCGCGGGCGTGGCGGCCGGGTTGCCACCGCCACCCTCCCACCGTGGGCGCCAACTCCTCGACTACTGCGTCCGCCCACGCTGGACCGAGCCCCACCGCGGCCACGGATGGCAACCCCGGGCCGTGTTGGAGCACGACCGCGCCCACGGGGAACCACCGCCAGCGTCACGGAATGCTTTCGGGGACGACCGCGGCCCCTCCTGGGCGGCGGTGAGGCAAGGCTCTCTTCGGAGGCCTTCCCTTCTCGGCGACAGAGAACTTCCTCACTGAAGCCATGACTGGGAGAGCGGCGGCTTGGAAATTGGGAGGTGAAGAAGACAAAGATGCGTTGAGGGCTTTCTCGCCCTCGCCTGCTTATGTACGACCAAGGGCCAACCGGCGCCCCCTCACATCCAGGGAGGCGTCCAGCCTCCGAAGGGTCACAACCGCGCGGCCCAAGGAGAGAAGGCCGAGGGAACAGCAACATTCAAGGAAGGGCAATGATGGCCGGCACTGCACGCGAGCGTCGCGTCAGTTTGACTTGGGGCGGTTCCTGATGCCTTCGGGGAGCGGGGTTCGAAAACCTATGCCCTTTCTACCTAATCCATCTAAGCAAAAGAATGATGAAGAATTTGAGCGCTTTGCTGAAATGAATAGGCCAGTCTTTTTGCGTACCCGCTTAACTGATATTTTGAAGATGGCCCCTTATGCAAAGTATATGAAAGATATCATCACAAATAAAAGAAAGATACCTGAAGCTGAAATCTCCACCGCCGAGAAGTACCTAAAAAACTCGGAGATCCTGGGATACCAACTATACCTTGCTCTATTGAGAGAAACTATGTCAAAACTGCTTTGTGTGATTTGGGAGCCGGTGTTAGTGTTATGCCTTTCTCCTTATATTAAAGACTTAATTTCAATAAACTTGTCGGCGTTCTGGGAACGGGGGTACCCAAACCTGCCTGCCTGCAGCCCAGGGCATGGCCCACCTCGTCAGCCAAACATGGCCTGGCGAGATTCCACTCAAGACAAGGCCCTCGCGAGGACCCCAGTCTCGCGTGGAAGAACGGCACCAAGACCAGCAAGGAGTGGGCCTCCTCAGGCCCCCTCAGGAGCGGCGGAGATCTCTATGCAGAACCCGGCCTCGGGAGTCAAAGATGATGCAAGGAAGGACAGGCGGGCACCAGCGCGCCAGGCAGTGCAGTTTCCCCTTTAGTGCAAAGGGAGCAAGGACGTACGCGGGTTCCCAAAGCATCCCCCAAAGGTTTCCATTCTGGTTTAACAAGACCACGACCATGAGGCCCGCAGGACAGATGTCATCGCTGAGCCCACCTCTGCATCATCGACAGCTACTTTGCAGGCGAAGACCACCTTTGGACAGGGCGGGGATGTACTCCTGTCCCCCTTCAAATTTGGCCGTTGTGGGATCGCTTCCCGCCATTGTGATAAGGGAAGAGGACCCGGGCCACTGCTATATATAGAGGCTAGGTTGCACCGTAGAGAAAGAGGACGAACACACCAACACAAGACAAGGCCGACAGCCAAGAACACCACTCGAGCGCCCTCGCGAGGCTCGAAACCACTGTACTAGTTCATCCACCACACCTCCCCGAGAGGCAATCCACCAACGCAGGAGTAGGGTATTACGCTTCGCAGCGGCCCGAACCTGGGTAAACCACCGTGTTCATCTTCTTCCTCATCATCGCGCGAGTTTGCCATAGTAACCATCGAGTTGCGAACCTGGGTAGGGCGAGGCTATATGGAATCTTCGCACACGCCCCTGTGTTCGAACCTTGAGGGTTTTGCGGAGCCCGAAATCCGACAAAACTCACACCTACTGAGATATCATTGCAAATGGCTAACAAATCAACGGCCATACCTATAGGTATGTCTGAGGATGTGCCCGTTATTGTTGCAAATGTTACTATCTTAACGGACTTTGTTATTCTTGAGATGCCCGAGGACGATAACATGTCGATTATCCTTGGTAGACCCTTTTTGTATACTGCAGGGGCTGTTATTGATTGCAATAAAAGCAAGGTCACTTTTCAGGATGATTGTTTTTTTATGGTTTATTTAGTGTTTGTGCCAAGTAAAGCCTTTAGGATGATTCATAGGATGAGTAGAAGCGATGCTGAATCTGAAACAGAAACTTTGCTTCCAGTATATGAATTTTCCTTTTTTGCTGGAATGTGATCTTGAGATGAAATTTTAACACAGTGTTTCTATACAAATTCCTTACGTTTCCCTAATTATTCAGAATTTAAAGATTTACAGAAGTATGGGTAGAGTACAGATTACTACAGACTGTTCTGTTTAAGACAGATTCTGTTTTCGTTGCATTGTGTGCTTGTTTTGATGAATCGATGGGTTATTGAAGGGTATGAGCCATGGTAAAGTTAAAATACAGTAGGTATAATGCAATAATAAAATATGACTGGGTTTGCAATAGTACCTAAAGTAGTGATTTGTTTCTTATACTAACGGATCTCATGAAGATTTTGTTGAGTTTTGTGTGATTGAAGTTTACAAGTTTTGTGTGAGATCACAATGGATGAAGGAATAAGGAGTGATAAAAGCCTAAGCTTGGGGATGCTACTGTACCCCCAAGATATATCCAAAGAGAAACAAGCAACTAAGCTTGGGGATGCCCTCGAGTGGCATCCCCTCTTTCTTCTAACGACCATCGGTATTTTACTTGGAGCTATATTTTTTTCGTCACATATCATGAGTTTTTCTTGGAGCGTCTTGTATCTTTGCTTGCTTGCTTTGTTTGTTAGTTTTTCCTTTGTATCCTTGCTGTACACACCTATTTGAGAAAGCCAAAATCATTCTATGATTTGTTAGAATTGCTCTATGTACTTCACTTAAACTCTTTGAGCTATAGAATTGCTCTAGTGCTTCACTTATATCTTTTTGAGCACGGTGTGCTTGGAAATTTTTGTAGAAATACTATCATGCTTCACTTAGATTAATTTGAGAGTTAGTAAATTTTGAAGAAATCCTCTCATGCTTCACTTATACCTTTTTTAGCGATGAAATCTTTATGCTCATGTGCTTCACTTAAATTTGTTTGAGCTTGCCAAAAAGCAATGGCAATATATGAAACTAGTCCCAAAGTGATAGATATCCAAGGAGGATATAATAAAAACTTTCATGAAGATCATTGGACAAATTAAACTTGATTCCTTATAATAGTTTTGAAACATGATGATAGTAATATGTGAGTCATGTTAGTGAGTAATTATGCTTAGTAGGAATATTGGTGTTAAGGTTTGTGATTCCCTACGCATGCACGAAAGTCAATAGTTATGCAATGAAGTTACATCCTACTTGTGGTGCATTATTCGGTGTTAGTTATGTTCAATGCTCACTTATGTGAATTTTTGTTTCTTTGTTTGGTTGCTTCCCAATCTATTTGCTAGCCTCCATTTGTACTAAGTAGAAATACTACTTGTGCATCCAAAATCCTTAAACCAAGTTTTGCCTTATGAGTCCACCATACCTACCTATATGCGGTATTTCCATGCCATTCCAAGCAAATTTGTATGTGCCATCTCTAAATTTTCAAAATAAATTTTCTCTTTTGTGTGCCCGTACCGCTCATGAAACGGTGGGGAGTGTCCAATATTTTTCCATGCTAGATGTGTTATTCTCAAGATGAGTGTTTATTCACTTTTCATTGCACGAGAGTGCAGCGGTAATAGGGATGCCCATTCCCGAAATGAAAAAGAAAAAATATTTACTTTATATTGTCAAATAATAAATTCCTTGGAAAGTGTTGGTATGGAAGGCAACCGTGGATACGACGCGCCATGGAAAGTGAAAGTTTGGTGGAAAAAGGAATAAACTTTATTTTCTGTCTGGGAACTGCCTATGATATATCTAGCATGGAAAGTATTGTGAGCTACTTTGTCGTTTTCGTTGACAGGAAAAGCATGCCACCCAAAAAAAAATTCTCTCTCAATTTAAACCTTGAGCTCTCGTACCTCTACAAATCCCTACTTCCCTCTGTGAAGGGCCTATCTATTTACTTTATGCAATTTTTCTTTTTGCTTTGAGTCTCCATCTTCTCTTATAAGCACCAACCAGGGGGCACTATGATCGTACTTGAGCATTGGGCATAGCTAATATTTGAGTGTGTTTGATGAATGGATCAATGATTGAGCATGATGGTCTAGGGATAACTTTCTTTAGTATTGATATTTTGAAAGACATGGTTGCTTGTTGACATGCTTGAGTATTGAAGTCGTTATGTTAAAACTAGACTATTGCTTTGAATCATTATAAGTCCAAATGTCCATGCTATACAAAAGAAAAGAATGTGATGAACATGTTAGGCATCATTCCACATCAAAAATTGTGTTTTTATCATTTACCTACTCGAGGACGAGTAGGAATTAAGCTTGGGGATGCTGATATGTCTCCAACGTATCTATAATTTTTGCTTGTTCCATGTTGTTATATTATCATTCCTGGATGTTTTACAATCATTTTATAACAACTTTATATCATATTTTGGGACTAACCTATTGACATAGTGCCAAAGTGCCAGTTGCTGTTTTTGCTTGTTTTTTAATTCACAGAAAATCAATACCAAATGGAGTCCAATCGCGACCAAACTTTTTGGAGATTTTTTCTGGACCAGAAGACAGCCAGTGGGCCAAACAAGTGCCGGAGTGGTGGGCTGTGGAGAGCACAACCCACCAGGGCACGCCAGGGGGGCCCGACATGCCCTGATGGGTTGTGCCCTCCTCGGCCCCCTTCCGCACCGCCTCTGATGCCTATAAATTCCCAAATATTCCAAAAACCCTAGGGGAGTCGACAAAACACAATTCCAGCCGCCGCAAGTTCCAGAATCACGAGATCCAATCTAAACACCATCACGGAGGGGTTCATCTTCCTCATAGGTTCCTCTCCGATGATGCGTGAGTAGTCCACCATAGACCTACGGGTCCGTAGGCAGTAGCTAGATGGCTTCTTCTCTCTCTCTCTTATGATTCTGAATACAATGGTCTCTTGGAGATCTATTTGATGTAAACTTTTGCGGTGTGTTTGTTGGGATCCGATGAATTTTGAGTTCATGATTAGTTTCTATCCATGAATATTATTTGAGTCTTCTTTGATCTCTTATATGCATGATTACTTATAGCCTCGTATTTCTTATTCGAATCTTTGGTTTAGTTAGGCCGACTAGATCATTTTTTCTTGCCATGGGAAGAGGTGCTTTTTGATGGTTTCGATCTTGCGGTGTTCTTTCCCAGTGACAGAAGGGGCAGCAAGACACGCATGTATCGTTGCTATTAAGGATAACAAGATTGGGACTATTTCTACATGAATAGATCTTGTCTACATCATTTCATCGTTCTTGTTGCATTACTCTGTTTTTCCATGAACTTAATACACTAGATGCATGCTGGATAGCGGTCGATGTGTGGAGTAATAGAGGTAGATGCAGGCAGGAGTCGGTCTATCTATCTTGGACGTGATGCCTATATAATGATCATCGTCTTGGATATCGTCATGACTATTCGATTTTCTATCAATTGCCCAACAGTAATTTGTTCACCCACCGTGTGTTATACTCATGAGAGAAGCCACTAGTGAACCCTACGGCCCCCGAGTCTACTTTTCCATCATATTGCTTTCCGATCTACGTTTTTGCAATCTTTGTTTTCAGATCTACAAAACCAAAAACCCAAAAATATATTGCTGCATATTTACTCTTTTTATTTGTGTTCTTAAGAGATCTATCTCTCCTATCTATCACTACCTAATCTATCTTTTTACCGTAGAGAGATTGACAACCTCTCTTTCGCGTCGGGTTGCAAGTATTTGTTGTTTGTGTGTAGGTGCTGCATATTGGATGGCGGTGATCCTCCTACTGGTTCGATAACCTTGGTTTCATAACTAAGGGAAATACTTACCTTCGTTGTGCTGCATCATCCCTTCCTCTTTGGGGAAATACCGACGCAGTCTCAAACCACGTCATGGAGTGACAGGGGGCGGTCAGTATCTTCCATGCTAAGCGGGTTATTCTCATGATGAGTGTTTATTCACTTGTCCTTACACAAGAGGGGCGGTAATAGGGATTCCCAGTCCCGAAATAAAAAATAAAAAATAATTAAACAAAACACCCCCAGGAATGTTGTTGGTTTGGACGGTACCCATGGATGCGGCTCGCTGTGGAGTGTGATTGTTGGTGGAGGGGGAGTAAACCTTTACTTTTATGGCTTGGGAACCACCGCTAATTTGTTTAGCATGGAAGATATTGATAACTCTTGGTCATGACGTTGATAGGAAGGGTGTACCTCCCAAAATTATATCTATCTCTGTTTTAAGCTTTGAGCTCTAGCACCGCGGGACTATCTATTTACTTTTATGTTGAGTCATCACCTTCTCAAATAAGCGCCAGACCTGTGAGCACTATTGTCATCCTCATGCTTTGTGTATAGTTGATGTTGGGTGCAGCATGACTGGATCTTTTCTACCATGAATTACAATGTTTAGTCGCTACTTGAACTTCGGAGGTGCTCTGCATTTATGTTTTGCGGTCTCATAAAGGGCTAGCGAGATACTACTATTGTCATATTGTATCATGATTATTTTGACAAAGTATTGGCGCTTGAGATATCTTATTATTGCTCGCTAGTTGCTTATGATATTGTTATCAGTAAATATAATTTCTCAAAGTTATTGTTGACATGGTTAGTCATAATCTTTGTTGAAAACCTGGGTGCTACTTAAGCATATATATGTAAACAAGAACAAAAGAGTTCATAAAAGTTTTTCTTTATCACTTTCAGTTTGTCAACTGAATTGCTTGAGGACAAGCAAAGCTTTAAGCTTGGGGGAGTTGATATGTCTCCAACGTATCTACTTTTCCTCACTCTTTTGTCCTTGTTTTGGACTCTAATATGCATGATTTGAATGGAACTAACCTGGACTGACGCTGTTTTCAGCATAACTACAATGGTGTTGTTTTTGTGTGCAGAAATAAAAGTTCTCGGAATGGAACGAAATTTTTTGGAGAATTATTTCAGAAAAATGAGAATTATTGGAGCCAAAATTGACCGAAGAGGGGGGCCAGGGTGAGCATCACTCACCAGGGCGCGCCCTGGTAGGTTGTGCCCACCTCATGGCCCCACTTGCCCTAATTCTGCCACTATAAATTCCTATTTTCGGAGAAAAAAATCAGAGAGATAGTTTCATCGCGTTTTACGATACGGAGCCGCTACCACCTCATGTTCTTCATCGGGAGGCCAGATCTGGAGCCCGTTTGGGGCTCCGGAGAGGGGAATCTGCGGTCTTTGTCATCACCAACCTTTCTCCATCGCCAATTCCATGATGCTCCCCATCGGGATTGAGTAATTCCGTCGTAGGCTTGCTGGTCGGTGAGGAGTTGGATGAGATTCATCATGTAATCGAGTTAGTTTTGTTAGGGCTTGATCCCTAATATCCACTATGTTCTGAGATTGATGTTGCTATGACTTTAGTATGCCTAATGCTTGTCACTAGGGCCCGAGTGCCATGATTTCAGATCTGAACCATTTATGTTATCATCTCTATATCTATGTTCGTGATCCGATCTTGCCTAGTCATATGCACCTATTACGTGTTATGATCCGTCAACCCCCTAGTGACAATATTTGGGATACTTTGCGGTGATGACCGTAGTTTGATGAGTTCATGTATTCACCACGTGTTAATGCCTTTTCCCAGTTCTCTATTAAAAGGAGGCCTTAATATCCCTTAGTTTGCTTATGGACCCCGCTACCACGGGAGGGTAGGACAAAAGATGTCATGCAAGTTCTTTTCCATAAGCTCGTATGACTATTTATGGAATACATGCCTACATTAACTTTGATGAACTGGAGCTAGTTCTGTGTCGCCCTAGGTTATGACTGTTACATGACGAATATCATCCAACGAGTTACCGATCCAGTGCCTACGAGTTTTCCACTTATTTTTCTTGCTAAGTTACTATTGTTGCTTCTACTGTTCTAACTGCTACAAAACTATTGCTACTATTGTTACCGCTACTGTTACTGTCACTACTGCTGTCAAACTATCATATAACTGTGCTACTGATCACTTTGCTGCAGATATTTAATCTCCAGATGTTGTTGAATTGACAATTCAACTGCTAATACTCTCAAGTATTCTTTGGCTCCCCTTGTGTCAAATCTATAAATTTGGGCTGAACACTCTACCCTCGAAAACTGTTGCGATGCCCTATACTTGTGGGTTATCACTCGTCTTTCTAGGCGATTTACATATATAGATCATTTAAAATGGAGCTACGGCCTAAATGATATGACCAACACAAGACAAACATGTCATGATTGAAAATGCATGCAAACGACAAGCACCAACATCTCAAATCATGGATGCAGCAAGATATTATGAACTACATGAGAATCTAAGCAAGTTTCATATATGACATGTTCAAAACGGAGAAACGCTTCTATAATAACAACCAACACAAGTTCTAGTCATAACCTGTCCAAACATCAACATGGCATTTTGCACACCTCAAACTAACAGGCTACAAGAATCTAAAATGCACAAACAAGTCATGGGGCTGTAGCTTACATGATGCACCACAATTCATTTCATAGCAGCAAGTGGAATAGAAGCATGTATCAATTGCAAAAGTGCTCACAAGATGGCATATTGAAACGACATTTAAGGACTTAGTGAAAAATACCAGTTTCTCACAATCTGAGTTATCAGGTTGGCATATTGACAGCAGTACTTCTACATGCTACAGAGACCTTCATGCCATGAAATTGAACATCATGATAGAGGGCAATGTGCACTACAAATAACTACATTACAGCAACATGAAAATATGCATAGATTCCTGGCTAGCATCCTCCCAACATGGCACATTGAACTAAGCAGTTCTCCAGACTTCAAAAAATTATCAAGTGGCAAAGCAGAACAGTTTTATCAATTGATATGTTTGACAACAAAACTAACTAGGATGCAACACCTCTACTTGAAAACTATTGGCACATTTTAATGGAGGATAACATGATCCACAGTTCATTCTATTGGGCCAACCACAAAGGACCTACAGATTCATTTTAATCATCATGGAAACATAGCAATAAAATAACCAGATTCCAGACTTAGTGAAAATTGACTATCGCCCAAAACTGCAGTTTGACTAGGCATGTTTAGAAATAACAGTAGCATAAAATCCTCTAGGTGCATGGAAAGGACAATAGGAGAAACTATACATGGCACACTACAAGTCACTCCATTGGCACAGATTCAAAAGAGGCATGGTTTGCTTAATATGATGCGCACAAAATAGAACTTATCGTTAACAGCAAACAGTTGTTCACAGACTATGATGAGATGCACTTTTGCAACAGAGATTTGAGCATGAAGATGAATCCTATTATGCATGCAAATGGCGCCATCATGTAGAGCAAGAAAAGTAGATCGATTTACATATATAACACTTTTAGATCCGATGCACAGTTCACAAGATACGACTCACACAAAATACAATGATGCTGTTAAAAACCTGCAGTTTTAGACTTGGTCGTTTTAACACCGTTCTTCGGATGGGCTAAGAAGTGAATGTTCACGGGGAAGCTCAGAAGTGCACGTATGCAGAATAACCTAAGCAGCGAACGGGAGGGGTGTAGCGAACTGTGCTCACCAGTGGGCCACATGGGCCCGTCGGACTAGGCCTTGCGCCGGCTCCTGGCCGCGAATGGGCCTGGCCACAGAAGCGGTCAATGGGGCTCAAGCGGGAGGCGAGGCGCGTCGCCCTCTCGCGACAGGGCTGAGCGGCGGTGGTTCATGGGGCTCCGGCAAGGGGGCTTAGGGCCGGCGAGGCCGGAGATGGGGCGGACTCGGGAGGGCAGCTCTGAGCCGGCGAGCGGCGTCCATCCTGGTGGCAGGGAGCTCCATGAGGCGCCCTGGCGACCTGCTGGAGAGAGAGAGGTCGCGGATGAGGAGGAGAGATGGGGAAGGAAAAGGAGGGCGGCGGCTACCTGAGTCAGGCGGGGCGTCGCGGCTCCGGCGAGGAGGTCCAGCGAGGCGACGGCTGGCGGGGTCAGAGCGGCGGCTTGGGGCAGCGGGGCGGCGGGGGAGGCCAACGTTGAGGGGAGCGGCAGGGCGCGGGGCGCCATGGCTGGAAGCGCTGGCGAGCTTCCGGGAGGCGCGGGCTACCCCAGGCCCTGATGGGCTCAGGCAGGCCAGCACCGGGCCTGAGCGGGCCGCTCAGTTGGAGAGGTGGGAGAGAGGCAGGTGGCGGCTCGAGGATTGGGGGCACGGAATTCGAGCCACGACTAGGGTTAGGCCAGATTAGGCAGGGGAGGACGTCTATATATAGCAAGGGGGGCTATGGTTAGCTGTTTTTGCCCGTTTTCGGTCGTTCGATCTCGATCGGACAGTCCGGAAGCGGACCGGGGGCTAGCTGGGCTAGTGGGCTGTGTAGGGGGTGGTGGGCTGAGAAGAGAGGGAATATTGTGGCCCGTGGCGCGAGTTTTGTAAACCAAAACATATGCGATATAAACCGTCTATAGTGCCGCAATACATTTAACGGTTCGGGTATCCAACGACCTCTGATTGCGACGAAATTTGGCAGGTGGTCTACCTACAATATAACAAGACCGTATGCCAAGTTTTGACACAATCCAAGAATGTTTTATACACACCTTTAAAACAATATTTTAACGATGTCGCGGGCGCATGCGTGTGTGTTCGGTCTCGAAATGGTCCATGACAAAAACGGAGAGGACCGGCAACTAAGAACGGATGCAAGTTTTCAAAAACGTTGGCACGGAGTGCCGATGCAATGCGGATGATGGGAATGATGCGATGATGAATGCGACAAACAAGCGAATCACACGACGAGAATGGAAATAAAAGGGAAATCTTCTGGAGCGTCGGTCTCGGGCTGTTACAACTCTCCTCCACTAAGAAGAGATCTTGCCCCAAGATCTTAGGATGAGAAGGGGAAGAGGAAGAGCAAAGGAAGAGATAAAACGTAGTTTCTTCTTTGACAAACGAGTGAAAGCAATGAACCTTGATAGTTACAATGAGATGAGAAACAACAAAGAATTCGAAAGAAATTTTGGCAGCACTTCGGTTGAAAAGAGAAGTAAGACTTGATGATAGAAAGAACTTGAAAAGAGGGCACAACACTCTGGTTAAATGGATTCGCAAGGAAAAGAATATGATCTTGACGAAAGGAGATGATGGGTCGAAGAGATCCACATGACAATGCCTTCGGAACAAAAGAATAGAAACAAGACCATTGGAAACAAAAGAACACAGAACCGAATGACAACTTCTGCCACAATTGAATTGAAAAGCTTAGATTGAACGGAGTTGTTGGAACATCAACAACGTAAAGAAAAGCTTGTTGTGCGCTTACAGAAAACAGCTCGAAAGTATGAGGTGGCAACCGCCCACATATCGAAAGCAATGATTGCTTGAGAGAAATAAGATATGCAAAACTTCTTTCACCAAGAGGATACATTGAGAACTTGCATCTTGATAAGCACCATGATAGCAACAATCCTTAGCAATTGCTTTAGGTGCAATCCAAACCAAGATAGCTCTAAGAAAGGATGGGTTTAAATATATCATTCTTGGTAACTTCTCTTGGAGACTCGTCATGACTCAAGAATGCTATAACACCATCTCAAAAGATAAGCTAGAAAGAATTGCACATTCAAATGCAAGATTAGAATACTTGAGGTACTACCACAAGAACCTTGAAGAACATTTTGTGAAATGAAAGAATCCTTGACGAACCACCATGAAGAACCTCCGCATGAAAGGAATGATAAAAAGAAATGAAGGTTGGAAGAATAAGATTATGACCTTGCAATGATTTAAATGAAGCTTCACGAAGAGATACTTGAGAAAACTTGGAACTCCAGAAAAGCATAGATGAACAACTTAGATCAAAGAATTAGATATCATGAACAACTCTAGAAGAAGGATTGAAATCACCATGATGAATAAGAATTACGTTATGCTTATCCTTCATCAAGCTAAATTGATGACAAACAATGGATTTGTCATACGACTTATTCTTCTTGAAAAAAAGATTGAAGAGAGATAACACGAACTTGAAGAAGTCTTGAACGAGAAAACCGGTAAGATTTGAAACGAATGAGGATACTATGCATGAATGGGAATCCATGAGAATGAAGAGATCATGGTCCGCCTAGCAGAACTAGAATGAGCCACCGAAATAATTGAGATACGAACGAAGAGACAACAATTGAGAAGAATTTGAGAATGAAAGCTGAAAGCTGAGAACGAAGAAATCTTCGGAAATGATGGCCTTTAGAGGAACGAGAAATGAACACGATACTGAAATGCTATGGATAGATATGGAAGGAATTAATCATGATCAAAAAGAATTTGAGAGGATAGCAACAAGATGAAACCATGAATCTTCAAGAGAATGGACAAAGATTTAAGAGAAACACTCCTTTGGCCTTCAACGCTTAGAATGATGATGAGAAACAACATCGTGAATTACCGAGACACTCCAGAAAATGAATAAGGAAAGGATAAGCCAATAATGGAAATAATTCAAAACGTTCTTGGAGAAGGAATATGACTGATGAAAATCATTCTTATGTCACACTAAAAGAATTCGACAGCATCTCCAGAAAGGATTAGAAGAGCCAGGTAAGATCCTAGAAAAACATGTGGGTTGTGGGCCCACTAAAAAAAACCATCGTTGGAATGATTGCTTAGGAAGAGAGATTGCACCGGTACCAAATTAAGAACTTGATGAGGTTGAGAACCTCGAAACACTTGAGAGGATTTGAATGATAACACGAATCTTCTAAGATACTTCGCACTCCAGATAGAATAGAGAGATGAATAGATAAGATAGGCTTGAGTAAGAATTTTCAACAAGGAAATGCATTGAACGAATGAAAAGGATATGGTGAACACAGAAAGCTTGAATTGAATTCACTGGAGAAGGAAACAAGAACGAAGAATGATGACCTTAGCACTTGAGCATCTTCAAACGAATCACCGGGTACCATACGAAAGATAAAATAGTGGAAGAATCACATGAAAAGAAAGGCACTTGGATGATAAATTACTCTTTGAAAGAGAAGGGCGGGAGGGTGGGGAAAAGCAAAGAAAACTTGGGACGGATGGAACGAACTCCGGAAAGAAATATGAGGATAGATCTTGCAAATATCGGAGAGGATTGAATTATCTGAAGAGAAACACACCAGTTAGGAATTGGTTTGACATAACAATTTGATTGAGCAAAAGGATTAACACTCCCATAAAAATATGAGAACACCACTTAGAAAGGTTATGAAATCATCACTTGACCTCGAAGCAACTCGAACTACCACACTCCAACAAAACAAGGGACGAGGCTTGCAAATTAAGCCGGAACAAATACATAACCCATTATGCATCTGTTGGAAGGATAATCCTAGGTAACTACTTGAATTCTGACCTGAGAACTCCCGAAATCTTTGGTTATGAAATTGGGTCCACGGATACATGGAGTAAAATCCATCACTCAACTCCTAGCAGGAATACTACTCTCCAATGTATCACATCTGTCAACACACAACCAGAGGCCTCGGAAATTCATCTACCTCAGACCCTCGTAATCACAACGATACTAAACATGGCAGTACATCTCGACGCTCTCCCCAGTACCGGGTGACGCTAAACTCCTCTCGCCACAAATAGTATTGAAGAAATTTTCAAAATCCTCATCCTGAGATACTATGGCAACTGAACGGTAATGATGTGTGAAGAATCCCCTAGAGCTCTACTCCCAGGAAACATGAGGCACAAAGAATAGAATTCCGTCACATCAGTATCATAGAGGTTCCAAAATACCCACGTGATCCTAAAAGAATTTGAGTGAGAAGAGGGGTAGAATTCAAATTCATATGTCAGGATTTCTCACCAGAGCATAGAAGAGGAGTAAAAAGAATCCTACTCTCCGATATATAACTAGACTCAAAATTGTTTTTCTCTGGACTCGACTCGCCCAAGTTTGATCAGTCAAGGGGGCTCCTAGGTCGGTACTGCTCTGATACCAACTTGTAAGGCACAAGATGCGGTCCTATCCTTATTTTGGCTTGAGGGACTCGATAGGGATAGAAGCGCATTTCGTCATTTTGCAAGAATGGATATCGTTACAAGTACATGTAAAGAGGACATGAGTATATGGAACTAGCTTACACTCACCACAAGCTAAATCATTATAACATGAAATACAACAATACATTCAATCACCATATAGAAGAGCAGGGTCCGACTATGGACGAAATCAAACGATAAAAAACGACATCGATCCTTGCTATCCCAGGATGCCGGCCTGGAACCCATCCTATGATCGATGAAGACGAAGAAGAAGAAGAAGAACTCCAAATCAACAAGCACCGCTCTCATGTCAAAGCATCGCACTACCTGTACCTGCAACTGTTGTTGTAGTAATCTGTGAGCCTCAGGGAGCAACCTCATTTCCAAGGGTATCATGACTAGCAAAGCTTAATGGGTGAGGTATGGTTAAGGGGTGAGGCTGTAGCAAGCATCCAGCATATATTTGAGTGGATAACTTACGAGTATAAGAATAAGAGGCGGGTGATCTACGCATAAATGGTCGTGAACTAATAATGATAACTAAGTGATCCTGAACACCTACTTACGGTCAAACATAACCCCACCGTGTTCCCTCTCAGTTCAGAACTCACGAGCAGAGATAGTCACGGTTATGCACACGGGTGGTGTATTTTATTTGAGTTTACTTTAAGTTTTCTATGATCGGATGTTAAACCAATTTCCATGTTGCCACATAACCGCGGGCATGACTTTCCGAAAGATTTAACCCTGCCGGGGTGGTCCAACTCATCCATCACAAACTAACCACACGATGCGTGGAAAACCTCAACCATGGGATGGCCCGTAGTATCCTCAGAATTTCGGTGGAAAACCTCAACCTCGAGATAACCCAAAGTATCCTCGGAATCCCATGCACAAGATGTTCAAGAAAGGTAAAACAAATCCAGCAAGACCGCCCGACGTGTCGACGAACCCGATAGGAGCCGTGTATCACGTTCTCAGGACACGGCCGGATGGGAAAGCCTACGAGTAAAACCGATCCACGAGTTTCCCCGCGGTGGCCCCGCTGTCTGCCCATTTTTGACCAACACCCAGGAGGAGTACTGGCCCGGGTTGTTGATTAAATTATCCATGGGTTCATGACGCCCTATGCTAGTTTATTAATTATTAGGCAAATGTAGTACCAATGTTGGGCCTTGCCAGAAGAGTTCTATCCCAAAACGAAAATCAAGGGGGTCCCAATAACAACCCCAAGCATGTTAGGAGCGCTCAATATGGAACATAACACCGGTACACAAGTAACTAGGGCGGCCAAAGTGGAACAAAACATCGGGCAAAAGGCCAAGCCTCCCACCTTTTACTAAGTATATATGTGCATTAAATTAAATAGCAATAATATTGTGATATCTCAAAAAGTCCATGTTCTCACATGGCAACATCTTGCACCTGCAACTAGCAACGCTAAAAGAAGGGCTAAGCAAGCGGTAACAGAGCCAAACAATGGTTTGCTGTGATGTGGAGGGTTAGAGGCTTATCATGGCATTTTGGGAGGCTTGACAAACAAGTGGTAGGTAGCGAGACATAGTGATAGAATCAAGACAACTAACATGGCCGCATCGTTTGACCCCTGGGACGCGCACGCCCAAACCGGCCGAACGCCGCCGTCCGCCGGTGAGCTCGCCGTTGTCGCTATGGGCCACCTCCGTCTGTGCCACCACCACCATTCGACGCGGCGTTGAACGCCCGTTCGAACGCGACCGCCGCGTGCCAAATGGTCGCCCGTAGGCGATTTCCGACGCACGCCCGAGCCACGCCGCCGCGTTTTGTGGTCGTCGGCGACGCTCCGGCGCCCACTGCCGGCGAGGCTGACCGGGGCCACCCCCTGGGTCACTGCCAGTGGCCCCAGGGCCCCCTGTTGACCAGTTGACCAGAGTCAACTGGCTGACTGGGCAGCCCAGTCCCACTGACATGGGGGGCCCAAGTCCCTGTGTCTGACATTTGGGCCCCACCCTGTCAGGTGTTTAGTTAGTAAAAGATTAATTAAAATTAATTAAAATGCCTATTCAGTCACTGACATGTGGGGCCCTCCCTCTAATTAATCCTGTTAGTTTAATTTAAAAACCTGGAATCTGAGTGTGTCTATGACAGGTGGGTCCCACTGGTCAGGTTTGACCTGGCCAGCCCCCTGTTGACTGCTGACGTCACAGTGATGTCATGCTGATGTCACTGACACTGTTTTGGATAATGTTGGATTAAATAAATAGAATTAATTCCAGAAATTAATAAAAACTTTGAGAATTAATATAAAATAATCTGTAGCTCAGATGGAAAAACTTTATATATGAAAGTTGATCAGAAAAATCCAAGAAATCCAAATATGCCCTCCATTCATCTGTCACATGCTCCTAGCATGATGAACATGGAACCTTCCCCTCCGATTCGTCTATCCGATAAATCAACAGACCCGAGAAATATCGTCAGATATTCTCCCCGATTCATCTAAGACATATAGTACTGCGTTAGATCACCCCTAGCACCGCGAATTGCGATGTCATGCATCATGTTGCAACTGTGTGCTTGTATTTATTGTTTCTTCCCCCTCCTCTCTCCGGTAGCTTCCGAGACTGACGCTGCCGCCGAGCCCGACTACGTCCCCGACGACCAGCCTTTTGCAGCAGAGCAGCAAGGCAAGCAAAACCCCCCTTGAGCATTCCGATATCACCCATCTCTCTCCCTCTTATTCTTGCATTAGATTTTGCTACTGTATTAGTTAGCTCCTATATCTGATGCATAGCCTGTTTTTGATGAACTCCTACTACACCTGTATCATATCAACTGTGTAGTATAGGTGGAACAGTAAACCCCTGAGACCCCCCTTAGTCCCAGTTGCCCCTGCTTTCATCGACGATACCGAGGACTTGAAGACAGAAGACTCAGTCGACATGACTGACAAGCCGTTACCAACACATCACCGCACACCCCTTTAGTATGGCACTGCAGAGCTACTACCGAGTGCCGAGGGTGATACCTCACTTAGCACTCCCGGTGTTAATTCTGTAGCGTAGTTATCGGTCGTGGGTATCGAGGGTGATTCCTCCTTCCCCTTTACCGGTAACGACTCTTGTCATACACTTACCTCGAGTGGAATCCATCGAGGGTGATTCCTCAGATATCCACTTGGTGTATAGACACACCGTTGCTATGACCGGGTTACAGAAACATGTTGAGATGGGTCGGCCCCAAGGGTACCCGTGAGATATTGGTGGAGTGCGCCGGAAGGCACCCGAGTGTTATTGGCGGGGTGACGGACTGCACTTATGGTTCGCGCTTGCCCCGCACTAATAAATTGCTAATGGGTTGAGTATTTAATCTGAGATGGGCCTACGGGTCTTTGTCGCACTAACCACCACGTGGGGTAATCAGTATGGGCTGCTCTACGCCGTACATTCTCCCAAAAGCTCTTCAGATGCCACATTTTTCGACTCGCGCCCGGGTGGTCCGCGATGACGCATGGTGCTTGTGAGTTAAGGCATGCTAGGACTGATCCCGGCCGACGGCGTAACGTGCAGGATGGCGAGGGTGATGGCCCAAGACCCCGAGCCATTAGGATGTAGACCGGCGTGCTGGCCTCTCTGTTGAGCCTAGGTAGGACTACGTCGTGTCGATCGGCCGAGGCCGGGTATGACCAGAAAATTGTATCCGGTCGGAGCTTATCGAGTGTGTTGGGTAATTTGGTGCACCCCTGCAGGGAAGTAAACTATTCGAATAGCCGTGTCCACGGTAACAGGACGACTTGGAGTTGTGCTTTGACCTACTACAACTATAATCATAAACTAATTAAAATGAATTGTGGCTCCGAGATTGCTTCCTCGTAGGGAGTCGGGGAAGGATCTCTGGGCATGGATACTTAATAAAATTGCTACAACAATATGACTATATATATGTGATACCAGTCTACCCTCGTCTTATGCTGCAAGACGCTGAAGATGCTAGTCTTCGATAGGACTAAGCCTTCTTCTCTCTTCTGGCATATCTGCAGTCTAGTCCAAAGATATAGCCCCATTCCTTTGATACTGGTGCATATCTAGCATAGTTCTGATGTAAGTCTTGCGAGTACTTTGGATGAGTACTCACCGTTGCTTTGCTCCCCCTTTTTCCCTTGATACGATGCCGCGACCAGATGACGGCGCCCAGGAGACCCAGGATCCAGCTTACCCGGTGGATGACTATAGCTACCCCGATGGAGGCCACTACTACCAGGATGGAGCTTACTACGACGTGGACTTCTCTGATGTTCAGGAGTAGTTAGGAGGTTCCCAGGCAGGAGGCCTCGCCTCTTTCGATCCGATGTTATGTTTGTGCTAGCCTTCTTAAGGCAAAGACTTGTGTACCTTTATGTCTGTACTCAGATATCATTTGCTTTCGCTGACTTATGCTCGTCGAGCTTTGTATTCGAGCCCTCGAGGCCCCTGGCTTGTAATATGAAGCTGTATGACTTTAAATTTGTGTCTAGAGTTGTGTTGTGATATTGATTAGTGAGTCCCTGATCTTGGTCGTACGCATTGCGTGATTGTTTAGCGTACGGTCGAGGCTGGGGGCGTCACAAATAAGAATAAATATGTTAAGTGACCGGCTCACTCCACTGGCCGGCTTAATGAAGTAGCTCCTTGAAAATCCGGGTTTCTTCTTCATATGAACGAGCGGTCTTCTCAATCATCTTGCTTGTCAGTGTCCATTGAAGTAAAATATTGGGAATACAACACCCATATGCCATTGAGTCGGCCTCCAATACTCTTCAACTTGTAAAGCCGGGTAGCTTATATAACCTTTGCCGGGTTATGTTCTTTTGATAATGCCGAGTCATGATTGTTGGTGACGCCGGGTCAAACAACTGGACTCCAGCTGACTTGATAAATTTATTGGGAATAAAGAAATCCGTGTGATGCTGAGCTGGTCTTTCAATGCTTTGGCTAGATAAAATTATGTTGAGCCAGTCTCGCTCACAATTGACATCTTGAAAACTCTCTTCAATTTTTTGATATATCCATATTACCTTTAGCCCCCAAGCTCCAAGTTTATCCATGATGACTTGGTGCTTTGCAATAATATCTTTGATTGGGTAGCCCCCAATTGCCAGGTTGTCTTGCCTGCAACAGCCTGGGACTTGTAACTGTCTTATACCTTATAAAGCTTCGGCTGATGTAGCCCCAAGGACCAGGTTGATTTGCCTACAACAACCTGGGACTTTTGAACTTGGTGTTGAATGTTGAGAAATCTGGGTTGTCATCTGAGTCACCAGATATATACTGAGTGCCTTGTATTTCACATGTGTAGCCCCCAAGGGCCGGCTCATCAGTATGTGATGGGCCGGATCTTCAATTTGGACCTTATAATCTGCTTGGTCAGCTAAATGCTGTAGCCCCCAAGTGCCGGGTCAGTAAGAAGTACTGGGCTGGGACTTAGAAAAATGTAGAAAGGTTGGCTCATCTCCCTGAGACAACAGGATCTGTTGACCATGTAACGATTTGAAAAGTAACTTGCATTAGCCCCCAAGTGTTGGGTCGTCTCCCTGCGGCGACTCGGGACTGTGTGAGAATAATATGACTCATCATAATTTGTTGAATGAATCCTTGACCGTGGTTGTAACCCGGTATTTTGTCAAATATCCTGGAATAATGCCTTTACCCTTGAAAATGAAAATCCCTGCTCGTGGTTGCGGTGTAACCCGGCAAATATATGTCTGAGAAATCCATGAGTGTTGAAGAAATCCAATAGCCGGTCAATTAAATGACACGGCATTATATCTGATAGGGTGGCTTCTTAAAAAATAATCAATTTTCCAAGCTGGCTTGAAAAAACCCCAATCATTTAATACTGGTTATGATAAACATGATGAAGATCCAGCCATGTTGGCTATTAAAGATCTATTGTTTTGGCGGCTTATCTTAGGAGACAAGACCTGCAAAAACAAACAAGACAGAGTATATCCTGTATCGTTTTGTGGGCGGCTTGAGAAGCACAACCCAAAGATGTTAAATCCTTTATGACCTTGCTTTTTTCTTCTTTCTTTGTTTTTCAAAACCTCATATGCCGGTTCTTCTGGGTGGACTCGCTACTTGAACTCTTAACAGTACAGGGTCTCTAGTGAGAGTGACCGTCAATTGCTTTGAGCGGTTCAGGGTCTCTAGGCGAGATTAACTGATAAGAGCGCAACGAACTAGAGAGAGACGCAGCAGGGCATGAGTACCCCCAGGGCCCATAAGCTACCTCTCACATGACATAAATCCGTCGTTTGAACCTTAAACAGTGCAGGGTCTTTAAAAGAGTAACTGTTTAAGAGTACGAACGGGCCACATAGTGGAGAGTCGGCAGCAGATGGGTGAGTTTATCCTCGCTTTCCGTAAGCCGGCCCTCACGTGACAAGAGCCGCCGGTTTAACCTTGACCAGTACAGGGTCTCTAGTGAGAGTGACTGTCAAATACTTTGAGCAGCTCAGGGACTCTAATCGAGATTAACTGGTAAGAGTTCGGCGGGTCACCTAGCAGAGCAGCAGCAGCATACAAGCAGGTTTAACTCGAACTTGCGGTGGCTGAAGAGCCGATCAAGATGGTGTGTAAGCTAAACCCGACGTGTTGGAAGCCCCCAAATGACCTTGTTGACGGAGTCAACTTTTTGGATATATAACTCGGCCTTACGGTGGCTAAAGAGCCGATCAAGAGGGTGTGTAAGCTAAACCCTGGCGGGTTGGAAGCCCCCAAATGACCTTGTTGACGGAGTCAACTTTTGCACCATCTTGTAAGCCGTCATCTTGTAAGCCGCCATCTTTTTTTTAAGAAACGACAGAAACTCCAAGTGACTTTATGATAATCCAATAAATCCGGGCACCCATGTTTGAATGGTGCATCATGGCGGTTCGTCCTCTTGGGCAACTTTTAATCATCCGCCAATAATGTAGTAGCCCCCGAAACCAAGTTAACTTCCTTGCAATGACCCGGGGTTCTCATTGAAAATGACCGAATGTGTTGAGCCATGTCTGTAGCCCCCGAATCTTAAGTCGACTCGAAGAGGCGGCTTGAGAGTCTCCACTGAAGGTTGAGCTTGACCGTGGCAGGTTATAGATGATCCCGTATGAATTGCTTCAATAATCCGGTCGATGGTTCGTCCCGGCTGGTTATTGAAGTTAACCAAACTGTAGCGGCGGCGACTTGTGTGCCTGTCCGTCAGGCGGCTTATACAGGCGAACACCGCACCGATATGTCAATGTAGATTGGTCCGCAGGGCGATGATTCAAAACCATCCATTGGGCGGCTCGTACTGGTATATGCGGCCCCTGACATGTTGATGTAGACGTAAAGTTCAGCCACGGCGTTTGAAGACGGCGCGGTTGTGAGAGACGGCCGCGGCGTTGTCAGCCGGTATGGTCATGAGAGACGACTGTGGCATGGTAAGCCAGTGCGGTCGCGAGAGACGACCATGGCGTTGTAAGCCGGTGCGGTCGTGGCGTCGGAAGCCGGTGCGTGAGTCCGTTGAGCAATGCGACACGGACAAACACCAGTGCTGCTGATGCACACTCCTCCTCCGCGTTTTAATGCCACTTTATAATGAAAAGTTGTCCTGCGTACAAATATTGCAGGAAAAGTAATTGTTCTCGAAAGAATTTAATAGGTACTGATAAAATGAACAGGATGAATATCACCTGGCATTTTTGTCGGATGAATGCGGACACCAATACTAGATAATAGCGGACGTAGCCGGAAGATAGTGTAGATGTATATCCAATGTAATAGTAACACCGGGTCCTGTGTTATTATCATTTTATATCCACAGCCGTCCCCCACCCCTGTCCATTTCATACTTAACTGGAGCCGACCCTGCTCTTATCTTTCTCGGACGCCCGGCGCTTGGCCGCGCGGGCCTGCCAAGCCGGCCGGGACGGCGAGCCATCGGGCGACCGGAGCGGAGGCGGGGCGTGTAGAGGAGAGGTGAGGTGCGGTGGCTGAGGCCGGTGCAACGGGGCAAGCCCTTGGTGGAGCGCCGGTTTGGGGCGAGCCGAGGCGCAGCGAAAGCGGGCAGGCGAGGCAACGGAGGCGAGCCGGCGGAGGCAGGCGAGGCAGGAGCAGGACGGTGCGGCGGGAGCGAGGTCGCAAGTGGAGGCCCGAGGCGGCGGGCGGAGATGAGTCGACCGGGGCGTAGTGCGGCGAGCGCAGCGACTCAAGGCCGCTCGGGATGAGGTGAAGCCGACCCAAAGCTGCTACAACCTGGCAGGCACCGGCGGGGGCAGCTCGAGCAGCGCGGCGGAGCCAAGCCAGCTGCGGAGAGAACCGGTTCGAGGTGAGCTGCGGCGGAGGCGCGCACGGAGGCGAAGCAGCAGGGGCGACTTGGATGACGGCGGCTGTGTTGAGGCGGTCCGCAGAGAAGATGGTGTGATGAGGTGAGTCCCTGGCCGCGAAGCAGGTGCGTGCGGGAGAGCCGGATCACAACGGCGAGGCGCAAGGCCGCAGCGACGGGGCGCGTTGGCGGCTTCCGAACGCACGGCGGGGGCGCAAGCGCAATACGTAGGAGGTGCGCGCAGCGGGAGCCGGCGGTCAGGAGGCGGGGCCGAGCCGGCCATGGCGCAGCGGGCAAGGTGATGTGAGGCCGGTAGGAGCGCAGCGCGGCGGAGGCGAGGCATAGTGGCGGAAGAAGCCGGCTCAGGAAAGAGCGAGGGCAGAGGTGCGGCGGTGGAGCCGGTGTGCAGAGGTGAGCCGGCGGGGCGGAAGCGGGCACGCGGAGGTGGGCCGGCCTACAGGGGAGGCGGCTTGCGCGGGCGAGCGAAAGCAATCCGGCCTGCGAGGCAAGGGAGTGGGCGCGCAGCGAGCTGGAGCACAGGGGCGACTCGGCCGAGCGGCGGAGGAGTGGGGCGGCTCGGACGTGCACCGGGAGTCCGTGTCTGTCTCTTCTTCCGGGTCGTGGACTGTCTCTTTTCTTTTTGGATCGGTCAATGAGGTAGTAGCTGGCTGCGCGCTCTTGTGCCTAGCGTGACCATTGCCTGTACGTCATTTTTTTATTGATCAACGGGAGATGCATAATTGCCAGTACTTCGAGTGGAAATCGGCCGCCGCGGCTGTCGCTAATTGACATGATGCTGTAGTTCTCATACGGCTGCCATCACTAGTATAGATTTCTTTTGCTGCCATGAGTCCAGTAACCGTGTAGACGGATCTGACTGGCGGCTGTAGCAGAGGTCGGATCTACCTCCTGCCGTCACGTAGGCTGCCGTCAAAACTTTTTCAATCTCGATTGATGAACTCAGAGTTAATATAGATTCCTCCTTGCCGGCTCTTGCGGATCCGGCGGTCATAATCTTCTTGATCCCTAGGAGAGATCCCTTCAAGAACACAATACCACCATGCGCGAGCCCCACGGTGGGCGCCAACTGTCATGGATTTGTCACGGCAAGATGTCCGGGTTAACGGACTTAGGTGTGACGCCATTGCAACTCTGTGGCGGCTTGAGAGGGGTTGGTCAGAATCGAGAGATGCGAGTTTACCCAGGTTTGGCCCCTCGGGAAGAGGTAAAAGCCTACGTCCTGCTTTGTGTCTATATTCATGATGAGGGCGATCTCGATTACAAGGGTGCTGTCTTGCTACCTCTAATCTCGAGAGCCTCTAATCTGTCTATCTCTAATGACTTATGTCTTGTTAACTTGTCCCTCTTGGGGCGCCTTACCCCTCCTTATATAAGTGGAAGGGGTAGGTTTACATGTAGAGTCCTACTAGGAGTAGGACTAGTACTAGTCTTTCATGAATCCTAATCCGGGTCTTGTTTCCTTCGTGATGGAGTCTTTCCTCTCCTTGGGTCTTCTCTGTGAGCCGCCCCTCCAAGCCCGTCCATGAGCCGCCTTGCGCCGGCTTGCTCGCTGGGCCTTGCGCCTTGTCGCTTGTCTGACCCGCCTGCCGGGTTACCAATGAACCGCCAAGTCTCGACCGGGTCACCAGTGAGTCGCCAAGTCCTAGCCGGGTCATACTTCCGGCCGGGTTATATCGCGGGGTATATCCCCGACACTATCCCTGATCCAGAGGCACAGCTGGTGGTGGCTCTACGTGTCACCTCTGATTGGACGGTGCCATATTTGGCTTATCTGACCCGCGGAGAGCTCCCAGAAGATGAAGTTGACGCTCGTCAAATCATCCGACGATCAAAGTCCAAGACAATCGTCAATGGCGAGTTACATTGCCGAAGCAGCACTAGCGTGTTTCAACGATATCTTTCACCTGAGGAAGGCCAGGAAATACTTAATGAAATCCATTCTGACGATTGCGGACACCATGCCAGCTAACGATCGTTGGTCGCCAAGGCTTTTCGGTATGGGTTTTATTGGCTGACGGCTCATGCCGACGCTGAGGAAATTCTGCGCAAGTGTGATGGGTGCCAAAAGTTTGGTCGACAGGCTCATGTACCGGCTCAGGAATTGTGTATGATACCAATTACTTGGACGTTCGCAGTCTGGGGCTAGATATGGTTGGTCCATTCAAACCGTCCTCTTATAAAAAGACCCACTTACTGGTGGCGGTTGATAAGTTTACCAAATGCGTTGAGGCAGAGCCGGTCAGCAATTGCGACGCGGACACCGCAGTCAAATTTCTAACGAAGCTGATTTTCCGTTTCGGTTACCCTCACAACATCGTTACTGACAACGGTACAAATCTGTCCAAGGGAGCCATGGAGCAATTCTGCCAATGGGAGCACATCCGGCTCGATTTAGTAGCGGTAGCACATCCGTAGTCCAACGGGCAAGCTGAAAGAGCCAACCAAGAGATCTTGATAGGGATCAAGCCCCAGATCATGGTGCCCCTCGAGCGAACGCCGGGTTGTTGGGTTGAAGAACTCCCCTCAGTACGTTGGAGTATTCGAACAACGCCCAACAGATCCACAGGATACCCTCCTTTCTTCCTGGTTTACGGGGCTAAGGCGGTTCTCCCGAGCGATATTCGTCATAACTCACCTCGGGTGACTCCTTATGTTGAGGCAGATAATGAGCAAGCACGCCAAGAATCATTGGATGCCTTGGAAGAGGAACGTGACCTAGCAGCGGCAAGATCTGCAATATACCATCAAGACCTACATCGTTACCACAACCGTAGAGTCCGAAGCCGTACCTTTGAAGAAGGCGACTTAGTTCAGTAATTACATTTATAAGTCCCAAGAAGCTTGCAAGCAATGTCCTAGACACTTGGGGGGCTAATGTATTTTATTTTGAAACTAAGGTAGAGAAAAAGACCCGACTCATCTCAATGAGATGAGCCGGCCCTTGAGGGCTACAGGTCAAAGTTCTTTAATCTTAAAATGACCCGACTCATCTCAATGAGATGAGCCAACCCTTGAGGGCTACAGGCCGAACTTCTTTTAACTTAAAAAGACCCGACTCATCTCAATGAGATGAGCTGGCCCTTGGGGGCTACAGGTCGAACTTCTTTTATCTTAACAAGACCCAACTCACCTCAACGAGATGAGCCGGCCCTTGGGGGCTACAGGGCTACTACAGGCTCTAAAATTACTCTATAAAACCAGCTTATCATAACAAGCAGGTCTTTGGAAGCTAATGGTAATATGCAGGATAATGGTAAATGAGAAGATTACCTCATATTTTTCCTTCATAGCATTTATCATGCTCTTCTCAATTTCTCGGCTTTCAGACAGCCGGGTCAAGTACTCTTGATACAGGTCTTCAACACCAAGTATGGATAAATCCAGGAATTCCATTTTGGCCTTTCCCTTATCCAAAGTCGTTGACTCATCCTTGCTCACGATTTTGGCTAAGGAAGTGGGAGCAGTGTGGGCTTGCAAATTTTCTTTGACAAATACAACGTCTGGAACGTTGTGGTCAGATGACACCAGAAGTTCATCTACGCAAGTTGATTTGGAAGGAAAGAGGGATGACTCAATCTCAAGAGCAGCATCCATAAAAACCGGTCATTTATTTTGGGCATCTCAGTGGCAGCCTCCTGCTCTACCCTCGCATCAAGTTCCTTTTCAACAGAAGAGGAAACCATTGGAGTCATCTTCAGTAGAATTGGCGTCTCTTGGCTTGTTGGTCCAGAGGATGACTTGCCTTTCCGTTTGGACACAACAACTTTTGCCCTGGATTATTAGTACAAAAAAAGTTATCACAAGTTGAGATCAAAACAATGAAAGACACAATACAGACTTTCTTAAAAGATGAAATGCTTACCCACGATTGGCATTGGAAGGGGGAAGCTGTGCTGCGCTTGAGTCGCCTGACGATGAAGGAGAATCATGATAAAGTGAATTTGAAGGACTGAGAGGTGGTGTAAACAAGCCGGCTCTAGGGCAAGAATCAGTTGGACTATGGGGCACCTAAAGGCGTGGTTTGCGAGCCGACGGTGCTTGAGACAAACTAGGATCATCATCCCGAGTCTTGCGTTTTGACGAGCCGACAAATTGCATGTTCTTCAAAAGAAAGTTAGGAGCCAAATGAGCTTCTGGGTGAGATAATTTAAATTTCTGAACAGCTTGTCATGGTCTCCGAGGAACAAGCATTTCTGGACTGGGGGAAATTGGAATTACCTCAGTTTTGCCGGCTTGGCTAAATTCCGTGTCACCCTGATAAGAAGGTGCGTCAGCAAGTTCACTAAACAGGCAGCCGAGAGAGTCAAGTTCTACCTCAGATTTCTCCTCTGAAGATGACATGAAGACTGGGGCATTCTTTTTACACGTAGCAGGAAGGGTGGCTTGAGGTTCAACTTTCCAAAAGTTAGAATCCGCCTGCAGATATATGAAACATATAGTTAGTAAATGGCGACTTGAGAGAAGCATGGATAAGTGACAATGGAAATAGTTAAATACCTGAGGTGGCGGGTTGAGAAGCTAAATGGACCCAAGCCGGTGACGCTGCACAACTCTTTTGAGGCAGAGAAGAACTTCTTTGTTTCCTTGGTAAGAACACTATCACTAAGATTTTCACGGTAAAACAGTTGAGGATAGTTTGCGGAGCCCGAATAATCACACAACAGGCCGTCCCTCAAGCAGACGGGTTGGATCCGCCACTTTAACCAGCAACGAATCAGATCTATCCTGGTCTGGCGTTGTGCAGTCAGGGCTCTCAGTTTTGCATGAAGAGGTGCCAAATTTACTCTCTATTCGTCAGTTGGCCAACTCGGGAATTACATTTTACCAAGTCTTTCCAATCTGAAACCTGGCAAGGGATTTCCCCCTTCAGGTGAAGTATCTCTGCAATAGAACCAGGTTTTGTTCCACCCTTTGGGATGACTCGCCAGCTTTGATTCTGGGAAGCCGTTTTTCTTTCTCTTCTGAATGGAAATGCCACTGAGCTCACAGGACGCACCGTTCTTTGTTTCCATTTGACGGTTAAGATAAAAGAACTGTCTGAACAGAGTAACGGACGGCTCAACACCTGAAGGTACACTTCACATAACACTTGGAATTGACAAATGATTGTCATGGAGTTCGGATTGATGTCCTGAGGCCTGAGCTTATAGAGGTGCAAGAGGTCTCTATAGAATTTTGAGCCGGGAGGGCGGAAGCCCCTAGGCAAATGATCAGTAAATATTACAACCTCTCCTAGTTGTGGCTGTGGGGCCGACTCTTCTTTAGGAGGTCGCCACTTTATAGTCTTTCGAGCCTGCAAAAAGCCCTGATCCACAAGGTTCTCCAGGGTAAGCTTGGACTCTTTGCTTTTTGCCCAGTTACAAACTTTGGAGTTCTTCGAAGTCATGGCGAGTTATGCAGTAGCTGCAAGAATAATGGAAAAATAAGCCGGAGCAAATCATAAGCCGCCTACAGAAAGATATTGTTGTGAGCCGGTGAATTTTAAGAAGGCCGAAGGAATATCTTCAACCCTTAGCAGAAGGAATGGGTCACAAACAGGTTTCTATGAAAATTTCCTACCAGGCGGATCTAATTAAACGGAGAAAAATAGCAAGATATATGTTCTAGCTGATGGAGCAAACCGAAACTGCAATGTTCCAAAGGATTACTGCCGATGACTTATTTAGATCTATTTTAAAGGCAAATGGAGAGGAGGACGTTCTAAAGGATACACTGCAATAAACGGATAGTGTATGGATCTACTAAACGAAGTTTCAGATGAACATTATGAAGATGGCGAGAACATTGGAAGTACCGAAACCCTAAAATGATGGAGATTCATACCAGACGGTGTCAGAGCAGGGACGGAGATGATCAAGATCACGTCGGCGGCTGCGAGAAAGTTTGACGAGCACCAACAATGGAGACGAAGGATCTTGGAGTCAATCCGGGAGCTTTGATGGTGCTCGATCGATGGAGAAACAGGAGAAGGAAGACGATGAGAAGAGGTTAACTTTGGAGCCCAGTGGGCCTATTTATAAGAAGAAGAAAGTGAAGCGGCACCGAGAAAAACAAAGCGACCATGGTAAATTTGTGGCTACAAGCGCGCCTCGATTTTCACGCCCACCTAGATTTGGCGCAGTTTTCGAAGAGATGTATTATGATGACTTTGAAGAACAATGGTCAGCAAGAATGATGTCACAATAAATGAACATTGGGGAAAATAACAAGTGTGGTAGCAGAACAAGCCAGTGTTATGAAATCTGTAGAAGGTACCAACCCAAAGATCAGCCGCCATAGGAAGGAAAGATCTATTGACATGAATGGATTCAAATCAATCTGGGGCCTAATGTCGGGGATATAACTTCGAGGTGTAACCCGCCATACTGGGCCAGGTTAAATGTATCAACGACTCTGCAACCAAGATTAAGTGGGTCGTGTCCTGAGTACAAGATAAGTAAGGTGGTGGCTGACCAACACGCCAGGCGGCCCAACACCATAAGACGATGGCTCGAAGCCCATGAAGTTAAGGACGTCGGTTAAAGTTTCCTTAAGGAGCAAGATAAGTGAGAGATGTAGTAGATCACGGGTCATAATATGACCCGGACTCTATTGTAAATCCTAGGACTTGACGTGTATATAAAGGCAGGCTTCTAGGCTGATACTCTCAAGTTACAACCTCTCGATAGCTAAGTTAGTGATTCCGCACCCTTGTAATCGAGATCCATCTACCCAATACACAAAAAGCATGACCTAGGCTATTACCTCCATAGGAGCGGCCAAACTTGGGTAAATCCGACTCTTTCTCTTGTTTAACCCCTTCGAGTCGCCACCAAGCGGCGATGGCCTCACATCTAAGTCTTGTTACGAGGGCATCTGCTGGGTTGACAAAACCACGACATATGTCGACCCCTAAAAATGTATGTCTTCATCTGAAGACTTTGACGCTCTTTTTCAAAACTTTGAAAATGAGGAAATTGGTGTGAACTTGAAGATATTTATGCGAGGACTATGAAGCTTGAAGACTTTAGTTTTCTTGTTTCATTTCCTTTCTTTTGAGTCATAGGAAACACCGTACTCCTAAAGCGGGTCGAGGTAAAAGTAAGGAAAATTTCCAAGTGATGCTCATCTCAAAGCCTACACTACCCAATCCTTCGAGTGAAGCCTTTGGAAATCTCTTGTAGTTCAGTCAAGTTCTTTAGTGACATAGGCGAAGTTCTTCTGATCTCTAACGAAATTTTTCTGACTGAGGAGTTAAGATTTTGGCAGTGCGAATTGTCTACCGTGAGGAATATGATAGCCTTGAGGACTTTCATAGTTCGAAATTCCGACCGTTGTTGTGCTTCACGCCAGCTATCCAAAATACCTTATCCGTACAACGGTCACATCATTAGGGGCATTTATGTCATATCATGTCAGGTTGCATCCTGGCTATAAATAGTCACCCCCACAACCACTACCTGGTTGGCTGCTCCGAGAGAGATTGTCTAGTGTCAGTTAGAGCAACCCATCCTCCGACGGCTTTGAGAGAAAATCACGAGTGACGAAAAACCCAAAACCCCAACACCTAAAACCCAAAGTGATTGAGCATCACTAAAGAGAGAGTCCTGTGTGGAACCGACGCTTGTTACCTTAGAAGATTGTGCATCTTTGACACGGTTAGGCGTCATGGTCTGGAGCATCCAAGAGGAAATTGTGGATCGCCAGGTGACTGAGTTTGTGAAGTTTTGGAAGTCTACCTTGAAGACTTACAACAAGTGTTTGGGCGAGGTCTGTGTGACCTTAGCTCAAGGAGAATAAGGTACGGACTGTGTGTCTTGGGACTATGTGTCCTTTGGTTTAAATACCAAGCCGCTCCAACCAGACATACGATTGTCACAATAGTTGGAACTGGTAGATCAAATCATTGTCTTCACCAAGCAACTGGTTCTATTTCCTCAACCCTTTCATTTCCTTGTTAACTTGCTGCTGAGATTGATCATTACTGTTTAAAGACTTTGACTGAAGACTTTCTCAATTTCCTCAACCCAAATTCTTCAATCACCTTGTCTTCCTCCTGCTTATACTGCTGACTCGCTACTTGTGCTCCGTGTTTGTTTCATTTCATCATGATGACTATGCTACAGCCATGTTATGCATACACTTGTGTACTTTATCTGCTGCATCTGTTTCGTCACTTGGAAAATTCCTCAAGGAGAAATTCCTCATAGAAAATTTTGTAAAAATCACCTATTCACCACCCTCAAATCGATATAACACACTTTCAATTGGTATTCAGAATACTCCAGAATCCTGAAACAGGGTTTGTATGTGGTACTGTAAGTAAACCGACGTCAAAATTCCATAAAAGCTATTTTTGTTCGTTTCAAAATAAATAAAAAATTACAAAATTAATAACCAACCAGGAAACTGTACGAGGAGGCCACGAGCCTAGGGGCGCGCCCTAGCCCGCTACAGGGTGCACCTACCAAGCTCATAGCCGCCTTGTGTACTTTCCTGACTCTGTTTTCCTTTTGTAGATTTATCTTGCACGGGAAAAATTCAATATGTACACTACTTGATGTTTTGATCACTGTATCGCAAGTTATCCCTCTGTTCATGTTTCGAGCTATTTTCTGTCAGCATATCGAGTCTCAGGAGCTATGTCGTCGTCCTCCTCCAACAACGTCGGGGATTATGCTTGGTTGTTGCTTATGGAGCTCGAAAGAGAAGGCACCAAGGACGTCATTACAGGAGAAGGCTCTGGAGACTCGATGGAAGTGCAACCCCCTCCCCCCCCCCCGCTTTGTAGTGAAGCACGCTTGCTGGCATCTCCACCTCTCCAAACCCTTGTCCACTGGTGTGAAGAAGAAGCCAATCTGTTCAAGGGGTACAAGATGAGTCCAATCCAAGGAGGTCCCTCGATAGCTTACATGGAAATAACTTCCATAATTTAATTCATAACTATGGGGTCGAGAATACTTGTCGCATGCATATACTGTCTAATTGGGACATCTCTTGTCCAAGTGAAAGTGATGCAAGAAAGAGATCATGGTGGCGGGAGAATAAACATCTTATGGTGGAATTGTTTTGACTGTACGCAGTATGGTAATCTCCCCATTGCTATTTTTAATAAAAACTTAATGAAAAAACAATAGTCACATGGCTTGAGCTAAGCCACAAATAAAGAAAAAGAAAAGAAAAGAAAAGTAGCAAAAAGAAAAAGGAGAACAGAAGATAAATTATATATGGACATTATCAAGTCGCAAATTGAATGCTCTACCATATCCTTTCTTGATCCTGAACGTGAGAAGCTAGAGCTCTTCCCTATAAGTGTTCTTCCATCTTTGAATGTTGGGACTAATGTTTTGGAAAAGGAGATTGTTCCTGGTGATCCATATAGCCCAAGATGCCAGAATTATAATTTCCATAAAGTAAGGCACTTGAAGTTTCTGTTTCAGATCAGCAAAATCCTCCATGATTGAATTATTCCTTAGCCTTGAAGGGAAAACTAGGTCTTAGGAGTGAGAGGTGGAAGGACAAGTCCAGAACAGATGTTGTAGGGTTTCTTCCTATGAGCAATTATTGATGGCACAATTTTGTAGTTATCCAAGTGAAAGGTCTTTCTGCTTAGGAGATTTCGAGTTTTTAATCTGTCGTTGGCAAGAGCAATTCCATACCCATTGGATCTGCTGAGGCTCTATCTTTCTACCAATCAAAGTTTTATAAGCTTTTTCCACAAAAAAATGCTCAATACCCCAAATATAACTCCATGTATCAATGCAATCCCTGTGATCAGATCTTCTTAATGAATCACATAAATCCTCCAATGCTTCAAATTCTTCAAATGCTTGGGACCAAAGAGGTGGATGGAATTAGTCATCCAGGTTGTTGCAGAACTGTAAAACCTGTGAGGTCTTGGTATTTGACAAAAGGGAAAAGATGTGGGAACAAGTGTATAGACAAGCAGAGTGCCACAGATCAGACCAGAATAATGCACTTTTTCCACCCCCACATTACATGTAGCCAGAGATTTAAATTTTTCAACTAGTCTCAGATTAACCTTCCACTAGAAAGACCCAAGGAATATTATGCCTATTGTAAAACTTGGGTAGATTCTTAAGTATCAGGGCTTTGTTTTGCATAAAAATATCCATTATACCTAGCCCACCTTCATTTTTTGGGCCTACAAATAGTGGCCCAAGCTACCATCGCAGGTCTAGGATCTTCTAGGTCAGCCCCCTCCATAGGCAGTGTCTCATATATTTAATGACTTGGTTCTTAATGGTAACTGGAACATCCAAACATCCCATAAAATATATGATCAAGGAGTTGAGCACTGATTTGACCAATAACAGTCTGCCAGCAAGCGTCATGAAAGCATAGAGGCCCACAAGTTTTTTAGACACTCTATTAACCCGTGGAACACATTGTTCAATAGTAGGCTTATGAAGAGCCAGAGGCACACCCAGGTTGTTAAAAGGGAAGGCTCCTCTCTTGCAGTTAATAGTGTGGGTCAGAATCTCTACTTTCCCTTCAGGAACATTTATAGGTATAAGATAAGATTTATGGTAGTTTACTCTGAGTTGAGTGGCTTCAGCAAAAGTGTTTAGAAGGGCTTTGAGATAGTGTAACAGTTTCTCATCTTCTTGAAGAAGAACCAAGGTGTCATCAACATATTATACAATGCGAGAAATCAGGGCAGGAGTCCACCTGAACATGGGAAGATAGCAGACCCAGGTGCATGGCTTTGTTTAAAATTGAATGAAGTAAATTAGCAGCCAACACAAAGAGAAGAGGTGATAAAGGATCTCTTTGTCTAACTCATGTGATATAGTAGAATTTCTTTCCTAGGACACCATTTAACATAACTACAGACGAAGCAGATGTAAATAACATTTTTATCCAGTTTATCCTTCTTTGCCCAAAACCGATAGCTTTGAGAATATCCAAGATTGCGTGATGTTCAATTATGTCAAAAGCTTTTTCAAAATCTAGTTTCAGAACAATCACTTCTTCCTTGGACATATGGCATTGGTGAAGTTATTCGAAAGCCCACTCTAAGCAGTCATGGATAGCCCTCTCCTTAAGAAAACCATATTGATTAATGTGAACCAGCTGAAGAATTACGTTTTGAAGTCTGCTTTCCAGTAACTTCCTGATAATTTTTAGGCAACAAATCAACAGAGAGATTGGTCTGTAATCATTTGCAATCAGAGGAGTAGGCTTCTTAGGAATGAGAGTGATGTTGGAAGTTTTGATGCTTTCTAGAGAAATGTGCCCTTCATAAAAAACCTTGTATGAGCCTGATCACGTCATCTTTAATAATATCCCAGCATACTTTGAAGAACTCATTTTTAAAACCATCAGGCCCTGGTGATTTGTCATTGGTCAAATTTTTAACCACTTCATTGATTTTGTCAACAGTGAATGGCTTTTACAGGTTTTCAAATACTCAGGCCTCAACCTGGGAGTTATAGAGGGATGGAAGATCAAAAGGCATTGTAGTTTTTTAAGTAGTCCCCATTCTTTTATTAAAAGCTTCCTATGGTATAGAAGCTTTACCAGCATGGTGTTAAATCTCTACCTGATATAAATTAGGAATGACAGAAATATGATTATGCTTGTGATTGATGGTGACCTTTGTATGGAAAACTTAGTACTTTCATCCTCAAGTTTCACCCCCTTAATTTCCATCTTTTCTTCCAATAGATCTTTTGATTCTTGAGTAAGATAAGCAGGTTTTCCTTCAGAAGTAATCTACAATTCCATTCATAACCCCTCAGATCTCTAAATTATTGATTTTTTTTAAAAGAAAGATCAATTCATTGACTGCAGCAATCTGAGATTTTAGACATGACAAACTTTTGGCCCAAAGTTTGAGTGCCCTTCTTAACTTTTTGAACTTGTCATTGATACTCTTAGGCCACATTTGATAGCAAAGTATTTTCTAAGCATTTTATGAATGCTGCAGTTTTGGAGATTATCATAGTTTTTATACACTGAGGAGTTTGGTTGCCCCTAACAACCATTGTTTTAATATTATAGTATTGGGCAACCTATAGTTTTTTCTTTGTATAATAAAAAGAACCCCATACTTGTTTTTAGAAAACAGAGCAGGCGAACAAAAGGGGCGGTGGCGTTATCTTTCCTCGCTCTGCTCAACATCTCGCTCTAGGCTTGTTCCCACGCCGCCGCCAAGTCGTCTTTGGAGTAATCGGTCGGTTTCCTCGACCCTGTTCATCCACCGAAGAGACAATGACAACGATGCCAAGAACTCGGGATCTATGCCTGCACATCCTGTCCATCATGTCCAGTGATGCTCACCTGGGACCGTTAGCCAGTGGTGGCAACGTAAAAAGGTGAACTAGTATTCAAACGTCTGGCTTGCTACAAGAAAGCCATCTCCTTCCAAACGAGACCCGATACATGCACATTGAACATCAATGGGGATCAGATGGGCTGGGTGGCCATTGAAGTGCGCCGTCGACCGAGACGTCTTGTCTTGTGTGCGGCCAGTGATCAGGCGAGATGGCACATGGCATGGTAAGAAGGAGAGGAATCTTCATTCGCCTGAGAGGTGAAACAAATGGGACGATCGACGCATCCGAGGTCGACCGGGCCGCTGGTGGCGCCACCACGATGCTCCCTCGCCATTGGAGCAGCGGTAGCTGGTCGATCGTGCCAGACGCTTCGGCGAAGCTCATCACCGTCCCATCACTGCCATTGTTTGGTCTCTGTCGGGCGACGGTGTCGGTGTCAAAACCGGTGGATCTCAGGTAGGGAGTCCTAAGCTGTGAGACTTGGATCGATGGTAACGAGAGACGATGGGGACAAGGTTTTACCCAGGTTCGGGCCCTCCTATGGAGGTAATACCCTACGTCCTGCTTGATTATATTGATGATATGAGGATTACAGAGTTGATCTACCTCGAGATCAAGTAGCTAAACCCTAGATGAGTTCTCTTGGTTTACAACCTAAAACCCTCTGGCTTATATAGACGCCAGGGGTCCCTAGTGTTTACACATGGTCGGTTACACGTCGAAGGGATAAACATGCCTATTCACTACTTTAAACATGGAGGACACGCCATGCTTCTAGAAACTTCCTTTTCGGATTCTGGGTCTTCCAATGATCCAGTGTCCAGCATACGGCCCATATAGTTCGGCCGATAACAGATAGGTCGGCCTCCCGAGGACCCCTTAAACCAGGACTCCCTCAGTAGCCCCCGAACTAGCCTCCAATGCCAAGAGTCCTAGCTTCAGCTGCTTCATGTGATCAAAGTCTTCAGCTTGCGAGGCAAGTTCCTCCTTTCCAAATAATGACCGGCCGGGATAATCCGGCCTTCGACGACGTGTAATTTTTCCGATGATAGATCGTCCGAACGCCATGAGTAACCGGCCCTGAAGGCCGAACGTCAGGAAGTAAATAGTGATCTCTGACAACCTTTCAGACGAAAGGTCACGGCCCACCACGACCACTGAACTAGTCGTAAAGACTCGATTCGCGGTTCGAGGCCGTTTCTACTAGCTCGATCCATCAATGCGCAAATCGTGTCCCATTTTACACGGGATATGTTTAATCATGCGCGTATAACGGCATGCACGCCTTGGGAAGCGAAGAGATTCACGGTGCCGTGAAGGGAGGCTAACCGGCGGTAAGCCCAATAAAAGGGGAAGAAACCCCCAAGGCTTATCCACACTTCCCATTCGCATCCCTGCTTCCCCAATCTCCGAGCTTCCAGAGCCCAGATCTAGGTTTCCCATTCTTCCTCCTCCGAGCTTAGCCATGGCCAGCTCCAGTTCCAACGGCAAGTGGGAGGCCTCCACAGTGACAGACCAGGACATCCGGGATCTCAAGGCCGCCGGATACCTCCCCGCCAATGTTTTCCACCGCGCTGCAGAGGAGGGACAGGTGATTCCCACCCCCCATCCAGGCGAGAGGGTGGTTTTCATCCCTCACTTTATCCGAGGGTTGAGCTTCCCACTCCACCCCTTCGTAAGGGGCCTTATGTTCTTTTATGGTCTCGACTTCCACGACCTCCCGCCGAAATCTTTCATGCATATATCGGCCTTTATCATCATCTACGAAGCCTTCTTGCAGGTCGATCCACACTTCAGACTGTGGCTCAAGATCTTCAACATCAAGCCGAAGTGTGTCACCGGCACACATGCAGACTGCGGCGGGGCGGTTATCAGCAAGTTCCCACGTGCTGTATGGCCATCCGGCACCTTCATCGACACCATCAAGACATGGCAAAAAGAATGGTTCTATATCACCGAGCCAAGGGAGGAGGGCGGAACTGGTCCTGCCGAATTCAGATCCAGCCCTCCGACCAGATTGACCTCCTGGGTCCGTAAGGGCCTTGATTGGGGGTCGGACTCCGAGGTGGATGACCTGTAGAGGGGCATCACTTCCCTGGTCAAAGATAACATTGATCTGACCAGCGTGGTCTAGATTATGCTCCGGCGGCGCGTCCTCCCCTGCCAACTCCGGGCCTCTCCTATGTGGACTTACCGGACTGACAACGATCCTACGATCCGTTAGCTCTACCGCACCACTCGGGAGAAGCTATGGAAGGCGTTGTTCAAGACGCAGGAGAAGTGGCCGGCCGAGCAGGAGGACAAGGGCTTGAGCGCCGCCAAGCCCCCTTCTAAGGTATAGTACAGATTTATCTGATCGGCTTCGTCTTCCTAAAGAAAGTCTAAGCATTTTTCGATCACTATTCCAAGAATGGTTGAGCAAGGCCAAGGGCATCAAGTGTCCGGCCGCACAGCCCGAAGACTCCCGGTCTCCGCTGCTGCTGGAGATGCTCGTCGTGGCACCTTACAAGGCGCCAGAGAAGAAGGAAAAGAAGAAAACAGGCCGAGCAGGCCTGCGCACCAGGGACCAGCCAGAGGCTGTGTCCGAAGAGACCCATGCCTCCTTGAATCAAGAGGAGGAGCATGAGGGTGAGGAGGGAGGCAATTCCCCCCTTGCCGGAAAGATGGCGGCGTCATCGGACGCTCCGGAGGACGTAGATCCTCCTGCCCTGAAATAGATGCACCGGACACAGGTGGCCCTGTCCGGTGATAGCACGGACTTTGATACTGAGTCCGAGGATTTCGAGAGGGTTCCGCATAGGAACCTTAGGGTTAAGCCCCCACCTCGAAGGTAAGGATCCGAAGACCTCCCGAGCTATTAGCGCTAAGTTTTTTAATTTTATTGACGTGTGAGTGCCTTCTGACTTGCAGCCCACCGCGCGTCCTCCCCACCAATCAAGTTTCGGACGATGAGACCCCACCCGTCGAGCTAGCAGAGAGCGGAACCACATCACACCCTACTCCTCCGGGCGCCGCGAAGGACACCGCGGAGGTGTCGTCCCAGCCGGCTCCTTTGGAGCCGGACACTGGAGGCGGGGGCGATGACGTCATGGTCGAGGCCAACACCTCGGCCACCGAAGACCCGGGGGAGAAGCTCCTCCCGGATACTGAGGAGACCGGGCAAGAAGGTGTCCAGTCACCTCCAAGGTTGTCTTCGGAGCGCTCCATGCCTCCGGAGGCACAGGTTCAATCCCCGGTTGGAGATCGGGTCCACCGATCACCACCGGCGACGCCGACCATTGGGTGGTCGGCTATGGAGGAAGCCCTATCAAGCGCCTCTATCTCCGGAGAGCACTGCACCCTTATGGGTGCGGTATTGCAGAGCATTCAGTCCGTGGATATCGGACTGAAGGAAGCCTTCAACGGTCTCCTGATGGTCTTTCAGGTAAGCCATGTAATGCTCTATCTTGTGAAATATTGATTTCTTTGAGTAATTGTTATATACATAGCAGCCCTCGAGCCCTAGGTTAGTTTTGAAAAAACTTACCTGGGGGTCCATAATAGACCATTATCCGAACTATGTACAAGACAAATGTGTGTTCGGAATGTTTTAGCAGCCTTAAAAAAGAAAAGACCGGGCCTGGGTTTTTATTTATGACAATTCGGAAACTTTTCAACCCATGTAGCTTGATATAGTTGCTTTGTATGTTGCAGGCTTCGTCTACGGCGGCGGCATCTAACGCTGCCGAGCTAAGCGAGCTAAATCGGAAGCTCAAAAGCTCCGATGACGAGCTTGATGCTCTGCACAAGAGATTCGACGAGGCGCAAGGTAAGCTTGATTGGAGTATCTAAACTCTTCTGTACCGTACTATTCAACACGACCTTTTTATATATGGATCTATGCTTACACAGCCTCGGCGAAGGAAGTTGAGAGGCTCAAAGCCGAGCTTGAAAAAGCGAAGCAGGAAGCATTGGTTGAGAAGGCGGCGGCCAGAGAAGCGGCCACCGCACTATCCGCCCTGAGAGCCACTAGCGACAAGCACGAGGCTCGGGTGGAAGAAATTCAACAGGAGCTCAAGGACACCGGCCAAAAGTGCGAGGTCCTTGAGCGGAAAGGGAAGGAGCTGGCTGCCAAACTATCCACCCTAAAAACCGATCTCCAAAAGGAGCGGGTGGATAGGCGGTCCTATGAAGAGGAGATCAGCCAAGCCAAGGCTATCATGGATGGTAAGCCATATTTATTGCAGTGTATCTTCGGGGATAGCAAGTTCCATTCGCATACCCAAGTATGGCGTTCCTCAGGCGCCTGCTCGGACCTCCAGAAGAGCACAGCGGACACGAAGCAATTCTATGCTTCGCAGGGAGAAGGAGATGAAGCTCAGCTATTCTAGGCGCAATTCGAAGCTCCCGAGTGCTCTCCCCTCCTTGTTGATCAGCTGAAGTAGCTGATGGAGCTGCACCGGATGGCGGAACCGGCCATGAAGGATCTCTGTATCCGGTTATGGCCCAAAGAGCCATTGTCGGGCAGTTACTTCGGCCTGGTGCAGAAGCTCAGTGATGCCACTCCTCGGATCGACGCACTGAGGCAGTCTTCCTGCATGGAAGGAGCTAGGATGACCTTCAGGAAGGCCAAGGTGCACTGGCCGGGGCTGGATCTGATGAAAGTAGCCACTGCCCCTCCAGCTCCTCGAAAGGAGCATAGGCGTCCCGAGCTGTATTTCTCCGGAGTTATGGAGGGTGCTTGGGCCATAGAATCACAGTGTTCGAGAGGGAACGAGTATGAATAGATTGCTGTACTATGTCCGAAGACTTTTCAGCGTGTATATATTTAAAATGCATGGTTTTAACATGTCTTTTATATTTTGCATCCTTTATAACTCCTTTGTGGCCGTTAAACCTGAAAGCTACGAGTCGTCGGCTTCAGCCCCCGTGTAGATACTACGCGAGGTGTCTCTTCCAACCGCACTATAACCCTTAGCCGAACTGTCGGCACCCGAAGGCGGTAGTGTGGAGCGGACAAGGCAATCGGACCGTAATGCTTTATTGCTTTCACTTAGCCGTAGGGGCGCGAGAAAGGAGTGCGGGGGGCTGATTACTAGCCCCCAGGGTTCATGATGTTCGGAATAACCATGGCCAAAGCCTATATCACATGGTTTGTATGAATACAAAACCCCACGTATGACACGGAGTAATCTCTGACGAGATTTATTTGGGCTCGGATTCGCAGACTAGTTCTCGCATACCATGACAGTCAGTTTTCGGCTTTCTCCGCTGAGGTGCTTGACCAGACTAGCCGGAAACACAATCGCAGCGGTTCTCCCTTTGCCCTTTTAGCCGAATGAGCGGAACATAAAGGGGCAAGCATAGGAGCCGGGCAACCCAACTATTGACCCAAGACATAGTTCGGAACCAATGCATATAAAGCAGAATTCCAAGACGCCGAACATGAAATCAGTTGTGCTTGGGGCGATTTTAAGGGCGAGCCCCCAGTCTATTAGCCGGTTGCATCGCAGAGGTATACCAGACAGGTTCGCAAGAAGAGAGGGAGAAAATAGAGAGTATGCCAAAAACAGCGAAGCGATCATGCATGATACATCTGTATTTTACTCAACAACTCTTATTATTCAGATTGTCGATACAACTGCTTACTGGTATTAAACATGAAATATAAATCTTACAAGAGGGTGTTGTACCAAGGGTCTTCGATAGGTGACCTGACGTCCTCGATATGCCCTGTTGCTTGTCCGTTCCTGCGTATACCAAGGAGTTGTATACCTTGATGGGTGTACTGTTCGGCGAGCAGGCTTTGTCAAAAAGTCTTGAGAAGTCGCCAAAGTGTGAATGAGCTTTACGCCGTAGGAGGTACTTTATGGTACCTGTAGTCTGTCCGAAGACATGTTGATGGTGACAGTTCGGTTAAGCCGAACACTTACCCTTTAATACTTTTCCCCACCGCTGCCCATGGAATTTTGAGCGCGAAGTTGTGCCTCCTCGGCACATACTTTGCCGATACTAGGGCCGTGCGATGGGGGGCGAATCCCTATTTATGGGGAGAAGAAGGTTCTGGTACTTCGAGTTGAGACCGAGCTCGCTTCCCAGCCTTGGATGCCTTTACGGCGGATGTCGGCGCTTGCCAATCATCGGTGTAATGGAATTCGGCCGCCAGGGCCAACGCATGTTCCTCAGTTCGGAGAGAGAGCTCTGTGTTGCCATTGACAGTAATGACCCCCCTAGGGCCAGGCATCTTGAGCTTGAGGTATGCGTAGTGCGGGACGGCGTTAAAGCGAGCGAACACTGTACGGCCGAGCAGGGCGTGATAGCCGCTGCGGAAGGGCACGATATCGAAGATCAAGTCTTCGCTTCGAAAGTTATCGGGCGAGCCGAACACAACCTCCAGGCTTATAGAGCCTGTGCACCAGGCCTCAACGCCCGAGATCACTCATTTGAAGGTAGTGTTACTGGGCTTGATTCTTGATGGATCTATGCCCATCTTTTTCACCGTATCTGAGTAGATCAGATTGAGGCTACTTCCACCATCCATCAGGACTTTAGTGAGGTGGTACCCATCTATAATCGGGTCTAGGACGAGTGCGGCCGAACCCCCATGACGAATATTGGTCGGATGGTCACGTCGATCGAAGGTGATCGGGTATGCCGACCATGGGTTATACTTTGGAGCTACAGGCTCTATGGCGTAGACATCTCGAAGGGCGCGCTTCCTTTCCTTTTTGGGTATATGAGTGGCGTAGATCATGTTTACAGTCTTCACCTCTGGAGGGAATTTCTTTTGTCCACCACCGATCGGACCGCGAGGTTCATCCTCATCCTCGCTACGTGGGCTCTTGCCTTGATCCTCAGATGCGAGCTTGCTGGCCTGTTTGAAGACCCAACAGTTACGGTTGGTGTGGTTGGCGGGCTTCTCCCAAGTGTCGTGGATCTGGCAAGGCCTCTCCAGGATCTTTGTCCAGCGGGGTTGGTCTATCGTGTTTGCCTTTAGGAGGCTTCTTCTGCTTCCCAGGTCGGGAATTGCGGAATCTGGCGTTAACAGCCGAGTCATCGGCATCACTATTATTGTGCCGGCGCTTGTTTTTGTTGCGCTTCGGTTTCCCGTTTCCATCCCGAACTTGAGAGGTTCCGGGGTCTTCGGGGTTATGGCTACATCTAGCTAGCCAGTTATCCTCGCCCGTGCAAAAGCGGGTCATGAGTGATGTGAGGGCGGACATTGTCCTGGGTTTATCCTGGCCGAGCTGTCGAGCCAGCTATTCGTCCCGAATATTATGCCTGAAGGAGGCTATAGCTTTGGCATCCGAGCAGTCTACGATCTGGTTTTTCTTGGTTAAGAAACGATTCCAGAATAGCCGCGCGGACTCTCCTGGCTTCTGGACGACATTGCTTAGATCGGAGGAGTCCGGCGGCCAAACATAAGTTCCCTCGAAGTTAGATCGGAATGCCTCTTCTAGGTCCTCCCAACACCCAATAGAGTTTTCGGGGAGGCTATTTAGCCAGTGCCAAGCTGGCCCCTTGAGCTTCAGGGGTAAGTACTTGATGGCGTGGAGGTCATCTCCTCCTGCCATGTGGATGTGGAGGAGGAAATCCTCGATCCATACAGTTGGGTCAGTTGTCCCCTCGTATTGCTCTATGTTTACAGGCTTAAACCCTTCCGGGAACTGGTGCCGCATCACTTCGTCCGTGAAGCACAGTGGGTGAGTGGCGCCTCAGACCCGAGCTATGACGCTCCGATGATCGGTGTCTGTCCTAGCTCGGGTTCGTTCCCGATCTTCATTGTCGCGGTTGGGCCAAGGCCGGTACCCTTCCCGTCTATCGGGTGAGTATCCTCTGGATCCGTAGATGGATCGTGTACAACCTGCTCTATGGTCCAGGTCGTTTCGCAGGTCAAACCTGTCATCGGGCTCTAGTGTCTCCTTTCCCCTTCTACGGGGTATCATCGGCCTATAGCCGGTATCGTTAGCCGTCCTGTCTCGTCCTCGACGAGGGCGGTCTGGCTTATCGTATGGGGTATGCTTGGGAGATGACATATCAGTGAGCTCGTCATCGAATTGTGGCGGCAGCCTTCTGCGCGGGTAGCTCTTAGGTTGGTCCGATAGACCGGTACCGTAGCCTTCCTCGGCTGAGAGCACTCTCGTCCAGTGATCATTGAGGTCATCTTGCTCGGCTTTAAGCTGCCGTTCTTTTGCTTTCAAGCTGCGGGCTGTGGATATGAGTTGTTGCCTGAATAGTTCCTGGTCTGCAGGATTGTCGGGAATGGTGAAGTCATCGTCTTCCGCATTGTCCTCCCCCTCAATAGAGCGGAGGTAATCGTCGTCCTCGGGATCATCTGGATCATCGGGGTGCGACAGTCTTCAGGTCTCTCCTGACACTCTAACAGGTGTTCGGGGATTTCGGGACCGCCGATGTCTTCGGGGGTATCTCCGTTTCCGGTGCCATCGATAGATTTTCGCCCCTTTTTTCCGTTGGACCGTTTATGCGGCTTTCGGCGCCGTGATGACGCTTCATCCGTTTTGTCGCCGTCGTTTTTCGGTGTGTCGACCATGTAGACGTCGTACGTGGAGGTGGCCGTCCACTGCCCGGTCTTAGCGGGGGTGAGGGCGTGATCCTCCTCATCCATATACTCTGCTTCCTCGGAAGCATAGTCAAGCATGTCGGTTAAATCCTCGATAGTGGCTATGAAGTGGGTGGTGGGTGGTACGAAAAATCCATCCTGACCCGTCCGGCGCCCGATCTGAGAACAGGTCGGGTTTGGGTCGTCGGTAATCTCCATCGACGAGATCCGATCTAGAGCCTCGTTGAGTATCGAGAGCTCGATCGGGCCGGTCTGCCTAGAGCCTCTGGAGTGAACCTCCGATGCGTCCACGCAGGGGGAGTGTTCGGCAAGAGCAGATGTCCGGACATCGGGCACTATGACCTGATTCGGACTAAAAGCCGAGCCCTCGCCGGGGTAGATCCCGTGGGCAGGGCCGAAAGATGGATCTGGGGTTAAAGCCTCAGACTCTTCGGGCGTGGTAGGCGAGACTACGAGCCCGGTTAGTGATAGATCGCCTCGAGAGTCTACGGTGAACTCAAATTTCCTGAATCTGACCTCCTGATTAGGGGCGAAACTTCCGACGCGGCCTAGATGGCCGGTCGAGTCGGCGTGTAGGATAATGCTGCCGAAAGCGAACATCTGGCAAGGGACAAAGGTGCCCGAATTGCGGACCTGTTCGTTGATGACTAGACGAGCCATCGATTCCTTCTGGCGATCATAGTGGAACTCTCAATGAAAGCACCAATGTCGGTATCAAAATCGGTGGATCTCGGGTAGGGGGTCCCGAGGTGTGAGACTTGGATCGATGGTAATGAGAGACGAAGGGGACAAGGTTTTACCCAGGTTTGGGCCCTCCTATGGAGGTAATACCCTACGTCCTGCTTGATTATATTGATGATATGAGGATTACAGAGTTGATCTACCTCGAGATCAAGTAGCTAAACCCTAGATGAGTTCTCTTGGTTTACAACCTAAAACCCTCTGGCTTATATAGACGCCAGGGGTCCCTAGGGTTTACACATCATCGGTTACACGTCGAAGGGATAAACATGCCTATTCACTACTTTAAACATGGAGGACACGCCATGCTTCTAGAAACTTCCTTTCCGGATTCTGGGTCTTCCAACGATCCAGTGTCCGGCATACGGCCCATATAGTTCGGCCTATAATAGATAGGTCGGCCTCCCGAGGACCCCTTAAACCAGGACTCCCTCAGACGGGCCAGCTCGCTGCTTGATCGGCGCGTGCATGCATATGCTCCCCTCCTCGCTAGCTTCCTACACCGTTGCCGCCACAATGGCACTGCTGATCAAGCGAGTAGCTACTGCTGAACCTAAAGCTCTTTCTCAGAGTGACTAGTTGGATTCCCATACTAGTAGTTGTTTGCCATGCCAAAGGGTGAGCATAACTTAATGTTGCGTGCTTAGTGCTTGCACTGCTAACACAAACGACTAGGTAGGTGCTGAGTGTTTGAACGCAAGGCCATGCAACATAATTTACAACATTTTACGGTAGCAACCAAACAGGTTCTATGTATTGTGAATACTTCAAAAGTCGATGTTTTGGTAAAACCATGGTATTTCATACCTACAAGCAAAATTACTGCAGTTTTTGATACTTTGGTTTATATAATACTTTGTTATCAAACACAGCCTTAGTAGCATCCATATTGCCTGCTAGGATGTTCCAAGCAACAGAGACCACATCTCTGAAAGTAGAGTGTTGCAGCCAATAGTTTTCAAATCTAAACACCTTTGATTTCTAAAGAGCCCTTCCAATTTTAATTACACATGGAAGATTATCAGAAATAGGTTTTGCTAGGTGTGCACATTGGTGTTTGGAAAAGTGGTCATCCAAGAAGAAGTGAAAAACCAGTCCAATTTGATTAAAAGAGGACTTTCCTCCATATTACTCCAACTAAATTGCATGCCTTGTAAAGGTAACTCCAGCAGACCCAAGTTGCTTATGGCTTCATTGAAGGGAAGCATCTCATTCCCATCTCCACCAGGTATGTTTTTATCAGAAGGTGATCTTATGAAATTGAAATCTCCTATCGAAATCCAATCAATATCTATGGGCATCTGAATGTTGTGGAACCAGTTAATAAATTTAATCTTATCTTCATCACACATGGCCCATAGATTTTAGTGAGAATCCATGTTTGATTTGATTACAAACTAATGAAATGTAGTGAAATAGAAAACATGTTATGTGCAATCACCTCCCCATCAAACAAAGAACCATTCCAAGCAACATGCAGACCACCAGAAGCGCAGATGATGGGAGAAAAGAAAATTTATTGATCCCGTGAGGGCAAAAATTCCTGATGTAAGCAGAGTAAAAAACCACTCTCTTAGTTTCGTGTAGACATACTAGAGCACATTCACTTTCTTCCATTTTTTGTCTCAGAGCCACCCATTTTTTCCAGAATTAATTCATATTATATTAAAGTTTAGAATATTCCAACTTCTATTTGTATTATTCTTATAAAACAAATAATGGCAGATACAAGGGCCACGTACCAACACATGTCCGTCCTTCACAAACCAAAGAATATAGAGCAACCAGATCTCATTAAAACCCATAATCATCCAGTAGCAAGGAGCCATCCTAGAACTTTTCAAATAGGGTATAGTGTGCCAAACATTACAAAAAATACTATCACATCCAAAAGTAGAGCATGAAGGGCAGTCCTCCCATACCCTCCAGCAGAACACATTAAAGGTGTTGCACAATATCACGAGGAACCAGGAGTTCCGTCTTCCATGTCCTTGGCCAAGTGCAACTTGGCCAACTCATCTCGAGTCTTCCATTTGGGCTTCTTGGGGAGTTGTTTCTCCAGTTCCAATTTAGCCACCTTACAAAAGGAAGAAGTAAGATTTTTTACCACATATTTTTGAGCAACTTAATATTTGAACAAGAATTTCTTCTAAAACCAGAATTATCCTTTTTAACTCTATCACTTCTCCTTACCTCTGTTTCCACCAGAGGTGTCTTGCTCGCCTTCCTTTCTTTTAGTTTTCTGATAGAGGCGAGGGTACTGATCTTTCGATGAGATGATAACTATCGATTTGGTGGAGACAACTTTGATGATCCAACTACAAACGTGCACGATGTTGCGCCTTAGCAATCGCAAAACCAATCGCCAAGAGGTTATTGACCACGCCGGAGCATGATCAAACTGACCACGAAGGTCTAATCCTGCAAGAAATCAACGAACGAGCAAGAATATGATAATGCAATATAAATATTGCGAATATAGATGAAGTATTGATAAGGGTGGGGGTCCGAAAGCGGTCTTGGTCTGGTCGTTGGACACAAACGAAGTACACGAAGTTGCAATTGCTAACTTTTAACTAAACAAATGCCAAAGAAAAAAACTCCTAGATTGATCTACGTATATAGGAGGAAGGGTAGCGGCCAAGGAGGTGGGAGGACGTCCGAAGGTAGCCTAAAACAAACCCTAGGTCATAGAAGGCCCATGGGCCCAAGTGGAGGTGATGCAACACCTTTGAACTTGTAGTTTGACTCGGATTCTACTGCAATGTCACATTGTTTCGTCAATATCTCCATGCTCCGGACGAATTTGGAGGTGATTCCAATTGGGCTGGAACGCATATAAAATCTACTTTCCAACAAAAAAGAATCACCTAATTCGGAGTCTGGATGAAAAAATCTTGGCATTTCGAGACACGTATGTCTGTGTAGTCCGAATCTGAGTCTAGAACATGACAGACTTGGACTCTATCTTCTCTTTGGCTAAAAGTGACGTGAGAGAACTTCTTGAACAACACCTAATCGTCTCTTTTTCCCTTCTCTTCATATGTTGATTGTACAAGTGTCCGGTAGTTCTGCAATGAGGCATGAAGCAAAAAGAGCTTGTGATGCGGAGCATCCTGCGGACATCACCACGTCAAGAGTCTGTTTGGCAAGTAACACATGCGACCTCTACTTCACATACATAAAGGTGAATCATCTCCTTTACATGTGTCCACTTGACTTCTTCGATGATGATATACTACTGGACACTCCTCTCATGTGCATACATAGGCATTGTTGGAGCTTCACTGATGACGAGGAGTGCGAGCGCAAGTGTACATCTACACCAACCGTGAGGAAAGTATGGAAGCGGAGACGAAAGAAGACGGAGCACAGGCACCAAGAGAAGGAGTTTCCAGCGAGCTACAACGACCGAGCGACCTCCAGCCACCGGACGTCCGATGACCTCCAGCCACCGGACGATCGACCATGTCCGAAAATCCGGTGCCATGGCACCCGAGCCGATTTGTCGAAAATGCACCTTATGTATGGCTTGTGATTTGAGTACTTGGTGTGGATCTTGTCCAATAGAGTGTTTGCTCCTTTGATTTTGGAACGTTTTCTCTTCGTGTTCTTCACGTTCTTCCTCGAATCCACCTCCAATTCGTGAAAATCGGGCCACCCTCGGTTTTGCCCCGTATCATCTTGGTAACAAGAGCCATGTTGCCACAAATTTTGAGCCCTACCCCTCACTTTTCTTGCTTTAGTTTGAATTTTCTCCCCAATTTCAAAAATTCCAAACAAAAAGAGTCCTAAAAAATTTCTTGTGATTTGTTGTTCTTCTAAGTTTTTGTTAATTTTAATCCGTGGATGTAGTGTTTGGCAAGTGGATCTACCTTTCTTCGCGTTCCCTAGCCCCAATTTATCTTTTTCCCCTTCAATTTCGAGCCCAAAATCATCAATTTCCGCCCAAAATCGCGTCTCGGAACTCATATCGCGTGTTGACCACGACCCATCGGACGACCGGCACTTTACGGATGTCCGGACCCCCGCGAAGCACCGGATGTCCGATAATTTCAGGAAATCCAGAACCCCCATACCAGAATCGAAATCACGGATTTCCGGATTTCCGGACGTCCGTGCACCAGACATCTGTCCATTTCCGGACGTCCGTAACCTGTAGAAACTGAATTCGGCTGATTCTTGTTTCGGCCATAACTAATTCATCCGGACTCCGATTTCGACGTTCTTTAGCTCGTTTTGTAGCTATTCATATACCACATGCCGCAAAATTAGTTCCATCATCAGTTGACACAAGCATAGTGATTAAATATTTGCAAGTTTGCCTAGGCCCTCCACCATATCATCCGCAATACCGCCATAGACTTCCACAACCTAACCCATTTTGGTTACCATTGCATTTGTGGTTGTTTGAGTTGTGATTTGAGTCTCTTAAGTTGTTTCGGCTCTTTAGGGATGGTTACTGCTTCAATAACCACCGACGACTTGTATCGGTCCATCATCTACATTGACCACCGACGATCGACATCGATGACGACCATCCATCTTTTGAGACCAACTTCAACCGGAAGCAAGGCTGGTTACCCCCCGACTTCGTGAAAGGTTAAGTGTGACGAACGTATCCATTCTGTCAGAATCTCTTCCTTCCTTGCTGTCGGGCCTCTATGACTGGGGGTGCCCAGGCCTGTCTGCCTGCGGCCCAAGACGCGAAGATTGCCTCGAACACTATGTGCCCCACCCGCGGGCTTCATCGAGTCGGGCCTCGCGAGAGCCAGCGAATCGCGAGGCGCGAGGCGGCGTCACCACCAAGCACTTCACTAGGCCTCCCCGCGAGGCTGCCCACAGTACCCTTAGGAGGCGGATCTGCCTGGGGCTGACCGGGCAGGGCCCCGCAACCCTGTGCCCCACATGGGTGATCCGCGCCGTGCCAAACGGTGCCAGCAGCCGTGCCAGTGGGCGCAGACGGAGAGGATCCCCTCTTTGGTGATAGAGGAGAGGCGCCAGCTCGCGGGTTCCCAAAGCATCCCCCAAAGGTTGCAGACCAAGACCGAGGGCTCGGCAGGACGGATGTAACCCTCGAGCCCACGAGCACATCACGGCGAGGAACTTTAGCAGGCGAAGACCACCTTTTGTCAGGATAAGCTGCAAGCCTCTCCCATTTCAAAATGGCCGTTGTGGCAACCCTTCCCGCCTGATATTTTTTGGGGGAAGAGGACCAGGGCCAATATAAGGGGGGAACCAACCACCGTAGAGGAGAGACCTTTTTTGGGTTGGCAAGAACACGCCTTGTACTCATCTTCCACCTCAAGCAATCCACCAAGCAGGAGTAGGGTTTTACACCGCGAGGTGGCCCGAACCTGGGTAAAATCTGTGTGTCCTTGTTCATCTTCCATAGCTCAAGCTGATGGAGAGTCATCGTGTGGTTGCGAAGTAGAGTATGGTAGGAGAACGAGCGCACCCCAGTCTTCCAACCTTCGCAGTTCTCCGGAGCCCCGATTCCGACATTCGGCATGCCAATTAGGTGTGCGCGGTAGCTCTCCTGCTCCGCCTCGTCTCCACCCACGCCGACCCGATGGTAGACACCCGCCACACACTCACAGGGTGCTCAGCACCGAACGAGCGCAACGTCCCCCACCATGCCACGGATGAAGCCGTCGACGACCGCGACCCTCGCGAGCGGCGGGACCGCTCGCGGCCTCCTGCGCAGCGGAGCAGCCACCCTATCGCGTCCCCCCGGCTTGCGTTCACGTGGGAGACCTAAACGCGTAGGACCCGTTACTCATGGCGAGCAAGTTGGTCCGGCATCGCCCAACGGACGGGGGTCACGACGCCTAGGCGGACCACATCGCCGAGCTCGTCACCATCGCTAGGAGGGCTTTGGCGCCCTATCGCCCACTCCATGCCCCGGCGCCGGAAGGAGGAAGGCTGGGCGGCGGGCCTTTCCCCCTGCCGGGCGGCGACCTAGTCGGGCCTCAACCCGACAGGCCCGAACAGGGCCCGCCTCGCACCATCCTCCTCCTCCTCCGAGTCCCAGTGACCGGCTGTGGCCAGTAGGCCGGCCCTGGCAGCGATCCACCCGGGGGAGGTGGCGGAATGTTCTGCGCTCACCACAACGTACACACCCACAACACGGGAGGCTGTCGGGCGTTCGGGCCGTCCCGCAAGGAGCGCACCAGCCGGTGTCAGGGCCGTAGCATCCGCGGCGACGGTCACGGGGATGGCAGCAGTGGCAGCAGGAGGAACAATCGCAACAACAACCCTAACCAAGACCAACGCGAGCAGCCTCGCGGCGACGACGTGCGTGGTAGGCATCGGGAGGACGCCCGACAAGGACGGACCCATGTGGCCCGCCCCCAGGACGTCGCGGCCTTGCCGCCGCGGCCACCGTCGTGCGGGGAGAGAAAAAGCGGCTCGCCTGATGAAGGGTTTGGGGAAGGCCAAGAGCACCGCATGGCGGCCTGCATCCTCGACGAAGCCCGAGCCCTCTCATCGAACCACTGACTCGGAGAGCATCACCGCACGACGAGCGGCTCTCTCCAGGGGCCGGAAGCCACACGGCCCCTTCGGTGGTCCCAGTATCTCATCTCTTTTGACTCCTGAGACGGCCCCAAGTCCATGGCAGCCGCGGGAGCGCTCGCCCTGCTATGCACCCCCATCATCTGCAACATCTCCGTCACCAAAACCCTCGTCAATAGAGGCGTCGTCCTCTATGTGCTCTCCGTAGAAACCTTCGAGACCCACTGGGTGCTCTACCACGAGCTGGCGCCCACCAGGCCGTTCCACGGCGCCACAGGTGGTTCCGGTGTCCCCATGCATCGGGCAGGTCCGCCTCCCCGTCACCTTCGGCATGCGTGACAATTACCGCACTGAGCTCATTGACTTGGACGTAGCGAGCATCGGCCTCCCGTACAACGCTCTCCTGGGGTACCCGACCCTGGCCAAGTTCATTGCAGTGGCTCACCACGGTTACAACATCCTCAAGATGCCGGGCCCTGGCGCCGTCATCACCATCACCTGAGACCAGACGGATGCGTTCCGTTCCCTCGAGCGGGCCTACAAGACGGCCGCGGCCAGGAGCCCTCACGACGAGGCGGAAGTTGGGCTTGGCGTGGCCGCGCTCTCAAGGAAGAAGGGACAGGTGTCAACCCCTGACCTCGCCAAGGTGAAGAAGGTGGCGCTCGACACCGACCATGCAAGCCCCATGCCTCTTGCCGATGTCGGCCTCACCTTCCCCAGGCTGGGCTCGGGGGCTTTCGTCCGGGAAGCGTCTAGCTCGGCTAGGAAGGCGGTTCGGGCACTACCTGGAGGCGCGCCTCATCACGCGCCTCCTCGAAGCGAAGAGCGTGGTGCCTGGCGTCGGTGTCACGGGGGCTCATCGACCATGCAATCAGCAAGCAGCGGAGGGGGCGTCTTCCAGAACACTGCCCAGAGTAGGCCGCTGCCTTGAGAGGAGCGGCAGGGAGTGCTCGTACGTCGACCTCGTGGGCCTCCCCCAACTCTCGTGCATCACCCGTTTGGCCTAGTGAGCACTGGCACCGTGCCCCCCGCAAACAGGTAAGGCTCACGACGGCGCCTTTGGTCGCGTCAAGACCTTGCAGGTCCTTGAAGCCTCAGGAGACGGCCGCACCTGAAGAGTGAACCCCCGCACCACGCGTTATAAAATGGCCCGACGCCCCTGCGGCGGTGTTGCTGCCAGGTTATTTTTGTGGTATTTTCAAATCAAGCAACCCCCCGTCCCTTTTGTGTACTTCGCGTTACCCTGAAGCTAGGACTTCCTCGGATGTAATGAACCAGATTAACCCCTATAAAGATTATGTCGTTTGTTTCAAGCTTCAAGTATAGCACCTCATCCCCACCAGGATCTTCGCCCCCTGCGACGCCCCCTTGACGGTTCCATGGGGGAGGGTTGGACACGGCGTCTGCGCCAGGACTTGTCCTCGCAGCACCGAGAAATCCAAATGAACAAGCTCTGGCTCACGGGCTGCCCCCCCGTGCTAGTTATCTCACCAAGGTCTTTGGTGTCCCGCCCTCCCGGAGGACCGTCACGGGCGGGTAATGGGGGCACGGCTCGGCTCGGGGTGGCGGGGGTAAAGCCGTCCCTGGACGGGTACCCCGCCACCCCAGCACAGCACCACGATGATTGCCCGGTGCATCCCGCGCCCATGTTATGGGTCGCGGAACACACACCCGCGCCAGAAACTAGGCGTAAAGCCACCTGAAGAATTGAGGAAGGAACTCTTGAGCCTTGTGCCTGGAGTATACTATTCCTGTTTTAAACTCGCCACCCGTGACACTCTCACGTAAGAATGAGTGGGGTTGTACACGCCCCGGAGCCTCCCGGAGGACTGCCACTCGGCCTCCGGAGGACTCCCGCCCACGCCTAGCAGAAGCCCCATGCTCTGCGCTGGTCGATGAAGAACAGAGGAAGGAGCTCCTGAGCCATGTGCGTGGGGTATCCGACCCCTCTTTTAAATCGCCACCCGTGACCCTCTCACATAATAATGAGGTTGGGGATGTACACGCCCCGGAGCCTCCGGAAGGACCGCCCCTCGGCCTCGGGAGGACTCCTTCCCATGCCCAGTGGAAGCCCCATGTTCCGCGCTGGGTGAGACAGTGAACAATCCCCACGGCGGGGGCCGTAACAACCTCAGGACAAATGACCCCCGCCTCGGGACCCCCCCTCGTGGCACGCGCCCACCGGCCCCCTTGGGCTTCACGCGAGCGGGGGCTGGGAACGGTGCCTATGCCTGGGCAAGTCCTAGCGACGGCAGGACCCAAAGGACTGGGTTTTGGCTCGCGGACATGCCCACATGCATGTCACCTCACCAAGGCGCGTGGTGCCTGTCTTCCTCACATGACGCCCAACTGTAAACTGGTAAGCATGTTCCGACCTAGAAGCAAATGCTTTCATGTAGGATTTCTCCCCAGGGCGGTTCCCCCAAGAACCATCTCGCGTCAGGACCCATCATACCAACGACGGCTGAGATGCGCCCGGGGGCTGGGCCCTGGTAACACATAGCATCAGGGTAACCCAGGAAAGGGATACAAGCCCAGCAAAGGACAAAGAGGAGGGGCACGTGTCCCATATGCGCCACGTGTCGTGCGTGGCCCGCCTGCGATGGGGGCCCGCGTCGCTCCGACCTTCCCCCGCTGGAGGAGCCGCAATCGCCGCAAGCCCATGGACCGCATCGGTGGGCCCGGGGGGCCGGGGGCTCACGGACCCGGCCACGTGCGGCTCAGCGTGCAGCATACGCCGCCAGCCGAACCTGGCCACCAACGAGCCCCGCAGGCCTGATCCCACCCCCGCGGCTCGTGCAGACGGCAATTGTTAGGGGCCTCTGAGGCACCTCGCGTGAGGCTGCGCCCTGGAACTATCTCGGGGGCCTTGCCTAGGCAGACTCATCAAAAGAAGGGGGCACGGGGCCCGCACTCGGCAGACTACGCTAGCCTAAGCAGGGTTGGCTCTATGTAATGGGCCCACGCCTGAAGACCACCCTTGCGTGTGTCGGAAACATCTCGTCACCTCGCGTGGACCTCGGGCAATGAACTTCCACTCACGAGGCCCGAACGTAGGTTGGTAGGCGCATGAGCTCCCGGGCAAGGCACCTGCGGGAGAACTCCCCGAGGAAGGATGGGCAAAAGACAACAGCCAGGCAAGGCACGGGCTAGGTATTGCAGGCCTCGAGGGCTGCCTCCCAAGGTCGCGTCGCGATCCAGTAGCCCTTTGGCAATGGGGGCTCGCGAACCCCATCGGCAATTCAAGGATCGCCACGGGATGGCCCCCAGCCAGCTGGAGCATGGGGGCTGCACAAAGAAAACAGAGGGCCCCGCGAGGGGGGCGAGGGCGACTAAAGTACGATAAGTGGCTACCAATTTAAGAAAAAGTAACTAGCAAATATCTTTTGCCCGCACGGGGCCTGGTGGTCCATAACATTACAGGGAGAAGCATAAAAACTTAAGCAGAAGAGGCGTCGTCTTCGTCGTGGTCCCCGGAGGTCGCGGCGCCGAGGCTCCCGCTCTCCCCGAAAGGCGCGTCCTAGGCGAACCGCCCAACCAGCGACTCTATGTACTCGTGCACCTCCTCCCTGAGGGGGCGTTGGAGCACCTCAGGCAACTGGTCCATCACGCTAGAGAGTTCGAAGGCGGGATCATGGCGGCGCAGGTTGTTGAAGACGCACGTCAGCGCGCAGTCTAGGAGGTCATGCGCGCTTGTCTCGATGTCCTCCTCCCCCTGGAGACGCCCGACTCTAGCACCTCCACCACCTTCGAGAAAAAGTCGAGGTAGCCTCCATCACCATGCGCGCGGTGCAGCTCCGAGACGTCCCTAACGAACCGACGGAGCGCGCTGCCCGCGCGACCCATGACGCCCAGGAACTGTTGAGTGCACTGTGCCTCCATCATAGACGCCCGCACCACGTCGTCCTGGGCCGACTGCATGGCGTCGGTAGCTTCACCGACCTGGTCGTGCAGCGCTGCCAGCTCTGCCTTGGCGTCCACCTTGCATGCGAGGGCACCCTGGAGATCAGTCTCGACGCCCTGTAGCCGAGTCTGGAGCGTGCTCACCTCCCCCTGGAGGCCGTCGCAACGGAGCTGGGGCGGGTCTCCTGCCGGGCCAGCTTGCCATGGTACTCCTCCGAGGAGGCCTCCCGCTCCTGAGCCACCCTTGCGTCAGTGTTAACGCGAGCCTCCTCGCGCACTGCCGCAAGGGTGGCCTCGTCGACAAGGACCTGACCTTCCAGAGTATGAAGGCGCTCGCGCTCCACCGCCTGATCGAAGGACGTCCGATCGGCCTCCCGCTCCCAGAGGGCCACATCGGCCTCCCGCACGGCAATGTCAAGCTCCCTACGGGCTAGCACTACTTCATGTTCGGTGCCTGGCACAGCATGGGCGGCGGCGCGGGGCGCGCGCCCCCGGCCCCCTCCAAGCCGGGCGCGGGAGGAGAGACCTTGCCAGCAGGTTGCGCATGGGAGAAGGCACCAGGAGAGTTTCCCTCCATCTCTTGGGCGTGGGCGCTCTAGGAATCGCGGCAGTCAGGCTCGTCGAGCAGGATGGAAGTGCAAGAAAGGACCAAGATGGCGGCACACTTACTCGTCGTTGGCAGTCCAGCGCCGCCACATCGGAGCTGGCCCTGAGCGCCGACCTCCATTGCCTCCGGGGGATGAGGGTGGCGCTGAAGGCCCCGCCTGTGTTCCGGCATTCACAACATCTTGCCTCACCGTCGTGACTAAGAAGAAGGGAGGAAGGCAGAGATTGGGCGAGGGAGTGAAAGGGAAGAAGCGGAAAGGGGAGGAGGCGTACCGGAGAAGCTGAGGGGCGAGGGTTTTTATGCCTGCCATGCCTTACAGTTGCCCAGTGAAGGCGCGGTTCTCGGAGCATCGTGGGGGAGTGGAGGCGACGCACGTCTCACCGAACGCCACCCATCGTGCCTAGCCCGCATGCGATGGGGGCCCGCGTCAGTTCGACCTCTCCAACAGGCGAAATCCTTAAAACAAAAGTTACCCATGCCAGCGTCTACTGCCGCAATTCGACGATGAGGCCTTTGAGCCCGTATCTCCCAGGCGCACCCAGTACGACCAGCCAGACCGCCCCCCTCGAGGACGGGACAGGCCGGATCAAGAGACCGAGTACATACCTACGTTTCCCGGCATGAGTGGAAAGGATCTTGTACATTATGAGGATGGATAGGACTTACGACAGGACTTGGACTATAGAGCAGGTCACACAAGATCCATCTACGGATCTAGAGCGTACCCCCCCCCCGCTAGACGGGACGGGTACCAACCGTGGCTCGATCGCAGCAACAGAGATCGGGATCAATACTGGGCCTGAATGACGGCCGATCTCAGGCACGACGTAGCCAGTATTAGAGGTGCTGCCCACCCACTGTGCTTCACAGATGAGGTTATGCAGCATCAGTTCCCCAAAGTCTTCCTAACCAAGAAGAAACAAATCATTGATTTCCTGGATGCCGAGGCAATAGCCTCTTTTAGACATAACATCCATGATGAATGGCTGGCTCGTCAGCTCGGCCAGGACAAGCCGAGAAGCATGTCCGCCCTTACCTCACTCATGACCCGCTTTTGTGCGGGCGAGGATAATTGGCTAGCTCGTCGAAGCCACAACCCTGAAGACCCTGGCACCTCTGAAGTGCGGGATGGAAATGGGAAACCACGGTGCAACAAGAACGAACGCCGACACAACAACGGTGATGCCGAGGACATGGCCGTAAATGCCGGTTTCCGCAACTCAAAATCCAGACAGCGAAAGAAGCCCTCTAAAGGAAATAGAGACAGACCTTCCACGGTGGACAAAAATCATGCATAGGCCCTGCCAGATTCACAGCACCCAAGATAAGCCTGCCACCCACACCAACAGTAATTGTTGGTTATTCAAACAAGCCGGAAAATTGGTAGCCGAGGAGCAGGGCAAGGGCCCACACAGCATGGACAATGAAGAGCGTCGCGGGCCGAACAACGGAGGACAGAAGCAATTCCCTCCCAAGGTAAAAACCATGAACATGATATACATGTTACACATACCCAAAAGGGAAAGGAAGCACGCCCTTCGGGAGGTCTACGCCGTAGAGCCCATAGCCTCGAAATTTAACCCATGGTCGGCTTGCTCGATCACCTTCGACCGTAGGGACCATCAGATTAGTATCCGCCATGGAGGCTCGGCAACCCTTGTCTTAGATCCCATTATCGACAGGTCTCACCTCATTAGAGTCCTAGTGGATGGAGGTAGTAGCCTTAACCTGATTTATTCAGATACGGTGAAAACAAATGGGTTTCGATCCGTCAAGGATCAAACCCAGCAACACTACCTTTAAAGGAGTAATACCAGGCGTCGAAGCCCGCTGCTTGGGCACTGTGACTTTGGAAGCAGTGTTCGGCTTGCCCGACAATTTCCGCAGCGAGGAGTTGATCTTTGACATTGTCCCTTTTCGCAGCGGCTATCACGCACTGCTCGGCCATACAACATTCGCTCGATTTAACGATGTTCTCCATTACGCATATATGAAGCTCAAGATGCCTGGACCCAAGGGGGTCATCACTGTCAATGGCAATACATAGCACTCCCTTTGAACTGAGGAACACACAGTGGCCCTGGCAGCCGACTTCCATAATGGCTACGAAGTGTCAAGGCCCCAATCAGCCATCAAGGCACGACAGGCGACCAAACGAGCCCGAGCTCAATCTGATCTCCCGGAGCCATCCCGCACTCAACGCAAATAGGAATACACGCCCCACAGCATGGCCCAGTTACCCGCAAGCTACGTACTCTGGAATCATAATTTCCCACTTAAAATTCCTTGGGCAGGTGTGGGGACCTACCATCCAAAGGCCTAGTGTTTGGGTAAACCGAACAATGGTCAGATATGTCTTCGGACAACACCAGGCTCCATCAAGGATCGGGTCAACAACGTTAAACTCACATAATTCGGCGGCTTCTCAAGACTTTCTCTCACAAGGCCCACTCACCGACTACCACCTCCTCTAAAGGAGCACCTTCCAGGAGAACAAAGGCGCAAATGTGCAGCAGGACACAGTAAAGGACATCAAGCCATCTCGTCAATGTCCTGTGTAAACCTTTTTTCCCGTAAATTTATTTTTGCATACTTGTAACAGTTGCGTGAGCAAACAAACGTATACGGACAGAAGGACAAGTGTCCATCGGAAACAAAGGCCAACCTCATGGTCCTATGGAAATTATTGATATTGTCCAAGACTCTTCCTTTTGTCCTCTTTTTTTGCTCTTCAATGCAAGCTGGTTTGGTATGTATCTTTAGTTGTGGCTGGTCCATAAACCGGGGGCTTGATCGATTAGCTCGCCCCACACATCGCCCCGGCACTTTCTCGATATCATGTGTTCGGCGTCTTGGATATTGTGTTATATGCATCAGGTCCGAATTATGTCTTGGCCCAAAAGTTGGGTTGCCCGGCTCCTGTGCTTCCACGTTTACATTCCGCTTGTTCGGTTAAAAGTGGAAAGGGAGCACCACTGCGATTGTACTTCTCGTTCGTCTAGTTAAGTATCTCAGTGGAGAAAGCCGAAAACTGACTGGCATAATAAGCATGAATTGATCTGTGATCCAATGACAAGTATTAAACTAAGAATCGCTGGAAATTCACTGTGTTAAAACGAAGGGTTTGGAATAACATAAGCCAAGTGATAAATGGCTTTCAAACATTGTTAACACCGAACATGACTAATTAAGGGGGGGTAGTGCTTACTTCACGCATTTAAAACTCCTCTGGTTAAGTGAAAGCAATAAAGCCGCATAGTCTGATTGCCTCATTTTCTTCCGAACTATCACCTCCGGGTACCAAGACGTTGGCTAAGGGTAACAGTTCGGATATCGAAAACACCTCCTTTAGTATCTATAGGGGGCTAAAGCCGACCACTCGCAACTTTCAAAATTAAAAACAACCGCACAGGAGTCAAAATCAACAAAAGCACAATAGTATATATACTATGCAAACTCATAAAAGCGTCAAGACACAATAAAAGTTCCAGCCATCAAATGGAGGATAGTATTTTTACTCAAAGAACTACATCCTTCGGGCATAAAGCTTCTATTGCCCGAGCACGCTCCATAACGGCAGGAAAATACTGCTCGGGGTGCCTATGTTCCTTCCCAGGCAACGGATGACCGGTGGCCATTTCAGTGGGCTTCAGCTTCGGCCAATGCACCATTGTCTTCGCGAACGCCATCTGGGCTCCCTCCATGTAGGCAGAACGAAATCAACCCGGGGTGTAGCGGCAACCAATCTCTGCACCAAGCCAAAGTAGCTGCCTGGCAGAGGCTCTGTAGGCCATAGCCAAATACAGAGGTCCTTCATGGCCGGTTTAGATGTACGGTGCAATTCCATCAGCTGTTTTAGCTGATCGGAAGCGAGTAGTGGTTTCCCATGGGCCTAAATCTGTTCCCAGAACAGCTGTTGGTGAGCATACCCTTCCAGGGAGGCACAATGTTGTGCCAGATCTGCCGCACTCTTTGGTAGGTCTACAAACGCGCCAGGAGAATGCCACACTCGACTCCTTCTCATGGCAATGCACCTCCATGCGTGCCACCTGGAGGGTTGCAGAGCCCAAGGATAGCTCGGTCGCTTGCTCCTTGTTCTTCTGTTCAAGGGCCTCGCACTTAGAGATGGCATCCCTGAGCTCTTATTGTACATCTGCAACCCTGGCCTTATGCTGATCACATTCAAAATTTGCCAATAACATATCAGCAACCGCTCGTTCGGCAGCCGCCTTATGTTCGATGGTCTCCTACCTCGCCTTTAACAACTCGGCCTTCAGATTCTTGATCTTCGCGGCAACGACTGCATTGGGCATCAACATACTCCATTTTTCAGGATACAACCATAGAAATTGCCCGCTTATATGAGGAAAATAACGACATTAGTCCAGTTCGGACTTACCTTGTGCATCGTCAAACCACTTGTTAAGGCGGTCGAGCTCGTCTTCAGAACTTCTCAGCTTCCGATTCATTTCTGCCAACTCCACAGCATTGGGGGCTATGGTCAGAGGCATCGCCTGTAAAGACCATTTACACATGTCAGACTCCCAAGTTATTGGATTCTAAAATCATCAGTCCGGATGTTTTTCACATTCCAACAGATCTTGGGGGATGCGGCTAAATTTAAACCAGAAACGAATTTTACTTCGTATTCTTATCACATTCGACCCCCGCATGAGTTCTTCCGAACTCACACAGGGATCGGGAACTACTAACTATGGCAATTGTATATAAAACCAAAACATACTTTCAAATTGGTGTCATACCATGTAAATTACCTTGAAGCCTACTAGTAGGCTGCCGAAGGCTTCCTTCAATCCGCTGTCAATGGATTGAATACCTTGCAGTGCCACGGCCAGAAGTGCGCGGTGCTCTTCGGGGATGGAGGAGTCATTTAGACCCTCCCCCACCAGGGTCGTCCACCCTGACTGAGTCCGACCTCTTATAGGCGGCTCCGGGTGCGGCATTGTGGTTTCTCCCACTGGAGAAACCTGAACAGATGCCTCCGGAGCCCTGGATGGCTCTGGAGCTAATTGTGGGGAAAGCTCGGGTTGCCCGAGCTCTCCCTCCTCGTGTGACATAAGTGATTGGCCCTCCTATTCTTTGGTGGCCGAGGTGTTAACCTCAGCCATAGTATCATCGCCCCTGCCCCTCACCTCCTCGGTGGCTGGGGGGAGGAGTTATGGGACGTAGTCCCACTTTCTGCCAATGCGGCGGGCGGAAGTTCTCCCTCTGAGTTTTGATTGGCACGGAGCTCGCTCATCGGACTGCAATGAGGAAAAAAGTACATACGCGGTCTGTTATAAAAAAACCTTTAGAAGGGATAAAAAGGCCGAATTAGGTGAATTCGTACCTTTGTGCCCGAGGTTTGACCCTGATTGTCCTTCGAGGGACAACCTCAAAATTTTTGGAATCCTCATTAGAGTCCGGAACATCATCGAACAAGGCCACCTTGGGCCTGTATGGTCTTTGATGGGAGGATGCCGGGTAACCCTCGGAGTCTTTGGATACCGCCCTCTTTTTAGGATGGGAAGAATTGCTCTCCTCCCCATCCTGCCCCATCTCTCATTCAAGAGTAGAGGGAGTGTGCGTCTCCTCGGATGTTGTGTCCGGGGGGCCCTTTGATCGGAGACCCCCGCGGGCCTCCTTCTTCTCTCCTTTCTTCTCCTCCCTCCTCTTCGGGGCTGTATATGGCTTTTCGACCAGTACGGCCGTAAGAAGGGGCATCCGTGGATCCTCGGGAAGCGGGGCTGGGGATTTCATCTGCTGGGATTTCGCTAGCCAAATCTATCAAGGCAAGGAGAAGAGGGGATTAGAGGCTTTGAAAGGGGGAAAATCCAAACACAAGCGAAAAGAATGTTACCGGTCGAGGAGGGTTCGAGGCTTCCATGCCAAGGCCTTCCTCCTCTGCTGGCCAGCTCTTTCGCGGCTTGAATAGCACCTTCCACATCTTCTCGTGGGAGGTGCGGAAGAACTCCTGCATGGTTACGGGATTGTCCAGACTGTATTCCCACATGGCGGCGGTCCGGTGTTGACATGGGAGAATGCGGCGGCGGAGCATGACTTGAACTATTTTCGGCAGTTCGATATTCTTCTTCTCCACCAGCGTGGTGATGCACCTTTGCAAGGTCTTCACCTCTGCTGCACTCCCCAATCAAGTCCCTTCTTCATCCATGATACTAGTCTGATGGGAGGTCCGAATCTAAATCTAGGAGGTGCCTCCCATCCCTCTTCGCGTGGTTCGGTGATGTAGAACCACTCCCGTTACCAGACCTTGATAGTGTCTATAAAAGAACCGTCCGGCTATTGAACCAAGGGGAGTTTGCTAATCATCACTCCCCCATACTCGGCTTGGTCGGCACTAACAACCTTCGGCTTAATGTTGAATACCTTCAACCATAGGCCGAAGTGGGGCTGAACCCGAAGAAAAGCTTCGTAGAAAGTGATGAAAGACGAGATATGCATGAAAGAATTCAGAGGGAGATCATGAAAATCTAGCCTGTAATAGAAAATAATACCCCTCACAAAGGGGTGGAGGGGAAAGCCTAGGCCCCGGAGAAAGTGAGGAATGAAAACTACCCTCTTGCCTTCTCTAGGCGTGGGTATGGCATGGTTCCTCTCTAGGGTTCGATGGACAACGTTCGCTGACAAGTAGCCGGAGAGCTTCAGTTTCGTAATATCCTTCTCGGTGACCTGGGAGACCTCCCAATTTTCCTTGAAGCCCGCTCCGTCCATGATCGAGTTGGGGGAGGGTTCAGGAGATTTTGGAGGAATGGGGCTTTGAAGGATCTGGAAGAGCGTACTAATGGTCTTCGCTAGGGATGAAAACGGCACAGAAACGGACGGAACTGGTTGCTACCATATTTGTTTTTATATTTTTTTTGCAGAAGCGGAAACGAATACAGAAACCTCGGAAACAAATACAGAAACAAATACTACCGGAAACAAACACGGAGCAAATACAGAGCAGACACGGAAACAAAACTTTGTGTTGACCGGAACTTACAACACCCTTGAATCATAGAGAAATACACACAAAAACAAAACAAATTTATGGAATTGTTAACATGGCTACAAAATAATATGGTTGTGTTAGCAACATAGGGTAGTATTGTAGTAGTAAATAACTATTTCATATAGGGTGCGTATGGTAGTAAAAGTTGATCCTCAAATGATCCATCATGCTCATTCTGCTCATTGTATCATTGTGTGTTGTTTGGTAGTTAGGCAACAAAGAAGTCATGGGTCTATAGTAGAAACGGAAATTCCATATTCACGAAAACGGAAAGTTCCGTTTCCACGTCTGTTCCACCGGAAAACACAGTTCCGTTTTTGCTTCCGTTTCTGCATAAAAAAGTCCATTTCCATTTTCATTTTGCAACTTTCCGTTTCTGTTTTCATATTTACTCTCCGTTTACATTTTTCCTCCGGAAAAGCGGAAACTTTACACTCCATTTTCATCCCTAGTCTTCGCAGACGTTTCCTTTTATGGGCCGCTAAAATACCAAGAGTCCCGAAGATGCGCCGCGTGCCTCACCATTTCCCGATACACCGTGCAGTTATGCACTCGTGGGATGACCCAAATCATAAACCATATCCCCGGAAAGGCGAAACACGATCTCCATATTAATGATACGTGCCGATTAAAAACGAAAACTGCCTCAAACCACGATTCAAGCTTTTTGGGAACTGGTCAACAGTAACGTTCAAGTTGTGACCTATTGGCAGAAAGTTGTCAGCAAAAAACACTATTCTTGCTTGGACTGTTGGCCTTCGAGGCTAAGTTATATATTCAAGAATCAGGAAGTACTCGATGGCCGAACTGTCATCGGTAGAATTGAATTCAAGGGGGAACTCGCCCCGCAAGCCGAAGAGTTTGGACATGCAAATGATAAAATGATGCTACGGCATTGGAGGCTAGTTTGGGGACTATCGAGGGAGTCAGGGATTAAGGGGTCCTCGGGCTACCGGCCTATCTCCATGGGCCGGAAAGTGGGCCGCTTTATGATTGTCAATGAAAGTTCGGATACCATTACCAAGACGGAATCTCTCAGGTCGTGACGTGCACTCCAAGTACAAGACGATGGGTTTAGCTTGTTCCTTTCCTGATGTAACCGACATTGTGTAACCCTAGATACCCCCGACTATATAAACTAGAGGGTTTTAGTCCATAGGGCAAGTTAAGCTCATTACTTTTAGGGTTTAGACGACATCATACGATCTCGAGGTAGATCAACTCTATACTCGATACCCCATATTCAATACAATCAAAGCAGGACATAGGGTTTTACATCCATTAAGAGTGCCCGAACCTGGGTAAACATCGTCTCCCTAGTCTCCTGTAACCCATCAATCCAAGATCCATAGTTTGGGACCCCCTACACAAGATCCGCCGGTTTTGACACCGACAACGGTGACGATATTGTTGAGCATGGGTGAGGGAGTCCTGGTTTAAGGGGTCCTCGGATAGCTGACCTGTATCTCGTGGGCCGGACTATACGGGCCACTTGGCGAGCATTAGGAGATCAGGGGCCCAGTCGCCAAGGTGAAAGATTGAAGGAACCATGGCGTACTCCCCAAGATATCAATATTAGATAGGCATGTTTTTTCCCTTTTGATGTGCAACCGACTATGTGTAAACCCTAGGGACCCCTGGCGTCTATATAAGCCGGAGGGTTTTAGGTTGTAGGACAAGAGAACTCATCTAGGGTTTAGCTACTTGATCTCGAGGTAGATCAACTCTGTAATCCTCATATCATCAATATAATCAAGTAGGACGTAGGGTATTACCTCCATAGGAGGGCCCGAACCTGGGTAAAACCTTGTCGGCTTGTCCCCTTCGTCTCTTGTTACCATCGATCCAAGTTTCACAGCTCGGGACCCCCTACCCGAGATCTACCGGTTTTGACACCGACATTGTTGCTTTCATTGAGAGTTCCGCTGTGATCGCCAGAAGGAATCGATGGCTCGCCTTGTCACCAACAACGAGATCTGTGCCCGGGGGGTTCTCACCCTGGGCCAGATCCTCTCGAGCGATGACATCTCGTCACGCGCTTGCCCAATCGGCCATCCATGCCAGATCGGAAACTTTCCCCACGACCTAGGGATCAGGTTTGGAACCCTAGAGTTCTCAGCTGATTCCCGGGGAGAACTTGTACTGATGGAATCATTGACCCCTACGGAGAAGCCCGCAGATCCCGACTCCTCGGTGCCAAAGACATCGGGCCTCGTCTCCGGAGATGAAGTTGCTATCTCCGGACCGTCTGGACTACCCGGTCCGGTCATCGCTACCGGATCTACCATGGTTGAACAGAATCCGAGAATGCTCTCGCGCGACACGCATCCCACCATCACCTCGTTTCTCAACGAGTTGTTTGATCAGATGGAGGCTATGCGAATGGCCGATGACCAGACCCCGGTCTATGACCGGCTCGGTTTTAAACCCGACGACAGGGAGATTCACCCCCACGGTCACCCACCTTGTCGCCACCGTCGAGTGTCCGGCTGGGGGCTCGACCTCCCAGCTATCGGAATTAAAAACGGTTTGTACTCCAATCTCTGATTACCGAGAACTTGCTTGCAACCCAGAATCTGGCGTTCGCTCCGGAAACAGTCCGGTATCGGTCCCTGATCTATCACACAGTTCGGAATCCGCGATTCCGAACTCCTACCGTGCCGTGGAGTCAAACCTTCTCCCACCCACCTCCCAAGCCGATGACTCGTGCATCGCATCAGAGCCCCAAGTCTTTGGACTCACCGGACATTGTACATTTATCAGGGGAGTCGGTCCACCATTACTAGGCCAGACTACAACTCGCCCGAAACAAAGTATGGGGCCTTAGTGATCAAGATGTAATGGCAACCTTCAAACGTAACAGCCACAACAAAGGGATTCTCAATGCCCTAGCGCGGCGGCACATTATTGACTTTACCGAGCTGTCAATCTTGGTACAGAAGTATTGTGCCATGGAATGTGCTTGGCCAGCTGAGCGATTATTTTTGGAACCAACCTTTACCGAATACCCTCGAGGAGATCGGCACAAGAGGATACCTCCGACCCGGCCAGCCAAACTTGAGCCCGACAAAAAGAGGAATAGGCCCCTTTCAGGGGTCAGTACTGTCCTTAATGGACTACTGGATAAACCTTGCCCTATACACTCCGTATTGCTAAACACAGCTCCGACTCACAGCCTTAGAGCTTGCTGGATCGTCAGGCAGATCGCAAAAAGTGGGGAAGCCATTCTTGAGGCATCACCGTCTAACCGGTGCTCTACAACGCCATCGGAATATAAGACCGAAGTCCTGACGATCTACGAAACGTTCCCTTCGAGGAACAGGAGGAAAAGACCTCTTAAAGAACTCGAACAGGTATATCACGTGGCAGCAATGAGTACATGGGCAGACATACCCATTACCTTCGGAGATGTTGACCGACCAGCCATTCTTCCCGGTCATTCACCCACCGCACTAGTCCAGAACCCCATCATTGATGGCTTCGGGTTACACAAGGTGCTAATGGACGGCGGCAGTGGTTTAAACCTAATCTACGAGGATACTCTAGAAAAAATGCAATTTGACTGATCTCGCATTGAGCATAGCAACACAACTTTCTGGGGAATAATCCCGGGGAAGGAGGCACGCTGTTCAGGATGTATCACCCTGGACGTAGTGTTCGGCACGCCCGACAACTACTGATCCGAAGAACTTCTCTTCCACATCGTGCCCTTCCCCAGTGGCTACCATGCCCTGTTGGGACGTGATGCCTTCACAAAATTCCAGGCTATACCACATTGCGGGTATATGAAACTTAAGATGCTAGGACCAAACGGAGTAATCACAACCGCTAGTGATCCGAATATAGCCCTACGGGCCGAAAACGAAATAGCGGCGCTCGCCCTCGAGGCTCTAGCTGAGACCTTTGCGGTAGAAGAGCTGACCACACTTCGGTCCAGTAGACAAAGACGACGTGATCCTCAGCAAGAGGCCCAAATCCATGTCCTTTAAACCGGCAAAGGAAAACATTAAATTTCAGGTACACCCTACGGACCCCAACAAGACAGCGTCCATCGGAGCCCAGCTCGATCCCGTAGTGGACGAATCGCTGCGAGCTTTCTTACAGGAAAATTGGGACATCTTCGCCTGGCATCCTTTCGATATGCCCGGCATCCCACGACAGCTGGCAGAACATAGTCTGAAGATCATCGCAGGCTTTAAGCCCGTCAAGCAGACTCTGCGCCGCTTCTCCGAACCCAAACGACAAGCTATGGGTGAAGAAGTAACTAAATTGCTGGAGGCCGGATTCATTCGGGACATTAAGCACCCCGAATGGTTGGCAAACCTGGTTATGGTACCAAAGAAAGATAAATCCTGGCGGCTGTGTGTCGACTTTAAAGACCTCAACAAGGCCTGCCCTACGGACCATTTCCCTCTACCGCGAATAGACCAGATTATTGACGCCACAGCCGAACACGACTTGCTGTGTTTCCTCGATGCTTATTCCGGATACCAACAGATTAAAATGAAGGAATCCGATCAAGCAGCAACCGCCTTCATCACCCCTTATGGGCCATTTTGCTTCAACACAATGCCTTTCGGGCTAAAGAACGCTGGGGCTACATACCAGCGCATGATCCAGACCTGTCTCGAAAAACAGGTTGGCAAAACAGTTGAGGCGTACATGGATGATGTGGTCATTAAAACCAAACACATCAGCAATTTGATCGATGATTTAAGGCAAACCTTTGCCAGCCTACGCGAATACGATATTCGGCTCAATCCGGAGAAGTGTGTATTCGGAGTTCCCGCTGGTACACTGCTTGGATTCATCATTTCCCATAGAGGAATAGAAGCGAATCCGGCCAAGATCAGTGCCTTATCAGAACTTGCAGTTCCTACAGAGCTAAAGCATGTACAAAAGTTGAAGGGTTGCGTGGCGGCGTTAAGTCGCTTTATCTCCCGCCTCGGTGAAAAAGCTTTACCGATGTATAAGTTGCTGAAACGGACCAAGAATTTCGAATGGACCGACGAAGCAAAGGCCGCGTTAGAAGAAATTAAAACACTCCTGGCAAGTAACCCCATACTCACAGCACCAGGCGCGGGTGAGCCCATGTTATTATACATATCGGCCACCAACTAGGTCATTAGCGCGGTGCTCATCGTCGAACAAGAGGAGGAGGGACACAAATTCCGGATACAGAAGCCGGTCTATTACGTGTCAGAAGTACTAATGCAATGCAAGTCCAGATACCCGCACTACCAGAAGATAGCCTATACAGTATTTATGGCATCACGGAAACTAAGACACTACTTCCAAGAGTGTTTGGTCACGGTGGCATCCGAAGTACCCCTGAATGACATAATCAATAACAGGGACGCCACCGGCCACATAGCCAAATGGCCATTGAGCTCCTTCCTTTTGAGATTACCTACAAACCATGCCGAGCTATTAAATCTCAGGTGTTGGCAGATTTCCTTGCTGAATGGACAGAAGTCGAGCTCCCCAGGGAATATAGTACATACTCCCATTGGACGATGTACTTCGATCGATGGAAAACTTTGGCCGGACTGGGGGCTGGAGTTGTTCTCACATCCCCCACAGGTGACAACGTTTGATACGTGTTGCAGATCATGTATGCCGACTCCAACAATGCAGCCGAATACGAAGCCCTCTTGCACGGTCTTTGGATGGCAGCCTCAATGGGCATACAACGGTTGGAGGTACGGGGAGATTCAAATCTGGGCATCTCTCAAGTCAATGGTGAGTTCGATGCCAAGAATCCAAAGATGGCGGCATATAGAAACGCTGTCCTAAAGATATCCGCACGGTTCGAGGGGCTGGAGTTTCACCACGTCGCTAGAGACGACAACCAAGCTGCCGATATACTGGCTCGCATAGGAGCCAAACATGACCATGTCCCACCAAACACTTTTCTGGAATGGCTCTTTAAGCCATCCGTGGTTTGGCTAGACGATCAAGAGGGCGCCGACCTATCCAGTGCAGATAAGATTGTTCCCCCTGAAAGCGAACCAGACGATCAAATCATCGGCGGCTCCATAGTGGATGAAACGCCCTCGGCTCACGAGGTCATGGCAGTAATCACACCATGGACCGAGCCCTTCATCGCCTACCTTCTTCACAAAGAACTCCCCGACGATCAGACGGAGGCACGGCACATAGTTCGGCATTCGAAAGCCTTCAAGGTACACGAACGTGAGTTGTACAAGAAGAGCACCACTGGAATACTACAGCGGTGCATATATGAGGAAGAAGGGCGGCAGCTTTTAGCCGAAGTCCACGCAGGCATGGGCGGTCATCAAGCCGCAGCAAGAGCCTTAGTAAGAAAGGCCTTTCGGGCCGGGTTCTTTTGGCCCACAGCTCGGGCGGACGCCCACTCACTTGTCAAATATTGTGTGGGGTGCCAAGTTTTTGCAAATCAGAGTCACATGCCCCCGACAGCTCTTCTGACTATTCCGATCACCTGGCCCTTCGCGCTCTAGGGGCTGGACATGGTCAGACCCATTAAAGGGGGGACCAAGAAGAATAAATACTTACTGGTCATGGTCGACAAGTTCACCAAATGGATAGAGGCAAAACCTGTCAAATCAGCCAAATCCGGACCAGTAATCAACTTTATATCCGGCGTGGTACACCGTTACGGTGTCCCGCACAGTGTAATAACTGACAATGGATCCAATTTCACAGCCCAAGAGGTCAAAGACTGGTGCGCAAAGATGGGCATCAAGCTCGATTATGCATCGGTTTATCACCCGCAGACTAATGGACATGTCGAACGAGCAAACGGCCTCATAATGAGCGGCATTAAGCCACGTTTGGTCCGGTCTCTGCAAGAGTCTGATTGTCATTGGGTAGAGGAGCTCGACTCCGTTCTATGGGGCTTACGCACCACCCCGAATAGATCAAGGGATACACACCGTTCTTCATGGTCTATGGGGCCGAAGCGGTCCTTCATTGTGATATCATTCACGATGCACCAAGGGTGCGCATGTACGAGGAAAGAGTGGCCGAGTTAGATCGGCAGGACGACTTGGATGCCTTGGAAGAGGAGCGTGACATAGCTCGGGCCTGTTCTACCTTTTATCAACAGCAGGCCCGGCATTACCAAAGAAGCAGAAGCATAAACTCAAGCCCAAATGGGAAGGCCCCTTCATCATCGACAAAGTACTCACAGGAGGGGCTTACCATCTTTGGAACCCACAGGACAACCGCCTTGAACCAAACCCATGGAACACAGCTCGTCTTTGGCGCTTCTATGGCTAGACAGGTGTCGTCATACTTTTTACCCTTCTCTTTTACTTCTTTCTTTTGTTATTTCTTTTCCCTCCCACCTTGATTTTTGGCAGGTTTGAATTCTTTTCCTTCGCAACTCTATGTTCGGTTCGAGCGACCATGTACTAATGATTTTCTGCCTTCACCTTTAAGTGTTAAATCCGAACACAGTACCCGGGGGCTTCTTTTCTGAAGCCAATGCTTTTATGTTATAAGCACTTATTCACATTTATTGTGTACGCATACTTTCCTTGTCGTTTTTTACGCCATCTTATGCATCAATTCGAACTAAGAATTTGCCAAGCTGGGTTGCCTTGCTCCTGTGCTTACCCTCTACGTTCCTGATTGTTCGGCTAGAGGGTAAAGGGAGCACCTATGCGATTGCTATGACCGGGTCATCCGGATATGTACCTTAGACGGGTGAAGCCAAAAGCTAGCTATCTTAAGTAGACAATTAATCGGCTACGACGGAGTCAACTATGGTCGTCAGGACCATTATTCGGGCTTTTTTCCCCAACACAAGCCCTTAGCCGCATACTAACAGCATACAGCCCCCCTTTTTTCCTACGATTTACGTAGAAGCCTGAAGAAAGGTATCGATAGGGGTACTATTTTCTTCGGAAGATGTTTCTTATGCTAAGCAGTAATATAACATATCCCCCTGTGTGCTTTCTGTCTGTTCGCACCACATGGCCGGATTGCCTGGTTCCCCGAACATAATTCCCTCTCCTAGGGTGATAGTTTACAAGGAACACTCCCAAGCTCTTAGTGCGGGAGGCTGAAGCCGATGGCCGGTTAAGACAAAGTTTACAACACAGACGGAGCAACCCTTCGATCATTAAGTACACAGCTACATATGATCATACATCTGGCTGTTGATCGAGATTATCGATTATGGTGTCCAGGGAGCAATCTTCTTGTGAGAGACGGGCGGCAGGCATCACCTGGTTGTAAACCAGGTGGAGCAGCACTTCTTGTCCGTCTGACCCTACTGGCCCAACCTGAGCCATACGCTCGGGGTCAGGTCCGGTATAGCGGGTCTTGATCATCGCCCATGCCTCTCGTGCTCCCTACCGACAAGCCGATGTCTTCCATAGCTCGAACCTAGCTCGGGCTCCATTGAAGCGATCGACCAGTTTGGTCATCCCTTCCTGAGGTTGCTCGGCAGGCCACAGTGCTATCACCATGCTCTTCATGGCCTTCCGAGCCCGCTCATGAAGGGCAGACAGCTCCTTCAGAATATTCCCCTGGTAGGATCCGATTTCCTCTTCGGATCACCCAGACAGTAAACCTGCACATGAGATACGGCATGCGTATCACACCATATTTATAAAAGATACTTTCTGATTTTAAAATCACACTTACCGAACATGCCTCTCTATAATTTTTGGTTTTCTCCTTGGGCGTGGGCTAATTGAGCCTTTAAGCTCTGAATCTCTTTGGATTGCTTTTTGTTCTCCTCCGTCAGGCAATTCTTCTCTTCAAGGTGCCGTTGTAAAACACGATAGCCAGCATCCTGCTGGGACTCAGCATATTGCTGAGATTCTCGGGCTACATCCAAATCTTTTTGTAATTGCCCTATTGATTCAGCTGCTACATAGTACCCTTGCGTAAGCATGGGGATATACTACAGAATAGCAGAATAGATATACTTAACGTGTGCCTCCCGAGTAAAGCTCTTCACCTGCTCCAATTCGGCTTTCACAGATTCGACCTGTGTTCGGCTGGCCTCTAGTTCCTTGGCCAGCTGCTCGCACTGTTGCTTAGAGGCCTGCACTACCAGCAAATTAATACAGGGATCCTTAATTTGGTCGTACCGACCAATTTAAGGCTCGGGGGCTACTGGGTCTACACCAGTGTTCGGATTTTAATAATTGACTACTTACCTGTAGGCTAGACGATATCAATTTCACGGCCCCGAACCTAGCTCGGGCGGCTCCGAGATGTGCATCCGCCATGCGCAGTGCACCAAACTCTTGTTCGGAAAAGGCCGGATGGCGCAGGGCTTCTCGTCGCCGCCGATGATGCATAGCACTCCCAACCTCTGATTTGGTGTCGGATATGGCGTCACCAGAATTGGTTGGGGCGGGATTGACGGTGGGGGTCCCCGTAGCAGGATCAGCATGGGCTGAAGGCCTGGAATCTTGGACACCGCCGTACGTCCTGGCGACGTCCTCGGCGGGTGATGGCCGAACCCTTTGCCTGAATATTTTGAAAAAAGGGTCTCTCGTCAGACTTTGTCAAATCATGATATTAAATCCAGCGATCGAGCGAAATACCTTTGGGATGAACTCGTAGGCGCACTCGCCCCTGTGACCGGCTCATTTGCCGGATCCTTGTTGCTTTCCAATCCAGGCATTGCAGCCGCTGCCGGTGTATGCCGCGCGGATCTTCGGTGCTTGGGTGAAGGAGCCGGGGCGTTGGGGATAGTAGAGGACACTTGCCTCTTGCGGGATGTTTTCTTCTTCTTGCTTGTCGCAGGAGAAGGGAAGGATCCGGGGTAATCGGCAATAATGGACACCTTGGAGCCGTCAAGGCCCTCTTGGTAGAAAACCCCGTCTTCGAGTTCGATTGACAGGTCTGGGTCTTCATGATAGCCCGAATCATCATCACGAGAATAGTCCTCGGGCTGAGGGGCCGGACAGTTGACTGTCTCGATAAAGCTCCTCCATTCCTATTCACATAAAGATAAAAGACTTCGGTCAAGTAGGGACAAATTGAGAATCCAAACTGTGGTCACGGGATTGAAAGGCTCACCCATTCGATGGGATTATGGCTTGAGTATCCTGCCTTGGTCGATCGCTGAACGAAATCTTCTTGCTCCCCTTTGTATAGATCGGCAAGTGCGGCGGCCAATGCCGTTTGATCGGCAGGACCTAGTCTTCGGGAGCGAGTAGTGTCGCTGGTCCCGTTGTAACACCACAAGGGGTGTATCCTCTGTTGGAGGGGTTGGACGCAACGGGAGATGGTGGCAACCATGACATCTATCATGGTCAGCTTATGATAGGCTAGTATTCTCACACGGGTCGCTAGGCGCTGCACCTCCACAGTGTCCTCTTGGGACAGGCTCTTCGGGGGCCAGTTGTACCTCTTTTTCAAAAGGGCATCGGAGTATTCGGGCAGACCCCTTCGAGCTGGATCAAATAAAGGGACATCCTCGATATAAAACCATTCTGAAGTCCATAGTTCGGATTCCTTCGGTGATCCCACGAGGTATCCCGTCCCCGCTATGCGGCCTACTTCAGCCCTACTGACCTCAAAAATTGTCTTATCTCGAGTGCGAGGGACGAGGCAAAAGTATTTCCTCCACAACTCGAAGTGTGCGTCGCAGCCCAGGAACATCTCGCAAAGGGCGACGAAACCCGAGATGTGCAGAATGGACCCTGGGGTGAGGTGGTGGAGCTGGATCCCATAAAACGCCCATAACCCTCTCAGGAACGGATGAATGGGAAACCCGAGGCCTCGCAGGAGGAATGGCACAAAGCACACATGCTCCCCCTTCTGTGGATGGGGGAAATTCTCTGCAAGGGCCTCGCCGCTGAAAGACGTCAGACCGGCGAGGACGGCTGCCAGATCTGAGGAAGGAAGGTACCCTTGGGTCTCGAGGATGTGAAGTCGAAGGAGCGACATGGAACAGCTAGTCCAGTCCCCGGGACGGGATCCGTAGGGATTCGAGGAGGAACTGGGGGCGCTCGCCATCTTTGGTGTAGACCTGCAGCCGGAGGTTTTTTCCGATGGGGGAGAAGAAGATGTGACTTGGGCCGCGACTCAGTTTGTTTAAATGGGTGGTATCTCATTTGTGTCAAGGGTAGTTTTGCAAAAAAAACTACTGAACCGCTCGTCTCCCACGATGCGCGAAGTCCAAGAAGCACTATTGCTATGGACCTGGCAATCCCATGACATGTGGGATTTCACCGATGATAGGATGGTTACCGAACAAGAAGGATGGAGGGACTTGCCTCGCAAGCCGAAGACATGCAAGGCTATCCGACTATACGTCAGCGTTGGAGGCTAGCCCTGGGGCTACTGAGGGAGTCCTGGTTTAAGGGGTCCTCGGATAGCCAACCTGTATCTCGTGGGCCGGACTATGCAGGCCACTGGGTGAGCATTAGGAGATCAGGGGCCCAGTCGCCAAGGTGGAAGATTGAAGGAACCATGGCATACTCTCCAATATATCAATAGTAGATAGGCATGTTTTTTCCCTTTTGATGTGCAACCAACTATGTGTAAACCCTAGGGACCCCTGGCATCTATATAAGCCGGAGGGTTTTAGGTTGTAGGACAAGAGAACTCATCTAGGGTTTAGCTACTTGATCTAGAGGTAGATCAACTCTGTAATCCTCATATCATCAATATAATCAAGCAGGACGTAGGGTATTACCTCCATAGGAGGGCCCGAACCTGGGTAAAACCTTGTCCCCTTCATCTCTTGTTACCATCGATCCAAGTCTCACAGCTCGGGACCCCCTACCCGAGATCTGCCGGTTTTGACACCGACAATGGGAATTTCCCTTTGACCATCGTGGCATTTCAAGATGAGTTGAGAGACTTATGCCACCATATTGAGAGTGAGAGTGAGTTCAACACTAGCCCCATATATGGTGAGTTGCCCCAATTCCCATGTGAGGAGAACCACAACCCCCACCACCTGAGTGAGATGAGTGACTCGAGCATATGTGACATTGAGTGCACCTACTTTGAGGGAGTGAGTGAGACACCACCACATAGAGAGAGTGAGGTAGTTGATAGGGCACGTGAGGCCATTTTGATTTCTAACAACTTAACCTCTACCTCTATCGCGTCTTCTCATTTGGTGCTAGGTCCCATACACAATGACGCGTCGATCCTCGACAACTTCGTCCTCCTTTGAACAAGACGGTCGCCATGGTGGAATATGATGCACCCCCACATGGTTCCATCACAATGACGATGACCACGAGTTGGCCCTTGCCATCTCACCTACATCTCATGGGGGGGCTCTAAAGGTAACATAGGTGATGATTCTTCGCTTGTCCCACTAGTGGACTATCTTGACATTGATTGCTTGCATGATGTAGATCCACCTATTGCCATGCTTCATGATTATGCGACTTTCTCATGTGATGACTTACCCATTTATGATGAGTTTGATGATTCTCATGTGGAGTCTATTAGTTGTGATGCCATGTTGCATAGGATATCATGTGAAAAATCTATTGGTCACATTATGTTTGACAATCCGTTTGATTTGTCATATGTTATGAATGAGATCACCCATATTGCATCTTTGCAATCTCATCGTAGTAACTATGCATATGCCATTAAAATAAACCCAATTTGCACATATGGTATAGATGACAAACCTATGGTTATTGGCATTTGCTTTTCTTGCGATGATATTGCCATGCTTCCTTTGCATCATTTGCGCAATTGCTCACATATAATATGCCATGACTACCTAGTTTCGGATATGCGTTGTTTTGTATGTTGTCCATATTCTCCACATTATGCTTCCAATATTGCACATGAGGCGACCCCCATAGTTTCCTCATAACAATTAGGATTTTCATCCATCCTACACATTGCATGATCCCCATATTTGTTTGCACAATGTGTTTGCCATTGATATGAATAATATTGTTGTGACACACACTTGTAATAATTTGCGTCCCACTCATGTTGAGCATAATAACTACCATTGCATGATGGATGACGTATTCCTATTCCATGCCTCAAATTACTTTGAGCATTGCTTACCTTGTGCTAACTCTCGCGTGCACATACACATCATGATGGATGATGTGTACATTTACCACGCACGCACTTTGTTTCGTGTATCTCCTTGTTGTGTGGGTACTATCGGAATCGGGGCTCCACGGACCCAAGAAGGTTCAAACTCTGGGGAGTGTGCGAAGATATCAACCAGCTCTAGCCTCAAGCTCACCACCCCGTAGCCTAGCCTCGTCGAATACGCGCGAGCGGACAAGAAGATGGACACAGATATTTACCCAGGTTCTGGCCACCTTGCGGCGTAAGCCCCTACTCCTGGTTTGGTGGATTGGCATCAGGAGGAGGATTGGGGATGAACTAGTGCAGTGGTTGAGCGACCTCGCGAGGGCTCAGAGGTGAGGATGGATCGATCCCTTCTACGGTGGATGCTGGTCCCTATTTATAGTGGCCTTGGTCCTCTTCCCATATCGCACAGGTGGGAAGGAATCCCACAATGGCCAATTTTGAAAGGGGACAAGAGGTACATCTTATCCTGATGGAAAGTGGTCTTCGCCTGCAAAGCTTCTAGCGTGACGCATAGGTGGGCTCGACGATGACATCCGTCCTGCCAAGCTCGTGGTCTTGGTCTTGTTGCACCAGAATGGAAAGCTTTGGGGGCCTTCCTCGGGGACCTGCGCCTACCCTTGCATCCTTAGCACCGAAGAGGAAACTGTCCCTTCTGCGCCCGCTGGCGCCCGCCTGGCCTTGGTCGTCGTGGCTCATGTCATCGCGGCCTCATGAGGCCGGGTACCAGCACAGAAATGTCTGCTCCTCGGGAGGCAGCTTGGGGAGGCCACTCCTCTGAAGGTATTGGCATTGTTCGCCTCGCGAGGCCGGGGCCCTTGTGAGGGTCTTATCTAGGGGGTTTGCTGCCAGACCGTACTGGGCCGTCGAGGTGGGACACGTGCTAGGCCATAGGCAGGCAGATCTGGGTACCCCCGACCCCAAAACACAGACAATAGCTCTCGGGCCCAAGGCATGGTCGGGTTGGCTTCGGGGTGAAGCCAAGGAAGGAAGGCCGAAGCGTCGTGGGCCCCAATCGCCTGCGGGCCAGGCTCGAGGCGTGGCGCATGACGGGACACGAACGCCTTCACTTCCCCACGTCGCCTTGGCAACCGCACTGACTGACAAAGACTGGCGCGTGCCGCGGGGACATCATTCCCCAGAATGCGGAGGGACGCCGGTTGGCCTCCGATCAACTATAAGTGGGTGAGGGAGACAAAGCCCCTAGCCCGTCTTCATCTTCTTACCTCCTCACTCCAGCCGCCGCTTCCACGGCCATCGCACCATCGATGAGATTCTCTGCCGCCGAGAAAGGGAAGGCCCGCCTGGAGGGACCGGACTCACCGCCGCCCAAGAGGGGTCGCGGCCGTCCCTTTAAGTACACCGCGACGCCGACTGTGGTCTCCCGAGGGCGCTAGCGCACTCCCGTGAAGGCCGGCGCTACCTCCGGCAGTCGTAGGAAGGCTCCCTCCCGCGCAGGCGGCTGCAGTAGCCGTGGTGCTCGTGGCCAAGGGGGAAGCTTGTGGTGGGCGCCCGGCCACCCTGCCCGTGATCCCACTCGGCCGACGCGGCCCAGGAGTTTGTGGTGTGGGTGGAGAGGCTGGCAATCACCTGGCTCCAGCTCTTGCGCTTCTTCGTGGAGGCGCTGCCAGCTAGAGGGCGTGCTGGCCTATGGCTGTAGGTCGATGGCTGCTGCAGCGAATCCTCATGGGTGGAGGTCGAGGTTACTCCCACGGGCCACATGTTCCTGAAACGCGGGTGGCAGACGCTGACCCGCACTCGCGGCCAACAGGGGAGGCGTACCCTCCACTTCAAGCATGATGGGGTGGTAACGCTCTTTGTCAAGATCTTCGGGGAAGACGGCATATGCTTGGGGTGCTGCTCAGAGGGCGACGGCGGAGACAACGACCACCTCTCTGCCGACGACAGCCATCGCGGCGGCGGCGTCCTCGGCGATGAACTTACCCTTGGCGACGGCCGCAACACCTTCAGTAGCAGCGACGCCTCCTCCGGGGGGAGCTCGAGCGACGACGACTACGACGAGCCGCCACTTCGGTGCACTCGGACCAAGGAGGATGGCGAGCCGCCGCGGCGTCGTGCCCCCATCAAGGAGGAGAAGGAGGACTCTGACTGAGCGCGAGCAGCGTCGGAGCCAGGCCTCAGGAGTGGCAGTCCTCGGGAGGCCGCCTTTTGTTTTTTACTTCCTGCATTAAGAACCATGGAGGGCCCCACAGGGGCGTGTAATGAACTACGGTGCTTGCTCCTTTATGTTAGCGTTTTTCGTCTCATATTCTAGTATTTATATTGCTACTAGTTGAAAGTTCCTGCCCGTCACGATTACGATTAGTTAGCTTGGTGTACTCGTGGCGGGTTCCTGCATCGTGGGGTGCAGCTAGGGCTCGGGGCAGCTTACAGATCTTGCCGGGGGGGGGGGGGGGTTCTTCCTTGCGGACCAGATGGCTTCAGAGCCTCAAGAGGTGCCCGCTGCTCGCGACGCCCCTGGGGGGTTTGCAAGGAGTCAGGTGTCACGCCCAAGATGCGATCCTATCCTTATTTTGGCACGAGGGCCTCTACAGGGATAGAAGCGCATCTTGTCGTGTTGCAAGAATGGATATCATTACATGTACATGTAAAGAAGAGATGCGTATATGGAATTGGCTTACACTCGCCACAAGCTACATCAATTCACATCAATACAACAACATATCCAAACATCATACAGAAGAGCAGGGTCCGACTACGGACGAAAACAAACGATAAAATGACATCCATCCTTGCTATCCCAGACTGCCGCCTGGAACCCATCCTAGATCGATGAAGTAGAAGAAGAACTCCAAATCAAACAAGCATCGCGCTCACGTCATATCATCGCATTACCTGCACCTGCAACTGTTGTTGTAGTAATCTGTGAGCCGCGGGGACTCAGCAATCTCATTTCCAAGGGTATCAAGACTATTAAAGCTTAATGGGTGAGCTATGGTTAAGTGGTGAGGCCGCAGCAAGCACTAAGCATTTATTTGAGTGGCTAACTTACGAGTACAAGAATAAAGGGGGATGATTGTCGAATAAACGGACGTGATCTAGTAGTGATCTCTAAGAAATCCTGAACACCTACTTACGTCAATCATAATCCCACCGTGTTCTCTCTCAGATAAGGACTCATGAGAAGAGACAATCACGGTTACGCACACGGTTGGTGTATTTTATTTGAGTTTACTTCAAGTTTGCTATGACCGGGTGTTAAACAAAGTTTCCAAGTTGCCACATAACCGTGGGCACGGCTTTCCGAAAGATTTAAACCCTGCAGGGGTGCTCCAACTCATCCATCACAAACTAACCACACGCAGCGGGAATAACCTCGACCACGAATCTCGTGATCTTCCTAGGGAATTCCATTGGAAAACCGCAACCTTGAGATAGCCCGAAGTATTTTTGGAATTCCTCGCACAAGACGTTCGAGAAAGGTAAAACAAGTCCAGCAAGACCGCCCGACGTGTTGACAGACCCGATAGGAGCCGCGTATCTCATTCTCAGGACACGACCGAATAAGCATAGCGTACAGTGGCCTGATAGACATCTCCTGAGTTGCCCCAGGTTGGCCCCGCACACGGCTCTAGTTTGGACCAACACTCATGAGGAGCACTGGCCCGGGATGTTGATTAAAGATCCTCGGGTTAATTACTCCCTATGCAGGTTTATTAGTTATTAGGCAAATGTAGTACCAATGTTGGGCCTTGCCAGATGAGTTTTATACTAAAACAAAAATCAAGGGGGTCCCCATAACAACCCCGAGCATGTTAGGAGCGCTCAATTATGGAACATAACACCGGTACACAAGTAACTAGGGCGGCAAGAGTGGAACAAAACACCAAGCAAAAGGCCAAGCCTTCCACCCTTTACCAAGTATGTATGTGCATTAAATTAAATAGCAATAATATTGTGATATATCAAAAAAAATCCATAAAGGCACATGGAAGCAATTGCACCTGCAACTAGCAACGCTATAAGAAGGGCTGAGCAAGCAGTAACATATCCAAACAATGTTTGCTGGGTTGTGGAGGGGTTAGAGGCTTTTCATGGCAATTTGGGAGGCTTGACATACAAGTGGTAGGTAGCGAGACAGCAATAGAAACAAGACAACTAGCATGGCAATGATAGTAATGGTATCCAGGGAAATGATCATCTTGCCTGAAATCCCGCTTGGAAGAAGAACGAGTCCATGAAGAAGACGAGCCAACGTAGTCGAACGAATCCTCACACTCCGAACGCTTTCGGAACTCTATCGAGAAGAAGCTATCCGAAAACAACAATCAACACATGAACAACACCACAACATATGCATGACATGATGCACTTCAAATATGATGCATGTTATGCATGACATGGCAAGCACAACAATCAACTTCTACACATTAAGTGAAGCTCAATATGCAACGAGTTGCATATTGACGAAACTCGACATTTGAACATCTAGTTCACTCTCTTTTAGGTACACGACAATATTAAATGTTGTTAAACATGGCAAGAGGTTAAGCATAAGTAAACTACACATCTAGGCAAGTTTAAATGAGGCCGGAAACAACATATAGCATTTCCGAAACGACCCCATGTGTTAATTTCGAAATTGGTCCAGATCTGAACTACTCATGTTTTATATTTATTAAACAGGAAAATAAAGTATATGGATCATGGAATATTGGGGCTACGGCCTATATATATGGATCATATAAATCGGAGCTACGGCCTAAAAGATATGACCATCACAAGATATTATGCCATGAATGCAAAATGCATGAAAATGTCAACCCCAAGCATTTCAAATCATGAATGCAGCAAGATATTATGAAACTACATGAAATTCTAGTCAAGTTACATATGCAACATGTTCAAAACGGAGCTACGGTTCAACAATAACAAGCAACACAAGTTTTATTTCAAATCTCTTAAAAACAGCAACATGGCATATTGCACGCATGAAAACAACAAGCTACAAGAGTCTAAAATGCACAAACTAAGCATGGGGCAGTAGCATATAACACACACTTCATTTCATCTTCACATATCATACTCAAAAGAGTCATGGATCACATGGTAGGAAGCGCACAACATGGCAACAAAATATAGCAGATTAGGACTTAGTGAAAATAACAGGTTTTAGCATAGCAGATTTTCACGAAGGCATATTGGCAGCACCAAAACTATATGCTACAAGGCATATTATGGCATCAAAATTAACAGCATGGTAGTATACATGATGCATTACAAATCATTACTTTATGGCAACATCAAATTATTCTCAGATTCATGGTCACCATCAACACAACATGGCATGTTGAAGAAAACAGATTCTCAGACTTAGTGAAAATTAGGCTAGTCATGAGCAGCAGTTTTTAACAGATTGACATATGGGACAGCAGGTTTAATTATGATGCAAAACCTATTCATGCAAACTATTGAAACAACATGGTAGTCAACAAATGCTTTACAAAAGACTACTTGGTGGAAAACACAAAAGACTCCTAGATCAATAGAAGATCACATGGCAACATGGCAACATAATAACTCAGTTTCAGACTTAGAATTATTTTGGACCCTCAAAACATCAGATTTTTATAGCATGTTGGCAACAAGAAAACAACACCTAAACATGCATTTCTATGACAACCAAAATACCAGGGCCTAGCACACATGTCCAAGGGCATATCTCATGTTCAAAACTATTTCATATGATGCATGGATTAAATCACACGAAATAGACAAAAGGACATCATGGCAAAAATGACATGCACACAAACTTGCTCCAATGACAAAACTAAATGCACAGTTAAATTCTATGGATTTTACTACCCCGCAAACATATATAATATGCATAGGTTCATGTGGAAAAATATGTCACAATTAATTAGGCAAATTAATGGAATGACACCTTTTTAGCAACTATAAATGCTAGTTAAATGCAAATATTACAATGAACCAGTTTGTCATGCATGAAAATGTGATGCCGATAATATGAACATTTTTAATATATTGTTGGATTAATTCCAATGTACGGTTAAATAAATATGCACAATGCAAAATCATGACATTTATGCAAAATAAAGAAAACAGCATGTTAAACATTTTAGAACATGGATAAAGTGGCATATTATGAACCTACACAAAATTCTACACATTTTACGTATATAAAACATCTCGATACGATGCACGGTCAATGACTTATTAGCATTTTAAAACATGCATTTTTTTCTGCAATTGGAACATGACATGGATAATGTTGAAAATCACAGTCACTAAAAAAACAGAATCGGGCCGAATATAGATTAACAGGCCGAACATGACCGAGCGTCGCATAGCTATACAACGCGCAGGCGTGTGATAGGGTCGGGTGGCAGCTCACCTTGTGGGCTGAGCCCAGTCGGTGGCGCGGTTGGGCCGGGCGAGGCCGTCATGGAGCTGCGGCTGGGCCTCTGCAGATTGGCAGACGAGGCCCACCTGGCCGTTGCACGTGGGGCATCGGCTCCTTCAAGCAGGAGGCCATGGCGGTGCTCAGGCGGGCGGCGGCGGTGCATCCCTGCGCGGAGGCCGGCGGGAGTATCTAGGGACGCCGATGATGGGGAGTTCCGGCGGGGATGGACCTCTGGCGACGAGATCCGCGCAGATCTGGGCGCGGGTGATGATCTTGAGGGCCGGTGGCGGCATGGGGCTCCTAGCCATGGCAGAGGGAGAGAGAGGGTTAGAACGGGGGAGGGAGGAGAGGCACACGCGCAAGGACGTTGGGGCACCGGTGGGGGTGACTTGCTGGAGGACGGCCGCGACGGCTCCGACGACCGGCCGGCGAGGTTCGGTGGCAGCGCTCCGGCGACCGCCATGGCTAGCGAGGCACAGGGCGACGCTTCAGGAGCGGGGCTTGGTGCGGGCGCGGCGTACGGGCGGCGGCGCGGAGATCCGGGCCCGGGCGGGCCCCGGATGGGCTTTGGCGGGCCAGCGCGGTGGGAGGAGAGAGAGGTTGGCTGGGTGGCGGCTGGTGGGTGGTTTGGCATGGAATTCGACGAGGGATTAGGGTTTTCCAGATTAGGCAGGGATGGGCATCTATTTATAGGCAGGGGTCTAGGGTTAGTTGTTTTGTTCATTTTCAGACCGTTCGATCTCGATCGGACGTCCGAAAACGGAGGGGGCCTAGCAGGGCTATGTGGGCTGTGTAGAGGGGTATTGGGCTGAGAAGAGAGGGAGGTGGTGGCCCGGCGGCAAGTTTTAAAACACCGAAAACGTCCGTCAAATAAACCGATGGTGATGCCGCTCCAGTCGCACTTTGGGGGTATCAAACAACCTCCGATTTTGACGAAATTTGGCAGGTGGTCCACCTACAATATAATACGACCACTTGCCAAGTTTCGACGCAATCCGAGAAAGTTTTATACACGCTTTTAAAACAACTTTTTTTTTCGATGCCGCGGGTGCGTGCGTGTGTGGTTGGCCTCGAAATGGATGACGGGAAGAACCGGCAACTACGAACAGATGCAAGTTTTTGAAAACAAGTGACGATGCTATGCACATGATGCGAATGATGCGATGATGAATGCAACAACCAAACGAATCACACGATGACAACGAAATAAAAGGGGAATCTTCTGGAGCGTCGGTCTCGGGCTGTTACAACTCTCCTCCACTTATAAGAGATCTCGACCCGAGATCTTAGAACGAGAAGGGGAAGAGAAAGAGAAGAGGTACAACTTAGTTTCTTCTTTGACAAATGAGTGAATCCGACGAAACATGAAGGTTGAAAAGAGATGAAGAATGACATGAGGAACAAGCAAGAAATCACAAGAAATTTTGGCAGCACTTCGGCAGGATATAGGGGCTAAATTTGATAAGATGGGGAGAACTTGAAAAGAGGACACCATGCTCCGGGTAAGGATAAGCAAAGAAAGAACATGAACTGGATAAACTAAGATGATGGGATGAATAGAGCAACATCACAATGCCTCCGAAACAAAAGAATAGAAGCTAGATCATTGGAAGGAAAGAACAGAGAAGAAATGTCAACTCCTACCACCATTGAATTGAAAGCATCCTTACAAAGAATTATTGAACGGAGTTGTTGGAAAGTCAATAACGCAAAGGATATGCTTGTAGTGGACTTATGGAAAACATCTCAAAATTATGAGGTGACAACCATCCACTAACGGAAGCAAAGATTCTTTGGGAGCAACAAGATATGCAAAACTTCTTTCACCAAGAGGATACAATGAGAACATGGATCATTGATAAACACCATGATAGCAACAATCCTTAGGAAATGCTTTAGGTGACATCTGTACCAAGATAACTCCGAGAAAGAAATGATGGGTTAAATATCTCATTCTTGACAAATTCTCTTCGAGACTCCTCATGAATCAAGAATGCTATCACACCATCCTAAAAGATAAGGGAGAATGAATTGCACTTTGAAATGCAAGACAAAGAATTCTTGAGGTCCTCCAACAAGATCTTGAAGAACACTTGAGAATGAGAGAAATCTTGATGAACCACCTTGAAGAGCCTCCCGAAATGAAGGATGGTAGAAAAGAATTGAAGGTTGCAAAAGAACAAGATTGAGGCATTCCCATGATTTAGATGAAGCTTCGTGAAGAGATATTTAAGCAACTTGAACTCCGGAAAGAAAAGATGAGCAAGTTAGCATCGAGAATTTGATGTCATGAACAACCCTGGAAGAAGGATTGAGATCACCTTGATGAACAAGAATAAGAATTATGTTATGCTTATCCTTCATCAAGTTAAATTGATGACAAGCAACGGATTATGCATACTACTTATTCTCCTGCAAAGATTGAGGATAGAAAAGAGCACAAACTTGAGGAAGTCTTGAACAAGAACACCGGTAAGAATTGGAAATGAATGAGGATACTACGAATGAATGGAGATACATGAGGATGAAGAGATCATGATCCGCCGAATAGAAAACTTGAACGAAGCACCAGAATAATTGAGATACGAACGAAGGGACAACAATTGAGAAGAATTTGAGAACGAAAGCTGAAAGCTGAGAACGAAGAAATCTTCTGAAATGATGGCCTTCGGAGGATCGAGAAATGAAAACAACTCTGAAATGCTCTGGATAGATATGGGAGGAATTCCTCATGATTAAAACAATTTGAAACAATAGCACGAACCTGAAACCATGAATCTTCGAGAATGGATAAGATTTAAGAGAAACACTCCTTCGGTCTTCTAAGATGAGAATGATGATGAGAACAACATCATAAATTACCGAGACACTCCGGAACAATGAATAAGGAAAGGTTGAGCTAATGGTGAAAAAGATTTAGCAGCGATCTTCGAGAAGGAATGTGACTGATTAAATTAAATCTTATGTCACATTTGAAAAGAACTTGAGGACATCTCCAGAAAAGATTAGAAGAGTCAGGTAAGATCCTGGGAAAAACCTGTGGGTTATGAGCCCACTCAAAGAAAACACCATTGAAATGACTGCTTAGCAAGATATTGCACCAGTACAAATGAAAACTTGATGAGGTGAGAGCCTCGAATAATTGAAAGAATATGGACGGAAACACAAGACTTCCGAGATATCTTCAGCACTCCGGATAAAATAGAAAGAGGCTTGGCTGAGAATTCCAACATGGGAGAGCAATAAAGAATGAAATGAATATGATGAGCACCGAGAGGTTGAATTGAGTCCACCGCAAAGAAAACAAAGATGGAGACTAAGAAATGATGAAATTGAGCACTGAGCATCTTCTGAAACGAATCACCGGATACATCATGGAAGAGAAGATAGTGGAAGCATCACATGAATAGAAAAGGCACTTGAAGAAAAGGGCGGGAGGGCGGGCAAAAGAAGAAGACAACTTAGACGGATGAAAAGAACTCCGGGATGAAATAAGAGGATAGATCTTGCAATATTGGGGAGGAATGAACTATCTTGAAGAGAAGCGCCCCGGTTAGGAATAAGATTTGACATGACAACTCCGGTTGAACAAAAGGACTAGCATTCCCATAAAAATGCGAGAACACCGCTTAAAAAAGGTATGAAATCAACGTTTGACATCGAAGCAACTTGAATTACTATATTATAAACAAAACAAAGGATGAGGCTCCTGAAACAAGCCGGAAACAAATTCATGACAGAGATTCTGTCCGATATTTTCGTGGTAAGGCTCGCACGGGCTCGATCGTACATTGGATTGTCATATTCAAATGACGCTCGAATATGCTCCCTAGGCGTAGCGAACTACAAGGCTTGACGAAGCATACCGATATTGTCCTCTGTAAGAAAGACCATGAACAAACGAACCACTAGATGTCGAACCCCAACCTCACATCGTGATCTGTTGGCAGATAGCCTAGGTAACTACTTGAATTCCCACCTAAGAAATTCCGAAATCTTTGGTTATGCAATCGGGTACACGGATACACGGAGTTTTTACATGATCACTCAACTCCTAGCAGTAATACTACTCTCTAGTGTATCACATCCCCCAACACACAACCGAAGGTCTCGGAAACTCATCTACCTCAGATCCTCGTAATCACAACGATACTAAGTATGGCAGTACATCCGAACTCTCTCCACCAGTACTGGGGATGCCGGACTCCTCTCGCCACTACGAGTATTGAAGCAATTTCGAACATCCTCCGTCCTGAGATACTAAGGAAACTGAATGATAACGATGTGTCAAGAATCCCCTGGAGCTCAACTCCCTGGAAGAAATCTAGTCAGACAGGAGGCACCAAGACAGAACTCCGTCACATAGGTATCATATAGATTCCAAAATACCCTCGTGATCCTAAAAAAAAATTTGAGTGAGAAGATGAGTAGAATGAAAATTCCTAAGTCGAATACCTCACCAGAGTATAGAAGAGGAGTAAAAGAATCCTACTCTCCGATATAACTAGACTCAAAATATTTTTTCACTAGACTCGACTCGGCCAAGTTCGATCAATCAAGGGGGCTCCTAGGTCGGTACAGGCTCTGATACCAACTTGTCACGCCCAAGATGCGATCCTATCCTTATTTTGGCACGAGGGCCTCGACAGGGATAGAAGCGCATCTCGTCGTGTTGCAAGAATGGATATCATTACAAGTACATGTAAAGAAGAGATGAGTATATGGAATTGGCTTACACTCGCCACAAGCTACATCAATTCACATCAATACAACAACATATCCAAATATCATACAGAAGAGCAGGGTCTAACTACGGACGAAAACAAACGATAAAATGACATCCATCCTTGCTATCCCTGACTGCCGCCTGGAACCCATCCTAGATCAATTTAGTAGAAGAAGAACTCCAAATCAAAAAACATCGCGCTCACGTCAAATCATCGCATTACCTGCACCTGCAACTGTTGTTGTAGTAATCTGTGAGCCACGGGGACTCAGCAATCTCATTTCCAAGGGTATCAAGACTATTAAAGCTTAATGGGTGAGCTATGGTTAAGTGGTGAGGCTGTAGCAAGCACTAAGCATTTATTTGAGTGGCTAACTTACGAGTACAAGAATAAAGGGGGATGATTATCGAATAAACGGACGTGATCTAGTAGTGATCTCTAAGAGATCCTGAACACCTACTTACATCAATGATAAACCCACCGTGTTCTCTCTCGGATAAGGACTCACGAAAAGAGACAGTCACGGTTACGCACACGGTTGGTGTATTTTATTTGAGTTTACTTCAAGTTTGCTATGACCGGGTGTTAAACAAAGTTTCCAAGTTGCCACATTACCATGGGCACGGCTTTCCCAAATATTTAAACCCTGCAGTGGTGCTCCAACTCATCCATCACAAACTAACCACACGCAGCGGGAATAACCTCGACCATGAATCTCGTGATCTTCCTAGGCAATTCCATTGGAAAACCGCAACCTCGAGATAGCCCGAAGTATTTTCGGAATTCCTCCCACAAGACATTCGAGAAAGGTGAAACAAGTCCAGCAAGACCGCCCGACGTGTCGACAGACCCGATAGGACCCGCGTATCTCGTTCTCAGGACAAGACCAGATAAGCACATCATATAGTGGCCTGATAGACATCTCCCGAGTTGCCCCGGGTTGGCCCCGCACACGGCTCTAGTTTGGACCAACACTCATGAGGAGCACTGGCCCGTGTTGTTGATTAAAGATCCTCGGGTTAATTACTCCCTATGCAGGTTTATTAGTTATTAGGCAAATTTAGTACCAACGTTGGTCCTTGCCAGACGATTTTTATCCTAAAACGAAAATCAAGGGGGTCCCCATAACAACCCCGAGCATGTTAGGAGCACTCAATTATGGAACATAACACCGGTACACAAGTAACTACGGCGGCAAGAGTGGAACAAAACACCGAGCAAAAGGCCAAGCCTTCCACCCTTTACCAAGTATATATGTGCATTAAATTAAATAGCAGTAATATTGTGATATATCAAAAAAATCCATAAAGGCACATGGAAACAATTGCACCTGCAACTAGCAATGCCATAAGAAGGGCTGAGCAAGCGGTAACATAGCCAAACAATGTTTGCTGGGTTGTGGAGGGGTTAGAGGCTTTTCATGGCAATTTGGGAGGCTTGACATACAAGTGATAGGTAGCAGGACAGCGATAGAAACGAGACAACTAGCAAGGCAATGATAGTAATGGTATCCAGGGAAATGATCATATTGCCTGAAATCCCGCTTGGAAGAAGAACGAGTCCATGAAGAAGACGAGCCAACGTAGTCGAATGAATCCTCACACTCCAAACGCTTTCGGAACTCTATCAAGAAGAAGCAATCCGAAAACAACAATCAACACATGAACAACACCACAACATATGCATGACATGATGCACTTACAAAATGATGCATGTTATGCATGACATGGCAAGCACAACAATCAACTTCTACACATTAAGTGAAGCTCAATATGCAACGAGTTGCATATTGATGAAACTCCACATTTGAATATTTAGTTCACTCTCATTTAGGTACACGACAATATTAAATATTGTTAAACATGGCAAGAGGTGAAGCATAAGTAAACTACACATCTAGGCAAGTTTAAATGAGGCCGGAAACAACATATAGCATTTCCGAAACGACCCCATGTGTTAATTTCGAAATTGGTCCAGATCTGAACTAATCATGTTTTATATTTATTAAACAGGAAAATAAAGTATACCATGCAATTCTACATGTCATTCTAGTCGATTTACATATATGGATCATATAAATCGGAGCTACGGCCTAAAAGATATGACCATCACAAGATATTATGCCATGAATGCAAAATGCATGAAAATGTCAACCCCATTTACAGCAAGATATTATGAAACTACATGAAATTCTAGTCAAGTTACATATGCAACATGTTCAAAACGGAGCTACGGTTCAACAATAACAAGCAACACAAGTTTTATTTCAAATCTGTCCAAAACAGCAACATGGCATATTGCACGCATGAAAACAACAAGCTACAAGATTCTAAAATGCACAAACTAAGCATGGGGCAGTAGCATATAACACACACTTCATTTCATCTTCACATATCATACTCAAAAGGGTCATGGATCACATGGTAGGAAGCGCACAACATGGCAACAAAATATAGCAGATTAGGACTTAGTGAAAATAACAGGTTTTAGCATAGCAGATTTTCACGAAGGCATATTGGCAGCAGCAAAACTATATGCTACAGGGCATATTATGGCATCAAAATTAACAGCATGGTAGTATACATGATGCATTACAAATCATTACTTTAAGGCAACATCAAATTATTCTCAGATTCATGGCCACCATCAACACAACATGGCATATTGAAGAAAACAGATTCTCAGACTTAGTGAAAATTAGGCTAGTCATGAGCAGCAGTTTTTAACAGATTGACATATGGGACAGCAGGTTTAATTATGATGCAAAACCTATTCATGCAAACTATTGACATAACATGGTAGTCAACAAATGCTTAACAAAAGACTACTTGGTGGAAAACACAAAAGACTCCTACATCAATAGCAAATCACATGGCAACATGGCAACATAATAACTCAGTTCTAGACTTAGAATTATTTTGGACCCTCAAAACATCAGATTTTTATAGCATGTTGGCAACAAGAAAACAACACCTAAACATGCATTTCTATGACAACCAAAATACCAGGGCCTAGCACACATGTCCAAGGGCATATCTCATGTTCAAAACTATTTCATATGATGCATGGATTAAATCACACGAAATAGACAAAAGGGCATCATGGCAAAAATGACATGCGCACAAACTTGCTCGAATGACAAAACTAAATGCACAGTTAAATTCTATGGATTTTACTACCCCGAAAACATATATAATATGCATAGGTTCATGTGGAAAAATAAGTCACAATTAATTAGGCAAATTAATGGAATGACCCCTTTTTAGCAACTATAAATGCTAGTTAAATGCAAATATTACAATGAACCAGTTTGTCATGCATGAAAATGCGATGCCGATAATATAAACATTTTTAATATATTGTTGGATTAATTCCAATGTACGGTTAAATAAATATGCACAATGCAAAATCATGACATTTATGCAAAATAAAGAAAACAGCATGTTAAACATTTTAGAACATGGATAAAGTGGCATATTATGAACCTACACAAAATTCTACATGTTTTACGTATATAAAACATCTCGATACGATGCACGGTCAATGACTTATTAGCATTTCAAAACATGCATTTTTTCTGCAATTGGAACATGACATGGATAATGTTGAAAATTGCAAGCACTAAAAAAACAGAATCGGGCCGAATCTAGACTAACAGGCCGAACATGACCGAGCGTCGCATAGCTATACAACGCGCATGCGTGTGATAGGGTCGGGTTGCAGCTCACCTTGTGGGCTGAGCCCAGTCGGTGGCGCGGTTGGGCCGGGCGAGGCCGTCGCGGAGCTGCGGCTGGGCCTCTGCAGAGTGGAGGATGAGGCCCACCTGGCCGATGCGCGCGGGGCATCGGCTCCTTCGAGCAGGAGGCCATGGCGGTGCTCAGGCGGGCGACGGCGGCGCATCCCAGCGCGGAGGCCGGCGGGAGGCTCTAGGGACGCCGAGGACAGGGAGATCCGGCGGCGATGGACCTCCGGTGATGAGATCCGCGCAGATCTGGGTGCGGGTGACGATGTTGAGGTCCGGCGGCGGCATGGGGCTCCTAGCCATGGCAGAGGGATAGAGAGGGTTAGAACGGGGGAGGGAGGAGAAACACACGCGCAAGGACGTCGGGGCACCGGTGGGGGTGACCTGCTGGAGGACAGCCGCGACGGCTCCGGCAACTGGTCGGCGAGGTTCGGTGGCAGCGCTCCGGCGACTGCCATGGCTAGCGAGGCACAGGGCGACGCTTCAGGAGCGGGGCTGGGTGCGGGCGCGGCGTACGGGCGGCGGCGTGGAGATCCGGGCCCGGGCGGCCCCGGATGGGCTTCGGCGGGCCAGCGCGGTGGGAGGACAGAGAGGTTGGCTGGGTGGTGGCTGGTGGGTGGTTTGGCATGGAATTCGAGGAGGGATTAGGGTTATCCAGATTAGGCAGGGATGGGCATCTATTTATAGGCAGGGGTCTAGGGTTAGTTGTTTTGTCCGTTTTTGGACCGTTCGATCTCGATCGGACGTCCGGAAACGGAGGGGGGCTAGCAGGGCTATGTGGGCTGTGTAGAGGGGTATTGGCCTGAGAAGAGAGGGAGGTGGTGGCCCGGCGGCAAGTTTTAAAACACCGAAAACGTCCGACAAATAAACCGATGGCGATGCCGCTCCAGTCGCACGTTGGGGGTATCAAACGACCTCCGATTGCGACGAAATTTGGCAGGCGGTCCACTTACAATATAATACGACCGCTTGCCAAGTTTCGACCCAATCCGAGAAAGTTTTATACACACTTTTAAAACAACTTTTTTTTTCCGATGCCGCGGGCGCGTGCGTGTGTGGTTGGCCTCGAAATGGATGACGGGAAGAACCGGCAACTAAGAATGGATGCAAGTTTTCGAAAACAAGTGACGATGCTATGCACGTGATACGAATGATGCGATGATGAATGCAACAACCAAACGAATCACACGATGACAACGGAATAAAAGGGGAATCTTTTGGAGTGTCGGTCTCTGGCTATTACATCAGGGCCTTCGGAGGTGCCTCCTCAAGGCACCGCATCCCGCGAAGGCGCCGAAACATGCTTTACGCAAGGTTCCTCGATAATGAGCCAAACCGTGGCTGCTCTTTCCTCGGTCGTCCTTCTGCCAGGGATCATTTTTGGTTGGAGCCCCCGAGCGAGGGTCGATCGTTGCTGGTATGCCGGGTCGCAATGCCTGGCAAGGCCAGGAGATGAGCGCTTGTGAGGCTGCGGGCCTGAGGCAACATGCACCTGCTGGCTCGCTCAAAAGCATCGTGCGAGGATTAGGACGCCAAAGTTTCTGTGAGGTGCACACCGTGTCCAGGCCCCGCTCGCGGGGCGCGCGCGAGAGAGAAAACTGGCAGGTGCCAAACCTCTTAAAAACGAGACTTCAAAGTAGGAAACGCTGCAAGGAGAAAAATTCCCACCCCTTTTTCGAACAAAGACGCGAAAACTTCAAGTTTCATTAAAAAAAGTGGCAAATTTGGTTACAAAAGAGACCAAAGAACAACCGCGTCCGGCACCTAAGCTAGTCTTCCCACCAGCGCAGAGCATGGGGCCTCCACTAGGCATGGGCATAGTCGTTGTAAGACCGTGTCGTCCGCCAGCGCGAAGCATGGGGCTTCCACTAGTCCTGGGCATAGGCGTTGTAAGACCGTGTCGTTCGCCAGCGCGGAGCATGAGGCTTCCACTAGGCGTGGGCATAGTCGTTGTAAGACTGTGTCATCCGCCAGCGCGGAGCATGGGGCTTCCACTTGGGTGTGGGTGGGAGCCCCTCCGCGGCCTCGTACGACACTTCTTGGGGCGCTCCCGGCGTGTACATCCCGCTCATTATTACGTGAGAGTGTCACGGGTAGAACTTGCGGAGATGCTGGATGTTCGAGGCATTCTGGATGGGCACCCCGTCCTGCATCTCCAGGCGTACGACACCAGGCCTGGAGACACGGGCAACCCTGAACGAGCCCTCCTACATGGGAGACAGCCTGTGCAAGACCTCCCTGGAGAGGACCCGCCTCAGGATGAGGTCACCAACTTTGAGGGTCCTGGAGCGGATGCTGCGACAGTGGTAGCGCCGTAGCACCTGCTGGTACCTCGCATCTCGGAGCGAGGCTTGGCGGCGGGCCTCCTGCCCGAGCACGAGATCTGTTCCCCACGAGGCATCCTGACGCTCCTCGTCGAATGCCAAGACTCGCGGGGAGCAAAACTTTACCTCATGCGGGAGGACCGCCACAGCCCCGTAGACGAGGAAGAACGGGGTCTCACTGGTGGGCTTAGTCTCGGTGGTGCGGATGGACCACAAATTGGAATGAAGCTCAACGAGCCAACCCCTGTCGCAGGCCTCAAGCTTCTTCTTGAAGCTCCTCGTCTTGAGGCCCCTCGGGAACTCCGCATTGGTGCTCCCAGCCTGGTCGTTGCTCCATGGGTGTGCCACCAAAGCGTAGCATATTTGCGTTCCAAGGTTAGCACAATATGTCCTAAGGTAATAATACAGTTGGGGACACCAAAATGGCTGACGAGACCCTTGATGAACGTGACGGCCGAGCCGGCGGGGATGGTGCGTAGGGGCTCCACCTCCGCCCACTTGCTGAACTTGTCATTGGCGACGTAGATGTAGCGGTTACCGGCGGATGGCCGAGGGAAAGGCCCCTGTATATCCAGCCCCCAGACCGCGAAAGGCCAGGAGAGCAGGATGGTCTGGTGACCCTGCGTGGGCTGATGAATCTGCTAGACGTGAAATTGGCAGGCCTCGCAGGATTGGACCAGCTCGGTGGCCTCATAGAGCACCGTGGGCCAGTAGAAGCCGCTGCGGAACACCTTACCCACGAGGGTGCAAGACGAGGAGTGGTGCCCGCAATCGCCGCCGTGGATGTCGGCTAACAGCTCGTGCCCCTGCTCCTCGGATATGCACCGCAGCGAGACGTCGTTAGAGTGCCTGCGGTACAGCTTGCCGCCCTGCAAGCAATAGGCACTGGCCTGGCGAACCACGCGTTCCGCATCCTCCTCCTTCTCCGACAAGGCGCCACGGAGCAGGTACGCCTTGAACTCCTCGGTCCAGTCGCTGGCATGAGGTTCCAGCGCCAGGAGCAGTCGGACCACAGGCCGGGGTGCCTGAGGGCGGGGCCGGTGGTAGATCTTCCTGAAGCGACGCCGGGCCTGCGGCCGGGGGTGCCGCCGATGGCTTGAAGATCCTCTCCTCAAAGACACCAGGCTCCTGATACTCGCGACGCGACGCCCTCTTGGCGATGTCATCTGCTTCCTTGTTTGCGCCGCGCGGGACGTGCTGCAATTCCAAGCCCAGGATATGCTTTTTCAATTTTACGTACCTCTTCCAAGTATGCCTCCATGTGCTCGTCCTTCGGCTTGTACTCCTTGTTGGAAAAGTTGACGAGGAGCTGGGAGTTGCCCTTGATGGTGAGGCGCTTGACCCTCAGGGCGGCAGTGGCCCTAAGACCAGCGATCAAGCCCTCGTATTCCGCGATGTTGTTGAAGACTTTCTCGCCATGTTGGAAGCAAAGCTCCACGGCGTAGTAAAGCTTGTCCTTGGTCGGGGAGACGAGTACAACTCCAGCCCCCGTGCCCCGCCGTGCGAAGGCTCAGTCGAAGTGCATGACCCAGTCATCGGGCGCCTCATTGCCAGGCGTGAGGGACTGGCCCTCATCCAGCCCCTGGCCGGGAGCCTCTGTCCACTCCGCCACGAAGTCAGCGAGGGCTATGCCCTTGATGACCTTGGTTGTGCTGAACTCCAGCTGGAAGGCCTGCAGCTCGATGTTCCACTCTGCAGCCCTTCCAGCAGCGTTCGGGCTACGCAGCACTTTCTCCAGGGGGTATGCAGAGACGACCTTGATGAGGTGGCCCTGGAAGTAATGCCGCATCTTTCTTGAGGCGAGGAGAAGTGTGAGCAGGACCTTTTGCTGCATAGGGTAGCGCACGCGTCTCGCAGCACGGTGCCGACGAAGTACACCGGGTGCTCGACGCGGGGTGAGGTGTCGGCGTAGTTCTGCTCCGCATGGAGCGCGAGGGACTCAGGTGCCCCGTGGGTTGATGAAGTGACGAGGGCCTCAGGAGCGCCATCCTGAGGCGGCGAACGTTGTGCGGCCTCTCGCGGGCCGCCTTACTCCATGCCTATGCCGGCGTGCTGCTCTCGGACCACTACAAGCACTACGCTGGCTGAGTGGGGTGTGGCCGCCAAGTAGAGCACCAGGGGCTTGCGAGGACGAGGCGCCACCATAACAGGTGGGCTCATGAGGTACCTCTTGAGGTCCTCGAAACGTGCCTCCGCTTCAGGGGTCCACTCGAAGGGGCCCTTCCTCTTCATGAGCTTGAAGAAGGGGATGGCGTGCTCGCCATGCTTGGAGATGAAGCGTCCCAAGGAGGTCATGCAGCCCGCCAGTTTTTGCATTTCCTTGAGGGTGTGAGGCGGGCGCATTTTCTCGATTGCCTTGATCTTCTCTGGGTTTGCCTCGATCCCTCGGTGCGACACCAAGAAGCTGAGTAGCTTGCCGGACGGGACCCCAAAAACACACTTTTCAGGGTTAAGCCTCAGGTTCACTCGACGCAGGCTGGCGAACGTCTCCTCCAAGTCCTCGATCAGGGTCCTCGCCTCTCGCGACTTGACCACGATGTCATCGATGTACGCCTCTGCAATTCTCCCGAGCTGCTGCCCCAGGGCGATGCGCATCAACCGCTGGAAGGTCGCGCCAGCGTTCCGCAACCCAAAGGGCATGCAAGTGTAGCAATACACGCTGCACGGGGAGAGGAAGGTCGTCTTTTTGACGTCCTCCACTATCATCTTGATTTGGTGGTAACCCGAGAAAGCATCCAAAAAGCATAGCAGATCGCACTCGGTGGTGGAGTCCACTATCTAGTCGATGCATTGGAGCAGGAAGGGTTCCTGAGGACAAGCCTTGTTGAGACTCATGAGGTCGACGCACATGCGCTCCTTCCCACCCTACTTGGGGACAATCACTGGGTTGGCCAGCCAATCCGGGTGCCGCACTTCCCGAATAACACCGTCTTCGTGCAGCTTGCTGACCTCTTGGACAATGAACGCTTGCTTCTCTTGTGCTTGTCTCCTTGCATTTTGCTTCACTAGGCACGCACTGGGGCACACCATTAAGTGGTGTTCGATCACCTCTCTTGGGACGCCCACCAGGTCGGACGCCTCCCATGCAAACACGTCCTTGTTCACATGGAGGAAGTCAACCAGCGCCTTCTCCTGCTCTAGGGGAAGGCTAGCATCAATGGTGATGGTAGGGGCCAGGCTCCCATCATCAACAAGCACCTGCTTCGTCTCAGCCTGGTCCTGAGAGAACATATGTTTCTTCTTCACGGGTGCGGCCTCCGGAGCCTGTGTGACGCTCTCGGTGTCGGGGCGCGAGGCCACTGCGGCCTTGTAGACGAGCTTGAGGGCTCGAACCGCGTCCTTGGTGTCTCTGACCACAGAGATGATGCTGCTGCTATCAGGCATCTTGATGATGTTGTAGCCTGGGTGCATCGCCGCCATGAACTTGGCAAGGGCCGGATATCCCAGGATGGTGTTGTATGGGTGGCCGATGTGGGCCACGTCGAAGTCGATCAGCTCGGTGTGGTAATTGTCACGAGTGCCGATTGTGACGGGAAGGAGCACCTGCCCCAAGGGGTTGGCAGAGCCTCTGACCACCCGTGAGAAGGGCCTGGTGGGCGCGAGCTGGTCGTAGGGCACCTGGACCATGTCGAAGGCCTCCATGGAAAGGACGTTGAGGCCGGCGGCGCCGTCGATGAGGGTCTTGGTGATCGCAACATTACTGATGGTGGGCGTTCACAGCATGGGGAGCACACCAGCAGTGACCGTTGTCCTGGGATGGTCCCTGGAGTCGAAGGTGATGTCGGTCTCCGGCCTCGCCCTGCTCCGCGAGGCCTCGGGCCACTGCTGAGTTGCGCCCGCCTGGTGGATAAGCTGCTTGACATAGCGACCGAACGCGGGTGCCTGCGACCCGCCGAGGATAAAAGCGACCCCGGGCATGGCCGGGCAACCCACGGCGTTCCCATAGGCCACGGGCTGCCAAGCCTAGGGAGCGGCATCTGCCATAGAGATGACGAGGCGGGGGCAGAGCGCGGCTGATGAAGAAGGAACTCTGACACGACCCTACCTGGCGTGCCAAATGTCGGAATCGGGGCTCCGCGGACCCAAGAAGGTTCGAACTCTGGGGCGTGTGCGAAGATCTCAACCAGCTCTAGCCTCAAGCTCGCCACCCCATGGCCAGGCCTCGTCGAATACGCGCGAGCGAACAAGAAGATGGACACAGAGATTTACCCAGGTTCGGGCCACCTTGCAGTGTAAGACCCTACTCCTAATTTTGGTGGATTGCCCTCACGAGGAGGATTGGGGATAAACTAGTACAGTGGTTGAGCGACCTCACGAGGGCTCAGAGGTGAGGATGGATCGATCCCTTCTATGGTGGATCCTGGTCCCTATTTATAGTGGCCTTGGTCCTCTTCCCTTATCGCATAGTCGGGAAGGAATCCCACAACGGCCAATTTTGAAAGGGGAAAAGAGGTACATCTTATCCTGACGGAAATTGCTCTTCGCCTGCAAAGCTTCTAGGCGTGACGTAGAGGTGGGCTCGGCGATGACATCCGTCCTACCGAGCTCGTGGTCTCGGTCTTGTTGCACCATAATGGAAAGCTTTGGGGGCCTTCCTCGGGCACATCTGCCTGCGCTTCCTTCCTTAGTACCGAAGAGGAAACTGTCCCTTCTGCGCCTGCTGGCGCCCGCCTGGCCTTGGTTGTCATGGCTCATGTCATCGCGGCCTCATGAGGCCGGGTACCTGCATAGAAATCTCCACTCCTCGGGAGGCAGCTTGGGAAGGCCACTCCTCTGGAGGTCTTGGCGGTGTTCGCCTCGCGAGGACGGGGCCCTCGCGAGGGTTTTGTCTTGGGGGGTTTGCTGCCAGGCCGTACTAGGCCGTCGAGGTGGGCCATGCACTGGGCCACAGGCAGGCAGATGTGGGTACCCCCGATCGCAGAACGCCCATAGGTATACACGGTTCCTTGTCAACCTCGCGAGCGCACAAGTTGACGAAAAGAGCTCTATAGAGCAACGAAGACGTGCGCCATATGGAGTGCTTACCCTCCACCCACCTTCTTTGCGCAAATACTACGCGCATTTATTTTACATGGCCCTCACATGGTTATGGCTTATTGTGTAACAGCCCAAGTGCATTCCTTCCAACCTTGTAATATATTCCATGTGGGAACCTTCTTGTTGTGCCTCATTTCTCTTGAGTTAATAAAAAATGTTGCATGTCATTAAGCATCATGCCATCATATCATCACATCATTTTGTCATGTTTGCATCATGCTTCTTCATGTGGTGATGTTGTTGTGAGCAAGTGTATTTGTGGTTTTGGTGTGTTAGGGGGACATGTATTGTTTTGGTGTGAAAAACCCCTCCACAATTTCTCTTAACCATACCAACCTCCCTTATTTCCAAATTAATGCAATATGTGATGTTTTGACTGCCTTAATCTCCTGAATAAAATGTTGCACCTCTTCCAAATATTCTGTTTAGAATTGTTATTAATCTCTAAAACATGTTTGAAGATTTTTCTTTTGGAACTTTGCAAAAACAAGGCCCAATTTAAATAAATGTGTTTTATTTTGTTTGCTCTGAAAATTCCAAAGTCATTTTTATTAAATAGGGCATATTTTTCTGATTCCAAACATTTTTTTCTTTCTCCCTAAGTCCTCCCTAACCTGCCTACAGTTCTATTTGTTTGCTGTTTTTTATATATAAAGGATTCCTTTCGGGGTGTGAGAGAGAACCAGCCCACCTGGGCCTCTTCCCCAGCCGCGGCCCACTTGGCTTTTACCAGTTTGGCCCAGTCAGCCCCGACGGCCACCTGCTCCTTTCGCCTCTGTCTCCCTCTTATAGAGAGACCGGGCGCCAGCTAGCCCCGCCATGAGCTCACAGACATCGAGGCGTCGTCCCTTTTCCCTCCTATATAGATGGACCGCCTCCCTAGGGTTCCTTCCCTCTTTGCCGCCGCCACCTCCTTCCTTTCCCTCGTCCTCCTTGGTAGCTACAGATGTAGAGCGAGAGAGATTCAGAGAGAGGTTCGGTAAGGATTCAGAGGGAGCAGAGCAACGCCACCTCATCGTCACCTTTGTCCTCACCTTCATCCGGCTTCCTCCGCTTCGACCATGGTGTCCCGAAGCGTCCCACGGCCTTCCTTGACCCGTTCCTGGAGCTAGGAGGAGGAGATCGCCTCCAATCTGTCGGCCCCGTCATCATCTTCATCGCACACCAGGTGCTCCGTCGCGACAACAGCTCCCTTCCCCTGCCGTGCGGGTGCCTCCCCGATGCCTTCGTTATGTCCCGAAGGACTCTTGATGAGCAGCACATCCCCACAGTCCCTCTCCGGTCCGGTTCGTTGGCGTAGCCATTGTCTTTCCGTCGCGTCTGAATCTGCCTGCCATAGAGATGCCCGGCAAAGATCTCAAGATCCTGCCTTGAGCTCCTCTAGCCGCCCCGTGTTGCGCATCCGCACGCATCGGTAGATCCCTCGCGCGCTGCATCGATCCCGCATGCCCGCAGCTACTCTGCTCGCCCGCCTCTAACTTGCCCCCGTGCCTCGCCGGGACCCGAGCCGAGCAACGCTCGCACTCGAGCTTCCCTGCTGATCCTCATGGTCAAGCCATGCAACATCCGGGAATGGAACCCCCGTGCAAACCCGCATGCCCCCGCGTAGGTCACCAGCTCCGTCAATCACCGGAGAGTTCGCCGGAGTAGCCGCTGGCTTCTCTGCTGCTAGGTAGAAGATACGCAGCCTTGTTGGTACTAGAGGCGCAACGCCCCCCTTTGGTCAGCTGGCGTCTTCTGGCCTAGTGGTTAGCGCCCTCGTTCGTGTGCGGGAGGCCGTGGGTTCGATCCCCCGAGGAGGCATTTAAGCCCCCTTTTTTCGTTTATTAGCCAGCCACTGATAGTGGGCCCAAGGCCCACATGTCATTCCCTGGGTCCCTGGTGCCAATGCCAGATGGGCCCCTGCGTTTTTTTATTACTTATTTATTTTGTTTTATGCTTTTTCTGTGTTTTTGGTTGAGATATTTCCTTTTAAGGAAATTTCCCAGATTTGGCGGCTTCCAAATCTGTCAGTAGTTTAGGACATGCCAATTTTGGCATATAACATGTGATATGTGTTTAGGCTGATTTTGTTTTGGTGATTGTCAGAGTTTTGTCTACACTAAGATAGGCATGCGATAGATGATCTTAGGGTAGAAAAATTCAGTGAATCCAATGGTGGCATTGGATTTACCATTTGAGCAAGTTTACAAAAATGTTGTGTTGTGATAATATGCCATTTTGTCTTTTTCACATGAATTAATTCTTGCAATATATGATAATCTTGTCAATATGAAATATGTCCATTAGTGTGTGCTCTAGCCCCGGGTAATTTTGCTTGCCATGTTAGTTCATGATTTGGATGGGATTCTTGATGTCAACATGCCACTAAAAATTCTGTTTTGACATGCCCAAATATTTCCATGTGTTGAAATCTATTATTTTGTTGCCATGCTGTCTTGATGATTCCCATGTGTATGTTGCTCTTTTAGAGTTGGCACAATGGAATGCATTGTTGTGCTTGTCATCCTTTGTAAATTTGTGCCAAGATCTTGTGGATTAAGCTATTGCATCTTATATAAAACTTGCTGTCAACATGCCATTCTGTTAACAAGTGCCATGTTTGCCCCTTGTTAAATTTTACTAAGTCTGTGAATCTGCTATTTTCAATATGTTATATTGTCAGGATGGTAGCCATTGATACATGCATATTTTGATGTTGCCATAATGTAGTTAATTTAAGTACATGTTGCCCTCTATCAACCTATTAATTTTCATGCCATGAAGTTCCTGTAGCATACATAAAAGTTGCTATCAAGATGCTATCATGTTAACTCAGATTCAATAAAACTGATTCAACGTGCCATCTTGTGATCTCATTTGATATTGATCCTTGCTTCCTTTCATGATCCTGTGAATAGATGAATTGTTAAGCATGTTGTATACTTCATGTCCATGCCTTGGGTGTCATTTGAAACTTGTTGTATCTCTGAATATGTGTGTTACAAGATGACATGTTGCTGTTTGTGGACAGATTGTGTGTAGAATTGTTTTGTGACTTGTGGGAGCTATACTCCATTATTTTGCATGATATTTAGCTTTATTCTTGCTAGAATTTCATTTCCAATTCAGTGGCATCCTTGGAATACCAAGGAATAGCCCATGGCCTCCCTCATCTTTGCATTTGTCTTCGTTAACGTTCGTACCTTGTCGTGAGTGTACCGTCAGCTACGTTACTCCGTTTGCAACGTTCTACATATGCATTTGCATCATTTTTACATGGAGCATTCATATTTGCCATGATCATGCATGTTCAAATAACTAATATTGAGGTTCTGTCCAGGATACTAAAGAACTTAATAAATGCATGAGAAACATGACTAGCCTAGGGTTGCCATGTTAAATACTTCAAGTTGTTCATGCATCACCTTGGTTGTGCATTGCACTTTGTTTGTATGTTTATTTGGTGTTGTTTCTCTTTGGGTAGACGCGAGTGTCGAGCCTAAGTACGAGGATCCCGGAGAGTACAACTACGAGGACCCAGCTCTTTGTCCCTCTGAAGACCCAACAGGCAAGATGATTGTACCCGGATCCCGACACTATTTTTGGTATGCTGGATGTATCGCTTCTACCGTTATGTTTCGTTACCTACCACTTAAACTGTTAGCCTCCTGAATTGCCATGAAAGCCTCTAACCCCTCTATTCCTAGCAAAACATTGTTTGGCTACATTACCGCTGCTCTGCCCTTATCTTATAGCGTTGCTAGTTGCAGGTGCAAGCTCTTTCCATGTGCCAACATGGATATTCGGAGATATCACTTTATTTACTGTTATTTAAATTAATGCACATATATATCTGGCAACGGTGGAAGGCTTGGCCTTTTTCCCAGTGTTTTGTTCAACTGTCGCCGAACTAGTTCCAAGTACCGGTGTTATGTTACATATTTTGCGCTCCTAACATGCTCGGGGTTGTTATGGGAACCCCCTTAACCATTCGTTTTAGATTAAAACTTGTATGGCAAGACCCAACTTTGGTACTACATTTGCTAAACAACTTAATAAAAATGCATAGGGCTTAGCTACCCCGTGGATAATTAATCAACACCCGAGCTAGTGCTCCTCATGAGTGTTGGTCCAAACTAGAGTCGTGTCTGGGGCCAACCCGGGGCAACTCGGGAGATTTCTATCAGGCCACAATACGTTGTGCTCATCCGGTCGTGTCCTGAGAACGAGATACGCGGCTCCTATCGGGTTCGTCGACACGTCGGGCGGTCTTGCTTGACTTGTTTTACCTTTCTCGAATGTCTTGCGCGAGGAATTCCGAGGATACTTTGGGCTATCTCGAGGTTGAACTTTTCCAACGGAATTTCCTAGGAAATAGTGGGATTCGTGGTCGAGGTTATTCCCGCAGCATGTGGTTAGTTTGTGCTGGATGAGTTGGAGCGCCCCTGCAGGGTTAAATCTTTTCGAGAAGCCGTGCCCGCGGTTATGTGGCAGCTTGGAAATTTGTTTAACACCCGGTTATAGTAAACTTGAAGTAAACTCAAATAAAATACACCAACAGTGTGCATAACTGTGACTGTCTCTACTCGTGAACATGATCCGAGAGAGAACACGATGGGGTTATGTTTGACGTAAGTAGGTGTTCAGGATCACTTAGTGATCATGCTAGTTCACGAACGTCATACGTAGGCCACTATATTTACATTCTTGTTCTCGTAAGTTAGCCACCAAATACATGCTTAATGCTTGCTGCAGCCTCACCACTTAACCATTCCTCACCTATTGGCTTACATAGTCTCGGTACCCGGGTTATGAGATTGCTGAGTCCCTGTGGCTCACAGATTACAACCATATAGGTACAGGTGTCGACGAGTACTTGCCAGATGATGTGTCTCAGCTCCAGTGGGAGTATGATGAAGAATTTAAGCGTATGTACGTTACGTATCCTGATTAGTAGGGGAGCTTCGTGGTGGTGTTCCTGGGATAGCAAGACAGTTTTTTATTGCTTCTTTTATCGTTTGATTTCGTCCGTAGTCGGACCCTATCTTCTGGATGAATGTATGAATAATTGTGTGGACTTGTAAGATAGCTTGCGGTGAGTGTAAGCCAACTCATATAGTCATCTCTTCCTACATGTATGCAATGATTTCTGTACTTGAAAAACGACTAGATGCGCTTCTATCCCCGTCGAGGCCCTCGAGCCTTAATAGGGATAGGACTGCATCTTAGGCGTTAAAAGTTGGTAATCAGAACCATACCGACCATGTGAGCCCCTTGCTTGATCGAACTTGGCCGAGTCGAGTCTAGTTATATCGGAGAGTAGGATTCTTTTACTCCTCTTCTATACTCTCGTGAGGAATCACGACTTAGGAATTTTAATTCTACTCCTCTTCTCGCTCAATTTTTTTTAGGATCATTCGAGTATTTTGGAGCCTCTATGATACCGATGTGACGGGAATTCTATTCTTGGTGCCTCCCGTACGTATGGATTGGACCCGGGGAGTAGAGCTCCAGGGGATTCTTGACACATCGTAATCGTTCAGTTTCCTTAGTACTTAAGAACGCGAATGTTTGAAATTGCTTCAATACTATTAGTGGTGCGAAGAGTGTGGCGGCACCTAGTACTGGGGAGCGGGATCACATGTACTGCCATCTTTAGTATCGTTGTGATTACGAGGGTCTGAGGTAGATGAGTTTTCGAGACCTTTGGTTGTGTGTTGAGGGATGTGATACACTGGAGAGTAGTATTATTGCTAGGAGTTGAGTGATGGATAAAAACTCCGTGTATCCATGGACCCGATTGCATAACCAAGATTTCGGAAGTTCCTAGGTGGGATTTCCATTAGTTACCTAGGATCATCTTCCGACAGATGTATGCTGGTTTATACATTTGTTCTGAGCAACCTTAGCTCAATACTTGTTGTGTTATTTCAAGTGGCTTCATGATCTAACGGTGTTATCACGACCCTACAGAAAGCGTTCTTACTATTTGCAGTTTGAATGCAATTGATGATATCCCATTGCAATTTCTTTCAATCCATTTGATTCAGCTTATTTCAATCATCTTTGTCAATGGTGTGCTGATTTTCTTGTCCATCTTCAAGATGGCTCCAGCAACTCGTGGGAATCACGGTCGTGATGGGGAGCAGTCTGATCCTCCACCACCCACACCACCTCCTCCAGAAGCTTGGCAAGCTGTGATGGCCGCAACCAACACCAACACTCAGATGTTGCTGAGGTTGCTGTAGGAAAGGGAGCAGGGACAGCAAGGTCATCAAGGGAATTTTCATAATCAACCGCAGTTTGCAACTCTGAACCAGTTCCTCGCAAATCAACCAAAGTCTTTCACTTGTTGTGATCAACCCCTTGATGCGGACGATTGGCTCCGTGACATGAACAAGCATTTTGAGTGTAGCAACGTTAGGCTTGAGGACTATGTCAAGTTTGCCACTTTCCAGCTCAAGGGTCAGGCAGCAGATTGGTGGTAGTAGTACCAAGATTCCAGAGGTGGCCGTGTAGTCTCTTGGGATGATTTTTGCCGTGACTTCAGAGCTCACCATATCCAGACGAGCTTTGTCGAGGGTATGCATGAGAAATTCAGAAATCTAAAGCAGGGGAGTATGTCTGTTTATTAGTACAACTCAGAGTTTCAGAATCTGGCCCGCTATGCTAAGCAAGATGTTCCTGATGAGAAGTCCAAGATTAATCAGTTCAGAGCTGTCCTCAGAGAAGAGTACAACTCGGAGTTAGCTGCCATAGCAAGATTGGAATTTTCAGGTGCCATCTGACTGTCAGGAGCATGAGATGTTGTACACTTGTCAGGAATATGAAATAAAATGACTTCCTTCTTTCCCTTGACATCAATAAGCAATTCCCATAGAGGTCATTTTAGCATATTAATAGTCCGTCCAAATTTTTCATGTATCATAAGAAGGTATACAATAAAATTGAACCAACCTAAAAGAATGTTCACAAAGAAAGTGTTATTGCCCTCCAGGGGCTTTTCTGCAAAATTCTTCTTCGAATGTAGCAGACCTTCTTCTGAGAGGGCAGTTTCATTATTAGCAGTAGCGGAAAGTTGAATGTGTTTCAACCCCACAAGAGAAGGTACAAAATTGAAATGATCATTAATTTGCTCCACACAATTACCTCCATTGCCAGTAGGAATAATTTCCATTTATGCAACAGGGACAAAACTACATGTTGTAGTATTAACATGCAAGTAAGCCCTGGGCCCCTCAAGATCGTCCAAGTGGGCCTCAACAGGAGGTGCCAGCATCTCAGCAGGTGATCCAGACTGTCCACTGCAACCCACATGCACAATAACAGCACAAGAAGTGGCTTTAGAAGGTGGAGCAAACTCCTCTCTAGATGCAACAGAAATATCTGAAACTACAACATTGGCAACATCCACCAAAATATTCTCCTAAGCTGCAACACCATCAACATTGGCAACAACCACAAGGTTATCCTCCTGAGAAACAACACCATCAGCAACTGGAATTTTCAGGAACTTCGACCTCTTCAACATTAGTGGGATTTGCAAAGATTTGGTTGTTAATCATAGGCTATTGGAGATCATCCTTATCAGGCAGGTAGGCAAGCATAAGAATTTATTTCCCACTCCCAAAGCACCCTCAGCATGTGGAACAAATGCCTGATTAGCTAGCAAGATTCCACCTCCTAGTGGAGCAAAGTTATCACCTTCAGAGAAGGACATATCTGAAGTTAGGCTGCTTTTGCCATTGTGGGAAGGTAGGAGCTCTTCCCCATCTGCCCAAGCCATTTATTCCAGTTGCACAACATCTAGAAGATCATGTAGAGCAGCATTATGTTACAAAGGTTGTTATAGATCCCAATTGTCATCTTGCTCCCAAGCTTCCCCATCCTGCTGGACCATGGGCATGTCAAGTGCAGCTTCATGAAAACCTGGAGCAACAATATCATTATTGGCGAAAGGGTGAGGCTCCACATTGTCAGGTGGGATAGGGTCCTCATCAGCAGTTCCACCCCTAGCATTTCACTCATCAGCACTTCCACTGAAGAAGACCACCCATCCTCCTGAAAATCATCCCCCTCAGACCAGTGAATGCTCTCGGGAATTATCTCAAGGCTCATAACTCTTGCTCTAATCAGAATGCGCCCCATATGCTCATCTTCCTTGTCTCACGAAATCAATCTGCCGAAATGACTAACTGCACTAATCAAATCTTCAGTGTTCCAGAAATCATATGGAACACCCATAACCATCAACCAGATAGTCTGATTGAAAGAAACCCTTCTATGATTCCTCCCTTCATCATGCTTGGCAAAAGAGATAAACATATCGCCGAACTCATGGGGAACGTCAAGAACAAGATTATCATTGTCTCAGACATGAGTCAAGCACACAAAACCCTCCCCAGAAGGACAACTCCAATTATCCCGGAGCCCTAGTGCAACTCCCCGTTACGCCTGGCGGGATCTAGACTGGCCCCACAGACCAACACTAGTCTTTCCTACGCACTTTGTCCTCACTCGTGCGGACCCAGGACCAACTTCCCGGTCGGTCACCCATCCTAGAATTGCTCCAAGCCAAGCACGCTTAACTTTGGAGGTCTTTTTGGCTGGGCTCCCGGAAAAGAAGGAATTCCTTGTTGATATGAGTAGTCTATCATTCCTATTAAGCCAGGCTCTTACACCTAGTGCTTATGAACAACAATGAACTCCTCAAGCACTTCTCTTACATTGAGTAAAGGAGCATCAGTCGGAAGCTGGTGGATGGTGGCAATGGCCTAGTCTTCGTGTCGCCGCTACCGATGAGGAATGACCACCCGCGCCACCCCATTGTGCCCCTCGATGTGTTGGATTTTGAAGCCGTGGGGTACAAAAGGTCTAGGGTCAATCAAAATATTGGCCATGGTGGAAGAAACCCTGGTTTGCACTAGCGTTGAATGGGCTTGCAGAGAAGCGACAGGTCTAGAGCATTGTGACAAAGGAGTAGGGCAACTAGGAGTAGAAGCCAAGGAGGCAAGTGCTAATCAGGGCTGGAAATTAGGGAAGGATCAATAGCTCTCGGAAAGAGGAAATAGTTGGGGGCTCAAGGGCCGGGCCTATAACAGAGAACCAATCTTGGACCTCACCCAGAGCCCAAGCCTCTTTTGGAGGACCAATAAACATGGCAAAATTTAGAAAAGGGAAAAGCCCAGTCATACGCTTTTTAGTGCAATCTCTGGCAAAGTGGCCCACTTGTCCACACGTGAAGATACTCAAATTACCATTTGAATGAGCATAGTTGGCGCCCAAAGATTTCGCCACCGAAACTTGACACCCACAATTATGCTCCATATTATTCATGTCATCACTCCGCGGATCACCATTCTTGCTGAACTCTGGGAGATTAGCCAAAGGCATGAACACCGATTGCCGACGGCGATCGCCGGAGATCAGCGGAAGATCAACTAGAGTGGGAGATCGACCTGATAGACCAACAAGGGTCGATGAAGCATCCTCCTCTTGATAGAACAACCATTCCTCCGGACGCCAATTAGGGCCACCTCCACCCCAGAACTAAACACCATCTCAAAGTCTTTTTCAGCAACACGGCCATGGTTATAGATTTCAAAGCCTATTGCTTTAGAAGCCACACAAAATTTGAAAGATCTATCCATAAGGTGTTGAACACGAAACCCATGCGGATACCCACCAAAGCATGATTGAAGTGCAATGCTGACAGTGTGAAAATCTAACCAGAAACGAGCCCGATAGAAAGAAACCACAAGAACAAATTCCCTTTGTCGAAAGCCAAGGGAGAAAACAACCGGATGACCAAACTGCTGCCTCATGGCAAGTTGAAACTATTTACCTCTTGCGAATTTAAACGATGGAGGCTCCATACCAGCCACCCACAAATCACACCAGGGAAAGACAACGAAGTTGTCTGCCTCTACTTGAGTAGCAAGCAGGTAGCATGGTGGCTGCCGGGGCCGGACTGGCCACCAGTGCAAGTGAGGAGGCGAGTCACCTAGGACAGTCTTGTCTATGGTACTTACCCCGTGTAAAACTAGGTCATCTTATGGTGGAATTGCAAAGGAACACAACGATGATTCAGCGGTTGCTTCAGGAGATGCAGGGCCTGAACGATGCCCTACTTGCTATCATTGAAGACAAGCCTACCACTTCATCACCACCATCACTGGAGAAAGAAACATGAGTACATGGGTATGGGCACCACCCTTGGCTTGTTCCAAGCTTGGGGGAGGTGCCCCGGTATCGTATAACCATCACTTTCACCATCATTATCTATCTTAGTTCGATCCTCAACTATTTTATGATTTAGATCAATAAAGATTTAGTATAATTTAGTTTCAAGTGTTTGCTTCGTGATCTATTTATCTATGTAAATCGAGTGTGAGAGTTATATAATAAATAGTAGTTTGAGTTTGTTTGCTTTACCTTCATGCATCAATCTTATCAATGAAAAGAATGAAAGAGCATATGCTAATACCATGGGGAGTGATGACTTCACATAAAATAAGTATAAAAGATAAAATTTGTTGGAAGTTGACAAACATAGCATTGGTCATTGATGCAATTTATGAAAAAGTAATAATGAAAGAGAGATCTCACATATACAGGTACTAACTTGGACATCTTTTATGATTGTGGGCCCCCATTAAATATTCTATGCATGATCAAATAGTTGGCGTTGGACAAGGAAGACAGTAATGAGTTATGTTTGCTTATATTCACATAAAAGTTATAAGGCCATGGATCCTCTAACATGTGTTGCTTGCTCATAACCTTTGCTAGTCAAAACTTCGCACCAATTAGACATACTACTTGTGCATCCAAAAACCCTTAAACCCAATTTCTTGCCATGAGAGCCCACCATATCTACCTATGGATTGAATAAGATCCATCAAGTAAATTATCATTGGTGCAAAAGCAATAAAAAATTGGTCCTAAATATGTATGATCTTTTATTGGAAGGGAAAATAAGCTTTGTACGAACTTGTGATGACAAAAAAATAAAAGTGACAGACAACGTAATAAAGTTTGCTATCATAAGGGGCAATACAAAGTGGCGTTCCTTTCCATTATGAGCCTGCACATCCAAATAAAAAGCGCATGACAACCTCTGCTTTCCTCTACGAATGACCTATCTTTTATTTTATTTTTGTTTTTAATTTTATGCAAGAGTCACTAATGTTTATCCCTATTCCATTATTATTTATTCTCTACTTGGCAAGCATCATGTGGTGGGGAAAGATCTATACACATATATCATGTTGGATGTAGGTGATCATGAGTTATTATTGTTGACATTATCCTCAAGATAAATTGTTGAGTGGTGAAAACTATAAAGCCCTTCCTATGTGTCTGATGGAAACTTTTTGCTTCACAAATATGTTGTGAGTGTCAGCAATAATAGAAGACTAAATGATAGTTGAGTATGTGAACTTGCTAAACAAAGCTCTGACATAGACTCTTTCTAAAAATATGATGGATTACAATTGTTTCATCGACTAAGAACAATTTTTCTTAGTTTTTGATAAGGTTTATGGTTCATACTTTAGCTTCGGAATGAATTATCACTTGTTCATGAGAAGTTTCACGATAATATATTGCTGCTATGATAATGATCCTGATGCCTTCATGTTCGTATTTTATTTTATCGACACCTCTCTCACTAAGCATGTGGTCATGATTATCGAGTTCGGCTTTCGTTTGAGGATAAGAAAGGTCTAATACTGGGGGAGTTGATACGTCCATTTTGCATCATGTTTTTTCGTTGATATTTATTATGGTTTGAGTCATTATTTCACTTTATGGTGCAATCCTAATGCCTTTTCTCTCCTATTTTACATGTTTCATACAAAGACAGATATTGCTGGCAATTAGAATTCTGGACCAGTAAAGGCCGCCGAAGAGCTGGATATTCTGTGGAACTCCAAATGGGCTGAAAATTTACAGAGAATTAGCTTGGAATATATAAAAAACACTGGCAAAAGTATTATCAGAAGGGGACCCACAAGGTGGACATGACCCTGGGGGCGCGCCCTGTGGCCCCAGGGCGCGCCCCCGAGCTGTGGGCCGCCTTGTGGGCCTATGGTGCCCATATTCTACTATGTGATGTCATTTTACCCTTGAAAAATCATAAGAAGACTTTTGGGATGAAGCGCCGCCATCTCAGCCGGAACCTGGGCAGGACCACTTTTTTCTCTCCGACAGAGTGATTCTGCCGGGGAAACATCACTCTAGGAGGGGGAAATCGAAGCCATTGTCATCACAACAATTCCTCCATCGTGAGAGAAACAATCTTCATCAACATATTCACCAACACCATCTCATATCAAACCATAGTTCATCTCTTGTATTCAATCTTTGTTTCCAAACCTTAGATTGGTACATGTGGTTTGCTAGTAGTGTTGATCACATCTTATGGTTCATGCTAGTTGGTTTAATTGGTGGAATATTATATGGACATAACCTTAAACATTTTCATTACACATTTGATCTTGAACATGATGATCATTTGTGAGTAGTTATTTTCATTCTTGAGTACATGGGAGAAGTCTTGTTATAAGTAATCATGTGAAGTTGGTATTCCTTCAATATTTGGATGATGTGTATGTTGCTCTTCCATTAGTGGTGTCATGTGAACGTCAACTACATGACACTTCACCATATTTGGGCCTAAGGGAAAGAATTGGGGAGTAATAAGTAGATGATACCTTCGAGAGTGCCAAAAGCTTAAACCTAGTTTATGCGTTATTCTGTATATTTCATGCTATGGTTAGATTTATCTTAATTCTTTTTTCATAGTTGCAGATGCTTGCGAGAGGGGGTAATCATAAGAGGGTTGTTCATTCATGTAAGAACATCACCCTAGCACCGGTCCACCCACATATTAAATTATCAAGTAACGAACGCGAATCAACTAAACATAATCAAACGTGACTAGAAGAAATTCCCATGTGTCCTCGAGAGCGCTTTACTTCCTATAAGAGAACTTTCCGGATTTTCCTTTCCTTGAAAAGGATTGGAACACCTTGATGCACCTTTGTTAAAATTCATGTTACGAATTGCCTTGCTACAAAACTATCTGCAACTACTGGCGGAAACTTCGGGAGGTTATTAACCACACTGGAGCACGATCAACCTGACCATGAGAGTCTCTTTCCTGCACGGAAACGAAGAACAAGCAAGAAACTGAAATTTCAATCTAAATATTGCCAGTATAAAAGGAAAGCTTTGTTGATGAAAGTGGGCTTATGTGACGTCTTGGTCTAGTCACAGAACACTGCTACATGTGAGCTGCATTGGGTTTTCCCACGAAGAGGAGGGTGAAGAAATATAGTAGAAATAAGTATTTCCCTCAGTAAAAACAAAGGTTACCGAACCAACACGAGACCTAATAAAATTCTCGTCGTCAGCACCTGCACAAACAAAACCAAACACTTGCACCCAACGCGGGCAAGAGGGTTGTCAATTCCCTTGAACTCGTTACTTGCAAGGATTAATTATGGTAGTGATAGATATATAAAAAGTAAAAGTAAAATGAAAGTAAATAATCACAACAAGGTATTTAGGTTTTTAGCAATATGATTTAAATAGACTCGGGGGGCATAGTTTTCAAAAGAGGCTTCTCTCTCGATGCATAGCATACCGAGGGTATACAAATTACTATTGGGCACTTGCTAGAAAAGCGCATAGTTATGATGTTATTCATCGCAATGATCATGTATATAGGCATCACATCCATGACAAGTAGGCCGAAACGATTATGCATCTACTACTATTACTCCACAAATCGACCGACTCCTACCTACTTCTATCGTATTAAGTAAGATAACATGATGTAGACAAAGTAAACCCAATGAATATGAATAAACGTTGTTGTTGTATCCATAATGGCAACAATACAATATGTGTCTTGTCCCGTTCTGTCACTAGGATATAGAGCACTGCAAAATTGAACCCATTACAATGTACCCCTCCCATTGAGGATAAATCAAGTTGGTTGGCCGAGCCAAATCGACAGATCGAAAAGAAATACAAAGCTATAACAATCATGCATAATAAAGTTCAGAAAAGACTCAATTACTTTCAATGAATAATCTTATCATAAACACACAATTCATCGAATTCCAAACAAACACACCGCAAAACAAGATTACATCGGGTAGAACTCCAAGAAGACCGAGGAGCACATGGTATTGATGATTAAAGAGAGACAATAAGCCATCTAGCTACTAGCCATGGACCCATAGGTTTGTGGTGAACTACTCATGCATCATCATGGAGGCCACAAGGCTGATGTAGATGGCCTTCGTGATCGATTCCCCCTCCGACAGAGTACCGGGAAAGGTCTCCAGATGGGATCGCGGAAGAACAGAGGCTTGCGGCGGTGGAAAAAGTGTTTCGGGTGTATCTCTATTGGTTTTGAGGTATATGTGAATATATAGAAGTGGAATTAGGTCAAATGGAGTTGCGAGGGTACCACGAGCTTAGGGGGCGTGCCCTACCCCCCAGGACACGCCCTACGAGCTTGTGGCTCTCTTGTAGCCCTTCTGGCCTCCTCCTGAAGCTTCTAGGGTCTCTTTATGTCCAATAATAACCCCTATAAAGTTTCATCGTGTTTGGACTTAGTTTGGTATTGATTTTCTGAAAAGGTCAAAAGTTAAAAAAACAGGAACTCACATAGGGTTAATAGGTTAGTCCCAAAAAATGAAATAAAATATCATATAATTGCATATAAAGTGTCCAAGATTGATAATATAATAGCATTAAACAATCAAAAATTATAGATATGTTGGAGACGCATCATCATCGCCAAGCATAATTCCTGCTCGTCCTTGAGTAGGTAAATGATAAAACAAAAATTTGGATCTGAAATGCTACCCAACATGTAATCTCTTTCAGTAATAACTATTGAGAACGGATGAAGTAATTCATATCAACATAATAATATCCATGAACAAAAGAAGCATAATCATTATTATTTCGAAATATATGATCCTTGAAGAATGTTATCCTAACTCATTTTATAATATTAGCATGGCATGACTCCGTCTTCACCGCATAAGTACTTCTAAAGCCCTTCAACATTTTTAACTTCACGCAATACATGAGTGTGAGCCATGGATATAACATATTGGTGGGATAGAGTACAGTAGTGATCAAAGGGAGTCAAAAAGGAAGAAAGTCTCGCATCAAGTAGGCGGTTTAACGGGCTATGGATATGCCCATCAATCAATATCAATGTGAGGAATAGGGATTGCCATGCAACATATGCACTAGAGCTATAAGGATATGAGAGCTCAACAGACACTATGTGGGCATGCATCCAACTTGCTTGCTCATGAAGACATCGGGCATTTGAGGAAGCCCATCATAGGAATATACAATCCAAGTTCTATAATGAAAATTTCCCACTAGTATTTGAATATGACAACTCAGGAGACTCTCTATATGTAGAACATGGGGCTACTTTGAGGCACAAGTGTGGAAAAAGGATAGTAACATTGCCCCTTCTCTCATTTTTTTTCTTTTCCTTTTTTTCTTCTCTTTCTTCTTTTTTTTCCTTTTTTCTGGTGAGCTCATTTGGCCTCACCCGTTTTTTATTTTTTGTCTGGAGTCTCATCCCGACTTGTGGGGGAATCATAGTCTCCATCTTCCTTTCCTCACTGGGACAATGCTCTAATAATTATGATCATCACAGTTTTATTTACTTACAACTCGAAATTACAACTCAATAAAAACTATAAAAAACGACTCTATATGAATGCCTCTGGCAGTGTACCAGGATGTGCAATGATCTAGTTTTGTCAAAAATACCATCTCAGCTCCGTACGATCATGCAGAGCAATATGATGATGAACACACAAGTCATGTGATGGAACAGTGGAAGTTGCATGACAATATATCTCGGAATGGCTATGGAAATGCCATAATATGTAGGTATGGTGGATGTTTTGAGGAAGATATAAGGACAATTTTGTGTGATACAGCATGTCATATCACGGGGTTTGGATGCACGGACGAAGTTTGCACCGACTCTCAAGGTGAGAAAGGGCAATGCACGGTACCGAAGAGGCTAGCAAATTGCGGAAAGGTGAGAGTGCGTATAATCCATGGGATCACATTACTCATACAGAACTTGCATGCTTATTGCAATTCCAATTAGCTCTCTCGGAGCAAAGTACTATCGCATGCCCCTAGGGAGTAGGTTGGGTGGAGTTAACCATCGCCCCCCCCATTTGAACAACACGAAGGATTTCATTTCACACATAAAAATACTCACACCTCATCACCATGCCATGACCAATACTTAGATGAGGATTTGATAACAAGCTTTCATACTGATATTTCTATAATCAACGATCATAAACCTACATCCTTTCATATTACTACATCAATATAATCAAACCATACATTTCATACTTAGTGAGCTACTTGTAAGTTTTTATTATACCCCCCTTGAATACCTACCCTTTTTGGACTAGTGTTATAACATGCGCAAATTGACATTCCTATTTATTAGTCTCTAAAAAATATTTAAGTGAAGCATGAGAGTGCAACTATTCTATAAAATATAACCACCGTTGTGCTCTAAAAGATATATGTGACGCACTAGAGCAACTGCCTAGCACAAAAGATATAAGTGAAGCACATAGAGTATTCTAAAAAATTATGATCAAAACGTGTCTCTCTCAAAAAGAGCATCCAACAAACAATGTTTATGGCAAACTAAAAAATAAAACAAACTATAATACACGACGCTCCAAGGAAAACTCTTATCATGTGATGAATACAAATATAGCTCCAAATGACATACCGATAGATTGTAGACGGGAGAGGGCATGCCATCCAAGGCATCCCCAAGCTTAGACGCTTGGGTCTTCCTTGAATATTACATTGGGGTGCCTTAGGCATGCCCAATCTTGAGGTCTTGTCTCTCCTTATTCCTTCATCCATCGTTGCCTCACCCAAAACTTGACAACTTCAGCACACAAAACTCAACAAAACCTCATGAGATCCGTTAGTATAATAGACATATCATAAACCTTAGGTACTGTTATCAATAGGTTCATATTTAATTATTGCATAATAGTTACTTTATTATAACTTCTGCAGGACTTATACCCCCCGATAATCGATAGCATCATCAAAACAAGCAAACTATGCAAGTAAAGAACATAATCTGTCTAAAACCATACTTCTGTAAATCAAACAGTTCTAAAAAATTAGGACATCCTGTAACATTTGTATAGAAATATTGTGTAAAAATTTCAGAAATTTATCATGTTCCTGTAAGGAGAGTAAATTCAAATACCGGGCGTAAACGTTTCTGTTTTTGCACAGAATGAATTCTACTATCATCCAAATCATCCCAAAGGATTTACATGGAACAAACGCTAATTAAAACATAAAACACAATCATTACAATCGCAATAATCACCAAAATAGAAAGTAAAAGCAAAAAATTTAAGATAACTATTAGGTTGCCTCCCAACAAGCGTTATTGTTTTATGCCCCTAGCTGGCATAATGCATTATTTCAAGTATTTTCATCCTTAAAATTAATTACATAGGTGGCCCTCATAATAGATTCATATGGTGGCTTAATCCTCTTCCTAGGAAAGTGTTCCATACCTTTATTTAATGGGAATTGAAATCTTATATTACCTTCTTTCCAATCAATACGGATTACATTCAATATCAACTATTATAGGTCAAGACGGAATGGCCTACCAAGTATTATAGGTCAAGACGGATTACATTCAATATCAAGCACAACGAAATCCATGGGCACATAATTTATGTTACCAAGTATTTATTCTACCCAATTGTTTCTTAATAGTAGAATCTGCTAGATGCAAGTTGAGAGAATATTCATTTATATCGATGAGACCTACCACATCACATAAAGATTTAGGTATAGTAGAGATGCTAGCACCAAGGTTACACAAAAGCATTAAATTCATAATCTTTGAGCTTAATTTGAGTAGTAGGTTCCCATTCATCATGCAACATTCTAGGTATTGAAACTTCTAATTTAAGCTTTTCTTCCTGAACTTTTATCATAGCTTCTACAATATGTTTAATAAAAGATTTATTTTGTACGTAAGCATTAGGTGAACTTATCATGGATTGCAACAAGCAAAATACATTCAACCAAGGAACAACTATCATGATTAAAGTCCTTGTAATCCAAAGTAGTGGGCACATCACTATGTATAGTTTGGACCTCTCCAAACCCACATTTATGATTTTTATCATTAAGATCATCACCCTCCAAAAAATTAGGACGCCTTCTAGCAAAAGTTGACACATCTCCATTCCATTTTTCATCAAGTTTTATATTACTAAACAATGATTCAATAGGTGAAACACTAATCATTTTAATATCTTCATAATGATTACGATAAAAACCGGATGGAAGAGCCTTTTCTAGAAATTCTCGGTTAGCTCTCAACCTAGAGTTCCTCTCTTTACTTTTATTAATGGAGACATGGATTGATTTAATTGACTCATCAATATCATACTTAGGTGGCAAAATTTAACCTTTAAGAGTTTCCACACCATGAGGAATCCTATCCATGTTTCTAGCCATATGATGAACCTTATGTAGTTTTTCCTCTACCATGGCATTGAAAATCTTTTGAGAATAAATAAATTCTTTAATATTGTCCTCAAGATCAGTAGGTATCCTATTATTTGTAGATGAATTACCATAGGAATTACCATAATTATTAGAGGAATTACCGGGATACGGTCTAGGATTGAAATTTTCTCTATAAGCATTGTGGTTGAAATTATTTCTAGAGAGAAAATTCACATCAACAACATCATTATTTTGCTCAATAAAAGTAGATAGTGGCACATCATTAGGATCAACCTGAGCATTCTTAATGGCAAACATATTTATAAAGGCATACATTTTATCACTCAAATTAGCAATTTCTTCGAGAGAGTTTACCTTCTTACCTGTTGGAGCTCATTCGATGTACTATTGAGAAATATTTGTCATGATATTATCCAGAAGTTTTGTAGCTTCACCCCATGTAATTTCCATGAAAGTACCACCTGCAGCAGACTCTAGAAAATTTCTCAACACAAAGTTTAGTCCCGCATATTTTTTGTATTATCATCCATAAACTTAAACCATGAGTGGGGAAATTTCTAATCATGAATTTGATTCTCTCCCAAGCTTGTGAAAAATGTTATTTCACATGTTATTTAAAATTCATAATTTAATTTCAAAGAGAAATAATCTTAGCGGGGGAAAAATACTTTGTAGTAAAAGCATCCTAACACTCATCCCAAGTACCAATAGTATTAAGGGGCAAGGATGAAAACCCAATTTTAGCTTTTTCTTATTGAGAGAGTAAATAATTTCTAATTAACAATATAATTATCCACATCTTTTGTTCTTTTCCATCTGGCATAATTCAATGAAGGTATTATGATGTGAAGCAGCATCTGATGAGGTAACCTACCAGAGGTAGGGTAATAGACCTGTCATCCAAGGCCCACCAGCAGCCACACCTTGTCACTAAAGACCCTAGACTAGAGATGTATTCGGATGCACACGAAGTTTCACTCGGATCCTTGTCACTCGGACGTCGTCCCATCAGTCGGACAAGTATCTTCACTCGGGTGGTAGAAGCTCATGTGACATGGAAGCTGCAACGTTCGAGGGACTTGACAACTTGTATGAAGTGTTGTGAAGACTAGCGTTACCTGTAACGCCCTAGTTAAATCAGCATTTTCTAGTAATACCTATAGTTACTGGTAATTAATGCCCTTGTAATGGTGCTTGGCCGGTAGTGGCGCACTCTATATAAGCCACCGCCGGGCTCTAGAGCAGGGTTCAACACCCTTTGTATTCACACACCCCCATAAGCAAACACTAGGCCTCTGGGCTCGATACGTAGGGTCTTTACCACTCCCGAGTGGGGCCTGAACTCGTACATCCAAGTGTTACTCCTGTGCCTAACTAGGCTTTGCCCTGTTCGTTCATACCCGCTAGTACTATTGTTAGACTCATACCCTCGACAGTTGGCGCCCACCATGGGGCAGCGAGTTTAGCAACTTCCAGTGCAGGTGGAGTTTCATTTTTTCTCTGGTCATCATGATGTCACTCGATGGCGAGATCCTCTTAGGTTCCATCAGCTTCATCACCGACGATTCAGCGTGGCTGCAGGATGCGCCGCTGGACACAGATGTGCTGCCCGCTCGTGGTGCGAAACACTTGGAGTCCTTCTCCGACAGTCGTCGGTGTCGTATCTTTTGGCACCTCCTTGTCCCGTTGCAGCACGATGCAAGCGCTCTGGGTGCTCGCGGATGCATCGATAGATCACGCATGCTGTGGCACTCCAAGCCATGGTTGGACAGGTGGTCGTGCTCGACTCCAACGAGCCCATCCTCAGCCTATTCCCTTCCTCGAGAGATGAGTCTTCCGACGCGTCCGAGTGCTAGAGGAGCAGAAACGCTGCGGAGATTTTGATGGTCGATACGGGCAGGGGAGCGCCCCCTGGGTACTCCGCGCGTAACCCCCGTGGGCGAGATGATGGCCATGATGACGTCAACATAGACGCCTACGTTCCCCAACCCCTCAATTGGGAGCAGCGGGAAGAGATCAGGCGTAGGAACGATCAAGTTCTGCTTACGCCTGTCACCGGGACAACCCCGGAGGAGATAGCCTTGGAGGCCACACGCCAAGCCACCTTGGCTTAGCGTGAGCGGCTCGAGCGACTTCATCAGTCACTCGATGACTGCGTGGCAAGGGAGCATCCCAGCTCCAGCCGCATTTGCCAGCGATTGTTTCCAGACGATCGGCCAAATGACATCCCGGTGATGAGCACGCCGATGCTGAATTTGGCTGCAGCCACTCGGATTGCTAAATCTATTCAGCCATTTGACTTGGCCGCGGGGGAAGGCATTCGGCAGATCCAGTCTCTGTTGAAGACTGCCATGCAATAGAATTTCACGGTTTCGCAGTCGGCTCAACGCATACACAGCAAGTCTGCTCGGGTGTATACGGTGCAGTCTGTACATAGTCCACTCGCGCCAAGAAGAAACCAACGATCTCCTCGTCTTTCGAGAAGCCAGCACGGATGGCACTGGCGTGACGGCCGTGACATCAGTCGGATGCCCCCACCAAGGGGTGGATCGTACGGCCAGCGGCTTTATGATGGTGGCCGACCACATGTGGAGGGCCGTGAGCGGAGTCCCATTCGGCACAGGGGCTACGGAGAAGACTACCAGCGACCCCCTCAGCTGAATGCCAGGTCCATCATAACCCAGAATGTGTTTGATAGGAACATGCATAACAGAGACCGAGCGAGTGGGTGGGGGACATCTAGTCTCGCGTGCTTTAGTAGGTATATCCAAGAGGCCGAAATCCCTTCCAACTACAGGTTGGCAACAGGAATTGGAAAGTTCAAAGGTGAATCAAATCCGGAAACATGGCTTGAGGATTACTGAGTGGCCGTCCATATCGGTGGCGGTGATGATTTTTTCGCGATGAAGCAGCTTCCGCTCATGTTGGAGGGATCAGCGCAAGTGTCGCTAAACCCGCTACCTGCGAGTTGCATATACTAATTGGAGGAATTGGCACGAGTGTTTGTCAAAACATTCGAGGGCACCTACAAGCGTCCGGGTGGTTTAATGAAGTTGCAACATTGCGTCCAGAAAAGCAATGAGATGCTCCGAGAGTATATTCAGCGCTGGACGACTCTGCACAACACTGTGGAGAACATGTCTGAGCACCAGGCTGTCTGTGCCTTCAAGGTAGGCACTCGGTATCGAGATCTCATCTTAAAGTTCGGTCGGGCTAGGGACATGTCCCTTGGTCGGGCCATGGAAATCGCCAACAAGTACGCCAATGGTGAATAAGAAGACTGCCTCCATAGCGGCAAGGGTCGGACTAGCGACACTCCTTAGTCAAGGACAATGCTGGCAAAAAGCAGAAGCGCAAAGCTGACGGACCAGGCAAAGCAGAGGCCGTGGCGGTGCCCAGCCAGCGTAAGGGCAAGTCCAATAAAAAGAAGAAGGAATGGACCTCCAATAAGAAGTCTGACTCCAAATCGGACATCTTGGATCAGCCATACCAGATTCATACCAAGAAGGATGAAGAAGGCAACATCGTCTATCCGAAGCACACCACTCGTGACTGTTGCTTGCTAAAGTAGGAGATGGGTGGCGAGCCCTCCGGGGGCATGCAGGAAGACGATGTCAGAGAAGAAAATTCCTCAGGGTACCCCAATGTCGAGAAGGTCCTCATGATTTTCGCTGACATTGAAAGCAAAAGCCGATTGAAGGTCATCAATCGGGAGGTCAACATCGTAGTTCCGACTGCCACAAAGTATCTCAATTGGACCAACACGCCCATCACTTTTGATGAGTCGGATCACCCAGCTCACATACCGACCCCCGGGCGATAGGCGTTGGATGTTGATCCTACTGACAACAGAGTTCGAATGCGCAAGGTCCTCATGGACGGCGACAATGGGCTCAACATCACTTACATCGTCATTCTCAAGGCAATGGGCATCCCGATGTCCCGATTGAGCAAGAGTAACATGCACTTCCACGGGGTCATCCCCAGGAAGAGGGAAGAATCACTCGGACAAATCGCACTCGACGTCGTTTTTGGCGACACAAAGAATTTCCGAAAGGAGCGGCTAACTTTTGAGGTGGTCGACTTCCGTAGCGCCTATCACGCTATCTTGGGTAGGCTAGCCTACGCACGTTTCATGGCCCGTCCATGCTACGTGTATCTTAAACATAAGATGCCACAGAAGAATGGCGTGATTACGGTCACGGGCAATCGGAGGGTGGCGGAGGAGTGCCTTCAAAAGGGCTCCAAGATAGCTGACGAACAGATAGTAGCTGCCGAGTTTGATGAAATCAAGAATACGATGGATGCGGTAGATCTTTTAAAGTCAAAGAAGCCAGCGACCGAGTCCGCCTTTTAGTCGGCTGACGAAATGGAGGTCCACATTCACCCGTTGGATTCGAGTGCCGTTGCGACGAATATTTCATCGTCAGTCAGTGATAAATAGGAAGCCGAGCTCATCCAGTTCCTCCGTGAGAACTGGGACATCTTCGCATGGAAGTCGTGTGACATGCCAGGTGTTCCTAGGGAATTGGCTGAGCACTGACTCCATGTCGACCCCAAGGCCAAGCCTGTAAAAGAACATCCGCGCCGCTCTTCAAAAGTTAAGTGCAGGGCAATCAGCGAAGAGATCGCCCGGCTCCAGGCAGCCGAGTTCATACGCGAGGTAAACCACTGTCAGTGGCTCGCCAAACCCGTCCTGGTGCCGAAGAAGGACAAATCACTCCGAATGTGTATTGACTTCAAGCATCTGAATCGATCCTGCCCGAAGGACCATTTCCCTCTTCCCCGTACAGATCAAATAGAAGACTCTACTAGAGGATGTGAACGCTTGTCGTACCTGGATGCGTACTCCGGGTGTTGGGGAACGTTGCATGGGAAACAAAAAATTTCCTACGCACGCACAAGATATATCCGTGGTGATGAGCATCTACGAGAGGGAGAGTGGATCTACATACCCTTGTGGATCGCTAAGCAGGAAGCGTTAAGAAACGCGGTTGATGTAGTCGAACGTCTTTGCGATCCAAATTGCTAGCCGTCCCGCGATCCAATCACGATCTAGCGCCGAGCAGACGGCACCTCCACGTTCAGCACATGTACAACTCGATGACGATCTCCACCTTCTTGATCCGGCAAGAGGGAGCAGAGAAGTAGATGAGTTCTCCAGCAGCGCGATGGCGTGGCGGCGGCGGTGTTGGAACTATTCTGGCTGGGCTTCGCTTAAGCACCGTCGGAATCTATTTGGCGGAGAAATTAGGGAATAGAGAAGTAGCATGTGGACTTGTGTCTTTGGGGCCTCTATTCCTCTAGTATATATAGGAGGGAGGGGGAGGAGGCAGCCTCCCTAGGGTTTCCCCTAGGGGTTCGGCCAAACGAGGAGGAGTTGGAGGATTCCACCTCCAATCCTACTCCTAGTAGGATTCCTTTCCTACTTGGAGTTTACCTTCCCCACTTGGGGTTTTTTCCTTTCCCACCTTCCTAGATGCATAGGCCTTGTGGGGCTGGTTTGCCCAGCCCACTAAGGGCTGGTGCACCCCCCAGGCCCATGTGGCCTCCCGGCGTGGGTGGCCCCTCCCGATGGCCCTCCAGCACTCCCGGTACACAACCGAAAATACCCGAAACTTTTCCGGTGGCCAAAACGGGGCTTCCTATATATCAATATTTACCTCCGGACAATTCCGGAGCTCCTCATGACGTCCGGGATCTCATCCGGGACTCCAAACAACCTTCGGTCACCACCATGCATAACTCAATACTACCAAAACGTCACCGAACATTAAGTGTGCAGACCCTGTGGGTTCGAGAACTATGTAGACATGACCGAGACATCTCTACGGTCAATAACCAATAGTGGGACCTGGATGCCCATATTGGTTCCTACATATTTTACGAAGATCTTTATCGGTTGAACCTCTATGTCATGGATTCAGTTAATCCCGTATGGTGTTCCCTTTGTTCTTCGGTATGTTACTTGCCAGAGATTCGATCGTCGGTATCTGTATACCTAGTTCAATCTCGTTACCGGCAAGTCTCTTTACACGTTTTGTAATACAAGATCCCATGGCTAACACTTTCGTCACATTGCTTGCAAGGCTTATTGTGATGTTGTATTACCGAGTGGGCCCTGAGATACCTCTCCGTCATACGGAGTAACAAATCCCAGTCTCGATCCATGCCAGCTCAACAGACACCTTCGGAGATACCTGTAGAGCATCTTTATAGTCACCTAGTTATGTTGTGACATTTGATACACACAAGGTATTCCTCCGGTGTTAGTGAGTTGCATGATCTCATTGTCATAGGAACAGATACTTGACATGCAGAAAACAATAGCAATAAACTGACACAATCATATTCTACGTTCATAGTTTGGGTCTTGTCCATCACATCATTCTCCCAATGATGTGATCCCGTTATCAAATGACATCTCATGTCTATGGCCAGAAAACCTTGACCATCTTTGATCAACAAGCTAGTCTACTAGAGGCTTACTAGGGACACATTGTTGTCTATGTATCCACACATGCATTTGAGTTTCCATTCAATACAGTTATAGCATGGATAATAAACGATTATCATGAACAAGGAAATATAATAATAATCACTTTATTACTGCCTCTAGGGCATATTTCCAACAGTCTCCCACTTGCACTAGGGTCAATAATCTAGCTCACATCACTATGTGATTTACATTTTAATGAATCTAACACCCATACAGTTCTGGTGTTGATCATGTTTAGCCCTTGGAAGAGGTTTAGTCATCGGATCTGCGACATTCAGATCCATGTGTACTTTGCAAATATTTATGTACTCCTCCTTGATGTAATCGCGGATGGAATTGAAACGTCACTTTATGTGTCTGGTCCTCTTGTGAAACCTGGGTTCCTTGGCCAGAACAATGGCACCAGTGTTGTCACATAACAGAGTCATTGGGTTTAGTGCACTGGGCACTACTCCAAGATCTGTCATGAACTCCTTCATCCAGACACCTTCCTTCGCCGCCTCCGAGGCAGCGATGTACTCCGCTTCGCATGTAGAATTAGCTATCACGCTCTGCTTAGAACTGCACCAGCTTACCACACCCCTATTAAGAATAAATATGTATCCGGTTTGAGACTTCGAGTCATCCGGATCAGTGTCAAAGCTTGCATCGACGTAACCCTTATCAGGTACTTAAGGATATTCTTGACCGCCATCCAGTGTTCCATTCCTGGATCACTTTGAAACCTTCCGGCCATACTTATGGCAAGGCTGACATCGGGTCTTGTGCACAACATTGCATACATGATAGAGCCTATGGCTGGAGCATAGGGGACGACACTCATCTTTTCTCTATCTTCTGCAGTCACTGGGCATTGAGTCTTACTCAACTTCACACCTTGCAATACAAGCAAGAACCCCTTCTTGGACTGATCCATTTTGAACTTCTTCAAAACTTTGTCAAGGTATGTGCTCTGTGAAAGTCCTATTAAGCGTATCGATCTATCTCTATAGATCTTCATGCCTAATATGAAAGCAGCTTCTCCAAGGTCCTTCATTGAAAACCTCTTGTTCAAATATTCCTTCACGCTTTCCAACATTTCTATATTGTTTCCAATCAGCAATATGTCATCCACATATAATATTAGAAACGCTATAGAGCTCCCACTCACTTTCTTGTAAATACAAGCTTCTCCGTAAACTTGTAAAAACCCGAACGCTTTGATCACCTCATCAAAGCAAAGATTCCAACTCCGAGATGCTTGCACCAGTCCATAAATGGATCGCTAGAGTTTGCAAACTTTGTCAGCATTCTCTCGATCGACAAAACCATCTGGTTGCATCATATACAACTCTTCCTTAAGTAAACCATTAAGGAATGCTGTTTTGACATCCATCTGCCAAATTTCATAATAAAAAATGCAGCTTTTGCTAACATGATTCTGACGGACTTAAGCATCGCTACGAGTGAGAAGGTCTCATTGTAGTCAACTCCTTGAACTTGTGAAAAACCCTTTGCCACAAGTCGAGCTTTATAGATGGTAATATTACCGTCCGCGTCCGTCGTCTTCTTAAAGATCCATTTGTTCTGAATGGCCTTTTGCCCTTCAGGTAATACTTCCAAAGCCCATACTTTGTTTTCATACATGGATCCCATCTCGGATTTCATGGCCTCTAACCATTTCTCAGAATCCGAGCCCATCATCGCTTCTCCATAGCTCGTAGGTTCATCGTTGTCCAACAACATGACCTCTAAGACAGGGTTGCCGTACCACTCAGGAGCAGTACGTGTCCTTGTCGACCTACGAGGTTCGATAGCAACTTGATCCGAAGCTTCGTGATCATCATCATTAACTTCCTCCTCAACCGATGTAGGCTTTACAGAAACATCTTTCTGCGTTGCGCTACTCTCAGGTTGAAGTAAAGGTTCAACAACCTCATCAAGTTCTATTTTCCTCCCACTCAATTCTTTCGAGAGAAACTCTTTCTCAAGAAATGTTCCGTTTTTAGTGACAAACACTTTGCCTTCGGATCTGAGATAGAAGGTATAACCAACTATCTCTTTTGGGTATCCTATGAAGACGCATTTCTCCGCTTTGGGTTCCAGCTTTTCAGGCTGAAGCTTTTTGACATAAGCATCACATCCCCAAACTTTAAGAAACGACAACTTTGGCTTTTTGCCAAACCACAGTTCATATGGCGTCGTCTCAACGGATTTCGATGGTGCCCTATTTAAAGTGAATGCAGCTATCTCTAATGCATAACCCCAAAATGATAGTGGCAAATCGGCAAGAGACATCATAGAACGCACCATATCTAATAAGGTTCGATTAGGACATTCAGACACACCATTACACTGTGGTGTTCCAGGCGGTGTCAATTGTGAAACAATTCCATGTTGTCTTAAGTGACTGCCAAACTCATAACTCACATATTCTCCTCCTCGATCAGATCGTAGGAATTTAATCTTGTTTTTACGATGATTCTCAACTTCACTCTGAAATTGCTTGAACTTTTCAAACGTTTCAGACTTGTGTTTCATTAAGTAAATATACCCATATCTACTTAAGTCATCAGTGAAGGTGAGAAAATAACGATATCCACCGCGCGCCTCAATGCTCATCGGACCGCATACATTAGTATGTATGATTTCCAATAAGTCACTTGCCTGTTCCATTGTTCCAGAGAATGGGGTCTTAGTCATCTTGCCCATGAGGCATGGTTCACATGTGTCAAGTGATTCAAAATCAAGTGACACCAAAAGTCCATCAGCATGGAGCTTCTTCATGCGTTTTACTCCAATATGACCTAAGCGGCAGTGCCACAAGAAAGTGGTACTATCATTATCAATTCTACATCTTTTGGCATCAATGTTATGAACATGTGTATCATCACTGTCGAGATTCAATAAGAATAAACCCCTCACATTGGGTGCATGACCATAAAAGATATTACTCATATAAATAGAACAACCATTATTCTCTGATTTAAATGAGTAACCGTCTCACAATAAACAAGATCCAGATATAATGTTCATGCTTAACGCAGGCACTAAATAAGAACTATTCAGGTTCATGACTAATCCCGATGGTAATCGAAGAGCGAGTGTGCCGACGGCGATCACATCGACCTTGGAACCATTTCCCTGGCGCATCATCACTTCCTCCTTTGTCAGCCTCCGTCTATTCCTCATTTCCTGTTTTGAGTTGCAAATGTCAGCAACCGAACCGGTATCAAATACCCAGGCACTACAACGAGAGTTGGTAAGGTACACATCAATAACATGTATATCACATATACCTTGTTCGGTGTTGGCCGCCTTCTTGTCAGCCAGATACTTGGGGTTGTTCTACTTCCAGTGACCAGTTCCCTTGCAATGAAAGCACTCAGTTTCTGGCTTGGGTCCAGCCTTGGGTTTCTTCACGGGAGGGGCAACTGCTTTGTCACTCTTCTTGGAGTTACCCTTCTTACCATTGCCATTCTTCTTGAAACTAGTGCTTTTATTGACTATCAACACTTGATGCTCCTTCTGAATCTCAGACTCAGCGACTTTCAACATCGCAAACAGCTCGGCGACTGACTTGTTCATCCCGTGCATGTTATAGTTCAACACGAAGCTCTTGTAGCTAGGTGGCAGTGATTGAAGAACTCTGTCAGTGATCGCCTCTGGCGTAAGGGGCATCCCCAATTCAGCCAGACGGGTGGAATACCCAGACATTCTGAGTATGTGTTCACTGACAGACCCATTCTCCAACATCTTGCGAGCGTAGAACTTATCGGAGGTCTCATACCTCTCGATCCGGGCATTCTTCTGAAAGATAACCTTCAACTCCTGGAACATATCATATGCTCCATGACGTTCAAAACGTCTTTGAAGTCCCGGTTCTAAGCCATACAACATTGCACATTGAACTATTGAGTAATCATCAGAACGTGCCTGCCAGGCGTTCGCAACTTCTGCAGACTTTACTGGAGCGGGTGGTTCACCAAGCGGTGCATCAAGGACATAAGCTATTTGGGAAGCCGTAAGGGTAATCCTTAGATTACGGGCCCAGTCCACAAAGTTACTTCCATCATCTTTATACTTAGCTTTCTCTAGGAACGCATTAAAATTCAGGGGTGCTACTGCGCAAGCCATTGATCTACAACATAAATATTGCAAAGACAACTTAGACTATTGTTCAAGATAATGAATTTAGTTAATCATATTACTTAAAAGCTCCCACTCAAATTGACATCCCTCCAGTCATTCGAGTGTCACATGATCCAAATTCACCACCTCAAGTCCGATCATCACGTGAGATGAGGTGGTTTCATTGGTGAACATCTTCATGTTGATCATATCTACTATATGATTCATGTTCGACCTTTCGGTCTCTTGTGTTCCGAGGCGAATTCTGTACATGCTAGGCTCGTCAACTTTAACCCCAGTGTTCCGCACGTGCAACATTGGCTTGCACCCGTTCTATGCGAACGTAGAGTCTATCACACCCGATCATCACGTGGTGTCTCAAAGCGATGAACTTTTGCAATGGTGCACACTCGGGGAGAACACAGTTTTTATCTTGAAATTTCAGTGAGGGATCACCTTATGATGCTACCATCGTCCTAAGCAAAATAAGATGCATAAAAGGATTAACATCACATGCAAATCATAAGTGACATGATATGGCCATGAACTTGTGCTTTTGATCTCCATCTCCAAAGCACCAGCATGATCTCCATGGTCACCGGCATGACACCATGATCTCCATCATCTTGATCTCCATCAACGTGTCACCATGAGGTTGTCGTGCCAACTGTTGCTTCTACGACTATTGCTAACTCATGGCGATAAAGTAAAGCAAAATGGCGAAAATTAATTGAAGACAACCCTATGGCTCCTGCCGGTTGCCGTACTCATCGACATGCAAGTCGTGATATTCTATACAAAACATGATCATCTCATACATCACATATATCTCATCATGTAATTGGCCATATCACATCACAACATACCCTGCAAGAACAAGTAAGACGTCCTCTAATTGTTGTTGCATGTTTTACGTGGCTGCTACGGGTATGTAGCAACAATGATTCTTACCTACGCAAAAACCACAATGGTGATACACAAATTGCTATTCAACCTTCTCAAGGACCGCCTTTTTCGAATCCGATCCAACTAAAGTGGGAGAGACAGACACCCGCCAGCCATCTTTATGCAACAAAGTTACATGTGAGTTGATGGAACCGATCTCTCGTAAGCGTACGAGTGATGTTGGTCCGGGCTGCTTCATCCCACAATACTGCTGAATAGAGTAAAGACCAAGGGAGGAAGCAATCTGAGAATCAACGCCCACAAACTCCTTTGTGTTCTACTCGTGATCTCATCTACGCATAGACCTAGCTCAAGATGCCACTGTTGGGGAATGTTGCATGGGAAACAAAAAATTTCCTACGCACATGCAAGATCTATCCATGGTGATGAGCATCTACGAGAGGGAGAGTGGATCTACATACCCTTGTAGACTACTAAGAGGGAAGCGTTACAAAACATGGTTGATGTAGTCGAACGTCTTCGCGATCCAAATCGCTAGCCGTCCCGCGATCTAATCACGATCTAGCACCGAACGGATGGCACCTCCGCGTTCAGCACACATATAGCTCGATGACGATCTCCGACTTCTTGATCCGGCAAGAGGGAGTGGAGAGGTAGATGTGTTCTCCGGCAGCGCGATGGCGCGGCGGCGGTGGTGGTGGAACTATTCCAGCAGGGCTTCGCCTAAGCACCGTCGGAATCTATTTGGTGGAGAAACTAGGGAATAGAGAACTAGCACGTGGACTTGTGTCTTTGGGGCCTCTATTCCTCTAGTATATATAGGAGGGAGGGGGAGGAGGCAGCCTCCCTAGGGTATCCCCTAGGGGTGCGGCCGAACCAGGAGGAGCTGGAGGATTCCACCTCCAATCCTACTCCTAGTAGGATTCCTTTCCTACATGGAGTTTTTTCCACTTGGGTTTTTTTCCTTTCCCACATTCCTAGCTGCATGGGCCTTGTGGGGCTGGTTTGCCCAGCCCACTAAGGGCTGGTGCACCCCCCTTAGGCCCATGTGGCCTCCCGGCGTGGGTGGCCCCTCTCGATGGCCCTCCGGCACTCCCTGTACACTACCGGAAATACCCGAAATTTTTCTTGTGGCCAAAACGGGACTTCCTTATATCAATATTTACCTCCGAACCATTCCGGAGCTCCTCATGATGTCTGGGATCTCATCTAGGACTCCGAACAACCTTCGGTCACCACCATACATAACTCAATACTACCGAAACGTCACCGAACGTTAAGTGTGCTGACCCTGCTGGTCCGAGAACTATGTAGACATGACCGAGACACCTCTACAGTTAATAACCAATCGCGGGACCTGGATGCCCATATTGGTACCTACAAATTCTACGAATATCTTTATCGGTTGAACCTCTATGTCAAGGATTCAGTTAATCCCGTATGTTGTTCCCTTTGTTCTTCGGTATGTTACTTGCCCAAGATTCGATCGTCGGTATCTGTATACCTAGTTCAATCTCGTTACCGGAAAGTCTCTTTACTCGTTCCGTAATACAAGATCCCATGGCTAACACTTTAGTCACATTGCTTGCAAGGCTTATTGTGATGTTGTATTACCGAGTGGGCCCTAAGATACCTCTCCGTCATACGGAGTAACAAATACCAGTCTCGATCCATGCCAGCTCAACAGACACCTTCAGAGATACCTGTAGAGCATCTTTATAGTCACCCAGTTACGTTGTGACATTTGATACACACAAGGTATTCCTCCGGTGTTAGTGAGTTGCATGATCTCATGGTCATAGGAACAGATACTTGACATGCAGAAAACAATAGCAATAAACTGACACGATCATATGCTACGTTCATAGTTTGGGTCTTGTCCATCACATCATTCTCTCAATGATGTGATCCCGTTATCAAATTACATCTCATGTCTATGGCCAGGTGAGGGAGTCTTGGACTAAGGGGTCCTCGGGCCGCTGGCCTGTCTCTCAATAGGCCGGCTTGGTGGGCCACACTCTGACTGTCGCAGGAGGGGCCGGATACATCGAGACCCTATGTTCTAGAAGGGAGTCCCGATGGCGCGTCGTGCACTCCAAGTCAAGATGAGGGAACTGACATTTCCATCCCCGGTAGGAGACCTATCATGTGTAAACTCTAGGTACCCCCCGGTGTCTATATAAACCGGGAGGGTTTTAGATTGTAGGCCAGAGAAACTCATCTAGGGTTTTAGCTAGTCGATCTCGAGGTAGATCAACTCTGTAACCTTCATACCATCAATATAATTGAGCAGGACGTAGGGTTTTACCTCCATAGGAGCGCCCGAACATGGGTAACATTGTCTCCTTCGTCCCCTTGTTACCATCGATCCTAGACTCACAGCTCGGGACCCCCTACCCGAGATCCGCCGGTTTTGACACCGACATTGGTGCTTTCATTGAGAGTTCCGCTGTGATCGCCAAAGGAATCGATGGCTCGCATTGTCATTAACGAAGATGTCCGGAACAAGGACTCCTTCATCCCTGGACAGATCTTCGGTTTCGGCAGCATTGTGCTGCACGTTGACCCGACCAGCCGTCTTGGCCGCAAGGGAGTTTCGCCCCTTATCAAGAGGTCAGATTCGGGAACTTAGAGTTCTCCGTAGAATCTCGGGGCGATCTTTCACTCACCGGGCTCGCAGTCTCATCCGACGCACCCGAGGACTCCGAGGCCTTAACCTCGGATGCTACTTTCGACCCCGCTCACGGGACTAACCCCGGCGATGATCTGGCTTTTAATCCGGATCCGGCCATAGTGCCAGATGACCGGGTACCAGCTCCTGCCGAACACACTTCTTGTGCGGATGCATCAGAGGTTAGTTCCAAAAGCGCTGAGCAAATTTACCCGATCGAGCTCTCGACACTCAACGAAGCTCTATATCGGATCTTATCGATGAAAATTACTGATGACCCCACCCCGATCCATGTTCAAATCGGTCTTAAGGTGGGTCGAGAAGAATTTTTCATCCCACCCACCATCCACTTCGTCGCCACTGTCAAAGACTTAACTGACATGCTGGACTACACCTCTGAGGAGGCAGAGGAAATGGATAAAGAGGATCACGCTCCCACCCCCGTCAACACCGGGTGATGGACTCCCACCTCCACCTATGAGGTCTACTTGGTGGATACTCCAGCCGATAACGGCAAGCGCACACCCACAAATAATGGTGATGAATCGGGTGAAGCACCATCAAGGCACCGAAATCCGTGCAAACGATCAATGACAAAAAAGGGAAGGGAAGCTATTGCTTGCACCGGGGAAAACGATACCCCGGAAGACCTCGGTGATCCCAATATCCCCGAACAGTAGCTAGAGGACCAGGAAAGGCCGGAGGACTAGCGTGACCCCGAAGATCCAAACGATTCCAAGGATGACAACTACCTCCCCCCTGTAGAGGAGGAGGATAGCCCGGAAACCGAGGACTTCATCGTCCCTGAAAACCTTGAGGATCAAGAACGGTTTAGGCAACACTTAGAGCCACTACCCGAAGCCTAAAGGCAAGAGAATGGCAGCTTAAGGCCGAACAAGATACCCTCAATGACAAATGGACGAGGGTCCTATCAGCCGAGGAAGGATACGGTACCGGTCTATTGTACCAACCCAAGAGCTATCCACGCCGAAGGCTGCTGCCACAATTTGATGACGAGCTCCCTAATACGCCGTCCCCCAAGCACACTCCATACGACCAGCCGGATGGCCCTCCCCGAGGACGAGATAGGACGGCTGGCGACACTAGTTATAGGCCGGCGATACCCCGCATAAGGGGAAAAGAGCCAATGGAGCCTGAGGACAGATACGACCTGCGACACGACCTGGATTATAGAACAGGCCGCACGAGATCCATCTACGGATCTAGAGGGTACTCTCCCGATAGACGCGACGGGTACCGGCCTTAGCTCGACCGAAACAATAGAGGTCGGGAACAAAACCGGGCCAGAACAAACGCCGACTACCGGCGTGACATAGCCCGGGTCAGAGGCGATGCCCACCCACTGTGCTTCACCGACGAGGTGATGCAGCATCAGTTCCCGGAAGGGTTTAAACCCGTGAACATAGAGCAATACGACGGAACAACTGACCCAGCAGTGTGGATTGATGATTTCCTCCTCCACATTGACATGGCCAGCTCGGCACTGGCTAAACAGTCTCCCCGAAAATTCTATCAGGAGCTGGGAGGATCGCGAGGATGCATTCCGATCTAACTTCCAGGGCACCTATGTACGGCCTTCGGACTCCTCCGACCTAAGCAGCGTCGTCCAAAAGGCAGGAGAGTCTGCTCGACAATTCTGGAATCTGTTCTTGACCAAGAAAAACCAGATCGTCGATTGCCACATGCCGAGGCTATAGCCTCTTTCAGGCACAATATTCGGGACGAATGGCTGGCTCGCCAGCTCGGTCAGGATAAACCTAGGACCATGTCCACCCCTACATCACTCCTGACCCGCTTTTGCGCGGGCGAGGATAACTGGCTAGGGAGAGGAAGGCACAACCCCAAAGACCCCGGCACCTCCGAAGCTCGGGATGGAAACGGGAAACCATGATGCAACAAAAATAAACGCCGTCACAGCACCAGTGACGCCGATGACACGGTCGTTAACGCTGGCTTCCGCAACCCTCGATCCGGGCAGCGAAAGAAGCCTCCTAAATGCAATCGCGACGGCCCCACCCCGCTGGACAAAATCATGGAGAGACCTTGCCAGATCCATGGCACTCCAGACAAGCCCGCCAACCACACCAACGGTAACTGTTGGGTGTTCAAACAGGCCGGCAAACTAGCAGCCGAAGAGCAAGGCAAGGGCCCACGCAGCAAGGACGACGAGGTGCCCCGCGGTCCGAACAATGGAGGCCAGAAGCAGTTCCCTCCAGAGGAAAAGACTGTGAACATGTTATACGCCACTCATATACCTAAAATGGAGAGGAAGCGCGCACTTCGAGAGGTCTACGACGTAGAGCCTGTAGCCCCGAAGTTTAACCCATGGTCGGCCTACCCGATCACCTTTGATCGACGAGATCACCCAACTAGTATCCGTCATGGGGGTTCGGCGGCCCTCGTCTTAGACCCCATTATCGATGGGTATCACCTCACTAAAGTCCTAATGGACGGAGGAAGTAGCCTCAATCTGATTTACTCAGATACGGTGAAAACGATGGGTATAGATCCATCAAGGATCAAACCCAGCAACACTACCTATAAAGGAGTGATCCCAGGCGTCGAGGCCCGGTGCACGGGCTCTGTGAGCCTAGAAGTGGTGTTCAGTTCGCCCGATAACTTCCGTAGCGAGGACTTCATCTTCGACATCGTACCTTTCCGCAGTAGTTATCACGCACTGCTTGGCCGTACAGCGTTCGCTCGCTTTAACGCCGTCCCACACTACGCATACCTCAAGCTCAAGATGCCCGGGCCCAAGGGGGTCATTACTGTCAACGGAAACACAGAGCGTTCCCTCCGAACTGAGGAACATGCGTTGGCCCTGGCGGCCGAATTCCATTACGAGGACGGTAGGAAAACACCGAAATCTGCCATAAAGGCACGTAAGGTTGACAAACGAGCTCGGTTTCAATCCGAACTCCCAGAATCTTCTCTCCCTAGAAATAGGGACACGCTCCCCATTGCACAGCCCTAATGACCGTCAAACACGTGCCAAGAAGGCACAACTTTGCACTCAACATTCCATGGGCAGCAGTGGGGAAAAAGCATAAAAGGGGTAAGTGTTCGGCTGGACCAAACCATTACCTGTACACATCCTCGAACATAACACAAGTACCATCAAGGACCTGGTAAAGCATAAAGCTCATCCATACTTCGATGACTTCTCAAGACCTTCTTCCCAAGGTCCGCTCGACGACAGTATCACCCTTAAAGGAATGCAACTCCCAAAGAGGCATAGGAACGGATAGGTGACATGGCACATCGAGGACGTCAAGCCACCAATCGAAGACCCCTGGTACAACCTCTTCTCTGTAAATTTTATATTTCATCTTCAAATACCTGTAAATAGTTGCTTCGGCAATCTGACCTATAAAAATTATTGAGCAAATACAAGACCATTATACATGGTCACTTCGCTGTATTTCATACATACTGTGTTCTTCCCTCATCAACGCTCCTTGCGAAAACTGTTCGGTATACATTACAATGCAACCGGCTAATATACGGGGGGATTGAATTTAAAATATCACCCTAAGCATCACTCCGACACACCTGATTGCGTGTTCGACATCTTGAATTTTGCTTTATATGCATCGGATCCGAACTATGTCTTTGGTCAATAGTTGGGTTGCACGGCTCCTGTGCTTGCCCTCTTACATTCCGCTCATTCAGCTAAAATGGCAAAGGGAGAACAACTGCGATTGTGTTTCCAGCTCGCCTGGTCAAGCACCTCAGGGGAGAAAGCCAAAACCTGACCGTCATAGTAAGCGAGAACCGGTCTGCAAATCCGAGCATAAGTGTCATCCTAAAAAATCGATAGAGCTTATTCCTTGTTATACGATGGGTTTCGTACTTGTACAAACCAGGTGATGCTAGCTTCGGCCCCGGTACATCCGAACATCACAACACACTGGGGGCTGGTCATCAGCCCCTGCATTTTTAACGCTCCTAAGGCTAAGTGAAAGCAATAAAGCATCATAGTCCGATTGCCTTTTCCCCCTCGCACTACCGCCTTCGGGCACCGATACCTCGGCTAAGGGTCACAGTGCGGATCCAGAGACACCTCACATAGTATCTACGTGGGGCTGAAGTCGACAACTCGCAACTTTCAGATAAAATGGCCACATGGGAGTCAAAATAAATATTAAAAACTTATAAGACATGATAAACCATGCAAACTGATTATAAAGCGTTAAAAGTCTTCGGACATATTACAACGCGCTCATTCATACAAAACGTGTTTGGAGCATTAAGCCTCTATTGCTCGAGCACCATCCATCACTGCGGAGAAGTATAGCTCGGGGCGCTTATGCCCCTTTCTAGGAGGCGGAGGTGCGGTGGCCATCTCGGTCAGTTTGAGCTTAGGCCAGTGCACCATGGTCTTTGCAAAGGCCATCCGAGCTCCCTCGATGCATGTAGAACGCTTTAGCACGTCAATCCGAGGCGTAACATTGCACAGTTTCTGCACCAAGCCAAAGTAGCTGCTCGACAACGGCTCTTCAGGCCACAGCCGGATGCAGAGATCCTTCATGGCCAGCTCCGCCATCCTGTGCAGCTCCATCAGTTGCTTCATCTGCTCGATCAGGAGAGGAGAGCGCTCGGGGGACTCAAACTGTGCCCAGAATAGCCGAGCCTCATCATCCTCGTCCCGCGCAGCATAGAACTTGTTCGCGTCCGCTGCACTCTTCTGGAGATCTGCATAGACGCCTGAGGAATGCCACACCTGGGTGAGCAAAGCAAACCTGCTACCACCAAAGGAGCATTGTAGTGAATACGGCTTACCATCCGTGACAGCCTTGACTTGGCGAACCTCCTCTTCAAAGGACCGCCTGTCCAACCGCTCCTTTTGGAGCTCGGATTTCAGCGCGGATAGCTCGGTGGCTTGCTCTTTGCCTTTCCACTCAAGGGCCTCGCACTTCGTGATGGCATCCTTGAGCTCCTGCTGCACCTCCTCCACCCGGGCCTCATGATTATCACTAGCAGCTTTCAAAATGGAGTGTGCAGCTGTTGCTTGTTCAGCGGCGGCCTTATCATCCGCGGCCTCTTGATTCATCTTTTTGAGCTTGGCCTTGAGTTTTTCAACCTCCGCAGTTGAAGCTGTGGGAGCAATAAAAAAATAATTACACTGGGGTACCAGTGCGGATCATTAACAATATATAGCCCGGATGTTACAATTCGACTTACCTTGTGCCCCGTCAAACCTCTTGTTCAGGCTATCAAGCTCCTCTTCGGAGATCTTGAGCTTCCGATTTAGCTCGGTAAGCTCAGCGGCATTAATGGCCGCCGCCGATGATGAGGCCTACAAAAAATAAAAACATATATCCGGTTATGTGCGTTCCAACCCCCGATCTGTCAAGGATATAACCCTATATTCGGTCCTCTTAAGGGCTTTTGGAACATTTCGGGACAAATAGTGCCTTGTGCATCGTTGTTCACTCCTAAGTGTTTGACCCCCGGGTGCGTTTTTGCAAACCCATCCGGGGCTCGGGGGCTACTACATATATAAAGATAGCCTAAACTTAAACTTGAAGTTGTTCGGGAGAAGGGTATTACATGACTCACCTTGACGCCCGTCAAGAGACCATTGAAGGCCTCTTTCAGTCCGCTATCGACGAATTGAATTCCTTGCAAAACCGCACCCATAAGAGTGCGGTGATCCTCGGAGATGGATGCGTTTGATAGAGCCTCCTCCATGACCGGCCACCTAGTCGTCGGTGGCACCGGTGGTGACTGGCCAGCCCGATCTCTGATTGGGGACTGAGCCGGTAGCTCCGGAGGCACAACATACTCCGGAGATGTCCTCGGAGGGGACTGGACATCCCTCCACCCTTCCTCCTCAGCGGCCAAGGGAGTTTTTTTGCCCTGGTCTTTAGCGGCCAAGGCATCGACCTCGGCCATGGCATGGTCACCCCCACCGCCTATGTTTGGCTCCAAAGGAGCCTGGTGGGATGACACCTCCGCGACATCCTTCGCGGCCCCTGGAGGTGTGGGGTGTGACGCAGTCCCACTCTCCACCAGCTCGGCGGGCGGAGACTCCCCATCCGATATTTGGTCAGTGGGGAGAACACGCGGTGGGCTAAAGATGAAAAGATGTTCTCGCATTTAAGACATTCAAACTTTGCATAAATGACCCAGGGAGTCTTCGGATTCATACCTTTGAGATGGGGGCTTGACCCTTAGGTTTCTTTTGGGAACCTTCTCAAAGTCCTCGGACTTTGAATCGAAGTCCGAGCTGTCATCGGCCAGGATAAACCTCAGCCGACATGCCCTCTTCAGGGTAGGAGGAGGTACATCCTCCGCGGCGTCCGATGACGCTGCCCTCTTTCTTGTGAGGGGGGAAACGCCTTCTCCCCCATCTTCATGCTCTTCCTCATGGCTAGAGGAGGCATGGGTTTCCTTAGACATAGCGTCCGGCTATTCCCTTATGCGGAGGCCTTCTTTGGCATTCTTCTTCTTCTCCTTCTTCTCGGGCGCCAAGTACGGCGCCACGACGAGCATCGCCATCAACAACTCTGACCTGGGGTCTTCGGGTTGTGGCACCGGGCAGTTAACTCTCATGGTTTTTCTCAACCACTTCTGCAAAAATGAAGGAAGGCGCTCAGTCCTTTTGTCAAAGAAACAGAGTTAGTGGATTAAAAATATACCGTACCTGGGTAGGTGGGTTATCGGCGCTTAGGCCTGAATCCTCTTCCTTGGCCGGCCAGCTTTTTTGAGGCTTGAATAATGCCTTCCACAACTTCTCAGAGGTAGTGCAAAAGAGTTGGCTCATGGTAGGCTCGTCCTCAAGCTGATAAGCCCACATTGGGGAGGCCCGGCACTGGCAGGGAAGAATACGGCGGTGGAGCATGACCTGGACCACATTGACCAGCTCAACCTTGGCCTCGATCACCGAGGTAATGCGCTTCTGCATCAATTTCACCTCTGCATCCGACCCCCAGTCAAGGCCTTTCCCGAGCCACGAGGTCAATCTCGTAGGGGGTCCGGATCTGAACTCGGAGGGCGCCGCCCAGCTCTCATCCCTTGGTTCGGTGATGTAGAACCATTCTTTTTGCCAGATCTTGATTGTGTCGATGAAAGTGCTAGTTGGCCACTCAACGCGGGGGAGCTTGCTGATTACCGCCTCTCCACAGTCTGCGTGCTCGCCCGCAACAGTCTTCTGCTAGACATTGAAGACCTTGAGCCACAGGCCGAAGTGCGGCTCAACCCACAGGAAGGCTTCGCAGAGAATGATGAAAGCCGAAATATGCATAAAGGAGTTCGGGGGAAGATCATGGAAGTCCAACCCGTAGAAGAACATGAGGCCCCTGACGAAGGGGTGGAGCGGGAAGCTCAGTCACCGGATAAAATGGGGGACAAATACCACCCTTTCGCCTGGCTTAGAGGTGGGGACGACCTGTTTCGCTTCTGGAGCGTGGTGGAAGACATTGGCGGGGAGGTAGCCGGCGAGCTTTAGCTCCCTGATATCCTTGTCGGTGACCGTGGAGGCCTCCCACTTGCCCATGGAGCCCGAACCCGCCATGGCTAAGCTCGGAGGGGAAGTTGAGGAAAAACTAGATCTGGGCCCTCGGAGCTTGGGAAGATTGGGAAAGCAGAGGATGCGAATGGGAAGCGTTGGTAAGCCTTGGGGTTTTTCCCCCTTTTATGACGCGTCACATCGATTAGCCTCCTTTTACTATGCCGCAAGTCTCTCCGCTTCCCAAGGCGGGCGTGCCGTTTTGCACGCGCAAAATAAACCTAGGGTGCTGATTATATCTCGTGTGAAATGGAGCACGATCTATACATTGATGAGTCGTGTCATTGTAAAAATGGCCTCGAACCGCGAATCGAGTTTTCATAACTAGTTCAGCGGTCGTGATAGGACACGACCCTTTGACAGAAGGGGGTGTCAGAAAACACTGTTTACACTTGGACGTTTGGCCTTCGGGAAAAAGTAACTCATGGTGCCCGGACAATCATATGATCGGAAGAACTGCGCGTCACCGGAAGCCGGACTAGTCCCAGCCGATCATTGACGGGAAGAGGAACTCACCCCTCAAGCCGAAGACTCTGATCACGTGAAGCTACCAGTGCTATGACCCTTGGCGTTGGGGGCTAGTTTGGGGGCTACTAAGGGAGTCCTGGACTAAGGGGTCCTCGGGCCGCTGGCCTATCTCTCAATAGGCCGGCTTGGTGGGCCACACTCCGACAGTCGCAGGAGGGGCCGGATACATCAAGACCCTATGTTCTAGAAGGGAGTCCCGAAGGTGCGTCGTGCACTCCGAGTCAAGATGACGGAATTGACATTTCCATCCCCGGCAGGAGACCTGTCATGTGTAAACTCTAGGTACCCCCCGGCGTCTATATAAACCGGGAGGGTTTTAGATTGTAGGCCAGAGAAACTCATCTAGGGTTTTAGCTAGTCAATCTCAAGGTAGATCAACTCTGTAACCTTCATACCATCAATATAATCGAGCAAGACGTAGGGTTTTACCTCCATAGGAGGGCCTGAACCTGGGTAACATCGTCTCCTTCGTCCCTTTGTTACCATCGATCCTAGACTCACAGCTCGGGACCCCCTACCCGAGATCCGCCGGTTTTGACACCGACATCAAATGACATCTCATGTCTATGGCCAGGAAACCTTGACCATCTTTGATCAACAAGCTAGTCTACTAGAGGCATACTAGGGACATAGTGTTGTCTATGTATCCACACATGCATTTGAGTTTCCAATCAATACAATTATAGCATGGATAATAAACGATTATCATGAACAAGGAAATATAATAATAATCACTTTATTAGTGCCTCTAGGGCATATTTCGAACAATGGGTACCACCAGATCCGAGTGTACGGTCCTGATGAAATAAAAACAACCTTCATCACCCCATTCGGGTGCTTCTGCTACATCACCATGCCATTCGGACTTAAAAACGCTGGAGCCACGTTCATGCGCATGATTCAAAAATGCTTACACAAGCAAATCAGTCGGAATGTGGAGGCTTACATGGATGACATAGTGGTCAAGTCCAAGAAAGGTTTCGACCTCCTAGCTGATCTAGCCGAAACGCTCGCTAATTTACGATGCTTCCAAATAATGCTCAATCTAGCTAAGTGTACATTCAGAGTTCCTGCTGGCAAGTTACTCGGATTCCTTGTTTCCGAACGGGTGATTGTCGGTGTACTAAGAACTGGGGGTCCCTAGTACCCAGACTTATGCACGGGCAACCGCCTCAGGCTGGCAGCTTCTTGCTGGGCTCGGACCAGCCTCCGAGGCAAACCAAAGCCAAGACTAGAGCAAGGCGTCCAGGCCCTTCACCAGGCATAGTAGCCTGCCCACGAGCGTCCCCGGCAAGGATTCCAACCCGCCAGGCCACCGCTCCACCTCACCAGGGACGATTCTCTACATCGGTTGAGGAGTCGAGCGGGCAGGTGGGCAGTCAGAGCTGGCTGGGGCACGTGGCTACATCGGCGGGCCTGTGGCAGCTTTAATGCCACCCGTCCCATGGCGTGGCAAAAGAATAAGAGGTATCTGGGTGGATGGAACAGAAGGAGAGGCAATCTTTGCCGGGAGGCGGCGCCAGCGCGCCACCTCACGACGCATTCAATGCACCTGTCCTAGTCTATCAGAGTTAGGTATTTCCCACTACCACTCTGACGACAGCCCCTGTAGCTGTAAGAGCGCATTATACACCTAGTAAATGACCGTTGTAGCCTTTGTGGAAACCGCTTGGACTACAAAAGGAGGCCCATGGCTACCTTGACAAAGGTCGACACCCTATCCATTTGTAAGCGTAGCTGCACCTCTCGAGCATCCTTACCGGGTGGTTGCGCCCCTGTATATGGACCCAGATATACAAACACACAGACATGACGTATGGTTTTATGCTCCCGAGCTGCCTGAACCTGTATAAACCTCGCGCGTAGTCATCGCCGACTGATGCTTTTCGTGTACTTGACGCCCCCATCGTACCGAAAAGTGGCCCTGCTGGTCCCATAGTTCGTCGTGAATCACACCCCAGACATCTTTGGCGCGCTAGGTAGGGGGACCTCCTGTGCGTGAATCTTAACCGGCATTTTTGTGTGCCTTCTCCGATGCCCATGGCAACCAAGAAGGCCAAGCGCACGGCGACACATGCCGTGACCACATCCAAGCTGAGCGCAGCCACAACACTCCACGGAGATTCGCGAACCACGACCCGGACCGTGCCGCCGTGGTAGCACGAAACGCATCGGCGGTGACCGAGGGCGACGCCGCAGTGGTGGCCGAGGCAGCAGCCGCGGCCGTAGAGGCTGTGGGGGCTACGAGTAGACTCCCGCCGTGCCCCTCGCAAGAGGACCGCAACCCATGTCCGTGAGATGGCGAACAGGAGCCCCGCGCGGACGGAGCCCTTGTGCGCCGCTCCCCTAGGGCGTGAGGCCAAATTCCACGGCCCCCTCCGGGTGAGGGCAAACGGTGGGTGACGACATGGGAAAGCATTCCTTCTAGCATTGCCAGGAGTAAGAGCGCTACCCACGCCTCGCCCCATCCGGTCCCCAAACCATGGGAGAAGCTCTGGCGCAGGCCCAGCTCCTGCTGAAGTTTCCGCCCGCACCGGAGGTTATGGAGGAGTGGAGGGCAACCATACAAAGCCTGCTGAGCTTTGCCAACAACGACAAACCAGATGCGGCGGGTTCCTCACGCGCAGCGCGTGGCTCTCACGAAACCCACAGCTGGACGTGACGCCGGCCGAGCACACACGATGTAGTCGCCCCCAAGAAAGTAGCGGACCTCCCGCTGCACCGACGTGCAAGACGAAGTCTCTCAAGCATCGATGGACCCACGGCTAAAGCATGACCAATGCCAAGTCTTGAAGGAAAGGCGCAAGGAAGACGCATGCACCACCATCGAAAGACGGTGGGAACCGCATCACCAATCCGATGGTTGAGCAGATCCAGCTGTCGCCAAGCCTACGCCCAGGGCACCCGGCAGCCTACCGTACGATGTCGGACGCCCGACGTTCACCCGCGAACTATGACAGGTCCGCTTGTCCTCTAGTAGAGCCTTCAAGCCGGAGCTACCGGACAAGTATGACGGCGTGGTCAGTCTGTCGGAGTTCCTAGGCATCTACACCATCGTGGTGCAGGCTGCCAGGGGATGAGATGAAAAAGTGCTAGCCAACTACTTCCCGCTAGCGCTCAAGCCCAACGTGAGGAGCTAGCTAATGAACTTGCCGCAGGGGTCCATCTCTTCCTGGGTGGACCTGTGCAATCAGTTCGTCGGGGCTTACCATGGGGGCCACACGCTCCCGGGATAACCCAGCGATCTGCATGTCCTCCCCCAGTGGGATGGCGAGACCCTCCACAACTACATCCAGAGATTTAGCCATGTGCAGCACAACATCCGGGACATCCAGCCCGCCGCAGTGATCGCTGCGTTCCACACGAACGTAAGCAATCGCCGCATGCGCGAGGAGATGAGCATCAACAAGTTGCGGGACGTCGCCGAGCGCTACGCTCTGGCCGACAAGTGCGCGTGGGCTGAGGATAGAAGAGGATGCTGGCGCGGAAGTCGACTCCGACGACGACGAGAACACGCCCGCCTCCTCGAAGAAGGGGCGCAAGTGCAACAAGAGGCACAAGGGCAAGGTAGTGATGGATGTTGAGAGATCCGGCAAGCCTAACGCCGGCAAGAAGGCCAAATCCGAGGAGCCCGGCAAGGACGTTGCCGTTTGCTCCGGAGACGACGAGGCCGCGGCAGGCAAGAAGACCGGCAAGCCCTGCTGCAAGATCCACCTCAGCAAAGGCTACGATATCAACGAATGCCACCAAGTAGAAAAGCTTGCTGAGAAGCAGAAGAAAGAGTACGAAAAGTGCGACAAGGAGAAGGGCCGAGATGGTGCCGGTGGACCCGACAAGAAGAACCGCAATGATCGAGGCGACCGCCACAGCTAGGCCAAACAACAGAAATAAAAGCCTGCTAGAGGCCAAGGTGACAAATCTGATGACGATAATGAAAATGACGAAGATGAAGAGGGATCTTACAAGCTAGAGTTCCATAAGTCCATGGATGCTATGTTTGTTGACGGAGGCGCATCTTTGCACTCCTCCCACAAGCAGCTCAAGCAGTGGGTCCGTGAAGTCAACTTGTGCGGAGCCAGTGGTAGAGGCAAGGAAGCCCCTCAAGTGGTCCAACACTCCCATCATCTTCAACGCTGAGGATCATCCTGATCGCATCGCCGCGGTCGGGTGTGTACCGTTGTTGGTCCCAGCAACGATTCGCAACCTCAAAGTCAGAAAGATGTTGGTCGACAGTATGGCCAGCCTGAACTTGATTTTGCCTGATGTGATCAAGCGGCTGCAGCTCCCTGATTTGGACCTCAAACTGAAGGGCTCCTTCTAAAGAGTGGACGGGGGGAGATCTCAGCCAAAGGGAAAGATAACCCTCCTGGTCACATTTGGCAGTGAACTCAATTCTAGGACAGAGACAGTCGTCTTTGACGTTGCCAAGATGTCGCTGTCATGCAATGGGATCCTAGGCCGCCTGGCACTGACGAACTTCATGGCGGCGTCTCACCACACCTACAACACGCTCAAAATGCCGGGCCAATGAGCATCATCACTGTCCATGACAACAAGAAAGACATGGTCCTATACATCGACAAGCTCTACCGGGAGGCAGTGGCAGCTTCTGCTGACGAGGCACTCGCTCCAACCGGCAAAGCTCCCGGGGGGAAGAACAAGGATAAGGCCTCCGGCAAGACTCGTGATGAATCAGGTAAGCGTGCCGCGGGGTGCAGCACGCCCGTTGATGACTCACCAGAGACTTCAGCCGCCGGAAGTAAGAAGAGAAGAGCCGACAAGTCCTTCCCATGCAGTGCAAGTTGCTAGGCCCGGCACGAGCCGCCTGGTGACTGGGGACGGCACTTAAGTGCTAAACTCGTGTAGTAACGAGCGCCCTCGTAAGGCACCACCAGCAAGGCGCGGTTGCCGGGCATCCCGGCGCCCCCCTTGTACAAAGTCTCCATCCAAGGCATGTAATCCTTAGTACAAAGGCGGGCGATGGGCGCGCGCTCTGTTTGTAAAGATAAGTATTCCGCAACCTTTCGTCAAAATTGCAAGTTTGATCTTACATACGCTGTATGAATAGTTGTGGTCCTTCTCCGCTTACGCAAAGCGATAGTAGAAATGTTCAAGTTCCTATCACTATCTGTATCTCTCTTCTTCCTTTTTTCTCAAAAGGAGACATGGACCCCCGCATGCAAGTCTTCCCGACGGAAGAGTGGTGGTACGAACACCAAGCGCCTTGCAAAGCTAAGTTGTGAAAACTGTTTAAAATTCCCAAAATCCTTCCCTGAGACAAGGTCGACGTTTGTATGAGAAAACTTGCATGCTAGGGACCCTTGTCGAAAGTTCCTGCGAGCTTGGATGTTTCGAGTCCACTCAACATCCCAAGCAGCCACAGCAGGGAAGGCAAGAGGGGCTCGCCAGCGGCGGCATCCCCGGAAGGCTGCTAAGGGACCCGTTCCGAAAAAGCACCACGGACTGGATGTGCGCACTGGCAGGCATCCCTGACGAAACGTAGGGATTAAAAACCATACAAATATGAGATTGCGTTAGGAAGAAGGAGGCGCCCACGCTGGCAAATGAAGTACATTGCAAATAAAAGCAAGTTCACAATATTAATCCCAGGAAACATGGCACAAATGTCACAGGAGCAGAAGCTCAATGGTTTAGGGTCACGGAGCCGGCCTAGTCGGAGATGGTAGCAACGAGCGCATCAAGCTCGCTGGTGTCAAAGCCTTTTGGCAGCCTGGACAGGGCCTTGGTCAGGTCGAGGCCGGGGTTGTGGAAGGCGACCTTCACCAAAACCTTGTGGAGAACTCCGTGGCATAGCTCGCGACATCCCTGAAGGAAGTCGTTTGCCCGCCCCGCCTCGTACTTCGCTTGTGCACGAATGAGCCTCCCGAAGAAGACAGACAGCCTCGCACTCGCCGCTTCTGGGCCATCGCTGGAGACGGCGCACTCCTCCAAGCCCATCTTCGCCTGCAGGGCAAAGAGCTTCCTGGCAAGGTCGGCAAGCTGCGCCGTCCATAAACGGACGGTCTCCTGGAATTCGTTGGAGGACCGCATGGAAGAAGCAAGCAGGGTCCTCTCTTTTTCGAGCTCCTCATGCAGGCTACGCTCTTTGGCCTAAGCGGTCCTGAGGCTGTCTTCGTGGGCGCTTACCCTGCGCGCAGGTCGGAGTTGGCGGCCACAGCGACCTCTAGGTCCCTGGCCTTGCCACCAAGCGCAACCTGTTATTCCGCCAAGGCCTCGGTGTCTTCTAGGCACCCTCCTTCAACCCTAGGATCTCCTGTCAGGAAGCAGTGAGGTCCAGCTCCAGCTGCTGTACCTTGCTTTCCAGCTCGACCTTGGCGAGCTAGGCGGCCTCAACAGTGGTCACACCCTCATAGAGCTTACCGGCGTACTCAGTAGCCTGCTGCTCGAGTGCGGCTTTGCTCTCCAGCTCCAGGACCTGGACCTGTTTGCCCAGCTCAGCCCCAAGCTTTCAGCAAGGTCTTTCTCACAGGTTGTGAGCTCTTTTCGTGGCAGTCAAGTGAGATCTTGCACGCTTTCAGCTCTGCATCCTGCTTGGCGATGTCTTCATCAGCCTCCAGCCATATCTTCTCAGCCTCGGCCTGCCGATTGATCAAATCGGCCTCAACCTTGTTGACCTCGACCAGCTGCTCGCCAATCTCCTTATTGGTCGTGGCAAACCATGTTTGTGTGTCGGCGTGGAGTGCATGAAACCTCTCCTCAGCGGCCGTGATAAGGACTTCCCGACTGTCCACCCTCTCCGAACAACTGGGGTAGTCCACTCGCACTTGCCGAAAGCTTTTGCTCAAGGACGCCAGGATGGTGTGCTCCCTGGCCTCGTCATTCCCGCCGAACGGATCGACCGCCACCTCTCCTCCGGGGGTGGCAACCGCCTCGTCCACGGCCGTCTCCTCGAAGAAAGCCCTGAGGATGGCGTCGCCGGGGAAACTAACGAACTGTAGGTCACTCACCCATAGGTATCGGCTTGGAGGAGGCTTCGCCGATGAAGATGGACCAGCGGCACTCCCACTGGCGGCGCCCAACATGAAAGACATGCCCGCCCCTAACAGTCCTACGGTAGGGGCGGCGCCGGCCGCCGTTTCTGGGACCAGCCCCTCAAGGACTCGTTTGTCGTTGTCCCTGGGGCCGCGGTGAGCATTGTCCTCCTTTGTTGTGATGTGACTGGCCTCGTCGGCCGCCTCCTTGGTGATCCCCTAGACGTCGACATCGACACCGGGATCCTCTAACGGTGGCTGATCTTCAAACAAAAAAAAGAACGGAGCTTAGAGGTAGTTCAAGAAGACAAAAATGATAAAGAGAACTGGCACTCTGGTAACAAAGGGGGCCTACCCATGGGTTCCTGTTGAGGGGGCACCTCACCCTCTCTGACCGTGTCCCCTGGCGTTGCCTGGCTGCCGGCGCCCCCACCCATTGGCACATCCATGACGCGGATGGACTTTGTTGTGGGGTCCTTCGCCGGTGAGGTCCCTGCAGGGGTCGAGCCCTCCCGTGTCGCCTCCGGGCGATCCCCCTTCGTTGACAGGGGGATCGAAGTGACGGCTTCGGTGACATCGCCCGCGCCCACAAGTGGGTACTGAGGTGGAGGCTCTTGCCACGGACTGGGAAGAGGGTCGAGATAAATGACCTCCCGCTCCGGCAAGGCAGCCCGCCTGGGCGGCGCTCTTGTCATACCCCCGGCATCGACTGCAGGCCCAGTCCTCTTGGCCATACGCTGCGACAGGGTCTCCCCATCCCTGCAAAACCGACAAACGGCGAGACTTAGTAGATGCAAAAGATGAAAGAAAGAACAAGAGGAACGAAAATCAAGGTGAATCTGGAGGGGTGGCACTTACTCATCGTCCTCCTCCCCCGAGCTGAAGGTGGACAGATCCCACCTCCCTTGCCGACGGGCGGCGGGGACCTATGCGGGCTCAGCCACCTCGGCGGGGACATTTTTTGCACAAGCCACCGCGACCCGGCTCCTCCCTCATGGACTGGAGACATTGGCAACGGGGTCTTCCTCCTACTCTTCTCCATGGTCCTCGACGACCGGCAAGTCCCTGTCATCACGGATCAGTTCTCCACTGCTGGCCCTACGGAGCACTCGTGCCCTCCTTGGAGCGTCGTGACCCAGGGGGTCCTGGAGCTCCGGCCCCCGGCAACATCGGCGCCGGCGTGCTCCTCCGGCAAGACCTCCGCTGGTGGCTCCTCGTCGTGCTCCTCCTCGTGACCAGCCTCCTCTTCCTTTTCGTCAGACGTAGCCACACCCAGGCCGCTGCAGCCCACGACAAGGCATGCCTCAACAACGTGACGCCCCATGAACACAACCTCCACCTCGATGGTAGCGTGGATCATCGGCCCTTCATGCCCAATGCGTGCCTCCGAGAAGGTGTCGAACCACGCCTGCACCACCCATGTGGGGTCCACCCCGTGCGCATTGCATGCCGGCATCATCGCAATGATCACATCCCTGCGAGAGTTGTTGCAGAGAGGGGTGACCGACGCTAGCAGTATGAACTTGCCCTCCGGGAGGAAGAGGTGGTGAAGTAAGTGGACGAGTTGCAAATACGATAGGTCAGCGTCAAGACCCGGGCGAATCCGCATGATGTCGGCGGGACCGGTGTACGACCAGGCGAAGCGCTGCCGATCTTGGAGAGGGGTGATGCGCCTGGCCAAGAAATGCAAGCCCACCATATCTATGGTGAGCCCGACAGCCCTCATCCGAAGCAGGTGGGCGAGCGCTACCTCCAGCTGCTCGTCATCTGAAGCAATGACACTCCATTCGTCCTTGCGGACGGGCTTGGATGACCGGACCTTGCAGAAGGGCGGCACCTCCTTGTCAGCGATATGGCACCATTCCCCCCGCCACTCTTCCCACTTTTTGTGCAGGGAGCCGGGGGGATACACTTCCTTGTGGGAGGCACGAAGGATCCATGTGACGCTTGTGGAAATGGCGTCCTCGCCCTCTATACAGGGATGGAAGAAATGGTGGAAAAGGGAGTGTTGGGGACTATCTGTCGTGGTTTTGTCATGGCAGATGTTCTCGTAGGAAAACTTAGGTGTGAGGCCTTCGCCACTGTGTGGCGACTTGAAGGGGTTGATCAGGAACGAGAGCTGGGTTTACCCTCGTTCGGTCCCTCCGATGGAGGTAAAAGCCTATGTCCTGCTATGGTATCTATATTGATGGTGATCTCGATTACAAGGGTGTGGAATCGCTGACCTAGCTTTCGAGAGTTTCTAACCTAACCTACTGGCCTCAGGGGCTCGCCTTTATATACAGGTCGAGACCCCCGGGTTTTACAAGATTCCGGGCCATGTTATGACTCGTAACCTATTACAATTCTACCTCATCTTATCTTCCAAGCATGGAAGGCTTCTGGCGTCTTCCACCTCATGGGCCTTGAGTCGCCGTCTTCATGAACTGGGCCACCAGGCGGCCTACTCGGTAAGTCTCCCTGCTTCCCTTTCTGTCACCTCTACGGTCCATCAAGCATATGCTCCTTAAGCCGCCCATGGTCTAACCCGGTCCAAACGGTGGGTTATACCGCGCGATGATATCCCCGACATTAGGGCCCATGTTGATTTGAACTTGTTCATGTCAATCTTCTTTACTTTCATCAGGTGGCTTAGCTTTTTGCCTCGTATCTGTGCCTTCTCAGTTTCTCCAGACGCCGGCCTATGCCACTTTCCTACTTGCAATTTTTCCTGTGTCATCCGCCTATGAAGTCACCCGCCGGAAATTTAGGGAAGACGTGATGACATCACAACGGATCTTTGCACGTATCTTCATCCCGAAAATCGAGGCGTCGCTTTCTCCAAATTTTACTGCGCCTCCTCCTTTCCCGCGCCTTGCTGTTTCCCCTTCGGGCATTTTCCTTATAAATATTAGCGGAGGGCCCCTCTATTTACTTTTTACCTCGGCCTCTCTTCTTCTTCTTCTTCTTCTTCTTCTAGCCCAAAGACTAGTTGCTCCATCGTCGCCGTTCATCTGTCATCTCCGACCACCGATTCCGGGCAGCAGCAGCATCCCATCTTCTACGAGATTCATTCGAGCACCTTCGGCGTCCCCGGCAACCATCGAGGTATGTCATTTCCCTTCCTTTTGGATCTGACTTAACTCATCGAAGTTCTTCGGAAAAACCAAAACGTCCCCGACTGTTCATCACCATTGTTGGTTCTTGCATGTTTCCAAACCCTTTTCCTCAAAAGAATGAAGCGGTAGAAATATGATTCCATTTTAGACGTAGTATGCTTAGATCCCTTCTAGGAATCCATGGTTCAGACCACTGCTGTTTCCATGCTTCACTGTTAGGTTTAGCAACTGCTTCTTTTTCTATACATTTTTCAGATCCATGATTGAAGCTAACATGGTAGGAACCTGTTTGTCCCACACTTAGCAAAAATTAGAAAACTTCTATTTGATGTATGGCTCCCTTATATTCATCGGTTTTTCCTCATGATCGTAACCCACCATATGTAGATATTGTCATTTTTTAAGTGAGAGCTCTTCTTTGAGTCGTCTCTCCCGCTGTAGACATTTGTGCTATTTTATCCTTAATTATAACGTGGGTGTTCTTGTAATCCCTTTGCTTATATCTAGGCATCTCGTTATGTCAAAAACATCCATCTGTAACTGCGTGTCTTCACAAGTTTCGGAGGAGGTGCTTAAAGAATATGAGGACCAAGGTTTGTTGCCGTCCAAGGAGGCAATTGGATGGCGGGCTTCTCAAGGAGAAGCTGGTCCGAAACCTAGCAAAGTAGAAGTTGTAATTTTCATAGAACACCTTTTCAGAGGCTTTTCTCCCCTGGGGTCAAAATTCTTTCGGGATTTACTCAACTTCCTTCACCTTAAGCCGCAAGATTTGGCCCCTAACTCCATATTAAACCTCTACCCATTTCAAGTCTTATGCGAGGTTTATCTGCAAATAGAACCAAATGTCCCACTCTTCCTGGAGTTTTTCTACTTGAATCGCTAGACTGGGTGCACAGATAGTCCTAGCCAAGAATTAGGTGGAATTTCACTTCAAAGGCGTAGAGATGGCGGTTTTCCTGCTGCTGTCCTGCCGAGTCACCCCAAAGGATGGGCTAAGACGTGGTTTTATTGTCAGAACACTGCTCCTCAGAAAGAGAAACACCTGCTAGGTTACAGACCAGATCGCCTTCCTATGAATTTTGACCTACCTGGTTGGGCTCCTCAAGAAGAGCGTGATCAGTTTGCTTTTGTATTTCCAAAACTGGCAGCTCTACAAGCTCGGGGTTTAACAGGAGTAGACCTGACCCGGTGCTGGGTATCCTGGATGATCCTGCCATTAAGCGGCCGAAATGACTTGATGTGCAACTATTCTAGCTGAGTGGATGATCCGCAACGATATAGTAAGATGGTTTTGATAGATGATGACGTAAATAGAATCATAAAAAAGCTGCTGGGAGAACCTCAAGCAATCTGTGCTCAAGTTGGCTTGAAACCCTTTAACGCCCTCAACCCGGCTCCTTCGGTAAAAACCTCAAACAATCCTTTGACTGTTCTTTGCGGAACTTCTTCAAATTTGAATGCTTTATTCTGTTACTTATATCAACAAACCTTGCAGGCGTCTTCTCCATTCTGGAAGAAGAAGAGAAAAGTCCCCACTAGCAAACCTAAAGCTGGCCCCAACAAAAAGAAGAGAAAGGTGACTGTAGATGAGCCGTCATTTAGGGGCGAGTCTCCATCAGTTGATGCATCTATGGAGGTAATATTTGATTTCCTTAACAGTTCCGTTATTGAATTTACTAACATCTTTGCTATCAGGGTGATGCTGCCACAAGCCGGGCTGACAATGTTGAGGTCATTTCTATCTCCTCCGGCTCGGAATCCTTGTCTCCCAGGAAGATAAGGCGGGACATTCGGATAGTTAGTTTTTGTCACCCAGATGCTTATTTGGATCCCAATTTTATTTTGAAGAAGACCCAGCACGCCTCAAGGCGCCAGACTACGAGTAGTTCTGGTATTCTTGTAACCGGCTTACCCAACAGACCAGCTGCTTGCAATTTGCAAGATGAGGTGCCTCACAGTCCAACTCCATCTCGTCCTCAGGCTGGTCTTTTTAAACAACCTCTCAATCCCGGTGATTCAAATTACCAGGAATCACCCCCTTCATCTGGCGACTCGACAGCCACGAAGTTGCCACCCTTTGTTATTAACCAGGGGTAAGGTTTTTTCCTTCTTTGTATCATATGTTTGTTTATTGAACTCTGAGTTTGCATATACTTTATTCTGCCCTCTTGTTATGTAGGGCCAAGGCCAAGAAAAACAAACTTGGCGAATCATCTACCAATCCTGAAGTCATGGAGCCGGAAAATCCAGACACGACGACTCCTGAAGCCACTGAGCATGTTACAAAACATCAAGAAATCCAAGTCGATTTGCCTCCTCAACCTGAACTAAAAACAACTGCTACTTCGCTTATGGATGTTCAAACTGACCCGGCAACCAACACTGATCCGTCCATTCCTCAGGGTCCTGTTGAAAATGTTTCTTATGACAAGGATGCAGCAGCCACCATTACGGGGTTAGGTTATACCGTTCTAGGACCCTCTAATGTACTGGAAAACTTGTTGCCAAGGAGGAAACTGTCCTACATGATAAGGGAAAAGCTAAACTAGAGCTTCCGAGTTATGGAGCTTTCAGTATCGAAGAACTACACGCTGGTTATCTAGAGCGTCTGTCTGCAAGCCGGTAAGTGGAAGTTAGACTTGTGAACATGATGAAAATAAGATATGAGGTATGCTTAGCCTTGCTGTATATTCCATGTTCCATATATCCTTCTGCAGCCCCCAAGGGCCGACTCATTTTTTGAAATGAGCCGGGTCTTTATGTTGATACAAGAATTCGATCTGTGGCCCCCAAGGGCTGGCTCATTTTCTTGAAATGAGTCGGGTCTTCATATTCATAGAAGAATTCGACCTCTAGCCTCCAAGGGCTGGCTCATTTTCTTAAAATGAGTCGGGTCTTTGATAATTGTATTCTTTCAAGAAAATTGCTATGCATTAGCCCCCAAGTGTCAAGTATATTGCTTGCAATCTGCTTGAGACTTTGCTCGTCAATCATATTGTATTTGCACTGTGAATCATTGTGGTATCTTGGAATACAGGAAACTCTAAAAACGGTTGAAGCTAATGTTAATGAGTTGAGAAAGGACCTTGTAGTGGGATAAACTGCCCGGGCAGAGCTAGAACAGAAACTGCAGTTATCCTTGGAGCATCTGGAGAAAACCAAGGCAGGCTTTGAAAAAGATAGGAAATCATTTGAAGCTGAGAAAACTGCCTTGATCCAGCGTTCTGAAAAAGCTGAGAATTATTTGAAAACAGTCCCTGAAGAATTGTCCGGGTTAAAATGGCAGATTGACCACATGACTCAAGCCATCTTCGGTGAGTATCTTGAGAAACTTTTTGTTAATTCATCTAATACTCAATCATGAAGATAAGTCACCCGCCGACTTATGCACTTGAATTTTTTTTGTAGGCCATCACACGTGCAATTTTTAGGATAATTGCTTGCTAAATCTCAAGGCTGTATATGCATTAACGGAGCAGCTCTACACTGGGAGCTTATGCACAATCAAAGCTGTCATGGGGAACAAGGAGCCGGTTAGGCTCATAAATGATGTGCTAACATTCCTCTCGACAATACCAAGGTAGATTGGAGAACTCAAAATATCAGCTGCATGAGCCGGAGCTACGTATTCCTTGAGTCGAGCTTTGGCTTACGCTGCAGAACTTGACCCGATGGAGATGGCCGGAGGATTTCCAGCGCTGAAGGCTGACGGGTCAGATTTTCCTGAGGATGATTATTTGCAGTGCGTCAAGGAGGCTCGGGTATTTTCTAGTCAGCTTGTGAATGACATGTCACTGAAAAGCTATCATCCAGCTTATGACTCAAACAACACCCGAGTTTAGCCGCCCGCGTTTAAATCAGTTAGCCTGACTTCACAACGACGGAAGCACCTTTTCGCCCCTGACGTTGACCCGTCTCCCGTTTTGAATGAAGAAGCCATATTTGAAGCCTTGACCCACTGCAACTGGAACTTTGAGGACCTCTAGATCGTAGATCCGGAAATTCGGGCTGAGGACAACCCCGAGACGTCCCATGCACCAAACCGAAATGAAGATTTACTCGGAAAGCGTAGAGGCCGGGTTACAAAATCCTGTGATTTTCATTACCTGGGTTTAAATTGTCTTGTAATATGCTTAAAACTATAGTCATTTTACCTATGTCGTGCCTTCGTGCACGCCTTTCAACCCTGCATCTTGATCTGTCTTGGCTGGTGTTGCTCAATATACTTGTTGCTTGGAGCTGTATGCGCAGGTTACCGTAACCTGATGTCTGGAAAATTCTTTCCGCAATTTTTTGCAGAAATATATTTTGAACTGGTCATAATACGATCATAGTTTCATAACCCGTTACCCGTACATGAGTCAGATTTAAAAATAATGTTTTATTCTAGAAAAGTCAGCATAACAAAAATTGTAATAAGCCAGCTCAGTGAGACTCGGTAAAAAAGACTTCCTTTAGAGGCTCAAGTCTTGCTTCAATGAAGCGGGTATGATTACCCATGGTTTATCCTAGCTCTCTGTATGTCGGCTCTCACATGACTCAAACCAATGCACTACAGGAATCAGGTTCTTTGCTATCCATCATGGCAGACGGCAAAGGCACAACCACGGACGGCAAAGAACTTCGCCGTCGGGCAGCGGACGGCAAAATTTTGGGCCGAATAAACTCCGGCAAGGAGGTTCTTTGCCGTCTGCCTTGGCACAGCGGATGGCACAGATTCTTTGCCGTCAGCCTGTAGATGGCAACGAGCCTGGACGGCGTAGTACTGACGTTAGCACCATTAGGTGGCTAACGGCGCCCACCAAACCCTTCGTCGTCAGCCCCCAGACGGAAAACACTCAGTCCTTTGCCGTCTGCCGCCCGACGGCCCCGCCCAGCCATTTCCCGACCGCCCCTGACGGCCCGCCGCCTAGCCCTTTGCCGTCCGCCCCGGACGGCAAAGAAGCCAAATGGCCACAGGCCTAGCGCTCCCAGGTTTAACAGGTGGCTGGCACGTGCCCTCTTTGCCGACGGTGGCAGTCGGCATAGCGGTCTTTGCCGTCCGGGGCAGACGGCAAAGAAAATGGCCCTAGGCCTAGTGCTCCCAGGTTTAACAGGTGGCTACCACGTGCCCTCTTTGCCAATGGTGTCCGTCGGCATAGCGGTCTTTGCCGTCCAGGGCAGACGGCAAAGAGGCTGTATTGCCTCTTTTTTGCATGTTTTTGTTATATTCAACAATTTTCACAAGCAAATATATGATATGTATATATATATTTCACAGAAACAATATCCCTACCATATGGATATGATCAACCAACAATTATACCAAATTAAAGGTATCAAATGTCACATTGTTCACCATATTACATTAGTTTCATCCATACATACATAGTCTCATACATAGGTAGAAAGTTTCACGTAAGTTCATCGATACAAAATGAAAACAGAAAGTAAACACTAGCACTACATCAAAGCAAGCTGCCATGAACTCAATCAAATCTGCAAAATTGGAAATAAGAAAGTTAGAATAAGAATACTAGAAGAAGTAGAAGAAGATCTAGAAGTAGAAGAAGATCTAGAAGAAGCATTTTTCTTCTCTCTCTTTCTCCTCTTGTTTTTCTTCCTCTTATTGCTTATTTGTGTCATTTTAGAGCTAACCTAGGTAATTATTACATTTTTTGCCTAACTAAGCTTATTGTGTCATTTTGCAAGAAAATAAGCTAAGTCTATGGCATCTATGAGGTTACCAAGTCTATTATGCCATTTTTTAGTTAACTAAGCTTATTATGTCATTGTGGAGGAAACAATGCTAAGTATAGGTCATTTTTGAGCTAACTTAGGTACAATATGTCATTTTGGAGGTAAGTAAGCTTACTATGTCTTTTTAGAGGAAACAAAGCTAACTTAGGTAAAATATGACATTTGTCTAAGTGCTAAGTTTGTCTTTGTGCTAAGTTTGTCTAAGTGCTAAGTTTGTCTTTGTTTGAGAAAATGAGCCAAGTAAGTGGCATATTATGGCTTACCGTCCTCTTCATCACGGAGGTGAAGCATCGGGGTTGCTCGGGCTGGTGTCACCTGGAGCACTACTTGGCCCTGGAGAAGGATCGTGCGATGCGGCTCAGGAATTATGCTGCACCAAAGATCATTTGTGTTAGGATGATGACGCTGAAATGTTAAGACTACTAACTAATGAACATTGAAATGAAAATCACCGTTCCAGCCGTGGTAATGACTGGCATCGGCACAGGGGTCTGGCCGGTCTTCTCGCATAGAGACTGCACATTTGGTTTTGATAAGTCAATCATATTGGTTATTAATGAAACGAACATGTAGTGCATGATTTGGCTAATATGAAGAAGAAACTTACCACGAGGAGCTCTTACATGGCCCGGTGAGACGCATCGTTCCGTGCCCTCTCCTCCTCCAACAACCTAGCCATCCTCTCCTCCAAATCCCTCTTCTCCTCCGCCGCCTGCCAGTACTAGCCATTCATCATCAGGGATAAAGCCACGCAACATCACCGGCATTACCCGCTCAAGCCATATGTGCCAATCATGACTCTAGAGACCAAATACTTTCAATTTGTCAAGACTCGCTCCCCTCTTTAGATTCGCTGCATACCCATCAGGGAACATCAACTGCATTTTCACCCACAAGATCATTTCCCTCATTGCTGGCCTTCCAAGATTGAACCATGCCTTTGGCTTCCTCCAGTTCTTCTTTCCTTTCGGTTGTCGCATGTTTTGTACCAGTCTATCACATAGAGCCTCCTGATTGACTCTAGCCTTAGGATTATCCTTTGACTTCCCCTCTATGCCGAACAATGTACCAAAAAGGGCCTCGGCGATATTCTTTTCAGTGTGTATCACGTCGATGTTGTGTGGGTAAAGGAGGTGTTTAAAGTAAGGCAAATTCCACAAGCATATCTTGTGAGTCCAGGCGTGTTCTGAATTTTACCCTTTGAAATATCCTGGACGCTCTGGATCAGGCTCGAGAGCGTTTAATTGATCCAGGGTTTGTTGGCCTGTCAATGCAGGTGGTGCAGAGTTTTTGACAAATCTACCTTTGATGAAATTCTTCTTGTCTTTTCTGAACTTATGGCAAGGATCCAGGAACTGTCTATGCAAGTCGAAGCAAGAATACTTGTGACCCACCTGCAGCCAACGGAACTGAAGAGCTGCCTTGCATGTGGGGCACGGGAACCTTCCATGCACACACCAGCCAACGAATAGCGCATACGCCGGCAAGTCATGCGTTGACTACATGTACCACACATGCATTTTGAAGTTTTGTTTTGTAGCGGCGTCATATGTCTTGATCCCATTATCCCAAGCTTCTTGCAATTCATCCTTAAGCGGCTGCATGTACACATTCATATTCTTCCCCGGATAGTTGGGCCCTGGAATTATCAACGTCAAAAAAATGTTCTTTCTTTTCATAATCTCTCTAGGGGGAGATTGAGTGGAATGACAAATACAGGCCAACAACTATATTGGATTGCCGTCATACCAAACACATTGAACCCATCCGTGCTGATGGCGACTTGAGGACGCCTTAGATCTGCCGCTTTATCCTTATGTAATGCATCGAAGTGCTTCCACGCAAAAGCGTCGGAAGTGTGTCCCAACATCGGATTCCCATCTGCATCTAGTTCAGTTCTTTTGCCCAATTTGTGCCACGTCATCTGTCTGGCCGTCTCTTTGACCATGAAAAGACATTGAAGTCTTGGTATCATTGGCATATACCGAAGAACATTAACTGGGATTTTGGTCTGACTCTTCTCACCCATACCGTTGTCTACCACAACATACCTGGAAGACCTACAAATGGGACAATAGTTCAAGCCCGCATACTCAAGCCTAAATAAGGCACATCCATTCTCACAGGCATCTATCTTCTCATAGGGCATCTTAAGCACGCGTAGGATTTTGTCCATTTGGTACAGGTTTGCAGGCAATACATGGCCTTTGGGTAGAAAGCGTCCAAATATTGTCATCATCGCGTCATAGCATTCTCTTCCCAGGTTGAACTGAGCCTTCAGAGCCATTACTTGCGTGATGGCATCCAGCTGTCAAATCTCAGTGTGCTCGTGGAGAGGACATTTTGAAGACTCCAACATTTCATAGAAGGCCTTTGCAGATTCCTCCATCTCATCGTCCGAATCCTTAGCATCATCAAAGTCTTGCACCATGTCTTCGATCCCGGTACCATGCTCATCGGTGCGACGACGAACCACCTCAGCTCTCGCACGTTGGGCAGACTCACCATGAAATCTCCACACTGTATAATCAGGCATAAAAACCCACTTCTGCAAGTGTTTACCCATTTCATCCCGCGTCCACTTTTTATGGTTGTCGCACCGGACACAGGGGCACCAGGTTATTTCCTGGCCATTTGCAAATGTGGCTCTCAGAAACCCCTTGGTTTTTGTTAACCATTCAATGGTCATGTCTTTCTGACTAGGGTGACCGGTGTACATCCACGCATGATCACTCATATTGCCTACCTACTAAACACACAAGAAATATTTATATAATTCATCATCTATATTCATCAGTTAATCAAGTTTGTTAGTTTTATTATGTCCATGCAACCTACACGCTAATAAGTAAAGATAGGTCCTAATCATACCCGAGTATGTGTAGATTGGGTTCGTTTTCCAATGCTCTGCTCCGGATCCGACGTAGAATTTCGGCAGCACCTCCCCGCTGTTCTCCTAATACACTTCTTGGCAATAAGCAGAGAGGATGTGTACCCGGAGAAAAACAGGGAGGCACTGACGAAATTCCATATTGGATCCAGAGCAGAGCATAAGGGAAAACGAACCCAATCTACACATACTCGGGCTGTCCATGGATAACGTTGGACAATTCCAAAGGATGGCGGTTATAAATATGCAAAGACATGCATATTTATAGATGCTACCCTTTCGAACAGGAGACGCATACTGGTCACGCATACTGATGATTGAAGACACCTATAGCTAGCAAGTTTCATCAGCATGAAGACCGGAACAGAGAAAATTAAGGGGGAGGAGATGTCATTTGTGCTCACCCACGAACGAGTCAGGTAGCTCGTCAAACGCACGGGGAGGTCATCGAACAGCAGACCCTCGCAGCGATAAAACAACTGCACATTGAAATCCACCCGATCAACACAAATATGATGTTTTTCATAACTGCTAGAATCGAAATATATATATGACCTAACTCATAATTTACATCGGGGGTCAGGGGTCAGTGGCATCGGGGGTCGGGGGTCAGTGGCTTCGAGGGTCACGGGTCAGTGCCGTCGGAGGTCGGGGGTCAGTGGCGTCGGGGGTCGGGGGTTAGTGGCTTCTTCTTCCTGTTCTTCTTTTTTTCCTTTTCTTTTTCTTCTTCTTCTTGTTCTTCTTCTCCTCCTCCTCCTCCTCCTCCTCCTCTCTTCTTCTTCTTCTTCTTCTTCTTCTTCTTCTTTTCTTCTTCTTCTTCTTCTTTTCTTCTTCTTCTTCTTCTTTTTCCTTTTTCATTTTTTTCATTCTTCTTTTCTTCTTTTTTTCTTCTAACCTAACTAACTAACCTAAACTAACCTAAGCTAACCTAACTAACTAACCTAAACTAACCGAACTAACTCACTAACCTAAACTAACATAACTAACTAACTAACTAACTAATTAACATAAATAAAAAACAGAAAAAAAACAAAAAAAATACCTTTGAAGGTGCCGGTGGAGGAGGGGGCCGGTGGAGTGGACTGGGAGGGAGGAGGTGGGGCGCCGCGGGGAGGGGGCGCTCGCCGCAGGGGCGGCAGGATGGCAGGCCGGCCGGTGGGCGGCGGGATGGGGGGGGGGCGGCCGGTGGGTGGGGGCCGCGGGGAGGGGGGCTCGGCGCGGGACGGCGGGATGGCGGGGCGGCCGGTGGGTGGGGGTGGCGCCCGGTGGGCGTCGGGCAGCGGCGGGAGGAAGGGAGAGGGAGAGGGAGCCGCTGGGAGGGGGGCTCACCGCGGGGCGGCGGGGCGGCCGATGGGTGGGGGCGGCCGGTGGGCGTGAGCGGCCGGTGGGTGGGGGCGGCTGCCGGTGGGCGTATGGTCGGGGCGGGAGCGGCCAGAGGGAGAGAGAGGGTGGCGGCGCAGTGGTGGGGGGCAGGATGGAGACGCGGGAGAGTGAGGGGGGTGGAGGTGGATCCGGCCGTTATGGGGGGCGGGCTCTTTGCCGTCTGCTAGTAGACGGCAAAGAGGGGGGGACGGGGGTGGGGCCCCGCCATGACCGTTAGGGGGACGTCCTCTTTGACGTCCGCTAGGGGAGGCAGACGGCAAATCTTACCCGACGACAACGATGTACCCAGGGTGCGGTGGGGCCCGCCCCTGACCTTTGTCGTCTGCCTACCCAATCTTTGTCGTCCGCTAGCCGACGGCAAAGGGTGGGCTGAGGGCAAAGACTTTCTTTGCCATCTGCCCACCCTTTGCTGTCCGTTTTCTGCAAGCTGATGGCAAAGGCTTTCTTTGCCATTCGCCAGCAGACGGCAAAGACATGGCGGACGGCAAATGATCTGATTCCAGTAGTGATGCTTTAACCTTAAAAAGTTCAGGGTCCATCAAGGATTGACTTATCAAGAGTACATGGGGTCATCTGTTCGGAGTCGCATCAAACACACAGGCATGTTTAACCATACATTGTGGCGTATTTATTTTGCCGTGTCAAGAGGGTGAGAAAGCTAAACTCGATGAGTTGGAAGCCCCCAAATGCCCTATGTTCCAAACAATAAAGACTCATGCCCGATCTTATAGGCTGAAACGGCAGAGACCACGAGTTTCGAGGGTGTCGGCTTTATTATATTTGAACATATATAAGTATTTACAGAACTACTAAGAAAAAAGGGGTAAAATACCAAAGTACGTGTCGGTGGCTCTAAGTATAGTAAGGCCGAAGTTGAGCAATGTTCCAATGCCGGGTCGTCTCTTCTACAGAGGTGTATGAACCTGGTCGTAGATCTATCAGACAATAGGAACCATTGTGAAGGTTTTTGCTAGCCAGGAAAGGACCTTCCAAAGGCGGCAAAAGCTTATGCATCCACGTTTGATCTTGAATCAAACAAAGCACTAAGTCACCCTCTCGAAAGGTGTGACTTTTAACTCTACGGCTATGATAGCGACATAGGTCTTGCTGATATAAAGCTGATATGGATGCTGCCAAGTCACGTTCTTCCTCCAAGTCATCCAATGAATCCTGGCGTGCTTGTTCATTATCTATATCAACATAAGTGGCGACTCGAGGAGAATCATGACGGATATCGCTCGGCAAAACCGCCTCAGCTCCATATACCTGGAAGAAGGGCGTGTAACCAGTAGACCTGTTTGGAGTCGTTCTAATGCTCCAAAGTACCGAACGAAGTTCCTCAACCCAATAGCCTGGGGTACGTTGTAATGGAATGATGAGCCAGGGCTTGATCCCTCTTAAGATCTCTTGATTAGCCTGCTTAGCTTGTCCATTAGATTGTGGGTGCACCACTTATGCCAAGTCAAGCCGGATATGCTCCTTCTGACAAAATTGCTCCATAGCTCCTTTGGATAGATTGGTACCATTGTCAGTAACGATACTATGAGGATAACCAAAATGGTAGATTAACTTCTTCACAAACTTAACAGTTGTGTCTGCATCACAACTGCTGACGGGATCTGCTTTAACCCACTTAGTGAACTTATCAACCGCCACCAGTAGGTGGGTCTTTTTATTAGAAGATATTTGAATGGGCCGACCATATCGAGCCCCCAAACTGCGAATGGCCAAGTAATCGGGATCATGCGTAATACCTGAGCCAACACATGGGCTTGACAAGCGAACTTTTGACACCAGTCGCACTTGCGCATGATATCTTCTACGACTGCATGAGCCGTCAGCCAATAAAACCCATGGCGAAAAGCTTTGGCCACCAAAGATCTTGAGCCGGCGTGATGCCCACAGTCACCAGTGTGGATATCGTTAAGGATATCTTGTCCTTCCTTTGGGGAGACGCAACATTGAAAAACACCTGTGCTACTCCGTTGGTGTAACTCGCCACTGATGATAGTCATAGACTTGGATCGCCGGATTATCTAACGAGCCTCGACCTCCTCCGCTGGCAGTTCACTTCTGGTTAAATAGGCCAGATACAGGACTGTCCAGTCTGGAATAGCATGAAGAGCCGCCACCAAGTGTGATTCCGGGTCAGGAATAGCTATGTCCTCTTCAGACGGTAATCTTACCGAGCGGCTATGAAGGACATCCAGAAAAATGTTTAGAGGAACTAGCTTCCGCTGAGAGCCGAGTCGTGATAATGCATCAGTCACCTCGTTTTGCCGCCGATCCATATGGTCGACTTGATAGCCTTGAAAATGACCCGCCATGTCCGAGACTGCCCATCGGTAAGCCGCCATCAGGGGGTCTTTAGAGTCCCAAGTCCCCGAAACTTGTTGAGCCACCAAATCTGAGTCGCCCAAAACCTGACCCGGCTGAGATTCATCTCTTTAGCCATTCTAAGTCCATGAAAGAGGGCCTCGTATTCGGCTGCATTGTTAGTACATGGGAACATGAGCCGTAGAACATAACAAAATTTGTCACCTTTCGGAGAAGATATAACAACTCCAGCCCCCGAGCCCTCCAACTACCTGGATCCATCAAATTATATAGTCCAGTAGGTGTTATCTGGCCTATCTTCTAGAATCTACAACTCTGTCCAATCATTCATGAAATCGACCAAAGCTTGGAACCTGATGGCTATACAGGGCACATATTTCACGTGGTGAGGGCCAAGCTCGATAGCCCACTTGGCAATTCGGCCAGTAGCCTCCCGATTCTGTATAATGTCTCCAAGAGGCGCTGAACTGATCACTGTAATTGAATGTTCCTGAAAATAATGCTTCAGCTTCCGGCTTGCCATGAACACTCCATAACCAGCTTCTGCCGATGTGGATATCATTGCTTGTACAAGGTTAAAACTTCACTACGAAAGTAAACCGGCCACTGAACCTGATACTCCTTTCCTTCCTCCTTCCTTTCAATGACAACTGCGACACTCACCACCGTTGAATTAGAGGCAATGTGCAGGAGCATGGGCTCTTTGTCAATCAGGGCGGCTAAAACGGGCGGCTTAATCAACTGCTTCTTGAGAGCTTCAAAATCTTCGTTAGCCGCATCGGTCTAGATAAACTTGTCCGTTTTCCTTCACAACTGGTAGAGGGGAATCGCCTTCTCACCAAGGCGGCTTATAACCGGCTTAATGTTGCTATGCGGTTGGCCATGCGCTGGACCTGGTTCATGTTAGCCAGCTTTGCCAATGAAGTAACTGCTTTGATCTTGTTAGGGTTAGCTTCAATACCTCGCTCAGACACCAGGAAACCCAATAGTTTGCCCGCAGGAACACCCAAGACGCATTACGCCGGGTTGAGCTTCATTTGGTACACCTGTAGATTATAAAACATCTCCTTAAGATTGTCTAAGAGCGTCTCCTTCTTTTGAGATTTCACGACAATATCATCAACATAAGCATGAAGGTTACGCCCGATTTGTGAGTGAAGGCAATTATGAACACAATTTTGAGAAGTCGCCCCGACGCTTTTAAGCCCGAAGATCATAGAGACATAGCAGAAAGCTCCAAAGGGGGTTATGAAAGCCGTCTTCTCTTGACCCTCCTTTGCCATATTGATCTGGTGATAACCAGAGTATTCATCCAGAAAGCACAAACACTCACAACCCGCCGTAGAGTCGATGATCTGATCGATTCGGGGGAGAGCAAAAGGGTCCTTGGGACAAGCTTTATTGAGATCTATGTAATCAACACACATGCGCCAGGTGCCATTCTTTTTCAAAACAAGCACCGGGTTAGCCAGCCACTCAGGACTAAAAACTTCAATGATTAACCCGACAGCTAGGAGTCGGGCTACCTCTTCTCCAATAGCCTTGCGTCTCTCCTCATTTTAGGATCCACATTGAGGCGATGCTCAACGAGTCTTCTTGGGATTTCGGGCATGTCAGTAGGTTTCCATGCAAAAATGTCCTGATTCTCACGGATGAATTCGATGAGCGCATTTTCCTATTTGGGATCTAAGCCGGTCCCAATGGTGAACTGCGTGGATGAGTCGCCTTCCACCAAATCTACCTGCTTGGTATCTTCAGCTGGCTTGAACTTGAGTGGTGACTCGGACTCTGTGGTTGGTTTCTTAAGAGGACTCATGTCAGCCGGGTCGACATTGACTGTGTAGAACTTTAGCTCCTCGGCAGCGCAAGCCGACTCGGCATAGGCTGCGTCTCCTTCCTCGCACTCTCGAGCAATTTCCCTGTTGCCTTTCACGGTGATTGTACCTTTGAGACCTGACATTTTAAGCTGGAGGTAAACATAACATGGGCGAGCCATGAAATGGGCATAAGCCGGTCTTCCAAAGAGAGCGTGGTAAGGGCTCTTAATTTTGACCACCTCAAAAGTGAGAGGCTCGCACCTGTAATTGTATTCATCACCGAAAGCAACATCGAGTGTAACTCGCTCGATTGGGTACGCTGACTTTCCGGGAACCACGCCATGGAAAACAGTGGTCGAAGGTTTCAAACATCTATTAGGGAGGTTCATCCGTCGAAGGGTGTCGTAATAAAGGATGTTAATGCTACTACCTCCATCCATCAAAACCTTGGTGAGGGTATATCCACCCACCTGAGGTTCTACCACCAGCGCCAAGTCTCCTGGGTTGTCAACCCTGGGAGGATGATCCTCCCTGCTCCAAGTGATTGGCTGCTCAGACCAATTGGGGTATTGGGGAGTTGCTGGCTCGACTACATTGATGGCCCTCTGTTTTGGTTTTCCATTCCGCTTGCAAGTATAGTGGGTGAACAAAGGATACTGCCATGTACTCCATCATTTAAAAGTTCCAAGCAAGCAGGCGCATGACTTGCCTAGGTCATGCTGACCCGGATGTTCTTCTTGATGGTTTTGTGACCCCTGGCTTTGGAATTCCTGCATGATATAGCAATCTTCACATGAATGATTAGCCGGCTTATCTGGGGTTCCATGCTTTGGGGACAAGGCGCTCTTAGTGCATCTCCGTAGTTGTGTGGCCTGCTCCCCTGACGGGTCCTTCCTTATTGATGACCTTGATGTTGGCCTTTAAGAACTGAGCCGGCGTTAGCCATAAATTTAGATCCGCCTTCGGGTTGCTTCCGCTTGTTATTACCACCTTGGCCTCCATGAGTCCCAGCTTTAGGAGGATTGGTCGCCCTGGCTTTCTCTATGGAGGCGCGTCTTCGACTGGCCTGACACCGGTCCGCACGAGCACGCCGAGCCAGCTTGACGGCATTGGTGCTGACGTCCGGCTCGGGCTCCGACTCACCGAACTTGCCGTGAAGATATGGATCTTGCCGAAGGGGACCCGACACCCAAAATCGATTGAGTCGGCCTCGGGACCCTAGCCTGAATTGTCAACACAGAGCTTGCCGCGGCGGCTCTTGCTCATCTGAGCCACCGCGTAGCTCCCGAACCCTAGAAGAGCTCCCTCTGAGAACTCAACTCCACCGCGCGAAGGCCCCACGGTTGGCGCCAACTGATGTGGTTTCTTCAAGGCAGATGTTCTTGTAGGAGAACTTAGGTGTGAGGCCATGGCCACTGTGTGGTGACTCGAAGGGGTTGATCGGGAGCGAGAGACCGGTTTACCCAGGTTCAGCCCCTCCGATGGAGGTAAAAGCCTACGTCCTGCTTTGGTGTCTATATTGATGGTGATGTCGATTACAAGTGTGCGGAAGCGCTGACCTAGCTTTCGAGAGTTTCTAACCTAACCTACTGGGCTCGGGGGCTCGCCTTTATATACAGGTTGAGGCCCCCGAGTTTTACAAGAGTTCAGGCCATGTTATGACTCGTAACCTATTACAATTCTACCTCATCTTATCTTCCAAGAAGGGAAGGCTTCTGGCGTCTTCCACCTCATTGGCCTTGTGTCGCCGTCTTCATGCACTGGGCCAGTAAGCGGCCTACTCGGTAAGTCTCCCTGCTTGCCTTTCTGTCACCTCTACGGCCCATCAAGCATATGCTCGTTAAGCCACCCATGGTCTAACCCGGTCCAAATGGCGGGTTATACCACGGGATTATATCCCCGACATTGGGGACTATCCCTATGAAGTTTTTGCATAAATGTGCGAAAACGGACAGAGTGGTCACTGTGTTTGGTGTGAAATCAAGTAGGCTGAAGCCGTAAGTTAACATCAGATCTACAAAGAAAGCAGAGAAGGGGGAACCAACCCGCAGTAGAAGTATGCCGCGAAGAATGGGTACTTCTTAGGGTCGGGCTGGGCATCCCCTCGGAGCACTACCGGAGCTGGGTGCGCCTTCGTCTCCCCCCCTCACATTGGGGCATACCTCGCGACGAGCTCGTGCGATAGCAGTGAACATGCGAGGAAGACGGTGGACTTTCTCCTCATCGCCGCCAGGACCTCCTTAGTCTCCGCATCGGTCAACTTCTTGGCCTTCTTCGCCACGCCGGCCATGGCGAAGGTGGCTGAGCGCTTCGGTGCCATGACGGGCTCGTAAGTGCGTGGCGATGGGAGCGGTGAAGGATAGACTTGGGGGCCATGCGAAAGCTGGAAGAAAGGGAAGAAGCAACGGAGCAAAAGAAGCAAGACTGGGGGAACGGTGCCCTCGCAAAAGCCCTTGTTTATACATGGGGGGGAAACGCAAGGGTCGCCTCCCCTAGCCTCATGTGGCGCGGCCTCCAAAATGCGACATGTCGGTGTAATGAACAGGGGGTGTCCATTACCCTTGGACATACACCGGCAAGTTGCAGCCTCTAGGCGGGAAGGGCATGGCTGAGAAGACATCCACTCATAGAGCACAGAAGGGTTTTCCGGCAAGGACTACTTGCCGGGAACAACGCCAAGCCTGCCGGGGGGCCACAGGCTCCGGCAGGGCCTCAAGCCCTTGCCGTAGAGACAAACACCCCGGGGCAGAAGGCATACCTTTAGTCCTTGCTGTCGAGCCTCAGGCTCCAGCATGGGCACAACACTTTGTTGCGCAAGACCAGCAAGCACAAGACTATCAAGAAGGTGTTCAAGCCGATGATTAGAAGACCGAAGGCTGGGCGCCCGGCAAGATCTTGCCGGGCTGGCCCGTCGAGCCCCGGCAAGACTCGCACCCGGCAAGCTCTTGCCGGCAAGCCCTTGCCGCCCCTGTCGCTGCTCCAGTGTGGGCATCAGCTTGTCTTTTAGCTGTTGTCCTCCTGGTAACGTGTCAGGTGCTAGCGGTGGACGAACTTAAGCGGTGCTGATGGGACGGCCCCTTTTTCCATCCCCAAGACGCTAAGGGACACCTCAACGAAGCATTAAATGCTCTTGTCCTAAACTCTCAGTGTTAGGTATGAAACGCTGTAGCAACCTTACACCTCTTTTACTTCGCCACTGTTGGTGACCCCTTTGACATATAAAAGGAGACCCAAGGCGTAGCTAGAGGGGAGAGACCTTCGGACCCAGAGAGCATGCATAGCGCTCCTAGAGGAGGATCGGTTTTTTGGCCAATTCTGCATGTGTAGCCGCTAGTTACTGTAGCGCTCCAGAGAACTTGGCCTAGAACTCATCAATACAACCAAGCAGGAGTAGGGTTTTACGCATCCGTGTGGCCCGAACCTGGGTAAATCCCCGTGCGCGTTGATCACTTCGATCTACTCTCTGTGCAAGCCCTCTCCCCGCCGAACCGTAAAGGGATCGCCTCGGTCCCATAGGTGTCGTTTCCCCGACATCTTTGGCGTGCCAGGTAGGGGAGGAAAGGTTGCATGGACCTGATCTAGCGGTCAGCGCATCAGCTTCATCATCTATGGTGACTTCGCTCTACTTACAGAAAGCTAAGTCCTAAAACATTGATTGCTTTTTGTTGTGTAGCCTTATCCTTGATGGTAGTTTTGTACAACCTGTGCGCGAGGGAGCGCTCTAGAAACACTCTGCACTCCTGGCTGTTCTGGGTCCGCCCAACAGCACAGATGCAGCTGCGGTTGTCTCTAGAGCGTTAAGCCCCTGAAGAGGCGGCGTTCTCGATAGGCTGCTAGACAGGATCCGATCCTTAGCGCCATCGACCAGAACGTGCGCATTCGGGGAGTATTCCAGCCAGCGTAGGGATTCTTTGTACAAAAGTGCTATTGTTCAAGGAAAAGGCTCCATGAGTTTTATTTTCGGATTTCTGCATAAACCCGTATGCTGAGGAGCCTTCCCGGTGCTAGTTGCGCTCCTAGTCGCCTTGAGTCCGCTCGGCGATGTGAGCAGCTGCGCTAGGTTGGGAAGGTAAACCTTTTCGGGAGGCGGCGTTCCTGGCAAGCTGCTAAGGATCCGTTCCTCAAAGCGCTGCTGACTGGATCGTGCGCACCGGAAAGTGTTCCTGCAAGCAAGGGGCCATTCGACAGAAGTCGAGATTACAACAAGTTAATCATAAATCAGAAGCTAATTAAGTTGTTGTGCTAAAACGATGTCGTGGCATTACATGTCCAATCAGCGTTGCAGGAATGCGCATGGAAGGCGAGCTCGGGGGCTGGCTGCGCCCTAGAGAGTAACCTTCTAGAAAGCTGCCGGTCATCACCACGAGCGCGGCCTCGATATGCGAGATGCACAGTAGGAAAAGCTAAGTGCGAAACTTGTGACAGTTGCATTTCCTTTGCTGTCCTCACTTGCTCTTTACATCTACATGCAAAGGAGCCTTCCCGGAGCCAATAGCGCCCCTAGTTGTCTCGAGTCCGCTCGACAACTTAGGTGGCTGCACAGACACCGGGAAGGTAAACCTTACCGGGAGGCGGCGTTCCCGGCAAGCTGCTAAGGACCCGTTTCCTCCAAGCGCTACCGACTGGAGCGTGCGCACCAGAAAGCTTTCCGGCAAGCATGGGCCATCTTGATTGATTTTTCGACCTTGTACATTAATCTGCACGCGAAGGAACCTTGTCGTGGTGAGCCCGCGCTCTAGTTTTTCCTCGAGTCCGCTCGGCAAACTTAGCAGCTGCGTTCTGACCCGGCAAGTCACCTTGCCGGCGGCGGCGTTTCCAGCAGGCTGCTAAAGTCCCGCATCTAGCGCTCGCGGCAAACGTACGCACCGGGAAGGTTTCCAGACAGCGTAGGATATAAGATATATGCAAGGATGGAATTAATCAAGAGGGGAGCAACATTCATGTCTTGCATACATAAAGATTGACATGACTGAGGTTAATTATTCCTTTACATGCGCCATTGCAGCAACAACCGCCGAGAAAGCCAAGGGCGCCACGCTAGAGGCCGGCAGAACGGCGGCGACAGCAGGGATGACTGCACGAATCGAGCACCGCACCCGCAGTACTCTTTATGGGGAAGGCTCGGGGGCTGGCTCTTCGTCGCACGGTGTGGCACTCCCTTTCGGGCACATACTCTCCCGCTACCGTCCTGCTCTGTCTGCTCACGTTGCCGGCAAGCCCAAGGTCTGGCAAACTGCAAGCTCTCTTGCATCATCATCAGCGTGCAGTTAAACTCATGAGTGACAGATACTTCTCGCCGCGCGTGTACTGGTGCATGTTTTTGGGCCTAGCCCGGACAACACTGTGCACGCTTGTCCGACCCAGGCCCGGGGGCTCCTGTCGGTGTAATGAACAGGGGGTGTCCATTACCCCTGGACATACACCGGCAAGTTGCAGCCTCCAGGCGGCAAGGGCATGGCTGAGAAGACATCCACTCATAGAGCACAGAAGGGTTTTCCGGCAAGGACTACTTGTCGGGAATAACGCCAAGCCTGCCGGGGGGCCACAGGCTCCGGCAGGGCCTCAAGCCCTTGCCTAGGGACAAACGCACCCGGGGCAGAAGGCATACCTTTAGTCCTTGCTGTCGAGCCTCAGGCTCCAGCATGGGCACAGCACTTTGTTGCGCAAGACCGGCAAGCACAAGACTATCAAGAAGGCGTTCAAGCCGATGATCAGAAGGCCGAAGGCTGGGCGCCCGGCAAGATCTTGTCGGGCTGGCCCGTCGAGCCCCGGCAAGACTCGCACCCGGCAAGCTCTTGCCGGCAAGCCCTTGCCGCCCCTGTCGCAACTCTAGTGTGAGCATCAGCTTGTCTTTTAGCTGTTGTCCTCCTGGTAACGTGTCAGGTGCTAGCGGTGGATGAACTTAAGCGGTGCTGATGGGACGGCCCCTTTTTCCATCCCCAAGACGCTAAGGGACACCTCAACGAAGCATTAAATGCTCTTGTCCTAAACTGTCAGTGTTAGGTATGAAACGCTGTAGCAACCTTACACCTCTTGTACTTCGCCAGTGTTGGTGACCCCTTTGACATATAAAAGGAGGCCCAAGGCGTAGCTAGCGGGGAGAGACCTTCGGACCCAGAGAGCATGCATAGCGCTCCTAGACGAGGATCGGTTTTCTGGCCAATTCTGCATGTGTAGCCACTAGTTACTGTAGCGCTCCAGAGAACTTGGCCTAGAACTCATCAATACAACCAAGCAGGAGTAGGGTTTTACGCATCCGTGTGGCCCGAACCTGGGTAAATCCCCGTACGCGTTGATCACTTCGATCTGCTCTCTGTGCAAACCCTCTCCCCGCCGAATCGTAAAGGGATCGCCTCGGTCCCATAGGTGTCGTTTCCCCGACACGACCCCTCGAGGAAACCGCCCCGCTCTACCACTCCCACGACCCGCGGTAAACATGCATCATGGGAAAGGTCAGTAAATGTAATCATAACGGCAGGAAAATGCGGCCGCGCAGACCCGTGCACTGTTTTGGGCCTAGCCCAACAACGACACGTGCGCGTGTATGGCCCAGGCCCGGGGGCTACTGTCGGTGTACTAAAAACTAGGGGTCCCTAGTACCTTGACTTATGCACGGGCAGCCGCCTCAGGCCGGCAGCTTCTTGTCAGGCTCACCAGCTTCCGAGGCAAACCAAAGCCAAGACCAGAGCAAGGCGTCCAGACCCTTCACCAGGTGGAGTAGCCCGCCCACGGGCATCCCCGACAAGGATTCCAACCCGCCAGGCCGCCGCTCCACCTCACCAGCGATGATTGTCTACATCGGCTGAGGTGTCGAGCGGGTAGGCGGACAGGCAGAGCTGGCCGGGGCACGTGGCTACAACGGCGGGCCTGTGCTAGCTTTAATGCCACCCGTCCCGCGCCGTGGCAGAAGAATAAGAGGTAGCTGGGCAGACGACACAGAAGGAGAGGCAATCCCTGCTGGGAGGCGTCGCCAGTGCGCCACCTTACGGCGCATTCAATGCACCTGTCCTAGTCCGCCAGAGTTAGGTATTTCCCACTACCACTCTGACGACAGCCCTTGTAGCTGTAAGAGCCCACTATACACCTAGTAAATGACCATTGTAGCCTTTGTGGAAACCCCTTGGATTATAAAAGGAGGCTCATAGCTACCTTGACAAAGGTCGACACCCTGTCCATTTGCACGCGTAGCTGCACCTCTCGAGCATCCTTGCCGGGTGGCTGTGCCCTTGTATTTGGACCCAGACATACAAACACACAGACAGGACGTAGGGTTTTACGCTCCCGAGCGGCCCGAACTTGTATAAACCCCGCGCGTAGTCATCGCCGACTGATCCTCTTCGTGTTCTCGACGCCCCCATCGAACCGAAAAGGGACCCCATTGGTCCCATAGATCGTCATGAATCACACCCCTGATAGGGACTGATGCCAACGGTGACAAGATCAGTGCCATTGTCCGAGTGAAGCGTCCCAAGCGCCTTCATGACGTCCAGAGGCTCACGGGTTGCCTTGCAGCCCTCAGTCGGTTTATATATGGACTCAGCGAGAAGGCCTTGCCTCTCTACCAATTGATGAAAAAGTCTGACAAGTTCGAGTGGACGGACGAAGCACAAGCCGCATTTCCAGAACATAAGACCTTGCTTTCCACCCAGCCGGTGTTGGCCGCTCCGGGCAGCCGAGAGCCTTTGCTCTTATACATCGTGACTACAAGCAAGGTGATCAGCACCATCCTCACTATGGAGCACGAGGAGCCAGGAAAAGCATTCAAGACTCAGCGTCTGGTATACAATATTTCGGAGCTCCTGACTCCCTCCAAACAAAGATATCCTCACTAGCAGAAGCTGGTTTATGGTATTTACTTAACAGTGAAGAAAGTGATCCATTACTTCAAAGACCACTCAGTCACTATGATTAGTGACGCTCTGTTGTCCGATATCCTGAATAATCGGGACGCCATAGGCTGAGTGGCAAAGTGGGCTATAGAACTCTCCCCACTGAAGATCAAGTTCGAAGCCAAGAAAGCGATCAATCTCAAGCCCTAGAAGATTTTTTGGCAGAGTGGATCGAACACGAGCAGCTGGTCCCGAGCCTACACAAGGGCTGGACTATGTTCTTCGACGGGTGTAAGATGCTTCATGGCTCGAGAGCTAGAGTTGTCTTGGCTTCCCAGGGGATACCGAGTGAGCTACGTCCTTCAGATTCACTTTGACTCTTCCAACAATGAAGCCGAGTACGAAGCCCTCCTGTATGGGCTCAGCATGGACAAGTTATGAAGGAGCGGGACGTCCGAAGCCCCTCGATGTTTGTTTACTGCAACGTAGTAAGGAACCTTGAGAAGAATTTCAAGGGTCTGGAACTTCACCACATACCTCAAGCTAAGAACCAAGCAGCCGACGAATTGGAGAATGATTGGTTCCACTTGATATTCTGTGCCGAGTGATGTTTGCCTCAAACATTTGCATGCCCAACTATTTTAGAAGATCCTTTCACGGAGGAGCCACCGCAAGTAATCGGTCCATCAAATCCGACGAGGTCGACGTTCCAAAAGTGTCGACCTAATCCATGAAGTGTTGGTAATCACTCCCGAGTGGACCCAACCTTATTTAGCATACTTGCTCCGACAAGATCTCCCTGAAGAACAAGAAGAAGCTTGCCAAATCGTCCAGCGATCTAAGTCTTTTTAAGTGATGGGAGATCAATTGAACAAGAAAAGCACTACTTGAGTCGCTAAGAAAAGCATTTCCCCAGAGGAAGGACTATAGATCTTACTTAAGATTCACTTGGGAACTTGCGGCCATCATGCGCCTTCTCGGACGTTGGTCGCAAAAGCGTTCCGAGAGGGTTTTTATTGGCAGTTCTACAAGAATCAGATGCACAAGCCTGCATCTGCACTAAAGACCATCCCACTCACCTGGTCGTTTGTCATGTGGGGTCTCGACCTGGTCGGCCCTCTACGTACTGGAACAAGTGGGTTTACTCACTTGCTAGTGGCCATGGATAAGTTCACCAGGTGGACCGAAGCAAAGCCCATGAAAAACATGGATGCAAAGACCACCGTCAGCTTCATTCGACAGCTTATCTTTAGATTCGGAGTTCTGCGTGATATTATCACTGACAACGGATCTAATTTCGATTCGGATGAATTCCGTGAGTTTTGCTACTCCTAGGGTACTCGGTTTAACTATGCCTCAGTGGCTCACCCGCAGTAGAATGGACAAGCAGAGCGAGCGAATGGGATGCTATTACAATGGTTGAAACCTCGGCTGATGAGGGATCGAGAGTACGCTGTAGGAGCCTGGGATGAAGATCTACCATCTGTCCTATGGGGCATACGAATGACCCCGAACCTCTCCCCCAAGCGCGCTACATTCTTCATGGTGTACAGATCTGAAGTCGTTCTGCCAAGTGACTTCATCACAATTCCCCCCGAGTGGAACTATACAATGAAGCTCAGGCTGAAACAATACGTCAAGACGCTTTGGATCTCCTGGAAGAGGACAGAGATCTAGCCCTAGTTAGATCGGCGCTTTATCAGCAAGACCTGAGGCGCTATCACGAAAAAAGGTCAGGGGGCATGCTTTCCAAGAGGGCGACCTCGTCCTTAGACTGAACCAACAAAAACCACACAAGCTAGCGCCTCCATGGCAAGGGCCTTTTGCAGTCTCCAAAGTCCTGAACAATGGGCCCTATTGGCTCTATAACTTAAAAACAAGGGTAGAAGAGCTCCGGATGTGGAACGCGGATCGGCTTCGCAAGTTCTATACTTAAAATAGAGAACACATCGTCATTCCTGTAAAGAACTGCCAAGTGCTTTTGATGAACAAAAGTCTTTACTTTTTCTATACTTTGTCAAAGAATCTCATTTTTTTTGCTTTTTCACCCTGGTGATCCCTATTCCTACCCTCACCCCCAGTGGGTGCTTTGGCTTAGCTGTGAACCTGATTTCGCCTAAGTTTAAAAACTACTCAGAGTGAGGATAACATCCACAGTCGGGGGCTTAGCCGCGAACCTGATTTCGCCTAAGTTTAAAAAATACTCTGAGTGAGTATAACATCCACACTCCGGGGCTTAGCCGCGAACCCGATTTCGCCTAAGTTTAAAAATTACTCCGAGTGAGGATAACATCCACACTTGGGGGCTTAGCTGCGAACCTGATTTTGCCTATGTTTAAAAAACTACTCCGAGTGTGGATAACATCCACACCCGGGGGCTTAGCCGCGAACCTGATTTCGTCTAAGTTTAAAAACTACTCCAAGTGAGGATAACATCCACCCTCGGGGGCTTAGCTGCAAAACCAGATTTCGCCTAAGTTTAAAAACTACTGTAAGTGAGGATAACATCCACGCTTTGGGGCTTAGCCGTGAACCTGAATTCACCTATGTTTCAAAACTACTCCGAGTGAGGATAACATCCACACTCGGGGGGCCTAGCTGAGAACCTGATTTCGCCTAAGTTTAAAATCTACTCCAAGTGAGGACAACATCCACGCTCGGGGACTTAGCTGCGAACCTGAATTCGCCTAAGTTAAAAAACCACTCCGAGTGAGGATAACGTCCACATTCGGGGACTTAGCCGCGAACCTAAATTCGTCTGAGTTTAAAAACCTACTCCGAGTGGAAACCCGAGGGCTTAGCTACGAACCTGATTTCGCCTATGTTTGAACACCACTCCGAGTGAGGATAACATCCACACTCGGGGACTTGGTTGCGAACCTGATTTCGCCCAAGTCAAAAACAAAGCAAAGGACGCAGAAAGCTGGATGAAAACAAGGCAACGAACTACGTTTTACCCAAATAAGAATGCAGGTAGCAGCGAGCACCAACCCGCTCAGAGTTTACAGTTAGATTAACCACTCGGCATTCCGAGGCAAATTTAATTCAAAGTTTTTATCCGAGGATCACTTGGTGGTCGACAGACCAGCTGCCTCGATGAAGGTGTCAATGTCGATGAAATCAGCAATCCGGGTGGCGGTCTCCAGGAACATGTCCATAAAGTCTTGAATCTTGGCGTTCTTCTTGTTGACGATCTTGACGGACTTCAACTTCTCCTCGTCCACACCCTTGCAATGGACGCGGACGAGTGAAAGAGCAATATTGGTTCCACCTCGGGCTGCAGACTTCTTCCAAGACTGTACTCGGCGCGGGACATCCTTCAATCGGTCGACCAAGACATCCAAGTCCTTCGTGAACTCCTCTCCGGGGGCGACTTCTCGGTCGATGTCTTTAATGGCAGTGCATAGGCGGCTGAGGAAGATGATCACTGATAACCCACAAGTGTAGGGGATCGTTTGTAGCCTTTTTCGATAAGTAAGAGTGTCGAACCCAATGAGGAGCTATAGGTAGAACAAATATTCCCTCAAGTTCTATCGACCACCGATACAACTCTATGCACGCTAATGCTTGCTTTACCTAGAACAAGTATGAAACTACTTTGCGGGGAATAAAACTAGAAGTACTTTGCAAGATAATAAAGAACGTGGAAATAAAAGTTAGGTGTTGATTTAATAAAAGAACAATAAAAGTAAATAACTTAGTAGAAAGCTTTTTGTGTAATGCAAGAGAAAGATTGTCCCTAGGCAATTGAATATAATATGATAGATACTTGTCATATGCAATGAGGGAGAGGCATACGCTAACACACTTTCCGTACTTGGATCATATGCACTTGTGATTGGAACTCTAGCAAGCATGTGCAACTACCAAAGTTCATTAAGGTAAAACCCAACCATAGCATTAAGTATCAAGTCCCCTTTACTCCCATACGCAACAACCCACCTACTCGGGTTTATGTTTCTGTCACTCAAGCACTCACCATAGGCAAATCATGAACATATTGCAACACCCAACATCAGGGATCCCTCATGTTTGCGTGACATTGAGGGCACCATAGGACATCACCATTGTCGGTGTCAAAACCGGCGGATCTCGGGTAGGGGGTCCCGAGCTGTGAGACTAGATTCGATGGTAACAAGAGACGAGGGAGACAAGGTTTTACCCAGGTTCGCGCCCTCCTAGTGAGGTAATACCCTACGTCCTGCTTGATTATATTGATGATATGAGGATTACAGAGTTGATCTACCTAGAGATCGAATGACTAAAACCCTAGATGATTTCTCTCGGCCTACAACCTAAAACCCTCCGGCTTATATAGACACCAAGGGTACCTAGGGTTTACAAATGATCGGTTACACGTCGAAGGGATAAACATGCCTATTCACTACTCCAAACGTGGAGGACATGCCACGATTCCCGAGGCTTCATTCCCGGAGACAGGGCCTTCGATCAGTCCAGTGCTCGACAAGCGGCCCATATAGTCCAGCCCATAAGCAATAGGTCGGCCTCCCAAGGACCCCTTAAACCAGGACTCCCTCAGTAGCCCCCGAACTAGCCTCCAATGCCAACGGTCCTAGCTCCAGTTGCTTCATATGACCAGAGTCTTCGGCTTGCGAGGCGAGTTCCTTCCTCCAAATAGTGATCGACCGAGTTTTGTTCGGCCTCCGACGACGTGTAGTTCTCCCGATCATGGATCGTCCGAATACCGAGAATAACTCGGTCCTGAAGGCCAAACGTCAAGGAGTAAATAGTGTTCCTTGGCAACCTTTCAGATGAAAGATCACGGCCCACCACGACCACTGAACGAGTCGTAAAATACTCGATTCGCGGTTCGAGGCCGTTTTCACCAGCACGATCCATCAATGCGACAGATCGTGCTCCGTTTCACACGAGATATGTTTAATCATGTGCGTATAACGGCACGCGCGTCTTGGGAAGCGGAGGGATTCACGGCGCAGTGAAGGGAGGCTAACCGACGACAAGCCCAATAAAAGGGAAAGAAAACCCCAAGGCTTAACCACGCTTCCCATTCGCATCCCCGCTTACCCAATCTCCTGAGCCTCCAGAGCCCAGATCAAGGTTTTCAACCCTTCCTCCTCCGAGCTCAGCCATGGCGGGCTCCGGCTCCAACGGCAAGTGGGAGGCTTCCACGGTCACAGACCAGGACATCCGGGACCTCAAGGACGCCGGCTACCTCCCTGCCAATATCTTCCACCGCGCCGCGGAGGAGGGCCAGGTGATCCCCACCCCCAAACCAGGCGAGAGGGTGGTTTCCATTCCTCATTTCATCCGAGGATTGAGCTTCCCGCTCCACCCCTTCGTTAGGGGCCTCATGTTCTTCTATGAACTCGACTTCCACGACCTCCCGCCGAACTCCTTTAAGCACATATCGGCCTTTATCATCGTCTGCGAGGCCTTCTTGCGGGTCGAGCCACACTTCGGACTGTGGCTCAAGATATTCAACATCATGCCGAAGTGTGTCGCAGGCGAACACGCAGACTGCGGCGGGGCGGTCATCAGCAAGCTTCCCCGCGCCGGATGGCCATCCGGCACCTTCATCGACACCATTAAGACTTGGCAAAAAGAGTGGTTCTACATCATCGAGCCCAGGGAGGAGGGCGGAATTGTTCCTGCCGAATTTAGATCCGGCCCCTGAACAGATTGACCTCATGGGTCCAAAAGGGCCTCGACTGGGGGTCGGATACAGAGGTGGATGACCTGTAGAGGTGCATCGCCTCCATGATTAAGGACAAAACCGAGATGGTCAATGTGGTCCAGATTATGCTCCGGTGGCGCATCCTCCCCTTCCAGCATCGGGACTCTCCTATGTGGACTTATCGGCTTGACGATGAGCCTACAATCCGTCAGCTCTTCTGCACCACTCGAGAGAAACTGTGGAAGGCGCTGTTCAAGGCGCAGGAGAAATGGCTGGCCGAGAAGGAGGACAAGGGCCTCCGCGCCGACAAACCACCTTCCCAGGTATGACATAGTTTCATTTGATCGGCTTTGTTTTCCCGAAGAAAATCTAAGCACTTTTCCGATCACTCCCGTAGGAATGGTTGAGCAAGGCCACGGGCATCAAATGCCCGGATCCACATCCCGAAGACCCTAGGTCCAAGCTGCCATTGGAGATGCTCGTCGTGGCACCTTACAAGGCGCCAGAGAAGAAAGAGAAGAAGAAGAAACCAGGCCGAGAAGGCCTGCGCATCAGGGACCAGCAAGAGGCTGTGTTCGAGGAAACCCATGCCTCCTCGAATCAAGAGGAGGAGCATGAGGGCGAGGAGGAAGGTGATTCCCCCCTCGCAGGAAAGAGGGCGGCGTCATCGGACGCCCCAGAGGATGTACCTCCTCCTGCCAGGAAGAAAGCGTGTCGGACAAAGTTAACTTTGTCCGACGACAGTTTGGACTCGGATACCGAGTCTGAGGACTTCAAGAGGGTTCCACGAAGGAACCTCAGGGTCAAGCCCCCAGCTCAAAGGTAAAGATCCGGAGACTTCCCGAGCTATTAGTGCTAAGTTTCGATTCTTACTAACATGTGAGCGCCTATTAACTTGTAGCCCACCACGTGTGCTCCCCACAGATCAAATCTCGGACGGGGAGACCTCACCCGTCATGCTGGAGGAGAGCAGGACCGCGTCACACCCCTCTCCTCCGGGCGCTGCGAAGGATGCCACGGAAGTGTCATCCCAACAGGCTCCTTTGGCGCCGGACACCGGAGGTGGGGGCGATGATGTCATGGTCGAGGCTAACACCTCAGCCGCCGAAGACCGGGGGGAAAAGCCCCTCCCGGATACTGAGGAGACCGGACGAGGAGATGTCCAGTCACCTCCGAGGTCGTCTCCGAAGCGCACCATGCTTCCGGAGGCACCGGTTCAATCCCCAGTTGCAGATCGGGTCAACCGATCCCCACCGGCGACACCGACCAATGGGTGGCCGGCTATGGGGGAGACTCTGTCAAGCGCCTCCATCTCTGGGGGCACTAATGCCGCTGAGCTGGACGAACTAAATCGGAAGCTCAAGAGCTCCGAAGACGAGCTTGATGCTCTGAACAAGAGATTCGACGAGGCGCAAGGTAAGCCGGATTAGAGTATCCAAATTCTTCATTACCGTACTGTCAACGTAGTATTTTTTGATACGTTTAATGCTTACGCAGCCTCGACGAAGGAAATTGAGAAGCTCAAGGCCGAGCTTGAGAAGGCGAAGCAGGAGGCTGCGGTTGAGAGGGCGGCGGCCAAAGAAGCAGCTACCACGCTATCTGCCTTGAGAGCCACCAGCGACAAGCATGAGGCTCGGGTGGAGGAAATCCAACAGGAGCTCAGGGACGCCAGCCAAAAGTGCGAGGACCTTGAGCGGAAAGTCAAGGAGCAGGCCATCGAACTATCCACCCTGAAAACCAATCTCCAAAAGGAGCGGGTGGATAGGCGGTCTTTTGAAGAGCAAGTCAGCCAGGCCAAGGCTATCATGGATGGTAAGCCGTATTTATTGCAGTGTGTCTTCGGGGATAGCAAGTTCGAGTTGCTTACCAAAGTATGGCATTCCTCAGGCGCCTGCTCGAACCTCCAGAAGAGCACAGCGGACGCGAACCAGTTCTATGCTTCACGGGGAGAAGGAGATGAAGCTCGGCTGTTTTGGGTGCAGTTTGAATCCCCCGAGCGCTCTCCTCTCCTTGTTGAGTAGCTGAAGCAGCTGATGGAGCTACACCGGATGGCGGAGCCGGCCATGAAGAATCTCTGCATCCGGCTATGGCCCAATGAGCCATTGCCGGGCAGCTACTTTGGCCTGGTGTAGAAGTTGAGAGATGCCTCGCCCCGGATCGACGCGCTAAGGCGTTCCTCCTGTATTGAGGGAGCTCAGATGGCCTTAGCGAAGGCCAAGGTGCACTGGCCAGGGCTGGATCCGATGAAGATAGCCACCGCCCCTCCGCCTCCTGGAAAGGAACATAGGTGCCCCGAGCTGTACTTCTCCGGAGTAATGGAGGGTGCTCGGGCAATAGAGGCTCAATGCTCGAGAGACAACGATTATGAGTAAATGCGTTGTAATATGTCCGAAGACCTTTTAACGCGTTTATATTTAAGATGCATGGTTTATCATGTCTTTTGTGTTTTGCATCCTTTATAACTCATGTGCGGCCGTTGAAACTGAAAGCTGCGAGTCGTCGGCTTCATCCCCAATGTAGATACTACGCGGGGTGTCTCTGCCAACGCACTGTAACCCTTAGCCGAGCTATCGGTACCTGGAGGCGGTAGTGTGGGGCGGACAAGGCAATCGGACCATAATGCTGTATTGCTTTCACTTAGCCGTAGGGGTGCGAGAAAGGAGTGCGGGGGGCTGATGACTAGCCCCCAGGGGTTTGTGATGTTCGGATGAACCACGGCCAAAGCCGATATCACATGGTTTGTACTAATACCAAACCCATCGTATGACACGGGATAACCTCTAACGAGATTTATTTAAGCTCGGATTCGCAGATCGGTTCTCGCATACTGTGACAGTCAGTTTTCGGCTTTCTCCACTGAGGTGCTTGACCAGGCGAGCCGGAAGCACAATCGCAGTGGTTCTCCCTTTGCCCCTTTAGCCAAACGAGCGGAATGTAAAGGGGCAAGCACAAGAGCTGGGCAACCCAACTATTGACCCAAGACATACTTCGGAACCAATGCATATAAAGCAGAAATCCAAGACGCCGAACGCAAAATTAGTTGTGCTTAGGTTGATTTTTTAAGTTTGAGCCCCGGTCTATTAGTCGGTTGCATCGTAAAGTATACCGAACAGGTTCGCAAGAAGAGGGAGAAAAATAGAGAGTGTGCCAAGAAGGATAGCGAAACAATCATGTATGATACATCTGTATTTTACTCAACAACTCTTATTATTCAAATTGCCGATGCAACTGTTTACAAGTATTAAAAATGAAATATAAACCTTACAGGAGGGGTTGTACCAGGGGTCTTCGATAGGTGACCTGGCATCCTCGATGTGCCTTGTCGTTTGTCTGCTCCTGCATCTCCTAAGGAGTTGTATACCGCGATGGGTTTTTCTGTTCGGCAAGCGGACTTTGTAGACAAATCTTGAGAAGTCGCTGAGGTGTGAATGAGCTTTATGTCATAGTAGGTAATTTATGGTACATGTAGTGTGTCCGAAGACGTTTTGAGGGTGATAGTTCAGTCTAGCCAAACACTTACCCTATCATAGTTTGTCCCTACCGCTGCCCATGGAATTTTGAGTGTGAAGTTGTGCCTCCTCGGCACGTACTTTGCTGGTTCTAGGGCTGTGCGATGGGGGGAGCCCCTATTTATGGGGAGAAGAAGGTTCTGGTACCTCGGGTTGAGACCGAGCTCGCTTCCCAGCCTTGCGTGCCTTTACGGCAGATGTCGGCGTTTGCCGATCATCAGTGTAATGGAATTCGGCCGCCAGGGCCAACGCATGTTCCTCAGTTCGGAGGGAGCGCTCTATGTTGCCATTGACAGTAATGACCCCGTTGGGGCCTGGCATTTTGAGCTTGAGGTATGCGTAGTGTGGGACGGCATTAAAGCGAGCGAACGTTGTACTGCTGAGCAGGGCGTGATAGCTGCTGCGGAAAGGTACGATGTCGAAGATCAAGTCCTCGCTTCGAAAGTTATCGGGCGAGCCAAACACTACTTCCATGCTTACAGATCCTGTGCACCGGGCTTTGATGCCCGGGATCACTCCTTTAAAGGTAGTGTTGGTGGGTTTGATCCTTAACGGATCTATGCCAATCTTTTTCACCGTGTCTGAGTAAATCAAATTAAGGCTACTTCCTCCATCCATTAGGACTTTAGTGAGGTGATACCCGTCTATGATGGGGTCTAGGACAAGGGCGGCCGAACCCCCATGACGGATACTGGTCGGGTGGTCACGTCGATCGAAGGTGATCGGGTATGCCGACCATGGGTTATACTTCGAGGCTACAGGCTCTACGGCCTAGACCTCTCGAAAGGCGCGCTTCCTCTCCTTTTTGGGTATATGAGTGGCATATATCATATTTACTGTCTTTACCTCTGGAGGGAATTTCTTTTGTCCGCCACCGATCGGACCACGGGGTTCCTCTTCGTCCTCACTGCGTGGGCTCTTGCCTTGGTCCTCGGATGCGAGCTTGCCGGCCTGTTTGAACACCCAACAGTTACGGTTTGTGTGGTTGGTGGGCTTCTCTTGAGTGCCATGGATCTGGCAAGGCCTTTCCATGATCTTATCCAGCGGGGTGGGTCCATCGTGATTGCCTTTAGGAGACTTCTTCCGCTGCCCAGGCCGGGAGTTGTGGAAGCTGGCGTTAACGGCCGTGTTATCGGCATCACTATTGTTGTGCCGGTGCTTATTCTTGTTGCGCTTTGGTTTCCCGTTTCCATCCCGAACTTCGGAGGTTCCGGGGTCTTCGGGGTTGTGGCTACGTCTTGCTAGCCAGTTATCCTTGCCCGCGCAAAAGCGAGTCATGAGTGATGTGAGGGCGGACATTGTCCTTGGTTTATCCTAGCCGAGCTGACGAGCCAGCCACTCATCCCGAATATTGTGCCTGAAAGAGGCTATTACTTCGGCGTCCGGACAGTCAACGATCTGCTTTTTCTTGGTTAAGAACCGATTCCAGAATAGCCGCGCGGATTCTCCTGGCATCTAGATGACGTTGCTTAGGTCGGAGGAGTCCGGCGGCCGAACATAAGTGCCCTGGAAGTTAGATCGGAATGCATCTTCTAGATCCTCCAGCACCCAATGGAGTTCTCGGGGAGGCTATTCAGCCAGTGCCGAGCTGGCCCCTTAAGCTTCAGGGGTAGGTACTTGATGGCGTGGAGGTCATCTCCTCGCGCCATGTGGATGTGGAGGAGCAAATCCTTGATCCATACGGTTGGGTCAGTTGTCCCATCATATTGTTCTATGTTTACGGGTTTAAACCCTTCCGGGAACTGATGCTGCATCACCTCGTCCGTGAAGCACAGTGGGTGGGCAGCACCTCTGACCCGAGCTATGTCGCGCCGGTGATCGGCGTCTGTCCTAGCCCGGTTTTGTTCCCGACCTTTATTATTGCGGTCGAGCCAAGGCCGGTACCCTTCCCGTCTATCGGGTGAGTATCCTCTGGATCCGTAGATGGATCACGTACGACCTACTCTATAGTCCAGGTCGTGTCACAGGTCGAACATGTCATCAGGCTCTAGTGGCTCTTTTCCCCGTCTATGGGGTATTGTCAGCCTATAGCCGGTGTCGTCAGCCGCCCTGTCTCCTCCTCGAGGAGGGCGGTCTAGCTTGTCATATGGGGTATGTTTGGGAGACGGTGTATCAGTGAGCTCGTCATCGAATTGTGGCAGCAGCCTTTTGCGTGGACAGCTCTTAGGTTGGTCCGCTAGACCGGTACCGTATCCTTCCTCAGCTGAGAGGACTCTCGTCCATCGATCGTTGAGGTCATCTTGCTCGGCCTTAAGTTGCCGTTCTTTTGCTTTCAGGCTGTGGGCCGTGGCTATTAGCTGTTGCCTAAACAACTCCTAATCTTCGAGATTATCAGGGATGGCGAAGTCATTGGCTTCCGGGATGTCTTCCTCCATGACAGGGGGAGGTAATTGTCGTCCTCGGAATCATTTAGATCGTCGGGGTTGCGCCGGTCTTCCGGCCTCTCCTGACCCTCTAACGGGTGTTCGGGGATTTCGGGATCACCGAGGTCTTCCGGGGTGTCTCCGTCCCCGGTGTCGTCGATAGCTTTTCTTCCCTTTTTTTCCTTTTGACCGTTTATGCAGTTTTCGGTGTCTTGATGGTGCTTCATCCGATTTGTCGCCATCGTTTTTCGGAGTGTCCACCATGTAGACGTTGTATGTGGAGGTGGCAGTCCACCGCCCGGTGTTCACGGGGGTGAGGGCGTGATCCTCCTCATCCATGTATTCTGCCTCCTCAGAGGCATAGTCCAACATGTCGGTTAAATCCTCGATAGTGGCTACCAAGTGGGTGGTTGGTGCGACGAAAAATTCGTCCTGACCCGTCTTGAGCCCGATCTGAGAATAGATCGGGGTTGGATCGTCAGTAATCTTCATCGACGAGATCTGATCTAGAGCCTCGTTGAGTATCGAGAGCTCGATCGGGTTTGCCTTCTTAGAGCTTCCTGAGTTAACCTCCGATGCGCCCGTGTAGGGAGAGTGTTCGACAAGAGCAGGTGTCCGGACGTCCGGCACTATGACCGGATCCAGACTGAAGGTTGGGTCCTCGCCGGGGTAGATCCCGTGGGTGGGACCGACAGATGGATCTGAGGTTAAATCCTCAGAGTCTTCGAGTGTGGTAGGTGAGACCGCGAGCCCGCTTAGCGACAGGTCGCCCCGAGAGTCTACAGAGAACTCTAGGTTCCCAAATCTAACCTCCTGATCAGGGGTGAAACTTCTGACATGGCCTAGATGGCCGGACGGGTCGGCGTGCAGCACAATGCTGCCGAAGGCGAAGATCTGTCCGGGGACGAAAGTGTCTGTATTGCGAACCTCTTCGTTGATGACTAGGCGAGACATCGATTCCTTTAGCGACCACAACAGAACTCTCAATGAAACCACCAATGTCGGTGTCAAAACCGGTGGATCTCGGGTAGGGGGTCCGGAGCTGTGAGACTAGAATCGATGGTAACAGGAGACGAGGGAGACAAGGTTTTACCCAGGTTCGGGCCCTCCTATGGAGGTAATACCCTACGTCCTGCTTAATTATATTGATGATATGAGGATTACAAAGTTGATCTACCTCGAGATCGAATGACTAAAACCCAAGATGAGTTATCTCGGCCTACAACCTAAAACCCTCCGGCTTATATAGACGCCGAGGGTACCTAGGGTTTACAAATGATCGGTTATACATCGAAGGGATAAACAGGCCTATTCACTATTCCAAACGTGGAGGACACGCCACGATTCCCGAGGCTTCATTCCTGGAGACAGGGCCTTAGATCAATCTAGTGCTCGGCAAGCGGCCCATATAGTCCGGCCCATAAGAAATATGTCGGCCTCCCGAGGACCCCTTAAACCAGGACTCCCTCAACCATATCAACATACAACTCACATCCATAACATCATACCACAATTAACCCATAGGACAAAAGAGATCTACTCAGACATCATAGGATAGCCAAATATCACTAGGAAATAATATATGGAGTTGAGAACCATGTTTATGTAGAGATTAGAGCAGGGAAGAGACGTGTTACACTACTGCATAGAGGGGGAGAGAGTTGGTGTTGACGGCGGCGAAGTTGTTGGTGTAGATCGGTGTCACGATGATTGCCCCGACGGCGTTCCGACGCCACCGGGAGAGAGGGGGATAGAGCCCCCCTCCTTCTTCTTCTTCCTTCCCCCCCCCCCCTAGATGGGAGGAGAGTTCCCCCTCTGGTCCATCTCCTCCATGGCGGTGGAGGGGCAAGAGCCCCTCCTAGATTGGATCTCCCTCTCTGTTCTCTTCTGTTTCACATTCCTGTTTTCTGGCCGAAAACCATTTCTTATATTCCCAGAGATCCGTAACTCCGATCGGACTAAAATTTTGACGGGATTTTTATCCAAAAATTAGATTGCTTGCACCCGAAGGAGAGATATGACCGACATACGAGGTGTGCACAACCCACCAGGGCGCGCCTGGGCCCCCTGGCAGGCCCTGGTGTGTCGTAGGGGCTGTGGGCCTCCGTTTGTGTTGATTCCACGTCTCAAAAATCACAAATATTCCAAACAAAATCTCCGTAAATTTTTATTGCGTTTGAACTTCGTTTGATATGAATATTCTGTGAAATAAAAAACATGCAACAAATAGGAACTGGCATTGGGCAGTGGATCAATATGTTAGTCCAATAAATCATATAAAATGTTGCCAAAAATACGTGAAAGTTGTATAATATTGGCATGAAACAATCAAAAATTATAGATACGATGGAGACGTATCAGCATCCCCAAGCTTAATTCCTGCTCGTCCTCGAGTAGGTAAATGATAAAAAAGATAATTTTTGATATGAAATGCTACCTAGAATAATCTTGATCATATATCTAATCATGGCATGAATATTAAGACAGAAGTGATTCAAAGCAATAGACTAGTTTTGACATAAAGACATTAATACTCAGGCATCCCAACAAACAATCATGTCTTTTAAATACCAAGGCTAAAGAACGCTATCCCTACAAAATCATATAGCCTTGTCACGCTCTGTCTTCTTAACACAAAGTATAAATCATGTACTACCCCGGTGTCAGCCAAACAATTTTTTCATACTTTTTAACGCGCTTCAGCATTTTCAACTCTCATGCAATACATGAGCGCAAGCCATGGATATAGCACTATGGGTGGAATAGAATATGGTGGTAGGTTTCAAACTGGTAAAAGTGGAGAAGAAAGTCTCGCATCAACTCAGCGTATCAACGGGCTATGGAGATGCCCATCAATAGATATCAATGCGAGGAGTAGGGATTGCCATGCAACGGATGCACTAAGAGCTATAAGTGTATGAAAGCTCAATATAAAAACTAAGTGGGTATGCATCTAACTATAATGAAAAATTCCCACTAGTATATGAAAGTGACAACACATGAGACTCTCTATACGAAAAACATGGCACTACTTTGAAGCACAAGTGTGGAATTAGCATGCCCCTATTCCTTCTTCTTTTTTTTGTTTTCTTTTTTTCTCTTTTTTTCCTTTTTTTTCCTTTTTTTCTATATTTTTTCTTTTTCTTTTTTTGCTTTGTCCGGAGCCTCATCCCGACTTGTGGGGAAATCATAGTTTCCATCATCCTTTCACCGTTGGGGCATGCTCTAATAATGAATAATGATGATCATCACACTTCTATTTACTTACAACTCAATATTACAACGACAGTAGAACAAAGTATGACTCTATATGAATGCGATGATCTAGCGTAGCAAAGATATCAAAAAATGGACAAGCCATGAAAACATCATGCTAGCTATATTACGATCATGTAATGCAATATGACAATGAATGCTCAAGTCATCAAAAACGGAAGCGGTGGAAGTTGCATGGCAATATATCTCGGAATGGCTATGGAAAAGCCATAATAGGTAGGTATGGTGGCTATTTTGAGGAAGATATAATAAGTCTTATGTGTGATAGAGCATATCATATCACGGGCTATGGATGCACCGGCGAAGTTTGCACCGACTCTCGAGGTGAGAAAGGGCAATGCACGGTACCGTAGAGGCTAGCAAATTGCGAAAAGATAAGAGTGCGTATAATCCATGGACTCACATTAGTCATAAAGTGTTGAGGAACGTTGCATGGGAAACAAAAAATTTCCTACGCACACGCAAGATCTATCCATGGTGATGAGCATCTACGAGAGGGAGAGTGGATCTACATACCCTTGTAGATCGCTAAGCGGGAAGCGTTAAGAAACGTTATTGATGTAGTCGAACATCTTCGCAATCCAAATCGCCGAGCGTCCGAAGATCCCATCACGATCCATCTCGCAATCCAATCATGATCCGTCCCGTGATCCCATCACGATCCTTCCCGCGATCAAATCACGAATCGTCTCGCGATCCTGATCAGGGTCCTTCTGATCTAGCGCCGTACGGACGGCACCTCCGCGTTCAGCACACGTACAGCTCGATGATGATGTCCGCCTTCTTGATCCAGCAAGAGGGGGTGGAGAGGTAGATGAGTTCTCCGGCAGCGCGGCGGCACGATGGCGGTGGTGGTGTAACTATTCCGGCAGGGCTTCACCTAAGCACCGCCGAAACTAGACTAAAGGAGAAAACGATCTAGAGGAAGTAGAGGGAGCACGTGGCAATTAGGGTTAGCTATCCCCTCTAAATCCTCCAGTATATATAGGAGGGAGGGAGGGGATGAGGCAGACTCAAACCCTCAAAGGTTGGCCGAAATAGGAGGTGGAGGAGTCCTACTCCAATCCTACTAGGAGTAGGATTCCTCCTCTTCACTTGGAAACCCTTTCCACCTTCCCACCTTTGGGTTTTTCCCACCCCTAGCCACATGGGCCTTAGTGGGGAGTTCAGCCAGCCCACTAGGGTCTGGTTTGACTCCTCCCACAGCCCATGAGGTCCTTTGGGTTGAGACACCCCTCCCGATGTCCCCCGGTACCCTCCCGGCACTCCCAGTACACTACCGAAGTACCCGAAACTTTTCCGGTGACCAAAACAAGACTTCCTATATATAAATCTTTACCTCCGGACCATTCCGGAGCTCCTCGTGACATGTAGGATCTCATCCGGGAATCCGAACAACTTTTGGTCACCACCATACATAACTCTACTATACCGAAACGTCACTGAACCTTAAGTGTGCAGACCCTGCGGGTTCGAGAACTATGTAGACATGACCGATACACCTCCACGGTCAATAACCAATAGCGGGACCTGGATGCCCATATTGGTTCCTACATATTCTACGAAGATCTTTATCGGTTGAACCTCTATGTCAAGGATTCCGTTAATCCCGTACGCTGTTCCCTTTGTTCTTCGGTATGTTACTTGCCCGAGATTCGATCGTCGGTATCTCTATACCTAGTTCAATCTCGTTACCGGCAAGTCTCTTTACTCATTCCGTAATACAAGATCCCGTGGCTAACACTTAGTCATATTGCTTGCAAGGCTTATTGTGATGTTGTATTACCGAGTGGGCTCTAAGATACCTCTCCGTCACACGGAGTAACAAATCCCAGTCTTAATCCATGCCCACTCAACAGACACCCTCGGAGATACCTGTAGAGCATCTTTATAGTCACCCAGTTACGTTGTGACATTTGATACACACAAGGAATTCCTCCAGTGTTAGTGAGTTGCATGATCTCATGGTCATAGGAACAAATACTTGACATGCATAAAACTATAGCAATAAACTGACACGATCATATGCTATGTTTATAGTTTGGGTCTTGTCCATCACATCATTCTCCTAATGATGTGATCCCGTTATCAAATGACATCTCATGTCTATGGCCAGGAAACCTTGACCATCTTTGATGAACGAACTAGTTAACTAGAGGCATACTAGGGACACAGTGTTGTCTATGTACCCACACATGTATTTGAGTTTCCAATCAATACAATTATAGCATGGATAATAAACGAGTATCACGAACAAGGAAATATAATAATAACCAATTTATTATTGCCTCTAGGGCATATTTCCAACACTCTCCCACTTGCACTAGAGTCAATAATCTAGTTCACATCACCATGTGATTTATATTGTTATGAATCTAACACCCAATGAGTTCTGGGGTTCGATCAAGCTTTGCATGTGAGAGAGGTCTTTAGTCAACGGGTCAGTGACATTCAGATCTGTGTGTACTTTGCAAATCTCTATGTCATACTATAGACACTGCTACCACACTCCACTTGGAGCTATTCCAAATGGCTGCTCCACTATACGTATCTGGATTGCTACTCAGAGTCATCCAGATTAGTGTTAAAGCTTGCATCGACGTAACCCTTTACGACGAACTCTTTATCACCTCCATAATCGAGAAATATTTCCTTAGTCCTCTAGTTACTAAGGATAATCTTGACCGTTGTCCAGTGATTCACTCCTAGATCACTCTTGTACCCCTTGACAGACTCATGGCAAGGCACACACAGGTGCGGTACACATCATGGCATACTATACAGAGCCTATGGATAAGGCATAGGGGACGACCTTCGTCCTTTCTCTTTCTTCTGCTGTGGTCGAGCTTTGAGTCTCACTCAACTCCACACCTTACAAATCAGGCAAGAACTCTTTCTTTGACTGATCCATTTTGAACTCTTTCAAAATCTTGTCAAGGTATGTACTCATTGAAAGTTTTATCAGACGCCTTGATCTACCTCTATAGATCAAGATGCCCAATATTTAGGTAGCTTCATTCCAGGTTTTCCTTTGAAAAACTCCTTTTCAAACAACCCTTTATGCTTTTTGGAAATTCTACATCATTTCCGATCAACAAATCCACATATACTTATCAGAAATTCTATAGTGCTCCCACTCACTTTATTGTAAATAAAAGTTTCTCATAAACTTTGTATAGACTCAAAAACTTTGATCACCTCATCAAAGCATATATTCCAACTCCGAGATGCTTGCTCCAGTCCATAGAAGGATCGCTGGAGCTTGCATATATTTTAGCATCCTTAGAACTGACAAAACCTTCCGGTTGTATCACATACAACCTTTCCTCACGGATACCGTTAGGGAAACGATGTTTTGACATCCATCTGCCAAATTTCATAATCGAAAAATGCAGCAACTGCTAACATAATTCCAACAAACTTTAGCATCGCTACAGGTGAGAAAGTCTCATCGTAGTCAACTCCTTGAACTTGTGAAAAACCCTTTGCCACAAGTCGAGCTTTATAGACGGTGACATTACCGTCCGCGTCCGTCTTCCTTTTAAAGATCCATTTTTTCTGAATTGCCTTTCGCCCTTCAGGTAATACTTCCAAATCCCATACTTTGTTTTCTTACATGGATCCCATCTCGGATTGCATGGCCTCTAACTATTTCTCGGAATCCGGGCCCATCATCGCTTCTCCATAGCTCGTAGGTTCATCGTTGTCCAACAACATGACCTCTAAGACAGGGTTGCTGTACCACTCAGCAGTAGTACGTGTCCTCCTACGAGGTTCGATAGTAACTTGATCCGAAGCTTCATGATCATCATCATTAACTTCCTCTTCAACGAACGTAGGCTCCACATAAACAACTTTCTGCACTGCGCTACTCTCTAGTTGAAACAAAGGTTCAACAACCTCATCAAGTTCTATCTTCCTCCCACTCAATTCTTTCAAGAGAAACTCTTTCTCAAGAAAGGACCCGTTTTAGCAACAAACACTTTGTGCTTGGATCTCAGATAGAAGGTTTACCCAACTGTAATGTTAGGGTATTCTATGAAGATGCATTTGTCCGCTTTGGGTTCGAGCTCATTAGGTGAAAACCCTTTTTCACATAAGCGTCGCAGCCCCAAACATTAAGAAATGACAGCTTAGGTTTCCGCCAAACCAAAAATTCATACGGTGTCATCTCAACGGATTTAGATGGTGCCCCTTTTAAAGTGAATGTAGTTGTCTCTAATGCGTAACCCCAAAACGATAGTGGCAAATCGATAAGAGACATCATAGTTCGCACCATATCCAATAGAGCACGACTACGACGTTCGGACACACCATCATACTATGGTGTTACAGGTGGCGTTAGCTGTGAAACAAATTCCACATTGTCTTAAGTTGTATACCAATACTTGTAATTCAGGTATTTACCTCCACGATCATATCGTAGACATTTTATCTCCTTGTCATGATGATCTCAAACTTCACTCTGATTTTGTTTGAAATTTTCAAACATTTCAGACTTGTGTTTCATTAATTAAATATCCCCATATCTACTCAAATCATCAGTGAAGGTAGGAAAATAACAATATCCATCGCACACTACAACAATCATTGGACCGAATACATCAACATGTATCATTTCCAATAAGTTACTTGCCCGCTCCATCAAACCGGAAAACGGGGTCGCAGTCATCTTGCCCATGAGGCATGGTCCGCATGTCTCAATCGATTCGCAATCGAATGAGTCCATAGATCCATCAGCTTGGAGTTTCTTCATGCGTTTTACACCAATATGACATTTGGCGGCAGTGCCATAAGTATGTGGTACTATCATTATTAACTTTGTATCTTTTGGCATCAACATTATGAACATGTGTATCACTACGATCAAGATTCAATAAACCATTCTCATTGGGTGCATGACCATTGAAGGTATTCTTCATGTAAACAGAATAACCATTATTCTCTAACTTGAATGAATAACTGTATTGCAATAAACATGATCTAATCACGTTCATGCTCAACACAAACACCAAATAACATTTATTTAGGTTCATCACTAATCCCGAAGGTAGAGCGAGCGTGCGATGGTGATCACATCAACCTTGGAAACACTTCCAACACTCATCGTCAACTCACCCTTAGGTCGCCTCCGTTTATTCTGTAGCTTTTATTTCGAGTTACTAACATTTAGCAACCGAACCGGTATCCAATACCCAGGTGCTACTAGGAGTACTAGCAAGGTACACATCAATAAAACGTATATCAAATATACTTATGTCGACGTTGCCAGCCTTCTTATCTAGCAAGTATCTAGGGTTGTTCCGCTTCAGCGACCGTTCTCCTCATAATAGAAGCACTTAGTCTCGGGTTTGGGTTCAACCTTGGGTTTCTTCACTGGAGCAGCAACTGAGTTGCCATCCATGAAGTTTCCCTCCTAGCCCTTGCCCTTCTCGAAACTAGTGGTTTCACTAACCATCAACACTTAATGCTCCTTCTTGATTTCTACCTTCGCGGTGTCAAACATCGCAAATAGCTGAGGGATCATTATTTCCATCCCTGGAAATTTATAGTTCATCACGAAGCTCTAGTAGCTTAGTGACAGTAACTTGGAGAACTATATCAATCACTATCTTATCTGGAAGATCAACTCCCACTCGATTCAAGTGATTGTAGTACCCAGACAATCTGAGAACATGCTCACTGATTGAGCTATTCTCCTTCATCTTGCAGGCAAAGAATCTTGTTGGAGGTCTCATATCTCTCAACACGGGCACGAGCCTGAGATCCCAATTTCAGCTCTTAGAACATCTCATATGTTCCGTGATGTTCAAAATGTTTTGGAGCCTCAATTCTAAGCCATAATGCATGACACACTGAACTATCAAGTAGTCATCAGAACGTGCCTGTCAGATGTTCACAACATCTACAGACGACGCTTGAGGGGGTGGCGCACCGAGTGGCGCAGTAAGGACATAAGCCTTCTGTGCACCAATGAGGACACTCCTCAGATCACGGACCCAGTCCGCATTATTACTACCATCATCTTTCAACTCTATTTCTCTAGGAACATATAAAAAATTCAAGGGAGCTACAACGCGAGCTAGTAATCTACAACATAATTTGCAAAGACATTTTGACTATGTACATGATAATGAGTTTAGTTAATCATATTACTTAAAAACTCCCACTCAAATTGACATCCCTCCGGTCATTCGAGTGTCACATGATCCAAATCCACTAACTCCAGTCCGATCATCACGTGAGTTGAGGTGGTTTCAATGGTGAACATCTTCATGTTGATCATATCTACTATATGACTCATGTTCGACCTTTCGGTCTCTTGTGTTTCCAAGGCCATGTCTGTACGTGCTAGGCTCGTCAAGTTTAACCCGAGTGTTCCGCACGTGCAACACTGGCTTGCACCCGTTGTATGAGAACGTAGAGTCTATCACACCCGATCATCACGTGGTGTCTCGAAATGACGAACTTTCGCAACGGTGCACACTCGGGGAGAGCACAATTTTATCTTGAAGTTTAAGTGAGGGATCACCCTATAATGCTACCGTCGTCCTAAGCAAAATAATATGCATAAAAGGATTAACATCACATGCAAATCATAAGTGACATGATATGGCCATGAACTTGTGCTTTTGATCTCCATCTCCAAAGCACCGGCATGATCTCCATCGTCACCGGCATGACACCATGATCTCCATCAATGTGTCGCCATGAGGTTGTTGTGCCGACTGTTGCTGACATGACTATTGATTACTCATAGCGATAAAGTAAAGCAAAAACGGCGAAAATAATTAAAGACAACCCTATGGCTCCTGCCGGTTGCCGTACTCATCGACATGCAAGTCGTGCTATTCAATACAATACATGATCATCTCATACATCACATATATCTCATCATGTAATTGGCCATATCACATCACAACATACCCTGCAAAAACAAGTTAGACGTCCTCTAATTGTTGTTGCAAGTTTTACGTGGCTGCTACGGGTATCTAGCAAGAACAATTCTTACCTACGCAAAAACCACAACGGTGATACAAAAAATTGCTATTCAACCTTCTCAAGGACCGTCTTTGTCAAATCCGATCCGACTAAAGTGGGAGAAACAGACACCCGCCAGCCATCTTTATGCAATGAAGTTACATGTCAGTTGATGGAACCGGTCTCTCGTAAGCGTATGAGTAATGTTAGTACAGGTCGCTTCATCCCACAATACCACCGAAACAAGAAAAGACCAAGGGAGGAAGCAATCTGAATATCAACGCCCACAAACTCCTTTGTGTTCTACTTGAGATCTCATCTACACATAGACCTAGCTCATGATGCCACTGTTGAGGAACGTTGCATGGGAAACAAAAAATTTCCTATGCACACGCAAGATCTATCCATGGTGATGAGCATCTATGAGAGGGAGAGTGGATCTACATACCCTTGTAGATCGCTAAGTGGGAAGCGTTAAGAAACGCGGTTGATGTAGTCGAACGTCTTCGCGATCCAAATCGCCGAGCGTCCGGCGATCCCATCACGATCCATCTCGCGATCCAATCACGATCCGTCCCGCGATCCCATCATGATCCGTCCCGCGATCAAATCACAAATCGTCACGTGATCCTGATCACGGTCCTTCCGATCTAGCGCCGAACGGACGACACCTCCACGTTCAGCACACGCACAGCTCGATGACGATCTCCGCCTACTTGATCCAGCAAGAGGGGGTGGAGAGGTAGATGAGTTCTCCGGTAGCGCGACGCCGCGACGACGGTGGTGGTGGAACTATTCCGGCAGGGCTTCGCCTAAGCACCGCCGAAACTAGACTAAAGGAGAAAATGATCTAGAGGAAGTAGAGGGAGCACGTGGAAATTAGGGTTAGCTATCCCCTATAAATCCTCTAGTATATATAGGAGGGAGGGAGGGGAGGAGGCAGCCTCAAACCTTCAAAGGTTGGCCGAAATAGGAGGTGGAGGAGTCCTACTCCAATCCTACTAGGAGTAGGATTCCTCCTCTCCACTTGGAAACCCTTTCCACCTTCCCACCTTTGGGTTTTTCCCACCCCTAGCCGCATGGGCCTTAGTGGAGGGTTCGGCCAGCCCACTAGGGGCTGGTTTGACTCCTCCAACAGCAGATGAGGTCCTTTGGGTCGAGACACCCTTCCCGATGGCCCCCCGGTACCCTCCCGGCACTCCCGGTACACTACCGAAGTACCCGAAACTTTTCCGGGGACCAAAACAAGACTTCCTATATATCAATCTTTACCTCTGGACCATTCGGTGCAACTCGTGACATTCAGGATCTCATCCGGGACTCCAAACAACCTTCGGTCACCACCATACATAACTCTACTATACCGAAACATCACCGAACCTTAAGTGTGCAGACCCTGTGGGTTCGAGAACTATGTAGACATGACCGAGACACCTCCACGGTCAATAACCAATAGCGGGACCTGGATGCCCATGTTGGTTCCTACATATTCTACGAAGATCTTTATCAGTTGAACCTCTATGTCAAGGATTCAGTTAATCCCGTACGCTGTTCCCTTTGTTCTAAGGTATGTTACTTGCCCGAGATTCGATCGTCGGTATCTCTATACCTAGTTCAATCTCGTTACCGGCAAGTCTCTTTACTCGTTCCGTAATACAAGATCCTGTGGCTAACACTTAGTCATATTGCTTGCAAGGCTTATTGTGATGTTGTATTACCGAGTGGGCTAACACTAGTCTTGATCCATGCCCACTCAACAGACACCCTCAGAGATACCTGTAGAGCATCTTTATAGTCACCCAGTTATGTTGTGACGTTTGATACACACAAGGTATTCCTCCGGTGTCAGTGAGTTGCATGATCTCATGGTCATAGGAACAGATACTTGACATGCATAAAACTATAGCAATAAACTGACACGATCATATGCTATGTTTATAGTTTGGGTCTTGTCCATCACATCATTCTCCTAATGATGTGATCCCGTTATCAAATGACATCTCATGTCTATGGCCAGGAAACCTTGACCATCTTTGATCAACGAACTAGTTAACTAGAGGCATACTAGGGACACAGTGTTGTCTATGTACCCACACATGTATTTGAGTTTCCAATCAATACAATTATAGCATGGATAATAAACGATTATCACAAACAAGGAAATATGATAATAACCAATTTATTATTGCCTCTAGGGCATATTTCCAACATAAAGAACTCACATATTATTGCAAAAGTTTATTAGCTCTCTCGAAGCAAAGTATTACTATGCATGCCCCTAGGGGGGAGGTTGGTAGAAGTTAACCATCGCGCGCCCCCGACCTTCACACAAAGATAGATAATCACAAATAAATTGTGCTCCAACTTCCTAGCATAACGGGAGACTATACGTGTATGCTTCGGGAATCAAAAACCTTAACACCAATATCTTACTAAACACGATCATCCACTAGTACCTCCCACATATTATCATCTGTATATCACAAAACTATTGCAAGGAATCAAACATATCATATTCAGTGATCCCTAAGTTTTATGTAGGATTTTATGACTAACCATGTGAATGACCAATTCCTGTTGACTCTCTAAATAGATATAAGTGAAGCAAGAGAGTTTAATTATTTCTACAAAAGACCTTGCTCTAATAAATATAAGTGAATCAAAAGAGCATTCTACGAATAACCGTTTTCTATGTGAAGAGGAACAGGCAATCCAAACTTCAAATGATATAAGTGAAGCACATGAAGCATTCTATAAAGCCATACTCAAAAGATATAAGTGAAGTGCAATGAGAATTCTATAAATCAACCATGGACTATCTCATACCAGCAGGGTGCATAAAAGAAAAGTGAAAACTAAACACAAAAGACGCTCCAAGATTTACTCATATCACATGAACGAAACAAAAACGAAAACATACCGATACTTGTTGAAGAAAGATGGGATGCCTTCTGGGGCATCCCCAAGCTTAAACTCTTGCCTCTCCTCCTTCTCCTCATATCGAGACCTCCTCGATGTTCGAACTCTACATCCACACAAAACTTAACAGAAGACTAGTGAGATCCGTTAGTATAATAAAGCAAATTTCTACTTTAAGTACAGTTTCAAACCCATTCGTATTTTATATTTGCATTATCCCTGATGTATTATAACTTTTCCATGGCTTATACCACCGATAAAATTGATAGTTTCATCAAAACAAGCAAAACAATGCATCAAAAACAGAATCTGTCTTAAACAGGACAGTCTGTAGTAATCTGAACTTTGACCATACTTCTGTAACTCCAAAAATTCTGAAACATTAGGAAGAAATAAACATTTTGTGTAGAAATAATGTGTAAAATTTCAGAAACTTTTGATGTTCCAATAAAAAATGAAAATTCACGCACTACAGCCAAAGTTTCTGTTTTTACACCGCACATACCAACAAGCAATCTAATCATCCTAAAGGCAAATCTTGGCACATTATTTTTATAATACAATGGATTTGTACGAGGGGATAATTATTTTCGTTGGAAAAGTTTCTGTGATTCAAGACTCACAAAGTTTCCATGGGCATGAACAAAGTTCAAGGATATCCCCCACTTCAACAATGCTCATCATCTCTCTCACTTTCACCTTTCCTTTTGTGAAGTTTTAGGTTCCCCTCTATATTTTTTTTGTTTTTAAACTTTAGAAAAGCACACAACAGAATAAAATGACTCTCTAAAACTTCTGGGTTTTCTCCCTGGCAGCACTTTCTTTAAAGCCATTAAGCTAGGCATAAAGTGCTCAAGTAATGGATCCACCCGGATCCCAAGGTATATCAAAGCCAATTTTAATAAACAATGATTTATAATTTAGTAGTGAGCACAAAGTGATATATATCACATGACAACGAAGTCTAACTCTCTTCCTATGCATCGACATGTCATACAAGAACAATTCATATACATCAAGTAAAGGCCAATGCATAGTATAAACAGTTTCTTGCAATTTTATAGTATTGGAAACATAGAGAGGTGAAGATGTAGTTCCTCTCTCATAATAATTTCAAGTAGGAGCAGCAAGCACATGCATATTATATTCATAAAAATCATCATGTGTAGTAGCAAAACACAACCCATCAATATAATCCTTAATAAGAGCAAACTTCTCCGATATAGTGTAGTTGGGAGAATTCAAAAAGATAATAGGACTATCATGTGTGGGTGCAATAGCAACAATTCCATACTTAACATAAGGAACTATAGCAAGTTCATCTCCATAAGCATAATTCATATTGGCATCTTGGCCACAGGCATAGCAAGCATCAAGTTCATCAAAAAGGGATATTTGAAATGAATCCAAGGGATCATAGAAATTATCATAGCATTCATCATGGCATTCATCATAGCATTCATCCTTCGGTAAGAACGAAGGGTAATTAAACAATGTATGAGTTGAACAGTTACTCTCATTAGAAGGTGGGCACGGTTAGCTAATCCGCTCTTCCTCCTTTTGTTCTTCTCTCTCCTCCTCATCTTCTTCATCTAATGAGCTCACAGTTTCATCAATTTCTTCTTCCATAGATTCCTGCAAAATATTAATCTCTTCCAAGGCAGCGGTCATTCTTTCAATAAATTCTTTAACATAAGCATTAGAAGCATTGTTTTCATAGCAATATTTAAGTATGGCAAAATTTTCAGATTTGTAAAGAGTAGCATCATACTTTTCAATCAAAGAAGCAATTTCATAAGCACCCTTAAAAGCAACAAATTCTTCAATTTGTTCAACATCAAAATAACAATAGGCTTCCTTGGCATAAGAAGATAGTATTTCATTATCATTAAGCAGACATTGGTAAGGAATGTGTTTTTTAGTTTCTTCAGAACAACAAGTAAAATCATGTAATTCACATAAATTCCAAGCATAGCAACTCAAAGTATTAATTTGATGCCACAAGAGTTTCCCTTTTTGAGATATGCGGTATCTCACATAATAAGCATGCTTGTTTAATGATGTTCCCTCAACTAAGCTAGTTGGGTTTTCAGCACGAGCACAAATGGGTCGAAGATGATCCAAATAACATTCTTCGGTAGTACGGAACACTAGTGGTTCCTCAACTTTTGGAACAGCAAGTACAACTATTTTTTGGTATTTTAAGTTTCCTACCCATAACTAAAGATAGAAAACAAGAGCACAAAATAAAAACTACTTAGTGATAAAGCAAACAAGCACACACGAGAATATTCACCCCACGCTATTGCTCCCCGGCAACGGCACCAGAAAAAGGTCTTGATAAGCCACAAGTGTAGGGGATATATCATTTGTAGCCTTTTTCGATAAGTAGGAGTGTCGAACCCAACGAAGAGCTAAAGGTAGAACAAATATTCCCTCAAGTTCTATCGACCACCGATACAACTCTACGCACGCTAATGCTTGCTTTACCTAGAACAAGTATGAAACTACTTTGCGGGAATAAAACTAGAAGTACTTTGCAAGATAATAAAGAACGTGGAAAAAAAAGTTAGGTGCTGATTTAATAAAAGAACAATAAAAGTAAATAACTTAGTAGAAAGCTTTTTGTGTAACGCTAGAGAAAGTTTGTCCCTAGGCAATGGAATATAATGTGATAGATACTTGTCATATGCAATGAGGGAGAGGCATACGCTAACACACATTCCGTACTTGGATCATATGCACCTATGATTGGAACTCTAGCAAGCTTCCGCAACTACCAAAGTTCATTAAGGTAAAACCCAACCATAGCATTAAGTATCAAGTCCCCTTTACTCCCATACGCAAAAACCCACCTACTCGGGTTTATGTTTCTGTCACTCAAGCAACCCACCATAGGCAAATCATGAACATACTGCAACACCCTACAGCGGGGATCCCTCACGTTTGCGCGACACAGAGGGCGCCATAGGACAGCACCATATCAACATACAACTCAGATCCATCACATCATACCACAATTAACCCATAGGCCAAAATACATTTACTCAAACATCATAGGATAGCCAAATATCATTGGGAAATAATATATGGAGTTGAGCACCATGTTTGAGAAGAGATTATAGTGGGGAAGAGAGGTGTTACACCGCTGCATAGAGGGGGAGAGAGTTGGTGTTAACGGCGGTGAAGTTATTGGTGTAGATCGTCGTCATGATGATTGCCCCGGTGGCGTTCCGGCGCCACCGGGAGAGAGGGGGAGAGAGCCCACCTCCTTCTTCTTCCTTGGCCTCCCCCTAGATGGGAGGAGAGTTCCCCCTCTGGTCCATGGCCTCCATGGCGGCGTAGGGGTAGGATCCCCTCCTAGATTGGATCTCCCTCTCTGTTCTCTTTTGTTTCACGTTCCTGTTTTCTGGCCGGAAACCGTTTCTTATATTTACGGAGATCCGTAACTCCGATCGGGCTGAAATTTTGAGGGGATTTTTATCCAAAAATTAGCTTCCTTGATCCCCGAAGGAGAGCTCCAACCAACGTACGAGGTGGGCGCAACCCACCAGGGCGCACCTGGGCCCCCTGGGCGCGCCCTATTGTCTTGTGGGGGCTGTGGGCCTCCGTTTGCGTTGATTCCACTTCTCAAAATTCACAAATATTCCAAAAAAAATCTCCGTAAATTTTTATCTCGTTCAAACTTCGATTGATATGGATATTCTGCGAAACAAAAAACATGCAAAAAATAGGAACTGGCACTGGGCACTGGATCAATATGTTAGTCCAATAAATCATATAAAATGTTGCCAAAAATATGTGAAAGTTGTACAATATTGGCATGAAAGAATCAAAAATTATAGATACGACGGAGACATATCAATCACCTCCCCTATGCGATCTTCCAGTCGGAGGAGGGCGAGGGCTGAACTATCTCTGAGGACTCCTCGAGTCGGATACAACTCCTTCTCGATCCTCTCTGTATCGTTTTTGGCATCGACACCAAATTTTGGACATGGGGAGAAGAGAGAAACCAATCATGGACGAGTGGGAAAGTAAAGCAATGTGAAAGGCAAACGGATTATCGACACACCCTTAAGCTTCTCACTCATTTCGTTGCCGAAGTCTTCGATGAACTTCTCCAGTTCGAGCCTTTTCGATGTAAGTTGATTCAGCTTGGACTCCCACTCGATAGCTTCGTCCTTGGATTCCTTGGCAGCTAGCTCCAAGGTTTTCTTCTCGTCCTCCCACTTCTTTAATGACATTAACCTGTCCTCGGCTGCCTCTGGTTGGCCTCCTTCCAAGCGGACGCCAGCTTCGTGTCTTTCTTCTCCAGGGCCTCCTTCATAGTGTCTATAGAAATTGAAGCCCGGAGCCTCTTAGTAAGATGAATATTTTCACTATGAACATATGATAAAGTAACCTCAGTCAGACAGGGAAGAGAAACAAGTTCTACGGCAGTGGGACAGAACACGCTTACCTCCAAGTGAGTGCTTCTCCTGCTCCAGACGCGTGCTCTTGGCTTTCTCAGCCTCAAGCCTGAGGCGCAGGTCCTGCACCTCCTTCTCGAGGGCGTTGTAGCTGGTCCCGAGCTCGCACACGCTTTGCCAAAAGGAAACAAAGAAATATCAGTGATGTTAGTCGGATATTACGAAAAGATTCATTCAGTTGAAAGGGAAAATGCTAAGATTCCCTTCTACTACTTCAGTCGACGGCAGCCTCGGGGACTACACCCAGTGGGTGCGCTCAGCGCGCCCCCAATGGAACTCAGTCGAGACGAGGTACTTCCACAAGCTCAGCAACAGGTTCTATTCACTTGGGATGAGGTACTTCCACAAGCTCAGCAACATGTTCTATTCACTCAGAATGAGGTACTTGCACAAGATCATCAACAGGTTCTATTCACTCGGGATGAGGTACTTCCACAAGCTGAGCAACGGGTACTACACCCCGACAGCCAATGTCGAGAGGCACTGGTCCATGGACCATCATCGCATCCTCTTTGACAAGTACCATTACGAATTCTTCTACAAGTTTTACTCACAGTTCATTCGGACTCTAATACTCGCGCTGACTGCTTCACTCGACGGCAGTCTCGGGGACTACACCTAGTGGGTGTGTGATACTTGTGATCTGCGTTGGTTTTTCCATGAAGAGGAATGGGTAATTGCAGCACAAAGCGGATAAGTATTTCCCTCAGTTATGAAACCAAGGTTTATCGAACCAATGGGAATATCAACCCTCAACCGTCTTCAGCGGCTACACACAAATGAACAAACAACTTGCACCCAACACGGGCAAGAGGGTTGTCAATCCCCTTGATCTCGTTATTTTGCAAGCAAATGAGTTGTGTAGATAATTGTTGATAAATATAAATTGCAACATAACTAAAAAGTAAATAAAGGCAGCAAGGTAAATCTAGCGTTTGATAATATATAAGTAAAGCTTTGAGAATGATGACATGATGTAGACAAAGTAAACTCGAACAATATGAATGAACCCCATAGTTTTATCCTTAGTAGCAACAACACAAAGACGCATCTTGGCCGCTACTTTTTCACTGGGATATAGAAACTCGCCAGGTTGAACCTACCACAACGCATCACTCCCACCGATGAAATATCAATCTACTTGGCCAAAGCATATCAATAGATCGGAGAGCATTACGAAGCTATAACAATCATGCACTTAAGAGATAATATAACTCAGAGGCATCTCAAATACTTTTCATGAATAATCTGAACATAAACCCACAATTCATTGGATCCCAACAAACACAACGCATAATAGGATTACATCGGATAGATCAAATCAAAGATGCGATGACCATTGTATTGAAGATCATAAGAGAGAGAGATTTTCATCTAGGTACTAGCTATGGACCCGTAGGTCTGTGGTGAACTATATCATCATGAGGGCAGCAAGGTTGATGAAGAGGCCCTCCGTGGACGATCCCCCGTCCGGCAGGGTGCCGGAACGGAGCTACAGATGGCCTCGCGATGGAACAGAGACTTGCGGCGGCGGAAAAAAGTGTTTCGGGACTGCCTCTATGGTTTTCAGAATATTAGAGAATTTATAGGCCAAAGAGGGACGTCGGGAGGTTCCTGAGGGGGCCACCACATATCAAACCCCCAGGGCACTCCCTGATGTGTGGTGGGGATCTCGTGTGCCTCCTGGCTTCCTTCTGAAGCTTCTAGGTCTTCACATGGTCCAGAAAAAATCATCAAAAAGTTTCGTGGCAATTGGACTTCGTTTGGTACTGTAAACCTACAAAGGCAAAAACACGCAGAAAACAGCAACTGGCACTGGGCACTGGGTCAATAGGTTAGTGCTCAAAAATATTACCATTCGTAAATAATGACCCAAAAAGTATCCTAGAATGAGAATAAATCAGCATGGAACAATAAAAAATTGTAGATATGTTGGAGACGTATCGAGCATCCCCGAGCTTAATTCCTGCTCGTCCTCGAGTAGGTAAATGATAAAAAACAGAATTTTTGATGTGACATGCTATCCACTATGTAATCTTATTTAGGTATGCTCACGAAGAAAAGATGAATCAACAAATATTAACATAGCAATATTCAAAGTGTAAGAAACAGAATTGTTAATTCCTAAAAGTATACAATCCTTAAGAAATGTTTGCCCCCCATTCATCTTATTGTATTAGCAAGGCATGGCTCCATCTTCACCATATTAATACAAATGTTAAGCACCACGGTGTCCAAGTCAGGCAATTGGTTCATACTTTTTCAATATGCATCAACTTATTCTTCACGCAATACATGAGCGTGAGCCATTGGACATAGCATTTAGGTGGAATAGAGTATGTTGGTAGATATCAAAGGGGTATGAAGTGTAGAAGATAGTCTCACATCGACTAGGCGTACCAACGGGTCATGGAGATGCCCATCGATAGATGTCAATGCAAGGAGTAGGGATTGCCATGCAAATGATGCACTAGAGCTATAAGTGTATGAAAGCTCAAATGAAGCTAAGTGGGGTGTGCATCCAACTTGCTTGGTCATGAAGACCTTCATGAAGACCTCGGGCATTCGAGGAAGCCCGTCATAGGAATATACAAGCCAAGTTTGAAATAATGAATAGGTAATTACCAATAGCATATGAAAGTGATATGTCATGAGACTCTCTACATGAGGAACATGGTGCCACTTTGAGGCACAAGTGTGGTAAAGGATAGTAGCAAAGTCCCTTCTCCCATTTTCTCTCATTTTTTTGAATGGATGGTGGGATCATTTTGCCTCCCCCATCAATATTTTCGTCAGGAGGCTCATCTAGACTTCTGGGAGAATCGTTGTCTCCATCATTATTTCCTCACTGGGACAATGCTATAACAATGATGATCATCACACTTTTATTTACTTACAACTCAACATGGAGAACTAACATGAATATATGACTCTGTATGAATGCCTCTGGCAGTGTACCAGGATGTGCAATGATCTAGCGTGACATGTATCAAAAACATTATGAAGGTGGCTTTGCCACAAATACTATGTCAGCTCTATATGATCATGCAAAGCAATATGACGATGAACGAACTAGTCATGTGAAGTGATGATGGAATTTGCATGGCAATATATCTCGGAATGGCTATGGAAATGCCATGATAGGTAGGTATGGTGGCTGTTTTGAGTAAGATATAAGGAGGCTTGTGTGCAACAGAGCATATCATGTCACGAGGTTTGGATGCACTGGCGAAAGTTGCACTGATCCTCGAGGTGAGAACGGGCTATGCACGGTACCGAAGAGGCTAGCAAATTACGAAAAGGTGACATTGCGTATGTCCATGGTTTCACATTAGTCATAAAGAACTCATATACCTATTGCAAAGTTGTATTACTTTATCATAGATCAAAGTACTAATCGCACGTCCCGAGGGAAGAGGTTGGTAGGAGTTAACCATCACGTGCTTCTGACCCGAAACAACACTAGAATTTCAACGAGGAACAGAAATGCTCACACATCATCACCATGCCTCTTTAATCTTGAGCTCAACAAAAAGGTCAACCCCTCCTAATATCGACACTTCTATGGTTTAACAATTATGAATTCACACCTATTTCATATTACTACATCAATATCATTAACCCAAACTTTCTTTATATGTGCTACATGATGGTTTTGATTATCACTCTTTGAATACCTAATATTTTTGGACTAGTCTGTATGACCCATGCAAATTACCATCAGTATTTATTAACTCTCAAAAAAATATAAGTGAAGAATGAGAGTGAAATCATTTCTTTAAAATCTACACGCCACCGTGCTCAAAAAGATATTAGTGAAGTACTAGAGCAACTGCTAAGCTCAAAAGATAAAAGGGAAGCACATAGAGTATTCTAACAAATTATGATGAAGGTGTGTCTCTCTTAAATAGGTGTGTCCAAAAAACAATGATTGTGGCAAACTAAAAGTAAAATCAAAGAAAAGTACATGACGCTCCAAGCAAAACTCATATCATGTAGCGAATAAAAATATAGCTTCGAGTGACATACCGATGGATTTGAGACGAAAGAGGGGATGCCTTCCGGGGTATCCCCAAGCTTCGATGCTTGAGTCTCCTTTAAAATATTACCTTAGGGTGCCATGGGAATCCCCAAGCTTAGTCTCTTGCTACTCCTTATTCCTTTATCCATCAAGATAACACCCAAAACTTGAAAACTTCAATCACACAAAACTCAACAAAACCTCGTGAGATCCCTTAGTATAACGAATATATTGCATAATTTAAGTATTGTTATAAATTGATTCAAATTTCATAAATGGATAATAGGTACTGTATTCTAACTTCTCCATAACTTATACCCCGCAATACAATCCATAGTTTAATCAAAATAAGCAACTATGCAAGCAAAAAAAGAATCTGTCTAAAATAGAACAGTCTGTAGCAATCTGTAGAGACCCTATACTTCTGTAACTCTAAGAATTATGAAAACTTAGGAGAACCTCGAAAATTTGAGATCATTATCACGTTCTAGAAAAAATGAAATTCCTGTAGTGGAGTCAAAAGTTTCTGTTTAGTTTCAGTATCAATTTTAATCATCTTGTGAGTCATCCCAAAGGATTTACTTGGCACAAACAATAATTTAAACACAAAAACATAATCATTACAGAGGAAATAATCATTTTACTAAAAATAATCAGAAAGTTATAAGAAAAAATTTAAAGATAACTATTGGGTTGCCTCCCAACAAGCGCTATCATTTTATGCCCCTAGCTAGGCATAATGCGTAGTTTCAAGTTTTGTCATCTTTGACACTCCACCCATAAATGGCTATCATAATTGATTCATAAGGTGGTTTAATTCTCTTTCTAGGGAAGTGTTCCATCCCTTTCTTTAATGGGAATTGGAACCTTATGTTTCCCTCTTTCATGTCAATGATTGAACCTATAGTTCATAAGAATGGTCTTCCAAGTATTATGGGACAAGAAGGATTGCAATCAATATCAAGCACAATGAAATCTACAGGCACATAATTTTTATTTGCAATTAAGCACATAATTAATTCTACCTAAAGGTTTCTTGATGGTAGAATCCACAAGATGCAAGTTGAGGGAACAATCTTAAATATTAGTCAGACCGAGTACATCACAAAGTGTTTTAGGAATAGTTGAAACACTAGCACCAAGGTCACACAAAGCATTGCATTCATATTTATTGATCTATATTTTTATAGTATGTTCCCACTCATCATGCAATTTTCTAGGAATAGAAACTTGAAGCTCAAGTTTCTCATCGTAAGCTCTTATCATAGCTTCTACTATATGTTCGGTAAAAGCTTTGTTTTGTTCATAAGCATTGGATGAGCTAATAACGGGTTGCAATAAGGAAATGCATTCTACTAAAGAGCAATTATCATAATTAAAGTCCTTGTAATCCAAGATAGTGGGCACATCACTAGTTAAGGTTTTGACCTCTCCAAACCCACATTTTTCAGTTTTAGCATCAAAATCATCACCCTCAAAGCAAACGGGATGCTCCTCTACTAAAGTGACTAATATCCAGTCCCTTTATCATTTATATTCAAAGAAGTAAATAATGATTCCATAGGAGAAACACCAATCATTTTAAGATCTTCATCGTGATTTCCAATGGGTAAAGATTCGGGTTTAGCGGCCATCCTATTAACAAGAGTGGTTTGCTTATCAGAAATCTTTCCTAGCAACTCTTCAGTTTCAGCAAATTGTGATTGGAGATTAGGTACTTCCTTATTAACCTCATCAAGTTGCTTACTAATAGCGTCAAGCAACATTGCATGTTCCTTAATTTCAGAGGGGAAGTAATTATTATGCTCATATTGTGAAGTCATACATTTTTTCATAGAGTTATCTATTCCTGACATTCTTCGGTAGTAAGAGATATTGTGGAATCTATCTTGAGACATCGTGACCGAGCAAGTAAGGTAACAAGCAAAACAAGCAAACTAGCAAGAGAAGAGGTAAACTAGTAACAGGCAAAGGTAAATATTTTTGTATTTTTGTATTTTTATGTGACAAGCTAAATATAACAGCAAATAAAAAGAAGAACAAGTGAATGAAAATTTGTGTGAAGTTACTTGGTAGTTGATTATGATATTCCCTCGCAACGGTGCCAGAAATCCTTCCTGATACTTGTGATCCATGTTGGGTTTTCCGTGAACAGGAACGGGTAATTGTAGCACAAAGAGGATAAGTATTTCCCTCAGTTATGAAACCAAGGTTTATCGAACCAATAGGAATATCAACCCTCAACCGTCTTCAGCGGCTGCACACAAATGAACAAACAACTTGCACCCAACACGGGCAAGAGGGTTGTCAATCCCGTTGATCTTGTTATTTGCAAGCAAATCAGTTGTGTAGATAATTGTTGATAAATATAAATTGCAAAATCAATAAAAAGTAAATAAAAGCAGCAAGGTAAATATAGCGTTTGCGAATATATAAGTGAATAGACCCGGGGGCCATAGTGTTCCCTAGCGACATCTCTCATGTAGGCAGCATACGGTGGGTAAAAAAATTACTGTTGGGCCATTGATAGGTAAGTGGATAGTTATGTGATGTTCATGACTATGATCATGTATATATAGGCATCACATCCATAAGCAAATAGGCTGACTCCTGTCTGCACCTATTACTATTGCATCAATCATCGACCACTATCCAGCATGCATCTAGAGTACTAAGTAAAACTGAGTAATGCTTGGAGAATGATGACATGATGTAGACAAAGTAAACTCAAACAATATGAATGAACCCCATCGTTTTATCCTTAGTAGCAACAACACAAAGACGCATCTTGTCCCCTACTTTGTCACTGCGATGTAGAAACTCGCCAGGTTGAGCCTACCATAACGCACCACTCCCACCAATGAAATATCAATCTACTTGGCTAAAGCATATCAATAGATCGGAGAGCATTACGAAGTATAATGATCATGCACTTAAGAGATAATATAATTCAGAGGCATGTCAAATACTTTTCATGAATAATCTGAACATAAACCCACAATTCATCGGATCCCAACAAACACAACGCACAATAGGATTACATCGGATAGATCAAAGCAAAGATGCGATGACCATTATTGAAGATCATAAGAGAGAGAGATTGTCATCTAGGTACTAGCTATGGACCCATAGGTCTGTGGTGAACTATATCATCATGAGGGAAGCAAGGTTGATGAAGAGGCCCTCCGTGGACGATCCCCCCTCCGACAGGCTGCGGGAACGGAGCTCCAGATGGCCTCGCGACAGAACAGAGACTTGCAGCGGCGGAAAAAGTGTTTCAAGGCTGCCTCTAGGGTTTTCAGAATATTAGAGAATTTATAGGCCAAAGAGGGGCGTCGGGAGGTGCCTGAGGGGGCCACCACATATCAGCCCCCCCAGGGCGCTCCCTGATGTGTGGTGGGGCCCTAGATTGCCTCCTGGCTTCCTTCCGAAGCTTCTAGGTCTTCATATGGTCCAGAAAAAATCATCAAAAAGTTTTGTGGGAATTGGACCTAGTTTGGTACAGTAAACCTGCAAAGGCAAAAACATGCAGAAAACAGCAACTGGCACTAGGCACTAGGTCAATATATTAGTGCTCAAAAATATTATAAATTGGTAAATAATGACCCAAAAAGTTATCCTAGAATGATAATATACCAGCATGGAACAATCAAGAATTATAGATACGTTGGGGACGTATCAGTGCACTCAGTGCACCCCCATTGTAACCCAAAAACACCGAGTGGGTGTGCCCCCGATGCAAACCCACTCGGGATCGAAAACAAAAACAGGATATATACAAGAAAAAATTCTCGATTGAAGATGGTACTCACGAGGGTACTTACTCGGACATTCTTCTACAGCGCCTCGCTGGCTTCGTAAGCCTCCTTCAGTCTACCACTCATCAGCTCCAGCTGGATCAGTGCTTCCTTGCTCGCTCCCACATGCTCCTCCGGGACGTGGTGTTGCGTGAAGATGTTGTTCACGGGATGGCCCGACGAGGTAGCTCCAAGTGTGGTCCTGGCCCCCGAAGGGGTTCCTCGAACCGGTGTTGATGACTTAGCAGGCGAAGCATCCCGCATCACGGCGTCCGCGTCGGCGGAAGGGTTCGGTGGGTCAACCTTATCATCCTCGTCGAGTTCAATCACTTGGCACAGCCTTGCTAGCGTTTGAAGAACATTCGGGAGTAAGTGTAAAGGGAAAAGCATTGAGTTCAAAAATAATTTCCAAGTGAATTCGAAGGTTACCTTTTCAGGATGCAACGTCGATGTCAGATTGGTCCTTTTCTAAGGCCTTCAGTTCCGACTAAGGAGTCAAAGTGTCAGCTGCAGTGAAATCATTTGGAACATCAGTCACTCAATCAGAATGGCAAGTACATCAAACCAAAGCAGAAATACTTACGTCGAGGCCACTGGCACGTCCACCTTGATCTTCGACAAAACGTCCTTCCGAGGCTTTACTGCAGCTACTTTGGGCTATTTGGCGGCCTTCTCGGGCGACGGAGCGAGCTCTCCGTGCCCACGCTTTGAACTGCGGGTCCGGAGGGCAGATCCAGCTGGCTTGTAAGCATTCAACCCCTTGGTATTGCAGCCGCGGACTCCAGGGTCCTGGCGTGCCTTGGAAAGGTGCTCGGGAAAAACCTCCTCTGACGGAGAAGATTTCGCCTTGTCACCCGGATCCGATTTGTCATCCTCCCCTTCACTCTTGTCATCGTCCATGTACTCCCCTTCCTCTCCCGAGCCCTCTAGGTGCTCATTGTCACTCGTCACGTTGGTCGGAGCGTGGTTGACGGCCGGCACTGATACGTCTCCAACATATCGATAATTTATGAAGTATTAATGCCATATTCACCTATGTTTACAATACATTTATATGGTTTTGATGCACTTTATATGATTTATTTAGAACTAACCCAGACTAACGCTGTTTTCAGCAAAATTACCATGGTTTTGTTTTTGTGCAGAAATGAAAGTTCTCGGAATCACGCGAAACTTTTTTATGATTTTTCTGGAGGAAATAAGCAACATTGGAGCGAAGACCTGCCGGAGAGGGTGTGCCAATGGGCCACCACACAACAGGCCGCCCCCCATGTGGCGCGGTGAGATATGTGGTGGGGCCTACATGGCTCCGTTTGGCAGGATTCCAACGCTGAAAAATCCCATAGATACCAGAAACCACAGAAATAAAGAGAGACTCCTTGTTCCGCCGCCGTAACTCTCTGTATCGATGAAAAACTAATCTGGAGGCGTTCCAGTACCCTGCCGGAGAGGGTAGATCATCTCCGGTGGCCATCTTCATCATCCGGGCGGAGGCCATGATGAGGAGGGAGTAGTCCGCCCTCGGGGCTGACTGTCTGTACCTGTAGCTATGTGTTCAATCTCTCTCTCTCGTGTTCTTGAGATGTCACGATCTTGATGTATCACGGGCTTTGTTAATATAGTCAGATCATATGATATTATTCCCTTGCTACCTTGTTGTGATGAATTGAATCTTTACCTTTGAGATCTCGTTATGTTGTATTGAATATTATAGTTTGAGAACACTTGATGTACGTCTTGCGTGGGATACCCATAGTGACATTGGGGTATTCTATTGATTCACTTGATATATGTTCAGGCATCAACTTGCGGATTTCGGTGACCTAGGGGATCTATGCATAGGGGTTGATTGCACGTTTTCATACCACGTTCTCTGATAGAAATCTTGGGGTGCTCCTTGAAGGTCTTTGTGTTGGATTGAATATGATAGATATGAAATTGTTTGATGCATGTCGCATAATTTACCCACCGATACTTGAGGTGACATTGGAGTATCTATGTGACATTAGGGTTGATTGATATGTATCATTGGTGTTATTCTAGTAGGAACTCTAGGGATGTTCGTGACACTTATAGGAATAGCCCAATAGATTGATCGGAAATAATTACTTTGAGGTGGTTCTACTACCTACACCAATTTCATCTTATTGTTCTCCGCTAGATAGGAACTTTGGAGTGATTCTTTGTTGCACGTTGAGGGATGATCACATGATTCAACTATGTTAGCATTGTTGGGAGATTGCACAACAAAAGTATGAACCCTAGGCCTTATTTCCAAGCATTTATACACCATTTTGTTCACTGTTTTACACTTGCTACCTTGCTTTTTTTATATATTCAGATTACAAAAACCTATATCTATCATCCATATCGCACTTGTATCACCATCTCTTCATCGAACTAGTGCACCTATACAATTTGGCATTGTATTGGGTGTATTGGGGACACAAGAGATTTCTTGTATTTGTGTTTGACAGAGACCATCTTCATAATACACCTTCCACACATTGATAAACCTTAGGTCATCCACTTGAGGGAAAGTTGCTACTGTCCTACAAAACTCTGCGCTTGGAGGCCCAACATGAGTCTACAAGAATAAAGTTGTGTAGTAGACATCAAGCTGTTTTCTGGCGCCATTGCCGGGGGGGTGAGCGCTTGAAGGTATATCTTTAGATCTTGCAATTAAATCTTTTAGTTTCTTGTTTTTCACTAGTTTTGTTTTCTAAAAGAAAACTACAAAAAATGGAGTTTAGGTTGAATCATTTGTATCGTCTTTATAATGTCTTTCATGAAAATAAGGATTCAAAAATTTGTGCTCAATTGGTAGAGCAAGAAATTATGAAAATACATAATTAGAATTCCTTGAATGATGAGCATGATAGCAATATTGTTAGTATGAGTTCTCTGAATATACATGATGCTAATGATATGCAAAGCTACAAGCTTGGGAATGCTATGTTTGATGAAGATGATATTTTTTGTCAACCAAGTTTTGTTGAGCAAATTTATTATGATGATGGCATGCCTCCTATCTTTAATGATTATGATGATGACATGTATGCTATAAAAAGTGATAGTAACCATAAAACTTGTCACAGTGATTTTATTGAATGTTGTTATGTCAATCAAGTTTCTCATGATACTTATTTTGTTGAGTTTGCTCCCACTACCATGGATGAAAAGGAATTTGCCTACGGAGAGAGTAATAAATTTTCTATGCTTGTAGATAATGAAACGAATGTGTTATGTCATAGTTATATTGTTGAATTCCTTCATGATGATACTGAAAATTATTATGAGAGAGGAACATATGCCTGTAGGTATTGCAATAATATCAATTTTCCTTTCTATGTGTTCAAATTTTGAAGCTGCACTTGTTTTCCCTTCCTATGCTAGTTGATTCTTGCTCCTATAAATTGTTTGATCACAAAATCCCTATGCATAGGAAGTGGGTTAGACTTAAATGTGCTTGCCATGTGATTCATAATGATCTCTTGTTTTCAACTTTTATTCCTATACGAGCATCATTGAAATCACCATGCCTAGCTAAAAGGCTTTAAATAAAAGCGCTTGTTGGGAGACAACCCAACACTTATACTTTCTGTTTTGATGTGTTCACATGATTAAGATACTGTAGTAATCATGTTTTGTGCCTTTTATTTCAATAAAGTGCGAAGTAAAGACTTTGGGATCGTGTGGATACTTGTTGATTTGATTCTGTGCAAAAACAGAAACTTTTGCCTCCAGTAAAACATTCTCTGATTTAACTAGAGCATCAAAAACTTCTTAATTTTTTACACAGTATTTATATGCAAATTCTATAATTGTTCTTAATTTTTCAGAATTTGTAGAGTCAGGGAAGTATAGTGATCATTCAGATCTTCACAGACTGTTCTGTTTTTGATAGATTCTGTTTTGCATGCATAGTTTGCTTGTTTTAATGTTTCCATAGATTGTATTGAGTTATATAAATTATGGGAATGTTATAATATAGTAGGTATTATGTGAGAACAATTATGAATATTTTATTGACGGTACCTAAGTGAATGATCTATATTTACTATACTAACCCATCTCACGAAGTTCCGTTAAGTTTTGTGTGATTGAAGTTTTCAAGTTTTGGGTGAGACATCGATATAAGAAGAATAAGTAGTGGTAAGAACCTAAGATTGGGGATGCCCAAGGTACCTCCAAGATAATATCCAAGGAAGACTCAAGCCCCTAAGCTTGAGGACGCCCCGGAGGCATCCCCTCTTTCGTCTTCAACATTATGGGTATATCTTACTTAGAGCTATATTTTTATTCGTCACATAATATGTGCTTTGCTTGGTTCGTCATTATATTTGGTTATTTTCTGTTAGGTATTATTTATAATCTTGTTTTTCAATAAAAAGTTCCAAGAATTGCCTCTTAGGATGCTTGAGTTACATGTTTGATATGTGCTGTGTAAAAGCAGAAACTTTTGCTGTAGTGTTTCAATTTTCATGTTTTACAAGAACGTGAAAAGTTTCAGAAAATTTTACACAGTGTTGTCATATAAATTCTTTATCACGTCCTAAATTTTCATAATTTTTGGACTTACAGAAGTACACTGTTTTAGTAAATTTCTACAGACTGTTCTATTTGGAAATATTGCTGTCATAGTTTTGTTATCTACTTATTCTAGAGTTTCCATAGCCTATATTGGTTGATATAAATTGTGGAAACAATAGTAAACAGTAGATTATGTTTGAAAATTATTTTGCAACTTGTCTTGGCATTACATGAAGTGTGGATTTATTCTTATGTGTACTAACCCATCTCACGAGTACTTTTCGAGTTTTGTGTGGATGAAGTTTTTAAGAATAGGTGAAACCATGATATGAGAGGATTGAAAGAGATACAAAAGCTCAAGCTTGGTGATGCCCAAGGCACCCCAAGTAAATATTTCAAGAAGTGTCAAGCATCTAAGCTTGGGGATGCTACGCATCCCACCTCTCTTCATCAACATTTATCGGTTAGCCTATGTTGAGCCTAATTTTTTTATTTGTCCACATGATATGTGCTATTCTTGGAGTGCTATTTTTCGTTTGCTCGCTGTTTAAATAAAATACTCAAATCTGAAAATCTTTATTGAGAGAAAGATTCCTCACATGGCTACTTTATTGTTTGATTACTTATTGATCTTCACTTATATCTTTTGAGAGTAGTTTGACGTTTACTCTTGTGCTTCACTTATATACTAAGAGTAAATTGTGAATGAATGAAATGTCATAAATCTGAAATTATCAATAAGCTATATTCTTAGTAGCAAGTTCACATTTGGTTTAGAAAGTAAAATCATTGAATTTTAACAATCACTGTATTGGTCATATGAGCAATTCATGAATAATTAGAATGAGAAAGAGAACTTTCACATACAACTATATTATTTTGGACATCTTTTATGATTGTGAATACCCATCAATTATTTTCAAACTTGATCAAATAGTTGAAGTTTAACAAGGAAGACAACGTAATGGTTATGTTTGGGTATATTTGCATAGAAGTTATATTGTTATGGATCCTCCAACATGTGGTGCTTGTTTAGAACCTTTTGCTAGCCAACACTTCGTACTAAGTAGAGATGCTACTTGTGCATCCAAATCCTTGAGCCAAGTTTCTTCCATGAGAGTCCACCATACCTACCTATATATGGTATTTCACAGCAATTCCAAGTAAATTTGCATGTGCCACCTCTAAACATTCAAATAAACATGCGTTTCGTGTGCTCGTACCGCTCATGGAGCGACGGGGCGGTCATTATCTTCCATGTTAAGCGAGTTATTCCCAAGATTAGTGTTTATTCACTTGTCATTGCATGAGAGAGGATGGTAAAAAGGATTCCTAGTCCTGCATACTACAAAAATAAATAAATAAAACTCCCCCTAGAATGTTGATTGTTTGCAGGGAAATCGTGGATTCGGCCAGCCATGGAATGTGTTTAATGGTGGAGTGGAAGTAAAATTTTAAATTATGTTTGGGAACTGCCAATAATATGATTAGCATGGAAGATATTGAATACTCGGTTGTGAAGTTGACAAGAAAGGTACACCACTCAAAATTACATATTCATCTCTGTTTTAAACAATGAGCTCTGGCACATCTGCAAATCCCGGCTTCCCTCTGCGAAGGGACAATCTATTTACTTTCATGTTACATTCTTTCATGTTGAGTCAACTTCTTATTCCAACTTCAATCTATTAGTTCGCAAGCACCATGTGGTGGGGAAAGACCCAAACATATATATCCACTCAAATATATTTGATCATGATTCATTATTGTTGACAATTATCTTTATGATAAGTGTGTTGGGAGGAGAAACATCAAGCCCCTATCTGATGTGGAGCATCCCACCATCCCCATGGACTCATCACCAACACCTCAAGCTCCAAAGGGTCCTATGACAAGATCCCGTGCACGTTCAATCCAAGACGAGGTGACTTCTCTCCTACTCGACTCTCCTTTTGATGTGCATGGAACGTGGATGCTACCTCAAACGGAGACCCAATGCATGCTCAGGTACCATGAAGACAGCCTAAAAGATGATCGTGGTGAAGGGCAAGCACCCATGGAAACGGACACGAAGAGGGATGGACAAGAGCGACAAAAGGAGGCTAGAACACCCACCAGGCCCCAGACATCTGGCCTAGGCCCTGGACATCTGGCCCCTGGAGACTGCACCAGCACTCGGGGCCAGCAGTGGAAGCTACAGGTGATGGACATCCGGCACCGCCCCGGATATCCGGCCCCTACCCCCGGAAATCCGACTAGCCCGAACTAGAACTGTGTGAAATCCATCGTCCCCAGCCTGGACGTCCGACCCTGAAGCCCGGACATCCAACGTACCCGTGAAGCCCCGCACATCAGGCCCCCAAGCCCGGACATCCGGCCCATGCGTGGGCAGACTTGGGCCCGAGTGGCCATGTATCCTCTCATTCGCCCCTTTTTCACCTAGCACTATATAAACACCTCCCCCTCCTCTCTCTAGGGTTAGCTTTGTTTAGCAGATACTTTTTGTTGAGCATAGCTTCATTAATTCCTTCTCCCACAGAGATTGCCCTCCATTGAGAGAAGATCCAAGTGATGCCAAGGCCCCTCTAAGGGAAGATCCCAAGTGATAGAGGCGAAGTTGTCACTGTCTTTCGATGAGATGGTGGCTATCATTTTCGGTGGAGTAGACTTTGATGATCGGACTACGAACGTGCGAGGACGTCGCGCCTTAGCAATCGCTAAACCAACTCCGAGAGGTTATTGACCACGCCGGAGCACGATCAACCTGACCACGAGGGTCTGTTTCCTGCAAGTAAACGAAGAACAAGCAAGAAACTAAGATTGCAATCTGGATATTGAGAATTTAAGGGGAAAGCTTTATTGATGAAGTGGGGTTTTGTGACGCCTTTGTCTGGTCGTGGAACACAAACAAAGAACACGAAGTTGCAGCTATGGCTAACTATCAATCTAATCAAAACCCAAGTCTAAAACGATGTCCTAAGGGCTGTATATATGGGGGAATAGAGGGGGATTTCGTGGCCCCTTGGAGGAGGGGTCTGAAACCAACCCTAACTCCGTTTCCGCACACATACGGACTCTAAAAACAGCCTAATAAGTGGTATTTCGTAATTACATGGGCCTGGCCCAAAAATAAGGTGACGCAGCACCTATATTAGCCTATGGACGAAATTTATGAAGTGGCATCTTGTATATTTCGTCCAAGCCTTCATACTCTCCCTATGGTGGCTTCAAAGTGCGAAAATCACCACTGGAAACTCCATTGTTCCTTCCTGCGCGCACACCTTCTTGTCCAAGCTTGATCCCGCTCCAATGGCCATCCTTCTTGTCCATGCTAGGTCCTTCATTCATAAGTAAAACAAAAGTATCTAATTTAGACAGCATCATATGTTCATGAACATAGAAGGATTTCCAAGAAACGAAAGTACCTGATAATTAATTGGTGTGCGCGGGCTCTCGTAACTGGTCTAATATGTGTAGCTGGTGGGGATGTGGGTGTAATATTAGTAGGGATGTCCTCATCATCCTCCCCTTCTTGAACTAAAGTCGTCCTCGATGGAAGCTCATCATCCTCACCCAAATAAGGCTTCGAATCTGCAATGTTAAAAGTGGGACTTACCCCAAAATCAGCAGGCAACTAAAGTTTATATGCATTATCATTTATTTTCTCTAACACCTTAATAGGACCATTAGCACGTGGCATTAGCTTTGACTTGCGCAATTCAGGAAACCTATCCTTACGCAAATGTAACCAAACAAGATCTCCAGGTGCAAAGACAACATGTTTTCTACCCTTATCTCTAGCAAGTTTATATTTAGCATTCATACGCTCAATGTTCACCTTAGTTAACTCATGCATCTTTAATATCAGTTCAGCACGTTCTTTAGCATCAAAATTAACCTTCTCCGAAGATGGAAGAGGCAACAAATCAATAGGTGCACGAGGTAAGAAACCAAACACTACTTCAAAAGGGCACATCTTAGTAGTAGAATGCAGCGAATGATTGTAAGCAAATTCAATATGAGGCAAGCATTCTTCCCACATTTTCAAGTTATTCTTTAAAACAGCCCTAAGCATAGTAGACAATGATCTATTCACTACTTCAGTTTGTCCATCAATTTGGGGGTGGCATGTAGTACTAAAAAGCAGTTTAGTCCCCAACTTAGCCCATAAACATCTCTAAAAGTGGCTAAGAAATTTAACATCGCGATCTGAAACAATTGTATTTAGCACAACATGCAAGAGAATAATTTCATGAAAGAACAAATTAGCAACATTAGCAGCATCATCACTTTCATGACATGGTATAAAGTGTGCCATTTTCGAAAATCTATCCACGACAAAAAATATGCTATCTCTCCCTTTCTTTGTTCGAGGTAAACCTAAAACAAAGTCCATAGATATATCCTCCCAAGGAACACTAGGTACAGGCAAAGGCATATATAAACCATGAGGTTTGAGTGGTGACTTAGCTTTTTGACATGTAGTGCAGCGCGCAACAAAACGCTCAACATCCCGTCTCATCTTTGGCCAAAAGAAATGTGTAGCAAGTACGTCCTCCGTATTCTTCATGCCAAAGTGTCCCATTAATCCTCCTCCATGCGCCTCCTGTAACAACAAAAGACGAACAGAACTAGCTGGAATGCATAGCTTGTTAGCACGGAACACAAATCCATCATTAATGATGAACTTGTTCCATGTTCTCCCTTCTTTACAATTCGCCAACACATCTTTAAAGTCAGCATCATGCATATATTGATATTTGATGGTCTCCAAACCAAATATTTTAAAGTCAAGTTGGGAAAGCATAGTATAACGACGAGACAATGCATCAGCAATAACATTTTCTTTACCCTTCTTGTGTTTAATGACATAAGGTAATGTCCCAATGAATTGAACCCATTTAGCATGTCCACGGTTTAGTTTTGCTTGACTCTTGATATGTTTTAAAGATTCATGATCAGAATGTATAACAAATTCTTTATGCCATAGATAATGTTGCCATGTTTCAAAAGTCCGAACAGGAGCATATAATTCCTTATCATAAGAAGAATAATTCAGACTAGGCCCACTCAATTTTTCAGAAAAGTATGCAACAGGTTTACCATCTTGTAATAACACACCTCCTAATCCAATTCCACTAGCATCACATTCAAGCTCGAAAGTCTTATTAAAATCAGGAAGTTGGAGTAAACGAGCATGTGTTAACTTATCTTTCAATACCGTGAAGGCTTCTTCCTGTGCGGTACCCCAAACAAAAGGCACGTCCTTCTTTGTAAGCTCATTTAGAGGTGCAGCAATGGTGCTGAAATCCCTCACAAAACGCCTATAGAAACCGGCGAGTCCAAGAAAACTCCTCACTTGTGTGACTGTTTTGGGTTGCGGCCAACTCTCAATAGCATCAATCTTGGCTTTATCAACTTCAATTCCCTGTGGAGTAACAACATAGCCAAGATGTAAGTGCATCTAGTGCCCCTTAGTGATTTTGGTGTATTGAAGACTTATAGGTTAAGGGACTAATATGTTTGTGAGTGTACACAGGCTCTATAAGTCAAGGAGGAGTTTGGTATATTCGAAGAATATCGACCCCTAAAAATGAATGTCTTTAACTGAAGACTTTGGTGAAGACTTTGTGAAGACTTTGCTGAAGACTTTGGTATTCGCTGAAGACTTTGATAATGAAGAACATGGTGTGACCTTAAATATTTGAACGAGGACAATGAAGCGTGAAGACTTTTGTTTTTATTGTTTCATTTCCTTCTTTGAATCATAGGAAAACCGTATTGTTAAAGGGGGCCGAGGTAATACTAAGGAAAAAATTCGATCTCATGCTCAACTCAAAAGCCTCAACATAACCCAATCCTTCGAGTGAAGCCTTTTGAAATCTCGTGCAGTTCAGTCAAGATCTTCAGTGAAAGAGACGATGTTCCTCTGGTCTCTGAGGAAATTGGACTGACTAAGGAGTTAGGATTTCGCCAGTGCGAATTGCCTACAAGTCAGGAATATGATAAGCCCTGAGGAATTTGACAGTTCAAATTCCGACCGTTGATGTGCTTTGCGCCAGCTGTCCAGATATTCTATCCACCTAACGGTCATATCATTGGGGGGCATTTATGTCTTATCATGTCGGGTTGCACCCTGGCTGTAAATAGCCGCCCCCCACAACCACTAGCTGGTTGGCTACTCCGAGAGAGAAATTGACACTTGTCATTTGAGAGCAACCCATTCCTCGAGGAATTTGAGCGAAAATCATCAGTGAGGAAAAACCCAAAACCCAAACCATCAAAACCCAAAGTGGTTCAACATCACTGAAGAAATTGTTCCTGTGTGGAACCGACGCTTTTTACCTTTGAAGACTGTGTATCTTCCAGACGGTTAGGCATCATGGTCTAGTGCATCCTGCAGTCAATTGGGGATCGCCGGGTGACCGTGGTCTAGAGAATCCAGTAGTCAATTGTGGATCGCCGGGTGACCAGTTTGTGAGGGTTTTGGAAATCTACCCTGAAGACTTACCACGAGTGTTGGGCGAGGACTGTGTGACCTGAGCTTAAGGAGAATATGGTAAGGACTGTGTGTCCTCTGGTTTAAATACCAGGCCGCTCCAAACCATACGTACGACTGTCACAGCAGTTGGAACTGGGTCATCAAACCATTGTCTTCATCGAGCTACCTGGTTCCATTTCCTCAACCCTTTCAGTTCCTCGTATACCTGTTGATGAAATTGATCATTACTGTTTGAAGAATTTGACTGAAGACTTACTCAATTGCCTCACCTCAAATTCTTCAGTCACTTTATCTTCTACCTACTTATCCTGTTCACGCTACTTATCCTATGTGTATGTTTCATTTCATCATGATGACTATGCTACCGCTATGTTTTGCATGCACTTGAGTACTTATTCCGCTGCAAGTAATTCATCACTTAACAAATTCCTCAACTAGTAATTCCTCAATGAAGAATTTGTAAAAATCACCTATTCACACCCTCTAGTCGATATAACGAAAGTACCTGATAATTAATTGGCGTGCCCGGGCTCTCATAACCGGTCCAATATGTGTAGCTGGTGGGGATATGGGTGTAATATTAGTAGGGATGTCCTCATCATCCTCCCCTTCTTGAACTGAAGTCGTCCTCGATGGAAGCTCATCATCCTCACCCAAATAAGGCTTCGAATCTGCAATGTTAAAAGTGGGACTAACCCCAAAATCAGCAGGCAGCTCAAGTTTATATGCATTATCATTTATTTTCTCTAACACCTTAAAAGGACCATTAGCACGTGGCATTAGCTTTGACTTGCGCAATTCAGGAAACCTATCCTTACGTAAATGCAACCAAACAAGATCTCCACGTGCAAAGACAACATGTTTTCTACCCTTATCTCCAGCAAGTTTATATTTAGCATTCATACGCTCAATGTTCACCTTAGTTAACTCATGCATCTTTAATATCAGTTTAGCACGTTCTTTAGCATCAAAATTAACCTTCTTCGAAGATGGAAGAGGCAACAAATCAATAGGTGCACGAGGTAAGAAACCATACACTACTTCAAAAGGGCACATCTTCGTAGTAGAATGCAGCGAACGATTGTAAGCAAATTCAATATGAGGCAAGCATTCTTCCCACATTTTCAGGTTATTCTTTAAAACAGCCCTAAGCATAGTAGACAATGATCTATTCACTACTTCAGTTTGTCCATCAGTTTGGGGGTGGCATGTAGTACTAAAAAGCAGTTTAGTCCCCAACTTAGCCCATAAACATCTCTAAAAGTGGCTAAGAAATTTAACATCGCAATCTGAAACAATTGTATTTCGCACACCATGCAAGTGAATAATTTCATGAAAGAACAAATCAGCAACATTACCAGCATCATCACTTTCATGACATGGTATAAAGTGTGCCATTTTCGAAAATCTATCCACGACAAAAAATATGCTATCCCTCCCTTTCTTTGTTCGAGGTAAACCTAAAACAAAGTCCATAGATATATCCTCCCAAGGAACACTAGGTACAGGCAAAGGCATATATAAACCATGAGGTTTGAGTCGTGACTAAACTTTTTGACATGTAGTGCAGCCCGCAACAAAACGCTCAACATCGCATCTCATCTTTGGCCAAAAGAAATGTGTAGCAAGTACGTCCTCCGTCTTCTTCATGCCAAAGTGTCCCATTAATCCTCCTCCATGCGCCTCCTATAACAACAAAAGACGAACAGAACTAGCTGGAATGCATAGCTTGTTAGCACGGAACACAAATCCATCATTAATGATGAACTTGTTCCATGTTCTCCCTTCTTTACAATTCGCCAACACATCTTTAAAGTCAGCATCATGCATATATTGATATTTGATGGTCTCCAAACCAAATATTTTAAAGTCAAGTTGCGAAAGCATAGTATAACGACGAGACAATGCATCAACAATAACATTTTCTTTACCCTTCTTGTGTTTAATGACATAAGGGAATGTCTCAATGAATTCAACCCATTTAGCATGTCCACGGTTTAGTTTTGCTTGACTCTTGATATGTTTTAAAGATTCATGATCAGAATGTATAATAAATTCTTTGGGCCATAGATAATGTTGCCATGTTTCAAAAGTCCGAACAAGAGCATATATTTCCTTATCATAAGTAGAATAATTCAGACTAGGCCCACTCAATTTTTTAGAAAAGTATGCAACAGGTTTACCATCTTGTAATAACACACCTCCTAATCAAATTCCACTAGCATCACATTCAAGCTCGAATGTCTTATTAAAATCAGGAAGTTCGAGTAAACGAGCATGTGTTAACTTATCTTTCAATACCGTGAAGGCTTCTTCCTGTGCGGTACCCCAAACAAAAGGCACATCCTTCTTTGTAAGCTCATTTAGAGGCGCAGCAATGGTGCTGAAATCCCTCACAAAACGCCTATAGAAACTGGCGAGTCCAAGAAAACTCCTCACTTGTGTGACCGTTTTGGGCTGCGCCCAACTCTCAATAGCTTCAATCTTGGCTTTATCAACTTCAATTCCCTGTGGAGTAACACCATAGCCAAGATGTAAGTGCATCTAGTGCCCCTTAGTGATTTTTGTGTATTGAAGACTTATAGGTTAAGGGACTAATATGTTTGTGAGTGTACACAGGCTCTATAAGTAGAGGAGGAGTTTGGTATATTCGAAGAATATCGACCCCTAAAAATGAATGTCTTTAACTGAAGACTTTGGTGAAGACTTTGTGAAGACTTTGCTGAAGACTTTGGTATTCCTTGAAGACTTTGATAATGAAGAAGATGGTGTGACCTTGAATATATGAACGAGGACAATGAAGCGTGAAGACTTTTGTTTTTATTGTTTCATTTCCTTCTTTGAATCATAGGAAAACCGTATTGTTAAAGGGGGCCGAGGTAGTACTAAGGAAAATTTTCCATCTGATGTTCAACTCAAAAGCCTCAACATAACCCAATCCTTCGAGTGAAGCCTTTTGAAATCTCTTGCAGCCTCAACATAAGGTAATGTCCCAATGAATTGAACCCATTTAGCATGTCCACGGTTTAGTTTTGCTTGACTCTTGATATGTTTTAAAGATTCATGATCAGAATGTATAACAAATTCTTTATGCCATAGATAATGTTGCCATGTTTCAAAAGTCCGAACAGGAGCATATAATTCCTTATCATAAGAAGAATAATTCAGACTAGGCCCACTCAATTTTTCAGAAAAGTATGCAACAGGTTTACCATCTTGTAATAACACACCTCCTAATCAAATTCCACTAGCATCACATTCAAGCTCGAATGTCTTATTAAAATCAGGAAGTTCGAGTAAACGAGCATGTGTTAACTTATCTTTCAATACCGTGAAGGCTTCTTCCTGTGCGGTACCCCAAACAAAAGGCACATCCTTCTTTGTAAGCTCATTTAGAGGCGCAGCAATGGTGCTGAAATCCCTCACAAAACGCCTATAGAAACTGGCGAGTCCAAGAAAACTCCTCACTTGTGTGACCGTTTTGGGTTGCGGCCAACTCTCAATAGCTTCAATCTTGGCTTTATCAACTTCAATTCCCTGTGGAGTAACACCATAGCCAAGATGTAAGTGCATCTAGTGCCCCTTAGTGATTTTTGTGTATTGAAGACTTATAGGTTAAGGGACTAATATGTTTGTGAGTGTACACAGGCTCTATAAGTAGAGGAGGAGTTTGGTATATTCGAAGAATATCGACCCCTAAAAATGAATGTCTTTAACTGAAGACTTTGGTGAAGACTTTGTGAAGACTTTGCTGAAGACTTTGGTATTCCTTGAAGACTTTGATAATGAAGAAGATGGTGTGACCTTGAATATATGAACGAGGACAATGAAGCGTGAAGACTTTTGTTTTTATTGTTTCATTTCCTTCTTTGAATCATAGGAAAACCGTATTGTTAAAGGGGGCCGAGGTAGTACTAAGGAAAATTTTCCATCTGATGCTCAACTCAAAAGCCTCAACATAACCCAATCCTTCGACAGAGACGATGTTCTTCTGGTCTTTGAGGAAATTGGTCTGACTAAGGAGTTTGGATGTCGCCAGTGCGAATTGCCTACAAGTCAGGAATATGATAAGCCCTGAGGAATTTGATAGTTCAAATTCCGACCGTTAATGTGCTTTGCGCCAGCTGTCCAGATATTCTATCCACCTAACGGTCATATCATTGGGGGGCATTTATGTCTTATCATGTCGGGTTGCACCCTGGCTGTAAATAGCCGCCCCCACAACCACTAGCTGGTTGGCTGCTCCGAGAGAGAACTTGACACTTGTCATTTGAGAGCAACCCATTCCTCGAGGAATTTGAGCGAAAATCATCAGTGAGGAAAAACCCAAAACCCAAACCATCAAAACCCAAAGTGGTTCAACATCACTGAACAAATTGTTCATGTGTGGAACCGACGCTTTTTACCTTTGAAGACTGTGTATCTTCCAGACGGTTAGGCGTCATGGTCTAGTGCATCCTGCAGTCAATTGGGGATCGCCGGGTGCCCGTGGTCTAGAGCATATAGTAGTCAATTGTGGATCGCCGGGTGACCAGTTTGTGAGGGTTTTGGAAGTCTACCCTGAAGACTTACCACTAGTGTTGGGCGAGGACTGTGTGACCTTAGCTTAAGGAGAATACGGTAAGGACTGTGTGTCCTCTGGTTTAAATACCAGGCCGCTCCAAACCAGACGTACGACTGTCACAGCAGTTGGAACTGGGTCATCAAACCATTGTCTTCATCGAGCTATCTGGTTTCATTTCCTCAACCCTTTCATTTCCTCGTATACCTGTTGATGAAATTGGTCATTACTGTTTGAAGAATTTGACTGAAGACTTACTCAATTGCCTCACCTCAAATTCTTCAGTCACTTTATCTTCTACCTGCTTATCCTGTTCACGCTACTTATCCTGTGTGTATGTTTCATTTCATCATGATGACTATGCTACCGCTATGTTTTGCATGCACTTGAGTACTTATTCCGCTGCGAGTAATTCATCACTTAGCAAATTCCTCAACTAGTAATTCCTCAGTGACGAATTTGTAAAAATCACCTATTCACCCCCTCTAGTCGATATAACGCACTTTCAATTATCAGAGCAAGGTACTCCCTTGTTTTGTGTGAGTTTGGTTTAACCACCTGGAGTTTTAGTTATGTCGACTACAGGCATGATCAAGGTCTCAGCTGGGTGTCCTACCTTCGATGGGACAGACTACCCCTACTGGAAGAACAAGATGCACATGCATCTTGAGGCAATTGACCCCGATCTTTGGTATGTTGTGGAAAATGGTGTTCCCTTTGTCACTCCCACTATCAACGCTGCTGATGTGAAGAGATTCAAGCAACTCGACTCTCAAGCGAAGAATGTCATATGTGGCCATCTGAGCAAAGGTCAGTATGGCAGAGTGAGTGCTTTGGAGACTGCTAAGCTTATCTGGGATAGGTTATCCAAAGTCAATGAAGGCATTTCAACTCAACGTGATTCTCGAGTTGATGTTCTTCGCAATCTCTTCAACCGCTTCAAAAGACTCGACAACGAAAATGTTCAGCAAACTTTTGATTGTCTCACTGATATCTCCAATGAGCTTCAAGCTCTGGGTGCCACTGACATCACCGACCATGAGGTGGTGAAGAAACTGCTGAGATCTCTTGATTCTTCATTCGATACACTTGCTTTGATGATTCAAGAACGTGGAGACTACAAGTCACTAGATCCTGCTGATATTCTTGAGAGACTCAATATCCTAAGATGAAGAAACTGATAGTAGCCTTGGTGATCCTGAAGAACTGAGTCAGGAGCTAGCAATGCTCATGAGGAAATTCCAGAAGTTCTCAAGGAGAGGTCGGTTTGGAAATTCATCAAGAAGTGGCCTGAAGAAATCAGATTCTTCATCAAGAAACTACAAGAAGAGAACTTGCCACAAATGCAAGAAATCTGGTCACTTTATCTCTGACTGTCCTCTCTATAAAAAAGAGTCAAGGAAGAAGAAATACAAGGATGACAGTTCTGATGACTTGAAGAAAAAGAAGAAATCTTCAAAGTCCTCATCGCACAAGAAGAACAACTTAAGGAAGGCTCGGGCACTTATTGGCAAGGAAATGGATTCTGAAGAAGAATCTGAAGAATATGAAGAAGAGGAGGAATCTGAGGAGGAGTCAGACTCTGGTGTGGCGAGCCTAGCTCTCGCTACTGCTTTCGTCTGCAAGTCCATCTTCAACGATGAGGAAAATGGCAACTCCAACGACTCTGACGTCAGCAACGATGACTATGCTCCCACCTATTGCTTCATGGCAAAAGGTGCCAAGGAAACACCATTCCTCCTTTGAATCAAGTGATGGTGAATCTGAAGATTACATGAAACCTAGCTATTCCAAACTTGCTAATATTGCTACTAAACAACAAAGTGTCATTGAAAAGCTTCAGAAACAGCTAGACAAAAGCGATGACCTATTGAATGAGGAAGTGGATCATACTCAAACTTTGACTAAGGATCTTCAAAGTCTTCAGTCCAAGTATGATAACCTTCAAAGTCGTCATGAGGCTCTCTTAGTCGATCATGAGAAGCTTTCTTATGAATTTCTTCAAAGAAAGCAAGATCTTGAGAAACTAAGGGTGTCTCATGAAGCTCTTCAAAGGGATAACGACTCTTTGCTTGCTCAACAGATCAATACCGCTCAGGAAGATTTCATTCCACCTTTTTTGAAATGCATCGAACGTGAAACTGCTCATTCTTCACCTGAAAGTTCAAATGCTTCTATTGCTGCAAATTCTTCAACTGTTTCTGGGGTCACAAATTCCTCATCTAAGGATACCACAAGTATCACTGACGAAAATGCAGGGTTGAAGGAATTGTATGTGATAGGCATATACAAAAGTCTCAAAGGGCATCAAACCCTTTGCGATATGCTCAAAAAGCATATTCTGAACAGGAACCCTAGGAAAGAGGGTATTGCATTTCAGAGGAAACTCAATGTTGATGAATCTTATTGGAAACCTGAGCAGTATCCCAAAACCTCATGGGTTGTTGCAAAAGGACCTCCTGTAGATCCATTTACTTTATCTAGCTTTACTTGTGAAAACTCGTATTCCTCTCATGAGTCAATTGACTCCGACTATAAACTGTTCAAAAATCAGAATGGTGAAGTATTTGATAGATAAGTTGGAACTAACTGCAGGAATAGTCCCCCTCTGAGGAAAATCTGGGTTCCCAAGAGCTGCTTGGAAAGTCTTCAGGTGAATGTCCTCATGACACCACCCCCGAAGAAAAGGAACCCCAGATCAAATTCCTCATATGGACCAAAGTCTTCACATGGACCAAATTCCTCATATGGTCAAAAATCATATCATTCTCGTGCTAATGCTTCTACTTTGCAGGGAAAATCTAAGGGTCATGAATATGCTCATTATTCTTCTAATCATTATGTTCATAAGTCCTCAAAGACTTTATCTGCTTATTCATATGAGTACTCTAACCCCCGTCCTGTGAAATGAAGTGGACTTGCTTCTATGCCACCCTTCTCATATGGAGCTCGCGGAATGATGAACTCTTTGCCACCCCTTCAGATGTGGGTGGTGAAGAAATCGAACTAATCTCTTATGCAGGGTCAGGTCTCCAGACAAACTTGAATGTCTGATGAATTTGCTGGAGACCTGAGGAAATGCTTGAAAGGACGCAAGCTAATCACGAAGAAATGAATCATTCATTTCTCACGTCCTCACATTACTTTGCTTACTATACTATGTGATGAAATTCAATCTGATGAATTTGAAGGCATATTCTTCACTCTGAAGCATATGCATTCGTAAACTGTACTAATTCATCTGCAGGGTGAAACGCCTAAAGCAACTGAGTGGGTCCTCGACAGTGTGTGCACCAACCACATGACTGGTGACAAGAACCTATTTATGAATATCCCACTGGCTCCCTCTCATGTGAAGCATATCACCTACGCTGACAAAGGAAAAATCAAGGTATTGGGTCTAGGTAAGGTTGCAATCTCGAAGGATCGACACATGGATAAGGTGATGCTTGTCGAGTCCCTTGGACTCAACCTCATGTCTGTCTCAATGCTTTGTGATCTTGATATGGTTGTCATCTTTGGCAAATATCATTGTGTTGTCATCATGGAATCTGACAAATCCAAAGTCTTCAAAGGCTTTAGGAGAGGAGACTTGTATATTTTTGATTTCTCTACAGGTCCACAGCCAGCCACATGTCTACATGCAAAAGCTTCAGAAGGCTGGTTATGGCATCGACGACTTGGACATGCTGGCATGAGGAACTTGCACACGCTCGCGAAGAAAAAGCACGTCATTGGCATTGAGGGTGTCAAATTCCTCAAGGATCACTTGTGTGGGGCTTGTGAGTCTGGAAAGATGACCAGATCCAAGAATCCATCCAAGACCGTCATGACTACCACTCGTCCTTTTGAATTGCTTCATATGGATCTCTTTGGTCCCACTCACTATGCCACACTAACAAATACTCCATGCTTATATGGCTCATTGTTGATGATTTCTCTCGCTATACTTGGGTGCACATTATCCTGTACAAATCTGAAGTGCAGAATGTCTTCAAACGATTTTCTTCAAGGGCCTCAATGAACTTCGATGTCAAAATCAAGCATATCACGAGTGATAATGGGACCGAGTTCAAGAACACTGGTCTTGATGATTATGTTGATGAACTTGGTATTACTCATGACCTATCTGCCCCTTATACTCCTCAACAGAATGGCATTGTGGAGCGCAAGAACAGGACTCTTGTTGAGATGGCTCGCACCATGCTTGATGAATACAAGACCCCTCGTCGCTTCTGGCCTAAGGCAATCAATACTGCTTGCCACATCATCAACAGGGTATATCTTCACAAATTCCTCAAGAAGACTTCATATGAACTCCTCACTGACAAGAAACCCAATGTGAGTTATTTCAAAGTCTTCGGTGCTAAATGCTGGATTAGAGATCCTCATCACAGTTCTAAATTTGCACCGAAAGCACATGAAGGTTTTATGCTTGGTTACGGAAAGGACTCGCACACCTACAGAGTCTTCAACACCTATCACAACAAGGTTGTTGAAACTGTAGATGTGCGGTTTGATGAAACTAATGGCTCGCAAAGAGAGCACCTGCCTCCTGTGCTAGAAGAAATGCCTCCTGAGGAATCCATTAGGTTCAAGGCCCTGAAGATGTGATCCCTACTGAAGAACAACTACTCTCTGAAGAATTTGTACCCAACGCTGAAGACATTCATGCCGATACACCTAAAGACAATGGTGCTGAAGAAAATGCTCGTCCTCAACAAAGTCTTCAACCTGCTCATCCACGACTTGCAAATGAAGTGCAAATCGAGAAAATCATCGACGACATCAATGCACCGGGTCCTCTCACTCGCTCAAGAGCCTCTCATTTGTCTAACTTTTGTGGGCACTTTGCTTTTATCTCTATCACAGAGCCCACCAAAGTTGATGAAGCATTCTTGGAGCCTGAGTGGATTCAAGCCATGCAAGAGGAATTGCATCAATTCAAGCTCAACAACGTGTGGGAACTCATCAAACGCCCAGATCCTCGCAAGCACAATATCATAGGTACCAAGTGGATCTACCGCAACAAACAAGATGAACTTGGTCAGGTAGTGAGGAATAAGGCTCGTCTGGTAGCACAGGGCTACACACAGGTTGAGGGAATTTACTTTGATGAAACTTTTGCACCTGTTGCTAGACTCGAAGCTATTCGCATATTGCTTGCTTATGCTAACCATCACAATATCATCTTATATCAAATGGATGTGAAAAGTGCATTCCTCAATGGTAAGCTTGAGGAAGAAGTATATGTTGCTCAATCCCCAGGTTTTGAAGATCCTAAGTTTCCTAACAAAGTCTTCAGACTCAACAAGGATCTCTATGGCCTCAAGCAAGCCCCTCGGGCATGGTATGATACACTAAAGGAATTCCTCATGAATAAAGGCTTCAAACCCGGTTCAGTTGACCCAACTCTTTTCATAAAATCATATGATGATGAATTATTTGTGTGCCAAATATATGTGGACGATATTATCTTTGGATGTACTGACAAACGTTACAGTGACGAATTTGCCTATATGATGGATGAAGAATATCAAATGTCTATGATGGGAGAGCTCAAATTCTTCCTAGGGCTTCAAATTCGTCAACAACACAATGGCATCTTCATATCTCAAGAGAAATACCTCAAGGATGTCCTGAAGAAATTCGGCATGCAGGATTGCGAAGGCATCAAGATACCTATGCCCACATCGGCTCAACTCTGCACTGACAAAAGTGGTAAAGATTTCGATCAGAAGGTATATCGCTCCATGATTGGTTCTTTATTGTATCTATGTGCATCTAGGCCAGATATTATGCTTAGTGTTTGCATGTGTGCCGATTTCAAGCAAAACCGAAGGAATCACACCATAAGGCTATGAAACATATTATTCGATATCTAGCTCACACACCAACACAAGGATTATGGTACCCCAAGGGCTCGGATCTTGACCTTATTGGATATCATGTGGACCGCAAGTCAACATTAGGCACATGTCATTTCCTCGGACGATCCTTAGTCTATTGGTCCTCGAAGAAGCAGAACTGCGTGTCACTATCTACTGCTGAAGCTGAGTACATTGCTGCTGGTTCTTGCTGTGCTCAATTGCTATGGATGAAGCAAACCCTCAAGTACTAAGGCATTAACGTGAAGAATGTCCCTCTTTACTACGACAATGAGAGTGCCATCAAGATTGCTCACAACCCAGTTCAGCACTCAAAGACCAAGCACATCCAGATTCGTCATCATTTTCTTCGTGACCATGTGATGAAGGGCGATATCTTCCTCGACCACGTGAAGACTGAAGAACAACTAGTTGATATCTTCACAAAGCCCTTGGATGAGAAGAGATTTTGCAAGTTGCGGTGTGAGCTAAATATCTTAGAATCTTCAAATGTTCTTTGAAAGTACACACATCCTAACACTTATGCAAAATTGATGACTTTGATGTGCAACACACGAAGTAACGTTTTTCTTCAATCAATGAAGACTAACTCTCTAAGTGTGAAGAAATTAATGAAGAATTTGATTCTCAGAACCCTACGACAATTGTACGCGGTGTCTGAAATCATCATTCTTATACGATGGGTAACGCCATCAACAACAGTTGAAATTCTTCAAGTTTGAATTTTTCCTCATTTTGCAAATTCTTCAAAATTATCAAATTCTTCAAGTTTGCAAATTCCTCAAGATTTCAAATTCTTCAAACTTTTCAACTGATGTTCCTCACATGAGTTTTTCTTCATTGACTATATATATATATATATATAGAGAGAGAGAGAGAGAGAGAGAGTTTTTCAATGTCCTCAACAGCATTCACTTATAGCTATTTCTTCAAGTTGATTTTTCATCTAAGTGAATGTGATCGGACCCGTTCCCCCTCTATGCTAAACTCGACCAAGTTTGTTCTCAAATTCTTCATATGCGTTCTACTTTGAAACTTGTTCAAAGTCTTCACTGAGTCCTTATTAGCTGAAGAATTTGCAAACAAAACATTAAAATATTCAATCTCAATTTTTGGCAATTGCCACTCAAACCGTTCCGATTCCCATGACTGGATAACCCACGATCCCCCACTATCTCCACTACACAGTAAATGGGTGACACATGTCGCGTGGATGGCAAGGGTCAGGGGCATACTGGTCCAAAATCTTCGGACCAACTGGTTTTCACTACCGCTATAAATACCCCCTCCCCTACTCTTGCTCGGGTTACTTCTCACTCCCATCTCTCCCGAGCTCCAAACCTAGCGTCGCCGCTATCCTCATCATCACCGGAGAGGAAGAGCTTCACTGCCACAACCTCGCCATCGTCGTACTCGCATCGGCCACGAAAGTCTTCACTCCGCCGCCGCTGTAGCTGTCTCCCTCTGCCAAGCTAGGACGTGGGAGATCTGGACTGACAAACTCCTTCACTTCACTTCTTTGTTCGTCATGTTCATCACTTACGGTAAATAAAATCTAATTTTATTACCATTTTTTATCTCGATGATTTTCACAAAATCCTCAAAAGGTGATTATTCTTCAACAATCCATCCTATAAGAACCAAACAAATTTATTTCGCTAAGTCATGATTTTCTTCAAGATTCCTCAATTGTGTGGATCCTCAAATCTATACAACTCTGGAACCTAAGTCAAGAACACTTAGTGAAATTCTTCAAGGCATCTATGGTCAAATTCCTCAAACTTGATTCTTTTGCTAAAATTTCTGAGAACGCATATGACCTCTTCAAATGCTTCGCACCTATACCCTATTCACAGGTACAAATGTCAGCTGATGAATCTCTAGGTTCTCATCAACTTAACTCATTTGCAGCGTTCCTTGAAGAAAAGTTGCATACTTCATCAGAAACTTCAACAGTTCATAATCCTCAGCTGAAGAAAATGGTTGATGGGAAAAGGCCTAGGAAAGGAGGAAAGAAACCTGAAGTGCAAATTGCGTTTGAGATACCTGATGATTTGTATGAGGAATATTGCACACCTGATGAAGAAACTCATGGCAAAGAAACTCAGAAGCAATGAAAGATCCGTATACAGAAAAATGAAAGGAGATGGATGAAGGAATGGAGAGAATATCATTATGTCACTCCTAAATACATGAAGAAATTTGCTGTAAAAACCCCATGCAATAGGCCACCTTTGGCTCAAGGTCAACGTGCTGATCGCACCAGTCTCAAACCTGGTGAAGATTTTCCTCATAAATGGGAAAGGCAACAAGCCAAACTGGCGAAGAAGGCAAAAGAGGCTGTGAAGAAATTCAATGAAAACTTTGCTGCTGCTGCTACTACCGGAGCCTCTGCTAGTGCATCTGCTCCAAAGAAATCAGTGGTAAAGAAATCCACTTCAAAATCCTCAGCACCAAAGTCCTCAGCCCGAAGCTCCTCACAGCAAATGCCTAAGGCAAAATCATCAACGGCTCCTGCAATGCCCACAGTAGCTACACAATCCTCAACAGCTGCTGCCAAGTCATCAACACCAGTACATCTGGCATTTTGTCAAAGGACTGCTGGTTTTTCAATTGCTTCAGGGGCATCTGCAACTTCATCTGCCCAAGCACAATCCTCAAGCAGTCCCACTTTGCTGAAAGTGAAGGCAACAACTGGACGAGGCAAGAGGCCAAGTCCTCACAAGAAGCAAGTAGTCTTCAAGATTCCCTCAGAATATAAGGAAGATGAAGCAAGTGATGAAGAACTTGCTGCAATTGTGAGGAATAACCAAGAAATAGTGGCTCAAGTCAAGGGCACTACAATTCCTCTCTTGTTGGACCCAAAAATGGTGCTCAACTTCATCGACATCTCGCACCAGGACCCAAACTTCAAGTGATTTGAATCTGCCTCCCGGTCCTAGCCATGTTCTCACAGCTTTCATTGGTGAGGAAAAATGGAAGTATGAAAAGGCCAGAAAGGCAAAGAAGGCTCAGTACAAGAAAGAGCGCTTCATGAAGAACAATGTTCTTAATCCGACGCCTGACCAACTTGTCTCTATCCAAAAGGACATCAAAGGCCTCAGCAATGAATTTAACAGGTACTATGCTGACTGGAAAGGCGCCAAAGTTAGATTCGTCAATCTGGCTAACAAAGCCATCAAGGACCACAAATCTAGGGTTGCAGCCAGATCGCAACCACAAATTCCTCAGGCTAGCTCCTCTGCCTAGCCTGCTGAAGAAACTGCAAGTGCAGCTAAAGAAATTCATGCTGCTGAAGAAATTCCCAGGGCAACTCCCAATGTTGCACCTGAAGAAATTGAGAGGCCAGTCGAAGAAACTACTGCGCCTGAAGAAACTGCCAGGGCGATTGCATCAGTCGTGCCTAAAGAAAATGCACCACCTTCACCCCATGCTTCCCCAGCAAAATCTTCAAGGGTGAAGAAAGTCACACTTCCTTCTGCATCAGAAGCGAAGAAAACATGTGCTGTTGAGAAGGTTGCCGCAAAGAAAAGGAAAGCATCAACATCTGCAGAATCCTCAGCTCCCAAGAAAGTGAGGACTTTGCCAAGTTCCTCAAATGAACCAATTGATGATGTTCCCATCTCATCAGTCCCAGCCTAAGAAGTAGTCCCATTTGGTGAAGACTATGCCATCCCAAGTGAGGACGATGAAGAAACCCAGTCTGCTGCTTCCTGAGAGCAGATTGATGAAGAAATAGAGGTGGATGCAAATGCTTCAACCCCTCTCGTGTCATCACCCCGGCTTCAGTTGACAGCTGAAGAGGCTGGTGTTGAAGAAATGGATGAGGATGTGGACATTGGATCTACCACTCCAGTCATCAATGACAAATTTTGGGAACCAACTCACCCAAATTCACCAATGGCCACTCCTCTCACTCAGATTCCTTAGTCTCCGGTCCCAACTGAAGAAATCCAAACAGAGTCTGCTGGTCTGTCCACTCCCCTCATGACTGCTCCTAAAGTTATTCTAGCTGCATCAGCTGATGAAATTCCTGTCCAGAATGTTCCTGATGAAATTGCTGCACAAGTTCCTCAAGCTGAAGAAACTGCCATTATTCCAAGCGAGACTGGACGATGCTTCAAGCCAAATCTCCATCCAAAGCAAAAGCTACCTTTCAAAGGCACGAAGCGTCCCAAATTAATCAAGGCGAATTTCTTCAATGAGCACATATTCTTCACTGGACCAAATCCTTATGACTCAGCAAGAGTTGGTCGCTCATGGTTCTGGACCCCAGCTCAGATGAACTTCTATGCTGCTGTGTTGTTTGACAAAGACAAAGTCTTCCAGCATCATCAAATTCCTCGTGTGGATATGGAATCCATTCCATGCTTCACTCCAGTGCTCTCAGTTCTTCATGAAGTTGGACTTCTTCCATTCTGTGTTGATGTCTGCGATTGGAATGAAGAGCTAATTCTTCAATTCTATGCAACTCTGCATATCACTGGTGAAGCTTCTAATGTTAACTCATGGATCTTGGATTGGATGTTTGGAAACACTCACTACACTGCTCCAGCAACTGAATGGCTTCGATGTGTTCCCATTCCAATTCCTTCAGAAGGAGCAAGATGCATCTATGATGAACCTGAACTGCCAAACCACATGATGCAAGTGCTGATGAAGCCTTTGGCACCAATAAAACCTCCAAGGACTACCTACCACATATTGACCAAAACCCTCAGTCCAATCAAGGGCCGTAACTCTGAAGAAGAAGAAGAAGTTGTTGGATCATGAAGAATCTGCTTTTCAACATCATTCATGGGATTCCCATCAACTATCATGATTTCTTCATGAGGACTTTGTCCAATATTGCAGTGTCACCATTCGAGTTGAAGCCTTATGCTCCCTGGATCATGAAATTCAAGGCTGACTTTCAGAATCACTTCAGCTTCCTGCCTCCAATTGAAGTCCTCAAGAAGCCATTTTCTTCAGTCGAAGGAAAAGGCAAAGCTGTAATTGATGAAGGCACTCGTCCATTGGATGGTAAGTTTCGCAAAGCTGCATTTTATTTCACCAATGATGACTCTGCTACACAAGATTCTGCTGCAAAAGCCTTAGCAGAAAAACCTCAAGATTCTGCCCCTCGTGTGATGATTGATCGTGAGCTTCTCTTAAGTCTTCATCAAAAGGTTGATCATAATCACAAGTGGGTAAAGCGTCAGTTTGCTTCAATTCCTCATGACATGACTGTGATGCATAACTCTGTGAGGAAAAATCATTACTATGTGCATGAAATATTCGATCGCACTTGGGCCATTCAGTCTCACCTCAAGACTCCCGAAGAACTCAAGGAAATGGGATTTCAGATGGACTTTGACTGGTCGATTCCTCCAAAGAAGAAGTGGAAGAAAGTTCAAGTTCCTCAGCTGGTGACAAGCTCATATTCTTCATCGTGTGCAACGGATGAAGCTGAGGATATTGACGACACTGTTGCAGGCCCTGCTCCACCAAACGACCCCGACAACGCTGGCGCTCCTCCACCATCTTCAAGATGAAATTCTTCAGGGGCGTTAGTCCTCAATTTCGTCCCTTTTGGTCACTTGATGACAAAGGGGGAGAAATTTGAGTTAGTGTTCAAGCGGGTCTCTTTATATGGGTTGTGTTTTGTTTAAGTTACAACTCTCGCTCTTCTGAAGCTTTTGTTTATTGAGTTGTAAACTTAAGTCTGATGATGGTCTGATACTTTTGAACTACTTTCTACATGCTTATTTACTCAAGTATCTTAATGCACGCATGCTGAATTTCCTCATACCCCATTTTCCATCATGCATTTCACTTTCCTCATGATATATATTAAATGCGTGTATGGATTACAAGATATGGGGGGAGATCTCCAAGATTTTATCATGCCATGTGCTTTTGCAGTCCAAAGCAAATTCCTCAAATATGCACATCTTCAGGGGGAGTTCCTCTATATCTTGCAATCAAATTCCTCAAAACTCAGTACTTACACTTCATATGTTTATCCCCATTGAAAACATAACCTATTTGTCATCAATCACCAAAAGGGGGGAGATTGTAAGTGCATCTAGTGCCCCTTAGTGATTTTGGTGTATTGAAGGCTTATAGGTTAAGGGACTAATATGTTTGTGAGTGTACACAGGCTCTATAAGTCAATGAGGAGTTTGGTATATTCGAAGAATATCGACCCCTAAAAATGAATGTCTTCAACTGAAGACTTTGGTGAAGACTTTGTGAAGACTTTGTTGACGACTTTGGTATTCCCTGAAGACTTTGATAATGAAGAAGATGGTGTGACCTTGAAGATATGAACGAGGACAATGAAGCGTGAAGACTTTTGTTTTTATTGTTTCATTTCCTTCTTTGAGTCATAGGAAACACCATACTGTTAAAGGGGCCCGAGGTAATACTAAGGAAAAATTTCCATCTGATGCTCAACTCAAAAGCCTCAAGATACCCCAATCCTTTGAGTGAAACCTTTGGAAATCTCTTGAAGTTCAGTCAAGATCTTCAGTGATAGGGACGATGTTCTTCTGGTCTCTGAGGAAATTGGTCTGACTAAGGAGTTAGGATTTCACCAGTCCGAATTGCCTACAAGTGAGGAATATGATAAGCCCTGAGGAATTTGACAGTTCAAATTCTGACCGTTGCTGTGCTTTGCGCCAGCTGTCCAGATATTCTATCCACCTAACGGTCATATCATTGGGGGGCATTTATGTCTTATCATGTCGGGTTACACCTTGGCTATAAATAGCCGCCCCCCACAACCACTAGCTTGTTGGCTGCTCCAAGAGAGAACTTGACACTTGTCATTTGAGAGCAACCCATTCCTCGAGGACTTTGAGCGAAAATCATCAGTGAGGAAAACCCAAAACCCAAACCAGCAAAACCCAAAGTGATTGAGCATCACTGAAGAAATTGTTCATGTGTGCAACCGATGCTTTTTACCTTTGAGGACTGTGTATCTTCCGGACAGTTAGGCGTCATGGTCTAGTGCATCCTGTAGTCAATTGGGGATCGCCGAGTGACCGTGGTCTAGAGCATCCAGCAGTCAATTGTGGATTGCTGGGTGATCAGTTTCTGAGGGTTTTGGAAGTCTACCCTGAAGACTTACCACGAGTGTTGGGCGAGGACTGTGTGACCTTAGCTCATGGAGAATACGGTAAGGACTGTGTATCCTGGGACTGTGTGTCCTCTGGTGTAAATACTAGGCCGCTCCAAACCAGACGTACGACTGTCACAGGAGTTGGAACTGGTCATCAAACCATTGTCTTCATCGAGCTACCTGGTTCCATTTACTCAACCCTTTCATTTCCTCGTATACCTGTTGATGAAATTGATCGTTACTGTTAGAAGAATTTGACTGAAGACTGACTCAATTTCCTCACCTCAAATTCTTCAGTCACTTTATCTTCCGCCTGCTTATCCTGTTCACGCTACTTATCCTCTGTGTATGTTTCATTTCATCATGATGACTATGCTACCACTATGTTTTGCATGCACTTGAGTACTTATTCCGCTGCGAGTACTTCGTCACTTAGCAAATTCCTCAACTAGTAATTCCTCAGTGACGAATTTGTAAAAATCACCTATTCACCCCCTCTAGTCGATATAACGCACTTTCACAAGAAAAGATACTCGGTCGGTGCAAAAGGTGCACTTCCCAAGGTTACCAAACAAACGTGCATCACGTAGAGCAATAAAAACAACACGCAAATGATCCAAGTGTTCCTCCAAAGATCTACTATAAATCAGTATATCATCAAAATAGACTACCACAAATCGTCCAATGAAAGCACGTAAAACCTCGTTCATTAATATCATTGCAGTGCTAGGTGCATTAGTTAAACCAAAAGGCATGACTAACCACTCATATAATCCAAACTTAGTTTTAAATGTTGTTTTCCATTCATCTCCCAATTTCATGCGAATTTGATGGTATCCACTACGCAAATCAACTTTGGAGAAAATTGTAGAGCCACTTAATTCATCAAGCATGTCATCTAGCCTAGGAATAGGATGATGATAACGAATACTAATATTATTAATGCCTCTACAATCAACACACATATGCGATGTACCATCCGTTTTAGGCACTAGAATAATTGGAAAAGCACAAGGACAAAGAGATTCGCATATATAACCTTTGTCGAGTGGCTCCTGTACTTGACACATAATCTCCTTCGTCTCCTCTGGATTGGTATGGTATGGTGCACGGTTGGGCGGCGATGCACCGGGAATTAAGTAAATTTGATGCTCAATCCCTCGAATAGGTGGTAATCCCGGTGGCACGTCTTGTGGAAAGACGTCAGCGAACTCCTGCAAAATGTTAGCGACAGCAGGCGGCAAAGAGGGAGGCATGTCCTCGAAGGAAAATAATACCTATTTGCATACAAAAGCATAGCAAACAGATGTATTAACATCCAAACCAGTAATATCAGATTTAGTGGCAAGTAAACAACCACTCTTCAATTTTATTTCAGATGCAACACTAGATGATTGTTTATTAGGCTTATTATGTTGCTAAAATTCCTTTGCCACAATCTGATTTTCACTCTCACTTTGCTCCTGCTTTGCTTTACTAGCTCTAGCAATATCATCTTTCATAATATGTTCGGGAGACATAGGAAGCAAAGTTATATTTTTATCCTTATGAACAAGAGTATACTGATTTGTCCTACCATGGTGTACAAAATTTTTATCAAATTGCCATGGTCTACCAAGTAAATCGAAGCATGTTTGCATGGGTACCACATCACAATCAACATAATCAGGATATGTAGCAATGCTAAAGTGCACACGAATAGTACGTGTTACCTTAACCTTACCACTGTTGTTGAACCATTGGATGTAATAAGGATGAGGATGTTGTCTGGTGGTTAAAGACAGCTTCTCCACCATCTCCATGCTATCCAAGTTGTTGCAACTCCCTCCATCGATGATGACGCGGACAGAACGCTCCTTCACAACTCCCTTTGTATGGAACAAGTTGTGCCTCTGATTTTGCTCAGCCTGTGTAACCTGCACACTGAGAACACGTTGAGCAACTAAACTTTCATACATGTCAGCGTAGTCAGCAGCCATGTAGTGTGTCTCTTGTTCAGTCTCCTCTACACCTTGTTCTTCACTCGCAATAAGAGCCAGGGTCTTCTCATCAGAATCACTAGCGGAGTCATATCCACCATCCTCAGTAACAATCATCACACGCTTGGAAGGACATTCTCTCGCATAGTGACCTTCACCCTTGCAACGATGAAAAATAACCTCATGTGTTTGCCCTATAGAGGCCATGGATGAAGAAGAGCTCTGTGCAGGCTCCGAAGGTGTGCCCTTGCTGGTGGCTGGGGGCGGTGCCTCTTTCCTTGTATCTCTGTTGGAGTTGGCGGCTAAAGTAAGTGGTGCTGTAGCAGGACGTGTGGAAGTAGATGATGTACGTGGTGTCCATAATGAAGCGCGACCTGCAGAAAAATTAGTTCTTTCCATTGCCTGTCGATCCCGCACTTCACGTTCAGCTTTGCAAGCAAGATGGAATAAACGAGTGATAGTATTATACTCCTTATACTCTAGAATAGTCTGAATCTCTCTATTTAATCCACCCATAAAACTTGCAAGCATAGCTTGATTCTCCTCAACAATACCACATCTAATCATGCCAGTTTGTAATTCCTGATAATATTCCTCTACAGAATTTTTTCCATGTGTTAAACGCTACAAATTTTGAAGCAATATATGTTGATAATATGGTGGAGCCCAACAATTACGCATAGCAGTTTTCAGAGAAGCCCAAGTAGTAGGGATATTATCATGATGTATTCTACAATGTTCAGACCACCAAACAGAAGCAAAACTAGTAAAAGCACAAACAACAGTAGCAACACGTCTATCCTCAGGAAATTGTAAGCATGTAAAACATTGTTCTGTTTCTAACTCCCAAATAAGATATATATCAGCAACATATCTGCCCTCAAATGTTGGAATATTCAAATTTTTCTTAGGGAGATGATCATGATCCCGTACCTGAGGTGGTGGTACAGCCCTACCGTTGCGATGGTAAACATGCAGACGACCCGATGCTTGTGGTGGTGGTTGCCCCTGGGGCTGATCGGGAGCAACCTCTCCCTCATCATCGTAATCACAAACATAATCCTCATTCTGCTCAACGACAGTAGCAGCAGTAGCAGCAGCCATGGAAGCTTCAGCAGTAGTGGCAGTAGCAATGGCACCAGAATATTGGCCTTGGTCGAGAGGCACACGTTGCGCTCGTCCTGCGAAATTTGGGCGTTGTTGGTGTTGTTATTGCCGAGGTACGACAGGTACAGCTGGTGGAGGTAGACGTGCAAGCACTCATTGAACTTAGCATCCAGCTTGGTGTTGAATGTCTTCTCCAAAGCACCTAGCTTCTCCACGGCCTCTCCAAGGATGGTCATGACATCTTGTACCTGGTCAGCCATCATTTGCTGAAATTTATCATGGAACTCCTTGTTCGTCATGCCGTCCCAGTTGATCTTGTTGGCTTTTGATCATGTCATGGTTAGCAGCAATAGGAACACACAATAATATGAACCTACAGACTACTAGGAAGTGGTGGTGGTGGTGGTGGTGGTGTGTCACAAATCTGTCAAGCGAATATCAAATCCTTACCAGTTCTTACGCAGTAGCAGGTGGTGATCGGCAACCGTTGTAGTCAAAATTCTCAAATCTTGGATAGAGCGATTGCCAGGTGGTGTCAAACACACGACGTAGATGTATGTGGAGCTAGGAAGGCTTATAATATGGTAGCAAAAAGGGGTCAGCAATAATCAATTCAGAGATGCAAAGTTGAATAAATGCTCAACGACGGTACCGTGCTGGTCCTAGGCTAGAACGTGCTAGAGACGCGAGCCTAGAACACCAACAAAATTACGACACTACACGTAATCAAGGGAAGAGCACGCTCTGATTTTTTTTTTCGTCTTCTTTTTTGGCGCCTCTTTTTTTTTGCTCGGAAAATCACTATAATGGCGAGTGTCTCAAAACTCATCCGAAGGTCTAAAAATAGGATATGCATGAATTTTTTTTGACTAGTTTTTTTCCTGGAGCGATTCGGGGCTGCGACGACCAAAAATTGTGACAACAATCACTATGATGGTGAGTGTCTCAAAACGGTCCGAAAAGCCTAAAAATAGGATAGGGAAAAATATTTTCACCCACCGAAATTTTGGCCTAGAAAGTGCTCTGAAAACTGTGCCAGACTTTTTTTTTCCGAATCCTACTTAGTCAAGGAAACGCGAAAATAAAATCAAAGGGATCTCGAAATCAATCCGAATACCTAAGGAATTCAGATTAGAGGCGGATATGGGGCGGTGATATATGGCAGCGGATATGATGATGGTGGGTGGTGATATATGGCAGCGGAGATGATGATGGTGGGTGGTGATATATGCCAGCGGTGAAGACGATTGTGGATGGTAGTGATGAAGATGATGCGGCGGCGGCGTGACAAACTGTGACCAGAATTCGAAACTCTAAAGAACTAGACGCTAAGACCAGCAACTTGACACGACGATGCAACCGCAAATTCAACAAAGCAAATACCGAACCGAAAATTGCAAAGGCTCAGATTGGTTCGGATAGGATGAACTAACCCTAATTTTTTTCTGGATTTTTCGTGGACTATAGGTCTGAATAACAGATGCGATCTAACTAGGAAAAACTGGAAAATCTCACCGAGCAACCTGGAAATCTGATACCACTTGATAGAGGCGAAGTTGTCCCTGTCTTTCGATGAGATGGTGGCTATCGTTTTCGGTGGAGTAGACTTTGTCGATCCGACTATGAACGTGCAAGCAAACAAAGAACAAGCAAGAAACTAAGATTGCAATCTGGATATTGCGAATTAAAGAGGAAAGCTTTATTGATGAAGTGGGGTTCTGTGACGCCTTTGTCTGGTCGTGGAACACAAACGAAGAACGCGAAGTTGCAGCTATGGCTAACTTTCAATCTAAACAAAACCCAAGTCTAAAACGATGGCCTAAGGGCTGTATATATGGGGGAATAGGGGGGGATTTCGTGGCCCCTTGGAGGAGGGGTCGAAACCAACCCTAACTCCGTTTCCGCACACATACGGACTCTAAAAACAGCCTAATAAGTTGTATTTCGAAATTACATGGGCCTGGCCCAAAAATAAGGTGACGTAGCACCTATATTAGCCTATGGATGAAATTTATGAAGTGGCATCTTGTATATTTCGTCCAAGCCTTCATACTTTCCTTATGGTGGCTTCAAAGTGCGAAAATCACCACTGGAAACTCCATTGTTCCTTCCCGCGCGCGCACCTTCTTCTCCATGCTTGATCCCGCTCCAATGGCCATCCTTCTTGTCCATGCTAGGTCCTTCATTCATAATTAAAACAAAAGTATCTAATTTAGGCAGCATCATATGTTCATGAACATTAGAAGGATTTCCAAGAAACGAAAGTACCTGATAATTTTGTTAGCGTACGCGGGCTCTAGTAACTGGTCCAATATGTGTAGCTGGTGGGGATGTGGGTGTAACATTAGTAGGGATGTCCTCATCACCAAGGGATTCAAGGCCTCCTCTTTTGGAGTGAGGAGACTACCGGTTACGTGTATCCTTTTGTTGATTGTGGATCTTGTGTCTCGTGTACTCGTGTGTTTCTAGTGGATGTGTAATCGAAGACTATCCTTGAGTTTGTAATCGAAGTTTCTATTTTTTAGCAAAATCAAATCAACAATCACCATAGACCATCCCAAAGGTCTTACTTGGCTCAAACACTAATTGAAACAATAAAACACCATTACTACAGAGGTACTAATGTGTAAAGCACTCAAAAGCAGAAAGCAAAAACAAAAAACAAGAACATAAAATAAAATTGGGTTGCCTCCCAACAAGCGCTATTGTTTAACGCCCCTAGGTAGGCATAACGATTTCAATGATGCTCACATAAAAAGTAGTAATTGAGATATGCAAAAGAGCATCATGAATAGCATGAAAAACACATTTAAGTCTAACCCACTTCCTATGCATAGGGATTTTGCGAGCAAACAATTTATGGGAACAAGAATCAACTAGCATAGGAAGGCAAAACAAGCATAACTTCAAAACTTTAAACACCTAGAGAGGAAACTTGATATTTTTGCAATTCCTACAAGCATATGTTCCCCCCTCATAATGAATTTCAGTAGCATCATGAAGTAATTCAACAATATAACTATCACATAAATCATTCTTTTCATATTTCACAAGCATAGAATTTTCATTACTCTCCACATAAGCAAATTCCTGATCATCCATGGTAATGGGAGCAAACTCAACAAAATAACTATCATGAGACACTTGATTGACATAACCACATTGCAAATTAAAATAATGATGATAAGTTTCATGGTTATCATTACTCATTATAGCATACATGTCATCACCATCACCATAAATAGGAGGCATGCAATCATCATAATAAATTTTCTCATCAAAACTTGGGGGCCAAAAAATATCATCTTCATGAAACATAGCATCCCCAAGCTTGTGGCTTTGCATATCATAAGCATCATGGATATTTAGAGAATTCATACTAGCAACATTGCAATCATGCTCATCATTCAAGGGACTATCATGAATCACCTTATAAATTTCTTCTTTCAACACTTCATCAAAATTTTCAGATTCATGATTTTCAAACAAAACTTCATAGAGATAATCAAGTGCACTCATCTCACTAGCAATTGGTTCATCATAATTTGGCCTTTTGAAAAGATTAGCAACTGGATGAGGATCCATATCAATAGATTTTTAGCAAGCGAAGATGCAAGCAAATAGAAGGCACATGGCAACACAAGCAAACAAAAAGAGATCCGGCGAGAAAAAGGCGAATAAAATGGCAAATTGGTGAAGTGGGGGAGAGGAAAATGAGGCAAATGGCAAATAATGTAAATGCAAGAGATGAGTTTGTGATGTGTACTTGGTAGGCTTGATGTAGATCCCTCCGACAACCACGTCAAAAATTGACAAGTTGATGGGAGAGTTCTTCTCTTGACTTGCTATGTATCCTCCCCGGCAACGGCGCCAGAAATCCTTCTTGCTACTTTTTGAGCTTGTGTTGGTTTTCCCTTGAAGAGGAAAGGGTGATGCAGCAAAGTAGATAAGTATTTCCCTCAGTTGTTGAGAACCAAGGTATCAATCCAGTAGGAGGTACAAGTAAGGCCCCAATCTTTGCACCTTGACGGTTACTTGCAAGGCTGAGATTTGATAGAGATAGATATGAAAGATTACTAAAACGAAAAGTAAAACAAAAGTAAAAAGATTGCAGCAAGGTATTTTTGGTATTTTTGGTTTATAGATCTGAAAATATAATATGGAAAATAGACCTGGGGGCCATAGGTTTCACTAGAGGCTTCTCTCTTGAAGGAAAATAATATGGTGGGTGAACAAATTACTGTCGAGCAATTGATAGAAAAGTGAATAGTTATGATGATATCCCAGGCAATGATTATGCATATAGGCATCACGTCCGTGTCAAGTAGACCGAAACGATTCTGCATCTACTACTATTACTCCACACATCGACCGACTCCTGCCTGCATCTAGAGTATTAAGTTCATGACGAACAGAGTAACGCATTAGGTAAGATGACATGATGTAGAGGGATAAACTCAAGCAATATGATGAAAACCCCATCTTTTTATCCTTGATGGCAACAATACAAATACGTGCCTTGCTACCCCTACTTTGTCACTGGGTGAGGACACCGCAAGATTGAACCCAAAACTAAGCACTTCTCCCATTGCAAGAATTACCAATCAAGTTGGCCAAACCAAACCAATAACTTGAAGAGACTTGCAAAGATATGAAATCATGCATATAAGAATTCAGAGAAGATTCAAATAATATTCATAGATAATCTGATCATAAACCCACAATTCATCGGATCTCGACAAACACACTGCAAAAGAGTATTACATCGGATAGATCTCCATGAAGATCATGAAGAACATGGTATTGAAGAACATAGAGAGAGAAGAAGCCATCTAGCTACTAGCTGTGGACCCAAAGGTCTGAGGTGAACTACTCACGCATCATCGGAGGGGCAATGGAGTTGATGTAGATGCACTCCGTGATCGAATCCCCCTCCGGCAGATTACCGGAAAAGGCTCCAAGATGGGATCTCACGGGAACAGAGGCTTCCGGCGGCGGAAAAGTATTTGGGAATATTTGGGAATTTATAGGCCAAAGATTAGGGTTGGAGGGCCTGCAGGGGGGCCACATACCAGGGGGGCGCCCCCCCTAGGGCGCGCCCTGCAGGCTTGTCGCCTCCCGGCAGGTCTCCTTCCTTCATCTCCAAGTCTGGTAGGTTTCTTCTGGTCCAAGAAAAATCATCGCAAAGATTTTATTCCGTTCTGACTCCGTTTGATATTCCTTCTGTACAATACTCAAAAACAAGGAAAAAACAGAAACTGGCACTAGGCACTAGGTTAATAGGTTAGTCCCAAAAATAATATAAAATAGCATACTAATGCAGATAAAACATCCAAAACAGATAATATAATAGCATGGAACAATAAAAAATTATAGATACGTTGGATACGTATCACGATACCGGGGCACCTCCCCCTAGCTTGGCTCAAGCCAAGGGGAGTGCCCATACCCGTGTGCTCAAGTCTCCTTTGGTGGTGGTGATGAAGAAGGTGTTGGTGTAGAGGTGTAACACTTCAACTTCAAAAGGTGCTCCAATTTGCGGATGACTCTCCGAAGGTTATTGATGTGCTCCTCTAGCAAAATATTTTCACGGATGAGAAATTTATTCTTAACACGGACTGCTTCGAAAGCTCTAAAAGCTTCAATTTCAATAGGGGTGAGATGACTATTATAAGGTTGAAGGATATCTTCTTCTTCTCCCTCCTTTGTTGGCATGGATTGATCTCCTTCAGGGGGCTGATCCACCATAGCCTCTTTCCCTTGTCTTCCATGTTGGCTTCTTCTGGCTCCTCCCTCTTCAGCTCTATCTTCATTAGCCAGGCATCTTCTTCCGCGTTATTAGAAGAGGGAGAAGACATGATGCCTGACTTGACAGATCTGACGGGAAAATAGCAAGAAACAAGAACAGAGGATTTTTCTACGGTGCAGTCGTCAAAACAGTCGGGGGGTATATATAGAGAAATTTTATTCTTGGAAAACAAGCATATGGAAGGAAAACGGAGTCGGGAAAGTGTCTGAGGTGGGCACAACCCACCAGGGCGCGCCCAGGGGTGCCTGGCGTGCCCTGGTGTATCGTACTCACCTCGATCACCTTCCAGTTTATTTCTTTATTTCCAAAATTTTATAATATTCCAAAACTGACAAAAAATATTTTTGCGGATTTTTCGGAGTCTGTTTACTTACTGTATCACGTACCTGCTATTTTTTTCAGAATTCTGGAGTGTTCCGGAAGGTATCTTTTATGTGTTCCTCCGGGGTCATGGTTTGGATAACATTGCTTTCAACGTTAATAGGCGTACCTGAGATATAATGCTTAATTCTTGTTCCATTGACCACCTTCGGGTTAGTACCTTCGATGTTATTAATCTTGATAGCTCCAGAACGATAGACTTCTTCGATAATATAAGGACCTTCCCATTTGGAGAGAAGCTTACCTGCAAAAAATCATAAACGAGAGTTGAACAAAAGAACATAGTCTCCTATTTTGAATTCCCGCTTTTTGATTCTTTTGTCATGCCGTCTTTTTACTTTTTCTTTGAATAATTTGGCATTTTCATAGGCTTGGGGTTCTCCATTCATCTAGTGAGCTAATATCAAATAGCCTCTTCTCACCGGCAAGTTTGAAATCGTAGTTTACTTCTTTAATTGCCCAAAATGCTTTGTGTTCTAATTCTAGAGGCAAATGACAAGCTTTTCCATACACCATTCTGTATGGAGACATACCCATAGGATTTTTATAAGCTGTTCTATAAGCCCAAAGTGCATCATCTAATTTCTTAGACCAGTTCTTACGAGACCTATTGACAGTTTTTTGTAATATTAATTTTATTTCTCTATTGCTAAGTTCAACTTGACCACTAGATTGAGGATGATAGGGTGACACAATTCTATGGTTAACATCATATTTAGCAAGTATCTTATGGAAAGCACAATGAATAAAGTGTGAACCACCATCAGTCATTAAATATCTAGGGTCTCCAAACCTCGGGAAGATAACCTCTTTAAGCATTTTAATGGAGGTGTGGTGATCAGCACTGCTAGTTGGAATAGCTTCTACCCACTTAGTGACATAATCAATAGCAACCAAAATATGAGTGTACCCGTTAGAGGAAGGAAAAGGCCCCATATAATCAAAACCCCAAACATCAAATGGCTCAACAACAAGTGAATAATTCATAGGCATTTCCTAACGCTTACCGATATTACCTATTCTTTGACATTCATCACAAGACAAGACAAACTTACGGGCATCCTTGAAGAGAGTAGGCCAATAAAAACCAGATTGCAATACCTTGTGAGCAGTTCTATCTCATGCATGATGTCCTCCATAAGCTTCGGAATGACATTTCCGTAGGATTTGTTCCTGTTCATGCTCAGGTACACAACGTCTAATAATACCATCTACTCCTTCTTTATAAAGATGCGGGTCATCCCAAAAGTAATGTCACAAGTCATAAAAGAATTTTTTCTTTTGTTGGTATGTGAAGCTAGGTGGTAAATATTTAGTGATAATGTAATTAGCATAATCAGCATACCAAGGGGTGTCTTGCGAAACACTTATTACCACTAAATGTTCGTCAGGGAAACTATCATCAATAGGTAGTGGGTCATCAAGAATATTTTCTAACCTAGAAAAGTTATCAGCTACGGGGTTCTGAGCTCCTTTTCTAGCAATGATATGTAAGTCAAATTCTTGAAGCAAGAGAACCCACCTAATGAGTCTAGGTGTAGCATCTTTCTTTTCCATAAGATATTTTATAGCAGCATGATCGGTGTGAACAATAACTTTGGAATCAACGATACATGATCTAAATTTATCACAGGCAAACACAACTGCTAAGAATTCTTTTTCAGTAGTAGCATAATTTGGTTGAGCATTGTCTAGAGTTTTACTAGCATAATGGATAACATTCAAGTTCTTATCAACTCTTTGTCCTAGAACAGCACCAATAGCATAATCACTAGCATCACACATAATTTCAAAAGGCAAGTTCCAATCAGGTGGTTGAATGATAGGTGCACAGGTTAAGGCTTTCTTGAGTGTTTCAAAGGCTTCCACACAATCATCATCAAAAATAAAAGGAATATCCTTTTGCAAAAGATTAGTAATAGGCCTAGAAATTTTAGAGAAGTCTTTAATAAACCTCCTATAAAAACCGACATGACCAAGGAAACATCGAACACCTTTAATATCTTTAGGACATGGCATTTTCTCAATTGCATCAACTTTAGCTTTATCAACCTCAATACCTCGTTCAAATATTTTATGCCCCAAGAAAATGCCTTCATTAACCGTAAAGTGGCACTTCTCCCAATTCAAGACGAGATTAGTTTGTTCACACCTCTGCAAAACTCGATCAAGGTTGCTTAAGCAATCATCAAAATAAGTTCCGTAAACGAAAAAATCATCCATGAAAACCTCCACAATCTTTTCACAAAAATAAGAGAATATAGCAGTCATACATCTTTGAAAGGTAGCAGGTGCATTGCATAAACCAAAAGGCATACGTCTATAAGCATAGGTTCCAAAAGGGCAAGTAAAGGTGGTTTTCTCTGGATCGGATTGTGACACGAGTATTTGAGAGAAACCAGAATATCCATCTAGGAAGCAAAAGTGTGTGTGCTTAGATAATCTTTCTGGCATTTGATCAATGAAAGGTAGAGGGTAATGATCTTTTCTAGTAGGTTTATTTAAATTTCTAAAATCAATTACCATTCTATAGCCAGTAACAATTCTTTGTGGGATGAGTTCATTCTTATCATTGGGAACAACGGTAATACCTCCTTTCTTAGGGACACAATAACGGGACTTACCCATCTACTATCACCTATGGGATAGATTATACCTGCTTCCAGAAGCTTTAATATTTCAGTTCTTACCACTTCCTTCATCTTAGGATTCAATCGCCGTTGATGATCAACAACGGGATTAGCATCAGGTTCCGTAGTAATCTTGTGCTGACATAGAGTGGGACTAATGCCCTTAAGATCATCAAGAGTATATCCAATAGCAGCCCGGTGCTTCCTTAGTACCTCTAATAATCTTTCTTCCTCGTGTTCTGAAAGGTTAGCACTAATAATAACAGGATATATCTTTTTCTCATCAAGATAACCATACTTCAAAGTGTCATGCAATTGCTTTAATTCAAACACAGGATCACCTTTAGGTGGAGGAGGACCTCCAAGAGATTCCATAGGCAAATTCTGTTTCAGGAGAGGTTGTTGTTTAAAGAAGAATTTCATCTATTTTGTTTCTTTCACGCAAGTGCATATCATTTTCATGGTCAAGCAAATATTGTTCTAATGGTTCGGTGGGAGGCACAACAATAGAAGCAAGACCAATTATTTCATCCTTAATAGATAACTCTTTATCATGAGGTTGTCAACTAAACTTGGAAAAATTAAACTCATGAGACACACTACCAAAACTGACACCGACAGTTTGTTTTTCACAATCTATCTTAGCATTAACGGTGCTCAAGAAAGGTCTACCAAAGATAATGGGACAAAAGTCGTCTTGTGGGGAACCAAGGACTAGAAAATCAGTAGGGTATTTTACTTTCCCACACAAGACATCAACATCTCTAACAATCCCAAGTGGTGTGATAGTGTCTCTATTAGCAAGTCTAATAGTAACATCAATGTCTTCTATTTCAGCAGGTGCTATTTCATCCATAATTTCTTGGTATAAAGTAAAAGGGATAGCACTCACACTAGCACCCAAATCACATAAACCATGATAGCAATGATCTCCTATTTTGACTAAGACAACAAGCATGCCTTCTATGGGTCTATGTTTATATTTTTCATCGGGTTTAGCAATTCTAGCAGCTTCATCACAGAAGTAAATAACATGCCCATCAATATTTTCTACCAAGGGATCTTTAACCATAGGAACACTAGGTTCTACTTTAATTTGTTTAGGGGGCTTAGGTGCTCTTATATTACTCTTACGAACCACAGTTGATACATTAGCATGTTCCTTTATCCTAATAGGGACAGGTGGTTTTTCAATATAAGTGGTAGGCACAACTGGATCAACATTGTAAAAGATGGTTACTTCTTTAGCTATGACTGGTTCTTTAATTTCTTCTTTAATAGGGGGATGATATTTAAACCACTTCTCCTTAGGGAGGTCAACGTGAGTGGCAAATTCTTCGCAGAAAGAGGCTACTATCTCAGAGTCAAGTCCATATTTAGTGCTAAACTTGTGAAAAGTATCGGTATTCATAAAAGATTTAACACAATCAAACTCAAGATTTATACCTGACTCATTACCTTCGTCGAGTTCCCAATCTTCAGAGTTGCATTTAATTCTTTCTAAAAGATCCCACTTGAATTCAATAGTCTTCTTCATATAAGAACCAGCACAAGAAGTGTCGAGCATGGATTGTTCATTATGAGAAAGCCGAGCATAAAAATTCTGAATGATAACTTCTCTCGAAATGTCATGATTGGGGCATGAATATAACATTGACTTAAGCCTCCCCAAGCTAGAGCAATGCTTTCTCCTTCATGAGGCCAAAAATTATATATATAATTCCGATCACGATGAACTAGATGCATGGGATAAAAGTTTTGGTGGAATTCCAATTGCAAACAATTCCAGTTCCATGATCCAAGATCATCATATAGCCTATACCATGTCAATGCTTTTCCCTTCAAAGATAAAGGGAAAACCTTATTTTTAACTTCATCTCCGGGTAGACCTGCAAGCTTAAATAATCCACAAATTTCATTCACATATAATCGGTGCATATCAGGATGTTCAGTTTCATCTCCTGCATAAGGTTTAGCAATCAGTTGTTCTACCATACCCATTTCATAACCAATACTTTCAGTAGGTGTAGTAGGTTGAGGGGCAACTAATTGTGGTTCTGGTCGAGGTGAAGATACCACGAACAAACCCTTCAAAGGATTGTTTTCCATAGTAGCAAGTAGCAATAAATTTTAGCACGTAGTATAAGTTTGTCCTTACCGATTTCCACTTACCAAGAGCGCTTCACTCCCCGGCAACGGCACCAGAAAGGAGTCTTGATGACCCTCAAGTATAGGGGATCAATGATAGTCCTTTCGATAAGTAAGAGTGTCGAACCCAACGAGGAGCAGAAGGAAATGACAAGCGGTTTTCAGCAAGTTAATTTTTGCAAGCACTGAAATTGTAGGTAACAGATAGTTTGATAGCAAGATAATTGGTAACGAGCAAGTAAGGGTAACGGTAAATAAGGTGCACAAAGGTAGCCCAAACCTTTTGTGGCAAAGGACAGGCTAGAACAATCTCTAGTAATAGGCAAAGTGTTCTTGAGGATACACGGGAATTTCGTCTAGTCACTTTTATCATGTTGGTTTGATTCGTGTTCGCTACTTTGATAATTTGATATGTGGGTGGACCGGTGCTTGGGTGTTGTTATTACTTGAAAAACCTCCCACTTATGATTAACCCCCTCGCAAGCATCCACAACTACAAGAAAAGTATTAAGATAAAATCTAACCATAGCATTAAAAGTTTGGATCCAAATCAGCCCCTTACGAAGTAGCGCATAAACTAGGGTTTAAGCTTCTGTCACTCTAGCAACCCTTCATCTAATAACTAATCCACAATGCATTCCCTTAGGCCCATGAATGGTGAACTGTCATGTAGTCAATGTTCACATGACACCACTAAGGGAATCACAACATACATACCATCAAAATATCGAACACATATCAAATTCACATGATTACTTGCAACTTGACTTCTCCCGTGACCTCAAGAACAAAGGTAACTACTCACAAATAATAATCATGCTCAAGATCAGAGGGGTATTGAATAGCACAATGGATCTGAACATATAATCTTCCGCCAAATAAACCATATAGTAATCAAGTACGCAAGGTAATCAACACTACTAGTCACCCACAGGTACCAATCTGAGGTTGCGGTACAAAGATTGAACACAAGAGATGAACTAGGGTTTGAGAGGAGATGGTGTTGTTGAAGGTTGAAGGGACGTGGATGTCGCCTAGAGGGGGGGGTGAATAGGCGCTTTAAAATAATTACGGTTTAGGCTTGAACAAATGCGGAATAAAACTAACGTTTAATATGTCAAGCACAAAACCTAAAACAACTAGGCTCACCTATGTGCACCAACAACTTATGCTAAGCAAGATAAACAACTAAGTGATAGCAAGATATAAAGCATGAAACAATATGGCTATCACAAAGTAAAGTACATAAGTAAAGGGCTCGGGTAAGAGATAACAGAGGCACGCGGAGATGACGATGTATCCCGAAGTTCACACCCTTGCGGATGCTAATCTCCGTTCGGAGTAGTGTGGAGGCACAATGCTCCCCAAGATGCCACTAAGGCCACCGTAATCTCCTCACGCCCTCGCACAATGCAAGATGCCATGATTCCACTAAGGGACCCTTGAGGGCGGTCACCGAACCCATACAAACAAGGTTGGGGCAAACTCCACAACTTAATTGGAGGCTCCCAACAACACCACGAAACTTCACCACAATGGATTGTGGATCCGAGGTGACCTCAAATGCTCGGGGCAATCTCCACAACCTAATTGGAGACCCCGAAGCTTGCCCGGAGCTTCGCACCACAATGATTGAGCTCCGAGGCACCACCAACCGTCTAGGGCGCCAAAGCACCCAAGAGGAACAAGCTCAAGGGTGCTCAAACACCCAAGAGTAAAAAGCTTCTCAACTTCTCACTTCCACGTATCACCTTGGAGAACTCAAACCTATGCACCAAATGCAATGGAAAGGGCACACGGAGTGCCCAAGTCTTTCTCTCCCAAATCCCACCAAAGAAACTAATGCTAGGGAAGAAAATGAGAGGAAGAACGAAGTAGAACACGAAGAACTTCAAGATCTAGATCCAAGGGGTTCCCCTCACTTAGAGGAGATAGTGATTGGTGGAAATGTGGATTTAGATCTCCTCTCTCTTTTCCCTCAAGAACTAGAAAGAATCATTGGAGGGATTGAGAGTTAGCGAGATCGAAGAAGGTCAACAATGGGGGGCAAACTCAAGCTCAAGATATAAGGTTCAATGGGGAAGAAGACCCCCTTTTATAGGTGGGGAAAAATCCAACCGTTATGCTCACAGCCCGCACAGAGCGGTACTACCGCTCATGGGAGCGATACTACCGCTAGGGCGGTGGAAGCCCTTTAAAAAACAAAAGCGAGGAGGCAAAAGGTGTTGGGGAACGTTGCATGGGAAACAAAAATTTTCCTACGCACACACAAGATCTATCCATGGTGATGAGCATCTACGAGAGGGAGAGTGAATCTACATACCCTTGTAGATCGCTAAGCGGAAGCGTTAATAAACGCGGTTGATGTAGTCGAACGTCTTCGCGATCCAAATCGCCGAGCGTCCCGCGATCCAATCACGATCCTTCCGATCTAGTGCCGAACGGACGGCACCTCCGCGTTCAACACACGTACGGCTTGATGACGCCTTCACCTCCTCGATCCAGCGAGCGATGGTGAAGTAGTGGTTGAGTTCCAGCAGCACGACGGCGTGGTGATGGTGGTGAGGAACAATCTCTGCAGGGCTTCGCCAAGCACTACGGAGATTATGACGGAGGAACTAGAGGGCTAGGGTTGCCGGCACACGGCTTGGGAAATCCTGATGTGTCCCGTGTGCTAGCCCTGCCCCTCTATTTATATGTTGAGCCTTGGGGTCTAAACTTGGAGTAAAAACCTCCTCCGGGTCGGTTTTGCCCGCACAAGGTCGGTTTGGCCCGCAGGGAAAGAGTCCAACTCGGATCCCTGCCGAACCGTGCACAGCCGCGCACAAGCGGTAGTACCGCTTCACACAAGCGGTAGTACCGCTTGGGCGGTAGTACCGCTTCACACAAGCGGTAGTACCGCTCGGGCGGTAGTACCGCTTCACACAAGCGGTAGTACCGCTCCGGCGGTAGTACCGCTTCACCAAGCGGTAGTACCGCTTACGCGGCAGCAAAACTACTTTTGCACTTTCCAATACCTTGTGGGCTTTATCCCTTTGGCTCATATAAAGTGTTGCTGCACCCGAACACTTCGGTAAACATCCGGAACCCCTTCCGGTGAACTCCGGAACCTTTCCAGAGATCAAAACACTATTATCACATATATCAATCTTTACCTCCGGACTATTCCGGAGATCCTCGCCATGTCCGGGATCTTATCCGGGACTCCGAACAACTTTCGGTCACCAACATAATAACTCAATTATACTAATCGTCACCAAACGTTAAGTGTGTAGACCCTGCGGGTTCGAGAACTATGTAGACATGACCGAGACACCTCTACGGCCAATAACCAATAGCGGGACCTGGATGCCCATATTGGCTCCTACATATTCTACGAAGATCTTTATCGGTCGAACCTCTATGTCAAGGATTCAGTTAATCCCGTATGCTGTTCCCTTTGTTCTTCGGTATGTTACTTGCCCGAGATTCGATCGTCGGTATCACTATACCTAGTTCAATCTCGTTACCGGCAAGTCTCTTTACTCGTTCCGTAATACAAGATCTCGTGGCTAACACTTTAGTCACATTGCTTGCAAGGCTCATTGTGATGTTGTATTACCGAGTGGGCCCTGAGATACCTCTCCGTCATACGGAGTAACAAATCCCAGTCTTGATCCATGCCAACCCAACAGACACCCTCGGAGATACCTGTAGAGCACCTTTATAGTCACCCAGTTACGTTGCGACGTTTGATACACACAAGGTATTCCTCCGGTGTCAGTGAGTTGCATGATCTCATGGTCAAAGGAACAGATACTTGACATGCAGAAAACAATAGCAATAAACTGACACGATCAAATGCTACGTTTACAGTTTGGGTCTTGTCCATCACATCATTCTCCTAATGATGTGATCCCGTTATCAAATGACATCTCATGTCCATGGCTAGGAAACCTTAACCATCTTTGATCAACAAGCTAGTCAACTAGAGGCTTACTAGGGACACAGTGTTGTCTATGTACCCACACATGTATTTGAGTTTCCAATCAATACAATTATAGCATGGATAATAAACGATTATCATGAACAAGGAAATATAATAATAACCAATTTATTATTGCCTCTAGGGCATATTTCCAACAGTCTCCCACTTGCACTAGAGTCAATAATCTAGTTCACATCACTATGTGATTTACATTGTAATGAATCGAACACCCATGCAGTTCTGGTGTTGTTCATGTTTAGCCCTTGGAAGAGGTTTAGTCATCGGATCTGCAACATTTAGATCCGTGTGTACTTTGCAAATATTTATGTCGTCCTCCTTGATGTAATCGCGGATGGAATTGAAACGTCGCTTTATGTGTCTGGTCCTCTTGTGAAATCTTGGTTCCTTGGCTAGAGCAATGGCACCAGTATTATCACAAAACAGAGTCATTGGGTTAAGCGCACTAGGCACTACTCCAAGATCTGTCATGAACTCCTTCATCCAGACACCTTCCTTCGCCGCCTCCGAGGCAGCGATGTACTCCGCTTCGCATGTAGAATCAGCTACCACGCTTTGCTTGGAACTGCACCAGCTAACCGCACCCCCATTAAGAATAAATACGTATCCGGTTTGCGACTTAGAGTCATCCGGATCAGTGTCAAAGCTTGCATCGACGTAACCCTTTACGACGAGCTCTTGATCACCTCCATAAACGAGAAACATGTCCTTAGTCCTTTTCAGGTACTTCAGGATATTCTTGACCGCCGTCCAGTGTTCCATTCCTGGATCACTTTGAAACCTTCCGACCATACTTATGGCAAGGCTGACATCGGGTCTTGTGCACAACATTGCATACATGATAGAGCCTATGGCCGAAGCATAGGGGATGACACTCATCTTTTCTCTATCTTCTGCAGTCACTGGGCATTGAGTCTTACTCAACTTCACACCTTGCAAAACAGGCAAGAACCCCTTCTTGGACTGATCCATTTTGAACTTCTTCAAAACTTTGTCAAGGTATGTGCTTTGTGAAAGTCCTATTAAGCGTCTCGATCTATCTCTATAGATCTTGATGCCTAATATGAAAGCAGCTTCTCCTAGGTCCTTCATTGAAAAACTCTTGTTCAAATATTCCTTCACGCTTTCCAGCATTTCTATATTGTTTCCAATCAGCAATATGTCATCCACATATAATATTAGAAACGCTATAGAGCTCCCACTCACTTTCTTGTAAATACAAGCTTCTCCGTAAACTTGTATAAACTCGAACGCTTTGATCACTTTATCAAAACAAAGATTCCAACTCCGAGATGCTTGCACCAGTCCATAAATGGATCGCTGGAGTTTGCAAACTTTGTCAGCATTCTTTGGATCGACAAAACCTTCTGGTTGCATCATATACAACTCTTCCTTAAGGTAACCGTTAAGGAACGCTGTTTTGACATCCATCTGCCAAATTTCATAATCGAAAAAGGCAGCTATTGCTAACATGATTCTGACGGACTTAAGCATCGCTACGGGTGAGAAGGTCTCATCGTAGTCAACTCCTTGAACTTGTGAAAAACCCTTTGCCACAAGTCGAGCTTTATAGACGGTGACATTACCGTCCGCGTCTGTCTTCCTCTTAAAGATCCATTTGTTCTGAATGGCCTTACGCCCTTCAGGTAATACTTCCAAAGTCCATACTTTGTTTTCATACATGGATCCCATCTCGGATTTCATGGCCTCTAACCACTTCTCGGAATCCGGGCTCATCATCGCTTCTCCATAGCTCGTAGGTTCATCGTTGTCTAACAACATGACTTCTAAGACAGGGTTGCCGTACCACTCGGGAGCAGTACGCGTCCTTGTCGACCTACGAGGTTCGATAGCAACTTGATCCAAAGCTTCATGATCATCATCATTAACTTCCTCTTCAGCTAATGTAGGCTCCACAGAAACAACTTTCTGCGCTGCGCTACTCTCAGGTTGAAGTAAAGGTTCAACAACCTCATCAAGTTCTATCTTCCTCCCACTCAATTCTTTCGAGAGAAACTCTTTCTCAAGAAATGTTCCGTTTTTAGCGACAAACACTTTGCCTTCGGATCTGAGGTAGAAGGTATACCCAACTGTCTCTTTCGGGTATCCTATGAAGACGCATTTCTCCGCTTTGGGTTCCAGCTTTTCAGGCTGAAGCTTTTTGACATAAGCATCACATCCCCAAACTTTAAGAAACGACAGTTTTGGCTTCTTGCCAAACCAAAGTTCATATGGTGTCGTCTCAACGGATTTCGATGGTGCCCTATTTAAAGTGAATGCAGCTGTCTCTAATGCATAACCCCAAAACGATAGTGGCAAATCGGCAAGAGACATCATAGATCGCACCATATCCAATAAGGTTCGATTACGACGTTCGGACACACCATTACGCTGTGGTGTTCCAGGCGGTGTTAATTGTGAAACAATTCCACACTGTCTTAAGTGACTGCCAAACTCATAACTCAGATATTCTCCTCCTCGATCAGATCGTAGGAATTTAATCTTCTTGTTATGATGATTCTCAACTTCACTCTGAAATTGTTTGAACTTTTCAAATGTTTCAGACTTGTGTTTCATTAAGTAAATATACCCATATCTACTTAAGTCATCAGTGAAGGTGAGAAAGTAACGATAACCACCGCGCGCCTCAATGCTCATCGGACCGCACACATCAGTATGTATGATTTCCAATAAGTCACTTGCCCGTTCCATTATTCCAGAGAACGGCGTTTTAGTCATCTTGCCCATGAGGCATGGCTCACATGTGTCAAGTGATTCAAAATCAAGTGACTCCAAAAGTCCATCAGCATGGAGCTTCCTCATGCGTTTTACGCCAATATGACCTAAACGGCAGTGCCACAAGAAAGTGGTATTATCATTATCAATTCTACATCTTTTGGCATCAATGTTATGAACATGTGTATCATTACTATCGAGATTCAATAAGAATAAACCCCTCACATCGGGTGCATGACCATAAAATATATTACTCATATAAATAGAACAACCATTATTCTCTGATTTAAATGAGTAACCGTCTCGCAATAAACAAGATCCAGATATAATGTTCATGCTTAACGCAGGCACCAAATAACACTTATTTAGGTTCATCACTAATCCCGACGGTAATCGAAGAGCGAGCGTGCCGACGGCGATCACATCAACCTTGGAACCATTTCCCACGCGCATCGTCACTTCGTCCTTTGCCAGCCTCCGTCTATTCCGCAGTTCCTGTTTTGAGTTGCAAATATGAGCAACCGCACCGGTATCAAATACCCAGGCACTACAACGAGAGTTGGTAAGGTACACATCAATAACATGTATATCATATATACCTTGTTTGTTGTTGGCCGCCTTCTTGTCAGCCAAATACTTGGGGCAATTCCGCTTCCAGTGTCCAGTTCCCTTGCAATGAAAACACACAGTTTCTGGTTTGGGTCCAGCCTTGGGTTTCTTCACGAGAGGAGCAACTGCTTTGCCACTCTTCTTGGAGTTACCCTTCTTACCCTTGCCATTTTTCTTGAAACTAGTGGTTTTATTGACCATCAACACTTGATGCTCCTTCTGAATTTCAAACTCAGCGGCTTTCAGCATCGCAAACAGCTCGGCGACTGACTTGTTCATCCCGTGCATGTTATAGTTCAACACGAAGCTCTTGTAGCTAGGTGGCAATGATTGAAGAACTCTGTCAGTGATAGCCTCTGGCGGAAGGGGCATCCCTAACTCAGCCAGACGGGTGGAGTACCCAGACATTCTGAGCACGTGATCACTGATAGACCCGTTCTCCTCCATCTTGCAAGTATAGAACTTATCGGAGATCTCATATCTCTCGATCCGGGCATTCTTCTGAAAGATAAACTTCAACTCCTGGAACATCTCATATGCTCCATGACGTTCAAAACGTCTTTGAAGTCCCGGTTCTAAGCCATACAACATTGCACATTGAACTATTGAGTAATCATCAGAACGAGCCTGCCAGGCGTTCACAACGTCTAGAGACTCAACTGGAGCAGGTGGATCACCAAGCGGTGCATCAAGGACATAAGCCTTCTGGGAAGCCGTAAGGATAATCCTTAGATTACGGGCCCAGTCCACAAAGTTACTTCCATCATCTTTCAACTTAGCTTTCTCTAGGAACGCATTAAAATTCAGGGGTGCTACTGTGCGAGTCATGATCTACAACATAAATATAGCAAAGACAACTTAGACTATTGTTCTTAGATAATGAGTTTAGTTAATCATATTTAAAAAACTCCCACTCAAATTGACATCCCTCCGATCATTCGAGTGTAACATGATCCAAATCCACCAACTCAAGTCCGATCATCACGTGAGTTGAGGTGGTTTCAATGGTGAACATCTTCATGTTGATCATATCTACTATATGACTCATGTTCGACCTTTCGGTCTCTTGTGTTCCGAGGCCATGTCTGTACATGCTAGGCTCGTCAAGTTTAACCCGAGTGTTCCGCACGTGTAACATGGCTTACACCCGTTGTATGCGAATGTAGAGTCTATCACACCCGATCATCACGGCGTGTCTCGAAACGACGAACTTTCGCAACGGTGCACACTTGGGGAGAACACAATTTATCTTGAAATTTAAGTGAGGGATCACCTTATAATGCTACCGTCGTCCTAAGCAAAATAAGATGCATAAAAGGATTAACATCACATGCAAATCATAAGTGACATGATATGGCCATGAACTTGTGCTTTTGATCTCCATCTCCAAAGCACCGGCATGATCTCCATCGTCACCGGCATGACACCATGATCTCCATCATCTTGATCTCCATCAACGTGTCGCCATAAGGTTGTCGCGCCGACTGTTGCTTCCACGACTATTGCTAACGTTTAGCGATAAAGTAAAGCATTACATAGCGCTTAATGATTGACACGCAGGTCATACAATAATTAAAGACAACTCTATGGCTCCTGCCAGTTGCCGTACTCATCGACATGCAAGTCGTGATATTCTATACAACACATGATCATCTCATACATCACATATATCTCATCATGTAATTGGCCATATCACATCACAACATACCCTGCAAAAACAAGTTAGACGTCCTCTAATTGTTGTTGCAAATTTTACGTGGCTGCTACGGGTTTGCAAGAACCGTTCTTACCTACGCAAAACCACAACGTGGTGTAGTGATTGCTTTTTGATCTTCTAAAAGAACCCTTTTCATTGAACCGATTCAACTAAAGTGAGAGAGACAGACACCTGCCAGTCACCTTTATGCAACAAGTGCACGCAGCGGTGAAACCAGTCTCGCGTAAGCGTACGCGTAATGTCGGTCCAGGCCGCTTCATCTCACAATACCGCGGAATCAAGCATCAACTAGTAACGGCAAGCAATATGTATACACCCACGCCCACAACTCCTTTGTGTTCTACTCGAGATCTCATCTACGCATAGACCTGGCTCATGATGCCACTGTTGGGGAACGTTGCATGGGAAACAAAAATTTTCCTACGCACACACAAGATCTATCCATGGTGATGAGCATCTACGAGAGGGAGAGTGAATCTACATACCCTTGTAGATCGCTAAGCGGAAGCGTTAATAAACGCGGTTGATGTAGTCGAACGTCTTCGCGATCCAAATCGCCGAGCGTCCCGCGATCCAATCACGATCCTTCCGATCTAGTGCCGAACGGACGGCACCTCCGCGTTCAACACACGTACGGCTTGATGACGCCTTCACCTCCTCGATCCAGCGAGCGATGGTGAAGTAGTGGTTGAGTTCCAGCAGCACGACGGCGTGGTGATGGTGGTGAGGAACAATCTCTGCAGGGCTTCGCCAAGCACTACGGAGATTATGACGGAGGAACTAGAGGGCTAGGGTTGCCGGCACACGGCTTGGGAAATCCTGATGTGTCCCGTGTGCTAGCCCTGCCCCTCTATTTATATGTTGAGCCTTGGGGTCTAAACTTGGAGTAAAAACCTCCTCCGGGTCGGTTTTGCCCGCACAAGGTCGGTTTGGCCCGCAGGGAAAGAGTCCAACTCGGATCCCTGCCGAACCGTGCACAGCCGCGCACAAGCGGTAGTACCGCTTCACACAAGCGGTAGTACCGCTCGGGCGGTAGTACCGCTTCACACAAGCGGTAGTACCGCTCCGGCGGTAGTACCGCTTCACCAAGCGGTAGTACCGCTTACGCGGCAGCAAAACTACTTTTGCACTTTCCAATACCTTGTGGGCTTTATCCCTTTGGCTCATATAAAGTGTTGCTGCACCCGAACACTTCGGTAAACATCCGGAACCCCTTCCGGTGAACTCCGGAACCTTTCCAGAGATCAAAACACTATTATCACATATATCAATCTTTACCTCCGGACTATTCCGGAGATCCTCGCCATGTCCGGGATCTTATCCGGGACTCCGAACAACTTTCGGTCACCAACATAATAACTCAATTATACTAATCGTCACCAAACGTTAAGTGTGTAGACCCTGCGGGTTCGAGAACTATGTAGACATGACCGAGACACCTCTACGGCCAATAACCAATAGCGGGACCTGGATGCCCATATTGGCTCCTACATATTCTACGAAGATCTTTATCGGTCGAACCTCTATGTCAAGGATTCAGTTAATCCCGTATGCTGTTCCCTTTGTTCTTCGGTATGTTACTTGCCCGAGATTCGATCGTCGGTATCACTATACCTAGTTCAATCTCGTTACCGGCAAGTCTCTTTACTCGTTCCGTAATACAAGATCTCGTGGCTAACACTTTAGTCACATTGCTTGCAAGGCTCATTGTGATGTTGTATTACCGAGTGGGCCCTGAGATACCTCTCCGTCATACGGAGTAACAAATCCCAGTCTTGATCCATGCCAACCCAACAGACACCCTCGGAGATACCTGTAGAGCACCTTTATAGTCACCCAGTTACGTTGCGACGTTTGATACACACAAGGTATTCCTCCGGTGTCAGTGAGTTGCATGATCTCATGGTCAAAGGAACAGATACTTGACATGCAGAAAACAATAGCAATAAACTGACACGATCAAATGCTACGTTTACAGTTTGGGTCTTGTCCATCACATCATTCTCCTAATGATGTGATCCCGTTATCAAATGACATCTCATGTCCATGGCTAGGAAACCTTAACCATCTTTGATCAACAAGCTAGTCAACTAGAGGCTTACTAGGGACACAGTGTTGTCTATGTACCCACACATGTATTTGAGTTTCCAATCAATACAATTATAGCATGGATAATAAACGATTATCATGAACAAGGAAATATAATAATAACCAATTTATTATTGCCTCTAGGGCATATTTCCAACAAAAGGCCAGTAGAACCGCCGGAGCGGTACTACCGCTAGGGATAGCGGTACTACTACTTCCGAGCAGTACTAAAAAAATACATCCGTGCCTACCACCGCTGGACTTAACATGAGATTTTGTTCCGGAGCGGTACTACCGCTCTGGAGCCGCGGTAGTACCACTCTGGAGTGGTAGTAAAAAATTACATCCGCTCCAAGCGGTAGTGGCCGCGGTAGTACCGCTGCAGCCTTTTAAGAACATCAAAACTGCCACAACTTCTGCAAACGGACTCCGAATTCAACGAAACCAAGTTTGTTGGAAAGGTAACGACATGGGCTAACACAATCTTGATAGAAATATGAATAAGAAGCAAATGAGAAAAGGCCCATAAGAAAATGGTGAGAACCCTTCCACGGATAAGACCGGTAAAACCTCCAACACCGAAAACGCAATAGAAGAAGCATATGATATCCGTTTTTGATGAACTAGAGCTTGTCACGAAGATAACCACAAGCTCTAAAACCTCAAAAAGAGAAAATAAAAATAAGAATCAAGAAAGATAATGCAAGGATGCAATGGTTTGAGCTCTCGATGAACGATACGATCAAGCTACTCACTTGAGAGCCCCCCTTGATAGTACGACTATCGATCCTATAACCCGGTCTCCAAACTATCACCATGAGACCAGTAAAATAGAAAACCTATCAAGGGCAAACCTTTGCCTTGCACGAAGTCCACTTGAGCTAGATGATGACGATCTTGACTCCCTCAAGGTGGACCACCTTTCGTGATTGCGTTGGCTCGATGATGGCTAGTTGATTGCTCCCCATACTCCACTATGGGTGAGTCACTCTTCGGCACACCTTCACAAGTCCATTGTCATCACAATGGACGGCAAGCTACAAGCATGATTTCTTCATGATGCTCAACTTGAACTTGCACACCGCAACCTTGATGACGATCACCACTTGATGTCATCTTCCATGGGTTGTATGGGATCTTCCTCTTGATGCAATCCCATGGAAATATACCTAACCCTACAAAGAACACTCACGTAGACCATGGGTTAGTACACAAAGCATAATGGACAATGCTTACCATACCATGGGATCACTTGATCCTTCTCGGTATATCTTGTATGCTTTGTGTGTTGATCAACTTGGTTCACTCTTTGACTTAGTCTTGATCAACCTTGTATCTTATCTTCTCTCTTCATAAAGATGATGTCTTGAAGGTAAACATGAATGCTCACACAGTCTTCTTCTTCAAGACATGCTTGCAGTAAGCTCAACTCTTACATGACCAATCTTTGGATAACACCTTGAATACCACCTTGGTCACCATATAAACTCCTTGAAACCAACAGATGGACTTCAAGAAGTACCTACGGACAAATCCTTCGAATATAACTCAAGGCAACCATTAGTCCATAGGGGTGTCATCAATTACCAAAACCACACATGGGGAAATGTGCTCTTACAATCTCCCGCATTTTGGTAATTGATGACAACCACTTTCAAGAGAGTTTATATAAGGAAAGAAGCACAACCAAGCACACAAACATGCAGAGGAATGCATGGGTGTGAGATGCAACTGCTTAAGCAATAAAAGCAAAATTCTCTAGGCTTTCGTAACTAAACTCTCTAAACTTCTCCCCCATTGGAATCGACTGCTAAAATGGGCGAAAAGCTTAGAAAGCCAATATAATAGGTGTTCCTCCAAAAGGTTTGTATTTCTCAAAATATGAGTGCAATGAAATACACATATCCAATGATAAGTAGTTGGAGGAAAAAAAACTATATTGAGGATCCAAAGATTGCAAAAAGGATCGTATGGCACAAAGACATACACCAGAGTGAAGCAAGCAATCAAAAGATACCAATTGGAACAATCAATCACATGGTCCTACCAGCCACATGAATAAAAGATATTATGATATGGGCAAAAGAGTGTTTATAAAGAAACTAGAGGAGCTCCCCATGATTTGTGCACAAATAAGAATTTTTGTATTTGAATACAAGTGCACAAAATAGGATCATGACTCCCCCAAAATCAATATAAACACACAACAAGTGCAAGCAAGTAGATAAGACAATGAGCATAGTACTTGCACTAAACATATGGTTGAGCAACATGTAAAAGAGGCAATCTTAAGAATAGGCTCAACCAAAATGATGTGTGTGAGTCCTGGCAAAGCACTTGAGAAGACTAGTATAAGGATGAGCATTAAGCATCAACATAGTCTTGATGAAATGAGACACAAAGTGCAAGCCATATCCTTCCCACATACACAAACTACTGGCAAATGGGTCCACAAGCTTACTAAATAAGAAAGATAAAACCAAAGCTTGTGACAACCCCAGTTGAAGGTAAGAAAAAAAATAGCCTTGTCAGGAGGAGGGATACCAATCGAAATGGCAAAACCCTCGTGAAGACAAGCATGAGGAAAATAATCTTCACCACGAAAGAGTGCATCAAGATGCAAGGATATAAGATCCGCACTCAAGACAAATTCTTTCACGAAACCACCAAGGAAATAAAAAAGGGAATGCAACGGTGGACGTGAAAGAAAAGAGGATATCAACTAGAGATGTAACTTCTCTCATGTGTATAAGATTCTAGGTAGAGGACAACCATGATGATATATCCACAAAGAATGATGTACACACGAAATAGTTACAAGAAGGAATGGACAAGATATCCAAAAGGAAGTCATAAATATACCAATAAGATCTTTGCTTGAAAGCATAGCACATGGCCTAGTATTTTCTTATTGTACATAAATGAACTCCCAGCATACGAACATCAAAGACATCACAACTAGCAACAAGAGATCATCATTGGGATGCTTTGAGAAAGGAAACAAGTATCACAAGAATGAATCAAGAACTTCATGCCATGATGCAACCTACAAAAGGTTGCATGCAAGAAATGTATGCATGAAGTAGATACTTGTTACCGAGATAGCATTGGATGATGTAGTAGACAATGGTTCATTGATCATCCTAGTATGGCTCTAATAAGCACATGGTGTCAACACCTTCCTTGTAAGTGAGCCGATTGTCCAATGTATCTCCAATTGTTCCTAGAACAACACCACAAACAAAGTGGTACCCAAACTCATTGAGACCAAAAAGTTAGTGGACCAACCATACATAGGACAAAACTCCACATAAATATGTGCATATAGATATGAAATTGAACTTTAGCCAATTTATGTCATAGTGGAGTCTCCCCTATATATTGGGTCAAGGAAAGAGAACATGCCAACGAAAGTACATGTAGAAAATAAGCATGCTCAAGGCTTTCAAGAATCAAATCAGCACACAGTTGATAAGATACCGAAAGATAGGGTATCAAGTGAAAATAAGATACCAAACGAAAAATTATCACTTGACGGATACCAACTAAACATACATCAAGGAATGAGATATCCATTGACACATGCCAAATAGAAGGAAACAAGATACCAATTGAAGGAAAACAAGAGGTATCAAGTTGTCAAAAGAGAGCTAGGTTCCAAACAAACCAAACCCTCCGCAAATTTTCATGATGGCACAAGGCACCATAGAGAAAAGGCTTGCCTCCCACCAACACACACTTGATGAAGATCAAAGGATTTTATGCTAAACACATAAAGAGAGTGTTCTACAGAAAATAGGATAGCTCCCCCAAGAGATGTGCATTATATAGAATTTGCATTTGAATACAAAATGCACACGATGGGATCATCACTTTCCCTATATCTACAGAAACACTAGACATGCTCAAAAAGATCCACAAGAGGCAAGGAAGACAAACGATAAACAAAATCCTATGTAAAGATGATTAGCAAATTCTACCACTTAAAAGGAATACCAATTGTCAAAGGACAAGAAGTATTTGGAAATAATTCCCATTGGTAGAATACAAATAGATCTAACATCATCTTTACTCCTAAATCACAAGCAAATGACACTTGTAGAGCTAGCATGCAACCTAGGAACAAGATAAATTATAATATCAAATCTAAGTGGCAATATCTCAAATGTACACATTCTCTGGGCTTGTAATATGCACATAGCATATTACTCCCCCATAATGTGGTAACCCAACGTTAATAACACGTGGCAAATGAAATCCAACAAGAGATGATTAATGGACCATTTAGAATTTGAATTTCTCATGAGAGGACATACCACAGAGAAGCTAGATAATCTTGTAATATCAATACTAAGTGTTATTCCTCATGTACACACATTTTTAGGATCGTGAAGTGCACAAAGCACATCACTCCCCCAAAATGGGATAATCCATTAATCTCTCAAAAGAGCCGACAAAGATACAAACAAAATACAAAAAGGCTCAACAAAATATGCACACGTACATGATGTGGAAACCAACATACCCATACTTGATTACTCAAGATAAGCAAGACGGAGGCACACCATATACAAACACATGCAAGGTACAAAACCACAACATGCAAAGGGGCAAGTAACTCTTAATGTAAACAATTTAAGTACAAGTTACCGCAAGGAGGACATTGTATATAGGATATAAACTCAATAGTCAAAATGACTTGGCTTGAGATAATATGAATGATGAAGATCCCTTAATTCTTCATAATGTAGCCAAGTCTCCAATGCCCTCCAACAACACCTATTGATCAAGTTTGAGATTTGATGGTCCCCAACCAAGTTGGGTCCTAAGAGGTTAGTCACAATAGTCTTGGCTACCCAAATGGTTCTTTTCTTGACACCACTTTGAGTACCAACCCATTTGGCAAACACATTGCCAAGCTTATCCTTCCCAAGAGAATAGATATAATCAATAATGATTGGGTTGGATAAGTTACCTTTCGTGCAAGAAGATGCGAAGTGACCCTTCTCACGACATAAGTAGCAACATCTACCCTTTACTTTCTTCTCAATTGATTTCTCAACTTGAGGAGCGTTGATTTGGGTCTTCTTGGGAAGAGGCCTTTCTTCAACTTGTGGTTGAGCATGCGATTGAACTTGTGGCCGCTTCCCTTGTTGCTTTTTTACTTTGCTTCTTCTTCTTCAATGGGCAAGATCTTACATGGTGCCCTTCTATTTTGCACTTGAAGCAAATAATCTTGGCCGAATTCTTGACTTGTTCTTGGCCCATCTTGTACTTCGTGGACATCTTCTTCTTCTTGGAGTTGAATCCAAGTCCACCTTTGTCATTTGGGGATTTTTGCACACTCAAGATATTGTTGAGTGTGGACTTCCCTTCATGACTCTTTTCCAAGTCTTTCTTCAAAGAAGTGACTTGGGCCTTGAGCTCATTGATTTCCTCTACATGGTTAGAATCAACACAAGTGCTAGAGGAAGTATAAGCTTCATCATTAGAGCAACAAGGCAAGGAAAGTAATTCATCACAAGATGTACCAACATTATGAGTAGATGAACTACGAGGACTAGCACATGGCAATAAAGCATTTCTACTAGATGTAGTGCTAATGTCAACATGAGGCTCACTAGATGTTACTTTAGTAGTACTAGTCTCATGAGCTATCTTTAGCACATTATGCGATACTAGAAGATCGCCATGAGAGCTAGAAAGCTTTTCATGACTTTCTTCCAATATCCCATAATTGCTAGATAGCAACTCAAGTTGAGCCCTTAGCTCAACATTCTCCTTTAATATGGATGATTCACAAGAAATAGAGTTAGTAGCACAAGCATCATCATTAACAACAAGAGGAGAATGCAACTTGGCAAGCTCCTTAGCATATGAAGCTTTAAGTTGAGCATGAGACTCGGTGAGTTCAATGAGCGAACTCTTAACGACCCTTGAGCCATTTTTGAGGTGCTCAAAGTCCTCAAGGAGTTTAGCATGTGCAACTTCAAGCTTATCATTTTTAGTTCTAAAATCATTAGCCACCTTGAGAGCTCTTTCACGGGATTCCTTTAATCTAGATAATTCTAGAGCAAAGGTCTCCTCAAGAGATTCCTTGGTGGTTTGTTCATTTTCAAGAGATTGAGATAGCTCCGCGATCTCATTAGCATAATCACGCTCATGACCTTCCATTTTCTCAATGGTGTTCTCATGCTCCTCGAGATGAGATTCCAACTCCTCAATATATTTCTTGCCCTCAATGTCAATGGACATGATTTCCATGAAGTTGGAACGAGCAAGTTTATTCTTATGAAGAGCTTTAAAAATCATTTCTCCCTTAATTTTTAAGGAAGAATATTATCGCACTCTTCATGATTATCCTCATTATCATCAACATCATCATCATGAGATATATTGGGATTCAAAGTAGGAAATACCTTTGAAGCCTTAGCCATAAGGCAAAAGTGAGAAACAATAGATGATGATGTAGGATCCCTTGAAGCATAATTCAAGGCCACATCTTGTTCCAGGGAGTGTTGGGTTTCCTTTACATTGTTAGCACAACAACTAGAGGAAATAGATACATGTTTATCATGGCAACAAGATATAGCAAGCATATCATTATGAGATGTAGTCAAGCAATTTCTACATGATATGCAAGGACTATCAACACGAGCATGTGAAACATTAATAGTGCTCGAAGTGTTATAGTCCAAAGATGAAGCATAGCAATAAGATAGCGATGAAGGATCATCAACAATTATCCCACTATCAACATTACAATGATCACCACTACTCACCATATCATTACCTTGTGGCAATCCACATGTAGGTGAAGTAGATGAGGTTGAGAAGGCAATACGACCGGAGGTGGAGGGAGAACAATCATCCCTACAAATCTTGCACACACCATATTTATCTTGAAGCTTTGTCCACAACTCATGAGCATCCCGGAATGGGATGAGTTGAAATATAACTACATTTCTCAAAGCATCAAAAAGCACATTAGAAGCTTGAGCATTGAGATAAGAGTTTTTCTCATCCTCTAAAGATATGTGTTGAGAATCCTTTGGAGGAGAAAAACCCATATCTACAATTCGCTCTAAATTTGGGTCCATGACCCTAAAGAGATTAAGCATGCGAATTACCCAAACATCAAAATTTGTGCCATTAAAACTGAGAGTGTCAGAGAATCCTAATCCCCTAGTCGACATCCTTACTCTCTAGGTTGTTAAACCTAATAGTGAGAAACCTCGCTCTGATACCAATTGAAGGGATGTGGATGTCGACTAGAGGGGGGGTGAATAGGCGCTTTAAAATAATTATGGTTTAGGCTTGAACAAATGCCGAATAAAACTAATGTTTAATATGTCAGGCACAAAACCTAAAACAACTAGGCTCACCTATGTGCACCAACAACTTATGCTAAGCAAGATAAACAACTAAGTGATAGCAAGATATAAAGCATGAAACAATATGGCTATCACAAAGTAAAGTGCATAAGTAAAGGGCTCGGGTAAAATATAACCGAGGCATGCGGAGACGATGATGTATCTCGAAGTTCACACCCTTGCGGATGCTAATCTCCGTTCGAAGCGGTGTGGAGGCACAATGCTCCCCAAGATGACACTAAGGCCACCGTAATCTCCTCACGCCCTCGCACAATGCAAGATGCCGTGATTCCACTAAGGGACCCTTGAGGGCGGTCACTGAACCCGTACAAACAAGGTTGGAGCAAACTCCACAACTTAATTGGAGGCTCCCAACAACACCACGAAGCTTCACCACAATGGATTGTGGCTCCGAGGTGACCTCAAATGCTCGGGGCAATCTCCACAACCTAATTGGAGACCCCGAAGCTTGCCCGGAGCTTTGCACCACAATGATTGAGCTCCGAGGCACCACCAACCGTCTAGGGCATCAAAGCACCCAAGAGGAACAAGCTCAAGGGTGCTCAAACACCCAAGAGTAATAAGCTTCTCAACTTCTCACTTCCACGTATCACCGTGGAGAACTCAAACCTATGGACCAAATGCCATGGCAAGGGCACACAGAGTGCCCAAGTCCTTCTCTCCCAAATCCCACCAAAGCAACTAATGCTAGGGAAGAAAATGAGAGGAAGAACGAAGAAGAACACGAAGAACTCCAAGATCTAGATCCATGGGGTTCCCCTCACTTAGAGGAGATAGTGATTGGTGGAAATGTGGATCTAGATCTCCTCTCTCTTTTCCCTCAAGAACTAGCAAGAATCATTGGAGGGTTTGAGAGTTAGCAAGCTTGAAGAAGGTCAACAATGGGGGGCAAACTTGAGCTCAAGAGATAAGGTTCAATGGGGAAGAAGACCCCCTTTTATAGGTGGGGAAAAATCCAACCGTTATGCTCACAGCCCGCACAGAGCGGTACTACCGCTCATGGGAGCGGTACTACCGCTAGGGTAGTGGAAGCCCTTTGAAAAACAATAGCGAGGAGGCAAAAGGCCGGTAGTACCGCCGGAGCGGTACTACCGCTCGTCCTCACTGTACTACCGCTAGGGATAGCGGTACTACCGCTAAGGGTAGCGGTACTACTGCTTGCGAGCGGTACTAAAAAATACATCCGTGCCTACCACCGTTGGACTTAACACGAGATTTCGGTCTGGAGCGGTACTACCGCTCTGGAGCGGTTGTAAAAAATTACATCCGCTCCAAGCGGTAGTAGCCGCGGTAGTACTGCTGTAGCCTTTTAAGAACACCAAAACTGCCACAACTTCTGCAAACGGACTCCGAATTCAACGAAACCCAGTTTGTTGGAAAGCTAACATCATGGGCTAACACAATCTTGATAGAAATATCAATAAGAAGAAAATGAGAAAAGGCCCATAAGAAAATGGTGAGGACCCTTCCTCAGATAAGACCGGTAAAACCTCCAACACCGAAAACGCAATAGAAGAAGCATATGAAATCCGTTTTCGATGAACTAGAGCTTGTCACGAAGATAACCACAAGATCTAAATTCTAAAAAAGAGAAAATACAAATAAGAATCAAGAAATATGATGCAAGGATGCAATGGTTTGAGTTCTCAATGAACGATACGATCAAGCTACTCACTTGAGAGCTCCCCTTGATAGTACGGCTATCGATCCTATAACCCGGTCTCCAAACTATCATCATGGGACCGGTAAAATTAAAAACCTTTCAAGGGAAAACCTTTGCCTTGCACGAAGTCCACTTGAGCTAGATGATGACGATCTTGACTCCCTCAAGGTGGACCACCTTTCGTGATTGCGTTGTCTCGATGAAGGCTAGTTGATTGTTCCCCATACTCCACTATGGGTGAGTCACTCTTCGGCACACCTTCACAAGTCCATTGTCACCACAATGGACGACAAGCTACAAGCATGATTTCTTCGTGATGCTTCACTCGAACTTGCACCCCGCAACCTTGATGACGATCACCACTTGATGTCATCTTCCATGGGTTGTATGGGATCTTCCTCTTGATGCAATCCCATGGAAATATACCTAATCCTACAAAGAACACTCACATAGACCATGGGTTAGTACACAAAGCGTAATGGACAATGCTTACCATACCATGGGATCACTTGATCCTTCTCGGTATATCTTGTACGCTTTGTGTATTGATCAACTTGGTTCACTCTTTGACTTAGTCTTGATCAACCTTGTATCTTATCTTATCTCTTCATAAAGATGATGTCTTGAAGGTAAACATGAATGCTCACACAGTCTTCTTCTTCAAGACATGCTTGCAGTAAGCTCAACTCTTACATGACCAATCTTTGGATAACACCTTGAATACCACCTTGGTCACCATATAAACTCCTTGAAACCAACAGATGGACTTCAAGAAGTACCTACGGACAAATCCTTCGAATATAACTCAAGGCAACCATTAGTCCATAGGGGCGTCATCACTTACCAAAACCACACATGGACAAATGTGCTCTTACAATGTTGATGAAGATTGGCCTCCCAAAGATGATAGGGGTGTTGGTGATGACGATGGCTTCGATTTCCCCCTCCGGGAGGGAAGTTCCCCTGGCGGAATCGCTCCGCAGGAGGGCAAAAGTGCTCCTGCCCAAGTTCCGCCTCGAGGCGGCGGTGCTTCGTCCCGAAAGTCCTCTTCATATTTTTTCTAGGTCAAATGTGAATATCTACCAGAAGATGGGCACTGGAGGTGGGCCGAGGAGGCCACAACCCATCAGGGCGTGCCCTGGTGGGTTGTGCCCACCAGGTTTGCCCCCTCCGGTATTTTTCTGCTCTAGTATTTTTTATTCAGTCCAAAAATAATCTCCATAAAATTTCAGCTTCATTGGAGTTGTGCAGAATAGGTATCTCTGATGTGCTTTTTTCAGGTCCAGAATTCCAACTGCCAGTATTCTCCCTCTTTGTGTAAACCTTGCATATTATGAGAGAAAAGGCATTAGAATCACTCCTAAAAGCATTATTATTCTACAAAACATAATAAATAACAGTAGGAAATCATGATGCAAAATGGACGTATCACCTCCCAATCGGCAAGACATGCCGAGGGACAACTGTGCTGAAGATACAAGTTGCCGGCAGGGAAGACCCGACATGCTTTGTGCTGGCACGATCCCACTACCTAGTCACCGCTCCACCTCATCAACCAGGTAGTCACTTGTCAAGGAGGTGTCGAGCCGGTAGGTAGTTAGGTAGAGCCTATCGGGGCATGTGTCAGCTCTGGCCAGGTAATCAAACTTTATTTACACCCGTCTTGATGGTGTGGCAAAGGAATAAGAGGTAGTTGGGCGAATGACACAGAAGGACATACTATCTTTGCCGGAAGACTGCGCCAGCATGACACCTCACGGTGCATTTAATGCGTTTGTCCTAAGTCACCAGGGTTAGGTATTTAGCACTATAGCCACTACCTGTACAATATATTGACCATGTTTCCACTATCACCTCAATCTATAAAAGGAGGTCCATGGCAACTTTCACAAGGGTCAACCCCTTGCCCATTTCCACGTAGTAGATGTGCTCCCAAGCACTCTTACCATCAAGACACGCTCCTTGTAACTAGGGAAAACAAACACTTAAACCACCAAAGAAGGAGTAGGGTTTTACACCTCATGATGGCCCAAACCTGGGTAATTCTGTTGCGTTGTTTGCTGTTTCTGCTATTTGTGCACGTCGAACCCCTTAGCAGAATCGTAAGGGGGCTTACCTATCCCCTAGATTACCATACCTCGACATCTTTGACGTGCCAGGTAGGGGGGTCATGTGTGCGAACCCGAAGCAGCACTCTCCACACGAGCATCTTCATCATCACCAACTTCGGCCACGGCTCCCAAGAAGGCCAAGGGAGCCTCTACTACCACGCCATCGACGTCTAAGATGCCTACGTCGATGGCTACGATAGACGAAGGCTGGAGGACAATGCCACCATGTTGTTCTGGCGATCGTAGTCATCACAACGTTATGGTCCGGATCTCCATGAGTTGGGATCCTGCTGTTGGCACTATATCCGCGGGCGGCGCAGCTTGGTCCAAGGATGACACGGCTGTGCGCAACTGTGAAGGGGCGAGGCGTACGTCAAGGCCTTCGCTAGATGGCCACGACACGCTCCCGTGAGACGCCAGAGGCTCTAGATGGTGCCAAGATCAAGACCCTATGCGTCATTCTCAAGATGCACAGGGACGGCCACCACACCAACCTGCTGGCGAGCATTGGCAGTAGCAGCATGAGCGGGACAACGCTCCTGTTGTCTTTGTCAGGAGTGGCAGCACAGTACCCTTGTCACACTTGGCCATGCCCAAGATGTCAGCGGAGGCTATGCCCAGGGCACAACTGCTGCTCAACTTCTCTCCTATACCAGAGAAGATGGATGTTTGAAGGGCCGCCATACAGAGCCTCATCACTTTCGCCAATGGTCACACCGCGCGGGAGGCAGGGCCCACAAACCAGCACACTTATGCGCCCGCCAAGACGATCGGCGAGCGCACCGAAGGAGCTGCACCAACGGTGCAATCTCCACCAAAGCAGTGGCGGCCACCCTAGCAAGACGCATGGGACGACGCATGGGACGAAGACTCCATAGCATCTTCTGACCCTCGGAGCCGCCTTGACCAGCGCCAAGTCATCCGCGACCCGTGCCGCGAAGACGCTCGCACCACCATCGAGCAGCTACAGGAGTCAGACGGCCATGTGCGACCCCTTGTTCATGAGCCCGCGCCATGGTTTCCTGGGTACCTACCTTACGAGGTAGGTTGCCAGGCCCCTTATTGGTTTTGGCATATTGAAGACAAACGTGGTTGAGGTACTAATTGTTTGTGAGAGTTCACAGGACAACACAAATAGAAGTCCCTGGATATTCGGTTTAACAGTCGAAGACGATCCCTTCAAATTTTCAAAGGGATTGAAGACGGTTGAAGACAATGGTGGCGCGCGAAGATAATCGCATGAAGATAATGAGATGCAAAGACTTTCTCTTTTGGTAGTTTTGTTTTCTTCTTTCTTGAGTCATAGGAACCACCATACTGTTAAGTGGGGTCCAAGTGATCGAAGTCAAAAACCGACGTGATGCTCAACCCAAACACCTATGTCTTCACATGAAGACAATGAGAGAAAATCTCTTCCAGAGTTGGTTGAGTCAGCATTGCTTGCAGCTCAAGAAATGTTGCTGTGTGAGTCTTTGTATTCCAGCTGTTGGGACATGTGTCGGTTGCCCGAATCCATTCTTTCTAATTCTTGCCTATCTCATTGCAATTATTCATATCTTTCCAACCTCCAAATTTCTTGTAACGCTTCTTCTTCCTCTTTTCTGCCAAAGTGTTGTCCAATTCTTTATTTCTCATTCCTTGTCTATCTCATTTGAACCAGAGTGGTTTTAACTCTTTCTTGCCCTTATGTTCTTTCATCTCTTCACAACCTCCTAGATTTGTTAGTTTCACTTGTTTGTCAAAGAAACAACTAAGTTTTACCTCTTCCACTTCTCTTCCTCTTCTCGATCTAAGATTTTGGGTCGAGATCTCTTGTAAGTGGAGGAGAGTTGTGGCATCCCAAGACCAACGCCCCAAAAGATTCACCTTTTATTTCATTATCGCTGTGTGTTTTGTTTGGTTGTCGCATTCATCATCACATCATTCGCTTCATCTGCATAGCATCGCACTCTGTCGACGTCATTTTTCAAAACTTGCATCCATTCGTAGTTGCCGGTTCTCTCCATTCTCGTCGTTGTCCATTCGCGACCAACCACACACGCCCGCGCCCGCGACATCGTAAAATACTGTTTTAAAAGTGAGTACAAAACTTTCTTAGAATGGGACGAAACTTGGTGTGCGGTCTTTTTATATTGTAGGTAGACCGCCTACCAAATTTCGTCGCATTCGGAGGTCGTTTGATACCCCAATGAACAACTTTAGCGACACCGTCATCGGTCAAATTATCGGACGTTTTTGGGTATTTCTAAAACTCTGTCACGGGCCTCCCAACCTCCCTCTCTCAACACCAACCCCCTCTACACATCTCACTAGCCCACCTAGCCTAACCCCGCGACCGGAGTCGTCCGATCGCGATCGGAGGGTCCGAATTCGGGCTAAAAACCCATACCATAGCCCCTTGCTATATATAGACGCCCAACCCTGCCTGTTTTGGAAGCTAGCCTATCCCGCCTCGGAATCCACGCTACCCCAACCAGCAGCTGCCACCACAGCCTCCACCGCACCACCTTCTTCCACCAGCCACCGAAGCCCGCCAAATCCCATGATATCTTCGTTCAAATTTTCTGCTAGGCGGATCATTATTTCTTCGTTCTCATGATCTCTTCGTTCAAAGGGATAGCAAGGATGGATGTCGCTTTTATTGTTTGATTTCATTCGTAGTTGGAATCTGCTCTTCTATATATTGATTGAATGTATTGTTGTATTGAGATGATAATGATTTAGCTTGTGGCGAGTGTAAGCCAATTCCTTGTACTCATCTCCTCTTTACAAGTACTTGTAATGATATCCATTCTTGCAAAAGGACGAGATGCGCTTCTATCCCTTTCGAGGCCCTCAAGCCAAGATATGGATAGGACCGCATCTTGGGCGTTACAACTTACCAAAGTGATTGGGTGAGGTCTAAGTGACCTTGGCTCAAGGAGAATAAGGTGAAGACAAGGTCTTCTGAGTTCAATCTCAGCCTCCCCAACAAGACGTACAGTTGTCACACCAACTGGAACTGGTCCAACAAATCTTATGTCTTCATCAAACAACCGGTTCTATATTTCACACTTCTTTACCCTTCGTAATGTCTAAGTTTATCTTTGATACATCATAGCTTGCATGACTATTATGCCATACTTGCCTGAATGTCTTCATCGGGTTTCATGTTCTTGCTAGACTCTTGATTGTTATCCCTATCTGGTCCTGATTAGCTGCCGCATACTTCGAGTACATTGCAAGTTTCGAAGCCATTCATAAAAATGCCTATTCACCCCCCTCTAATCGATCACTAGCACTTTCAATTGGTATCAGAGTAGGTACTCCCTGTTCTGTGTGATTCGGTTTAACCACCTGGAGGTTTAGCTATGTCAACTGTAGGGATAATCAAGGTATCTAGCGCTTGTCCCGCCTTCGATGGCACAAACTACCCCTAGTGGAAGAACAACATGCATATGCATCTTGAAGCCATTGACAACGTCCTCTGGTATTTCATCATGGCTGGTGTTCCCAAGGTAGGCGAAGGTGTCACTACTACAGATCTGAAGAGCTTCGCGCAATTGGACTCCACCGCCAAGAACATCATCTATGGTCATCTGACCAAAGGACGGTATGGCCACGTGAATGCATTGGAAACATCTAAGAAGATCTCGGAATGGCTCTCCAAGGTCAATGAGGGCGTCTCATCTCAACGAGACTCCCATGTTGATGTTCTTTGCAATCTGTTCAACCGCTTCAAGAGGCTTGACAATGAGAACATATAGCTCAGGTTTGATCGTATGACTCACATCTCCAATGAACTTATTGCTCTTGGCACCACTGTTATCACCAAACATGAAGTGGTGAAGAAGCTGTTGAGGTATCTTGACAGTTCCTTTGACACACTTTCCCTCATGATTCAAGAACGTCCTGACTTCAAGGAACTCGACCCTGCTGATATTCTTGAAGGGCTGAACACCCATGAGTTTCAGCAAGCTGAGAAGCATGATATCTATGGTCCCAACTATGGCCGCTCTCATGCCCTGAGGAGCAAAGGCTGTATCTTCATCTAAAGAAGACCCTGACTAATGTTCTGATGATCCTGAAGACGTTGGCAAAGAGGTTGCAGTTCTTGTATGGAAATTCCAAAAGTTCACGAAGTCAAACCGCTTTTGAAAGTCTTCAAAGTATGATTCCAAGAAGTCTCGAGGGATGTCTTCATGCGCTAGCAAGAAGACGACTTGTCACAAGTGCAAGAAGTATGGTCATTTCCTCGGCGATTGTCATTGATGGGAAAAAGAAAAGAAGAAGGAGAGCAAGGATTATGACTTTGATGACAATAAGAAGAAGAAGTTCATCAAGTCATCATCAAAGTCTTCATCACGCAAGAAAAGCTCATCTGGCAGAGCTCATACATGCATTGGCAAGGAAATGGACTCCAAAGCTGAATCTGAGTCCGAAGCCGAAGAAGAATCTGATGAATCTGATTCTGGAGTTGCTTGTCTCACTCTTGCATCAGCATTTGTTGCCAAGTCTATCCTCAATAACAAAGACACTGGTCACATCATCAACACTGAAGCCTCTGGAGATAATGATCCATCTCCTTCCTATTGCTTCATGGCAAAGGGCTCAAAGGTATCTTCAAAATCTTCGCATGATGATACTGATATGGAGTGTGACTCTAATGATTGCGAGAAACCTAGCTATTCCAAACTAGTCAAACATGCCACTAAGCAACAAACTTCCATTGAAAAGCTTCAAAACTTGCTAGAGAAAAGTGATGATATGTTGACAGATGAGATGAGTCTGAACGAAACTATGGCAGAATACATAAAAAGTCTTTGTTCAAGGATTGAGGATCTCTAAAGTCTTCATGATACACTCTCAACTTATCATGAGAAGCTTTCCTATGAATATCTTCAAAGCAAGAAACATCTAGAGAAATTGAGAGTGGCTCATGAGGACCTACGGAAGGAAAATGACTCTCTCCTCGCACAACAAATCAGCACCGCTCAACCTGAATTCATTCCTCCAAGCTTAAAATGCCTTGCACGTGATAATGCTAATTCCACTGCTGACTGTTCAAATGCTTCTGAATTTGCATTAACTTCAACTGTAATTGTGGTTACTGATACGTGTCAAACGTATCTACTTTTCCTCACTCTTTTGCCCTTGTTTTGGACTCTAATTTGCATGATTTGAATGGAACTAACCCAGATTGACGCAGTTTTCTGCAGAACTACCATGGTGTTGTTTTTGTGCAGAAATAAAAGTTCTTGGACTGGAACGAAACTTTTTGGAGATTTATTTTGGGAAATATAAAAAATACCGGATCCAGAAACCACCGGATAGGGGGGCTAGGCTAGGCACAAGACACCAGGGCACGCTAGCCCCCTCCCGGTGCGCCCTGGTGGGTTGTGCTCACCTCGGGGCCCCACTTTCCCTATCTCCGCCAATATAAATTCCTAAATTTGGAGAAAAAAATCAGAGAGAAAGAATTACCGTGTTTCACGAGACGGAGCCGCCGCCACCTCCTGTTCTTCATCGGGAGGCCAGATCTGGAGCCCGTTTGGGGCTCCGGAGAGGGCAATCTTCGGTCTTCGTCATCACCAACCTTTCTCCATCCCCAATTCCGTGATGCTCCCCACCGGGAGTGAGTAATTCCTTCGTAGGCTTGCTGGTCGGTGAGGAGTTGGATGAGATTCATCATGTAACCGAGTTAGTTTTGTTAGGGCTTGATCCCTAGTATCCATTATGTTCTGAGATTGATGTTGCTATGACTTTGCTATGCCTAATGCTTGTCACTAGGGCCCGAGTGCCATGATTTCAGATCTGAACAGTTTATGTTATCATCTCTATATCTATGTTCTTGATCCAATCTTGCCTTGTCATATGCACCTCTTACGTGTTATGATCCGTCAACCCCATAGTGACAATATTTAGGATACTTCGCGGTGATGACCGTAGTTTGAGGAGTTCATGTATTCACCATGTGTTAATGCTTTGTTCCGGTTCTCTGTTAAAAGGAGGCCTTAATATCCCTTAGTTTCCTTAGGGACCCCGCTGCCACGGGAGGGCAGGACAAAAGATGTCATGCAAGTTCTTTTCCATAAGCACGTATGACTATTTACGGAATACATGCCTACATTACATTGATAAACTGGAGCTAGTTCTGTATCGCCCTAGGTTATGACTGTTACATGATGAATATCATCCGATGAGTTACCGATCCAGCGCCTACAACCTTTCCACTTATTGCTCTTGCTAAGTTACTACTGATGTTGCTGCTGTTCAAACTGCTACAAAACTATTGTCGCTACTGTTAATATTGCTACTGCTATCAAACATATCATATTACTGTGCTACTGATCACTTTGCTATAGATATTTATCTCCAGGTGTGGTTGAATTGACAACTCAACTGCTAATACTCTCAAGTATTCTTTGGCTCCCCTTGAGTCGAATCTATAAATTTGGGTTGAATACTCTACCCTCGAAAACTGTTGCGATCCCCTTTACTTGTGGGTTATCAAGAGTTACTAAGCCCTAATCGGAGGAAGCCACTACTATTTCTGATGAGAATGACAGGATGAATCTATTGCTTGAGAATGGCATGAACGAAAGTCTCAAAGGATATCAGATTATATGTGATGTCCTCAAGAAGCTGATCTTGAACAAGAACCCTAGGAAAGAGGGTGTTGGTTTCAAGAAACATCAATGTTGATGGATCTTACTGGAAACCTGAGCAGTGCACTCCACATGGGTTGCTGCAAAAGCACCTATAGTAGACCCATCCACTTCATCTGGTTTCAGCTGTGCTAAGCCAATTATCATCGATGAGTCACCTGACTCCAACTATAAACTGTTCAAGAACCAGAATGGTGAAGTGTTTGCTAGGTACATTGGTACTAACTGCCGGAATGGTCCTCCCATGAAGAAGATCTAGGTACCCAAATGTCTCTTGAGAAGCTTCCTGTGAATGACATCATGGCACCACCTAGGAAGAAGACAAACCCCAGACATATGTCTTCATATTGACCTAACTCTTTGTCTGGACGAAAGTCTTCATACAGACCAAAGTCTTCATATGGTCACACTAACGCTTATGTTTCGCAGGAAAGAGCTGAAAGGTCTCATGAATATATGCATTCTTCTTCGAACCGTTATGTTCACAAAATCAAGAACTTTTCTGCATATTCATTTGAGTCCTCTACCCCCCCCCCCCCCCCCGTGAAACATACTGGTAGGGCTTCATTGCCTAAATTCTCCGATGCTGCTCTTAGACTCATTGCTTCTATGCCACCCCTCCGGATGTCGGTGGTGAAGAAGAACTAATATCTTCATGCAACATCTGGTATCCAAATGGGATGCACTCATCTTGAAGATTATCTCCGGGGACCCACAGAACATCTTGTTGGAGGCAAGAAAACTAATGCTTATGGTTTCTGCCATTATATCGTCCATGGAACTAGTGATTCACATATGTACATATATATCTTCATACCCTATTGCATCATGTCTTTGTGAATCAGATTAATTCTTCTACAGGAAGACATATCCAAACCCAATGAATCGATCATGGATAGTGGGTGCACCAGTCACATGACTGGTGATCGAAGCTTATTGATGGACTCGGATCTTCATCCTCCCACCAAGGACAACATCACCTTCACTGACAAAGGAAGTAGCAAAGTGTTGGATTAGGAAGAGTTGCAATCTCAAGAGATCGGCACATGGATAAAGTCATGCTTTTCGAATCCCTTGGATTCAACTTAATGTCTGTCTCATTGCTTTGAGATTTAGACATACTCGTTAACTTTGGAAAATTTCGCTGTGTTGTGATTTCATCATCTGTCAAAATGAAAGTCTTCGAAGGGTATCGAAAGGCTGATATATACTTGGTAGATTTCTCTGTAGGACCACAGGTTAACACATGTCTTCTAGCAAAGGATTCAGAATGCTGGCTATGGCATCGACGGGTAGGGCATGCTCGCATGAGGAACTTGCACACGTTCGCCAAGAAGAAGTAAATCATTGATGTCGAGGGAGTCAAGTTCAAAAAGGATCATTTATGTGGTGCCTACGAAGCTGGGAAGATGACCCGGGCCAAACACCCCTTGAAGACTATCATGATGACCTCTCGTGCCTTCGAGCTGCTACACATGGATTTATTTGGCCCTACTCACTATTCCACATTCACTACTACAGCAAATCTATATGGCTTTGTAATTGTGATGATTATTCTAGATTTACCTAGGTGCACATCTTATGGTATAAAAGTGAGGTGTAGGATGTCTTCAGACACTTTGCCAGCCGATATATGATGAACTACGATATCAAGATCATGCATATATGGAGTGAGAATGGCACCGAGTTCAAGAACACAAGACTCGACACTTATCTGGATACGCTTGTCATCAGTCATGAGCTCTCTGCTCCATATACACAGCAACAGAATGGCGTCGCGAAGCGCAAGAACAGGACTCTCATCGAGATGGCTTGCACTATGCTTGATGAATACAAGACTCCACGAAGAATTGGCCCGAAGCCATTGACACTACATGTCACAACATCAACCGGGTATATCTTGACAAGCTCCTCAAGCAAACTTCATACGAGCTACTCAGTGGCAAAAAACCCAACGTAAGTTATTTCAAAGTCTTCGGTGCTAAATGGTGGATAAGGGATCCACATCACACTGTAAAATTTGCACTAAAAGCACATGAGGGTTATATGCTTGGTTATGGAAAGTATTTGCACACCTACAGAGTCTTCAACACTTATCACAACAAAGTGGTTGACATTGTAGATGTGCGGTTCGATGAATATAATGGCTCGCAAAGAGAGCGCCTGCCACCTATGTTAGATGAATTGCCTCGTGAGGAATCCATCAGGATCATGGGGACTGGAGATGTCATGCCTAAAGAACCTATTGAGGAAGAAGTCTTTATTTCACCTTTTGCTCAGCGCGAAGACAATGATCAGCCTAAAGACAATACAGCTGACCCTAAATACAATCCTTAGCAACAACAAATCTTTGCCATGCACATCCTCGTGTGGAAACAGAGTAAAAGTTAAGAAGATACTTGACAGTACCAATGCACCAGTTCCTCTCACTCACTCAAGAGTAACACAACTGGCAAAATTCTGTGGGCACTATGCTTTTGTGTCAATCTCAGAACCCACCAAAGTTGCTGATGCTTTCCAAGAGCCAGAATGGATTCAAGCAATGCAACAATAGCTACAATAGTTCAAGCTCAACAATGTATGGGAACTTGTCAAACATCCCGATCCACGCAAGCACAATGCCATCAGTACAAAGTGGATCTACTACAACAAGCAAGATGAGCTAGGCTAGGTCATCAGAAACAAAGCATGACTAGTGGCACAAGAATACACACAAGTGGTAGGCATTTGACTACGAGGAAACCTTTGCTCCTCTTGCTAGGATCGAATCTATTCGTATGTTGCTTGCATACGCCAATCATCATGATATCTGTCCCTATCAAATGGATGTAAAGAGTGCCTTCCTCAATGGCAAGATTGAAGAAGAAGTATAGGTTGCACAATCTCGTGGATTCAAAGATCGAAAGCATCCTGACAAAGTCTGCAGACTCAACAAAACATTGTATGGACTCAAGCAAGCGCACCCCCAGGCTCGGGGCATCCTGGTGGGTCCCCTTCTGTTTTCTTTTACCAGTATTTTTTATATATTCTAAAAATATTTTTCATGAATTTTTCGAGCCCATACACACCATCGAGTCATTCTCCCTTCTTTCTTTGCTTGATCTCTTAGGCTAGGAGCATCGGGGCTTTTGTCTGATACCGGGGTTCCAACTCCCATTGAGTGAGGGTATCCTTGTGTATGCCCTCCTGGGACACCCCGCGAAGTGTCGCCTAAGTCGATTTGGCTAGACAGTTTCCCGGGCAGTTTCCTCGACAACTTGTATTATTCCTTAAAGGGTGCCAATGCGTCCACGGGGGGCTGTTGATCCATGGACACAGCTGCGGGACCTCCGTCAAGACCAGAAACCACAGTCTTAACTACCTTGGTTTTGTTTAGGCCGACGGTAGCCCTTGGCCCGTCATCCGTCTGTGATGCCAGCAGTTGTGGGAGGGGCGACGAGACCCGGCCTATTCCCAGGTCTTGACACGTGGCAGTTGGAGGTTCCGTGTCATGGGAATTCACACGGGCCATGCTCCTCCTCCCTTGTGTTTATGGCGCCTTTGCGGGCAGCGTGTTTCAGACCGAAGATGAAGACTCCTCGATCTCTACCCCACATCTGTCGCACACCATTGGGAGTGGAGAATCGTGGATAGTCCAGATGGAGAGTTGCCAATTTCCAAGTTCACCTTTGGTCCCTAAACTAGCGCTGGAATCCGCTCTAGTCTCTGTAGTTTAAAATACCCAAAATATTGTCTAAACTTGTCAAAGAGGTTCACCTACGGCCCCATATACTATTTTGTGAACGTATCTGCCGATTTGGCGCTGGTCCAATGGATCCACTTCGCGTCGACTGGACACGTCGTCGGAAGTGCTATAATATGCAGTCATGGTTTTTTTGAAAATTTGCTAGAAGTATGACTTCTGCAGGAATGCCTAGCACTGGCAGGCAGAAAAGGCGAAGTAATGGCGGGCAAGACACTAAAAGGCGCCCACCACTGACCTTCCGCCCTGCTATTATGGAATCAGTGGCGGGTGCGTGCTCGCCAATACTAAAGAGCTAGCAATGCTGGCAAGTACCTAGAGGCCGCCACCAGCAATCCTACTAACGGTAGACATACTACTAATGGTGGTCCTTATTACACCCTCCCCTGGTAAGACTTTAGAAAATAGAAAAACAAAAGCACCTCGCGGTAGAGGGGTAGCAGCACTCCATAGTGCGTCCCTGTCCCTGCTTGGGAGACCGATACACACATGCACGCACGCAACATGTAGCCTACAACCGTGGCCGCACATGGTCGATCTGCCACTCTCCGCACACTGGATTTTGTGCAGCATGCATGCCTGCCAGATCCGTCGCCGCACACATGCCCGATGGATCTGCCGCGCGCTAGATTTGTTGGATCCGTGCCCCACTAGATCTGCTGCCACACCCATTGAATCCATCACCGCACGGAATGACGCCTTCCGTTGTGCTTGCATATAAGGGACCGTAGCACCATCTCATCTGCATTGACAAATGCGGGTAGGGTTAGACGTGGCAACGCGAGAAGGAGAAAATCGGTGATCTCATTTGGTGAGGAAGAGAGATGAGACCGTGGCGGTGCCAGAGATTTCTTGCCACCCGGGGAGGTGGGCGTTGATGGTCACGATCAGCCGGTGAAGATGAGGTGAAAAGGGGATCACAACTTCAGAGTGAGAGGGAGATAGAGGGAGAGACGCGGTTATGGTTGGTGTGCCTATGGCTCCTCTCATCTCCGCCAATCAGAAAAGCACATATGGTTGTGGACATGCGGATGCGAGACACATCTTGAATCCATGGTAGTGTTGTTAAAACCAATCAGAATGAAGCAATGTACCTGTGGCGGGCTCTAGAGTGAGCCCACCATTGGTAACTTTATTAATAGTGGCAGGCGAAACAGTACATCCGCCACTGCTATCTTTTTGCTAGTTTTCTAATATTCATCGTGTAACATAATATATTACTTTCCCCCTCACTTTTCCACGGTTACCACATTCCGACCATTGCCACATAGCACATAAAACAAGATATTACTTATGCCATGACTTTACCACTACTTATCAAATCTTAGTACGTAAGTGGTAATACTGGTAAAGTGGCAGAGTAAATAATTTATTGGCATTTGTGCTAGGTACCAATAGCGGTACAAGTGTTTAAGCCTCATGTAAGGAAACAATAGGAGTCCAGGACAACATGTCGGCCAGATATGGACAAGAACTTGATGGTTATTGGTATTTTAATTCTCAAAAATGCAGTGGAAGCCATAAAATCAAGAAATCATGGATGGTGTCATGATATGACCCCTAGAGGTTGCAGTAAAAAAATAGAATGTTTCTTAAAAGTTTTCACATAGACTTGTTACAAACGGGACCATCTCCAAGGAAGGAACTAGGTTTCGAGACAAAACATGCTAGGGTTGTACTTGAATTGACCGTTACATCGATACACTTTGGGCTTGAAATTTATTATATACTCAATACACACCAGTACATGTATCATGTCAAAATTTAGCATTTTTTGGGGTATGTTTGCTATATTTAAGTCATTAAATGCATTTCTAAGTATTTAATGGATGAAATGAGAATTGGAAGTACATGTACACTAAGAAATAGGAATGAATGGGTTGAAAAATCTTGTAAGTGGTTACTCTTATATTATTAGTCCTTGTGTAAAGATATATAAGGAGTCACATACACCAGGTGGACGCGATAGGGGAACCAACATTTTTATAATTGACATTTTAATTTAAAAAAATTCAAACGATGTACCAATTTACAAAACTTGGCATGGTGTTATGATATAACCCATAGAGGTTGTGGTAAATTTTTTAAAATGTTTCGCAAAAGCTATCACATAGACTACTCACAAATCAGGCCATCTCCAAGAAGCAAACTAGGTTTCTAGAGGGAACGTGTCAAGTTCGCATGAGAATCTAACGCTACTTTGTCGGTTGACCTTGAAATATTTTCAACACTCAATACACACCATTACATCTATCGTGTCAAAATTTTGTATTTTCCAAGATCCATTTGCTATATTTCAGGAATTAAATGCATTTCAAGACATTTGAAATACACCAGTTTGCATGCGATGCTCCTTCCTCCATTAGTATTCAAACTTTTTCACACTCAACATCCACCATTACATGTGACATGCCAAAATTTGGCATTGTTGTAGGCAGTTATGCTATATTTAAGTCTTTAAGTGGATTTACCCCATTAAATAGCTGAAAATCTATTTAATGTCCTAGAAATAGCTACTACTAGTCAAATCAACAAATGGGCAGGCGCACATTGATGCCCGACACTGGTATTTTGGGACAAATTTGCCACGGAACCAAAATATTCAGTGGCAAGCACTTATTGCTGCCCGCCGCTGCTAACTCAACTAGTAGTGGCACGCATGATTTTTTCCTGCCACTGGTAACATTTGTCCCACGACAAATCTGGACAGCTTTTACCACTGGCGGGCGAATGGACACCCGCCACAGGTAAGTCGATAGCAGTGGTTGGCATGATTTCTCACCCGCCACTAGAAGCTTTTGAAATTACCAAGTTCGGGTACTAGAGTGAGCCCGTCACAAATGGGAGTTCACCTATAAGCCCTTTCCCAGTAGAGTAAAACTCAATAACATCCCAACGATGCTCAACCTTGTCAAATCAACAACAGTCTTAATTAAACATGTCCAAGATTGCTTGCATTGGTATAGTACACCCTTCCTACTAGTGATCTATACTTCAGATTCAGTCCAAGGCATATATCCTAGTAGTGCAGAAGCTCCAATGCAATATTCACTACAGGAATCAGGCTCTTTGCCATATGCCATGGCAGACGGCAAAGGGACAACCATGGACGGTAAAGGTCTTTGCCGTCCGCCAGCGGACGGCAAAATTTTGGGCCGAATAAACTCCGGCAAAGGGGTTCTTTGCCGTCTACCATGGCATAGCGGACGACAAAGTTTTTTTGCCGTCAGCCTGCAGACGGCAACGCGGCTGGACGGCGTAGCACTGACGGTAGCACCGTTAGGTGGATAACGGCCCCCACCAAGCCCTTTGCCGTCTGCCCCGGATGCCCCCCACTCAGTCCTTTGCCGTCTGCCCCAGACGGCCCCGCCCAGCCCTTTGCCTTCTGCCCCCCGACTGCCCCGCCTAGCCCTTTGCCGTCTGCCCCTGACGACCCCCCACCCAGCCCTTTGCCGTCTGCCCCGGATGGCAAAGAAGCCAAATGGCCCCAGGCCTGGCGCTCCCAGGTTTAACAGGTGACTGCCATGTGCCCACTTTACCGACGGTGGTCGTCGGCAAAGAGGTCTTTGCCGTCCGGGGCAGACGGCAAAGAGGCTGTATTGCCTCTTTTCTGCCCGTTTTTGTTATAGTCAACAATTTTCACAGGCAAATATATGTTATGTATATATATATTTCACAGAAACAATATCCCTGCCATATGGATATGATCAACCAACAATGATACAAAATTAAAAGTATCAAATGTTACATTGTTCACCATATGACAATAGTTTCATCCATACATACATAGTCTCATACATAGGTAGAAAGTTTCACGTAAGTTCATCGATACAAAATGAAAACAGAAAGTAAACACTAGCACTACATCAAAGCAAGCTGCCGTGAACTCAATCAAATCTGCAAAATTGGAAATAGGAAAGTTAGAATAAGAATAATAGAAGAAGTAGAAGATCTAGAAGTCGAAGAAGATCTAGAAGAAGACGATGATGAAGAAGTCTATTATTGCTTATTTGTGTCATTTTAGAGATAACCTAGGTAATTATCACATTTTTGACCTAACTAAGTTTATTGTGTCATTTTGCAAGAAAATAAGCTAAGTCTATGGCATCTATGAGGTTACCAAGTCTATTATGCCATTTTTGAGTTAACTAAGCTTATTATGTCATTGTGGAGGAAACAATGCTAAGTATAGGTCATTTTAGAGCTAACTTAGGTACAATATGTCATTTTGTAGGTAAGTAAGCTTACTATGTCTTTTTAGAGGAAACAAAGCTAACTGAGGTAAAATATGACATTTGTCTAAGTGCTAAGTTTGTCTTTGTGCTAAGTTGGCTAAGTGCTAAGTTTGTCTTTGTTTGAGAAAATGAGCCAAGTATGTGGCATATTAGGGCATACCATCCTCATCATCACGGAGGTGAAGCACCTGGAGCACTTAGCCCTGGAGAAAGAGTAAACGAAATTAGTACAACATAAAAAAATTGAATACCAACATGAATAATAATATGTATATATATAATTTGAATGTATCATCATCATGTATATAATAAAAATTGAATAATACCTGACATGAACTAATAATAATCTTCATCGTCTATATATGCTCGGGGATCAATAAATGCATCATCATCATCACTATCATCAATAAATGCATCATCATCATCACTATCGAGAACAACATGTGGAAGGCCTCCTTTATGTAATCGGTCAAGCATTGAGAGGTCATCCGCACCAGTAACCTCTTCTTCTTCCGTCTCTTCTTGTTCCAACTCAGGGGTGAAGTCGGATTCACTGTCGCTGTCTACTTCATTGTTCTGGGGTGAAGTAGAGCGGTTCTTGAAACGTTTTTTGGAAAGACGTGTTTCTTGGAAGAATTCTCCTTCATATGTGTCTGGATTAATGTGAGGTTCATAATCATCTTCATTCAGGGGAGGTGGTCTAAATCATGGCGGCACATCATAAACGACATCCCAACCATTTAGATTTGGATCAGTTTGGTAGGCCCACGGTAGATAGAAAACTTGGGTCGCCTGTTGAGCCGTAATATAGACATCGGCAACATCTAAATGGGTGCTTTGTTTGATTTCGACTAGCCCTATATGCTCATGAGTCCTTCTAGTCTCCTTCGGCCGGAACCAATAACATTTGAAGACTACGATGTTTCGCAGGTTTTCACCAAATAAGAATATAAGTTCATAAATTGCTTCAACTCTTCCATAATACTCGACACCTCCTTCGCCGATAGCAGAGACACAACAATTTGTAGACTTTCGGTCCGCCATAGATAGCTCTTTGCCAAAAGTACGAAACTGATACCCATTCATGTCGTATTTGTCAAATGAACGGACCTTATAGTCAAAACCATTAGCGACTTGTCTCAATTCGGCGTCCATAGACTCTGAATTAGCCTACATGTTTAATACAAAAGGATTGTTGCATTAGCCGCAAACTAGACGAAGAAGTGAAATGGTCTAATGGAAATTACCGTTTGTTTGAACCAAGAGATGAAACCGGGATAGCCGCCTCCATGCTTTGCGAGAAGCTCATGCTCTTCGATGGAATCCTTTTGTATCACCGCTCCATCCGAGAATTTGGCGACGTATCGATTGTATCACATATCCGGGAATAAGAGCAGTTAAAAGGAATTAGAAGTTGCGAAACAATGTACCGAGAACTTACTCGATGTACGGCCACACTTCGGTTAGGTTGTTGAAGATATACAACGAAATGGTCTGCCATTCTTCGACATCCAACGCTATTGCTTTCGAAGCACCAGCTAGTGCGAGCTTCCCTTTGAATAGGCTGAGGTTGGATCGACCTTTTTCACGGTCGCCATCTGATACGGGGCACGCCCGTGTGCGTCGATCTTTCACAAATTGGAGGTGGATTTGTGAATGAACACGAAGAACACGAGGGGGAAATCACAAGAGAAACACTCAAAACAAGTCCAATCACACATCCACTATACTCACATCCACACAAGATCCACAAGGGTACAAGAACAACAAAAGGAAAGAGGATACATGGTAGAGTTCATCCCAAATCCCATGGGGAGATGGGGCATTGAATCCACTAGGGATCTTCCCTTGATAGGGGCCTTGGCATCACTCCGGATCTTCTCACGTAGAGGGCAATCACTCCATGAGGGAAGGGAGATAATGGAGCTAGGCTCAACAAGTGTATTCGCTAAACCTAAGCTAACCTTAGAATGAAGGTGGGGGAGAGTATATATAGTCTTGGCCACGAAGGGGTAAGTGAGGGAGTGATAAAAGGCCAAAGGCCGCGGCTGCGCACAGGCGGTGCCGGACGTCCGGAGGACATCGGACGTCCGGAGGCTCGGGAGGGTCCGGACGTTCGGAGCATGTCGGACGTCCGAGGCACGGTCGTCCGGAGGGCGTCGGAAATCCGTAGATTCGGCGCGGGTGTCTTGGCGCCGGATTTCCGGACGAGCTCGGATGTCTGGTGGCTGGGATGGACTCCAGGCGTCGGACGTCCGGAAGCTGTAGACTCCGCAGCTTCGTCTTCTTCCATCTCCGCTTCCAGGCTTCCCTTGAGGATGGTGTAGTCGTTCCTTGGCGCTTGCACTCCTCCTTGTCATTTGTGAACATCCTACAATACCTATGTATGCACACGAAAGGAGTGTCAAGTAGTATGCCATCCTCGAAGGGGTCAAATGGACACGTGTAAAGGAGATGATTCACCTTTATGTATGTGAAGTAGAGGTCGCACGTGTCACTTGCCAAACAGACTCTTGACATGGTGATGTCCGTAGGATGCTCCGCATCATCCCCTCCCCTTGGGAAAGATCCATCCTCGGATCAAAATCCAAATCACCATGGGAAAGAGATGGCGTCGCCATGTAAAAGTGGACGATCACCAAGCACTCATCATCATCAAGCTCGAAAGGGGCACTCTCCAATGTCGCACCATCAAGTAATACCTTCAAAAGGAGCAAATACCACAAACACTTGGAAAAACAAATGTGGTTAGCGTTAGTGCAAAACCAAGCATTCAATTGGTGATTCACCGAACAAGTGTTGTCATCATGCATAACATATGGTGTGACAAGGGATAGTGTCATGGCATGTAAGCAATCAAGCAAAGGCCTATGGTATGCATAGGAATCATTCACAACACCAAGTAATATGAAGTGTCTAAACACATGGTGCAATCCAAAGTGCAAGGCAATCCAAGCATAATGTGCACATGGTGTAGTGAAGATAGTGCGGCACGCGACACAATAGAAAGAGCAATTGGGCATCATGTGTGAGGCAAGCAAGTCAAGCATGTAGCAAGCAATGTTGCATGGCAAATGTGAATAGTGGACATTGTTGCAACCAAGCATATGATAAGAGCAAACAATCCACAAGTTGGATGCAACACACAAGTCATATATGTCATGAGGCATGGAAAGATAGCAATCAAGAAAGGAATCAACATCACTAACATGTGTGCAAGTAAGTGGTCCAAGATGACCAATATATGTCATGGTACAAGCAACACAAGTAGGGTGGGCCACAATATCCATGCTCAAGAAGGATGTCACCTTGAAAACTTTTCCTTGTGCGGCCGTCACAATGCCGATGCGCATGCAAGTGCAATGTAGAAATACGTCGGTGTAGCAAGGCTCGCTCTCAAGAGCTCGAATCGTCAACTCACGTGAAGTGGAAGTTGACATGTAGTCGAGGTATCCTACACATACACACAACAAAGGAAACAATGTATGTGCATGGTAGACAAACACATCATCCATCATGATGGTTCTCTTCTCTTGCACATAACCATTAGGATAGATAGTGCATGAACAATATAATGCAACAATGGCTATATTCATGGCACGAGGCATATGGTGCAAAGAAGGCAAGAAAGCATGCTTCACGTGAAAGATGTCAAAAGCTCCAATAATATGAGAGAAAGCTATGGCGGCAATCTCATTATCAAGATCAAAAGCAATGTTGCACTCAAAACATGGCAAAGCATCGAGCATGAGAGAGGCAACATATGGAGACATATGACAATAAGCAATACCATTCATGTGCGAAGCATAGCAATGGTTGTCATCAACCGCATAAAAGGAGCACATCGGTGATGCAACACAAGCAAGCATAGTGATCATGTCGTGCAAACTAGTAGTGCGAAGATGCAACATACTAGAGGAAATCATGGCGATCATGTCATGTAAGCAAATAGTAGGCATAGACAATGCACATGACATATCGCAAGCACGAGAACAAAACATGATCAATGTATCATCATAGGCATGGGGCACAAGGCAAACATGGCAATAACAAGTAGTATCTCCACCAAGCTCGCAAATACACATACAAATCTTATAATCAAGTGTCATGTGAGATGCAAAGCATGGGTCACAATTGCATGGCAAGGTCATAGAAATGTGCATATCATGCAAAGTGAACATGGCAATATGGGCATAATAAGTGTAATGAGTAAGAAGCCATAGCCATATGAGAGCCATGTAGAAGAAATGCGTGAAGTCCTTGCATGAGGGGAATGGTTGGAGACACATTCCGGTGAACCCCAAAGCATCGGTGCTCTCAAGAGCTCGTTTCATCAACTCATGGGATTGTGAGGTTGACGAGTATTCATGAGTACCTACACACAACAAAGGCAAAGGGAAAATTGTGTACGCGTGGTATATGTATACATCATCCGTTAGGATGTGCATATGCTTGTGTTCGTTAGCACAAAATATCCAATGCTCAAATAAGTGAGATGCATGATATAAGAACATGCCATCCATCATGAAAGAATAGTTATTGTGTATAACATGATGGGGACACAAATTGAGCATGCAAATATAATGCACAACAATAGCATTTTTATTCATGAGAAGCATATTGTGCCCACATTTAGGGGGATCATGCAAAGTGTAGGATGGAACAAAATCTCCTAACATGTATGAGGGAACTATTGGGGTCTCCTCATGAGCAATAGCGGAAGCATAATTCGGAGAATATGGACAACATCCAAAACAATGCATATCCAAAGCATGGTGGTCATGGCATGGCAATAGAGAACAATTGCGTAAATGATGCAAAGGAAGCATGGCAATATCATCACATGAAAAGCAAATGCCAATAACCATGGGTTTGTCATCTATGCCATATGAGCAAATGGGATTAATTTTTATGGAATAGGCATAGTCGCTACGGTGAGATTGCAAAGATGCAATATGTGAAATTTCACGCATAGCATATGACAAGTTTAGTGGATTGTCGAACATGATGTGACCAAAAGAATTCTCACAAGATATCCTAGGCAATATAGCATCACAACTAGGCAAGTCAACATGCTCATCATCATATTCATCAAAAATTGGTGGCACATCTAAGCATGAAGAAGACATAGCATGTGGTGTGTCCATAAGGTGATCAACATCATGCAAGCAATCAATGGCAAGATAGTCCACTAGTGGGACAAGCGGAGAAACATCACCTATGTTACCTTTATAGCTCCGCTCACGAGATGTAGGTGATGTGGGAAGTACCAACTCGTGGTCGACATCATGATGGAACCATGTGGGGGGTGCATCATATTCCACCATGGCCATCGTCATTCCCATTGGAGGAATGGAATCATCGAGGGTAGGCGCATCGTCATGTAGGAGACCTAGCACCAAAGAAGAAGACACAATAGGAGTAGAGGTTAAGTTGTTAGAAATCATAGTGGCCTCATATGCTCTCTCAACTACCTCACTCACTAAGTGTTTTGGCTCACTCACTCCCTCTAGGTAGTTGCACTCATACTCACATATGGTGGAGTCACTCGTCTCACTCAAGTGGTCGGGGTTGTGGCTCTCCTGACATGGGAATTGGGACAACTCATCATATATTGGGATAGTGGTGGTCACACTCATCCTCTCATAGGAAATGCACTCAATGTCACATATGGTGGAGTCACTCATGGCACTCATGTGGTGGTGGCTCTCCTCACATGGAAATTGGGGCATCTCGTCATATGTGGGTGTCGGAGAGATGTAGGTGCAAACGTCTCCAAGCTCAACTCCTTGTGCCGCCGTGGTTGAAAGGATAGTCCCATGCTCAACCTCCTCGTCGTCGTTGTCATGGATGAAGGCCGAAGATGGCACATCATCACTCGCCTCCATGACCGAAGGGAAATTCCCATGCTCGGCCATCTTCCTTGGGGCGCTTCCGAAGATGGAAGGGTCTTCCATGCGTGTAGTCAGTCGCCTTGGTGTTGGCGTCGCAGCTTGTCCTTGGTGGTGTTCTTGGTCTTCGTACACTTGTTTCTTGGAGGTGGCTTGCCCTTCGCGATGATGGAGATCACGAGCGTGATGGTTGTTGTGGCGGTCGTCTCGAAGATGAGGACGTGGCCGACTTGTGCTTGCATCGGATGGGCGCTCCGAAGATGTGCGACTTGAGCAGCTTCGCCTTGAAGATGATGAAGGGGAGGAAGACTTGTAGTTGGACAACACATGTCGAAGTTGCTCCATGTGTGCGTCCAACTTGTTGTTGAAGAAGTCTCTTTTTCGAGCTTCGGATTGATGTATGTCGGTGGCGAGTCGCTCGAGTTTTTGGTCAATGTAGATGTTCATGTCGATGTAGTCGTCGAAGACCGAAGATGTCGTGCTTTGCCTAGCCATGACAAGACTCGAGCAAAGGTGAGTGGGAAATGATATAAACAATACCAAAATACCGTTTCCCAAAGTTGAGGATGTATCCCGTTTCACTCAATGTGAAATGCAAGAATAGGGGAATTGGTACCGGACTTGTTCACTCACACCTACAAATAAAGCTTATCGAGTGGCTCGGTTAGGACAAGTGGCACAAAATTCAAGCAATTGTCAATTCAAGATATCGAAAATGTTGAGGAAGATTCACAAAATTGCAATGCAAAGCAAATAGATCAATAGCTATGGTGGCACTAGGAACACACACATGGATAGAAAAATGGGATCCGTGCAACCAAGGAATGAGCACAAAATGGCTCGATTGCTCAAATGGGCTAGATACGCGCTTGTGCACCAACCTAAAAGAGTAAATGTGCCGTCTTCAATCCCAAGTATGCTATGTATGTATGATCCAAGTGTATGAACTATGAAAAATGGCTCAATGCTATTGCTATTGCTTATAAGCTCTTTTGTATCTCCTCTTTTGCTTGAAAGATTGTTCTTCTTTTGCTCTTTTTTTTCTCTATGCTTGATGCTCAAACCAAGATATGAGACAAGTATGTTGGATATGCACGGGAGAGACTTATGGCACAATGTAGATAACAAGATGTTTGCACGCTAAAACTAGCTATGCGGCATAAGAGTAACACTACGGTGCACAAGTAATGTGGCCCGGCAATTCTCAACTCGCTAGTCTCAATGGGTAAGGTACGCAATAGGCTCGAAGCGATCAATGCAATGGCAAGGTAATAGACAATGATGTCGTCGAGGTTACCGTCCTTGCTTACGGTTGGGGTGCCAAAAGGCGAAGTGACCGATGTCAATGTCGAGGCCGAGGCGATGATGAGTAGCGGCGTTGTCGATGTAGAACCGTCCCTAATTAGCCAAAACACCTTAGGAAACGGAAACCGCAACTCAAATCTCAAACAAAATTGGGTTAAAATGGCGGAAGTTGTTGGTGGAAAAGCTATGCGGAAGTTATGATGGAGGCCTAGGCAAATTTGCTGAAATTCCAAAAATATGATGGTGTCAAATGGATATGAATCTATTTTTGTAGGAGAGAGGATGTCAATAGCTACAAAACGAGCTAAAGAACGTCAAAATCGGAGTCCGGATGAATTAGTTATGGACAAAACAAAATTCTGCCGAAGTCAGTTTCTACAGGTTACGGACGTCCGGAAGGAGACGGACGACCGGGGCTCGGACGTCCGGAAGGTCCGGAAATCCGTGATTTCGGGTCTGTTTAGGGGTTCCGGACGTCCGGAAATGGTCGGACGTTCGGTGCTTCGGACGGGTCCGGACGTCCGTGAAGGGCCGGACGTCCGTAGGGTCTGGGTCAGCTCGGGATTTCAGATCTGGGACGAATTTTGGGGCGGAAAAATCGATTTTCGGGGTCAAAATTGAAGGGTAAAAAGAAAAGTTAGATGGATTTGGTGGTGGGATAGCTAGATCTACTTGCCAAACACGAAATCCATGGATCAAAATCAACAAAATCTCACAAGAACCAACAAATCACAAAAATTTTGGTGAGACTATTTTTGGTGGGGATTTTCAAATTGGGACGAAATAAAGCAAAATTAGGCTAGAAAACGGTGGGGGAGACTCCAAATTCGTGAGAAACGTGGCTCATGATACCAATATGATACGGGTCACGCCCGTGTGCATCGATCTTTCACGAATTGGAGGTGAATTTGTGAATGAACACGAAGAACACGAAGAACACGAGGGGGAAATCACAAGAGAAACACTCAAAACAAGTCCAATCACACATCCACTATACTCACATCCACACAAGATCCACAAGGGTACAAGAACAACAAAAGGAAATAGGATACATGGTAGAGTTCATCCCAAATCCCATGGGGAGATGGGGCCTTGAATCCACTAGGGATCTTCCCTAGATAGGGGCCTTGGCATCACTCCGGATCTTCTCACGTAGAGGGGAATCACTCCACGAGAGAAGGGAGATAATGGAGCTAGGCTCAACAAGTGTATTCGCTAAACCTAAGGTAACCTTAGAATGAAGGTGGGGGAGTATATATAGTCTTGGCCACGAAGGGGTAAGTGAGGGAGTGATACAAGGCCAAAGGCCGCGGCTACGCACAGGTGGTGCCGGACGTCCGGAGGCTCGGGAGGGTCCGGACGTTCGGAGCGTGTCGGACGTCCGAGGCACGGTCGTCAGGAGGGCGTCGGAAATCCTTATATTCGGCGCGGGTGTCTTGGCGCTGGATTTCCGGAGGAGCTCGGATGTCTGGTGGCTGGGATGGACTCCAGGCGTCGGATGTCCAGAGGACGTCGGACGTCCGGAAGCTGTAGACTCTGCAGCTTCGTCTTCTTCCGTCTCCTCTTCCAGGCTTCCCTTGAGGATGGTGTAGTCGTTCCTTGGCGCTTGCACTCCTCCTTGTCATCTGTGAAGGTCCGACAATACCTATGTATGCACAAGAAAGGAGTGTCAAGTAGTATGCCATCCTCGAAGGGGTCAAGTGGACACGTGTAAAGGAGATGATTCACCTTTATGTATGTGAAGTAGAGGTCGCACGTGTCACTTGCCAAACGGACTCTTGACATGGTGATGTCCGTAGGATGCTCCGCATCACCATCATTGTACCGAGGCTTCGGATTATGCAAGTGACGATTCTTGGCTTCGTAGTGTGCTGTCACCTAGTTTGCCGCCTCCTCCGTAATGAATGCCTCGGCCATCGATGCTTCAATTCTACATTTATTTTTACATTTTGCTCGAAGCATCTTCTGCATCCTCTCAGTTGTGAAGCACCAACGATTTTGCACGGGCCCCCCAATCTTGCCTCGGTCAGGAGATGCAAAATCAAATGCTGCATTGGATTAAAGAAGCCCGGTTAAAAGATCTTTTCTGACTTGTAGATCAACTCTGGCACCAACTCTTCTAGTTCATCTAGTACGTCAGGCGATAGTTCTTTCGCACAAAGAGCACAGAAGAAATAGCTCAGCTCTGCCAGTACTAGCCATTCATCCTCAGGGATAAAGCCACGCAACATCACCGGCATTACCCGCTCAAGCCATATGTGCCAATCATGACTCTTGAGACCAAATATTTTAAATTTGTTAAGACTCGCTCCCCTCTTTAGATTCGCTGCATGCCAATCGGGGAACATCAACTGCATTTTCACCCACAAGATCATTTCCCTCATAGCTGGCCTTCCAAGATTGAACCATTCCTTTGGCTTCCTCCAGTTCTTCTTTCCTTTTGGTTGTCGCATGTTTTGTAACGTCTATCACATAGAGCCCCCTGATCGACTCTAGCCTTAGGATTATCCTTTGACTTCCCCTCTATGCCAAACAATGTACCAAAAAGGGCCTCGGCGATATTCTTTTCAGTGTGCATCACGTCGATGTTGTGTGGGCAAAGGAGGTCTTTAAAGTAAGGAAGGTGCCACAAGCATATCTTGTGAGTCCAGGCGTGTTCCGAATTATACCCTTTGAAATATCCTGGACGCTCTGGATCAGGCTCGAGAGCGTTTAACTAATCCAGGGTCTGTTGGCCTGTCAATGCAGGTGGTGCAGAGTTTTTGACAACTCTACCTTTGATGAAATTCTTCTTGAACTTATGGCGAGGATCCAGGAACTGTCTATGCAAGTCGAAGCATGAATACTTGCGACCCGCCTGTAGCCAACGGAACTAAAGAGCTGCCTTGCATGTGGGGCACGGGAACCTTCCATGCACACACCAACCAACGAATAGCGCATACGCCGGCAAGTCATGCGTCGAGTACATGTACCACACATGCATTTTGAAGTTTTGTTTTGTAGCGGCGTCATATATCTTGATCCCATTATCCCAAGCTTCTTGCAATTCATCCTTAAGCAGCTGCATGTACACATTCATATTCTTCCCCGGATAGTTTGGCCCTGGAATTATCAACGTCAAGAAAATGTTCTTTCTTTTCATAATATCTCCGGGGGGTGAGATTGAGTGGAATGACAAATACAGGCCAACAACTGTATTGGGTTGCCGTCTTACCAAACACATTGAACCCATCCATGCTGATGGAGACTCGAGGATGCCTTGGATCTGCTGCTTTATCCTTATGTAATGCATCGAAGTGCTTCCACGCAAAAGCGTCTGAAGTGTGTCCCAACATCGGATTCTCATCTGCATCTAGTTCGGTTCTTTTGCCCAATTTGTGCCTCGTCATCTGTATGGCCGTCTCTTCGACCATGAAAAGACGTTGAAGTCTTGGTATGATTGGCATATACCGAAGGACATTAACTGGGATTTTGGTCTGACTCTTCTCACCCATACCGTTGTCTACCACAACATACCTGGAAGACTTGCAAATGGGACAATAGTTCAAGCCCGCATACTCAAGCCTAAATAAGGCACATCCATTCTCACATGCATCTATCTTCTCATAGGGCATCTTAAGCGCACGTAGGATTTTGTCCGACTGGTACAGGTTTGCAGGCAATACATGGCCTTTGGGTAGAAAGCGTCCAAATATTGTCATCATCGCGTCGTAGCATTCTCTGCCCAGGTTGAACTAAGCCTTCAGAACCATTTCTTGCGCGATGGCATCCAGCTGACAAGCCTCAGTGTGCTCGTGGAGAGGACGTTTTGAAGACTCCAAAATTTCATAGAAGGCCTTTGCAGATTCCTCCATCTCATCGTCCGAATCGCGAGCATCATCAAAGTCTTGCACCATGTCTTCGATCCCGGTACCATGCTCATCGATGCGACGACGAACCACCTCAGCTCTGGCACGTTGGGCAGACTCACCATGAAATCTCCACATCGTATAATCAGGCGTAAAACCCCACTTCTGCAAGTGTTTACCCATTTCATCCCGTGTCCACATTTTATGGTTGTCGCACCGGACATAGGGGCACTAGGTTATTTCCTGGCCATTTGCAAATGCGGCTCTCAGAAACCCCTTGGTTTTTGTTAACCATTCAATGGTCATGTCTTTCTGACTAGGGTGACCGGTGTACATCCACGCACGATCACTCATCTTGCCTACCTACTAAACACACAAGAAATATATATATAATTCATCATCTATATTCATCAGTTAATCAAGTTTGTCAGTTTTATTACGTCCATGCAACCTACACGCTAAAAGGGAAAGATAGGTCCTAATCCCACCCGAGTATGTGTAGATTTGGTTCGTTTTCCCATGCTCTGCTCCGGATCCGACGCAGAATTTCGGCAGCACCTCCCCGCTGTTCTACTGATACACGTCTCGGCAATTAGCAGAGAGGATGTGTACCTGGAGAATAACAGGGAGGCACTGACGAAATTCCGCATCGGATCCGGAGCAGAGCATAAGGGAAAACGAACCTAATCTACACATACTCGGGCTGTCCATGGATAACGTTGGACAATTTGAAAGGATGGTGTTTATAAATATGCAAAGACATGCATATTTATAGATGCCCCCTTTTCAAACGGGAGACGCATACTCGTCACGCATAATGATGATTGAAGACACCTATAGCTAGCAAGTTTCATCAGCACGAAGACCGGAACAGAGCAAATTAAGGGGGGGAGGAGATGTCATTTGTGATCACCCACGAACGCGTTGGGGAGCTCGTCAAACGCACAGGGAGGTCGTCGAACAACTGCACATTGAAATCCACCCGATCAACACAAATATGATGTTTTTTATAACAAAATCGGAATATATATATATGACCTAACTCATAATTTATAAAACTAGGACCCTATCAGCCTCTGGAAGGCCGAAGAGCACCTTTTCGGTCAACAGGAGGCCGAAGAGGTGTCGGGGGTCGGGGTCGGGTGTCAGTGGCGTCGGGGGTCAGTGGCGTCGGGGGTCGGGGGTCAGTGGGGTCGGGGGTCAGTGGGGTCGGGGGTCAGTGGCGTCGGGGGTTAGTGGCGTCGGGGGTGAGTGGCATCCGGGGTCGGGGGTCAGTGGCGTCGAGGGTCGGGGGTAAGTGTCGTCGGGGGTCAGTGGCACCTTTTCTTCCTTTTCTTCTTTTTTTCTTTTTTTCTTCTTCCTCTTCTTCTTCTTTTTCTTCTTCTTCTTATCTTCTTCTTCTTCTTCTCCTCTTCTTCTCCTCTCCTTCTTCTTCTTCTTCTTCTTCTTCTTCTTCTTCTTCTTCTTCTTCTCCTTTTCTTCTTCTTTTCCTTCTACTTTTCTACTTTTCTTCTTTTCCTTCTAACTTTCTTCTTCTTCTTCTTTTCCTTTTCCCTTTTTTCTAACCTAATTAACTAACCTAACTAATAGTAGCTAGCTAATTACTAACCTAAGTAATCTAATTAATTAGATGAAAAATAGAAAAAAACAGAAAATATAGCTACTCACCGGAGTTGGGGGCGCGGCCGGGCTTCGGGGGCGGCGGCGGTGCTGGGGCTGTGGGGGCGCCCGACTGGGGCGGGCGCAGAAGCTGGCGGCGGGTGTGGCTGGCTGCGGTGCGGGCAGGAGGGCCGGCGTAGGGAGCGGTGGCCGCGGGGAGGAGGGGTGGCTGGCGCGGGGAGGGGTGGCTGCGGGGAGGAGGGGTGGCTGCCGCGGGGAGGAGGTGGCAGCCGAGAGGAGGGCCGACACGGGGAGGGGTGGCCGGCGCGGGGAGGGGTGGCCGCTGCGGGGAGGAGGTGGCAGCGGAGAGGAGGGCCGGCACGGGGAGGGGTGGCCGCGGGGAGGAGGGATGGCCGGCAAGGTGAGGGGTGGCCGACAGAGAGGATGGCCGGCATGGGGAGGGGTGGCCGCAGGGAGGAGGTGCGGCGAGGGGTGGCTGGCGGCGGTGGTGGGGGAGTGATGGGGGAGGCCGGTGTGCGGTGTGGGTGGAGAGAGAGGGGGGGAGAGGGGGAAGAGAGAGGGAGGTGGAGCCGGGGGGGAAACGGCCGTTAGGTCACGCATCCTCTTTGCCGTCTACCCCCGGACGGCAAAGAGCCTTCCAGCAGACGGCAAAGCCAGAGCGGACGGCATAAAGTCCATCCGTTGGACCTAGCCAGGTCCACGGCCTAGTGGGGCCCAGCTGGTCTCTTTGCCGTCTGCCTTTGGGCTCTTTGCCTACCGCTGGCAGACGGCAAAGTGTGCACTGATGGCAAATAATATCTTTGCCGTCCACTGGCAGACGGCAAAGTGTGCACTGATGGCAAAGAATATCTTTGCCGTCAGGCAGTTCTCTGTCGTTAGTTTTCTGTAAGCTGATGGCAAATCCTTTCTTTGCCGTCTGCCAGCAGACGACAAAGAACTCACAGACGGGGAATTCTCTAATTCCAGTAGTGATTGAAATGAACATGCTTTAGTTTGAGTTGCTCTGTAGCTCGCTCTTGCTGGTACATTAGCTCTGTAGCTTGCAAGACAGAGATGGAGCCAGTGCAAGATTGAAATGCATTCAATTACTAGTATTGCTCTATAGCTCGCTGGTACAACAACACACTCTTCATCACGTACTCGTGCACCACTGCCCCACCGCGTCGCTGGACTCCTCCCGCACCATGTCTAGGCGCGCGCCCAGCACCGCCTTGACCCTGCCCGGTTGATGACTTCATGTGCCCGCTCACGCGTGCGATTACTTGTTGGCATAATTGTGGTGACGTGCAGCTGGCTGCACCTAGGGGAAGGGCCAGATAAAGGGCAATAAGGTTGCCACCGCCTCTCGTCGTCCGCGTGGTCGCCGGCCACTCCTCGTCATGTTCGCTTCTCCTCAAATTCCACCTCGCTCTCGTGAGCCTTCGCACAGAAGGAATCAAGCCGGGGTTCCTCTAATCACTGGCGTATGGAGCATGCACATGCCCACATGGACGGCATGCACGGCTGCTTCTCCCCATCCATGGTCTGGCTCGTCCCCGGCGTTGCGACCCAAAGAGGTGGGCGGGCGTGCGTTCGGGGTGCTGCTGCCGGGGCAGCTGTGCGAAGAGGGGGCAGAAATCCGGTAATAGTTCAACTGGGCCACCAAGTAGTTTGCGCGCATGCTTTGATGGACACGATGGTGGAGGCGGTCGGGAGCTTGCAGAGAGGGAAGAAGGTGGCTATAGTGCATGCAGGACCGGGATGCCTTGGGAGGGCGCGCCGTCGATGCTGGTGGAGTTGGCAATGGAAGCGAGGCCGACGAGGTGGGGTTCAGGCAAGCGGACAGGTATGGGAGGGTGCGAAGCTGCGACATTGACCAGAGTCACCAGACGCACAGATCGGTATTTTAGTTCTCGTGAATTTGCACAAAATGCTTCGACTATTTTGGTATTACAGTTCTTCCAACGATGTGTCCAGTTAACGTCAAGTGGATCCAGTGGACAAACGCCAAATCAGCATATATGTACATAAAATCATGTATGGGATCATAGGTGAACCCCTTTGACAAATTTAGGGACCGTATTTTGGGTATTTTGAACTATAGGGATTAAAGTGGGGTCTAGCATAAGTTTAGGGGTTGTAGGTGAATTTTTTCCCTTAACTAAAAAAATACTTCCGTGATGATACGTGTTTTTCACAGTAGGTCACGTCTTTTGTCACGTATGTACTTTCGCGAAAAATTTATGCCAGAATGAAGATAGTCATACCTGTGCCGTCGTAGAAGTATTCCATGACTATACTCAAACTATCATCACGGAAATGTCCACTTCCATGATGATAAATGGCGCGTCGTAGAAGTGATTTCGTCAAGGGTAACTGACATGTGGCAACCATTGTAACGGGTCACCGTTAAGCTATCGGATGCCAGTTCTGGATCCGATACCCGTTAACTGCTCCATCCAATGATGATTTTCCACATGCCATTTTCTAATTCGCTAAAGGATCCATGTGTCGGCTAAAGGTTGAGACAGATGGCATCCACCCGGCGGAGGGGTGCCTATGATACATTGACACGTGGCAAGGCCCAACAATGGCCCGTTTAGGTTAAAAAGGACGACTCGTTTAACTTGGTCTAAAGTTAGCGGGCTGGCCCATGGAAAGCCTGTTAATGGCATGTTTGCATACTGCCCATTTATGGCCCGGGCACCCGCGGCCCGTTATGGCCTCTACGAGTTCAACCCAGTAGGATCTTGTGGGCCGTCCAGTATGATTTTAGCCTGTTGACATTTTCAACCCATATATGGCCCGTGACGCCTTTAGGCTAAGCTGCATTTTGTATCTCTGGGCCCTTTAACGGTCCTTGGTAATTCTGGCCCATAAATAATAGTAAATGGATTCATACCATTTAATGGGCCATCATTAAGTTGGGCCATTTCCCGCCCATGTTATCCTTCACCCTCCTAAGAGCCCATAAATTCTTGGCCTCATTTACGGCCCTACATTACTTATGGTTCATTAATGGCCTCCTCTACTACTAGACCAAATTCAACCCGTGGATATATTTTGCCCATATGTGGCTCGTTAATCAAATGGGCCCTTTTCATCCCGTCGTGTATTCCGGCGCATTAACGGCCCATTATGTATGTCGATTGAATTAAGCATGTGATGTCTTTCGGCCTGTTAATGGCCTGTTATGGCCAGGGCCTATAAACGGACTGCTTACGGTCCATATCGCGGTCTGCTTTTGGCCCACAAATAGTATGGCCCATTGTGGCCGAGGGAACATACGACCTGTAGGAGGCCAATGGTCACTACGACAGGTAACAGGCCCATGGTTATTGCGGCCACTAGCAAACCAAGGAAAAAGAACTACAATGATGATATAAGCAAATAAACAAAAGAGACTAAAGAAATAATTAAGCCTTACAGGGATTTCATAAATTACATCTACCGGGCATCAAAGTTTGCCAGCAGTGCAAATATAGGGAACAACATAGCAACATATTACATACACTCGGCATCTAGGTTGAACACCAGTGCGACCGCTTGTTGGCTTAATCGTAGTGAGGCACAGTTGGCTGCTCCTAGGGGAAGGGCCTGATCAAGGGCCATAAGGTAGTAATCGCCTCTTGCCATTCACGTGGTCATCGACCACTCCTCGTCACATTCGCTTGTCTGCAAACTCCACCTCACTCTCGTGAGCCTCCGCACGAAAGGATTCAAGCCGGGGTGCCCTGAATCACTAGCGTTTGGAGCATGCACATGCCCACACGAATGCCATGCACGGTTTCGTCACGCCATACGCAGTCCGGCTCGTCCCCGACGTTGCGACCCAAAGAGGCGGGCGTGCGCGCGTTTGGGGTACTGCTGCTCGGGCTGTCGTCCGAAGAGAGGGCGTAAAGCCGGTACCGGTTTGAGTTGGCCACGAAGAAGTTCGCGCACGTGCGATGATGGACATGGCGGCAGAGGCGGTCGGGAGCGCGCATAGAGGGAGGAAGGCGGCAACAGAGCCTACAGGATCTGGATCCCTTGTCAGGGCACGCCACCGTTGCTGGTGGAGTTGGCGATGGCGATGAGGCCGTTGAGGTGGATATTGGGCGGGCGGACAGGAATGGTAGGGCGTGGAGCTGTGGCATTAACCAGAGTCACTAGACGCATATATCTATGTTCTAGTTCTCGTGAATTTGCACAAAACGCCTCGACTGTCTGTGTATTGTAGATCTTCCAACGATGTGACTAGTCAATGTCAAGTGGATCTAGTGGACAAGTGCCAAATCAGCATATTCATACACAAAATCATATATGGGACCGTAGGTGAACCCCTTTGACAAGTTTAGGGACTTTATTTTGGGTATTTTGAATTATAGGTATTAAAGTGGGTTCCAGCGTAAGTTTAGGGACTATAGGTGAATTTTTATCTTTTCCTTTATCTAAAAAAAACACTTCTGTGATGATATGTGTTTGTCACGGTAGGTCACGTCTTTGTCACGTATGTACTTCCGGGATGATTTTATGATAGAATGAAAATACTCATACCCGTGCTGTCGTAGAAGTGTTCCATGACTATACTCAAACTATCATCACGGAAGTGTCCACTTCCATGACGATAAATGGCGCGTCGTAGAAGTGATTTCGACAAGGGTAAACGACACGTGGCAGCCACCGTAACGGGTCGCCGTTAAGCTATTGGGTGACGGTTTTGGATCCGATACCTGGTAACAGCTCCAAACAATGATGATTTTCCACGTGTCATTTTCTCATTCGCCAAAGGATCCACGTGTCAGCTAAAGAATGAGATAGATGGCATCCACCCATTGGCCAAGGGGTGCCTACAATACGTCAACACGTGGCACGGCCCAACATAGGCCCATTTAGGTTAAAAAGGCCAGCCCGTTTGACTTGGTCAAAAGTTAGTAGGCCGGCCCATGGAAAGCTTGTTAAGGGCCTGTTTGCATACAATTATGGCCCGGTTACCCGCGGCCCGCTATGGCGTCTACGAATTCAACCCGGTAGGATCATGTGGGTCATCGAGTATGATTTTAGCCCATTGACACTTTCAGCCCATATATGGCTCGTGACACCTTTAGGCTCATAAGCTGCATTTTTTATCTTAGGGCCCATTAACGGCCCGTGGTAATTTGGGCCCATAAAAACAGTAAATGGATTCGTACCCATTAATGGAGCATCATTAATTTGGGCCATTTCCAGCTCGTGTTATCTTTCGGCCTCCTAAGGGCCCATAAATTATTGGCATCATTTACGGCCCTACATTACTTATGGTCCGTTAATGACCTGCTCTGCTACTAGGCCAAATTCACCGTGTGGATACATTTCGCCCATTTGTGGCCCGTTAATCCAATGGGACATTTTGATCCCGTCGTGTATTCAGGCGCATTAACGACCCATTATGTATGTGGAATGAATTAAGCATGTGATGTCTTCCAGCCTATTAACGGCTCGTTATGGTCAGGCCCCATAAATGGATCGATCCGTTTTTAGCCCACTTATGGTCCATATCGCGGTCCGCTTTTGGCCCACGAATAGTATGGCCCATTGTGGGCCAAAGAACATTCAACCCGTAGGAGGCCCATGGTCCCTACGACACGTAACAGGCCCATGGTTATTGCGGCCACTAGCATGCCAAGGAAAAAGAACTACAGTGACTATATAAGCGAAAAAACAAAAGAGACTAAAGAAATAATTAAGACTTACATCGATTACATAGATTACATCCACTGGGCATCAAAGTTCGCCACCAGTGCAAATATAGGGAACAACAAAGAAGCATATTACATACATTGGGCGTCTAAGTTGACTAACAGCGCAAATAAGGGCGGCAGCAAAAGAATTCCAGAACTGTAACCACTTCAGAAGAGCTCAGCAAAAGTTGTCCCGAGTACACGTCATGCTAGCAAGAAGCTTAGAAAGATTATTAGCTTTCTCTGCTTGGCGCTAAAATCAACCAACGCTTGTTACTGACCAGAAAGTATGCATCTGAATTCGGCAGGGACTTTCTCAGACCTTCGGCCTCTTGTCGCAGCACAGCTGATCGATGTCTTTCAGCTTGTAGTAGAGACTCATGAAGCCAAACTGATTCAGGCAGCGAGTTCGAAGAGCTTGTGCCAGTGGTATTGGCCAGTATCTCGTACACTACATCAAGACAGGACTTTGGGGCTGTCTCACTATCTTCATGATTGTTTTTGTCAGCTTTCTTTGAGACCAACAGGGTTGTCTCGCGATCTTGAACCTTAACCGCATTACTTGATTTACCGTTGCATAATGGGTACTCTTCTTCAATATTCTGTTAGCATTATAAAAGAGGAACAAGCAGACACATAAAAGGTTTAGCCTGTAGTATACAAAACTCATTTTGGTAAACGAATTCAGTCGTAAGGTGGACATGATTGTACTAACATCTCTTCTTTTGCAAAGTAGTCCATAATAACAGCATGAAACAAGCATATATCTATCTACTATGGTCACTGTATTGTATATATCATCCTATTTTATGTTGCCAAATCAAGAAAGGGATTACTAGTTGTGAGATGCATTGGGTTTTTTCCCGAAGAGGAAGGGTGAAGAAATATAATAGCAATAAGTATTTCCCTCAGTGAGAACAAAGGTTCTCGAACCAGTAGGAGAACCACGACAACTTGACTATAACAATACCTACAAACACAAAACAAAACACTAGCACCGAACGCGGGCAAGAGGGTTGTCAGGGCCCTTGAACTCATTACTTGCAAGCCCTGTTGAAGAATTCACCCGATTAACCAATTAACTTGCCGATTAATCCCTACTCATAGAGTCCCCGAGTAGCCGATTAATTGATAATTTGGCCGATTAATTGATTAAATGGCTGATTAACTTGCTGATTAGCCTACTAATCCCCTACTCGCCAGCCAACCGAGCAGCTACCAGTTAACGATTTCCTCAACAATGCTTGCAAGGATTACTTCTAATACAGATGGATAGATAAATATAAAAGTAAAATGAAAAGAAAGAAAGTAAATTGCAGCAAGGTGTTTTTAGGTTTTTAGCAAATATGATTAAGTAGACCCGGGGGCGATAGTGTTCACTAGAGGCTTCTCTCTCAAACTCGAGGTTATTACATATTCATGGCAATCATCACGCATATAGGCATCACGTCCGTGACAAGTAGACCAAAACGATTTTGCATCAACTACTGTTAATATACCAATAGACCACTATACAACATGCATCTATGGTAATAACTTCATGAAAAATGGAGTAATGATTTAAGCAAGATTACATGATGTAGACAAAGTAAGTACAAGCAATATGTTCAAACCCTGTTGTTTTACCCTTAGTAGCAACAATACAATACATGTCTTGTGCCCTTCTGTCACTGGGATATAGAGCACCGCAAGATTCAACCCACTACAATGCACTCATTCCGCTGAAGATAAATCAATCTAGTTGGCCAAACCAATCCGATAGATGAGAGAGACTTGCAAAGATATGACAATCATTCATAATAGAATTCAGAGAAGAATCGATTACTTTTCATGAATAATCTGATCATCAACCCAAAATTTATCGGATCCCAAAAAATGCACCACAAAAGAAGATTACATCGGATAGATCAACACGAGAATCGCGAACAACTTTGTATTGAAGATCAAAGAGAGAGAAGAATCCATATAGCTACTAGCTATGGACCAGTAGGTCTGTGGTGAACTAATCACACATCATCATAGAGGCAGCAAGGTTGATGTAGATGGCCTCCATGATGGATCCCCCCTCCGGTAGAGTACCGGAAAAGGCCTCCAGATTTGATCGCGGAAGAACAGAGACTTGAGGCGGCGGAAAAATTGTTTCGGGTTGTTCTCTATTGTTTTTAGGTAATTGGGAATATATAGAAGTGGAATTTGGTCTGGAAGTGCCATGGTTGGCCCACAAGCTAGGGGGCGTGCGGGCCTAGGTTGTAGCCACCCTGGGGATCTTCTGGCCACCTCCTAAAGCTTCTTGGGTCTCTTGTGGTCCAAAAATAAATCTCGTAAACTTTTATCCAATTTGGACTTCGTTTGGTAATTATTTTCTGAGAAGTACAAAAACAGGCAAAAAAAAAGAAACTGACATTGGGCACTGAGTTAATAGGTTAGTCCCAAAAATGATATAAAATAGCATATAATTGCTTATAAAGTATCCAAGATTGATTATATAATAGAATGGAAGAATAAAAAATTATAGATACATTTGAGACGTATCAACATCCCCAAGCTTAATTCCTGCTCGTCCTCAAGTAGGTAAATGAGAAAAACAGAATTTTTGATGTGGCATCCTACCCAACATGTAATATTAGGTGTAGATATTGAGAAAGAATGAATAAATTGACATTAACATAATAATATCCATAAACATAAGAAGGATAATCATTACTTTTTCAAAATATACAATCATTAAAGAGTGTTATACCCTACTCATTATATCATATTAAGCATGGCACGACTCCGTCTCCACCTCATAAGGATAAATCATGACCACCACGGTGTCAAACTAGACAATTGAATCATATTTCTAACGCGCTTAAGCTTCAACATTTTCAACTTCATGCAATACATGAACGTGAGCCATAGATATAGCATATGGGTGAAATAGAATATGGTGGTAGATATCAAAGGAGTAAAAAAGGTGGGAAAGTCTCACATCAACTAGGCATATCAATGGGCAATGGAGATGCCCATCAATTGATATTGATGCGAGGAGTAGGGATTGCCATGCAACAAACGCACTAGAGATGTAAGGGTACGAAAGCTAAAATGAAACTAAGTGGGTGTGCATCCAACTAGCCTGCTCATGAAGACCATGGGCATTTGAGGAAGCCCATCATCGGAGTATACAAGCCAATTTATGTAATGAAAAATTCCAACTAGTATATGAAAGTGACAAAATTGGAGACACTCCATAGTAGCAAAGTCCCTTCTCTCTTTTTCTCTCGTTTCATTTTTGTGGTGCGATCATTTCGCCTCCCCCATTTTTTATTTTTCATCTGGAGTCTCATCCTGACATGTGGAGGAATCTCCATCATCCTTTCCTCACTGGGAAAATGCTCTAATAATGATGATCGTCACACTTTTATTTACTTACAACTTGAAATTACAACTCAATAAAGAACAATATGACTATATATGAATGCCTCTGGCAGTCTTCCAGGATGTGCAATGATCTAGCATAACATGTAATCAGTGATGAACAATGGCTTTGCCACAAATACTACGTCAGCTCTATATGATCATGCAAAGCAATATCATGATGAACACACAAGTATCAAGATGAACACACAAGCCATGTGACAGAATGGTGGAAGTTGCATGGCAATATATCTCAGAGTGTCTATGTAAATGCCATGATAGGTAGCTATGGTGGCCATTTTGAGTAAGATATAAGGTGGCTAATGTGCAGTAGAGCGAATAATATCACGGGGTTTGGATGCACCGGCAAAGTTTGCACCGACTCTCGAGGTGAGAAAGGGCAATGCACCATACCAAGGAGGCTATCTAATTATGGAAAGATGAGAGTGCGTATATCCATGGACTCACATTAGTCATAAAGAAATCGTATACTTATTTTGAAACCTTATTAGCTCTCTCCAAGCAAAGCACTACCGCATGCCCCCTGGGAGGAGGTTGGGTGGAGTAAACCATCACGCGCCCTGATTCGAACAACATGATAGAATTTCATTTTAGACATAAAATTGCTCACACCTCATCACCATGCCATGACCAATATTTGCATAAGAATTAAATAATAAACTTTAATACCGATATTCCTACTAACCAATGATCATGAACCTATATCCTTTCATATTACTAGATCAATATAATTAACCCATGTTTCATCTTTAGCGACCTACATGAAAGTTTTTATTATACCCCCCTTGAATACCTATCGTTTTTGGACTAGTCTTATAACACATGCAAATTACCATTCTTTATGCCTTATACTGTAAAAAATATTTAAGTGAAGCATGAGGGTTCAACTATTTCTATAAAATACTACCGCCGCCATGCTCTAACAATATATAAGTGATGCACTAGGGCAACTCCCTAGCTCAAAAGATATAAGTGAAGCACATAGAGTATTCTAACAAATTATGATCAAAGTTTGTCTCTCTCAAAAAGGGTGTCTAGCAAATGATGAATGTGGCAAACTAAAGGGAAAATAAACTATAATACATGACGCTCCAAGAAAAACTCATATCATGTGATGAGTAAAAATATACATCCAAGTAACATACTGATAGATTGGAGAAAAAAGAGGGGATGACTCCTGGGCATCCCCAAGCTTAGACGCTTGGTTCTTCCTTGAATATTACCTTTGGGTAAAGAGAGGATGTCAAATACTTTAGGTAATGTTATAAATATAGCTCCACTCGTTATTCCTTCATACATCATTGTCTCACCCAAAACCTGAAAAGTTCATTACACAAAACTCAAAAAAACCTCGTGAGTTCCGTTAGTATAATGGTCATATAAAATACTTTAGTTACTGCTATAAATTGATTCATATTTTATTACTTCATAAAAGTTACTTTAGTCCAACTTCTACATGGCTTATACCCCCTGATACAATCCATAGCATCCTGAAAACAAGCAAACTATGCAAGCAAAAAATAGAATATGTATAAAATAGAACATTATGTAATGATCTGTACTAAAACCATACTTATGTAACTACAAAAACTCTGAATACTTAGAAAAACCTAGGAAATTTGTATATAAATACTATGTAAAAAATTCAGATTCAAAAGAAGCGCCACTAAAATTAGAGAAATTGTGCACTTGGCGTAAAAGTTTCTGTTTTTGCACAACATCAATTCTACTATCTTCCAAATCATACCAAAGGCTTTACATGGTACAAACACTAATTTAAACATACAAACACAACCATTACAGTAGTAAAAATTGTGTAAACTCAAAATAACAAAAAGTAAAAAAAAGGTATTTGGTTGTCTCCCAACAAGCTCTTTCTTTGTAGCCATTTAGATAGGCTTGAGACATTATTCATCCTCACATAAAAGACAAGAGTTGAAGCACAAAGTGAGCATCATATAGCATGTAATTAACACATTTAAGTCTAACATACTTCCTATGCATAGGAATTTTATAAGAAAACAAATTATCAAGACACGAAGTATCTAGCATATGCAAATTGGAACATTAACAATTTGCACAACAAGAGAGGTAAGTGAGTACCATGAAAATTCTTATAACCATATTTTCCTCTCTCATAATAATTACATGTAGGATCATTTTCAAATTCCACAATATAGGTATCATATAAAATATTTTCTCCATCTTCACATGCACAAACATTGTAGAATCTTATAATGTTGAAACTAACTAAAGTCATGACCTCTCCAAACCCACTTTTATCAAGAATTTCATAATGTTGAACACTCTCTGATTATGTGGGATTCTTATCTAAAATTAACACTTTTCCAAACCCACTTTCAATATTATTGCAAACATTATTATCAATAACTGAATCATCATGAGGCTTAAATAATTTTTTTAGATCATAAGAAGCATCACCCCAATCATCACTACTGCAAGAATATCCAAAGACTACACATCAATCAGAGACCCTTCGCCGAAACTGTATGCGATGCATTAATCGCAAACGGTATAGTTCAAGCGCCATCACCAATAACACGAACTGGGTGCGATGGCGGACCCATCAAATACAATTCAGAAAAGACTTACGTGTGTGATTTCTGCCATATAGTTCTTCCATATGAACTGTTTGTGATTAGCTAACATAACACAAATAGTTACAGAGATCCAGATGTGTGCGATAGAGGGCACAGAGTTCACTACCATAAACCGTGTGCGATGATACAACAGAACACAAACGATTTGGCATAACAAGATGTGTGTGATATACATCAAACAGGTGAGTAATCAGAATCGTGTGTGAACAACAGAAATAACATAGACAGTTGGTGCTAATAACCTGTTTGTGTTGTAGGAAAATGCCTGCTGGTATACAATTGTCAGCGATTCATGAAATTATCACCGACGGGTTTCGTAGTTTAGTCCGTGTGTATGTGATTTGTCTGCACATCATCTATGCTCTGCCTACAGAACAATGGCATATGTACTTATAAGAACATGATTGCATAACCAAAAAAGAACACAATGCAATTGCAAATATTTTATCATAAATTCTAGCAATATTACAGGGTTCAAATTCTAGCATAACAAGGCCCAAATTCAAAGATTACAAGGTACAAACTGATATTATAAATCAAATCCAATCTTAAGAATCCATGGCATGAAATATTTCTACGAAGGGATCAGCCATTGAGAAGTCATATATCGGCTTGATAGAATCACTTCCAGATAATCTGTCATATGAACTTCCAAAATGAAAATCAGCTTCTGCAGAGCCTTTTCCATTCCGCTATAGACGCCTCCACTGATCAGTAAGCCGTCCATTGTGCTGCACTAAATATAGTGCAAACCTCATTACCTTGAGCACCCTTGCTTTCTTAACAAAGAAATGAGCGAATTGAATCTCTGGATTGGCTCCTCGGTACTCGTTCAAAGTAATTTCTGTGAGATGGAATTCAAGGCATTTGATGGGATTGTTAAATTGCGCCACCTTTTCCACTCCTGGTCATGCTTGTATCTGCAAACGAAGACAACATATCTGTGCTTAGATGCAGTTTTGAACACTACATGCCTCTTCGATTTGCAGGATTCATAAAATACACTAATAGAGTGACTGCCATCTTCGATCATTCATGATTAACATCTCAAAAAAATGTATTGAAATCCTCCAAATTTGCTTTGGAAATCATATATAGTACATCTGTCATTATAATCATGGGTAAAAGTACCAACAAATTGAACTTCGTTGTGGTTAACAATTAACTGGAAAGGAACATCACCTCGATGTATAGCTTCTCCGTGCACAAAAAGCATGTAAGGAACTTAACAACTTCAACCAGATCGGGGCCGATAGATTGCAGTGCCAAGATCTTCACCGTGTCATTTTCTGGATGACACTGAACTTAGATCAACAAAAACTAGATAAAATGTGATGTAAAATAATAAGAATGAGAAGAAGATTGTTATACCTGAACAGGTATGGATCCAGCTGTCACAAGTTCGGAGAATTCAACACACAAATAGCCCAATGGTGTCAATTTCGGTGCGTCAATGACCCTGATTCTTGTTCGACCTTCTTCATCAAGTACAAACAATCTCTCAAGGAAATGTGCATTCTCAATGACCATATCATGAAAGACCCCAACTGACAGTGTGTTGTGGCAACAGCCATGCACATAAATCGGACAGAGATTCGTCATAGGGATGTGGAGCCTACTAACCCGACCATCACCTGAAGACGAGGGTACTCAAGCACTATACAGCCGCCAAGAAGGTGCTCCAAATCCTCCTTCAAGATGCTAACACCAGTGAGCTCGAGGTGCTTCAGTTTAGGGAGATGAAGAGTGTGCGCAGCATAAATCTTGGGTAAAAAGCACTCCATGAACGTAGCGCAACGTAGTATGGGAACGAGGCGGAGGACGGACGAAGGAAGCGAGCGCCGATGTCCAGCAACAAAGCTAAGCTCCTCAAGCTAATCTAGGGCGGGGGATAAGAACCACTCGTGAAACTTTGTTTCAACCTTGTACTTGGAACGGAACATGTCGATGGCAAGGTGTCTGACTGGCATAGTGTGAGTGACGAGGATGTGGGACAATGCATCAAAGCATTTGCGATCCTCGCTGCAGAGCTCGTCATTGTCGAGGAGGTCAAGGGCATGGAGTGCCATAGGGGGTGCCACCGTCTGGAGAGGATGGTGGTCTGCACAACAGATTTGATGGGGAGGAGGGCCATGATGGTTACCAACATCTCATCTGGGATGCTACTGAGGAAGTCCACGCTCGCCGGAGGCTCTTGTGGTTCAGCCTCGACCCGCCCCCGCTTGTTGGCCACCTCGTCCTCCATTGGAAAAGGTGGCGATCCTCAGCGGCAGCCCTTATAGATAAAAACGGAGGAGAACATGGAGCATTATTAATGGAGAAATTGGGAGCACCGCGGGCAGTGGGTGGAGGTCAAAGGGCTCGATTCTCGATGAGCTAGTTGCGCCTGCGTGGTAGACTCCTCGCTCGTGTCCCTCGGAGCCTACGCGGCGGACTGCTCGCACGCGTCCCATCTAATCAGACCTGCACCCACAACACCTCGTAGCCAATAAAATAAGGGGGACACGTGGCGGCACGTAAATGGTTAGTGCAACGCAGACATTTATTATTATTAATAATCACGTTTGTGAGCTTACCATTTCTTCCTCCTCTGTCCCGTCTTGTCACCGCGTTGCCGCCCGAGGAATCCAATGCATGCTTCGGCACCACACATGCGTTTCCTTTGGCCACGTTCCCACGCAAAACTGCGCAGGTTCCCGCGCAAGCTTCCCCATATGTTTCCCGCCACAAGCGAATGAGCATAAGAGCCGATGCGCCACCCATGCGGATGCACACCTAGTGTAGCCTAGCTCATCTACCAAGCATGCCAACTTGACCAAGTGCCGCCTCTACCATCAACCTCCTCGACGACGAAAACGATCTAGAGCAGGCACAACGGCCCGTCGATGCCGTTGGCGTGCCCGGCGATGCGACGGAAAATGTTGTGTTGTGCGTCATCGCCAGGGTTGAGTAGACCCTTGGCGCAAGGCGTAGCAGCGCCGCCGAGCAACATAGCCGCCTCACTGCTGAGAGGCTGTAGCGTGCCGCACAAGAAGATAATCGGTGGTGCTCCGTAGAGCAAAACATGCACGTTCGTGCAGAGATGGCAAGGCGCGCCGCACAACAAGACCGATGGAGGGCCACAGAGCGAAAGGCGTGGCACGCGGTAGAGAAAGAGTGTCCATCTCCGCTTGCCTGTTGTCCCAGCCGACATGACGTTGCAGTTGTGTCCACAACATGTTAGTAGCCCAACTTCTCGCCAGGCATGTGCAGCGGCCATCTGCTCCGTACTTGAACCAGAGACCGGACAAAGACGACACATCAATTAGAGACCTTTTGACCAAACTATGTGTAATGTATGAATCGTAAAGGCTACGGTTCAAGGTCTGTCGGCAATAATGAAAACTGTGTACGATGGCGGATCCATCAACTACGGTCAAAAAATTATTACGTGTGCGATACCTAGCATACAGTTGTTCCGGATGAACTTTTGCGATGAGCTAGAATTATGCAAATGCTTAACTAGATAAAGGTGTGCGTGATGTACGGCATACAATTCATTAGGATGAACTCTTTGCGATGAGGCAAAATAACGCAACCGATTCGGCATCTGAAGTAGTGTGTTATACCAGGCAAACAAAACGCTCGGACGAATTTTTTGCGATGACAAAAGTAACACAAACGATTGAGTGTAACAAGATGTGTGTGATACTCGATAAACAGGCCAGTAATTTGTGTGGGAAGACTGATAAAAAGACAGAGGATTCCTGATAATATGTTGTGTGTGCTATGGGCAAACACTTGCTCGCACCCAATTGTCTGTGATTGTTGGAAACATCACCGACATGTTCCTTTCTTTAATCGTAAGCGATATGATTTGCTCTGTCTGCATACCATCTATGCTCAGTCACATAATCTAAATAAATATCCAATAACATTACTAACTACATATAACTTCTTGTAGGCAAGCTTATTCTTCTTCTTGTAGACATCCTTCATGCCTCTGTAGTAGGGGTCGATGATGACCTCTGTTGGAGCACGCGGTACGCTACGCTAGCGCCAAATAAAAATTTCTACCGCGCATCCAAGAACATGCTGCTGGAAATAGATCACGGGATCGTGTTTACAACTGTACGCTCAGTCACCGCAACGGGAAGTAGAGTTGGTGATGCGTGTAGTCGATCAGCCGATTCGTCTCCTCCTCCTATAGCCAATATCCCATGAACAGCTCCTCGCGGATCCCTCGAACGGTTCGTCCAAGCACCACAGATGCGATGCCTCCAAGGTATCCACACGTACGGGGGTAGCATAGGGCGGCGGACTGCTAGGTCCGATCGCACGACATGGTGGCGTGGGGAGTGGCAATGGCTGTCAAGGGGAGAAAAGGATCAACCCTGAAAGGTCTGCCCACTCCTCTTTATATAGACCTCTAAGGTGGGCTCAACACTTGAGGACCGCGACGAGTCTAGTCCCATTTTCCATTCGGATCAAATTTGAATGGGCTGCAATCCCTTAAGTGTGCGACCTATTGGTTCATGTACACATGGACACAACCCGAGTCGATAGCCGATAGTGGCTCCTCGCAGAACATGCCAACTCCCATGTTTGCATAAATTCGTTAGACGAACCTCGACAATGTGTCATATACAACATTCCTTTTGCCTCATGACATAGGTTGTCGAGCTCAAGGCGAGTACTTGCCACCCTTGTGGAGGCTCGACATGCCTTCTCGAAACCGTGATGCAGATCCCCGAAATGGGTTAACACTTTACCCATGTCGCATGGCCATGCTTTCTGAATCTAATCACTCGAGAGGGCCTAGAGAATATCTCTCCTTACGGACGGGCAAATCACATCTTGGTCAACCATGTCTCGCGCCATGTCTCACGACTCACCCGAAAGCTACCTGTATAACTACCCAGTTACGGAGTAGCGCTTGATAGACCCTAAGGGAGTCGATCCTCATCCCGAGAACATGCGAGGACCTCAGGTCTAGGACATGGCATATACATTGTACTTGAGACTAACAGATGACAATATCTCGATGTGTCTCAAAGTGAGTCTGTCCGACTCGGTGAGCTCAATCCCCGAGTCCATACTATCAGTTTAGCATCTCTATGCACATGACTTGTGAAACATAGTCATCAACTGAATATAAACTAGTAAAGGATATGTGTCCGCATAACCTTAACAACTAAGAACTATTAGAACAATCATCACACGATGTATAGTCTCACAAATAAGTCACATACTTATTGATACATATAACTGATGATGTTCAAGGACAATACAAAATACTCATGAATACATAGGAAATGAAATCATACATGATTGCCTCTAGGGCATATCTCCAATAGTCTCCCACATTCACTAGAGTCAATAATCTAGGCATCGTATGCCCATGGACCTCATGTGCACCTCATGCGTCGACTGCGGGAGACGCTTCGTTAATGGATCAACAACATTTGCATCCGTGTGTATCTTGCATATGTTTACATCGCCTCTCTCGACAATGTCACGAATACGGTTAAAACGCCTGAGTATGTGTTGGATTTTATATTGGTTCCATGGTTCCTTGACTTGTGCGATAGCACCACTATTATCACAATAGAGGTCCAATGGATTGAACGAGTCCTGAACCACTCCAAAGATGTGATTTGATCCGCATATGTTTGGTAAAAGAACAATCTTCTCCTTTAATCATATCATAAATGGAAAGTGTTCAATTAGAACATGAAAGTGTGACTCAATTGGACTTAGTTAGTCCTCGGGACGGACTGGAAGAAGGGCGGAGACTCCCGAACAAGGAAAAGGATCCCTTCAAAAGAATTGACCGAGGAGCCGTATGAGGTGAAAATCTCACGTACGGTTCTATAAAGGATAGTAAGGGTGACTTATCTATCGACTTTTCCACTATCAACCCCAAAAAACCCAACACTGCCTTATATAAAGTTGCCAGAGTACGATTAATCTCTGGTTTTGAAATCACTGCTTTTAAGTTCTATTCTATCTTCTGTCTTTCCCTATTTCATCTCGTAAAGTTCCACGCTAGCAGTTTGGTCAAGAAAGTTAGACCTAATCCAACAAACAAGACAAGGATTAATTACGAATTATGAAAGGATAAATTTCACATACACTTGTCCTTGTATTGTGTCAGTATGAGAATATCCTTCCGAAATTATTTATCCAACCCTATTGATCATTAACTTATATTTTCCCAAGATTTTGGAAATTCTTCACCCAAACATCTTCTTTTGCAGCTTCAGAAGCCGCAATGTACTCAACCTCCATTGTAGAGTCAGCTACCATATCTTTCTTGGAACTCCTCCAGCTCACTGCTTCTCCGTTCAGAATGAAAAGAAACCCAGATTGTGATCGACTATCATCCCTATTAGTTTGGAAACTAGCATCGGTGTAACTCTTTACAACGAGTTCATCCTCACCTCCATAAACCAGGACCATATCCTTTGTCCTTCTCAAGTATTTAAGGATATTCTTTACCGCTGTCTAGTGACTCTCACCTGGATTAGCCTGGTATCTGCCCACTATGCTTAGAGTGAAACTAACATCGGGATGAGTACATACCATAGCATACATGATAGACCCGACAGCCGAAGCATACGAAATCCCATCCATGCGTCTTTGCTCATCAGGAGTCGAGGGACTCTGAGTCTTGCTAAGACTAATGCCATGTGACATGGGAAAGAACCCTTTCTCGGCATCTTGCTTGTTGAACCGCTTCAACACCTTGTCTATATACGTACTTTGGCTTAATCCAATAATATTCTTGATCTATCTCTATATATCTTGATTCCTAGAATATAAGCTGCTTCTCCCAAGTATTTCATCGACAAACTTTTTTTCAATGAGTCCTTGATAGATTCAAGCATTTGAACATCAATTCCAATCAACAATATGTCATCCACATATAGGATCAGAAATGCAACTGAGCTCCCACTGACCTTCTTGAATACACAATGATCACAGTCGTTCTTAATGAAGCCAAACTCTTTGACCGCTTCAATAAAATGAATGTTCAAATTCCGAGATGATTGCCTCAATCCATAAATGGATCTCTGAAGCTTGCATACCATGCCAGTATTCTTTGGATCGACAAAACCCTCTGGTTGTGTCATATACGCGTCCTCTGTTAAATTTCAATTAAAGAAAGTCATTTTGACATCCATTTGCCATATCTCATAGTCGAAATATGCAGCTATAGCAAGAACGGTACGAATTGATTTAGGCATAGCTACCAGTGAATATGTCTCACCGTAGTCAACTCCTTGAACTTGTCGATAACCTTTAGCAACAAGTCGAGCCTTATGGACCGTAACATTTCCGTCCATGTCAATTTTCTTCTTAAAGATCCATTTGCACTCAATGGCTCGAACGCCATCTGGAGGATCAACCAAGTTCCAAACTTGTTTGTCATCCATGGACTTTAATTCGGATCTCATGGCCTCAAGCCATAACTCGGAATCATGGTTCAACATCGAGCGACAAACACTTTTCCCTCTTCACGGTTATAGAACTAATATCTCAAGGTTTCCCTTGGATATCCCACGAATATGCACTTGTCCGACTGGAGTCACTTGACATATGCTTCACAACCCCAAATCTTTAGAAAAGACAAACTATGACTCTTTGCAGTCCATATCTCATATGGTGTCTTATCTACAGACTTTGATGGTACCCTATTTAGTGTGAAAGTTGCGGTTTCTAAACTATATCCCAAAATAACAAGGGTAAATCCGACTGACTCATCATCAATCGGACCATGTCTAACAAAGTACAATTCCTCTGTTTCGACATACCGTTTCTTTGTGGCGTACCTAGAGGAGTGAGTTGTTGGACAATTCTACGGATCTTGAGATGATCATTAAACTCCTGGCTCATATACTCACCGCCACGATCGGATCGTAGAACCTTGATTGTCTTGCCGAGTTGATTTTCCACTTCGTTCTGAAACTCCTTGAACTTTTCAAAAGTTTCTGACTTGTGCCTCATCAAGTACACATATCCATATCCACTAAAGTCATCGGTAAAAGTCACGAAGTATTGGAAGCCACCTCTAGTTGTCGTGCTCATTGGTACACATACTTCAACATGTATAAATTCCAATAGCTCGGAAGCCCTCTCACAACTCTCCGCAAAAGGAGTTTAGTCATCTTGCCGAGTAGGCAGGACTCACATGTCTCAAATGATTCAAAATCAAATGAAGTTAGAATTCCGTCATCATGGAGCTTCTTCATGCGCTTTTGACTAACATGTCCTAGTCGACAATGCCAGATCTAAGTCGGATTTATCTTGTTAGGCTTATGCCTCTTGACATTTATGTTATAGACCGATTCACCTTCAAGATCTGATATAAATAACCCATTCACAATAGGTGCAAAGTCATAAAACATTTTATTCAAGTAAATACAACAACCATTGTCCTTAATACTGAAATCATAACCTTGACTCATCAAACATGAGGCCGAAATAATGTTTTGACTTAATGCAGGAACATAATAACAATTATCAAGTTCCTTTACAAATCCTGAAGGTAAATTAAGTTGCATGGTGCCGACGGCTAATGCACCAACTCTTGCTTTATTCCCGACGTGTATGTCAAGTTCTCCTCTTGCAACAATCCTAGTCCTTCTTAGCCCCTGCATCGAGTTGCATATGTGAACAACTGATCCGGTATCATATACCCAAGAGCTACTAGAAATATCAGCAAGAAAAATGTCTATAACATATACAACAAGTGTACCTGAAGAAGAAGTCACATTTCCGGTCTTCTTGCCTATTTGGGCAAGCCACTTGCTGCAGTTCCTCTTCCAGTGACCGATTTCCTTGCAATAAAAGCAAACGGTCCCCGTGTTTGGTCCGGACATGGGCGTAGCGGTGATAGTAGGAGTTGCCTCCATGCCCTCTGCCTTAGTCTTTTTCTTGGACCAGCTCTTCCTGAACTTTGTTGTGTTCTGCACCATCAACACTTCGTGCCTTTCTTGGTATCCTGCTCTGCCACTTTTAGCATCCCATGCAATTCAGTGAGCTTCTTTCCTATGCCGTGCATATGGTAGTTCGAAATTAATGTCCCGTAGCTGGCCGGAAGAGAACCCAAAATTTTATCCGTGGACAATTCGTCCCCAAGTGGGAAGCCTAACCGATCCAAAGCTTGCATGTATCCGATCATCTTGATTACATGCAGGCTCAGTGGATCACCCTCTTTCAGCTTACAATCCATCAAGGATCGCCGGACATTGAAACTTTCGGTCCTTCCCTGCATCTGAAACATACTCTTGAGAGTCTCGGTCATATCAAAAGCCTCAACGTTTTTGAAATGCTGCTGCATATCGGGCTCCATACTAGCCAGCATGAGACAGCTGATCTCATTTGATTCGTCAACGATTTTCTGGTGGGCATTCATGGCCATGCCATTAGCATTCTCGGCAGGTTCCTATGGAAGGGGTTCCTCTAGAACATGTTCCTTTTAATCATGCTTGAGAACAATTCTCAGATTTCTATACCAGGTGGTAAAGTTTGTTCCATTCAGTTTATCCTTTTCCAGGATTGATTTCAACGAAAAATTTGGTTGAGCAGGTGGTGCCATTGACGTACAATAGAAATATGCAAAACACTAAGAAATACATGTATTCATAAAGAGTAATTCAAATTAAACATTTTAATAAGAACATTACTCCCACTAAAATCAACATCCCTTAGTTGATTCTTCGTGATTCAATATCCAAGATCCACATGTCAACTAGTGAGCTTTTGCATCACCGCTAGAAGAATAGATCACTCAGTAAGCAACACTTGACAATTGTATCTCTATACGACTCTTGTTTGTTGGGGACATCTCATGCCACGCTAACTCTTATGCCTCGAGGCCCAAAACTATTTTGATAGCCACGACAAGTTAACCAAATGCTTCGCTCGTAAGTGTCCGACACAAACACACCACGTTAAGGAGAATTAGCAGCACCCTAATGGTATAGGCCCACCACTAAAAATACTTAACATGTGATGGTGCATCAATTGGGGAGGCAATTTTACTTGACATTCTTTACGGGATCACCCTACTTCAAACATCTATCATGCAAAAGAAGGGCACCTAAAAGGTGTATACTTTCACATGCAGTTTATATATGTGCGATATGGTATAGCCCCTTTCATTAACGCATGGTGATCTCCATCTCCACATGCGCTGCATACCCATGGCGATCTCCATCTCCATGCATGATTGCCCTTGTGGTGATCTCCATCTCCACACCACGATGTCAACAGCCAAGTGTTACATAAGATACCGTGCTATTACAAACTAATAGCTATGAGAGTAAATTACATTACAAGGCATCTCATGTTGACACGCAGGTCATTAATACAATAATGGGACAACCATATGGCTATAGATAGTTGCCGCACTCACGACATGCAGATCATGATATAATAATTTACAAGCAACATTCATGGGCTATACCAGATCACAAGCATTCCCCGCAAAAAAATCAGACGTTCTACCGCTGAAAATAAACCATCTAAAACTCTATTTTCCAAGAGGATTTCGACCTCAAACAATTGGCCGAAAATGGCAGAGCCATTGAAAGTCAAATTCATCTTTTCATTCCCTTCAGTTTGACAAGTCGTGGAGCAAAAACAGAGTTCGTTTGCAAAAGTTATGCCCGTTTTACCGAGACTGCTCCAACGGATTTCAGCACTGCGGAAATCACATTTCCAGTGTGTCGATCTATATTCTGGTACGATCAATCTGATTGAACTTCGCAAGCTACATCTGGATTTATGTTCCACTGTCTACCCCGATGGCGGAAACCAACCGGTAGGGGTAGTTCGTGTCACGAACTCTGCATCACAATCACGGAAGCAAGATCTCGAAACCAACCTTCAAGACTGACGTGCACGGTCGATCTCATCGACCCGCACCTGAACCGATTTACATATCTCATATGCAAATCACCGAACATATCACCACACAGCGAAGGCTCTGATACCACTGTTGGAACACGCGGTATGCTACGCTAGCGCCAAATAAAAAATTCTACCTTGCACCCAAGAAAATGCTGTTGGAAATAGATCACGGGATCGGTTTTACCACTAGACGCGCAGTCACCATAGAGGATGTAGAGTTGGTGATGCATGTAGTCGATCAGCCTATTCGTCTCCTGCTCCTATAGCAAATCTCCCACGAGCAATGATCTCCCACGAACAGCTGCTCACGGATTCGTCGAACGGTCTGTCCAAGCACCGCAGACGCGATGCCTCCAAGGTATCCACACATACGGGGGCAGCGTCGGGTGGCGTACTGCTAGGTCCGATCGCATGACATGGTGGCGTGGGGAGTAGCGGTGGCTGTCAAGGGGAGAAAAATATCAACCCTGAAAGGTGAGCCCACTCCCCTTTATATAGACCTCCGAAGTGGCTCAACACTTGAGGCCCACGATGAGTCTACTCCCATTTTCCATTCGGATCCAATCCAAATGGGCTGTAAGCCCTTAAGTGTGCGTCGCTATAGGTTCACGTACAGATGGACCCGACCTGAGTCGACAGTTTGTAGTGGCTCCTAGAAGAACGTGCCAACTACCATGTGTGTGTAAAGTTGTTAGACGAACCTCGACAATGTGTCATATACAACATTCGTTTTGCCTCATGACATAGGTTGTTGAGCTCAAGGCGAGTACTTGTCAGCCTGTGGTAGCTCGACATCTCTTCTCGAAACAGTGATGCAGATTCCCGAACTGGGTTAACACTTAACCCATGTCGCATGTCCATGCTTTATGAATCTGATCACTCGAGAGGACCCAGAGAATATCTCTCCTTCCGGAGGGGCAAATCCCATCTTGGTCAACCATGTCTCGCGGCATGTCTCACGACTCACGTGAAAGCTACCTTTATAACTACCCAGTTATAGTGTAGCGTTTGATAGACCCTAAGTGAATCGATCCTCATCCCGATAACATGCAAGGACCTCGGGTCTAGGACATGGCATATACATTGTACTTGACACAAACAGATGACAATATCTCGATGTGTCTAAAGTGGGTCTGTCCGACTCGGTGAGCTCAATCCCCATGTCCATACTAGCAGTTCAGCATCTCTATGCACATGGCTTTTGAAACATAGTCATCAACTGAATCGTATACTAGTAAAGGATATGTGTTCACATAACCTTGACATTTAGGGACGATTAGAACAATCATCCTACAATATATAGTCTCACAAATAAATCACATACTTATTGATACATATCACTGATGATTTTCAAGGACCATACAAAATACGCATGAATACATAGGAAATGAAATCATCACATGATTGCCTCCAGGGCATATCTCCAACAAGGTCAACCAGGGAGTCCTTATCCTTCTCCTTGCCGCCCAAGATCCTGTACTAGCATTGGATGTCCACAAAGTTCCGGCAGGCCAAGCCTGTGGTCTTGAGCACCTTTTCAGCGTTGGTGGTGTCCAGCGTACTGAATACGTAGTCGGGGATGTAGACAAACCTGGCGAAATGCTCGCAAGGGCTTGTGGCCAAGCAGTAGTGGTAGACAAGGACGTAATGACCCACGCACAGCTGGGCAACAGCAACCTTCTAGTCATGCCCGACACGACCGCTGGTGTACTCGAGGTCAAAGTCGATCACTTTGTACTGGTCATCGATAAGTAACTGCTCCATGGTGTGGATGGAGTTCTCCATCCAGACCGGGTCGTTGATGTACACCACCGAGAGGTCCTTGAACCTTACGTGGGTGTGCACGTAGGCACAAATGGTGAATTGTCGCTCGTCGTCGGCAGCTGCTGGGAGCACCGCCATTAGAGCCGAGCAGGATATCCGATCTCATTTGGAGTCGTGGTTGTGCTTCTTCCGTTGTGGGGAAAGGTTGAAGAGTGACAAGAGGTTAAATGAGCGGTGGAGTAAATGGGGGCTAGACGGTTTGTAATTGGCACGTCTTGTCACCACGTTCCCGGCGGAGGATTGTTGTGCAAGCTTGACCAACACGCGACCCCGCGATTCGTTTGGCCACGCGGTGGCTTGAAGTGCCGCCAAATGTATCGTTAGTGAGCCCGTTCCCACGTAACCGCGCAAAGCTTCCATGCCCGGCACGCGTCGACTAGAAGAAGCTCCCATTATTGTGGGCATTAAATGGCAAACGGTTGGCAAAAACAAAGTGTGTACAATGACTTAAAGCAGCGCACACGTTCAACACTAAGCAGCGGGTGTGACGATGTGAATGATCGCTATCGGTTCCGTAATATAGTTCATTGGCGATGAGATCGGGAGGGGAAACACAATCCAGAATGGTAATTAAATCAAGTCAATTACATGTTAAGGTGCAGATATCAAATGTCCGCTACGTATGTAAGTCAAAATGGTATTGCCAAAATATGACTCTCATACAATGCCAGTTCACTGATTGTATCCCAAAAGGCAGAAATCAGGACATGCCTGTCGCGGCACAATGTTAGTCATTGGACACGATTTGAGTCCGGGAAAATAACCAAGTTTGTAAATCAGTTTTAAAATTCCTTTCTCGTGTGACACCTGGTTTTTTTACCACGGTCAACAATTTTCAAACCACATGACATATGTGGTAAGCAAATTAAATTATTCAAAAAATTAAGTTATAAGGTAAGTATAGCATTTTTTACCGTAATATGCATAGTGTTAAAAATGCCAACACTCACAGGTAGATGTGCATGTTGTGTGAAGTCTAAGATAACAATAAATATTCCATCAACCAAACTGATTGCAGCTCAAGACTGCAATTACATTTCTCTACGTACTAGTGCATAAAACAAAGTCTCAACAACATCTAGATAAACACATAATAAACATACACAAACATAGAGATAAGACGCACAAACTAGATAGCTAGGGTAGTGCTGGACATATATATATAACTCAATCCTGATCGTACCCACCAACAACGTAAACTTTCTTGAGGTACTCCGTGTATGCGGCCTGCGCCACCCTACAAGAATACATCTGCCTGAAGGAGCCAATGACTCATCCTCTAGCATACACCAGAACACTTGCAAATGCGGGGTTAAGCCTTTGGGCGTAGAACGGGTATCCGAAACCCCCATTCCCGGTCCTGATACGATGATTATGCTTTCCCGCATAAAGCTCACTGAGATTTTGTTTCTTGTACCTCCTCTGGACATATTTATCGCTGTCAATGTTGTCACATAGCACCTATACATATAATAAAATAATCATGACATGTATGATTGAAATGCATAAAATGATATCAAAAACAACTTAGTGCAACAAAATTATTAACTAATGACTATAAATGCATGAACTGATTATTGTCAAACAAACTAGTAACTTTCAAGTACTACTCCCTATATCACTAAAGTAGTGATCTAAATTATCTTATATATTATTTATTTGCACAGGGGGTACATGTATAATCATCTATGTAGGCCATTCAAATCGATTCTAAAATTTGTCTATGAATTATTAGCACAATCAGTAATCCTTGACGGATTATTAGCAGCATGATCATTTGTACAAATCAACCATTAAATCACTATAACTTTAGATAGATTATTAGCATGCCTAACTGGTTCTCCATCGTCGTCGGAGTTGTCGCCGTCGGAGAAGTCGGAGTTGTCGCTGTCGGAGTCGTCGGAGTTGTCGCCGTCAGAGTCGTCGCAGTCGTTGTCGCTGGAGTGGTCACGAGAGAGGTCGTAGTAGTCTCTATGCAGCACCGCCTTCTTCTGAACAGGCATGATAGTGCTTACGATGTCGTGGGCATGCATCTGTCTTCATGAAACCTCATCGGCAGGGAGGGCAACCTCGTCACCCAGCATCAAGAGATGCTTAGGTGCTTTGCTGGCATCGGGTTCGAACCCCGCTTCACCACTCCCTCCGATGGTGCGCTTGGTCGCCATCTGATACACTTCCGAGAGCGTTTACCACTGGGAACGGGGGTGAGGATGAACGCGTTGTGCGAAGAGAGTGGGGAGTGCGGCCGCCTATTATAACTAGCAGCACAGGCGCGATTGGTATGGAGTGTTTGGGAGCTAGGCGGGGGGCAGTTAAACGGCTCGCCTCCCGGTGAGCCTGCACAACACTCTTCTCACATGCCTCCCATTATTTCACACCCCTGCTCGCACATCTCCCGGTGAGCCTACACAGAGGACTACTCGCACGCATCCCGTTAATTCACACACCTGCTCGCACGTCTCCCGGTGAGCCAGTGTAGCAGTCTGCTCACACGCGTCCCGTCAATATACACACCTGCTCGCACGCCTCCCAGTCAGCCTGAGCAGTGGACTTCTCACATGCGTCCCATCAACTCACGTCCGCTGGCATGGCATGCGGGGCTCGTGGTGGTAATAGAATGTTGGGCTAACTCACACGGCTTGAGTACTTTAATCATTTGCGATGGTAAAGTGACAACTGTACGTTCCAAGCTTTAATAGGCCCCGTTTGTAAGAAAAGTATATCAAGACTTGTCTCGAATTGGGCCAACAATTACCATAGTATATTGGTGTCATATATATATATATATATATATATATATATATATATATATATATATATATATATATATCATGAAACAAAATGCACAGTTTCATGAATTTCAACTGTGTTTTGGATTTACTTGAATTTGAAAATGAATATTTTCAATGTGTGCGGCCGAGCTGTCTAAAAACTAAGATTTTTCAATGTTCTCCGCGATGCCAACATGTTTGAGATTTCTTACCATTTATTGCATTGGGACTAAACATGATCCCAAGTATGGCACATATGATTTCCCCTATGAATTCCTAGAAACTCAATTGATGTATAATTTTTACGAATTATATATGAATTTTACAATTTTTTTAATTTTGACACGGACTCATATGTCCCATGTGGGCTGCGTAAAACACTTTGACATGCCTCGAAGTGGTGGTTCGGGCGGTGTCAGCGGGGGGTGGGGGGGTCGTTACACTTCGTGGCATGAGCCTCTCTATGTGGGATTGCCTATTTTGTGAGGCAATTGCCACACCAAAGTATCAAAGTTGTGCATTGAATATTTAAAACAATACACAACACTAAGGTCATTCATATGTTTGGAACACATGCACCCGGTGGTGGTCGTCCTTCGGACAATCCCCCATGTGTTATCAGTGACGCGCCCATTTGTGGGTCCACGTGGTCTATCACTTCGAACCGCAATGAGAGGGGTTTGACCAAGGTGGATTCATTTTGGTCAGTGTTGCGGTAGATCATGGTGAGATTCCACACCAAAGTGTGACCCATGCGCACTCATGAGTCCATCCTGCTGCTCAAAGTTGATTGTTGGTGATACGGGGCAAACCCGGTGAGGTCGATCTTTCACGAATTGGAGGGGGATTCAACGAAGAACAAGAAGAACACGGAGAAATCACAATAGAAACACTCAATAACAAGTCCAATCACACATCCACTAGACTCAAAACCACACAAGATTCACAAGGTACAAGAAAAACAAAGGGAAAGAAGGATACATGGTACAATTCATCCCAAATGCCATTGGGAGATGGGGCCTTGGAATCCCGAAGGATCTTCCCTCGAAAGGGGCATTGGCATCCACTTGGATCTTCTCACATATAGGTGTTCATCTCCATGGGAGGAGGAAGTGGAAGGAGCAAAAGCTCAACTAAACATGAGCTAAACCTTTGCTCACCCTAGAAAAGAGGAGGGGATGGTCTATATATAGTCTAGGTGAAGTGGGGGTGAGAAAGGGGCACATGGGCCTTTGGCCCGATCGTGCACACGCATGCGTCGGATGTCCGGGATGGGGGCCAGATGTCCGACCCTTCATCGGGGTGCCAGATGTCCGAGACTGGGTCGGATGTCCGGCATGGTGATGGCTCGATCCCGCGAGGTTCTATAGTCTGTGAGGTGAATTTCCGGGTAGGGGGGCGGATATCTGGCGGGCCTGATGTCCGGGGCTCGGTGGCCGGATGTCTGGCCGCTGTGGCGTCTGACTCTTCTTCCTTCTCCTTGCTTTGCTCCCACCGAAGCTTGACCGTGCTCCTTGGGTTCATCATGGTGTCCTCGGATGCACCTGAATATACACAAGGTCCGCACTTGTGGTAGCATACATGTCTCGAGTGAATTGAAATAGGAAGCACTTAGGAGCGAGTTCACCTTATGTCCAATGGGATTTGGTGCTTGGGGAGTAGTCGAAGTGTACATGGGGATGGCCATAGGATGTTTCGCATCATCTGCCCCCTAGGAAAGATCCGTCCTCAGATCAAAATCCTCATGGAAACGGTAGTCGTGGACGAACTTTTAGGTGGACGGAGTGATAGTCATGGTGCGCCCAAAGTACTCCAAGATGTCCCCGAGATGGTGTACATGCAAAATGAGCAAACAAAAAGTACACCTGGAAATACGATGGTTAACACACACAAGGGGTCCATCAATTAAGCATGAGTTTGCCTGATATGATTGTTCGTGGCAAGTATCATGAAGCTTAGTAGAATGCAAGAGAGTGACATACAAAGCGTTCATGTGATCAAGTTCATTGTGCATGAAGTGAAAACTTCTACCATTATGTAGTATGATGTCATATTGAGAAGGTTTATCAATAGCATGAACGGGGAATTGTTGCTCCAAATGGATGTATGATCATGCAATTGATGGCATGCAATGCGATCATTATGTAGGAATAGGTCATCAAGGGAGATCACAAAAAAAATTCTAAGGAAGTGCACAAGCTCATAGATCATGGATGATATGGAGAGACAGGATGTATCAAGCAATTCATAATGTGAGTCAAATCCATTCATACAAAGCAAATTTGTAGTGGAAAGATTGTTTCCATTTAGCATGTTTGGCAACAAATGTTAAATTATTGGAACAAATGTCCAAATGCATGAGAATGTTCCCAAGGCTACTCGTATGCACAAGATATGGTGTTTCTCCATCCATGAGATGTATTATGTAAAGAACAAGGAGGAAAGAACAATGGAAATGTGGCCCATTCAATAAGTGCATCCGAAAATGACCCAAAAGGAACAAGCTCACCGTAAGAAGGTTCTCAAAGCTCTTGTTGTCGGTCATCATGTGTGCCTTTGCATAACCAATATGTCTCATGATGACACTACCTTGCAAAGCCATCAAAACGAAAGAACACGACAAACACTCAGAAAAACAAATGAGGTTAGCATGAATGCAAAACCTATCCTTCGTGCGGTGAGATAACCAACAAGTTTCATCATCATTCTTATCATAAGAAGGGACAAGAAAATGCGACATGGTATGTAAGCATATGTTGCGAGCACAACGAAATATATAAAGCGCAATCAAAGGTGCATGCATCACAAGTAATATGTCTAAGTCTCCAAGATAATCAATAATCATAACATAGGTGCACTTACTACAAGATGCAAGTAAAGGGGACAAGAGATAGTGATCAAGACTAATCATGTGAGATGCATGGCCATGTATGTCATCAACCGAAGGAAAAGAGCAAGTATATAACATGGGTGATGCAACAAGGCAAGCAATCATAGGAATCAAGGCATGGAAGCTAGTAGCGCAAAGATGCAACATACTAGATGTAATCATGGCAATCATGTCATGTGTGCAAATAGTGGTGATACATTATGCACATGACATATCACAATCATGAAAATGAGATATGAGCAAAGTATCATCATTGTATTGGCAAGACGTTATATATAAATAGCAATGGAACATCATGACTCTCCCAACACAAGAAAGAACAATAGCATAGTGAACAAGGTAAACATGGAAATTACACTTAGTATCTCCACCAAGCATTGAAATACACATAGTATTTACAATGGTGAATCATGGGTAAATGCAAGCAAGGGTCACAATCGCATTGCACAAGCATGGAAAAAGGCACAACATGCAAAGTGAAGAAGAAAAGTTGGGCATAAGATGAAAAGTGGTATATAGCCCATAGTCGTGTGAGAACCAAGTAAAAACGGTGTGTGTATTCCTTGCGCATGGGATTGTGAGGTTGACGAGTAATCAAGAGTACCTACACACAACAAAGGCAAAGGTAAAATTGTGTGTAAGGGAGTCCGGGACTAAGGGGTCCTCAGGCCGCCGGTCTATCTCTCATAGTCCGGATAGGTGGGCCGCTTTGTGGCCATTATTAGAAGATCGAGCTATGAGGTGACTCTGTGTTCACGAAGGAAATCTCCAGTACCTTGGTGTGTCCTCCAAGTCAAGATAGTAGATTTGGGATATTCGTTCCCTGATGGTAACCGACCATGTGTAACCCTATGTACCCCTAGTGTCTATATAAACAAGAGGGTTTTAGTTCATAGAGGACAGAACCATCATCATACTCATCTAGGGTTTAGTTCCTCTGATCTCGTGGTAGATTGACTCTTAAATTGTCATACACACATCAATACAATCAAGCAGGACATAGGGTTTTACCTGTTCGATAGGGCCTCAACCTGGGTAAACACTGTCCCTCTTTCATCCTGTTCCCCATCAATGCAAGACCCACAGCTCGGGACCCCCTACCCGAGACCTGCCGGTTTTGACACCAACATTGGTGCTTTCATTGAAAGTTCCGCTGTGGGATTTCCAACAGATCGATGCTATGCCTAATCATCAGTAGTGATGTTCGCAACGGGGACGTTTTCGTCCTTGGGCAAATTTTCGCGGTTGGTAGCATCGTGCTGCACGCCAATCCGACCGGCCACCTTGGCCAGATCAGAAGTTTCTCCCCTGATCAGGAGATCAGGTTTGGGAACCTAGAGTTCTTCGTTGACTCCTGAGGGGATCTAATCCTTGCTGGGCTCATGGCCTCGCCCGATGAGCCTGGGAATCCCGAAGCTTTAACTTCGGACCTCTAGCTCGGCCCCGTTCTTGGGTCGATCCTCACCTTAGATCCAGCTTTGAACTCGGACCAAATCATAGCGTCCGAGGACTAGGGGTCATCCTTGGCCGAGCATGCTTCTCACGTCGACACGCCGGAGCCTAATTTCGAAGAACACCGGAGGACTAATCCGGCCAACCTCTTGCTATGGTACGATATGCTCGCCCGGATCGAGATAATGAACATTGTGTACGACCATCCTTGACCCATGATCAGATCGGTTTCGAGGCAGGCCATGGGGAATTTTTACAACCCACCCACCACCCACTTAGTAGCCACTATTGAGGATTTAACCGATATGCTGGACTACGCCTCCGAGGAGGCCGAGGACATAGATGAAGACGTCGGCGACACTACCCTTCCAATAACTGGGCGGTGGATAACCACCTCCACCTACGATGTCTATATGGTGGACACCCCCGGCAATAAGGGCGACGACTCCCCCAGAGATAATGGTGACAAGCCCAGCAAGGAGCCATCCAAACGCTGACGCAAGCACAAATGAGCCAAGGCATCCAAGGGTAAGGAAAGCAACAAGGGCACCAGAGAAAACGATACCTCAGATAATATGGAAGACCTCGGCGATCCAGTTTCCCCCGAAAAGCACCTCGAGTACTCAGAGGGACACCAGGATCGGCACAATCAAGGACCCCAATGACTCCGAAGGCAGCAATTACCTTCCTCCCTCCGGCGATGAGGTTAGTTATGGAGCTGAGGATTTTATTGTTCCCGAGGACCCATTGGATCAAGAACGGTTCAAGTGGCAACTCATAGCCACCGCCCGATCCTGAGGAAGAAGCAGCAGTAGATAAAAGATGAACAGGATACCCTCAATGACAGATGGATGAAAGTCCTAGTAGCCGAAGAAGGGTACGACAAGGAATGGACGGATCAAACCAAAAGCTACCCACACCGACGTTTGCTGCCGCAATTTGCGATGAGGCACTTGAGTCCGCACACCCCAGACGTACTCAAGGCAACCAACCAGACCGCCCACTCGAGGACAGGACATGACGACTAGAGAAGCCTAAGATCCACCCATGCTCCCCCGCAAGAGAGGAAACGAGATAGCACGGCCTAAAGACCCCTATGACCTACGACATGACCTGGACGCTAGAAAGGGCCATACAAGATCCATCTATGGATCTAGAGGGTACACTCCCGCTAGACGGGACGAATACCAAGCTTGGCTTGACCAAAACGATAAAGTTTGGGAACAACACAAGGCCTGGATGAGGGACATTCTCCGGCGTGACGTAGCTCGGGTCAGGGGCGTGGCTCACCCAATGTGCTTCACAGATGAGGTGATACAGCATCAATTTCCTGAAGAGTTTAAACCCGTAAACATCGAAAAATACGACGGGACTACAGACCCGGCTGTGTGGATTTAAGATTTCATTCTCCACATTCATATGGCTCGAGGAGATGATCTGCGCGCCATGAAATACTTGCCTTTAAAGCTTAAAGGACCAGAGCGGCACTGGCTAAACAGTCTCACCAAAAACTCCATTGGGAGTTGGGAAGAGCTCAAGGATGCTTTCCGAGCTAACTCTCAAGGCACCTATGTCCGGCCTCTGGACTCCGACGATTTGAGCCATGTTGTTCAAATGTCCGTAGAGTCAGCCCGACAATTTTGGAATCGGTTCTTGACTAAGAAGAACAAAATCGTCGACTGTCCAGACGTCGAGGGTAATAGCCTCTTTCAGACACAACATCCGAGATGAATGGCTAGCTCGTCAGCTCGGCCAAGAAAGACCGAGGACAATGTCAGCCCTGACCTCGCTCATGACCCGCTTTTGCACGGGAGAGGATAGTTAGCTAGCCCGTCGAAACCGTAATCCCGAAGACCCCGGCACCTCCGAAGTTTGGGATGGAAACGGGAAACCACAGCGTAGCAAGAACAAGCGCCGACACAACAACGGTGATGCCGAGGATACGGCAGTAAATGCTGAATTCAGCAACTCGAAATCTAGACCACGGAAAAATCCCCCCAAAGGGAGCCAGGTGGACCCACCGCACTGGACAAAATCCTGGATAGGCCCTATCAAATCCACGTTAACCAAGACTAGCCATCCAACCACAGCAACCGTAACTATTGGCTGATCAAATAGGCCAGCAAACTCACACCCGAGGAGCAGGGCCAGGGCCCCTGCAGCAAGGACGATGACGAGTCTCATGGGCCGAATAATGGCGGCCAGATGCAATTACCTCCTGAGGTAAAAGCTGTGAACATGTCTATGCCACACATATAGGAAAGAAGGAGAGGAAACATGTGCTTCGGGAAGACTATGTCGTAGAACCCGCAGCTCCGAAATTCAACCCATGGTCGGCATGCCCGATCACCTTCGACCGTAGGGACCACCCAACCAGTATCCATAATGGAGGATCGGTGGCACTGGTACTTGACCCATCATCGATGGGTACCACCACTAGAGTCCTCATGGACGGAGGCAGCAGCCTCAATTTGATTTACTCAGATACAGTGAGAAAATTCGGTATTGACCCGTCAAGGATGAAACCCAACAACACCACCTTTACAGGAGTAATCCCAGGCATCGAAGCCCGCTGCTCGGGTGCCGTGACTTTGGAGGTAGTGTTCGGCTCACCCGAAAACTTCCGCAGTGAAGACTTGATCTTCGACATCGCCCCTTTCCGCAACAGCTATCACGCACTTCTCGACCGAACAACGTTCACTCGCTTTAACGTCGTCCCCCATTATGTATATATGAAGCTCAAGTTGCCCGGACCCAAGGGTGTCATCACGGTTAGTGGCAACACCAAGCGCTCAATCGAAACTGAGGAACACATAGCAGCTCTGGCAGTCGAAGTCCAGGTCGGCTGTAAGATGACAAAGCCCAAGTTCACCGTCAAGGCATGAGAGGCTAGCAAACAAGCCCTATCTCAGCTCCTGGAGTCTTCCCATGCTCCACATAAATAAGAATACGCTCCCCACATCATAGCCCCAACAGTCGCAAGGTACGTACCTCGGAGTCACAACTTCGCACTCAAAATATCATGGGCAGCTGTGGGGACCTACTATCAAAAGACCTAGTGTTCGGCTTGACCGAGCTATGGTCAAACACGTCTTTGGACAAAAAGTCGGTACCATATAGGACCTACCCAGCATCAAGCTAACATATTACGACGGCTTCTCAAGATTCTCTCACAAAGGTCCGTCTGCCGGTCACCATCTCCTCCAAAGGAGCAAACCCCTCCAGAGCAAAGGCGCAGACGTGCAGCAGGGCACTGTCGGGATGTCAAACCACTCATAAAAGGCCCTGCATAAACCTTTCCTATGTACAAGTCTATTTCCAAATAAAAGTATCTATAATAGTTGCTTCAGCAGCTCGGATTGTACAGTTAGACGTCACGAGCTTATTGGAAATAAAGACCATTTTTAGGTCCCATTGTAATCATTTACATTGCATACCCCTTTTTTTTCTCTGATGTCGAAACAAACTAGTTCGGTACATATTTTCCTAGAAGTGACCGGCTAATAGACTTGGGGATCGACTATAAAACTCACCCTAAGCATCATAGCGGCTCTATCGTATGTGCTCGGTATCACGTATATTGCCCTATATGAATCAGTTCCAAATTATGTGTTGGGTCAATAGTTGGGTTGCCCGGCTCCTGTGTTTTCCCTCCTATGTTCCGCATGTTCAGCTAGGAGGGTAAAGGGAGCACCCCTGCCATTGTATTTCCAGCTAGCCTGGATAAGTACCTCAGTGGAAAAAGCCGGAAACTGACTCTCATAATGAGCGTGAACTGGTCGGCGATCCGGTGACAAGTGTTAAACTAAAAATTGATGGAGGTTAGGTCGTGTTATACGAAGGGTCTGTATTCGCACAGACCATGTGATAATGGTTTCAACCTCGACATACCCGAACATCACAAGATACGGGGGCTTGTCACTAGCCCCCGCAGTCATGCTCCTATGGCTAAGTGAAAGTACTAAAGCCACATAGTCTGATTGCCTCATTTCCCTTACACACTACCGCCTCCGGTCACCGAGACGTCGGCAGGGTCATAGTGCGCAGGTCGAAACACACCTTGTAGCATCTACAAGGGGGTTGAAGTCGACGACTGGCAACTTTCAGATTGAAACGGCCACATGGGAGTCAAAATAAAACAAAACAAAGCATGACATACCATGCAAACCAACAACATCATAAAAGCACAAAGTATTTAACTACCATTTATTACATGATAGTATGCTCATTCTAACATTACATCTGTCGAGCACTGTGCCTCTACTACCCGAGCACTGTCCATCACGACGGTAAAGTACTGCTCGGGGTGCCTATGCTACTTCCCAGGAGGCGGCGGAGGGGGGGTGGTCCGGTCGCCATCTCAGCCGGCTTGAGCTTCGGCCAGTGCACCATGGTCTTCACGAATGCCATCCGAGCTCCCTCGATGCATGTGGAGTGCTTCAGGATGTCAATCGGAGTGCGGCGTCGCACAACTTCTACACTAAGCCAAAATAACTGCTCGACAGCGGCTCCGAAGTCCATAACCTGATGCAAAGGTCCTTCATGGCCGGCTCAGCCATCCGATCCAGCTGCATCAGTTGCTTCATTTGATCCATAAGGAGAGGAGGGTGCTCTCGGGCTAGAAACTGTGCGCAAAACAGCCTCTGCTCGACATTGCCCTCCAGGGACGCATAATGCCTTGCCGAGTCCGCCGCACTTGTTGGAAGATCTGCAAAAGCGCCTGAGGAACGCCACACTCGTGTGAGCAACGCGAACCTGTTACCACCAAAGACACTCTGTAGTAAGTACAGCTTACCATCCACAATAAACTTGACTTGGCAGAGCTCCTCTTGGCAGCGTCGCACCTCCACCGGCGTTTCCTGGATCAATGACTTCAACGAGGACAGCTCGAAGGCCTGATCCTTAATATTTTGCTCAAGGGCCTCACATTTAGTGATGGCATCCTTGAGCTCCTGCTGCACCTCGGCCACCCTGGGCTCCTACTTCTCACTGACGGTCTTTGTCGATGACAGTTCGGTGGTTGCTTGTTTGGACGCCGCCCTCTATTTGGCGGACTCTTGCCTCGCCTTCTTCAGGTTGGCCTTAAGGTTCTCAACCTCCGCGGCGACAACTGCAGTCATAATAGGCATCCTAGGCTTAGGTACAAAACCTGAATACCTCAGTTAATGAGAAAAATCAAGGTATTAAATTGTCTAGTTCGGACTTACCTTGCGCTTCGTCGAAACGCTTGCTGAGAGGATCGAGTTCCTCATCGGAGCTCTTGAACTTCCAATTCAACTCAACAAGTTCCACGACGTTGGCGGCTGCTACCGAAGACGAGGTCTGCACAGTAGCTCATGCATGTAAGATTCCCGAATTATCAATTTTAGATCCTCTGCCAGGTTTTCTTCAACCCTGACAGAGTCTCAGGGGCTATGGTTCACTTTTGGTATCATTAGTGTTCTTTGAACTATCTGACCCCCGCTTGAGTTTTTCAAACTCAACCATGGCTCAGGGGCTACTGTATACGGGCATTGCATAACCCTAAAAAATAAATTCTCAAGGTAAAAGGATATTACATTATTTACCTTGAAGCCCGTCAAGAGACCACCGAAAGCTTCCTTCAGTCCACTGTCAACAGACCGAATGCTTTGTAAAACCGCACCCATTAGGGCGCGGTGTTCTTCAGAGATGGCGGGGCTATTCAAAGCCTCCTCCATCGCGACCGAACACCTGCTCTCAGCCCGCTCTGCTACGGGTGGTACCGGTGGCAGCGCCCCGGCTCCCCCTTGGGTGGAGGCCGGGATGGATGACTCCTGGGGCGTGGAGGGCTCCAGGGTCTCCTTCGAAGGGAGCTCGGATCGACCAGCCTCCCCCTCTTTGTTTGCCAGGAGGGATCCTTCCTCCTGGTATTCGGCGACCAAGGTATTAACCTCAGCCCTGGCATCATCCCCCCTCCTTCCACATTTAGTCCTGGAGGTGTCTTCCGGGACAACACCTCCCAGGTCTCCTCGACGGCTAGAGGTGTATTGCGCGACGCGGTCCCACTCTCCGCTAGCTTGGTTGGCGGAGAGTCCCCTTCCGAGATTCGATCGGTGGGGAGGTCCCACAGTGGGCTACAATATGAAAAGAGTTCATTAGGTTAGTAAAGAACCTTAATATGGATGTACTGGGAAGTCTTCGTCTGCATACCTTTGGGCCGGGGGCTTGACCCTAGGGATCCTTAAAGGAACCCCTTCTGAAGCCTCAGACACCCCGATGGAGTCCGTGCTGTCATCGGCCAGGGCCACCTTGGCCCTGCATTGCCTTTTCGGGGCTGGAGGAGGCAGATCCTCCTCGGCATCGTCAGACGCCGCCCTCTTCCTTGTTTGAGAGGAGTTGCTCTCCTCTCCATGCTCTCCTTGCTCTTCCTCATGAGCGGAAGAGGTGTGGGTTTCCCCGGACTTAGTGTCTGGGAGTCCTCTTGAACGGAGACCTTCTCGGGTCTCCCTCTCTTCCTTCTTCTTCTTCTCCTTATTCTCTGGCGCCTGGTACGGCGCCTCGACAAGCATCACCTCTAACAAGGGCGTCCTGGGACCCTCGGGCAGCGGGGCCGGGCCGTCAATCTGCACAGCCTTGTTCAGCCAGCTCTGTAATGCCGAGGAAGAAATAGTTAAGTTCCTCATTAAGAGGCAATATCCAAACACAAGATTGAAACTTTATCTTACCTCCTTGGGAGGGTTAGCAGCGTCTAGGCCGATGTCTTCCTCCTTGGCCGGGCACTCCTTCTGGGCTTGAACAACACGTTCCACAGCTTGGCATGGGTGGTGAAGAAGAAGTGAAGCATGGTGGCGGTGTCATTGGGCTTGTAGGACCACATTGGGGTAGCGCGATGTTGATAACGAAGGATGCAGTGTCGAAGCATAATCTGAACCACGTTGGTCAGTTCGACTTTCTCCTTTATTATCTGGAGATGCGCTTCTGCAGCGACTTCACCTCCGCTTCCGATCCCCAGTCAAGGCCCTTGTTGATCCATGATACTAGCCTTGTGGGGGACCGGATCTGAACTCGGAGGGTGCTGCCCAGTCTGCGTCGCATGGTTCGGTGATGTAAAACCACTCTTTCTGCCAGATCTTGAGGGCATCTATGAAGGTACCGTCCATCCATTCAACCCGGGGGAGCCTGCTAATCACCCCCCTAGTCCTCGTGTTGGCCATCGACTATCTTCGGCTAAACGTTGATGACCTTTAGCCACAAGCCAAAGTGTGGCTAGACCCACAAGAAGGCCTCACAAACGATGATGAAGGCCAAAATGTGCATGAAGCAATTCAGGGGGAGATCATGAAAGTCTAACTTGTAGAAGAGCATCAGCCTCCTTACAAAGGGATGGAGCGGGAAGCCCAGCCCCCGGATGAAGTGGGGGATGAACACCAGCCTCTCGCCTTGCCTTGGCATGGGGATGACCTGCCCCTCTTCGCGAGCACGGTAAGCAATGTTGGCCGAAAGATAACGGGCGCACTTCAGCTCCACGATTTCGTCATCAGTTATGCAGGAAGCCTCCCACTTGCCTCTGGAACCCGAACGGGCCATGGCCGAATTGAGGGTGTGGCTTGGGAGGAGCTGGGGAGAAAATGGATCGGAGTGCTTGGAGCTCAGTAGGTTGGGAAGGCGATAGCAATGAGGGAACAGAGAAGCATGTGGAGATTTCGGTGTCTGCTTCCTTTTATAAAGCTACCAGGGATGACAAGAGTCCCCTTCATGTGCCGCATGCCTCGCCAATTCCCGATATAATAGTGTCGTTATGCGCACGTGGTATAACCCGAATCATTGATCATATCCCTCAAATCACAGGGCACAATCTCCATATGGATGGAACGTGCCAACAGAGGAACCTCCTCGAACCGTGAATCAAGTTTTCATAACAAGTCTGTGGCTATCACTGACCGTGACCTTTCGCCGGAAGCTGTTAGGTGAGGGCACTGTTCTCGCTCGGGCGGTTGGCCTTTGAGGTTAAGTAGTACGTACTGCTCGGAAGTCAAGAAGTCATTGGCAGCCAAATTATTACCGACCGAATAAAGGAAGGGGGCAGAACTCGCCCCGCAAGCCAGAGACTTCGGACGCGTAAAGCTACTAGGGGTCGTATACCACGGCATTGGAGGCTTGTTCGGTGGCTATTGAGGGAGTCCGGGACTAAGGGGTCCTCGGGCCACCGGTCTATCTCTCATAGGCCGGATAGATGGGCCGCTCTGTGCCCATTATCGGAAGATTGAGCTATGAGGCGACTCCGTGTTCAGGAAGGAAATCTCCGGTGCCTTGGTGTGTCCTCCAAGTCAAGATAGTAGATTCAACATATTCGTTCCCTAATGGTAACCGACCATGTGTAACCCTAGGTACCCCTGGTGTCCATATAAACCATAGGGTTTTAGTTCATAGAGGACAGAACCATCATCATACTCATCTAGGGTTTAGTTCCTCTTATCTCATGGTAGATTGACTCTGTAATTGTCATACACACATCAATACAATCAAGCAGGACGTAGGGTTTTACCTCTTCGAGATGGCCTGAACCTGGGTAAACAATGTCCCTCTTTCATCCTGTTCCCCATTAATCAAAGATCCACGGCTCGGGACCCCCTACCCGAGATCTACCGCTGTTGACACCGAAAGTGTGCGCGTGGTATATTTACACATCATCATTTACGATCTGCGTGTGCATGTGTTCATTAGCACAAAATATCCAATGCTCAAATAAATGACATGCATGATATAAGAACATGTCATCCATCACGAAAGGTTTGTCGTGATGTAGAGCATAATGGAGACTAGAAATATGTAGTGCATAATTTGAATTGAGAGCATTGCTGTTCGTGGTATGCAGATGGTGCACACAATAATTGGGATGATACACTGGATGGGATGGAACAAAATCTCCAAACATGTATGAGGAAACTATTGGGTTCTCATGTGAAATAGCGGAAGCATAATTCAGAGAATATGGACAACATCCAAAACAATGCATTTCCAAATCTTGGTGATCATGGCATGGCATATGTGAATAATTGCGCGAATGATGCAAAGCGAGCATGGCAATATCGTCACAAGAAAAGCAAATACCAATAACCATGGACTTGTTGCCTATGCCATATGTGCAAATGGGATTTACTTTTATGGGATATGCATAGTAACTATGGTGAGATTGCAATGATTGAATATGGGAAATCTCACTCATAGCAAATGAAAAGTTTAGAGGATTGTCAAACATGATGTGACCAATAGAATTTTCAAATGATATCCTATGGAGTATAGCATCACAACTAGGTAATTCAACATGCTCATCATCATATTCATCAAAAATCAGTGGAAAATCTAAGAATGAAGAAGACATAGCATGTGGCGTGTCCATAAGGTGATCAACATCATGCAAGCAATCGATGTAAAGATAGTCCCCTAGTGGGACAAGCGAACAACCTTCACCTATGATACCTTTAGAGCTCCGCTCATGTTAATTAGGTGAGGTGGGAAGTACCAACTCGTGGTCAATATCATGATGGAACCATGTGGGAGTGCATCATCGTCCACCATGGCCATCATAATTCCCATTGGAGGTATGGACTCATCGAGGGTAGGTGCGTCTTCATGTATGAGACCTTGCATCAAAGAAGAAGACACACTAGAAGTAGAGGTCAAGTTGTTAGAAATCATAGTGGCCTCATGTGCCCTATCAACTACCTCACTCACTAAGTGTTGGGGGTCACTCATATGGTTGGTTGAGTCACTCAAAGGGTGGTGATGGCTCTCAACCTCACATAAGAAGTTTGGCATGTTTTCGTGTATGGGGCTAGTGGTGGTCACTCTCATCCTCTCATAGGAAATGCACTCACAGTCACATATGGTGGAGTCACTCATCTCACTCATGTGGTAGTGGATCTCCTCACATGGAAGTTGGGGCATTTCATCATATGTCGGTGTCGGAGAGATGTAGGTGCAAACGTCTCCATGCCCAACTCCTTTCGCCGCCTTGGTTGAAGGGATATTCCCATGCTTAACCTCCTCATCCATAACTCCTCCAAAGATGAATGCCGTAGGATGTGGCAAAACATCAATCTCCTCCAAGGCCGAAGGGAACATCCCAAGCTCGGCCTCGATGCTCGATTCCAATTATGAATACGATATGGGCACCGTCTTCATGTTGTCAAAGATGGTCGCGCTTGCCACCGTGGTCGAAGGGAAAATACCATGCTCGACCATCTTGTTGATGTTCCCTTCTATGAGGGCCGAAGATGGCACCTCATTGCGCACCTTCATGACCAAAGGGAGATTCCAATGCTCAGCAACCTTCCTTGGGATGCCTCCAAAGATGGAAGGGTCATCCATGCATGTAGTCAGTTGCCTTGATGTTGGCATCGAAGCTTGTAGATGATGGTGTTCTCCGTCTTTGCTCACTTGTTTGTTGGAGGTGGCTTGCCCTTCGCGATGATGTAGATCACGAATGGGATGGTTGTCGTGGCGGTCGTCTCAAAGATGAGGACGTGGCCAACTTGTGCTTGCATCGGATGGGCGCTCCGAAGATGTACGACTTGAGCATCTCCGCCTTGAACATGACAAAGGGGATGAAGACTTGTAGTTGGCCAACAAGTGTTGAAGTTGCTCCATGTGTGCGTCCAACTTGTTGTGGATGTAATCTCTTTTCCACGCTTCGGAATGTCCTATGTCAATGGCGACTCATGCGACTTGGTCACACACACTAGCTTGCATTTCTCGTTGTAGTCCGAAGAGGTGACTTTTTTATGTAGGTGTTCGCGTCGTCGTTGTCGTTAAAGACCGGAGATGATGCGCTTTGCCTAGCCATCACAAGACTCGAGCGAAGGTGAGTGGGATATGAGATAAACAATACCAAGATACCATTCCCAAAGTTTACGATGTATCTCGTTTCACTCAATGTGAATTGAGAGAATAGTGGAATTGGTACGGGACTTGTTCACTCACACCTACAAAGTAAAGCTTGTCGAGTGGCTGGGTTAGGACAAGTGGTACAAAATTCAAGCAAATGTTAATCCAAGATATCAAAAATGTTAAGGAAGATTCACAAAATTGCAATTCAAAGCAAATAGATCAATAGCTATGGTGGCACTAGGAACACACACACGGATAGATAAATGGGATCCGTGCAACCAAGGAATGAACACAAAATGTGTGAGACCCGGGAAAAGCTCGTGTTGCATGGAAGTAGAAGAGACAATAGCTGAATTGCTCAAATGGGCTAGATACGCCCTTGTGCAACAACCTAAAAGAGTAAATGTGACGTCTTCAATCCCATGTATGCTATGTATGTATGATCCAAGAGTATGAACTATGCAAAATGGTGTAATGCTATTTCTATTGCTTACAAGCTCTTTTGTATCTCCTCTTTTGCTTAAAAGCTTTTTGTTCTTTTTTCACTATGCTTGATGCTCAAACCAAGATATGAGACAAGTATGATGGATATGCATGGGAGATACTTATGGCACAATGTAGATAGCAAGATTTTTGCACACTAAAACTAGCTATGCGGCATAAGAGTGTCACTAGGGTGCACATGTAACGTGGCCCAGCAATTCTCAACTTGCTAGTCTCAATGGGTAAGATACGCAATAGGCTCCAAGCGATCAATGCAATGGCAAGGAAATGGACAATGATGTCGTCGAGATTACCGCCCTTGCTTACGGTTGGCGTGCGAAAAGGCAAAGTGGTCGAGGTCGATTTCAAGGCCGAGGCGATGATGAGTAGCGACATTGTCGATGTCAAACCATCCCTAATTAGCCGAAATACCTTAGGAAATGGAAACCGCAACTAAAAATCGCAAACAAAATTGGTTAAGGTGGCGGAAGTGTATGGTTGGATGGTTATGCGGAAGTTATGGTGGAGGCCTAAGTAAAGATGCCAAAATTTGAAAAATATGATGGAGTCAAATGATGATGAATCTATTTTGTGGGATGCGGAATGTCAATAGCTATCCAATCAGGTAAAGAACGTCAAATCGAACTCCGGATGATTTAGTTATGGTCAAAAAGGTGAAACACGGGAGGCTAAAATCCCAGGGGTCAGACATCCGAGGTTTAGGCCAGAAATCCGGGACACAATGTCCTGAAACCTGCGCACTCATGAGTCCATCCTGCTGCTCAAAGTTGATTGTCGGTGTTATGGGGCAAACCTGGTGAGGTCGATCTTTCACGAATTGGAGGGGGATTCAATGAAGGACAAGAAGAACACGGAGAAATCACAATAGAAACACTCAAGAACAAGTCCAATCACACATCCACTAGACTCAAAACCACACAAGATTCACAAGGTACAAGAACAACAAAGGGAAAGAAGGATACATGGTATAGTTCATCCCAAATGCCATTGGGAGATGGGGCCTTGGAATCCCAGAGGATCTTCCCTCAAAAGGGGCATTGGCATCCACTTGGATCTTCTCACATATAGGTGTTCATCTCCATGGGAGGAGGAAGTGGAAGGAGCAAAAGCTCAACTAAACATGAGCTAAACCTTTGCTAACCCTAGAAAAGAGGAGGGGATGGCCTATATATAGTCTAGGGCGAAGTGGGGGTGAGAAAGGGGTACATGGGCCTTTGGCCCGGTGGTGCACGATGTCAGTGTCAAAACCGGTAGATCTTGAGTAGGTGGTCCCGAGCTATGGATCTGGGATCGATGGTTAAGAGAGGACGAAGAAGACGATGTTTACCCAGGTTTGGGCCCTCTTGAGGAGGAAAAACCTACGTCCTGCTTGATTATATTGATGAGTATGATGATTACAGAGTTGATCTACCTCGAGATCAGATGAGCTAAACCCGTAGATGAGTTGACTTGTCCTCTATGAACTAAACCCCCTGGTATATATAGACACCAAGGGTACTTAGGGTTACACGTGATATGTTTCCATCCCAGTATAGATACGTCCATTCTCTCTTCTAAACTTGGAGGACACACCAAGACTTCAGAGCCTTCCTTCTTGAGTATGGGGTCACCCTGTAGTTCGGTCTCCCCGCAATAGCTACAGAGTGACCCACCAAGCCGGCCCACGGGAGATAAGCCGATGGCCTGAGGACCTGTTAGTCCTGGACTCCGTCAGTAGCCCCCGAACTAGCCTCCAACGCCGAGGTTCATGCCACCTAGCAGATTGACACGTCCAAAGTCTTCGGCTTGCGAGGTGAGATCTTTTCTCCCCTTTATATCCGACTGATTCTAGTATGGCCGCCGATGACGCCTTGCTTTTCGAACATACGTCGCTTAGCCTCGAAGGCCAAACGTCTAAGTATGAATAGTGCCTCACCTGACAGCTTTTCTGACGAAATGCCGCGGCAGGCCACGACCACTTAGTCAGTTAGAAAACCTTGATTCGCAGTTCGAGGCGGCCCCTCCATTGGCATGTCTCGTCAACATGAAGATCGTGCTCCATTTTTCATGGGATACGATTAATGATCTGGCTTATCCCACGCGCGCATAATGGCATGATTGTTTTGGGAAGTGATGCATCCCGCGGCGCAGTAAAAGGGCTCTTGGTATTACAACCTCCTATAAAAGAGAGAAAATCCCCAAGGCCTCCATATGCTTCTCAGATTCTAGCTCGCCTTCTCACCCCCTAAGATCCAAGCGCCCATATCCAATACTTCTCCGGTCCTCTCCAAGCCGCTCCCCCTTCTCCAAGCTCGGCCATTGCCGGTTCAGGTTCCTAGGGCAAGTGGGAGGTCTCATGTGTCACCGACAACGATATCCGGGATTTGAAGTGCGCTGGCTACCTTCCGGTCAACGTCATCCACCACGCTCTAGAGGCAGGCCAGGTGGTGCCTACGCCAAAGCTGGACGAGAGAGTGATGTTCATTCCCCCACTTCATCCGGGGACTGAGCTTCCCGCTGCACCCCTTTGTCAAGGGCTTAATGTTCTTCTACGGGTTATATTTTCACGAACTCCCCCTGAACTCCTTCATGCATATCTCGGCCTTCATCATCGTTTGTGAGGCCTTCTTGCGGGTCCAGCCACATTTTGGCCTATGGCTTAAGGTCTTCAACGTCAAGCCGAAGACAGTTAATAGCCAGCACGCGGATTGTGGAGGGGCGGTGATCAGCAAACTCCCGCGGGTTGAGTGGCCGGAAGACACCATCATCGACATTGTCAAGGTTTGGCAAAAAGAGTGGTTCTACATCACCGAACTACGAGGCGCAGACTGGACAGCGCCCTCCGAGTTCAAATCCCCCCCCCCCCCACGAGGCTAACCTCGTAGATCAAGAAAGGCCTTGACTGGGGAACAGCTGCGGAGGTGAAGTCGCTGCAGAAGTGCATCTTGTAGAAGATAGAGGCGAACATCGAGCTGACCAACGTGGTCCAGGTCATGCTCCGCCACCGTCTCCTCCCCTTCCTGCACTGGGCCGCCCCAATGTGGGCTTTCAAGCTCGACGACCCCGCCACCATGCGCCATCTTTACCGCAGTACCCACGAGAAGTTGTGGAAGGCGCTGTTCAAGCCCTAGAAGGACTGGCCGGCCGAGGAGGAAGACACCGGCCTGGACACCAAAAACCCTCCTACCAAGGTATAACAAAGCTTCTATTTTTATTCTCGGGCTCCACCCTTTAGTAAGGATTTTGACTCTTTCTTCCTCGTCTTCACAGAACTGGCTAGACAAGGCTGTGCGGATTAATAGTCCGGCCCCATGATGACCCACAAGTATAGGGGATCTATCATAGTCCTTTCGATCAGTAAGAGTGTCGAACCCAACGAGGAGCAGAAGGAAATGACAAGCGGTTTTTAGTAAGGTATTCTCTGCAAGCACTGAAATTATCGGTAACAGATAGTTTTGTAATAAGATAATTCGTAACGGGTAGCAAGTAATAAATGTAACAAAGGTGCAGCAAGGTGGCCCAATCCTTTTTGTAGTAAAGTACAAGCCTGGACAAACTCTTATGTAAAGCAAAGCGCTCCCGTGGACACATGAGCATTTCTGTCAAGCTAGTTTTCATCATGCTCATATGATTCACGTTCGTTACTTTGATAATTTGATATGTGGGTGGACCGATGCTTGGGTGCTGTCCTTACTTGGACAAGCCTCCCACTTATGATAACCTCTCTCGCAAGCATCCGCAACTACGAAAGAAGAATTAAGATAAATCTAACCATAGCATGAAACAAGTGGATCCAAATCAGCCCCTTACGAAGCAACGCATAAACTAGGGTTTAAGCTTCTGTCACTCTAGCAACCCATCATCTACTTATTACTTCCCAATGCCTTCCTCTAGGCCCAAATAATGGTGCAGTGTCATGTAGTCGACGTTCACATAACACCACTAGAGGAGAGACAACATATATCTCATCAAAATATCGAACGAATACCAAATTCACATGATTACTTATAACAAGACTTATCCCATGTCCTCAGGAACAAACGTAACTACTCACAAAGCATATTCATGTTCATAATCAGAGGAGTACTAATTATCATTAAGGTTCTGAACATATGATCTTCCACCCAGTAAACCAACTAGCATCAACTACAAGGAGTAATCAACACTACTAGCAACCCACAGGTACCAATCTGAGGTTTTGAGACAAAGATCGGATACAAGAGATGAACTAGGGTTTGAAGAGGAGATGGTGCTGATGAAGATGTTGATGGAGATTGAGCCCCTCTCGATGAGAGGATCGTTGGTGATGACGATGGCTTCGATTTCCCCCTCCGGGAGGGAAGTTTCCCCGGCAGAACAGCTCCGCCGGAGCTCTAGATTGGTTCTGCCTAAGTTCCGCCTCAAGACGGTGGTGCTTCGTCCCGAAAGCTCCCTTATGATTTTTTCCATGTCAAAACCCTCCATATAGCAGAAGATGGGCGTCGGACACCTGCTAGGGGGCCCACAAGCCACAGGGGCCAGGGGGGTAGGGCGTGCCCCCCTCGCTTGTGACTCCTGGTGGGTCCCCTCTGGTATTTCTTTCGCCCATTATTTTTTATATATTCCAAAATAAGTCTCCGTAACTTTTCAGGACTTTTGGAGTTGTGCAGAATAGGTCTCTCATATTTGCTCCTTTCCAGTCCAGAATTCCAGCTGCCGACACTCTCCCTCTTCATGTAAACCTTGTAAAATAAGAGAGAAAAGGCATAAGTATTGTACCGTATTGTGTAATAACAGCCCATAATGCAATAAATATCAATATAAAAGCATGATGCAAAATGGACGTATCAAGTCCCCCAAGCTTAGACCTCGCTTGTCCTCAAGCGAAAGCTGAAATCGATAAATATGTCCACATGTTTAGAGATAGTGGTGTCGATAAAACTAAATACGGACATGAGGGCATCATAATCATCTCTATAACAGCAATACTTATTGATATATAATTTCTTATGCTAGAGTAACAATTCATTCACAAGGTAAAGTATGAATCAAGAACTCTATTGAGAACCAACAAACTATGATCTTAGTCATTGAAGCAATTCCAATTTATCATAATGTCGGAAAGAGTCAATATAAGGGCGTGTAAAGCAAATCCACATACTCAATCATCTTTTAGTCTTTCATAATTGCTAACACTCACGCGGTACTTATGAGGTCAAAGCTTCAATCGGACACAGAGAAAGATAGGGGCTTATAGTTTTGCCTCCCAACCTTTTACCTCAAGGGTAATGTCAACAGAAATAACTCATGATCACCCACATCCGAGTGGATATATATGTCTAGATCATTCCCCAACATATGACGCTTGCCAAGAGAAAAAGGCGAAATAAAGGAAGTGGTGAAGATCACCACGACTCTTGTATAAAGGTAAGTACTAGAAAATAAAAGTAACAGATAGGCCCTTCGCAGAGGGAAGCAGAGGTTGTCATGCGCTTTTATAGTTGGATGCCCAATCCCTTAATGCAAAAGAACGTCACTTTATATTGCCCCTTGTGATAAAGAATTTTATTATGCAGTCTGTCGCTTTTATTTCTTCCATATCACAAGTTCGTATAAAGTTTATTTTCCTCACACTAATAGATCATACATATTTAGAGAGAAATTTTTATTAATTGCACCAATGACAACTTACTTGAAGGATCTTACTCAATCCATAGGTAGGTATGGTCGACTCTCATGGCAAAACTAGGTTAAGGGTGTTTGGATGCACAAGTAGTATCTCTACTAGGTGCGGAAGTTTTGGCTAATATGGGGTGGAAGCAAGCGTTACATGTTGAAGGATCTATAACCATATAACTTCTATTCTGAAATAAGCAAACATAACCCATTATGTTATCTTCCTTGTCCAACATCAACTTCTTAGCATATAATATTTTAATGAGTGCTCACATCATAAAAGATGTCCAGGATAATATATTTACATGCGAACCTCTCTTTCTTTATTACTTCCTTTTAATTGCAACAATGACCAATCGCTATGTTTGTCAACTCACAACAAATTTCAATCGACATACTTCTTATATGTGAAGTCATCACTCCCCATAAGATCATCATATATACTCTTTGCTTTTATTTTATGCTTCTTTCTATTTCTTTTACTCAAAATCATAGCAAGCAAGCAAAGCCCTCAACTCAAAACTAATTTTTATTATATAACTCTCAGACTCGCTTACATAAGGGGAACAAAAAGCAAAAATTCAAAACTAGATCACACTAGAGACTTTATTCTACTAGATCAAGATATAACCAAATGGATCGATATAAGAAAAAAAAGAAAAATGATAAAAATGAAAGATGTGATGGTGATACGATACTGGGGCACCTCCCCCAAGCTTGGCACAAGCCAAGGGGAGTGCCCATACCCATGTGTTTAGTTGTCTTGCTTCAGAGGTGGTGATGTTGGAGTTTGATCTTTAAGCTTGTTCAATTTTCTCTTAAGCATAAAATTTTGTTCCCACAGATCGTCTACTTCCTGCTCGAGCTTCAATATCTTTTGACATAAGTCTTGCTTGCTCTCCTGCAAAAAACGAGAAGGGATAAGTAGAACCTTGGGTTTTCTCCTTGTGTTTGGGAGGCTCGATTTCCTGAATTCCACGTGCATATCTCCTGGTTGAGGCAGAGGGGTCTCTCCTTCATCCGAGCTTTCATCCTCATACTTGCCTTCTTATTCCTCTCCGGAGAACAATCCATAAGGATCTAAGTCCCCATAGAGCTTGGGATTGGCAAGATAATGCAATATATAGCTCTCCCCATCGGAATCTTGAGACGACATATTGCTTGAATTCTGCTGCAGAAAACAGCTCAAAAACGAAAACAGGAGGTATTGTCGTGATATGAAGGTCAAAACCTTTGGGAGATTATATAATGAATTTTTACCGACCTAAAGGAGTATACCACAAGAAAATGGAGTCCGGAGGGTACACGGGGTGGCCACAAGCCACAGGGGCGCGCCCAGGGGGGAAGGGCGCGCCCCCCTGGTTTGTCGCCTCCTCGTGCACTCTTTGGACTACTTTAAATTTTCCTAATTTTTTAAATATTCCAAAACAGAGAAAAATTGCTGTTGAAAAAGTTTTGGAGTCGGTTTACTTACCGTACCACATACCTATTCCTTTTTGGAGTCTGAAACGTTTTGGTAGGTCTCCCTAACGTACTCCTCCGGAGTTATGGTATTGATAATATTGGTTTCAACATTTATGGGAGTACCTGAGATATAATGTTTGATTCTTTGACCGTTTACCACCTTCGGATTTGTGCCTTCGGCGTTGTTGATCTTGATGGCACCGGAACGATACACTTCTTCGTCAATGTAAGGCCCTTCCCATTTAGAGAGAAGTTTTCCTGCAAGAAATCTTAAACGAGAATTGTATAGCAAGACATGGTCACCTACATTGAATTCACACTTTTGTATCCTTTTATCATGCCATCTCTTAACTTTTTCTTTAAACAACTTAGCATTCTCATAGGCCTGGGTCTTCATTCATCAAGTGAGCTAATGTCAAATAACCTCTTCTCACTAGCAAGTTTGAAATCATAGTTGAGCTCTTTAATTGCCCAATAAGCTTTATGTTCTAGTTCTAGAGGTAAGTGACATGCTTTACCATAAACCATTTTATACGGAGACATACCCATAGGGTTTTTGTAAGCAGTTCTATAAGCCCATAATGCATCATCAAGTTTCTTAGACCAATTCTTTCTAGATCTATTAACAGTCTTTTGCAAGATTAATTTAATTTCTCTATTGCTTAATTCTACTTGACCACTAGACTGAGGATGATAAGGAGATGTGATTCTATGATTAACATCATACTTAGCAAGCAATTTATGGAAAGCACCATGAATAAAGTGTGAACCACCATCAATCATTAAATATCTAGGGACTCCAAATCTAGGGAAAATAACTTCTTTAAGCATTTTAATAGAAGTGCTATGATCAGCACTACTAGTTGGAATAACTTCTACCCACTTAGTAACATAATCAACAGCAACTAGAATATGAGTATACCCGTTGGACTTTGGAAAAGGTCCCATGTAATCAAAACCCCAAACATCAAATGGTTCAATAACAAGAGAGTAGTTCATAGGCATTTCCTGACGTCTACTAATATTACCAATTCTTTGACATTCATCACAAGACAAGACAAACTTACGAGCATCCTTGAAGAGAGTAGGCCAATAAAAACCAGATTGTAATACCTTATGTATTGTTCTATCTCCAGCGTGGTGTCCTCCGTAAGCCTCGGAGTGACACTTGTGGAGGATCTGTTCCTGTTCATGCTCAGGGACACAATATCTAATAACACCATCTACTCCTTCTTTATAAAGGTGTGGATCATCCCAAAAGTAATGTCTTAAATCATAGAAGAACTTTTTCTTTTGTTGGTATGTGAAACTAGGTGGTATAAATTTAGCAACAATGTAATTAGCATAATCAGCATACCATGGAGCATTATGTGAAGCATTTATGATAGCTAATTGTTCATCAAGAAAGCTATCATCAATAGGTAGTGGGTCATCAAGAACATTTTCTAACCTAGACAAGTTGTCTGCTACGGGATTCTCAGCACCCTTTTCTATCAATAATATGCAAATCAAATTCTTGTAGCAGAAGAACCCATCTAATAAGTCTAGGTTTAGCATCTTTCTTTTCCATAAGATATTTAATAGCAGCATGATCAGTGTGAACAGTTACTTTGGAATCAACAATATAAGGTCTGAACTTATCACACGCAAACACAACTGCTAAAAATTCCTTTTCAGTGGTAGCATAGTTTCTTTGAGCACTGTCTAGAGTTTTACTAGCATAATGGATAACATTGAATTTCTTATCAACTCTTTGTCCTAGAACAGCACCAACGGCATAATCACTAGCATCACACATAATTTCAAAGGGTAAGTTCCAATCAGGTGGTTGAACAACAGGTGCAGAAATCAAGGCTTTCTTAAGAATTTCAAATGCTTCTACGCAATCATCATCAAAAACGAATGGAACATCTTTTTGCAAAAGATTAGTGAGAGGCCTAGAAATCTTAGAGAAGTCTTTAATAAACCTCCTATAGAAACCAGCATGACCAAAGAAACTTCTTATACCTCTGATATCCGTGGGACACGGCATTTTTTCAATAGCATCAACTTTAGCTTTATCAACTTCAATACCTCTTTCCGAGATTTTGTGTCCCAGGACAATGCCCTCATTAACCATAAAGTGGCACTTCTCCCAATTCAAAACAAGATTAGTTTCTTCACATCTCTGCAAAACTCGATCAAGGTTGCTCAAGCAATCATCAAAAGAAATTCCGTAAACGGAGAAATCATCTATGAAAACCTCAACAATCTTTTCACAAAAGTCAGAGAATATAGCAATCATAAATCTTTGAAAGGTTGCAGGTGCATTGCATAAACCAAAAGGCATACGTCTATAGGCAAAGGTACCGAAAGGACAAGTAAAAGTGGTCTTCTCTTGGTCCTCTTTTGACACAGGTATTTGAGAGAAGCCAGAATAACCATCTAGAAAGCAAAAGTGTGTATGTTTGGATAGTCTTTCTAGCATTTGATCAATAAAAGGTAGAGGGTAATGATCTTTCCTAGTAGCTTTATTTAATTTCCTAAAATCAATTACCATTCTATATCATGTGGATCAATTCATTTTTATCATTAGGAACAACGGTAATACCTCCCTTCTTAGGGACACAATGAATGGGACTAACCCATCTACTATCAACAATAGGATAAATTATACCTGCTTCCAGAAGCTTTAATATTTCATTTCTTACCACTTCTTTCATTTTAGGATTTAACCGTCGTTGGTGATCAACAACTGGTTTAGCATCAGGCTCCATATTAATTTTATGCTGACATAAAGTGGGACTAATGCCCTTAAGATCATCAAGAGTATATCCAATAGCAACACGGTGCTTCCTCAGAGTTTTCAATAATCTGTTTTCTTCATGCTCTGAAAGGTTAGCACTAATAATAACAGGATATATCTTCTTTTCATCAAGATAAGCATATTTTAGAGTATCCGGTAATGGTTTAAGCTCAAACACAGGATCACCCTTGGGTGGAGGAGGATCCCCAAGTATTTCAACAGGCAGGTTGTGTTTCAAAATAGGCTGCTAATCAAAGAAAATCTTATCTATTTCATTCCTATCATTCATATGCATATCGTTTTCATGGTCTAGCAAATATTGATCTAAGGGATTGGTAGGAGGCACAACAATAGAAGCGAGACCAATAATTTCATCCTTACTAGGCAATTCCTTGTCATGGGGTTGTCTACGAAATTTAGAGAAATTGAACTCATGAGACACATCCCCTAAACTTACAGTAACAGTTTCTTTCTCACAATCTATCTTAGCATTAACAGTATTCAAGAAAGGTCTACCAAATATAATGGGACAAAAATCATCTTGTGGGGAACCAAGAACAAGAAAATCAGTAGGATACCTTATTTTCCCACACAAGACTTCAACATCTCTAACAATCCCAATTGGTGCTATAGTGTCTCTATTAGCAAGCTTAATGGTGACATCAATTTCCTCTAATTTAGCTGGTGCAATATCATTCATAATCTCTTGATATAAGGTAAAGGGAATTGCACTCACACTAGCACCCACATCACATAAGCCATGATAACAATGATCTCCTATTTTAACAGAAACAACAGGCATGCCAACACCAGGTCTATGTTTATCTTTAGTATCAGGTCTAGCAATTCTAGGAGCTTCATCACAGAAATGAATAACATGCCCATCAATATTATCAACCAAGAGATCTTTAACCATAGCAACACTAGGTTCAACTTTGATTTGTTCAGGGGGTATAGGTGTTCTAATACAACTCTTACGAACCACAGTAGAAGAAGGGAAAGGTGGTTTCTCAGTAGAAGCATGTTCCTTTTTTCTAACAGGGAAAGGTGGTTTCTCAATATAAGCAGTAAGAACAACAGGATCAACATTATCAGTAATGGTTTCTTCTTCAACCTTAATAGGTTCAACTACTTTCACTTCAATGGGAGGATGATATTTAAACCACTTCTCCTTAGGGAGATCAACATGAGCAGCAAAAGATTCACAGAAAGAAGCTACTATCTCAGAGTCAAGTCCATATTTACTGCTAAAATCATGAAAAGCATCGGTGTCTATAAAGGATTTAACACAATCAAACTTAAGGTTTATACCTGACTCCTTACCTTCGTTGAGTTCCCAATCTTCAGAGTTGCGTTTAATTCTTTCCAATAAGTCCCATTTGAATTCAATATCTTTCTTCATAAAGGAACCAGTACAAGAAGTATCGAGCATGGATTGATCATTATGAGAAAGCCGAGCATAAAAATTCTGAATAATAATTTCTCTTGGGAGCTCATGATTTGGGGTACATTGACTTAAGCCTCCCCCAAGCTTGAGCGATTCTTTTTCCTTCACGAGGCCAAAGGATAAAACTTCTGATGAAATTCCAATTTCAATCAGTTGTAGTTCCATGATCCAATATCATCACATAGCCTATACCATGTCAATGCCTTCTCCTTCAAAGATAAAGGAAACACCTTCTTCTTGACATCATCCTCAGGCAAACCTACAAGCTTAAATAATCCACAAACTTCATCCACATAGATTAGATGCAAATCAGGATGTAGTGTTCCATCTCCTGCATAAGGATTAGCTAGCAGTTTCTCTATCATACCCGAAGGAATTTCATAATAAATATTTTCAGTAGGTGCAGTAGGTTGAGGAGCATCTCTTTGTGCTTCCGGTCGGGGTGAAGATACCCCGAACAAGCCCCTCAAAGGATTATTTTCCATAGTAACAAGTGACAGTAAATTTCAGCACACTATATAAATTTTTCCTTACCAAGTTCCACTCACCAAAGGCGCTTCACTCCCCGGCAACGGTGCCAGAAAAGAGTCTTGATGACCCACAAGTATAGGGGATCTATCATAGTCCTTTCGATAAGTAACAGTGTCAAACCCAACGAGGAGTAGAAGGAAATGACAAGCGGTTTTCAGTAAGGTATTCTCTGCAAGCACTAAAATTATCGGTAACAGATAGTTTTGTGATAAGATAATTCGTAACGGGTAGCAAGTAACAAATGTAACAAAGGTGCAGCAAGGTGGCCCAATCCTTATTGTAGTAAAGGAAAAGTGTGGACAAACTCTTATGTAAGGCAAAGCGCTCCCGAGGACACATGGGAATTTCTGTCAAGCTAGTTTTCATCATGCTCATATGATTCGCGTTCGTTACTTTGATAATTTGATATGTGGGTGGACCAGTGATTGGGTGCTGTCCTTACTTGGACAAGCCTCCCAATAATGATTAACCTCTCTCGCAAGCATCCGCAACTATGAAATAAGAATTAAGATAAATCTAACCATAGCATGAAACATGTGGATCCAAATCAGCCCCTTACGAAGCAACGCATAAACTAGGGTTTAAGCTTCTATCACTCTAGCAACCCATCATCTACTTATTACTTCCCAATGCCTTCCTCTAGGCCCAAATAATGGTGCAGTGTCATGTAGTCGACGTTCACATAACACCACTAGAGGAGAGACAACATATATCTCATCAAAATATCGAACGAATACCAAATTCACATGATTACTTATAACAAGACTTATCCCATGTCCTCAAGAACAAATGTTACTACTCACAAAGCATATTCATGTTCATAATCAGAGGAGTACTAATTATCATTAAGGATCTGAACATATGATTTTCCACCCAGTAAACCAACTAGCATCAACTACAAGGAGTAATCAACACTACTAGCAACCCATAGGTACCAATCTGAGGTTTTGAGACAAAGATCGGATACAAGAGATGAACTTGGGTTTGGAGAGGAGATGGTGCTGATGAAGATGTTGATGGAGATTGACCCCCTTTCGATGAGAGTATCGTTGGTGATGACGATGGCTTCAATTTCCCCCTCCGGGAGGGAGGTTTCCCTGGCAGAACAGCTCCGCCGGAGCTCTAGATTGGTTCTGCCCAAGTTTGGCCTCGAGACGGTGGCGCTTCGTCCCGAAAGCTCCCTTATGATTTTTTCCAGGTCAAAATCCTATATATAGCAGAAGATGGGCGCCAGAGGCCTGCCAGGGGGCCCACAAGCCACAGGGGCGCGCCCAGGGGGTAGGGCGCGCCCCCTGGCTTGTGACCTCCTGGTGGGTCCCCTCTGGTATTTCTTTCGCCCATTATTTTTTATATATTCCAAAATAATTCTCTGTAACTTTTCAGGACTTTTGGAGTTGTGCAGAATAGGTCTCTCATATTTGCTCCTTTTCATTCCAGAATTCCAGTTGCCGGCATTCTCACTCTTCATGTAAACCTTGTAAAATAAGAGAGAAAAGGCATAAGTATTGTACCATAATGTGTAATAACATCCCATAATGCAATAAATATCAATATAAAATCATGATGAAAAATGGACGTATCACCCCATTGCCCGAAGACCCTAGGTCGGCCCTATTGACGGCGATGCTGGTCGTGGCGCCATACTCAGCGTCGAAGAAGAAGGAGGAGAAGAAGAAAGGCGAGAAGAAGTATGTCCGAGAGGGCCTCCGCCCAAAAGGTCCTCCGGACACCAGGTCCGGGGAGACCCATGCCTCTTCTGCTCACGAGGAGGAGCACATAGAGGAAGGGGGGAAGTTGATTCCCCCCAAACAAGGAAGAAGGCGGTGTTTGCCGACGCTGAGGAGGATCTAGCTCCCCCCACCCCGAAAAGGTCCTCCAGGGCCAAAGTGGTCCTTCCCGATGATAGCCCAGATTCCGATGAGGAATCTGAGGCTGTCGAAAAGGTCTCCCGGAGGAACCCCAGGGTCAAGTCCCCTAGCCCAGAGGTACTCAATCCGAACATCTTATGGTACGTTCATGTAGAGTTTTGCTACTAATCGGATGAATGCTTTTCATTTGTAGCCCACCACATGATTTCCCCAACGATCAAGTCTCCAAGGGAGAATCCCTGCCCGTCGAGCTGGCATAGAGCGGGACAGCATCACAACCCTCTCGTCAGGCCGCCGAGGACACCGTGGAGGTGCTATCCCGCCAGACCCCACCTGGGCTGAACACCGGGGGCGGGGGAGACCACAAAATGGCGGAGGTTAATACCTCTGCTACCAAAGAACAGGGGGAGGTACCCCTCCTGGCAAACAAAGAGGGGGGACATGGTCTGTCTGAGCCCCCTTCACGGACAGTTCCAGAGCACTGTATGTCTCCATAATTGTCGACACTACCCTCCCAAGAAAGGAGAGTAGAGATGCCACCACCAGTGTCGCCCGTAACAGAGCGGGCCGCAACTGGGTGGCAGGCTATGATGGCGAAGGCTTTGACTAGCTCTTCCCTCGCCGAAGATCACCGTGCCCTTATGGGCGCAGTTTTATGAGGCATTCAGTCTGTTGATAATGGACTGAAGGAAGCCTTCAATGGTCTCTTGACGGGATTCAAGGTAAGCAATGTAATATTCTTTTTCCCACAAAAAGTTAATTTATAAGGTTATGCAACCCCTGTAAGTATAGTTGCCCCCCGAGCCACGGGTGAGTTTGAAAAACTCACCCGGGGGTCAAATAGCAAAAAAGCACGAATGATAAAAAAACAGGTAAATTGTGACCTCCGAGACTCTGGCAGGTTTGGGGAAAACCTAGCAAAGGGTCTACAGCCGATAGCTCGGGAGTCTAACATAAATAAGGTGCTTTATAGGCCTCGTCTTCGGCGGTGTCCACCAATGCCATGGAGCTGGCCAAGTTGAATAAGAAGCTCAAGGGCTTCGATGAGGAACTTGACCGCCTCAACAAGCGGTTTGACGAAGCGCATGGTATGTACGAATTGTACCACCTCAGCCACTGTTATCCTTATTAATTGAAGTTATTCGGGTTTTTTGTCCTTAAGTGTTGGTTACCCACTATGACTACAGTTGTCGCCGCGAAGGTCGAGAACCTCAAGGCTGAGTTAAAAAAGCCAAGGCAGGAGACCGCAGATCATAAGGTGCTGGCCGAACAGGCGTCTGTCGAACTGTCATCGGTGAAGACCGTTAGTGACAAGCATGAAGCTCGAGTGTCTGAGATGCAGAAGGAGCTCAAGGATGCCAGCACTAAGTGTGAGGCCCTTGAGCAAAAGAACAAGGACCAAGCCGCCGAGCTATCCTCGCTGTCCTCAAAGCTTAAAGCGGAGTGGGTAGATAGGCGGTTATATGAAGAAGAACTCCACCAGGTCAGGCTAATCACAGATGGTAAGCCGTACTTACTGCAATGTGCCTTTGGTGGTAATAGGTTTGTGTTGCTCACACGGGTGTGGCATTCCTCAGATGCCTTTACGGATCTCCTGAGGAGTGCAGCGGACACGCCTCGGTACCTTGCTACGTGGGATGGGGATGTTGAGCCTAGACTTTTCTGGGCGCAATTTCAAATCCCCGAGCACCCTCCTCTCCTCAGCAATCAGATGAAGCAGTTGATGGAGCTGCACAATATGGCGGAGCCGGCCATGAAAGACCTTTGCATCCAGCTATGGCCTGCAGAGCCATTGCCGAATAGTTACTTCGGTTTGGTGCAGAAGTTGTGCGACGCCGTGGCCCGGATTGAAGTCTTGAAGCGTTCCTCATGCATCGAGGGAGCTTGGATGGCCTTTGTAAAGACCATGGTGCACTGGCCGAAGATCAAGCCAGACAAGATGGCCACCACACCTCCACCTCCTAGGAAGGGGCATAGGCGTCACGAGCTGTACTTCCCCATCATGATGGATGGTGCTCGGGCCATAGAGGCCCAATGCTCTAAAGATGTAATTTATTAATGAGCGTATTATCATGTGCCCAATGACTGTTTTGCTTTATAATGCGGTTGGATGATGTATCATGCTTTTAAGATTTCTATTATAGCATCAATAAGCTGAGCTTGGTGAATCTAATCTTCTAGAGTCGGAGAGACTTGGAGATTGGCAAGAAATCCTTGAGGAACAACTTGGAGATTGAGCTTGCGGAATGCTTCACAAAGCTCAGGTTGAAGAGGCTTGAGAAAGAGACTGTTGCAGTACGCCTTCCTGCTCAGCGTGTCTGCAATGACATTTGCTTTTCCAGGAGTATACTCAATGCTTGGATTGTACTCCTCGATCATTTCCACCCAACGTGTTTGTCGAAGATCGAGATTGGGTTGGGTGAAAATGTACTTCAAGCTCTTGTGGTCGGTGAACACCTCAACTGGTCTTCCCAACAATAGAAGTCTCCACGTCATCAGAGCATGAACAACTGCCGCCAACTCAAGATCATGAGTGGGGTAGTTCTTCTCGCTAGGCTTCAACTGTCGCGAGGTATAAGCCACAACCTTCTTAACTTGCATGAGAACACCACCAAGACCTTGAAGCGAAACATCACAGAACACTTGGAAAGGCTTGGATTGCTTGGGGGGAACAAGAACTGGAGCTAAAGTTAACTTTTCCTCGAGTGTATTGAACGCCACATCACACTCAGGAGTCCACACATACTTGACATTCTTCTGGCGGAGGTTAGACAGAGGCTTAGCAATTTGAGAGAAGTTCTTGACGAATCTTCTGCAATAACTTGCAAGCGCGAGGAAGCTTCGAAGCTGCTTGACATTCTGAGGAGGCTCCCACTTCACAATTGCCTCAACTTTCTCAGGGTGCACTTTAATGCCCTCGGCAGAGATGACATGCCCAAGGTACACCACTTCATTGAGCCAAAACTCACACTTGGAGAACTTAGCATAGAACCGATGCTTTGTTAGCTTGTCAAGAACAAGCTGGAGATGCTCTGCATTCTCTTCTTCGGTCTCCGAGAAAACAAGAATGTCATCCAAATACACCAAGACGAAGTCATTCTTGAAAGGAGAGAATAGGAAGTTACTCATCCTGGAGAAAGTCGGAGGCGCATTTGCTAGACCAAAAGACATGACGGTGTACTCATAAGAGCCAAAACTCATCCTGAAAGCATTCTTTGGAATATCTTCTTCACGAATACGGATTTGATGATAGCCCATACGAAGATCTAACTTCCAAAAAACTTTGGCACATTTCAATTGCTCAAACAACTCATTGATGTTGGGAAGTCGATACTTGTTTCTGATTGTCTTCTTATTCAATGGATGGTAATCGATGCAAAGTCAGTCCGTGCCATCCTTCTTCTTGACAAACAGAACACCACAACCCCAAGGTGAAGAACTTGGTCAGATCAAACCCAGACACTCTTTTTCATCTAGCTGCTTCTTCAATTCTTTCAGCTCTTCGGTGCCAAGCTTATAAGGATGCTTGCACACCTGTTCAGTTCCAGGCTCGAGTTCAATCACAAACTCCACTATCCTGTGAGGAGGCATTCCTGGCAACTCTTCTGGAAAGACATCTTCATACTCAGAAACGACAGGGATTTGAGAAATGGCAGAAATTTCACACTTCTCATTGAGAGAAAATAGACGAATCGTGTCATCGCGAGCAGCGAAAATGATCACATCTTCAGAAGGATGAGTCAATTTGACTTCTTTAGCTTTGCAATCAACATAAGCCTTCTTCATTGCCAGAAAATCCATGCCAAGAATAAGATCAATATCGGAATTGCCGACCACAATTGGAGAGGCTAGAAAGGAATAGCTACCCATCTTGATAGAAACATTCGGAACCACCATATTTGAACTCATCAACATACCCGGAGAAACCACACGAAAAGAATTTGGTAGGACTTCCAAAGACAAGTCGTTCTTCCATGCAAAAGGTCTAGAAATGAATGAATGCGATGCACCAGTGTCAAACAAAACTTTTGCGGGAATAGAATTAACCAAGAAATTACCCATTATCACTTGAGAAGAATCCTCTGCTTCAGTTGCACTGACAATGTTCACTCTGACTGACTTGGGATTGTGCTTCACCATAGCACTGCCTGGGGGCCTGATAGGAGGAGGAGGCGAAAGACGCCGCTGGTTGGTGCACTTGTTGGTGTAGTGGCCCTTCTGACCACACTTGTGACACGTAACCTTTGAGAGCGGAGGGAAGTTGCTTGGAGGAGGAGCATTTGCTGACTTGGGAGCCTGAGGCCTCTGTTGAAAACCTGGGTTGGGTGGGTGGGAAGGTCCATGACCACCGTGCTGCTTCTGCTGCTGAGGAGGACGAAATGGTGGAGGAGGAACCCAATACTTCTGCTGCTTAGGCACAATCTGAGAGCTGGACGAAGAAGGTTTGGAGTCTCTGAACCTCTTCTAGGAATTCTCAAGCTTGAGCTGAACTGCCTCGAACTTTGGAGCCATGTTGTAGAACTGATCAAACACAAGAGGCTCGTGAAGGACGAGAGCAATTTAAAGATCTTCTCTGAGGCCACCTCTGAACTGATAAATCTTGGACTTCTCATCGGGAACATCTTGCTTAGCATAGCGGGCCAGATTCTGAAACTCAGTGTTGTACTAATAGATAGACATACTCCCCTTCTTTAGGTTCCTGAACTTCTCACGCATACCCTGGACAAAGCTCGTCGGGATATGATGAGCTCTGAAGTCACGACAGAAATCATCCCAAGATACTTCATGGCCACCTCTGGAATCCTTGTACTGTTGCCACCAATCTCATGCCTGACAATTAAGCTGGAAAGTTGCAAACTTGACATAGTCCTCAGGCCTGACATTGCTGCACTCAAAATGCTTGTTCATGTCACGGAGCCAATCGTCTGCATCGAGAGGCTGCTCACAACAGGTGAAGTACTTGGGTTGATTTGCGAGGAACTGGTTCAGAGTGGCGAACTGCGGCTGGATATGAAAATTCCCTTGATGACCTTGCTGTCCCTGCTCTCTTTCCTGCAGCAACCTGAGCAACATCTGAGTGTTTGCATTGGTTGTGGCCATCACAGCTTGCCAAGCTTCTGGAGGTGGAGGTGGGGGTGGTGGAGGATCAGACTGCTCTCCATCACGACCTTGATTCCCCCGAGTTGCTGGTGCCATCCTGAAGATGGACAAGATTATCAGCACACCATTGACAAAGATGATAGAAATAAGCTGAATCAATGGCTTGAAAGAATTTGCAACGAAATATCATCAATTGCATACAAACTGCAAATAGTAAGAACGCTTTCTGCAGGATCTTGATAACATCATTAGAACATGAAGCCACTCGAAACAACACAACCAGTATTGAGCTAAGGCTGCTCGGAACAAATGTATAAACCATCATACATTTGTCGAAAGATGATCCTAGGAAACTATTGGTAATCCCACCTAGGAACTTCCGAAATCTTGGTTATGCAATCGGGTACAGGGATACACGGAGTTTTTATCCATTACTCAACACCTAGCCGTAATACTACTCTCCAGTGTATCACATCCCTCAACACACACCCAAAGACCTTGTAAACTCATCTACCTCAGATCCTAGTAATCACAACGATACTAAAGATGGTAGTACATGTGATCCCGCTCCCCAGTACTGGGTGCCAGCACACTGTTCGCACCATGAATAGTATTGAAGCAATTTCGAACATCCGCGTTCTTAAGCACTAAGGAAACTGAACGATAACGATGTGTCAAGAATCCCCTGGAGCTCTACTCCCGGGGTCCAATCCATACGTACGGGAGGCACCAAGAATAGAATTCCCGTCACATCGGTATCAGAGAGGCTCCAAAATACTCGCTTGATCCTAAAAAAATTTGAACGAGAAGAGGAGTAGAATTAATATTCCTAAGTCGTGACCTCACCAGAGTATAGAAGAGGAGTAAAAGAATCCTACTCTCCGATATAGCTAGACTCAAAATAGTTTTTACTAGACTCGACTCGGACAATTTCGATCAAACAAGGGGCTCCTATGGTCGGTATGGCTCTGATTACCAACTTGTAACGCCCAAGATGCGGTCCTATCCCTATTAAGGCACGAGGGCCTCGAAGGGGATAGAAGCACATCTAGTCATTTTGCATGTACAGTAAACATTGCATGCATGTAGGAAGAGATGTGTATATGAGTTGGCTTACACTCGCCACAAGCTATCTTACAAGTTCACACAAATTATTCATACATCATCCAGAAGACAGGGTCCGGCTACGGATGAAACCAAAGGATAAAAGAAGCAATGATAATTTGCCTTGCTATCCCAGGATCACCACCACGAAGCTCCCTACTCATCTGGATACGTAACATACATACACCTACGTTCTTCATCATAGTCCCACTGGAGCTGCGACAAGTCATCTGGCACGTACTCGTCAACACCTGTACCTGTATTGTTGTAATCTATGATCCACAGGGACTCAGCAATCTCATAACCCGGGTACCGAAACTATGTAAGGCTTTATGCGAGGAATTGGTTAAGTGGTGAGGCTACAAGCACTAAGCATGTATTTGGTGGCTAGCCTACGATAACATGAATGTAAATATGGTGGCCTACGTGAGACGGATGTGAACTAGCATGATAACTAAGTGATCCTGAACACCTACTTAAGTCAATCATAACCCTACCATGTTCTCTCTCAGTTCATGTTCACGAGCAGAGACAGTCACGGTTACGCACACGGTTGGTGTATTTTATTGAGTTTACTTCAAGTTTACTATTACCGGGTGTTAAACAAATTTCCAAGTTGCCACGTAACCGCGGGCACGGCTGTCCAAAAAGATTTAACCCTGCAGGGGTGCTCCAACTCATCCATCACAAACTAACCACAGGCCGCGGGAATAATCTCGACCACGAATATCGTGATCTTCCTAGGAAATTCCACTAGAAAACCGCAACCTCGACATAGCCCAAAGTATTATCGGAATTCCTTGCGCAAGACATTCGAGAAAGGTAAAACAAGTCCAACAAGACCGGCCGACGCGTCGGCGAACCCGATAGGAGCCGCGTATCTCGTTCTCAGGACACGACGGATAAGCTACGCGTACGGGGGCCAGATAGAGATCTCCCGAGTTGCCCCAGGTTGGCCCCGCACAGTGCTCTGTTTTGGACCAACACTCATGAGGAGCACTGGCCCGGGGATTGATTAATTATCCAGGGGGTAGCTATGCCCTATGCGATTTTATTAAGTTGTTTAGCAAATGTATTACAAAAGTTGGGCCTTGCCAGACAAGTTTTAATCTAAAACGAATGGTCAAGGGGGTCCCCATAAACAACTCCAAGCATGTTAGGAGCGCAAAATATGGAACATAACACTGGTACTCGGAACTAGTGCGGCAAAAGTGGAACAAAACACTAAGCAAAAGGCCAAGCCTTCCACCGTTGCCAGATATATATGTGCATTAATTTAAATAATAGTAAATAGAGTGATATAACCAAAATGCATGTTGACCACGGAAAGCTTGCACCTACAACTAGCAACGCTATAAGATAAGGGCTGAGCAGCGGTAATGAAGCCAATCAGCGTTTTGCTAGGTAGTGGAGGGGTTAGAGGCTTTCATGGCAATTTAGGAGGCTGACAGTTTACGTGGTAGGTAACAAAACATAACGGTAAAAGCGAGACATCTAGCAAGGCAAAAATAGTGTCAGGATCCGGGTATGATCAACTTGCCTGCTGGGTCTTCAGAGGAACAAAGAGCTAGGTCCTCGTAGTTGTACTCTCCTGGATCCTCATACTCAGGCTCAACACTCGCATCTACCCAAATAGAAACAACACCAAATAAACATAGAAACAAGGTGCAATGCACAAACAATATGATGAATGACCAAGTTGAAGTATTTAACATGGCAACCCTATGCTAGTCATGTTTCTCATGCACTTATTAAGTTCTTTAGTATTCTGGACAGAACCTCAATATTAGTTATTTGAACATGCATGATCATGGCAAATATGAATGCTTCATGCAAAATCGATGCAAATGCATATGTAGAACGTTGCAAACGGAGTAACGAAGCTCACGGTACACTCCCGGCAAGGTACGAACGTTAACGGAGACAAAACACAAGACGAGGGAGGCCATGGGCTATTCCTTGGTACTCCAAGGATGCCACTGGATAGGAAACGAGAATCTAGCAAGATTAGAGCTAAAGATCATGCAAAACAATGGAGTATAGCTCCCACAAGTCACAAAACCATCAAACACACAATCTGTCCACAAACAGCAACATGTCATCTTGCAACACTCATAACAGAGCTACAACAAGTTTTAAATCACAACCATGGGATGGGCATGAAGTATACAGCATGCACAACAATTCATCTATCTACAACTATATGAAAGGAAGCATAGATCAATGGCAATGATGCTCACAAGATGGCATGTTGAATCAGTATTCAGGGACTTAGTGAAAATTCTAGTTTTACAGAATCTGAGTTAACATGATAGCATCTTGACAGCAACTTTTATATATGCTACAAGGACTTTCATGGCATGAAAATTAACAGGATTGTAGAGGGCAACATGTAATTCAATTCATTACTTTAAGGCAACACGAAAATATGCATGTATCACTGGCTACCATCCTCATAAGTTGACATATTGAAACTAGCAGATTCTCAGACTTAGTAGAAATTACAAGAGGCAAACATGGCACTTGTTAACAGAATGGCATGTTGACAGCAAGTTTTATCTAAGATGCAATAGCCTAATACACAAGATCTTAGCAGACATCTATAGAGGATGACAAGCACAACAATACATGCCATGGTGCCAACTCCAAAGGAACAATATATGCATGGGAATCATCTAGATAACATGGCAACAAAATAACTGATTTCCAACAATTAGAATATTTTGGGCATGTGAAAACATAATTTTGGTGGCATGTTGACATCAAGAATGCCACCCATATAATGATCTATCATAGCATGCAAAAATGCCAGGGGCTAGCACATACACAAATGAGCATATTTCATATTGACAAGTTTTTCATATAGTGCAAGAATTAATTCATGTGAAAAGACAAAATGACATATTGCCACAAAACAACTATTTTACAAACATGCTCAAATGATGAAACTAACACCACCATTGCAGTGTCTGTATTTTTCTACCCAAAATTCATATATCACAAGCATATCTTGCTGTTGGTAAAAATACAAAAATTGCAAACACAAAAACAACTATGCACTTATAGTCCTTCATATGCCAGATTTGGCAAGTACTAGGAACTTGACAGATTTGGAATAGAAACAGAAATAGAATATTTCCTTAAAAGGAAATAATCACAAATCACAAAAAACAATAAAAACATAAGAAAAAAGGGCCTACCTGGCAATGAGCCAGGGACCCTGTGGGTATGACATGTGGGCCCTGGACCCACTGTTAGTCACGCACTAGCACACACAAAGGGAAAATAAAAAGGGGCCTCGGGGGGATTCGAAACCCAGACCTACTGAGTGGAGTCGCGAGGGGTTGACCACTGGGCTACGACTACTGCTGTTGACTGAAGGGGGGCTCGACTTCTACTGAACTTACCCCTCGCAGCTAACTGACGAAACTGAAGAATGAATCTAGTCTACAGGTTGCAACTCCAGGGCACAGCGCGGCGGCAGTTGCAGGTTGAGCGCGGCGGCGATGTGGCAACGACCTGAGGCAGCGACCACCGGTGGGGTGCGGGGTCCCTAGGGGGTCCCATTCGCGGGGCTACGGGGATCTACGCGCGCGGAGGCAGGGTGCTCGAGCACGAGCTCATGCCTGGCTCGGGCATGGTGAGCAGCGGAGGCGACGCAGCGAGGTAGGACGCAGGCAAGGGAAGAGGCGACCTAGCACGCTCTAGGGAGAACACCTGCACTACGCAAGGGCACGGCAACGCACGAGCAACGTTGCAACAACCACGCACGAAAAAAAATCACGGCTTTCGCCGGAGCTACGGGAGCACGAAGATGACAAGCTCGGAACTACGCGCACACGAGGCATGCAACAAAGTGGACGAGGGGAATGGAAAGAGGGGTCATACCACCCTACCTAGGACATGGAGGGGCTGAGCGAAAAACGATGAGGCGGCCGCGAGGAGTCGATGAACGCGGCGGTGCTCCTGGTTTGGGAAGGAGAGGAGGAAGAAGGGCTCGGGACGACGAAGATCCGGGCCTTGGCATCTCCCTAGTCATCGAGGAAGAAGAGGTACTACGGGGCCTCCCTTCCCGTGGCACCAGAGGGCCCGAGGCACGAAGGAGAGGTCACCCCGAACACGAGCAGAAGCTCGGCCGGAGCATGGCGGGCATGGCGTCGGCTATGATGGGGGAGAGGCTTACCGGAGGCGGCGGGATGAAGAGAGGGAAGGAATGGAGCGAGGGAAAACTCTAGGGCACAAGGGGCACAATTTATGGCGGCTAGGGACGCCGGACGGCCGTCAATTCGACGAGCTCGTCGATGTGGCGCCCTGGATGCGCGCCGTACAGGAAGACGACGTTCCTCTCGCTCCCTGGGGGCTCGCTGGGCTGCGCTCTCGCTGATGGGCCTGCGGGAGAGAGGCGGCCCAGGTGGGTGAGCGGTGCTGGGCCTCCACTAAGCTCTCTCTCACTCTCTAAAAAACACTGTTTACTTATGAAATAAACTGCAAACAACAACTAAAACCTAGGAAAATAGGTGAAGGTTTTGAGAAAACTAAAAATAGGTTTGAGCTCACAAAATTGCACCCTATTTAACAATATTAGATTGGGCATTTTTAGGGAAATTAAATAATTCACTTATATTAATATAGCAATATGTTTTTGCCAAGATACAAAATGCAAACAGCCCCAAACATGTTTGAGAGTTGAACCATAATTCTAGTCAGATTTTGTAGGATAAGTGCAACATTTTTAAGGAGGTGAACAAGCAAGTAAATTCATCACATATTGCATTGTTAGGAAATAAGAGAGGAGGGTGTGGTTTAGAGAAATTGTTGAGGGGGTTTTATACACACCAAAACAACACATGCCCCCTCAAACACCAACACCACAATACACACGCTCACAAGAACATCACAACAAGCACAACAAGATTATGGTGCAACAATTTCTTTAAGTGATGATGCCATGATGCCATGATGAATGATGAAGCAATTCTATTATTACCCAAGCCACATAGACAATAATGGAGGTTCACACATGACACATTACAAAAATTGCAAGGGGATGCACTTGGGCTATTACAATAACCAGGTACACGGAAGAAGAACATGGGAACGACCACAAAGAACTACGAGGACGCCAAGCTTGGAAGGACCAAGGAGGAGCTGCATACAAGCTACATCCTCCAGACATCCGGACCCCCTCGGACTTCCGACGCCTTGAGTCCAGCCCAGCCGGAAGACCAGCAGATCTCTAAAGTGGCCAGACGACCGATGACGATCGGACATCCGACCCATCCCAGCGTCCGGACATCCGAGCACCTCTGGAAATCTGGCGCCAGGACCCCCACACCGAATCTTTCAAAGACCGAAGCCTCCAGACGACTGAGCCCCGAACGTCCGACACGCTTCGAAAATCCAGCAACGGTGCAACCGCACCAAATTCTGGGAAGTCCAGCCTCCTCCGGATGTCCGAACCACCGTGAGCCGTCGAACGTTCGACGACCTTCAGACGTCCGGGACCTGTCTGCGCACAGCCACACGGGCCTTGGCCCATGTACCCCTTCGGTCACCTAAGACTGTAAATACTCGTCTCCTACCTCAAGTTAGGGTTAGCAATGTGTTGGCTCATAGTTAGTTGAGCATTGCTCCTTGCATATCCTTCTCCTTGGAGTTAACACCTCTACGTGAGAAGATCCTATGGATGCCAAGGCCCCTTTTTAGGCAAGATCCCAAGGGATTTCAAGGCCCCTCCTTCGGAGTGGGAAGACTTTCCGTTACGTGTATCCTTCCATTGCCTTTGGATCTTGTATCTCGTATGCTTTTAAGGATCTAGTGGATGTGTGATATGGGAATGGTTCTTGAGTGTTCTTGAGTTTTCTCTTGATTTCTCCCCCTTTCCCCCTCCAAGTGTGAAAAGATCGTCCTCACCGGGTTTTCCCCGCATCAACGTCTTTTGAGTGTGCAGGTTACACATGCTGAGAAAAATCAGAGGCACAACTTGTTCCATACAATGGGAGTTTTCAAGGAACGTTCTATTCAAGTCATCATCCATGGAGGGAGTTGCAACAACTTGGCTAGCATGGAGATGGTGGAGAAGTTGTCTCTCACCACCAGACCACATCCTCCTCCTATTACATCCAATGGTTCAACAATAGTGGCAAGGTTAAGGTAACACGTACTGTTCGTGTGCATTTTTAGCATTGCTACATATTCTGATTATGTTGATAGTGATGTGGTACCCATGCAATCATGCTCCGTTTTACTTGGTAGACCATGACAATTTTGACAAAAATTCTATACACCATGGTAGGACAAATCAGTATACTCTTTTTCATAAGGATAAAAATATAACTTTGCTTCCTATGTCTCCTGAACGTATTATGAAGAAGACATTGCTAGAGCTAGTAAAGCAAAACAGAAGCAAAGTAAGAGTGAAAATCAGATTGTGGGAAAGGAATTTGAGCAACATAATAAACCTAATCAACCATCATCTAGTGTTGCATCTGAAGTAAAACTGAAGAGTGGATGTTTACTTGCAACTAAATCTGATATTACTGATTTGGATGTTACTACATCTTTTTGCTATGCTTTTGTGTGCAAATAGGTATTATTTTCATTCGAGAACGTGCCTCCCTCTTTGCCTCCTACTGTAACTAAAATCTTGGAGAAGTTCGCTGACGTCTTTCCACAAGACGTGCCAGCAGGATTACCACCTATTAAAGGGATTGGCCATCAGATTGACTTAATTCCCGGTGCATCGCTACGCAATTGTGCGCCATACCATACCAATCCATAGGAGACGAAAGAGACTATGCATCAACTACATAAGTTGCTTGACAAAGGTTATATACGCGAATCCCTTAGTCATTGTGTTGTTCCTATAATTCTAGTGCCGAAAAAGGATGGTACATCGCGTATGTGTGTTGATTGTAGAGGCATTAATAATATTACTATTCGTTATCGTCATCCTATTCCTAGGCTAGATGATATGCTTGATGAATTGAGTGGATCTACAATCTTCTCCAAAGAGTATTTGCATAGTGGATACCATCAAATTCGTATGAAATTGGGAGATGAATGGAAAAAATATTTAAAACTAAGTTTGGATTATATGAGTGGTTAGTCATGCCTTTTGGGTTAACTAATGCACCTAGCACTTTCATGAGATTAATGAACGAGGTTTTACGTGCTTTCATTGGAGGCTTTGTGGTAGTCTATTTTGATGATATATTGATTTATAGTAGATCGTTGGAGGAACACTTGAACATTTATGTTTTGTTTTTATTGCTCTACGTGATGCACATTTGTTTGGTAACCTTGGGAAGTGCACCTTTTGCACCGACCAAGTATATTTTCTTGGCTATGTTGTTACTCCAGTGGGAATTGAAGTTGATAAAGCTAAGATTGAAGCTATTGAGAGTTGGCCGCAGCCCAAAACAGTCACACAAGTGAGGAGTTTTCTTGGCCTCGCTGGTTTCTATAGGCGTTTTGTGAGAGATTTCAGCACCATTGATGCACCTATTAATGAGCTTACAAAGAAGGATGTGCCTTTTGCTTGGGGTGCCGCACAGGAATTTCCTTCATGGTATTGAAAGATAAGTTAACACATGCTCCTTTACTCCAACTTCCTGATTTTAATAAGACTTTTGAGCTTGAATGTGATGCTAGTGTAATTGGATTAGGAGGTGTGTTATTACAAGATGGTAAACCTGTTGCATACTTTTTTGAAAAATTGAGTGGGCCTAGTCTGAATTATTCTACTTATGATAAGGAATTATATGCTCTTGTTCGGACTTTGGAAACATGGCAACATTATTTATGGCCCAAAGAATATGTTATACATTCTGATCATGAATCTTTGAAACATATTAATAGTCAAGGAAAACTGAACCGTAGGCATGCTAAATGGGTTGAATTCATTGAAACATTCCCTTATGTCATTAATCACAAGAAGGGAAAAGAAAATGTTATTGCTGATGCATTGTCTCGTCGTTATACTATGCTTTCACAACTTGACTTTAAAATATTTGATTTGGAGACCATCAAATATCAATATGTGCATGATGTTAAATTTAAAGATGTGTTGCAGAATTTTCAAGATGGGAGAACATGGAACAAGTTCAAAATTATTGATGGATTTGTGTTCCGTGCTAACAAGCTATACATTCCAGCTAGCTCCGTTCGTCTTTTGTTGTTGCAGGAGGTGCATGGAGGAGGATTAATGGGACACTTTGGCATGAAGAAGATGGAGGATGTACTTGCTACACATTTCTTTTGGCCAATAATTCACTAGTGGAGAAATGGCTAGCCACAACTCTTGTTTGTGGTGCACCATTTCCCTCCAACGTGAGCACTAATATTTTGAAATAGTGCTGGCGTTGGCTAAATTTGCACGTTATTGCTACACACAAAGTGGTGGCGTTCAAATTCTACCAAACGTCACTTGCATGAGGACCCCGGCGCTCTCACCTTTCACATATTATTGTTCGCGTGGCCAAAGTTTGTACGCCATAGATATTTTCTTAGTACTGGCGTTGCACATGAGGCCCGGCGTTGCGTATTCAGGCCCATTAGGCCCACGCTAAGACTAGTCGGTTTTAACATGTCCAGGGGCAGTAAAACCTTATCCTTTCATTATCACTCTCTCGATCCCTAACTCCACCAGTCCCGCTCTCGATCCCCGACATGGCCCCGCCCGATGTCGCTACTGCCCACCGCTGCCCGTCTCCGCCCGGCCCGACGCTGCCAGTCTCCGCCCGATGCCGCCCCGCCCGACCTAGCCCGTCTTCGTCGTTGGAGGAGCGTGAGGCCGCCCCGCCTGACACCGACCCACCCCGCCCGACGCCCAACACTCAAGCACAGGTAATTCAATTATGTTCTAGATCTTTTTAAACTAGCTGTACATGCTTAAATTTGCCATGATAGATAAATTGTCATGAAAGACTAGCTGTGGTACAACTCTTTTTAAACTAGCTATAGTATAACATGTAGATGCTTAAATTCGCCATCATAGATAAATGTCATGATAGATAAATTGTCATGATAGACTAGTTGTAGTACAACTCGTTTTAAACAAGATGTAGTATAACATGTAGATGAATTCACCATGATAGATAAATGTCATGATAGATAAATTGTCATGATAGACTAGCTGTAGTACAACTATTGTTAAACTAGGTGTACTATAACATGTAGATGAATTCGCCATGATAGATAAATTGTCATGATAGACTAGCTGTCGTACAACTCGTTTTAAACTAGTTGTAGTATAACATTTAGATAAATTGTCATGATAGATAAAGGAGCACACTCTATTTCATAATGATTCATAATTTTTCTAAATTTTACGGTGCTTAATTATGTTCTAGTTATTTTTAAATTCTGCATGTTAATTTTAAACTCTTCATTCTAAGATGGTGAGCTTCCATTACATCACATATGGACAATTCATCAAGCAACAACGAATCGGTGGGCGACGTGCAGAAGTAGAATCAGATTCGATTGGAGTACTTAGTGTAGAGCATCAAAAAACTTGAAGAAAACAATGCCTTAGTGAAGAATGAAAGGGATAGTGTGATTGAACACGGTGCTAATGCCCTCACTAATTCAAACAAACTGAGGGATCTGAGGGATGAGTTGATGGAGAAGAGGGACAACTTGAAGCTGGAGAAAGCAAATACAGGATAGAGAAGTCTAACCTATGGACACACGTTGATCACTTCAAAATATATGGAGAGAACAATCTGAAAAAGCTATGCTAGCTGGAGTTAATTCTTGATGATGTTGGGTAGTTTAATTATTAAAGTACCTTTTGTGAAGTTTTAAACTCTGAAGTTTATGAGTATGTTTAGTTGTTCAGTACTAGCTAAGTTTTAAAGTCGGAAGTTTATGAGTATGTTTAGTTCATTAGTACTAAGTTTTAATCTCTTATTAAGTTTATGAGTACGTTTAATTGATCAGTACCTTTTGTGAAGTTTAATCTCTTAGTTTTTGAAGGAGTTTTTTTTATTATCCAAAAAACAAATTGCGATAAAGGTAGTTTAGATGTATAGCTAGCGTTGGCCACTGTGGATGCCAACATCATGTAATATACTACTGGCATAGGATCCAACGCCACCACTATTTTTTAACCATGGCGCCATATTGGTGGCGTCGGGTGTCTAAGCTAGCAAGGCCATTAGCACCACACCATAGATAGGCTTTTCTGCACTAGTGATGCGACCGGATATTGAGCGTTTTGTTGCTCACTGCACTACATGTCAAAAAGCTAAGTCACGACTCAATCATCATGGTTTATATATGCCTTTGCCTATACCTAGTGTTCCATGAGAGGATATATCTATGGACTTTGTTTTAGGTTTATCTCGAACAAAGAAGAGGATGGATAGCATATTTGCTGTTGTGGATAGATTTTCAAAAATGGCACATTTTATACCATTTCATAAAAGTGATGCCGCTGCTAATGTTGCTGATTTGCTCTTTTGTGAAATTATTCGCTTGCATGGTGTGCCAAATACAATTATTTCAGATCCTGATGCTAAATTTCTTAGCCACTTTTGGAGATGTTTAAGGGCTAAGTTGGGGACTAAACTGCTTTTAGTACTACATGTCACCCCCAAACTGATGGACAAACTGAAGTAGTCAATAGATCATTGTCCACTATGCTTAGGGCTGTTTTGAAGAATAACTTGAAAATGTGGGAAGAATGCTTGCCTCATATTGAATTTGCTTATAATCGTTCATTGCATTCTACTACTAATATGTGCCCTTTTGAAATTGTGTATGGTTTCATAGCTCGTTCACCTATTGATTTGTTGCATGTTCCATCATCGGACAAGCTAAATTTTGATGATAAACAACGTGTTGAATTGATCTTTTAAATGCATGAGGTAACTAAGGAAAAGATTGATGGTATGAATGGTAAATACAAACTTGCTGGAGATAAGGGTAGAAAACATGTTGTCTTTGCACCAGGAGATCTTGTTTGGTTACATTTGCATAAGGATAGATTTCCTGATTTGCGCAAGTCAAAGCTAATGCCATGTGTTGATGGTCCATTGAAGGTGTTAGGGAAAATAAATGATAATGCATATAAACTTGAGCTGCCTGCAGAGTTTGGGGTTAGTCCCACTTTTAACATTACAGATTGGAAGCCTTATTTCGATGAGGAAGATGAGCTTCCGTCAAGGACGACTACATTTCAAGAAGGGGAGGATGATGAGGACATCAATACCATTGTTACACCCACAGCCCCTACTGCCGTACATACTAGACCAATTACTAGAGCTCATGCACGCCAATTGAATTACCAAGTACTTTCGTTTCTTGGAAATCCTTCCAATGTTCATGAACATATGATGTTGCCTAAATTACATACTTTGGTTTTACTTATAAATGAAGGACCTACCATGGATAAGAAGGATGGCCATTTGAGCAGAAACAAGCATGGAAAAGAAGGTGCGCGCGTGGGAGAGAACAATGGAGATTCCAGTGGTGATTTTCACACTTTGAAGACACCACGATGACAACATGAAGGCTTGGACGAAATATTCAAGAAGCCACTTTCTAAATTTCGTCCATAGGCTATTATAGGTGCCGCGCCACCTTATTTTTGGGCCAGGCCCATGTAATTTCGAAATACCACATTATAGGATGTTTTTAGTGTCTGTATGTGTGGGGAAACTTAGTTAGGGTTGGTTTCTGACCCCTCTCCAAGGGCTCACGCAATTCCCCTCTATTCCCCCATATATACCACCCTTAGGGCACCGTTTAGACTTGGGTTTTGTTTAGATTAAAAGTTCACCATAACGGCAACTCCGCATCCTTCGTTTGTGTTCTAGGACCATACCAAGATGTCAAAGAACCTCACTTTCATCAATAAAGCTTTCCTCTTTTATTCGCAATATCTAGATTGCAATATCAGTTTCTTGCTTGTTCTTCGTTTGTGTGCAGGAAATAGACCCTCGTGGTCAGGTTGACCGTGTTCCAGTGTGCTCAATAACCTCTCGGGGTGGGTTTAGCGATTGCTAAGGCGCGGCGTACTCGCACGTTCGTAGTCGGATCATCAAAGTCTACTCCACCAAAAATGATAGCCACCATCTCATCGAAACATGGGACACCTTTGCCTCTATCAGTGTCGGCTTGACGCGGGCTATGTCAAAGGTTAAGTGGTCCACCCCGAACTCCTCGGGTTCAACCCCCGTCGACCTCATGCAAGGCCCAACTGTTGATCTCCTCTGCTTTGCTATCAAGAATTTGCCTTCCTTCATCGCCATGCAGCCCCTTTTGTCATTTCTGAAGGACACGTTCTATGGCGGTGGCTCGACATCGTCAGTTGCCAAGTCAGACGTCATCGGCGACGCCAACAAGGGCACCCTATCCATCTCTTCCAAGGGGAAAGAGCCCATCTGTGGCAGGGAGGGCACCCTGCAGCCCTGCTCTTCCCAGGCGAAGGAGCCCATTCGCAACATCAGGCAGGGCATCCTCCATCCATGCTCTTCCAAGGGTAAGGAGCCCAGCCATGACAACAGGGAGCACACCCAGAGTCTGTTCTCTTCTAATGGGATGGAGCCCATCTATGACACGTGAGGAAACCAATGTCATGTTTAATTATTTCGCTCATGCTAAATGTATGGGCAATGCAGCTGAATTTCATCAATACTTATTTCAACAGTAGTATGTGGTTCCTGCTTAACCTGGTGTAGGTACACGTCCACTGTTTATTTCAGTTCTTTCACATATGTTTAGTGATACAATTTGATCTTTAAGCACCAGCTACGTTCTATGCAATTTCAACAGTACATTATGAATGCCCCTTTTTGGTTGCAATTAAGCATGTTGTAGTGAGCATATGCCTTGTTTAACTATTTTTCCTGCTCGGTTGTTTGTAGTGGACATATGTCCAGATTCAATTTCTATGTAGTATGCCTTGTTTATTTCAGTTATTCACATTGTGAAGTTCTATATGTGCAAGTATGTACTTTCAAGTTCAATTTCATAATACCATTTTCAGCAGCCATATGTGGTTCCTGTTAAGCCTGGTGTAGTTAACACGCCCACTGTTTATTTCAGTTTTTCCACAATGTACAGTTATACAATTTGATGTTTAAGCACTAGCTACGTTCTATGCAATTTCCATAGTACTATTATGAATGACTATATTTGGTTGTTGTTACGCATGTTGTAGTGAGCATATGCCTTTCCATTTTTATGTACCAATAACTAGTGTGCTTAAACCTTCACAATACCAGTTTGAATGTCTATATTTTGTTGTTGTTAAATGTTAAGCCTATTGCAGTTAACACACCTCTCTACTTCTTATTTTCTCAGCTAGCGTGCTTAAACCTGCACACTGAAGCTATCATTTTGTGATCATGTTGTTTACCATGCATATATTCGGTTGATGTTTAGCCTGTTGTACTTAACATGCCTTTCGATGTACTTACCCCGGACAATATCGGGAACGGCTATTGTTTTCCATCGAGGTGAGTTTCATCACATGGCTTATATATACTACCTTCACCCCATAGTATAAGATGTTAATACTTCAAATATGTGAGTATTTTTGATGTAATAAGATCTTGTATACTGGTACAAGGAATACTCTACTACGTCATTGGGCAATTTCAGTTTACCTTCTAATACTAACTTGTTGCTTGTAGATACATATGCCACTGGTAAAGATCTGCGCGTCGACCCTTTTTCATATGGGGCAATGAGATATTCATGAACCAGTATCAAGTGAGGAAACTAATAAAGATTGTCAATAAAATGGGACAAAATATGTCAATTAAACTAATTCTTCACACCTTATGTAAGACAACAGTGAACTGCAGGATGGTAACTAAGAACTCTCTACCCTTCTTTTATGACCCATAATGAGTTGTTAGCATACAAATTTACAATGTATTAATTTTTTTGTTTGTAGTGGTTCCCAAAGAAGCTTACTCAAGATTACCTATCAAGCTACATTAATGGTGGACGTACAAATGTTAAAGTATATCTATATCTACCAAGCCACGATGACTATCTAGATGTCTTTATCAATACACAGAAGGATGGGCAGGTGTGGCATCCCGCCTGATTACCACTGTAGCCAGACGGTTGCCACGCACGCCAGCCCAGGAAATCACTCTGGCATGCACGTTTACAACAAGTATCATGAACACATGCATTTCTATTAATGGATATATAAGTCTTACAAGATATATTACAAGAGTGATGGCAGCGGAAAAGCTCTTTCTAAGGCCGCATGGTCTTGGTGTAGCTCCAATCCCCAGGGATCTGACTGGGTTACTCTCCTAGCCCGCGAACACTCCGGCTCCTCGGATGATGGATCCTTATGTGAACCTAGCCATGTTAAAGGCCGCTGAGTACTTTTGAATGTACTCGCAAGCAAGCCAAACTAACATATACACCAAGCAAAGCAATCCATGGCATTCAAGCATGCATTTGTTATTAGAGCAACATTAATTATCTTGGCATAGCATACCTATCTGACAAAATTAATTGTCATGCCATATCAGGTTTATTTAGCAAGATAACTACTAAAGTAAAATACAGTAAAGCAAGCGTATCAAGTAAGTGATTTATACTCCGAACAATCTCTGGATCCAATCCAACTCTTTCGGTCATCCGACCGTCTCTTTCATAGCCATCCCATGGCTAACATATCATGTTCCTGACATCACCCGATGTCTATGCATCTCTACTATAAGTCTGAGAACCCTACTCTTCTTCCGGGTTGTCCCACAACCCTCAGAATACTCGTGAGTCGCTGAGTACTTCTGATCATAAGACGAGTTCTTCCATCATTATTACCACTGTTACGGTTGACCACCTAGTGAGGCCTGGACGGACTGTCCAACACCGTGGATGCGGCTATTCGAATAGATTCTTCACCCTGTAGAGGTTGCGCACTTTACCCACACCATGGAGCACCTGGCCTCGTGATCGCATTCGGGTGGACCAGCATTGCTCCAACAAAACTTGCCTAACTCGTGTCTCTCCCATCGTACCACCGGCAATCATCCTCCCCGGAGTCCTGCCCTGGGTGGCCCCTATGTCACCTCATGACACCTGCCAACGTCGTGGCCACACAAATTGTCCCAAACGGGAACTCCCGGGTTAACCAATCAACTGGGCTCACAAGGTTATCACCGCCTACCGGGTCAGGGTAGCGTGCGCATAACCTTCCCTGTCTGGAGGTACCGGTGAAAGAGCACGCGATCAGACCAAGTCAAGGCCGTCCCATACCGGCAAATGTGGTTGCACGGATAAGTCCCGACAGGTGGCTCTTGATCAACCAACTAAGTTTAGCTTTAGCAACATTTAACAAGCATGGTTATTTCTCACGACAACTTGAGATGGTAGTTGTTATACATTTAAATAAATTACTTTAAATTATCACATAGCAAACTATGTAAGTAATGTAAACCGTAACGCAATCTCGCAGAAGTTTAATTATTTCTATTACAAGCATAATCATTAATTAAACACGCAAGAATAACACAGAGCAATGCTTTAGGGTATATGTCAGATGGTCGCCTTGCCTGGGGGTGAAGGAACACTCCGGGAAAAAGTGCGAAGAGTCCGCGGAAAGGATCGCCAGAAACCGTTCTCACTCGGAGAGGGCTGTTTAGAGGCAAGGGAAAAATGTTCATTTTCAGAATGTGTAAACATTATGAAAGTGACCTCATCGGAACGGGCTCGACGCACTGAAGACGTGAGCGTTGGTTTCACCTGAATCGGAGTTACGAGTGAAAAGTTACAAAGGTTTCTCTGCCAGGGACCTATCTATAAAAATAATATTTTCAACAGGGTCCCTGACAGCTCGGCCGGTTGCACACTTCTGTGGAATACGCCTTCCTTCGGAGAAAACGGAAAGACGCCGAGGGCGTCTCCACTTAATGACGTGGCGGGGCGGGGCCCCGTCTCTGGGTCACTTACAGGTGGCCCCCACCCCACATTCTCTCTCCTCCTCACCTCTCTCTTCCCCCTCCCGACGAACAGAGGCACCGGCGAGACCACACGGCGCCGGCGCATGTCCGGCCGGCTCCGGCCACCTCTGGCTGAGGCGAGGGCACCAACGGCCTTGGGGTGGAGTGTCGCATCCGTTCAGGGACAACACGCGCGCCAGGGAGCTTGGAGTCAGGCAGGGCATTGACCACGGCGGAAGGCTGCTCCGACAAGGTTGGGCACGTCGCCACAGTGCCCCAGAGGCGGAGCTAAGAGGCAGGGATGGGTCGCCAGACCTTGGGGGTTCCTCTGGTGACAGAAAATGGAGAGAAGGGGCTCGGGGCAGCTCCAATTTAGGAGGACCGAGGCGGCGGCCATGGCGGCATAGGGCAGCGGGGAGGGGCTCTCCTGCTAGATGGAGGGTTCGGGGAGGACTATGGGAGGGAGGAGAGGCTGCTGGTGAGCTCGAAGGGCTCCGGGGCAGCCTATATATAGGCGGGCAATGGAGGCGGATGAGCACGGTGGCGATGGCGATCTTAGCGCCGCACTGGAGCGTCAGGGAGACGTGCCTGGCCGCTTGAGGCATCGAGCAGCTTCGCGGGGAGGGGAGAGACCTCGGAAGCGCTCGAGAGGGATCGGAGAAGAAGTGGACAGAGGGGAAGGTGACAACGGCGGGGTTCACACGCAGGACAGTGCCGTGGCGGCGCTCGCCGTGCCGCTAGGAGGACGATGGAGGAGGGGAGAAGGTGCGAGAGAGGGGCATGTGGACGCTGCGGAGCCACTAGACACGTCAGGACACGCCGGAGCTGGCCGGAGCAAGGTACCCGATGAGGACAGTACCCAGTGCACCATTTCTGCACGGCTGTGGCGTGGTCACCACGTGCACTACAAGCTCTGGCACTCTCCTACCTGTCCAATCATGTCCAACAGCTCCCTCACTGTTCAAATAGAGGATCTATGTGAATGGAACTATCTGGGAGGCTCTGAGGTGAGGGTAACTTGCTGAAGAAGTTTCTGATAGCACGGTGTTTGTAGTGATTCCAGAAAAATTAGCTGAGGGAAATAAGCTGAGTTTTGGTGTGTGTAAATTAACTACTAAGGTGAATCCCTTGACAAGTTTTCAGGCCAAATGAACCACCCTAGCTAGCATTTCCTTCACACACCAACACTATGGACAGAAATGAAGATGTTGATACTATGCTAAAATGGCTGAAGGAAATTGGATGAATTTTGGTGTAGGGTGATTATATGAACATATGGAGATACTGGGAAAGTTTCAGCTCATTTGGAAATGCCTACATGGTACTTCCTTCACAGCACTTCCAAATGGACAGAAACTTGAGAAAAAATGTTGTGGATGAAAGGATAGAGGGATTGAGATGATCTTTGGTTTCCATGAGTGATTTATCAATGTTAGTCACCATGAAAAATTTCAGCTCAAATAGATCAAGGGTTCAAGCACTTCCTTTGTAAATTTCCCCACTGGACAGAATTTGGAAATTGATGTTGTGCTCAAAATTTGAACTATGGAACTTGGGTTCTTCGTGGAAATGGTGAATATATGGATAGGAAAAGCTCCACAATTTATTTGGGTTTTTTCCTGGCTACCAAAATGGTAGTTCCTTTAGAAACTGCCCAAAATGCAATATTGGCATTAAATAGGAAAATGTCATTTCCCTTATTTAATTATGGCCAATATTTTTTGTGGGACCTCAATATGACCACAAAAAAAATATCTCCACAAGTTTTCATGAACTTTGGAGACGGATAGATATTTTCCTGGATTTAATTCCTTTAACAGGCAGAAAAACGAATAAATTATAAATGAAAAATATTGCAAATGACTTGGCAATATTTTTACATATCCTGGGTTTATAGAGGTGGGATGATCACTGGGAAAGGTTTGGGAGGCAGAAGATCAAAGGAAATTGGGGTTCCTTTGTAACTGAAAGGATTAGGGTTTCCCTTCCGGTGACTCGGAAGGCATGGTTTCGATAGCAAAGTCCGGAGATAGATCTTGGGTGGCAAGGTTGGACTGGTGAGAATCTCTGGTTGGATAGGGAAGGCAAGGCTAGATGACCATCTTCACATACCCAAGAGCTAGAGAAATCCGATAACACCGAGAAAAAAGACGGGAGTCAAATCCCGCAAAGGAAACAAACATGGAGCGAAAACTAGGGTGTTAGAAACCTACCCCCCTTAAGAAAATCTCGTCCTCGAGAGTTCCGGGCTTACCTCCCGGTGAAGGGGAACTTACCTATGTGCGACTTGGATCCATCAGTTGTCCTGTCTTCGCTGGTTCACTGACCTTTTAACTGCCTCTTCTGATGGACCATGTGTTGTCTCTGCACACAGCTTTGTTGAATCCTAATTTTTCCTGTCAGGTGTACCTTTTGTTCCGGTAGTGTTGTTGTTGGGTGGGGTAGCGAGTAGTACCAACAGACGGCTCGGTTTCCATGGCTTGGAAGTAACTGCTTCATTTTTATTGCGATACTTCGTACCTTGACTGTCATGGGCAAGACCTCCTTTCCTGGTGCAAGGCCTACGGGCTCTTATGGCCTTGAGCGGGTGGGATGACTTTCTTTTTGCTGTGTCAGAATGCTCAGTCTGGCTATGGGTTCCATATTGATGTTTCTCTCTGCCTTAGGCATTCTGACTTTGTCCTATGTGTTCCACAATCCAGTATGACCAGGTTATTACTGTGGCATCCCTAACTGAAATGTCAGGCATGATCACAAAGTAATCATAGACAGTAATCTCTTATTCCAATGATGTCATGATGTCTATGAGCTATTGCTGCTGACGTGCTTTCAGCCATTCTATCTGGAGGTCTTGTTTCAAACTCTCTCACTTGTGGAGAGGGCCCTTGGTTGATGGCCCGTATTTAGGATGAGTATGACATGCTGGTTGCATTGTTGTGGCCGTATACGCGAGAGTTTGACAAGTATTATCAATATCACCCCGTTCGTGAAACTGCATCTTGTTTACCGTCACGGAGGTTGTTTGTACACCACTTCCTTATTCTTGAGGGTTCCTTTGATGGACCTGTAATGACCTGCCAATACGGCTCCTTGATTATTTTCCCGGCTTGTCGGGCTTGTTCTCACAACTTACTCTTAGATACCTCACAGGGGTTGATGTACTCATATTCTTCTTTTAAACGTGGGGCCAATGTTCCTCTGAACACAGTCATTCCCGTGTACGAGTGGCTCGCATGAACTAATCCACTGGACTGCATGCTCACAACATATGAAGGTGTAGGATAAATCCTTTCATAACCACTGGGTTCTAAGGCAAATGTGTGTACAGAATAGTTCTTGCTTCTGACACGCTTGTTGGGGCACGATGGTGTGTTGAAGAAGGCTGAATTCCTTATGCTCGAAGCTTCTGCCCGGGTAGTGTGCTGAAGAAGGCTGGGTATCATACCTCAAAAGCTTTCCTTCATGTGTGGCTTGCCGCGGAAGGTCAGGTGCCTTATGCCGGAAGTCTTCCGCGGTAACCCGCTATGGAAGATGGGAGTGCCATACCCCAGAAGCTTTTCTCACCAAGTGACGTACGGAGGAAGATTGGCAGTCTGGTATTGTAAGCCCCTTCTGATGGCTTGCGGAGGAAGGCTGGGTTGCTAATTCCAGAAGCCTTGGGTACACAGTCGGGTCTATGGCCGATTCTGGCTTCCTTCCAAAGTATTCAGAATTTTACCCATAGCGGACCCAAACTTGGTATAGGCCCTACCTTGATACTCCGTTGGTCGCGCACCTTTCTTGTCTTCTGTTGGTCTGATCATTGTTGTTGTAAAGGTTGCACAACTGGTGCAGACTTCATGTCGTTAATTAATTCAGAATACCCTTTGCATTCAACCCAGGTGTTGTCGATAATAAGCAGTTGACAGATAATTCCATTTAGTTCAGCTGAGCTTCCAAGCATGTGAAGTTCTCATTGATTCTGGCAACCGCAAACTTATCCATATTCCTTACAGACCTTGTTCACAGTGCCCAGAAAACTTTGTATTTGTACCGGTGAACTTCAAAATATGCTTTGAAATTTGTACCAATGTACCGGAGTTTTGTTGCTGCTTTTGGATCATTCACATTCTTCAAATATGTCCTCGGTGGGTGATAAATGATTCTTGGGTCCCCTGAGAAAAGACTCAAGGTTCACCCCACTGACTGAAATAATCCTTGTGTCGAGGACGGAATCATTTGTCCCTACTAGTGTTTATTCTTGGTAGCTCATCTGACTGCTCCTCGGGTATGAACGGTTCTAAGGCCAACTCTCTCAGGTATATTCTGGCCTTGTCTGTTGCTCACATATTTTGCTTCTGACCCATTCTTCGTTCTTGACAGATCAGAGGTTGCTGTTCTGAATATCAGGCAGTTGGCATGGCTTGACTTTTGTTGAATCTGGATTATTGGGTATTATGTAAGTTGTATGCTGGTCTTCTTGACGGCACTTGCGGATGGATCCAGTCAGAGCGAAGAAATGGAACCGACAAAAGAAACAAAAACCGTGAAAAAAATAGGAAGCAAATAAAGCTCAAGTGTTGCGGACCTTACACACGTGGCTAGGGATGCACTAGTATAACTATTATAGTGCACTCGATGTACCTCTATGGATTTAGAAGCGAAACCACACAATGCTCCTGGTAGCACTGGTGTCAAGCTCCTACTACTTCCTTAGAGAACATCACACCCGATGCAGGACCGTAGCCAAAGTGGCTTGCTCAACGATCCTAGGGTTATCGGGGAAAGATGGAATTTATAGGCGTTTCCCAAAGGAAACTAGAGTAAGAAGAGAAATGCCATGGCTAGCAAGCAGGGTAAGGATATCTGGTTTACCGAGGGGTTTCAGGGCTCTCGGGTTGTTGCCGGGTGTGAACATTTCACACCGGAGGCAAAGGCCACGAGAGTTGGGTTCTGATGGAGCTGAAGACCTATGGGGTTGCTTTATGATCAATAGTAGTCATGCCAGGTGGCAAAGATGGCTGAAATCCATCTGGGCTTTCTACTGAGCACAAGACAATGAAGTCTGGCTAGGGTAACCTATGGTCAGTCTGGCTGCTCTGATACCATCCGTTGTGGTGTCCTGCCTTATTACCACTGTAGCCAGACGATCGCCACACACGCAAGCCCAGGAAATCACTCTGGCATGGGCGTTTACAACAAGTATCATGAACACAGGCATTTCTATTAATGGATATATAAGTCGTACAAGAGATATTACAAGAGTGATGGCAGCGGAAAAGCTCTATCTAAGCCAGCATGGTCTTGGTGCGGCTCCAATCAATAGGGATCTGACTGGGTTACTCTCCTAGCCCGCGAACACTCCGGCTCCTCGACGACGGACGACGGATCCTTATGTGAACCTTGCCATGTTAAAGGCCGCTGAGTACTTTTGAATGTACTCGCAAGCAAACCAAACTAACATATACACCAAGCAAAGGAATTCATGGCATTCAAGCATGCATTTGTTATTAGAGCAACATTAATTATCATGGCATAGCATACCTATCTAGCAAAATTAATTGTCATGCCATAACAGGTTTATTTAGCAATATAACTACTAAAGTAAAATGCAGTAAAGAAAACGTATCAAGTAAGTGATTCATACTCTGAACAATCTCAGGATCCAATCAAACTCTTTCGGTCATCCGACCATCTCTTTCATAGCCATCCCATGGCTAACATATCATGTTCCTGACATCACCCGATGTCTATGCATCTCTACTGTAAGTCTCATAACCCTACTCTTCTTCCGGGTTGTCCCACAACCCTCAGAATACTCGTGAGTCGTTGAGTACTTCCGATCATAAGACGAGTTCTTCCATCATTATTATCACTGTTACGGTTGACCACCTACTGAGGCTTGGACGGACTATCCAACACCATGGACGCGGCTATTCGAATAGATTCTTCACTCTGCAAAGGTTGTGCACTTTACCCACACCATGGAGCACCTGGCCTCGTGATCCCATTCGGGTGGACCAGCGTTGCTCCCATGAAACTTGCCTGACTCGTGTCTCTGCCATCGTACCACTGGCAATCATCCTCCCCGGAGTCCTGCCCTGGGTGGCCCCTGTGTCACCTCGTGACACCTACCACCATCATGGCCACACAAACTGTCCCAAACGGGAACTCCCGGGTTAACCAATCAATTGGGCTCACAAGGTTATCGCCGCCTACCGGGCCAGGGTAGCGCGCGCGCATAACCTTCCCTGTCTGGAGGTACCGGTGAAAGAGCACGCGATCAGACCAAGTCAAGGCTGTCCCATACCGGCAAATGTGGTTGCACAGATAAGTTCGGACAGGTGGCTCTTGATCAACCAAATAAGTTTATCTTTAGCAACATTTAATAAGCATGGTTATTTCTCACGACAACTTGAGATGGCAGCAGCTATACATTTAAATAAATCACTTTAAATTATCACATAGCAAACTATGTAAGTAATATAAACCATAAGTGCAATCTAGCAGAAGTTTAATTATTTCTATTACAGGCATAATCATTAATTAAACGTGCAAGAATAACACAGAGCAATGCTTTAGGGCATATGTCAGATGGTCGGCTTGCCTGGGGGTGAAGGAACACTCCGGGAAAAAGTGCGGAGAGTCCGCAGAAAGGATCGCCGGAAACCATTCTCTCTCGGAGAGGGCTGTTTAGAGGCAAGGGAAAAATGGTTATTTTTAGAATGTGTAAACATTATGAAAGTGACCTCATCGGAACGGGCTCGACGCACTGAAGACGTGAGCGTTGGTTTCACCTGAATCGGAGTTACGAGTGAAAAGTTACAAAGGTTTCTCTGCCAGGGACCTATCTATAAAAATAATATTTTCAATAGGGTCCCTGACAGCTCGGCCGGTTGCGCACTTCTGTGGAATACGCCTTCCTTCGGAGAAAACGGAAAGGCGCCGAGGGCGTCTCCACTTAATGACGTGGAGGGGCGAGGCCCCATCACTGGTTCACTTACCGGTGGCCCCCACCCCACCTTCTCTCTCTTCCTCACCTCTCTCTTCCCCCTCCCGACGAACAGAGGCAACGGCGAGACCGCGCGGCGCCGGCGCACGTCCGGCCGGATCCAGTCACCTCTAGCTGAGGCGAGGGCACCGGCGGCCTTGGGGTGGAGTGCCACATCTGTCCAGGGACAACACGCGCGCCAGGGAGCTCGGAGTCAGGCAGGGCATTGGCCACGGCGGAAGGCTGCTCCGACGAGGTCGGGCACGTCGCCACAGTGCACCAGAGGCGGAGCTGAGAGGCGGGGAAGGGTCACCGAACCTTGGGGGTTCCTCTGGTGACAGAAAATGGAGAGAAGGGGCTCGGGGCATCTCCAATTTAGGAGGACCGAGGCGGCGGCCATGGCGGCATAGGGCGGTGGGGAGGGGCTCTCCGGCTGGATGGAGGGTTCGGGGAGGACTAGGGGAGGGAGGAGAGGCTGCTGGTGAGCTCGAAGGGCTCCAGGGCGGCCTATATATAGGCGGGCAATGGAGGCGGATGAGCACGGCGGCGTTGGCGATCTTATCGCTGCACTGGAGCGTCGGGGAGACGTGGCTGGCCGCCACTACTAGGGAAAAGCCTAGTAGTAGCGCGGGTTCCCGCGCTACTGATACGGCGCTACAGCTAACCTGTAGCAGTACCGCGTGTTGGCCCGCGCTGCTGCTATACATGTGTAGCAGTAGCGTTCTCCAAAGAACAGCGCTACTGCTAATATCTGTAGCATCTTGTGTTAGGCCGCGCTAGTGGTAATGCTACGCTGCTGCTAACTTTACTCCCCGCGCTACTGCTAACTTTATTAGTTTCTTATTTTTTTTCTGCATATTTGTTTTGTATTTGAACAGGCTTTATACAAGAATCTTTAACTCATACAAATTTCATCATGATACACATACAAATGGCTGCGAGACCACAAATGTAATCATAGCATATACATACAAATAGTCAAATCAAATCATGTCGTCATCATAATCATGATCCAACACAAAGTGTTCTCTCGTCATCATCTCGAAAATAGCGATACAAGTCTCGAATACTTGCAACTACATCGTCATCCATCTAAACAATGATATACGTGAGAAGAGCTATCACTATGAGTGAGAGTGAAACTATGTAGTACATGAGGCGGCGGTTATGAGTCCTCTCTCGCACTAGCGTGAGCCTTCTCACATAACTAGCTTCAGCTTCTTGTCTGGTTTTGAAGCCTTTATGGCTGGCACCCGAGACCCCCTCCACTTGCGCCTGACACTCGGACCACTCGTCGTATACTCCCGGAACGTTTCCTTTGTACACGACATAGCACCGGTACTTCACCATCAAGAATCTAGGTACCTGTTAGAGATGCATCTTCATGAAGAGAATGTACAATCATATGAAACAAAATATACTTCAGCAACACAAAAAAGAAAGGGTTAGCAACCAGATGCAACATATAGTAAACATAAATAATCAACACAGTTTCATCGTACGCAAACTAATTAACTAGAGGTACGCAGGTCATCGTACCCAAACTAACAAAGTAGCGTTACGCAAGTTCGGTAGGGACCGTGGACGTCACAAAGTTTCATCGCTATAGAAAGTATACAAGTTCAACCGACACATATCATCATCATCGGCATCATAAATCACTAGAACTTCCATCCTTCTAGATCATCGAGAGTGGACCCTAGCTTCTTGAACGGCGTGAAGTCCTGACATTGCATGCCTATGCAAGTTCGGACGTCAGCTCGCGATATAGGGCCGTGGTGGAACATCCACTTCACTTCGACGACTTCTTTCATGATGATCGTCGCAATGTCCCTTTGGATGCGAAAGAAGTCATCTCTAAGTTTATAATCTGCATCTCCTTGAGATTCTACCCACTTGTGGATATGATCATCGTTTCTGGTTGTCAAGCGAAGCTTTTGGTGATCCCTTCTAAACTCCATCATGAGATGGAGGAGGTAGAATCCATCGTTCCTACTTGATTTCGGGACATGGATGCAGCAGAAGTTGGTTTTATGCGAGAAACCCGTCTTGCGGTTCCTTTGTTTCCTAATCTGCATGTGGCCACCCCTCAAGCTGAAGCCTTGGAGAGCATCATCTAGAATGTTCATTACGTGGGTGTAGTCCTTCTTCTCGTAGTTTCTGGTAGGATCGAAATACACGGCGTGGGAGACTCGCGGGTAAAGAACGATAAGGACGGCGCGAACGTTGCTGCGGGGAAAAAACACCTCAAATTATTCTCCATATGAGCGAGAAGGAATGATTGAAATGTACGAAAGGGTTGTCCGGCACTGACTTACTTTGGATGATAAGGCAAGAGGACAATTTCCTGGTCCTTATTCTGTACCATGAAGTTTTCGAGGTACTCCCTAGCAGTTTTACGCTCAAAGTCACCGAGACTCAAGAAGGACTCGTGCATGTAGTATGGATCTGCCACACAGATTTGCGAGGCTTCTTCTCTCTTCATGACGGAGCTCATATGTAGCGCAAAAAGGCGGCCGATTGTACAATCGAGCCGCCTTGTCAGAAACATCTCGAAGATATGATCAAACCGCAGGAAGAACACCTCCGCGGGCCATGTGTTGACGTAGCACTTCCCCTCAGGCACACGAGCCGCGTATGTCGGATATCCTGGATCCTTCGAGGCTAGTAGGCTTTTCTCAGTGGACAGCACATCGTCGTGCAGTCTCCTGAGATCCCCGTATATTGCCTCCAGCGGTTTCGGCGGTAGCATCGGCTCACCCGTGACATGGAACATGGCCACCGTCTGGCTGCTATGTGCTCTGGCTTGTTTGTAGGCAGTTGAGCCTATCTTTCCCGTTCTCTTCCTCTCCTTTTTCTTGGGCTGACCTTCGAGACCCTTCCTTAACCCCTGCCCCAGTGTTGTCGGGCTAAGCACTATACGACCCCCTGCATCTTTAGGCGTGTCCTGTGAGGATTGCATGAAGAGAGACTTCTTGCAATCCCTGCTAGGACGTTCCTGCCCGGGCAGATCATCCATATCCTCATTAGCATGCTGATAGCCCGAGTCATCATATGGCTGACTCATCATATCTAAGTCACAGTCATAGGCGCTTGTATTGAGGAACCGAAGAGGGTCCTCCTCCATCTCATCATCCAATCTTTGTTCTACGGGGGCGATTACATCAGCCACTATTGGACCCCCTTCATCACGTCGTCCGCCGCTCTCACCCGGCACTACAGGCGCTGGTAATTGTGTAGGCGGGTTGGTGGTGTCCATACCTGCTTGTTGATGTGTGGTTATTGGTGTGCTCTCGGCCGGCTCCAGACGAAGAAGATTCTTCGGCCATAGCAGCACCCAACCCTTGCAGCTTCCAATCCATGACGGGGTCTCATCGTCCTCTCCCCCTAGCCATACCGGAGGAGGCAAATCCTCGTGCCCCGATTTCACACTCGACAAGGTAACCCTGAAGTGCCCACCGGGCATCGGCTGGCCGTGGAACGTGAGTTCCAAGGGCTTCGTTATCACCCCATTTCCCACGTCCACCTTCTGGCCTTTGATCAAGTAGAGTACGGTGCACGGGGTTTCGTCGGCCTGCAAACACATGTCTGCGGCGTAAAACATCCGAAAGGCAACGAAAATGGAATATTCTAGATATATGTTGGTGCGATATGTAATTACCGTGAGGGCGTCGAGCTCAGCCAAAGACGAAGGCCCACCTAGCGCGCCAGAGACTGAGGACGGGCTGCTATGAGCGGGTGCGGGTGTGGGAGCAGGCCCGGTTGCGTGAGCAGGTGATGGTGCGGTGGTGTTGTTCATCGAGTTGCTCCCGACAAAACTGGGCATGGGGAAATGATGTACCGTCTTGTCTGGATTTTCCTTCGTCCAGTTGATGATAGCCGGGATCAAGTTAGTAGCGAAATCATTTCTGCAGGCATGTACAGCTGCATCGGCTGCCTGCTGTAGCAACTCATTTTTCTCCTCGGCTGCTTTTTCCGCGTCCTCAACTGCTCTTTTCTCGAACACAAGCTTCACCTTCGCGTTGATGTCCGCCTGACTGAACTTCTTTTTCTGCTTCTTGGCCTCCAGGCCCTCGTTGTAAAACACCTTCCACGTGGCGCCGTCTCTGGCACCGTGCACACATCCATATTGCGGCCGCTGGCCCAAAGGGAGTCCCTTAAGTTCGTTCAAGTCCCGGTTGAGAGGGGTGTCCCACTTGGGCCTCATCAGCGAAGTAGGGCTTTCGGCTGCAAGCTGGTGTTGCTTCTCCTGCAGAAGGAACGTGAACCATTTATGAATGTGTAGTCGACTTGATCAGAAGCTAAATGTAAGGTGGTAAAAGAATAATTACCAGTATTCTAATCAATTTCCTCATCATCTGGTCCATGTAAAAAACCTTCTTTTCCTTGTCCCACTTGTAGCGGGCCCTGATGAAGTCACGCTCCAAGGGGTTGGTGAACTTCGTGAAGGGGTCTGGGAGACCCGCGGCTTCACGTTCCGCATCCTCCTTATCCCATATGGGCCTTTTGCCAAGGTAGCCACGGCTTCCGAGGCGATGCTTCCCCGTGTTCCTTTGCTGAAGGCTCTTGAATTTTGCAGCCTTAGCCTTGGCTGCCTTGGTAGCGCAAGTGTCCTTGAACTTTTCAAACTCCTCTTCCGTAAGTGGCGGATTTTCCTCCAGAATCTTGGACAGGGATTCCTCAGCCTCAATAGCTCGTTTCACCCTCCCTTTCCAGGAGGCCAAATCATTGCTGAACATGCCCATGGTGTGATTGTTAATCTTTCATCTTCGGATCATCCCACGGTTGTTCTATACTATCATCCCGGTCGGGGAACTTGAATCTCTTGTGCAACTTCGTCAGGAGCAACTACCTTAAATTTTCTTTACTCCTTAAGTCATCGTCATTGATGCCCGCGCATTCCCGTAGGATGCATCCTACTTGGTTCCCATAGCTCTTGCGAGGTTCTTCCGGCTCTAATGGCTCAAACTTGCCAGGGGCCATCTTTGTGATCACCAGTCGCCCGATGCCGAGTTTGTTAGGTTTTCGTATCCTCTGCTTCTTCTGCTTCTTCTTTTCGGTAGCGGCATCAGCGCCAGTACCTTCCCCGCTGGTATCTTCCTCGCTGGTACCTTCCCCGCCGGTCTCGGTGCCGCAATCGGTGCCGGCACCGTCGGTGTCGATGTCGGTGTCAGTACCATCATCGAGGCCGACCTGCAAACCTTGACTATGCTTAGTAGACAAAAACTCGAGGTACTGTTGTTCACCCTTGTCGGCGTTCTGGGAATGGGGGTACCCAGACCTGCCTGCCTGCGGCCCAGGGCCAGGCCCACTTCATCGACAAAACACGGCCTGGCGCCGCCCCACTCAGGACAAGGCCCTCGCGAGGGTCCAAGCCTCGCGAGGAAGAACAGCATCAAGGCCGGCAGGGGTTGGGCCTCCTCAGACCCCCTCCGGAGCAGGCGGACATCTCCATGCAAGGCCCGGCCTCAGGGGTCAAAGATGACGCACACAAGGACAGGCGGGCACTAGAGCGCCAGGCGGGGCAGTTTCCCCTTTGGTGCAAAGGGAGCAAGGACGTATGCAGGTTCCCAAAGCACCCCCCAAAGGTTTCCTTTCCGGTGCAAGGAGACCGCAACCACCAGCTACACAGGACGGACGTCATCGCTGAGCCCGTCCCTGCGCCATCGACAGCCACTTTGCAGACGAAGACCGTCGTTGGGCAGGGCGAGCACGAGCCCGTGTCCCCCTTCAAAATTGATCGTTGTGGGATCCCTTCCCGCCATTGTGATAAGGGAGGAGGACCCGGGCCAGAGCTATATATAGAGGGTAGGCCGCACCGTAGAACGGGGAGACTCTCGGATCCACCAACTCCACCACTCTTCGACCACCAAGCCTCAGGAGGCCCCAAAACACTGTACTTGTTCATCCACCTCACCTCCTCGAGAGGCAATCCACCCAAAAGCAGGAGTAGGGTATTACGCTTCGCAGCGGCCCGAACCTGGGTAAACTGTGGTGTTCATCGTCTTCCTCATCATCGTGCGAGTTCATTGCCGTGTTCGTCGAGTAGCGAGCTAGGTTGGGTGAAGCTGCCGGGGATCTTCGCACACGCCCCTGTGTTCGAATCTTAAGGGTTTTGCGGAGCCCGAAATCCTTGCTTCGTCGTTCCCAAGCTTCGAGGTCATCTCCGTGCTTCGTCGTTCCCAAGCTTCGACGCTCTGATGGCCAGCACTCAGCAGGCTTCCCCGGGCCGCGGCGGGCAGGCCCCTGCCAACCCCGCCGCGGCGGTCGGAGGCCCACGCTCCGGTATCGTGGTACCAAGCGGCCAGTACTAGGCCGTTAGTGTCGCCTCCACCGTTACCACCCCCCGCGCCGCTCAAGCGCACGGCGGGCAAGCAGCGCCCACGGTATCATCAACACGTCGCACCTATGTGGGGGACCTTGACGTGCACGATGCGCTGCTGTTGGCAAGCGAGATGCTCCACCAACGACCAACGCACGGGGGCTTCGACGCATGGGCAGACCACATCATGGAGCTGGTCACCGTCGCCCAGAACGCCATCCTTCCTCACTCCTCTTCAAGACCGCAGGCGTTAGGCACCGAGGGCTCGCATGCCGCGCCCGCCCCCGGGCCCGCCGGTGGAAGGGCCCCTTCAACGCCAGGCGATGTCGAGCGGGGAGCGCCGCACACAGTGCTCCTTCTCCTCCGAATCCCAGTGACCGGCTTCAGGGCGCCATCCGGCGACATCCACCGGGTGCACGAACGGAATAACGGGGAGCCCAGCGTGCACACCGACACGCACCCCCATGACCCGATGAGCCCTCGGCAGCCCGGGTTGTCCAGGCGGGAGCACGCCATCCGGCGCAGCGAGCGGGCGGCGCAGGCGGCCGGACGAGCAAGCAACAACAGCGGAGGCACAACGGGACACCAAGGGGGGAATCTACACCAGGGGACGCGAGGGCCACCAAACGGCGGCAGCAGAGGTAAGCAGCTCTGCTCTGAGGCCCGGCGTAGGAGGGTCTGCGAGCGACGCGCACGGGGTGACCTCCCCCCGCCGCCAGGATGGCCCGTTCCCGGCGCACCGGCGGACGACTCAGGCGGCGGACCGAGCACCTACATGGAGCCCTACGTACCATGCTACATCATACCACCTAGCCCGCCTGGCGGGGGGGTGGCACGGGCGCCCGCTGCAGGCGCCAGCATACCCCAAGAGTAAGGAGAACCACGGGCGTCCCCCCTCGAGCCGGCCTTGGGGGCTCCCGCCAGCGGAGCACCGGGACCGGGCTGCGCAAGCAGGGGGGCGCCCTCGAGCCACGGGGCGCGGCACCGGCCGACGCCCCCGCGGGAAAGTTATGACGGGCCGAGCCCTCAGCCCTCAGGAGTGATGACATGGGGTGAGCGGCAAGGCACAAGCACCGCGGGCCACCCGCGGCAACTACGGAACTGATGCGGCCTTAGGAGGACGGACCTCATGAGGCCCCCGGGGCTTCGTCCAGAGGGCGCACGGACACCTCACAAGGTAATCTTCATCGACAAAACACCCTCATGGCCGCGCCGACGCATCCTGCTCATGTTTGGTCCTCGGGAGCGCAATCCCGAGGTCGCGCGGGGAACGATGCAGTCGGGTTAGGGTCATAAGGGTGCGCAACCGGGCAGAAATGCACGGGACGGTTCTTGACAGAGTTGGGAGCCACCAGGCCGAACGCATGGGGGCTCGCCCAGCTATCTATGGCCGTGACACTCTCATGTAATAATGAGCGGGCTGTATACGCCCGGAGCCCCCCGAGGACGCGGAGGGGTTCCTCCCACGCAATGTGGCAGCCACAGCCCAGAGCTGGCGGAGAAGTCAACACTGCCCATCAATAGCCACCAGGCCGAACGCATGGGGGCTCGCCCAGCTATCTATGGCCGTGACACTCTCACGTAATAATGAGCGGGCTGTATACGCCCGGAGCCCCCCGAGGACGTAGAGGGGTTCCTCCCACGCAATGTGGCACCCACAGCCTAGAGCTGGCGGAGAAGTCAACACTGCCCATCAATGGCTATGCCCGTGCAACGCGGATGCCCTACGCTCAGCGCTGGGGGAAGACGAAGACTAGCCTAGGTGCCGGACGTGGCGTTTGCTTGCTTCTTTTTGGTGTTCGAGCTGCTATTTTTTGGAATGAAGTCTGAGGATTTCGAGATTTTATATTTAAAAACAAATGGGGCGGGGATTTTTCTCTCTGTGATTCTCTCGTTTTACTGAACCCGGTTTCTCGCTCGCTGAATGGTGTTTCAAAAGCCCTACGTCGCCCTAAGGCACATCAGAGCTAGGTGACGAGGTCTTGCCGCCACAGGAGCGCGCACCTTTTTCGCTGTCGACCCTCGCTCAGGGGCTCGGACCACAGCGTGACACAGCCGCATGAGGCCTCGGGAGGCCTCGGGGCCTCCTGGGGCAACAGCCGAGGGGACGGAATGGGGGATCGCTCGAGCGTCAAAGGGGGCTCCTGAGCAACGCGCCTCAGGAGCCTTACTGGTCATATAGCCACTCGCCCCTCTCATGCCGTCCTTGGTTTCCGGTCGGTGTCAGAGGTGTCGGGGCTTCGCCCCGTGAAGTGCGTCCTTGGTTTCCGGTCGTACCTAACGGTGATGGGGAAATGTGCGGGACTAGGACCTGTCGACGTAGAGCAGTTTGAGCGTCAAAGTGGGCTCCTGAGTAGCACGCCTCAGGAGCCTTACCGGTCATATAGCCACTCGACCACCCTGATATCGTCCTTGGTTTCCGGTCGGCGTCAGGGGAGTCGGGGCCTCGCCCCGTGAAGTGCGTCCTTGGTTTCCGGTCGTACCTAATGGTGGTGGGGAAATACGCAGGACTGGGACCTGCAGACACAGAGTGCCGAAAGGGCCCCCAAACCGTCCCACGAACAAGGAAGGAGCGACTCAGGAGGAGTTGCGAACGAGGCCATCGCCACCCCATAAGCTAAGTACACTACAAAACTGAGCAAGGGCCTCCTGACCTCATCTCGGCCCAGGGGCGGAAATAAGAGCTGCGGGTACTAACGAAAGGATGCAGGTACTATGGAACAAGCCACGATGAACGGCAAGGCCACCGACCAGGCGAATGGTGGCACAAGTGGCGCCTCGGGAGGGGATACCTCGTGAGGGCTCCGACGGCCATTCTCACCAGACCATGGCGTGATCAGCATCAAATCTCGCGCGAGGAAGCTAAGCCACGACGTCAGCGCACGGATAGCCCAGCGGCGCAAAGAGAGAAGGTAAACGGCAAAGATAACACGCAAAATATTAACGCCCGACAGGGCAGAGTTCTTCTTCTGGCATAACAGGAACCGGGAAGGGGAAACAAAGGATGCCTAGGGGGAGAAACCACCGTCGCCACCCGCGCTGCCGGCCGGCTCGGCGTCGGAGTCGTCCTCCTCGCTGGAGGTGGGCACCTGGATGAATCACTCCACCATGCCTTCCACGTACGGGCGAACCTCGTCCCGGAGGGGGCACTGGAGCTCGTCGGGCACTCGCTCCCCGACGCGCCGGAGGTCGAGTTGCGGGGCGAAGCAGCGCAGGTTGGAGAAGGCGACCGTCAAGGCGAGGTCCAGAAGGTTGCGCGCCTCGGACGCGCCGTCCGCGTCCACCCGGGAGACGCCGATCTCCAGCTCCTTCACCACCTTCCGGAAGAACTCAAGGTAGCCCCCGTCGCTGCGCACATTTGGCAGCGTGGGGGCGTCCCCGATGAACCGGTCCACTGCGCGGGCCTCGCGGCTGGCAATGTCCGCGAACTGTTTGGCACGCTGGGACTCCAGCAGCCTGGCGTGCGCCGCCTCATCTTGGGCGGCTTGCACGGCGTCGGCTGCCTCCTTGACCTGGGTCTGGAGGGATGCCAGCTCTGCTTTGGCCTCCACCTCGCCCCGGAGGGCAGCTTGGAAGGCGACCTCGGCGGTGGCCAGCCGGGCCCGTAGCGCTTCCACCTCCTCCTAGAGCTCGCCAAGCTTACGCTTCTTGGCCGCAGGCACCCTGGGAGGCGAAGAGAGTCATGCTCAGAAGGCGGGGCAGAAGGACCGAAATGGAAGGAGGCGGCAGAGCACTTACTCGTCGATTAGAGCCCAGCGTCGGTGAACTTGCGCCGACCGAGAAGACCCTCCACCGCTGCCTCCGGAGGCGAGCGAGGGAGTCGGCGGAGCCGCGCGCTTCCCACCGCCAGCGTCGCTTCCCCCGGACGCCATGAAGGGCAAGAAGACGAGAGGGAAAGAGGGTTTTCTCGGCAGTGCAAAGGAAACAGGAAGAAGACTCAAGACTGCAATGCCATCCCCTTGCCGTAGGCGGGGCGGATTTATAGGCATAACCGCAGCCGCCAAGCGTCGTGCGAGGGCAGGCGTCGTGCGCCCCTCGAGCGCCGCGAGGTGGTTCGGTCAGTGCATTACCATCCACGTTGCCTCCCCTACCAACTGAAGGGTCACGTCTGCATGGCCCGAGGGGTGGAGGCCTGAGGTGGCGACAGCATTCAATAAGGAACAATGATGGCCGGCGCGGCACCCAGACGTCGTGTCAGTTTGACCGTGAGCTTTCCCGGGCGCCTTGGGGAGCGGAGGCACCGCCACCTGGTCATGCGACGCATGTGAAGCCTGGCCCGTAGGCGATTGGGGCCCGCGGTGCTTCGGGCCGTCCACAAGGCTTCGCCTAGAAGCCAGCCCGAGCGTGCCTCGGACCCGGGGGCTACTGTCGGCGTTCTGGGAATGGGGGTACCCAGACCTGCCTGCCTGCGGCCCAGGGCCAGGCCCACTTCATCGACAAAACACGGCATGGAGCGGCCCCACTCAGGACAAGGCCCTCGCGAGGGTCCAAGCCTCGCGAGGAAGAACATCATCAAGGCCGGCAGGGGTTGGGCCTCCTCAGACCCCCTCCGGAGCAGGCGGAAATCTCCATGCAAGGCCCGGCCGCAGGGGTCAAAGATGACGCACACAAGGACAGGCGGGTACCAGAGCGCCAGGCGGGGCAGTTACCCCTTTGGTGCAAAGGGAGCAAGGACGTACGTAGGTTCCCAAAGCACCCCCCAAAGGTTTCCTTTCCGGTGCAAGGAAACCGCAACCACCAGCTCCGCAGGACGGACGTCACCGCTGAGCCCGTCCCTGCGCCGTCGACAGCCACTTTGCAGACAAAGACCGCCTTTGGGCAGGGCGAGCACGAGCCCCTGTCCCCCTTCAAAATTGGTCGTTGTGGGATCCCTTCCCGCCATTGCGATAAGGGAGGAGGACCTGGGCCGGAGCTATATATAGAGGGTAGGCCGCACCGTAGAACGGGGAGACTCTCGGATCCACCAACTCCACCACTCTTCGACCACCAAGCCTCAAGAGGCCCCAAAACACTGTACTTGTTCATCCACCTCACCTCCTCGAGAGGCAATCCACCCAAAAGCAGGAGTAGGGTATTACGCTTCGCAGCGGCCCGAACCTGGGTAAACTGTGGTGTTCATCGTCTTCCTCGTCATCGTGCGAGTTCATTGCCGTGTTCATCGAGTAGCGAGCTAGGTTGGCTGAAGCTGTCGGGGATCTTCGCACACGCCCCTATGTTCGAATCTTAAGGGTTTTGCGGAGCCCAAAATCCGACAACCCTCATAATCCATCTCGTCTGCATCTTGGTCAGAAGGCCCGGTTTCTTTGTTGTTCGACATGTTTCCTATGATTAAGTCTCCTCGTTTAATTCTAAAACTATAAAAAAATGAGAAATGACATAAAAAAAGATCTATGTTTGTCAGAATGCCATTTCCCAGCAAATCCCGGCACTCGATATGCCTACTTTCTAGCACAAGTCATGCCAAAATTCACGGAAAATTTTGGCATGACCTTTCCTAAAAAGTGGACATATCGAGTGCCTGAAATTCACCGGAACGGATATGAATCAACATTCCGGCGAAACATAGGCCACTCGGATCATTTACCCTGCACATAATCATCATTTTCCAAATATGACATGTCCAAAACATCACATGTCCAAATATGACATGTCCAAATTCCAAATATGACATGTCCAAATCACATGTCCACATATCACATGTCCACTTCAAATTTGCATATAAAAGGAAGAAAAATATAGAACTTGAAGAAAAATGCAAGATGTCATTTTTCTTCACAACCGCTTAAACTAAAAAATTTAAATAGCAGCAATTGCTTAAACTAAAAATTGCAAGAAACCTATATAATCAATTCTGTTTTTCTTTTAACTACACCTAAAACACCTAACCCTAAATTTCTGTCCTAATTTGACGAAGAACCTAATTAACCTACTGCCCTAACTAACTAGGGTTCATACTAACTAGGGTTCATAATATAGCCAAATTAACCTACTAGTTTGATACCTAGCTAAATTCATAACTAAATAGATAACCTAATTAACCTACTGCCCTAACTAAAACCTAAGTAAATTAACTGAAGAACCCTAGCTAGCAGAGAGAGGAGGAGCGGCGGGGGTTTACAGAGGGTGCAGCGGCAAGGAGGCAGGCCCGACGACGGCCGAGGTTGGGAGGGGAGGAAGCAGAGGATGGAGGCGTGGCGCGCCGGGGCCAGGGTCGGGGGTGAGGGCGACGGCGAGGTCGCCGGGGTCGGGGGTCGGGGGTGAGGGCGAGCGCCGGGGTCGGGGGCGAGCGCCGGGGTCGGGGTCGGGGGCGAGGGCGAGGTCGCCGGGGTCGGGGTCGAGCGCCAGGGCCGGGGTCGGGGGCGAGGGCGAGGTCGCCGGGGTCAGGGGGTCGGGGGCGAGTGCCGGGGTCGGGGGCGAGGGCAGGACTCCGGCGACGAAGGGGGAGAAGAGAGAGTGGGGATTTGGGGGAAGAAGTAGAGGCGGGAAGCCCGCCGGGGGGTTAAGTCAACATAGCAGTAGCGCAGACGCGCTATAGCTAAGTTATCTATAGCGCGTTTCGCCAAGAAGCGCTGCTGCTATCACAGGTAGCTATAGCGCATTTCTACAAAAGGCGCTACTGCTATTTTGACTAGCTACAACTCTCTTTCGGAAAAGCGCTACTGCTATAACCAGTACCTATAGTAGTTTTCATGTTTGTTTCTTCTATTGTCTTTTCCTTTATTTTCTCTTCCTTTTCTTTTCTTCCTTTTCTTTTCTTTTCTTTTCCTTTTTTCCGAGAGCAGGAACGAAGGGAATGTGATACAATGTATATAACTAAGGAGATATATATTGCATCATTTGACGGTTAAGTATGTATACAAAATAGGAACATATATATTACATCATTTGACCCATGCATAACGGTTGGTGTGTACACAAAATAGGAACATATATATTACATCATTTGACCGATAATGGTTCCTCAGCGTCGACGTTTTCGTTTTTGAGTGAGCTTCTTTCCCTTATTGTTCGTTGAAGAATAATTGAGCCCCTTATTGTGACTTTTCCTTTTCCATGGAGTACGATCTTTCATAGGTAATGTAGTATTGATTCTTCTTTTGACGTATACTTCATCGTCATCATCATCTTCCCTCATTGGGTTGCCGTACTGGTCGTAGTCTTCCTCGTTAGCGACTCCATCCATTCCAATGATGTTCCTTTTGCCTCTCCTCAGGCCAACACGGCTGGGATTGCACGGGTCGGTTATGAAGAAGCATTGTGTCACGTGCTTAGCGTGTACCCATGGCTCATTTTTTGCGATAGCATTCACGGTACCACTCTTGGCATGGGGTATAGTCATGGTAGTTAAATACCGGTTTTCTCTTTCGACATTCTTAGCCCATCTGACACGGAACATCGTCGCGTTGTGCAGTCCAGAGTAGTCAAGCTCCCAGATATCCTCGACCCTTCTGTAAAATCTCTTAGTTGTGCCGTTGTCGCTGTCGGTCATGCATTCCATCGTCACCCCTGAGTTCTGATCATCACTATCCATATCTTTGGCCTCCGTGTAGAACGTGTATCCGTTGATATCGTATGCTGATAGGTGACGAGGTTGGGCGAGGGGCCATGTGCTAAGGCGTATATGAGCAATCTATCCTTAGAGCCCTCTTCCGGGGGATTAGCAATAATATGCTCTTTGAACCAATGCAGGAAAGTGGAGTTGTGCTCTCTAGTAACTTCGGCGTCCGTCCTGCATACCCCCCGGTCACGATACTTCTTTGCGATAGTTTCTTTGTGCAGTGTCGCGAAAGGATCTACCTGGTGTAGGTGTTGTAGCACTACCAAGTTTGCTATGTCAAAGTCGTTGCGTCGATCTGAGTAGGCCACATGCAGTTCCCTGCGACCGTTGGAGTGACCTTCTCCTTCGAGCCTCCCATCGTGCTTGTTAACGGGCAAACCAACACCAGGCGGCCGGTCTGCGCCATATAGAAAATTCTCGCAGAAAGAGATGCACTCTTGTGTTAGATAGCCCTGGACGATGCTTCCATCCGGACGGGACATGTTACGAACGAATCCTTTGATGATCCCATTCATCCTCTCAAACGGCATCATGTTGTGCAGGAATGACGGCCCCAGGTCTATTATGTCGTCCACAATATGGACACACAGATGCACCATGAAGTCAAAGAACGCGGGCGGGAAGTACATCTCAAGCTCATTTAGTATGACAACGATCTCTTCCTGTAGCCTTCGGAGCTGCTTCACACTGATCGACTTTCAAGAGATGACATCGAAAAAGTTGCAGAGACCAATAAGCATGTCACGGACGTGCTTGTCCATTATCCCTCTAAGGGCAACAGGTAGTATCTGCGTCATCATCACATGACAGTCATGGGACTTCATCCCGCTGAACCTTTTCTTCTTCGTGTCTAGATATCTGCTTATCTTGCCACAGTATCCGGAACTAACTTTGATTCCGGTAAGGCACTTGAAGAATTGATCGATCTCAGCCGGACTTAAGGTGAAGCAAGAAGGGGGGCAATAATCCTCTTCCTTTACTTTTTTGCCCTTCTTCTCTCGTGCCTCTGTCTCCGTCTCTGTCCTGCGACATATGCACACCTATCCTGTGACATATCCGTAACTGAGATAGTCGTGCACCGTCGTGATCAACGCGGCTCTCATATAGAAATACTCGCCTTTGCTGGCGTCCCATGTCTTGGCCGGTATGTTCCATAACGTGTCTAACTCCTCTTGAAGTAGCCCCAGATACAGATTAATATTATTTCCCGGTTGTTTCGGCCCTTGAATCAGCATGCTCATGTGTATGTACTTTGACTTCATGCACAACCAGGGGGGGAGGTTGTACATCCATACAAACACGGGCCATGTGCTATGGTTGGTGTTCTGGTTGCCAAACGGATTCATGCCATCGGTACACGTGCCGAGCACGATGTTCCTTGCATCACATGCGAAATACTGATATTTGCCGTTGAACGCTGTCCACTGGCTTCCATCCACGACATGTCTCAGCTTCGGATCATCTCCATCATCGGGCTTCTTCCTCTCCGCGTGCCAGCGCATGAGCTTTGCTTCCTTGGGATCTATGAAATACCGCCGGAGACGGGGAGTGATCGGTAAGTACCATACAACTTTCTGGGGAGATTTCTTCCCGGCCTTCTTGTATCGAGAAGCATTGCACACCGGACAACTTGTTTTTTCCGCGTGCTCCTTCCGATAAATTATGCAATCGTTGATGCATGCATGGTATCTAACGTGCGGTAGATCAACAGGGCACACGATCTTCTTGGCCTCATCCACACTAGTAGGACATAGATTCCCCGCGGGAAGAACATCCTTTAGGTACCTGAGAAGCTCATCGAGGCTAGTGTCGGTCCATTTGTTTTTAGCCTTCGTCTTCAGGAGTTCGAGCATGAAACTTAAGCGGGTCACCTCGGGATTGCAACCATGATAGAATGGAGTGTTCGAGTCTACCACCAGTTGCTGCAGCTTGGCCTCCTCTCTAGAAGCAGCTCTCTCAGTACTCGTCTCCTTGCGAAGCAGTGCTTGAACATGAGGGTCCCACACGATTGAACTTAGTACCGACGAATTCTGCGGCGTGGAGTCCATGTTTTCTCCGCCGCCATGTTCGGCCCCTTCTCCGCTGCCATGTCCAGCCCCTTCTCCGCTGCCATGTCCGGCCCCTTCTCCGCCGCCATGTCCGGCCTCTTCCCCTCCACCATGTCCGGCCCCTTCTCCACCGCCATTATCGATCATCTCTTCGTCTTGCCCCGTGTCGTCATTGCCTGCCCCGTCGGCGTCCTCAACATCATCATCCTCATCTTCAACTATCCACCGAGTATAGCCATCCATGAAACCAGTCATGAGAAGGTGCGCCATCACATGACCATCATCATAGGGGTCGAGCCAAGCTCGTCCTTTGCATCTTCGACACGAACATAAAACCTTTGTCATGTTATTTCCTTTCATGTCCTGCACCGCCGACCGCAACCACCTGTCCACCACCGTTCCACTGACCATCATGAACGCCTGCACGGTAAGAATAAACAAATTGATTATAAAAATGCATGCATGCATCAAAGTCATACAAAAATTCGGCATGACCTTCCCTAAAAATAGGACATATAGAGTTTGCCCGGAATTCGCCGAAACAGAAATAAATCGACATTTTGCCAAAACATAGGCAACTCACAAGCATAATTCGGCGGCAACTCATGCCACACACACAATTTCCATCATATCGCCCAATTATGTCATATCGCACACATACACATATTTCCATTCTTGCAAAAGCATAAATATTTAATCACCGTACCTATCTCGAGATCGAGCATGGTGATGATGATGTCGATAGGTGTCGCCACACACACCTATGGAATGATCAAAAGTGGACAAAGCTCTTCTTGATAAGGCTATAGATGTAGTTAGGGAGGTACATAGGTCACTTCACTAAATGCTAGCTAGATCTACCTAGCTAGCTAGTTTGGGAGGAGACAAGTTCAACTAGTGGAGTGGGAAGGAAAAAGAGAAAGGAGATGCATTAATGGAGGTTGGTGTAGTTAGCTAGGAGTAATAAAGAGAGAGAAAGATAGGTAGAAGAAGGAGAGTAATGGGGGGGAGAAGTAGTGAGGAAGAAGCAAAGTGAGGGAGAGAGGAGGTGGGAGCTAGGGGAAAGTGAGGACGAGGAGGGGAGGGGGGAGGAAAAAGGTCGTATGGCTGCGGCTTAGCAGTAGCGCTGGTAGAAAAACGCGCTGCTGCTAATAAGATAGCAGTAGCGCTCCTCTGTAACACGCGCTACTGCTAAGCGGGGCCCGCCATGTGGCCAGTTTCAAAATTAGCAGTAGCGACATGAAAAAAAAACGAGCTGCTACTATCACATTATCAGTAGCGCGGTTATCGTGGACGCGCGACTGCTAAACCTAGCGTGGCGGGAACGGTCGGTCAATTATAGTAGCAGCGCGGTTTTACCGAGATGCGCTACTGCTAAGTTGGTAGCAGTAGCGTGTGTCTGCCGGCCGCGCTACTACTAATTAGCAGTAGCGCCCCATCCTGTCCCGCGTAGCTGCTAAGATTCTGTGTATAAGGTTTTCCCTAGTAGTGCGCTTGCGGCGTCGAGCAGCTTCGCAGGGAGGGGAGAGACCTCGGAAGCGCTCGAGAGGGATTGGAGAAGAAGAGGATAGAGGGGAAGACGACAACGGCGAGGTTCACGCGCGGGACAGTGCTGCGGCGGTGCTTGCCGTGGCACGAGGAGGACGATGGAGGAGGGGAGAAGGTGCGGGAGAGGGGCATGTGGACGCTGCGGAGCCACTAGACACGTCGGGACACGCCGGAGCTAGCCGAAGCAAGGTACCCGACAAGGACAGTACCCAATGCGCCGTTTCTGCACGGCCGTGCCGTGGTCACCACATGCACTACAAGCTCTGGCACTCTCCTGCCTGTCCAATCGTGTCCAACAGCTCCCTCACTATTCAAATAGAGGATCTATGTGAATGGAGCTATCTGGGAGGCTCTGAGGTGAGGGAAACTTGCTGAAGAAGTTTCTGACAGCAAGGTGTTTGTAGTGATTCCAGAAAAATTGGCTGAGGGAAATAAGCTGAGTTTTGGTGTGTGTAAATTAACTACTAAGGTGAATCCCTTGACAAGCTTTCAGGCCAAATGAACCACCCTAGCTAGCATTTCCTTCACACACCAACACTCTGGACAGAAATGAAGATTTTCATACTATGCTCAAATGGCTGAAGGAAATTGGATGAATTTTGGTGTAGGCTGATTATATGAACATATGGAGATACTGGAAAAGTTTCAGCTCATTTGGAAATTCCTACATGGTACTTCCTTCACAACACTTCCAAATGGACAGACACTTAAGAAAAATGATGTGGATGAAAGGATAGAGGGATTGAGCTGGTCTTTGGTTTCCATGAGTGATTTATCAATGTTAGTCACCATGAAAATTTTCAGCTCAAATAGATCAAGGGTTCAAGCACTTCCTTTGCAAATTACCCCACTGGACAGAATTTGTAAATTGATGTTGTGCTCAAAATTTGAACTATGGAACTTGGGTTCTTGGTGGAAATGGTGAATATATGGATAGGTAAAGCTCCACAATTTATTTGGGATTTTTCCTGGCTACCAAAATGGTAGTTCCTTTAGAAACTACCCAAAATGCAATATTGGCATTAAATAGGAAAATGCCATTTCCCTTATTTAATTATGGCCAATATTTTTGTGGGAGCTCAATATGACCACAAAAAAAATATCTCCACAAGTTTTCATGAACTTTGGAGACGGATAGATATTTTCCTGGATTTAATTCCTTTAACTGGCGGAAAAAGGAATTAATTATAAATGAAAAATATTGCAAATGACTTGGCAATATTTTTACATATCCAGGGTTTATAGAGGTGGGATGATCACTGGGAAACGTTTGGGAGGTAGAAGATCAAAGGAAATTGGGGTTCCTTTGTAACTAAAAGGATTAGGGTTTCCCTTCCGGTGACTCGGAAGGCATGGTTTCGATGGCAAAGCCCGGAGATAGATCTTGGGTGGCAAGGTTGGACTGTGGAGAATCTCTGGCTGGATAGGGAATGCAAGGCTAGATGAACATCTTCACATACCCAAGAGCTAGAGAAATCCGATAACACCGAGAAAAAAGACGGGAGTCAAATCCCGCAAAGGAAACAAACAGGGAGCAAAAGCCAGGGTGTTACAGCAGTCCGCCATCCCAAGGGGCTGACCTGGAGTGTTGCGTGCATTCTGCATGGAGGCGGACACAATATGGGAATTCCGCTTCACCTTGTATAGCTCCCGGAATGTCTTTAGCCTCTTTCTTTACCGTATTTAATACAAGTATGCAACCGAGGTTAATTATTCTTTATTTGGTCCCCATGTCTTTCTAGATGTAATTCTTGAACATATATACCTATGAATGGAATAATGCATTGGTTCTTGAACCTATATCCATATAAAATGGATATGAAAAATGTTATAGACTACTCTCAAATTCAACTTTTGCATAATTTTAAATTGCGGCGATTAAATTAGCAGGAAAATTTGCTCTGTATGTCATTACACCGCACACGATTTATAAAGTCGAACGTGTGTGATATACCTCATGATTCGACACGTTTCAGAGAGAGAACCCGTGTGCGACAATGCATACAATTGCCGTATGAAAACTGTGTCTGATATTAGACAATATCACAAACGGTTAAACTGACCTAAATATTTCTGTCCTTATCATACACGGTTTATAATATTTCACTGCTTGTTATGTCGTTTGCATCCTACACGATTACGACAGTTCGACCGTTTGGAATCTTGGTATATTCCAAACGACGTGGTAGGACAAAATGTGTGTGATGGGGTGAACATCGTAAACTGTCCACCACAGAGTAGCGTGTGCGATGGTAATGCGATCTCATGCAAAGATGGACCATATGGGAAATATGACATATCTCAAATGGTTGACAGATAACTCTCGTTTGTGATAGATGCGGACATCCCATACGCTTAGTTTTGCCAAACGTTTGCATTCATATGTCACCATCATTGATGATTTTTCCATGTCGTGTGGGCTGACCCCCCTATCGCCCACACAGGCAAGGCGACGGTTTAAAAGTAAGTCGTGGAAAGGGGTAAAAAACCGTTTGTATAGCACGTCGCTGCACAAGTGCATGATCATTACAACGAGTGGTGGACATAACAAAATAATCATCCCCAAGCTTGTTACTTTGCAAATCATTTATCACTTCAGTATTAGCTATCGATTTACATTAAACAACAAGTTTGAAAAGATTAGCGAGCAGATGAGGATCCATTTATCTTAAACTTTTCCTTTTACTTCATGCTCTCGTGAGTCAAAGATAAAGGTAACATAACTATGCAAGTAAAAATTAGAATAAGTGATTGATAGTTTTTGTTGAGGAGACCTCGCACGAAGTTGGTGATGTCTCACCGGCTACGATGCCATAAATTGGCAAGTTTATGGAAGACTACTTTCGTACCTCCATCCCCGACAACAATGCCAGAAATTCTTTCTGATACTTGTGAGCTGCGTTTGATTTTTTCCCAAAGAAGAAGGGTGAAGAAATATAGTAGATATATGTATTTACCTTAGTGAAAACCAAGGTTATCGAACCTGTACGAGAACCACGACAACTTGACTTCAATAGTAACTTCACACACAAAACCAAACACGTGCACCTAACGCGGGCAAGAGGGTTGTCAAGCCCCTTGAGCTCGTTACTTGCAAGGATTACTTCTGATAGTGATGGATAATAAATATAAACATAAAAAAATGGAATGTAAATAAATTGCAGCAAGGTATTTTTAGGTTTTTAGAAAATACGATTAAGTAGACCCGGGGGGCATAGTGTTCACTAGAGGATTCTCTTTCGAACGCATAACATACCATGGGTAGACAAATTACTGTTGGGCAATTGATAGAAAATGCATAGTTAAGAACATGTATTCATGGTAATATCATGTATATAGCTATGACGTCCATGACAAGTAAACCAAAATGATTCCGCATCTACTACTATTACTTTACCAATCGACCACTATCCAGCATGCATCTATGGTATTAAGTTCATCACAAATAGAGTAATGATTTAAGCAAGATGACATGATGTAGACAAAGTAAGTACAAGCAATAAATTCAAACCCTGTTGTTTTAACCTTAGTAACAACAATTAAATACGTGTCTTGTCCCCTTCTGTCACTGGGATGTAGAGCACCGCGAGATTGAACCCACTACAATGCACTCCTCCCGCTAAAGATAAGTCAATCTAGTTGACCAAACCAAACCGATAGATTGGAGAGACCCGCAAAGCTATAAAAATCATGCATAATAGAATTCGGAGAAGACTCAATTACTTTTCATGAAAAAATCTAATCATGTACCCACAATTCATTGGATCCCGACAAACGCATCGCAAAAGAAGATTATATCACATAGATCGTATTAAAGATCAAGGAGAGAGAACAAGCTATCCAGATACTAGCTATGGACTAGTAGGTCTATGGTGAACTACTCACATATCATCATGGAGGCAGCAAGGTTTATGTAGACGACCTCCATGATGGAATCCCCCTCGGGCAGAGTACCGGAAAAGGACTCGAGATGGGATCACAGAAGACCAGATAATTGTGGCAGCGGAAAAATTGTTCCGGGTGTTTCTATGATGTTTTGTACGTCATTGGGAATATCTAGAAGTGGAATTAGGTTAGGAGGTGCAATGGGAGGCCCACAAACTAGGGGGCGTGCCGGCCTAACTCGTGGCCACCCCATGTGTCTTCTGGCCACCTCTCGAAGCTTCCTGGGTCTCTTCTGGTCCAAAAAGAACTCCCGCATTTTTTTATCCAATTTGGACTTCATTTGGTAGTTATTTTCTAAAAAAGTCCCAAAACACGCAAAAAATATAAACTGGCACTGAGCACTCAGGTAATAGGTTAGTCTGAAAAATGATATAAAATAGCATATACTTGCATATAAAGTATCCGATCAAGTATCCAAGATTGATAATATAATAGCATGAAACAATAAAAAATTATAGATACATCGGAGACGTATCAAAGACAAGTTGAATCATATATGTTCAAGACAAAGCATCATAGACAGAATATATGCATGGGAAACCACACATCACTAACACCACTTATAATGTGTATGATATGAGAAGATAATGGTTTATACAATTGAAACTCAAATCAACATAGAGGAAGAAGTTACAACAGCAAACCAGTTGAGAAACAGGTTTAAAACGGGCCTATTGCGCTATTGGAGTTTCGATTGGGTCCTTCAAATTTGAAATTACTTTGTATGAGTAAATATACACATGCAAAAGGCGGGAGTATGCACAATAGCTACAGAACCCGAACTGAGAATAGTTTTTCTTCTGCTTTAAGCGTTAAGTTGAGGTTCAGAATGGTGGCCCTAGTGGTTTGGGCACCACAGTTGCCTTACTAATTTCTCGTATTTGGGTGATCTGTGGTGGAGATGGTGTTGTGTCAACTGGAACTCGGTTACTATCTTCTGGGGTTTGGGTTAGATGTGGTGTAGTTGGATCTCTGTCCAACGGGGTTGGGGTACAATCTGCGAGAGTCTGGGTTATGTGTGGTGAGGCTGGTTCTTGGTAAAGTACAATCGTTGTTCTATCTGCATCGACGGGTAGCACTGTCTTTTCTGAAGACCGTGTTTTTCTCCCTTAGATATTGCCATCACCCCATCTAATTCAAATGGCTGACAAACAATAAAAGTAATTGAATGTATCAAGATTGTATGATAGACATGTGCAATGGATATTAGAGAATAAAAGAAGGCATGAAATAATTGACATATATGATGATGGCTAACTAAATGGGATAGCATGACACAATTTCACATATATGATGGCTATCTAAACAGGATAGAATGACATAATTCAGAATAGGATGACTATGTAAACAAGATGGCATGTATGATGGCTATCTAAACATGATAGAATGACATATTTCAAAATAGGATGACTATGTAAAGAAGATGTCATGATATAACTATATGATGTCTTTATTAAATAAGTTGGCATTCCATAATTCACATACATGTCGTCTATGTAAACATGATGGCATGATATAATCCACATATATGATTTATATACTGAGCAAGTAAACAGATGGCATCCGCATATATGATGTCTAAACTAAGCAGATGGCATTCAATATTGTGTATATGATGTCTAAACCAAGCAATGCAAGACACCATATGCATTATATGAGAAATATAACCCTGCCAAGTTTGAGCATAGTCCTCAGGGGGAAATAGGATTGGTCATCTGTCTATGAATCCTCCTTAGAGGAGCCATTTGTAACTAGCAAGATATCTACTTCAGCAGGTAGCATTGTCTGCTCCGAAGACCTTGTTTACACTCCACATTTTTCCATCACTGACTCAAATAAATGATGCACAGGAAGACTGGTTGAATATAGAAACATTGTCGACAAATGGAATATGTAATACAAAAAAAGGATGGAATGATATAATTCACATATATGATGCCTGGATAAACAACATGGCATTGCATAATTCACATATATAATGCTTGGCTAAACAAGATGGCAATGCATAATTCACATATATGATATAAAAACTAAATAGGTGGCATTCACACAAAGCATTTCTAAACTAAGCAGATGACATAGCAATGCAAGACACAATATGCATGATATGAGCAATATAACCCTGCCAAGTTAGAGCATACACCTCGGAGGGGGTGAATAGGACTGGTCATCTGTCTCTGAGTCCTCCTCTGAGGAGCTATATGTAATCGGCAAGATATGTGCTTCGTCAGATAACACTGTATGCTCTGAAGACCTTGTTTTTACTCCAGATTTTTCCATCACCGTATCGAATGCCTGGTACATAGGAAGAGTAGTTGAATGTACTAACATTATTGACAAATGTAATATGTAATGAAAAACAAGGATGGCATGATATAATTCACATATATGATGACTGGCTAAATAGGTTAGCATTGCATAATTCACATATATCATGTCTGGCTAAACGAAATGGCATTGCATAATTCACGTATATTATATAGAAACTAAATTGATGGCATTCCCACAAAGCATGTCTAAACTAAACAGATGAGACATAAGATGTGTAGAGTAAGCAATGCAAGGCACCATATGCATGATATGACCAACATCAGCATGCAAGTTAGAGCAAATACCTCTGGGGGTAAATAGGAGTGGTATGATCCCTCTGAATCCCCCTCTGAACAGTTATCTTCCTCTGGATTACATTCAGGAATAGGGGGAGGGGGCTGCCATTGCACCCACCATGGAGCAACGTCTGCCTAACATTATATTCCCACACAGGGTTCTTCTCGTTTTCTCTACATGTTTAGTACCATTATGTACAATAACTGACATGCATAGGAATAAAAAATAGTGAGATTATGTAAGTAGTGCATGGAGAAATTCATAGTGATGGTAGTAACCAGTGGATAAAGACAAAACCAATGATAGCAGGAAGATAATAGGATCAGTTAAAAAAACACAGATGATGGCTCCTTTACTTTTTGTTTCCCACCCAACATGAACTACATAGTTGAAACATGAGATTAACCAGATAGACAGAGATACTATTCGTTGTTGCCACGATATGTACCCCACAACCAATTAAAAACTCAAGTTTGAGCAATACTTTGGACATGACTCGGAGTCTAAGAGGTGAACAGGAAGATAAAGTAGCAGGTAATATGAAGTGATGCATAACGTAAGCAGGCACGAAAGAGTGCGACCTCTCTTTTGGACCCATGTAGTCCTCTAGGTCATCTGCTCTGTTGATGATGGTAATGCAGTTGTGGTGGCCGCCGATGGTAGGGAAGAAGATTTGATGTGGATAAAGATAGATTGGTGGGGGATCTCAATTGTGGTGGACGCTTCCATCGTTGGAGCAGCTCGGCTGGGGTGGACAATGGCGCAGGAGAAGTGGAACAAACCTGATGAAGTTTTCTTTGACACCTATCTATAATAGAAGTAATTTTGTTAGGGCTTCTTTTAATTGGAGGATTCTAAAAATGCAGTAATGGACAGGAATGCACGTGCTCCTTCCCCTGCGGGGAGTGCTATGCTCGGCACCCGACCTTCCCCTGCGAAGGAGGCCAGTCGTGAGAAGGGAGTCCCCCCCGGGGGCAGCGTCGGCGTGCTGCCAGGGGTGCTGAGGAAGCAAAAATGGACCGCCAAGGACAAGTAAGTGTCCCTCTTCTTCCTTGACCATTTTAGCGCATCCGGGCGACTAATCCCCTTTCCTGTGCAGGCCAGCTTCAAGGAAAAAGGCAAGGCCACTCCCGGGTCCAGCGCCCCCTTCCCCGCTGCCCTCAGAGACTCAAAGGGGCGGGTAGGGCGTGCCCCGCCTAGGCGTTGCTGACATGTTGAGGCGCGAGGCAGTCTCACCGCTTCTCGTCGAGGGCGTGGGGCTAGGGACGGTGATCTACCCTCCTCCCCTTGTCGCGGACACTATCCGCGGCGACGCGCCAGCGGGCCCTCACTCAGCGCCTTCGGGGGCCTGTTCTTCACCCTCAGGCGTGCTTGTGGTCATGACCGGTGGTGAGCGAGCGAAGGGTGGGCTATCGGCAGCCAAGGCCAAGCCTTCGGGCCCCGATTCTCAGAGGGGAACTTCATGCTCGCGGCGCGCATCACCCTACGAGGGAGGGACTAGCCCGGTGCTGGCCAGCCCTCCGCCCCCGTCAGGTTATACCAGGGCTTCCTTGGCAGACGAGGGCGCGAGACCTGACCCGAAATGGGCAGTCGCGCTTGTGAGGTCCCGTACTAAGGTCCGACACGGCCTCTTTCGGAGCGCTGCAGGCGCGCTCGGCTAGCTAGAGGCAGAGCTTCGTGACACCGAGGCGCGATTTACCGAGGAGTAGTTGCACCTGGCGGGTGGATGGCATCAGCTCGAGGTTGCCACCAAACTGGGTGGCCACCAACATGAAGCGGCGTGCTTGAAGAGCGAAGCGTCCGTTGCTTAGGCGAAGGCAGCGCTCGAACACGCCCATGGGGAAGCCGCGGAGGCGGACCGACGTCGCCAAGCTACTGAGGCCCGGGAGCAAAAAGTTTTGGCCTCGAACACCGTCCTGGAGAAGTGGCTCCAAGATCTGGAGGGCGGCCTCTCTTCTTCCCCCAAGGAGCTGGTGGCGCGCGAGGCGAGCCTCCGAACCCTTGAGAAAAATCTCACTTCATCGTCTCTGGAGCAGAGCTCGGAGCGGAAGCGGCTGGAGGCATTGAACCGTGACGTGACCGCCGCCCAGGCCTCTTACGACCGGCACCTGAAGGAGGCCAATGCCTGCCTGGCAGCTAAAGAGAAGAGGATCCAGGAGGACGCTGATTTAAAGGTTGAGCGGGCTCGCAAGGCCCTCGCAAAGGAGTACCATGACAAACTGGTGCAGCAGGAAAGCCACTTCATGGCGCGACGCCAAGGGCTGCAGAAGAACGTAGACGATCTTTAGGAAATGTTTGCCGAGGCCGAGAGGCGGCGTGAGGTCGCATAGAAAGCTCAAGTCGGCGCCGAAGCTGAGCTGGCATCCCTTCAGGGGCAGGTGGGGAGCGTCGCGTCCCTCGTGGAGCAGGCGATGGACGACACGAACTGGGCTCGGGGGCAACATCACATGCGCTCCTAGATTTATCAAAGCCTTGGGTGAAGGGCCCGTCGCGCCCTGTGTTCCATCTGCAAGAGGGGCGTCCCCGATCCCCTTGTGCCCGACGACACCGGTTATCCTAACTTTTTCACCAAGGTCGTGGAGCGGCTTGAAGCGGGCGCCAAGGAGGTGGACAAGATCATTGAGGACGAAAGCCGCGACGTTCTTGCCCAGGCACTGATACGCATCTTCAGCCAACTACTCCGCGCCAACCCTAGCTTTGACTTCGAGGTCGTCATAGCCCCCATCCCTGGGGAGATCCGCGATGCCCTGGAGGATGCCGTGGAAGACTATGTAGATGCACCGAGCGCACAATTTTCAACCATGTTGGTCACGAGGGTGACGGCGCAAATTGCGATGGGGGCGGTGCATCTTCTTAGGTTACCCTTCGCCTTTTAGCGTCCGCCCATGACTCCATCGGGACGCGAAGTGGGTGATACTTGCTTGGACCTTTTGTTGATATGGGATATACTTATGATCCCGTGAACTCCTCCTTAATATTTTTCACACCCGCTTCTGTTCTTGATGCTGTTAAAACCTGGGTCGTGGCCGAGAGAAAAGGGTGCCAGGGGCAAGCATGTGCCCCCGAGGCACGACGTTAAGAGGGGCACCTTCCAGCCGAGAAGATGACCCCGCGCGCGCGGGTCCTGCCCTAGGGTTCCGTCTTTAGGAAGGTGCGTTCTCGTTGGCCCATCGTGTGCGTCACACGAGGAGACCAGACACCAAGGGTTTTGGTGAGGTGTGATGAGGACATCCCTACTAATGTTCCACCCACATCCCTACTAGATACACATATTGGACCAGTTACTAGAGACCGCGCACGCCAACTAAATTATCAGGTACTTTCGTTTCTTGGAAATCTTTCTAATGTTCATGAACATATGATGCTGCCTAAATTAGATACTTTTGTTTTACTTATGAATGAAGGATCTAGCATGGACAAGAAGGATGGCCATTGGAGCAGGATCAAGCATGGAGAAGAAGGTGCGCGTGCGGGAAGGAACAATGGAGTTTCCATTGGTGATTTTCGCACTTTGAAGCCACCATAAGGAGAGTATGAAGGCTTGGACGAAATATACAAGATGCCACTTCGTAAATTTCGTCCATAGGCTAATATAGGTGATGCGTCACCTTATTTTTGGGCCAGGCCCATGTAATTTTGAAATACAACTTATTAGGCTGTTTTTGGAATCCGTATGTGTGCGGAAACGGAGTTAGGGTTGGTTTCGGACCCCTCCTCCAAGGGGCCACAAAATCCCCCTCTATCCCCACATATATATATCCCTTGGGGCATCGTTTTAGACTTGGGTTTTGTTTAGATTGAAAGTTAGGCATAGCTGCAACTTCGCGTTCTTCGTATGTGTTCCACGACCATACAAAGGCATCACAGAACCCCACTTCATCAATAAAGCTTTCCTCTTAAATTCGCAATATCCAGATTGCAATCTTAGTTTCTTGCTTGTTCTTCGTTTGCTTGCAAGAAACAGACCATCGTAATCAGGTTGATCATTCTCCGGCGTGGTCAATAACCTCTCGGAGTTGGTTTAGCGATTGCTAAGGCGCGACGTCCTCGCACGTTCGTAGTCGGATCGTCAAAGTCTACTCCACTGAAAACGATAGCCATCATCTCATCGAAAGACAGGTACAACTTCGCCTCTATCAAGTGGTATCAGATTTCCAGCTTGCTCGGTGAGATTTTCCAGTTTTTCCTAGTTAGATAGCATATGTTCTTCATACCTATAGTCCATGAAAAAGCCAGAAAAAAAATTAGGGTGAGTTCATCCTATCCGAACCAATTTGAGCCTTTGCAATTTTCGGTTCGGTATTTGCTTTGTTCAATTTGCGGTTGCATCGTCATGTCAAGTTGCTAGTCTTAGCGTCTAGTTCTTTAGAGTTTCGAGTTCTGGTCACAGTTTGTCACGCCGTCGCCGCATCATCTTCATCACTGCCATCCACAATCGTCTTCACCGCTGCCATATATCACCACCCACCATCATCATCTCCGCTGCCATATATCACCACCCATTATCATCATATCCACTGCCATATATCACCGCCCCATGTCCGCCTCTAATCCGAATTCCTTAGGTATTTGGATTGATTTCGAGATCCCTTTGATTTTATTTTCGCGTTTCCTTGACTGAGTAGGATTCGGAAAAAAAGCACTTTCTAGGCCAAAATTTCGGTGGGTGAAAATATTTTTTCCCTGTCCTATTTTTAGGCTTTTTGGAGCGTTTTGAGACACTCACCATCATAGTGATTTTTGTCACAATTTTTGGTCGTCACAGCCCCGAATCGCTCCAGGAAAAAAAATAGTCAAAAAAATTTCGTGCCTATCCTGTTTTTAGACCTTTGGAAGAGTTTTGAGACACTCGCCATTATAGTGATTTTCTGAGCCAAAAAAAGAGCGCAAAAAAAGAGGCACCAAAAAAAAGGAAAAAAAGTACAGAGTGTGCTCTTCCCTTGATTACGTGTAGCGTTGTGATTTTGTTGGTGTTCTAGGCTCGCGTTTCTAGCACGGTCTAGCCTAGGACCAGGACGGTACCGTCATTGAGCGTTTATTCAACTTTGCATCTTTGAATTGATTATTGCTGACCCCTTTTTGCTACCATATTATAAGCCTTCCCAGCTCCACATAGTTCTTCGTCATGTCTTTGACACCACCGGGCAATCTCTCTATCCAAGCTTTGAGATTTTTGACTGCAACGGTTGCCGATCACCACCTGCTGTCAGGTAAGAACTGGTAAGGATTTGAGATTCGCTTGACGGATTTGTGACCCACCACCACCACCACCACCACCACTTCCTAGTAGTCTGTAGGTTCATATTATTTTGTGTTCCTATTGCTGCTAACCATGACAGGATCACAAGCCGACGAGATCAACTGGGACGGCATGACGAACAAGGAGCTCCATGATAAATTTTAGCAAATGATGGCTGACAAGGTACAAGACGTCGTGACCTGCCTTGGAGAGGCCATGGAGAAGCTAGGTGCTTTGGAGAAGACATTCGACACCAAGCTGGATGCTAAGTTCAATGAGGTGCTTGCATGTCTACCTCCACCAGCTGTACCTGTCGTACCTCGGCAACAACAACACCAACAATGCCCAATTTTCACGGGACGAGCGGAACGTGTGCCTCTCGACTAAGGCAAATATTTTGGTGCCATTGCTACTGCCGCTACTTCTGAAGCTTCTGTGGCTGCTACCGTTGCTGCTGCTACTATCGTTGAGCAGAATGAGGATTATGATGGTGACTGCGATGATGACGGAGAGGTTGCTCCCGATCAGCCCCAGGGGCAACCACCACCACAAGCACCGGGTCGTCCGCATGTTTACCATCGCAACGGTAGGGCTACACCACCACCTCAGGTACGGGATCATGATCATCTCCCTAAGATAAAATTGAATGTTCCGACATTTGAGGGTAGATATGTTCCTGATATATATCTTACTTGAGAGTTAGAAACAGAATAACGTTTTAGATGCTTACAATTTCCTAGTTGTTGCTGCTGCTGTTTGTGTTTTTACTAGTTTTGCTTGTGTTTGGTGGTCTGAACATTGTAGAATACATTATGATAATATCCCTACTACTTGGGCTGCTTTGCAAACTGCTATGCGTAATCTTTGGATTCCACCATATTATCAACGTGAATTGCTTCAAAATTTGCAGCGTTTAAGACAAGGAAATTTTTTTGTTGAGGAATATTATCAGGAATTACAAACTGGCGTGATTAGATGTGGTATTGTTGAGGAGAATGAAGCTATGCTTGCACGTTTTATGGGTGGATTAAATAGAGAGATTCATACTATTCTAGAGTATAAGGAGTATAACTCTATCACTCGTTTATTCCATCTTGCTTGCAAAGCTGAACGTGAAGTGCAAGATTGACAGGCAATGGCAAGAACTAATTTTTCTGCAGGTCACGCTTCATCATGGACACCACGTACATCATCTACTTCCACACGTCCTGCTACAGCACCACTTACTTCAGCCGCCAACCCCAACAGAGATACAAGGAAACAGGCACCGCCACCAGCCAGCAGCAAGGGCACACCTTCGGGGCCTGCACAGAGCTCTTCTTCATCCATGGCATGTATAGGGCAAACACATGAGGTTATTTGTCGTCGTTGCAAGGGTGGAGGTCACTATGCGAGAGAATGTCCTTCCAAGTGTGTGATGATTGTTACTGAGGATGGTGGATATGACTCCGCTAGTGATTATGATGAGGAGACCCTGGCTCTTATTGCGAGTGAAGAACAAGGTGTAGAGGAGACTGAACAAGAGACACACTACATGGCTACTGACTACGCTGACAGGTATGAAAGTTTAGTTGCTCAATGTGTTCTGAGTGTGCAGGTGACACAGGTTGAGCAAAATCAGAGGGACAACTTGTTCTATACAAAGGGAGTTGTGAAGGAGCGTTATGTTCGCATCATCATCGATGGAGGGAGTTGCAACAACTTGGCTAGCATGGAGATGGTGGAGAAGCTTCCTTTAACCACCAGACCACATCCTCATCCTTAATACATCCAATGGTTCAGCAGCAGTGGTAAGGTTAAGGAAACATGTACTGTTCGTGTGCACTTTAGCATTGCTACATATTCTGATTATGTTGATTGTGATGTGGTACCCATGCAAGCATGCTCCGTTTTACTTGGTAGACCATGGCAATTTGATAAAAATTATGTACACCATGGTAGGACAAATCAGTATACTCTAGTTCATAAGGATAAAAATATAACTTTGCTTCCTATGTCTCATGAACATATTATGAAAGATGATATTGCTAGAGCTAGTAAAGCAAAGCGGAAGCAAAGTGAGAGTGAAAATCAGATTGTGGCAAAGGAATTTGAGCAACATAATAAGCCTAATAAACAATCATCTAGTGTTGCATCTGAAATAAAACTGAAGAGTGGTTGTTTACTTGCCACTAAATCTGATATTACTGGTTTGGATGTTAATACATCTGTTTGCTATGCTTTTGTATGCAAAGAGGTATTATTTTCCTTCGAGGACATGCCTCCCTCTTTGCCTCCTGTTGTCGCTAATATTTTGCAGGAGTTCGCTGACGTCTTTCCACAAGACGTGCCACCGGGATTACGACCTATTCGAGGGATTGAGCATCAAATTGACTTAATTCTCGGTACATCGCTGCCCAACCGTGCGCCATACCGTACTAATCCAGAGGAGACAAAGGAGATTATGCGTCAAGTACAGGAGCTGCTCGACAAAGGTTATATATGCGAATCTCTTAGTCCTTGTGTTGTTCCTATTATTCTAGTGCCTAAAAAGGATGGTACATCGCATATGTGTGTTGATTGTAGATGCATTAATAATATTACTATTTGTTATCGTCATCCTATTCCTAGGCTAGATGACATGCTTGATGAATTAAGTGTCTCTACAATTTTCTCCAAAGGTTTTTATGTAGTGGATAACATCAAATTCGCATGAAATTGGGAGATGAATGGAAAACAACATTTAAAACTAAGTTTGGATTATATGAGTGGTTAGTCATGCCTTTTGGGTTAACTAATGCACCTAGCACTTTCATGAGATTAATGAACGAGGTTACGTGCTTTCATTGGTGATTTGTGGTAGTCTATTTTGACAATATACTGATTTATAGTAGATCTTTGGAGGAACACTTGGATCATTTGCGTGCTGTTTTTATTGCTCTACGTGATGCACGTTTGTTTGGTAACCTTGGGAAGTGCACCTTTTGCACCGACCGAGTATCTTTTCTTGGCTATGTTGTTACTTCACATGGAATTGAAGTTGATAAAGCCAAGATTGAAGCTATTGAGAGTTGGCCGCAGCCCAAAACGGTCACACAAGTGAGGAGTTTTCTTGGACTCGCTGGTTTCTATAGGCGTTTTGTGAGGGATTTCAGCACCATTGTTGCACCTCTAAATGAGCTTACAAAGAAGGATGTGCCTTTCGTTTGGGGTACCGCACAGGAAGAAGCCTTCACGGTATTGAAAGATAAGCTAACACATGCTCCTTTACTCCAACTTCCCTATTTTAATAAGACTTTCGAGCTTGAATGTGATGCTAGCGGAATTGGACTAGGAGCTGTGTTATTACAAGATGGTAAACCTGTTGCATACTTTTCTGAAAAATTGAGTGGGCCTAGTCTGAATTATTCTACTTATGATAAGGAATTATATGCTCTTGCTCGGACTTTGGAAACATGGCAACATTATCAATGGCCCAAAGAATTTGTTATACATTCTGATCTTGAATCTTTAAAACATATTAAGAGTGAAGCAAAACTGAACCGTAGACAGGCTAAATGGGTTGAATTCATTGAGACTTTCCCTTATATCATTAAACACAAGAAGGGTAAAGAAAATGTTATTGCCGATGCATTGTCTCATGGTTATACAATGCTTTCATAACTTGACTTTAAAATATTTGGTTTGGAGACCATCAAAGATCAATATATGCATGATGCTGACTTCAAAGATGTGTTGGCCAATTATAAAGAAGGGAGAACATGGAACAAGTTCGTCATTAATGATGGATTTGTGTTATGTGCTAACAAGCTATGCATTCCAGCTAGTTCCATTCGTCTTTTGTTGTTACAGGAGGCGAATGGAGGATGATTAACTGGACACTTTGGCATGAAGAAGACGGAGGACGTACTTGCTACACATTTCTTTTGGCCAAAGATGAGACGAGATGTTGAGTGTTTTGTTGCTCGCTGCACTACATGTCAAAAAGCTAAGTCACGACTCAATCCTCATGGTTTATATATGCCTTTGCCTGTACCTAGTGTTCCTTGGGAGGATATATCTATGGACTTTGTTTTAGGTTTACCTCGAACAAAGAAGGGGAGGGATAGCATATTTGTTGTCGTGGATAAATTTTCGAAAATGGCACACTTTATACTATGTCATAAAAGTGATGCTGCTGCTAATGTTGCTGATTTGTTCTTTCGTGAAATTATTCACTTGCATGGTGTGCCAAATACAATTGTTTCAGATCATGATGTTAAATTTCTTGGCCACTTTTGGAGATGTTTATGGGCTAAGTTGGGAACTAAACTGCTTTTTAGTACTACATGTCACTCCCAAACTGATGGACAAACTGAAGTAGTGAATAGATCATTGTCTACTATGCTTAGGGCTGTTTTAAAGAATAACCTAAAAATGTGGGAAGAATGCTTGCCTCATATTGAATTTGCTTACAATCGTTCGCTGCATTCTACTACTAAGATGTGCCCTTTTGAAGTAGTGTATGGTTTCTTACCTCGTGCACCTATTGGTTTGTTGCCTCTTCCATCTTTGGTGAAGGTTAATTTTGATGCTAAAGAACGTGTTGAATAGATATTAAGGATGCATGAGTTAACTAAGGAGAACATTGAGTGTATGAATGCTAAATATAAACTTGCTGGAGATAAGGGTAGAAAACATGTTGTCTTTGCACCTGGAGATCTTGTTTGGTTACATTTGCGTAAGGATAGGTTTCCTGAATTGCGCAAGTCAAAGGTAATGCCACGTGCTTATGGTCCTTTGAAGGTGTTAGAGAAAATAAATGATAATGCATATAAACTTGAGTTGCCTGCAGATTTTGGGGTTAGTCCCACTTTTAACATTGCAGATTTGAAGCCTTATTTGGGTGACGATGATGAGATTCCGTCGAGGATGACTTCAGTTCAAGAAGGGGAGGATGATGAGGACATCCCTACTAATGTTACACCCACATTCCCACCAGCTACACATATTGGACCAGTTACTAGAGCCCGCGCATACCAACTAAATTATGAGGTACTTTCGTTTCTTGGAAATCCTTCTAATGTTCATGAACATATGAAGCTGCCTAAATTAGATACTTTTGTTTTACTTATGAATGAAGGACCTAGCATGGACAAGACGGATGGCCATTGGAGCGGGATCAAGCATGGAGAAGAAGGTGCACACGCGGGAAGGAACAATTGAGTTTCCAGTGGTGATTTTTGAACTTTAAAGCAACCATATGGAGAGTATGAAGGCTTGGACCAAATATACAAGATGCCACTTCATAAATTTTGTCCATAGGCTAATATAGGTGCTGTGTCACCTTATTTTTGGGCCAGGCCAATGTAATTTCGAAATACCACTTATTAGGCTATTTTTAGAGTCCGTAAGTGTGTGGAAACGGAGTTAGGGTTGGTTTCGGACCCCTCCCCCAAGGGACCACGAAATCCCCCTCTATTCCCCCATATATACAGCCCTTAGGGCATCGTTTTAGACTTTTGTTTTGTTTAGATTGAAAGTTAGCCATAGCCGCAACTTCGCGTTCTTCGTTTGTGTTCCACGACGAGACAAAGGCATAACAGAACCCCACTTCATCAATAAAGCTTTCCTCTTAAATTCGTAATATCCAGATTGCAATCTTAGATTCTTGATTGTTCTGCGTTTGCTTGCAGGAAACAGACCCTCGTGGTCAGGTTGATCGTGCTCTGGCATGGTCAATAACCTCTCGGAGTTGGTTTAGCGATTGCTAAGGCGCGACGTCCTCGCACGTTCGTAGTCAGATCGTCAAAGTCTACTCCGCCAAAAACGATAGCCACCATCTCATCGAAAGACAAGGACAACTTCGCCTCTATCAAGGTGGCACGCTTGTGGGCCTGCCCACGGCCCGGAACCTATCACTTGGGCTACTAATGCCGTTGGGGCCGATCCAAGCGTAGGCACCATGCCCAACCCCCGCTCGCGCGAAGCATAGGAGGGGAGAATGATGGCGCAGTTTGTCATGAGTTTTCAATAAAAACGCCGCGTACTTAGGAAAACTGAAGCCTTGCTCAAGAGGAGAAACAAACTAGTTTATAAAATGGGTGGGACGACAGCTTCCTCGCCCAGCGTGGGGCATGGGGCTTCCACTTGGGCATGGGCATAGTCGCGAATCGACTATAATTCCACTAGCATGGAGCGTGGGGCTTCCACTTGGGCGTGGGCATGTTGGGGAACATTAAATGGGAAACAAAAAATTTCCTACGCTTCACCAAGATCAATCTAGGAGATGAGCATCTACGAGAGGAAAGAATGCATCTACATACCCTTGTAGATCGCTAAGAGGAAGCGTTATGAAACGTGGTTGATGTACTCGAACGTCTTCGCGATCCAAATCGCAAGTCGTCCCGCAATCCTATCATGATCTAGTGCCGAACGGACTGCACCTCCGCGTTCAACACACGTACAGCTTGATGACGTCCTCGCCTTCTTGATCCAGCAAGAGGGGTGAAGTAGTAGATGAGTTCTGGTAGAACGACGGCGTGGTGACGGTGGTGGTGAAGAACAATTTCCACAGGGCTTCGCCAAGCACAATGGAAACTATGATGGAGGATAAACTAGAGGGGGCGGGGTTGCCGGCACACGGCTTGGGGAAATCTTGGTGTGTTCTGGGTGCTAGCCCTGCCCCTCTATTGATATGTTGAGCCCTGGGGTCATTTCTTGGAGAAAGAGCGTCCTCAAAGTCGGTTTGGCACGCAAGGCAAGAGTCCTCCTCGGACTCCAGGACCAGACGCCAGGGTCCTTGGTGTCTGGCCCCAGACGCTAGGGTCCCTGGCGTTTGGCCCCTGGCCTTCGCAAAACTCCTTTTGCACCTTCCTAAAGCCTCGTGGGCTTTACCCCTTGGCCCAAATAAAGTGTTCTCGAACCCGAACATTTCGGGAAACATCCGAAACCCCTTCCGGTGAATTCCGGAACCCTTCCGGTGACCAAACACTATTATCCCATATATCAATCTTTACCTCCGGACTATTCCGGAGCTCCTCGTCATGTCCGGGATCTCATACGGGACTCCAAACAACCTTCGGTCACCAATAGAACAACTCAACTATACTTATATCGTCACCAAACGTTAAGTGTGTAGACCCTGTGGGTTTGAGAAGTATGTAGACATGATTGAGACACGTCTATGGTCAATAACCAATAGCGGGACCTGGATGCCCATATTGGCTCCTACATATTCTATGAAGATCTTTATCGGTTGAACCTCTATGTTAATCCCGTATGCAGTTCCCTTTGTTCATCGGTATGTTACATACCCGAGATTCGATCATCGGTATCGCCATACCTAGTTCAATCTCATTACCGGCAAGTCTCTTTACTCATTCCATAATACAAGATCTCAGGACTAACTCCTTAGTCACATTGCTTGCAATCTTCTTGTGATGTTGTATTACCAAGTGGGCCCAGAGATACCTCTCCGTCACACGGAGTGACAAATCCCAGTCTCGATCCATGCCAACTCAACAGATACCCTCGGTGATACCTGTAGAGCATCTTTATAGTCACCCAGTTACGTTGCGACATTTGATACACACAAGGTACTCCTCCGGTGTCAGTGAGTTACATGATCTCATGGTCATAGGAACATATACTTGACATGCAAAACAAAATAGCAATAAACTTGACACGATCATATGCTACGTTCATAGTTTGGGTCTTGTCCATCACATCATTCTCCTAATGATGTGATCCGGTTATCAAATGACAACTCATGTCTATGGTCAGGAAACCTTGACCATATTTTGATCAACGAGCTAGTCTAGTAGAGGCTCACTAGGGACATAGTGTTGTCTATGTATCCACACATATATCTAAGTTTCTGGTCAATACAATTATAGAATGGATAATAAACGATTATCATCACTACAGGAATCAGGTACTTTTCCGTCTGCCATGGCAGACAGCAAAGGATAGGCCTGCGGATGGCAAAACCATTTGCCATCTGCCAGCAGACGGCCCCACGTCCGGCACAGAAAACACTGGTAAAGGGGCTCTTTGCCGTCGGCTTTATAGTAGTGGACGACAAACATATCTGCCGTCTGCCATATGGGACCTGCAGACGGTAAAGCTAGTAGACGGTACAGGAATCAGGTTAGCCCGGTTAGGTGGCTAACGGCAGCCCTTGCCATCAGCCCGCGGATGGCAAAGAGAACAACTCCTTTGCCATTTGCTAGAGACGGCAAAGTGGCAGGATGGGGCCGCTGGATAGATGGGCTTCTTTGTCGTCTGCCAGCCGACGACAAAGTGAGCTGCTCCTTTGTCGTCTGCCAGCGGACGGCAAAGTGAGCAAATGGCTCAGACCTGGTGCTTCCAGGTTGCCCAGGTTGCTGCCACATGGCACCTTTGCCGTCTGTGGCAGATGGCAAAGAGCCCTTTAACGTCGGTGCCAGATGGCAAAGAGCCTGTATTGCCCCTTTTTATTCTTTTCTTTTGTTATATCTAATTATTTTCACAAGCAAATATATAGCATATGTATATAATTCACAGAAACTATATCCCTGCCATATGGATATGATCATCCAACAAACATACCAAATAAAAAGTGCAAGTTTCATCCATATTACAATAGTTTCATCCATAGGTAGCAAGTTTCACATTGTTCATCGATACAAAATCAAACCAGAAAGTAAACACAAGAACTCCATAATTGCAATCTTTCGTGAAGTGAATCAAATCTGCAAAATGGGAAATAAGAAAGTTAGAAGAAGAATACTAGAAGAATAAGAAGAAGAAGAAAAAGAAGATCTAGAAGAAGAAGAGGAAGAAGAAGAAGTGTTTTTCTTCTCTTTCTCTTTCTCTTTCTCCTCTTGTTTTTCTTCTTCTTATTGCTTATTTGTGTCATTTTAGAACTAACCTAGGTAATTATGCCATTTTTGACCTAACTAAGCTTATTGTGTCATTTTGCAAGAAAATAAACTAAGTATATGACATTTATGAGGTTACCAAGGTTATTATGCCATTTTTGACCTAAGTAAGCTAATTATACCATTTTTGACATAAGTAAGCTGAATACAAGTCATTATTGAGCTAACCTAGGTAATTATGCCTTTTTTGAGTTAACTAAGCTTATTATGTCATTGTGGAGGAAACAAAGCTAAGTATAGGTCATTTTAGAGCTAACTTAGGTAGAATAGGTCATTTTCGAGCAAAGTAAGCTTATTATGTCATTTTGGAGGAAACAAAGCTAAGTATAGGTCATTTTAGAGCTAATTTAGGTAAAATAGGTCATTTTGGAGCTAAGTAAGCTTATTACGTCATTTTGGAGGAAACAAAGCTAAGTATATGTCATTTTAGAGCTAACTTAGGTAAAATATGTCATTTTGGAGCTAAGTAAGCTTATTATGTCATTTTGGAGGAAACAAAGCTAAGTATAGGTCATTTTAGAGCTAACTTAGGTAAACTAGGTCATATTGGAGCTAAGTAAGCTTATTATGTCCCTTTGGAGGAAAATAAGCTAAGTATATGACATTTATGAGCTAACCAACATTATTATGCCATTTTTGACCTAAGTAAGCTAATTATGTCATAAATGAACTAAATAAGCTAAGTATAGGTCATAATGCATTTGTTAAGCAAAACACTAGAGAAAACTTACCGTCCTCGTCATCACGGAGGTGAAGCACCGGGGTTGCTCGGGCCGGTTTCACCTAGAGAAGGATGCTCTGGAGAAGGGTCATGCGATGCGGCTCGGGAGTTATGTTGCACCAAAGACCATTTGTAATGTCTCGTTAGCATGATGACACTGAAATGTTAAGACTAGTAACTAATGACCATTCAAATGAAACTCACCGTGCCTACCGTGGTAATGACTAGCATCGGCAGAGGGGTCTGGCCGGACTTCTCGCACATAGACTGCACATTTAGTTTTGACAAGTCAATCATATTAGTTATTAATGAAACGAACATTACATGCATGATTTGGCTAATATGAAGAATAAACTTACCACGAAGAGCTCGTACATGGCTCGGTGAGACACCTCATTCTGTGCCCTCTCCTCCTCCAACAACCTAGCCGTCCTCTCCTCGAACTCCCTCTCCTTCTCTGCCGCCTACCGGTCCCTATCCTCCAGAAGCAACTGGGTTGCCTCTCTCTCTTTCTGAAGAGCAGCCTGCAACACAACTCCTTGTTAGCATTGTAATCATCTTTGTTCGCACACACAATGTAACGGAGGAAACTATCTGAGTCCGTATGACTAACCTCGATGGCAAGCTCGACTGGCCATGGACGAGGCCTTATCTTAGGACAGGAGCTCGTTTGGCGCGCCTTGATCTCCCGGAGAGTGCGAGAAGACCGTATAAGTCCATTTCCAATGGCTATCGAGCCATGGGGCCTCCTGCCACCAGCTATCATCACCATCTCTAGATCAATAGGATGCTGGCTTGGGTTAAAGTCTTCCCCTTTCCTCGCCTTCCCCTCATCTCTGTACCTCATGAACTTGTGGTGGGAGGAGATGTTGGTGAAGTTCTCGAGATGATTGAGGTCAGACTTCGAGAATGCCTTGGCCTTCTTGTACGAGACAGTATGGGCCATGGCATAGAGGTCATACACCTCTGGCACCTCCGTGTTATTGTGATGCGCCTAAAAGAGAGATAGAGGAACAAAGTATTAGTAAAGGGCTCAAGCTAGCATCAAGAATGGATTGCATGAATCATGAAGCAAACCACATACCCAGTTCCGCCCGAACTGATATAAATTGGCGCTGCCTTGATGGCGTGGCACACCAACCATTTTGGCACGCCGGGCCTTGGCCTTCTTGTACGTGGCAGTATGGGCCATGGCATAGAGGTCGTCCGAGCACCACTCATCCACCAACGCCTCCCAACAATCCATCTTATCCGCACACCATCTCGAGGCACCTAAGCTAGTAAAGAGAAATTTGAGAGCTACGCTTACAAATCAAATCAAGGAAACTAAGTACAAGGCCTTAAGAATAGGTAATTACCTTCATGTACTGCTCCTTCTGCAGAAACATTGCGCGGCATGACAACTTGTCCTTCTTAACACCATGCGAGGCATAGTAGTCTCGAAGAGCCTGCGGCTGAGCCTCGTGCTGTAAGTTCTGTAGTAGGCGCCTGCACTCGCCAGCGATAACCTTTGCCGTGGCCTCCTCATGTCCCTCCTCACACCTATAGAAGGTGTGCAATCAAATGAGACAACACTGATTAGTACAATAACTAGCTATTGTTGATTTTTAATTGTGTAATGGAGAAATTACCCCTGCAGTATGACAAAGCCAACGCATTAGATATTTGAAGAAACGTGAAGGCAAAAGGTTAAAAAAGAGTAAATGCACTTACTTCTCCCCATTAGGCCTAATCACCGGCCTCTGCTCGTGGGTCGCCGGCACGAGCGGGAGCCATCTACTACCACGCTGGTAGACGGTGGCCCCCTTAACCACCTCGTCCTCGCTATCCCCGCCACCATCAGCATGGCCACTCAGCTCCTGCTGATGCATATCCGGCCAGGTATCCCATGGGGTCTGCTGGAACGTAGCCCGATCCCTACTCTGCTCCGGGCTCTCGTGGGACGAAGCGTCTGGAACTGGAGTCTCATGGGTCGAAGGCTCGTCGACCCGAGGTTCATGGACAGGAGTCCGCGTAGCCAGGGGTGGCGGCGAGGAAGGCGTAGCAGCCTCCGTATGTCTCCCACGGGCACGTGTACCTCTACCTCCTGCTCTCTTCTTCCCCCGACCTCCTCTAATGGTGGGCATCAGCACCGACGAAGAAGCGCCCGCCTGTGTCTACAAATTGGAGAGCAACGCTCTCCGGAGAGAATCGGGTGGAATGGAAGTACCCCTCCCACCACGCGCCGATGAAGAAGCTGCGGATCGCTCTGGACCCGCGCCCACCATCTTTCAACACCTGCCATGACAAAGAATAAACGAAATTAGTACAACATAACAAAACTAAATACCGACATCAATAATATTATGTATATAATTTAAGTGTATCATCATCATGTATATAATAAAAATTGAATACCTGACATGAACAAATAATAATCTTGATCGTCTATATATGCTCTGGGATCAATAAATGCATCATCATCATCACTATCATCAATAAATGCATCATCATCATCACTATCGGGAACAACATGTGAAAGGCCTCCTTCACATGTCATCCGCAGCAGTAACCTCTTCTTCTTTCGGCTCTTCTTGTTACGGCTGAGGGGTGAAGTTGGATTCACTTTTGCTGTCTACTTCAATGTTCTGGGGTGAAGTAGAGCCGTTCTTGAAACGTTTTTTTGGAAAGACGTGTTTCTTGGAAGAATTCTCCTTCATATGTGTCTGGGTTAATGTGAGGTTCAAAATCCTCTTCATTGAGGGGAGGTGGTCTAAAATGTGGCGGCACTTCATAAACGACATCCCAACCATTCAGATTTGGATCAGTTTTGCAGGCCCACGGTAGATAGAAAACTTGGGTCGCCTGTTGAGCCGTAATATAGACATCGGGAACATCTAAATGTAGGCTTTGTTTGATTTCGACTAGCCCTATATGTTCATGAGTCCTTCTAGTCTCCTTTGGATGGAACCAATAACATTTGAAGACTACAACGTTCAGTGGGTTTTCACCATAGAATAGAAGTTCATAAATTGCTTCGACTCTTCCATAATACTCAGTACCTCCTTCGCCGATAGCAGAGACACAACAATTTGTAGACTTTCAGTCGGCCATACATAGCTCTTTGCCAAAGGTATGAAAGCAATACACGTTGATGTCGTATTTGTCAAATGAACGGACCTTATAGTCAAAACCATTAGCAACTTGTCTCAATTCGGCATCCATAGACTTTGAATTAGCCTACAAGTTTCATACGAAAGGATTATTGCATTAGCCGCAAAGTAGACGAAGAAATGAAATGGTCTAATGGAAATTACCGTTTGTTTGAACCAAGAGATGAAACCGGGATAGCCGCCTCCATGCTTTGCCTGAAGCTCATACTCTTCGATGGAATCCTTTTGGATCACCACTCCATCCGAGAATTTGGCGACGTATCGACTGTATCAAATATCCGGGAACAAGAGCAGTTCAAAGGAATTAGAAGTTGCGAAACAATGTACCGAGAACTTACACGATGTACGACCGCACTTCTGTTAGGTTGTTGAAGATATACAACGAAATGGTTTGCCATTCTTAGACATCCAACGCTATTGCTTTTGAAGCACCGGCTAGTGCGAGCTTCCCTTTGAATAGGCTGAGGTTGGATCGACCTTTTTTAGGGTCGCCAGCATTGTACCAAGGCTTCGGATTATGCAAATGACAATTTTTGGCTTCGTAATGTGTTGTCACGAAGTTTGCCGCCTCCTTAGTAATGAATGCCTCGGCCATTGATGCTTCAATTCTACGTTTATTTTTACATTTTGCTCGAAGCGTCTTCTGCATCCTCTCAGTTGCGTAGCACCAATGATTTTGCACCCCCCAATCTGGCCTCAGTCAGGAGATGCAAAATCAAATGTTGCATTGATTAAAGAAGCCTGGTGGAAATATCTTCTCTAACTTGCATATCAACTCCGGTGCCAACTCTTCCATTTCATCTAGCACATCAGGCGATACACTACAGGAATCAGGTTCTTTGCCGTCCGCCATGGCAGACGGCAAAGGCACAACCACGGAAGGCCAAGACCTTTGCCCTCCGCCAGTGGACTGCAAAATTTTGGGCTGAATAAAGTCCGGCAAAGAGGTCCTTTGCCGTCTGCATTGGCACAGCGGACGGCAAAGACCTTTGCCGTCAGCTTTCCTGGCCAAGCAGATGGCAAAGAAAGAATAGACGTTAGCCACGTTAGGTGGCTAACGGGAGACTTTGCCGTCTGTCGGCGGACGGCAAACGTGCTCTCCCCTTTGTCGTCTGCTTACTGAGGTGCTATTTGCCGTCTGTCTCTGAACCAACAGGGGCCGTAGATGGTCAAAAGTGAAGCAAAATCTTTCACAGCGATTTCACAAACAATAGTCCAAGAATCGATGATGAACGAACGGATTTCACAGGACAGTACTACGCTATTTAGTATTTAGACAGTATATTCATCATCACTCGCTGATCCAAAAAAAACTACTCTATTTGGTCTTCTAAACAAGGCTACTGTATTTCACAAACACGGACGAACTGGCAGTACACGACGAGGTGGGCCATGGCGGTGAAGTATTCGGTGAGGCGTGCGGTGACGAACGCATTCCGGTCGACGTGGTTGGTGGAGGCGGGCGCCGGCCATGGAGATAAGAGGCTGCCCCGGGCGAGGCTGAGGAGAGCAGCGGGTGGCCCATCGCGCCCCGCGTCGCCCGCCCTCACCCGCACCGGCCGCCGCCTGCCCTGCCGTCCGCCCTCTCACATGCCGGCCGCCGCCCGCCTTGCTGCTCGCGCCAGTCGCCCCCTCGCACACGTCGGTCGCCCTACCCGCCGGCCGCCCTGCCTGCCGCTCGCGACTGCCTCCCTGCTCGCCATCCGCGCTATCGCCGCGCCGCCTGCCCTCGCACACGCCGGGCGCCGCCCGCGCTAGCCGCCCCCCTCGCATGCGCTGGCCAATGCCCACGCTGCCCGCCTCCCGCACTGGCCGTCCTACCCACGGCTGCCTCCCTGCTCGCCATCCCCGTCGTGGGAAGTGGTGTGGGTGTGTGTGCGTCGTGGGCAGGTGGGGTGGCCGGGGGTTATTTTTTTGAAGTGTGTGGTGGGGTGGGTCATGTGGGTGGGGTGAAAAGAGTGATGGGGACGGCACGATCGAGCAGCACGCGATGGTCAATGGCTGCCATGTCATCGATCCGCGAGGTGGATCCATGTGCTATGCTTTCTTATTTTGCAGTCTACGAAAAAAACATAGGGTGGGGTCTCTTTGCTATCTGCCTTCAGTATCTTTGCCGTCTGCCTTTGGGCTCTTTGCCGTCTGCCTTTGGGCTCTTTGCCGCCTGCTAGTAGACGGCAAAGAATGGACTGATGGCAAATAATATATTTGCCATCAGTCCCTTTTTTGCCGTCTGCTAGCAGACGGCAAAGAAGGCAGCCTCTTTGCCGTCTGCCTTTGGGCTCTTTGCCGTCTGCTAGCACACGGCAAAGAACTGGCAGACGGCAAATTCCTTGATTCCAGTAGTGATAGTTCTTTTTCGCACAAAGAGAACGGAAGAAATAGCTCAGCTCTGCCAGTACTAGCCATTCATCCTCAGGGATAAAGCCACGCAACATCACCGGCATTACCCGCTCAAGCCATATGTGCCAATCATGAATCTTGAGACCAAATATTTTCAATTTGTCAAGACTCTTTCCCCTCTTTAGATTCGCTGCATACCCATCGGGGAACATCAACTGCATTTTCACCCACAAGATCATTTCCCTCATAGCTGGCCTTTCAAGATTGAACCATGCCTTTGGCTTCGTCCAATTCCGCTTTCCTTTCGGTTGTCGCATGTTTTGCAACGGTCTATCGCATAGAGCCTCCTGATCAACTCTTGCCTTAGGATTATCCTTTGACTTCCCCTCTATGCCGAACAATGTACCAAAAAGGCCTCGACGATATTCTTTTCTGTGTGCATCACATCGATGTTATGTGGGCAAAGGAGGTCTTTGAATTAAGGCATATCCCATAAGCATGTCTTGTGAGTCCAGGTGTTTTCCGAATTATACCCTTTGAAATACCCTCGACGCTCTGGATCAGGCTCGAGAGCATTTAACTGATCCAGCGTCTGTTGGCCTGTCAACGCAGGTGGTGCAGAGTTTTTGACAACTCTACCTTTGATGAAATTCTTCTTGTCTTTTCTGAACTTATGGCGAGGATCTAGGAACTGTTATGTAAGTCAAAGCAGGAAAACTTGTGACCCGCCTGCATCCAACGGAACTGAAGAGCTGCCTTGCATGTGGGGAACGGGAACCTTCCATGCACACACCAGCCAACAAATAGCGCATACGCCGGCAAGTCATGCATCGAGTACATGTACCACACATGCATCATGAAGTTTTGTTTTGTTGTGGCGGCGTATGTCTTGATCCCATTATCCCAAGCTTCTTGCAATTCATCCTTAAGTGGCTGCATGTACACATTTATATTCTTCCCTGGATAGTTGGGCCCTGGAATTATCAGCGTCAGGAAAATGTTCTTTCTTTGCATAATCTCTCCGGGGGGGAGATTGAGTGGAATGACAAATACGGGCCACCAACTGTATTGGGGTGCCGTCATACCAAACAATTGAACCCATCCGTGCTGATGGCGACTCAAGGATGCCTTTGATCTACCGCTTGATCCTTATGTAATGCATCGAAGTTCTTCCACGCAAAAGCATCTGAAGTGTGTACCAACATCTGATCCCCATCTGCATCTAGTTCGGTTCTTTTGCCCAATTTATGCCATGTCATCTGTATGGCCGTCTCTTCGACCATGAAAAGACGTTGAAGTCTTGGTATGATTGGCATATACCGAAGAACATTAACAGGGATTTTGGTTTGAAACTTCTCACCCATACCGTTGTCTACCACAATATACCTGGAAGACTTGCAAATGGGACAATAGTTCAAGTCCTCATACTCAAGCCTAAATAAGGCACATCCATTCTCACAGGTATCTATCTTCTCACAGGGCATCTTAAGTACACGGAGGATTTTGTCTGACTGGTACAGGTTTGCAGGCATTACATGGCCTTTGGGTAGAAAGTGTCCAAATATTGTCATCAATCCGTCGTAGCATTCTCTTCCCAGGTTGAATTGAGCCTTCGGAGCCATTACTTGCACGATGACATCCAACTAACAAAGCTCAGTGTGCTTGTGGAGAGGACGTTTTGAAGACTCCAACATTTCATAGAAGGCCTTTGCAGATTCCTCCATCTCATCATCCGAATCCCGAGCATCATAAAATTCTTGCACCATGTCTTCGATCCCGGTACCATGCTCGTCGGTGCGACGACGATCCATCTCAGCTCTGGCACGTTGGGCAGACTCACCATGAAAAGTCCACAACATATAATCAAGCGTAAAACTACACTTCTGCAGGTGTTTACCCATTTCACCCTCTGTCCTCTTTTTGAAGTTGTCGCACCGGACACAGGGGCACTAGGTTCTTTCCTGGCCATTTGCAAATGCGGCTCTCACAAACTCCTTGGTATTTGTTAACCATTCATTGCTCATGTCTTCCTGACTAGTGTGACCGGTGTACATCCACGCACGATCACTCACATTGCCTAGCTACTGGACACACAAAATATATATTCAGCATATATATTCATGAGTTAATCAAGTTTGTCAGTTTATTACGTCCATGCAACCTACACGCTAATAGGTAAAGATAGGTCCTAATCCCACCCGAGTATGTGTAGATTGGGTTAGTTTTCCCATGCTCTGCTCCGGATCCGATGCAGAATTTCGGCAGCACCTCCCCGCTATTCTCCTGATACATGTCTCGACAATAAGCAGAGAGGATGTGTACCCGGAGAACAATAGGGAGGCACTAACGAAATTCTGCATCGGATCCGGAGCAGAGCAGATGGGAAAACGAACCCAATCTACACATACTCAGACTGTCCATGGATAACGTTGGACAATTCGAAAGAATCACGGTTATAAATATGCAAATGCATGCATATTTATGACTGTAACCCTTTCGAACGGGAGACGCATACTGGTCATGCATACTAATGATTCAATCTACCTATAGCTAGCAAGTTTCATCGGCACGAAGACAGGAACAGAGCAAATGAAGGGGGAGGAGGAGATGTCATTTGTGCTCACCCACGAACACAAGGGCGGAGCTTGTCGAACGCATGGGGAGGTCGTCGAACTCTAGACCCTCGCAGCGACAAAACAACTGCACATCGAAATCCACCCGATCAAGACAAATATGATGTTTTTTATAACAAAATCAGAAAATATATGACCTAACTCATAATTTACAAAACTATGACCCTGTCGGCCTCTGGAAGGCCGAAGAGCACCTTTTTGGTCAACAGGAGGCCGAAGAGGTGTCGGGGGTCGGTGGTCAATGGCGCCGGGGTGTCGTGTCAGGGTGTCGTGCTGGAGGCTCACCGGAGGGGCATCGCCGGGGGTGTCATGCTGGGGTGTCGTGCTAGGGTGTCGTGCCGGGGGCTCACGGGAGGGGCATTGTCGGGGTGTCATGTCGGGGTGTCGTGTCGAGGTTTTGGTGTGTCGTGTCAGGGTGTCGGGGTGTCATGTCGGGGTGTCGGGGCGTCATGTCGGGGTGTCGGGGCGTCGTGTCGGGGTGTCATGTCGGGGTGTCGTGGTGTTGTGTCGGAGTGTCGTGTCGGGGTGTCGTGTCGAGGTGTCGGGGTGTCGTGTCGAGGCATCGTGTCGGGGTGTCGGGGCATCGTGTCGGGGTGTCGGGGCGTCGTGTTGGGGTGTCGGGGTGTCGTATCGGGGTGTCATGTCTGGGTGTCGGGGTGTCGTTTTCTTCTTCTTCCTCTTCTTCTTTTTTTCCTCTTCCTCTTCTTCCTTTTCTTCCTTTTCTTCTTCTTCTTCTTCTTCTTCTTCTTCTTCTCTTCTTCTTCTTCTTCTTCTTCTCTTCTTATCTTCTTCTTCTTCTTCTTCTTCTTCTTCTTCTTCTTCCTTCTTTTCCTTTTTCCTCTTCTTCTTCTTCTCCTCTTCTCCTCTTTTTCTTCTTCTTCTTCTTCTCCTCCTCCTCCTCCTCCTCCTCTTCTTCTTCTTCTTCTTCTTCTTCATCTTCTTATTTTTCTTCTACTTACTCTTCTTTTCTTCTTCTTAACTAACAACTAACTAACCTAATTAACAGTAGCTAATTAACAACTAACCTAACTAACCAAATTAACAATAGCTAATTAAAAGTACAAATTAAATGAAAAAAGGGGGGAAAGGGGAAAAAGAGGGGACTCAACGGAGGGGGCGGCCGGGCGACGGGGACGGCGTAGGGAGGCCGGGGGCGCCGCGGCGGAGGTGGCGGCCGGGCTGCGGGGGGTAGGGGCGTCGGGGGCGTCAGGGCGGTGGGGGGCAGGGCATCGGGGCGGCGGTGGCGGCCGGGCGGTGGGGGGCAGGGGCGTAGGGGGCGTCGGTTTCGCGGGGGGGGGGGGGTAGAGCCGCAGGGGCGTTAGGGAGGCGGTGGCGGTCGTGCGGCGGGGGGCAGCGGCGGCGGGGCAGCGGTGGGGCGGGCGGCGCTCGGGGGTGAGAGAGAGATAGAGAAAGAGATAGAGGGGGGGTGGGGGGTCGTTGATGACGTTAGGTATAGAGGCTCTTTGCCATCTGCTAACACACGACAAAGGTTGTTTGCCGTGTGCTAGCAAACGGCAAAGAGTATAGTAGCAAACGGCTCGTTTGACCTGAACCATCCCAGGTTCTTTGCCATCACATAGGTATTTGCCGTCTACTTTTATACTCTTTGCCGTCAGCTAGACAACGGAAAAGAATTGACTGATGGCAAACAAGATGTTTGCCATCAGTCAGTTCTTTGCCGTCTGTTTTCTGGAAGCTGATGGCAAAAGACTTCTTTGCCATCTGCTGGCAGACGGCAAAGAATTGGCAGACGGCAAATCTTCTGATTCAAGTAGTGAATGAACAAGGAAATATGATAATAACTAATTTAGTATTGCCTCTAGGGAATATTTCCAACAGTCTCCCACTTGCACTAGAGTCAATAATCTAGTTCACATAGCTATGTGATTAACACCCAATGAGTTTTGGGGTTTTATCATAGGTTTTTCGTCAACTGGTCTGCAACATTTAGATCTGTGTGCACTTTGCAAATCTCTATGTCATACTTTAGATGCTGCTACCACGCTCCACTTGGAGCTATTCCAAATGGTGCTCCACTATACGTATCCGGATTGCTACTCAGAGTCATCCGGATTGGTGTCAAAGCTTGCATCGACGTAACCCTTTACAACGAACTCTTTATCACCTCCATAATCGAGAAATAATTCCTTAGTCCTCTAGTTACTAAGGATAATATTGACCCCTGTCCAGTGACCCACTCCTGGATCACTCTTGTACCCCTTGACAGACTCATGGCAAGGCACTCACCAGGTGCAGTACACAGCATGGCATACTATATAGAGCCTACGGCTAAGGCATAGGGGACGACCTTCGTCCTTTCTCTTTTTTCTACCGTGGTCGAGCTTTGAGTCTTACTCAACTTCACACCTTACAAATCAGGCAAGAACTCTTTCTTTGACTGATCCATCTTGAAAACCTTCAAAATCTTGTCAAGGTAGGTACTCATTAAAAGTCTTATCAAACGTCTTGATCTATCTCTATAGATCTTGATGCCCAATATTTAAGTAGCTTTTTATCCAGGTCTTCCTTTGAAAATCACCTTTCAAGCAACATTTTATGCTTTCCAGAAATTTCTACATCATTTTTGATCAACAATATGTCAACCACATATACTTATCAGAAATTCTATAGTGCTGCCACTCACTTTCTTGTAAATACAAGTTTCTTATAAAATTTGTATAAACCCAAAATATTTGATCACCTCATCAAAGCATATATTCGAACTCCGAGATGCTTGCCCCAGTCCATAGACTGATCGCTGGAGCTTCCATACCTTTCAACATCCTTAGGACCGACAAAAACCTTCTAGTTGTATCACATACAACCTTTTCTCATGAAAACCGTTAAGGAAACTCTGTTTTGACACCCATCTGCCAGATTTCATAATCAAAAAATGCAGCAACTGCTAAAATAATTCCAACAGACTTCAGCATCTCTACGGGTGAGAAAGTCTCATCGTAGTCAACTCCTTGAACTTTTCGGAAATTTCTTTGCGACAAGTCGAGCTTTATAAATGGTGACATTTACCATCAACGTCTTTCTTCTTTTTAAAGGTCCATTTGTACTGAACGACATGCCGTTCATTGGGCAAGTCTACCAAAGTCCATACTTAGCTGGTTTTCATAGGAGGATCCTATCTCGGATTTCATGGCTCCCAGCTATTTGTTGGAATCTGGGCCCACCATCGCTTCTTCATAGCTCGTAGTTTCATTGTTGTCTAACAACATGACCTCCAAGACAGGATTGTCATACCACTCAGGGCGGTATGATTCCTTGTCGACCTACGAGGCTCAGTAGTAACTTGATCTGAAGTTTCATGATCATCATCATTAGATTCCTCTTCACTTGGTGTAGGCACCGCAAAAACATCTTTCTGCATCGTGCTACCATCAAACTGAAGTGACGGTTCAATAACCTCATCAAGTTCTACATTCCTCCCACTCAATTCTTTTGGGAGAAACTCTTTCTCGAGAAAGGACCCATTTTTAGCAACAAACACTTTGTCCTCGGATCTGAGATAGAAGGTATACCCAACTATTTCCTTAGGGTATCCTATGAAGATGCATTTGTCCGCTTTGGGTTTGAGCTTATCAAGTTGAAGTCTTTTCACATAAGCGTCGCATTCCCAAACTCTAAGAAATGGTAGCTTTAGGTTTCTGCCAAACCATAATTCATACGGTGTCATCTCAACGGGCTTGAGATGGTGCCCTACTTTAAAGTGAATTTAGTTGTCTCTAATTCATAAACCCCAAAATGATAGTGGCAAATCGATAAGAGTCATCATATTACATACTATATCCAACAGAGCACGGCTACGACGTACGGACACACCTATTACACTATGGTGTTCCAGGTGGCGTGTGTTGTGAAACAATTTCCACATTGTCTTAAGTTGCATACCAGACTCGTAACTCAGATTTTTACCTCCACAATCATATCTTAGACATTTTTATCTTCTTGTCACGATGATCTCAAACTTCACTCCGAAATTGCTTCAACTTTTCAAACGTTTCAGACTTGTGTTTCATTAAGTAAATATACCCATATCTACTCAAATCATCAGTGAAGCTAAGAAAACAACGATATCCACCGCATGCTTCAACACTCATTGGAGTGCATACATCAACATGTATCGTTTCCAATAAGTCAATTGCCCGCTCCATCATATCGGAAAACGGGGTCTTAGTCATCTTGCCCATGAGGCATGGTCTGCATGCCTCAACCGATTCGAAATCGAGTGAGTTCAAAGATCCATCAGCATGGAGTTTCTTCATGTGCTTTACACCAATATGACCTTAGCGGTAGTGCCACAAGTATGTGGTACTATCATCATTAACTTTGGATCTTTTGTCATCAATATTATGAACATGTGTAGCACTACAATCGAGATTCAATAAACCATTCATATTGGGTGCATAACCATTGAAGGTATTATTCGTGTAAACAGAATAACCATTATTCTCTGACTTAAATGAATATCCGTATTGTAATAACATGATCCAATCATGTTCATGCCAACACAAACACCAATTAACATTTACTTATGTTCAACACTAATCCTAACGGTAGAGGGAGCGTGCGATGGTGATCACTTCAACCTTGGAAACACTTCCAACACACATCGTGACCTCGCCCTTAGCTAGTCTTCACTTATTCCATAGCTGTTATTTCGAGTTACTAATACTAGCAACTGAACCGGTATCTAATACCCAGGTGCTACTCAGAGTACTAGTAAGGTACACATCAATAACACGTATATCAAATATACTTCTGTTGATGTTGCCAGCCTTCTTATCTGCCAAGTATCTGGGGCAGTCCCGCTACCAGTGACCGTTCCCCTTATTATAGAAGCACTTAGTATTGGGATTGGGTTCAACCTCGGGTTTCTTCACTGGAGCGGCAACTGGCTTGCCATTCATGAAGTTTCCCTTCTTGCCATTGCCCTTCTTGAAACTAGTTGTTTTACTGACCATCAACACTTGATGCTCCTTCTTTATATCTACCTTCGTGGTGTCAAACATCGCGAATAGCTCAGGGATCATCCTCTTCATCCCTGGCATCTTATAGTTCATGACGAAGCTCCAGTAGCTTGGTGGCAGTGACTTGGAGAACTATGTCAATCACTATCTTATCTGGAAGATCAACTCCCACTTGATTCAAGCGATTGTAGCGCCCAGACAATCTGAGCACACGATCACCGATTGAGCTATTCTCCTTCATCTTGCAGGCAAAGAATCTTGTTGGAGGTCTCATACCTCTCAACACGGGCACGAGCCTGAAATCTCAATTTCAGCTCTTGGAACATCTCATATGCTCCGTGACGTTCAAAACGTCTTTGGAGCCTCAATTCTAAGCCGTAAAGCATGACGCACTGAACTATCAAGGAGACATAAAAAACGTGTCTGTCTGATGTTCTCAACACCCACAGACGACACTTGAGGGGGTGGCACAGCGAGCGGTGCATCAAGGACACAAGCCTTCTGTGCAGCAATGAGGAGAATCCTCAGCTTACGGACCTTGTCCACATAGTTACTACTACCAATTTTCAACTTAGTATTTCTCATGGAACGTATCAAAATCTAGGGGAGTTACTACGCGAGCCATTGATCTACAACATAAATTTGCAAAGATTAGTTAGACTATTGCTCAAGATAATGAGTTTAGTTAATCATATTACTTAAAACTTCCACTCAAATTGACATCCCTCCGGTCATCTGAGTGCTACATGATCCAAATTCACCAACCTAAGTCCAATCATCACGTGAGATGAGGTGGTTTCAATGGTGAAGATCTCCATGTTAATCATATCTACTACTAGTGGACCCGTTGCGCCAAATGGCGCAGAGGCACACTAAATCCATGTGTGCGATGAAAAAAATATCCATGATTTAATCCCTTTTAATGGGAAACATGGTGGATTGTTTTTCAAGGATTGTAATCTACAATGACATGTATATACACATCTTAATTTGATAGCACAAAATACTTGCTACCATGTTTGTAGAGACCCATTTAAAATCATGTTCATATTAAAAACATGCATTTTCAGTGACTTTGCGTTTGAGCAAAAAATATGTACCTTTAAATCATGAGTGCTTTCAAAATATTTTCATTAGTTAGGAGCTTTAGGTTTGAGCAAACATGTATGATTGGAGTTTTAGCCCTTTGTATAAATATAATTAAGGAGCATCAAACATTGAATAGCAGATGAACAATCGTTCGAAACGTCTCCATAATAGCAATAGTTATCGTCTATGACATTTTTCTTATAACTATCAAACATGCCTAAAACATCATTTCTATTGAATCCACATAAGAAGTATTTATGGTAAGGGATACCATCACATAGATTAAACAAAAAAGAGGGATGAACCAATAGTTTAACATTAAAGCATCAACCACTTGCGTGGTGGTAGGAGCAAGTAGCAATGTGCAAGTCTCTAAGTTGCGGTACATATCCTGAAGCCTTGCAATTCTCCATGGTCGGCAATGCTCCTCGTATGCACATCTCATCTTTAGAAAATCCACATATTAGGAAAATAAAATGTGAGTGATAGAGAGGCAGAGAAACAAATAATTTCCTTGGTCCTATCTCTTCTTTCTCGGACATGCACCATCATTTTTAGAAAATTCATATATTAGTAATTTCAGAGATGTACATTAGAGAAACTGTTCAGCTATGTATATAGTAGAGGCATGACAGTATAATAAACACTATTGGTATGTTCTTGTACAATGCCGAATGTACATACACGGCTATATATGAGACTTTGATACTAAGTGCGACCAAAGGCAGCTCGTTGATACTCCATCACACATCATAACATCATGGCTCCGCTTTTGTGGTAGCATGCTGGAGAGACCTAGCTAAGATAATATGCAGTCTGCAATGAAAGAACTTCATTATAAACATATGTTCCCAGCCTGGCCCTTGCTTTGAAAAGAGAAGAGAGAATATGATTATATTCAAACACATGTCATGCCTGCAGGGAAACTACACTTGCACAGAGAGACCTAGCTAAGATACTATGCAGTCTGCAATGCAAGAATGTCATTATAAACATATGTTCCCAGGCTGGTCCTTGCTTTGAAAAGATAAGCAAAAAAAGGATTATGCAATAGACACACAAAACACCAATGCAATGGAAAATATTCATTGCTTTTACTCATAGTTTTTGACGACACATCTAAATTAGCCCTAAACACTATATTATGTAACAATAATGAAATTCTTAAGGAACTCAGTCACAGGTTATGATTCTACCAACCTACCATTTTTACTCATTCTATAAAATGACCATGTCAACACTAATTTTATACTCACCTGTGACTGGGTATATAGTGCTTAGGGCCAATTAGTGTCGACCTGGTCATTTTATAATGTACATATAACTTGGTAGTACAATATATTCCAGGGAGTACACCTGACAGAAGTATAAAGAGGCATTATCAAAAACTGTAATACCTCACCTCTGTTATGATAGCAACATTGATGAAAATGGGGTCAATTTGCTATAATACCTCACCTATGTTATAATTCATTATATTCCAGGAAGCTACGGAGAGATAATAATAACAGCGACATTGATGAAAACTGAAATCACAATGTACGTCCTGGCAGTACTTGACCTCTGTTCTAATAAAATCATACTATAACAATTTGCATATAGAGAATTATATATATATATGATATATCTACCTCACCTCTGTTATAATAGAATTATATATATGATTCACTCAGTGTGCCTACGATTTTTAGAATGTAAATTTTCCCATGTTTTGAGAAATCATTTCAGGATTGCAAGAAACAACATTGCAAGTAAATCACAGACATATATATATCTACTAAAAACAGTGTTGTTTCCTCCCTGCTAATTTTGATATGCTGCTAGTATCCAAGTGGCAAAGAGTTGTATGGTCACTGGCATTTGATCAGACGTAGACCCATAGCTTGTTAAGTTCTATAATCTAAACCCTCTCCGTAGTATACTCATCCAGAGGTACACCACAACCCCAACTGATCACCATGGAGGGATCATCATACTAACACGAATGAGAAGCATGTTAAACTCATTTGGGTAGCACACATATTCTTCAAACCAAATATTTCAAAACACAACGATTTTTTCCTCAGGGGAACCTGAGGGAAGAAACTATAAGTTTTGGCAGCTAACTTGAGCAAATGAAACTGAACTTATGATTAAATGTAGGAAGGAGACAAAATAAAAAGGAGAGAAAGGAACATGAGGCTATAATATGATCCCCGAGTTTCAACTTAGATGTCTATTACATGAAATCTCCGCAATATATATATACGCAATATATATATATATATATATATATATATATGCTAACAACTGTAGAAAACAAGTTCTTATTATGTTTTAAAAAATTCAGTCTGGCCATTCGTCTATAAGAAATTTTTAAAGACCATCAGACACCACACTTGCACTATTGTACATGGCATCATATTTCTGCTTTACCTCTAGGAACTTTAGCATCCATGATGCAAAAATAGCAAGAAAAGCTACATATATGCTACCTTACTTGATTTGATCAACATGTACGACTTCCATAATCTTATTTTCTCATAAAACCAATGTTCTTTTTATTTCCATGTAAAAAAATAATATGCCATAAGAAAATAATCAATTCATCATTTGCCAAGAAGTAACCAAGAGCAAATCATGCTTCCGTTTCTTCCACTGCTCTTTCAAATCTCATGATCCTACACAATCAACCATTCTTTCAAGTTTCATTGATCATGTGCAACAAATCAAAACCTAAAGAGAAACTAAAAATGTGTGTGTGTATGTGGGGGGGGGGGGGGGGGGGGGGTCTGAGGAGGAGGAGCAGTTAGCAGGAGAGGAGGGCTGGGAGGGGAGGAAAAAGAGAGGAGGAGGGCTCACCGGAGGACGAGAAGGACATCGGTGATGGGTGCACGGTGGCACGGGAAGAGGAGAAGCCTTCGCTTGCTGGATGTCATGCACTCCCCATCCACCACATCGCGCCCCCGTGCGGCACGACCCTCACTCGTGCCCCTCTTCGACCCTGCATCGACCTCCTCCACTTTGCTCAGGTGTCAAGACTAGACCCAGTGCGGCTGTGCTCCTTGGGCGGCCGTGGCCTCTGCCCCTATGCTCACCGCTGCTGCCGACGGCAAGGATAAACCTGCAGAAATATACATCTTGCTTTAAAAAATCAATAAGACATGCATAAAAGATAAAAATCTAGAAACTGTGCAAGAACATGGATGTACAAATTAAGGACACAATCTCACATTCCTCAAGTAATCCATCTACATGGTCTATAAAATCACAGCGTAATACAATCAGATAGAGCAGCTCTGATGCATCATTTCGTGATTCCATCATTTTGTGAAGTAAAAAAATGATTGGATGAATCCTAACCAAATTGACTTCCTACTTCAACCATTCGACCAACTGCTACCGACATTTTCTGAACCTAATCAAGGGAAATTGCTACATAGAGCTAAAATTCCAAAATAATCACATGGACAAAGAAAATATTTGTGTATGGAGTGTTGTAGATGCTCTTAGGAGAGGAGGCTGCAGAAGATGGGGCAGCGTCTCCTCATACCTTGTTGCCTGAGAAGAAGAAAAGGAAGCAAAGGCCATGTGAACAAGCTACCATGACATACCTCATCGACAAATCCAGGGGCGAGGGGGGAGGCCGCATGGAGAGACAGATATTGGATCAAGCTCACCCCACAATGCAACATGCACATAAGTCAATACATCTAATATACCATAGAGGTCTTGCGGGTACCGTTCTCTTACGCCACACTGCTCCTCAAGATCAATCACTGGATATCTTCGAGCAAGGGCACCAATATCACTTCTCATGCTGTCTGCTCCACACGTAGCATCGACCATCCCTTGCTTCAGTTGCTCAATCTGGCTGTTATAGTCCTTCAGAGATCTGTAGATTTCTTCATGTTCAAAACATGCTTTCATTGTTATTGCCAAACAAAAATAAACAAACTAATTTTCTGAATACATTACAAACACACTGAGATAGGAAAATCTAACAGCCATATGTGACCATGTCTTCCCAAACTCATCTAATACTTCTGTCAATTATTGCTCTGCAATGTTCCAGATCTCAATGCCTGGTCACTAAATAAATGAACATCTATTCGACTATGTATATCATAGTGGAGAATCAACTAATACCTTTCTCCATCACACACATTTAAATTAAGATTTGCTGAAGAGAGAAGCAGCCAACGGACAGGAGAACATGGCGAAAACAACAGGCAGCGGTCTGATGCACCATTGGCTATTTCCATTGTCTCACTACAACCTACGGTGCCTTCTTTTCTTTTTGTTACAGGCTGCCTATTAGGGGAGAGAAGAAGTCGATGGTAAAGACAGTTTTTGAACCTATAACCTCAAAGGCAGAGAGAGAGAGATCACCTGCCCACTTGGAGGCTATGAAGACACGGACGTGGTGCGGTGCGAGCTCGTGCACCAGCTGTAGCCACTGTCGCCCATCCGTTGAGGCCGCCGTCCACTGCACCAACGCATCAGCCGTCGATGGCGCTACGGTTTTCCGCGGTCGGGTCGCGCCGGCTGGAGACTCTCATCCGCCATCGCACCTCCCTCTCCTCTTTCCTCTCTCTCTCTCTATTTCTCCCTCATCTCCTTCCTTCTCTCTCTCCCTCGTCTTCTCTCCTGCACCGGTCCATGTCGCTGGATCGAATCGAGTGCCCCGCCATCCCTTTTTGCTTGCAGGTCGCCGTCGCTGCTGGAGATGCCCGCCGCCGCGCCCGCACGCCTCGGATCCGCCCGGATCACCTACTCCTACACCCCCAACGAGAAGACCCAGCGGCGACTGACGAGGGAGGAGGGTGTGATGCTATGCTGCGCTGTGGGGGTCGAGGGAAAAGAGAGCTAGGGTGCATGGAGTGGCGGCTGGGGTGGAACCAGGCGGAAGTGGAGCAGCAAATGCACGAGGCGCACGTGGCGAGCGGGGAAGGGGCAGTTTCACCCAGTAAAGTTTCACCCAGCCAATCGGGAGGGACCCAAGCCCACCAGTCATGGACCTAGAAAAATCAACCGCGAGGTGAAACCAGCAGTAAGGATCAGACGGACCTGGCTGGTTGGTTGACCATATTCAACGCGATCGAACGGCCAGGAAGATCTCAATCCGGCGAAGCTCCGTGGAGTAGGGTCGGCTAGCATCCTTATAGGTTAGAATATGACTCATGTTCGACCTTTCGGTCTCTTATGTTCCGAGGCCATGTCTGTACATGCCAGGCTCGTAAAGTTTAACCCGAGTGTTCCTCATGTGCAAAACTGGCTTGCACCCGTGGTATGTGAACGTAGAATCTATCACACCCGATCGTCACGTGGTGCTTCAAAACGCCGAACTTTCGCAACGGTGCACACTCGGGGAGAACACAATTTTATCTTGAAATTTTAGTGAGGGATCACCTTATAATGCTACCGTCGTCCTAAACATAATAAGGTGCATAAAAGGATTAAGATCACATGCAAATCATAAGTGACATGATATTGTCATGAACTTGTGCTTTTGATCTCCATCTCCAAAGCACCGGCATGATCTCCATCGTTACCGGCTTGACACCATGATCTCCATCATCTTGATCTCCATCAACATGTCACCATGAGGTTGCCGCACCAGCTATTGCTTCTACAACTATTGCTAACTCATAGCGATAAAGTAAAGCAAATGACATAAATTATTTAAAGACAACCCTATGGCTCCTGCCGGTTTCCGTACTCATCGACATGCAAGTCGATATAAACTATTACAAAACATGATCATCTCATACATCACATATATCACATCATGTCTTTGGCTATATCACATCACAACATACCCCGCAAAAACAAGTTAGACGTCCTCTAATTTGTTGATGCATGTTTTACGTGGCTGCTATGGGTATCTAGAAAGAATGATTCTTACCTACGCAAAACCACAACGGTGATATACAAGTTGCTATTTCACCTTCTACAAGGACCGCCTTTGTCAAATCCAATTCAACTAAGGTGGGGGAGACAGACACCCGCCAACCATCTTATGCAACAAAGTCACATGTCAGTCGATGGAACCGGTCTCTTGTACATGGACGAGTAAGGTTGGTCCGAGCCGCTTCATCCCACAATACCGCCGAATCAAGAAAACACAAAGGAAGGAAGCAATCTGAATATCAATGCCCACAAACTCCTTTGTGTTCTACTCGTGATGTCATCTATGCATAGACCTAGCTCATGATGCCACTATTGGGGAACATTGCATGGGAAACAAAAAATTCCTACGCTTCACCAAGATCAATCTAGGAGATGAGCAACTATGAGAGGAGAGATTGCATCGACATAACCTTGTAGATCGCTAAGCAGAAGCGTTAAGAAACGTGGTTGATGTACTCGAACGTCTTCGCGAATCAAACCGCAAGCCGTCCCACAATCCAATCACGATCTAGTGCCGAACGGACGACACCTCCGCGTTCAACACACGTACAGCTTGATGACGTCCTTGCCTTCTTGATTCAGCAAGTGGGGCGAATTAGTAGATGTGTTTCGGCATCACAACGGCGTGGTGACAGTGGTGGTGAAGAACAATTTTCGCAGAGCTTCGCCAAGCACAGTGGAAACTATGACGAAGGATAAACTAGAGGGGGTAGGGTTGCCGGCAGATGGCTTGGGGAAATCTTGAAGTGTTCCAGGTGCTAGCCCTGCCCCTCTATTTATATGTCGAGCCCTGGGGTCGTTTCTTGGAGAAAGAGCTTCCTCAAAGTCGGTTTGGCACGCAAAGCAAGAGTCCTCCTAGGACTCCAGGATCAGACGCCATTGTCCTTGGCATCTGGCCCTAGACACCAGGCTCCCTGGCGTCTGGCCCCTGGCCTCCGCAAAACTCCTTTTGCACCTTCCTAAAGCCTCGTGGGCTTTACCCCTTGGCCCAAATAAAATGTTCTCGTACCCGAACATTTCGGGAAACATCCGAAACCCCTTCCAGAGACCAAACTCTCCCATATATCAATCTTTACCTCCGGACTATTCCGGATATCCTCGTCATGTCCGGGATCTCATCCGGGACTCCAAACAACCTTTGGTCACCAACATAACAACCCAACTATACTTATATCGTCACCAAACGTTAAGTGTGTAGACCCTGTGGGTTCGAGACCTATGTAGACATGACCGAAACACCTCTACGGTCAATAACCAATAGCGGGACCTGGATGCCCATATTGGCTCCTACATATTCTACGAAGATCTTTATCGGTTGAACCTCTATGTCAAGGATTCAGTTAATCCATATGCAGTTCCCTTTGTTCATCGGTATGTTACATACCCGAGATTCGATCGTCGGTATCTCCATACCTAGTTCCATCTCGTCACCGGCAAGTCTCTTTACTCGGTCCGTAATACAAGATCCCGTGACTAACTCCTTAGTCACATTGCTTGCAAGCTTCTTGTGATGCTGTATTACCGAGTGGGCCCGGAGATACCTCTCCATCACACGGAGTGACAAATCCCAGTCACAATCCATGCCAACTCAACAGATACCCTCGGAGATACCTGTAGAGCATCTTTGTAGTCACCCGGTTACGTTGTGACATTTGATACACACAAGGTACTCCTCCGGTGTCAGTGAGTTACATGATCTCATGGTCATAGGAACATATACTTGACATGCAAAAAAATAGCAATAAACTTGACACGATCATATGCTACGTTCATAGTTTGGGTCTTGTCCATCACATCATTCTCCTAATGATGTGATCCCATTATCAAATGACAACTCATGTCTATGGTCAGGAAACCATGACCATCTTTTGATCAACGAGCTAGTCTAGTAGAGGCTCACTAGGGACACAGTGTTGTCTATGTATCCACACATGTATCTGAGTTTCTGGTAAATACAATTATAGCATGGATAATAAACGATTATCATGAACAAGGAAATATGATAATAACTAATTTATTATTGCCTCTAGGCCATATTTCCAACAGGGCATAGTCGCGGATCGGCAGTAATTCCACTAGCGCGAAGCATGGGGCTTCCACTTGGGCGTGAGCATAGTCGCGGTTTGACAGTACTTCCGTCTGCGCTGAGCATGGGGCTTCCACTTGCGTGTGGGGATAATCGCGGTTTAGTAGTACTTCCGCAAGCACTTAGTATGGGGCTTCCACTTGGGCGTGGGCAAGGGTCCTCCGGAGGCCAAGAGGTGGCGCGTCGGGAGGCTCCGGGGCATATACATCCCCACTCATTCTTACATGAGAGTGTCACGGGTAGACTCTATGGAGGTGTCGAATGTCCCGTGCGTTTCGCATGAGGGCTCCGTCCTTCACCTCTGGGCGGGCCGCGCCTGGCCTGCGGGTGCAGCGCCCAGAGCAGGGGCTTCCCACAGGGGCGAGGGCTCACCGAGGCCCCCGCCGGAGAGGGTGTGCCGCGCGGTGAAGCCCCCGATCCCATCGGTACACGGACGAATGTCGCAGCTGCGGTTGTGCCCCAGGGCCCGTTGGCGCCTCATGGCGGGCAGGGCAGCCTGGCGGCGGGCTTGGAAGGTTGGCCCCCTCCCCCCCGCGGGTCATCTGACGCGTCTCGTCGGACGCCGAGACCCACGGAGAACCGTGCTTGGACTCCGAGGGAAGGGCCGCCTCGGGCCCATTGCCGAGGAGGGTGGTGGGCTCCGCAGGCAAGCTCAGCCATGGTGGTGCGCCCAGACCATAGCACGGGCCTCAGCCGGTCCACCCCCCCTTCCGTTGACTTCAAGCCTTTCCCTTAGAGCTTCTTTCCTTGAGACCCTTGGGGGGTCCTGGCTATCGCTTCAAGGGAGGGCTCAATAGGGCCCCACATACCTGCATACCAAACTTAGCGCAAAACAACTTGAAGAGGTCACCTATGAATCGGGAGCCGTTGTTGGGGACGATGGGGGGCTGAGGGGGCGCATAGTATTGAGATTGTTCCAGGCATCAAGGAAGGTAGCGTGCCACGTTCGCTTGGGGGCTTCATTAGGGCGGCATCTGCTTGAACCGCTTGAGCAGCTGGTTGGCCGCTGGGGCACGGGGTAGGGCGGGCTCTCACGTGAGGCTCCTGATAGCCCCACGCCCCCTTCGTCCCACTGGGCGTCGTCATTCCTCCTAGGTGGCGGAGGCAAGGAAGGACAACCGCAGCAATGACCCTCATCGAGGCTGGCGCGAGTGGCCTCGTGAAGACACCTGGAGCGAGCAACCCCCCGAGGTGCACCCTTAGTGTAACGCCGCCTTTGGACGATCTGGCAGCTGGTCTCGCTCTAGGCTGGCTTGAGGTGCCAGCCGTCGGCGGGGGCCTGGGCCCCTCCGACGGTGCATGCTGCTGCACGCAACCACCGATGAACTCCGGCGCCCCCGACCGGCGGGCGTAGGCCACGCAGGGAGCCGGCCGGGCTGCCACGTGAGGGGAGGGTGGAGAGGGCTCCCACTGACCCTCGCCCCCAGCGCGGCGTGGAGTGGGCGGGGTGAGCGAGGAGGCGCTGGAGCCTTTCCCGCGACTGCGACGAGTCCGGTGATGCGTGCCATCCAGGCGCTCTGCTCGGTACCAGCCGGGCAAACGCAAAATAGTTTGCACGCCATGAGCAATGCGGCCTACGCGTTTGCGTTCTCACGGCAGGCGATGCAAGGAGGAGGCAGTGCTAATGCGTTCGTCCCTCTACACAAAGGGGTGCGTCGAGGAGTCCCACCGCTTGCGGGCTGCATAGTCGGTGGCGGCGACAGCTTTGGTGCTGATGGTGTGGTGACATCCGTCATGGCCCGTAGCCGCGATCTGGACGACACGAGCAGCCTGATCACTCAGGGCACGCACAACGGGAGTCCGCCATAGGTTTGATGAAGACGGGGCTCGAACAGGGCTGAAGAACAGTCGCGTGATACGTCTCCGTTGTATCTACTTTTCCTAACGCTTTTGCTCTAGTTTTGGACCCTAATTTGCATGATTTGAATGAAACTAACCCGAACTGACGCTCTATTCAGCAGAACTACCATGGTGTTGTTTTTCTGCAAAAATAAAAGTTCTCAGAACTGGATGAAACTTTTCGGAGAATTATTTTACAATAAATAAAAAATACTGGAGCCAAGAACCACCGGAGGGGGTGCCTTGGCTGGGCACGATACACTAGGGCACGCCACCCCCTCCTGGTGCGCGCTGGTGGGTTTTGCTCACCTGATGGCCCCACTGACCCTAATTCCAACACTATAAATTCCTAGTTTCGGAGAAAAAATAGGAGAAAAAGTTTTGTCACGTTTCACGAGACGGAGCCGCCGCCACCTCCTGTTCTTCATCGGGAGGCTAGATCTGGAGTCCGTTTGGGGCTCCGGAGAGGGTAATCTTTGGTCTCCGTCATCACCAACCCTCCCTCATCGCCAATTCCATGATGCTCCCCACCGCGAGTGAGTAATTCCTTCATAGCCTCGCTGGTAAGTGAGGAGTTGGATGATATTCATCATGTAATCGAGTTAGTTTTGTTAGGGCTTTATCCCTAGTATCCACTATGTTCTGAGATTGATGTTGCTATGACTTTGCCATGCTTAATGCTTGCACTAGGGCCCGAGTGCCATGAATTCAGATCTAAACCGTTTATGTTATTGCCATTATATCTATGATCTTGATCCGATCTTGCTAGTCATATGCACGTGTGTTAGTGCACTAGGACAGGGGTATCCAGTGCCCTTGACTTATGCACAGGCAGTAGTAGCAAAACCCGTCGGGAAAAGCTACCTCACCACCAAGCAAGCATTTAAGAACCAGACCCCTGTAGCAACAACCCTCAGAAGGCCAAACAAACACCAGCAAGACCAACGCAACGGCCCAGAAGGGGCCCAAAGCGTGCCAGCCACGTCCTCGGAGCCCGCCGGGGATCGAGGCATGCACATCTCAGGAAGACCCGGCAAGCCATCTCCCGGCAGGCACGAGCTGACCAGCCACCGCTCCACCGCATCACGATGCCAGTCACTTGTCGATGCGGTGACGAGCCCTCAAGAGGCTAAGTGGCTCTCGCTAAGCACGTGGCGATGCACAGGAAGGCAGGTTATACCCAGTTGACACCCGTCCAGCAGCGTGTCAAGACCCTAAGCAATGGCTAGCTAGGCGGTGGCAAGAGCTTGCCGGGGATGCATCCCCAAGTGCCACCTAGTCTAGCAATCATGGTATTTTGTCCTAAATGCCAGAGTTAGGTATGATAGCTTTGTTAGCTATCTAATCAATAGATAATGGCTGTTTTAACATTGTGGTTGCCCCTTGCACTATAAAAGGAGGCCCAAGGCAACCTAGCTCAAGATTCAAACTTTTGAACACTTGTACTCACGTAGCAGCTCTCCCCCAACAGCAACCCTTGCTGAGATTGAGCGATGCGTGTTCTTCATGTTCCTACGATCACAACGGCCCAAACCTGGGTAAAAATGCCAGTGTCCCCATCGTCGCGCTGCCTCATACTCTCCACTCTTTGTGCAACGTGACCCCCCTTGCCGAACCACAAACGGGCCTCTTGTCCCATAGGTGATCATGTGCATCCATGCCCCGACATCTTTGGCGCGCCAGGTAGGGGGCACGTCGTTGCGTGAACCCAAGTTCGTGAACGGCGAGTCGATCTTCATCATCATCTTCTGCATCCATGGCTCCCAAGAAGAAGTCTGGCGTGGCCACGCATCCCTCCACTTAAAAGGCTCCCTCCCATGCAGCCGCGGGCGCTGCGGCGGCTGTGAGTGATACGGGCATCGTGGGCGACGCGGCTAGCATAGGCGGCGCCACCGTCGTGTCCCCCGCGGCCGAGGTTGGAACGGGGAACGCCGGAGAGAAGCAACAGCAACAACATCCTGGCGAGCGCGCCCCTGGTGCCGCGGGCGGAGGAAATGACCAATCACCGCCTCCCCGCCACGTGGATAGCCATGGTCGTCATGACGACGCACAATCCGGAGTGAGCCGCGAGCCCCCGTCTGCGCCCGTCACCAGCGTGTGGCTACTGGACGGACGCCTCGTCCAGAACAAGAAGGATCGTCGAGCGGAGCCACGAACCCGCAGCTCAGCCTCCCCCACGTTAGACTGCCCTGTCAAGCAGCACACGGCTTTAAGGACACGGTGACGCCCCTCTTGGTTCCACCAGGAGCTGGGCGACGTCGCTGTCCGCCTCTTTCGCCATGCCAGACACGGCGTCAGAAGCAATGGCGCGAGCCCAGCTTCTACTTAACTTCCCGCCGGCGGCTGACAAGATGGATGAGTGGAGAGCTACCATCCAGAGCTTGATATCCTTCGTCGAAACCAACAAATCTCAGCATGCAGAACCATCGTGACCGCTGCGTACGGCTATGGCGGACCGAGCCGATGATCATGTTGAGGGGGCCACACCCACGGTGCTGTCCCCTCCACGACAACAAGCCCAGGAGCAGCCGCGGCGAGCATCACATGCTGATGAGTTCGACGAAGCATCTATGGCCTCATCCGGCCCACGCGATCGCCGGGACCAGCGGTGTGTCCTGGAGGATCGACGGAGAGAAGACGCACGCATCACCATCGAGCAGCGTCGAGAAGCACACCATCAGTCTGACAGGCGCAATGGCCCAGGCGCTGGCGACCCCGCGCCCAGTGCTGGTGGGTACCTGCCTGACGAGGTGGGGTTCCCTGCCTTCACTCGCGAGCTATGGCAGGTCCGCTGGCCATCAGCTCGGGCTTTCAAACCAGAGCTGACAGAGAAGTATGATGGGAAGCTAAACCCGGCGGAGTTCCTAGGCATCTACAGGATAGCCGTTCAAGCTGCCGGAGGAAGAGACAAGAAGGTGCTCGCCAACTATTTCCCTTTGGCACTCAAGCCAAATGTAAGATCGTGGCTGATGCACCTGCCGGAAAACTCCATCTCATCATGGGCTGATCTGTACAACGAATTCGTCGGTGCCTTCACAGGTGGCCATCAGGAGCCAGGATAGCCAAGCAATCTACAAGTCCTCCCTGCAAAAAGAAGGAGAGACCTTGCAGAAGTACATTCAGAGATTCAGTCGAGTACACTGCAACATCCCAGAAATACACGCCGCTGCCGTGATTGCCGCGTTCCATACGAACATGCACAACAGGAGGATGCGGGGCAAGATGAATGTGAAACTCCCCAAGACTATCAATGAGCTGTACACGATGGCGGACAAGTGTGCTCGTGCTGAGGAAGGAAGGCGACTCCCTGGAGAGGAGGCTGGCGTCGAAGTCGACTCAGATGACGACGATGACACCCCTGGCTCGAAAGGGAGGAACCGAAAGTGTAACAAGAAGCACAAGGGAAAAGCAGTGTTGGCTTTGGAGAGCTCTGGTAATCTCGGTACCGGCAAGAAGGCCAAGGCCGAGACCCCCGGCAAGGAAGCTGCCGCGTGCGCTGATTGTCGGGAGGCCGCAGCAGCAGAGAAAACTGGGAAGTCCGACGGGCCGTATTGCAAGATCCACCGCACCAAGGGCCATGATCTCCAAGAGTGCCGCCAAGTTGAGCAGCTTGTCGAGAAGCAGAAGGCGGAATACGAGAAGCGTGACAAAGAGAAGGGCCAAGACGCCACTACCGGGAAGGGTCGTGGCGGCAGGGGAGGCCGCCGCAGCAAGGCCCCGCAGAAGAAGGAAAGGCCAGCCAAAGACCGTGAGAAGAAAGAAATAGAGGATATGAGTGAGGATGTGGATGATGAGGAGGATTCCAGTGATCGAGAATTCCAGAGAGTAACCGAAGCCATGTGTGTTGACGGGGGTGCATCTTTGCACTCCTCTCACTGGCAGCTCAAGCAATGGGCGCGTGAGGTCAACACTGTGGAATCTTTGATGAAGAGGACTATCCTGATCGCACCACTGCGGTCGGATGTTTGCCATTGTTGGTTTCTCCAACAATCCGCAACCTCAAGGTCACCAAGATGTTAGTTGACGGCAGGGTAGGATTGAACTTAATCTCTCCAAAGGTGGTCGAGAGGCTGCAAACCTAAGGGAAAGATCACTTTGCCTGTAATGTATGGCGGGGAGTTAAACTACCTAACCAAGAAGGTGGTGTTCGATGTGGTTGAGCTTCCCCTGCCTTACAACGGAATTCTTGGTCGCCCGGCCCTGGCAAAGTTCATGGCAGCATCCCACTATGCTTACAACACTTTGAAGATGCCAGGACCCATTGGATTCATCTCTATCCCATCCGATAAGAAGGATGCAGTCATATGCGTGGATAAGATATATCGAGACGCGGTAGCAGCTGAGGTCACGGAAGCGCCAGCTCCTGCCAAGGAGTCAAGGAAAGAGAGGAAATATAGCAGGGACGCCGGTAAGGACTCCGAAAAGCGCGCCTCTTTGGAGTGCGCTGCGCCCGTCGAGGATCTGCCGGAGAGTTCCACTAGCAAGAAAGCCAAGGTCACCTATCTTGAGACGAAGAAGATCCCGACAGGGCTGGATGGCGCTGGTGGCACGTTCACCATCAGCGCCACCCTTATTGACAAATAGGAAAGCGTGGTCGTTGCCTTCCTGCGGGCAAATGTCGATGTGTTTGCTTGGCAACAATCTGACATCCCTGGAGTTCCCAGGGAGGTAATCGAGCACCACCTTGATGTGTGCCCCCATGCCAGGCCCGTCAAGCAAAAGGTTAGGAAGCAAGCCTTGGAGCGGCAACAGTTCATCGCCAAAGTGATCAGAAAACTGGAAGAAGCTGGTTTGGTCAGAGGAGTGTTGCACCCAACTTGGTTAGCCAACCCGGTGGTGGTGCACAAGGCAAATGGGAAATTGAGGCTATGCATTGATTTCATTGACCTGAACAAAGCATGCCCGAAAGACCCTTTCCCCTTGCCGTGCATCAATAGATTGTTGATTCCACCTCCAGGTGTGACCTGCTTTCCTTCTTGGACGCTTACTCCGGATACCACCAGATCTTCGTGGCTAAGGAAGATGAGGAAAAGACCGCGTTCATAAGTCCGTGCAGCACGTACTGCATTGTACGGATGGCCTTCGGGTTAAAAAGTGCTGGTTCTACCTTTGCCAGAGCCGTGCAGACCGGATTTGGACCGCAGTTGCACAAGAATGTAGAAGCCTACATGGACGATATAGTTGTCAAGACCAAGGATGAAGCAACTCTCATACAAGACTTGGAAGAGACTTTTGCAAACCTGCACAAGATCAACCTGAAGTTCAACCCTGAGAAATGTGTATTTGGCATCCCATCCGGCAAGCTAATTGGGTTCTTTGTATCTCAATGGGGAATAGAAGCAAATCCAGACAAGATCAAGGAAATTGAGCAGATACAGGCACCCAAGACCATCAAGGACATCAGACATTTGACCGGGTGCGTTGCCGCGCTAAGTAGGTTCATATCCAAATCCACCGAACACGCCCTGCCATTCTTCAAGATCCTGAAGAAGGCAGGCCCAGTAAAGTGGACCCCGGAAGTAGAAGCAGCATGCAAGATCTAAAAACTTACCTTTCTTCCGCTCCCACCTTGGTCGCTGCTAAACCACTAGAAAAGTTGCGGCTATACTTGGCGGCAACGAATCAAGTGGTTAGTGCAGCACTGGTGGCGCAGCGAGAAGTAGATGAGGATGCAGCCGCTGCAGACAATGCTGCCGGGGACAAAACCGAAGCTTCCACGGCAGAACCCAATGCAGACCCAAAGGAATCTCGGCAAGCTGACGAAGGCAGTTCCAAGGAAGTGGCGAAAATGAAAGTGGTGCAGCGGCCGGTGTACTTTGTCAGCTCCTTCTTGCAGGGGGCTAGGTCAAGGTACTCTGGAGTGCAAAAGCTGATCTTCGGCCTCATCATGGCCTCGAGGAAGCTGCGCGACTACTTCCAAGCCCATGAGATCACCGTCGTCACTCGCTTTCCGTGCGGCACATATTGAGGAACCCCAAAGCTACTGGCAGGATAGTTGAGTGTGCCCTTGAGCTGTCATGTTTTGGTTTGAAGTATGAGAGCACTTCCATAGTTCAGAGCAGGGCGCTGGCAGAGTTCATTGCAGAATGGACACCCACGCCAGATGAAGAGATCCCACAGACAGTCCTCCCCGGCAAAGAAGCAAACGAGGATTGGATCATGTACTTTGACGATGCTTTCTCGCTCCAGGGTTCCGGAGCAGGTGTGCTCCTCGTCGCCCCCACCGGAGAGCACCTCAAGTATGTGGTTCAGATGCACTTCCCCTGGGAGGAAGTTACCAACAACACCGCAGAATATGAGGGGCTCCTTGCCGGACCCAGAATCACGGCGGAGTTGGGAATCAAGAGACTGATCATCCGAGGGGATTCACAGCTCGTGGTGAAACAAGTCAACAAAGATAATCAACGCCCACTGATGCGAGCATACGTGGAAAAAGTGAGGAAACTGGATGAGCGCTTTGATGGATTGCAAGCAGAACATGTGCCCCGTGCGGAAAACACCATCGATGATCATCTGTCAAAGTGCGCTGCGCAAAAGCTCCCTGTGGAACCAGGAACCTTTATCATTCGCCTCACTCAACCTTCAGTATCCCCATCAATGATGGCCAGGAAAAGAAGAAAGCTGAACTCCGGTAAGCATTTCCCGACAGAGCTTCCCGAAGCCGCTGGTAGAGAAGCTGCCAGAGACAGTCTCGTTTCGCCTGGTGAGCAGCTTTCTCCTATGGAACCCCAGGTTCTCGTGGTCGAGACAAGCACTCCCACGGACGAGGAGATGCCTTTAGTCCTAGTTATCAAGCCCCATGCTCCAACTTGGGCACAACACATAGTTCGTTTCCTTCAAACTTGAGAACTCCGCGAAGAGCAAGAAGAGGCCGAAAAAGTAGCCCGTCGGTCAAGTATGTACCAGTTTGTCGATGACACTCTGTACAGAAAAAGACACAATAGCGTGAAATTAAAGTGCATTTGCTGGGAGGGCAGACTAAGGCTGTTGGCAGAGATTCACGGAGGTGTATGTGGCTCGCACGTTGGATCTAGAGCTCTTGCTGGGAAAGCCTTCCGGCAGGGTTTTTACTGGCCCACTGCCCTCCAAGATGCAACTGAATTGGTCACCAAGTGTGTCGGTGCACTAGTACAGGGGTACCCAGTGCCCCGGACTTATGCACAGGTGGAAGAAGCAAAGAACCCGGTCAACAATCAAGACAAGACTCCAGCAAGCTCAACGCGGCAGCTCAAGCCTGTACTGCGACACGCCAAGGACGTCCCCGATGGTTGCCGGGGACCGAGACGTGCACACCTCCCTGAAGACCCGGCAAGCCACTCCCCGGCAGGCGTGAGCCATCCAGCCATCGCTCCACCGCATCGCTATGCCTGGAACTTATCAATACAGTGTCGAGCTCTCAGGCGGTTAATCAGCTCTCGCTAAGCACGTGGCGACACATTGGAAGGCAAGTTACACTCAGTTGACACCCGCCCTGCAACGTGTCAAGATCTTAAGCAATGACCGGCCAAGCGGTGGCAAGAGCTTGCCGGCGATGCACGCCCAAGTGCTACCTAGGCAGGTAATCATGGCATTTTGTCCTAAATGCCAGAGTTAGGTATGATAGCTCTGCTTAGATATCTAATCGATAGATAATGTCTGTTTTGCCATTGTGGTAACCCCTTGCACTATAAAAGGAGGCCCAAGGCAATCTAGCTCAAGGTTGGCAATTCGAATCCCCGAACACTTGTACTCGCATAGTCGCTCTTTCCCGAACAGCAGTCCTTGCTGGGGTTAGGCGCTCTGCGTTCTTTGTGTTCCTCCAATCAATCCACCAAAAAGCAGGAGTAGGGTTTTACGCTTAGCAGCGGCCCGAACCTGGGTAAAATGCCTGTGTCCTGATCGTTGCGCCGTCTCATGCTCTCCGCTGTTCGTGCAACGTGACCCCCCTTGCCGAACCACAAGGGACCTCTGGTCCCATAGGTGATCGTGATCATCCGTGCCCCGACATCTTTGGCGCGCCAGGTAGGGTGCGTTCATCATTTGCATGAACCCGAGTTCGTGAACGGCGAATCGGTCTTCATCAACATCTTCTTCAACAATGGCTCCGAAGAAGAAATCCGGCGCGGCCACACGTCCCTCTACTTCTAAGGCTCCCTCACACGCGGCCGCCGGCGCCGCAGGCGCTGCGGCGGCTGCGGGTGAGGCGGGCATCGTGGATGACGCGGTCGGTGCAGGAGGCGCCCCCGTCCAGCCCTTTGTGGCTGGAGATGGAGCAGGAGGCGTCGGAGAGGAGGAACTACGACAACAACATGGCGAGCTCGGCCCTAACGCCGCGGAAGGAGGGAACATCTGTTCATCACCTCCCCGCCATGCGGATGGCCGAGGCTGCCTCAGTGGCGCCAGGTCCGGTGCGAGCCATGACCTTCCGACCTCACCCGTTGCCAGCGAGATTGTTGGGTGAGCACCTCATGCGGAATGAGACGGGGCGCCCAGCAGAGCCGCAGCCCCTCAGGATCAGCCCACGAGCCACTAGAAAGCTCCAGCGAGTGACGCGCGACATCAAGGATGCGGCGACGCTTCTCTTGGTCCTACCAAGAGTCGAGCAACGTCGCGGTCCACCTCATTCGCCATGCCAGGCACCACAGAGGAGGCCTTGCCGAGAGTCTAGATGCTGCTCAACTTCATGCCAGCGGCTGATAAGATGGATGAATGGAGAGCCACCATTCAGAGTTTGATTTCCTTCGTTGAAGCCAACAAGACCCAGCATGCAGAGCCGTCACGACATACGCGAACAGCAGTGGCGGCCCGGGGCAGCGAGCGCGTTGAATGGGCCACCCCAACGGTCTAGTCTCCTCCGCGACAGCAGGCCCAGAGGCAGCCGTGGCAAGCTTCGCATGCCGACGACCAGGACGAGGCGTCCATAGTCTTGTCTGGCCCACGCGACCGCCAGGATCAACGGCGTGTCCTTGAAGACCGGTGGAAAGAAGACGCGCGCATCACCATCGAGCGACGCTGGGAAGCACACCGTCAATCCGACAAGCGCAATGGTCCAGATGTCGGTGACCCCACGCCCAGTGTTGGCGGGTACCTCCCTTACGAGGTTGGTTGCCCTGCCTTCACTAGCGAGCTGCGACGGGTCCGCTGGCCGTCGACCCGACCTTTTAAGCCTGAGGTACCGGAGAAATACGACGGGAAGCTGAACCCCGCGGAGTTCTTGGGCATGTACATGATAGTTGTTCAAGCTGTTGGAGGAAAAGATGAAAATGTGCTCGCCAACTATTTCCCTTTGGCGCTCAAGCCAAATGTGAGATCATGGCTGATGCACCTGCCGGAGAATTCCATTTACTCTTGGGCTGATCTGTGCAATGAATTCGTTGGCACCTTCACCAGTGGTCATCAAGAACCAGGCCAGCCCAGCGATCTCCAAGTCCTCCCGCAAAAAGAAGGAGAAACCTTGAGAAAGTATATCCAGAGATTTAGCGGAGTGCACCGCAACATCCCAGAGATCCATCCGACAGCGGTGATTGCCGCGTTCCACTTGAATGTGCGTAATAGGAGGATGCGAGCCAAGATGAATGTCAAGCTCCCCAAGACTGTTAATGAGCTTTACACCTTGGTAGATAAGTGTGCTCGAGCTGAAGAAGGAAGGCGAAGTCCGACAGAGGAGGCGGACGTCGAAGTGGACTCTAATGATGAGGACGATGCCCCCGACCCGAAAGGAAGGAACAGGAAGCGCAACAAGAAGCGTAAGGGAAAAGCAGTATTGGCTGACGAGAGCTCCGGAGACCTCAGTGTAGGCAAAAGGGCGAAAGCTGAACCCTCCGGCAAGGGAGCTTCCGTGTGCGCTGATTGCCGGGAGGCTGCCGCCGCTGAGAAGACTGGCAAGTCCGATGGGCCGTACTGCAAAATTCACCACACCAAGGGCCACGATCTCCAAGAGTGCCGACAGGTCGAGCAACTTCTTGAGAAATAGAGGGCCGAGTATGAGAAACGCGACAAGGAAAAGGGCCAAGACGGCACTGCCGGGAAAGGCCATGGCGGCGGAGGAGGTCACCGCAGCAAAACCCCGCAGCAAAAGGAAAAACCCGCCAAAGGCCGAGAGAAGAAGGAAATAGATGATATGAGTGAAGATGAGGATGATGATGAGGATTCCAGTTATAGGGAGTTCCAGAAAGCAACTGAAGCCATGTGCGTTGACGGGGGTGCGTTCTTGCACTGCTCTCGCCGCCAGCTCAAGCAGTGGGCACGCGAGGTCAATGCTGTGGAACCGACTGCGGAATCTAGGAAGTCACTCAGATGGTCCTACACGCCTATCATCTTTGACGAAGAGGATCATCCTGACCATACCACTATGGTTGGGTGTTTCCCATTGTTGGTTTCCCCAACAATCCGCAACCTCAAGGTGTCTAAGATGTTAGTTGACGGTGGGGCCGGATTGAACTTGATCTCTCCTAGAGTGGCTGAGAAACTATTGATCCTTGATGAAGAGCTCGAAGCCACGGGTACGTTCCAAGGAATCAATCCCGGCAGGATCCAACCCAAGGGAAAGATCACTCTGCCTGTGACATTTGGCGGGGAGTTGAACCTCCGGACAGAGAGGATAGTGTTCGACGTCGCCAAAATCCCACTGCCTTAGAACGGAATCGTCGGTCGCCCAGCTCTGGCAAAGTTCATGGCGGCATCTCACTACGCCTACAATACCTTGAAGATGCCAGGGCCCATCAGGGTCATTTCCATCCCGTCCGACAAGAAGAACGCAGTTATCTGCGTGGACCAGATGTATCATGACGCGGTAGCAGCTGAAGCCACAGATATCCCAGCTCCCGCCAAGGGCACAAAGAAAATGAAGAAGACTGGCAAGAACACTGGCAAGGACTCTGAGAAGCGCACCTCTTCGGAGTGCGCTGCACCTGACAATGACCTGCCAGAGAGTTCCGCTAGCAAGAAGACCAAGGTCACCAATCCTGAGACGGAGAAAGTCACGGCAAGGGAGGATGGCACTGGTGGTTCCTTCACAATCAGTGCTACCCTTACTGACAAATAGGAAAGCGCGCTCGTTACCTTCCTGTGGGAGAATGTTGATGTGTTTGCCTGGCAACCATCTGACATCCCCGGCGTTCCCAGGGAGGTAATTGAGCACCACCTCGCTGTCTGCCCTCATGCCCGACCCGTCAAGCAAAAGGTTAGGAAACAGGCCTTGGAGCGGCAGTAGTTCATTGCCGAGGAAATCAAGAAGCTTGAAGCAGCTGGTTTGGTCAGAGGGGTGCTGCATCCAACTTGGCTAGCAAACCCAGTGGTGGTACGAAAGGCAAATGGGAAATGGAGGCTTTGCATAGACTTCACTGACTTGAACAAAGCTTGCCTGAAGGACCCTTTCCCCTTGCCGCGCATAGATCAAATTGTTTATTCCACCTCCGGATGCGACTTGCTCTCCTTTTTGGACGCCTACTCCGGCTACCACCAGATATTTATGAACAAGGAAGATGAGGAGAAGACCGTATTTATAACTCCCTGTGGCACGTACTGCTTTGTACGTATGCCCTTCGGGTTAGAAAGTGCTGGTTCGACCTTCGCCAGGGATGTTCAAATTGGTTTTGGACCTCAGTTGCACAGAAATGTGGAAGCCTACATGGATGACATCATGGTCAAAACCAAGGATGAAGCCACTCTCATACAAGATCTGGAGGAAATTTTCATAAACTTGCGCAAGATCAACCTGAAACTCAACCATGAAAAGTGTGTGTTCGTTGTCCCGTCCAGCAAGCTACTTGGGTTCTTCGTATCTCAGCGAGGAATAGAAGCCAATCCTGACAAGATCAAGACGATCGAGCAGATACAGGCACCCAAGACCATCAAAGATATCAGACGCCCGACCGAATGTGTTGCCGTGTTGAGTAGGTTCATCTCCAAGTCCGCTGAGCGCGCCTTGCCATTCTTCAAAATCCTGAAGAAGGCTGGCCTGATGAAGTGGACCCCGGAGGCAGATGTAGCGCTACAAGACCTAAAGAAATACCTATCCTTTGGTCCCACCTTTGGTCGCTCCTAAACCACAAGATCCATTGCTTCTATATTTAGCGAAAACGAATCTAGTGGTTAGTGCAGTGCTGGTGGCGCAGCGGGGGTGGATGAAGATTCAGCAGTTGATGCTGATGCTACAGGGAGCGAGAAAGAAACATCTGCGGCAGGGCTCGACACAGGTCAAGGAGGATCTCAGCAAATGGTTGACAGCGAATCCAAAGAAGTGGCAAAGAAGAAAATGGTGCAGCGACCCGTATACTTTGTCAGTTCCCTACTACAGGGGGCTCGGTCAAGGTACTCCGTGGTGCAAAAGCTGATCTTCGGCCTCATCATGGCCACGAGGAAGCTGCGCCACTACTTCCAAGCCCATGAGATAACAGTTGTCACCCGTTTCCCGTTGCAACGCATACTGAGAAACCTCAAAGCCACCGGCAGGATAGTTGAGTGGGCACTGGAGTTGTCAAGCTTCGGATTCAAGTATGAGAGCACTTCCACCATTCAAAGCAGAGCGTTGGCGGAGTTTATTGCAGAATGGACACCCACGCCAGATGATGAAGCTCCGGAGACAACCCTCCCCTACAAAGAGGCACCCAAGGATTGGATCATGTACTTTAACGGTGCTTTCTCACTCTAGGGCGCTGGAGCAGGCGTGCTCCTCATCGCCCCGACCGAAGAGCACCTCAAGTACGTCGTCCAGATGCACTTTCCCCGGGAGGAAGCCACCAACAACACCGCTGAGTACGAGGGGCTCCTTGTCGGGCTCAGAATCGCGGTAGAGTTGGGAATAAAGAGGTTGATCGTATGAGGAGATTCTCAACTTGTGATAAAGCAAGTTAACAAGGATTACCAAAGCCCGCTGATGGAAGCCTACATGGAAGGGGTGAGGAAATTGGAGGAGCACTTCGATGGGCTACAAACAGAGCATGTGCCACGAGCAGAAAACAGCATTGCTGACCATCTATCGAAGTGCGCTACGCAGAAGCTTCCTGTAGAACCAGGAACCTTTGTTCTCCGCCTCACCCAACCATCAGTGAGCCCATCTGCGATATCCAAGAAGAGAAGAAAGCTGAACTCCGGCAAGCATTTCCCGCTAGAGCTTCCCGATGCCGCTGGTAAAGAAGCTGCCGGGGAAAATCCTGTTCCGATTGGCGAGCAGCTCCCTCCCGCAGGGCTCAGGGTCTAGCGGTTGAGACAAGCGCTCCCGGAGACAAGGAAATGCCTTTAGTCCTTGTTGTCGAGCCACGGGCTCCAACCTGGGCGCAACATATAATTCATTTCCTTCAAATAGGAGAACTCCCCGAAGAGCAAGAGGAAGCCAAAAGAGTAGCCCGTCGGTCAAGTATGTACCAGTTTGTTGATGACACCCTGTACAGAAAGCGGGCAAACGGTGTGAAATTGAGGTGTATCTGCCGGGAGGATGGACTGAAGCTGTTGGCGGAGATTCACGGAGGGGTATGTGGTTCCCACATTGGATCAAGGGCCCTTGCCGGGAAAGCTTTCCGATAGGGTTTCTATTGGCCCACCGCCCTCCAGGACAATACCGAACTGGTCACCAAGTGTGAAGCCTGCCAGTTCCATTCCAAGAACATCCATCGCAAGCCCTGCAAACAATCCCTCTATCCTGGCCATTCTTGGTCTGGGGGCTCGTATCCTGGGCCCCTTCCCCCGTGCTATCGGGGGCTTTGAGTTCTTGTTCATGGCAACCGACAAGTTCACAAAGTGGCCTAAGGTGGAACCAGTGAGAAAGGTGACCGCACAAGCAGCTATCAAGTTCATGAAAGGACTGGTGTGCCGCTTTGGAGTGCCTAACAGAGTGATCACCGACAATGGCACCCAGTTCACGAGCCGCTCCTTCATGCAATATATCCAAAACCTTGGAAGCAAGGTCTCCTTTTCCTCTGTTGCTCACCCGAGAAGCAACGGGCAAGTCGAGAGGATGAATGCTGAAGTGTTGCGAGGACTCAAGATAAGGACTTTCGATAAGCTGCGGAAGAGCGGCAGGTGCTGGATATATGAGCTGCCGGTGGTTCTTTGGTCCCTCAGAACGACACCAAATCGAGCTACCGGCCAGACCCCCTTCTCCCTAGTGTATGGGGCGGAATCAGTGCTCCCCACGGAACTCATATACGGGTCACCTCGAGTGCTTGCCTACGATGAGGTAGAGTAACAGCAGTTGCGGCATGACGATGCCACGCTCCTCAAGGAAGACCGTCTCTGGGCTGCCGTGCATGGCACACGCTACCAGTAGGTTCTGCGCCGCTACCATAGCCGCAGAGTTCACGCCCGGAGCCTTGAGCAAGGTGACCTTGTCCTTCGGTGTGTTCAGTCCGCCAAGGGTACAAACAAGTTGACGCCGAAGTGGGAAGGCCCTTAACGGGTAGTACGAGTCACCAGACCTGGCGCAGTCCGTCTGTAGACCGAAGATGTCACCAAGGTGCAGAACTCATGGAACATTGAGCATCTTCACAAGTTCTACCCGTAACGCGGGGCTTCCGGGCTCAGTCCCCGACAGCCACCTTTTGTACAAGCCTTGCTGATGTTGCATGTAACCCTTTGTACAAAGCCAGGCTCAGACCCTGTGCAACAATAATAAAGCTAGGCATTGCATCATATCATCATCCTTACATGCTCATCACGCATTTTTTATGACTGAAATGTTAGCGCTTTTAAGTTATAATATATTTGCTAGAATGCTTGATGAAACCATAATCTTTGTTACTGACATCACCTTACATGTTTTACCATCGAGAAAACAGGAAAGGGGAACAAAGAAACAAGGATGGCGGCCCATCACACTCAAAAACAAGATACTACCTGGAAAAGATAAGTATATCACATGTTTCCAGTTCAGTACTTCTCATTTTCTCAAGGAAACCCTTAGTATCTTCCTTACTGCGAGATATGGAGTCACCCACGTGGTGAAAACCCTTGTCGGGACGAGCCGTCCCCCTATCCTTGCTTATAGGGGTGACAGCACCGATACCTACAAGGAGCTCTACCGGGGAACAACGCCAACCTGTTGCCAGGGGCTCGTTCCCCCACTTTGGCACTCGTTGTTTGAATGACGACCCGGCAAGTATCTCTGTGCGGCAGAGACATAACATACTAATGCAGTACAAATAAGGAAAGGAAAAGGATAGTACTTGCGGGAAGAAAATGGCGCTTTATTTTCATTCATTTTCGATACAAAATGGGTAGAGATTACATTATGATTCGTTAAAACTTGGCGAGCGCCTACATCTTTTGACATGAAAAAGATAAGTGCCCCGAAATCCCTTTCTTGTCCCTCTCCTCATAGGGATTAGGTAGAGAAGGAGCAGAGGGCAAAAGGAGAGCCTGGCCGGGATTCGACGCTTCCCAGCCAGGACCAGAGGGACACGACCGGCGAAAGGACCCTGCCCCCAGGCAGGGCGGACGAAGCCAACGGAGCAGACAAGACCGACAAGGGGAAAGAAGGCGGAGGGCAGGTGCAGATGGTGGTGCTGCCGGGACCCAGCTGGTGATGATGGTGTTGCCGGGGAACGCGATGCGTCAGAGACCTCATCCGTGCTCCTGATGCGTCGTAGGCCCCGACCGCCATCGTCTTTCTCATCGCCACCGCCCGAGGAGACGCCCCCGCCATCGCCCAAGCTCCAGGCGTGGCAACCCGGGGACCCCACAGAGAGCATGGTCATCCCCGTTGGCCAAAGGCGGGGAATTCCGTCCCCCGCCTTAGAAGAACACACGAAGATGAAGAACTCTCTCCCGTATGCTTCATCTAGAGTACTGCGGGAGGAGAGCTTCACCGCGGTAAATGACGACGCACGGCTGCGACCGCACACACGCCCATGGTGACCGTGTGGGCATTTTTTCTTCATCACCTTGAAGAAGAAATGCGGGAACCACGGACCGCCACGATGCTGCACCTCCAACATAGATCCCGACACGGCGTCAACCGCGCTGAGCTCCGTCAAGACTAAAGAAGCGGGCAGCGCGGCGGCAGGCGTACCACCGCAGCCGCCCCTAATACGGCCACCAAGCTGCCTGCTCCCCCATCCAAGGCTTCCCCAACAAACCTTCGGTTCAGAACCGTACACCCATGACGGGAGCTAAACAAAGGTTTGAAGGGAAGGTTCTACAAGCACGCTTGCTCGGCCCCTCCCCTTGAGCATCGGGAGGGCGAGCGCAGCTCAAAACAAAGAAGCAGAAGGGCGAGTTCTGTGGGTTTGCACTCAAGAAGGAAGATGGGATGGATGAGCATCGCTCCTCGTGACCCCCCAATTTATAGGAGAGGGCGTGGGGGCTGGTTCTCCTCCACTCCAAGTGTCGCCGGCCATCTCCACCAATTCCATCGCCCACGATCACGGGCGAACAGGTAACAGCCCCATTGCTCCAATCCATGGCGCTGCAGTTTCTGCCACGAACAGGACTTTAAGTCATGTGCACCCATCGCTAACTCTCCGCTATGCATGCGGTGCGCATGGCGGAAATGGCATGAGGTGGTGGGTCAGTGCTGACCAATAAATTGGCAGTTACTCCCTCACATTGCGCGCCTGTGCATGAAACTTGGGCCTGACCTAACGGGACTTGACGAACATGTGTGGGCCAGTCCCGGGGGCTCCTGTCGGTGCACTAGTACAGGGGTACCTAGTGCCCCTGACTTATGCACAGGCGGTAGAAGCAAAGAACCCGGCCAACAATCAATACAAGACACCAGCAAGCTCAACGCGGCAGCTCAAGCCTATACGGCGACGCGCCAAGCACGTCCCCGATGCTTGCCGGGGACCAAGACGTGCACACCTCCCTGAAGACCCAGCAAGCCACTCCCCGACAGGCGTGAGCCATCCAGCCACTGCTCCACCGTATCGCTATGCCTATCACTTATCGATGCAGTGTCGAGCCCTCAGGCGGTTAATCGGCTCTCGCTAAGCACGTGGCGACACATTATAAGGCAAGTTACGCGCAGTTGTCACCCGCCCTGCAGCGTGCCAATATCTTAAGCAATGACCGGCCAAGCGGTGGCATGAGCTTGCCGGGGATGCACCCCGAAGCGCCACCTAGGCAGGTAATCATGTCATTTTGTCCTAAATGCCAGAGTTAGGTATGATAGCTCTGCTTAGCTATCTAATCGATAGATAATGTCTGTTTCGCCATTGTGGTAACCCCTTGCACTATAAACGGAGGCCCAAGGCAACCTAGCTCAAGGTTGGCAATATGAACCCCCGAACACTTGTACTCGCATAGTCGCTCTTTCCCCGACAGCAGTCCTTGCCGGGGTTAGGCGCTCTGCGTTCTTCGTGTTCCTCCTATCAATCCACCAAAAAGCAGGAGTCGGGTTTTACGCTTAGCAGCGGCCCGAACCTGTGTAAAATGCCTGTGTCCTGATCGTTGCGCCATCTCATGCTCTCCGCTCTTTGTGCAACGTGACCCCCCTTGCTGAACCACAAAGGACCTCTGGTCCCATAGGTGATCATGAATATTCGTGCCCTGACAAAGTGTGAGGCCTGCCAGTTCCATTCCCAGAACATCCATCAGCCAACGCAAGCTCTCCAGACGATCCTTTTGTCCTGGCCCTTCTCGGTCTGGGGGCTCGATATTTTGGTCCCCTTCCCCCGCGTTGTTGGGGGCTTTGAGTTCTTGTTCGTAGCAATCAAGAAGTTCACAAAGTGGCCTGAGGTAGAGCCAGTAAGGAAGGTGACCGCACAGTCAGCTATCAAGTTCATGAAAGGACTTGGTGTGCCGTTTTGGAGTACCTAATAGAGTGATCACCGACAACGGCACCCAGTTCACGAGCCGCGCCTACATGCAGTACATCCAAAACCTTGGAAGCAAGGTCTCCTTCACCTCTGTTGCCCATCCAAGGAGAACCGGGCAAGTCGAGAGGATGAACGCTGAAGTGCTGCGAGGTCTGAGGACAAGAACTTTCGATAGGCTACGGAGGAGCGGCAAGCACTGGATAGATGAGCTGCCGGTGGTTCTTTCGTCCCTCAGAACGCCACGAATCGAGCTACCAGCCAGACGCCCTTCTCCCTCGTATAAAGGGCAGAAGCAGTGCTCCCCACGGAACTCATATACGGGTCACTTCGAGTACTTGCCTACGACGAAGTAGAGCAAGAGCAGCTACAGCATGACGATGCCATGCTCCTTGAAGAAGATCATCTCCGAGCTGCTGTGCATGCTGCACGCTACTAGCAAGCCCTGTGCCGCTATCATAGCCGTATGGTACATGCCCAGAGCCTTGAGGAAGGCGACCTTGTCCTTAGGCGCGTTCAGTCCGCCAACGGTACCAACAAGTTGACGCCAAAGTGGGAAGGCCCTTACCGGGTAGGACGACTCACCAGACCTGGCGCAGTCCGTCTGGAGACCGAAGATGGCACCAAGGTTCTTAAATCATCGAATATTGAGCATCTTCGTAAGTTCTACCCATAAGGCACGGCTGCCAGGCGCAGTCCCCGGCAGCCACCTTTTGTACAAGGCTTGCCGAAGTTGCATGTAACCCTTTGTACAAAGCTAGGCGCAGACCCTGTGCAACAATAATAAAGCTAGGCTTGGCATCATATCATTGCATTGCATGTTCGTTATGCATCTTTTATGGTTACAATGTCGTCGTCTATTTAAGTTGCCGCACTCTCTTCTCGAGGGATAGAGACCTCTTGCCCTGTGTGTTTTGCCACCAGGTAAATATAGAAGGAGGATGAAGGAACAAGGACAGCGGCCTAGCGTACTCCAAAAAGAGATACTGCCTGAAAAGAGATAAGTTTAATCACATGTCCCAAGTTTTATGTTTGTTAGCTCGCTCAAAGGAAATCCTTACTCTCTTTTCGAACGTGCTCGGTAAAGTTCCCCCACAAGGTAAAACCTTTGCCGGGACGAGATGTTCCCCAGCTCCTGATACTTATCAGCTCTGAGGGACCGCACAGATACCGACAAGGACCCCTGCCGAAGAACAACACCAGCCTGCTGCCAGGGGCTCACTCCCCTTTTGGCGCTTTCGGTTAATAGTGACCCGGCAGGCGGTCCCGTGTGGCGAGGACAAACACATTGACATAGTAGAAACAAAGAGAAAAAAGGGTAGTACTCAGGGAAGTAAAATAACATTCATTCATTCGTCTGTTGATACAAAATGGGTCAAGATACATTGAAGAACTCCTTTCTAAATAAATCTTTATTCGACTTTCTCCCCTAGGAGCAAGTTACGAAAAGAAAAAGGGCGAAGGGGAGACCTAAGCAGAAGCCCAGTCTGAACCCGTCGAGGTTGTCGAGGAATGGCCCGGCGGGACCACCGACAAGGCAGACAAAGCCGAAGTCCACGAGCCTACCAGGGTCCACCTGAGAAGGAGAGGTGGCACCCAAGTCAAGAACCCCCGACAAATCGCTCTGCCGGGAGGAAGGGGGGAGCTTGATGACGGTGATGGTGCGGCCGATGATCAGCTGGAGCCCAGGTCGTCGTACTCTGACTTGACGGCCTGGAGCTCACTGTCGTCGTCTTCACCAACACTGTCCTCCTCGTCGCTATCGCTCGAGGAGGAGCTTTCGTTGCCACTCGAGCTCTCTTCGCAGCAGATGAGCCGAGCACCCGAACGCCCATAGATCTTGACGGAGAACGTGTCGGCCTCCACCGTCTTGAAGTGGAGGACGTACCCGCCCATGAAGTTGTGGGCACGTGCGAAGGTCTTCGACCCATGCCTGAAGAACATAACGCGGGGCGCCGGAAACTCGACGTCGACCCGCGCAACACCATTACAACAGCCATGCACGCGTAACCACATTGCGTGCAGCTTATCAAGCTCAGTCACCCTAGCAAAGGGACAGGGGAGTCGCACGTTGCTACGAGGAGGGCCGCGTAGCCCGACGACGAACTCCAACGCTGTTGGGGATATAACCCCGTGGTAAGACCCGCCCAGGAGGGGCCGGGTCATGAGGTTGGTAGCTTAGTAGTAAGGCCTAGAAGTGATTTGCTCGATGGGCCTGGAGGAGGCCCAGAGCCAAAAGACAACGGGTAACCCGGTGGCGTAAGCCGCCGGTGGCAGCTTACCGGACAAGGCAAGGGTAGTTAGAGGCAAGGTCGGTTACTAAGTATGAGCCGGCCCAGACTCTTGTAAGCCCAGGGCCTCAACCTATGTATATAAAGGTGGGCTCCCTGGGCGGCTTAGACCACGAAACCTTTGATCATGTACTAGGTCAAGCGAATCTGCTCCCTTGTAATTGATACCCAATCAATACAACTCAAAGCAGGACGTAGGCTGTTACCTCCTTCGACAGGGGCCGAACCTGGGTAAACATGTGTCTTTCGTCCCGATCAACCCCTTCGAGTTAACCATCGTAGCGATGGCCTCACCCCCAAGTCCTTACACCAGGACATCTGCCGTGACAAAACCATGACAGTTGGCGCCCACCATGGGGCAGGTGCTCGGTGGTTTGGAGTACTCGAAGGGCTCTCCCCCAGGGATCGAGGGATACTCCGTTGGCAGGATGACTAAGAGTCGCCGCGGCAAGCTCTACATCGACGATGCTGGCTGGGGCCCCGAGGCCGACTCAGTTGAGTACGAGTACCGGGTCCCCTTCGGCGGAATTCAGGTCTTCATTGGCCAGGTCGGCGGATCTAGGCCCGGGACGTACATCAGCACCGGCCTCGTCGAGCCGGCCCAGCGCGCGCAACCCGCCTGGCTTAAACCGGGCCGGAAGCACATCTTCGTCAGCTTCACCCAAGGCACGAAACTTGAGGAAGGTTCTATGTTGCGGGAGGAAACCCTCATCTGTTCAGAGGATGGATCCTCGAGCGGGGAGGCGGAATCAATCTACCAGCTTCACAACAGTGGGCTTGGAGGCTACTTCGAGGGCTACCATGACTCGAAACACTATGAGCCACCATGCCGAGCCACTATCTTCATGGCAGGATCGGCACCGGCTTTTGGTAGCACGGCGGCTGGGACAACGGCCGCGGGCGCAACGGGGTCTGGGTCAGCCAGGCCGTCGGCTGAAGTTTTGCTGGATCTGATGAATGAACTTATGACTCTGATGGGAACCGAGGTCATGGCCGAAAACCAGGCAGCCCGTAACACGGAGATCGCGAGGTTGAAGGACCAGATGGCCAGTGCCCATGAGGAAATTAACACATTGCGGGCTCAGATGGATACTGAGTCAGAGCGCCTCAGGGCGGAAGCTTTTCGTCTCGACCTAGATCAACAAACCACGGATGCAGTCCATCGGATGAGGCACCAGACCCGCCTGCCAGATCAGTATGAGCCTAGAAATCTTTTTAACACGCCAGGATCAGGACGGAACGCGCCTCTAACCATGACCCGAACGGCGGAAGTACCTGGGAGTAGGGCGGCGGTTCAACATCGGCAGCCAGACCCGCCCCGTAGGAACCAGACGCGCCGCAGCATTTTCCAACACCACCCGGTCATTATTCTAACTCGGTGGAAAACATGGTAGAAGCAGCAGTCAGGCTTAACGCACTCCCCTTAGCTGAAGGTACACCCTTCGCTGAGGAAGCCCGGAATGCCATTGGGTATTTGCAGACAGCGGTGGCACAACAGGAGAAGTATACTTATAGCCGGAGTCATGTGCACTCGACCCCTATCCCGAGCCGCAGTTACAGCCGGCGTATAGAGTCAACGGCAATTTCTAGCTGTGAGCGGCATCGGAACCCGCCCCGTGATGACCCGCCCGCTGTCGACGCCCAGGCGCTTGTAGATTGTGCAAGAGCACAGCGAGAGGCAGCAGTGGCCACGGCGGCTTACCAAGAATAGCCCACTGTAGCACCTTCTGTTTCGGTGGGAGCCAGAGTAACCTCCAGAGCTGTGGGAGTGCCGTGCTTAGTGCCGGCTCTACGAAACGAGCGCCTGCCGAAGGACTTCAAGGGTCCACGTAAGGTGCCTAATTATACTGTTGATCGGCCTCCGGAAGCCTGGATCAAGAGCTATGAGCTAGCCATAGAGATGTTGGACGTCAGTGATGAAGTCTATGCCAAGTATTTCATCATGATGTTGGAAGGACCGGCTTGTACGTGGTTGAAGGGTTTGCCACCCAACACCATTAATTCCTGGGCCGAGTTGAAGGCGAAGTTCATCAAGAATTTTCATAGAACGTGCAAGCAGCCCATGACGATTGTGGATTTGGATCATTGCGTGCAACGTGAGGATGAGTCGGCCCACCCTTGGGTCCGACGGGTCTCAACCATTATCCACTCCTCTGATAATATCACGGAGGCTTAGGCGGTTCTGATTCTAGAGAAGAATTGCCACTTCTTGCACCTTAAGAAGAAGCTTGGATAGCTCAAGCGTTCATGCCAAGACATGGGGGAGCTTATGGCAGTTCTCACCAAGTATGCAGATTCTGACAGCACAAAGGATCCTGGGTCTGATGATGAGAAATCAGCTAAGGGCAAGAAGAACGACAATGGCAAAGGTCAGTAGCAGAACGGGGCAGGAAATAATAATCCAGGTAATGGCGGTAAGCGGAAGCATCCGGATGCCGGGTCAGATCTGGTGGCCAATACTAATGCTGGGAACAACCGTGGCAAGAGGAATGGTAAACCGCCTTTCGGCAAAAATAAGCCTTTCAACATGAAAGTAGTGCTTAATGACCCCTACGCCAAGCATAGCCTGCCCGATAAGCCATCCACTCATGCTTGGAAAGATTGTTGGGTTATGCGGGAATTCCGGAATTACAGCCTTAGCCAGCATCAAGGCAACGGCAACGAACCGCCCAGCGGGTCAGGATCCGACTCTCATGGGTTCGGCTTTGGTGCATGCGACTCAGGTTCTGGTTATCAAGGTCAAGGAAACCATGGGGGTCATAATCAGCAATCTGGCAATGGTGGTCAGTAGCAAAACAACCAGTCAGGGTATCAGAGTAACCCGAAGCAGCTTAATGGAGGCCAGTATCACGTTTTTATGACAAGCCTGGATAAGCAGGATCAGAAAGTGCGCAAGCGGGCAGTTAATGCGGCCATGCGTGGATAACCCGGGCCATCCCGCAGTACTTGAAGTGGTCTGAGTATGAAATAACTTGGAGCAGGGAGGATCACCCGCCGCGCGTGGATAACCCGGGCCATTTAGCCCTTGTGGTGGCCCCCAAGTAGGAGGCTACGTGTTTACCAAGGTGCTTATGGACGGTGGCGGCAACATCAACATCTTGTATTATGACACCTTTCGCTAGATGAACCTGCTTGACAAGGATCTCAAACCTTCATCCACTGTTTTTCATGGTGTGGTGCCCGGCAAATCGGCTTACCCGGTTGGAAAAATTGCCTTGGAGGTAGCTTTTGGCGATGAGTTCAACTACAGGGTGGAGACTTTATGGTTTGAGGTGGTTAAAATCAAGAGCCCGTATCATGCCCTGTTTGGATGGTCGGCTTATGCCAAGTTCATGGTTCGGCCCTGTTATGTCTACTTGCAGCTCAAGATGCCTGGATTGAACGGAATGATTACAGTGCATGGTGATCGAAAGATTGCTCTTGAGTTCGTGGAAGGTGATGCGGCATACGCAGAGTCAAGTTGCGCTAAGGCAGAGCTCAAATTTTATAAGGAGAACGTTGACCCGACGGATATGACCCCATTAAAGAAGCCCAAGCACTGAATCTGAGCCGCCCCTGAAGTTTATGGCAGAAGATACCAAATTGGTGGATTTTGTTCCTGGCGACTCATCGCAGCAGTTCACTATTGGGGCTAGTATGGATCCCAAATAGGAAAGCGCGCTCATCGAATTCATCCGTGAGAATCGGGACATCTTTGCATGGAAGCCTTCTGACATGCCGGGTGTACCGAGAGAATTCGCTGAGCACCACCTTAATGTGGATCCTAAGTTTAAGCCGGCAAAATAGTTCCTCTGTCTTTTCAATGAAGAGAGGTGTAAGGCAATTGGAGAAGAGGTTATCCGGCTCTTGGCAGCGGGGTTTATCGTCGAACTTTTTCACCCGGAGTGGTTGGCTAACCAGGTATTCGTGCTTAAGAAGAACGGCACCTGGTGCATGTGTGTAGATTACACGGATCTCAACAAGGCGTGTCCAGTTGATCCATTTGCTCTCCCCCATATCGACCAGATTATTGATGCAACGACGGGTTGTGAGAGTTTATGTTTCCTGGACGCCTATTCGGGTTACCATCAGATCAAGATGGCAGTCAAAGACCAGGAGAAGACATCTTTCATCACACCTTTTGGAGCTTTTTGTTATGTGTCTATGCCTTTTGGGCTCAAAAGCGCGCAGGCGACTTATCAATGTTGCGTGCAGAACTGTCTTCACAGACAAATTGGGCGCAATGTTCATGCGTATGTGGACGATATTGTGGTCAAGTCACAGAAGAAAGAGACTCTGTTGGATGATTTGAAGGAAACTTTTGATAATCCACAGGTTTACAAGATGATGCTTAACCCGGCCAAGTGCGTGTTTGGTGTGCCTGCAGGCAAGCTCTTGGGATTCTTGGTCTCCAAGCGGGGCATTGAGCCTAATCCGGACAAGATAAAGGCCATCACTTCTTTGTCTAAGCCGGCGTGCATTAATGATGTCCAGCGCTTGGCGGGTCGTATTGCCACTCTAAGCCATTTCATAAGCCGCCTGGGCGAGAAAGCTATTCCTCTATATCAAATGATGAAGAAAATAGATGACTTTGTCTGGAGTGATGCGGCCAATGAGGCGTTTGAGGCGCTCAAAAAGCAGTTGGCTGAGTCGCCCATTTTGGCTGCTCCGGTTGAAAATGAGCCTTTGCTCCTATATGTGGCGGCTAATAATAGAGCCATCAGTGCTGCAGTTGTGGTGGAGAGCAAGGAGGCAGGTAAGGAGTACCCAGTTCAGCGGCCGGTTTACTATGTTAGTGAGATCTTGACAGAATCCAAGCAATTGTACCCGCATTGGCAAAAGCTGGTGTTTGGAGTATTCATGGCCAATCGCAAGCTGAAGCATTACTTCCTTGGGCATCCAATCACGGTGGTCAGCTCTGCTTCCCTAGGAGATATCATTCTAAACAGATAAGCCACTGGTAGGATTGCTAAGTGGGCAATTGAGCTTGGGCCTCTCAATCACAAATACGTGCCCCGAACGGCTGTGAAATTTCAAGCCCTGGTGGACATTATCAATGACTGGACAGATTGTCAAGCACCCGAGGAGAAGCCGGACCATACATATTGGACAATTCATTTTGATGGCTCCAGGCAATTGGAAGGCTCGGGGGCTAGAGTTGTTTTAACTTCCCCGCGAGGTAACAAATTCTGTTATGTTTTGAGGTTAATGTTTCCTTGTACTAACAATGCAGTTGAATATGAGGCTTTGCTTCATGGACTCCGTGTGGCAAAGGAGATGAATTTAAGCCGAGGCAGATGCCTCGACGACTCAGACCTAGTGGCTCAGCAAGTTTTTGGCACATGGGATTCCAAGGACCCTCGCATGGCAGCTAATCGTCAGGCGATTGATGTTATTGCTGGTCACTTTAAGGGCTATCAGGTGGATCACATAGATCATCAGAAGAATGAGGCGGCTGATGCGTTATCCAGGCAGGGGTCTCAGTGTAAGCCAGTGCCACCTAATGTGTTTCTGGACGTACCGCATCACCCGTCGGTTAAGTTACCGTCAGAAGAGGATCTTGCTATACCTGACCCAGAAGGGCAATTGGTGGCGGCTCTCCGCGCAATCCCTGATTGGACGCTGCCTTATCCAGCATATCTGACTCGCGGTGAGTTACCCCAAGATGAGACCCTAGCGGAGCAGATTATGAGGCGGTCTAAGTCTATGACTATTGTCAATGGCGAGTTGCACAGACGCAGCGTGACTGGCATTTTTCAACGCTTTGTCTCTCCTGAGGAGGGCCGTGAGATCTTGGAGGAGATGCATGCCGGCGATTGTGGTCATCATGCCGGTTCAAAATCTTTGGTGGCTAAGGCTTTCGGCATGGCTTTTACTGGTTAACTTCTCATAAAGATGCAGGGGACTTGGTCAGTAAATGTGATGGGTGTCAAAAGTTCGGATGACGGGCCCATGTGCCGGCTCTAGAGTTGCGGCTGATCCCAAACACCTGGACGTTTCCGGTCTGGGGGCATGATATGGTGGGACTGTTTAAGAGGTCTAAAGACAAGAAGACCCACCTCTTGGTGGCGATTGACAAGTTTACTAAGTGGGTTGAGGCTGGGCCAGTCAGTAAGTGCGACGCAGCAACAGTAGTTCAGTTCGTCAAAAAGCTGATTTTTTTTATTTGGTTATACTCGTAGTATCATTACTGACAATGGTACAAATCTGTCCAAGGGGGCTATGAAGGAGTTTTGTATTGGTGAACATATCTGCCTCAATGTATCTTCTGTGGCTCACCCACAGTCAAACGGCCAAGCAGAGCATGCTAACCAGGAGATTTTGAGAGTGATAAAACCCCGGCTTATGGTTCCTTTGGAATGCATGCCGGGTTGTTGGGTGGAGGAATTACCTTTGGTACTCTGGAGTATCAGAACCACCCCCAACAGGTCAACCGGTTATACACCCTTCTTCATGGTTTATGGCGCAGAAGCTATTCTCCCCAGTGATATCCATCATGACTCACCCAGGGTGGCGGCTTACGTTGAAACTGATAATGAGATGGCGCGTTAGGACGCTTTGGATGCTTTGGATGAAGAACAGGATCTGGCAGCAGCATGGTCGGCGATTTACCAGCAAGATCTGCATCGCTATCATAGCCGCAGAGTCAAGACCCGAACGTTCCAAGAAGGCGACTTAGTGCTCCGGCTTATTCAAGACCAGTCAGATATGCATAAGTTGTCATGTCCCTGGGAAGGAACTTTTGTGATCAGCAGAAATCTCAACAATGGTTCCTATTATCTTATTGATATACGGGAGAGTGACAAGTCACGAACTTCTGGAGAGGAGACTGCCAGGCCGTGGAACATTGCTCATCTTCGGCCATACTATACCTGACCCGCCGGCTCTCATCAATGTACATACTTATTTCATTGTATATACCACCTTTTATGATATAATAAAGTTGGCATCCCCATAATTCGGGACCTCTGCCTTTTTTCCTGCACCAAGTTTCGTGCAAAAAGTTAATTCTTAATAAAGGTCACTTGGGGGCTTCCAACCCACTCGGTTTAGCTTTCATACCCTCTTGACCGGCTTTATATGCCATATTCGTGTTACACCTGCCTGTTTGCAACTTGCTACTCCACCATGTGACCCGCCGAACTCTTGACAGTCAATCTTGCTCAGAGACCCTGAGCTTAAAATTCAATCTCGCAAAAAGACCCTGAACTTGTCAAGGTTAAAACGGTGGCTTTCGTCAAGCGACAGCCGGCTTACAGTGAGCTAGGATAAACTCGCCTTGTCTACTGTAGTCTCTCCGCCATGTGGCCCGCTCGTAGTCTTAGCAACCTCAATCTTTTTAAAGACCCTGAACTTGCTAAGGTTTAAGCGACGGATTTATGTCACGTGAGAGCCGGCTTACGAGGTTTCAGGCTTTTATGCCTAGCTTCTTTTGAGGCAATATTTTTTTTTACAAAAACAATAATAAGCGCTATTTCTTCTTGCTGTGCCTTTAAAGCCGGCTTATAAAGCAGGGAATATGCAAGTATATTTCTGTTGTTTGTTTTTGTAGGCGCTTTTCATGATAAGATTCTAAGTTTTTGGATAATCCCGGTTTAGCGTTGTTCATGAAGTATAACCTGCCAGGGCAAATTGGTGAGGCCACATGTTTATGTCAAGACATTCAGGCTTGAAATTTTTTAAGTCGCCAGCATATGAGTTGAAGTTTCCAAAAAGTGCGCGAAGGCACATCACAGGCAATCGAGTTTTTCTTACGCTATTACAATACCTCATAGGGCCCAAAATATGGTGTTCAAATTTTTCATAAGTCATAACATGGCGGCTCAGCTTCGCCCGGGTTAGCATCCTTGGAGACCAGCACTTCGCCTAGCTCGTCGACGGGTCATCCTGCGCCGGGTCTTCGCTTTTTTGATCTGAAGGTTGTCCACATCCCAGTTGCAGTTGAGTAATGCTTCAAATTCAGCTTCATCATCCCAGATGGCAGATGGATCAACATCAGGAGCAAAGATATGCTTACGCTGTTGGGGAGTCAGATCCTTCGGCTCAAAGGTAGGTGCCCCTATTCGCATGTTGTTGTCATCGTAAGCCGCCTGATATGTTGTCAGATCAGCTTCTGCGGCTAACCGGCTGCCCAACACTCGAGATTCTCGGAAGCAATGGGCGTAGTCATCCTGAGTGAATTCTGACCCGTCATCCTTGAGCTGCGGGAAGCTGTAGGACCGAAAGTATGTCTAGAGGGGGGGTGATTAGACTACTTGACCAAATAAAAATTCTACCTTTTCCCAATTTTAAGTGTTGGCAGATTTTAGCAATGATAGCAAGTCAATCACACCCTACACATGCATGTCTAAGAGTATAGCAACGGAAAGTAACAACAAGCATGTATAGTAGAGGGTAGGAAGGAAGATCAAACGCAATTTGTAGATACGAAGATTTTTCCCGTGGTTCCGATAGGTGGAGCTATCGTACGTCCACGTTTATGGAGTCTTCAACCGATGGAGGGTAACGGTCGCGAGAGTCCACGGAGGGCTCCACCCATAAGGGTCCACGAAGTAGCAACCTTGACTATTCCATAACGGCTTCCGTCCACGAAGGACTAGCCTCACTATGGGTAGATCTTCACGAAGTAGGCGATCTCCTTGCCCGTACAAACTTCTTGGTTCAACTCCACAACACAAAGTAGGAGCCTCCCAAGCGACACCTAACCAATCTAGGAGGCACCACCCTCCAAAAGGTAATAGGCTCGGCAATGTCGATGAACTCCTTGCTCTTGTGCTTCAAGATGATAGACTCCTCAACACACAATCACTCTCTCACAGATTTGGCTATGGTGGAAGAGATTGATTTGGTGGAAAGCAACTTGGGGAGGCTAGAGATCAAGATCCATATGGATGGAGTGGAATAGCTTGATCTCAACACAACGGTAGGTGGCTCTCTCTCAGAAAATTGGATGGGGAAAGTATGGAATAGTTCTGAGTGCTTCTCATTCGAGTGGGTGGTGGTGAAGGGGTATATATAGGCATCCCCAAAAATCCAACCGTTACACCTAAAGTGACCAACTCGGTGACACCGATGTGTTAATCTTGGTGGTACCGAAGTGACAAAAAGGTGACAACTTTTGAATCTCGGTGAGACCGATATATAATTCTCGGTGGTACCGATTAGGTGACCAACGGTCAGATTGCGCAACTCGGTGACGCCCAAATTCATATCTTGATGGTACCGATTCTTGACCATGGCTTACCAGAGAATTGGTCCAGAAACTCGGTGGCGCCGATTCACAATTCTCGGTGGTACCGATTCTTGTGAATGGCTATCCAGAGAGTTGGTCCAAAAACTCGGTGAGACCGCCTGGCAAAACTTGGTGGTAACCGAAGACTGAAAATGGCTAAACAGAAAGTTCGCAACCCAAACTCGGTGGCACCGAAGTGGAATCGGTTGCACCAATGTGCTAGGGTTTTGCATGGGTCTGTCTGATTTTGGGAATCAGTGGCACCGAGTGGGAAGTGTTGGTTGCACCGATTTTGGATATTTGGCTTTGGACAGACTTTTGTGGAAGAGCTTGTGGGTGTTTTTGGTGACTATCTCTTGTGCATGTGGAGCATTTTGTTCACCAACAGTACCTTACCCCCTTTTAATAGTATTGGCTTTCCTATGGACTCAATGTGATTTTTGACAAAGTAAAATATAGAGTCCTCTTGCTTGAAGCTTTGCCAATCCATTTCCTTGCATCTTGGGGTTTCTCCACAATCCTTTTGCCATCCCTATCATTGAAATTTTCCTGAAATATACTTAGTGGAAACATTAGTTCAATGACTTATATGTTGTTATTAATTACCAAACCACCAAGGGAGCAAATGTGCTTTCAATCTCCCCCTTTTTGGTAATTGATGACAACATATAGATCAAAACTTCGACATATGATATAATCAATGAATATTATCATCGCTTTGAGAAGTATGTGATAAGCAAGAGCTCCCCTAAATTTGTGCATTATTTTAAATTTGCGTTTGAATGCAAATGCACAATCAATTAGGTACATAGGGCACTCTTTCATCTCACATACAACTTGGTGGTGTGCGAGAATAATTAGAATGAACATCATAGCACAACACAATCAAGTAAAGGTGATTGACCATCTCATAAGCATCATAATGATAGGAAATAGTAGCAACACAATCAAGTGTATGATCAAACACCACAAAGTTTAACACAAACAAACCAAAGATCAAATGTTTTAGAAAAGCAATAAAAACCAAACGCTCTCTCACTCGAAGCCTAAAGATCTATATACAACTTCTCCCCCTTTGGCAACAAGTTACCAAAAAGTTCAAAGGTATATAGATAATCGTTCTTCTGGGCTAATCTCCTCTGGTGGTTGATGAAGGAGTCGAGAGAACTGTGTCGGCGAAGACTTCAGCTGATGTCATGGACGGAGTTGGTGTAGCAACGGGAGGTCCTAGAGCTGATGGAGCTGAAGAGGCTGTAGCAGGTGCTGATGAATAAGGCCTCAACTCTGGAACTGGCACTGTGGCTGATATGGCCTGGGTAGTGAAGTGAGTGCCTGGCCTTAGAGGAGAGTCATCCTCATTATCTGAAGTGTCGGGACTGGGAACGCTATCAACTTCCTTCTTGACCTCGTTCACTGTCTTTGTCAGCCCATCCACCTTGTCATTGAGGGTCTTGATCCTATTTTCCATGATCCTCACAAGACTACGCCGATTCTCCAATATGTCCTTGATGTCCTTCTGCATGCCCTGAACAGTAGTGATCAAGAGATACATTTGCTCGTTCCTGGATCTAGGGACTTGAGAAATAGTGGCTCTACCTGCCTCTGCCTCTGCCTGTGCTGCAGCTAAAGTGGGATGATCTGGGTTCATCACCACGACATTGTCCTCAAGATCTGGCTGTAGGGGCAAGTGTGGCTTGTCAAGAGCAAAAATGTGCTTCTCCAGCTTGGAGTTGATGAGCATTTGAATATAGGGTGCATAGCAGCAAGAGCGCTTATGATCAGCACCAACCCTCTTCACAGTCTCTATGATCAAATCCATCACCCATATCCTGGTGTGTCTGTCAAGATGGATCAGCATGTTGATGGGATAGCCTCGAATCATCTTGTCATCTCCAGACTTAGGCATCAAGGTGTGCCTCAAGATGGTGTTCATGGTGCGGAGGCCAGCCTAGAGGAAGTAAATGGATCCTAACTTGTGAGATTTCAAGTTGCCAGCAGTGATCTCATTGTACATGTTCTTCATAGAGTCATGGCTCTCCTTGGATTCAGAATAGACATCCCAGTCTCCATCTTCCACCTTTGGGACTCCTAAGATGGTAGCCCATTCCTCAACAGTACATTTCATACCTTGCTCCTTCAGTCATCCACACAATCCTACCATCTCCATAGAAGTGAGCAGTGGAGTAGAATTGCATGATCATCTCGTCGTTCCATGCAGTGAATTGTTTGCCAACAAATTCATCTAAGCCAATGCAATGAAAGTTGTCTTGAACATTTGGGAAGTAATCTTCATTTGCCTTGATGTACTTCCAATCAACGTATCTCATGTCACTCACAGCTGGGCTCTTATCAAGCAAGATAGTCTCATAGAAATCATGTTGCTCCTTGGTATAAAACCTATAGTCCACGGCTGTTTTCCTCCTCTGAGCATATGGATCAATTGCTCTCCATACCCTCAAACCAGAATCCTTCCTCTTCTTCATGTCCTCAGCAAGCAAATGGCTGGCATTGTGCTCCGGAAGGTGTGATCTAAGCTTCATCAAAGTAGTAATATCATCATCATCCTCAGCTTCCCTAAAGGTGGAGGTCTTGTTCTTGCTGGAAGCTGGTATCTCTCTGGAGAACCTCTTAGGCTTTTTAGCAGCATTAGCCTTCTTGGGAGCAGACTTGGTGCTCTTGGAAGTGGTAGCCTTAGGCATAGCATCTGCCATAAGCTTCTTCTTCTTCTTGGGAGGGGCCTTTGCAGCTGGCTCTACCTCCTCTTCTTCTTCTTCCTCGTCTAGATACTCTGGAGTGGATGGAAGAACTTTAGCCTTGAAAAAATTTGTCCTCTCTCTCTTCTTCTTCTCCCCTGCCTTCTTAGGCATAGATTTCTTGGGAGGCTCAACTGTCATAGTTGCTCTGGAGCTCTCTGGTGCTCTCAATGTCTCTGCGCTGGCATACTCCTTCCATATAGCTTTCTTCTTCTGGGAAGAAGTGGCAGTATCATCTTTCTTAGGTAGCTCCACAGGGATGAAGTCCTCATCCTCCTCATCTGAGTTGAGCTTCCTCCTTGTCCTTGTAGCAGCCTTGGGCAAATCAGGAGAACTAGGAACATAATCATAGCTCCCCTCAGGACTAGTGCCTGAACTCATGTCAACACTCTGCTCTCTGAAGTTGTTCTCACTGTCATCTGAAGCAGACATCTCTGACCCTATGAATAGAGTATAGAGGAGTGGAAAAGATGAGTCATCACAAAATGCAGACATTTTCAAAAGATTGAACTAAGATTTCTCCAAATTTTGCATTCTGCCAAATGTATGTCGGTACAACCGAATCTAATTTTTCAGACCCACTGAGACAGACAACCTGCTTTCCAGGAACATGGCACCATTTTTGGTCACACCGAAAATTGGTACTCGGTTCCACCGAGGTGTTCTCAGTTTGCCAGAAAAAAACGAATCGGTGCTACCGATTCTTTTGCGTCGGTTCTACCGAGATTCATGTGGCGGATGGCAAAACCTAAAAAATCGTTCGTTCACTATTCTACTGGAGTTTCGCGTGGATGATTCAATCTCAAACTATGGCTTATCAATGGAGAAGCCCTAATGCACAAGAATCGGAGGTTGGAGCGCAAGAGGGGGTGAAATCGTACCCTAGCTTGGTGACGATTTCTCTACGGCGGCGACGGGGGAAAGGATTCCGTCGACGGTGGAGACTTCCAACGACGGAGGCGCTCGGGAAGACGAAGGCGACGACCAGGGGTCTTGGTTTGGCAGCAAGGGTTTCAGAGGGGGCGACGGTTGAAGAATAGATTTCAAAAGTCGGGTATGCCTCAATATAAACCCATAGCTGTCGGTGACACCGATTCTAACTTTTCGGTGTCACCGAGTTCCTCAACTGTCTGCTGACAGGGAAACTCGGTGTAACCGAGAAGATGGAATCGGTGGTACCAAGATAGAAAACTAGATCAACCCTAGGCATTCGGTGAGACCGAGATTTTGCATTGGTTCCACCGAGATGCACTTGGGAGGTTTTAATGGTCAGTCCTTTGTCGATACAGAACTCCGAGTGCTCCTCACACAGAGAGATCGAATAGTCCTTGTTCAAATTTTGTGATATAGCAAGAATAGAATATGAGGTAAGAAATCATAGATAGCTAGAGAGTGGTCCTAGGCATTCTTGTCCATCTAATTGGCAAAAGAGAAATAAAAAACCAAATAGCAACAATTGGATGTCCTTGAGTGGGTAAATAAATGCAGACCAACATGCTCACACAATAAGATGTCAAATGAAATCATGGCAAACATGCACATACAAACTAGCATCTATCAAGCATTTTGGCGATAACGGAGTCATCTATATATGAGTATATTGACTTAGGATCCAAGTAAGAATACTTGATCATAGGTCATACTCATCGTTTAAGCACAAGTGGGGTTACCACTTTTACATAAAGCATTTAATGTTGTCACATACTATGAGATGCTTTAACTCAACTCTTAGAGTAAAGCCCCCCTTGATGTGACATCCCCCCATAGGAGGGATAAACTAACCTTGGGTTTTTTCAATGAAGGCTTCATGTTGGTGAGGTAGTGGTGGATGCTCAAGGTTGATGAAGATCATCATGAGTTGGGAGCATCCTTGTTGTTTCCTTACTCTTCTCACCTACATGGGTTAGTCCCAACACACAAGAGACAAATCCAAGGATATCTATGGACATGGAGTGCAAATCATATGTGATGATGTCCATTGATTTGTTGATTACCTTGTCCCTTGCTTACCTTTGAGGGAATGTGTGACTCCTTGAACTATTGCACAGAGTTGATGTTGATTGCAACTAGTTCTTGCCAATAATGAATGTGAGTGAATTTCATTGGCAGAGTCACCCCTCAAGAACTTCTCTAGTTCTTCTTCTTGGGGACCCACATCAACTTGATGGGGATCCTTGGTGTTGGCATGGCCTTTGTAGAAGTTAATCTTGAAGTAGCCTTGGGAACCCACTCCACCAAAGCTTGGTATCCATCTTCATATGAGTCAATGTCCTCTTGAAGCTTGTTCTTGCCCTTGAGCTTCTGGTCTTGTGGTGGAAGATCATCTTGAAAGCTTGTTCCCTTGGGGAGAGTATGTTCATACTTCTCCTTTTGAGGAACAAACTTAGGCTTGGGGTATTGACCTTCTTCCCATTCAACACCATTAGCGTTGAAGTAGCCAATGCCATGGTTCTTCCGGTATCCTCCGTGCTTGCGTACAATTTCCTCAAACTGCTTACACCCGGCAAGACTCTTGTAGATACCTTTCTCTATAATTCCTTTCAATAAAGCATTTTCTTGCTCAAGTGTAACATGGCTAAGAGAATCATCATTAGTGGAATCAATAGAACTACTAGAAGCAACATCATTGGGTTTAGCATTTCTATTGTTGCTACTAGATGAAGAACCTTTCTTGCCTTTGTTACTAGTTTGTCTAGATTTAACTTGTGGCATGTATATAGACAAGAGTAATCGTTTGGCTAGATAAGATGAAGTCTTCTTTTGGAGATCGTCATTGATGGCTTTAAGAAACTCATGCTCTTGCTCCAAGGTGAGCTTCTCGAAGCATAGCTTCTCATGAGTCCTTACAAGCTCTCTATGATCTTCGAGAGTAGATTCATGGGCTAACTTAAGAGTGTTTAGTTCTTTAGTTAGTTGTTCAATTTTCATCTTATCATCATCAAATGACTTATCTTAACTAGCATGAGAATTATCAAGTTCATTTTGACTAACATCACTAGTATTATCAAAGTGCAAGTTATCATCACAAAGTAAATCATCTTCGTCACTATCGAAATCAAGATACTTGGGGTGTGATACCTTGGGGCTTTAGCATGAAGCAACTTCCACTCCCTTCATTTGGTGAATCAAATAGATCATAGGAGTTGGTAGTCACTAGTGCAAGTCCGGCAACACCTTCATCTTTACTATAGTCGGAGTTGGAGTGATAGCTTCTCTCGGAGTTGTTGTCAGAGTCGGAGTCGGAAACCCATTCACCAACATGAGCTTGATGTCTTCTTCTTGTGTAGCTCTTGGTCTACTTGTCCTTCTTCTCCGAGTCCCTACCTCTCCTTGAGGGTCTTCGTTCATAACGATCATCCCTACTCCTTCTCTCTCTTTGAGGTGATTCATTCCTTGAGCTTCGTCTTCTAGGTGACTCTTCTCTTCGTTTGTAGGGAGCCGTGCACTCATTGGAGTAGTGTCCGGGCTTCCCACAATTGTAGCAGTTGCGGTCACGACTTGACGAATGCTTCTCCTCATATCTTGAGTTGGAGCTTCGTTATTTGCCTCTATTCTTGTAGAACTTGTTGAATTTCTTGACCATGAGGCTTATCTCTTCATTGGTGACAAGGTTGTCACTTGAAGTTGAGGGAGCATTACTTCTGGCTTTGTAAGCACCGCTAGACTTGTTGTGAAGCTCTTCTTTCTATTTGAGTGTCATCTCATGGGTAACAATCCTTCCAATAACTTCCGTAGGCTTGAGATCTTTATAGTTGGGCATCATTTGGATCAATGTGCACACGGTGTCGTATCTCTCATCCAAAGCTCAAAGTATCTTCTTGATGATGAATTTGTCAGTCATTTCTTTGCTCCCTAAGCCGGCAATCTCATTGGTGATGAGAGCTAGCCTAGAGTACATCTCCGCGACTCCTTCACCATCCTTCATCTTGAACTTGTCAAGCTGACTTTGAAGAACATCTAACTTGGATTCTCTCACGGACTCGGTACCTTCATGCATATTGACCAAAGTATCCCAAATCTATTTTGCATTCTCAAGACGGCTGATTTTGTTGAATTCTTCGAGGCATAGGCAATTGAAGAGAATGTCGCATGCTTGAGCGTTGTATTGCAACATCTTCAATTCATCCGCGGTCGCTTCACGATCTGGTTCCTTTCCATCACCAAAGAATTCACCTTGCAAGACAACACGAACAACAGCCCATACGGCGGGGTTATGACCAAGACTATGCATTTTCATTTTGTGCTTGCAACTAGCAAAATTAGTGCCATCAAAGTACGGACCTCTACGGTGATAATTTCCCTAACTAGACGCCATACTCTCCTAGGTTGTGAGACCAATGCAATGGAGACCAAAGCTCTTATACCACTTGTAGGACCGAAAGTATGTCTAGAGGGGGGTGATTAGACTACTTGACCAAATAAAAATTCTACCGTTTCCCAATTTTAAGTGTTGGCAGATTTTAGCAATGATAGCAAGTCAAGCACAGCCTACACATGGATGTCTAAGAGTATAGCAGCGGAAAGTAACAACAAGCATGTATAGTAGAGGGTAGGAAGGAAGATCAAACGCAATTTGTAGACACGAAGATTTTTCCCGTGGTTCCGATAGGTGGTGCTATCATAGGTCCACGTTTATGGAGTCTTCAACCCATGGAGGGTAACAGTCGCGAGAGTCCATGGAGGGCTCCACCCATAAGGGTCCACGAAGTAGCAACCTTGACTATTCCATAACGGCTTCTGTCCACGAAGGACTAGCCTCACTATGGGTAGATCTTCACGAAGTAGGCGATCTCCTTGCCCGTACAAACTTCTTGGTTCAACTCCACAACACAAAGTAGGAGGCTCCCAAGCGACACCTAACTAATCTAGGAGGCACCACCCTCCAAAAGGTAATAGGCTCGGCAATGTCAATGAACTCCTTGCTCTTGTGTTTCAAGATGATAGACTCCTCAACACACAATCACTCTCTCACAGATTTGTCCATGGTCGAAGAGATTGATTTGTTGGAAAGCAACTTGGGGAGGCTAGAGATCAAGATTCATATGGATGGAGTGGAATAGCTTGATCTCAACACAAGGGTAGGTGGCCCTCTCTCAGAAAATTGGATGGGGCAAGTACGGAATAGTTCTGAGTGCTTCTCATTCGAGTGGGTGGTGGTGAAGGCGTATATATAGGCATCCCCAAAAATCCAACCGTTACACCTAAAGTGACCAACTCGGTGACACCGATGTGTTAATCTCGGTGGTACCGAAGTGGCCAAAAGGTGACAACTTTTGAATCTCGGTGACACCGATATATAATTCTCGGTGGTACCGATTAGGTGACCAACAGTCAGATTGCGCAACTCGGTGACGCAGAAATTCATATCTCGGTGCTACCGATTCTTGACCATGGCTTACCAGAGAGTTGGTCCAGAAACTCGGTGGCGCCGATTCACAATTCTCGGTGGTACCGATTCTTGTGAATGGCTATCCAGAGAGTTGGTCCAAAAACTCGATGAGACCGACTGGCAAAACTCGGTGGTACCGAAGACTGAAAATGGCTAAACAGAAAGGTGGCAATCCAAACTCGGTGGCACCGAACTGGAATCGGTTGCACCGATGTGCTAGGGTTTGGCATGGGTCTGTCTGATTTTGGGAATCAGTGGCACCGAGTGGGAAGTGTTGGTTGCACCGATTTTGGATATTTGGCTTTGGACAGACTTTTGTGGAAGAGCTTGTGGGTGTTTTTGGTGACTATCTCTTGTGCACGTGGAGCATCTTGTTCACCAACAGTGCCTTACCCCCATTTAATAGTATTGTCTTTCCTATGGACTCAAAGTGATTTCTCACAAAGTAAAATGTAGAGTCCTCATTCTTGAAGCTTTGCCAATCCATTTCCTTGCATCTTGGGGTTTCTCCACAATCCTTTTGCCATCCCTATCATTGAACTTTTCCTGAAATATGCTTAGTGGAAACATTTGTTCAATGACTTATATGTTGTTATTAATTACCAAAACCACCAAGGGAGCAAATGTGCTTTTAGAAGCCTCCCATCATTTCTTCCGGGTGGAGTTCTGGTGCATATGCCAACGCCCGGCTTAAAGCGAATACTGCACCCTTGCGGGGGGCTGATCTATTCATCTCTTCAAAGTTCTTGGGAATAGTGGAGAGGCAATTCAATACGTCCTTGATCAATTTGGGCACCCCCTTTTCGGCGAACACAGCCCTGATGGTAAATAGGCTTCCAGCGTATAGTTGTTCAGTGAAAGCATATAAGGCTTTCAGCTTCAGCAAGCTGTCATCTGGAAGCTGGCGAGTTCGTTTGCCTGCAAAACAGATCAAGTTTGTAAGTCACCGGGCGAGTCTAGATAAGATTATTTGAAACATGGTCGTAATATAGCCAAACAATGCTTACCAAGGACGGCTTCAGTCATCTGGCTTATGTGCCGCTTCAGGCTGGTCAGCTCCTCAGTTACAGGTGCAAGATGGCCCTCGGCATCCTCTGCGCGTTTGGTCAGGGCGGCTTGGCTGGTTTCAACATATTTTTGATACGTTTCAAACTATGTCTTGGTCTTTTCCAGTTCTGACAAGGCGAGCCGCCACTTTTTGTCGACTTCAGCTCGGGCTTCTTGTTGCAATGCCAGACTCTTCTTAAGATCTGTGACGCTAGATTCAGCCACACTTAAAGATTCCTACACATGACAAGTCATAGCAAAGCAAGCTTATCAGTCTTAAGCCGCTAGTCCGGCTCAATATGGTGTTTAGACGCATGGAAGAGAATTCTTACAAGTCCCAAGCAGATTGCAAGCAATATACTTGACACTTGGGGGCTAATGTGTATCAGTTCTTTCTTATATCTACGATACAAATAAGACCCGGACCATCTTCATGAAGATAACCCGGCCCTTGGGGGCTACACATTGCTCTACAAGTCTAAGATCAGGTCTACAAAGAGTCCCGGTTCATTATTTACATAATGACCCGGCCCTTGGGGGCTACACTTGGCATTTTTGCATTTATTAAGGCAATAAGTGCAGGCTCATTATTGGTATAATGACTCGGCCCTTGGGGGCTACAACGTTGGTCTACTCAAGTCTACATATTATTGAAGACCCGGCTTATTTTCGAGAATATAAGTCGGCCCTTGGGGGCTACGTAAGGGTATACAGAGAACAGAAAAGTGGAATACCTCGTATTTCTTCTTCATCATATCAACTAGTTTGGCCTCCATGTCCCGGCTTGCGGCAAGGCGGCTCAAATAGCCCGAGTGCAACTCGTCAGCAGTCAACTTCTCCAAGTTGGGCAGACCAAGCTTGGTTTTATCCTTCTCAGGTGAAAGCATTTCATCCTTGCTGATGTGCTTGGTTAGCACGTTGGAGGGGGCCGGAGCGGCATAGGCGGAGCCGGTAATAGTGAACTCTTCTTCTTGAGCCGGCACCTCTTGAGTTGTTAGCAGGGGGCTGGGCGGCTTAGGATCCGCCTCTAGAGAAGCCTCAGGAATCACAACATCAGCATCCACCGGCTTGTTGCGCTGAGGAGTGTCGTCATGAGCACCCTAGGCAGCCTCGGATGGTGCCACTTGAGCTTCAGGAGTATCAAGCTTTGGGTCTTCCAGTTCTGAGACATCTGGACGGGAAGATGACACACTCAGTTTCCTTTTCTTGGCCTGGGCCCTGCAAGACACGGACTTCATTGTCAGTTATATGCAAGTGCAGTATAGTAGTAAGTAGGGAAAGGATATAAGAAAGTTTACCCCGGGTTGATAACAAGGGGAGGCAGCTTGGAGGCGGTTGAGTCGCTAGACGAAGGAGGAGTTTCCTGGTACAATTAGATGAAGCAATTTGAGTAAGTTACAGAACAAGACTAATATGCAGAAGTACAAATATAAGCATGAAGTACCTTGTTGTGACGTTTTCGGCGAGCCGGAGTGTTAGGTAAGCCGGCCACCAGGTCTTCAGAGCCGCCGCTCCGGGACTGACGTCTGGCATCATGTTGCTGCTTCTTCAAAAGAAAGTCGGGGTCCAAGTGAGCAAGAGGATGTGAAAACTTAACTTTCCGGATGACCCGCCGGATTCTCTCTGTTGGCAGAGGTTCAGAGTCGGAGGAGATGATAGTTACCTCTGCGGCTCTGGCTTCGCTTGCCTCCGCCCCTTCCTAAGAGGAGTCAGCATCAATAAGTTACATGAAAAGAAGACCAAGGGAATCAAGTTCTACCTCTGAGTCGTCCAGCCCGAATAGCTCCTCAGTTGATTGTTTCTTTTTACGAGCCGGAGCTCGAGCCTTGGTCGCCTTACTTTTCTTCTTCTTGGAGGTAGTGGTTAACCTCTTGTTCCAGAAGGAAGAGCCAGCCTGCATATGGTATATGCATTGGCAGAAAGATTAAATAGGGTATATGAAATGCAACATTTAAAAGAATGGATGAGGATTAGGATGAAAAGATTCACCTCCGAAGCCGGGTTAAGTGCATAAAAAGGGCTTAGCCCTGTCTTGTTGCAGACTACTTGAGGTTCTCCCAGCAAGGATTTGATGATTGCATTAAGATCTTGGTCTGTCAAGGGAGTCTGGTTGAAGTGTTGAGGGTCATCTACCTCACCGGTATATTGGCCCATTAAGGCGTTGCGGCGGCTCAACGGCATAATTCTACAGGAGACCCAACAGCGGGTCAGATCGATGCCTGTTAACCCATTGGCTAGCAGGGCCCGTATCTTTGAGAAAGTTGGACCGTATTGGGTGCGCTCTACAGCAAACATCCGGTCTAGGAGTTTGGTGTCGGTACTAAGCCGGTAAGGACGATAACCCGACAGTGGATTCTCTCCTTCTGGGGAAGTATCCTTGCAGTAAAACCAGGTCTTATTCCAGTCCTTGGGACAACTCGGCAGAAGCGCTACTGGAAAGATTACATCCCTCCGTCTTTGAATTGAGACACCTCCAAGTTCAAGACTCAGTCCGTCCGCCATCGCTGTTTGGCGGTTGATATAGAAATATTCCTTGAAGAGGTCAGCAGACGGCTCTTCTTGTAGATAAGCCTCACAGAGAATTTGGAATTGACATAAATTGGTTACGGAGTTGGGGCCAATATTTTGAGGGTGCAGATTGTAGAAGTGCAGAGCATCCCGGAAAAATTTAGACCCGGGCGGTGAGAAGCCACGGAGAAGATGATCCGTGAAGACGACAACCTCCCCATCCTGGGGCTTAGGAGTGATTTCTTTCCTAGGAACCCGCCAGTGGATAACATCTTGAGCCTGCAAAACCCCCATGGCTACAAAATCACTGAGTGTTTCTTCGGTAACCGCAGAGCTAACCCAATCGCAGGAAGCCACGGCTTTAGCCATGCCAGTGATTTAAAAGACTGTGGAAAGGCATGATTATATGGCGGGTTAAAAACGTGGCATGACTGAAACAACTATAATTTTAAAATGGTGATGGTACTTGGCAGGTCAGTATTAAGTTATGACCCGCCAATCATTATAGCAATGAAGCATGACAATGAGAGCCGGCAGCATGATGGCTGGTCAAGTTTGCCAGTGAGTATTGGAAAAACTGCTAAGTGTGGAAAAACAGGTTCCAACAACTACAACTACCATTTTAAGATCTACGGAGGAGAAGAAAAGTAAAATATTTCATAAACCTAAAACGGCAGAGAAGAACAGGCAGTTCATACATGAGTTCCCGTGAAAGGAGATCTGTGATAAGCATGGAAAGCGCATCTGGCGAAGCGCAGCGGTTTTCTTGCTAGTGATTGGAAGCCTAAGAGTATTTCTCTCCCTCATCTACGGCAAGGGCATCGGTGAACGGCGGCGGACCCGAAGAACACTTGATGAACTAATGCAGATTCAGAGGAGGAAGAAGATGGAACCTGAGATGCGTAGAAGATGCGGGCGAGCGACGGCGAACTCTGGATAGATTCAGGGTGATGCAGCGGCCTTGGTGATGGCGACGGCAAGGTCCGAGTGGTGCGGCGGAGCTTCGGCTGCGCGAGCGGCTGGAGGAAGAAGAAGAAGAGAGGCGGCAACGGGGGAAAGTGAAAAAGGTAAGGAGCCCACGTGCCTATTTATAAGGGGAATGGAACAGCAACAGTCTCGCGCGGGAATCGAGGAGGCAAAATGATGATTGACCAAGAAAACGCCTCGATTCTCGGGTTGACCAATTAATGAAAAGATCCGTTATGACGTCATCCGGATCTCTTGGATTTTTCAGAGATGACGTCACCCAGTTCCACATGGCGGGTCATGAAGATTGGTCAGAGATGACATCACCCATTTTCACATGGCGGGTCATGAAGATTTGTCAGAAAGTTATGTAAGACTCGCCAACCAGAAGACTTGAAGATTGACATGAACCGATTCAAATCAATCTGGGGCCTAATGTTGGGGATATAACCCCGTGGTAAGACCCGCCCAGGAGGGGTCGGGTCATGAGGTTGGCGGCTTAGCAGTAAGGCCTGGAAGTGACTTGCCCGATGGGCCTGGCGGAGGCCCAGAGCCGGAAGACAACGTGTAACCCGGTGGCGTAAGCTGCCGGTTGCAGCTTGCCAGACAAGGCAAGGGTAGTTAGAGGCAAGGTCGGTTACTAAGTATGACCCGGCCCGGACTCTTGTAAGCCCAGGGCCTCGACCTATGTATATAAAGGCGGGCTCCCTGGGCGGCTTAGACCACGAAACCTTTGATCGAGTACTAGGTCAAGCGAATCCGCTCCCTTGTAATCGATACCCAATCAATACAACTCAAAGTAGGACGTAGGCTGTTACCTCCTTCGAGAGGGGCCAAACCTCGGTAAACCTGTGTCTTTTGTCCCGATCAACTCCTTCGAGTTAACCTCCGTAGCGATGGCCTCACCCCCAAGTCCTTACACCAGGATATCTACCGTGACAAAACCACGACAAACGCCGTACTTTCAGTATGCTTTGCGGCTAAGGAGGGAGCCGCCACTGACGGAGGGTCGGGAACGGCGCTCTGCCTCCCCGACCATGACCCCCACACTGGCCTCGGCCGATTCCAGCCCACCCGTCGCGCGCGCTGGAACCGCCTCCCGTCACCACGGCTGAAGCAATGGCATGATCCCGAAAGGAAGCTCTTGTCGCCCCTGCGAAAGCAAAGAGTCGTCCTCTCCCCCGTGTCATGGCAAGAGCTGGCACATCCAAAGACGAACCAGAAATGAAGGACGAACAGTGTGGACTTGGGAGTAAGGATGAGATGGAGCTGGATGAGCATCGCCACTGTGACCCCCTAATTTATATTGGAGAGCACGAGGGCTGGCTCTTCCCCGCTCCTGAGCGGCCGCCCATCGCCACCAATCCCACTACCCATGACTCACGGGCAAACAGGTAACCGCCCCATTGCTCCAATCCATGGCGCTGCGGTTTCTGCCATGATCAGGCCTTTAAGTCACGAGCGCCCACCGCAAGCTCCTCGCTATGCATGCGGCGTGCGTGGCGTAAACGGCCTGAGGTGGTGGGACAGTGCTGACTAGTAAATTGGCAGGTACCCCCTCCATTGTGCGCATGTGCATAAATTTTGGGCCTAACCCAACGACACTAAGCAAGCACGTCTGGGCCAGACCCGGGGGCTCCTGTCGGTGCACTAGGACAAGGCTATCCAGTGCCCCTGACTTATGCACAGGTTGTAGTAGCACAACCCGCCGGGAAAAGCTACCTCACCACCAAGCAAGCATTTAAGAATGAGACCCTGGCAGCAACAACCTACAGAAGGCCAAACAAACACCGCCAAGACCAATGCAATGGCCCAGGAGGAGCCCAAAGCGTGACAGCCACATCCCCGGAGCCTGCCGGGGACCGAGGCGCGCACATCTCAGGTAGACCCGGCAAGCCATCCCCTGGAAGCACGAGCTCACCAGCCACCGCTCCACTGCATCACGACGCCAGTCACTTGTCGATGCGGTGTCGACCCCTCAAGTGGCTAAGTGGCTCTCGCTAAGCACGTGGCGATGCACCGGAAGGCAGATTATACCCAGTTGACACCCGTCCAGCAGCGTGTCAAGACCCTAAGCAATGGCTAGCTAGGTGGCGGCAAGAGCTTGCCGGGGATGCATCCCCAAGCGCCACCTAGTCTAGCAATCATGGTATTTTGTCCTAAATGCCAGTGTTAGGTATGATAGCTCTGTTAGCTATCTAATCGATAGATAATGACTGTTTTGCCATTGTGGTTGCCCCTTGCACTATAAAAGGAGGCCCAAGGCAAAATAGCTCAGGATTCGGTCTTTTGGACACTTGTACTCACGTAGCAGCTCTCCCCCAATGGCAACCCTTGCCGGGATTGAGCGTTGCGTGTTCTTCGTGTTCCTATGATCAATCCACCAAAAGGAGGAGTAGGGTTTTACGCTTCACAGCGGCCCGAACCTGGGTAAAAATGTTAGCGTCCCGATCGTTGCGCTGCCTCATGCTGTCCGCTCTTTGTGCAACGTGACCCCCCTTGCTGAACCACAAAGGGGCCTCTAGTCCCATCGGTGATCGTGTGCATCCGTGCCCTGACAACCTGCTATGTGTTATGATTCGTAAACCCCGGGTGACAACAACCGGGATACATTCCAGTGACGACCGTAGTTTGAGGAGTTCATGTATTCACTATGTGTTAATGCTTTGTTCCAGTTCTCTATTAAAAGGAGGCCTTAATATCCCTTAGTTTCCTTATGGACCCCGCTGCCACGGGAGGGTAGGACAAAAGATGTCATGCAAGTTCTTTTCCATAAGCACGTACGGCTATTTATGGAACACGTGCCTACATTACATTTATGAACTAGAGCTAGTTCTGTGTCACCCTAGGTTATGACTGTTATATGATGAATATCATCCAACGAGTTCACCGATCTAGTGCCTATGAGTTTTCCACATATTTTTCTTGCTAAGCTACTACTGCTGCTGCTACTGTTCCAAGTGCTACAAAATCATTGCTATCACTGCTACCGTTACTATTATTGTTACCACTGCTATCAAAACTATCATATTACTGTGCTACTGATTACTCTGCCGCAGATAGCTAATCTCCAGGTGTGGTTGAATTGACAACTCAACTGCTAATACTCGCAAATATTCTTTGGCTCCTCTTGTGTCGAATCTATAAATTTGGGTTGAATACTCTACCCTCGAAAACTGTTGCGATCCCCTATACTTGTGGGTTATCATAGCGCACCCCTACCTGGCGGGCCAAATGTCGAAATCGGGGCTCTGGGACCCTTGAGAGGTTCGAACTCTGGGGTGCATCGGCTCTCCAACCACGTTCTCTCACCCTAACCTACGGCGATGCTCTGGCGTGCTTGAGCTTGAGGGGGAAACAAGGAACACAACGATCTACCCAGGTTCGGGCCACCTTGCAGTGTAAAACCCTACTCCTGCTTGTCTGGATTGCTTAGTGGTTGAGAGTTAATAAAAGATGCCCCTTCTACAATTGCCCCCTCCCGTTTCATATACTGGCCTTGGTCCTCTTCCCCGGTACCTCGCGCAGGAAGGGTCGCCACAACGGCCAGTCTTTTTTCGGGGGACAGGACTGCAACCTACCCTGCCTAAAGTAGTCTTTGTGTGTAAAAGCCACCTGCTGTGATGCGTCGGTGGGCTCAGGGAGGACCTTCGTCCTGGTGAGCCCCGACCCTAGACTTCTTTCACCAAAGGAGAAACCTTTTAAAGGCCGCTTTGGGACTGGTGGTTGGACCTGCTTCCTTAGCATGGGGAGGGAAAACTCCCCATCCATGCCCACTGGCTCAGTGTCAGGCACCACTTAATGCGGCGCGCCACGCCCACGCAGAGCCCCCATGGGGCAACCCCAGGAGGTGGCCTCTCGAGGGCATCCTCATGAGTCCCTCGGGAGCGCCTTTGGCCAGAGGCTTCATAAAGCGGAGGCTCCCAAGGACACCCTTACTGCAGTGCTCTACCTCGGGCCGTTTTGGGCCCGGGCTTCGCGTCATGCCATGTGCCCTAGCAGATGGGCCTGGGTACCCCCAGTCCCAACCCGACAATCCCTCCCACATACACACGCGCAGGTACACGATGGATCGCATTTATATAAGAAAAGGACGCATACAATGGCTTTAGATGATGTGGCACAAGCTTGTACTCCAATTGCACGGGACAACTTCATAGGAAACAAAATATGGCCAAGATCTAGTTTCGGGTGATGTCTTTTTTCCAGTAAATATATTATGATTAAAATGGTGTGGGTGAGACCCCTGAGTCCACGTGGCACATGTGGAGTAGTTGTTGCCAGCTTCTTGTGTGGATTGATCACACTGATGTGTTGTTGGTTATAGAAGAATGTAGACACAACTTGGTAGAGTTAGGTTTCTGTAGACGCGTATCCGAGCCACATAGACCATTGGATCACCATCAATCAACGGTTGATATCACGTGACATGTGAATGATTGAAATTTTCTAGACTGATTATAGAAATAGCCAGCAGCAGGCTCCTCCCTATCACTATGAGAGGTTGGTGGGCATGACGCATCCTCACACACGTGCTGGTAGGCATGCATGGCGTTCATTCATGTTCTTCTTTATAGCACAATGATTAATTCTTCTCCCTCTCGTTCTCCGACACACACCGATCGATCCACCTTTCAAGTTTATTTTTTAACACACGTCTCTACTTAATAGTATAGCTAGCTGCTGGCTAGTATACATACTATACTAGCAGTAGGAACGCTAATAATGGCTAGACTGTACATCATTTTTATCACCATATCACACTGGCCTGCCGCGTTTCACACTCATCCGCCGTATGAGTTCTCCAGTAAACTTACAGCCTGTCGCGTTTGCGTCGCACCAACAGACGATCGGTCTGGCCAACGGCTCACAGAAGGGACGTGCATTGGTTTAGTACATCACTAACATGTGAGACCTAGCACATCACCGACATGTGTGACCGCATGTGAACAGTGCTTGAAATTTGTGTTCCAAAAATCTCATCAGGAACCATGCAAGCTTCTAAACAAAAACAATCAATAAATGACGCGCTTCTTTCTCGGCACATCCAAATTACAAGGCTATATTTAATTGCAAACCTGTTCACACCAATAAAACCTAAGGTTTTCCAACTTTGCAGCTTACTCCAACTATAGGTTATAAAACTTCCTACTCCAAAGTGTATTGCACATTCCTGCTCATCCTCACACAAAAACGTATGTGTAGGATCCGAAGTATGTCTAGAGGGGGTGACTAGACTAATTGACCAGACTAAAAATCTATCATTTTCCCAATTTTAAGTGTTGGCAAGTTTTTTGCAATTGTAACAAGTGAAGTACACCCTACACATGCAAATCTAAGAGTATAGCAGAGGAATATAAAGACACGCACATGAAAGTAAAGGTGGGGATAGGAGGATCAAACGCAATTGATGACACGATTTTTTTTTTCGTGGTTCCGATAGGTGGTTCTATCATACGTCCACACTGATGGAGACTTCAACCCACGGAGGGTAGCGGTCGCAAGAGTCCATGGAGGGCTCCACCCATTAGGGTCCACAAAGTAGCAACCTCGTCTCTTCCATCAGGGCTTCCGCCCATGAAGGACTAGCCTCACTATGGGTATATCTTCACGAAGAAGGCGATCTCCTTGCCCATACAAACTTCTTGGTTCAACTCCACAACATGAAGAAGGAGGCTCCCAAGCGACACCTAACAAATCTAGGAGGCACCGTGCTCCAAAAGGTAATAGATGTGCTAACAATGATGAACTCCTTGCTCTTGTGCTTCAAAATATAGTATCCTCAACACACAATCACTCTCTCACAAATTTGGCTTGGTAGAAGAGGTTGATTGGGTGGAAAGAAACTTGGGGAGGCTAGAAATCAAGATTCATATGTTTGGAGTGGAAGATCTTGATCTCAACACATGAGTAGGTGGCTCTCTCTCAGAAAAATGGATGGGGCAAGTGTAGGTATGTTCTGAGTGCTTCCTCTATGAATGAGAGGAGGTGGAGGTGTATATATAGGCATCTCCAAAATCCAATAGTTACAACTTTATTGCCCTACTTGGTGAAACCGGAGAAAAAACTCGGTTGCACCGACTAGTGAAAAATGTGGCAACTTTCGGCTTCTCGCTGAGACCGATATATAAATCTTGATGGTACCGATAGGGTGACCTAGGGAGATTCCAAATCTCAGTGATACCGATTCTGAAAACTCGGAAATTCTGATTCTTGAAAATGGCTAACCAGAAAGTTGGTCACTGGTTTTGGTTGCACCGAAGTGGAATGTTGGTGGCACCGAGACTTAGGGTTTTGGGTAGGATTTATCTAGGGTATAAAACTCGGTGGGGCTGATTCTGATAAGTTGGTGGCACCAGTTTTATTGGTATGGTTTAGAGAGAGATTTTGTGGGAGAATTTCATGTGTATTTTGGTGGCTAATCTCTAAGAACTTGAACAACCAGATCATCAGACACCTTATCTCCTTTTAATAGTATTGGCTTTCCTATGGACTCAAAAGTGATTTCTCACAAAATGTAAAATATAGAGTCTTCCAGCTTGTTGCCAATAGATGTTCCTTGCATCTAGGGGATCTCCTCACAATCCTTTTGCCAATCCATTCACTGAACTTTCCTTAAATATACTTGGTGGAAATATTAGTCCAATGAAATATATGTTGTTATTAATTACCAAAACCACCTAGGGAGAAGTTGTGCTTTCAATCTCACCATTTCTGGTAATTGATGACAACATACAGATCAAAGCTTATATAGGGATAAAACAATGAGTAGCATCTTTGCTTTGAGAAGTATGTGATAAGCAAGAGTTCCCTCTAAATTTGTGCATTATTTTAAGATTTGTGTTTGAATGCAAATGCACAATCGATTAGGAGCATGGGTAACTCTTCCATGTCACACAACTTGGTGGTGCGCATAAATGATATGAATGGATTACAATGCACATGATACCAAATATGAGTGAATGATCATCATATAAACATCACATGGATAGGAAATAGTAGCATCATCAAGCAAAGTGTATGATCAAACACGACGGAGTTTAAGAACAACCAAGTAATAAACCAAATGTTTTTGAAAAAATAGCGAGAGCAACCGAAAGACAAATCACTCTCTCTCGAAGCCCTATGATCTATACACTTCTCCCCCTTTGGCAAGAAGTTACCAAAAAGTTCAAAGATATAGAGCTGAGCATCACTTGGGGCTATCTCTCGTCTGGTGGCTGTTGAAGGAGTCGAAAGAAGGTCATCTGCGAATGCTTTAGCTGAAGTCCTCTAAGGTGGTGGAGTAGACACTGAAGTTGGAGAAGGAGTTGATGGAGCAGTTGCAGGGGCTGTTGAAGAAGGTCTCAACTCTGGAGCAACCACAGTAGACGATCTGGCCTGAGTCTTGAACTGAGTGCTTGGCCGAAGAGGAGAATCGTCATCATCACTGGAGTGGGGACTGGGCACTAAATCCACTTCCTATTTCAGCTTAGTGATAGCCTTTGTCAGCTCATCCACATTGTTGTCAATAGCATGAAACTTCATCTCCACAATCCTATCAAGACTCTTCTAGTTCTTGAGGATCTCAGCCACATTATTTTCAATCCCTTTGATAGAGCTGGTAAGATAGGACATTTGATAGCTCTTCGTCCTTGGAATCTGAGCACTAGTGGCTCTAGCGGCCTCTGCCTCTGCCTCTGCCTGGGGAGTAGCTAAAGTGGGTTGAGAAGGATCCATTACCACAACGTTTTTCCTCGAAGTCTGGCAAGAGTGGCAGGGGTGGACAATCAAGTGCATATTGGCTCTTTCCAACTTTGGAACTAATGAGCATCTGAATATATGGAGCATATCCACATGATCTCTTCAGATCAGCAGTTGGCCTCTTGATTGTCTCTCAACAATCAAATTGTAAGAGCACATTTATCCATGTATGGTTTTGGTAATTGATGATAATCTCTATGGACTAATGGTTACCTTGAGTTGTATTCGAAGGATTTGTCCGTAGGTACTTCTTGAAGTCCATCTGTTGGTTTCAAGGAGTTTGTATGGTGACCAAGGTGGTATTCAAGGCTTTATCCAAAGATTGGTCATGTGAGAGTTGAGCTTATTGCAAGCGTGTCTTGAAGAAGAAGATTGTGTGAGCATTCATGGTGACCTTCAAGACATCATCTTTATGAAGAGAGAAGATAAGATACAAGGTTGATCAAGGCTAAGTCAAAGAGTGAACCAAGTTGATCAACACACAAAGCGTACATGATATACTGAGAGGGGACAAGTGATCCCATGGTATGGTAAGCATTGTCCATTACGCTTTGTGTACTAACCCATGGTCTATGTGAGTGTTCTTTGTGGGGTTAGGTATATTTCCATGGGCTTGCAACAAGAGGAAGATCACATACAACCCATGGAAGATGACATCAAGTGTTGATCGTCATCAAGGTTACGGTGTGCAAGTTCAAGTGAAGCATCATGGAGAGATCATGCTTGAAGCTTGTCGTCCATTGTGGTGACAATGGACTTGTGAGGATGTGCCGAAGAGTGGCTCACCCATAGTGGAGTATGGGGGAGCAATCTACTAGTCTTCATCGAGCCGGCGCTATCAAGAAAGGTGGTCCATCTTGAGAAGGACAAGATCATCATCATCTAGCTCAAGTGGACTATGCGCAAGGCAAAGGTTTGACCTTGATAGGGTTTTCCATTTTACCGGTCTCATGGTGGTAGTTGGGAGACCGGGTTATAGGATCGATAGCCGTACTATCAAGGGGGGCTCTCAAGTGAGTAGCTTGATCGTATTGTTCGTTGAGAGCTCAAACCATTTGCATCCTTGCATCATCATCTTTCTTGGTCCTTATTTGTTTTTTCTCTATGTGAGTTTTTGAGCTTATGGTCTTCATCATGATAAGATCAAGCTCATCGAAAACAGATTTCGTATGCATCATATTGTGTTTTCGGTGTTGGAGATTTTGCCGGATATCTATTGGGAAGGTCATCTTCCTTATCCTAGTGGCATTTATTATGCATTGCTTGTTCTTAATTTATCTAGTCATTGTTGGATAGCTCTTGTTGTCCTTTATCCAACAAGCTTGAGTTTGCTCAAATCGTAGCTCGTATGCGAAAGTTATGGCTATTTTAGTCTTACCTGTTTTACATAGGGAGGTTGTACCGCCCCATAGAGAGGTTGTACCGGTTGACCGGTACAACCGGTGTTTGGAGCGGTTGTACCGCTCCAGAATTGGTCCGAAGGTTGTACCGGCCATGTACCGCTCTACCACCGGACAAGTTTCTGTTTTGGAGCGGTTCTTGGGCGGTTGTGGGCCGGTTGTTCCGGTTATTCCGGTACTACCGGTGCCCTGGGCGGTTGTACTGCTTATTGCTTTTGCTACAGGTTGGTTTTGTCTGCTTTGACCAGTTGTACCGCTCATCATAGCGGTTGTACCGCCTCTGTGTTATTCTGCACATAACGGGCAGATTTGTGGGGACCTATTTAAGGGGGTCTTCTTCCCCAATGGTTACCCAACTCTTGAGCTTGTGTTTGCCCCCCATTGTTGATCTTCTTTGAGCTTGCTAACTCTCAATCCCTCCAATGATTCTTGCTAGTTCTTGAGGAAAAAGAGAGAGGAGATCTAGATCCACATTTCCACCAATCACTTTCTCCTCTATGTGAGGGGAACCCTTGGATCTAGTTCTTGGAATTCTTCGTGTTCTTCTTTGTTCTTCCTCTCATTTTCCTCCCTAGCATTAGTTGCTTTGGTGGGATTTGGGAGAGAAGGACTTGGGCACTCCATGTGCCCTTCCCATTGCATTTGGTGCAGAGGTTTGAGTTCTCCACGGGGATACGTGGAAGTGAAGTTTGAGAAGCTTATTACTCTTGGGTGTTTGAGCACCCTAGAGCTTGTTCCTCTTGGGTTCCTTGGCGCCCTAGACGGTTGGTGGTGCCTCGGAGCTCAGTCATTGTGGTGTAAAGCTCTGGGCAAGTGTTGGCGTCTCCAATTAGGTTGTGGAGGTTGCCCCGAGCAATTTGTACGGGTACCGGTGACCGCCCCCAAGGGTTGCCAAAGTGTACGGGTACCGGTGACCGCCCCCAAGGGTTGCCATTTGTACGGGTTCGGTGACCGCCCTCAAGGGTCCCTTAGTGGAATCATGACATCTTGCATTGTGCGAGGGCGTGAGGAGATTACGGTGGCCCTAGTGGCTTCTTGGGGAGCATTGTGCCACCACACCGCTCCGAACGGAGATTATCATCCGCAAGGGTGTGAACTTGGGGATACATCGTCGTCTCCACATGCCTCAGTTATCTCTTACCCGAGCCCTTTACTTATGCACTTTACTTTGTGATAGCCATATTGTTTCATGCTTTATATCTTGCTATCACTTAGCTGTTTATCTTGCTTAGCATAAGTTGTTGGTGCACATAGGTGAGCCTAGTTGTTTTAGGTTTTGTGCTTGACATATTAAACGTTAGTTTCATTCCATATTTGTTCAAGCCTAAACCGTAATTATTTTAAAGCGCCTATTCACCCCCCCTCTAGGCGATATCCACGTCCTTTCACAAATCCATCACTCTGAATCTGGTGTGGGTGTCTACATGATGCAGCATGTTGATGGAGTAACCCCTAATCATCTTGTCATCTCCATACTTTGGGATCAAGGTATGCCTCATGTTGGTGTTGGTAGTGGGTAGTCCAACTTGCACATAGTAGACAGAGCCAAGCTTAGGAGTCTTCTCATAAGCAGCAGGGATAGGATTATACATATTGACCATGGAGTTGTGATACATCTTGTCCTCAGTATAGACATCAAGATCTCCCTCTTGAACTTCCGAGGCTCCTAAGATGGTAGCCCTCTCATCAACTGAAGACTGGTATCTAGTGCCCTCAGGCATCCATACTATCCTCTCATCTGCATAGAAATGAGCTGTGGAGTAGAACTGCATAATCATCTCATCATTCCATGCAGTGAACTCTCTGCCAACAAAATGCATCAATATCTATGGCCTTGAATTTCTCTAGAACATGAGGGAAGTTGTCTTCATTTTCCTTAATGAACTTCCAAATAACATATCTCATTTCACTAACTGCAGGACTCTTGTCTAGCAACACAGTCTCATAGAAATCTTGCTGCTCCTTGCTGTGGAAGCAAGCATCTACCGCAATCCTTCTCCTGATAGAATATGGATCAGATGTTCTCCATGTCATGAGCCCTTGATCCTTTATCTTCTTCATGTCCTCTGCCACAGGGTGATCATCATTATGTTCTTCCAGATGGGGTCTCAGTTTCCTTAACACAACAACACTTTCCTCTTCATAATCCATGGTGGATTTCTTGTTCTTCTCAGCAAGAGGAATATCTCGCGTGGTCCTCTTGGGCTTGGGGGCAGATGGCTTCTTGGGAGCAGTTGGCTTGGCCTTGCATGCAACCTGGCTAGTCATGGCATCAGCCAACAACTTCTTCTTCTTGGAGGGAGGAAGTTTTGCAACTGGTTCTTCGTCTTCCTCTTCCTCTCGAATAGCTGGGTCCTCAAACATGGAACTAAGGTCTACCTTGGACATGAACGATCCTCTTTCTGGCTCTCTTCTGTCCTGGCTTCTTTGGCATGGACTTAGAAGTCATAGGTGACTCAAGGGTGAGAGTATTACCTGCCCTAGCACTCTCTGGTGCTCTCATAGCTTCAGAGCTAGCATACTCTTTCCTTATAGGCCTCTTGGCAGAAGTGGCCTCATCAACAGATTTCCTGGCAGCTTTCTCCTTCTTTTCTTGCCGCTCCTTAGCTATGACTTCCTCAGGTACAAAGTCTGAATCTTCTTCATCAGAATTGAGCTTTTCTCCTGGCCCTAGTGGCTAGCTTGGGCAAACCATGAGAACTGGGGGGTGCCAGGGTCCTTAGAAGATTGGCTAGCCTCTAGTCTAGTGGCAGCATCCAAATCCACACTCTGCTCTACGAAGTTATTGTCACTGTCCTTTGACCAAGACATGTTGTCCCTATGAATAGATTATAGAAGAGTGGAATGGATGAGCATCACAAAACACAACAGTTTTTACAAATTTTGAACTCAAAATTTTAGTCTTAAGTTTCTGCTAAGTGGGTTTCGGTTCCACCGAGTTTATGTTTTCGAAGCCACTGAGATATACACCCTCATATGACAGAGACTTGGCAACCCTTTTCAGTGTTCTCAGTAACCCTAGACCCCAAATCGGTGATACCGATTCGTATCAACTCAGTGACACCGAGACACACATTGCGGAAACCTAAACCTAAAAAATCTCGTTCATCTAATCTAACGGTATTTTTTCTGGATAGAATCATAGCAATCCAACATGTCCTAATGCGCTATGATTGGTGTTTGGAGAACAAAAGGGAATGAGATCTTTACCCTAATGCGGTGAAGATCTCCTACGGCGGCGACGGCAGGGTGGATTGCAATAGACGGCGAAGGACTCCGGTGGCAAGGGCGCACTGGAGACGACGAAGAGGTCCGAAGACGCGAATGGCGGCAGCAGAGGGGTGCGGGAGTGATACGTCCATTTTGCATCATGATTTCCTAATGTTATTCACTTTGTTTTCTTGAATAATAATTCTTTGGGGAGTGCTTCTAATGCCTTTTCTCTCATAACATGCAAGGTTTACACAAAGAGGGAGAATACCGGTACCTGGAATTCTGGACCCAAGAAAAGCACGTCAGAGATACCTATTCTACACAACTCCAATGAAGCTGAAATTTTACGGAGATTATTTTTGTAGTTAATAAAAAATACTGGAACAGAAAAGTACTAGAGGGGGGCTGCCAGGTGGGCACAACCCACCAGGGCGTGCCAGGCCCCTTGGGCGTGCCCTGATGGGTTGTCGCCACCTCGGCCCACCTCCTGCGCCCATCTTCTGGTATATGGTTACTCTTGACCTAGAAAAAAATCAGAGGAGGACTTTTGAGATGAAGCGCCACTGCCTCGAGGCGGAACTTGGGCAGGAGCACTTTTGCCCTCCGACGGAGCGATTCTACCGGGGGAACTTCCCTCTCGGAGGGGTAAATCAAAGCTATCGTCATCACCAACACCCCTCTCATCTTTGGGAGGCCAATCTTCATCAACATCTTCAACAACACCATCTCCTCTCAAACCCTAGTTCATCTCTTGTCTTCAATCTTTGTACTGGAACCTCAGATTGGTACCTGTGGGTGACTAGTAGTGTTGATTACCTTGCGTAGTTGATTACTATATGGTTTATTTGGTGGAAGATTATATGTTCAGATCTATTATGCTATTCAATACTCCTCTGATCTTGAGCATGATTATTATTTGTGAGTAGTTACCTTTGTTCTTGAGGTCACGGGAGAAGTCATGTTGCGAGTAATCATGTGAATTTGATATGTGTTCAATATTTTGATGATATGTATGTTGTGATTCCATTAGGGGTGTCATGTGAACGTTGACTACATGACACTTCACCATTCATGGGCCTAAGGGGATGCATTGTGGAGTAGTTATTAGATGATGGGTTGCTAGAGTGACAGAAGCTTAAACCCTAGTTTATGCGCTGCTTCATAAGGGGCTGATTTGGATCCAAACGTTTAATGCTATGGTTAGATTTTATCTTAATACTTTTCTTGTAGTCGCGGATGCTTGCGAGGGGGTTAATCATAAGTGGGAGGCTTTTCAAGTAAGAATAGCACCCAAGCACCGGTCCACCCACATATCAAATTATCAAAGTAGCGAACACGAATCAAACGAACATGATAAAAGTGACTAGATGAAATTCCCGTGTACCCTCAAGAACACTTTGCCTATTACTAGAGATTGTTCTAGCCTGTCCTTTGACACAAAAGGATTGGGATACCTTGATACACCTTGTTTACTGTTACCATTACTTGCTTGTTACCAATTATCTTGCTATCAAACTATCTGTTACCTACAATTTCAGTGCTTGTAGAAATTACCTTTTTCAAAACTGCTTGCCATTTCCTTCTGCTCCTCGTTGGGTTTGACACTCTTACTTATCGAAAGGACTACGATTGATCCCCTATACTTGTGGGTCATCAAGACTCTTTTATGGCGCCGTTGCCGGGGAGTGAAGCGCTCTTGGTAAGTGGAAATCAGTAAGGAAAAACTTATACTATGTAATGAAATTTATCGCTACTTGCTACTATGGAAAACAATCCTTTGAGGGGTTTGTTCGGGGTATCTTCACCTCGAGGGGAACCACAATTAGTTGCCCCTCAACCTACAGCAGCTACTGAAAATGTTACTTATGAAATTCCTTCGGGTATGTTAGAACAACTGCTTGCTAAACCTTATGCAGGAGATGGAACTGAACATCCTGATATGCACCTCTTATATGTAAACGAAATTTGTGGATTATTTAAGCTTGCAGGTTCCCCGGAGATGAAGTTAAGAAGAAGGTTTTCCCTTTATCTTTGGAGGGAAAAGCATTGACATGGTATAGGCTATGTGATGATCTTGGATCGTGGAACTGGAATCGTTCGCAATTGGAATTCCACCAAAAGTTTATCCCATGCATCTAGTTCATCGTGATCAGAATTATATATATAATTTTTGGCCTTGTGAAGGAGAAAGTATTGCTCTAGCTTGGGGAGGCTTAAGTCAATGTTATATTCATGCCCCAATCATGACATTCCGAGAGAAGTTATCATTTAGAATTTTTATGCTCGGCTTTCTCATAATGATCAATCCATGCTTGATACTTCTTGTACTAGTTCTTATATGAAGAAAACTATTGAATTCAAGTGGGATCTCTTAGAAAGAATTAAATGCAACTCCGAAGATAGTGAACTCGACGAAGGTAATGCGTCAGGTATAAAGCTTGAATTTGATTGTGTTAAATCTTTTATTAATACCGATACTTTCCACAAGTTTAGCACTAAATATGGACTTGACTCTGATATAGTAGTCTCTTTCTATGAAGCATTTGCTACTCATGTTGAGGAGAAGTGGTTTAAATATCATCCCCCTATTAAAGAAGAAATTAAAGAACCGGTCATAGCTAAAGAAGAAACCATCTTTTACAATGTTGATCTAGTTGTGCCTACCGCTTATATTGAAAAACCACCTTTCCCTGTTAGGATAAAGGAACATGCTAGGGTATCAATTGTGGTTCGTAAAAGTAATATAAGAGCACCTAAGCCCCCTGAGCAAATTAAAGTAGAACCTAGTGTTGCTATGGTTAAAGATCTCTTGGTAGAAAATATTGATGGGCATGTTATCTATTTTTGTGATGAAGCTGCTAGAATTGCTAAACCCGATGAAAAAGATAAACATAGACCCGAAGAAGGCATGCCTGTTGTCTCAGTCAAAATAGGAGATCATTGCTATCATGGTTTATGTGATTTGGGTGCTTGTGTGAGTGCTATCCCTTTTACCTTATACCAAGAAATTATGGACGAGATAGCACCTGCTGAAATGAAAGACATCGATGTCACTATTAAACTTGCTTATAGAGACACTATCACACCACTTGGAATTGTTAGAGATGTTGAAGTCTTGTGCGGGAAAGTGAAATACCCTACTGATTTTCTAGTCCTTGGTTCCCCACAAGATGAATTTTGTCCCATTATCTTTGGTAGACCTTTCTTGAGCACCGTCAATTCTAAGATAGATTGTGAAAAACAAACTGTCGGTGTCAGTTTTGGTAATGTGTCTCATGAGTTTAATTTTTCCAAGTTTAGTAGACAACCTCGCGATAAAGCGTTATCTAGTAAGGATGAAATAATTGGTCTTGCTTCTATTGTTGTGCCTCCTACCGATCCATTAGAACAATATTTTCTTGACCATGAAAATGATATGCACCTGCATGAAAGAAATGAAATAGATAAAATTTTCTTTGAACAACAACTTCTCTTGAAACACAATTTGCCTATTGAAACTCTTGGAGGTCCTCCTCCACCTAAAGGTGATCCTGTGTTTGAATTGAAACAATTGCCTGACACTTTGAAGTATGCTTATCTTGATGAGAAAAAGATATATCCTGTTATTATTAGTGCTAACCTTTCAGAACATGAAAAAGAGAGATTATTGAAAGTTCTGAGGAAGCACCGGGCTGCTATTGGATATACTCTTGATGATCTTAATGGCATTAGTCCCACTCTAGGTCAGCACAACATTAATATGGAACCTGATGCTAAAACCGTTGTTGATCACCAACGACATTGAATCCTAAGATGAAAGAAGTGGTAAGAACTGAAATTTTAAAGCTTCTGGAAGCAGGTATAATCAATCCCATAGCTGATAGTAGATGGGTAAGTCCCGTTCATTCTGTGCCTAAGAAAGGAGGTATTACCATTGTTTCCAATGATAAGAATGAACTCATTCCACAAGAATTGTCACTAGCTATAGAATGGTAATTGATTTTAGAAAATTAAATAAAGCTACTAGGAAAGATCATTACCCTCTACCATTCATTGATAAAATGCTTGAAAGACTATCTAAGCACACACTCTTTTGTTTCTAAGATGGATATTCTGGTTTTTCTCAAATACCAGTCACTACTGGAATCAGAGAATTTGCCGTCTGCCAGTTCTTTGCCATCTGCCAGCGGACGGCAAAGAAGGCCATTGCCGTCTGCTGGCAAAAAGCGGACGATAAAGAAATGCCAGATGGCAAAGATTGTGTTTGCCGTAGGCCGAATCTTTATTAATACTTTGTTCCTCTCTTGTAGGCGCATTACAATAAGACGGAGGTGCCACAGGTGTACGACCTCTATGCCATGGCCCATACTTCCTCGTACAAGAAGGCTAAGGCATTCTCTGAGTCTGACCTCGATAATCCCAAGAACTTCACCAACATCTCCTCCCACAACAAGCTCGTGAGGTACAGGGATGTGGGGAAGGCGGTGAATGGGGAGGACTTCAACCGGAGCCAGTATCCTATTGATCCAGACCTGGTGATGATAGCTGGTGATGGGAGGCCCCATGGCTCGATAGCCATTGGAGATGGACTTATACGGTCTTCGCGCACTCTCCGGCAGATCAAGGCGCGCCAAACGAGCTCCTGTCCTGAGATGATGCCTCGTCCACGGCCAGTCCAGCTCGCCTTCGAGGTTAGTCATATGGACTCAAATAGCTTTCCTTCATTACATTGTGTGTGCGAACAAAGATGATTACAATGCTAACGAGGAGTTGTGTTGCAGGTTGCTCTACAGAAAGAGAGAGAGACAACCCAGGCGCTTCTGGCGTAACAGGCCCGGTAGGCGGCAGAGGAGAAGAGGGATTTGGAGGACAGGACGGCTAGGTTGTTGGAGGAGGAGAGGGCACAGAACGATGCGTCTCACCGGGCCATGTACGAGCTCCTCCTGGTAAGTTTCTTCTTCATATTAGGAAAATCATGCACTACATGTTCGTTTCATTAATAACCAATATGATTGACTTGTCAAAACCAAATGTGGAGACTTTGTGCGAGCAGAACGGCCAGACCCCTCCGCCGATGCCAGTCATTACCACGGCTGGAACGGTGAGTTTCATTTCAATGTTCATTAGTTACTAGTCTTAACGTTTCAGCGTCATCATGCTAACGAAAATGATCTTTGGTACAACATAACTCCCGAGCCGCATCGCACGATCCTTCTGCAGGGCCAAGTAGTGCTCGAGCTGACACCGGCCCGAGCAACCTCAGTGCTTCACCTCCGTGATGACGAGGACGGTAAGCCATAATATGCCACTTACTTGGCTCATTTTCTCAAACAAAGACAAACTTAGCACTTAGACAAATGTCATATTTTACCTAAGTTAGCTATGTGTCCTCTAAAAAGACATAGTAAGCTTACTTACCTCCAAAATGACATCTTGTACCTAAGTTAACTCTAAAATGACCTATACTTAGCATTGTTTCCTCCACAATGACATAATAAGCTTAGTTAACTCAAAAATGGCATAATAGACTTGGTAACCTCATAGATGCCATAGACTTAGCTTATCTTCTTGCAAAATGACACAATAAGCTTAGTTAGGTCCAAAATGTGATAATTACCTAGGTTAGCTCTAAAATGACACAAATATGCAATAAGAAGAAGAAAAACAAGAGGAGAAAGAGAGAGAAGAAAAATGCTTCTTCATCATCTTCTTCTTCTAGATCTTCTTCTACTTCTTCTAGTATTCTTATTCTAACTTTCTTATTTCCAATTTTGCAGATTTGATTGAGTTCACGACAGCTTTCTTTGATGTAGTGCTAGTCTTTAATTTCTGTTTTCATTTTGTATCGATGAACTTACGTGAAACTTTCAACCTATGAGACTATGTATGTATGGATGAAACTAATGTAATATGGTGAACAATGTGTCATTTGATACTTTTAATTTGGTATAATTGTTGGTTGATCATATCCATATGGTAGGGATATTGTTTCTGTGAAATATATATATACATATCATATATTTGCATGTGAACATTGTTGAATATAGCAAAATACAAGCAAAAAGGAGGCAATACAGCCGCTTTGCCGTCTGCCCCGGACGGCAAAGACCGCTATGCCGACGGCCGCCGTCGGCAAAGAGGACACGTGCCAGCCACCTGTTAACCCTGGGAGCGCCAGGCCTGAGGCCATTTGGCTTCTTTGCCGATGGTGGCCGTCGGCATAGGGGGGCAGATGGCAAATGGTGGCTTCTTTGCCGACGGTGGCCGTCGGCATAGCGGGGGCCGACGGCAAAGCGTTGGGTGGGGCCATCGGGGGCGGACGGCAAAGGGCCCGGGTGAGGCCGTCCGGGGCAGACGGCAAAGGCCTGTGTGGGGCCGGCCATGGCAGACGACAAAGGACTGATTGTTTGCCGTCCTGGGGCTGACAACAAAGACTTTGGTGAGGGCCCGTTAGCCACCTAACGGTGCTAACGTCAAACTTCGCCATCCAAGCTCGTTGCCGTCTGCAGGCCGACGGCAAAAAATCTTTGCCGTCCACTGTGCGATGGCAGATGGCAAAGGACCTCTTTGCCGGGCTTTATTCATCGCAAAATTTTGTCGTCCGCTAGCGGACGGCAAAGTTCTTTGCCGTCCGTGGTTGCTCCTTTGCCGTCTGCCATGGCGGACGACAAAGAACCTGATTCCTGTAGTGAGTGTCACAATCCGATCAAGAGAAAACTACCTTTACTTGCCCTTTTGGAACCTATGCTTATAGACGTATGCCTTTTGGTTTATGCAATGCACCTGCTACCTTTCAAAGATGTATAACTACTATATTCTCTGATTTTTGTGAAAAGACTGTGGAGGTATTCATGGATGATTTTTCCGTTTACGAAACTTGTTTTGATGATTGCTTAAGCAACCTTGATCGAGATTTGCAGAGATGTGAACGAACTAATCTTGTCTTGAATTAGGAGAAGTGCCACTTTATGGTTAATGAAGGCATTTTCTTGGGGCATAAAATATCTGAATGAGGTATTGAGGTGGATAAAGCTAGAGTTAATGCAATTGATGAAATGCCATGTCCTAAAGATATTAAAGGTATTCGAAGTTTCCTTGGTCATGCTGGTTTTTATAGGAGGTTCATTAAGACTTCTCTACAATTTCTAGGCCTCTTACTAATATTTTGCAAAAGGATATTCCTTTTGTTTTTGATGATGATTGTGTGGAACCTTTGAAACACTCAAGAAAGCCTTAACCTCTGCACCTATCGTTCAACCACCTGATTGGAACTTGCCTTTTGAAATTATGTGTGATGCTAGTGATTATGCTGTTGGTGCTGTCCTAGGACAAAAAGTTGATAAGAAATTGAATGTCATCCACTATGCTAGTAAAACTCTAGACAGTGCCCAACGAAACTATGCTACTACTGAAAAAGAATTTTTAGCAGTTGTGTTTGCTTGTGATAAATTTAGATCCTATATTGTTGACTCCAAAGTTATTGTTCACACCGATCATGCTGCTATAAAATACCTTATGGAAAAGAAAGATGCTAAAGCTAGACTCATTAGGTGGGTTCTCTTGCTTCAAGAATTTGACTTACACATCTTTAATAGGAAGGGAGATGAGAACCCCGTAGCGGATAACTTGTCTTGGTTAGAAAATATTCTTGATGACCTACTACCTATTGATGATAGTTTCCCTGACGGATAGTTAGCTGCAATAAGTGTTTCACAAAACACACCTTGGTATGCTGATTATGCTAACTACATTGTCGCTAAATATATACCACCTAGCTTCACTTACCAACAGAAGAGAAAAAAATCTATGACTTGAGACATTACTTTTGGGATGACCCACACCTTTATAAATAAGGAGTAGATGGTATTATTAGACGTTGTGTACCTGAGCATGAACAGGAACAAATCCTATGTAAATGTCATTCCGAAGCTTATGGAGGACATCATGCGGGAGATAGAACTACTCATAAGGTATTACAATCCGGTTTTTATTGGCCTACTCTCTTCAAGGATGCCTGTAAGTTTGTCTTGTCTTGTGATGAATGTCAAAGAATTGGTAATATCGGTAAGCGTCAGGAAATGCCTATGAATTATTCACTTGTTGTTGAACCATTTGATGTTTGGGGTTTTGATTATATGGGGCCTTTTGCTTCCTCCAACGGGTACACTCATATTTTAGTTGCGGTTGATTATGTCACTAAGTGGGTAGAAGCTATTCCAACTAGTAGTGACGATCACCAAACCTCCATTAAAATGCTTAAAGAGGTTATCTTCCCGAGGTTTGGAGTCCCTAGATATTTAATGACCGATGGTGGTTCACATTTTATTCATGGTGCTTTCCGAAAGATGCTTGCTAAATATGATGTTAACCATAGAATTGCATCACCCTATCATCCTCAATCTAGTGGTCAGGTTGAACTTAGCAATAGAGAAAAAAAATTATATTACAAAAAACTGTCAATAGGTCTCGTAAGAATTGGTCTAAGAAATTAGATGATGCACTTTGCGCCTATAGAACAGCTTAGAAAAATCCTATGGGCATGTCCCCATATAAAATGGCATATGGGAAAGCTTGTTATTTGCCTCTAGAATTAGAACACAAATCATTTTGGGCAATTAAAGAACTTAACTATGATTTCAAACTTGCCGGTGAGAAGAGGTTATTTGATATTAGCTCACTAGATGAATGGAGAACCCAAGCATATGAAAATGCCAAGTTATTCAAAGAAAAAGTAAAAACATGGCATGACAAAAGAATCCAAAAGCGGGAATTCAAAATAGGAGATTATGTTCTTTTGTTCAACTCTCGTTTAAGATTTTTTTGCAGGAAAGCTTCTCTCAAAATGGGAAGGACCATATATTATCGAAGAGGTTTATCATTCTGGAGCTATCAAGATTAATAACGCCAAAGGTACTAACCCGAAGGTGGTTAATGGACAAAGAATTAAGCATTATATCTCAGGTACGCCTATTAACATTGAAAGCAATGTTATCCAAACCATGACACCAGAAGAACTCGTAAAACAAACCTTCCGGAACACTTCAGAATTCTTAAAAATAGGAGGTACATGATACGGTAAGTAAACGGACTCCGAAAAATCGGCAAAAATATATTTTGTCAGGTTTGGAATATTTTAGAATTTTGGAAATAAAGAAATAAACCGGAAGGTGGTCGAGGTGAGCACGATACACCAGGGCACGCCATGCACCCCTGGGCGCGTCCTGGTGGGTTGTGCCCACCTCGGATGCCTTCCCGACTCCGTTTTCCTTCCATATACTTGTTTCCCAAGAATAAAAATTCTCTATATATACCCCCGACTGTTTTGACGACCGCACCGCAGAAAAATCCTCTGTTCTTGTTTCTTGCTGTTTTCCTATCAGATTTGTCAAGTCAGGCATCATGTCTTCTCCCTCTTCTAACACAGTGGACGAAGATGCCTGGCTAATGAAGATATAGTTGAAGAGGGAGGAGCTGGAAGAAGCCAACAAAGAAGAGAAGGGCAAGGAGGCTATGGTTGATCATCCCCCTGAAGGGCATGAACCCATGCCAGGAAAGGGGGGAGAGGAAGAAGATATCCTTCAACCTTACTACAGTCATCTCACCCCTATTGAAATTGAAGCCTTTAGATCTTTCGAAGCAGTTCGTGTTCAGAATAAATTTCTCATCCGTGAAAATATTTTGCTAGAAGAGCACATCAATAACCTTAGGAGGGTCATCCACAAGTTGGAGCATCTTTTGAAGCTAAAGTGTGACATCATAACACCTCCACCATCTTCATCACCACCACCAAAGGAGACTTGAGCACACGGGTATGGGCACTCCCCTTGGCTTGAGCCAAGCTTGTGGGAGTTGCCCCGGTATCATATCACCGCCACTTTTATTCACCTTTACCTATTTTAGTTTGATCTTTAGTTTCCCTTTGCTTTAGTTGAATAGAAGTTTAGCACGATCTATTTTCGTGTGTTAGTTTTGAGGCCCCTATCTATGTAATCGAGTGAGAGTTATATAATAAAGTTTAGTTTGAGTTTTTGCCTCTCTACTTTCTTGTTGCAATCAAATAAAGAGAAGAAACAAATGAAAAGGATCATACACTAATCTTATGGTGAGTAATGACAATACATAAGGAAAAGTATAAGTAGTAAAATTTATTGGAGATTGACAAACATAGCATTGGTCAATGATGCAATTCATGAAAGAATTAATAAGGGAAGAGAAGATTCCCATGCAAATACACCATCTTGGACATCTTTTATGATTGTGAGCCCCCCATCAAATATTATATGCCAAAATTGTTGACGTTGGACAAGGAAGACAACGTAATGATTTATGTTTGTTCATATCCACATAGAAGTTATATTGTCATAGATCATTTAACATGTGGCGCTTGCTCGATATCTTTGCTAGCCAAAAATTCCGCACTAAGTAGAGATACTACTTGTGCATCCAAAAACCCAAACCCAAATTCTTTCTTTGAGTGTCCACCATACCTACCAATGGATCGAGAAAGATCCTTCAAGTAAGTTGTCCTCGGTCCAAGAAGGCAATAAAAATTGCTTCTAAAAGTGTTTTGATGAATTAGTGTAAGAGAAAATTGAGCGCTATATGAACTTATGATGGCAAAGTTATAAAAGCGACAGACTGCATAATAAAGGTTGCTATCATAGGGGGCAATATAGCATGACGTTCTTTTACATTAAGGGATTGGGCATACAAACCAATAAGCGCATGACAACCTCTACTTCCTTTGCGAAGGGCCTATCTTTTACTTTTATGTATTTACTTTTATGCAACAGTCAAAGTATTCTTCCCTATTCCTTTTTACTTTTTCTTTTGCAAGCATCATGTGGTGAGGAAAGATCAAGGCACATATATATCCAGTTGGATATGGTTGGGCATGAGTTATTATTGTTGAGATCACCCATGGGGTGAGTAAGTTGGGAGGCGGAACATAAGCCCCTATCTTCCTATGTGTCCGGTTGAGACTTTTTGTTCATGGGTATGTCATGAGTGTTAGCAATCATAGAAGACTAAATGATGGTTGAGTATGTGGACTTGCCAATAAGGCTCGGACATGAGACCCTTCCTGAAAATATGATGAATTGTAGTTGCAAAGTTGACTGAGAACATAGTTTGATGGTTCCCAATAAGGTTTATGCTTCATACTTCTATGTTGTGATGAATTGTTACTTGTTCATGAGAAGCTATATGATAAAAATGTGTTGAAATAAGTTTTTATGTTAGAGTTTTTTTATGTTATATTAATAAGCATGATGCTTCTATGTCCGTATTTTGTTTTTATCGACACCTCTCTCTCAAACCATGTGGACATGCTTTTCAATAGCGGCTTTCGCTTGAGGACAAGCGGGGTCTAAGCTTGGGGGAGTTCATACGTCCAATTTGCATCATGATTTCCTACTATTATTTACTTTGTTTTGTTGAATAATAATGCTTTGGGGAGTGATTCTAATGCCTTCTATCTCATAATATGCAAGGTTTACACAAAGAGGGAGAATACCGGTAGCTGGAATTCTGGACCCAAGAAAAGCACATCAGAGATACCTATTCTGCACAACTCCAATCAAGCTTAAATTTTACAAAGATTATTTTTGTATTTAATAAAAAATACTGTAACAAAAAACTACCGGAGGGGGACTGCCAGGTGGGCACAACCCACCAGGGCGCGCTAGGCCCCCTTGGGAGCGCCCTGATGGGTTGTGGCCACCTCGGCCCACCTCCGGCGCCCATCTTCTGGTATATGGTTACTCTTGACCTAGAAAAAATCAGAGGAGGACTTTCGGGATGAAGCGCCGCTGCCTCGAGGCGTAACTTGGGCAGGAGCACTTTTGCCCTCCGGCGGAGCGATTCCGCCGGGGGAACTTCCCTCCCGGAGGGGGAAATCGAAGCTATCGTCATCACCAATACCCCACTCATGTTTGGGAGGCCAATCTTCATCAGCATCTTCAACAACACCATGTCCTCTCAAACCCTAGTTCATCTCTTGTGTTCAATCTTTGTACCGGAACCTCGGATTGGTACATGTTGGTGGCTAGTAGTGTTGATTACCTTGCGTAGTTGATTACTATATGGTTTATTTGGTGGAAGATTATATGTTCAGATCTATTATGCTATTCAATACTTGTAACACCCAAGATACGATCCTATCTTCGTTTTGGCTCGAGGGCCTCGACAGGGATAGAAGCGCATCTCGTCGTTTCGTAAGAATGGATATCATTACAAGTACATGTAAAGAAGAGATGAGTATATGGAATTGGCTTACACTCCCCACAAGCTACATCAATATCACATCAATACAACTACATATCCAAACAATATACAGAAGAGCAGGGTCCGACTACGGATGAAAACAAACGATAAAATGACATCCATCCTTGCTATCCCAGGCTGCCGGCTTGGAACCCATCCTAGATCGATGAAGAAGAAGAATAAGAACTCGAAATCAAACAAAGCATCGCTCTCACGTCAATGCATCGCATTACCTGTACCTGCAACTGTTGTTGTAGTAATCTATGAGCCACAGGGACTCAACAATCTCATTTCCAAGGGTATCAAGACTATTAAAGCTTAATGGGTGAGGTAAGGTTAAGTGGTGAGGCTATAGCAAGCACTAAGCATTTATTTGAGTGGCTAACTTATGAGTACAAGAATAAAGGGGGATGATCGTCGCATAAATGGACGTGAACTAGTAATGATCTCTAAGAGATCCCGAACACCTACTTACGAACAAACATAAGCCCACCGTGTTCTCTCTTGGTTCAGAAATCACGAGAAGAGACAATCACGGTTACACACACGATTGGTGTATTTTATTTGAATTTACTTCAAGTTTGCTATGACCGGGTGTTAAACAAAGTTTCCAAGTTCCCACGTAACTGCGGGCACGGCATTCCGAAAGATTTAACCCTGAAGGGGTGCTCCAACTCATCCATCACAAACTAACCACATGCTGCGTTGGAATTCCTCAACCGCGGAATCACCCGTAGTATTTGCGGAATCCCGATGGAAAATCTCAACTTCGAGATAGCCCGAAGTGTCGTCGAAATCCCGTGCACAAGACGTTCGAGAAAGGTAAAACAAATCCAGCAAGGCCGCCCGACGTGTCGACGAACCCGATAGGAGCCACGTATCTTGTTCTCAGGACACAACCGGATGAGCGCAGCATACAGTGGCCTGATAGACATCTCCTGAGTTGCCCTGGGTTGGCCCCGCACATGACTCTGTTTTGGACCAGCGCCACTAGCACAGGCCCCCCTGTATTATGTTGAAACGAACCTCGGGTAGCGCTAACTCCCTATGCATCAAATTAATTATCAGTGTTATTATGTTGAGCAAATGTAGTATGAAAGTTGGGCCTTGCCAGACAAGTTTTATCCTAAAACGAAAATCAAGGGGGTCCCCATAACAACCCCAAGCATGTTAGGAGCGCTCAATATGGAACATAACACCGGTTCACAAGTAACTAGGGCGGCAAGAGTGGAACAAAACACCGAGCAAAAGGCCAAGCCTTCCACCCTTTACCAAGTATATATGTGCATTAAATTAAATAGCAGTAATATTGTGATATAATGTGGGGACCCCGACTCATAAGTCGTGATCACCAAATGTACGTGCACAGTGATCCTAGAGAACAATGCTCACTGAACACACAAAAACTGAATATCAAGAGTCTTACATCCATTACATACCGTTTTAGTCAAATATGGCCTTTATGGCCAAGTCTTGATAAACTTGCAGCGGAAATCTTCAACGATAGCGTGAACCAATGCCATCTGCCTTAACCCTACAAGCATTCTGACTGGGAAGCGTCCTAGTTCGCATGTTCATCACCAATGAACTCTTCACCATATTCCTGCTCTTCCATGCCTGGCCAATTAAATAACCAGTGGCAAGCCAGTGAGTGCTTTAATGTACTCGCAAGCAACCCATGCTTGGAACAAGGTGCAACAGAGCATGGTATAGCACTAAGAAGGTAATTTTGCAGAAAGCTAATTTTGAGTGCAGCGACATGATCATCTAATCTTATGTAAGCATGCATCAACAGTTGGCAGATATCCATATGAACAAGTTATAGATATCATCATAAGCAAGGGATTGAACATCCCATGTTCAGTCATCACGTCAAGTCATCTGACTTAACTCAAGTATCATCTCTGTGTCATCCACACACCCACACACACAAGTTTAGTGAACACTGGACGTAGCACAAGAGCGGTCATCCAACTGTCCTTGACCGTGGACACGGCTATTCGAATAGTTTTACACTCTGCAGAGGTTGCACACTTTACCCACAAGACTCGGGGAACTTTCGTGTCATCCACGACTCGCGATATATTACATACCCGAGGTAAGCACCCGAATAATGCCTTTCCCCTGACGATACTAAACAAAGAGTCCACTCGTTGGTCCACGTCTTCATGATGTACAAACACGAGCCTTGATCTACATAGTACCATCCATGAAGGAACACAACGGTGTGCCCGGTGCCTGTAAAGATAGCACATGGTCGCCCTACCAGGCACGACCCCGTATCGAGAGTGACCACGTCACTCCCGCCACTAGTAATGCAGGCTCTCTGTCAGCACTGACCAAAGTAATCAACAAAGCCCCTTCCCATATAGGGGTAGAGTGGTTGTACATGTAAGGTTGGAATAACGGTCGCAACTTACACCAATCCGTTTTCGAAAACCACACACACTCACTTGCTCCGGTACACCACTTCTTTATCAAGTGGCTACCTAGCTCATCATCATCTCCCTCGGGCATTAGTGGCACCCGACAGGGTTTTCAAAAAGTCTTTGAAATCATTTCTATTTCCGTCACCATGCATATTCCCATCCCACTTGCGTAGCAACTACTAAGCATCCTATCTACTCCCACCCGCATAAGCCTCATAGGAAGGTAGGGTCATGCACGATGCAAGTATCAACGGTAAAGTATCGGAGGCATCCCACCGAAGTGGTCACCACATCTCATGATCAACATCATGAAATAAAGTGCTATATGTCATGCAATAAAAGGGTTCATAGTCATGGTCAAAGGGCTGCTTGCCTGGCTTAGCAACATCTTCAAGGTCTTCACACGCTTCTCGTCCACTCCGAGCACTTCGTCTACTTCGTCAACTATCGCCGGAGACAACCGCAATAAGCAACACAACAAGCAGAGAAATAAAAGTGCTCTATAAATAGGAGTTCTATTTTTCTTGGACACCTCTGGTCATGAGAAAAATAACCAAAGAGGTTTTGGTGGATGTGGGTCAAGGGGGAGTTTTGAATGGTGGAAATGAAGGGAATGATGATCCTATAAGATGTCCATAGAAAATATTTTTGTAAAAATGAGTGGATGGACCTAAACAAAATAGGGAATGATTTTAGAAGATTTTAGGAAGTGGTTTCACTGGATTTGATATGATTTTCCTATGATTTTGTTAAGATGGAATAATGGAAAAAGGGAGCTATTTATTTGGTCAAGCATAATAGGTGCATGATAAAATGTTCATCTTGGCCAGACAAATAGGGCATGACATTTAGAGCCTCTGGAGGTTTGAATCACTCCAATTGGAGCTGATATGAGAGCTCTAGCTATTTTACAAGTGGGGCATTTCATAGTTCAAATTCAAATTTGAATTTGAACTCTACAGGAAAGGTTGCAGGAAAAATGTGCAATGCACATATTTGAATAAATCTTGATTTAGGGACATCTAGGAATTTGAATGATCCAATTTGGAGTTCAAATGATTTCTTTTTTGAATTTACAAGTTCTATAGAAATAAATAAAACAAAATGGAAAAAGATTTATACCTGTGCGCTATTTAGCGCACACGGCGCTGGATAAGCAGATGGGCCGGCCCATCAGCACAGCCGGGCGGAGCAGAGGCGACGTCAATGGCGTATTCTGGAAATACGCCTTCGCCCGTGGAAAACAGCTTCTATGGAAGCCGTCTCCACTTAACTGGGGGGGCGGGGCCTCAGCCACTTACAGGCGGGCCCCGTCGGTTCCTCTGTCTCTCTCCCCTGCCCTCTTCTCCTACCTCCCGATAGAGGGTAGAGGGGGCGCCGGCCGCCATGGCTCTGGCCATGCTGCCGCACCAGGCGTCGAGCCGGAGGCGTGGGCAGATGACCCGCTCCCTACCGCGCTTGGGGGAGGCCTCGCCGGTAGCGGGAATGGCCGGGCGCGAGTGGCCCTTTGGGTGGGGCGGCCGGCGGCGTCGGTCGTCACAGGGGAGCACGCTATGACCTCGGGGATGGGCTTGGGGATGCCAGGGATGATAGAGTAGGCAGGGGTGGAAGTTGAGGCGCGGGAGGGCTGGCTCGCTCGAGCTTGAGCGGAGCCGAGTGACGGCAACGCCGGCCATGGGAGGAGGTGAAGAGCATGGGGGTTAGAGGGCTCTGCTCTAGGGGATCCGTGGGAGTGAGAGGGAGAGAAGGCTCGCAGGAGGGAGCTCGGGGAGGGCAGGTATAGGAGGGCGACGAGGTGGGGCTCGGGTGGCCGCCGGAGGTCTTCGGACGTGGTGAGTACGCGCCCCTGAGCCTCTTTGGCTGCATATCATCGTTGGGGAGGGGCGTGGATGCTCTGCACTAGCTGGCCGCGAGCTACAGGACAACTCTTGTCGGGAGAGCACCGTTTCTGCATGTCTGTTGCGTGGTCACCATGCTAAGGCATGTGTAGGGCATCTTTTTGGTCGGCCAAAGTTTTCTACGGTGTGGGGCACACATGTAGGAGAGAAATGGTGGAGTTTCAAAGGAATTTGAGCTGACTGAGATGGGTTTTTACTGCTGGCAAGATTGCAGCAGCAAAATTGGGGCTCCTCCAAGGTGTTTTTACTGTGGTGCACTTGGAACAAAATCATGTCCAGTGGCCTCCAGTATGGAAGGACTACATGTCCACCAAGTTTTAGATCAGGGAGATAATAGGGCAGGGTACTTGTAGTACAAAGCTACATTTACTGCCATAATTTGGTTTTAGATGATTTGCTCATATTTTCCACATGAGCATGCCATCTCTGGGTTTGGTTTGATGCATTAGTATGCAAATGGGGTTGTATAAAAGTTTGGGGACATTTGTATGGACAGAATAGTGGGGGAGAGGGAAGGGCCTTACCTTGGTAAAAATAGAGGGAAAAAATGAGGGAGTTACCCTCCAATAATTGATCAAAGGCCATGGAAAAGTTACAGGAGGTAAAAGGAGGTCAGAGTATGCTGTGGTAAAAAGTTGGAGGCAAGGGGAATCTATTTGGGTCGACTTAGCTTGTCCACTAGTTTATGGCTGATGGTGTTTGATGCTGTCCTAGGGCATCTAGGGGTACCCAATGGCCCTGAGATTTACCAGGGGTAAATGGTAAGTCCATTTGGTCCTGAGCACAAGTTTTGAGAAGATTTGAAGAAAGTTTGCAATGTAAACTTGGTAAACCCTATGATTCAACAGAATCAGGTTTCTGTAGATCCAGCTAGGTTAAACTAATCTCCTTGATGCACAACTTGGTGTAACATCATCATTTAAGGATTAGAACATGTCCACAAGGTTTTGGGGTCAATAGGAGAAACTTCACATTGTAAAGTTGTTCAAATTTGATTCTGGATAGAGAGGGTTTTGGAATATTTTAGTGAAGCAAAACAATTGAGATTGATATGAAACTTGGTAAGATGATCACATATGTCATATGTGACATGCTAGAATTTTCCTATAATTATTTGGGAATATTTCTTATAGAAATATTTCAAATGCTTGATTTAAGCAGAAAGGGTTTTGGAGGGTTTTGTCCAATATTTTGAACATGACCATGTGTTGAAACTCTTATATATGGACAATATATGTCCAGTGAGTTTCCCTAAATTTTCTCAAATATTTTTAAAGTATAAAAACATTTTTTCCCTCTAAAGACCATTTCTGGCCTTAAGAAGAAGCCTTTAAATAAAATAGTAAAATAATCTTTAAAAGTAATATTTGGTGGTTTTGGGAAGTCATATATATAGTGGGTTTCAAATAAAGCCTTAGGTGTAAAATATTCCACCCAATTTCAGGACTTGTAGTACAAACCTCAATTCAGGGGGTTTTGAAAACCTAAATTTAATAAATGCTTTTTGGCCAAAATAATATTTGATAAAAATATTTTTAGGTCCTATACTCATGGTATGATCATTGGACAAGAGTTTGGATCAAGGAAAAGAGTTCTTGAGGGTAGGAGGATGTTTTATGAATTATAGAGCACCAGCAAGCAATCAAACAAGCAAGCAAATCACACACAAGTCAAGCATTCAAATGCACTCAAAAAGTTTTAATTGGCCCTAATTTTTGAGTCATGTTAAATTAGTCATGAGGCAAAACACAGGGTGTGACATATAACAAAAGGATATCCATGTTGACACATGGAACGACTTGCACCTACAACTAGCAATGCTATAAGAAGGGCTGAGCAAGCGGTAACATGGCCAAACAATGGTTTGCTGGGATGTGGAGGGGTTAGAGGCTTTTCATGGCATTTTGGGAAGCTTGACAAACAAGTGGTAGGTAGCGAGACAAGCGATAGAAAATGAGACAACTAGCACGGCAATGATAGTAGTGGTATCCAGGGAAATGATCATCTTGCCTGAGATCCTGCTTGGAAGAAGAACGAATCCATGAAGAAGACGAACCAACATAGTCAAACAAATCCTCACACTCCAAATGCTTTCGGAACTCTATTGGGAAGAAGCAATCCAGACACACCAATCAACACATGATAAACACCACAACATATTCACAATATGATGCGCAAACGAATATGCAATGAGTTGCATATTGACGGAACTCCACGTTCGAATCACTTAGTTCACTCTCGTTTAGGTACTCATCACTATTAAATGTTGTTTAACATGGGTGGTCATGGCATAGGTTGAAGAAGGAATTTTGCAATTTTAAATGGAGAAGGAGAACACCTCTATAACAAAATAATAAATCTCCATGTTACGAGAAATGCGGTTAATGTTGTTTAACTAACCAATCATTTTAAATGTTCTTTATCATGGCAAGAGGTGAAGCATGAAGAACCACATCATCTAGGCATTTTAAATGAGGCCGGAAGCAACATATAGCATTCCCCAAACGACCCCATGTGCATAATAAGGATTTGATCCAGATCTGTCCTAACACAATTTTATATTTGTTCAACAGGAAAATAAAGTCCACCATGTGATTCTACACGTTTTTCTAGTCAAGTTACATATATGAAGAGAGAGAAAACAAGCTTGAAGATTTCTTGTACGAAACCCCGGTAAGAATTGGAAAGCAGATGAGGGACACTTTAAATGGATGGAGATACAAGAGAATGAAGAGATCATGATCCGCCTAACAGAAAACTTCAACAAGGCACCGGAATAATTGAGATGTGACAAAAGGGACAAGAATTGAGAAGAATTTGATAATGAAAGCTGAAAGCTGAGAACGAAGAAATCTTCTGAAATGATGGCCGTCGGAGGATCGAGAAATGAAACAACTCAGAAATGCTCCAGATAGGTATGGAAGGAAATACTCATGATTGAAAACAATTTGAGATGAATAGCATGAAGCTTGAACCACAAATCTTTGAAAGAACGTATAAAGATTTAAGAGAAACTCTTCTTCGGTCTTGCAGATTGAGAAAGATGAGAGGAACACAGCCAAAATTGTTGAGACACTTCAGAAGAAGAAAGAAAATGTTGAGCCAACTATGATGAAAATGATTTAGGAGCGATCTTCGAGAAGGAATATGTCGGCGTTCTGGATACCAGGGTACCCAGACTTGCTTGCCTGCGGCCCAAGGCATGGCCCACCACCACGACCAAGTATGGCCCGGCGTGGCCTCACTCGACACAAGGCCCTCGCGAGACCCCGAGCTCGTGAGGGAAACAGCGCCAAGACCCACGGGGAGGTAGGCCTCCCCACGCCCCCTCCCGAGCGGCGGAGATCTCTATGCAACGCTAGGCCTCAGGAGGTCAAGGGTGATGACAGCCAGGCCAGGCGGGCGCCAGCGCGCCAGAGGGGACAGTTTCCTCTTCGGTGCAAAGGAGACAAGGACGAGCGCAGGCCCCCAAAGCGCCCCCCAAAGGTTTCCCTTCTTGTGCAACAAGACCAAGACCCCGAGCCCCGTAGAACAGACGTCATCGACGAGCCCACCTCCGCATCACCAACGACTACTTTGCAGGCGAAGACCGCCTTTCGTAAGGATAAGATGTACCTTCTGTCCCCTTTCAAATTTGGCCGTTGTGGGATCCCTTTGCGCCATTACGATAAAGGAAGAGGACCCGGGCCACTATAAATAGATGCCAGGCTGCTCAGAGAAGAAGAACCAACACACTTGCGACGCAACTCACCACTGTACTAGTTCATCCACGAACCTCCTCGTGAGGCAATCCACCAAAAGCAGGAGTAGGGTTTTACGCTTCGCAGCGGCCCGATCCAGGGTAAACTCTCGTGTGCCATCTTCTCCCTCACCATCGATAGGGGTTGTCGTGTCGTGGTCTTGGTGGGGTGAAGTTGTTGGGGATCTTCGCACACGCCCCTGGGTTCGAACTTCGTAGGTTTTTGCGGAGCTAGAAATCCAACAGAATAAGGCTGATGAAATTCAGTCTTACGTCATATTTGAAAAGAACTTGAGATCTCCGGAAAAAGATTAGCAGAGTCAGGTAAGATCCTGGGGAAAACCTGTGGGTTATGAGCCCACTCAAAGAGACCACCGTTGAAATGATTGCTTATGAAGAGATATTGCACCGGTACAATTGAAAACTTGATGAGGTCAGACCCTCAAAATAATTTGAAAGGAATTGAATGAAAACACGAATCTTCTAAGATATCTTCAGCACTCCGGATAGAACAGAGAGAGGGATGAATAAATAATAGAGTCTTGGATAAGAACTTCCAACATGGGAAAGCATTTAGAGAATGAAAAGGATACGATGAGCACCGAAAGCTTGAATTGAGTCCACCGGAGATGAAAACGAGAACAAGAATGACGAACTTCACACTTGAGCATCTTCACAATGAATTGCAGGATATAAAACATAAGAAAAGATAGCGGAAGCATCAATGAAAAGAAAGTCACTTGGATGATAATTTAATCGTTGAAGAAAAAGGGCGGGAGGGCGGGATAAACAAAGACAACTTGGGACGGATGAAATGAACTCTGGAAAGAAATATAAGGAAAAATCTTGCAATTATTGGAGAGGCATTGAATTCACTTGGAGAGAAGCACTCCGGATGGAAAGGAATTGACATGACAATTTGATTGAGCAAAAGGATTAGCATTCCCATAGAATTATGATAACACCGCTTAGAAAAGATATGAAATCAATGTTTGACATCAAAGCAACTCGAATTACTCTATTCCAACAAAACAAAGGATGAGGCTTCAGAAACAAGCCGGAAACAAACTCATGACGGAGATTTTGTCCGATATTTTCGTGGTAAGGCTCGCACGGGCTCGATCGTACATCGGATTGTCATATTGAAATGACGCTCAAATATGCTCCCTATGCGTAGCGAGCTACAAGGCTTGACGAAGCATACCGAGACTGTCCTCTGTAAAAAAGACAGTGAACAAACGAACCACTAGATGTCGAACCCCAACCTCACATCACACATTTGTTGAAAGATAACCTAGGTAACTACTTGAATTCCCACCTAAGAACTTCCGAAATCTTTGGTTATGCAATCAGGTACACGGATACATGGAGTTTTTATCCATCACTCGACTCCTAGCAGTAATACTACTCTCCAGTGTATCACATCCGTCAACACACAACCAGAGGTCTCGGAAACTCGTCTACCTCAGACCCTCGTAATCACAACGATACAAAAGTTGGCAGTACATGTGATCCCGCTCCCCAGTACTGGGTGCCACCACACTCTTTGCACCACGAATAATATTGAAGCAATTTCAAACATTCGCATCCTGAGATACTAAGGAAACTGAACGATAGTGATGTGTCAAGAACCCCTTGGAGCTCAACTCCCCGGGTCCAATCCATACGTAAGGAGGCCCCAAGAACAGAATTTCGGTCACATCGACATCATAGAGGTTCCAAAATACCCGCGTGATCCTAAAAAATTTTGAGTGAGAAGAGGGGAATAATTAAAATTCCTACGTCAGGATTCCTCACCACAGCATAGAAGAGGAGTAAAAAGAATCCTACTCTCCGATATATAACTAGACTCAAAGTGGTTTTTCACTAGACTCGACTCGGCCGAAGTTTGATCAATCAAGGGGGATCCTAGGCCGGTACAGGCTCTGATACCAACTTGTAACGCCCAAAATGCGATCCTATCCTCGTTTTGGCTCGAGGGCCTCAACAGGGATAGAAGCGCATCTCGTCATTTCGCATGAATGGATATCATTACAAGTACATGTAAAGAAGAGATGAGTATATGGAATTGGCTTACACTCGCCACAAGCTACATCAATATCACATCAATACAACAACATATCCAAACAACATACAGAAGGGCAGGGTCTGACCACGGATGAAAACAAACGATAAAATGACATCCATCCTTGCTATCCCAGGCTGCCGACCTAGAACCCATCCTAGATCGATGAAGAAGAAGAATAAGAACTCCAAATCAAACAAAGCATCGCTCTCACGCCAACGCATCGCATTACATGTACCTGCAACTGTTGTTGTAGTAATCTGTGAGCCACAGGGACTTAGCAATCTCATTTCCAAGGGTATCAATACTATTAAAGCTTAATGGGTGAGGTAAGGTTAAGTGGTGAGGCTGCAACAAGCACTAAACATTTATTTGAGTGGCTAACTTATGAGTACAAGAATAAAGGGGGATGATCATCGCATAAACGGACCTGAACTAGTAATGATCTCTAAGAGATCCTGAACACCTACTTACGAACAAACATAACCCCACCATGTTCTCTCTCGGTTCAGAAATCACGAGAAGAGACAGTATCGGTTATGCACACGGTTGGTGTACTTTATTTGAATTTACTTCAAGTTTGCTATGACCGGGTGTTAAACAATGTTTTCAAGTTGCCACGTAACCGCGGGCACGGCTTTCCAAAAGATTTAAACCTGCAGGGATGCTCCAACTCATCCATCACAAACTAACCACACGCCGTGTTGGAATTCCTCAACCGTGGAATCACCCATAGTATTTGTGGAATGCAGATGGAAAATCTCACCTTCGAGATAGCCCGAAGTGTCGTCGAAATCCTGCGCACAAGATGTTCGAGAAAGGTAAAACAAATCCAGCAAGGCCGCCCGATGTGTCGACGAACCTGATAGGAGTCGCATATCTCGTTCTCAGGACACAACCGGATGAGCGCAGCGTACATTGGCCTGATAGACATGTCCCGAGTTGCCCCGGGTTGGCCCCGCACACGACTCTGTTTTGGACCAGCACCAGCAGCATTGGCTCCCCTGTATTATGTTGAGCAAATGTAGTACCAAACTTGGGCCTTGCCAGACAAGTTTTATCCTAAAATGAAAATCAAGGGGTCCCATAACAACCCCGAGCATGTTAGGAGCGCTCAATATGGAACATAACAACGGTTCACAAGTAACTAGAGCGACAAGAGTGGACCAAAATACCGAGCAAAAGGCCAAGCCTTCCACCCTTTACCAAGTATATATGTGCATTAAATTAAATAGCAGTAATATTGTGATATAACAAAAAGATATCCATGTTGACACATGGAACGACTTGCACTTGCAACTAGCAACGCTATAAGAAGGGCTGAGCAAGCGGTAACATAGCCAAACAATGGTTTGCTGGGATGTGGAGGGGTTAGAGGCTTTTCATGGCATTTTGGGAAGCTTGACAAACAAGTGGTAGGTAGCGAGACAAGAGATAGAAAACGAGACAACTAGCATGTCAATGATAGTAGTGGTATCCAGGGAAATGATCATCTTGCCTGAGATCCCGCTTGGAAGAAGAATGAATCCATGAAGAAGACGAACCAACATAGTCGAAGGAATCCTCACACTCCGAACGGTTTCGAAACTCTATCGAGAAGAAGCAACCCAGAAACAACAATCAACACATGATAAACACCACAACATATTCACAATATGATGCGCAAACAAATATGATGCATGTCCGGTTTAAATATGCAAGGCATGGCATGGCAAGATGCAACAGTCAAACACTACACAGTAAGTGAAGCTCAATATGCAACGAGTTGCATATTGACGAAACTCCATGTTCGAATCATTTGTTCACTCTCGTTTAGGTACTCATCACTATTAAATGTTGTTTAACATGGGTAGTCATGGCATAGGATGAAGAAGTAATTTCGCAATTTTAAATGGAGAAGGAAAACACACCTACAACAAAATAATAAATCTCAATGTTACAAGAAATGCGGTTAATGTTATTTAACTAACCAATCATTTTAAATGTTGTTTATCATGGCAAGAGGTGAAGCATGAACAACCACATCATCTAGGCATTTTAAATGAGGCCGGAAGCAACATATAGAATTCCCGAAACGACCCCATGTGCATAATAAGGATTTGATCCAGATCTGTCCTACCACAATTTTATATTTGTTAAACAGGAAAATAAAGTCGACCATGTGATTCTACACGTTTTTCTAGTCAAGTTACATATACGAAACATTTTTAACGGAGCTACGGTCATTTAGTTATGACATAAACCGTTTTAACATGGCATTAACACAAATTAGTGCAAACAGTAGGTTTAAACATTTTAATCATGCATGAAAGTTGCATATTATTAATCTACACAAAATTCTAAGCATTTTTCATATAATTTTTTTTACAACCGATCCATGGGTGAAACTTTAATATATGCATGAAATCTAGGGCCTTTTCTGCAATTCTGTCATTTACTGGATAATAGATAAATTCGCCGAATATAACAAAACAGACTTGGGCCGAATCTCGCTGGCCCAACAGACTAACAACGGGCGCCACATACTATACAGCACTCCCGGGCAAGGGATAGGGGCAACTGGGTTCACCTTGGGCCTAGTGGAGCTGGGCCTTCGGGAGGCTCGGGGGATTCGCGGCCCACACGGGTGCTGGAGCCACCTGCGTGGCTGAGCAAGTCAACGCGTCTCGCTCGAGTGCTCCTGCTCGATCCCCATGCACGCGGGACGAACAGAGGAGGTGGCGACCTCCTGCGGGTGCAGCGGCAGGGTCCGGCGAAGGGGCTGGGTCACCGGCGTGGCGAGGCAGGCGGGGTTGACGCGAAGGTCGGGGACGGGCAGCCGGGGTCCGGATCCGGCCAGTCTTGGGGCTCCTGCTGACGACGGCGTACTCGGGCATGAGGGCGCCAATGGAGATACTCTTCCATGGTGGCCCGGCGTGGTCTTGCTGTAGTCGATCCAGGGGAGGCACGCGGGGTCGCTGGTCTGGTCCAGCGTCTCGGGGACGGAGGCTGATGCAGGTTCGGTGCTCTGGCAAGCGTCGGCTGGTCGCCGGTGCGGCCGAACACGGAGGGGCGGGGACTATGTGGGGTTCGAGGGAGCTCGGGCTTCTCTGGTTCGGCGCGAGCATGAGGAAGCTTCGAGGAGGCGGAGCAGGGCATCGCTGGTGGCCGACGGAGCTTGCTCCGGTGGCGGGGCTGATGGTGACGTGGGATGGCAAAGAACGGCATGGGCAAAGCTCGGGGATGCACTCCTTCGGTGCTTGCGCGGCTGAGGGAGCTGCTGCTCCTATGGTCATGCGGACGGGGTCGCCTACGGGTGGTTGGACGTGTCCATGGGGCAGAGAGGAAGCGAACTCGAGGCTGTGGTTGGTTGGATGGATCTGTAGCTGATCCCGAGGTGGGGGAAGACAGAGGCGGCGGCGCGAGCACAAGGATGGGACAAGCGTCCTCGATTCTAGGGTTAGGCTAGAAATGGACATATATATAGTAGGTGGATTTTTTTGGTAGGGGCTATCTGGACCTTCCGATCGCAATCGTACGGTCGAGAAATATAGGCTAGGGAGTCCAATTAAAAATGGATGATGGTTTGGGGTATTACGGGGTTGATCCGGACCCACTGGTCGGGAATGTCAGGTTCGGGGCTGCTAGCGGACGCGCGAGGGGTTTGTGCACTGTGCAGAGGGCTAGGCATGGAGGAGAGGGAAAACGGGCAGCCCGGCATCAACTTTTGAAAATCGAAACACGTCTACGATTTGACCGGCTATAGTGCCGCTACAGGTTTAACGGTTCGGGTATTAAACGGACTCCGATTGCGAAGAAATTTGGCAGGCGGTCTACCCATAATATAATAAGACCGCACGCCAAGTTTTGACCCAATCCGAGAATATTTTTCACGCACTTTAAAAGCGATATTGTTTTCGATGTCGTGGGCGCGTGCGTGTGTGGTTGGTCTCGAAACGGTCAATGACAAGAACGGAGAGAACCGGCAGCTACGAATGGATGCAAGTTTTGAAAAATGATGTCGACAGAGTGCCGATGCAATGCGGATGATGTGAATGATGCGATGATGAATGCGACAACCAAACGAAGCACATGGCGATAAAGGAAGCAAAAGGGGAATCTTTTGGAGCGTCGGTCCCGGGCTGTTACAATACTCCTCTGATCTTGTGCATGATTATTATTTGTGAGTAGTTACCTTTGTTCTGGAGGTCACGGGAGAAGTCATGTTGCGAGTAATCATGTGAATTTGATATGTGTTCGATATTTTGATGATATGTATGTTGTGATTCCCTTAGTGGTGTCATGTGAACATCGACTACATGACACTTCACCATTCATGGGCCTAAGAGGATGCATTGTGGAGTAGTTATTAGATGATGGGTTGCTTTTGTGACAGAACCTTAAACCCTAGTTTATGCGTTGCTTCGTAAGGGGCTGATTTGGATCCAAACGTTTAATGTTGTTGAGGGAGTCCTGGTTTAAGGGGTCCTCGGATAGCCGACCTGTATCTCGTGGGCCGGACTATGTGGGCCACTAGGCGAGCATTAGGAGATCAGGGGCCCAGTTGCCAAGGTGGAAGATTGAAGGAACCATGGCGTACTCTCCAAGATATCAACAGTAGATAGGCATGTTTTTTCCCTTTTGATGTGCAACCGACTATGTGTAAACCCTAGGGACCCCTGGCGTCTATATAAGCCGGAGGGTTTTAGGTTGTAGGATAAGAGAACTCATCTAGGGTTTAGCTACTTGATCTCGAGGTAGATCAACTCTGCAATCCTCATATCATCAATATAATCAAGCAGGACGTAGGGTATTACCTCCATAGGAGGGCCCGAACCTGGGTAAAACCTAGTCCCCTTCGTCTCTTGTTACCATCGATCCAAGTCTCACAGCTCGGGACCCCCTACCCGAGATCTGCCGGTTTTGACACCGACATTGGTGCTTTCATTGACAGTTCCGCTGTGATCGCCGGAAGGAATCGATGGCTCGCCTTGTCACCAACAGCGAGATCTGCGCCCGGGGGGTTCTCGCCCCGGGCCAGATCCTCTCGAGCGACGACATCTCGTCGCGCGCTTGCCTGATCGGCCATCCACGCCAGATCGAAAACTTCCCCCCCGACCTAGGGATCAGGTTTGGAACCCTAGAGTTCTCAGCTGATTCCCGAGGAGAACTTGTACTGATGGAATCCTTGACCCCTACAGAGAAGCCCGCAGATCCCGATGCCTCGGCGCCGAAGACATCGGGCCTCGTCTCCGGAGATGAAGTTGCTATCTCCGGACCGTCTGGACTACCCGGTCCGGTCATCGTTACTGGATCTACCATGGTTGAATAGAATCCGAGAACGCTCTCGCGCGACTCTGGACCTGCGACGCCGCATACCGACCCCACTCGCTTCAGCGACACGCATCCCACCATCGCCTCGTTTCTCAACGAGTTGTTTGATCGGATGGAGGCTATGCGAATGGCCGATGACAAGACCCCGGTCTATGACCGGCTCGGACTTAAACCCGACGACAGGGAGATTCACTCCCCCACGGTCACCCACCTTGTCGCCACCGTTGAGTGTCCGGCTGGGGGCTCGACCTCCCAGCTACCGGAATTAAAAACGGTTTATACTCCAATCTCCGATTACCAAGACCTTGCTTGCAACCCAGATTCTGGCGTTCGCTCCGGAAACAGTCCGGTATCGGTCCCTGATCTATCACACAGTTCGGAATCCGCCATTCCGAACTCCCACCGTGGCGTGGAGTTAAACCTTCTCCCACCCACCTCCCAAGCCGATGACTTGAGCATCGCATCAGAGCCCAAGTCTTCGGACTCACCGGACATTGTACATTTATCAGGGGAGTCGGTCCACCATTACTGGGCCAGACTACTACTCGCCAAAAACAAAGTATGGGGCCTTAGTGATCAAGTTGTAATGGCAACCTTCAAACGTAATTGCCATGACAAAGGGATTCTCAATGCCCTGGCGTGGCGGCACATTATTGACTTTACCGAGCTGTAAATCTTGGTACAGAAGTATTGTGCCATGGAAAGTGCTTGGCAAGCTGAGCGATTATTTTTGGAACCAACCTTTACCGAATACCCTAGAGGAGATCGGCACAAGAGGATACCTCCGACCCGGCCAGCCAAACTTGAGCCCGCTAAAAAGAGGAATAGGCCCCTTTCAGGGGTCAGTACTCTCCTGAATAGACTACTGGATAAACCTTGCCCTATACACTCCGTATTGCTAAACACAGCTCCAACTCACAGCCTTAGAGCTTGCTGGGTCGTCAGGCAGATCGCAAAAAGTGGTGAAGCCGTTCTTGAGGTATCACCGTCTAACCGGCGCTCTACAATGCCATCGGAATATAAGACCGAAGTCCTGATGATCTACGAAACGTTCCCTTCGAGGAACAGGAGGAAAAGAGCTCTTAAAGAACTCGAACAGGTATATCACGTGGCAGCAACGAGTGCATGGGCAGACATACCCATTACCTTCGAAGATGTTGACCGACCAGCCATTCTTCCCGGTCATTCACCGGCCGCACTAGTCCTGAACCCCATCATTGATGGCTTTAGGTTACACAAGGTGCTAATGGACGGCGGCAGTGGTTTAAACCTAATCTACGAGGATACTCTTGAAAAAATGCAGTTCGACTGATCTCTCATTGAGCATAGCAACACAACTTTCTAGGGAATAATCCCGGGGAAGGAGGCGCGCTGTTTAGGATGTATCACCCTGGACGTAGTGTTCGGCACGCCCGACAACTACCGATCCGAAGAACTTCTCTTCCATATCGTGCCCTTCCCCAGTGGCTACCATGCCCTGTTGGGACGTGACGCCTTCACAAAATTCCAGGCTATACCACATTACAGGTATATGAAACTTAAGATGCCAGAACCAAACGGAGTAATCACAACCGCTAGCAATCCGAATATAGCCCTACGGGCCGATAACAAAACAACGGCGCTCGCCCTCGAGGATCTAGCTGAGACCTTTTTCTACAGAAGAGCTGACCGCACTTCGGTCCACAGTAGACAAAGATGACGTGATCCTCAACAAGAGGCCCAAATCCACATCCTTTTAATCGGCAAAGGAAATCGTTAAATTTCAGGTACACCCGACGGACCCCAACAAGACAGCGTCCATCGGAGCCCAGCTCGATCCCGTAATGGACGAAGCGCCGCGAGCTTTCTTACAGGAGAACTGGGACATCTTCGCCTAGCATCCTTCCCATATGCCCGACATCCCACGACGGCTGGCAGAACATAGTGTGAACATCATCGCAGGCTTTAAGCCCGTCAAGCAGACTCTGCGCCGCTTCTCCGAACCCAAACAACAAGCTATGGGTGAAGAACTGACTAAATTGCTGGAGGCCGGATTCATTCGGGACATTAAGCACCCCGAATGGTTGGCAAACCTGGTTATGGTACCAAAGAAAGATAAATCCTGACGGCTGTGTGTCGACTTTAAAGACCTCAACAAGGCCTGCCCTAAAAACCCTTTCCCTCTACCGCGAATAGACCAGATTATTGACGCCACAGCCGGACACGACTCGCTGTGTTTCCTCGATGCTTATTCTGGATACCATCAGATTAAAATGAAGGAATCCGATCAAGCGGCAACCGCATTCATCACCCCTTACGGGCCGTTTTGCTTCAACACAATGCCTTTCGGGCTAAAGAACGCTGGGGCTACATACCAGCGCATGATCCAGACCTGTCTCGAAAAATAGGTTGGCAAAACAGTTGAGGCGTACGTGGACGATGTGGTCATTAAAACCAAACACGTCAGCAATTTGATCGATGATTTAAGGCAAACCTTTGCCAGCCTACGCAAATACGATATTTGGCTCAATCCGGAGAAGTGTGTATTCGGAGTTCCCGCTGGTAAACTGCTCAGATTCATCCTTTCCCATAGAGGAATAGAAGCGAATCCGGCCAAGATCAGTGTCTTATCAGAACTTGCAGTTCCTACAGAACTAAAGCATGTACAAAAGTTGGCGGGTTGCGTGGCGGCGTTAAGTCGCTTTATCTCCTGCCTCGGTGAAAAAGCTTTACCGCTATATAAGTTGCTGAAACGGACCAAGAATTTCGAATGGACCGACGAAGCAAAGTCCGCGTTAGAAGAAATTAAAACACTCCTCGCAAGTAACCCCATACTCACAGCACCAAGCATGGGTGAGCCCATGTTATTATACATATCGGCCACCAACCAGGTCGTTAGCGCGGTGCTCATCGTCGAACGAGAGGAGGAGGGACACAAATTCCGGATACAGAAGCCGGTCTATTACGTGTCAGAAGTACTAACGCAATGCAAGTCCAGATACCCACACTACCAGAAGATAGCCTATACAGTATTTATGGCATCACGGAAACTAAGACACTACTTCCAAGAGTGTTCGGTCACGGTGGCATCCGAAGTACCCCTGAATGACATAATCAATAACAGGGACGCCACCGGCCGCATAGCCAAATGGGCCATTGAGCTTCTTCCTTTTGAGATTACCTACAAACCACGCCGAGCTATAAAATCTCACGTGTTGGCAGATTTCCTCGCCGAATGGACAGAAGCCGAGCTCCTCAGGGAATATAGTACATACTCCCATTGGACGATTTACTTCGATGGATCCAAAACTTTGGCCAGACTGGGGGTTGGAGTTGTTCTCACATCCCCCACAGGTGACAACGTTCGATACGTGTTGCAGATCATGTATGCCGACTCCAACAATGCAGCCGAATACGAAGCCCTCTTGCACGGTCTTCGGATGGCAGCCTCAATGGGCATACAGCGGTTGGAGGTACGGGGAGATTTGAATCTGGCCATCTCTCAAGTCAATGGTGAGTTCGATGCCAAGAATCCAAAGATGGCGGCATGTAGAAACGCTGTCCTAAAGATATCCGCACGGTTCGAGGGGCTGGAGTTTCACCACGTCGCTAGAGACGACAACCAAGCTACCGATATACTGGCTCGCATAGGAGCCAAACGCGACCCTTTTCCACCAAACACTTTTCTGGAACGGCTCTTTAAGCCATCCGTGGTTTGGCTAGACGATCAAGAGGGCGCTGACCTATCCAGTCCAGATAAGATTGTTCCCCCTGAAAGCGAACCAGACGATCAAATCATCGGCGGCTCCATAATGGATGAAACGCCCTCGGCTCATGAGGTCATGGTAGTAATCGCACCATGGACGGAGCCCTTCCTCGCCTACCTTCTTTGCAAAGAACTCCCCGACGATCATACGGAGGCACGGTGCATAGTCCGGCGTTCGAAAGCCTTCAAGGTACACGAAGGTGAGTTGTACAAGAAGAGCACCACTGGAATACTATAGCGGTGCATATCCGAGGAAGAAGGGTAGCAGCTTTTAGCCGAAGTCCACGCAGGGATGGGCGGTCATCACGCGGCAGCAAGAGCCTTAGTAAGCAAGGCCTTCCGGGCCGGGATCTTTTGGCCCACAGCTCGGGCGGACGCCCAGTCACTTGTCAAATATTGCAAATCAGAGTCACATGCCCCCGACAGCTCTTCGGACTATTCCGATCACCTGGCCCTTCGCGGTCTGGGGGCTGAACATGGTTGGACCCACTACAGGAATTAGCTGCTTTGCCGTCTGCCATAGCAGACGGCAAAGGCCTGCCTGGCGGACGGCAAAGCCATTGCCGTCCGCCAGCAGACGGCCAACAGTCCGGCCGAACAGTAGCCGGCAAAGGCCACTTTGCCGTCTGCTGGCAGACGGCAAAGAAGCCAAGCTCTTTGCCGTCTGCTGGCAGACGGCAAAGCCCCTGGACGGCAGACAAAAGGTGCCAGCCCCGTTAGGGGTCTAACGGCGCTCTTTGTCGTCTGCTAGCAGACGGCAAAGAAGCAAAGGTCTTCGCCGTCTGCCAGCAGACGGCAAAGAGGCCAAATAGGCCAACCCAGGTTGCACAGGCTGCTGCCACGTGGCCTCTTTGCCGTCTGCTAGCAGACGGCAAAGTGGCTATATTGCCACTGTTTTTTTTCTTAAATTCAATCAATTTCACAGATATATATATATATATATATTCATTTCAAAATATTTCAACAAGTACATATAGCCAACATATCCCTGCCATATGGATATGATCATCCAACACATATATACACCAAATGAAAAGTCCAACATATCCAACAATTAAGCAAAAGGTCCATATAGTTTCATCCATACATACATATATAGGTAGCAAGTTTCACATTGTTCATCCTACAAAATCACAACAAAAAGGAAGGACAAGGAGAAGAGTAGACTCCAACGCAAGCTTCCGTGATCTGAAGCCAATCTGCAAAATGGGAAAGAAGAAAGTTAGAAGAAGAAGAAGACTAGAAGAAGAAGAAGAAAAAGAAGAAGAAGAAGACTAGAAGAAGAAGAAGAAAAAGAAGAAGAAGAAGAAGAATTTTTCTTCTCTTTATTTTTCTTCTTCTTATTGCTTACTTGTGTCATTTTAGAGCTAACCTAGTTAAATAGGCCATTTTTGACCTAAATATGCTAAGTATGTCATAAATGAACTAAATAAGCTAAGTATAGGTCATTTCAGAGCTAACCTAGGTAATTATGCCATTTTTGAGCTAATTAAGCATATTAAGTCATTTTGGAGCTAAATAAGTAATTTCTTAAGCATATTATGTCATTTTTCAGCTAGCTAAGCATATTGAGTCATTTCGGAGGAATAAATGCTAAGTATAGGTCACTTTAGAGCTATCCTAGGTTAAATAGGTCATTTGTGAGCTAATTAAGGTTATTATGTCATTTTTGAGCTAGCTAACCATATAAATTCATTTTTGGAGGAATAAGTGCTAAGTATATGTCATTTTAGAGCTTTCCTAGGTTAAATAGGTCATTTTGGAGCTAAATAGGTGATTTCTTAAGCTAAGCTAAGTATAGTTCATTTGACAGCTATCCGTGGTAAAATTGGTCATTTTGGGACCTAATTAAGGTTATTATGTCATTTTGGAGGAAATAATGCTAAGTACAGGTCATTTTAGAGCTAAATATGTCATTTCTTAAGCTAAGCTAAGTATAGGTCATTTGAGAGCTATCGATGGTAAAATTGGTCATTTTGGAGCTAAGTAAGGTTATAATGTCATTTTCGAGGAAACTAAGCTAAGTATACAGCATTTTGGAGATAAATAGGTCATTTCTTAAGCTAAGTACGCATTTGTTATGCTAAACACTTGCGAAAACTTACCGTCATCACGGAGGTGTAGTTGTAGGACCGGTCGCGCCAGTGGCTGACGGAGGAGGATCGGTCGATGCTTGTCGGGAGTTATGCTGCACCAAAGATCATTTCCAATGTATCGTTAGCATGATGCAACTCAAATGTGAAGACTAGTAACTAATGACCATTCAAATGAAACTCACCGTGCCCGCCGGAGCAATGACTGGCATCGGCGGAGGGGTCGTGCCGGTCTTCTCGCACAGGGTCTGCACATTTGGTTTTGACGAGTCAGTCATATTAGATACTACTGTAAGGAACATTACGTGCATGATTTGGCTAATATGCAGAAGAAACTTACCACGAACATCTCGTATAGGGCCCAGTTAGGCATCATGTTCCGGTTCCTCTCCTCCTCCAACGCATTAGCCGTCCTGTCCTCAAGCTCCCTCTCCCTCTCCGCCGCCTGCCGGTCCCTCACCTCTAGAAGCGCCTGGGTCTTCGCTCTCTCTGCCTCAATAGCAGCCTGCAACACCACTCGTTAGCATTGTAATCATCGACGGCCGCACACACAATGTAATGAAGGAAAGGTATATGAGTCCGTATAACTAACCTTGAATTCGAGCTCCACTGGCCGTGCACGAGGCTATATCTCAGGATCGGAGCTGGTCTGGCGCTTCTTGATCTGCGGGAAAGTGCTACTACAACGTATCAGTCCATTCCCAATGGCTAACGAGCCATGCTGCCTCCCGCCACCAGATATCATCACCAGCTCTGGATCAAGAGGTTGCTGGCTCGGGTTAAAGTCCGGCCCTTTCCTCGCCTTCCCCTCGTCTCTGTACCTCACAAGCTTGTGGTGGGAGGCGCGGTTGCTGAATTTGTCTGGATCATCGAGGTCAGACTCAGAGAATGCCTTGGCCTTCTTGTACGAGGCAGTATTGGACATGGCATAGAGGTCGAACAGCTGTGGCACTGGAGCCTTGTTCTCTCGCGCCTAAAAGAGAGGAACAGAGTATTAGTTGAGGGCTCAAGCTAGCATGAAGAATAAATTTGCATGAATCATGAAGCAAACCACATACCCAGTTTTCCCCGTACTGATGTAGGTTGGCGCTGCCTAGATGGTGTGGGACACCTTTCATTTTGCCACGCTTGTCCTTTGCAGTGTCGTGGGTGGAGCGCCATTGGGGAGGGCACCACTCATCCACCAACGCCTCCCAACAGTCCATCCTATCCGCACACCATCTCGGGGGCACCTAAGTTAAGCAAGAGAAATTTGAGCGCTACGCCTACGAATCAAATCAAGAAAACTAAGTACAAGGCCTTAAGAATAGGTAATTACCTTCATGTACTTCTCCTTACTCAGAAACTTGACGCGGCACTTCTCTCTTTTCCTCCTAATACCAGTCGAGGTGAAGTAGTCTCGAACAGCCTGCGTCCGAGCCTCGTGCCGAAAGTTTTGAAGTAGGCGCCTGCACTCGTTGTCGATAACCCGAGTCGCGGCCTCCTCTTGTCCCTTAGCACACCTGTAGAAGGTCTGCATTAAAACAAATAACCACGGATTAGTACAATCACTAGGGTTGCCAATCAAAGAAGGAAACACAACGTAGACGGCAAAGGAGAAATTACCCAAAACGTCTGGATCACAATGTCGGCCACCTTGTGGCACTCGACATCGCCGATCCTATGCCCCGGCGGGGCCGGGGCAGCCAAGTAGTGCTCCTAGGTCATTCCTAGCTCTGGAACCCGGCCCTCACCGGGCAACGTGACCCACCCTGGGAAGCTCTGGCGACAAATCACACCAAGGACACTGTTGGCCCTGCGGACACGAGGCTCGTGTGTCCAAGACCTACAGTATGACAAGGCCAACGCATTAGATATTCGAAGAAATGTGAAGGCAAAAGGTTAAAAAAGAGTAAATGCACTAACTTGTCCGCATTAGGCGCAATCAACCACCTCTCGTCGGGGGTCGCCGGGGTGGGCGGGAGCTTTGTACCACCACGCTGGTAGACTTTGTGCCCCTCAACCCACTCACCCTCGCTATAGCTATCAGAACTATAGCCACCCTCAGCACGGCCACTCGACTCCGTCGAATCCGCCCATGGGTTCCGCTGCGACTCAGCGTGATCCCTGCTGAGCTCCGGATTCTCGTGGGACGGAGCCTCATGGGACGAAGGCTCGTCGGCCCGACGCTCGTCGGCCAAGGCTCGTCGGCCATAGGCGCGTCTGCCATAGGCTCGTCGGCCCGAGGCTCGTGGACCGGAGTCCGAGACGGGTCCACCTCAGGCGGCTCCATCTCAGACGGAGCACTCCTGTGGTCGGGTGAATCAGCTGGGGGTGGCGGCGAGGAAGGCGTAGTAGCAGCCTTCCTACCTCTCCCGCCGCCACGTCCACCTCTACCAGCCTTCTTCCCCCCCCGACCTCTCCCGGCCGAAGAAGAAGCGACCGCCGGTGGTGTCTGCATACTAAGATCCAACGCTCTCCGGAGGCTATGGGGTGGAAAGGAACTACCCCTCCTACCACGCGCCGAGGTAGGAGCCTCGGAGCGCTCTCGACCCGCGCCCACCATCTGTCAACACCTGCAATGACAAAGAGTAAACGAAATTAGTACAACATAAAAAGAATGAATACCTGACATGAATAATATGTATATAATTTAAGTGTATCATTATCATGAACATAATAAAAAATTGAATACCTAAAAAATTGAATACTTAATTTAAGTGTCGGGGTGTCGGGGTGTCGGGGTCGTGGTGTCGGGGTGTCGTGTTGGGGTCGGGGTGTCGGGGTGTCGTGTCGGGGTCGGGGTGTCGGGTCGGGGTGTCGGGTCGGGGTGTCGTGGTGTCGGGGTGCCGTGTCGGGGTCGGGGTGTCGGGTCGGGGTCGGGGTGTCGGGTCGGGGTGTCGTGGTGTCGGGGTGTCGTGGTGTCGGGGTGTCGTGTCGGGGTCGGGGTGTCGGGGTGTCGTGTCGGGGTCGGGGTGTCGGGGTGTCGGGGGTGTCGTGTCTGGGTGTCGTGGTGTCGGGGTGTCAGGGGTGTCGGGGTCGGGGTGCCGTGTCGGGATCGGGGTGTCTGGGTCGGGGTGCCATGTAGGGGTCGGGGTGTCGGGTCGGGGTGCCGGGTCGGGGTGTCGTGGTGTCGGGGTGTCGTGGTGTCGGGGTGTCGTGTCGGGGTCGGGGTGTCGGGGTGTCGTGTCGGGGTCGGGGTGTCGGGGGTGTCGTGTCTGGGTGTCGTGGTGTCGGGGTGTCAGGGGTGTCGGGGTGTCGGGGTCGGGGTGCCGTGTCGGGGTCGGGGTGTCGGGTCGGGGTCGGGGTGTCGGGTCGGGGTGTCGTGGTGTCGGGGTGTCGGGGTGTCGTGGTGTCGGGGTGTCGTGTCGGGGTCGGGGTGTCGGGGTGTCGTGTCGGGGTTGGGGTGTCGGGGTGTCGGGGGTGTCGTGTCTGGGTGTCGTGGTGTCAGGGGTGTCAGGGTGTTGGGGTCGGGGTGCCGTGTTGGGGTCGGGGTGTCGGGGTGTCCTTTTCTTTTATTTCCTATCTTTCTTCTACTTCTTCTTCTTTCCTTTTTCTTCTTCTCTTCTTCTTTCCTTTTTCTTCTCCTAAATCTTACTCCTATTACCTATATAATACAAACAAAGAACAAATCTAAAACTAAATCTAATACAAATAAAATTTCTGTCCTAATTCGATACCTTGCTAAATTAACCTAGGGTTCATACTAATTAATCTAGGGTTCATACTAATTAACCTAGGGTTCATACTACCTAATTTGAAACCTAGCTATTCATACTAACTTGTGTTAAATCAATTCTGTTTTCTTTAAATAGCAACAATTGCTTTAACTAAAAAAATTAAATAGCAACATTTGCTTTAAATAAAAAATAGCAACTACCTAATCTGTCCTAGCTAGGGTTCATACTAACTAGCACTAAAAAAGCCACTAATATAGCACTAACGTAGCACTAACCTAGGGTTCATATGGCACTAATATTGCACAAATTAATCAACCTAGGGTTCATATGGCAGAGAGACACACACACATACACACACAGAGAGCGAGAGAGCAGAGAGCAGAGAAGAGGGGAGGGGAGGAGAGGGGCTTACCTGCCGGTGGCTGCGGGTGGGGGGAGGTGGCTGCGGGAGGAGGATGGCTGCAGGTGGGGGGGAGCTGGCACCGGCGACGGGGCGGGCTCCGGGGGGGCGGGGGGGCGGTCGACGGGGCGGGCTCCGGGGGGCGGGGGGGGGGGCGGTGCGGGGCGGCCGGCGACGGGGCGGGCGCCGGGGGCGGGGGGGCGGTGCGGGGCGGCGGAGGGGGGGCGGCACGGGGCGGCGGAGGGGGAGGGGCGGGGGAGCGGAGGGCGGCGGCGGCGGGAGAGGAAAATTAAAAGGGGAGAGAGAAGAGAGAGAGGGAGAGAGAGAAGAGAGAGAGGAGGGGGGGTAACGGCCGTTAGGGGGTTGTTTTCTTTGCCGTCTGCCAGTGGACGGCAAAGTTTCTTTGCCGTCCGCTAGCAGACGGCAAAGAGGTGGTGTGGGCCGTTGCAGTTAACTGGCCTCCACTGGGCCCCCACCCACCTCTTTGCCGTCTGCCAGCGGACGGCAAAGAAACTTTGCCATCTGCCAGCGGACGGCAAAGAGATGGCTGATGGCAAACAGTGTCTTTGCCATCAGCCAGCTCTTTGCCGTCTGCTTTACTAAAGCTGACGACAAACAACCTGTTTGCCATCTGCCAGCAGACGGCAAAGACCTGGCAGATGGCAAAGACCCTGATTCCAGTAGTGACCCCTTAAAGGGGGGACCAAGAAGAATAAATACTTACTAGTCATGGTCGACAAGTTCACCAAATGGATAGAGGCAAAACCTGTCAAATCAGCCAAATCCGGACCAGTAATCGACTTTATATCCGGCGTGGTACACCGTTACGGTGTCCCGCACAGTATAATAACTGACAATGGATCCAATTTCACGGCCCAAGAGGTCAAAGACTGGTGCGCAAAGATGGGCATCAATCTCGATTACGCATCGGTTTATCACCCGCAGACTAATGGACAAGTCGAATGAGCAAACGGCCTCATAATGAGCGGCATTAAGCCACGTTTGGTCCGGTCTCTGCAAGAGTCCGATTGTCATTGGGTAGAGGAGCTCGACTCCGTTCTATGGGGCTTACGCACCACCCCGAGTAGATCAACGGGATACACACCGTTCTTCATGGTCTATGGGGCCGAAGCGGTCCTTCCTTGTGATATCCTTCACGATGCACCAAGGGTGCGCATGTACGACGAAAGAGAGGCCGAGTTAGATCGGCAGGACGACTTGGACGCCTTGGAAGAGTAGCGTGACATAGCTCGGGCCCGTTCTATCTTTTATCAATAGCAGGCCCGGCATTACCAGAGAAGCAGAAGCATAAACTCAAGCCCAAATGGGAAGGCCCCTTCATCATCGACGAAGTACTCACAGGAGGGGCTTACCGTCTTCGGAACCCGCAGGACAACCGCCTTGAACCAACCCCATGGAACGCAACTCGTCTTCGGCGCTTCTACGGCTAGACCGGTGTCGTCATACTTTTAACCCTTCTCTTTTACTTCTTTCTTTTTTTATTTCTTTTCCCTCCCACCTTGATTTTTGGTAGGTTTGAATTCTTTTCCTTCCCAACTCTATGTTCGGTTCGACCGACCTTGTACTAATGATTTTTGGCCTACTACTTTAAGTGTTAAATCCGAACACAGTACCCGGGGGCTTCTTTTCTGAAGCCAATGCTTTTATGTTATAAGCACTTATTCACATTTATTGTGTACGCATACTTTCCTTGTCATTTTTATGCCATATTATGCATCAATTCGAACTAAGAATTTACCAAGCTGGGTTGCCTTGCTCCTGTGCTTACCCTCTACGTTCCCGATTGTTCGGCTAGAGGATAAAGGGAGCACCTCTGCGATTGCTACGACCGGGTCATCCTAATACGTACCTCAGACAGGTGAAGCCAAAATCTAGCTATCTTAAGTAGACAATTGATCGGCTACGACGGAGTCAACTATGGTCGTCAGGACCATTATTCGGGCTTTTTCCCCCAACACAAGCCCTTAGCAACTAACAGTATATGGCCCCCCTTTTTTCCTACGATTTACGTAGAACCCTGAAGAAAGGTATCGATACGGGTACTATTTTCTTCGGAAGATGTTTCTTACGCTAAGCAGTAATATAACATATCCCCCTATGTGCTTTTTGTCTGTTCGCACCACATGGCCGGATTGCCTGGTTCCCCGAACATAATTCCCTCTCCTAGGGTGATAGTTTACAAGGAACACTCCCAAGCTCTTAGTGTGGGAGGCTGAAGCCGATGGCCGGAAGACAAAGTTTACAACACAGACGGAGCAACCCTTCGATCATTAAGTACACTGCTACATATGATCATACATCTGGCTGTTGATCGAGATTATTGATTATGGTGTCCAGGGAGCAATCTTCTTCTGAGAGACGGGCGGCAGGCATCACCTGGTAGTAAATCAGGTGGAGCGGCACTTCTTGTCCGTCTGACCCTACTGGCCCAACCTGAGCCATACGCTCGGGGTCAAGTCCGGTATAGCGGGTCTTGATCATCGCCCACGCCTCTCGTGCTCCCTCCCGACAAGCCGATGTCTTCCACAGCTCGAACCTAGCTCGGGCTCCTTTGAAGCGATCGACCAGTTCGGTCATCCCTTCCACAGGTTGCTCGGCAGGCCACAATGCTTTCACCATGCTCTTCATGGACTTCTGAGCCCGCTCATGAAGGGCAGACAGCTCCTTCAGAATATTCCCCTCGTAGGATCCGATTTCCTCTTCGGATCGCCCAGATAGTAAACCTGCACATGAGATACGGCATGCGTATCACACCTCATTTATAAAGATACTTTCTGATTTTAAAATCACACTTACCGAACATGCCTCTCTGTAATTTTTGGTTTTCTCCTTGGGCCTGGGGTAATTGAGCCTTTAAGCTCTGAATCTCTTCGGATTGCTTTTTGTTCTCCTCCGTCAGGCGATTCTTCTCTTCAAGGTGCTGTTGTAAAAAACGATAGCCAGCCTCCTGCTGGGACTCATCATATTGCTGAGATTCTCGGGCTACATCCAAATCTTTTTGTAATTGCCCTATTGATTCAGCTGCTACATAGTACCCTTGCGTAAGCATGGGGATATACTAAAGAACAGCAGAATAGATATACTTACCGTGTGCCTCCCGAGTAAAGCTCTTCACCTGCTCCAATTCGGCTTTCACAGATTTGACCTGTGTTCGGCTGGCCTCTAGTTCCTTGGCCAGCTGCTCGCACTATTTCTTAGAGGCCTGCACTACCAGCGAATTAATACAGGGATCCTTAATTTGGTCGTACCGAGCAATTTAAGGCTCGGGGGCTACTGGGTCAACACGAGTGTTCGGATTTTAATAATTGACTACTTACCTGCAGGCTGGACGATATCAATTTCATGGCCTCCCCGAACCCAGCTCGGGCGGCTCCGAGATGTGCATCCGCCGTGCGCAGTGCACCGAACTCTTATTCGGAAAAGGCCGGATGGCGCAGGGCTTCTCGTCGCCGCCGATGATGCATAGCACTCCCAACCTCTGATTTGGTGACGGATATGGTGTCACCAGAATCAGTTGGGGCGGGATTGACGGTGGGGGCTCCCGTAGAAGGATCAACATGGGATGAAGACCTGGAATCTTGGACACCGCCGGATGTCCTGGCGACGTCCTCGGCAGGTGATGGCCGAACCCTTTGCCTAAATATTTTGACAAAAGGGTCTCTCGTCAGACTTTGTCAAATCATGATATTAAATCCAGCGATCGAGCGAAATACCTTTGGGATGAACTCATAGGCGCACTCGCCCCTGTGACTGGCTCATTTGCCGGATCCTTGTTGCTTTCCAATCCTGGCGTTGCCGCCGCTGCCGGTGTATGCCGCGCGGATCTTCGGCGCTTGGGTGAAGGAGCCGGCGCATTGGGGATAGTAGAGGACACTTGACTCTTGCGGGATGTTTTCTTCTTCTTGCTTGTCCCAGGAGAAGGGAAGGATCCGGGGTAATCGGAAATAATGGCCACCTTGGAGCCATCATGCCCCTCTTGGTAGAAAACCCCGTCTTCGAGTTCGATTGACAGGTCTGGGTCTTCATGATAGCCCGGATCAATATCACGAGAATAATCCTCAGGCTGAGGGGCCGGACAGTTGACTGTCTTCATAAAGCTCCTCCATTCCTGTTCACATAAAGATAAAAGACTTCGGTTAAGTAGGGACAAATTGAGAATCCGAACTGTGGTCACGGGATTGAAAGGCTCACCCATTTGATGGGATTATGGCATGAGTATCCTTCCTTGGTCGATTGCTGAATGAAATCTTCTTGCTCCCCTTTGTATAGATCGGCAAGTGTGGCGGCCAATGCCGTTTGATCGGCAGGACCTAGTATTCGGGAGCGAGTAGTGTCGCTGGTCCCGATGTAACACCACAAGGGGTGTATCCTCTGTTGGAGGGGTTGGACGCACCGGGAGATGGTGGAAGCCATGACGTCTATCATGGTCAGCTTATGATGGGCTAGTATTCTCACACGGGTCGCTAAGCGCTGCACCTCCACACTGTCCTCTTGGGACAGGCTCTTCGGGCGCCAGTTGTACCTCTTCTTCAAAAGGGCATCGGAGTCTTCGGGCAGACCCCTCAGAGCTGGATCAAATAAAGGGACATCCTCGATATAAAACCATTCCGAAGTCCATAGTTCGGATTCCTTCGGTGTCCCCACGGGGTATCCCGTCCCCGCTATGCGGCATACTTCAGCCCCGCTGACCTAAAAAATTGTCTTATCTCGAGTGCGAGGGACGAGGCAAAAGTATTTCCTCCACAACTCGAAGTGTGCCTCGCATCCCAGGAACATCTCGCAAAGGGCGACGAAACCCGAGATGTGTAGAATGGACCCTGGGGTGAGGTGGTGGAGCTGAATCCCATAAAACGCCAATAACCCTCTCAGGAACGGATGAATGGGAAACCCGAGGCCTCGCAGGAGGAATGACACAAAGCACACATGCTCCCCCTTCTGTGGATTGGGGAAATTCTCCGCAAGGGCCTCGCCGTTGAAAGACGTCAGATCGGCGCGGACAGCTGCCAGATCTGAGGAAGGAAGGTACCCTTGGGTCTCGAGGTCGCGAGGTCGAAGGAGCAACATGGAACAGCTAGTACAGTCCCCGGGACGGGATCCATAGGGATTCGAGGATGAACTAGGGGCGCTCGCCATCTTTGGTGAAGACCTGCAGCCGGAGGTTTTTTCCGATGGGGGAGAAGAAGATGTGACTTGGGCGGCGACTCAGTTTGTTTAAATGGGTGGTATCTCATTTGTGTCAAGGGTAGTTTTGCAAAAAAACTACTGAACCGCTCGTCTCCCACGATGCACGAAGTCCAAGAAGCACTATTGCTGTGGACCCGGCAATCCCACGACGTTTGGGATTTCACGGATGATAGGATGGTTGCCGAACAAGAAGGATGGAGGGACTCGCCTCGCAAGCCGAAGACATGCAAGACTGTCCAACTATACCTCGGCGTTGGAGGCTAGTCCGGGAGCTACTGAGGGAGTCCTGGTTTAAGGGGTCCTCGGATAGCCGACCTGTATCTCGTGGGCCGGACTATGCGGGCCACTAGGCGAGCATTAGGAGATCAGGGGCCCAGTCGCCAAGGTGGAAGATTGAAGGAACCATGGCGTACTCTTCGAGATATCAACAGTAGATTGGCATGTTTTTTCCCTTTTGATGTGCAACCGACTATGTGTAGACCCTAGGGACCCCTGGCGTCTATATTAGCCGGAGGGTTTTAGGTTGTAGGACAAGAGAACTCATCTAGGATTTAGCTACTTGATCTCGAGGTAGATCAACTCTGTAATCCTCATATCATCAACATAATCAAGCAGGACGTAGGGTATTACCTCCATAGGAGGGCCCGAAACTGGGTAAAACCTTGTCCCCTTCATCTCTTGTTACCATCGATCCAAGTCTCACAGCTCCGGACCCCCTACCCGAGATCTACCGGTTTTGACACCGACAGTTGTGGTTAGATTTTATCTTAATACTTTTCTCGTAGTTGCGGATGCTTGCGAGGGGGTTAATCATAAGTGGGAGGTTGTTCAAGTAAGTACAGCACCCAAGCACCGGTCTAGCCACATATCAATTTATCAAAGTAGCGAACACAAATCAAACCAACATGATAAAAGTGACTAGACAAAATTCCCGTGTACCCTCAAGAATACTTTGCCTATTACTAGGGATTTTTGTGGCCTGTCCTTTGCCACAAAAGGATTGGTCTACCTTGCTGCACCTTGTTTACCATTACAGTTACTTGCTTGTTACAAATTATTTTGATATCAAACTATATGTTACCTACAATTTCAGTGCTTGCAGAAATTACCTTGCTGAAAACCGCTTGCCATTTCCTTCTGCTCCTCATTGGGTTCGACACTCTTACTTATCGAAAGTACTACGATTGATCCCCTATACTTGTGGGTCATGAGGGAGGCTGAAGAATTGAAGAAGTTTTCAATTCCGGGTCCGCGGGAATATATATACCATACTGCTGTCGGTGACACCGATTTAGGAATTTCGGTCCCATGGAGTTTCTTAACTGTCAGAGACAGGGAAACTCGATGAAGCCGAGATTATCAAATCGGTGGTACCGAGGTTCAAAAACCAGATCTACCCTTGTACTTTGGTGGAACCAAGATTTTTATGTTGGTTACACCGAGTGCCACATGGAAGGTTTTGGAAGTCATCTATTTTCCAAACGGAACTCCGAGTGCTCCTCACTTAGAGGGTCGGAAAAGTGCTTGCTCAAATTTTGTGATGAAGCATGAATAGAATTTGAGACTAGAAAGCATAGATAGCTAGAGGAAGGTACTTAGGCATTCTTGTATATCCAATTGGCCAAAGAAAATGAAAGGCAAATAACAACAATTGGATATCCTCGAATGAGCAAAAATACGCATACCAACATGCTCACACATTACGATGTCAAATGAAATATGGCAAACATGCAAAACTACTCTAGTATCTACCAAGTTATTTGGCAATGATGGAGTCATCTATATCTGAGTATATTGACTTAGGTGCCAAGTAAGAATACTTGATCATAGGTCATACTCATTGTTTAAGCACAAGTGGGGTTACCACTTTTACATAAAGCATTTAATGTGTTCACATCTTAAGAGATGCTTTGACTCAAGTCTTAGAGTAAAGCTCCACCTTGATGTGACATCCCCCCTAAGAGGGATAAACTAACCTTGGGTTTTGTCGTAGAAGACTTCATGTTGCTGTTGTAGTAGTGGATGCTCATGGTTGATGAAAATCATCTTGAGTTGGGAGCAATCCTTGTCGTTTCGTACTCTTCTCACCTACATGGGTTAGTCCCACGCAAGGAACAAATACAATGATATCTTTGGACATGGACTGAAGCACATTTAGATGATGTCCATTGATTCTCTAATTACCTTGTCCCTTGCTTACCTACGAGGGATTTGTGACTCCTTGAATTATTGCATAAGGTTGGAGTTGATTGCAATAATTCTTGCCAATGATGATTGTGAGTAAATTTTGTTGGTGGAGTCACCCCTCAAGAACTTCTCTAGTCTTCTTCTTTGGGACCCACATCAACTTGATGGGGATCCTTGGAGTTGAAGTAGCACTTGTTGAAGTAGAGCTTGTAGTAGCCTTGGGAACCCACTCGACCATGGCTTGGGATTCATCTTCAAATGTGTCAATCTCTTCTTGAAGCTTGTCCTTGCCCTTGAGCTTGTGGTCTTGTGGTTGAAGGTCATCTTGGTCTTTTGTTCCCTTGGGGATAGTATGATCATACTTCTCCCTTTGAGGAACAAACTTCGGCTTGGGGTATTGACCTTCTTCCCATTAAACTCCATTGGCATTGAAGTACCAATGTCATGGTTCTTCCGGTATCCTCCATGCTTGAGTACAATCTCCTCCAATGGCTTAGATCCGGTTAGACTCCTGTAGACACCTTTATCTATAATCCCTTTCAGTAAATCGTTTTCTTGCTCAAGTGTAACTTGGCTAAGAGAATCGTTAGTGGAATTCATAGAACTACAAGAAGCAACATCATTTAATTTAGCATTAGTATTGTTGCCACTAGACGAAGAACCTTTATTGCCTTTGTTACTAGTTTTCTTAGATTTAACTTGTGGAACAAATGTTGACAAGAGTAGTCTTTTGGCAAGATAAGAAAAACTCTTCTTTCAAAGATCATCATTGATAGCTTTAAGAAAATCATGCACTTTCTCTAAATTTAGCTTCTCGAAGCGTAGCTTCTCATGAGTTCTTAGAAGCTCTCTATGATATTTTTGAGTAGATTCATGAGCTAACTTAAGAGTGTTTAGTTTTTTAGTTAGACGCTCAAAATCTCCTTCTTATCATCATCACATGACTTATCTTGACTAGCATGATTATTATCAAGTCCATTTTGACTAACATCACTAGTTTTATCAAAGAGCAACTCATCATCTCCTAGTAAATCATCCTCATCACTATTGAATTCAATGTATTCGGGTTGTGATACCTTGGGGCCTTTAGCCATGAAACAACTCCCACTTCCTTCATTTGGTGAATCAAATATGTCATAGGAGTTGGACGTTACGAGTGCTAATCCTGCAACACCTTCATCTTGACTATAGTCGGAGTTGGAGTGGTAGCTTCTCTCGGATTGGTTGTCGGAATCGGAGCCGGAAACCCATTCACCAACATGAGCTTGATGTCTTCTTCTTGTGTAGCTCTCAGTGTACTTGTCCTTTTTCTCCGAGTCCTTGCTTCTCCAGGAGGGTCTTCATTCATAGCGATCTTCTCTACTCCTCCTCTCTCTACGAGGTGATTCATCTCTTGAGCTTCATCTTCTAGGTGACTCTTCTTTGCTTTTGTGGCGGGGTGCACTCATTGGAGTAGTGTTCGGGCCTTCCACAATTCTAACAATTCCGGTCACGACTAGAGGAACGCTTCTCCTCGTATCTTGAGTTGGAGCTTCTGTCTTTGCCTATACTCTTGTAGAACTTGTTGAATTTCTTGACCATGAGGCTTACCTCTTCATTGGTAACAAGGTTGTCACTTGAAGTAGCGGGAGTGTCACTTGTAGCTTTGTATGCACCGCTTGACTTTGTGTGAAGTTCTTCTTAGTCCTTGAGTGACATTTCATGAGCAACAATCCTTCCAATGACTTCCGTAGGCTTAAGATCTTTCTAGTTTGCACCATTTGGATCAATGTGCACATAGTGTCATACTTTCCATCCAATGATCTAAGGATCTTCTTGATGATGAATTTGTCGGTCATCTCTTCACTTTCTAAGCCGAAAATCTCATTTGTGATGAGAGCAAGCCTAGAATACATCTTCGCGACTCCTTCACCATCCTTCATCTTGAACTTGTCAAGTTGACATTGTAGCACATCCAACTTAGATTCCCTGACAGATTCGGTACCTTCGTGCATATCAACCAAAGTATCCCAAATTTCCTTTGCATTCTCAAGACGACTTATATTGTTGAACTCTTTGGGGCATAAGCAGTTGAATAGAATGTCGCATGCTTGAGCATTGTATTACAATATCTTCAATTCTTCAGCGGTCGCTTCATGATCCAGTTCCTTTCCATCACTAAATAATTCACCTTACAATCCAACACGAACAACAGCCCATACAGCGCGGTTATGACCAAGAATATGCATTTTCATTTTATTCTTCCAACTAGCAAAGTTCGTACCATCAAAATATGGACCTCTACGATGATAAATTCCCTCACTAGACGCCATACTCTCCTAGGTTGTGAAACCAATGCAATGGAGAGCAAAGTTCCGATACCACTTGTAGGGTTCAAAGTATGTCTAGAGGGGGGGGGGTTGATTAGACTACGTGATCAAATTAAAAATCTAGCCTCCCAATTTTAAGTGTTGGCAAGTTTTAGCAATTGTAACAAGTCAAGTACACCCTACACATGCAAGTCTAAGAGTATAGCTCCGGAAAGTAAAGAAATGCACATGAAAGTAAAGGTAGGGAGAGGAGGATCAAACGCAATTGATGACACGAAGCTTTTTCCCGTGGTTCCGATATGTGGTGCTATCGTACGTCCACATTGATGGAGACTTCAATCCACGGAGGGTAGTTGTCGCAAGAGTCCACGGTGGCTCCACCCTTTAGGGTCCACAAAGTAGCAACCTCGTCTATTCCATCACGACTTTCGTCAATGAAGGACTAGCCTCACTATGGGTAGATCATCACGAAGTAGGTAATCGCCTTGACCGTACAAACTTCTTGGTTCAACTCCACAACAAGAAGAAGGAGGCTCCCAAGAGACATCTAAAGAATCTAGCAGGCACCACCCTCCAGAAGGTAATAGATGTGCTAACAATGATGAACTCCTTGCTCTTGTGCTTCAAAATATAGTCTCCTCAACACACAATCACTCTCTTATAGATTTGGCTTGATAGAAGAGGTTTATTGGGTGGAAAGCAACTTGGGGAGGCTAGAAATCAAGATTCATATGTTTGGAGTGGAAGATCTTGATCTCAACACATGAGTAGGTGGCTATCTCTCAGAAAAATGGATGGGGCAAGTGTAGGTATGTTCTGAGTGCTTCCTCTACGAGTGAGAGGAGGTGGAGGGGTATATATAGGCATCTCCAAAAATCCAACCGTTATAACATTATTGCCCTACTCGGTGAAACCGGAATAAAAACTCAGTTGCACCGACTAGTGCAAAATGTGGCAACTTTCGGCTTCTCGGTGAGATCGATATATATCTCGGTGGTACCGATAGGGTGACCTAGGCAGATTCCTAATCTCGGTGGGACTGATTCTCAAAACTCAGAATTCCGATTCTTGAAAATGGCTAACCAAAAAGTTCATCACTGGTTTCGGTTTCACCGAAGTGGAATGTTGGTGGCATCGAGACTTAGGGTTTTGGCTAGGATCTGTCTAGGGTTTAAAACTTGGTGGGGTTGATTCTGATAAGTTGGTGCACCAATTTTAGTGGTAGGTTTTAGACAGAGATTTTGTTGAGGAATTTCATGTGTATTTTTGGTGGCTAATATCTAAACACTTGAGCAACCAGATCATCATAGACATCTCATCCCCTTTTATTAGTAGTGGCTTTCCTATGGACTCAAAAGTGATTTCTCACAAATTGTAAAATCTAGAGTCTCAAAGCTTGTTGCCAATAGATGATCCTTGCATCTAGGGAATCTTCTCACAATCCCTTTTCCAATCCATTCATTGGACTTTCCTGAAATATACTTGGTGGAAACATTAGTCCAATGAAATATATGTTGTTATTAATTACCAAAACCACCTAAGGAGAAGTTGTGCTTTCAGTATGTCATGGCCGGTGGGTAGAGTTCTGGGTCGAGAAATAAGGGAGCAGCCACCAAATCCACAGAAAAAATAGAGAGGTCCCACCGCCTTGCGGAAGCCTCGAAAGATCTCTCATGGGCATGCGAGGGTTCTCAGAAGCACATTCGCGGCGGAGGCAAACAGGCCGAGCTGGCAGTGCTGAAGTCCTTAGCCCGCAATGACATGCCCGCTGAGCTCAATATGCTGGAGGAGGATATCTCCGTCTTGGTTAAACTGTTAGAGGAGGGCAATGCCTCGGTTAAGAAGGCGACCGACCTCTTGCGTGAATTTAAGGATGACAAGATGACCGGCCTCATTGTGCAACGTTTGTATGACAAGGCAAAGCTCCACAACAAGCGTGACCTTCTCAAGGAGGAGATCTCCAGCAGGGTGTGAGTAGAGAAGTGATGCGGAGCATCCCACCATCATCCCCATGAAGACTACACCATCAAACCAACCCCCAAGTGGCCCTCTGACAAGAGCACGCGCACGCGACATTGGACCTAATGTGAACTCACTCCTCTTCGAGTTTGACTTCGATGGCAAAGGAACTTGGATGCTTCCTCACAATGAAACCCTATGCATCCTTAGGTACGAGGAAGACGACCACGAAGGACCAAGGAAGCATCCCCAAGACCAAGGCCCAGAGGAAAAGGAGTCAAGCACCAAGGGCAACTCTCTGGACAGCTCGGAACTTCCGGCCCGCCCGGAACTTCCGACCCACCGTCGACCCAAAGCCGAGTCCCGGAGTGCCAACTTTCGGGTTAGCCCCGAACCGGCCCAGACCCTGGCCCGGAACCTCCGGCCCCCGGAACTTCCGGCTGGCCCAGAACTTCCGCCCCCCCCCCCCCGAGGAGCCAGCCTCCCAAGCCCATGCAAACACTCTGATCGGCCCGGAACTTGCCCGGAACCAGTCTGGAAGTTTCGGCGCCCAGAACTACTGACCTAGCCCGGAACTTCCGGCCTTCACAGAGTAATGCCACTCGGGTCCGAGGCCCATATATCTCTCCCTCTTACCCCTTCGTCCCTAGCACTATATATACTCCTCTCCCACCTCGAACTAGGGTTTAGCTTTGTTTAGCAAATACCTTTTTTTGAGCTTAGCACCATTACTGCCTTCTCCAATGGAGATTGTCCTCCATTGAGAGAAGATCCAAGTGATGCCAAGGCCCCTATAAGGGAAGATCCTAAGGGATTCAAGGCCTCCTCCTTTGTTGTGAGGAGACTACCGTTTACGTGTATCCTTTATGTAGATTGTGGATCTTGGGTCTCATGTACTCATGTGTTTCTAGTGGATGTGTAATCGAAGATTGTCCTTGGGTTTGTGATTTCCTCTCATGTTCTTCGTGTTCTACATGGACCCCCCCCCCCCCAATTCGATAAAGATTGACGCACACGGGCGTGCCCCGTATCATATTGGTATCAAGAGCCACGTTTCTCATGAATTTGGAGTCCCCCCTTCGTTTTCTAGCCTAATTTTGTGTGTTTTTGTCCCAATTCGAAAATCCCCACCAAAAATAGCCATTCCAAATTTCTTGGTTTCGTTTGATTTGAGAAGATTTTGTTGATTTTGATCCGTGGATTTCGTTGTGAACGAGTGGATCTAGCTTTCCATCCATCCAATTCCCCCCAATTTTTCTTTTTTCCCCGTCAGATTTGGGTTTTCCTCTCGGTTTTCCTCCCAAGTCTAAGATCTGGAAATTAGGGTTCATCCCAGTTTTCCCGACCCCCGGAACCTCTGGCCTCACCCGGACCTTCCGGCCCTAGGACCATCCGGCCAGCCCGGAACATCTGGACCCCAGAACTTCCGGGAGGCCCGGACCTTCCGGCCTTTGCAGAAACTTTCCCCTCCCCAATTTCCATTTTCTTGGGTTTTTTCCCACCGCCACTTTCCGCTAACCTCCACCATTTTCTTCCGCAACCCTTTGCATTTGAGATTTTGAGTCGCGAGCCTCGCCACTTCCTAAGATGTTTTGGCTAATTAGGATTGGTTCTTCATCGACATCACCGCTCATCATCGCTCCGGATCTTCGCCAACCACCTCTACATTGACACCTCACTGTAAGCAAGGACGGTAACAACGACGACACTCTTGACCATTTACCCTTGCCATTGCATTTTGTTACCCCCGAGCCTATTTGCGTTACTTGCCTATCAAGACTAGCCATTGAGTATTATTGGGCTACGCTACTTGTGCACTTTAGTGATACATACTCCGCATAGCTAAAATTGCGTGCACATATCTTAGTATCATCTTTTGTGTTACGAATGGTTCCCTCATACATAATTACTATCTCGGTGTGCACACCCCGCATAGTGTCCATTCAAAACATCATTACAAAAGAAAAGAGACGTAAAGCTTTTAAGCAAGAGAAAAAGAGCAGAAGAGCTATAGCATCGCAAGCTTCGCATAGCATATTTTATCATCTTGGATCACTTAAGCAAGTGACACGTGCCACATACACACATAGAAAGTCAGGAATAGGAAGACACCACATTTCGTTCCTTTTAGGTTGTGTACAAGTGCGTATCATGCCCATTGGAGCAATCGTGCTACCGTCTCTCTAGTGTTGTGCAACGAGAGCATTTTCCGTGGATTTTACATTTTCGCTCATCCTTGGTTGCATGACCCCAATTTTCTTCCGTGTGTGTGTTTCCATGTATACCCATTGCTATTGATCTACATTGTCTCATTTGTGAATTTTATGAATCTGTTTCAACTTTATTGAATCTTATCCTTCAGATTGCTTGAAATTTGTGCCACTATCCTAACCAAGCTACTCCATAAGCCTTATTTGTGTAGGTGTGAGAAGGACGATTTTTGGTACCAATTCTATTATTCCCATACTTGCACATTGAGTGATCTTGATCCACTTTCAACTTTCAGAACGGTAATTGGTATTGTCTTCTCACTTTTACCACTTATATCTCCTTGAGTGCTATGGATAGGTCAAGCATCCACAACCCGACGTTTGAGGAACAAGAGGACGACGGTCTCACCTTCGTCACCAAGGTGCAATTCTTCGGCGCGCACAAAGCAATGCGCCAATCGCATGAAGTCTTGAACGACCGCATCGAGCAACTCGCCACCGACGTACGCGAATCCAAAGTGTGAACAAGGGACTACCTCAACACCAAGATCTCAAGCCAAATGGAGGAAATTCGCGCCTGGATGGTCACGTGGGCATCTTCTATATCTACATCCTCTGGACGGCACCACTCAAGTCGTCACTCTGCGGAGTACTCTTCCGGCAAGAGTCCAACTCGAGCACATTCTCATCATCGAGATGACCACTCCGGTCCAAGCTCACACCAGGGACGAAAACGTCAAGCTTCAGACAATCCCTTCCATGGCAATGGACTACAAGATTGTCTTCGTGAGCGTGCTCGATGACATCAACAAGAACAAGACGCATTGGAACAACAACGCCAACAACTATGCCATGAGGAAGAAATACGCTTTCGTGAAGAGCAAGCGCTTGAAGCCCAACATGCACCACGTGAATCCACTCGTGCATTGGAGGAACGCATCCGTCAAGCACGTCTTGAGCAAGAAGCCTTTCGCCAAGAACGACAAGAAGAACTTCGTCAACAACGACAAGAAGAAGCCAACCGCCAAGAGGATCACCAAGAAAGGCACAACCGAGTGCGTCCACCTCGTCGCCATCCCCAAGCTCATCGTGATGAACCCGACCATGATGACGAGCAAGGACAAGATCAACGCCAACATGCTTAAGACAATGAAAATGAGGATCCACATCTATCGGTGCACTAGTACAGGGGTACCCAGTGCCCTTGACTTATGCACAGGCAATAGAAGCAAAAACCTGGCAAAATATCAAGAAAAGACTTCAACAAGCTCAACGCTGCAGCCCAAGCCTGGACTGCAATGCGCCAAGCACGTCCCCGCTGCTTGCCCGGGACCAAGACATGCACACCCTCCAAAAGACCCGACAAGCCACTCCCCGTCAGGTGCGAGCCAACCGGCCACCGCTCCATCGCATCGCTATGCCTGTCACTTATCAATGCGGTGTCGAGCCGTCAGGCGGCTAATCAGCTCTCGCTAAGCACGTTGCGAACAAATGAGATGCAAGTTACGCTTGGTTGACACCCACCCTGCAGCGTGTCAAGACGATAAGCAACGATCGGCCAAGCGATGGCAAGAGCTTGCCGGGATGCGCCCCCGAGCGCCACCTAGGCAGGTAATCATGGCATTTTGTCCTAAATGCCAGAGTTAGGTATGATAGCTCTGCTTAGCTATCTAATCGATAGATAATGACTGTTTTGCCATTGTGGTAACCCCTTGCACTATAAAAAGGAGGCCCAAGGCAACCTAGCTCAAGGTTGGCAATTCAAACCCCCGAACAATTGTACTCACGTAGCAGCTCTTTCCCCAACAGCAGTCCTTGCGAGGGTTGGGTGTTGTGCGTTCTTCGTGTTCCTCCAATCAATCCACCAAAAAGCAGGAGTAGGGTTTTACGCTTAGGAGTGGCCCGAACCTGGGTAAAATGCCCGTGTCCTGATCGTCGCGCCTGTCGGATTTCGGGCTCCGCAAAACCCAAAGAGGTTCAAACTCAGGGGCGTGTGCGAAGATCCCCACCAGCTTCGACCTCTAGCTCATAGCTCGATAGCCTCAATCAACCGCGGGGAAGAAGATTAGCACACGAGGATTTACCCAGGTTCAGGCCGCCGCGAAGCGTAAAACCCTACTCCTGCCTTTTGGTGGATTGCCTCACGAGGAGGTTGGTGGATGAACTCGTACAGTGGTGAGTAAACTCGCGAGGGTGCTCAGGTGGTGTTTCATCCGTCCCCTCTATGGAGCAGCCTAGTCTCTATTTATAGTGGCCCGGGTCCTCTCCCCTTATCGCAATGGCAGGAAGGGATCCCACAACGACCAAATTCGAAGGGGGACAGGGAGTACACCTTATCCTGACGAAAGGTGGTCTTCGCCTGCAAAGTAGCCGGTGGTGATGCAGAGGTGGGCTCGGCAATGATGCCCATCCTACTGGGCTCGTGGTCTTGGTCTCGTTGCGCCGGATTGGAAACCTTTGCGGGGTCCTTTGGGAACCTGCGTACACCCTTGCCTCCTTTACACCAAAGAGTAAACTGTCTCCTCTGCGCGCGCTGATGCCTGCCTGGCCCAGCTTGCGTCACCCCCGGCCTCCCGAGGCTGCTCGTTGCATAGGGATCTCCGCCCCTCGGGAGGTGACCTGGGGAGGCCTCCTCCCTCCGAGGGTCTTGGCGCCGTCCCCCCTCACGAGCGTGAGGCTCTCGCGAGGGCCTTGTCTTGAGTGAGGCCGTTCTGGGCCGTCCATGGCTGTCAAAGTGGGCCACGCCCTGGGCCGTAGGCTGGCAGGTCTGGGTACCCCCGTTCCGAGAACACCGACAGCAGCCCCCGGGCCTGAGGCGCGCTTGGGTTGGCTTCGGGTCGAAGCCGAAGAAGCCGACCTGAGCGCCGCGGGCCCCAATCGCCTGCGGGCCCAACCTCGTGTGTGGCGCATAATGAGACGCGGATGCCTCCACTCCCCGAGGACATCGGGAACCGCCCCGAGTCAAGCTGACGTGAAGCCAGCGCACCGCGTCGGCCATCATTTCCCTTCCTTGAATGCGGCTGTCTCCTTGTGTCTTCCCCCTCGGGCCACGCGATTGTGACACGCCGAGGGCAGATGAAGCGACGTGAAGCAGGGCAGCACGTTGACCGAGTCTGGCACGCGGCGCCCGAGGAGGGCACGGTGCCTCCACTCCGCATGACGCCCCATGGGCAGCGGTTGCGCCTATAAACCCGCCCCGCCCGGGGGGGTCTTGCCATGCTGACGCGCTCTCTCGCTTCCCATCCTTCCAAAGATATCTTTCTCATACTCCTCTCTTCCCTTATCCTCCATGGCGTCTGGAGGGAGTGCAGTAGGTGTGGGGAAGCGCACAAGGTCCTCGGCTCAGCCGCCGGCCTCTGGAGGCAGTGGCGGGGGGCATTCGAGGCTGACCCAAGATCGCCGGCGCTGGACCATCATCGACGAGTAAGTGTTACGTCACCACCCCCTTCTCTTGGAATCACACCCGACACGCCGGACCTGATTGTTTCCTCCTCCCAGGGCGCCTGTGCCCAAGAGGAGCAGGCTCAACGAGCTCTAGGAGGAAGCGGACGCATTGAGGGCCCAACTGGCGGACGCCAAGGCCGCCCTCCAGGCCGCACTCAGGGGCGAGGAGGAGGCCCAGGCGGAGCTGGTGTCCCTCCAGGCCAGAATCAAGGGGGCCGCTGATGCCGTGCAGGCCGCCCAGGACGAGGCGGCGCATGCGAAAATGCTAGAGGCGGAGCGCGCCAAGCAGTACCTAGATATTGCCCATTGCGCGTTTGGTGCGCTGGGCCGATTCATTGGGGAAGCCCCCGCGCTGCCGTGCTCACACGACGACGGAGGCTACCTCAACTTCTTTGGCAACGTGGTGGAGGCGCTGGAGACTGGCATCTCCCGGGTGGACGAGGACAACGTCATGGAGCTGGCGCATGAGGAGCTCCAGAGGCCCCTCAGGGATGAGGTGCGCCCGCCAGTGGAGTCCCTGGTGGAACAGTTCGTCCAAGAGCCTTCCTCCGACGAGGGTGACGACTCCGGCGCCGAGGCGGGCGGGGGTCTGGATGGTGACAGCGGCTCCTTCGAATAGCCTTCCCCTGTTTTCTTCCTCTGGTTCCTATTACATCAAGAAGCACTTGGCCCTGAGGGCATTAACTTTTGTGTTTTACCTTCGTCTTCCTCCTTCTTCTTTTAAACTGCCGGTTGCTTGTTTTGTGTGATGCGCCCTCGTTGGTGTGGCACCGTGCACTCCCTCGCACCTTCGCGCGTATCGCTGTGCCGCTGCTCCGTGCCCAGTGCTCTTCGTGAGGTCCACGGAGATGTCGCACTACGCTCGGCGATGACGCCCCGTCGGGGCCTCACGAGGCGGACCTTCCTGAGGAGGAGCGTGCCGCCCCAAGACCGGGGTGTTAGCGACGACGCCTAGAGAGGCCTGATTCCTTCCCTTGCGCTGTTGTTCCCTGTACCTGGAGCCACAAGAGGCCTGATGGGGGCACGTAGTAAACCGTAGCGCCTGCATTCTCACGTTAGCATTCCTGTCTCATACCCAGCACTCAGGCTATCATTGGTTCAAAAAGTTTCTGCTCTTTACGGTCGGGGTACTTATCTTGGCGGGCCGTGGCGAGCTCGTGCATTGTGAGGTGCAGCTGGAGCGTCTAGGGAGCTCGAGGATACCGCCAGGGAGGGCTTCTTCCTTGCGAGCGGAATGGTTTGGGAGCCTTTTTGGCACTCTACATCGGCGGGGCCCAATCCCGCACATACCTCGAGCTCCATTGGGGCGTCCGGATCACCAGGACGAGACCAAGGGGCGAGTAGCTACGCGATCAGTGAGGCTCCTGAGGTGCGTTGCTCAGGAGTCCCCCTTGATGGTCAAGTGGCTCTCTACGTCGGCGGGTCCCAATCTCGTGCATACCTCGACCGCCGTTGGGGCGTCCGGATCACTAGGACGAGACTAAGGGGCGAGGGGCTACGTGACCAGTGAGGCTCCTGAGGCGCGTTGCTCAAGAGTCCCCCTTGACGCTCGAGTGGCTCCCACACCTTTTTGCCAGTTCCTACCCTGAGAGGAGCCTAAGCCTCCCGAGGCTCCATGATGCCATGCGGGGCCACGGCCGAAGCCCCTGAGCGAGGGTCGGCCGCTAAAAGATGGACGCTTCTGAGGCAACAGGCCCTTGCCAGCTTGCCTAGAGGCGCCACGCGAGGACCAAGGTGCCAGGGCCTTGGCAAGGTGTGCACATCGTGCCCGTGCCACCCCCGCTCGCGGGACGCGTGAGGGTGAGACCGACAGGTGTCGATTCAGAAAACGAGATTTCAAGACCAGAAAAAGGAATCGCAAAGAGAGAAAATTCCCACCCATTTTTTTCAAATAGAGTCACGAAACTTTCAAGTTTCATTTCAAAAAGTGGCAATTTGAATACAAAAAGGAACAAGCAATAGCCACGTCCGGCACCTAGGCTAATCTTCGTCTTTGTCTTCCCCCAGCGCGGAGCATAGGGCTTCCACTAGGCGTGGGCATAGTCATTGGAGGACAGTGTTGTCCGCCAGCGCGGAGCATGGGGCTTCCACTTGGGCATGGGATGGAACCCCTCCGCGTCCTCGGGGGGCTCCGGGAGTATACAGCCCACTCATTATTACGTGAGAGTGTCACGGCTGAAGATAGCTGGGCAAGCCCCCAGGCGCACGGCCTAGGTGCCTCCAACTCAGTCAAGAGCCATCCCGCGCATTTCTGCGTGGTTGCACGCCCCTACAGCCCAAACCTGAGTGCATTGTTCCATGCGTAGCTGCGGGATTGGGCTCCCGCGGCTCAAACATGAGCACAATGCACCCAGCGCAGCTATAGGGGTGTTGTGTCGGTGAAGCCGCCTCGTGAGGCGTCGGGGCACCGGCCAAACCATGACCCGAGGACCTCGCGAGGCCCTACCTCCTGAGGGCCGCAACGGCACCCCCGTTGCTGTGTGTGGCCCGCGCTGCTTGTATCCTGCCGATCCCCCTAGGCAGTAGCCCCTGCAGCCTAGAGGGCTCGGCTGCGTGCTGCTTACTCGCATGGGCGGCGGCTGTGCCGTGCCCCCGCGCATCCCGGGACACGCCCTCGCGTGCACCAACCTGGCCCGGTGCCCCCTCAGTGGAAGCCCCCAGGCCCAGTTTGGAGAGGACGTCCGGGACATCTCCCTACTCCAGGAGGATGCTGGCACCCGCGGGGGGCGCGTGATCCACGGCGCCATCCACAGGTACGACACAGCTCGGAACATAGGCCTCTGTGTAAAGGCCTTGGCTTCCTCCTGAAGTGTCTTCGCGCGCCCCATGGGCAGCCTCCCTGGGCGGCAAGGCGACGCCGCCCTGGACGCGCGGCCCACAGACCCTCCTGCGACGAGCCTCCGCCCAAAGCTGCTTACCTCTGTCATCGCCGCGAGGTTGGTCACGCGTGTCTTGACATGGGTTGCCTCCCTGGTTATCCACCGCGCCTCCGTTATGGTTACCTGCCTGCCGGGAAGTCTGAGCCGCCTGGTCCCTGCGCCTGTTGGCGCGCTCGCACCGGGATGACCCAGGCTATTGATGATCCACCGGGGTATGAGTGCGTGCGTTGAGGCATGCGCGGAGCGTCCCGTCACCTTCTTCGAAGTCACCACTGGCAGGGCTGGACGGCGCCCTGAAGCCGGTCACCGGGATCCAAAGGAGAAGGAGCACGGCGTGCGGCGGGCCTTGCCCGGGCTCGCCCGGGCATGGGGCGGGCACGCCGTCTGCCGATGAGGTGAGCGGTACGGCGAGCGAGCCCCCGACGCCCTGCATCAGGGGTCGCAAAGAGTGGTGCGGTACCCAGGCCCTCCTCACGACGGTGACCAACTCAGCGATGTGGTCGGCCCAGGCGTCGAAGCCCCCGTGCGTCGGGCAATGGCGAAGCAGCTCACTCGCCATCAGCAGGGCATCATGCGTGTTGAGGTCTCCCACGTGGGTACAGGGTAATGTCGGTCCCGTGGGCGCCGCACGCCTGCCGTGCACCTGGCCGGCACGAGCAGCGACGGTGGTGGAGACGACGCTGGTGGCCTGGTAACGACCGCCCAGCACCGAGCTGCCAGCGCGTGTGTCATGGGTAGTAGTGGCGAGGTTGGTGAAGGTGCATCCACCGGGGCCAAAGGAAGCTTGCCGGGCATCGGCCATCAAAACGACGGAGCGGAGAAGAAGCGAAGCTTGTAGAAGACCCGGACACGCCCCCTACCTGGCGTGCCAAATGTCGGATTTCGGGCTCCGCAAAACTCAGGGGCGTGTGCGAAGATCCCCACCAGCTTCGACCTCTAGCTCATAGCTCGACAGCCTCAATCAGTCGCGGGGAAGAAGATTAGCACATGAGGATTTACCCAGGTTCGGGCCGCCGCGAAGCGTAAAACCCTACTCCTGCCTTTTGGTGGATTGCCTCACGAGGAGGTTGGTGGATGAACTAGTACAGTGGTGAGTAACCTCACGAGGGTGATCGGGTGGTGTTTCATCCGTCCCCTCTACGGAGCAGCCTAGCCTCTATTTATAGTGGCCCGGGTCCTCTCCCCTTATCGCAATGGCGGGAAGGGATCCCACAATAGCTAAATTTGAAGGTGGACAAGGAGTACACCTTATCCTGACGAAAGGTGGTCTTCTCGAGTGCTTGCCTACGATGAAGTAGAGCAACAGCAGCTGCGGCATGACGATGCCACCACTACTGGAATCAGATCATTTGCCGTCTGCCATGTCTTTGCCGTCTGTTGGCAGATGGCAAAGAAGGCCTTTGGCATCAGCTTGCTGAAAACATACGGCAAAGGTAAGGCAGATGACAAAGGTTCTGTTTGCCATCAGCCTACCCTTTGTCGTCCGCTGGCCGACGGCAAAGATGGGGCACGCAGACGGCAATGGTCATGGGCGGGCCCCACTGTACCGTGGGTTCAGAGGACAGCTTCGTTGCCGTCCGGTACATCTTTGCCATCTGCCTCCCCTCTCTTTACCGTCCGCTAGCGGACGGCAAAGAGGATGCCCCCCTAACGGTCACGGCGGGTCCCCACCCCCTCACTCCCCCCTCTTTGTCGTCTGCTAGCAGACGACAAAGAGGATGCACTACTGGAATCAAGATATTTGCCGTCTGCCATGGCTGACGGCAAAGGCATGCATTGTGGACGGCAAAGGTCTTTGCCGTCAGCCAGCAGACGGCACCACATTTGGCTGAACAAATTACGATAAAGGGTACTTTGCCGTCTGCTGGCCGACGGCAAAGATGCAAAGGTCTTTGTCATCGGCCAGCAGACGGCAAAGGACATGGACGGCACACATGGCATCTTAGGTCCGTTAAGGGGTTAACGGCGTGCTTTGCCATCTGCTAGCCGTCGGCAAAGTCCTTTGCATCTTTGCCGTGTGCTGGCCGTCGGCAAAGAAACCACACAGGCCAGCCCAGTGCCCCCAGGTTGCCGACGGCTGGGCCGTTCGCAAAGCTCTTTGTCGTCTGCTGGCCGTCGGCAAAGAAACCACACAGGCTAGCCCAGTGCCCCCCAGGTTGCGCAGGTAGCTGCCACGTGGTAGCTTTGCCGACGGCTGGGCCGTCGGCAAAGCTCTTTGCCGTCTGTCAGTCGACGGCAAATTGCCTGTACTGCAACTATTTTTTCTGTTTTTTCTTAAATTCAATCAATTTCACAGATATATATATATATACATTTGAAAATACTTTCAACAAGCATACATACCAACTCAAAAGTCCATATCCAACATATATATAGCCAACATATATCCAACAACAAGCATACAATGGTTTCATCCATACATACATATATAGGTAGCAAGTTTCACATTGTTCATCCTACAAAATCAAAACAAAAAGGAAGGACAATGAGAAGAGTAGACTCCATCAACGCAAGCTTCCGTGATCTAAAGCAAATCTGCAAATTGGGAAAGAACAAAGTTAGAAGAAGAAGAAGAAGAAGAAGAAGTAGAAGTACAAGAAGAAGAATTTTTCTTCTCTTTCTTTTTCTCCTCTTCTTTATCTTCTTCTTCTTCTAATGAAGGTAACTTAGGTAATTATGCCATTTTTTAGCTAAGCTAGGTAAAAATGCTAAGTGTAGGTCATTTTAGAGCTAAGCTAGGTAAATAGGTCATTTTGGAGGTTAGTAAGGTTATTATGTCATTTTCGAGGAAAATAAGCTAAGTCAATGTCATTTTGGAGGTAACCAAGATTATTTTGCCATTTTTGACCTAAGTATGGTAAGTATGTCATAAATGAACTAAAGAAGCAAAGTATAGGTCATTTTTGAGCTAACCTAGATAGTTATGCTATTTTTGAGCTAACTAAGCATATTTATTCATTTTGGAGGACAAAATGGTAAGTGTAGGTCATTTTTGAGCTATCCTAGTTAAAATCGGTCATTTTGGAGCTAGGTAAGGTTATTTTGTCATTTTGGAGGAAAATAAACTAATGATATGACAGTTTGGAGCTAAACCAAGGTTATTATGCCATTTTTTACCTAAGTAAGCTAATTATGTCATAAATGAACTAGCTAAGCTAAGTATAGATCATTATTGAGCTATCCTAGGTAGTTATGCCATTTTTTAGCTAACTAAGCATATTAAGTCATTTTGGAAGAAAAAATGCTAATTATAGGTCATTTTATAGCTATCCTAGGTAAAATATGTCATTTTGGAGCTAAGTAAGGTTATTATGTCATTTTCGAGGAAAATAAGCTAAGTATAGGTCATTTTGGAGCTAAATAGGTCATTTCTTAAGCTAAGTATGCATTTGTTAAGCAAAACACTTGGGAAAACTTACCATCATCACGGAGGTGAAGGACCGGTCGGGTTTGCGCCAGTGTGAGACGGAGAAGGACTGGTCGGGGTTGCGGCAGACGCAGAAGGATCGGTCGATGCTTGTCGGGAGGCATGCTGCACCAAAGATCATTTGCAATGTCTTGTTAGCATCATGCAACTCAAATGTGAATACAGTAACTAATGACCATTCAAATGAAACTCACCGTGGGCGCTATACCAATCTGGGGCATCGACGGAGGGGTCTGGCCGTTGTTCTGGCACACGGTCTGCACATTTTGTTTTCACGAGTCAGTCATATTAGTTAGTGATGAAATGAACATTACGTGCATGATTTGGCTAATATGCAGGAGAAACTTACCACGAGGAGCTCGTATAGGGCCCGGTGAGATGCGTCGTTCCGGTTCCTCTCCTCCTCCAACAGCCTAGCCATCCTCTCCTCCATGTCCCTCTCCCTGTCCGCCGCCTGCCTGTTTGCCTCCGCCAGAAGCTCCTGGGCCCTAGCCTCGATGGCGAGCTCCATTGGCCGTGGACGAGGCCTTATCTCAGGATCAGAGCTCGTCTGGCGCTTCTTGATCTCCGGGAGAGTTCTAGGACAACGTATCAGTCCATCCCCAATGGATATCGAGCCATGGGGCCTCCCGCCACCAGATATCATCACGAGCTCTGGATCAAAAGGACTCTGGCTCGGGTTGAAGTCCTCCCCTTTCCTCGTCTTCCCCTCATATCTGTACCTCACGAGCTTGTTGTGGGAGGAGATGTTGCTGAAGCTCTCTGGATTATCGAGGTCATCCTCAGAGAATGCCTTGGCCTTCTTGTACGGGGTAGTATGGGCCATGGCATAGAGGTCGAACAGCGGTGGCACCTCCTTCTTGTTCTGTCGCGCCTAAAAGAGAGGAACATAATATTAGTTAAGGGCTCAAGCTAGCATGAAGAATGAAATTGCATGAATCATGAAGCAAACCACATACCCAGTGATCCCCGAACTCAAATAGGTTGGAGCTCCCTTGATGGTGTGGCACACCTTTCATTTGGGCACGATTATCCTTGGCCTTGTTGTGGATGGCTAGCCATTGGGGAGAGCACCACTCATCCACCAACGCCAACCAACAGTCCATCCTATCCGCACACCATCTCGGGGGCACCTAAGTTAGACAAGAGAAATTTCAGCGCTACGCCTATGAATGAAATCAAGGAAACTAAGTACAAGGCCTTAAGAATAGGTAATTACCTTCATGTACTTCTCCTTACTCAGAAACATGGCGCGGCACTTCTTCTTGGCCCTATTAATGTTAGTCGAGGCGTAGTAGTCTCGAACAGCCTGCACCCGAGCCTCGTGCCGTAAGTTCTAAAATAGGCGCTTGCACTCGGCTACGAGAACAATAGCCATGTCCGCCTCGTGTTCCTCAAGACACCTGTAGAAGGTCTGTAATCAAACAAGACAACATTGATTAGTACAATCACTAGGTGCTGTTGATTTTTAATTCTGTAAAGGAGAAATTACCCAAAACCGCCGGATCACAATGTCGGCCACCGTCTCGCACAAGACACCGTCGACCCTCTCCTCCGGCGGGGCCGGGGCAGCCACGTACAGCTCCCAACTCAGTCCTAGCTGTGGAACCTCACCCTCACCGGGTAACATGACCCACCCCGGGAAGTGGTGCCGGCAAAGCACACCAAGGACCTGGTTGGTCCTGCGGACACCAGGGGCGTGTTTCCAACCCCTGCAGTATGACAAGGCCAACACATTAGATATTAATTTGAAGAAACATGAAGGCAAAAGGTTAAAAAAGAGTAAATGCACTTACTTCTCCCCATTAGGCTCAATCAACCACCTCTGATCGCGGGTCGCCGGCACGGGCGGGAGCTTTGTACCACCACGCTGGTAGACCTTCTTGCCCTCCTCAACCAGCTCACCCTCGCTATACCTATCCTCAGAAAAGCTGTCCTCGCCACCATCAGCATGGCCACTAGCCTCCGGAGTCACGTGGGACGAAGACTCTGGGACCGGAGTCTCCTGGGATGAAGACTCTGGGACCGGAGTCTCCTGGGACGAAGGCTCGACGACCCGACGCTCGTCGGCCCAAGGCTCATGGACCGGAGTCCGAGACGGGTCCAAGTCAGACGGGTCCACCTGAGACGGAGCACTCCTGTGGTCGGGAGAATCAGCTGGGGGTGGCGGCGAGGAAGGCGCAGCAGCCTTCCTACCTCTCCCGCCGCCACGTCCACCTCTAGCACCCCTCTTCGTCTTCCCCCGACCTCTCCCGGCCGAAGAAGAAGCGCCCGCCGGTGTCTGCATACTATGTACCAGCGCTCTCCGGAGGTGCTCGGGTGGAATAATAGCACCCCTCCCAGCACGCGCCGAGGAAGGAGGCTCGGAGCACTCTTGACCCGCGCCCACCATCTGTCAACACCTGCAATGACAAAGAGTAAACGAAATTAGTACAACATAAAAAAATTGAATACCTAATAACATGAACTAATTAATAATATATATGTACATAATAATAATTGAATACCTGACATTACTAATATTAATCTTCATCGTCTATATATGCTCCGGATCAATAAATGCATAATCATCATCACTATCAGTAATGACGTGCTCATCAGCATCATCAATAAATGCATCAACATGTGGAAGGCCTCTGTCGGTGTCAAAACCGGTGGATCTCGGGTAGGGGGTCCCGAACTGTGATACTTGGATCGATGGTAATAGGAGACAAAGGGGACAAGGTTTTACCTAGGTTCGGCCCTCCTATGGAGGTAATACCCTACGTCCTGCTTGATTATATTGAGTGTATGGAGATTACAGAGTTGATCTACCACGAGATCGAGTATCTAAAACCCTAGATGAGTTCTGTCGTCCTACATCCTAAAACCCTCTGGCTTATATAGACACCAGGGGTCCTAGGGTTTACACATGGTCGGTTACACGTCGACGGGATAAAACATGCCTAATCGCTATTCCAAACGTGGAGAACAAGCCACGATTCACGATGCTTCCTTCTTGGAGGTGCAGTCTTCGGTTATTCCAGTATTCGGCAAGTGGCCCATACAGGCCGTCCCATAGGACATAGGCCGGCCTCCCGAGGACCCCTTAGTCCAGGACTCCCTCAGTAGCCCCCGAACTAGCCTCCAATGCCAAGGGTCCAGGCTCCAGCTACTTCGAGTGATCAGAGTCTTCGGCTTGCGAGGCGAGTTCCTCTCTCCAATCAGTGATCGGCCCGAACTGTAGTTCGGCCTCCGTCGACGTGTAATATTTCCGATCATAGATCGTTCCGAATACCACGAGTAGTTCGGCTTTTGAAGGCCAAACGTCAGAGAACCAACAGTGTCCCCTGACAGCTTTTCAGATGAAAAGCCTCGGCCCACCATGACCTCTAAACCAGTCATAAAGACTCGATTTGCGGTTCGAGGTCGTGTTCCATCAACACGATCCATTGATGCACAGATCGTGCCCCGTTTTACATGGGATATGTTTAATCACACGCGTACAACGGGACACACACCTCGGGAAGCGGAGGGATTCACGGCGCCGCGAAGGGAGGCTAACCAGCAACAATACTTAATAAAAAGGGAAGGAAACCCCAAGGCTTATCCCCACCTTTCATTCACCTCCCTGCTTCCCGAGCTTCCAAGCCCCCTGAGCCCAGATCTAGGTTTTCCATTCTCCCCCTTCCGAGCTCAGCCATGGCCAGCGGCAAGTGGGAGGCTTCCACGGTCAAAGACCAGGACATCCGAGATCTCAAGGACGCAGGCTACCTCCCCGCCAACGTCTTCCACTGTGCTGCAGAGGAGGGCCAGGTGATCCCTACCCCCAAATCCGGTGAGAGGGTGGTCTTCATCCCCCACTTCATCCGGGTATTAAGTTTCCCCCTTCACCCCTTTGTGAGGGGTCTTATGTTCTTCTACGGCCTCGACTTCCACGACCTCCCGCCAAACTCCTTTATGCATATATCCGCCTTTATCATCGTCTGCGAGGCGTTCCTGCGGGTTGAGCCACACTTCGGACTGTGGCTCAAAATCTTCAACATTAAGCCGAAATGTGTTGCCGGCGCACATGCGGACTGCGGCGGGGCAGTCATCGGCAAGCTTCCGCGCGCAGTGTGGCCATCCGGCACCTTCATCGACACCATCAAGAATTGGCAAAAGGAGTGGTTTTACATCACCGAGCCAAAGGAGGAGGAAGGGGGGACTGTTCCTGCTGAATGCGGAACTGTTCCTGCCGAATTCAGGTCCGACCCCCCAACCAGATTGACCTCATGGGTTAAGAAGGGTCTCAACTGGGGGTCGGAAACAGAGGTGGAGGACCTGCAGAGGGGCATCGCCTCCCTAATCAGGGAGGGAGTCGGCCTGACCAACGTGGTCCAGGTTATGCTTCGGCGGCACATCCTTCCCTGCCAGCGCCGGAGTGCTCCCATGTGGGATTATCGGACCAACGACGACCCCACAGTTCGTCAACTCTTCCGCACTACGCGGGAGAAATTATGGAAAGCTCTGTTCAAGGCACGGGAGAACTGGCCAGGCAAGAACGAGGACAAGGGCTTGAGTGGCGCCAAGCCCCCTTCCGAGGTATAGTATCGTTTTATTTGATCGGCCTCGCCTTCCTAAAGAAAGCCTAAGCATTTTCCGATCACCTCTGCAGGAGTGGTTGAGCAAGGCCAAGGGCATCAAGTGTCCGGCTCCACAGCCCAAAGACCCCAAGTCTCCACTGCTGTTGGAGATGCTCGTCGCGGCGCCCTACAAGGCGCCAGAGAAGAAGGAAAAGAAGAAAGCAGGCCGAGCAGGCTTGCGCACCAGGGACCAGCCAGAGGCCGGGTCCGAAGAGACTCATGCCTCCTCGAATCAAGAGGAGGAACATGAGGCTGAGGGGGGAGGCGATTCTTTCCTCACAGGAAAGAGGGCAGCGTCATCGGACGCCTCGGAGGAGGTAGCTCCTCCCGCCCAGAAGAAACCGCGTCAGACACAGGTGATTTCGCCCGACGATAGTTCGGATTCGAACACCGAGTCCGAGGACTTTGAGAGGGTTCCACGAAGGAACCTCAGAATCAAGCCCCCACCTCGAAGGTATGGATCCTAAGACCAGTCTGTGCTATTGATACAGAGCTTCGAATGTTACTAACACATGAGCGCTTAATGACTTGCAGCCCACCACGTGTCCTCCCCACCGATCAAGTTTCGGATGGGGAGACCCCGCCCGCCGAACTAGCGGAGAGCGGGTCCATGTCGCACCCCTCTCCTCCGGGCGTCACGAGGGACACCGAGGAGGCGTCCTCTCAACAGGCTCCTTTGGGGCCGGACTCTGGAGGCGGAGGCGACGAAATCATGGCCGAGGCAAAGACCTCGGCCACCGAAGACCCGGGGGAGAAGGTTCTCCCGGACACTGAGGAGGCCGGACATAAAGGTGTCCAGTCTCCACTGGCTAGAGATCGGGTTACCCAATCCCCACTGGCTCCGCCGACCACTGGGTGGCCGGCGATGGAGGAGGCTCTATCAGGCGCCTCTATCTCCGGGGAACACCGCACTCTTATGAGTGTGGTACTGCAGAGCATTCAGTCCGTGGATTCTGGACTGAAGGAGGCCTTCAACGGTCTCCTGACGGGCTTTCAGGTGAGCCAAGTAATGCTCTACTTCGTAAGATTCTAATGCTATAGGTTATAATTATATGTATGGCAGCCCCCGAGCCCTAGGTGAGTTTGAAAAACTTACCTGGGGGTCAAATCATAAATCCTTGTCCGAACTATGCACAAGGCCGTTCACAGGATTATTCTAGTGACAGTTCGGTGGTTGTAAGCTTGTTTAACGGTTTATATAACTCTGTGATGCAGGCTTCGTCCACAGCAGCGGCTACTAACGCCGCCGAGCTAGAGGAGCTGAATCGGAAGCTTAAGAGCTCCGAAGATGAGCTTGATGCTCTGAACAAGAGATTCGACGAGGCGCAAGGTACGCCGAGTTAGGGTATCGAAACTCCTTTCTACCGCTCTATCAACACGGTTTTCTTTAACATAAGCCGATGCTTACGCAGCCTCGGCGAAGGACATAGAAAAGCTCAAAGCCGACCTTGAGAAAGCGAGGCAGGAAGCTCTGGCTGAGAAGGCGGGGGCCAAAGAGGCGGCCACCGCTCTATCCGCCCTGAGAGCCATCAGCGACAAGCATGAGGCTCGGGTGGAAGAGATTCAACAAGAGCTCAAGGACGCCAGCAAAAAGTGCGAGGTCCTTGAGCTAAAAGGGAAGGAGCAAGCCGCCGAACTATCCACCCTAAAAACCGATCTCAAAAAGGAGCGGGTGGATAGGCGGTCATTTGAAGAGGAGCTCCGCCAAGCCAGAGCAATTGTCGTCGTTTCGTCGGTCGGTAGCGAGGGGGTACCGCATCACGGCAGATGCCAGGGGGTGGCTTAAGAGGTGAGAGTAAGGCTGCCGTGAAGGTCCGGGACGGGTATGCGAATAGCACGCGGTGGTTTACCCAGGTTCGGGGCTCTCCGGAGAGATAATACCCCAACTCCTGCATGTCTGTATGTATGTGGTATATCAGTACAGGGCTGCTCCTAGAGCTGTAACGGAGGTAGCAGTAGCAATAGCTAGCTAGTATATGTTGCCAGGAGAGCTCCTGACCATGTGTGGCGTGGTGGGATGAGCTCCACCAGGAGCCCAGTGAGAGTGAGTGGAGGTGGTGGCTTGGCTCCCCTATTTATACTAGTGAGCCAGGGGACAAGGGGACATGGGTGACGACATGGTGTGCCGCCTCGTCCCCTGGTCATTTTATAAACAGTGCCAGGGGACAAGCCGCACTGTACATGATGCCGCGTGCTCTGCGTCCCACTGTTCGGCAACAGTGTACCGCCGCCGGGTACGGCCGTCTCATCTGTGGATGTGATGTCGCGGTTGACTTCGGGCAGCCGGCCAGGCAGCCGGCCGGGTGGAGCAGCCGGCCCGGGCGGGCGGGCACCCCGTCCGACTCGCTGTCTTTGGGGTACCCGGGGGTCATCCCCCCGACAGTAGCCTCCGAGCCTCCGGGCGACTGGAAGAGTCGGGTGGAGGGTTCTTGCTGTTGTCGATGATAGCAGATGGGGGCGTCGAGGATCTCCGTGGCATCCGGCCGCGGGCCTGTGGCCGGCGCAGCTGTCTTTCCAGTGGGGGTGCGCCAGCGCACCCACTGGGTGTAGCCTCCGAGCCTCCGGGCGACTCGGAGAGTCGGGCGGAGGGTATTCGCGTTTGTTGGAGAAGGGGTCGGCGATGACAGCCAGCTGCGGGCGGCAGCCGGCGCGGCTTGCTTCCAGTGGGGGCGCGCCAGCGCACCCACTGGGTGTAGCCTCCGAGCCTCCGGGCGACTCGAAGAGTCGTGCGGAGGGTTTCCGCAGATGTTGGAGCAGACGGTGGCGTCGAGGATGCCGGTGGCAGCCGGCGGCGGGCCTGCAACCGGCGTGGCGTTTTCCCAGCGGGGCACACCGGCACACCGACTGGGAGGAGCCTCCGAGCCTCCGGGCGAGGAGGGAGGGTTCCCCCCGGAAATGATCATGCGAAAGACAAAGTTAGGCAGTGCAGATATGTCGGATGTTTTTTGTTTTAGCATGCAAGTTTTGTGCAGAGGGTGCCGACTCGGTTTCGTCCGATTCCCCTTTAGTCTTTCATGTCCCCTCCGCTTTTTGGCTTGTGCTCTCGCTAGCCGGACAGCCGGGAGCCGGTCTGTGGCTGAGAGTGGGGCCACGGAGCGGAGAGTACAGTACTCGGACTCCGGGGAGCGGATTTAACTGAGCAGTTACAAATAAAGGAAACGGCCGGGTCGCCCGAACCGTTACTCCCGGACGTTTTTCGCGTGGGGTGACCTCCAGCTTTTGCTCTTGCTAGCCGGACAGCTGCGCTGCGGTCTGTAGCTGAGACAAAGAGTGGGCCATCGGTACCATGCACGCTACCGAGCCGTCTGCGGGAACGAACGTCTCAGGCCAATCGACCAGCCTCCGGGCCAACACTAGTTGGGATCGAGGCGAACAGCTGAGCAGCTGGAACAAATGCGGGGATACCCCCCGAGCGTCACTCGGGGTTATCTGTGTTTGCGGTGCAAAGACAGGCGGATGTGAGCTCACATTGCTTTTTGTCGTAGTCGGGTCGGTGGCGATCGCCGGCAGGCGGCCCGAGCCTCCGGGTGCTCGAGGGCGTCACAGCCGGTCAGTCCGAACCAGCCGGCCAGCGGAGCGGGGGCAGCCGGACCGGCTCCCCAGCCGGCTGGGCGTCGAAGTAGACGGGGCCGAAGGACGCTGCTGGGCGGAGTCGGACGCGTCTGATGCCGGCGGACACGGCCAGGCAGCAGCCGGACGGACGTGCACCCGGCCATTCAAGTACGAATGTATACATGCATGCTACGTGTATTTTTTTTTACGCCTCCAGCCGGCCCGAGAGCGAACGGGGCGCAGCCGGCTGACGCGGACGGCCCGAGCGGCGGGAGGTCGACGTGCGCGCGGGGGGCGGCCGGCAGGCGGCAGCCGGCCGGGTGGCGGGCGGAGCGGTAGCCGGCTCGGGCCGGGTTCGCGGAGGAGGCGGAGACCGGGTCGCGGGCGGGAGCCGGCAGGCGGCCGGGTTCACGGGAGCCGGCAGCCGGAGGGCCGGCAGGGTGGCGGGAGCCGGCCGGCCGGCGGTTGCGCGGGCGAGGCGGGAGGAGAGCTCAGGCGCTGGGGGGGGGGGGGGACGCTCGGAGGCGCAGCAGATGCGCGAGCGCACGGGTGGAGCGCCGGCGCGAGGCGAGCCGCGACGCAGCAGGGGGGAGCACGGACGCGCGGTGCTCCGCGACGGGCGAGGAGGGGCCGTAGGTGGTGAACAAGGCGCCGATGGGGAGAGGGAGCTTGGGTGCAGACCCGGGCGAGGCGAGCTGCAGCGGCACGAGGCCCGCGGGCGCGCGGCCAGGGCGGCGACGAGGCGTGCGTGCGGCGGGGCTGGCGCGGGATGGGAGGCCAGGACCAGGGCGGAGCAGCGCGTGGGAGCGGCTAGGGCGGAGAGCAGGTGGTCGGCGAGGCGACGCGGAAGCGCGGCCGCGGAGGTGCTCGGGAGCGGTTGGGCGGCCCGGCTCCTCCGCACCCACTGGGTGTCGCCGGGGGTGGGGCGGTGCGGCCGTAGCGGGACGTGCGGTGAAGGACTCGGGGTTTCCCGCAGCAGGAGGAGGCGGTGGAGTCGTTGGGCAGCAAGAGGAGCGTGGCGGAGGGGCTTTGCTGCAGAGTCTCCGCCGCCGGCCGTGGCGCAGGAGCAGCGTGCACGAGGGCGGCGAGGCCGGGCATGGACGAAGCAACGCCGGAGCCGCGGCAGGCGGCCGGCGTCGCGGTGGTGGTGACGAAGAAGGCAAGGCCGAGGGCGAAGGCGCGCCGCCCCGCGCGGCCGCCCCGGGGGCGAGTTGACGTCGAGCCCTCGAGCGCGGCCGGAGAGGCGACGGCGACGTCGCGGCGATGATGACGAAGATGGTCCCGCCCGGACCGCGGTTCCAGCAGCAGCTAACCCCACGGTGGGCGCCAACTGTCGTCGTTTCGTCAGTCGGTAGCGAGGGGGTACCGCATCACGGCAGATGCCAGGGGGTGGCTTAAGAGGTGAGAGCAAGGCTGTCGTGAAGGTCCGGGATGGGTATGCGAATAGCACGCGGTGGTTTACCCAGGTTCGGGGCTCTCCGGAGAGATAATACCCCTACTCCTGCATGTCTGTCTGTATGTGGTATATCAGTACAGGGCTGCTCCTAGAGCTGTAACGGAAGTTGCAGTAGCAATAGCTAGCTAGTATATGTGGCCAGGAGAGCTCCTGACCATGTGTGGCGTGGTGGGATGAGCTCCACCAGGAGCCCAGTGAGAGTGACTGGAGGTGGTGGCTTGGCTCCCCTATTTATACTAGTGAGCCAGGGGACAAGGGGACATGGGTGACGGCTTGGTGTGCCGCCTCGTCCCCTGGTCATTTTATAAACAGTGCCAGGGGACAAGCCGCACTGTACATGATGCCGCGTGCTCTGCGTCCCACTGTTCGCCAACAGTGTACCGCCGCCGGGTACGGCCGTCTCGTCTGTGGATATGATGTCGCGGTTGACTTCGGGCAGCCGGCCGGGTGGAGCAGCCGGCCGGGTGGAGCAGCCGGCCCGGGCGGGCGGGCACCCCGTCCGACTCACCTTCTTTGGGGTACCCGGGGGTCATCCCCCCGACAGCAATCCTAGATGGTAAGTCATATTCATTGCAGTGTATCTTCGGGGACAGCAAGTTTGAGTTGCTGACCCGAGTATGGCGTTCCGCAGGCGCCTGCTTGGACCTCCAGAAGAGCGCAGCTGACACAAAGCAGTTCTATGCTTCGCGGGGAGAAGGAGATGAGGCTCGTGTATTCTGGGCACAGTTCGAAGCCCCCGAGCGCCCTCCTCTCCTTAACGAGCAGCTGAAGCAACTATTGGAGCTACACCGGACGGCGGAGCCAGCCATAAAGGATATCTGTATCCGGCTATGGCCCAATGAGCCGCTGCCGGACAGCTATTTCGGCCTGGTGCAGAAGCTGGGCGACGCCGCTCCTTGGATCGAAGCATTAAGGTGGTCATCCTGCATTGAGGGAGCTAGGATGACCTTTGCGAAGGCCAAGGTGCACTGGCCGGGGCTGGATCCGATGAAGGTAGCCACAGCTCCTCCGCCTAAAGGGAAGGGTCATAGGCGCCCCAAGCTGTACTTCTCCGGAGTTATGGAGGGAGCTCGGGCGATAGAATCACAGTGTTTGAGAGATACTGTGTATGAGTAAACGCGTATGTAGTGTGTCCGAAGACCTATGAACGTGTTTGTTTATATAAACTTGCATGGCTTATCATGTCTTTGCATGTGTTTGCATCCTTTATAACTCCTGTGTGGCCGGTAACACTGAAAGCTGCGAGTCGTCGGCTTTAGCCCCCGTGTAGATACTACACGAGGTGTCTCTGCCAACCGCACTGTAACCTAAGCCGAACTATCGGCGCCCTAAAGCGGTAGTGTGGGGCGGACGAGGCAATCGGACCATAATGCTTTATTGCTTTCACTTAGCGGTAGGGGCGCGAGAAAGGAGTGCGAGGGCTGATGACTAGCCCCTAGGTGTGCGTGATTTTTGGATGAACCGCGGCCAAAGCCTATATCACCTGGCTTGCACTAACGCAAAACCCATCGTATGACACGGGATAATCTCTGACGAGATTTCAATTAAGCTCGGATTCGCAGACCGGTTTCTCGCATACCATGACAGTCAGTTTTCGGCTTTCTCCGTTGAGGCGCTTGACCAGGCTAGCCGGAAGCGCAATCGCAGCGGTGCTCCCTTTGCCCTTTTAGCCGAACTAGCGGAACATAAAGGGGCAAGCACAGGAGCCGGGCAACCCAACTATTGACCCAAGACACAGTTCGGAACCAATGCATATAAAGCGGAATTCCAAGATGCCGAACACTTAAAGAGATTTAGAGTGGGGCGATTTTTAAGGTCGAGCCCCCGGTCTATTAGCCTGTTGCAGCATTCAGTATACCAAACAGTTTCTCAAAAAGATGGAGGGAACAGAAAAAATTCCGAAAAGGGATATCAAAAACGAAAATGATATATCTGTATCTTTACTCAACAATTCTTATTATGCAAATTGCTGATGCAACCGTTTACAGGTATAGGATAAATGAAATAAAAATTTTACAGGAGAGGTTTGTACCAATAGCCTTCGGTAGATGACCTGACGTCCTCGATGTGCTCTGTCGCTTGTCTGCTCCTGCAGCTCCTAAGGAGGTCTATGCCTCGATGGGCTTTACTAGTTCGGCGAACGGACCTTGAAGAGGTGGTCTTGAGAAGTCGTCGACGTATGGATGAGCTTGACGCCCTTTAGCAGGCACTTTATGGTACCTGTAGTGTGTCCGAAGACGTGTTGAAGGTAATAGTTCGGTCTAACCGAACACCTACCCTCTAATAGTTTGTCCCCATCGCTGCCCATGGGATTTCGAGCGCGAAGTTGTGCCTCTTCGGCACGAACTTTGCCGGTAAGAGGCCCGCGCGATGGGGGGCGAGTCCCTATTTATGGGAAGTGGAAGGATCTGATACCTCGGATGGAGACCGAGCTCTTTTCCCAGCTTTGGGTGCCTTGACGGCGGATGTCGGCGATTGCCAATCATCGGTGTAGTGGAATTCGGCCGCCAGGGCCAACGCATGTTCCTCAGTTCGGAGGGAGCGCTCTGTGTTGCCGTTTACAGTAATGACCCCCCTAGGGCCGGGCATCTTGAGCTTGAGGTATGCGTAGTGAGGGACGGCGTTAAAGCGAGCGAACGCTGTACGGCCGAGCAGGGCGTGATAACCACTGCGGAAAGGTACGATGTCGAAGATCAAGTCCTCGCTTCGGAAGTTATCGGGCGAGCCGAACACGACCTCCAGGCTTACAGAGCCAGTGCACCTGGCTTCAACGCCTGGGATTACTCCTTTGAAAGTAGTGTTGCTGGGATTGATCCCGAAGGATCTATGCGCATCTTTTTCACTGTATCTGAGTAAATCAGGTTAAGGCTACATCCACCGTCCATAAGGACTTTAGTAAGGTGGTACCCATCTATGATCGGGTCTAGGACGAGTGCGGCCGAACCCCCATGACGGATACTGGTCGGATGGTCGCGTCGATCGAAAGTGATCGGGTATGCCGACCATGGGTTATACTTCGGGGCTACAGGCTCTATGGCGTAGACATCCCGAAGGGCGCGCTTCCTCTCCTTTTTGGGTATATGAGTGGCGTAGATCATGTTTACTGTTTTCACCTCTGGAGGGAATTTCTTTTGACCGCCACCGGTCGGACCACGAGGCTCATCCTCGTCCTCGCTGTGTGGGCTCTTGCCTTGGTCCTCAGTTGCGAGTTCGCCGGCCTGCTTGAAAACCCAACAGTTACGGTTGGTGTGATTGGCAGGCTTCTCCTGAGTGCCATGAATTTGGCAAGGTCTCTCCAGAATCTTATCCAGCGGGGTGGGTCCGTCTTGTTTGCCTTTGGGAGGATTCTTCCGCTGTCCAAAGCGGGAATTGCGGAAGCCGGCGTTGACAGCCGTGTCATCGGCATCACTATTATTGTGCCGGCGCTTGTTCTTGTTGCGCTTCGGTTTCCCGTTCCCATCCCGAACTTGAGAGGTTCCGGGGTCTTCGGGATTATGGCTGCGTCGAGCGAGACAGTTATCCTCGCCCGCACAGAAGCGGGTCATGAGCGATGTGAGGGCGGACATTGTCCTTGGCTTATCCTGGCCGAGCTGTCGGGCCAGCCATTCATCCCGAATGTTGTGCCTGAAGGAGGCTATAGCTTCGGCGTCCGGGCAGTCTACGATCTGGTTCTTCTTGGTCAAGAAGCGGTTCCAAAATAGCCGCGCGGACTCGCCTGGCTTCTGAACGACATTGCTCAGGTCGGAGGAGTCCGGCGGCCGAACATAAGTGCCCTGGAAGTTAGATCGGAATGCCTCTTCTAGGTCCTCCCAACACCCAATGGAGTTTTCGGGGAGGCTATTCAACCAGTGTCGAGCTGGCCCCTTGAGCTTCAGGGGCAGATGCTTGATGGCATGGAGGTCATCTCCTCGTGCCATGTGGATATGAAGGAGAAAATCCTCTATCCATACTGTTGGGTCAGTTGTCCCATCGTATTGCTCAATGTTTACGGGCTTAAACCCTTCCGGGAACTGATGCCGCATTACCTCGTCTGTGAAACACAGTGGGTGTGCAGCCCCTCTAACCCGAGCTATGGTGCGCCGATGATCGGCATCTGCCCTAGGTCGGTGCGGTTCCCGGTCTTCATTGTCGCGGTTGAACCAAGGTCGATACCCGTCTCGTGCATCAGGTGAGTATCCTCTAGATCCGTTAATTGATCGTGTGCGGCCTGCTCTATAGTCTAGGTCGCGTCGCAGGTCGAACCTGTCATCGGGCTCTAATGGCTCTTTTCCCCGTCTACGGGGTATCGTCGGCCGATAGCCGGTATCGTCAGCCGTTCTGTCTCGTCCACGAGGGGGACGGTCTGGCTTGTCGAATGATGTATGCTTGAGGGACGGCGTATCGGTAAGCTCGTCGTCGAATTGTGGCAGCAATCGTCTGCGAGGATAGCTTTTGGGCTGGTCCGATAGACCGGTGCTGTACCCTTCCTCGGCAGAGAGGACTTTCATCCATCGATTGTTGAGGTCGTCTTGCTCGGCTCGGAGCTGCCGCTCCTTTGCTTTCAGGCTGCGAGCTGTGGATATGAGCTATTGCCTGAACAATTCCTGATCTCCGGGATTGTCGGGAATAGCGAAGTCATCGGCTTCCGCATTATCCTCCCCCTCGATAGAGCGGAGGTAGTCATCGTCCGCGGGATCATCTGGGTCATCGGGGTTGTGACGGTCTTCGGGTATCTCCTGACCCTCCAGCAGGTGTTCGGGGATTTCGGGGTTACCGATGTCCTCCGGGGCATCTCCGTCCCCGATGCCATCTGTGGACTTTCGCCCTTTTTTCCCTTTTGACCGTTTATGCGGCTTTCGGCGCCTTGATGGCACCTCGTCCGACTTATCACCATTGGTCTTCGGAGTGTCCACCATGTAGACGTCGTATGTATAGGTGGCAGTCCACTGCCCGGTCTTGGCAGGGGTGAGGGCGTCATCTCCCTCATCCATATATTCTGCTCCCTCGGAAGCATAGTCAAGCATGTCGGTTAAATCTTCGACAGTGGCTATGAAGTGGGTGGTGGGTGGGACGAAAAATTTGTCCTGACCCGTCTGAAATCTGGTCTGAGGACAGATCGGAGTTGGGTCGTCGGTAATCTTCATCGACGAGATCCGATCTAGAGCCTCATTGAGTACCGAGAGCTCGATCGGTTCGGCCTGTTTAGAGCCCCCGGAGTTAACCTCCGTTGCGCCCGTGCCAGGAGAGTGTTCGGCAAGAACTGGTGTCTGGACATCGGGCGCTATGGCCTGATCCGGACTGAACATCGGGCCCTCGCCGGGGTTAACACCAGGGGAGGGGCCGAATAGTGGGTCTGGGGTTAAAGCCTCAGAGTCTCCGGGCATGGCGGGCGTGACCGCGAACCCGGACAATGATAGATCGCCTCGAGAGTCTACGGAGAACTCTAAGTTCCCGAATCTAACCTCTTGATCAGGGGCGAAGCTCCCAACGCGGCCTAGATGGCCGGTTGGGTCGGCGTGCAGCACCATGCTGCCGAAAGCGAAGATCTGTCTGGGGACAATGGTGCCCGTGTTGCGGACCTCTTCGTTGATGACTAGGCGAGCCATCGATTCCTTCTGGCTATCACAGCGGTCCTCTCAATGAAAGCACCAATGTCGGTGTCAAAACCGGCGAATCTCGGGTAGGGGGTCCCGAACTGTGATACTTGGATCGATGGTAATAGGAGACAAAGGGGACAAGGTTTTACCCAGGTTCGGGCCCTCCTATGGAGGTAATACCCTACGTCCTGCTTGATTATATTGAGTGTATGGAGATTACAGAGTTGATCTACCACGAGATCGAGTATCTAAAACCCTAGATGAGTTCTGTCGTCCTACATCCTAAAACCCTCTGGCTTATATAGACACCAGAGGTCCTAGGGTTTACACATGGTCGGTTACACGTCGAGGGGATAAAACATGCCTAATCGCTATTCCAAACGTGGAGAACAAGCCACGATTCGCGATGCTTCCTTCTTGGAGGTGCAGTCTTCAGTTCTTCCAGTATTCGGCAAGTGGCCCATACAGGCCGGCCCATAGGACATAGGCCGGCCTCCCGAGGACCCCTTAGTCCAGGACTCCCTCAGCCTCCTTTATGTAACCGGTCAAGCATTGACAGGTCATCCGTAGCAGTAACCTCTTCTTCTTTCGTCTCTTCTTGTTCCGGCTCAGGGGTGAAGTCGGATTCACTGTCGCTGTCTACCTCAATGTTCTGGGGTGAAGTAGAGCGGTTCCTGAAACGTTTTTTGGAAACACATGTTTCTTGGAAGAATTCTCCTTCATATGTGTCTGGGTTAATGTGAGGTTCATAATTATCTTCATTGAGGGTAGGTGGTCTAAAATGTGGCGGCACCTCATAAACGACATCCCAACCATTTAGATTTGGATCAGTTTGGCAGGCCCACGGTAGATAGAAAACTTGGGTCGCCTGTTGAGCCGTAATATAGACATCGGGAACATCTAAATGGGTGCCTTGTTTGATTTCGACTAGCCCTATATGTTCATGAGTCCTTCTAGGCTCCTTCGGCTGGAACCAATAACATTTGAAGACTACGACGTTTGGTGGGTTTTCACCAAAGAATGTAAGTTCATAAATTGCTTCAACTCTTCCATAATACTCGACCCCTCCTTCGCCGACAGCGGAGACACAACAATTTGTAGACTTTCGGTCGGCCATAGATAGCTCTTTGCCAAAAGTACGAAAGCGATACCCGTTGATGTCGTATTTGTCAAATGAACGGACCTTATAGTCAAAACCATTAGGGACTTGTCTCAATTCGGAGTCCATAGACTCTGCATTAGCCTACAAGTTTAATACGAAAGGATTGTTGCATTACCCGCAAACTAGACGAAGAAATGTAATGGTCTAATGGAAATTACCGTTTGTTTGAACCAAGAGATGAAACCGGGATAGCCGCCTCCATGCTTTGCCAGAAGCTCATACTCTTCAATGGAATCCTTTTGGATCACCGCTCCATCCGAGAATTTGGTGACGTATTGACTGTATCACATATCCGGGAATAAGAGCATTTCAAAGGAATTAGAAGTTGCGAAACAATGTACCGAGAACTTACTCGATGTACGGCCGCACTTCTGTTAGGTTGTTGAAGATATACAACGAAATGGTCCGCCATTCTTCGACATCCAACGCTATTGCTTTCGAAGCACCGGCTGGTGCGAGCTTCCCTTTGAATAGGCTTAGGTTGGATCGACCTTTTTCACGGTCGCCATCATTGTACCGAGGCTTCGAATTATGCAAATGACGATTCTTGGCTTTGTAGTGTGTTGTCACGAAGTTTGCCGCCTCCTCAGTAATGAATTCCTCGGCCATCGATGCTTCAATTGTACGTTTATTTTTACATTTTGCTTTAAGCGTCTTCTGCATCCTCTCAGTTGCGAAGCACCAACGATTTTGCACGGGCCCCCCCAATCTTGCCTCGGTCGGGAGATGCAAAATCAAATGCTGCATTGGATTAAAGAATCCCGGTGAAAGATCATTTCTAACTTGCAGATCAACTCCGACGCCAACTCTTCCAGTTCGTCTAGCAAGTCAGGCGATAGTTCTTTCACACAAAGAGAACGGAAGAAATAGCTCAGCTCTGCCAGTACTAGCCATTCATCCTCAGGGATAAAGCCACGCAACATCACCGGCATTACCCGCTCAAGCCATATGTGCCAATCATGACTCTTGAGACCAAATATTTTCAATTTGTCAAGACTCGCTCCCCTCTTTAGATTCGCTGCATACCCATCGGGGAACATCAACTACATTTTCACCCACAAGATCATTTCCCTCATAGCTGGCCTTCCAAGATTGAACCATGCCTTTGGCTTCCTCTAGTTCTTCTTTCCTTTCGGTTGTCGGATGTTTTGTAATGGTCTATCACATAGAGCCTTCTGATCGACTCTAGCCTTAGGATTATCCTTCGACTTCCCCTCTATGCCAAACAATGTACCAAAAAGGGCCTCGGCAATATTCTTTTCAGTGTGCATCACGTCGATGTTGTGTGGGCAAAGGAGGTCTTTAAAGTAAGGCAGATCCCACAAGCATATCTTGTGAGTCCAGGCGTGTTTCGAATTATACCCTTTGAAATACCCTGGACGATTTGGATCCGGCTCGAGAGCGTTTATCTGATCAAGGGTCTGTTGGCCTGTCAATGCAGGTGGTGTAGAGTTTTTGACAACTCTACCTTTCATGAAATTCTTCTTGTCTTTTCTGAACTTATGGCGAGGATCCAGGAACTGTCTATGCAAGTCGAAGCAAGAATACTTGCGACCCGCCTGCAGCCAATGGAACTCAAGAGCTGCCTTGCATGTGGGGCACGGGAACCTTCCATGCACACACCAGCCAATGAATAGCGCATACGCCGGCAAGTCATGCGACGAGTACATGTACCACACATGCATTTTGAAGTTTTTTTTGTAGCGGCGTCATATGTCTTGATCCCATTATCCCAAGCTTCTTGCAATTCATCCTTAAGCGGCTGCATGTACACATTCATATTCTTCCCCGGATAGTTGGGCACTGGAATTATCAACGTCAAGAAAATGTTCTTTCTTTTCATAATCTCTCCGGGGGGAAGATTGAGTGGAATGACAAATACAGGCCAGCAACTGTATTGGGTTGCCGTCATACCAAACACATTGAACCCATCCGTGCTGATGGCGACTCGAGGATGCCTTGGATCTGCCGCTTTATCCTTATGTAATGCATCGAAGTGCTTCCACACAAAAGCGTTTGAATTGTGTCCCAACATCGGATTCCCATCTGCATCTAGTTCGGTTCTTTTGCCCAATTTATGCCACGTCATCTGTCTGGCCGTCTCTTCGACCATGAAAAGACGTTGAAGTCTTGGTATGATTGGCATATACCGAAGAACATTAACTGGGATTTTGGTCTGACTCTTCTCACCCATACCGTTGTCTACCACAACATACCTAGAAGACTTGCAAATGGGACAATAGTTGAAGCCCTCATACTCAAGCCTAAATAAGGCACATGCATTCTCACAGGCATCTATCTTCTCATAGGGCATCTTAAGCGCACGTAGGATTTTGTCCGACTGGTACAGGTTTGCTGGCAATACATGGCCTTTGGGTAGAAAGCGTCCAAATATCATCATCATCGCGTCGTAGCATTCTCTGCCCAGGTTGAACTGAGCCTTCAGAGCCATTACTTGGGCGATGGCATCCAGCTGACAAAGCTCAGTGTGCTCGTGGAGAGGACGTTTTGAAGACTCCAACATTTCATAGAAGGCCTTTGCAGATTCCTCCATCTCATCGTCCGAATCCCGAGCATCATCAAAGTCTTGCACCATGTCTTCGATCCCGGTACCATGCTCGTCCGTGCAACGACGAACCACCTCAGCTCTGGCACATTGGGCAGACTCACCATGAAATGTCCAGACCATATAATTAGGCGTAAAACCCCACTTCTGCAGTTGTCGCAATCGACACAGGGGCACCAGGTTGTTTTCTGTCCATTTGCAAATGCGGCTCTCAAAAACCCCTTGGTTTTTGTTATCCATTCATGGGTCATGTCTTTCTGACTAGTGTAACCGGTGTACATCCACGCACGATCACTCATCTTGCCTAGCTACTGGACACACAAGAAATATATACATAATTCAGCAAACCATATTCATTCGTTAATCTAGTTTGTCAGTTTTATTACGTCCATGCAACCTACATGCTAATAGGTAGAGATAGGTCCTAATCCCACCCGAGTATGTGTAGATTGGGTTCGTTTTCCCATGCTCTGCTCCGGATCCGACGCAGAATTTCGGCAGCACCTCCCCGCTGTTCTCCTGATACACGTCTCGGCAATAAGCAGAGAGGATGTGTACCCGGAGAACAACAGGGAGGCACTGACGAAATTCCGCATCGGATCCGGAGCAGAGCATAAGGGAAAACGAACCCAATCTACACATACTCGGGCTATCCATGGATAACGTTGGACAATTCGAAAGGATGGCGGTTATAAATATGCAAAGACATGCATATTTATAGATGCCGCCCTTTCGAACGGGAGACGCATACTGGTCACGCATACTGATGATTGAAGACACCTATAGCTGGCAAGTTTCATCGACACGAAGACCGGAACAGAGCAAATTAAGGGGGGAGGAGGAGATGTCATTTGTGCTCACCCACGAACACAGGGGCGGAGCTCGTCCAACGCACGGGGAGGTCGTCGAACACCAGACCCTCGCAGCGATGAAACAACTGCACATTGAAATCCACCCGATCAACACAAATATGATGTTTTTCATAACAAAATCAGAATATATATGACCTAACTAATAATTTATAAAACTATGACCCCGTCGGCCTCTGGAAGGCCGAAGAGCACCTTTTCGGTCAACAGGAGAGCGAATGGGTGTCGGGGGTCGGGGTCGGGGGTCAGTGGCGTCGGGTGTCAGTGGTGTCGGGGGTCGGGGGTCAGTGGCGTCGGGGCTCGGGGGTCAGTGGTCGGGGCTCTTCTTCTTTTTTCTTCTCCTCCTCCTCCTCTTCTTCTTCTTCTTCTTCTTTTCCTTCTTCTTCTTTTCCTTCTTCTTCTTTTCCTTCTTCTTCCTTATATTCTTCTTCTTTCTTCTTCTCCTCGTCTCCTCTTTTTTCTTCTTCTTCTTCTTTTTTCCTTCTTTTTTTCTTGTTTTTTATTCTCCTCCTCCTCCTCTTCTTCTTCTTCTTCTTTTCCTTCTTCTTCTTCTTTTCCTTCTTCTTCCTTATATTCTTCTTCTTTCTTCTTCTCCTCCTCTCCTCTTTTTTCTTCTTCTTCTCCTTTTTTCCTTTTTTCCTTCTTTTTTCTTATTTTTTTTCTTCTAGATTTTTTGCTTTTCTAACCTAATAAACTAAACTCTAACCCTAACCAAACCTAACCTAATACCTAATAATCTAAACCTAAACTAAAAACAAAAAAACAGAAAAAATAGGAGAGGGGGGAAGAGCTCACCAGAGGGGGCGGGGCAGGGGGGCGTCGGGGAGGGTTGGGGGAGCGCCGGGGAGGGGCGGGGGAGCGTCGGGGAGGGGCCGGGGAGGGCCGGGGGAGCGCTGGGGCGGCGGTGGCGGCCGGGCGGCGGGGACAGGGGCGCTCGGGCGCCTGGGAGCGGCGGGTGGTAGGGGCGGAGGGGGGCCGCAGGGCACCGGCCGGGGCGGTGGGCCGGTGGGGTGGCGGGCCGGTGGGACGGCGGGCGCGGGCGACCGGCGGCGGTGGCGATGGGGCCGCAGGGCTCCGGGGCGATGGGGCGCAGGGGGGCCGGGGCGCGACGGCGGGGGCGCCGGGGGGCGGCGGTGGCGCCGGGGGGCGGTGGGCCGGGTGGGGCGGCGGGGTGGTGGGGTGACGGGGCGGCGGCGTGCGTGCGGTGGGTGGCGGGGAGGAGAGGGAGAGAAACAGAGAGAGAGAGAGGCGGGGTGGGGCGCGGCCGTTAGGTTTGCCGTCTGTCCCGCCGTTGCCGTCTGCCTTTTTGCTCTTTGCTGTCTGCTAGCAGACGACAAAAGAGGAGGGCCGTTAGGTTTTTTTCAAATTAGCTCGTTAGTGGGCCCACCTCCCTCTTTGCCGTCCGCTAGCTGACTGCAAACCTCCTTTGCCGTCTGCTAGCAGACGGCAAAGAACTAGCTGATGTCAAAGAGCTTCTTTGCCGTCAGCTAGTTCTTTGCCGTCGGTTTTATGGAAACGGATGGCAAAGAGCTTCTTTGCCAACCGCCAGCTGACGGCAAAGAACTGGCAGACGGTAAATTAGCTGATTCCAGTAGTGATGCCCCGATAACGGCCGGACCCCCCCTCACTCTCCCAGCGCATGTCGATCCATCCCTGCGCTGCACCCCTCCCTGCGCCTCCCGCCCCCCACCACCAGCCCCCTCCCTGCGCCGCCAACACCACCGCGCCGCCACCCTCCGTGTGTCGCCCCCCCACCGCAATCCCCCCTCCCCGCGCCGCTCCCCTCCTCTCGATGGCTCCCTCGCTCCGCCCCCTCCCCGAGCCGCCACTAGCCTCGCCGGCGCCAGCACCGGCCCCCTCCTTGTGCCGCCCCCACCACCACGCCGCCGCCCTCCCTGTGCCGCCCCCACCACTGCAACGACCCCCTTCATGCGCCGCCCCTGCCCTCGACGACTCCCCCGCACCGCCCCCTCCCTGATCCGCCCCCTCCCCGAGCCCGCTCCCGAAGCCGCCCCCTCCCCGTGGCTCCCCCCTCCCCCCGCCGCCCCAGCTGCCCCCACCCAACTCCGGTGAGTGCCCGGCCACTGCCCCCTCACATTTTTTTTGTTTTTTCCTTTTTTTAGTTAGTTTGTTAGTTAGTTAGTTAGTTAAATTAGATAGTTAGTTTATTTTCTGTTAAATTAGATAGTTAGTTTATTAGGTAGGAAAAACTTAGATAGAAAAGAAAAAACTTAGAAGAAAAGAAGAAAAGAAAAAAAATAGAAGAAAAAGAAGAAGAAGAAGAAGAAGAAGAAGAAGAAGAAGAAGAAGAAGAAGAAGAAGAAGAAGAAGAAGAAAGAGGAGAGGAGGAGAAGGAGAAGAGGAAAAAGGAAAAGAAGAAGAAAAAGAAGAGAAGAAGAAGAAGAAGAAGAAAGAGGAGAGGAGGAGAAGGAGAAGAGGAAAAAGGAAAAGAAGAAGAAAAAGAGGAGAAGAGGAGAAGAAGAAGAGGAAAAAGGAAAAGAAGAAGAAGAAGAAGAAGAAGAAGAAGAGAAGAAGAAGTGCGGAAGAAGAAGAAGAAGAAGAAGAAGAAGAACAAGAAGAAAAGGAAGAAGAGGGGAAAAAAGAAGATGAGGAAGAAGAAGAAAACGACACCCCGACACGTCGCCCCGCCAAGAACCCTGACACCCCGACACGACACCCCAACACCCGGACACGACGCCCCGACATGACACCCCGACACCCAGACACGACACACCGACACCCTGGCATGACACTCCGCGCAATTGTTAATACGCCGCCCCCGAGGCCACTAACCCCCGACCCCCGACCCCCGACACCTCTTTGGCCTCCTGTTGACCGAAAAGGTGCTCTTCGGCCTTCCAGAGGCAGATGGGGTCATAGTTTTGTAAATTATGAGTTAGATCATATATGTATTCCTATTTTATTATAAAAACATCATATTTGTGTTGATTAGGTGGATTTCAATATGCAGTTGTTTCGTCGCTGCGAGGGTCTGCTGTTCGACGACCTCCCCTTGCGTTTGATGAGCTCCCCTGCGTTCGTGGGTGAGCACAAATGACGTCTCCTCCCCCTTAATTAGCTCTGTTCCGGTCTTCGTGCCGATGAAACTTGCTAGCTATAGGTGTCTTCAATCATCAGTATGCGTGACCAGTATGTGTCTCCCGTTCAAAAGGGCGGTATCTGTAAATATGCATGTCTTTGCATATTTATAGCCGCCATCCTTTTGAATTGTCCAATGTTATCCACGGACAGCCTGTGTATGTGTAGATTGGGTTCGTTTTCCTGTATGCTCTGCTCCGGATACGATGCGGAATTTCGTCAGTGCCTCCTTGTTGTTCTCTGGGTACACATCCTCTCTGCTTATTGCCGAGACGTGTATCAGGAGAACAACAGGGAGGTGCTGCCGAAATTCTGCGTCGGATCCGGAGCAGAGCATGGGAAAACAAACCCAATCTACACATACTAGGGTGGGATTAGGACCTATCTTTACCTATTAGCATGTAGGTTGCATGGACGTTATAAAACTGACAAACTTGATTAACTGATGAATTATATATATATTTCTTGTGTGTTTAGTAGGTAGGCAAGATGAGTGATCGTTCGTGGATGTACATCGGTCACCCTAGTCAAAAAGACGTGACCATTGAATGGTTAACAAAAACCAAGGGGTTTCTGAGGGCTGCATTTGCAAATGGCCAGAAAATAACCTGGTGCCCCTATGTCCAGTGCGACAACCATAAAAAATGGACACAAGATGAAATGGGTAAACACCTGCAGAAGTGGGGTTTTACGCCTGATTATACGGTGTGGACATTTCATGGTGAGTCTGCCCAACGTGCCAGAGCTGAGGTGGTTCGTCGTTGTACCGACGAGCATCGTACCGGGATCGAAGACATGGTGCAAGACTTTGATGATGCTCGGGATTCGGACGATGAGATGGAGGAATTTGCAAAGGCCTTCTATGAAATATTGGAGTCTTCAAAACGTCCTCTCCACGAGCACACTGAGCTTTGTCAGCTGGATGCCATCGCGCAAGTAATGGCTCTGAAGGCTCAGTTCAACCTGGGCAGAGAATGCTACGATGCGATGATGACAATATTTGGACGCTTTTTACCCAAAGGCCATGTATTGCCTGCAGACATGTACCAGTCGGACAAAATCCCATGTTTGGAAAGATGCCTGTGAGAATGGAGGTGCCTTATTTACGCTTGAGTATGCGGGCTTGAACTATTGTCCCATTTGCAAGTCTTCCAGGTATGTTGTGGTAGACAATGGTACGGGTGAGAAGAGTCAGACCAAAATCCCAGTTAATTTTCTTCGGTATATGCCAATCATACCAAGACTTCAACGTATTTTCATGGTCGAAGAGATGGCCAGACAGATGACGTGGCACAAATTGGGCAAAAGAACCGAACTAGATGCAGATGGGAATCCGATGTTGGGACACACTTCAGACGCTTTTGCATGGAAGCACTTCGATGCATTACATAAGGATAAAGCGGCAGATCCAAGGCATCCTCGAGTCGCCGTTAGCACGGATGGGTTCAATGTGTTTGGTATGACGGCAACCCAATACAGTTGTTGGCATGTATTTGTCATTCAACTCAATCTCCCCCCGGACAGATTATGCAAAGAAAGAACATTTTCTTGACGTTGATAATTCCAGGGCCCAACTATCTGGGGAAGAGTATGAATGTGTACATGCAGCCGCTTAAGGATGAATTGCAAGAAGCTTGAGATAATGGGATCAAGACATATGACGCCGCTACAAAACAAAACTTCAAAATGCATGCGTGGTACATGTACTCGACGCATGACTTGCCGGCGTATGCACTATTCGTTGGCTGGTGTGTGCATGGAAGGTTCCCGTGCCCCACATGCAAGGCAGCTCTTTAGTTCCATTGGCTGTAGGCGGGTCGCAAGTTTTCTTGCTTCCACTTGCATAGACAGTTCCTAGATCCTCGCCATAAGTTCAGAAAAGACAAGAAGAATTTCATCAAAGGTAGAGTTGTCAAAAACTCTGCACCACCTGCATTGACAGGGCAACAGACCCTGGATCAATTAAACGCTATTGAGCCTGATCCAGCACGTCCAGGATATTTCAAAGGGTATAATTCGGAACAATCCTGGACTCACAAGATATGCTTGTGGGATCTGCCTTACTTTAAAGACCTCCTTTGCCCACACAACATCGACGTGATGCACAGTGAAAAGAATATCGCCGCGGCCCTTTTTGGTACATTGTTCGGCATAGAGGGGAAGTCAAAGGATAATCATAAGGCTAGAGTGGATCAGGAGGCTCTATGTGATAGACCGTTACAAGACATGCGACAACCGAAAGGAAAGAAGAACTGGAGGAAGCCAAAGGCATGGTTCAATCTTGGAAGGCCAGCTATGAGGGAAATGATCTTGTGGGTGAAAATGCAGTTGATGTTCCCCGATGGGGTATGCAGCGAATCTAAAGAGGAGAGCGAGTCTTGAAAAATTGAAAATATTTGGTCTCAAGAGTCATGATTGACACATATGGCTTGAGCGGGTAATGCCGGTGATGTTGTGTGGCTTTATCCCTGAGTATGAATGGCTAGTACTAGCAGAGCTGAGTTATTTCTTCCGTGCTCTTTGTGCGAAAGAACTATCGCCTGACGTGCTAGATGAACTGGAAGAGTTGGCGCCAGAGTTGATCTGCAAGTTAGAGAAGATCTTTCCACCGTGCTTCTTTAATCCAATGCAGCATTTGATTTTGCATCTCCCGACCGAGGCAAGATTGGACGGACCCGTGCATAATCATTGGTTCTATGCAACTAAGATGATGCAGAAGACGCTTCGAGTAAAATGTAAAAATAAACGTAGAATTGAAGGATCGATGGCCGATGCATTCATTACTGAGGAGGCGGAAAACTTTGTGACAGCACACTACGAAGCCAAGAATCATCATTTGCATGATCCGAAGCCTCGGTACAATGATGGCGACCCGGAAAAAGGTCAATCCAACCTCAGCCTATTCAAAGGGAAGGTCGCACCAGCCGAAGCTTCGAAAGTAATAGCGTTGGATGTCGAAGAATGGCGGGCCATTTCGTTGTATATCTTCAACAACCTAACAGAAGTGCGGCCGTACATCGAGTAAGTTCTCGGTACATTGTTTCGCAACTTCTAATTCCTTTGAATAGCTATTATTCCCAGATATGTGATACAGTCGATACGTCTCCAAATTCTCGGATGGAGCAGTGATCCAAAAGGATTCCATCGAAGCGCTGTAGCAAAGCATGGCGGCGACTATCCCGGTTTCATCTCTTGGTTCAAACAAACGGTAATTTCCATTAGACCATTTCATTTCTTCGTCTAATTTGCGGCTAATGCAACAATCCTTTCGTATTAAACTTGTAGGCTAATTCAGAGTCTATGGACGCCGAATTGAGACAAGTCGCTAATGGTTTTGACTATAAGGTCCGTTCATTTGACAAATATGACATCAACGGGTATCGCTTTCGCACTTTTGGCAAAGAGCTATCTATGGCCGACCGAAAGTCTACAAATTGTCGTGTCTCTGCTATCGGTGAAGGAGGTATCGAGTATTATGGAATAGTTGAAGCAATTTATGAACTTATATTCTTTGGTGAAAACCCACCGAACGTCGTAGTCTTCAAATGTTATTGGTTCCAGCCGAAGGAGACTAGAAGGACTCATGAACATATAGGGCTAGTCGAAATCAAACAAAGCACCTATTTAGATGTTCCCGATGTCTATATTATGGCTCAACAGGCGACCCAAGTTTTCTATCTACCGTGGGCCTGCCAAACTAATCCAAATCTGAATGGTTGGGATGTCGTTTATGATGTGCTGCCACGTTTTAGACCATCTCCCCTCAATGAAGATGATTATGAACCTCACATTAACCCAGACACATATGAAGGAGAATTCTTCCAAGAAACACGTCTTTCCAAAAAACATGTCAAGAACCGCTCTACTTCGCCCCAGAACATTGAAGTAGACAACAATAGTGAATCCGACTTCACCCCTGAGCCGAAACAAGAAGAGGCGGAAGAAGAAGAGGTTTCTGCTGCGGATGACCTCTCAATGCTTGACCGATTACATAAAGGAGGCCTTCCACATGTTGTTTCCGATAGTGATGATGATGATACATTTATTGATCCCGGAGCATATATAGACGATAAATATTATTATTAGTTCATGTCAGGTATTATTCAATTTTTATTATATACATGATGATGAGACACTTAAATTATATACATATTATTATTCATGTCGGTATTCAATTTTTTTATGTTTTACTAATTTCGTTTACTCTTTGTCATGGCATGTGTTGAAAGATGGTGGGCGTGGGTCGAGAGCGATCCGAGGCTCCTTCTTCATCGGCGCGTGGTGGGAGGGGTACTTCCATTCCACCCCAAACTCTCCGGAGAGCGTTGTATGATAGTATGGGGACATCCGAGGGCACTTCTTCGTCGGCGAAGTTGCCCACCGAGAGAGGAGGTCGGGGGAAGAAGAGAGCTACTAAAGGTACATGTGGTGGCCGCGGGAGAGGTACGAAGGCTGCTACGCCTTCCTCGCCGCCACCCCCAGCTGATTCAGCCGAGCATAGGACTTCTATGGTGGACCCGTCTGAGGTGGAGGCTATGCGGACTCCTGTCCACGAGCCTCGGGTCGACGATCCTTCTGTCCTAGATGCTTCCACCCACGAGACTCCTGTGCCAGATGCTTCATCCTATGAGACTCCAGACGCTTCGACCGGATGGGATACCCGGTCAGATCTGCATCATCCGGAGCCAAGTGGCCATGCTGATGGTGGCGGGGATTAGTTTTCTGATAGCGGGGACGAGGTGGTTGAGGGGGCCACCGTCTACCAGCGCGGGTGTACACGGATCCCGCCCATGCCGGCGACCCGTGAGCAGAGGTGGTCGATTAGGCCTGATGGGCAGAAGTAAGTTCATTTACTCTTTTTTAACCTTTTGCCTTCACGTTTCTTCAAATATCTAATGTGTTGGCTTTGTCATACTTCAGGGGTTGGATTCACGCCAAGGATGTCCGCAGGCCCAACTCCATCCTTGGTGTGATTTGCCGGCATAACTTCCCGGAGTTTGTCATGTTGCCCGGCGAGGGTCAGCTTCCAGAGTTAGGATTGAGCTAGGAGCACTACTTGGCTGCCCCGGTCCCGCCGGAGGAGACGATCGACGGTGTCTTGTGCCACACGAGGGCCGACATGGTGATCAGAAAGTTTTGGGTAATTTCTTCTTTACACAATTAAAAATCAATAATAGCTAGTTATTGTACTAATCAGTGTTGTCTGGTTTGATTGTAGACCTTCCACAGGTGTGAGGAGGGATACGAGGAGGCTGTGGGAAAGGTTATCGATGGCGAGTGCAGGCGCCTACTTCAGAACTTACGGCACAAGGCTCAAATACAGGTTGTTCAAGACTACTACGCCTCATATTAATAAGGACAAGTCATCATGCCGCGGAAAGTTTCTGCACAAGGAGCACTACATGAAGGTAATTACCTATTCTTAAGGCCTTGTACTTAGTTTCCTTGCTTTGATTCGTAGGCGTAGCGCTCAAATTTCTCTTTACTAACTTAGGTGCCCCCGAGATGGTGTGCAGATAAGATGGATTGTTGGGAGGCGATGGTGAATGAGTGGTGCTTAGACGAATGGCGAGCCGTCCACAACAATGCCAAGGAACGACGTGCCCAAATGGAAGGTGTGCCACACCATCAAGGCAGCGCCAACTTATTTCAGTTCAGGCGGAACTGGGTATGTGGTTTGCTTCATGATTCATGCAATTCATTCTTGATGCTAGCTTGACCCCTTTATTAATACTTTGTTCCTCTCTTTTAGGCGCATTACAATAAGACGGAGGTGCCACAGGTGTATGACCTCTATGCCATGGCCCACACTGCCTCGTACAAGAAGGCCAAGGCATACTCTGAGTCTGACCTCGATAATCCTGACAACTTCACCAACATCTCGTCCTACAACAAGTTCATGAGGTACAAAGATGAGGGGAAGGCGAGGAAAGGGGAGGACTTTAACCCGAGCCAGCATCCTATTGATCCGGAGCTGCTGATGATAGATGGCGGTGGGAGGCCCCATGGCTCGATAGCCATTGGAGATGGACTTATACTGTCTTCGTGCAATCTCCGGCAGATCAGGGCGCGCCAAACGACCTCCTGTCCTGAGATAACACATCGTCCACGGCCAGTCTAGCTCGCCATTGAGGTTAGTTATACAGACTCAGATATCTTTCCTCCATTACATTGTGTGTGCGAACAAAGATGATTACAATGCTAACGAGCAGTTGTGTTGCAGGCTGCTATTCAAAAAGAGAGAGAGGCAACACATGCACTTCTGGAGGAAAGGGATCGGCAGGCGTCGGAGAAGGAGAGGGAGTTGGAGGAGGGGACGGCTAGGTTGTTGGAGGAGGAGAGGGCACGGAATGACGTGTCTCATCGGGCCATTTACGAGCTCCTCGTGGTAAGTTTCTTCTTCATATTAGCCAAATCATGCATGTAATGTTCGTTTCATTAATAACCAATATGATTGACTTGTTAAAACCAAATGTGCAGTCTATGTGCGAGAAGTCCGGCCAGACCCCTCCGCCGATGCCAGTCATTACCACGGCGGGAACGGTGAGGTTCATTTGAATGGTCATTAGTTACTAGTCTTAACATTTCAGCGTCATCATGCTAACACAAATGATCTTTGGTGCAGCATAACTCCCGAGCCGCATCGCACGATCCTTCTCCAGGGCCAAGTAGTGCTCCAGGTGACACCGGCCCGAGCAACCCCGGTGCTTCACCTCCGTGATGACGAGGACGGTAAGTTTTCTCTAGTGTTTTCCTTAACAAATGCATAATGACCTATACTTAGCTTATTTAGTTCATTTATGTCATAATTAGCTTACTTAGTTCAAAAATGGCATAATAACCTTGGTTAGCTCATAAATGTCATATGCTTAGCTTATTTTCCTCCAAAGGGACATAATAATCTTACTTAGCTCCAAAATGACCTAGTTTACCTTGGTTAGCTCATAAATGACCTATACTTAGCTTATTTTCCTCCAAAGGGACATAATAATCTTACTTAGCTCCAAAATGACCTAGTTTACCTTCGTTAGCTCATCAATGACCTATACTTAGTTTTGTTTCCTCCAAAATGACATAGTAAGCTTACTTAGCTCCGAAATGACCTATTTTACCTAAGTTAGCTCTAAAATGACCTATACTTAGCTTTGCTTCCTACAAAATGAGATAATAAGCTTCCTTAGCTCCAGAATGACCTATTTTACCAAGGTTAGCTCAAAAATGACCTATACTTGGCTATGTTTCCTCCACAATGACATAATAAGCTTAGTTAACTAAAAAATGGCATAATAGCCTTGGTAACCTCATAAATCCGATATACTTAGCTTATTTTCTTGCAAAATGACACAATAAGCTTAGTTAGGTCAAAAATGGCATAATTACCTAGGTTAGCTCTAAAATGACACAATAAGCTTATTTTCTTGCAAAATGACACAATAAGCTTAGTTAGCTCTTCTTCTTCTTCTATATCTTCTTCTACTTCTTCTAGTATTCTTCTTCTAACTTTCATATTTCCAATTTTGTATATTTGATTCACTTCGCAGCAACTTGCTTTGATGTAGTGCTAGTGTTTACTTTCTGTTTTCATTTTGTATCGATGAACTTATGTGAAACTTTCTACCAATGGATGAAACTACGTATGTATGGATGAAACTATTGTAATATGGTGAACAATGTGACATTTGATACTTTCAATTTGGTATAATTGTTGGTTGATCATATCCATATGGCAGGGATATTGTTTCTGTGAAATATATATATATCATATATTTTCCTGTGAAAATTCTTGAATATAACGAAAACAAGCAAAAATGAGGCAATAATGGCTCTTTGCCATCTGCCACCGTCGTCAAAGACCTCTTTGCCGTGAGCCACCGACGACAAAGAGGGCACGTGGCAGCCACCTGTTCAACCTAGGAACACCAGGCCTGGGGCCATTTGGCCTCTTTGCCGTCCGGGGGCAGACAGGAAAGGGCTGGGTGGGGGGCCGTCCGGGGGCAGACGGCAAAGGGCTGGGTGGGAGGCGTCCGGGGGCAGACAGCAAAGGGGTGGGGTGGGGGCCATCCGGGGGCAGACGGCAAAGGGCTGGGTGGGGGGCGTCCGGGGGCAGACAGCAAAGGGGTGGGGTGGGGGCCATCCGGGGGCAGACGGCAAAGGGCTGGGTGGGGGCTGTTAGCCACCTAATGGTGCTAACGTCAGTGCCACACTGTCTAGCCTTGTTGCCGTCTGTAGGCTGACGGCAAACAAAATTGCCATCCGCTGAGCCAAGGCAGACGGCAAAGAACCCCTTTACCGGAGTTTATTCGGATGAAAATTTGGCCATGTGCTGGCTGATGGCAAAGGCCTTTGCCATCAGTGGTTCTGCCCTTTGCCGTCATCCATGGCAGACGGCAAAGAGCCTGATTCCTGTAGTGCACGCTCCTCGAGGAAGATCGTCTCCGGGCTGCTGTGTGTGCAGCACGCTACCAGCAAGCTTTGCGCCGCTACCACAGCCTCAGGGTTCACGCCCGGAGCCTTGAGGAAGGCGATCTTGTCCTTCGGCGTGTTCAGTCCGCCAAGGGTACAAACAAGTTGACACCGAAGTGGGAAGGCCCTTACCGGATAGTACGAGTCACCAGACCTGGCGCAGTCCGTCTGGAGACCGAAGATGGCACCAAGGTGGAGAACTCATGGAACATTGAGCATCTTCGTAAGTTCTACCCATAAGGCGCAGCTGCCGGGCTCAGTCCCCGGCAGCCACCTTTTGTACAAGCCTTGCCGATGTTGCATGTAACCCTTTGTAAAAAGCCAGGCGCAGAGCCTGTGCAACAATAATAAAGCTAGGCATTGCATCATATCATCATCCTTACATGCTCATTACGCATTTTTTATGACTGCAATGTTATTGCTTTTAAGTTATAAATATTTGCTAGAATACTTGATTAAACCGTAATCTTTGTTACTGTTCTCACCCTACATGTTTTACCATCGAGAAAACAGGGAAGGGGAACAAACAAACAAGGATGGCGGCCCATCACACTCAAAAAGAAGATACTGCTTGGAAAAGATAAGTATATCGCATATTTCCAGTTCAGTACTTCTCGATTTCTCAAGGAAACCCTTAGTATCTTCCTTACTGCGGGTTGTGGAGTCATCCACATGGTAAAACCCTTGTCGGGACGAGCCATCCCCCTGTCTTTGTTTATAAGGGTGGCAGCACCGATACCGACAAGGAGCTCTGCCGGGGAACAACGCCAACCTATTGCCAGGGGCTCGTTCCCCCACTTTGGCACTCGTGGTTTGAATGATGACCCGGCAAGTAGCTCCGTGCAGCAAAGACAAAACATACTAATGCAGTATAAATAAGCAAAGGAAAGGGATAGTACTTGCAAAAGAAAGATGGCACTTTATTCTCATTCATTTTCGATACAAAATGGGTAGAGATTACATTGTGATTAATTAAAACTCAACAAGCGCCTACATCTTTTGACATAAAAAAAGATAAGTGCCCCGTAATCCCTTTCTTGTCCCTCTCCTCTTAGGGATTAGGTAGAGAAGGGACAGAGGGCAAATGGAGTGCCTGGCCGGGATTCGACGCTTCCCAGACAGGACCAGAGGGACGCGACCGGCGAGCAAAAGGGCCTTGTCCCCAGGCAGGGCGGATGAAGCCGACGAACCGCACAAGACCGACAAGGGGAAAGAAGGCGGAGGGCAGGTGCAGATGGTGGCGCTACCGGGCCCAAGCTGGTGATGATGGTGCTGCCGGGGAACGCGACGCGTCGGAGACCTCATCCGTGCTACTGATGTGTCGTAGATCCCCGACCGTCATCGTCTTCCTCATCACCACCGCCCGAGGAGATGCCTCCGCCATCGCCCATGCTCCAGGCGTGGCGACCCGGTGACCCCACAGAGAGCATGATCGTCCCCGGTGGCCAAAGGCGGGGAATTCCATCCCCCGCCTTAGAAGAGCACGCGAAGATGAAGAGCTCCCTCCCGTACGCTCCATCCGAGGTGCTACGGGAGGAGAGCTTCACCGCGATAAATGATGACGCGCGGCTACAACCACACGCACGCCCGTGGTGGCCGTGTGGGCGTTTTTTCTCCATCACCTTGAAGAAGGAATGCGGAAACCGCGGACCGCCGCAATGCTGCACCTCCAACATAGAATTCGACACGATGTCAACTGCATGGAGCTTCGTCAATACTAAAGAAGCGGGCAGCGCAGCGGCAGGCGTACCACCGCAGCCGTCCTCGATACGGCCACCACGCTGCCCGCTCCCCCATCCAAGGCTTCCCCGAGAAGCCTTCAGTTCAGAACCACCTGTCCATGACGGGAACTGAGCAGGGGTCCAGAAACACACTCGCTTGGCCCCTCCCTCTGCAAACACACTCGCTTGGCCTCTCCCTCTGAGCATCAGGAGAGCGAGCGCGGCTCAAGGCAAAGAAGCAGAAGGTCGAGCTCTGTGGATTTGGACTCAAGGAGGAAGAAAGGATGGATGAGCATCGCCCCTCGCGACCCCCAATTTATAGGGGAGGACGCGGGGGCTGGCTCTCCTCTGCTCCAAGGGTCACCGCCCGTCTCCACCTATTCCATCGCCCATGATCACGGGCGAAAAGGTAACCGCCACGCCACTCCAATCCATGGCACTGCGGTTTCTTCCATGACCAGGGCTTTAAGTCACGCGCGCCCGTCGCTAACTCCCCGCTATGCATGCAGCGCGCGTGGCGGAAATGGCCTGAGGTGGTGGGTCAGTGCTGACCAATAAATTGGCAGTTACTCCCTCACATTGCACTCCTATGCATGAAACTTGGGCCTAACCCAACGGCACTTGGCGAGCACATGTGGGCCAGTCCCGGGGGCTCCTGTCGGTGCACTAGTACAGGGGTACCCAGTGCCCCTGACTTATGCATAGGCGGTAGAAGCAAAAACCCGGCGAAAGATCAAGACAAGACTTCAACAAGCTCAACGTGGCAGCCCAAGCATAGACTGCAACGCGCCAAGCATGTCCCCGACGCTTGCCGGGGACCAAGACATGCACACCCTCCAGAAGACCCGGCAAGCCACTCCCCGGCAGGTGGGAGCCAACCGGCCACCGCTCCACCGCATTGCTATGCCTATCACTTATCGATGCGGTGCCGAGCCCTCAGGCGGCTAATCAGCTCTCGCTAAGCACGTTGTGACACATCGGGATGGAAGTTATGCTTGGTTGACACCCGCCCTGCTGCGTGTCAAGACCATAAGCAACGACCAGCCAAGAGGTGGCAAGAGCTTGCCGGGGATGCGCCCCCCGAGCGCCACCTAGGCAGGTAATCATGGCATTTTGTCCTAAATGCCAGAGTTCGGTATGATAGCTCTGCTTAGCTATCTAATCGATAGATAATGATTGTTTTGCCATTGTGGTAACCCCTTGCACTATAAAAGGAGGCCCAAGGCAACCTAGCTCAAGATTGGCAATTCAAACCCCCGAACACTTGTACTCGCGTAGCAGCTCTTTCTCCGACAGCAGTCCTTTTCCGGGGTTAGGTGTTGTGTGTTCTTCGTGTTCCTCCAATCAATCCACCAAAAAGCAGGAGTAGGGTTTTAGTCTTAGCAGCGGCCCGAACCTGGGTAAAATGCATGTGTCCTCATTGTCGCGTCATCTCATGCTCTCCGCTCTTCATGCAACGTGACCCCCCTTGCCAAACCACAAGGGACCTCTGGTCCCATAGGTGATCGTGAGCATCCGTGCCCCGACAACATCCAAGACAAGGATTTTGGCATCATCACCACAATGATGAACAACGCTTCGGCAAGCTCAAGTTCACAATGCCAAAGTTTTCCGGAAGCAATGATCCCGAAGACTACTTGTCATGGGCCCTCAAGGTTGACAAGATCTTTCGCCTCCACAACTATGATGAAGAGAAGAAGATAGCCATGGCTTCACTTGAGTTCCAAGACTATGTCCTTATTTGGTGGGAACAAGTGATTGAGTGGAGAAGAGAAAGAGGCAAGCTACCTATCAACACCTGGGCCCAAATCAAGGATCTCATGCAGGCTCGTTTTGTGCCTACACACTACAACCGGGATCTCTTCAAGAAACTACAACAACACAAGCAAGGCACCAAGTCGGTAGAAGAGTACTACCAAGAGATGGAAATCGCTATGATCCGAGCCAATGTCAAGGTAGATGATGAGCAAACAATGGCACGCATCTTGAATAGCCTCAACTACCAAGTCAAGAAGATAGCTGACTTTCAACCATACTCCAACCTTCTTGAACTTGTGCATCAAGCAACCAAGGCAGAACGGCAAGTGCAAGATGACTACAAGTACTCCAAGTTTTCCTCCAAGACCTATGGCTCAAGTGCTCAAGCTACTATGGCAACAACACCTTCGACTACGAAATCTACAACACCTTCTGGCGACAAGTCAAGCTACAATGACAAGATGACTTCATCAAGCCGACCAACCTCAAGCACCTACAAGCTGAGAGCTTCATCCTCTACTCCAACACCGGATGCTACCGCCAAGACAAACTCCATCAAGTGTTACACATGCCAAGGCCGAGGCCACAATACCTTCGAATGTCCAACCAAACGCAATATGGTTCTCCTCGACGACGGCACATATGACTCTATGAGTGACGACGAGATACAGGCATTGGAGCAATTGGCCATCCACCACCAAGTGAATGAAGATGAAGATTCGCAAATATTTTGCGATAACGATTCCAGCCCCGCTCTCATTGTCTCCAAGGTTTTGACGCTCCAACAACAACAAGAAGAGGACCAACGTTGCCACATCTTCCACACCAAAAGGCGGGCATCCAAGGAAAATCCGTCAAGGTCATCATCGACGGCGTGAGTTGCCACAACTTGGCAAGTGAGGACCTTTGTTCCAAGCTACAATTGGTCAAGAAAAAGCACCCTCGCCCCTACAAGGTCCAATGGCTAAGTGATTCCGGTACCCTCCAAGTTGACCATACCGTTGAAGTTTCATTCAAGATAGGCGCTTATGAGGACACTTTGGAGTGTGATGTGGTTCCAATGTCCGTTTGCCACCTCCTACTTGGTAGACCTTGGCAATTAGACCGTGGCGTCACACACAATGGTCGAACAAATCAATATAGCTTCAAAATGAAGGGCAAGCAATATGTACTCCGACTAATTTCTCCAAGTCAAGTCATCGCCGACAAACACGCTTCATCCCATCGTGGAGATAAAAGTGAGAGAGTGATCCACCTTAAAGAGAGTGAGTGCCACAAGCCAAAAATGAGCGACTCCACGATGAGGGACATGAGAGATATAGTTCTTTTAGCCACCAAACGAGATTTGAGGGATGTGAGTGAGAGCCCATTGACCGTTCTTCACTATGTACTTGTGTGCAAAGATGACATCATTCGGACTAACCCTTCACAACATCTTCCTCTTGTGTTGTCTAAGTTATTGCAGGAATTCCAAGATGTTTTCCCCAATGAGGTACCTACGGGACTACCACCAAAACTAGGGATCGAACACTGCATAGACCTCATCCTCAGAGCACCGCTTCCTAACATAGCTCCCTACCGCGTCAACCCCGAGGAAACAAAGGAACTACAAAGTTAAGTCCAAAAACTCCTAGATAAAGGGCATGTACGTGAGAGTTTGAGTCCTTGTGCTGTTCCGGTGATACTAGTGCCTAATCAAAATGGTAGTATGTGCATGTGTTCTGATTGCCGTCCTATCAATGCTATAAATATTCGTTATCGTCATCCCATTCGTCGCCTAGATGATATGCTTGATGAACTTAGTGGTGCCACTATATTCTCCAACATTGACTTACAAAGTCATTACTACCAAATTCGCATACAAGAGGGTGACGAGTGGAAAACGACATTCAAGACTAAGTTTGGTCTCTATGAATGGCTAGTGATGCCCATGGGTTTATCAGAAGCACCGGGTAATTTCATGCGTGTCATGCATTATGTTTTGCGACCCCTCATAGGATATTGTGTTGTGGTCTATTTTGATGACATTCTTGTCTTTAGCAAGTCTCTTGAGGATTATGCTACAGATGTTCGTGATGTTTTGCAAATCCTTAGGAAAGAACAACTTTATGCAAACATGGAGAAATGCACACTTGGTGTTGAGAAGGTAGTTTTCCTAGGCTTTGTAGTATCTTCTAAGGGCGTTCATGTAGATGAAACTAAGATTGATGCTATTAAAACTTGGCCTACACCCACAACTTTGCAACAAGTGCGTAGTTTCCCAGGACTAGCCGGGTTCTATTGACGTTTTGTCAAGGACTTTAGCACCATTGCATCTCCTCTCCATGCTTTGAGCAAGAAGAATGCACCATTTATTTGGGGTCCTTCACAAGACACCGCATTCCATGAACTTAAAAATTTGCTCACTGATGCACCTTTGATTGCTTTTCCCCACTTTGATAAAACATTCGTAGTGCATTGTTATGCTAGTGGTACTGGAATAGGTGGTGTGCTTATGCAAGGGAAGCGCCCAATTGTGTACTTTAGTGAGAAACTTTCTGGCGCTCAACTTAACTACCCCATCTATGACAAAGAGTTGTATGCTTTGGTGAGAGTTTTACATGTGTGGGAACATCATTTGCGACCTCATGAGTTTATTATCCATACCGACCATGAAACGCTTAAGTACTTAAAAGGTCAAACTAAGTTGAACAAACGGCATGCTAAATGGAGTGAATTTATTGAGTCCTTCCCTTATGTCATCAAATGCATTAAGGGTAAGGAAAATGTTGTAGCGGATCCCCTTTCCCGCAAATGCATGCTAGTTATGCAACTTGAATTGAATGTTATTGGTTTTGATCACATGAAAGACTTGTATGAGCATGATGCTTATTTTGCTAATCCTTACGCTATGTTCCAAGTGAAAACTTGTTGGGAGAACTACTATATGAAACATGGATATCTTATGCGTGCTAACAAACTTTGTATACCCGAGTCTTCTCTTCGTTTGTTGCTTTCGCAAGAGGCTCACAGTGGAGGACTTATGGGTCACTTTGGACGCGACAAGACGTATGCCACACTATCCAACAAGTACTTTTGGCCCAAGATGTTTCGTTATGTTGCACGCTTCACAAACCGATGGTCTACATGCCGCAAAGCTAAGTCCAAAGCTCAATCCCATGGTCTTTATATGCCTATTCCTATACCTTTCCAACCTTGGGAAGACATTAGTATGGACTTTGTGCTTGGTTTGCCACGAACTAAAAAAGGCCATGACTCCATTTTGGTAGTTGTGGATCGCTTTTCCAAGATGGCTCATTTCATTCCGTGTCACAAGATAGATGATGCTTCACATATTGCAAATCTCTTTTGTAGGGACATCTTGCGACTACATGGCATCCCCAAGACCATTTTCTCGGATCGCGACGTCAAGTTTCTGAGCTACCATTCTCTTTGGCATATCACCCTCAAACCGATGGACAAACGTAGGTTACGAACCGGATGCTATCGACTCTACTTCGTGTGTTGATGAAGAAGAACAATAAGGAATGGGAAGATTGCCTCCCCATCGCCGAGTACGCCTACAATCGCGCAAGTCACTCCACCACCTGCAAGTCACTGTTCGAAGTGGTCTACGGCTTCAATCCTTTGTCCCCATTGGACATCCTACCTCTACCACTCCAAGAGCGCGTCAACATGGACGCAAGTGCAAGGGAAAGCTACATCAAGAAAAATCATGAAGATACAAGGCGCACGATTGGACGTCAAGTGGAACGCGTCACCAACAAGCGCAACTTCAACAAGCACCCCATGGTGTTCAAGCCCGGTGATCTTGTGTGGCTACAGCTTGGCAAGGACCGCTTCCCCAATGAACGCAAGTCCAAGCTACTCCCACGAGCCGATGGACCCTTCAAGGTGTTGGCACGATACAACAACAATGCCTACAAGATCGACATCCCCCGCGACAAGTACAACGTGAGTGACACATTCAACGTCACGGATCTATCCCCTTTTCATGGTGATGAAGATCTTGATCTGAGGACGGATCTTCCCCAAGGGGGGGGGGGAGATATTGCGGAGCATCCCACCATCATACCCATGAAGACTACACCATCAAACCAACCCCCAAGTGGCCCTATGACAAGAGCACGTGCACGCGACATTGGAGGTAAGGTGAACTCACTCCTCTTCGAGTTTGACTTGGATGGCAAAGGAACTTGGATGCTACCTCACAATGAAACCCTGTGCATCCTTAGGTACGAGGAAGACGACCACGAAGGACCAAGGAAGCATCCCCAAGACCAAGGCCCAGAGGAAAAGGGGTCAAACACCAAGGGCAACTCTCTAGATAGCCCGGAACTTCCAGCCCGCCCGGAACTTCCGGCCCATCGTCGACCCAAGGCCGAGTCCAGGAGTGCCAACTTTTGGGTTAGCCCGGAACCGGACCGGACCCTGGCACGGAACCTCCGTCCCTACAACTTCCGGCCAGCCCGGAACTTCCGGTCCCCAGAGGAGCCAGCCTCGAAAGCCCGTGCAAACACTCTGTTCGGCCTGGAACCTGCCCTGGACCAGCCCGGAACTTCTGGCGCCCGAAACTTCTGGCATAACCCGGAACTTCCGGCCTTCACTGAGCAATGCCACTCTGGCCCGAGGCCCATGTATCTCTCCCTCTTACCCCTTCATCCCTGGCACTATATATACTCCTCTTCCACCTCGAACTAGGGTTTAGCTTTGTTTAGCAAATACCTTTTGTTGAACTTAGCTCCATTACTTCCTTCTCCCACGGAGATTGTCCTCCATTGAGAGAAGATCCAAGTGATTCCAAGGTCCCTATAAGGGAAGATCCTAAGGGATTCAAGGCCTCCTCCTTTGGAGTGAGGAGACTACCGTTTACGTGTATCCTTTATGGTGATATAGGATCTTGTGTCTCATGTACTCATGTGTTTCTAGTGGATGTGTAATCGAAGATTGTCCTTGAGTTTTTGATTTCCTCTCGTGTTCTTCATGGAAACCACCTCCAATTCGTGAAAGATCGACGCACACGGGCGTGCCCCGTATCAATAAGAGCCTCAGTGAAGAAGACGAGCGCCATCAATGAGGAACTCTTGGAGGACTTCGCAAAGATCTGCATCGAGCAGGACTTGCTGATGAAGGATACCATGGTTGATGGCAAGCAACATCTGGAGGACGTGAAAGAGATCATCCGCGCTCTTGTCAAGAAAGCATGTGCCATGGACACAATGAGGTAGATGGCGAAGGAGAGGCGGGAGGAGATGAAGGTCGTGGAGGCGATGAAGAAGGAGATGAAGGAACTCTGCACCGAGCAATGATGGTCGTTGGAGACCAACTAGAGAGCTGCGACCCAGATAATTGTATGTGTCTTCCTTCTTCTTTTGCCCATATGTGTTTCAGGCGTCGCCACATTTGGCCTTTTAATTTCTTATCATGAATATTAAGGGAATGGCTATGCGTCAGTTGCCATGTTTCTCAAATTTAGGTCAGTGGATCTTTTTTAGTAGTTGGATGCAGATCAAATGGTGACAACCCTTCTTCCTCTAGCTTCTACTTCCCCTAGCCACCGCACGGGCCACCAGCCGAACCACCTGTTGCCACCAACTGCGGCCAGCAGCGCTCCCGTGAAGCTTCGCTGCCCCGCCCTCCCCGGAACAACTCACCGCCACCGGTCTTGCCGCCACCCCCAGCCATCCCTCTAGCGCCGCCCGTGTCCTGGTTTTTTCTCTGGCGAAGCCCCACCAATGGAGGTATGTACACATGCTCACACGCATACTTGTAGGCATGCATGGCATTGATTCACATTCTTGTTTACAGCTCAGTGATTAATTCTTCTCCTAATCTGTCACACCCTATGTTGTAATCCTTTGCTATGATAGGAGTTTATAAAATTTGGACACATTTAAAACTTTTTGAGTGCTAGTGCATGTTTGAATTGTTTGATGTTTGCTTGTTTGGTTGATTGTGTTTTGGCACTCAAAGATTCTTCCTCTCTCAACATTCCTCTACTTGATCTAAACTCTCTGCCCAATGATCATGCCATGTGCATAGTACCTAAAACTATTTTTATCAAATATTATTTTGCCAAAAAGGATTTATTCAAATTAGGTTTTCAAAACCCCCTGAGTTGAGGATTTAACTACAGGTCCTCAAATTGGGTGGATAGTTTTGCCCCAAAGACTTTATTTGAAACCTACTAGATATAAGACTTCCCAAAATCATCAAATATTAATTTTTAAGATTATTTTCCTATTTTATTTAAAATCTTTTCTTTAAGGCCAGAAATGGTCTTTCCTAGGGAAAAATTATTTTTGTGGTTTCAAAATATTTGAGAAAAATTAGGAAAACTCAGTGGGCATATATTTTCCATATATATGAGTTTTAACACATGGTCATGTTCAAAATATTGGACAAAACTGTCCAAAATCATTTCTGCTCATTTCAAGCATTTGAAATATTTCTATAAGAAACTTTCTCAAATAAATCCAGGAAAATTCTAGCAAGTCACATATGCCTATTGTGATGATCTTGAAAGTTTCATCCCAATCCAAATTATTTTGGTTCACCAAAATATCCCAAAACGATTCCTGTCCAGATCCAAATTTAAGCAACTCTACATTGCCAACTGTCTCCTATTGACCCCAAACTTTGTGGACATGTTCTAATCCCCAAATAATGCTACTACACCAAGTGGTACATTAATTAGGGAGAATAGACTTGCATGCCTAGATCTACAGAAACCTGATTCTGTTAATTTCTAGGGTTTACAAAGTTTACATTGCCAACTTTTCTCAAATAATCTAAAACATGGTGGCCAAACCCATTTTTACCATCCATTTGATCCTGGTAAAACTCATGGCAAGTGGAGTATTTTTACTTGCCAGAACACACATCAAACACCTTATAGCAGATTGGTAGAAACCATGTTTTCACCTCTTCCACTGTTCTCCTTGACCCAAGATTTTTACCACCACTCCTCCTAGTTGCCCTGCACCCATAGTAACTCCCTCTCCTCAGTAGCTCAATGATTAATGGGGTCAAAATTGAGACAGCTAGTGCAGCAGCATTTTCACCTCTCACTCATCTACCCAGTGACTTCCAGAGCACTCAAAGCCCTCCCCTACCCCTTTTCTACACCCCTAGATCCTCTGGGCATGACTGACCATGCCCTAAGCGCCAAGAGCATGCCATAAGCACACTCTGGAGCATGCTACAGTCCCCAGGCGCACTGTAGCAGGAGCATCCCAAGGCGCCTGACAACCTAGGGATGTGGGATCTTGTCCCCCGTGTCCCCCTCGACGTCTGCAAGGCTCCAAACTATTGCCGCCCTCCTATTTATCTATCCGGCGACCTCCAACGCGCGTGCCCGATGCCGCCCGAGACGGCCAATGCGCGGGCTCGCACAAGCGACCCCCCTGACCTCTCCCGCTCTCCCTCTCACCCCCGTCGCCCCTAGATTGACTCCAGGAGCACCCCTGGCTCGCTCCCATACCCTCTGGCCTCGGCCTCGTCCTCACAGGTGCAACGACGCATGGTGCATCATGGTAGGCCTATAAAGGCCCCTCCCCGAGCCCTCTCTTCCCCCCTGATCTCCCTCTCGTACCCCTAATCAAGCAACCCGAGCCCTCGAAGCCCCTCCAAGACTCTAAGTGCTCGGGATCGAGCCGAGTGCCGCCGTCGCTAGTCACCGGCGTCCATGCGGTGAGAGGCTTCCTCCGGCCCCGTTTTCGCTCGATCTGGAACCGCATCAGCCCCCTAACCCTTTTCCCCTCTTTTCTCGTGCGTTTAGCAGCCGTAGGCATCGACTCCGACCACCTCCTGAACCCCTTCACCACGGCCACCTCGTCACCGGTGAATCCCTGAGCCCTGGCGAGCAACTCCAACTCCTTAGAGATGGCGGCAGTCCCCCGGTTCCATTCCCGTCGCTAGATTGCCTCGCCGTGGCCTCTGCCGTCGTAGGTGAGCCCCTCCCCCCTCTGGTCGCAGGGTTAGGATGATAGGTGGGGGCGTTCTATCATCCCCACCTCTCTCTCGGCCCCCCTTTCTCTCTGACCGATGGGGCTGGCCTGTTGGGTTTAAACCCCGACCGCCGCGCACCTACCCCTTCGCTCCTAGGCTAAATCTCCTGGGCCGTCCCAGCTGCTGGCCGACTCTGGCCCAGGCATAGTGAAATTTTCCTTTTTCTTTTCTGTCACTTTTCCAAAAATTCCAGAGAATTCAATATTTACCCAAATCCAAATATTCATCCACCTAAAATCTTGTAATATTCTGTACTATTTAACGATGCCACTTGTGCACTTTTTGAAAATAGTTTCATGTATTGGCTTTATTTAAAACCTAGTTTTGAATATTTAAAACCACTGTTAAAATAGTTTTCAAAACTATTTACACTTCAAAACCAGAAACTAATATTTTTAGTTTTTAGTATAGTATTTTACAGAGTGGTGTGACATTTTGCCTTGTTTTTGAAATTATTTACCCTGTTTTTGCCGTGTTCTTATTTTTTCCTGTTAATGTTACGACAATAGATTGCGTTGTTGATGAGGGAGTTGGACGATAAGATTTAGAAGACACCGAGGAATTTGTTGAGCCAAGCAAGCAGCCCTTTGACCATGTCTAAGAAACCATTTTATTGCATGGCATATAGTACTTTACTTTTGATATGTTGATCATGATGTTGTGGTAACCACCTTTATGGGTTGCCTCCGATGCTTTTACCCGTTGATACTTGCATGACATGACTCTACTCCCTGCCTAGAGTTGTGTGGGTGGGGAATAGATAGGTTGCTAAGTAGATGCTACGCAAAATGGGACGGGAATATGCATGATGTTAGAAACTAAAGTGTTTTCAAAGACTTTTCGAAAACCCCGTCGGGTGCCACTAATGCCCGAGGGAGAATATGGGCTAGTTAACCACTTGAGAAAGAAGTGGAGTACCAGAGCAAGTTGTGTGTGTGTATTTTCGTAAACGGATTAGATTTAAGATTTGTCGACCATCCGAACCTTACATGTACAACCACGATACCCCTTATGGGATGGGGCCTTGTTGATTACTTTGGTAGGTACTAGCATTGAGCCCGCATTACTAGTGGCGGGAGTGACGTGGTCACTCTCGATACGGGGTCGTGCCTGAAAGGACGATCATGGGCTGTTTTACAGACACCGGGCACACCGTTGGCCCCTTCATGGATGATACTTGCGATGTACATCATGCGGGCTGTATGCCAATGAGTGGACTCTTTGTTAGTATCGTCAAGGGAAAGGCATTTTTCGGGTACTTACCTCAGGTATGATAAAAATACCACGAGTTGTGGCTTGACACGGAAGTTTCCTAAGTCTTGTGGGTAAAGTGTGCAACCTCTGTAGAGTGTAAAACTATTCGAATAGCCGTGTCCATGATCAAGGACAGTTTGGTGGTTCTTCTTAAACTATGTCCATTGTTTACAAAAACTTGGTGTGAGTGTGTGGGAAAGGAATACTTGAGTTAAGTCGGATGACTTGACATGATGCTTGAACTTGAGATGTTCAGACCTTGTTTATATTGATATATGTAGCTGTTCATACGGATACTTGTATCCTCATGATGCATGCTCTTACAAGTTGATTGATCATGTCATTGCACACAAAAATTAGCTTTCCGCAACTTAGCTACTTAGTGCTATATCATGCATTGTTATACCTTGTTCCAAAACATGGGTTGTTGCAAGTACATTAAAAGTACTCATTGGCTTGCCACTGGTTATTTAATTGGCCATGCATGGAAGAGCAGGAATTTGGTGAAGGATTTGTTCGTGACGAACATGTGAATTAGGATGCTTCCCAGTCATAATGTCTATAGGGTTACGGCAAATGGCATGGGTCTACGCTATCTTTCAAGATTTCCGCTACGAGGTTATGTTTGCTATTTGGCCTTCATGGCCCTATCTATGTAAGACTTGACCTTGATGGTCTTATTTGTGTGAGACGGTAAGTATGGATGTAAGACTCTTGTTATTCAGCTTCCGTGTGTTCGGTGAGCATTGATCTCTGGGATCTATGTAGACGTGCATTCGGTGATTTCGACTTATGGGCCGGGGTCCTCACACGATCGTTCTCTTACATACACTGATTGATCCACCCCTATGTAAGATTGCCATGTAATTAAGATCTAGCAATATCATCCACTCATACAATAGGGATGGCTCAATGGCTAGTGATTTTTCCCACTCTCTCTCTCTCTTTGTCTCTCCTCTCATTTACTAATTTTACGTAGGAGCACGTGAAGAGGCATCTTATTGCATTAAGCCCACTCCCACCCTTGTTTCTTGTCTCTCTCCTCCTCATATGCAAAAATGCCATGCATGCGGGCTTAGCCCACTAGTACTTGCTCTTAGGGCATCCACAATATATGCGAAATTCCTGGTGACAAATGCTAAAATAGCTTTTAGCGTCGGTTCGACCTATTTGTGGAGGGTGGTGCTAAATTCAAGAAATTGGGAATCGATGCTTCTATGTTCGCCGATGCCAAATTAGCCCAAGGCAATTAAAACCTATATCTGGCTAGAGGAGGGCTTGGATGTAGCATGCAGCAGGAGGAGCACCATTGTGTGAGGATAGAGATGGCCACATTTTTATCCTATTCTACTGAGTGGTGGGAGCAACTATAAGACTTCCTTTGGTTTGTAGAGACGATGCAAGATTTTGTGGTGATGCCACATCCCATTTAATACGCAAATTTGGCAGAAACACACTATGGATGATAGATTTCTCAGTTTCACTGGTGGCGAAAAAATGATGGGTAGAGGAGCAAGTGGTGGTGTGCGTTTTACGACACATTCTAGGAATGCTATTAATGGCTGGACGTTTTGTCATTTCTTATCGCCATATCACACTGAGCTGCCGTGTTTCCCACTCCTCATTCGTGCTAGTACTCGAGTAGAAAACTAGAGTATATCGCACGGTTCTTTGCTCCTATTTAGGTCATCGACAACAATCATACGTCCTACACCGACATGTGGGACATGCATCATATGGGTTGATGTGTCATGCACCAAATTAGAGCGTGGAAGTGAAGGGGAGACTCAGCCCAGTAATAGCACGGCTGTAATAATGACTACAATGAGCTGTCCCATCTTTCGGTAGTAATGAGTCATCAAATCACAAAGCCTCACCTTTCCCACAGTAAGTTTTGTTTTTGAGAGATTTCCCGTAGTAAGTTGAATCCGCTACTCCCTCATCCTCCTCGCCACTATGTCAAACCGACTAGGCAAAACTGCCCCGCCAACCGCGCGGGAAAAGCCCCGTCCTCACCTTCTAAATATAGTTTTGTATCGATAGATTGCGCCATGGAGCTAAACAAAAAGATATAGATGCTACATTTACAGCACGCCGGTAGCGTTCGAGACGCACCCACACGGTTGGTCTGGCACGCCACTAACAAAAGGAATTTGTGTCATCACGTGTGGGACTACAATTGAGCAACCAACCATAGGCACATTCCCCCGTCTCTATGCGTCGGTGGAGTTACTATAAGAGAGAGACAAGCGATAGTACTAGAGTAGTGTTGTACACAAGTCGTTGCCTGAAAGATCCCTGCACGACAGGGGAGATCGGTTCGTCCATGCATGTGACTAGAGTCCAGCAGACGGTTGGATTGGCTATCATCCACATATCGTGTAGGCTGTGTCTTACTAACATAGGGGTTGTAGTTTCTGTGAGTGATCTCCATAAATAAATGAATCCAGTTTCGGTATGAATACAAATCTACTCCACTAACCCTAGGCGGCTAGGACAACCTCTCCCCTCCACGCTTCAAAGATGAGCCCGTGGATTCCCCCTCCCCTCTTTCCACCACTCTGTCCATCGGTGGCGGGGATGGGAATCCCGGTGCCTCCGCTCCGGTTATTAGTTTATGTTACGGATTTTAGTCTCTCATGCGCAACGCTTAGGCTGACGTTGGTGCTTCATCTCGAGTTTGTCTTTTAAACTCCGATCCTCCTTGAGTTGATTCCTCTAGACATAGTCGATGAAACTCCAACCTAGATTCTTGTTGCCTCCTTGGGGTAGTGAGGTTCAGGTTCATTTCATGTGGTGAGATTTGGTGTCATGTGCTTGGGATCAATGCGAGGGTTGAACAACGATAACTGCGTTCCTCCAGGGCAATGGTCATTTAGGGGCACATGCACGAAGACAACCCGACTGCCATCAAGAAGGTCAAGATCACTACGTTAGGATGATAACCCACAAGTATAGGGGATCGCAACAATTTTTGAGGGTAGAGTATTCAACCCAAATTTATAGATCCGACACAAGGGGAGCCAAAGAATATTTGCGAGTAATAGCAGTTGAGTTGTCAATTCAACCACACCTGGAGATTAAATATCTGCAACAAAGTGATCAGTAGCACAGTAATATGATAGTTTTGATAGCAGTAGTAACATTAACAGTAACGGTAACAGTGATAGCAATGGTTTTGTAGCAAGTGTGACAGTAGCAGTAGCAATAGTAAATTAGCAAGAACAATATGTGGAAAACTCGTAGGCATTGGATCGGTGAATTCGTTGGATGATATTCATCATATAACATACATAACCTAGGGCGACACAGAACTAGCTCCAGTTCATAAATATAATGTAGGCATGTATTCCATAAATAGTCACACGTGCTTATGGAAAATAACTTGCATGACATCTTTTGTCCTACCCTCCCTTGGCAGCGGGGTCCATAAAGAAACTAAGAGATATTAAGGCCTCCTTTTAATAGAGAACCAGAACAAAGCATTAACACATAGTCAATACATGAACTCCTCAAACTACGGTCATTACCGGAAAGTATCCCGATTATTGTCACCCCGGGGTTTACGGATGATAACACATAGCAGGTACATATGAGTTGCAAGATCGGATCAAGAACATAGATATAATGGTGATAACATAAGCAGTTCAGATCTGAAATCATGGCACTCTGGCCCTAGTGACAAGCATTAAGCATGGCAAAGTCATAGCAACATCGATCTCAGAACATGGTGGATACTAGGGATCAAGCCCAAAAAAAACTAACTCGATTACATGATGAATCTCATCCAACTCCTCACTGACCAACGAGCCTACGAAGGAATTACTCACTCCCGGCGGGGAGCATCATGGAATTGGTGATGAAGGAGGGTTGGTGATGATGAAGACCGAAGATTCCCCTCTCCGGAGCCCCAAAGGGGCTCCAGATCTGGCATCCCGACGAAGAACAGGAGGTGGCGGCGGCTCCGTCTTGTGAAACATGATAAAACTTCCTCTCCTATTTTTTTCTCCAAAAATAGGAATTTATAGTGCTGGAATTAGGGTCGGGGGGCCACGAGGTGACCACAACCCACCAGGGCACACTTGGAGAGGGTGGCGCGCCCTGGTGTATCGTGCCTAGCCAGGGCACCCCCTCCGATGGTTCTTGGCTCCAGTATTTTTTTTTATTGTAAAATAATTCTCCAAAAAGTTTTGTTCAATTTCGAGAACTTCTATTTCTTCACAAAAACAACACCATGGTAGTTCTGCTGAAAATAGCGTCAGTTCGGGTTAGTTTCATTCAAATCATGCAAATTAGAGTCCAAAACAAGAGCAAAAGCGTTGGGAAAAGTAGATACGACGGAGACGTATCCACTCCCCAAGCTTAATCCATTGCTTGTCCACAAGCAATTCAGTTGATAAACTGAAAGTAAAAAAGAAAAACTTTTACGAACTCTTTTGTTCTTGTTTACATAAATATACTTAGGTAGCACCCAGGTTTTCAGCAAAGATCATGACTAACCATGTTAACAAAAACTCTTAGAAATTATATTAACTCATATCAATGGCATAATCAACTAGAGAGAAATAATAAAATATCTCAAGTGACAACACTTTGTCAAAATGGTCATGATATAATATGACAACAGTGGTATCTCGCTAGCCCTTTCTGAGACCGCAAAACATAAATGCAGAGCACCTCCAAAGTTCAAGTAGCGACTAAACATTGTAAGTCATGGTAGAAAAGATCCAGTCATGCTTCATCGAACAGTAACTATACACAATGCATGGGGATGACAATAGTGCTCTCAGATTTGGCGCTTTATTTGAGAAGGTGATGACTCAACATAAAAGTAAATAGATAGTCCCTTCGCAGAGGGAAGCATGGATTTGCAGTGGTGCCAGAGCTCAAAGCTTAAATCAGAGATAAATATAATTTTGGGAGGTGCACCCTTCATGTCAATGTTACGACCAAGAGTTATCAATATATTTCATGCTAAACACATTAGCGGTGGTTCCCAAGCAGTAGAAGTAAAGGTTTACTCCCCCTCCACCAACAAACGCACTCCGAGCCTAGCTGAATCCACGGGTACCGTCCATACCAACAACATTCCTGGGGGAGTTTTGTTTAATTATTTGCAATTTTTGATTTCGGGACTGGGAATCCCTATTATTGCCCCTCTCGTGCAAGGACGAGTGAATAAACACTCATCATGAGAATAACCCGCTTAACATGGAAGATACTGACCGCCCACTGTCGCTCGATGAGCGGTCCAGGCACACAAAACAGATGTTCATGTGAAATTTTAGAGGTGGCACATGCAAATGTACTTGGAACGATAGGGTAATACCACATATAGGTAGATATAGTGGACTCATCTGGAATAACTTTGGTTTAAGGATTTTGACGCACAAGCAGTATTCCTACTTAGCACAGGTGAAGGCTAGCAAATAGGTTGAGAAGCGGCCAGCTAGAGAGCGAAAACGGTCACGAACATGCATTATGAATAATAAACATTGAATACTAGCATGAGTAGGATATGAACACCATGAACATAAATATCGTAAAGGCTATGTTGGTTTTGATTCCACTACATGCGTGAACATGTGCCAAGTCAAGCCACTTGAAACATTCAGAGGAGGATACCATATCATCATACTACATCACAATCATTTTAATGCATGTTGACATCCAAGTTAAATCATTATCCACTGCTAGCTACTTAAGCATGGCACAAGAAACTATAATCTCTAATTTTCATTGCAAACATGTTTGATCATAATATGCTGAATCATGGATACTATGTTAAACATATTTACAAAAACAAAAACAAGTTGAGTTCATACCCGCTTCTCTCTGCCACAGTCACTTCATCAAATATCGTCACTATTGCCTTTCACTGGCACGACCGAATGATATGAAAATAAAAATAGTGCAAGAATGTTGTGGACTAAGCTTGAATCTGCAAACATTTTATTCAAAAGGAGAAGACAAAGTAATTTGGGCTCTTTGTTAGATTAACAATAATGCATATGACAGCCACTCAACATTTTCATCATGGTCTTCTCCTTGGTACGACTCAAATAAAAGGAAAAGAATTTTAGAGTTTTTGGTTTTCCTTGAAAAGAGCAAATCAAAGAAGGAAAAACAAAGATGAGAAAAACTATTTACACGGGAAAACTCCCAACAAGTAAAAGAAGAAATGAGAAATCTTTTTGGGTTTTCTTTTGCTACTACAATTAATTTAAACTAGAAAGAAAAACAGAAAAGAAGGAAGAAATATTTTTGGATTTTCTCAAAGTTTTTCAAACACGCAAGAAGAAAGCAAGAAAATAAATCTAGCAAGGATAATACAATGAAAAAGTGTAAACGCCGACAACTGGAATGAAATGTGTAAACATGAATATAATAAAGGTGGAAATACGTACGCCGCCAAGCTTAGGCTTTTGGCCTAGCTTGGTAATCACCATTCGTGATAGCCATCTGGTCCTATGTGGAAGTGTTGTGGCGATGGCACCTGAGCGTCCCACTCCTGGGGCTCCTCCTCAGCCGCTGCTAGGTTGTTCCGGTAGGCAATAATGTCCTCTCGCATGACCCTGTATCTGTTCCTGGCAATAGAATCAAACAAAGCAGGTGCAGGCAACGGGATAATATCACGACTAACCATGCTGAATACTAAGTTGTAGCGAATGTTATGAAAAGGATCAGCTACATCAATAAATTGATGATCCTCAATTGCCTTGTGATCTAGAAAAACTCGGGGCAAGGGATAATCATGTTGACGAATCTGAACATTAAAGTGACTCAATAAGCGAGTAGCATAAATACCACCATGTATCTTTCCCTTAGTCATGTTAAGGTGTAGGCGACGTGCAATAATAGCCCCTAGGATAAAGGTGTGATCATTTTGCAGTGCACGGCGTAAAATGGCAAGGTCGGGGGCACTCCCGACCTTCTCCCTAGTGGTTAAACACTTCGCAATGAATAAAGCAAAGTAATGCACAAAAGGAAACTGCAAACTGGTGGTAGTGGCATTTGACACGCCTCTTTCATCACCCACTGTCAAAGTGAGGAGAAAGTCCTCAAACTCTGCTAGTCTAGGCTCTCTTAATTCCCCATCAGAAGGGATCAAAGATATGTCACAAAAGTTGGTGAGCGATATCTGACAGGTTTCAGCATATAAATCAAACTCCACCTCAGAAGGACCATTCCTACTCAAAAAATGAAAATTTTGAACAAAGGAATTCGTAAGGAGGTGGTGTGGTCACACTCAGCTGTGAGGAAGTCGGTCAGCCCATCATTTGCAACGAATTGGGCAAACTCGTGATGGAACCCGGCCTCTTCCACGAAGGCATTATGCGGCCATTCGCACGGCCGCACCTCCGCCGTTCTCGGAGTGTTGAGGTCATTGTTCGATGATTCCCCAATGACTCCTTTAGCATTCTTCTTGGAGGAAAAATTCCTAAATAAACTCATATTATTCCTATAAATACATTTCTGAAAAGTTTAGTCTACAAAAATTTTGTAACAAAATTTCGTAAGATTGATAGCAACTGCTCCTAAGGATGCCTAGAGGCTATATTAAGCATTCAAACTACTTAGAACTCTAAGAATTCAACATGCAAGCCCATCTACAGCAGCACCAAGAGTAGCTAATTATTCTAAAAATAAACCACAATACCAAAAACTAATTGGAGCAATGGAGGAGTCACATACCAAGTAGTAATCCCCCAAAACAGTTTTGAAAACGGAGCTTCGAGCAAAGAGATCGAAATCCGCGGGTTTGAGAGCAAGAACACGAGAGAGAGCTATGGTGATCTTTTTAGAGGTAGGAGATGGAATGGGCCAAAGAGATAAGTGAGGGGACCCACATGGGGACCACAACCCACCAGGGCGCGCCTGGGGTTGCTGGCACGACCTGGTGTCTCGTGGACACCACGTGCACCCCCTCTAATGTTATTTGCACTAGAAATTCAGAAATATTCAGAAAAAAATCGTGTTAAATTTTCAGGACATTGTGAGAACTTTTATTTTTGGGTCATTTTTATTGCATGCACAAATAAAAAATAGGATAAACATGGCATTTTATTTTATATGACTAAGAAAAATAGAAAACAAAAGCTGGGCGTAGAGGGTTGTGCTTACTAGATTCATCAACTTCATACCTCTGAAAAATGATCCATTAATAAGATTGATCAAGTCTTATTAACAACCACTTCCAATTAGCATGAAACCGAAGAACTTTCGTAAAACACTAAGTTACCTCAACGGGGATATGCATATCCCCAAAAATAAGTATGTCATATTTCTTTTTGGCAGTAGGTAGAGGTAGTTGAAAATTTCCAATAGTGACTGTCGAAGATTTGTCAATAACATTTATACCATTCACTTGGAATTGTTTCTTTGGAAAGTGCACAGTATGCTCATTACCATTGATATGAAAAGTGACTTTGCTTTTATTGCAATCAATAACAGCCCCTGTAGTATTCAAAAAGGGTCTACCAAGGATAATTGACATGTTGTCGTCCTCGGGCATCTCAAGAATAACAAAGTCTGTTAAGATAGTAACATTTGCAACAAGAACGAGAACATACTCACAAATACCGATAGGTATGGCAGTCGATTTTTCATCCATTTGCAATGATATTTCAGTAGGTGTGAGTTTATTCAAATCAAGTCTTTTATATAAAGAGAATGGCATAACACTAACACTAGCTCCCAAATCACACAAAGCAGTTTTGACATAATTTCTTTTAATGGAGCAAGGTATAATAGTTGGTATTCCAGGATCTCCAAGTTTTTTAGGTACTCCATCCTTAAAAGAATAATTAGCAAGCATGGTGGAGATTTTAGCTTCAGGTATCTTTCTTTTATTAGTGATGATGCATTTCATGTATGTTGCATAAGGGGCCATCTTTCAGATATCAGTAAAGCGGGTATGCAAAAAAGATTGGCCTAATCATTTCAGCAAAGCATTCAAATTCTTCATCATCCTTTTTCTTAGATGGTTTAGGTGGAAAATGCATGGGTTTCTGAACCCATGGCTCTCTTTCTTTACCATGTTTTCTAACCACAAAGTCTCTTTTATCATATCGTTTATTTTTAGGTTGTGGGTTATCAAGATCAACAGCAGGTTCTATTTCAATATCATTATCTGGTTCTTTATCATTGTTCGGTTGAGTATCTTCATGAACATCATCATTATCATTTTCATTATCACTAGGTAAATGTACATTACCAGATTTAGTTTCAGCATCTGAAATAGAGACATCATTATCTTCAGGAGGATTTTCTATCTCCGGTTCACTAGATGTATGCAAAGTCCTATCATTTTTCTTTTTCTTTTTAGAAGGACTAGGTGCATCAGTGTTAATTCTCTGAGAGTCTTGTTCAATTCATTTAGGGTGTCCTTCAGGATAAAGTGGTTCCTGAGTCATTTTACCTCCTCTAGTTGCTACTCTAACAACAAAATCATTCATATTATTATTCATTTCACTAAGTAATTCTCTTTGAGATTTAGCAACTTGTTCTAACTGGGTTTGAACCATGGAGGCATGTTTCCCTACACCTCTATCATCATTAGTGATTCTAAATAATAAGTCACTCAAGCGAGTAATCATATCAGAATTATATTTCAATTGTTTCAGAACATTTGCATTGAAGTGATCTTGTTTCCTAATGTAGTTTTCAAACTCATATAAGCATTGACTAGGATGTTTATTGTAAGGGATATCACCTTGATCAAACTTTAATAAAGAATTTACCTCTACCACCTGTTGAGGTGGTGGTGAGTCAAGGCCATGTATTTCGTCAATAGGTGGTAAATTCTTAACATCCTCAGATTTAATACCTTTTTCCTTCATACATTTCTTTGCCTCCTGCATATCTTCAGCACTGAGAAATAAGATACCCCTGTTCTTTGGAGTGGGTTTAGGTGGTGGTTCAGGGAGAGTCCAATCATCAGAATTCTTCAATATATTATTCAATAATTCCTCAGCTTGTTCAACACTTCGTTCCCTAAAAACACAACTAGCACAACTATCTAGGAAGTCCCTAGAAGCATCAGTTAGTCCATTATAGAAGATGTAAAGTATTTCATTTTTCTTAAGAGGGTGATCAGGCAAAGCATTAAGCAATTGGAGAAGCCTCCCCAAAGCTTGTGGGAGACTCTCTTCTTCAATTTCACAAATTTAAATATTTCTTGTAAGGCATCTTGTTTCTTATGAGCAGGAAAATATTTTTCAGAGAAGTAGTAAATCATATCCTGGGGACTACGCACACAACCATGAGCAAGAGTATTGTACCATATCTTAGCATCACCCTTTAATGAGAATGGAAATAATTTGAGAATATGGTAGTAGCGAATCTTCTCATCATGAGCAAAAAAGGGTGGCTATATCATTCAACTTAGTAAGATGTGCCACTACAGTTTCAGTTTCATAGCCATGAAAAGGATCATATTCAACCAAAGTAATTAACTCTGGGTCGACAGAGAATTCATAATACTTATCGGTAACAAAGATTGGTGAAGTAGCAAACTTAAGATCACATTTCATTCTAGCATTCAAAATCTATTCTTTATACTTGCATAATAATTTCTTAAGATCATCTCTATCCGTAGAAGCAAGGATGTCTCTAGCTACTTCTCCATCCATAACATAACCCTCAGGTATCTTAGGCAATTCAAATCTAGGAGAGCTAGGTCTAATAGGTGTTTCGTAGTTCTCAGTTTCAAGGACTTAATCAGTTTCAGTAATCTCATTAGTTTCAATAATTTCATTCTCTTTAGCTCTAGCAATTTGTTCATCAAGAAATTCACCTAGTGGCACATTATCATCAGGCATGGTACAAGCATCATCATAAGCATCATTCATAGCAGAAGTAGCATCATCAATAACTTGCGACATATCAACATCAATAGCATGTGGTGGTGTTGCAAGTTTACTCATAACCGAAGGTGAATCAAGTACAGAGCTAGATGGCAATTCCTAACCTCCCCTCGCCTTAGAGGAAAAAAATCTTGGTTCTTGTATCCTTCAGATTTTCATAGTGATCAATTGATATAAATCCCAAGTGACTCAACAAATATAGCTATGCTCCCCGGCAACGGCGCCAGAAAAAGGTCTTGATTACCCACAAGTATATGGGATCGCAACAGTGTTCGAGGGTAGAGTATTCAACCCAAATTTATAGATTCGACACAAGGGGAGCCAAAGAATATTTGCGAGTATTAGCAGTTGAGTTGTCAATTCAACCACACCTAGAGATTAAATATCTGCAGCAAAGTGATCAGTAGCACAGTAATATGATAGTTTTGATAGCAGTAGTAACAGTAACAGTAACGGTAACAGTGATAGTAATGGTTTTGATAGCAGCAGTAACGGTAACAGTGATAGCAATGGTTTTGTAGCAAGTGTGACAGTAGCAGTAGCAATAGTAACGTAGCAAGAACAATATGTGGAAAACTCGTAGGCATTGGATCGGTGAATTCATTGGATGATATTCATCATATAACAGTCATAACCTAGGGCGACACAGAATTAGCTCCAGTTCATAAATATAATGTAGGCATGTATTCGTAAATAGTCATACGTACCTATGGAAAAGAACTTGCATGACATCTTTTGTCCTACCCTCCCATGGCAGCGGGATCCATAAGGAAACTAATGGATATTAAGACCTCCTTTTAATAGAGAACCGGAACAAAGCATTCACACATAGTGAATACATGAACTCCTCAAAGTACGGTCATCACCGGAAAGTATCCTGATTATTGTCACCCCAGGGTTTATGGATCATAATACATAGGAGGTGCATATGACTAGCAAGATCGGATCAAGAACATAGATATAATGATGATAACATAAACGGTTCAGATCTAAAATCATGGAACTCGGGCCCTAGTGACAAGCATTAAGCATGGCAAAGTCATAGCAACATCGATCTCAGAACATAGTGGATACTAGGGATCAAGCCCTAACAAAACAACTCCATTACATGATGAATCTCATCCAACTCCTCACCGACCAGCGAGCCTACGAACGAATTACTCACTCCCGGTCGGGAGCATCATGGAATTGGCGATGAAGGAGGGTTGGTGATGACCAAGACCGAAGATTCCCCTCTCCGGAGCCCCAAACAGGCTCCGGATATGGTCTCCCGACGAAGAACAGGAGGTGGTGGTGGCTCCGTCTCGTGAAACGCGATAAAACTTCCTCTCCTATTTTTTCTCCAAAAATAGGAATTAATATTGCTGGAATTAGGGTCAGGGGGCCACGAGGTGACCACAACCAACATGGGCACGCCTGGAGGGGGTGGCGCGCCCTAGTGTATCGTGCCCAGCCAGAGCACCCCCTCCGAAGGTTCTTGGATCCAGTATTTTTAATTTATTCCAAAAGAATTCTCCAAAAAGTTTCGTTCAATTCCGAGAACTTTATTTCTGCACAAAAACAACACCATGGTAGTTCTGCTGAAAACAGTGTCAGTCTGGGTTAGTTTCATTCAAATTAGAGTCCAAAACAAGAGCAAAAGCGTTAGAAAAAGTAGATACGACGTAGACGTACCATAGGACAATGGCGACATGGATTGACGCCATTTCTACTACTTTATCTTCTGAGATTTCATCCTCGTCGAGCTTGTCCGTCAAAACATAGTCGATTGACCTCTGACATAGATTCATGCTTTGTACCACTGGTGAACATTTATAATAGACCCGGTCATTTTTAAAAAAGGTTGAATGTAGTTTATGTTCAGAAGCAAAGCAAAGACTGATGGACCTTCACATTTTGTTTTGGCAAACGCTAAGGTCATGAATTTTCCAAATTTTAATTTCACTTTATGTTGGAAAAAAATACATTTCATGCTCTAGCTAGGGAGTACCTGGGCATCCCCCCTCTCCCGCGGCCTATCTAACCACATCCCGACGTACCTTAGGTATAGCTTCCTTCAAAATCGTCCTTGCTCTATTGCCCCGGTGATGCGGGGCACGCCCGTGTAGGTCGACCTTTTCACACATGGAGGAGGAAGAAGGGAGAAATCACAAGAGGAAACACTAACAAGGAAGATCTCTGATCACAGATCTGGTAAATCCACTCAAGCACACAAGATACAAAGATCCAAAGTCAAACAAGCAATACAAGGTAACCGATAGTCGTCTCACTCCATGGAGATGAGGTCTTGATATCCCGTGGGATCTTCCCTAGATGGGGCCTTGGCATCCAACTCGGATCTTCTCTCAAAGTGGTGGTCAACTCCGTGGGTGTAGGAGGTAGATGGAGCTATGCTCAACAATATCCAATGCTAAACATAAGCTAACCCTAGCTAGAAGAGGGAGAGGGGTTTATATAGTAGTAGGCAGAATAGAGGGTACATGGGCCAAGGCCCGAGCGGCCATGCGCAAACTGGTGTCGGATATCCGGATGCTGTCAGACGTCTGAGGCTTCACGGCGTTCCAGACGTCCGGAGGCGGTCGGTCGTCCGAGGATTTGGTTCGGGCGCGGGGCGGTCGGATTTCCAGGACGTGTCGGACGTCCGAGGCTCGGTCGTCCGGAGGCTTCGGATGTCCGAGGATTCAGCTCTAACCGGCTGGTGACGGATTTCCTCAGAGGGGTTAGACGTTCGGGCACTGGGGGGTCTCGGATGTCCGAGTGGCGTCAGTAGTCCGGCGACTACGTAGTCTCGGACGTCCGAGCGGCATCGGTCGTCCGACAGTTGGGGTCCTGCTGGTCCTTGGGCTGGTGCCGGGCTCCAGGCATCGAACGTCCGACGTGGTCCGGTCGTCCGAGAGCTGTAGCTCGTTCGCGGCTCCTTCTTGAGTCTTCCAAGCTTGGCGTCCTCGTGGCCGCTTGTGTGTTCCTCTCCCGAGTACCTAAGTATGCAAAGCGTTTCATTGTGAGGTAGCATCCAAGTCCCGTTGCTATTAACGTCTAACTCGAAGAGGAGTGAGTTCACCTTAGCTCCAATGTCGCGTGCGCGAGCTCTTGTCATAGGACCACTTGGTGTTTGGTTTGATGGTGCAGGTTTCATGGGGATGATGGTGGGATGCTCCGCATCATCTCCCCCCCCTTGGGGAAGATCTGTCCTCGGATCAAGATCTTCATCACCACGAAAAGGGGATAAGTCCTTGACGTTGATGGTGTCACTCACGTTGTACTTGTCGCGGGGGATGTCGATCTTGTAGGCATTGTTGTTGTAGCGTGCCAACACCTTGAAGGGTCCGTCGGCTCAAGGAAGTAGCTTTGACTTGCGTTCGGTGGGGAAGCGGTCCTTGCGAAGGTGTAGCCACACAAGATCATCGGTCTTGAACACCATGGGTTGCTTGTTGATGTTGCGCTTGTTGGTGATGCGTTCCACTTGACTTTCGATCATGTGCCTTGTATATTCATGCATCTACTTGATGTAGCTTGCCCTTGCACTTGCGTCCATGTTAACACGCTCTTGGAGTGGTAGAGGAAGGATGTCCAATATGGACAAAGGGTTGAAGCTGTAAACCACTTCGAAAGGAGATTTGCTGGTGGTGGAGTGACTTGCGCGATTGTAGGCGTACTCGGTGACGGGGAGGCATTCTTCCCATTCCTTGATGTTCTTCTTGATCAACATGCGTAGGAGAGTAGATAACGTTCGGTTCGTCACCTCCGTTTGGCCATCGGTTTGCAGATGATAGGCCGAAGAGAATAGAAGGTTGATTCCGGGCTTGGCGCATAGGGTCTTCCAAAAGTAGCTTAGGAACTTGACCTCGCGATCCGAGACAATGGTCTTGGGAACGCCATGTAGTCGCAAGATGTCCCTACAAAATAGATTTGCAACATGTGAAGCATCGTCTATATTGTGACATGGAATGAAATGAGCCATTTTTTAAAAGCGGTCCACAACGACAAAAACGGAGTCATGGCCATTTTCAGTTCGTGGCAAACCAAGCACAAAATCCATACTAATGTCTTCCCAAGGTTGGAAAGGTATAGCAACATGCATGTAAAGACCATGGGATTGAGTTTTAGACTTAGCTTTGCGGATGTAGAGCATCGGTTGGTGAAGCGTGCAACATCACGAAACATCTTGGGCCAATAGTACTTGTTGGATAGTGTGGCATACGTCTTGTCGCGTCCAAAGTGACCCATAAGTCGTCCACCGTGAGCCTCTTGCAAAAGCAACAAACGAACAGAAGACTAGAGTACACAAAGTTTGTTAGCATGCATAAGATAGCCATCTTTCATGTAGTAATTCTCCCAACAAGGTTTCACTTGGCACTTAGCATAAGGAGTAGCAAAAGAAACATCATGCTCATTCAAGTCCTTGATGTGCTAAAAACCAATAACATTCAATTCAAGTTGAGTAACTAGCATGCATTTGCGGGAAAGAGAATCTGCCACAATGTTTTCTTTATCCTTAATGTATTTGATGACATAAGGAAAAGACTCAATAAATTCACTCCATTTGGCATGCCGTTTGTTCAACTTAGTTTGACCCTTAAGGTACTTGAGAGTTTCATGATCGGTATGAATGACAAACTCATGAGATCGGAAATAATGTTCCTGCACATGTAAAACTCTCACAAAAGCATACAATTAGTTGTCATACATCGGATAGTTTAGTTGAGCACCGGAAAGTTTCTCACTAAAGTAGGCAATTGGGCGCTTCTCTTGCATAAGCACACAACCTATTCCATTACCACTAGCATCACAAGGAAACTTCAAATGTTTTATCGAAGTTGGGCAAAGCAAGCAAGGGTGCATGAGTGAGCAAATTTTTAAGTTCATGGCATTGGGTGTCTTGGGAAGGACCCCAAATAAATGGTGCATTCTTCTTGCTCAAAGCATGGAGAGGAGATGCAATAGTGCTAAAGTCCTTGACAAAACGTCGATAGAAACCAGCTAGTCCTAGGAAACTACGCACTTGTTGCAAATTCATTCGTGTAGTCCAAGTTTTAATAGCATCAATTTTAGTTTCATCTACATGAACGCCCTTAGAAGATACTACAAATCCTAGGAAAACGACCTTGTCAACACCAAAAGTGCATTTCTCCATGTTTGCATAAAGTTGTTCTTTCCACAGAATTTGCAAGACATCTCGAACGTGGGTAGCATGCTCCTCAAGAGACTTGCTAAAGACAATAATGTCATCAAAATAGACGACAACACAATATCCTATGAGGGGTGGCAAAACATAATGCATGACGTGCATGAATGTACCGGTGCTTCGGATAAGCCCATGTGCATCACGCGCCATTCATAGAGACCAAACTTAGTCTTGAACGCCATTTTCCACTCGTCACCCTCTTGTATCTATATTTGGTTGTAACCACTTTTCAGGTCAATCTTAGAAAATATGGTGGCATCACTAAGTTCATCTAGCATATCATCTAGGCGAGGAATGGGATGACGATAACAAATAGTTATAGCATTGATATGACGGCAATCAGAACACATGCGCATACTACTATCTTGCTTAGGTACTAGTATCATTGGAACCACACAAGGGCCCAAACTCTCACGTACATGCCCTTTATCTAGGAGTTTTTGAACTTGCCTTTGTATTTCCTTTGTTTCTTCGGGGTTGACGCGGTAGGGTGCCTTGTTAGGAAGCAGTGCTCCTGGGATGAGGTCAATGCGGTGTTCGATCCCTCGTTTTGGTGGTAGTCCCGGAGGTAGCTCATCGGGAAAACATCTTGGAATTCCTGCAACAATTTAGATAACACAAGAGGAAGATGTTGGGAAGGGTTAGTCCGAACGATGTCATCTCTGTACAAGTACATAGTGAAGAACGATCGATGGGCTCTCACTCACATCCCTCAAATCTCTTTTTGTGGCTAAAAGAACTATATGACTCATGCCCCTCATCGTGGAGTCACTCAAGTTTGGCTTGTGGTGCTCACTCTATTTTAGGTGGATCACTCTCTCACTTTTGTGTCCATGATGGGATGAAGCGTGTTTGTCTGCGATGACTTGACTTGGAGTCATTGGTCGAAGTACATATTGCTTACCCTTCATCTTCAATCTATAGTGATTTGTTCGACCGTTGTGGATGACACCACGATCGAATTGCCAAGGTCTACCAAGTAGAAGGTGGCAAACGGACATAGGAACCGCATCACACTCCAAAGTGTCTTCATAAGCACATATCTTGAAGGAAACTTCCACGATGTGTTCAACTTGGAGGGTTCCGGAATCACTTAGCCATTGGACCTTGTAGGGGTGAGGGTGCTTCTTCTTGACCAATTGTAGCTTGGAACAAAGGTCCTCACTTGCCAAATTGTGGCAACTTCTGCCGTCGATGATGACCTTGACGGATTTCCCTTGGATGCCTGCCTTGGGGTGGAAGATGTGGCAATGTTGGTCCTCGTCCTCTTGTTGTTGAAGCATCAAAACCTTGGAGACAACGAGAGCGGGGCTCGGATCATCGTCGCAAAAGATTTGCAAATTGTCATCTTCATTGACTTGACGATGCATGGCCACGTTCTCCAAAGCTTCCATCTCACCGTCACTCATAGAGTCATAGGTGCCATCGTCTTGAAGGATCATGGTGTGTCTTGTTGGACACTCATAAGTCTTGTGGCCTCGGCCTTGGCACGTGAAACACTTGATGGAGCTTGTCTTGGCGGTAGCATCCGGTGTTAGTGTAGAGGATAAGGCTCTCGATTTGTAGTTGCTTGTAGTAGGTCGGCTTGACGAAGTCATCTTGTCCTTGGAGCTTGACTTGTCGCCGATAGGTGTTGTAGTTTTCGTAGCCGAAGGCGTCGTTGTCATAGTAGCTTGCGCACTTGAAACGTAGGTCTTGGAAGAGAACTTGGAGTACTTGTAGTCATCTTGCACTTGGCGTTTCGCCTTGGTCGCTTGATGCACAAGTTCAAGTAAGTTGGAGTAAGGTTGGAAGTCCGCGATTTTCTTGACTTGGTAGTTGAGGTCATTCAAGAAGCGTGACATTGTTTGCTCATCATCTTCTTTGACATTGGCTCATATCATTGCGATTTCCATCTCTTAATAGTACTCTTCTACCGACTAGGTGCCTTGCTTGAGTTGTTGTAGCTTCTTGAAGAGATCCCAGTTGTAGTGTGTAGGCACAAAACGAGCTCTCATGAGATCCTTCATTTGGGCCCAAGTGTTGGTAGGTGGCTCGCCTCTTTCTCCTCTCCGCTCAATCACTTGTACCCACCAAATAAGAATGTAGTCTTGGAACTCGAGTGAAGCCATGGCTATCTTCTTCTCTTCATCATAGTTGTGGAGGCGAAAGATCTTGTCAACTTTGAGTGCCCATGATTGGTAATCTTCGGGATCATTGCTTCCGAAAAACTTTGGCATTGTGAACTTGAGCTTGCTGAAGCGTTGTTCATCATTGTTGTGGTGATGCCGAAATCCTTGTCTTGGAGGTGGATCCTCATTTTCTTGGGTGTATTGACCTTGTTCTTGGACTTGCTCGTCTTCATGCTCGGGTTCGTCGCCATGAGCTTGAGGACGGCGATGAGGTGGACGCACATAGTTTTGCCTTTCTTGGTGCTCCTATTGACGATTGGCTTCTTCTTGTCATTGTCGACGAAGTTCTTCTTGTCGTTCACATCGAAGTGCTTCTTCCACAAGATGTGCTTGATGGTTTCGTTCCTCCAACGCACGTTGGGCTTCAAGCGCTTGTTCTTCACAAAGGCGTATTTCTTCTTCTTCATGACGTAGAGCAAGCTCGCAAAGTCGATTTTATAGTCCATTGCCATGGAATGGGTTCTCCGGAGCTTGACGTTGGAGGCCTTGGTGAGAACTTGGACTGGAGCGGTCATCTCGATGATGAGAACGTGGTCGAGGTGGACTCTCGCCGGAAGAGTACTCTGATGAGTGACGACTTGAGTGGCGCCGTATGGAGGATGTAGATGTAGAAGAAGCACGCGTGACCATCAAGGCGCAAATTTCCTCCATTTGGCTTGAGAACTTGGTGTCGAGGTAGTCCCTTGTTCGCACTTCGGATTCACGTACGTCGGTGGCGAGTTGCTCGATTCGGTCATTCAAGACGTCAGGCGATTGCTGAATTGCCTTTTGCATGCCGAAGAATTGCATCTTGGTGACGAAGGTGGTTTCGTCGTCCTCTTGCTCCTCAAATGCCGGGTTCTGGATGCTTGACCTATCCATAATAACACTCAAGTAGATATAAGTGGAAGAATGAGACGACAATATGAATTACCGCTCCACAAGTTTGAAAATGGATCAAAGATCACTCAATGTGCAAATGTGGAATTAGTAGAAGGGTGTGTCTAGGACACATCTAGATGTGACATAGTTATTGCACATCTAAGTGACTCCATCAAGCATAAAAAAACTAAAATTAAAAAATAAATAGTCACACGAATCTCCATATGAAATCAATGGCATAGAACTTAGATGTGCGATACTTATGTCACATCTAGATGTGATCTAGCAAAACCGTTAGTAGAATTGGTACCGAAGATCGTCCTTCTTACACCTACACAAATAAGTCTTATGGAGGAGCTTGGTTAGGATAGTGGCACAAATTTCAAGCAATCCGAAAGATAAGATTCAATAATGTTGAAAGAGATTCCTAAATTTGCAGGTGAGACAAAGTAGATCGATAGCAACGAGTATACATGGAAACACACACACGGAAGAAAATTGGGGTTGTGCAACCAAGGATGAGCCAAAATATGGAATCCACGGAAACTGCTCGCGATGCACAACACTAGAGAGACGCTAGCACGATTTATCAAATGGGCATGATACACACTTGTGCACAACCTAAAATGAACAAAATGTGTCGTCTTCCTATTCTCGACTTGCTATGTATGTATGAGGCATGTGTCACTCGCTCAAGTGATCCAAGATGATAATGTATGCTATGCGAAGTTTGCGATGCTATTGCTCTTTTTCTCTTGCTTAAAAGCATTGCTTCTTTTGCAATGATGTTTGTATGGTCACAATGCGGGACGTGCACACCATGATAGCAATAATGTATGCGGGTACTATTTGTAACACAAAAGATGATACTAAGATATATGCACGCAACTTTAGCTATGCGGAGTATGTATCACTAAAGTGCACAAGTAGCGTAGCCCGTCAATACTCAATGGCTAGTCTCGATAGGCAGGTAACCCAAATAGGCTCGGGATAACAATGCAATGGCAAGGTAGAATCAAGAGTGTCGTCACGGTTACCATCCTTGCTAACGGTGTAGTATCAACGAAGAGTTGGTCGGCGACGATCTGGGGCGATGATGAGCGGCGATGTCGATCAAGAACCACTCCTAATTAGCCGAAACACCTTAGGAAGCGGCGATGCTCGCGACTCAAAATCTCAAATGCAAAGGGGTGCGGAAGAAATGGCGGAAAATAAATGCGGAACAGAATGGTGGAGAAAACAAAAATTTCAGGCTGAAAATTCGGTTTCGTCAGAGTTGCTCGGACGTCCGGGCCCTGTCGGTCGTCTGGCGTCCGGCCGTCCGACGATTGTCGGTCGTCCGAGGCCTACGGGCTTCACCAGTGCACAACGGAGACGATGAACTCGAACCCAAAAGAAAATTTTGGTCAAAATTGCGGTGATTTGGCGGTGGAAAATGATGGGAAAGATGGGGGAAAGCTAGATCCACTTGTCCACAACGAAATCCACGGATCAAAATCAACAATATCGCCTCAAATCTAACAAATCCAAGAAAATTTGGTATGGCTATTTCCATGGAGATTTTCGAAATTAGGTCAAAACGAAACAAAATTTGGCTAGAAAGTGGAGGGAGGGACTCCAAGGTGGGAACCAACATGGCTCATGATACCAATATGATATGGGGCACACCCGTGTAGGTCGACCTTTTCACACATGGAGGGGGAAGAAGGGAGAAATCACAAGAGGAAACACGAACACAAGAAAGATCTCCGATCACACATCCGCTAAATCCACTCAAGCACACAAGATATAAAGATCCAAAGTCAAACAAGCGATACAAGGTAACCGATAGTCGTCTCACTCCGTGGAGATGAGGTCTTGATATCCTGTGGGATCTTCCCTAGATGGGGCCTAGGGATCCAACTCGGATCTTCTCTCAAAAAGGTGGTCAACTTTGTGGGAGAAGGAGGTTGATGGAGCTATGCTCAACAATATCCAATGCTAAACATAAGCTAACCCTAGCTAGAAGAGGGGGCGGGGTTTGACGTGGCTTGAGACTGCGTCGGTATTACCCCAAAGAGGAAGGGATTATGCAGCACTGCGACGGTAGGTATTTCCCTCAGTTATGAAACCAAGGTATTGAACAAGTAGGAGGATCACCACCACTACGTAAACAACACATGCACACAAAGAACAAATAATTGCAACCCGACGCGAAAGAGAGGTTGTCAATCTCTCTACGGTAAAAAGATAGATTAGGTAATGATTCATTAGAGAGATATATCTCTCAAGAACACAAAATAAATGAGTAAATAAAATGTGTAGCAAGGTATTTTTGGGATTTTTGGAATAATATATCTAAAAACAAAAGCGGCAATGGGATACATCGGAAAGAAATATGTTGGAAAAGTAGACCCGGGGGCCGTAGGTTTCACTAGTTGCTTCTCTCATGAGTATAGCACACGGTGGGTGAACAAATTACTGTTGGGCAATTTATAGGAGATCAAATAATCATGACGATATCCAAGGCGATGATCATTATATAGGAATCACCTCCAAGATTAGTAGACCGAAACGATTCTGCATCTACTACTATTACTCCACCCATCAACCGCTATCCAGCATGCATCTAGTGTATTAAGTTCATGGAAAAACGGAGTAATGCAATAAGAACAGTGACATGATGTAGGCAAGATCTATTCATGTAGGAATAGACCCCATCTTGTTATCCTTAATAGCAACGATACATGCGTGCCTCGCTGCCCCTTCTGTCACTGGGAGAGGACACCGCAGGATCGAACCCATCACAACGCACCTCTTCCCATGGCAAGAAAAATCGGTCTAGTTAGCCTAATTAAACCAAAGATTCGAAGAAGAAATATGAGGCTATAAGTAATCATGCATATAAGAGATCAACGAAGACTCAAATAATATTCTTGGATAGAAACTGTCCATGAACTCAAAATTCATCGGATCCCAACAAACACACCAAAAAGTTTACATCAAATAGATCTCCAAGAGATCTTTGTATTCAAAATCAAAAGATAGAGAAGAAGCCATCTAGTTACTGCCTACGGATCCGTAGGTCTATGGTGGACTACTCACGCATCATCGGAGAGGCACCAATGAGGATGATGAACCCCTCCGTGATGGTGTTAGATTGGATCTCGAGGTTCTGGAACTTGCGCCGGCTGGATGTGTTTTTCGTCGACTACCCTAGGATTTATGGAATATTTGGGAATTCATAGGCATCAGGGGCGGTGGAGAGGGGCCCTAAGGAGGGCACAACCCATTAGGGTGCACCCGGGGCCTCTGGCGTGCCCTGGTTGGTTGTGGTCTCCTCGACCCTCCCCTCTAGCACTTCTTTGGCCCACTAGATGTCTTCTAGCCCAAACAAACTCCAAAAAGTTTCGTCGTGATTGGACTCCGTTTGGTACTGATATTTTGCAAAGTAAAAAACAAGCAAAAACAACAACTGGCACTATGTCAATAGGTTAGTCCCAAAAAATGATATAAAGTTGCTATAAAATGATTGTAAAACATCCAAGAATGATAATATAACAGCATGGAACAAGCAAAAATTATAGATACATTGGAGACGTATCAACATCCCAAGCTTAATTCCTACTCGTCCTCGAGTAGGTAAATGATAAAAATAGAATTTTTGATGTGGAATGCTGCGTAACATGTTCATCTCATATTCTTTTCTTTTGTAACATGGACATTTGGACTTTTAGATGGTTCAAAGCAATAGTCTAGTTTTAACATAATGACTTCGACACTCAAGCATGCCAACAAGTAACCATGCCTTTCAAAATATCAACACTAAAGAAAGTTATCCCTAGCCCATCATGCTCAATCATTGATCCATTCATGAAACACACTCAAATAGTAGCTACACCCAATGCTCAAGTACGATCATAGTGCCCCCTAGTTAGTGCTTTATAAGAGAAGATGGAGACTCAAAGTAAAAAAAATGCATAAAGTAAATAGATAGGCCCTTCGCAGAGGGAAGTAGGGATTTGTAGAGGTGCCAGAGCTCAAACTTTAAAATTGAGAGAGAAAAATATTTTGAGTGGCATGCCTTTCTTGTTAACGAAAACGACAAAGTAGTTCACAATACTTTCCATGCTAGATATATCATAGGCGGTTCCCAAACAGAAAATAAAGTTTATTCCTTTTTCCACCATTCTTTCACAATCCATGGCTGGCCATATCCACGGTTGCCTTCCATACCAACACTTTCCAAGGAATTTATTATTTCACAACATAAAGTAAATTTTTTCTTTTTTCATTTCGGAACTGGGCATCCCTATTACCGCCGTACTCTCGTGCAATGACAAGTGAATAAACACTCATCTTGAGAATAACACATCTAGCATGGAAAACTATTGGACACCCCCTATCGTTTCATGAGCGGTACGAGCACACAAAAAGGAAATTTATTTTGAAAAGTAGAGATGTCACATACAAATTTGCTTAGAACGGCATGGAAATACCGCATATAGGTATGGTGGACTCATAAGGCAAAACTGGGTTTAAGGATTTTGGATGCACAAGTAGTATCTCTACTTAGTACAAGTGGAGGCTAGCAAATAGATTGAGAAGCAACCAACCCAGAAACGAAAATTCACATAAGTGAGCATTGAGCATAACTAACACCGAATAATCCATGATAAGTAGGATGTAATTTCATTGCATAACTATTGACTTTTGTACTTGCATAGGGAATCACAAACCTTAACACCAATATTCCTACTAAAGCATAATTACTCACTAACATGACTCGCATATTACTATCATCATGTCTCAAATCTATTACAAGGAATCAAGTTTAATTTGTCAAATGATCTTCATGAAAGTTTATATTATATCCTCCTTGGATATCTATCACTTTGGAACTAGTTTCATATATTGCCATTGCATTTGGCAAGCTCAAACAAATTTAAGTGAAGCACATGAGCATAGAGATTTCATCTCTCAAAATACTATAAGTGAAGCATGAGAGGATTTCTTCAAAATTTACTAACTCTCCAATTAATCAAAGTGAATCATGAGAGTATTTCTTCAAAAGTTTGCAAGCACACCGTCCTCAAAAAGATATAAGTGAAGCACTAGAGCAATTCTATAGCTCAAAAAAGTTTAAGTGAAGCATATAGAGCAATTCTAACAAATCATAGCATAATTTTGGCTCTCTCAAATAGGTGTGTCCACCAAGTATACAAGTGACAAACTAGAAAGCAAAGCAAGCAAAGACTCAAATGATACAAGACGCTCCAAGCAAAACTCATGATATGTCATAAAATATAGCTCCAAGTAAAATACCGTTGGTCGTTAGAAGAAAGAGGGGATGCCACTCGGGGCATCCCCAAGCTTAGTTGCTTGTTTCTCTTTGGATATATCTTGGGGGTGCTGTAGCATCCCCAAGCTTAGGCTATTTTCACTCTTTATTCCTTCATCCATCGTGATCTCACCCAAAACTTGAAAACTTCAATCACACAAAACTCAACAAAATCTGCGTGAGATCCATTAGTATAATAAAGCAAATCACTACTTTAAGTATTGTTGCAAACTCATTCAAATTTTATTATTGCATTATACCTACTGTATTTTAACTTTACCATGGCTCATACCCTTAAATATAACCCATAGATTCATCAAAACAAGCACACAATGCAACGAAAACAGAATCTGTCTTAAACAGAACAGTCTGTAGTAATTTGTACTCTAACCATACTTCCGTAACTCTAAAAATTGTGAAAAATTAGTAACACATAACAAATTTGTATATAAATATTTTGTTAAAATTTCAGCTCAATATCACGTTCCAGCAGAAAATGAAAATTCAAACACTAGAGGTAATGTTTCTGTTTCAGATTCAGCAATGTTTCTACTCATCTTATGAATCATTCTAAAGGCTTTACTTGGCACAAACACTAAATAAAACATAAAAAACACAATAATAACAGAGGCATAATTGTGTCAACACTCAAAAACATAAAGCAAAAGACGAAAATAAATTTATTCATTGGGGTGCCTCCCAACAAACGCTATCGTTTTACGCCCCTAGCTAGGCATAACGCATAGATTCAAGTATTGTCATCTTTGGTTTTGCTAGCGGTGTTTTTGTCAACAGGTTTTGCAAATAAAACTTGAAATACATCATCCATAGAAACCTTAGCATATTCAAGTTGTCCATCTATGTACCCTCTTTGATTCCTGGCCAGAATCCAAGAATAATGTTGATTTACTTCATTGAAAACTTGTTGGATCATATCTAAAACGAGGACTTCCTTTTTGAGATTCTCATCAAAAATTTGATTATTTCCAAGCAAATGTCTCAACATGTAATCAGTATTGTAAAAGATCTCTCCTATTACCGGTTTTTCATGGCTCATACCATAGAAATCAAAGACCTCCCTAGCTTCCCGTACCATGTGATCAAATTCATTCATGAGAACAAGGGTGGCTAACTTCTTAGCTTTGGGATCCTTTATGATGGGTAGCTCATAAAACAATCTTTGCAAGGGTACGATGGGTATGAATAAACCTATTTTCAAGTTTCAGAACTAGTGCTGAAATAGCTTCCGCATAAGTTTTAGTTCTTTTCAGTATAGGAGTATCATCGAGAGTCAAATTCCCAACGCAATTGAAAAATTCTTAGATAGTTTATTTTCCTATAATGTTCCCTTGCCTCAAAACAAAAAAATTAGCATCCAGAGTGCCAGAACATCCAATATTAGGAGTCTTGCCATCATCTATTTCGGCCATACCAAAATCACTCATGATGACAAGCAGACAAGAGATCTGACGAGAAAAAGGCAAACGAAAAAGGGGGCGAATAAAACGGCAAATTGGGTGAAGTGAGGGAGAGGGAAAGGAGAGGCAAATGGCAAATAATGTAATTGCAAGGAGATGAGGTTTGTGATTAGGAACCTGGTAGATGATGATGGTGTCTCCTCGGCACCAGAGATTGGCACGTAGAAGAGATCGCTTCCTCCCCGGCAACGGCGCCAGAAATTCCATTACCGTGGCTTGAGACAGCGTCGATATTTCCCCAAAGAGGAAGGGATGATGCAGCAGAACGACGATAAGTATTTCCCTCAGTTATGAAACCAAAGTATCAAACCAGTTGGAGGATGACCACCACTACGTAAACAGCACCTGCACACAAAGAACAAATACTTGCAACCCAACGCGAAAGAGAGGTTGCCAATCTCTCTACGGTAAAAAGATAGATTACGTAATGATAGATTAGAGAGATAGATCTCTCAAGAACACAAAATAAAAAGAGTAAATAAAATGTCCAGCTAGGTATTTTCGTGTTTTTTGGAATAACAGATCTGAAAACAAAAGCGGCAAAAAGATAGATCGGAAAGCAATATGTTGGAAAAGTAGACCCGAGGGCCGTAGGTTTCACTAGTGGCTTCTCTCATGAGTATAGCACACGGTGGGTGAACAAATTACAGTTGGCAAATTTATAGAAGATCAAATAATCATGACGATATCCAAGGCGATGATCAGTATATAGGCATCACGTCCAAGATTACTAGACCGAAACGATTCTGCATCTACTACTATTACTCCCCACATCGACCGCTATCCAACATGCATCTAGTATATTAAATTCATGGAAAAATGGAGTAATGCAATAAGAATGGTGAAATGATGTAGACAAGATCTATTCATGTAGGAATAGACCCCATCTTGTTATCCTTAATAGCGATGATACATGCGTGCCTCGCTGCCCCTTCTGTCACTGGGAGAGGACATCGCAAGATCGAACCCATCACAAAGCACCTCTTCCCATGACAAGAAAAATCAATCTAGTTGGCCTAACTAAACCAAAGTTTAGAACAAGAAATACGAGGCTATAAGTAATCATGCATATAAGAGATCAAAGAAGACTCAAATAATATTCATGGATAGAAACTGATCATGAACTCAAAATTCATCGAATCCCAACAAACACACCGAAAAAGTTACATCAAATAGATCTCCAAGAGACCATTGTATTGAGAATCAAAAGAGAGAGAGGAATCCATCTAGCTACTGCCTACAGACCCGTAGGTCTAAGGTGGACTAATAACGCATCATCGGAGAGGCACCAATGAGGATGATGAACCCCTCCATGATGGTGTTAGATTGGATCTCGAGGTTCTGGAACTTGCGGCGGATGTATGCGTTTTTCGTCGACTCCCCCAGGGTTTCGAATATTTGGGAATTTATAGGTGTCAGAGGTGGTGGAGAGGGGCCCCGAGGAGGTCACAACCCATCAGGGTGAGCCCGGGGCCTCTGGGGCGCCTGGTGGATTGTGGTCTGCTCAACCCTCCCCTCTGGCACTTCGTTGGCCCACTGGATGTCTTCTGGCCCAAAAAAATTCTCCAAAAAGTTTCGTTGCGATTGGACTCCGTTTGGTACTGATATTCTGCAGAGTAAAAAACAAGCAAAAACAGAAACTCACACTTTGGCACTATGTCCATAGGTTAGTCCCAAAAATGGTATAAAGTTGCTATAAAATGATTGTAAAACATCCAAGAATGATAATATAACAGCATGGAACAAGCAAAAATTATAGATACGTTGGAGACGTATCAGGGTTTATATAGTAGTAGGTGGAATAGAGGGTACATGGGACAAGGCCCGAGCGGCTGTGCGCTAACAGGTGTCGGACGTCCGGACGTTGTCCGACATCCGAGGCTTCACGGCGGTCCAGACGTCCGGAGGTGGTCGGTCGTCTAAGGATTTGGTTCAGGCGCGGGGTGGTCAGATTTCCGGGACGTGTCCGACGACCGAGACTCGGTCATTCGGAGGCTTCGGATGTTCAAGGATTCGGCTCTGACCGGATGGTGACGGATTTCCGAAGAGGGGTCGGACGTCCGGGCACTTGGGGGTCTCGGACGTCCGAGCGGCGTCGGTCGTCCGACGGCTGGGTAGTCTCAGACGTCCGAGCGGCGTCGGTCGTTCGGCAGCTGGGGGCCTGCTGGTCCTTGGGCTGGTGCCAAGCTCCAAGCATCGGACGTCCGACGTGGTCCGGTCGTTCGAGAGCTATAGCTCGTTTGCGGCTCCTTCTTGAGGCTTCCAAGCTTGGCGTCCTCGTGGCCGCTTGCGTGTTCCTCTCCCGAGTACCTGAGTACGCAAAGGGCTTCATTGTGAGGTAGCATCCAAGTCCCGTTGATATTCACGTCTAACTCTAAGAGGAGTGAGTACACCTTAGCTCCAATGTCGCGTGCGCGAGCTCTTGTGATAGGACCACTTGGTGTTTGGTTTGATGATGTAGGTTTCATGGGGATGATGGTGGGATGCTCCGCATCACCTGGCTGCCCACATCGCTGCATGTGGATCTTTTTCTACTTCTCAGACCCCTCGTAGCTAGGCTCGATCGGCTATTTGAAAGCCACGTATTTTTTACTAATAGAGGTAGTTGTAGATTTAATCAAGGATGTCAAAGAGGAAACAAAGGGTCAAAACGTAGTAGATACCAGCTATCTAACTTGTCTCTTGGTCTAAGAGGGAAATAAGGGAAATGCAGTACAAACTGGATATAGAACCGATCTGTTGGTTGAAAATGGCAGAAAGTGGGGACTGGGGGAGAAGTCAACAGACTATGTCCAACACTAGATTTTCTACCCTCACATAGTAAATTGGTGGCTATAGTGAACAAAAATGGGACCAACCCAGATATCCTGTTTGGATGTTTGTTGCTCGAGGGAACAGACTTCGCATCACCACTTTATGCATTGGTGGATGTAGATGGTGTTGGTGCGTCCACTTCCCCATGCCCTTATAGCAATTTTTAGCTGTTGTTAAGGTAATGCCGCTGGTATAATGTAGTGATCCCATGGTTAAAGGAAGGACACGTTTAATCAATGTTGTTTTTAATGTAATATCTCCAGTAATATGAACCAATGGCACTGTTTTAATGTCCTACTATATTTCCCATTAAGATATCTAAGTTGCCTTTTTCGTTCGAAATGCAACTGTCCTAGTCCGCCTAATGTCCCATGTCCTTATACCAACTCTTTAGTCATTGTTAATCTGATGTAGCTAGAAAATAAATAATGGAACCATTAAAGTAATGTCATATTTAACCGTTGTCATTGTATCTATACCCCGGTAATAGAAGCAATGTTACTGCTTTAGAAATTGCTAGTATCCTTATATGATTGTCATTAAGATAAGGAAGATGCTTCTTTTTCATTTGATGTATGTTTCATCACTAGTTATTGACCATCCTTTCTACCCTTTTGTGCAAACAGGGATATACATTTCGCCTTGTTGCTATTTCGACCTTTTGGTGAACTACACAAAACACTTCTTTTATGAAAAGAGTGTCTTGTTTAGTTCTACTAAAATGTCACACGGGTGAAGTCTCTCGATTTTAGTTGAACCGCATAAAGGCGCGAGGCCTAATGTAAATAGGAGGACTGAGTGGAACCGCAGGTTCATGAGTGGAAATGCCGGTTGGCCTATTGCAGAAGGTGGATCAGGGAGGATTGGGTCCATTTTCACTATGACGCCTACCGTGGAACTGCACAGTGTGACACACGTGCTCGTAACATGATAGTTTGTCGGTTGTTCCCTTAAACTGGACTAGTTTCAGTGTTGCAGCAAAGCATTGAATCAAATTGCTTAAATGAATTAGGCTTATGGTTTGCTGGATATGTTAGCACTTTTCTAGGGATTCCTCTTTTCTGAGAGAAGCATCAATCGATTTTTCTTTATTTCTACACATTCACACAACTTTGTTTTACTTTTAAAGTTAATATTGGCTCTGATATGTGAATCATTAAGATGCATAGCCCTCTTTGTTGTACTTATTATGGGAATCTTAGGTGTTGCTTCTAAATCTTGGAAGCTGTGAAGCACGACATGATGATGCAAAGGACAACAACCCTATCAAGATGTTCAATACAAGTTTTAGGTTAGTTGGCATTTTTATAAGCTATTTGTTGGTCTTGATCTAACAGTAGATGAATAGATACAACTAGAAAGAAAGTACTACTCAAAACGAATAACAATTTATGAGCCCATTCTCACCTGCACCCGGTCAAGAAACAATTCACAAAAAAGTCAAGACAATTCGAAAAAAATCATTTTTTTGTTGCATGGAAGATAATTTGGTGCGTGAGGTGCGCTCCAAATTTCAGATCACTTGGAAATATGAGTAACTCTCAGCAAAAATGACAAATTGGGCCCCCTTGTATTTTGTGCTACATTTTGAGCATAAATTTAACAAAATGTTTATGAATGGCACCAAAAATTATATTGTTGGATTTGTATTAAAATGTAGTTTCCGATGATATTTTTTTACTTTGTGTAACTTATATTTTATTAGTTAAAACCATAGTTTAGTTAGGCCAACTAGATTGATTTTTCTTGTCATGGGAAGAGGTGCTTTGTCATGGGAAGAGGTGATTTTATTAGTTAAACCCTAAATCCGAGGGGGACAAATGAACCGTGCACAGTTTTGAGGCATTGTATTAGGTAATTTGGGGTATGTACAAAATACTACCTTCATCCTACTATTTTATTGGTCCTCTTTGTACTTTGTGTCAAACTTTGACCTTAGATTTAACTAATAAAATTTTAATGCATGTCACCAAAAATAATATCATTGGAAACTATGTTCAAATACAAATCCAACGATATAATTTTGTGTGACATGGACTAACATTTTATTAGTTAGATCTATAGTCAAAAGTTTGCACAAAATACGAAGGGGGCATTTCTGAAGTGGGGTAAAATAGTCATTACAAGGAGGATCTGATTTATCCACTCGCAACGTTCCTATGCTCCTCTTCCATTCCAAAATCACCACCGGCTGTGGAGAAGTAGATCCATAAAGGAGTACAACCGATACATGACGAACGTAGGCGGTGAACATGTGAAGTTAGCCAAGATGGTGGATATAAAGTCGTGGTTTGACAACCAACGGCAATTAACACCGATGGCGATGGAGACGGCTAAATATCTCACACATTGTGAAAAGGCGGCGATCTATCCAGAGGGAGTCTGATGGGAGCATATAGAGCTGCTCCTCTGGGCCATGGAGCAGGAAGATTCGTCGAAGCCAGTCGTGACAAGAAGGTGGTGAGAGTATCGATCCAAGATCGAGCATCGAGAGGAGCATCGAGAGGGCTAGGAACAAGCATCCAGTTCCCGGTGCCATTTGTGAGGGTGCCATGCCCAAGTGAGCCGGTGGAATCTTCCTCGACCATATCCAAATGCAAGAGGAGGAAAGCAGTTGCCGCAACGACGCTTCCCCGCCATGCTCCGAGGTGCCCTCGTCGTTCATCTTGTCTTGTAGGGCCACGGTTTGCGACTGATGAATAGGAGGGGAGTGCTCCAACAAATAATTAGAGGACGAGCTTATGGTTATCAGTATTTGCAGGTTGTGAATTGTGTTGTGTGTCATGTAGTTTGTGTACATTCATATATGAATGTCTTTTGAATTTCAGATCTTCGCAGTATTGAGCATATCAAGTATTTCCTGCATTTCAGAGATGTTTTTTTAGTACTTTCAAAAATGTAGTTTCATATAAAAGTGCAGAGAATGTGTTTTTCAGAGAAGAATCAGCAAGTTTCAGTTTCAGATAAGAAACTACTAGTTTCAGAGGTAGAGCATTTATTGATGGGAACGTAGCATGAAAATTGAAAAATTCCTACAAAACACCAAAGTTCTAATCTAGGATATGCATAGCAATGAGAGGGGAGAGTGTGCCTACGCACCCTCGTAGAACGTTAAGCGGAACCGTATATCACGCAGTTGATGTAGTCATACTCTTCACAATCCAATCACGATCCATTCTGATCCAGCGTCGAACGGATGACATCTTCATGTTCAGCACACATGCGTCCCGGTGACATCTGCTCCTTCTTGATCCAGCAAGTGAGGGAGGACAAGTAGATGTGATATCAACTAGCATGACGACGTGATGGAGATGTTGGTGGTGTCGCGCTGATAGGGCTTCGGCAAGAACCGCTGTGACGAAAATCAAGGAAAAAACGAGAGAGACGGGAGAGGGAGGGTTGCCCCAAAGGAGAGGGATTGATGTGTGCAGCACTCCCCTCCCCTCCACTATTTATAGGAGGCAAGGGGGAGGGGCGGCGCCCTAGCCCCTCCTCGAAGGGAGGGGGCATCAGACTAGGGGGGAAACTTGGACACGAAGGCAAGGGTCGCGCCTCCCCCCTTAGGGTTTCTCCTCCCCTAGCCACATGGGCCCTTGGGGGCTAGTACGCCTGGCGCATGTAGGCCAGGGCATCCCCCTACAGCCCATGTGGGCCCCTGATGCAGGTGGACCCCTAGAACCCTTTCGACACTCCATGCACACTACCGCTAATGCCCGAAACTTTTCTGGCAACCATAACAGGACTTTCCATATATAAATATTTACCTCTGGACCATTCTGGAGCTCCCGCGATATACAGAATCTCATCCGGGACTCCGAACAACATTCGGTCACAAATGTACATATCGCAATACTAGTCTAGCATCATCCAATGTTAAGCGTGCAGACCCTTTTGGTTCGAGAATTATGTAGACATGACCGAGACATCTATCCGGTCAATAACCAATAGTGGGACCTGGATGCTCATATTGGTTCCTACATATTCCGCGAAGATCTTTATCGGTTGAACCACGATGTCAAGGATTTAGTTAATCCCGTATGCATTTCCCTTTGTCTAGCGATATGTTACTTACCCGAGATTTTATCATCGGTATGTCCACACCTAGTTCAATCTCCGTACCAGCAAGTCTCTTTACTCGTTCCGTAACACAAGATCTCATGACTAAACTCATTAGTCACATGATTGCAAGCTTCTTGTGATGTTGTATTGCCGAGAGGGCCCAGAGATACCTCTCCGTCACACAGAGTGACAAATCCAAGTCTCGATCCATGCAAACCCAGCAGACACCTTCAGAGATACTTGAATAGCATCTTTATGATCACCCTGTTATGAAGTGATGTTTGATAGCTCACAAGGTATGCCTCGTGTGGAAGGGAGTTGCATGATCTCACGGTCTTAGGAACAGATACTTGACATGAATAAAGTTGTAGCAATAAACTAAGTGATACGATCATATGCTAAGCTTATGGTTGGGTCTTGTCCATCACATCATTATCCTAATGATGTGATCCCGTTATCAAATGACAACTCATGCCTATGGCTAGGAAACTTTAAGGTTGTTTCATCAATGAGCTAGTCTAGTAGAGGCTCACTAGGGACATGAGGTTGTATATTTATCCACACATGTTTTTAAGTTTCCGGTCAATACAATTCTATCATGGATAATAAATTTATCATGAACAAGGAAATATGATAATAACCAATTTATTATTGCCTCTAGGAAATATTTTCCAATATTTATATTAACATGTCGTTTTCAAACAGGGATAACAACATGTTGGAAATTTTATACATGGTTGAAAATGGAAGTAATAGTAATTTAACATCATGATGATCAACATTCATGTATGGTACATCTTCATATGATGCACATCCAAAAATATATGCTATTTTCAAAATGCCCAGACAATGTCAAGCGTGCGAAAAACAGAGAAAACAAGGGATGATTTTTTGCCAAGTGTTGGAGGTGGTGTCTTTAGATGACAAGGGGAACCCACATGTGAGTAAGGGCAGAGCCAAAAATTGGGGACTTTTCCACAACCCTAGAGGGAAACAAAACTGGGCCGAGCAGGTGTTGGCGAGGGCATGTAGCCACTGGGCTAATACAGTGTGTTTGACAGAAAAAGGTGCACAATCTAAGAAATTTATTCAGTCACTACTGGAATTACTGAATTTGCCATCAATGCAGTCTTTCCCGTCTGCTCGCTGATGGCACAGATGGTCTTTGCCGTCAGCTTTCCAAATACTGACGGCAAAGATTGGACTGATCGCCAAGAATATATGTGCCATCTATCCAGTCTTTGTCGTCTGCTAGCAGACGGCAAAGAGCCAGAAAGCAGACGGCAAAGAACCTGGATGGTTTAGGTCAAACGGACTACCTGGATGCCGTCCGTATGATCTTTGCCGTCTGCTAGTAGACGGCAAAGTTCCTGAATATCTAACGGCCGTCCCCGCCCCCAGCCCCCCCCTCTCTCTCTCTCTTTCCATCTCTCAATCCCCAGACGACCACCGGCGCCCCTCACCACCACCCCCGCCACCCCGCCGCCCAAACACCCCGCCGCCCAGCCGGACGGCCACGCCGCGCCGGCGCTCCGCCTCCCCGCCTCCCCCGCCGCCCCGCCGCCTCCCTCGGATGAGCATTTTCTACTTTTCTCTGTTTTTTTCTTTTTTTCCTTTAATTTTTGCTGTTAGAGAGTGTTAGGGTAGGTTAATTAGGTTAGTTCAATTAGGTTAGTGCTAGGTTAGGTTAGAAAAAAAAGAAAAGAAAAGAAGAATAAGTAGAAGAAGAGGAAAAAGGAAAAGAAGGAAGAAGAAGAAGAAGAAAAGAAGAATAAGTAGAAGAAGAGGAAAAATGAAAAGAAGGAAGAAGAAGAAGAAGAAGAAGAAGAAGAAGAAGAAGAAGAAGGAAAAGAAGAAGAAGAAGAAGAAGAAGAAGAGATTGTGAGTAGTACTAGATGATTGCAGGTACAACTTGATTTCTTTACTTGAACAGATTGTGAGTAGTACTTGATTCGAAGAGATTATGAATGTACTACATGATCTGGATAGATTATGGATGTAGATTTGGACAAATTGTAAATAGTACTTGATTTTTTGGTGCTTATGTTGGTTGTGCTGGTGCTTTTCATGTGCAGGGATCTCCTCTTCACCTCCAGGACCACCGTCGGTCCCGTTGTCGTTGCCTTCATCGTTCAACATTGCCTCTACGGTCTAGGGGTGAGCTCGACTATCATCTCCCCCTACCATATTTGCTCTGTTCCAGTCATCGTGCCGATGCCACTAGATTTTACTTTCATGTAAAGTCTCGTAAACTAGGCGTCTCTCGTTCGAAAGGGAGGCATCTATAAATATGCATGTCTTTGCATATTTATAACCGCCATCGTTTCGAATTGTCCACGTTATTCATGGACAGCCCGAGTATGTGTAGATTGGGTTCGTTTTCCCATGCTCTGCTCCGGATCCGATGCAGAATTTTGTCAGTGCCTCCCTGTTGTTCTCTAGGTACACATCCTCTATGTTTAATGCTGAGACATGTATCAGGAGAACAACGGGGAGGTGCTGCCAAAATTCTGCATCGGATCCGGAACAGAGCATGCGAAAACGAACCCAATCTACACATACTCGGGTGGAATTAGGACCTATCTTTACCCATTAGCATGTAGGTTGCATGGATGTAATAAAATTGACAAACTTGATTAACTAATGAATATATATATATATGCTTAATTATATATATTTCTTGTGTGTTTTGTAGCTAGGCAAGATGAGTGATCGTGCGTGGATGTACATCGGTCACACTAGTCAGAAAGACATGCCCAATGAATGGTTAACAAAAACCAATGGGTTTGTGAAAGCCGCATTTGAAAATGGCCAGATAAAAACCTGGTGCCCCTGTATTAGGTGCGACAACTTTAAATAGAGGACAGAGGGTGAAATGGGTCAACACCTGCAGCAGTGGGGTTTTATGCTTGATTATACGGTGAGGACATTTCATGGTTAGTCTGCCCAACATACGAGAGCTGAGGTGGTTCGTCATCGCACCGACGAGCATGGTACCGGGATCGAAGACATGGTGCAAGACTTTGATGATGCTCAAGATTCGGACGATGAGATGGAGGAATCTACAAAGGCCTTCTTTGAAATGTTGGAGCCTTCAAAACGTCCTCTCCATAAGCACACTAAGCTTTGTCAGTTGGATGCCATTGTGCAAGTAATGGCTCTGAAGGCTCAATTCAACTTGGGCAGAGAATGCTACGACGCGATGATGACACTATTTGGACGCTTTCTACCCAAAGGCCATCTCATGCGTGCAAACATGTACCAGTCGCACATAATCCTCCGTGTACTTAAGATGCCCTATGAGAAGATAGATGCATGTGAGAATGAATGTGCCTTATTTAGTCTTGAGTATGTGGGCTTGAACTATTGTCCCATTTGCAAGTCTTCCAGGTATGTTGTGGTAGACAACGGTATGGGTGACAAGAGGCAGACAAAAATCCCAGTTAATGTTCTTTGGTACATGCCAATCATACCAAGAATTCAATGTCTATTCATGGTCAAAGAGACGGCCAGAGAGATGACATGGCACAAATTGGGCAAAAGAACCGAACTAGATGTAGATGGGAATCAGATGTTGGTACACACATCGGATGCTTTTCGCGGAAGCACTTCGATGCATTACATGAGGATAATGCAGCAGATCCAAGGCATCCTCGAGTCTTTGTCGGCACGGCTGGGTTCAATCCGTTTGGTATGACAGCAATCCAATACAGTTGTTGGCCTGTATTTGTCAGTCCACTCAATCACCCCCCGAACAGATTATGCAAAGAAAGACATTTTCCTGACGTTGATAATTCCAGGGCCCAACTATCCGGGGAAGGATATGAATGTGTACATGCAGCCGCTTAAGGATGAATTGCAAGAAGCTTGGGATAATGGGTTCAAGACATACGACGCCGCTAGAAAAAAAACTTCAAAAAGCATGGCTGGTACATGTACTCGATGCATGACTTGCCGACGTATGTGTTATTCGCTGGCTGGGGTATGCATGGAAGGTTCTTGTGCCCCACATGCAAGGCAGCTCTTTAGTTTCATTGGCTACAGGCGGGTCAGAAGCATTCTTGCTTTGACTTGCATAGAAAGTTCCTGGATCCTCTTCATGAGTTTAGAAAAGACAAGAAGAACTTCATCAAACACTACTAGAATCAGGGTCTTTGCCATCTGTCAGGTCTTTGCCGTCTGCTGGCAGATGGCAAACAGGTTGTTTGCCGTCAGCTTTAGTAAAGCAGACGGCAAAGAGCTGGCTGATGGCAAAGACACTGTTTGCCATCAGCCATCTCTTTGCCGTCCGCTGGCAGACGGCAAAGTTTCTTCGCCGTCCGCTGGCAGACGGCAAAGAGGTGGGTGGGGGCCCAGTGGAGGCCAGTTAACTGCAACGGCCCACCCCACCTCTTTGCCGTCTGCTAGCGGACGGCAAAGAAACTTTGCCGTCCGCTGGCAGACGGCAAAGAAAACAACCCCCTAACGGCCGTTACCCCCCCCCTCCTCTCTCTCTTCTCTCTCTCCCTCTCTCTCTTCTCTCTCTCCTTTTAATTTTCGTCCCCCGCCGCCGCCGCCCTCCGCTCCCCCGCCCCTCCCCCTCCGCCGCCCCGCGCCGCCCCCCCTCCGCCGCCCCGCACCGCCCCCCCGCCCCCCGGAGCCCGCCCCGTCGACCGCCCCCCCGCCCCCCCGGAGCCCGCCCAGTCGCCGGCGCCCGCTCCCCCCCACCCACAGCCATCCTCCTACCGCAGCCACCTCCCCCCCACCCGCAGCCACCGGCAGGTAAGCCCCCCTCCTCCCCTCCCTTCTTCTCTGCTCTTTGCTCTCTCGCTCTCTGTGTGTGTATGTGTGTGTCTCTCTCTGCCATATGAACCCTAGGTTGATTAATTTGTGCAATATTAGTGCCATATGAACCCTAGGTTAGTGCTACGTTAGTGCTATATTAGTGGCTTTTTTAGTTCTAGTTAGTATGAACCCTAGCTAGGACAGATTAGGTAGTTGCTATTTTTTATGTAAAGCAAATGTTGCTATTTAATTTTTTTAGTTAAAGCAATTGTTGCTATTTAAAGAAAACAGAATTGATTTAACACTAGTTAGTATGAATAGCTAGGTTTTAAATTAGGTAGTATGAACCCTAGGTTAATTAGTATGAATCCTAGATTAATTAGTATGAACCCTAGGTTAATTTAGCAAGGTATCAAATTAGGACAGAAATTTTATTTGTATTAGATTTAGTTTTAGATTTGTTCTTTGTTTGTATTATTTAGGTAATAGGAGTAAGATTTAGGAGAAGAAAAAGGAAAGAAGAAGAGAAGAAGAAAAAGGAAAGAAGAAGAAGTAGAAGAAAGATAGGAAATAAAAGAAAAGGACACCCCGACACCCCGACCCCGACACGGCACCCCGACCCTGACACCCCGACACCCCTGACACCCCGACACGACGACACCCAGACACGACACCCCCGACACCCCGACACCCCGACCCAGACCCGACACCCCGACCCCGACACGACACCCCGACACCACAACACCCCGACACCACGACACCCCGACTCGACACCCCGACCCCGACCCGGCACCCCGACCCCGACACCCCGACACCCCGACCCCGACACGGCACCCCGACCCCGACACCCCGACACCCCTGACATCCCGACACCAGGACACCCAGACACGACACCCCCGACACCCCGACACCCCGACCCCGACACGACACCCCGACACCCCGACCCCGACACGACACCACGACACCCCAACACCACGACACCCAGACCCGACACCCCGACCCCGACCCAACACCCCGACCCCGACACGGCACCCCGACCCAGACACACCGACACCCCGACCCCGACACGGCACCCCGACCCCGACACGGCACCCCGACCCCGACACCCCGACACCCCGGACACCCCGACACCACGACACCCAGACACGACACACCCGACACCCCGACACCCCGACCCCGACACGACACCCCGACACCCCGACCCCGACACGACACCCCGACACCACGACACCCCGACCCGACACCCCGTCCCCGACCCGACACCCCGACCCCGACACGGCACCCCGACACCACGACACCCCGACCCGACACCCCGACCCGACACCCCGACCCCGACACGACACCCCGACACCCCGACCCCGACACGACACCCCGACACCACGACCCCGACACCCCGACACTTAAATTAAGTATTCAATTTTTTAGGTATTCAATTTTTTATTATGTTCATGATGATGATACACTTAAATTATATACATATTATTCATGTCAGGTATTCATTCTTTTATGTTGTACTAATTTCGTTTACTCTTTGTCATTGCAGGTCTTGACAGATGGTGGGCGCGGGTCGAGAGCGCTCCGAGGCTCCTACCTCGGCGCGTGGTGGGAGGGGTAGTTCCATTCCACCCCATAGCCTCCGGAGAGCGCTGGATCTCAGTATGCAGACACCACCGGTGGTCGCTTCTTCTTCGGCCGGGAGATGTCGGGGGGGGGGGGGGGGGAAGAAGGCTGGTAGAGGTGGACGTGGCGGCGGGAGAGGTAGGAAGGCTGCTACTACGCCTTCCTCGCCACCACCCCCAGCTGATTCACCCGACCACAGGAGTGCTCCGTCTGAGATGGAGCCGCCTGAGGTGGACCCGTCTCGGACTCTGGTCCACGAGCCTCGGGCCGACGAGCCTATGGCAGACGCGCCTACGGCCGACGAGCCTCGGGCCGACGAGCGTCGGGCCGACGAGCGTCGGGCCGACGAGCCTTCGTCCCACGAGACTCCGTCCCACGAGACTCCAGAGCTCAGCAGGGATCACGCAGAGTCGCAGCGGAACCCATGGGCGGACTCGACGGAGTCGAGTGGCCGTGCTGAGGGTGGCTATAGTTCTGATAGCTATAGCGAGGGTGAGTGGGTTGAGGGGCGCAAAGTCTACCAGCGTGGTGGTACAAAGCTCCCGCCCACCCCGGCGACCCCCGACCAGAGGTGGTTGATTGCGCCTAACGGGCACAAGTAAGTGCATTTACTCTTTTTTAACCTTTTGCCTTCATGTTTCTTCGAATATCTAATGCGTTGGCCTTGTCATACTGCAGGTCTTGGACACACGAGCCTCGTGTCCGCAGGCCCAACAGTGTCCTTGGTGTGATTTGTCGCCAGAGCTTCCCGGGGTGGGTCACGATGCCCGGTGAGGGCCGGGTTCCAGAGCTAGGAATGACCTGGGAGCACTACTTGGCTGCCCCAGCCCCGCCGGGGCATAGGATCGGCGATGTCGAGTGCCACAAGGTGGCCGACATTGTGATCCAGACGTTTTGGGTAATTTCTCCTTTGCCGTCTACGTTGTGTTTCCTTCTTTGATTGGCAACCCTAGTGATTGTACTAATCCGTGTTTTCTTGTTTTATTGCAGACCTTCTACAGGTGTGCTGAGGGATAGGAGGAGGCCGCGGCTCGGGTTATCGACAACGAGTGCAGGCGCCTACTTCAAAACTTTCGGCACGAGGCTCGGACGCAGGCTGTTCGAGACTACTTCGCCTCGACTAGTATTAGGAGGAAAAGAGAGAAGTGCCGCGTCAAGTTTCTGAGTAAGGAGAAGTACATGAAGGTAATTACCTATTCTTAAGGCCTTGTACTTAGTTTCCTTGATTTGATTCGTAGGCGTAGCGCTCAAATTTCTCTTGCTTAACTTAGGTGCCCCCGAGATGGTGTGCGGATAGGATGGACTGTTGGGAGGCGTTGGTGGATGAGTGGTGCTCTCCCCAATGGCGCTCCACCCACGACACTGCAAAGGACAAGCGTGCCAAAATGAAAGGTGTCCCACACCATCTAGGAAGCGTCAACCTACATCAGTACGGGGAAAACTGGGTATGTGGTTTGCTTCATGATTCATGCAAATTTATTCTTCATGCTAGCTTGAGCCCTCAACTAATACTCTGTTCCTCTCTTTTAGGCGCGAGAGAACAAGGCTCTAGTACCACAGCTGTTCGACCTCTATGCCATGTCCAATACTGCCTCGTACAAGAAGGCCAAGGCATTCTCTGAGTCTGACCTCGATGATCCAGACAAATTCAGCAACCGTGCCTCCCACCACAAGCTTGTGAGATACAGAGATGAGGGGAAGGCGAGGAAAGGGCCGGACTTTAACCCGAGCCAGCAACCTCTTGATCCAGAGCTGGTGATGATATCTGGTGGCGGGAGGCAGCATGGCTCGTTAGCCATTGGGAATGGACTAATACGTTGTAGTAGCACTTTCCCGCAGATCAAGAAGCGCCAGACCAGCTCCGATCCTGAGATATTGCCTCGTGCACGGCCAGTGGAGCTCGAATTCAAGGTTAGTTATACGGACTCAGATACCTTTCCTTCATTACATTGTGTGTGCGGCTATCGATGATTACAATGCTAACGAGTGGTGTTGCAGGCTGCTATTGAGGCAGAGAGAGCGAAGACCCAGGCGCTTCTAGAGGAGAGGGACCGGCAGGCGGCGGAGAGGGAGAGGGAGCTTGAGGACAGGACGCCTAATGCGTTGGAGGAGGAGAGGAACCGGAACATGATGGCTAACCGGGCCCTATACGAGATGTTCGCGGTAAGTTTCTTCTACATATTAGCCAAATCATGCACGTAATGTTCCTTACAGTAGTATCTAATATGACTGACTCGTCAAAACCAAATGTGCAGACCCTGTGCGAGAAGACCGGCACGACCCCTCCGCCGATGCCAGTCATTGCTCCGGCGGGCACGGTGAGTTTCATTTGAATGGTCATTAGTTACTAGTCTTCACATTTGAGTTGCATCATGCTAACGATACATTGGAAATGATCTTTGGTGCAGCATAACTCCCGACAAGCATCGACCGATCCTCCTCCGTCAGCCACTGGCGCGACCGGTCCTACAACTACACCTACAACTACACCTCCGTGATGACGGTAAGTTTTTGCAAGTGTTTAGCATAACAAATGCGTACTTAGCTTTAGAAATGACCTATTTATCTCCAAAATGCCGTATACTTAGCTTAGTTTCCTCGAAAATGATATTATAACCTTACTTAGCTCCAAAATGACCAATTTTACCATCGATAGCTCTCAAATGACCTATACTTAGCTTAGCTTAAGAAATGACATATTTAGCTCTAAAATGACCTGTACTTAGCATTATTTCCTCCAAAATGACATAATAACCTTAATTAGCTCCAAAATGACCAATTTTACCACGGATAGCTCTCAAATGACCTATACTTAGCTTAGCTTAAGAAATCACCTATTTAGCTCCAAAATGACCTATTTAACCTAGGAAAGCTCTAAAATGACATATACTTAGCATTTATTCCTCCAAAAATGAATTTATATGGTTAGCTAGCTCAAAAATGACATAATAACCTTAATTAGCTCACAAATGACCTATTTAACCTAGGATAGCTCTAAAGTGACCTATACTTAGCATTTATTCCTCCGAAATGACTCAATATGCTTAGCTAGCTCAAAAATGACATAATATGCTTAAGAAATGACCTATTTAGCTCCAAAATGACTTAATATGCTTAATTAGCTCAAAAATGGCATAATTACCTAGGTTAGCTCTGAAATGACCTATACTTAGCTTATTTAGTTCATTTATGACATACTAAGCATATTTAGGTCGAAATGGCCTATTTAACTAGGTTAGCTCTAAAATGACACAAGTAAGCAATAAGAAGAAGAAAAAGAAGAAGAAGAAGAAAAAGAGCTTCTTTTTCTTCTTCTTCTTCTAGTCTTCTTCTTCTTCTTCTTCTAGTCTTCTTCTTCTTCTTTTTCTTCTTCTTCTTCTTTTTCTTCTTCTTCTAGTCTTCTTCTTCTTCTTTTTCCTCTTCTTCTTCTAGTTTTCTTCTTCTTCTAACTTTCTTCTTTCCCATTTTGCAGATTGGCTTCAGATCACGGAAGCTTGCGTTGGAGTCTACTCTTCTCCTTGTCCTTCCTTTTTGTTGTGATTTTGTAGGATGAACAATGTGAAACTTGCTACCTATATATGTATGTATGGATGAAACTATATGGACCTTTTGCTTAATTGTTGGATATGTTGGACTTTTCATTTGGTGTATATATGTGTTGGATGATCATATCCATATGGCAGGGATATGTTGGCTATATGTACTTGTTGAAATATTTTGAAATGAATATTTGTCGTCTGCTAGCAGACGGCAAAGAGGCCACGTGGCAGCAGACTGTGCAACCTGGGCTGGCCTATTTGGCCTCTTTGCCGTCTGCTGGCAGACGGCGAAGACCTTTGCTTCTTTGTCGTCTGCTGGCAGACGGCAAAGAGCCTGCGTTGGCCCAGCTGACGCCTGACGTCAACTGACGTCAGCTGCAGCTGTTCGCCGTCTGCTGGCAGACGGCAAAGAAGCAAAGGTCTTTGCCGTCTGCCAGCAGACGGCAAAGAGCGCCATTAGCCCCTAACGGGGCTGGCACCTTTTGTCTGCCGTCCAGGGGCTTTGCCCTCTGCCAGCAGACGGCAAAGTGGCCTTTGCCGGCTACTATTCGGCCGGACTGTTGGCCGTCTGCTGGCGGACGGCAATGGCTTTGCCGTCCGCCAGGTAGGCCTTTGCCGTCTGCTATGGCAGACGGCAAAGCAGCTAATTCCTGTAGTGAAAGGTACAATTTTCAAAAACTATGCACCCTGCGTTAACAGGCCAACAGATCCTGGATCAGTTAAACGCTCTCGAGCCTGATCCAGAGCGTCCAAGGTATTTCAAGGGGTATAATTCGGAACACGCCTGGACTCACAAGACATGCTTGTGGGATCTGCCTTACTTCAAAGACCGGGCCATGTACGAGCTCCTCGTGGTAAGTTTCTTCCGCATATTAGCCAAATCATGCACATAAATGTTTGTTTCATTACTAACTAATATGACTGACTTGTCAAAACCAAATGTGCAGTCTGTGTGCGAGAAGACCGGTCAGACCCCTCCACCGATGCCAGTCATTACTGCGGCGGGAACGGTGAGTTTCATTTGAATGATCATTAGTTACTCCTCTTAACATCTGAGTGTTAACTCCTGAGCCATTGCAAATGATCTTTGGTGCATCATAACTGCCGAGCCGCATCGCACAACCCTTCTCCTGGGCATCCTTCTCCAGATGAAACCGGCCCAAGCAACCCTGGTGCTTCACCTCGGTGATGACGACGATGGTAAGTTTTCACTAGTGTTTTGCTTAACAAATGCATACTTAGCTTCGTAGATGCTAAGTAGTCCTAATATGCCACAGACTTATCTTATTTTCCCCCAAAAAAGACATACTTAGCTAATTATCCTCCAAAATGACATAATTAGCTTATTTGGTTCATTTATGACATAATTAGCTTAGTTAGGTCAAAAATGGCATAATAACCATGGTTAGCTCATAAATGCCATATACTTAGCTTATTTTCCTCCAAAATGACATAATAGGCTAAGTTAGCTCAATAATGACCTATGCTTACCCTATTTTCCTCCAAAATGACATAATAAGCTTAATTAGCTCTAAAATGGAATAATTACCTAAGTTAGCTCTAAAATGAAACAAATAAGGAATAAGAAGAAGAAAAACAAGGAAGCGGAGAAAAATAAAGAATAGAAGAAGAAAGAGAAGAAAAAGAACGAATAAAAGAAGAAGAAGGAGAAGGAAAAGGATAGAAAGTTAGAAGAGAGAAGAAGAAGAAAATATATTCTTATTCTTCCTTTTTCTGTTCTTTCTTTTTCTCCATCATCTACTCCTTCTTATTCTTATTCTTATTCTTATTCTTTCTTCTTCTTCTTTCCTTCTTCTTATTATTTTTCTTCTCTTTCTTCTTCTTCTTCTTCTTCTTCTTCTTCTAGTCTTCTTCTTGTTGTTCTTCTTCTTCTAACTTTCTTAATTACTCCCATTTTTGGAGATTTGATTCACTTTATGCAAGCTGGCATTGATGGACTGCTAGTGTTTAGTTTTTGTTTTCATTTGTATTGATGAACAATGTGTAATTATGTATGTATATATGGATGAAGAGTGTGAAACTATGCATGTATTGGTTCTTTTAATAGCCTATGTGTTCTTTTGTTCAATATTTCACGATGATGTTGGATACATGGCCTATGCTTCTTTCTAAAACTATATATATCGTATATGTGCTTTGAATATGCAGGTAAATAACAGAAAACAGACTAAAAAGTGGCAATACAGGCACTTTGCCGTCTGCCAGCGGACGGCAAAGCCCTTTGCCATCAGTAGGCACACGGCAAAGGCGACATGTGGTAGCAACCTGTGCAACCTGGGAGCACCAGGTCTGACCCATTTGATCACTTTTCCGTCTGCTGTGGCAACGGGCTGACTACAAAGATAGGCCTAGCAGAGGGCAAAGATGGAGCAGTAGTGACGTGCCAGCCACATGACTGCTGACGTCATCGAGCAGAAGACAAAGGCAGGTTCTCATTTGCCATCAGCCAGCGGACGGCAAATTCTGCCTTTAGCCACCTAACGGGGCTAATAGTTGTACGTTGCCATCAAGGAGCTTTCCAGTCCGCCTTCCTAACAAAGCGGATGACAATGCCCTTTGTCGTCCGCCGCGGTTTTGCAGACGGCAAAGAAGCTCATTACCGTTACTTTCAGCACCGAAAATGGGGCCGTTAGCCAGCTGACGGCAAAGATGTTTGCCGTCCGTGGTATGGTCCTTTGCCGTCTGCTATGGCAGATGGCAAAGAAGCTGATTCCTGTAGTGAGGTACCGATACAACGAGCAAGTGATTTCCATGTTTGAGAATAAAATTTAAATAAAGCGCCCACACTAATACTCGCGATTGCAGTTCCTAAGCAAAAAAATACGATAGGAGTAAGTGACATGCATTAACATATTGCTAGTAAAATATGTGGTCAATCTTAGTCCACAATCGACAAGTTCTTGTACCAATTAATATATCACATTCTTGTACAATATTTTGTCCTCTTCCTCCAGACGAAAGAACCAAACTAGTGCAGCAAGACCGCCTGCTCCCGCCTACATCGGTTGGAGCATTGGTGCAAACGCCTCGATGACCCATCCTAGCCTATGCCGGTGGCCAGGCCATCCCTCTACTCCCCAACATTTCCATTTATTCTCAGGCAACAGAAGCCCCACGGGTGAACCCCTACACCCGAACCAGTCAACCCTCATCCTCCCCTCCGCCTGCTGCTACACTACCGCATCTTCCCAGGCTCCAATCATTCCCGTCTAAGGCCTCGACGTCGGCCTTCGCCTTTGTGAGCTCGTTGTGGCGTCGTCGTCTGTCATTGTCAACTTGGAGAGGCTGACAGTTGGGACCTACAAGGTCCAGGAAGTGCCTTCTTAATTAAAGAAAACTTACTACTGATGGTATATTGACGTGTGGACCCACGGGATTGTCATTGTAGCCAATAAATGAGATAAGTTTACTAGGCCTATGGACCTACCAACCCACGACATGTCAACACAGTAGTTTCAACTTATTTTTTGAGGTCCAACATGTATCTACTGGCCTATGGGCCTCCCAAGCAGATTTTATTTTTCTTGAACACCCACATCCAACTTATGTTTTTTTTCTAAAGAAAACATAGAGGTATGTTCTATTTTTCTACAATAAGTATGACAGGTCCAACTTATGTTTTCCCTTCTGCTGTATTATATATAACTTTATTATATTTATGTTATCATATATTATTGTTACATACATTTAATAAAAATAAAATAAGTTCCCATTTCACCTTTCCTTCGTCCAACCTCTCTATTGATGTTCCCGCTTCCTTTATTTTTTGGTTTTTATTCCTCCCCTCTCTATTTTTCACCCAATGGTTTTCCCCTAAAACAAACACAATTGGCTCACGTCTAGTCGAAAAAATTATCCCACTTCTTATTAACTTATAAAAATAAATGTTTAACAATAAGTTCACATGGAAAATCATGGTGATGTGTACAAAAGCTTGCTAAGATTTAAGGACCAATGTAACAATAACAGGCTCATTATCTACTTTTATTTATAATAAAATGCTCAGCCCCAGTTTATTTTGTTATAACATTGCTCCGTCAAACCTAACATTATATTTCGACCAGCCGAGCAAATTCATGTGTTTAGAGAAATAGCAAATGGGATGTAATTTGTAAGAAAAAAATAAATGGGCCGCATAGACGCTATAATATTTGTTCACCCAGCCTACCAAATGGATTGTGAATTGTAAAAAAAGGGTTGAATATCTCACACATTTTTGGAGGCTGACATGTGGGCCAATAGGTTGAAACATACGCAAGGCGTTGTCAAATAAGTAACGTTGTATTACATCCAACGGTCGACATGCATCATCAATCTCTTGTGTTCTTCCCCCAGCGCCGGCGGGACCTCCTGCTCCCGCCTCCGGCATCTAGCAGCGATGCTTCGCATGCCTCGCTGCAAAGCACTACCCCACCACCGGCCAGGCCATCCCTCCACCCTTCCACACCTCCTGTTATTCTCCACAAACTGTAGCCTCACGCCGCACCCGAAACAGTCAACTGAGAACCCACGAGTGCAGGGGATCGTTTGTATCCTTTTTCGATAAGTAAGAGTGTCGAACCCAATGAGGAGCTAAAGGTAGAACAAATATTCCCTCAAGTTCTATCAACCACCGATACAACTCTACGCACGCTAATGCTTGCTTTACCTAGAACAAGTATGAAACTACTTTGCGGGAATAAAACTAGAAGTACTTTGCGAGATAATAAATACGTGGAAATAAAAATTAGGTGTTGTTTTAATAAAAGAACAATAAAAGTAAATTACTTGGTAGAAAGCTTTTTGTGTAACTCAAGAGAAAGATTGTCCCTAGGCAATTGAATATAATATGATAGATACTTGTCATATGCAATGAGGGAGAGGCATGAGCTAACATACTTTCTCTACTTGGATCATATGCATTTATGATTGGAACTCTAGCAAGCATCCGCAACTACTAAAGATCATTAAGGTAAAACCAAACCATAGCATTAAGTATCAAGTTCTCTTTACTCCCATACGCAACAACCCACCTACCCGGGTTAATGCTTCTGTCACTCAAGCAACCCACCATAGGCAAATCACGAACATATTGCAACACCCTACAGCGAGGATCCCTCATGTTTGCGCGAGACGGAGGGCACCGTAGGACAGCACCATATCAACATACAACTCACATCCATAACACCATACCACAATTAACCCATAGGACAAAAGAGATCTACTCAAACATCATAGGATAGCCAAATATCATTGGGAAATAATATATGGAGTTGAGCACCATGTTTAAGTAGAGATTACAGCGGGGAAGTGTGACGCCCCCAGCCTCGACTGTACGCTAAACAATCACGCAATGCGTATGACCAAGATCAGGGACTCACTAATCAATATCACAACACAACACTAGACACAAATTAAAGTCATACAGCTTCATATTACAAGCCAGGGGCCTCGAGGGCTCGAATACAAAGCTCGACGAGCATAAGTCAGCGGAAGCAAACAATATCTGAGTACAGACATAAGGGTACACAAGTCTTTGCCTTAAGAAGTCTAGCACAAACATAAGCAGCAGATCAAAAGAGGCGAGGCCTCCTGCCTGGGAACCTCCGAACTACTCCTGAACGTCAGAGAAGTCTACGTCGTAGTAGGCGCCATCCTGGTAGTAGTAGTGGCCTCCGTCGGGGTAGCTGTAGTCGTTCACCGGGTAAGCTGGATCCTGGGTCTCCTGGGCTCCAACATCTGATCGCGGCATCGTATCAAGGGGGAAAGGGGAAGCAAAGCAACGGTGAGTACTCATCCAAAGTACTCGCAAGACATATATCAGAACTATGCTAAGTATGCATTAGTATCAAGAAGGGGTTGTATCTGGACTGACTGCAGAAAGCAAGAATAAGGGGTAAGGCCTAGTCCTATCGAAGACTAGCATCTTCAACGTCTTGCAGCATAAGACGAGAGTTTAGAACAACATATTTTATTAACAGGGGTAAGTTAGCAAGGCCCAGAGATCCTTCCTCGACCCCATGCGAGAAAGCAATCCCGGAGCCAAATATAATTCAAGTAACAATAATAAGTATCCAGTTCTAGTTATCATAGATCAGGATACAACTCTGAGCGTCCATAACCGCGGACACGGCTAATCGATTAGTTTAACTTCCCTGCAGGGGTGCACAAACTTACCCAACACGCTCGATAAACTCTGGCTGGACACAATTTTCGGGTCATACCCGGCCTCATCCATCGACACGATGTAGTCCTACCTAGGCTCAACAGAGAGACCAGCACGCCGGTCTACATCCTAATGGCTCGGGGTCTTGGGCCATCGCCCTCACCATCCTGCTCGTTACGCCGTCGGCCGGGATCAGTCCTAGCATGCCTTCCATCAAGGTCCCTGCGTTCCAGACCACCCGGGCGCGAGTCGAACAATATGGCATCTGAAGAGCTTTCGGGAGAATGTACGCCATAGAGAGCCCATACTTATTCCCGCGTGGTGGTTAGTGCGAAAGAGACCAGAGCTTTTGCCGAAGGCCTTCTCAGATCACATATCCAAACCCGTTAGTGACTTGTACTATTGCGGTGACGATCGGTCCCACCATCACGTTGCCCCGTCTCGAGAACTATGCGGCAAGGACAAAGTAGGTCCGGCCACGTCCCGTCTATAACCCTTCGGGTGCCTTACCGGTGCACCCCACCACATCTCACACTCGCGGGTACCCTTAGGGCCGACCAGTCTTTCTCATATATCTCAGTGTTAAGTCAAAGTGGCTGTGAGTCAGTGCCCCGAGCGTTTCCACACTCGGGGTGTCAGGATGACTGAGTCTTCTGTCTTCAAGTCCTCGATGGCGACGGTGATGAAAGCAGGGGCATCGACAATAGTAAACTGGGAGTCACAGGGGGACATTATCCATACCTAGACTACAACAGTATACGAAAGCAGGTATGAAAGCAGTATTCAAAAACAGGCTATGCATCAGAATAGGTAATTGTGTGAATACAGTAGCAAAATCTAATGCAAGCATGAGGAGGAAAGGATAGGTGAAATCGGAATGCTCAAGGGGGTTTTGCTTGCCTTGTTGCTCTATCGAGAGGGAAGGGTCGTCGATGACGTAGTCGTACACAGCAGTATCATCGGTAGTCTCAGCGTCTATCGAGAGAGAAGGAGGGGGAAGAAACAGTAAATACAAAGCAAACAATCGTAACACAAAGTATGACATGGCGATACGCAGTGCCAGGTGTGACCTAACGCAGTGTTACACGAAACCGAGAAAGGGGGAACCCATCCGGGAAGGTTTTCCCGGTTCCGGACAAATGTCAGACACATGACCGGAGGGGGACGTTTGTAGGTCCGGGGTGTCAAAGGCATGGGACAGCTAGGATGCAGTGCAGGGTGTCCTAAAATCATGTCTAAACCATTTTAGCTATTTTAGGATTAAAGTTGGAATTAATAGTCGGTAGTTATGCACTATTCATCTGTCGGAAACAGGCGAAAAGTTGCGGGTTCACCTACATAGAGGGTCCCGACATGGAAACAGGTAGCACGGTTAGACTCGTGGGATTTTTCTGATCAACTTTCATGTTCAAAACTTTTTAATCCGGACTACGGTTTATTTTATATTAATTTTCTAAGATTTAATAATATTCTGGAATTTATTTTAATTATTAATTCGAATTATCCAAAACAGTAAATATTGTTTAATTAATTAATTAATTAATTAACTAATTAATTAATTAATTTAATTAACTAATTATCAGATTAATCAACAGTTTAATTAATTAATCTGTTTAGTCTTAATCACCTAATTAATTAATCTAATTAATTAATTATTAATAATAATTATTTATAAATTCATTTTTTTATTTATTTTTATTTATTTTTGGGGCGGGCCCCGTTTGTCATAGGGCAAGGCCGGACATATCCGGCTATGCCCCTACGGGCACCGGACATGTCCGGGCGCGCAAAGCCGCGCACACACAAACACACGCACATCGCGCGCACGCGCAGGCCGGCGCGGCGTCGGCGGCCACCGGCGGGGGGGGGGGGGGCGCGGCGGTGAGGGCCGCGGGTGACAGGCAGGGCGCGGCGGCGCGACGTGGCGCCGGGGTCGGCCGGTCGGCGGGGCGGACGGGCGGTGCGGCGCGGGCCGGGGCTGGCGCGTCCCGCGGGCGGGGGGCGGGGGGGGCATCGGGCGGGCGCCGCGGGCGCCCGGGGGGGGGGGGGGGGGCGGGACGAGCACGGGGGCTGCTGGGGCTGGCCTAGGGTTGCCCCAGCGCCTTATAATCTTAAAATGGGCCGACCCTATTTTGGCCCAGTAGGGACCCTTTTCCCTTGTTTCTAAAAAGACAAACAACGACTGTTTTTAAAACATTTGGGGTACTAAAACAAACCCAAAAATACTGGTTTGAATTTTATAAAACTTAATAGAGTATTTTCAATCGATCCAACATTTTTAGTTCTAATTTTTGCACAACTTTTAAAACCACCTTTTCGGACGAATTGAATTTGCAACGGAACTGATCGGGGTTAAACCAACGCGAGTTTAACAACGGTAATCATGGTGACGTGGCGACATTAGCGTGGGATTACTGTGGCCTAACACTGGGGGTGTTACAACTCTCCTCGTCTAACAAGAATTCTCGTCCCGAGAATTAAGAGGTAGGGTAAGGGAAAAGTTCTGGTTACAGAATTCTAACGAAACCTCTAGTTCTTGGTTGCTCTTCTCGAAGAGGTTGGTCCATGGCATTGATGTCTTTAACTTGCTATATCAGGGCATCATGATGAAGTCGTCATCCTTTCTTCGGGATCTTCATCGTCCTACGAATGCGATATGGGGGAAAACGCTGGAAGTACGTATCTCCACAAGTTGGGCACCCGACAGTGAACCCAAGGAAGAAGACATGAAGAGGACATGTGGATTAAGAGTAGGAAGAGCGGTGACATCTTGCATGGTCTTGCTAGCAAGACATGTCAGTGGAAAGTCTGTCATATATATCGGCACAAAGTCGGTACCAAGGGCAGGGGACAAAGAGAACCATCTTCTTGCTCGTTAAAATGAGGCGGACTAATAGGCAAAGTTCTCGTCCACCGGCGGTTACCGAAATGTTATCAACAATAGTAACAGGGTCTTACTGACAGAGTAGTACACCGAGGTATTTACCTAAGCAGGGAACTATCACTGCTCAGATCAAATAAATCTCAAGAAAGGTTAAACAGACCAATGGAAAGGAAAATGTGTATACACAAGCATTAGGTGTATATCCTTTCCAAGAGCAAGCAGAGCGAGATAATCATGACAAGGCTCCGTATAGGTAACCATTAAGACAAAGGGGCAAGGAACTTATGATGTTTACCCATACAACGATGTTTGGATAATTTATTAAGAAGCATTTAGCAATATGCCGCCAATGTTCTTGGTACTACAGACACGCTTCGAGATAGCAACGACATGGTCATCAGTTAAAGGACCGGAGTTTGGGAATACAAAGGATCCATCAAGAATATCTCCTAGAATAAATCATAGGATTTCCTCATGGAAGAATGGCAATTCTTGCTGAACAAGGCACTATAACAATAAGTCATCCGACCACGTGTGTCCGACATGACACCACCTTATCGGGTACCTAGAGACCAATGTTATAATTCTTGGAAGATGTTCCAACCATCATATCTGACTGAGATTCAGATATGTTTGGTATTTCGATACTTCAGACTTAGCGGGCCTGAGAAGAAAGAAGATGCAACACAGACCGACAAGTTGACATTTGTAAGATTCTCGGGAAATGAATTATGGAATCGGGTCCCAAAACAAGAGCTCATCATTATGCAAAGGAGAGGGTGAGGAGGTGGCTGATGGACTGAGCGACAATTCATCGAGAATTTCAAACGGATGGATTTCCACAATTATGTGAACAAGGAGAAGGCATTTGTCAATTCAAATGTCATAATGTTGTATGCTCGAGAAAAACATACACCACTAATCATTGGCTGAAAGGGGCGTACGAAACAAGACCTTAGATAGCACGATCAATGTAGAGCGACGATTCGATAACCAACAGTTGAAGAACGAACTGTCAATCATTAACTTCAAAGCAACAGGGTTGCTAGAATTACAGAATCCAAGCAGCATCGCTTGCATATTGGTATCCCGGTTAGAATCAACACGGGGACCAAGAAAGAACGGAGATGGTGAGAAGTAACACTATATCAGGAATTTCTTAAGAGGTGAAGCAATCCTCACAACATACTCGACATAAAGATAGTAGTACTCCAAGATAGAACATAGTACAAGCTGGATAGCAAGTTGCATCCATAACATGGACAAGCTTGCACTTGAAAAGAAGTCAAGGGTGTTGTTGATGATAACAAAAATCATCGAGGCAAGGAGGTGTAACAGCCCGGAACCGACGCTCCAGAAGATTCCCGTTTATTTCCATTGTCGTCGTGTGTTTCGTCTGGTTGTCGCATTTATCATTGCATCATTCGCATCATCCGCATGCATCGGCACTCCGTGGCCGTCATGTTTTCAAAACTTGCATCCTTTCATAGCCGCCGGTTCTCTTCGCTCTCGTCGACGATCGTTTCGAGCCAACCACACACGCACGTGCCCGCGGCATCGATAAAATATATTGTTTTCAAAAGAGTGTATAAAACTTTCTTTGATTGGGTTGAAACTTGGCAAGCGGTCTTTATATGTTGTAGGTGGACCGCCTGCCAAATTTCGTCGCAATCTGAGGTCGTTTGATACCCGAACGGTCGACCGCAGTGGCACCGTCATCGGTATTTATCGGACGTTTCGGTGTTTTAAAAACTTCGTGCCGGACCACAAACCTCCCTCTCTTCTTGGCCCAACCACCTCTCCACAGCCCACTAGCCCAACTTAGCCCCCCTCCATTCGTGGTCATCGGATCGCGATCGGACGGACGAGGTCCAACTGCCCTAGTCCTTTCCCTATATAAACCACCCCATGGAGAGACCCCTCTCACTCACTAGGGTTTTCCCCCTTGTCAATTTGCAGCCAACCCCCTTAGCAACCCCACCTGCTAGCTCCACCTCCCTCCAATCCCGCAGCCCTAGCCACCCAGCCAAATCTGGCCTTTGGATCTTGATCTGAGGGTTCAGATTCGCCCAAAACCCCACCCCGGACACGTCCGCGGCCAACCCGGACAATGTCCGCGCCCCCCAGATCCACCGCGTCCCCGCAGCCATCGGACCTGCCGCGCCAGCTCCGCTGCCCTCAGGCGAGCCGCGCCACCGTCGACCGGCGTCCCGCGTCGAACCCCGCCGGACCCAGGCCAGGCCCCGTGTCCGTTCCCTCTCCTTGCCTCCGGCCTCGTCCGTCTCTTCCTCTCTCATTCTCTCTCTCGCCTGTCCCAGGAACTGCCACGCCATGGGAGGATCTCGAGCTCCGTCAGCCGCCGTGGAAGATCGCCGCCGGCCAGATCCATCCGCCCGCTCGCGGATCCGCCTCCCTGCGGTCCATTTCCACCGCCGCCTCGCTTCCTCGCCACTTCGCGCCGCCCCCCACGCCGGCAACTGCCGCCGCGCCATGGCCCTGCTCAGGGTGAGCAGGGAGGACGAAGCCCCAGCGCCCGTTGACCCGAACGTGGGCCGCGCCTCCCAAGGCCCATCTCGCCTCAGCCCCTCCACCGACCTGGGCCGAGCCCACGAGGTGAGCCGCCCCTATTCCCCGCCCGTGCACAGTATAGCTATCTTGCGCCCAGGTGCAGTGTTGGCCCAGTTCGGTCAGATTCGCCCCGTGTCACGTTTTTTCCTATTAAGCGATTTTTCTCAATTAACCAGGACATTGCAATTTTCAGATTAATGCTTGTTTTTTTAGATGCTCATATTTAATTAACCGCGCACCGGATCGAAATATTTTATATATGTAATTTGCTCAGAAAAATGCATAGATTGTGATTATGTCATTTTCATCCATGTTTAAACTACCTAAGCTCGCTGTTTGCATCATTTTGCATAATTGCCATCATTTTGCATTGTCATATTTAATTAACGTGCATCGGGATTTAATCCAACCATATATTAAAAATGTTCATAATTGTGGCATCACATTTTCATTCATGACAAACTTGTTCATTGGAATATTTGCATTTAACTTGCATTTATAATTGCTAAAAGGGGATTAGGCCATAAACTTGCATAATTAATTGTGACATATTTCCCTACAAGAACCTAGGCATATTATATATGTTTTCGGGGTATAAAAATCCATAGAATTTAACTGTGCATTTAGTTTGGTCATTGGAGGAAGTTCGTGTGCATGTCATTTTTGCCATGATGCCCGTTTGCCTATTTTGTGGGATTTAATCCGTGCATCATATGAAATAATTTTGAACATGAGATATGCCCTTGGACATGTGTGCTAGGCCCTGGTATTTTTGGTTGCTATAGAAATGCATGTTTAGGTATTATTTTCTTGTTGCCAACATGCTATAAAAATCTGTTGTTTTGAGGGTCCAAAATATTTCTAAGTCTGGAAATCTGTTATTTTATTGCCATGTTGCCATGTGAATTGCTAGTGTTCTAGGAGTCTTTTGGTGATGCCACCATGGAGTCTTTTGTTAAGCATGTTATGCTCTATCATGTTGTGTCAATAGTTTGCATGAATAGGTTTTGCATCATAATTAAACCTGCTGTCCAATATGTCAATCTGTTAAAAACTGCTGCTCATGACTAGCCTAATTTTCACTCAGTCTGAGAATCTGTTTTCTTCAATATGCCATGTTGTGTTGATGGTTGCCATATATCTGAGCATAATTTGATGTTGCCATAAAGTAATGATTTGTAGTGCATCATGCCTACAACCATGTTGTTAAGTTTCATGCCAATATATGACCTGTAGCATATAGTTTTACTGCTGCCAATATGCCTCCGTGAAATCTGCTATGCTAAAAACTGTTATTTTCACTAAGTCTTAATCTGGTATATTTTGTTGCCATGTTGTGAGCTTCCTACCATGTGATCCATACCTCTTTTGAGTATGATATGTGAAGATGAAATGATGTGTGTGTTATAGGCTACTACCCCATGCTTAGTTTGTTCATTTTAGAATCTTGTAGCTTGTTGTTTTCATGTGTGCAAAACGCTATCTTGCTGTTTTGGGCAGATTTCAAATAAAACTTGTGTTGGTTGTTGTGGTTGAACCGTAGCTCCGTTTTGAACATGTTGCACATGAAACTTGCTTAGATTCTCATGTAGTTTAATAATATATTGCTGCATCTATGATTTAACATGTTTGTGGTGGGTGTTTGCATGCATTTTGCATTCATGTCATATGCATCTTGCGAATGTCATATCTTTTAGACCGTAGCTCCGTTTGAGATGTTCCATATATGTAAATCGACTAGAATGACGAGTAGAATCTCATTGTGCACTTTATTTCCATGTTTAATAAATATAAAACCTGATTAGTTCAGATCTGAACCAATTTCAAAATTAACATATGGGGTCATTTCGGAAATGCTATATGTTGTTTCCGGCCTCATTTAAACTTGCCTAGATGTCTAGTTTACTTATGCTTCACCTCTTGCCATGTTTAACAATATTTAATATTGTCGTGTACCTAACGAGAGTGAACTAAATAATTCGAATGTGGAGTTTCGTCAATATGCAACTCGTTGCATATTGAGCTTCACTTAATGTGTAGGAATTGATTGTTGTACTTTGTCATGTCATGCATAACACGCATCATCCGGTTGTGCATCATATCATGAATATGTTGTGGGGTGTTCATTTGTTGATTGTTGTTTTTGGATTGCTTCTTCTCGATAGAGTTCCGAAAGCGTTCGGAGTGTGAGGATTCGTTCGACTATGTTGGTTCGTCTTCTTCATGGATTCGTTCTTCTTCCAAGCGGGATCTCAGGCAAGATGATCATTTCCCTGGATACCATTACTATCATTGCCATGCTAGAAGTCTCGTTTCTATCACTTGTCTCGATACCTACCACATGTTTGTCAAGCCTCCCAAATTTCCATGAAAAGCCTCTAACCCCTCCACATCCCAGCAAACATTGTTTGGCTATGTTACTGCTTGCTCAGCCTTTCTTATAGCGTTGCTAGTTGCAGGTGCATTGTTTCCATGTGCCAACATGGATGTTTTTGATATATCACAATATTGTTGCTATTTAATTTAATGCACATATATACTTGGTAAGGGTGGAAGGCTTGGCCTTTTGCTCGGTGTTTTGTTCCACTCTTGCCGCCCTAGTTACTTGTGTACCGGTGTTATGTTCCATAATTGAGCGCTCCTAACATGCTCGGGGTTGTTATGGGGACCCCCTTGATTTTCGTTTTAGGATAAAGCTTGTCTGGCAAGGCCCAACATTGGTACTACATTTGCCTAACAACTAATAAACCTGCATAGGGAGTAATTAACCCGAGGATCTTTAATCAACAACCCGGGCCAGTGCTCCTCATGAGTGTTGGTCCAAACTAGAGTCATGTGCGGGGCCAACCCGGGGCAACTCGGGTGATGTCTATCAGGCCACTGTACGCTGCGCTCATCTGGTCGTGTCCTGAGAACGAGATACGCGGCTCCTATCGGGTTTGTCGACACGCCGGGCGGCCTTGCTGGATTTGTTTTACCTTTCTCGAACGTCTTGTGCGAGGAATTCCGAAAATACTTCGGGCTATCTCGAGGTTGCGGTTTTCCAATGGAATTGCCTAGGAAGATCACGAGATTCGTGGTCGAGGTTATTCCCGCTGCGTGTGGTTAGTTTGTGATGGATGAGTTGGAGCACCCCTGCAGGGTTAAATCTTTCGGAAAGCCGTGCCCGCGGTTACGTGGCAACTTGGAAACTTTGTTTAACACCCGGTCATAGCAAACTTGAAGTAAACTCAAATAAAATACACCAACTGTGTGCGTAACCGTGACTGTCTCTTCTCGTGAGTCCTTATCCGAAAGAGAACACGGTGGGGTTATGTTTGACGTAAGTAGGTGTTCAGGATCTCTTAGAGATCATAACTAGATCACGTCCGTTTATGCGACAATCATCCCCCTTTATTCTTGTACTCGTAAGTTAGCCACTCAAATAAATGCTTAGTGCTTGCTGCAGCCTCACCACTTAACCATACCTCACCCATTAAGCTTTAATAGTCTTGATACCCTTGGAAATGAGATTGCTGAGTCCCTGTGGCTCACAGATTACTACAACAACAGTTGCAGGTACAGGTAATGCGATGATTTGACGTGAGCGTGATGCTTGTTTGATTTGGAGTTCTTCTTCTTCTTCATCGATCTAGGATGGGTTCCAGGCGGCAGCCTGGGATAGCAAGGATGGATGTTATTTTATCGTTTGATTTCATCCGTAGTCGGACCCTGCTCTTCTGTATGATGATTGATATGTTATTGTATTGATGTGATATTGATGTAGCTTGTGGCGAGTGTAAGCTAATTCCATATACTCATCTCTTCTTTACATGTACTTGTAATGATATCCATTCTTGCAGCACGACGAGATGCGCTTCTATCCCTGTCGAGGCCCTCGAGCCAAAATAAGGATAGGATCGCATCTTGGGCGTGACAGGAGGGCATTTCTCATCATGAACTCGATTGATATGTTGGAAAAGCTCAAAATGCTGATGATGATCACGACACATTTGTCGAGAAGTTTCATGAAGATGTAATCGATCAGCGACGACATCAAGCAAGGAAATGATGAAGCGAAGGTTTGTCGGAACCACAGATAAGATTGCTAGCTCAGAATCGATGTTGCCCTTCAAGACAACGAACATGATGTTGAAAGCTCGATGTAAACTTGGCGCACTGTTGGAATTGTGATCCGGGGATGAAGGACTCAAGTAGCATGGTCAAGCCTCAGCATGACGATGATGAGGTTGTTAATCACCTAGGAAAGACATGACCGAGTTCAAACTCACGAGCAAAGAAGATTACTAAGAATTGTTGAATCGCAATGCGGACTTGATTCACTATTCGATGCCCTCGGTTGGCGACAACCCAGAACACGTGGAGTGACTATGACAGGTTAAGATATTACTTCATCTTAAATTCCTAAGATGCAGTGCAAAGACACGATATCCTCGAGATACCAGGGGGTAATACTCGAAGGTAGATCAAAATAGAGGTTGGGCAGGTGCATTGATCTGCCGAAGACAAGTGCTTGAACTTGTCCAAGAAATTGGATCAAAGAAGAACAATCACGGTCGAAACCATGGTTGCAAATTATCAAAACATAGATACAAGATCAATCCATACAAAGGGAATGGTCATTGCTACAAGAAGCTCCATGATAAGTCATACACCGGGTCCATGGGCATGAACACAAGGTTCAAGGTCGACTCCCACTTCTTCAAGGCATAACCTCTCATTCACTTCTCGCTTTCGATGAAGTTGCAGTGTTGAAATTTTATCGGGCTAAACAACAGAGGATATGACTCGTGAGAACTCTCGGGTTCACATAGATTAGGGAAAGCATAGGTTCTACCCATCGGGGCATCTTAGGAACATATACCACAAACTTCAAGGGTGAATAACACAAGCTTGAAAGTAGAGCATGGTTGACAAAAGCATAGGATACAACTTATTAGAGGGAGAAGGCACAATTTACCAATGGCATCATGTATCAGGGGAAGAACTCACAAGGATTTTAAATGTAAAGGATGCTGTCGGATAACAATCCAACAATGGTTTGGCATCCCACAAAAGGATCTGATATGAGTATCGGAACTCAATCAGTGGAAGAAGAATGCAAGGCATCAGATTATAGAACATCCAAATAATTTGATGCTTATAACCAAAGGAATTGTGATTTCCAGAATTAGGGATCAGAAGCAGACGCTCTGATCAAGGATGGATAAGTTGAAGGGACTTAGTCGGACAATCAATAAAGGTTTGAATTGCCGAGAACCAACTCATGTCCGGGAGGACGTTGGAGCCAGAAAGATAATTTAAATGGATCACCTGATGACTGCGTGCATACGCACACATTGAATCAATAGGTTCAAAATGGCAAAGACAAAGGATGTAATGAATATTGCAAGCCATATGGAATTAACCACAATGCAAGCAGATGAGAAAGGTCAAGAGTCAAAGGCTACTAGGGATTTCGAAGATCGAATAGCAGTTCGAAGGATTTGTGAAGCACATGAATAACCGAGGAAGAACGAATCTTCGGTCAGATAATTCGATGTACCCTGTAATAACAAGAGCAACTGGACATGAAAATATGAGCGACAATTGCATGTAGTCATCCATAGGGGTTGACAGAGGAAGGAATCGCAAAAGTGATGAGCATGAGTTCTCGGAAGAACATCGGAGAGTATCTTCAGAATCCTCTGACGAAGCAGGTGTTCTTCTGGAATAAGGGCTCTCCAGGAGAAATAGTTACGAGAACCTAGAGTCAGAGTTAATAAAATCTTTAACCCGAAAGAGAAGAGAGATCAGAACCCAGAGTAAGGATGAGGAATAAAAGATCCTAATACCACCCGATTGAGATGTGGGCCCGTAAGCCACAACATCAGTGTTAGTAAAAGTTTTTCAATGACTAGACTCAACTTCGGCCAAGGATGTGGAAAGGGGGCTACCTACAGGCAGTCAGCTCTGATACCAACTTGTGACGCCCCCAGCCTCGACCGTACGCTAAACAATCACGCAATGCGTACGACCAAGATCAGGGACTCACTAATCAATATCACAACACAACACTAGACACAAATTAAAGTCATACAGCTTCATATTACAAGCCAGGGGCCTCGAGGGCTCGAATACAAAGCTCGACGAGCATAAGTCAGCGGAAGCAAACAATATCTGAGTACAGACATAAGGGTACACAAGTCTTTGCCTTAAGAAGGATAGCACAAACATAAGCAGCGGATCGAAAGAGGCGAGGCCTCCTGCCTGGGAACCTCCGAACTACTCCTGAACGTCAGAGAAGTCTACGTCGTAGTAGCCGCCATCCTGGTAGTAGTAGTGGCCTCCGTCGGGGTAGCTGTAGTCGTTCACCGGGTAAGCTGGATCCTGGGTCTCCTGGGCTCCAACATCTGATCGCGGCATCATATCAAGGGGGAAAGGGGAAGCAAAGCAACGGTGAGTACTCATCCAAAGTACTCGCAAGACTTATATCAGAACTATGCTAAGTATGCATCAGTATCAAGAAGGGGTTGTATCTGGACTGACTGCAGAAAGCAAGAATAAGGGGGAAGACCTAGTCCTATCGAAGACTAGCATCTTCAACGTCTTGCAGCATAAGACAAGAGTTTAGAACAACATATTTTATTAACAGGGGTAAGTTAGCAAGGCCCAGAGATCCTTCCTCGACCCCATGCGAGAAAGCAATCCCGGAGCCAAATATATTTCAAGTAACAATAATAAGTATCCAGTTCTAGTTATCATAGATCAGGATACAACTCTGAGCGTCCATAACCGCGGACACGGCTAATCCATTAGTTTAACTTCCCTGCAGGGGTGCACAAACTTACCCAACACGCTCGATAAACTCTGCCGGATACAATTTTTGGGTCATACCTGGCCTCATCCATCGACACGACGTAGTCCTACCTAGGCTCAACAGAGAGGCCAGCACGCCGGTCTACATCCTAATGGCTCGGGGTCTTGGGCCATCGCCCTCGCCATCCTGCACGTTACGCCGTCGGCCGGGATCAGTCCTAGCACGCCTTCCATCAAGGTCCCTGCGTTCCAGACCACCCGGGCGCGAGTCGAACAATGTGGCATCTGAAGAGCTTTCGGGAGAATGTACGCCATAGAGAGCCCATACTTATTCCCGCGTGGTGGTTAGTGCGAAAGAGACCAGAGCTTTCGCCGAAGGCCTTCTCAAATCACATATCCAAACCCATTAGTGACTTGTACTATTGTGGTGACGATCAGTCCCACCATCCCGTTGCCCCGTCTCGAGAACTATGCGGCAAGGACAAAGTAGGTCCGGCCACGTCCCGTCTATAACCCTTCGGGTGCCTTACCGGCGCACCCCACCACATCTCACACTCGCGGGTACCCTTAGGGCCGACCCGTCTTTCTCATATATCTCAGTGTTAAGTCAAAGTGGTTGTGAGTCAGTGCCCCGAGCGTTTCCACAGTCGGGGTGTGTGAGGTGATGTGTCGGTAACGGCTTGTCAGTCAGGATGACTGAGTCTTCTGTCTTCAAGTCCTCGATGGCGACGGTGATGAAAGCATGGGCATCGACAATAGTAAACTGGGAGTCATAGGGGGACATTATCCATACCTAGACTACAACAGTATACGAAAGCAGGTATGAAAGCAGTATTCAAAAACTGGCTATGCATCAGAATAGGTAATTGTGTGAATACAGTAGCAAAATCTAATGCAAGCATGAGGGGGAAAGGATAGGTGAAATCGGAATGCTCAAGGGGGTTTTGCTTGCCTTGTTGCTCTATCGAGAGGGAAGGGTCGTCGATGACGTAGTCGTACACAGCAGTATCATCGGTAGTCTCAGCATCTATCGAGAGAGAAGGAGGGGGAAGAAACAGTAAATACAAAGCAAACAATCGTAACACAAAGTATGACATGGCGATACGCAGTGTCGGGTGTGACCTAACGCAGTGTTACACGAAACCGAGAAAGGGGGAACCCATCCGGGAAGGTTTTCCCGGTTCCGGACAAATGTCAAACAGATGACCGGTGGGGGACGTTTGTAGGTCCGGGGTGTCAAAGGCATGGGACAGCTAGGATGCAGTGCAGGGTGTCCTAAAATCATGTCTAAACCATTTTAGCTATTTTAGGATTAAAGTTGGAATTAATAGTCGGTAGTTATGCACTATTCATCTATCGGAAACAGGCGAAAAGTTGCTGGTTCACCTACATAGAGGGTCCCGACATGGAAATAGGTAGCACGGTTAGACTCTTCGGATTTTTCTGATCAACTTTCATGTTCAAAACTTTTTAATCCGGACTACGGTTTATTTTATATTAATTTCCTAAGATTTAATAATATTCTGGAATTTCTTTTAATTATTAATTTGAATTATCCAAAACAGTAAATACTGTTTAATTAATTAATTAACTAATTAATTAATTAATTTAATTAACTAATTATCAGATTAATCAACAGTTTAATTAATTAATCTGTTTAGTCTTAATCACCTAATTAGTTAATCTAATTAATTAATTATTAATAATAATTATTTATAAATTCATTTTTTTTAATTTTTGGGAAGGGCCCCGTTTGTCATAGGGCAAGGCCGGACATATCCGGCTATGCCCCTACGGGAACCGGACATGTCCGGGCGCGCAAAGCCGCGCACACACAGACACACGCACATCGCGCGCACGCGCAGGCCGGCGCGGCTGCGGCGGCCACCGGCAGGGGGGGGGTGGGGGTGTAGCTCACCGGGGGGAAGCGGGGCAGCCGCTAGCGGTGGCGAGAGGCGGCGGTGAGGAGGGCCGACGGGGAGGCGGCGAACGGCGGCGCGGGCGGGACCGGCCGCGGGCGGAGGGGCGGGGGGGGGGGGGGGGGGGGCGGGGGCGGCGGTGAGGGCCGCGGGTGATGGCGGGGCGCGGCGGCGCGAGGTGGCGGCGGGGTCGAGCCGGTCAGCGGGGTGGACAGGCGGTGCGGCGAGCGCCGCGGCGGGGCGCGGGCCGGGGCGGCCGCGTCGGGGGCCGGACGGGGCTGGCGCGTCCGCGGGCGGGGGGGGTGAGGGGGGGAATCGGGCGGGCGCCCCTGGCGGCGCCGCGGGCGCGGGGGGGGGGGGGGACGGGATGAGCACGGGGGCTACTGGGGCTGGCCTAGGGTTGCCCCAGCGCCTTATAACGTTAAAATGGGCCGACCCTATTTTGGCCCAGTAGGGACCCTTTTCCCTTGTTTCTAAAAAGACAAACAACGAATGTTTTTAAAACATTTGGGGTACTAAAACAAACCCAAAAATACTGGTTTTAATTTTATAAAACTTAATAGAATATTTGCAATCGATCCAACATTTTTAATTCTAATTTTTGCACAACTTTTAAAACCACCTTTTCGGACGAATTGAATTTGCAACGGAACTGATCGGGGTTAAACCAACGCGAGTTTAACAACGGTAATCATGGTGACGTGGCGACATTAGCGTGGGATTACTGTGGCCTAACACTGGGGGTGTTACAGGAAGAGAGGTGTTACACCGCTGCAAAGAGGGGGAGAGAGTTGGTGTTGACGGCGGGAAGATTGTTGATGTAGATCGCCGTCACGATCCTTGCCCCGACGGTGTTCCGGCGCCACCGGGAGAGAGGGAGAGAGAGTCCCCCACCTTCTTCTTCTTCCTTGGCCTCCCTCCTAGATGAGAGGAGAGTTCCCCATCTGGTCCATGGCCTCCATGGCGGCGGAGGGGCAGGAGCCGCTCCTAGATTGGATCTCCCTCTCTGTTCTCTTCTGTTTCACGTTCCTGTTTTCTGGTCGAAATCCGTTTCTTATATTCCTGGAGATCCGTAACGCCGATCAGGCTGAAATTTTGAGGGGATTTTTATCCAAAAATTAGCTTCCTTGCGCCCGAAGGAGAGCTCCAACCGACGTACGAGGTGGGCAGCACCCACCAGGCCGCGGTTGGGCCCCCTATCCACGCCCTGGTGGCTGGTGGGGGCTGTGAGCCTCCGTTTGCGTTGATTTCACTTCTCAAAATTCACAAATATTCCAAAACAAGTTTCCGTAAGTTTTTATCGCGTTTAGACTTCGTTTGATATGGTAATTATGTGAAACAAAAAACATGCAACAAACAAGAACTGGCACTGGGCACTGGATCAATAGGTTAGTCCAATAAATCATACAAATTGTTGCCAAAAGTATGTGAAAGTTGTATAATATTTGCATGAAACAATCAAAAATTATAGATACGACGGAGACGTATCAGAATCCCCAAGCTTAATTCCTGCTCGTCCTCGAGTAGGTAAATGATAAAAAATATAATTTTTGATGTGGAATGCTACCTAGCATAATCTTGATCATATATCTAATCATGACGTGAATATTAAGACACAAGTGATTCAAAGCAATAGTCTAGTTTTGACATAAAGACATTAATACTTAGGCATCCAAACAAACAATCATGTCTTTTAGAATATCAAGGCTAAAGAACGCTATCGCTGCAAAATCATATAGCCTTGTCATGCTCTGTCTTCTTAACACAAAGTATAAATCATGTAGTACCCCGGTGTCACCCAAGCAATTGGTTCATACTTTTTAACGCGCTTCAGCATTTTCAACTCTCATGCAATACATGAGCGCAAGCCATGGATATAGCACTATGGGTGGCATAGAATATGGTGGTAGGTTTCAAAGGGGTAAAAGTGGAGAAGAAGTCTGGCATCAACTCAGCGTATCAACGGGCTATGGAGATGCCCATCAATAGATATCAATGCGAGGAGTAGGGATTGCCATGCAATGGATGCACTGAGATCTATAAGTGTATGAAAGCTCAATATGAAAACTAAGTGGGCATGCATCTAACTATATGAAAAATTCCCACTAGTATATGAAAGTGACAACACAGGAGACTCTCTATATGAAAAACATGGTTCTACTTTGAAGTACAAGTGTGGAATTAGCATGCCCCTATTCCTTCTTATTTCATTTTTTTATTTCTTTTCTTTTTTTCTATTTTTTTCTTTCTTTGTCTGGAGCCTCATCCCGACTTGTGGGGGAATCATAGTTTCCATCATCCTTTCATCACTGGGGCATGCTCTAATAATGAATAATGATGATCATCACACTTCTATTTACTTACAACTCAATATTACAACGATAGTAGAACAAAGTATGACTCTATATGAATGCAATGATCTAGCGTAGCAAAGACATCAAAAAATGAACAAGCCATGAAAACATCAGCTAGCTATCCTACGATCGTGTAATGCAATATGACAATGAATGCTCAAGTAATCAAAACGGAGGCGGTGGATTTTGCATGGCAATATATCTCGGAATGGCTATGGAAATGCCATAATAGGTAGGTATGGTGGCTGTTTTGAGGAAGATATAATAAGGCTTATGTGTGATAGAGCGTATTATATCACGGGGTTTGGATGCACCGGTGAAGTTTGCACCAACTCTCGAGGTGAGAAAAGGGCAATGCACGGTACCGTAGAGGCTAGAAAATTGTAGAAAGGTAAGAGTGCGTATAATCCATGGACTCACATTAGTCATAAAGAACTCACATACTTATTGCAAAAATTTTATTAGCTCTCTCTAAGCAAAGTATTACTACGCATGCTCCTAGGGGGGAGGTTGGTTGGAGTTAACCATCGCGTGCCCCCGACCTTCACACAAAGATAGACAATCAAGGATAAATTGTGCTCCAACTTCCTAGCATAATGGGAGACTATACGTGCATGCTTCGAGAATCACAAACCTTAACACCAATATCTTACTAAACACCATCATCCACTAGTACCTCCCACATATTATCATCTCTATATCGCAAAACTATTGCAAGGAATCAAACATGTCATATTCAGTGATCCCTAAGTTTTATGTAGGATTTTATGACTAACCATGCAAATGACCAATTCCTGTTGACTCTCTAAATAGATATAAGTGAAGCAAGAGAGTTTAATTATTTCTACAAAATACCATGCTCTAATAAATTTAAGTGAATCAAAAGAGCATTCTTCAAATAACGGTTTTCTATGTGAAGAGAAACAGGCAATCCAATCTTCAAATGATATAAGTGAGGAACATGAAGCATTCTATACAGCCATACTCAAAAGATATAAGTGAAGTGAAATGAGCATTCTATAAATAAACCATGGACTATCTCATACCAGCATGGTGCATAAAAGAAAAGTGAAAACTAAACACAAAAGACGCTCCAAAATTTGAACATATCACATGAATGAAACGAATCCGAAAACATACCGATACTTGTTGAAGAAAGATGGGATGCCTTCTGGGGCATCCCCAAGCTTAGACGCTTGAGTCTCCTTGGATATTTACATGGGGTGCCTTGGGCATCCCCAAGCTTGAACTCTTGCCTCTCCTTCTTCTCCTCATATCGAGACCTCCTCGATCTTCGAACACTTCATCCACACAAAACTTAACAGAAGACTGGTAAGATCCGTTAGTGTAATAAAGCAAAATACTACTTTAAGTACTGTTGCAAACCAATTCAAATTTTATATTTGCATTATCCCTGCTGTATTATAACATTTCTATGGCTTACACCATAGATAAAATTGATAGTTTCATCAAAACAATGCATCAAAAACAGAATCTGTCATAAACAGGGCAGTCTGTAGTAATCTAAACTTTGACCATACTCTCTAACTCCAAAAATTCTGAAACATTAGGAAAAATTAAAAAAATTATATAGAAAGTGTAAAAAATTCAGAAACTTTGGACGTTCCAGTAAAAAGTGAAAATTCACGCACTACAGCCAAAGTTTCTGTTTTTACACCGCACATACCAACAAGCAATCTAATCATCCTAATGGCAAATCTTGGCACATTATTTTGATAATACAATGGATTTGTACAAGGGGATAATTATTTTTGTTGTAAAAGTTTCTGTGATTCAAGATTCACAAAGTTTCCATGGGCATGAACAAAAGTTCAAGGACGTCCCCCACTTCAACGATGCTCATCATCTCTCTCACTTTCACCTTTCCTTTTGTGAAGTTTTAGGTTCCCCTCTATATTTTTCTTGTTTTAAAACTTTATAAAAGCACAGAACAGAATAAAATGACTCTCTAAAACTTCCGGGTTGTCTCCCTGGTAGCGCTTTCTTTAAAGCCATGAACCTAGGCATAAAGTGCTCAAGTAATGGATCCACCCGGATCCCAAGGTATATCAAAGCCAATTTTAATTATCAATAATTTGTAATTTAGTAGTGAGCACAAAGTGATATATATCATGTGACAACGAAGTCTAACCCTCTTCCTATGCATTGGCATGTCATACAAGAACAATTCATGCACATTAAGTAAAGGCCAATACATAGCATAAGTAGTTTCTTGCAGTTTTATAGTATTGGAAGCATAGAGAGGTGAAGATTTGGTTCCTCTCTCATAATAATTGCAAGTAGGAGTAGCAAGCACATTCATATTATATTCATCAAAATCATCATGTGTAATAGCAAAACAGAACCCATCAATATAATCCTTAATAAGAGCAAACTTCTCCGAAATAGTGTAGTTAGGAGAATTCAAAAAAGATAATAGGACTATCGTGTGTGGGTGCAATAGCAACAATTTCATGCTTAACATAAGGAACTATAGCAAGTTAATCTTCATAAGCATAATTCATATTGGCATCATGGCCACAAGCATAGTAAGCATCAAGTTCATCAAAAAGAGATATTTCAAAAGAATCCAAGGGATCATAGCAATCATCATAGCATTCATCATGGCATTCATCCTTCGGTATGTGCGAAGGGTAATTAAACAATGTATGAGTTGAAGAGTTACTCTCATTAGAAGGTGGACACGGGTAGCTAATCCGCTCTTCCTCCTTTTGTTCTTCGCTCTCCTCCTCATCTTTTTCATCTAATGAGCTCACAGTTTCAGCAATTTCTTCTTCCATTGATTCCTGCAAAATATTAGTCTCTTCCAAGGCGGCGGTCATTCTTTCAATAAATTCAATAATATCAGCATTGCAATCATAATTCTCTTAGCAATATTTAAGTATGGATAAAATTTCAGATTCGTAAGGAACATCACCATCATACTTTTCAAGCAAAGAAGCAATTTCATAAGCACCTTTAAAAGCAACAAATTATTCTATTCGTTCCATAGCATAGTAATCATAAATACCTTTAGAATAATAAGCTAAGGTTTCATTATCATTAAATTTGCATTGAAAGGGAAGGTGTCGAGCTTCTATATTAGAGCAACAAGTAAAGTCACATCTCGAGCATGCATCCCAAGCAAACCATTCCAGTATTCTAATTTGATCCCATAAGTGTTTCCCTTTTTGAGATAAGCAATAATCCCTAAAGTACTCATGTTGATCCAATGTGTATCCCATTATAAAGTTCCTTCAGGATTTCTTGGGATTATCGAAGGAGTAATTAACGTGTTTCACATAACTAGCATCGAGGGTTTTAGGAGGTTCCCCATCTCCATGAGTAGCAGGTACTACTAATTTTTTGGTGTTTCGTGTTCCATATCCATGACTAAAGATATAAAACAACTAATAACAGAAAATAAAAATTACTTATTGATAAAGCAAACAAGCACACACGAGAATATTCACCCCACGCTATTGCTCCCCGGCAACGGCGCCAGAAAAATGTCTTGATAACCCAACAGTGTAGGGGATCGTTTGTAGCCTTTTTCGATAAGTAAGAGTGTCGAATCCAATGAGGAGCTAAAGGTAGAACAAATATAACCTCAAGTTCTATCGACCACTGATACAACTCTACGCACGCTAATGCTTGCTTTACCTAGAACAAGTACGAAACTACTTTGCGGGAATAAAACTAGAAGTACTTTGTGAGATAATAAATACGTGGAAATAAAAGTTAGGTGCTTTTTTAATAAAAGAACAATAAAAGTAAATAACTTGGTAGAAAGCTTTTTGTGTAATGCAAGAGAAAGATTGTCTCTAGGGAATTGAATATAATATAATAGATACTTGTCATATGCAATGAGGGAGAGGCATGAGCTAACATACTTTCTCTACTTGGATCATATGCACTTATGATTGGAACTCTAGCAAACATCCGCAACTACTAAAGATCATTAAGGTAAAACCCAACCATAGCATTAAGTATCAAGTCCTCTTTACTCCCATACGCAACAACCCACCAACCCGGGTTTATGCTTCTGTCACTCAAGCAACCCACCATAGGCAAATCATGAACATACAACACCCTACAGCGAGGATCCCTCGCGTTTGCGCGAGACGGAGGGCACCATAGGACAGCACCATATCAATATACAACTCACATCCATAACATCATACCACAATTAACCCATAGGACAAAAGAGATCTACTCAAACATCATAGGATAGCCAAATATCATTGGGAAATAATATATGGAGTTGAGCACCATGTTTAAGTAGAGATTACATCAGGGAAGAGAGGTGTTACACTGCTGCATAGAGGGGGAGAGAGTTGGTGTTGACAGCGGCAAGATTGTTGATGTAGATCGCCGTCACGATCCTTGCCCCGGCGGCGTTCCAGCGCCACCAGGAGAGAGGTGGAGAGAGCCCCCCTCCTTGTTCTTCCTTGGCCTCCCCCCTAGATGGGACGAGAGTTCCCCCTCTGGTCCATGGCCTCCATGGAGGCGGAGGGGTAGGAGCCCCTCCTAGATTGGATCTCCCTCTCTGTTCTCTTCTGTTTCACGTTCCTGTTTTCTAGCCGAAAACCGTTTCTTATATTCCCGAAGATCCGTAACTCCGATCAGGCTGAAATTTTGAGGGGATTTTTATCCAAAAATTAGCTTCCTTGCGACCGAACGAGAGCTCCAACTGACGTACGAGGTGGGCAGCACCCACCAGGCCGCGGTTGGGCCCCCTGGCCGCGCCCTGGTGGGTGGTGGGGGTTGTGAGCCTCTGTTTGCGTTGATTCCACTTCTCAAAATTCACAAATATTCCAAAAAAAATCTCAGTAAATTTTATCGCGTTTGGACTTCGTTTGATATGGTAATTCTGCAAAACAAAAAACATGCAACAAACAGGAACTGGCACTGGGCACTGGATCAATAGGTTAGTCCAATAACTCATAAAAATTGTTGCCAAAAGTATGTGAAAGTTGTATAATATTGGCATGAAACAATCAAAAATTATAGATACGACGGAGATGTATCCTCAACCCTCATACTCCTCACCGTCCACGACTCCACTGCTGCATCTTCCCCATCTCTGGGTCATTCCCGTCCGGGGCATCGCCATCCTCCGCCTCTTTGGTGCGCTCGGCGTGGCGTGGTAAACATGGTCAACAAATGAGAGTCTTGGAAAGAAGATTGTATGTGGAGAGGCTAGCAGTGGGGCGCACTAGGTCAATGGATGCACGCATGCAACTTCCTCCTTATTACACAAAAAGAGATTCCGCCCTTGATCGTTGGGTCCCACGAGCGGTATCTTCGCACGCAAGGAAGTGACTCCTTATTCGAACCTGATAGTTGGGATCCACTCGGTCAAAGCATACGTAGCGTTGTCTTTCAGGGCGTAAACGTGTACGTACATAGTCTCTGTACAAAGAGGTTGAACCGTGGCCGGGTAAGAGGTGAGTCGTATCGTAGTAGTGCCTGGCCTCGACGTAGAAGTTGAGGCAGTCTCGTCTAAATCATGTACACGTACGTACGTACAGCCACACTACAAGAAAGTAAATACACCCACGTACGTACATATGGGCGGGGCCAGGGCTCATGTACATGGAGAGGCAACGTGGCAGAGTCCATGGACGGCAACAACAGCGTCCTGTTCAACGACAGGGAACCGGCTTGGTCAGAACGGAGGAGCCAAGCGACTCGTGTCGGGGTGTGGTGTCCAACAAAATGGAGGAAACATACTTTTGTTCAACCGGCTACTGACGAAACGGGTCCAGGGTGTGGCATCCCACAAAACAGAGGAAACGTACTTATGTTCAACTGGTTATGGTCGAAACGGGGTTCAGGGGTGTGGCATCCCGCAAAACAGAGGAAATGGACTTCTGTTCAATCGGCTACGGTGAAACGGGGTCCAAGGGTGTGGCGTCCCATAAAACAATGGAAACAGACTTCTGTTCAACCGGCTACTGTCAAAACAGGGTCCAAGGGTGTGGCGTCCTGCAAAACAGAGGAAACAGACTTCTGTTTAACCAACTATAGTCGAAACAGGGTCTAGGGGTGTGGCGTACTGTAAAACGGAGGAAATGGACCAGCTACAGTCAAAGAAACGGTGTCCAAGGTGTGTGGAGTAACGCAAAACGGGACTCCACGGTCTACTGTTCATCCACCGTCGACTTCCTCCAGTCTCCACTAGGTCCTCTTCATCCACCATCGACTTCCCCCAGGCTGCACGGGGTCCTCTTCATCCAGCCCAACATTGGCTGGGGTGCGGCGTACCGTGACACATCCTCCTCGATTGGGGTCATCCACCCCAACACCGGTTACTACTACCATGGGGTCTTGTTCATACAGCGCCACTCCATAACGGCTGCGTGGGGCAAACGAGCGGGCGGTAACAATAGGAACTATTCGCCCATAGCCAACCAACTCGACTCACCGGTCACGTCTTACGTAAGGGGCTCAACCGGTCGATCGATGCAAAGCCTTGACTCGTTCCACGTATCACGCGCGCGGAAGCAATGGGAACTGTTCATCCAGAGGCAACCAACAACAACTGACTACTAGCTCAATGACTCACGTCTCGCACGGGGATCGATCGCTCGGGTTTAGTTATAGCAGCCAAGGAATCGATCGGGTTCTATTAGCAGCCAAGGAATCACTCAGGTTTAGTTTGTAGTGCGAGGGATCAATCGATCGCTTGTGTTCAATATGTAGTGTGAGGGATCGGTCGATCACTCGGGTTCAGTAGGCGAACGCCTCTCACTCGGTTTTAGTTAGCATCTCTAGCGAACGCCTCGCACACACGCGCGTATGAGAGAAATGGGCAAACCACACTCCATTGCTCGACCCCGACCACCCACGACTGCCAACCGTAACTAGGAAATCCCCAAAAACTTCTTCGCCCTCACTTCTACCATGATTTTTTACGTCATGGACTGCCCAAAGAATGTCATGCAGGTGCTTCTCCAACCGGCTCAGGACGAAAAGGCCATTTTATGTCATGATTTTTTTTCATAGAAGCTGGAGCCCACCACATCTACGATGATATGTGTTTTTGTCACAATTATTGTCATGGAAGTGTCATATCCATGACAAAAAGTTTTCATTCAGCCTATAATGTCACAAATGTGTCTTTTTTTGTAGTACTTTTACATGTCTCTAGGGCCATAAAAGGGGAAACCTAAGTGAGGCTTTCCTTCTCCCATCGTCTTCACCCTCCCCTCCCCTTCTTCAGGTCCTTCCTTCATATCATCACGCATGACAAGGTCCATCATGGACAAGGAAAAAGGGGGCAAGGGAGCGGCTTCCTCGGAGTTGGCGCTGGCCCTTTACGGGTTGGAGTACTCGGACGAGGACATCGTCCAAGCCCTCGGCTTCTTGGTCAGTGGCCGGAATAATGAGTGGGGGTTGATAACGTTGCGACCGGCAGGGAGTCAGGATGTGGAGGAGGGCGCGGTGCCCATCTTCATCAATTTTCTCACCGTCGGTTTGATTACCCTTTTTTCGATTTCATTCTCGCGGTACTGGAGCACTATCATTTGCATATGCTCCATCTTCATTTGAACATGGTGTTGGTGTTGGAAACCTTTACACGTTTGTGGAAGGGGTTTGTCAGTGTGCGCCCCTCGCTGGAGCTATTCCGGCATTTCTATTCCCCGCGCCTGAGTTCCAAGGACAACCAGATCTCCGGCTATGTGACCTTCCACTTTGTCGGTGACAAGGAAGAGGCGAGCTATATTTCACTGAAGCTTTATTCTCATGTGAAGGAGTGGCACCGGAACTGGCTGTTGGTGAAGGCTATGATTGGCTCCAAATTGCTTCAAGAACCAGCGGCGCCCACAAGTAAGCTTGTTGGATGGGTGAGGCACGCCGCAGGGGAGGCTCTCAATCTAGCGAATAAAGTAACTTGCGGCACTGGGGTTGAACGGTCTCATGGTTGCGAGCAGCTTCGTACGCCTCCGCATCGCCCACTTGCAGGCTCGATGAGCGCCCTTGTAGCCACTCCGAGGGACTCGCGATCGCCGGTGTCTTCATCAGTCTGCCATTGGCGACGAGAGTGTAAAGTGGGTTATGCACCTCTTGTTCCATTCCAAGGATGCTTTGTGCCTTTCGACCTCTGTTGGGATGCTCCATACCAATCTAGAACGTGGTGCCATTTTGGAGGCTCTACTGGATTGCGATAAGTCAGGAATTACCTCTGAAGGCCTGATGGGCATCGATCGATCGAACCCCTTCTTGCACTGGAGAGTTCTTCCAGCCCTCACCTTGAGATCGCGGATGATGGGAGAAAGTAGAAGCCGGTGAAGATGATTCCAAGAGTTCCACAACCAACCCGACTAAGGGGGATGCACCAATACCACCGGCTTGAAAACGCATTGTGTCTCTGTATTCGCCTTCCGAGGGCGTTATCGAGACTCAACAGCAACATAGAGCGGCCACCACTAAGTAAGCTTTTAACTTGTCGACACAAGTTGTCACTTTTTTTGCCGGGGTCGATCGTTCATGATGGTTTCTACCATTAGCTCGTGAGCGATGGATGACGTCGATATAGCGTCGACCAAGGAAGCCGGAGCAACAACGGCCTCTGGGACGGGTGGCAAAAACTAGGCTCCGCCTCTCCCTCTCCTCGTGGGTGAGGTTCTGAGGAAGAAGAAATGGCATGACGGAGATGAGTAAGTTGCCATTTCTCCTAGTCAGGCTTCATGCTTTTAGACAATCGCTTCTCCTATTGTCGCTATCATTTTTCTTTTTCTTTCTTCGACGATGCAGGTCTTCGTCTGTCATCCATGTCCCACTAGCGAAGGCCCCGATTGCTGCTGCTAGCGTACCTGTCGGAGGAAAGGTGGGTTTGACCCTAGAGGCAAGCATGGAATTCCCGGACCCTGGAAGGCAGCGGGTGACGTCCGCTTCTCCGGGCAGAACTCAAGGGGATGGGTTAGTGTCTTCGTATAATCGGGGAAACCACGTGGTTTGGCTTGATGATTTCCTTCTTCACAAGGTACTTTCCCCTTTCTTTTGGTTTGTGTTCAGGAAGCAGCCTCCTCGCCGCTTTGGAGGCACAGATGATGTCTTGTGTTTCAAACATCGCGAACCGCCCTTCTCTCGGGGAGCCACAGACAAAGAGGGTGATGGACCCAGAAAGGGCTACTGAGAGGAGCGAGGCTCCCATGTTCCTCGAGGAGCGAAGGGAATACTTGGTATTACAACCCTGGTGTGGTCCTGGGAGATGGGGATATCCCTTGCATGGGTGGCCATTCTCATACCTGACAAGAGAAAGGCGCCCTCCTGGTGGTCTTCTCCAATTGTGAAGCGACGCCGTCGATGACTGGGGATCGTTCAGGGGTGTCAGCCAGTCCTGCCGCGAACATCCTTGCATCTAACCCTGAGCCCTTGGGTGATGGAGTCGTGGGAAGCCCCTTTGCCCCATAAAAACGTATGGTCTCACGTGTTGTGGAGTGGAGATTCTTGATCACGAGGGGGTTGTTACATCCGCGTATGCCCCCATTGCTGGGGATTCCAGCGCGGCTTGTCTTCTGCCAAGCCCAGGTGGTGGTCTAGACGCCGGAGATTCATCCTCACTATTCTTGTCCTTCCCAGAGGCTGCAAAAATGGCCTCCCGGGAAGGAAAGCTTCCCCCGGGGTAGACTCAACCGTCCCACTGGCCAGGGACAGTTGGGCCGCTGGTCCGGCGCCTGCTCTGGAGGCCCCTGACGTGGCTTGAGACTGCGTCAGTATTTCCCCAAAGAGGAAGGGATGATGCAGGACAGCGACGGTAATTATTTCCCTCAGTTATGAAACCAAGGTATCGAACCATTAGGAGGATCACATAACACTATGTAAACAACAACTGCACACAAAGAACAAATGCTTGCAACCCGACGCGAAAGAGAGGTTGTCAATCTCCCTACGATAAAAAGATAAATTAGGTAATGATAGTTTGGATAGATAGATCTTGCAAGAACACAAAATAAAAGAGGCAAATAAAAAGTGCAGCAAGGTATTTTAGGGTGTTTGGGAATTATAGATCTGAAAACAAAAGCGGCAAAAAGATATATCGGAACGCAATATGTTGGAAAAGTAGACCCGAGGCCTGTAGGTTTCACTAGTGGCTTCTCTCATGAGTATAGCACACGGTGGGTGAACAAATTACTGTTGGGCAATAGATAGAAGATCAAATAATCATGACGATATCGAAGGCGATGATCATTATATAGGCATCACGTCCAAGATTAGTAGACCGAAATGATGCTGCATCTACTACTATTACACCACACATCGACCGCTATCCAGCATGCATCTAGTATATTAAGTTCATGGAAAAATAGAGTAATGCAATAAGAACGGTGACATGATGTAGACAAGATCTATTCCTATAGGTATAGACTCGATCTTGTTATCCTTAATAGCAACGATACATGCGTGCCTCGCTGCCCCTTCTATCACTGGGAGAGGACACCGCAAGATTGAACCCATCACAAAGCACCTCTTCCCATGGCAAGAAAAATCGATCTAGTTGGCCTAACTAAACCAAAGATTCGAAGAAAAATACGAGGCTATAAGTAATCATGCATATAAGAGATCAAAGAAGACTCAAATAATATTCATGGATAGAAACTGATCATGAAATCAAAATTCATCGGATCCCAACAAACACACCGCAAAAAGTTTACATCAAATAGATCTCCAAGAGACCATTGTATTGAGAATCAAAAGAGAGAGAGAGGAAGCCATCTAGCTACTGCCTACGGACTTGTACGTCTATGGTGGACTACTCACGCATCATCGGAGAGGCACCAATGAGGATGATGAACCCCTCCGTGATGGTGTTAGATTGGATCTCACGGTTCTGGAACTTGCGGCGGCTGGATGTATTTTTTGTCAACTCCCCTAGGGTTTTTGGAATATTTGGATATTTGTAGAGCTCAGAGGCGGTGGAGAAGGTTCCCGAGGTGGCCACTACCCATCAGGGCATGCTCGGGGCCCCTGGCGCGCCCTGGTGGGTTGTGGGCGACCTGGGCTCCCTCCTGATTGCTTCTTTGGCCCACTGGCCTTCTTCTGGTCCAAAAAATTTCTCCAAAAAGTTTTGTCGCGATTGGACTCCATTTGGTACTGATATTCTGTGAAGTAAAAAACAAGCAAAAAACAGCAACAGGCACTTGGCACTATGTTAATAGGTTAGTCCCAAAAAATTATATAAAGTTGCTATAAAATGATTATAAAAAACATCCAAGAATGATAATATAACAACATGGAACAAGAAAATATTATAGATACGTTGGAGACGTATCTGCCGCTAGATGGGATCGCCTAGTTGTGGACCTTGGAGGTCATCTTCAGGTGGCGTACCTGGCAATCAACCAGCTCGGTGCCGGATTGGCAGCCGAGATGGGCACTCTAGACTTGGGACGACAGTTCCTTCTTGATGCTTAGAAGGTTTACTTCGACCAAGCTGAGCATGCTCATAAGGATAACAAAGACGCTCGGTTGCAGGCGGCTCGAGTGTTGGCGGAGGCAACAAGGGCTCCGGGTCGAGCGACCGCTGAGGCCCTCGTGCCTTTGAGTCTTTCCCCGGCAAGACTGGGTACGGTCGACACTCATGCCACCAATGTTTGGGGACGTGATGAAATGACCTCTTTCGGAACGGACCCATTCCAATAATGATACCATACCCTCATCGCTCGTGAGGCAGTAGTGGCCAGACAAGAAGTTGATGTCGAGGCTCCCGAAGCTGGTTGAGAAGGTGACTTCAGATCTTTGTGCTAAAAGGAAAGGCTGGAGCTATTTCTAGATGCCCTCGAAGCCTAAGAGGGTGATCACATGAAGAGTGAAACAAATGTCTCGCACTAGGAGTCTCGCCATCAAGCATACGTCAAACCATGCAACAGTCGGTTGAGAGAAAAACATGACCAACAGGAGGCCGAGAACAAGAAAGCCCTTGCTGACACCTGATATGTCCATTTTGCATCATGATTTCCTACTGTTATTTTCTTTGTTTTGTTGAATAATAATGCTTTGGGGAGTGATTCTAATGCCTTTTCTCTCATAATATGCAAGGTTTTACACCAAGAGGGAGAATGCCGGCAGCTGGAATTCTGGACCCAAGAAAAGCACGTCAGAGATACCTATCCTGCACAACTGCAATGAAGCTGAAACTTTACGGAGATTATTTTTGGAATTAATAATAAATACTGGAGGACAAATATACCGGAGGGGGGCCACCTGGTGGGGAGCACCCACCAGGGCGCGCTAGGCACCCCTAGGCGCGCCCTGGTGGGTGGTGCTCACCCCGGCCCACCTTCGGAGCCCATCTTCTGGTATAAAATCCCAAAAAACATAAAAAAATCGAGGAGGACTTTTGGGACGAAGCGCCGACGCCTCGAGGCAGAACTTGGGCAGGAGCACTTTTGCCCTCCGGCGGAGCGATTCTGCCGGGGGAACTTCCCTCCCGGAGGGGGAAATTGAAGATATCGTCATCACCAACACCCCTCTCATCTTTGGGAGGCCAATCTTCATCAACATCTTCAACAGCACCATCTCCTCTCAAACCCTAGTTCATCTCTTGTGTTCAATCTTTGCACCGGAACCTCAGATTGGTACCTATGGATGACTAGTAGTATTGATTACCTTGCGTAGTTGATTACTATATGGTTTATTTGGTGGAAGATTATATGTTCAGATCCATTATGCTATTCAATACTCCTCTGATCTTGAGCATTATTATTATTTGTGAGTAGTTACCTTTGTTCTTGAGGTCACGGGAGAAGTCATGTTGTGAGTAATCATGTGAATTTGATATGTGTTCGATATTTTTATGATTAGTATGTTGTGATTCCATTACTGGTGTCATGTGAACGTCGACTACATGACACTTCACCATTAATGGGCCTAAGGGAACGCATTGGGGAGTAGTTATTAGATGATGGGTTGCTAGAGTGACAGAAGCTTACACCCTAGTTTATGCGCTACTTCATAAGGGGCTGATTTGGATCCACATGTTTAAGGCTATGGTTAGACTTTGTCTTAATACTTTTCTTGTAGTTGCGGATGTTTGTGAGCGGGTTAATCATAAGTAGGTTGTTAGTTCAAGTAAGAACAACACCTTAGCACCGGTCCACCCACATATCAAATTATCAAAGTTGCGAACACGAATCAAACCAACACGATAAAAGTGACTAGACGAAACTCCCGTGTACCCTCAACAACTCTTTGCCTATTACTAGTGATTGTTCTGGCCTGTCCTTTGCCTCAAAAGGATTGGGCTACCTTGATGCACCTTGTTTACCATTACCGTTACTTGCTCGTTACAAATTACCTTGCTATCAAACTATCTGTTACCTAAACTTTCAGTGCTTGCAGAGAATACCTTGCTGAAAACCGCTTGTCATTTCCATCTGCTCCTCGTTGGGTTCGACACTTTTACATATCAAAAGGACTACGATTGATCCCCTACACTTGTGGGTCATCAAGACTCTTTTCTGGCGCCGTTGCCGGGGAGTGAAGCGCTCTTGGTAAGTGGAAATCGGTAAGGAAAAACTTATACTACGTGCTAAAATTTATTGCTACTTGCTACTATGGAGAACAATACTTTGAGGGGTTTGTTCGGGGTATCTTCACCTCGACTGGAACCACAATTAGTTACCCCTCAACCTACAACACCTACTGAAAATTTTACTTATGAAATTCCTTCGGGTATGGTAGAACACTTGCTTGCTAAACCTTATGCAGGAGATGGAACTGTACATCCTAATATGCATCTCTTATATGTGAACAAAATATGTGGATTATTTAATCTTGCAGGTTTACCCGGAGATGAAGTAAGGAAGAAGGTTTTCCCTTTATCTTTGGAGGGAAAAGCATTGACATGGTATAGGCCATGTGATGATCTTGGATCTTGGAACTGGAATGGTTTGCAATTGGAATTCCATCAAAAGTTTTATCCTATGCATCTAGTTCATCGTGATCGGAATTATATATATAATTTTTGGCCTCGTGAAGGAGAAAGTATCGCTCTAGCTTTGGGGAGGCTTAAGTCAATGTTATATTCATGCCCCAATCATGAAATTCCAAGGGAAGTTATCATTCAGAATTTTTATGCTCGGCTTTCTCATAATGATCAATCCATGCTCGATACTTCTTGTGTTGGTTCTTATATGAAGAAGACTATTGATTTCAAGTGGGATCTCTTGGAAAGAATTATACGCAACTCTGAAGATTGGGAACTCGACGAAGGTAATGAGTTAGGTATAAAGCTTGAATTTGATTGTGTTAAATCTTTTATGAGTACCGATACTTTTCATAAGTTTAGCACTAAATATGGACTTGACTCTGAGATAGTAGCCTCTTTCTGCGAAGCATTTGCTACTCACGTTGATCTCCCTAAGGAGAAGTGGTTTAAATATCATCCCCCTGTTAAAGAAGAAATTAAAGAACCGGTCATAGCTAAAGAAGAAACCATCTTTTATAGTGTTGATCCAGTTGTGCCTACTGCTTATATTGAACGTACTGCTTATATTGAAAAACCACCTTTCCCTATTAGGATAAAGGAACATGCTAAGGTATCAACCGTGGTTCGTTAGAGTAATATAAGATCACCTAAACCCCCTGAGCAAATTAAAGTAGAACCTAGTGTTGCTATGGTTAAATATATCTAGGAAGAAAACATTGATGGGCATGTCATCTACCTTTGTGATGAAGCTGCTAGAATTGCTAAACCTGATAAGAAAGATAAACATAGACCTATAGAAGGCTTGCTCGTTGTCTCAGTTAAAATAGGAGATCATTGCTACCATGGTTTATGTGATTTAGGTGCTAGTGTGAGTGCTATCCCTTTTACCTTATACCAAGAAATTATGAATGAAATAGCACCTGCTGAAATGGAAGATATTGATGTTACTATTAAACTTGCTAATAGAGATACTATCACACCACTTGGGATTGTTAGAGATGTTGAAGTCTTGTGTGGGAAAGTAAAATACCCTACTTATTTTCTAGTTCTTGGTTCCCCACAAGATGACTTTTGTCCCATTATCTTTGGTAGACCTTTCTTGAGCACCGTCAATGCTAAGATAGATTGTGAAAAACAAACTATCGATGTCAGTTTTGGTGATGTGTCTCATGAGTTTAATTTTTCCAAGTTTAGTAGACAACCTCGTGATAAAGCGTTACCTAGTGACGATGAAATAATTGGTCTTGCTTCTATTTCCGTGCCTCCTACTGATCCATTAGAACAATATTTGCTTGACCATGAAAATGATATGCACATGCGTGAAAGAAATGAAATAGATCAAATTTTCTTCGAACAACAACCTCTCTTGAAACACAATTTGCCTATTGAAACTCTTGGAGGACCACCTCCACCTAAAGGTGATCCTTTGTTTGAATTGAAACAATTGTCTGACACTTTGAAGTATGCTTATCTTGATGAGAAAAAGATATATCTTGTTATTATTAGTGCTAACCTTTCAGAACATGAAGAAGAAAGATTATTGGAAGTTCTAAGGAAGCACCGAGCTGCTATTGGATATACTCTTGATGATCTTAAGGGCATTAGTCCCACTCTATGTCAGCACAAGATCAATATGGAACCAGATGCTAAACCTGTTGTTGATCACCAACGGCGGTTGAAACCTAAGATGAAAGAAGTGGTAAGAACTGAAATATTAAAACTTCTTGAACCAGGTATAATCTATCCCATAGCTGATAGTAGATGGGTAAGTCCCGTTCATTGTTTCTCTAAGAAAGGAGGTATTACCGTTGTTCCTAATGATAAGAATGAACTCATTCCACAAAGAGTTGTCACTGGCTATAGAATGGTAATTGATTTTCGAAAATTAAATAAAGCTACTAGAAAAGATCATTACCCTTTGCCTTTCATTGATAAAATGCTAGAGAGACTATCTAAGCACACAAACTTTTGTTTCCTAGATGGATATTCTGGTTTCTCTCAAATACCTATGTCACAATCCGATCAAGAGAAAACCACCTTTACTTGCCCTTTTGGAACTTTTGCTTATAGACATATGCCTTTTGGTTTATGCAATGCACCTGCTACCTTTCAAAGATGTATGACTGCTATATTCTCTGATTTTTGTGAAAAGATTGTGGAGGTTTTCATGGATGCTTTTTCCGTTTACAGAACTTCTTTGATGATTGCTTAAGCAACCTTGATCGAGTTTTGCAGAGATGTGAACAAACTAATCTTGTCTTGAATTGGGAGAAGTGCCACTTTATGGTTAATGAAGGTATTGTCTTGGGGCATAAAATATCTGAACGAGGTAATGAGGTGGACAAAGCCAAGGTTCATGCAATTTAGAAAATGCCGTGTCCTAAAGATATTAAAGGTATTCCAAGTTTCCTTGGTCATGCTGATTTTTATAGGAGGTTCATTAAAGACATCTCTAAAATTTCTAGGCCTCTTACTAATATTTTGCTAAAGGATATTCCTTTTGTCTTTGATGATGATTGTGTGGAAGCCTTTGAAACACTCAAGAAAGCCTTAACCTCTGCACCTATCGTTCAACCACCTGATTGGAACTTGCCTTTTGAAATTATGTGTGGTGCTAGTGATTATGCTATTGGTGCTGTCCTAGGACAAAGAGTTGATAAGAAATTGAATGTTATCCATTATGCTAGTAAAACTCTAGACAGTGCCCAACGAAACTATGCTACTACTGAAAAAGAATTTTTAGCAGTTGTGTTTGCTTATGATAAATTTAGATCCTATATTGTTGATTCCAAAGTTATTGTTCACACCTATCATGCTGCTATAAAATACCTTATGAAAAAGAAAGATGCTAAACCTAGACTCATTAGGTGGGTTCTCTTGCTTCAAGAATTTGACTTACACATCGTTAATAGGAAGGGATCTGAGAACCCCGTAGCTGATAACTTGTCTAGGTTAGAAAATATTCTTGATAACCCACTACCTATTGATGATAGTTTCCCCGACGAACAGTTAGTTGCGATAAGTGTTTCTCAGAACACACCTTGGTATGCTGATTATGCTAACTACATTGTCGCTAAATATATACCACCTAGCTTCACTTACCAACAAAAGAGAAAAAAATCTTCTATGACTTGAGACATTACTTTTGGGATGACCCACATCTTTATAAAGAAGGAGTAGATGGTATTATTAGGCGTTGTGAACCTGAGCATAAACAGGAACATATCCTACGGAAATGTCATTCCTAAGCTTATGGAGGACATCATGCGGGAGATAGAACTGCTCATAAGGTATTGCAATCTGGTTTTTATTGGCCTACTCTCTTCAAGGATGCCCGTAAGTTTGTCTTGTCTTGTGATGAATGTCAAAGAATTGGTAATATCGATAAGCGTCAAGAAATGCCTATGAATTATTCACTTGTTGTTGAACCATTTCACGTGTGGGGTTATGATTACATGGGGCCTTTTCCTTCCTCTAAGGATACACTCATATTTTAGTTGCGGTTGATTATGTCACTAAGTGGGTAGAAGCTATTCCAAATAGTAGTGTTGATCACCACACTTCCATTAAAATGCTTAAAGAGGTTATCTTTCCGAGGTTTGGAGTCCCTAGATATTTAATGACCGATGGTGGTTCACACTTTATTCCTGGTGCTTTTCGTAAGATGCTTGCTAAGTATGATGTTAACCATAGAATTGCATCACCCTATCATCCTCAATCTAGTGGTCAAGTAGAACTTAGCAATAGAGAAATAAAATTAATATTACGAAAAACTGTCAATAGGTCCCGTAAGAATTGGTCTAAGAAATTAGATGATGCACTTTGGGCCTATAGAACAGCTTATAAAAATCCTATGGGTATGTCTCCATATAAAATGGTATGTGGAAAAGCTTGTCATTTGCCTCTAGAACTAGAACACAAAGCATTTTGGGCAATTAAAGAGCTCAATTATGATTTCAAACTTGCCGGTGAGAAGAGGCTATTTGATATTAGCTCACTAGATGAATGGAGAACCCAAGCTTATGAAAATGCCAAGCTATTCAAAGAAAAAGTAAAAAGATGACATGACAAAAGAATCCAAAAGTGGGAATTTAAAATAGGAGATTATGTTCTTTTATTCAACTCTCGTTTAAGATTTTTTGTACGAAAACTTCTCTCCAAATGGGAGGGACCATATATTATTGAAGAGGTTTATCGTTCTGGAGCTATCAAGATTAATAACGCCAAAGGTACTAACCCGAAGGTGGTCAATGGCCAAAGAATTAAGCATTATGTCTCAGGTACACCTATTAACGTTGAAAAAGCAATGTTATCCAAACCATGACACCGGAGGAACACATAAAAGAAACCTTCCGGAACACTCCAGAATACTTAAAATAGGAGGTACGTGATACGGTAAGTAAATGGACTCCGAAAAATTAGCATAAATATTTTCTGTCAGTTTTGGAATATTTTAGAATTTTAGGAATAAAAAATAAACCAGAAGGTCATCGAGGTGAGCACGATACACCAAGGCGCGCCAGGCACCCCTAGGCGCGCCCTGGTGGGTGCTGCCCACCTCGGATGCCTTCCCGACTCTGTTTTCCTTCCAAATACTTGTTTCCCAAGAATAAAAATTCTCTATATATACCCTCGACTGTTTTGACAAACGGATCGCAGAAAAATCCTCTATTCTTGTTTCGTGTTGTTTTCCTGACAGATCAGAGAATATGTCATCTCAAGATTTAGATGGGGAGAGCCATGTTGATCCCTATGTTCCAGACCTGAAGATCTTTAGGAAGATTTACCCTTATCTATAGACCTCGAAGGAGGAAGAAGATTCTACCATGCAGGAAACAAAGGATGACACCTCTGAGGAAGAGGATGATCCATTGCCTCAACCCGGAGACATGCATGTGGAATTCAAGAAGTCAAGCCTCCCTAGAAGATACAAACCTAAGGTCTAATTTATCCCGTCTCGTTTTCTGCAGGAAAGCAAGGAGGCCTTATGCCAAAGGATATTAAAGCTTGAATTGGATAATGATGATCTAAGGGAGGAAAACTTTATGCTTAAATATAAGTTGAAGAAGAAGGCTTCTTCTACACCTCCATCTTCTTCATCACTACCACCAAAGGAGACTTGAGTACATGGGTATGGGCACTCCCCTTGGCTTGAGCCAAGCTTGGGGGAGGTGCCCCGGTATCGTATCACCACCACTTTTATTCACCTTTACCTATTCTAGGTTTATCTTTAGTTTCCCTTTGCCTTAGTCGAATAAAAGTTTAGCGAAATCTATTTTCGTGTGTTAGTTTTGTGGCCTACCTATCTATGTAATCGTGTGAAAGTTATATAATAAAGTTTAGTTTCAGTTTTTGCTTCTCTACTTTCTTGTTGCAATCAAATAAAAGAAAGACAAATAAATGAAAAGAATCATATGCTAATCTTATGGTGAGTAATGACATCACATAAGGAAAAGTATAAGTAGTAAAATTTATTGGAGGTTGACAAACATAGCATTGGTCAATGATGCAATTCATGAAAGAATTAATTAGGGAAGAGAAGATTCACATGCAAATACACTATCTTGGACATCTTTTATGATTGTGAGCCTCCATCAAATATTATATGTCAAAATTGTTGACGTTGGACAAGGAAGACAACATAATGATTTATGTTTGTTCATATCCACATAGAAGTTATATTGTCATAGATCCTTTAACATGTGGTGCTTGCTCAATATCTTTGCTAGCCAAAAATTCCGCACTAAGTAGAGATACTACTTGTGCATCCAAAAACCCAAACCCAAACTCTTTCCTTGAGTGTCCACCATACCTACCTATGGATCGAGAAAGATCCTTCAAGTAAGTTGTCATCGGTGCAATAAGGCAATAAAAATTGCTTCTAAAAGTATTTTGATCAATTAGTGTAAAAGAAAATTGAGCATTATACGAACTTATGATGGCAAAGTAATAAAAGCGACGGACTGCATAATAAAGGTTGCTATCATAGGGGGCAATATAGCATGACGTTCTTTTACATTAAGGGATTGGGCATACAAACCAATAAGTGCATGACAACCTCTGCTTCCCTCTATGAAGGGCCTATCTTTTACTTTTATGCAAGAGTCAAAGTATTCTTCCCTATTCCTTTTTACTTTTCTTTTGCAAGCATCATGTGGTGAGGAAAGATCTAGGCACATATATCCAGTTGGATATGGGTAGGCATGAGTTATTATAGTTGACATCACCCTTGAGGTGAACACGTTGGGAGGCAAAACTATAAGCCCCTATCTTCCTATGTGTCCTGTTGAAACTTTTTGTTCATGGGTATGCCGTGAGTGTTAGCAATCATAGAATACTAAATGATGGTTGAGTATGTGGACTTGCCAAAAGGATCCGACATGAGACCCTTCCTGAAAATATGATGAATTGTAGTTGAAAGGTTGACTGAGAACATAGTTTGTTGGTTTCCAATAAGGTTTATGCTTCATACTTCTATGTTGTGATGAATTGTTACTTGTTCATGAGAAGCTTTATGATAAAAATTTATTGAAGTAAGTTCTTATGTTAGAGTTTGTTGCTGTTATGTTAATAAGCATGATGCTTCTATGTCCGTATTTTGTTTTTATCGACACCTCTCTCTCTCAAACCATGTGGACATGCTTTTCAATATCGGCTTTCGCTTGAGGACAAGCGAGGTCTAAGCTTGGGGGAGTTGATACCTCCATTTTGCATCATGATTTCCTACTGTTATTTACTTTGTTTTGTTGAATAATAATACTTTGGGGAGTGATTCTAATGCCTTTTCTCTCATAATATGCAAGGTTTACACAAAGAGGGAGAATACCGGCAGCTCGAATTCTGGACCCAAGAAAAGCACGTCAGAGATACCTATTCTGCACAACTCCAATGAAGCTAAAACTTTACGGAGATTATTTTTGGAAGTAATAATAAATACTGGAGGACAAATATACCGGAGGGGGGCCACCTGGTGGTGAGCACCCACCAGGGCGTGCTAGGCACCCCTAGGCGCGCCCTGGTGGGTGCTGCTCACCCAGGCCCACCTCTGGAGCCCATCTTCTGGTATAAAATCCCAAAAAAACCTAAAAAATCAAGGAGGACTTTCGGGACGAAGCGCCGCCGCGTCGAGGCGAAATTTGGGCAGGAGCACTTTTGCCCTCCGGCGGAGCGATTCCGCCGGGGGAACTTCCCTCCCAGAGGGGGAAATCGAAGATATCGTCATCACCAACACCCCTCTCATCTTCGGGAGGCCAATCTTCATCAACATCTTCAACAGCACCATCTCCTCTCAAACCCTAGTTCATCTCTTGTGTTTAATCTTTGTACCGGAACCTCAGATTGGTACCTGTGGGTGACTAGTATGTTGATTACCTTGCGTAGTTGATTACTATATGGTTTATTTGGTGGAAGATTATATGTTCAGATCCATTATGCTATTCAATACTCCTCTGATCTTGAGCATGATTATTATTTGTGAGTAGTTACCTTTGTTCTTGAGGTCACGGGAGAAGTCATGTTGCGAGTAATCATGTGAATTTGATATGTGTTCGATATTTTGATGATAAGTATGTTGTGATTCCCTTAGTGGTGTCATGTGAACGTCGACTACATGACACTTCACCATTCATGGGCCTAAGGGAATGTATTGGGGAGTAGTTATTAGATGATGGATTGCTAGAGTGGCAGAAGCTTAAACCCTAGTTTATGCGCTACTTCGTAAGGGGTTGATTTGGATCCACATGTTTAAGGCTATGGTTAGACTTTGTCTTAATACTTTTCTCGTAGTTGCGGATGCTTGCGAGGGGGTTAATCATAAGTAGGTTGTTAGTTCAAGTAAGAACAACACCTTAGCACCGGTCCACCCACATATCAAATTATCAAAGTAGCGAACACGAATCAAACCAACATGATAAAAGTGACTATACGAAACTCCCGTGTACCCTCAAGAACACTTTGCCTATTACTAGTAATTGTTCTGGCCTGCCCTTTGCCTCAAAAGGATTGGGCTACCTTGCTGCACCTTGTTTACCGTTACCGTTACTTGCTCGTTACAAATTACCTTGATATCAAACTATCTGTTACCTATAATTTCAGTGCTTGCAGAGAATACCTTGCTGAAAACCGCTTGTCATTTCCTTCTGCTCCTTGTTGGGTTCGACACTATTACTTATCGAAAGGACTACGATTGATCCCCTATACTTGTGGGTCATCAACACCCTCAAGAAGCAAAAAGAAGATGCTTGCTGCACGTACAAACAGAAGTTGACCCTGCAGGAGATGCGCTTCGCGGAAAGGCACCGAGCTGTTAAGGGTAAACGCATAGATCTGGAGGACCTATTGGAGCTTCTGAAGCGCTCTTTTGAAAGAGTGCATTCTTCGGCGGCCATTAGTGAACAAGCCCGCAAAGGTGTCCTGAAGAAGCTCACGGATTCCCAGGAGAAACTAGCTCGCCTGGAGGCTCAACATGCCCAGCTCGTAGATGCTCATGCAAAGCAGGGTGAGGAGATGAGCCTTCTAGGAAGGTAACACAAAATACAATGTGGTGCCTTCAAGAAGGTTTATCGACGCATCTTCGCCATTGGTAGTAAGCTGGGGATCACACTTGTGGGCTCCAACAACTTCCACGCGGGTGAGGTAGGGAGCTATGTCTTGTTCTTCGAGGGCCTTGTGGCCAAGCTGGAGGCGTTTTCAGTAGAGTTTCGCCAGACCATTGTGGAGGAAGCGCGTGAGGTAGCGATGCTGGCCGGAAAGCGTGTGTTTACTAATCTTCATCTTCTGGACCCCAACCTTCCTTTTGTGGAGCTCGTGAAGCCGCCAGGGTACATCGGGAGGCGAAGGCTTCCCGGGATGCTACCTCTGGCTTCGTTCAAGAGCTAGTGAGCTCACACTCCTGAAGAAGAGGAGGTCCAGGACCCGGAATCAATTGCTCCCGTCAACAGCTCTTCTTACGAGAACGTAGCCCCCGACGGCGAGGCCTAAGTTATCTTGTATCTTTATTTGTGCTTCCTTGAACTTTCGCTCGTTGTCGACCATGTGGAACTTGACCTTCTTTTCGTAAAAAAATTGAAGATCCTTCATAGAGAGTCGCTTTCCGTGAGCCCCCAATTCTTTTCCATTACGGGGGGCTCGTGCTGAGATTGAGTAGCGGGCCAGGCCGAGTCAGGTCGGTAGTATGTTGTGTGGCCCCCACGCCCATCTGGTCCGTGTGGCTCTTGCGCGTTCAGGGAGGATGGGCCCCAGAGTTCTGTAGAAGCTAGGTGCACGACATGTGAAACCCCTTTGTGGAAAAACCCACTCTTGTCGTCCCGTCATTTCACCAGTCGCCTCGTGTTTATGATCATAATATCGCGGATATAAAGGCAGGTGGCGCCTCGACTCTTGCGCCACGACTAGTGCGGGCGGCAGCCACTCCATCCTCATTGTTTATAAAAGTGAGGGGAGGGCAGCCATGCTTGTCATTCTTCCCCACATCCTCTCAAGCTTCGTCCTTTCTCCTATTCTTCTTCTCCATCTTGCCAATATGTCACAGGAGGTTGGGCATCTTGAGAGGGAGCAGATGTAGGCCATCATCGCGATGAAGGATGCCAAGATCCGAGAGCTCCACACCGTTGTTAGCGGTCCTGCTCTTCGTCTGGAGAGCGAGATCGCTGAGCTGTGCGGCATGCTGGAGAAGGAGCAGGTCCGCCAATGGGAGGCGGGCTACTCTCCATCCACCTACATGCCGACCATTATGGTAGCGGGCATTACACGATGTATATTGTCGGCTCATCGAGGACCTGGATGTCCTCGATCTTCAGCCGTTCGCCCCGTATAGCTCCTTCGATGAGGAGAAGTTGAGTCATCTGACTTTCTTCATCCAGTACCTCATGACCAGGTTCGAGGAGTTTCGCCAGTTGTGGGAGGCGGCATAGGAGGTGGAGGTGGACAAGGCCGTGAGGGCGATAGCCGCCTGCATTCTCGCCGGTGGTCATGATGCCTTTCCTCACTTTCCAGCAAGGTTTTTGCTACAGGATATGTTGTCCAAGGACCAGCGGCAGTCTCAGGGCATTGTGGTGGCCATGGATGAGGCGGTGGTCTAGCAGGAAAAGAAGAGCGACCCTGGGAGCATGTGTGGTGGCGGGGGCTCGATCTTCTTCTGTTGCATTTCTTTACGTAGTACTTCCGTTTTCTGCACAAGAACAATTTTTTTTACTGTTGAACTTGGCGGGCCAGCGTAGATGGTGTGAAAATTGGCCCTTCTTTCTTTTGAGCTTTTAAGTACCCCATCCCGGGAAAACCCGGGTTTCGATTATTTCTTTCCCTCTTTTGTCATGCGGGTACTAGGATAGGGGTCCGTTGCGATGAGCTCGTCTAGACAGGGAGAGAAAAAGGAACCTAAAAGCCTGGAAATAGGTTCACGCGGGAGAAATCCCGAGAACTTTTCGACTTGCGGATGGCATGGCACACTGTTGTGATTTTGCCATGATGTGCGAGAAGGAGAGGCCCGATGTCCGGGGGAAAGCGGTTCGTACACGGCAGGACCTGAGAACTTTTCCCTTGCAGCACATGGGTAACGTCTCTGTGACTCTGCTGTTTGGGGAGACACCACGGCCTTAACGCCCGGAAAATGACTCTTTCGGGGCTGGGCCCGAGAGCGTATCCGTTGCTGCAGAAACAACGCTCTATTGTGACTGCACCGCTTGGGGAGAGAAGCATGGGCCTGGCTGTCGGAGGGAAGAGGTTCACGCGGGACAGGACCTGGGAGTGTTCCCATCATGCAGGCGGGACGCACTACTACGACTTCGGAGTAGAAGCAGGGCCCGACAGCCTGGGGAAAGAGGTTCATATGGGACAGGACCCGGGATCATTTTCATCGCAACGGGCATGACACACCCCATTGACCAAGATGAAGGTCATGGTTGCCAGACTAGTGAATAGAGAACGAAACCGCCATAATCCTTCTGTGTCGTCGGAGCCTCGCGAGGGTTCCTCTGATGACTTGGCCTATGTGGGGCTGGTTTTCCCGCTGCCACCCGGGCAGGCGTTCTTCTCGAGGTGCGGGTGTAGACCGCCCCGAGGCAACCTGTCAGGTCCTTGGGAGAGGATTACACACGAGTGTCGTGCGTTGGTTCCTCCCCCGCTTGTCCGAGAGGTGAGGGCGATGTGCGCGAGCCCCCGGTAGGTGGCCCCCGCGTTACTCAGCCCGAATAGCCAGCGCGAGGGGTGAGTTCCCCCTGACGACATGATGAAGGTTGTCCCATCTTTGTTTTCTTTCTTATAGCTTGGCGAACCCACACATATCCATATATTGTCGTGAGGCCTCGATACAATTGCGGTGCTGATAACCTCATCGGGCTGCTCTTCCTTTCTTGGCGCAGAGCGCGATGGCCAAAGTAGCCCCCATATCCAGGAGACAAACGCACGCCTCTCCGCCATGCCTGCTAAATCGTAAGCCTCTAGGGGCGGAGATGACGTCGTCGGCATTTTCCCGGACAACCGAGCGTCGGCGATGCATCGTGGAGTGTGTACCCTGACCAATCGTCGGGTCAAAGGAAGTTTCTAACGCTCGCGACACCGTCGCCATGGTCGCCGCATGAAGCGAAGAAATCAGATGCTAGGGCTGCCTCGGGCCAAGGAAACTGCAAACGCCTCAGTCCCCTACTTGGTGCGCCACATTTCAATTTCTAAGAACTAGACTTGGGTTATTTGCGACAACCCTTTGTGAGTTCGGCCAGGTATTGAACACGTTTAGCTTCCGAGGTCATGGATGGTCGATAAAGAAGAACATGGGGAAGAACACAACAGAGTTACCCATGTTCAAGTCACCGTGTTGGTGTAATACCATCCTCATGGTCTGTGTTGATATTTCAAAGGGAATGTGTTACAATGTGTTTTCATCCTTCTATGAGGCTATAACTTCCCCTCTATTTATACCACTCTCTGGGGCCTTAGCTCAAGCTCTCACTGGTTGAATATAGTATAGTGTAGACTAAGGTAGCCTGTACCGAAGCGGTATGGTCTGCTGACGCACGCCTGTACGCGCGGTGATGATGGCCTTCGGAGCACCGTATTATACCACAGTCTCCTCCCTGCATCGCCTCGTCCAATGCGGGCAATCCGGAAGTACCGGTCCTGCAGTGGCGTAGGGTGGAGGTAACTGTCCAACAACCATTATGGGTGATCTTCTCTTGCGATGGGCCCCAACAGAGCCCATACATACCGTCGGGTCATTCTCCCTTTGTCCTTTGGTCGATCTCTTAGGCTAGGAGCGTCACGACTTTTGTCTGATACCGGCGTTCCAACTCCCATGTCGGGTCAGGGCGTCCTCGTGTATGCCCTCCCGGGACAACCCGTGAAGTGTCTCCCGGGTCGGTCCGGCTGGAATGCTTCCCGGGCAGTTTGTGTGACAACTCATACTATTCCCTAAAGGGCGCCAATGGGTCCACAGGGTCTGTTGCTCCATGGACACACCACGGGACCACCGTCAAGACCCCAAACCACGGTCTTAACTACCCTGGTTTGGTTTAGGCTGACATACTTCTCAATGAAATTTTCCTATAGAGAGAGAGCATGCATAAATGCATGTATCTTACACACATTATGGCATCACCACACTGATTGAAATTCCAAAAAAATTATCATTTACTCACAAACCGCTGATCCGGTTAATGATCTGTCTTCGAATATGGATCCACTCGATGACGGATACGAAACAAGATCCCATGCTGACATGCTTTGGTGAATTTTCTTGCCACAACTAGTTTACAGATTATGTCGTCATACTGATCTTCCTAACTTGAAACATATGCCACATAGATTATGTGTAGTTACGAGACAATAATTGTGTATGTTGTTAAACACAACAATGTTGCTTCGAGCTAGACGCTAAGTATCAAGTGTTGACAATAAGTATGAGTAGGTATCAACCCACCCAAGTACCAAGGAACAATTCTTTCAGTCGCTTATATCGACGTTCAAAATTTTGACAACTAAATTAATTAGATATGCCAACTAATTAACTAATACCATGGCAAGTGACAATAATCTGGCCTCTTCCGAATTAAGCGAGTGAAAAACTACTGTCAAAACATTTGAGACATGCCGATATGTTATTTACTTTCAAATATCTCGTAACGAGGAAGCTAGCGATGAAAGTGGAACAGTTAATTGGATTCACTGTTGGAGAGACAAAGAGAAAGAGTGGGAAATGAACTGTTGTATGGAAAGACAAATATAAGTCGCTGCTAGGTAGTGTTATTCTTTTTTGTTGGGAAATGACAAGTACATGAGCACATGTCAAATCAAACTTTTTTTTTGGCAATTCTAGCAACGCGGGATGGCAAGTTCGTTGACACAAACGGTAATTTTCTGTCAAAAATAAACTGAAGCACGAAGTTACCATGCTTGCCAACTAACATTGCCATCCTTGCTTGCCAACTAACATTGCCATTCTCGCATCATTGAACTTGCGATCGGAAATTTTCTTTTGCCATGTGCTCTCACATTATCAGATTCGTTTTCATTTTTAAGTTGTCAAATAATATATAGAGGGTCCGTAAAATTCTTGTTCTCCAAGAAGAAATGGGATAGATGATCACAAAGCCAAAAATAGTAAAACCATGACGGAGAAGTCGGGACAAAAGTGGGACTCCCTCTCTCTCAAAACCAACCACCTCGAAGGGCCATTTCCCCTCCATCTCTCTCCTCCTCTCCTTGCCTAGCTAGAGGGAGGGGAAGAGAGAGATCGGCCACAACTCGTTCGTTTCATCCATCCAACGTAGCCAGGGGCACGCTCCCGGTCAGAAGCTAGCACGCACCCTCTCCGGCCCAACGACGTACCTCGTAACGCCGCGCAAGTGGCCATGGGCAACTGCTGCGTTGCCCGGCCGTCTTTCAAGCGGCGTGGCGGTGGATCTCCCAGGCAACGCGGCGGACGCCTCGGAGGCGCCAACCTCAGGTGCCTCTCCACGGTGTCCTCGGTTACCGACACCCCGCGTGCCACGACCCAGCCATGGTCGCCTGTAGCAGTGCTTGGCAAGGGCCTGGCAGCATCCGACAACACCGAGGAGCTCCTTCGGCGGTACCAACTTGGCGAGGAGCTGGGGCGAGGCGAATTTGGGGTGACGCGACGGTGCATGGACGCGGCAACGGGAGAGAAGCTCGCGTGCAAGTCGATCAGCAAGCGGAAGCTCCGGAGCAGCGTGGACATCGAGGACGTGCGGCGCGAGGTAGCCATCATGCGGTCGCTGCCCTCGCATGTAAACGTCGTGCGGCTCCGTGAGGCGTTCGAGGACGGCGACTCCGTGCACCTCGTCATGGAGGTGTGCGAGGGGGGCGAGCTCTTCGACCGCATCGTCGTGCGCGGTCACTACACCGAGCGTGCTGCCGCCGCTGTCATGCGCACTATCATGGAGGTCGTGCAGGTACGTCGTACTAGGTGTAATTCTTAGTTTGTTTTCGGTTAGTTTGATTAACTGTTATAGTTCTACGTACATGAAACACAATGAAGACAGATTCAGGTCGTAAGAGAACCTAACGCTGTAGCACACGGCGTTGTACACATATAAGTTTATACGCCCCGGTTCCAAGTATTACAAACCTTACGCACGTAACAAAATTTAGCATCCCAAATTTAAAATGCACAAACACAATTGAAAATAGGACGCCGATAACCATCACACGTGCGATGGGAGCAACGCGTGACATCACGTTGCGTCATGTCATCACATGCATATACAAGTGACGGAAATTGATGTCAGTGGGAATCTTTCGGGTTTTCAGTTTTTAAAATGTTTTTATCTCTTAAATAAAATATTCGATTGAAAACCAATTTCACCACTAAATCCATCACGACGAGATCTTCGAAATTAGATCTCGTATCGATATGTTTCGACGACATGTTTTTGTAAAAGTTTTCATGTCGATTGGACATAAATTGTCATAGTGTTTACACTGAAGTTGTTATGATATGTTTCGGTTACTTTTTCTTCTACGATTAAAGTAAATTCTGACGTGTTATAAAACGGGGAAGTAAGAAACTAAACTTCCCATGGTGAGTTACTAAAAAGAAATATGTCGTCAATTACATTAAAAATGCATGGTCAATGACTCAAATTTACCATGAACCATAAACTAAATTTGTCATGATAAACTACTTAAATTTACCATGATACATGCACTAAATTTGCCATGGTTCATACAAAAAATAATATTCATGGTCAAAATACTACAATTGTCGTGGTAAAAAATACTAAAATTGACATGATCTATAAACTACACTTGGCATGATAAATTATTAAAAATTTGCATGATCCATGAATTAAATTTGCCGCGGTTAATTACCAAATATTGCCTTGGTCAATTCATCATTTTTGTGTGAAAAGTAGTTGAAAATACAAAGGTAGATTTAAATCTAGAGGAAAAAAAAGATGAAACATATCTTGGCAACTTTATTGTAAACTCTATGGCAACTACAGTGTAAACATCATGGCAAGTTTTGGCCCCAAAAAAAGTCGTCGAAACTTATCAATATGAGATCTAGTTTTGAAAATCTCGCTGAGACGGATTTAATGATGAAAACGGATTTTCAATCGGATTTTTTATTTAAAAGATAAAATATTTTTATGTCGTAAAACCAAAAAGATTTCGCTGATCTCATATGTGTTGTGGCAAAATGGACGGTGATGGGGGCGTTTGGACCATGTTGCTTTGTGCGACACGTTTTACACTTATCATTTGGGTAAAAAATATTTATGTGCTATGTGGTTCAAGATGTTTGTCTATCTGGATGAATAAGGACGGAACTCTGAATGTGTCACCATCTTTTCACCATCTTTCAGGATATACAGTAACATATTTCGATATAAAAATATGCTACACATTATCATGCCATGTAAACTATAGAATCCGATATTTGCAACAAATACCAATAATCAGCACAATCTGTACACACTCGATCGGGGGACTGAAACACAACACGTTTTATAGCATTGCCACCAAAACGGTGTTATGCACCGGGACCTTAAGCCTGAGAATTTCTTGTACGCCAATGCATCGGAGAGCTCCCCTCTCAAGGTTATCGACTTCGGACTCTCCGTGTGCTTCAAGCCAGGTATAAATTTCTGAGCTTGTGATATGATTTTATACATATCACAAATATGGAATACGATTTTCTAGTTATGTGCGGTCCTCAGGTGAAAGATTCAGTGAGATCGTCGGATCTCCCTACTACATGGCACCTGAAGTCCTGAAGAGAAACTATGGACAGGAAATTGACATATGGAGTACAGGCGTCATATTGTATATCTTGCTATGTGGTGTCCCTCCATTCTGGGCTGGTAAGTTCGTACTCTTGAAATCTGATACAGTATAAAACTCCGAAATTATGTTCACGTTCAAAATCTTATCAAGTTCAGTTTTGGTCTTTTTGTAGAGACGGACGAAGGGATTGCGCAGGCCATCATCCGATCACGCATCGACTTCGAGCGCGAGCCTTGGTCGAAGGTGTCAGACAACGCCAAGGATCTTGTTAGCGGGATGCTTGAAAACAACCCTTACGCCAGATTGACCGCTCAACAAGTTTTAGGTCAGTAGATCTTACAATTCCTTCCACTTCTCTGAGATGGTTAGCATGCATCTCACAATGGTTTACCAACTTCGAGAATGAAGAACATCCGTGGATACAAAATGCCACTGCTGCTCCAAACATTCCTCTCGGGGAAGCAGTAAGTTCAAGGCTCAAGCAATTCACCGTCATGAACAAGTTCAAGAAGAAGGCCTTGCTTGTGAGCTCATGATTAATTGTTTATATATATATATGTATAATATATATATATATATGTATAATATATATATATATATATATATATATATATATATATATATATATATATATATATTGAATTATGTGTCTATCGGCTAGGTGGTGGCGGAATACTTACCGGCTGAAGAGCTAGAGGCAATCACGGAACTGTTCCACATGTTGGACACCAACAAGGACGGTCACCTCACAATTGAGGAGCTCAGGAAAGGGCTACAGATGATAGGGAACAATGTCCATGATACAGATGTGGATATGCTCATGGAAGCTGTGAGAACTTGCACTCTCACTTTTACCAAACTATTTCTAAAGCATCTTGGGATGTAGACATTGGGGAGTTGATCTTTTTCTATGGTGGTGTTTCAGAATTCCGACTTATGTGACCCCTACCATATCATCGTACTATTAAATAATAACCACAAGTTGCCCCATGATTCATAGAGCTTACAATTTGATAAACTAAACTTCAAAAATTAAATAGTTTGTGTCTTTAATCTTTAGGCAGACTTAGATGGAAATGGCACCTTGGACTGCAAGGAGTTTGTGACAGTCTCCATTCACCTAAAGAAAATCCGTAGCGAGGAGCATCTCCCCAAGGTGTTCAACTACTTTGACAAGAACATGAGCGGGTTCATCGAGATGGAAGAGCTCAAGGAAGCCCTATCCCCAAGAGGCGACCAGAAGGCCATCGAGGACATCATTTTCGACGTTGACGTTGACAAGGTTAGCAAGCTCACTATCAACACCGCTAGAAACAAGAAAAATGAAAAAAATACACTTTGGCTACCCCGCGTCGCTCCTCAAGACGACACGAGAGGCAGAAACTCTAGTCGCAACCACCAGTCGTCGCCTCCTCTCCTAGACGGCTGGGGGACTCTCCCTCCCATGCGATGTGCAGGGGATGCATTGGATGTGGCGACACTTGTCCGGGTTGGCGGCGACTTGTGGTGCGGCGGCAGATGCCGTAACGGTGGGGTCGGAGCTCGCAAGGAAACTAGTCGGTGGCCTTAGAGCGGTGGAGTTGTGGATGCTGCTAGGGCGGCAATCACATTGATGTGTCATTCTGGGCCTGCCCTTTTAGCTAGCTTGCTTAGCCGACACTACAAGACCCTTTTATACAAGGGCCTACATGGGTTGTGTAGTGCCATACCTTTATATGTCTGGGGCGTGACATGTCGAGCCTTACCGCCCATATGGCCAGTTTGGCTAGGAAGTCAGGGAATTCTCAAAAAAAAAATATTGCTAGGAAGTCAGGGCCTAGATCACAGTGTAATGGTCATTGGCTACACTTAGAGCATCGACGGCAAATCTAAGTATCTGAGCCCCTAAATGTATGTGAACGCGTTTCTGGACAGCGTTGGTATGTCCCTCATTTGTCTATCATCCTAATCACAAACCCTATTTGCAAATCCTCAAACCCATACTAGCTATCCAACATTCATTTTATCATATGTAGTACGTGTTACCTGAGGCAAACAAGCTAAAAACAAGCAAAGTACCCTAATATACTGGTCATCATCAGAGATGTCGGATCTACCTCGTGGTGATTGCAGTGTGGCGACGCCCCGGTGCCTCTTCCCATTGTCAAGGTCCATGAAGAGCCGCTCCCACCTCACATGGGCGAGTTGGATATGGCGGTAGTTTGCCACAACCTCTCACTTCGACAGGATCTAGTCAATGATGGACGCTTTGTTCCGCCTCGAGTTGCACCGCCCCCTCCACGGCTTGGGTGTGTTGGAACTTTACCTCCGCCTCCTCCATGCCAAAGACATCAAGCTCAACCTCCATTCTCGGTGCCTCTGCTGCCTCCTCCTCCTTGTCCTTTGGTGCCTCCTCCTCATTCTACGACACATACTCCGACACATCCTACAACCCCTAGGGTACCTCATCCTGCCATGTCATAGTTTGAGCTGTGAGACGTGTCTCCTCGGAAGGACACTCTTGGGTGGCAGACAGCAGGGCAGCGTTGTCCAATGGGCGCTCGGGGTGTGATCCTATTATAGTAGGTTATTTTCCGTCGACCATGGCGACAAGGAGGTCGACGCGGAAGGGGAAGCAAAGGAGGAAGTGGTGGCTGCGCGAACATAAATGAGATGATGCATGGGGCAATTAGCATTTCCCTCATCGGACGACTTTAATAGCTGACTTTGGTAAGTCACACGGAGAGAGCAACGTCATGAATGTGTTCTCACCAAATCATAGCAAGAAGCCGGTGGCCCGATGTGTTTTCATGGGGGTCCCAACCGTTAGGCTGATGTGCTCGCTGTGTCGAGGCGTCCCCATATTAGCACCACATATGGGCTAGATATGAGGTGTGCTAGATGGCCCGAACGGAGATGGATTTGGGTGGTCCAGTTGGGTGGCTATCTTTTGTCTGGGTTATCTGCCCAAACGTTCACAGAGGGAAGTGGGTGGTCTGATTGAGTTATTTTTGGCACCAATTTTTTATTTCAAAGTAGCTCTTATAGTACAACTATTGTTATTATTTTGCAGTTCCATATAAAACAATTATTTTATGCTAGTTTATGGATGGTAACAAAACTGAGTACAGTACAAGAATATGGTATAATGAGATATCAAAAAATGTGCTAAAAATGCATGTGTATGGGTAATCTCACCATTTCATACTTAAAGGCCATCACAACAACCTTTCCAATTCTCAACCAAATAATAAAAAGTGCTTATCCAACCTATCAAATCCCACCTAACCAAACAAAATAATGTTGCTATTCCTAACTAGGTGGCTGGGGGTATCCTCGGCCAACCTAGCCTTGCCCTCAAACCAAACGATCGATGGAGGGGCCGTCGATGCTATGATTTGGCGGGATCCTGCAGTTATTGGTAATTCGGTCATGTTCGAGGGTATATTTGTGCTTGAGTTTCACTATTTTTGACAACTAGTGGGGGCTTCGTGCACTTTGGATCGAGTTTTCACTCAATATTCCCTAATTAAAAGGACAATTATATTCTTCTAAATGAATAGTCATGACTCTTGCCAGTTTATCCTAAAAAATCATTACGTGAATCATCAGAAACTAGAATGATTAGGCAACTAGTTCAGTAAGTATATCAGCTAACTTAACCACTCATGTGTACTACAGGATGGCAAGATAAGCTACGAGGAGTTCGAGTTAATGATGAAGGCCGGAGTGGACTGGAGGAATGCATCACGACAGTACTCAAGAGCAATTTTCAATACCCTCAGCCGCAAGATGTTCAAGGACGTGTCCCTGAAGCTTGATCCCAACAACCCGCTAGGTGGCGTTGGGAAAGAACAACGGGATGTTATATGAGAAAAATGTGACTCCACTTGCATACTCGTATGTAACAGAGAGAGTGTAATAAGTGTATCTATTTTCCTTGATCTTGTAGTGGTCACCACATTTTTTTACGTAAAGGGATCGTGGAGGTCATTAACCCTGATTGTTTCAAATGCGGATGTCAAAGAACTGTCGAAATACATGTATTGTATATGCCTCCACAAGACCATGTCATCTGTTCTACTATGTATAAGAAGTACTTGTCGAGCTAACCAAAGAAAATATAAATAATTTAACCACTGGCTTCATTGATAACGTCGTTACCGGTACAGAGAGGAAACATGGGGTAGTATGACGACAGTGGTAGCCATTACTACCAGCATGGGTTCTCGATGCCACAAAAGGGACCACTTTAGCGGCGCTCGGACAAGATGCCGGTGGTAATGTATACACAAGCAGACCCGCCGCAGTGGGTAGTCTACGGTGGTGGCGCCTCTAGTAAATTTTACCAGGCTTCCAGCATATTTCGCCTGCAGCTTCAATTTCTTGTTAATCTTATTTCCACGGTACTATTTTCGAAATGAGTGACATTCGTAATGCGTGCATCACAATATTTTGCATTTGCATTAACAATTAACATGCATCTTTCATATATATCAAGTAAACGAACATTCAAATTTACACATCGATAACACAAGTCAATGAACATTCAAATTAATTAACATGTTTAAAACTTCTGCCTCGCTCTGAACGAAAGACTCGGCCGTCATCGCAAATTATGTTGAAATCCATTATTGCATATGCTTTGGCTGATGCTCTTATTCAACCATCTTGTTCCTCATCTCTGGAGAGCTGTACAACATCCCGCACCGCCTGACAATATCGTTGTTAATGATATCAGCCACCATGTTTTGAAGATGCGCACATACTATGAAGAAGTTTTGTTCGCCTTTCTCGAGCTTTGTGGCCCACATGGCTAAGGACGCATGGTCACTCAAGAGTGATTTTGTGCATACATAGTCATCCATCAATGAAATGACATAGTAGCCATACAAGTTAGTGTTGACCTCATGTGGTTCTTGCTTGCAAATAAGCTTGTATGGAACTTGAATTCCTCATAAGTTTTGTGGGTTCCTCCGGAGCAACAAGAGTGAAGAGCGTCATTCAGAATGGACTTCAGTGCAGTCCAGTTCTTATTAGGGTGTCTCTTTGTATCAAAGAAGTAACATCGGCATTGGCATGAAACATCAAGACTAGTATCCAATGGTTATCGTTGCGCGAAGAATTGAACAATATTACGCATTAGATGAACATCAATATTTTGCATATTTATGTGTGGGAAAGCATAAAGTATTTTGAAGGACTTACTCAGCTAAGTAGGCCACTAGTATGTTTTCCTTGTCCGCATTCGCATTCGCATTCGCATTCATGCCTTCTCAGAGGTAGGCCATCAAATACCCTGAGATCCCTCGCTAGGGTTCGTGACGAGGTTGGAAGTAACGGAACCGAGTCCGCACACACAAGTTACACGGGTTCGAGCCTCCGAAGAGTAATACCCTACATCCTGCTTCTTCCTGTTATTCATGATGGAGGGATTGCTACCAAGAGTTTGTTTATCTAAGATTAGGTGCCCCTAGGGGGCTCCCTGACCTCCCCTTATATAGATAGGGAGGTCTAGGGTTTACATCATAGCCGATGCGGTCTAGGCCGCTACAACCCTTGTCTTGAGGAACAGGTTATAGCACGGTCAGGTCCTCCTGCTGTTTCGGCCATGGTGGCTGAACCACCTATTCCCTTCGTTCAGCTCGGTTAGCCATCCTGGGGTCAAGGCCACGTCAGTAGCCCCCGAGCGCGACGAAGCTCGTAGGTGTCAACTTCGGGATCTTTGTTGGGCTCCTCCTTTTGTGAGCGTCGCTCTCCTTGTTCCCCGGGACCTCCCATCTGTGACGAGCGCCTCGTTTTCTTCTTCCCAACGTCGTCATCTCGTCGCCATGGCGAGGTCGCTCTTGGGACGGCTTGGGCCTAAGTTCCTTGTTCGAGCAGTCTTGAACCAGTGTGAGTTGGCCCATCACCGACTCACCGACGGTTTGGGTGTCGCTGCCATCGTGGGTAAGATTCAGGCACCCGTCCCGTCAAATATGAGAATATGATGTGGCGTTCAGGCCGCCCGTTCTTCTTCCTCAACATGCTTCCGCTCATCATTACCTTCATTGAGCACTCACCAGTGGTGGATAACTTGATGGCATCTCTTGTGATGTCTCTCGGTGAAGACTATTGAGATGATTCTCCGGTGAGCCCGCAGGGCACATCTCACCAATCTGCTGGAGTGGGCCGGCGATTAGCGGAAATCCCCTTTCAGCAGGGATGATTTCGAGCGCTTAGTCGAGGCGGGACGGCTACTCAAAAAGTCCTCCATGCCCTGACTGGCGCCTCTAGGGAAAGACGAGGTTCCTCGCCTGAGGGTTGCGGCTTCCTTTGAGCGCCTTCACCCGTGGGATCTTGACCCACTTCGGACTGCAACTACACCACTTAACCATGAGTGGGGTGCTCTATTTGTCTTGCTTCGTGACCTTCTGCGAATGCTTTCTCGGGATCCCACCCCCACTTTGACCTCTTCAGAGTCTTTTTCGAGGTAGTTCCTCGTCTGAAGGAGGGCAAGGTGCCTTCTTGTGGTAGAGCAGTACTCCGCACTCGCCTGGATTCCGGCTACTTCGAATTTCCCACCGCTGATGAGCCTGAGTCATGGGAGCAGAGGCAGTTTGATGCCACTGATGTCTCCGGAGATTATCATGAGAATGACATGCCTGTTTTTGCCAACTTCCCATGCAGGCATGGGCCCGAGTGGGGCTCTATGGAAGACTTTCAACTAGAGAATGACCTTCTGATTCAGGCAGTCTTCTTGTTGGGCGATAGGCAGATCTCCGGCCTCTACCTCGTGAAGACATGGATGGAGAGACACATCCCAACTCTTTGCTTCATGGTGTCCCCCATGTTTGAGTATAAGGGGTATGATGATCCGATTCATCTACTTCGAAAGGAACTCTCAGAAAGCAAGGTCGAAGCTCGCATGACACTGGAGACCGACCTTCCCCTTGGGGACATACAAATGGGGGTTACCATCGACCCCTTTAGCCAGTCGAACCCTCACTCATTGGTGAAGCGAAACAGGAAACATTTTTTTGTATCGTCTCATCATAGACGCCGGACTTCTGCTATGTCTTCCTGATTCCTAAGTGTCTTTGCTTTCCAGGACTTATGTGATCTCGTCTCGAAACCTTCACAACATTGGGGCTATCAACGATGTTGCACTCCGTCCAGCACGTGTGCATTACCGCGACTAATTACGGTCCAGTTTGATGCAGAGCATTCTACGAACATCACCATGAGAAGAGTCGGTTTGGCAAGTGACACGTGCGACATCAACTTCACATACATAAAGGTGAATCATCTCCTTTACACGTGTTCACTTGACCCCTTCGTGGATGGTATACTACTTGACACTCCTCTCATGTGCGTACATAGGAATTGTCGGAGCTTCACGGGTGATGAGGAGGAGTGCAAGCGCCAAGGAACAACCACACTATCCGCGAGGGAAGCTTGGAAGCGACAATGGAAGAAGACGATGTTGCTGAAGCTACTGCGACCGGACATCCAGCCAGGGGCCCGGACATCCGGCGCTTGGAGACCTGACCAACAACAAGGCAGGGCAGGAAGAGCTACAACAGCCGGACATCCGACAAAGCCCGTACATCAGGCGCACCAACGACCAGCCGTACACCTGGCCTCCCTTCCTAGAAATCCGGCGGGAGGAGTCTAGAACCTCGCGAAGACGGCCACCTCCAACCCGGACATCCGACCTCCCTAGCCCGGACATACGGCGACTCGTGAAGCCCTGGACATCCGGCCCCCGATCGAACATCTAGCCCCTATGCGGGCATATGAGGGCCGAAGGCCCATGTATCCACCTCTCTCAACCCCCCCCCCCAATTCACGCATTGAACTATAAATAGACATCCCCCTTCGCATTTCTAGGTACAGAAATGGTTTATCTCTTTAGTTAGTTGAGCATTGCTCCTTCCACTTACCTCCTCCATGGATATGGCCTCTATGTGAGAATATCCAGGTGGATGTCAAGGCCCCTCATGTAGGGAAGATCCTCCGGGATTTCAAGGCCCCATCTCACCATGAGATTTGGGATGAACTTTACCATGTATCCTTCTTCCCTTTGTTGTTCTTGTACCTTTGTGAATGTTGTGTGGATGTGAGCCTAGTGAATGTGTGATCGGACTTATTCTTGATTGTTTCTCTTGTTATTTCTCCACATTTATCCCCATGTTATTAGTGTTCTTCGAGTTTTCCCCTCCAATTCAAGGAAGGTCAACATATGGGGCTTGGCCCCGTATCATCTTGGTATCAGAGCCAGGTTGACACGAATTTGGAGTCCTCCCCTTTGTTTTCCAGACAAATTTTGTTTGTTTTTATCCCAATTCGAAAATCCCCACCATAGATAGCCTCACCAAAAAATAATAATTTGTTGGGTCTTGTGAGATTTTGTTTCGTTTGATCCACGATTTTGTTGTTTGGCAAGTGGGTCTTGGCATTCCCCACCTCCCCACCACGAAATCCACCCAACATATTCCTTTTCCCCATCAATTTTGACCCACGAAATCGAAAATTTCAGGCCAAATCAATTTCTGATACCAAGATGAAGCAATAACACAAAGCCAAGGCTACTCGACCTCGAGCACACTTTTCGACGACCAAGATCCACGATGATGATCATGAGGATGGTACCACCAAGATGTCCAAGCCCGACGAGTTCCAATACGATGCTCCCAAGTTCCACTTCACCGCCATCCCTCTTTGTGGCATTGACGATGCCGAGTCTACCATGACTCTTTTAGAAGACAACACTATGACTATGACTACGGAGCCACTCAAGGAACATGATTTGGAGGCGAATGACAAGGTGGTGAGCAAGGATGATGTATCCATCTTTGGAGGCAAGAGTGATGATGTGTGATACGGGCCAAACCCATGGGGGCGATCTTTTCACACTTGGAGGGGAAAGAGAGGAAAATCAAGAGGAAACGAAGAACACTCAAGGACAATCCTCAAATCACACATCCACTAGATCCAACGAACAAGAGATACAAGGTTCGAATTCAATGAACGGATACAAGTACTGGTAGCCTTCCCACTCCAGAGAGATAGGTCTTGAAATTCACGTGGGGATCTTCCCTAAGAAGGGGCCTTAACATCCATAGGATCTTCTCACAAAGAGGTCGCAATCTCCTAGGAGAAGTATATGGAAGGAGCAATGCTCAACTAATCTATGAGCCAACACATTGCTAACCCTAAAAAGAGGTGAGGAGGTTCCTTATATAGTGCTAGTAGAGTTGGGGAAGAGAGGGAGAGGTTAGAAGGCGACTTGGCCCGTGGCTTCCTCGCAGGGGCCGGATGTCTAGGGCTTCATGGGGGTGCCGGATGTCCGGGCGGCCGCTGGTCAGGGAGCCTCAGTTCTGGCATCTTCCGGCCGGAATTCCAGGGCAGGGCCCGGATTTCTGGGCAGGGGGCAGATGTCCGGGCCAGGGCCGGATCTCCGGCGCCTATAGCCCGCGTATGCTTGGCCTTGGCGTCTATGCAGTCTCGAGGGGCTGGATGTCCGGGGCCTAGGAGGTGAGTCGGCCTTCTCTAGGTGCTCTTGTCCATCCTTCTTCGTTTCCGTCTTCATGTTCACGTGCCATTCACTTCTAGTGTCTTCAAGACCATCTTCATTGTACCTAAGCATGCAAAGAATCTCCGCTTGAGGTAGCATCCAAGTTCTATGAACATCAAAGATAGAATCGTATAGGAGAGATGTCACCTCATTTTCAATGGCACCCGCACGGGCTCTTGTCATGGGTCCTTTTGTAGCTTGAGGTGTTGGTGATGGGTCCATGGGGATGACCATGGGATGCTTCGCATCATCTCCCCCCCTTGGGAAAGATTCATCCTCGGATCAAGATCTTCATCACAATGGAAAGGGGAAAGGTCCTTGACGTTGAAGATGTCGCTCACATTGTACTTGTCGCGTGGAATGTTGATCTTGTAGGCATTTGTTGTTAAAGCGTGCCAACACCTTGAAGGGTTCGTTGGCTCGAGGAAGTAGCTTGGACTTGCGCTCGACGGGGAAGCGATCCTTGCGTAGGTGTACCCACACAAGATCACCGGTCTCGAACACCATGGGGTGCTTGTTGAGGTTGCGCTTGTTGGTGACGCGTTCCACTTGACGTTCGATCGTGTGCCTTGTATCTTCATGCATCTTCTTGATGCAGCTTGCCCTTGCGCTTGCATCCATGTTGACGGGTTCTTGAAGTGGTAGAGGAAGGATGTCCAATGGGGACAAAGGGTTTGAAGCCGTATACCACTTCGAAAGGAGACTTGCCGGTGGTGAAGTGACACGCGCGATTGTAGGCGTACTCGGTGATGGGAGGCATTCTTCCCATTCCTTGATGTTCTTCTTGAACAACACACGTAGGAGAGTATATAGCTCCTGGTTCGTCACCTCCGTTTGGCCATCGGTTTCTGGGTGATATGCCGAAGAAAATAGAAGCTTGATTCCGATCTTGGCGCATAGAGTCTTCCAAAAGTAGCTAAGGAACTTGACGTCGCGGTTTGAGACAATGGTCTTGGGGACGCCATGTAGTCGTAAGATTTCCCTACAAAAGAGATTTGCAACATGTGAAGCATCGTCGATCTTATGACATGGAATGAAATGATCCATCTTGGAAAAGCGATCCACAATGACAAAAAACGGAATCATGGCCATTTTTAGTTCGTGGCAAACCAAGCACAAAATCTATACTAATGTCTTCCCAAGGTTGGAAAGGTATATGAAGTGGCATGTAAAGACCATGGGATTGAGCTTTAGACTTAGCTTTGCGGCATGTAGAGCATCGGTTGGTGAAGCGGGCAACATCACGAAACATCTTTGGCCAAAAGGACTTGTTGGATAGTGTGGTATATATCTTGTCACATCCAAAGTGACCCATAAGTCCTCCACCGTGAGCCTCTTGCAAAAGCAACAAACGAAGAGAAGACTCGGGTATACAAAGTTTTTTAGCACACATAAGATAGCCATCTTTCATGTAGTAGTTTTCCCAACAAGGTTTCACGTGGCACTTAGCTATGGAGTAGCAAACGAAACATCATCCTCATACAAATCTTTGATATGCACAAAACCAATGACATTCAATTCAAGTTGAGTAACTAGCATGCATTTGCGGGAAAGAGCATCCGCCACAACATTTTCTTTACCCTTAATGTATTTGATGACATAAGGAAAAGATTCAATGAATTCACTCCATTTGGCATGTCGTTTGTTCAACTTAGTTTGACCCTTAAGATACTTGAGAGTTTCCTGATCGATATGAATGAAAAACTCATGAGGTCGTAGATAATGCTCCCAAACATGTAACACTCTCACCAAGACATACAATTCCTTATCATATATGGGATAGTTAAGTTGAGCACTGGAAAGTTTCTCACTAAACTACGCAATTGGGCGCTTCTCCTGCATTAGCACACCACCTATGCCATTACCACTAGCGTCACAATGCACTTCAAATGTTTTGTCAAAGTTGGGTAAAGCAAGCAAATGTGCATGAGTAAGCAAATTTTTAATCTCATGGAATACGGCGTCTTGGGATGGTCCCCAAATAAATGGTGCATTATTCTTGCTCAAAGCATGTAGAGGAGATGCAATAGTGCTAAACTCCTTGACAAAACGACGGTAGAAATCGGCTAGTCCTAGGAAGCTACGCACTTGTTGCAAATTGATGGGTGTTGGCCAAGTTCTAATAGCATCAATTTTAGTTTCATCTACTAGAACACACTTAGAAGATACCACAAATCCTAGGAAGAAAACCTTGTCAACACCAAAAGTGCATTTTTCCATGTTTGCATATAGGTTTTCATTCCTAAGAACTTGTGATACTTTCCTAACATGTTTAGCATGCTCCTCTAGAGATTCGCTAAAAACAAGGATGTCATCAAAGTATACCACAACACAATATGCAATGAGATGTCGCAAGACATAATGCATGACACGCATAAATGTACCTGGTGCTTGGGAAAGACCCATAGGCATAACCAACCATTCATATAGACCAATCTTAGTCGTGAACGCCGTTTTCCACTCATCGCCCACTTGCATGCGTATTTGATAGTAACCACTTTTTAGATAAATTTTAGAGAATATAGTGGCACCACTAAGTTCATCAAGCATATCATCAAGGTGAGGAATAAGATGGCGATATCTAATGGTTGTAGCAATGATAGGCCAGCAATCCGAACACATGCGCATACTACCGTCTTTCTTAGGTACTAGTTGTTGGGTTCTACCGTAGGTGCATCGCATGCAAATTAAAATTTTCCTACGCGCAGAACAACCAAGAACATGCTACGGAGATGGATCACAAATCGTTACCACTAGACACACAGTGCCGTGCAACGGAAGTAGAGTTGTGGCAGCGTGTCCACGAGGTCCATCTCCTCCTCGTTCGATCTCCCTCGAACAGCCGGTCCGATCTCCCTCGAACTATCGATCGCCGGATCCCACGTACAGGTTCGCCGGAGCGGCGCAAATGCACCGCCTCTAACGGTATCCGCGCATACAGGAGGAACACCATGCGGCGGACTGCAAGGTCCGATCACACAGTTCGGCGGTGAGTGGAGGTGGCTAGTTGCAACACATGCAAAGCCCTAATGACGGCACCGCAGCGATCAACCAGATGGGTGTGCCGCACCTCCACTATATATAGGCATCCGTCACGTGCTCAATTCTTGGGCCTCGCACGGATCCTAAAGCCCACGTGTTCCTTCCCTTAAGCGCGCTACCCCTTAGGTTCTCATTCACTTTGTCGCGAGTCAGATCACATCCGGCTCGACTAGTCGGTAGTGGCCTCTAGGAAAGCGTGCCGACTCCAAGTGTACGATGAAGCTGGTTAGGCGAACCTATACTTCATACTTCTGTTCCCTTTGCCACACGATATATGTTGTCGGGCTCAAGGCGAGTCTGTCATCCTTGTGTTAGCCCGACCTCTTTCTCGTTCCAGTGATGCCGAACACAAATCAGATTATCTCATAATCCTTGTCGCAGGGCCATGCTTATCTTGGTCGGATCAGACGAGGCGCCCAGAGTATATCTCTCCTGATTGGAGGGGCAAATCCCATCTTGCTTGACCATGTCTCATAGCATGGGTCTGGACAAGCCCGAAACCTACCTTTATACCTACCCAGTTACGGAGTAGCGTTTGGTCAGCCCAAGGTAGGTCTATCACCATCCCGAGTACATGTGCCAGCTCAGATCTTAGGACATAGAACGTATGCTGTACTAGAGACTCACAGATGACATATCGCTGCGTCTCATAGTTGGGTCTGTCCAACTCAGACCTTATCTCAACTCGGATCCGACTACGTCGATTCCGACCAGATCTTTCTGAGTCCATATTATCTGGCTAGCATCCAATGCTACATAGTAAGTGAGAAGGACCATCCACCGTGTCATATGCTAGTCTAACTGGTTGTCCGTCCACACAGCCCTTTCGACTAGGGACCATTTAGGACAGTCATCATAAAATGCAGTCTCACAAACAAGTCACATACTTGTTAATACACATCATTGATAATTTCCAAGGACTATCTTTATTCATAAACACATAGGAAATATCATCATACATGATTGCCTCTAGGGCATATCTCCAACAGTCTCCCACTTACACTAGAGTCAATCAAATAGACATCGAATGCCCATAGTGCTACTTCTTGAGTTTGCGTTGGTTTTCCCTTGAAGAGGAAAGGGTGATGCAGCAAAGTAGATAAGTATTTCCCTCAGTTGTTGAGAACTAAGGTATCACTCCAGTAGGAGGTACAAGCAAGGCCCCAATCTTTGCACCTACACAAACAATCAAACACTTGCACCCAACTCTATAAAGGGGTTGTCAATCCCTTCACGGTTACTTGCAAGGATGCGATCTGATAGAGATAGATATAAAAGATTACTAAAACAAAAGGTAAAATAAAAGTAAATAGATTGCAGCAAAGTATTTTTGGTATTTTTGGTTTATAGATCTGAAAATATAATATGGAAAATAGACCCCGGGGCCATAGGTTTCACTAGAAGCTTCTCTCTTGAAGGAAAATAATACGGTGGGTGAACAAATTACTGTCGAGCAATTGATAGAAAAGCGCATAGTTATGACGATATCCAAGGCAATGATTATGCATATAGGCATCACGTCCGTATCAAGTAGACCGAACCGATTCTGCATCTACTACTATTACTCCACACATCCACCGACTCCTGCCTGCATCTAGAGTATTAAGTTCATGAAGAACAGAGTAACACATTAGGTAAGATGACATGATGTAGAGGGATAAACTCAAGCAATATGATGAAAACCCCATCTTTTTATCCTTGATGGAAAGAATACAAATACGTGCCTCGCTACCCCTACTTTGTCACTGGGTGAGGACACCACAAGATTGAACCCAAAACTAAGCACTTCTCCCATTGCAAGAATTACCAATCTAATTGGCCAAACCAAACCAATAACTCGAAGAGACTTGCAAAGATATGAAATCATGAATATAAGAATTCAGAGAAGATTCAAATAATATTCATAGATAATCTGATCATAAATCCGCAATTCATCGGATCTCGACAAACACACCGCAAAAGAGTATTACATCGGATAGATCTCCATGAAGATCGTGGAGAACATGGTATTGAAGATCATAGAGAGAGAAGAAGCCATCTAGATACTAGCTATGGACCCGAAGGTCTGAGGTGAACTACTCACGCATCATCGGAAGGGCAATGGTGTTGATGTAGATGCCCTCCGTGATCAAAACCCCCTCTGGCAGATTACCAGAAAAGGCCCCAAGATGGGATCTCACGGGAACAGAGGCTTGTGGCAGCGGAAAAGTATTATCATGGCTGTCTTTGGTATTGGGGGGATATTTCTGAATTTATAGGTGGAGAATTAGGGTTGGAGGAGCTACGGGGGGCCCACAAGCCAGGGGGCGCGCCCCTGGGGAGGCGCGCCCAGGTGGCTTGTGGCCCACCCATGGGTCTTCTGGCCTCTTCTCCAAGTCTCCTGGGTTCCTTCTGGTCCAAGAAAAATCATCGTAGAATTTTATTCCGTTTGGACTCCATTTGATATTCCTTTTTTGCAATACTCAAAAACAAGGAAAAAACAGAAACTGGCACTGGGCACTAGGTTAATAGGTTAGTCCCCAAAATAATATAAAATAGCATATTAATGCATATAAAACATCCAAAATAGATAATATAATAGCATGTAACAATCAAAAATTATAGATACGTTGGAGACGTATCAAGCATCCCAAGCTTAATTCCTGCTCGTCCTCGAGTAGGTAAATGATAAAAACAGAATTTTTGATGTCGAATGCTACCTAACATATTTATCCATGTAATATTCTTTATTGTGGCATGAATGTTCAGATCCATAAGATTCAAAACAAAAGTTTAATATTGACATAAAAACAATAATACTTCAAGCATACTAACAAAGCAATCGTGTCCTTTCAAAATAACATGGCCAAAGAAAGTTATCCCTACAAAATCATATGGTCTGGCTATGCTCCATCTTCCCCACACAAAGTATTTAAATCATGCACAACCCCGATGACAAGTCAAGAAATTGTTTCACATCTTTTATGTTCTCAAACCTTTTCAACTTTCACGTAATACATGAACGTGAGCCATGGATATAGCACTATAGGTGGAACAGAATATGGTGGAGGTTGTGAGGAAAAGGAGAAGATAGTCTCACATCAACTAGGCGTATCAACGGGCTATGGAGATGCCCATCAATAGATATCAATGTGAGTGAGTAGGGATTGCCATGCAACGGATGCACTAGAGCTATAAGTGTATGAAAGCTCAAAAAGAAACTAAGTGGGTGTGCATTATAATGAAAAATTCCCACTAGTATATGAAAGTGACAAAATAGGAGACTCTCTATCTTGAAGATCATGGTGCTACTTTGAAGCACAAGTGTGAAAAAAAGATAGTAGCATTGTCCCTTCTCTCTTTTCTCTCATTTTTTTTTATTTTGGTGGGCATATTTGGCCTCTTTTTTTTATTTGGGCTTCATTGGCCTCTTTTATTATTTGTAAAGTCCGGAGACTCATTCCAACTTGTGAGGGAATCATAGCTTCCATCATCCTTTCCTCTCATGGGACAATGCTCTAATAATGATGATCATCGCACTTTTATTTACTTACAACTCAAGAATTACAACTCGATACCTAGAACAAAATATGACTCTATATGAATGCTTCCGGCGGTGTACCGGGATGTGCAACGATCTAGCATAGCAAATGACATCAAAAAACGGACAAGCCATGAAAACATCATGCTAGCTATCTTACGATCATGCAAAGCAATATGAAAATGATCGTGCGTGTCATAATAAACGGAACGGTGGAAGTTGCATAGAAATATATCTCGGAATGGCTATGGAAATGCCATAATAGGTAGGTATGGTGGCTGTTTTGAGGAAGGGAATATGGTGGGTTTAATGCACCAGCGAAAGTTGCGCGGTACTAGAGAGGCTAGCAATGGTGGAAGGGTGAGAGTGCGCATAATCCATGGACTCACATTAGTCATAAAGAACTCACATACTTATTGCAAAAGTCTATTAGTTATCGAAGCAAAGTATTAGACGCATGCTCCTAGGGTAGAGGTTGGTAGGAATTAACCATCGCGCGCTCCCGACCCTCACACAAAGGATGACAATCAATAAACAAATCATGCTCCGACTTCGTTACATAACGGTTCACCATACGTGCATGCTATGGGAATCACAAACTTTTAACACAAGTATTTCTACCAATTCACAATTACTCACTAGCATGACTCTAATATCACCATCTTTATATCTCAAAACTATATGCAAGGAATCAAACTTCTCATAGTATTCAATGCACTTTATATGAAAGTTTTTATTATATCCCTCTTGGATGCCCAGTATATTAGGACTAAATTCATAACCTAAACCAATTACCATGCTGTTTATAGACTCTCAAAATAATATAAGTGAGGTACGAGAGTTCAATTATTTCTATAAAATAAAAAAAACACCGTTCTCTAAAAAGATATAAGTGAAGCACTAGAGCAAAATTGCCTAGCTCAAAAGATATAAGTGAAGCACATAGAGTATTCTAATAAATTCACGATTCATACATGTCCCTCTCAAAAGATGTGTGCAGAAAGGATGATTGTGGCAAACTAAAAAGCAAAGACTCATATCATACAAAACACATATCATGTGGTGAATAAAAATATAGCCTCAAGTAAATTTACCGATGGATTGAAGACGAAAGAGGGGATGCCTTCCGGGGCATCCCCAAGCTTAGGCTCTTTGGTATCCTTGAATATTCCTTTGGGTGCCTTGGGCATCCCCAAACTTAGGCTCTTGCCACTCCTTATTCCATAGTCCATCAAATCTTTACCCAAAACTTGAAAACTTCACAACACAAAACTCAACAGAAAACTCGTGAGATCCGTTGTATAAGAAAAATAAATCACCACTTTCGATACTGTTGTGAACTCATTATTTATTTATATTTGTGTAATATATACTGTATTCCAACTTCTCCATGGTTCATACCCCCCGATACAACCCATAGATACATCAAAATAAGCAAACAACACAATGAAAACAGAATCTGACAAAAACAGAACAGTCTGTAGCAATCTGTAAACTTCGAATACTTCTGTAACTCCAAAAATTCTGAAAACTGAGGCAAATCTGGGTACTTTGTATATCAATCTTTTCTAAAAATTTCAGATTCATTCGATGCTCTGGTGAATTTATAAAATTACTGGACTGAGCGCAAAAGTTTCTGTTTTTCAGCAAAATCAAATCAACAATCACCGTAGACCATCCCAAAGGTCTTACTTGGGTCAAACACTAATTAAAAAAATAAAACACAATTACTACAGAGGTAATAATGTGTAAAGCACTCAATAACAGAAACAAAAACAAAAAAAAACAAAAAAAAAATTGGGTTGCCTCCCAACAAGCGCTATTGTTTAACACCCCTAGCTAGGCATAACACAATAGATCTAGGTATTGTCATCTTTGGTATGCAATCCATACTCAACCATATCTTCCAAAACCCTTTTTAGCAAATCCTTTATTTCTTTTCTTTCCTTACTAATAGGAGAACTTAGTTCATGAAAAGGACTTTGATTAGTAACTTTGACATTCATAAACTCATAATCTGGATCATCACCATAAATATCATCATATAAAACGCGTATCTCATTTTTAATGGGTTCCCTGGTTTTTTCTTCTAACCAATCATCATTGAATCCTACATAAATGCCCCTAGTGATCCAATCAAATTCATCATAGGTTTCAAGGTAAATAGTTTGGGTAATTTCGGATTAGGGAACTCTTCTTCTAAGATTATCACGATAAGATTGATAATCCCTAGACTCAAAGCTACGCAAGGTTTCTTTATCGTGTAGGATTTCTTCAATCGGAGGGTGTTCAATATCCTTTTTATAGAAAGCAAAACTTTCCCTACCTTCATGTATGATAAAATCAAACTGACGCATAAGGGTGATAGTAGCAATCTTTTTGGCCTTAGGATGATTAATTTTGGGAAGTTCATAAAACACCTTTTGCAAAGCGGGATGAACATGCACAAATTTTCTTTCTAATTTTTCAATGAGCATGACAATAGCATCCGCATAACAATTTGTGCTAAGAAGAATAGATCTCTTATTCATAGGCATTACTCCCGTACAATCAAAGAACTCTTGAATAACACTCTTTCCAATAATATTACCGTCTCCCACTTGAAAAGTTTAAGATTTATAATTAGGGGGAGGTTCAGTTTCATGATCTACAGAGCAAGATCCAAATTTTTCCTCAAGATTTGTACTAGCAATACCCTCAAAATTTTCAATGATAACCTTCCCAGATTCAGACATGGTGGCAACGAATCGATCTAGCACACAAGCAAACAAAAAGACGAACGAAAGAGGGGCGAATAAAAAGGCAAATCTTTTTGGTATTTTCTGAAAATCATTTTAGAAGTGGGGGAGAGGAAAACGAGAGGCAAATGGCAAATAATGTAAATGCAAGAGATAATTTTGTGATGGGTACTTGGTAGGCTTGATGTCTTGACTTGCTATGTACCCTCCCCGGCAACGGCGCCATAAATTGGCAAGTTGACGGGGGAGTTCTTGTCTTGACTTGCTATGTATCCTCCCCGGCAACGGCGCCAGAAATTGGCAAGTTGACGAGGGAGTTCTTGTCTTGACTTTCTATGTATCCTCCCTGGCAACGGCGCCAGAAATCCTTCTTGCTACTTCTTTAGCTTGCGTTGGTTTTTCCTTGAAGAGGAAAGGGTGATGCAGCAAAGTAGATAAGTATTTCCCTCAGTTGTTGAGAACCAAGGTATCAATCCAGTAGGAGGTACAAGCAAGGCCCCAATCTTTGCACCTACACAAACAATCAAACACTTGCACCCAACGCTATAAAGGGGTTGTCAATCGCTTCACGGTTACTTGCAAGGATGCGATCTGATAGAGATAGATATAAAAGATTACTAAAACAAAAAGTAAAATAAAAGTATATAGATTGCAGCAAAGTATTTTTGGTATTTTTGGTTTATAGATCTGAAAATATAATATGGAAAATAGACCCGGGGGCCATAGGTTTCACTAGAAGCTTCTCTCTTGAAGGAAAATAATACGGTGGGTGAACAAATTACTGTCGAGCAATTGATAGAAAAGCGCATAGTTATGACGATATCCAAGGCAATGATTATGCATATAGGCATCACGTCCGTATCAAGTAGACCGAAACGATTCTGCATCTACTACTATTACTCCACACATTGACCGCTCCTGCCTGCATCTAGAGTATTAACTTCATGAAGAACAGAGTAACGCATTAGGTAAGATGACATGATGTAGAGGGATAAACTCAAGCAATATGATGAAAACCCCATCTTTTTATCCTTGATGGCAACAATACAAATACGTGCCTCGCTACCCCTACTTTGTCACTGGGTGAGGACACCGCAAGATTGAACCCAAAACTAAGCACTTCTCCCATTGCAAGAATTACCAATCTAGTTGGCCAAACCAAACCAATAACTCGAAGAGACTTACAAATATATGAAATCATGCATATAAGAATTCAGAGAAGATTCATATAATATTCATAGATAATCTGATCATAAATCCACAATTCATCGGATCTCGACAAACACACCGCAAAAGAGTATTAGATCGGATAGATCTCCATGAAGATCATGGAGAACATGGTATTGAAGATCATAGAGAGAGAAGAAGCCATCTAGCTACTAGCTATGGACCCAAAGGTGTGAGGTGAACTACTCACGCATCATCGGAAGGGCAATGGTGTTGATGTAGATGCCCTCCGTGATCGAATCCCCCTCCGGCAGATTACCGGAAAAAGCCCCAAGATGGGATCTCACGGGAACAGAGGCTTGCGGCAGCGAGAAGGTATTATCGTGGCTCTCTTTGGTATTGGGGGAATATTTCTGAAATTATAGGCGGAGAATTAGGGTTGGAGGAGCTACGGGAGGCCCACAAGCCAGGGGGCGCCCCCCCCCAGGGGCGTGCCGAGGTGGCTTGTGGCCACCCATGGGTCTTTTGGTCTCTTCTCCAAGTCTCCTTGGTTCCTTCTAGTCCAAAAAAAATCATCGTAGAATTTTATTCCGTTTGGACTCCGTTTGATATTCCTTTTCTGCAATACTCAAAAACAAGGAAAAACAGAAACTGGCACTGGGCACTAGGTTAATAGGTTAGTCCCGAAAATAATTTAAAATAGCATATTAATGCATATAAAACATCCAAAATAGATAATATAATAGCATGGAACAATCAAAAATTATAGATACGTGGGAGACATATCACATAGCTCTAACGTGCCCCTCATGCTTGGGTTGTGGAAGCGGCTTAGTCAACAGATCTGTAACATTTTCATCCGTATGAATCTTGCATAAATTAGTATCACCATTCTTTACGAGCTTTCGTATCAGGTGATACTTTCGGTCTATGTGCCTGGTCTTGTGGTGTTGTCTCAGCTCCTTGGCCTGTGCAATGGCACCTGAATTGTCGAAATATGGGTCCAATGGTTTTGCCCAGCCCGGGAACACACCAAGATCCTCCAGGAACTTCCGAATCCAAACACCTTCCTTTGCGGCTTCACAAGCCGCTATGTATTTGGCCTTTGTTGTGGAGTCGGCCACCGTATCTTGCTTGGAACTCATCCAGCTCACTACTCCTCCATTCGTGACATACACAAATCCAGTTTGCGATCAACAATCATCCATGTCGGTTTGGAAACTAGCATTAGCGTAACCCTTTACACAGAGCTCCTCCTCACCTCCATAAACTAGGAACATATCTTTAGTCCTTTTCAGGTACTTCAAGATAGTTTTCACCGCTGCCCAGTGACTCTCACCTGGGTCAGCATGGTATCTGCTTGTTAAGCTTATTTCATAGGCAACATCAGGTCGAGTACATAGCATGGCATACATGATGGATCCTATTGCCGAAGCATACGGAATCCTAATCATCCAGTTTTGCTCATCAGAAGTCGTAGGAATCTTAGTCTTGCTTAGCCTTATACCATGTGAGATGGGCAAGAACACTTTCTTGGCCTCAATCATGTTGAACTGCTTCAACAGTTTGTCTATGTACGTGCTCTAGCTTAAGCCGAGCAACCTCTTCGATCTAGCTCTATAGATCTTGATGCCTAAAATGTATACTGCTTCTCCAAGGTCTTTCATCGAAAACCTGCCATTCAATGATTCCTTGACTGAGTTCAGCATTGAAACATCATTTCCGATCAGCAGTATGCCATCCACATACAGGATCAAAAATACTACCGAGCTCCCACTAGACTTCTTGTACAAACAATAGTCCTCTTCGTTCTTGATGAAACCAAGGTCAATGATGACTTCATCAAAACGAATGTTCCAACTCCGAGATGCTTGCTTCAATCCATAAATGGATCTCTTGAGCTTGCATATTTTACTAGCATTATTTGGATCGACAAAACCTTCAGGCTGTATCATGTATACTTCCTCCTTTAAATTTCCATGAAGGAAAGCCGTTTTGACATCCATCTGCCATATCTCATAATCGAAATATGCAGCTATAGCTAGTATGATCCTCACTGACTTTTGCATCGCTACCGGCGAGTAGGTCTCGTCGTAGTCAATTCCTTGAACTTGTCCATAACCTTTAACGACAAGCTGAGGTTTGTCAATCTGAACATTTCCATCCACATCGGTTTCCTTCTTAAAGACCCATTTGCAACCAATGGCAATTACGCCAGGTGGTGGATCAACCAAGTCCCAGACTTGATTATCATCCATGGACTTTAACTCGGATCTCATGGCTTCCAGCCATGCCTCAGAATCTGGGCTCACCATCGCTTCCGCATACGTGGCCGGCTCGTCTATTTCTAGCAACAACACATCACGCACTCTGCGCAATCTTTCCGACCTCCGTAGCTCCGGTGCCGATTCCACTACGGGTTCCCTGACCAACTCCGGTATAATCTCATCACCAGCCGAGTCGTCCCTGAGTGGCTCTCGAATTTCTTCGAGTCGCACCGTTCTCCCACTAGCTTCCCGACTGAGAAACTCTTTCTCTAGGAAATCCCCGTTCCGAGCAACAAACACTTTGTTCTCTTCTCGGTTGTAGAAGTTGTATCCCAAGGTTTCCCTCGGATATCCCACGAATATGCATTTATCCGACTTGGGTGTAAGCTTGTCCAACATGAGTCGTTTGACAAATGCTTCACAACCCCAATCTTAGAAAAGACAAACTAGGACTCTTCCCAGTCCACATCTCATGTGATGTCTTATCTACGGATTTTGATGGTACCCTGTTAAGTGTGAAAGCTGTAGTTTCTAGAGCATATCCCCAGAATGACAAGGGTAAATCCGATTTTCTCATCATAAATCGGACCATGTCCAACAAGGTTCGATTTCTCCGTTCTGACACACCGTTTCTCTGCGGCATACCCGGAGGTGTGAGCTAAGGTACTATACCTCGGCTTTTCAGATGATCATCAAACTCCTCGCTCATGTACTCACCTCCACGATCTGATCGTAGAAGCTTTATTGTCTTGTCGAGCTTATTTTCAACCTTGTTTTGAAACTCTTTGAACTTTTCAAAAGTTTCCGACTTGTGCCTCATCAAATAGATAATAGATATATCCATATCTACTCAAGTCGTCGGTAAAAGTCATGAAGTACTGATAGCCACCACTGGACGTTGTGCTCATTGGACCACACACATCACTGTGTATAAGCTCCAACAGCTCGGACGTCCTTTCGCAACTCTTTGCAAAAGGAGACTTAGTCATCTTGCCGAGCAAGCATGATTCGCATGTCTCGAACGACCCGAAGTCAGACGAAGTTAGGAGTCCATCATCATGGAGCTTCTTCATGCGTTTTAGACTAATGTGTCCAAGCTGGCAGTGCTAGAAGTATGTCGGATTTATCTTCTTAGGCTTATGCCTCTTGACATTCATGTTATAGACTGGTTCCGTTTCCAGATTCAAAATAAATAGCCTATCTACAATGGGTGCATAGCCGTGGAACTTTCCATTAAAATAAAATGAACAACCATTGTCCTTTAAACTAAATTCATAACCCCGACTCCTCATGAATGAGGCAGAAATAATGTTCTGACTAAGTGCGGGAATGTAATAACAATTATTCAATTCCAAAATAAAACCAGAAGGAAGCTTGAGCTGCATCGTGCCGACCTCCAATGCAGCAACTCTTGCTTTGTTGCCGACCCTGATGTCAATCTCCCCTTGTGCAACATGCCTAGTTCTTATCAACCCCTTCATTGAGTTGCAAATATGAACAACCGATCCAGTATCAAATACCCAAGAGTTAATATGTATGTCAGCAAGGTAAATGTCTATAACATATGTAACAAGTGTACCTTTGCCTGAAGAAGCATTTCCGGCCTTCTTGCCATGCTCAGCAAGCCACTTGCTACAGTTCCTCTTCCAGTGACCAGTTTCCTTGCAATGAAGGCAAATGGTCTTTGAGTCCGGTCCTGGCTTCGGCGCAGTGTCGGAGACAACCTTCTCCATGCCCTTTGCCTTACCCTTTTTCTTGGACCAACTCTTCTTGAACTTAGCCGAGTTCTGCACCATCAACAATTGATGCGTGCCTTTCTTAATATCTTGCTCTGCCACCTTGAGCATCCCATGCAATTCAGTGAGCTTCTTATCCATGCCGTGCATATGATAGTGCGAGATGAACGTCCCATAGCTAGGTGGAAGAGAACCCAGAATTACATCCATGGACAGCTCGTCCCCAAGTGGGAAGCCTAACCGATCCAAAGCTTGCACGTACCCGATCATCTTGATCACATGCGAGCTCAGTGGATCACCCTCTTTCAGCTTACAGTCCGTCAAGGATAGCCAGACGTTGAACCTTTCGGTCCTAGCCTGCACCTGAAACATGCTCTTGAGACTCTCGATCATATCGAAAGCTTGATTGTTTTCGAAATTATGTTGCAAATCGAGCTCCATACAAGCCAGCATGACGCAGTTGATCTCATTTGATTCATCAACGAGTTTTTTGTAGGCATTTTTGGTTGTGGCATTAGTATTATCGACAGGTACCTCTGGAAGTGGATCCTCTAGAACATGTTCCTTTTTATCGTGAATGAGAACAATTCTCAAATTTCTATACCAGGTGGTAAAGTTTGTTCCATTCAGTTTATCCTTTTCCAGAATTGATTTCAATGCAAAGTTGGGTTGATTAGGTGGTGCGATTGATCTACAACAGAAAATGATACGGGGGCACACCTGTGTGCGTCGATCTTTCACGAATTGGAGGTGGATTTGTGAATGAACACGAGGAACACAAAGAACACGAGGGAGAAATCACAAGAGAAACACTCAAAACAAGTCCAATCACACATCCACTATGCTCACATCCACACAAGATCCACAAGGGTACAAGAACAACAAAGGGAAAGAGGATACATGGTAGAGTTCATCCCAAATCCCATGGGGAGATGGGGCTTTGAATCCACTTGGGATCTTCCCACGCAATGGGGGTCTTGACATCCACTAGGGGGTCTTCTCTCACAGAGGCATCTACTCCATGGGAGAGGTAGTGGAAGGAGCTAGGCTCAACTAACTATGAGCTAAACCATTGCTAACCCTAGAAATGAGGAGGGGGTGGAGTATATATAGTGCTAGCCATAGCCACGAAGGGGTAAGTGAGAGGGAGGTACATGGGCCTTGGGCACGTTACGCACACAGGCATGGCCGGATGATCCGGGCCAGAGTCCGGATGATCCGGGCATCTTCCGGATGATTCGGACGGTGGTCCGGATGATCCGGCTTCGGGGCCTCTTCAGCCGGTTCTGTTTCGGATTATCCGGACGATCCGGGTGGCGGTCCGGATGATCCGGCTTGGGAGCTGTGACACCCCCAATTTCGTCCGTACTCTAATCAATCACGCAACGCGTACGGCCAAGATTAGGGACTCACTGATTAGTACCACAACACGACAAAAGACACAAATATAAAGTCATACAGCTTAATATTACAAGCCAGGGGCCTCGAGGGCTCGAATATAAAGCTCGACATAACACGAGTCAGCGAAAGCAGATATATCTGAGTACAGACATAAGTTAGACAAGTTTTGCCTTAAGAAGGCTAGCACAAACATAAGATAGCGGATCGAAAGAGGCGAGGCCTCCTTCCTGGAAACCTCCTAACTACTCCTGGACGCCAGAGAAGTCCACGTCGTAGTAGGCTCCATCCTGGTAGTAGTAGCCTCCGTCGGAGTAGCTGTAGTCGTCCACCGGGCAAGCGGGATCCTGAGACTCCTGGGCGCCGTCATCTGGTCGCGGCATCGTAACAAGGGGGAAAAGGGGAGCAAAGCAACGGTGAGTACTCATCCAAAGTACTCGCAAGACTTACATCAGATCTATGCTAGTGATGCACCATGAATCAAAGGAATAGGGCTATATCTTTGGACTAGACTGTAGAAATGCCAGAAGGGAGAAGAAGGCCTAGTCCTATCGAAGACTAGCATCTTCAGCATCTTGCAGCATGAGAAGAGAGTAGACCTGCATCTCATATATAGTCATATTGTTGTAGCAATTTTATTAAGTAACATGCCCAGAGATCCTTCCTCGACTCCCTGCGAGGAAGCAATCTCGGAGCCACAATTCATTTTAATTAGTTTATGATTATAGTTGTAGTAGGTCAGAGCACAACTCCAAGTCGTCCTGTTACCGTGGACATGGCTATTCGAATAGTTTACTTCCCTGCAGGGGTGCACCACATTCCCCAACACGCTCGATAAGCTCTGGCCGGATACAATTTTCTGGTCATACCCGGCCTCGGCCCATCGACACGACGTAGTCCTACCTAGGCTCAACAGAGAGGCCAGCACGCCGGTCTACATCCTAATGGCTCGGGGTCTTGGGCCATCGCCCTCGCCATCCTGCACGTTACGCAATCGGCCGGGACTAGTCCTAGCATGCCTTAGTAACAAGAGCCATGCGTTCCAGACCACCCGGGCGCGAGTCGAAAAATGTGGCATCTGAAGAGCTTTCGGGAGAATGTACGCCGCCGAGCAGCCCATACTGATTACCTCGCGTGGTGGTTAGTGCGTATTAGGCCAACGACCTAACTCAGATTAAATACTCAACCCATTAGCAATTTATTAGTGCGGGGCAAGCGTGAACCATAAGTGCAGTCCGTCGCCCCGCCAAGAACACTCGGGTGCCTTCCGGCGCACCCCACCAAGTCTCCGGATGCCTTGCGGCGCATCCCAACAATATCTCTCGCGGGTACCCTTGGGGCCGACCCGTCTTTAATCAAGTATGTGTAACCAGGTCATAGTATCTGTGTGTCTATACGCTAAGTGGAGATCCGAGGAATCACCCTCGATGGATCCCACTCGAGGTATGAGTAAGGCAAGAGTCGCTAATGGTACAGGGGAAGGAGGAATCACCCTCGATATCCATTACCGATAACTACGCTACAGAATTAACACCGGGAGTGCTAAGTGAGGTATCACCCTCGGCACTCGGTAGTAGCTCTGCAGTGCCTTACTTAAGGGGTGTGTGGTGATGTGTCGGTAATGGCTTGTCAGTCATGACGACTGAGTCTTCTGTCTTCAAGTCCTCGGTGTCGTCGATGAAAGCAGGGGCAACTGGGACTAAGGGGGTCTCAGGGGGTTCACTGATCCACCTATACTAAGCAGTTGGTATGAAAGCAGGTGTAGTAGCAGTTCATCAAAATCAGGCTATGCATCAGAATAGGAGCTATCTAATACAGTAGCAAAATTCTAATGCAAGAACAAGAGAGAAGGGAATAGGCGATATCAGAATGCTCAAGGGGGTTTTGCTTGCCTTGCTGCTCTGCTGCAAAAGGCTGGTCGTCAGGGGTGTAGTCGATCACGGCAGCAGCGTCAGTCTCGGGCTCTACCGGTAAGAACAGGGGGAAGAAACAATAAATACAAGCACACAGATGCAACATGATGCATGACATGGCAATTCGCAGCGCTAGGGGTGATCTAATGCAGTACTACACGTCTTAGACTAAGGGGGAGAATATCTGACGATATTTCCCGGGTCTGTTGATTTATCGGACAGACGTATCGGAGAGGAAAGTTCCATGTTTGCGGTGCTAGAGGCATGTGCCAGCTAGGATGCAGTGCAGGGTTGCCTAAAATCATGTCTAAGTCATAACAGTTATTTTTAGGATTTAATTTGGATTTATTAATCGGTAGGCATGCACTACTCATCTATCCGAAACAGGCAAAAAGTTGCATGTTCAGATAGCTAGGGGCATGTGACAGGTGAATGGATGGCATATTTGGATTCGTAAAAATTTTCTGATCAACTTTCATGTATAAAGTTTTCTGATCTGAGCTACAGATTATTTTCTATGATTTTCTAAAGTTTTATTGATTTTCTGGAATTAATTCTATTTATTAAACCAAACATTATCCAGAACAGTGCCAGTGACGCCAGCATGACATCACTGTGACGTCAGCAGGTCAACAGGGGCTGGCCAGAGTCAAACCTGACATGTGGGGGCCACATGTCATAGACTCAGGCCAATTCCAGTTTATTAAATTAGCTAAACAGGTTTAATTATTAGTGGGGCCCATCTGTCATAGACTGATTAGGCATTTTTAATAATTTTAATTAATCCTTTTCTAATTAAACTACCTGACGAGTGGGGCCCATGTGTCATAGACACAGGGGGTGTAGGGCCCCACTGTCAGTGACAGGGGCCAGCCCAGTCAGCAGTTGACCGCGGTCAATGGGTCAACTGGGACCTGGGGACCCACCTGGCAGTGACCCTGGTGGTGCCCCTAGGTCAACCCCACCGGCGGCGACGGCGTCTGGTTGCCGGAGAAGCTCCGGCGAGCACCCGAAAGCACGGGGAGGCTCGGAAATCGTCTACGGGCGACCATTTGGCACGCGGCCGGTCGCGTTCGAACGGGCGTTCAACGCCGCGTCGAATGGCGGTGGTGCGGCGGCCGGAGGAGCACCGTAGCGACGGCCACGACCTCACCGGCGGACGGCGGCGTTCGGCCATCTTGGGCGCGCGCGTTCTAGGGGTCAAATGGAACGGGGCTAGCGCGGAATGGAACCTACGGGCCACACGGAGTCGAATGACGGCGGTGGCCAGACCAAATGGTCACCGGATCCACGCCGGTGACGAGCTCGAGCGGTGGCGCGTTCGGGCTCCGGTCAAATCCGACACCAGGAGCAACGGCTCGTCGATAGGAGGAGGGGGGAAAGTAGCGGGGGCTCACAGTGGGGTGTGGCCGTTCAACGCGTGCTCGGGGAGGGCTCGACGACGGCGAATCGACGGCGGCGAGCTCGGGTGCCCGAGGAAGAAGTCGGCGCGGGGACGGCGATGCAGAGGCGTAGGAGCTCAGGCTCGCGGTCGTGGGGGTCGAGGAGGTCACGGCGGAGCCGCTGAGCGTCTCAGCGGGGCTCGGGGGAGGCTGTGGCCGCGGCTAACCGGCGCCCATGGCGACGGCGGCGGTCGGATCTGGTGGGGGAGAGGGTAGCAAGCGAGGGGGGCGAGGGGGAATGGATAGGGGCGTCCAGGGGGAGTGGATGGGGCTCGCCCTTATCCCCTCCGCGTCCCTGTGGCGGCAGGTGGCGAACAGCGGCGGTGCGGCCGCGCTCCGGCCACGGCGCGGCCGACAGCGAGGCGGGAGCAGGTAGGGGGAGGCCCCTGGTGGGTTGGGCCGGCTGTGGCCTCGGCCCAGGTAAGGGAGCCTTTGCCCTTTTCTTTCTTTTTCTTTTCTGTTTTCCCCTTTTAATTGTTTCTGTTTTATTTATTTTAGGCAATATCATTTATTGCAAATATATTAGACATGGCCCAAATATTATCTTGCAATATTCCACAAGTCCACAGCAACTTTGAGGATTTTTAGTAACTGTTTGTATTTTCATAATTGATTTAAATGCATTTTTAATTGTTATAAGCTTCTGTTAATAATGGTGGGGTCCACACCAGAAACTTGGTGATGTTGTTTTCCCCAACATTATTTATTTTAGAATATTCCAAAATTTTGGAACATTTTATCTTAATTGTTTGAAAAATTAATTTCATCACATAAAACCACAGGGCATTTGCAATGCAATTTTGAATTGGAATTTGGATTGGGTTTTGATTCCAACTTGCTCAAACTTCACTTAGCGAAATAACTAGGCACTGTTCATGATCATTACTGTAGCTTAATTACAATGATCACTGTAGGATAACACCAGGGTGTCACATTTCTCCCCTACTAACAAGAATTCTCGTCCCGAGAATTAAGAAGTAGAAGGGAAGAGCCCGGGGTATTCTTCACGAAGATGATCTTCGCGTTCCCAAGTGGCTTCATCTTCAGAGTGATTTGCCCACTGCACTTTGAAGAACTTGGAAACCTTCTGACGAGTCCGACGTTCAGCTTCATCGAGAATGCGGACAGGTTGCTCTTTGTAAGAAAGGTCTTGCTGTAGCTCCAGCATTTCATGGTCCACTGCTCGGATAGGATCCTTGAAGCAGCGGCGAAGCTGTGACACATGGAACACATCGTGAACCTGAGAAAGGTTTGGCGGTAGTTCCAGTTGATATGCCACTTTACCATGCCTTTTGAGAACAGTGAAAGGACCAATGTATCGAGGAGCCAGCTTGCCCTTGATTCCAAATCGGTGTGTTCCTCTCATTGGCGTGACTCGAAGATAAGCCTTTTCGCCAGGTTGATAGACCATATCTTTGTGATGACGGGCATACTGACTCTTCTGACGAGACTGAGCAGCCTTAAGATTTGCTTGAATGATGCGGACTTGATCTTCGGCATGCTGGATTATATCCAGACCAATAAGTGTACGTTCCCCAGTTTATGACCAATTCAGAGGGGTCCGACACTTACGTCCATATAATACCTCAAAAGGAGCCATCTTCAGACTAGCTTGATAACTATTGTTGTAGGAGAACTCAGCAAACGGAAGAGATTCTTCCCATTTCTTGCCGAAAGAAATGACACAAGCTCGAAGCATGTCTTCGAGGATCTGGTTGACTCTTTCGACATGTCCCTGGGATTGAGGGTGAAAAGCGGTGATGAAGGACAAACGAGTCCCCATAGCTTCTTGGAAACTTGTCCAGAATCTTGAACTGAACAAACTGCCACGGTCTGAACTGATAACCAGTGGAATACCGTGGAGTGAAACAACTCTGGACATATACAGATCTGCCAGCTGACTAGCAGTAATAGTTTCCTTGACAGCCAGAAAATGTGCAACTTTGGACAACCGTCAATGACGACAAGAATAGCATCATTACCTTTCTGTGACCTGGGAAATCCAGTAATGAAGTCCATTTCAACATGATCCCATTTCCATTCAGGAATAGAGATAGGTTGCAGAGTTCCAGCAGGCCTTTGGTGTTCTGCTCTGATCCGACGACAAATGTCACATTCTGAAACATAACGAGCAATGTCTTGTTTCATTTTTGACCACCAGAACCTTTGACGAATGTCTTGGTACATCTTGGTACTACCCGGATGAATAGACAACGGAGTATCATGAGCTTCTTTCAGTATTTTAGCAGTCATATTCAGGTTTTCCTTCTTTGTGGGGACGAATAATCGACCCTTGAAGTACAAGGCGCCATCATCAGCCACGGTGAAGAATGATGGTTTTCCTTCCTCTAGGTAGCGTTTAATCCTTTCGACTTCACTGCAATAAAGTTGCATAGTTTTGATGCTGCCCATGAGATCTGGTTCAACAACCAGGTTACACAAAGAACCCTGGTTAACAACACGAAGGTTCATCTTGCGAAACTCCTCAATAGGAGGATCGAGATAACCCTGAGGGACTATATGGAGGTTCAGCTTGCGGAATTCTTCCTGAAGCAGGGGGTGAACCTCGTGAACCTGGAGGTAGTTGCAATAGGACTTGCGGCTCAAAGCATCAGCCACTACATTAGCCTTGCCAGGGGTATATGAAATACCAAAATCATAGTCTGTGAGGGATTCCATCCATCTTCGCTGGCGGAGATTCAAGTCCGGTTGAGTAAACAAGTACTTTAGACTTTGGTGGTCGGTATAGATCTCGCAATGATTACCAACAAGGTAATGTCGCCAATTCAATAGAGCATAGACCACAGCAGCTAACTCGAGATCATGAACTGGATAGTTCTCTTCATGAGGACGCAACTGTCTTGAGGCATAAGCAATTACTCTGCGCTCTTGCATTAGGACACAGCCTAATCCTTGACGAGAAGCGTCGCAATAAATGGCAAAGTCCTTACGAGTATCCGGAGGACCAAGCACTGGGGCAGACGTTAGTTTGTCCTTAAGTGCCTGGAAGCTCTCCTGACATTTTTCTGTCCACTCATATTTAACACCTTTGTGAAGCAAATTGGTTAAGGGCTTTGCAATCTTGGAGAAGTTCTCGATGAATCGACGGCAATAGCTGGCGAGTCCGAGAAAACTTCTGACTTGCTTGACATTCTTCGGGGGAGTCCAGTCAAGAATAACTTGAACTCGTTCAGGGTTGACGGCAATACCATCCTTGGAGATCACATGGCCAAGGTAAGTCACTTTGTCTAGCCAGAACTCACACTTAGAGAACTTTGCATATAGCTGATGTTCTCGAAGCCTTTCAAGCACAAGACGAAGATGTTCGGCATGCTCTTCTTTATTCTTGGAGAATACTAGAATGTCATCCAGATATACCACGACAAACTTGTCGAGATAATCCATGAAGATATAATTCATCAACCGAGAGAAGGTTGCGGGGGCATTTGTTAAGCCGAAGGACATAACGGTGTACTCATATGAACCATAGCGAGTGACAAATGCTGTCTTGGGAATATCCTCTTCACGAACACGGATTTGATGGTAACCCAACCTTAAGTCAAGTTTAGAGAACACTGATGATCCAGCAAGCTGATCATACAGGTCATTGATCCGGGGAAGCGGATATTTGTTCTGAATTGTTGCTTGGTTAACAGGCCGGTAATCTTGAACTAACCGATTCGTACCATCTTTCTTCTTGACAAAGAGAGAAGGTGCTCCCCAAGCTGATGAACTAGGACGAATAAAAACCTTGCGAAGCGATTTGTCAATTTCTTCCTTAAGCTCAAGAAGTTCATGAGGAGGCATTTTATAAGGCCGCTTAGCAATAGGGGTGGTGCCTGGTTTCAAGTCGATGACAAACTCGACTGCTCTAGCAGGGGGAATGCCTGGAAGCTCTTCTGGAAACACATCTGGGAAGTCTTGAACCACTGGAATGCTTTCAATCCCTTTGAGGGGTGAAGCATTCTATGCGTTCATGAAATGAATCTGTGTCTCGGCATTACGAACGAGACGAGCGGTATGAACCACTAACTCGTTGGAAGGGTGCAGAAGATGCACGGTCTTAGTGGCACAAACGACTGAAGCACTATGTGCTATCATCCACTCCATTCCCAAGAGTAAGTCAATATTGGAAGACGCCAACACAATGGGCGAGACGAGGAACTCTAGTCCTTCGATCTCAATGGCGACGTTGGGACATATCAAAGAGGTCCGACAATTTCCCGCGGGTGTGGATACCATTATTTGAATGTCCATGTTCTCGCTCTTAAGGTTATGCTTACATGCAAATTCTTCCGACATGAATGAATGCGATGACCCAGTATCAAATAATACGGATGCGGGTATTGAGTTAACAAGAAGTGTACCCATCACAGTAGCAGGCTGGTCTTGAACTTGATTCAGATACACATTGTTGGCTTGAACACGACCAGTGTTAGGCCTGGCATTGTTGTCGCGGGGCTGGTAGTTAGGCATTGCAAGTTGCTTCTGACCCTGCCTGTAGTCTCTAGCACGGTGACCTGGATGGCCACACTTGAAGCACAGTCCATCCGCAGGACGGGACGGTGGAGGCTGAGGTGCTCTTGGCGGAATAGCCCTTGGCTGTCTTGGTGGTGGAGGGGGCAGACGAGGCGCCACATAGAATGGCCTCGGTGCATAAGCAGGTGGACGGTAGTTGTTGGGGATCCAGGTCCTTTGCTTCTGAGGATGTGGGCCCGAAGATGAACCCACGTCAATCTTGCGCTTAGTGTGATCCTTGTACCTCTGCAAACCTGTCTCAATCTGGATAGCCTTATTCACCAAGGTGGCGAAATCAGGGAATTCCTGAGCCAGAAGAGCAAGGTGAATATCTGGTTGAAGACCTTCACGGAATTTCTCCTGCCTGCGAGCATCAGTTGCAATGTCTTCCTCGTCATAGCGAGATAAGTCCAGAAATTCCCGCTGATAAGCATCCACAGTCTTGCTGCCCTGGACTAAGTTGCGGAATTCACGCTTCTTCTTGTCCATCGTTCCTTGAGGAATGTGGCGAGCACGGAAAGCAGCTTGGAATTCCGGCCAGGTGATAATTGTTCCAACAGGCTGAGAGCGCCTGTGGCTGTCCCACCATTGAGCAGCGGGACCCTTCAGAAAGTACGAGGCAAAAGTGACATAGCTAGCCTCTGGGGCGCCTGAAGCTTCCAGCTCATAAGTGATGTCACGGAGCCAGTCATCTGCGTCAAGCGGCTGAGTTGAGCTGCGGAAAACCGTAGGGTTGAGACGCATGAAGTCTTGCAGAGTCACTGGGGCTGGCGGCTGATTCATGTTCGGCCTCGGAAAATGGTCCATCACCCCTTGCATAAATTGGCAGTTCAGTTCAAATTGCTGCATCATTCCAGCCATGTAGTCCGGTGGTGGTGGTGGCTCAGGCGTACCACGACCAGGACCGCGTGGCCTAACCATTCTGTCAAATTTTAACAGTGGTAGTTTAGCATATTGCATTTGCAAAATCAATGAATCATTCAGGTAGTAAATTTGCACAAAGGAAGCAGTGCAATAGATACGACATAGTGATTCAACTTCAACATACAGATCCATACATAAGTCTATTACAAACCATAAGTTCGTTACCAAATAGACGATAGATCCGGCATGAAATTAACCTAGACAACTAGGCGGCACGCAGGCACGCGGTGGAGGGATACAACAACGCATCAGCGTTGGGGACAACGAAAGTAGCCAGGGAACTGCGCATGACCCCGGTTGTGAAAGCCGATGGCAGGGTCCTGCATCCCGTGCAGACTCCGATGCAGAACCTCCATGCTGAGTGGAAGCGCAGGTCCACGTGCCGGAGTACGACCTCCAACCTCAGGCCACTCAAGACCTGGAGGAAACGCAGTCCGAGCCGGGTAAAGGATGTGCTCCGGATGTATCCTCGCACGAACTGCTGGCAACAAGTGCTCCATGGCCTGATACAGACGAGCACGGGTGGCGTATAGCTCGACGTTAAGAGCCCTGACGGTGCGATCCAGAGCCTCCGTGTACTGCACCAGAACCTGTGGGTCGTAACGACGACTCACGAAGGGGGCGCAGATAGCAGTGTAGGATCGGTCGGTACGCTGCGGCGCGAAAGGGGTCAAGACCTCAGCGTCGGCCGCAGTATCAACTCTAGTAGGGGCATACGGGATGTATCTGTATGCCGTCTCCTCCAAACTAAAGTTCGCTGCACGGAGACGAACAATAGCAGCATAGGCAGCATCCTGTATTGCCATCTCAACAGTCACTCCAATGCCACGGAAGGTGTGCAGCTTAGTGATGGAGCGGTCCTGTCGATCCCAGATATCCATCACAGCCTCATACTGTTCTTGGTTGAACTCGCGGTAGTCCTCGTAAACGGTGTACTCGGGGTACCAGCGATAACCCAGCTTCCTCAAAAGGCCGATCAGAATGGCCAGGAACCCAGTTGTCTCGTGCGCGTAGGTCAGACGAACGATCTGCCTACCGGGACGCATCTGTAACAAGGAGATTCAAGATGTCAAATGACAGTGTGTGCATCATCACTTCAAAGAAGACAATTTTTCGATAAAACAATTCTCCGGTGGATGTGATCATGAGAACCTAATGTTAGCTTTAGCAAAAAATTTCACCCGAAGGAGAAGAGAGATTAGGACCCAGAGTATAGACGAGGAATAAATGATCCTAACACCACCCAATGGCGACGTGGGCCCGTAAGCCACACAGCCATGATAGTAAAACAGTTTTCATAGACTAGACTCAACTTCGGCCAAGGAGTTGGAAAGGGGTCTACCTACAGGCAGTCGGCTCTGATACCAACTTGTGACGCCCCCAATTTCGTCCGTACGCTAATCAATCACGCAACGCGTACGGCCAAGATTAGGAACTCACTGATTAGTACCACAACACGACAAAAGACACAAATATAAAGTCATACAGCTTAATATTACAAGCCAGGGGCCTCGAGGGCTCGAATATAAAGCTCGACATAACACGAGTCAGCGAAAGCAGATATATCTGAGTACAGACATAAGTTAGACAAGTTTTGCCTTAAGAAGGCTAGCACAAACATAAGATAGCGGATCGAAAGAGGCGAGCCCTCCTTCCTGGAAACCTCCTAACTACTCCTGGACGCCAGAGAAGTCCACGTCGTAGTAGGCTCCATCCTGGTAGTAGTAGCCTCCGTCGGAGTAGCTGTAGTCGTCCACCGGGCAAGCGGGATCCTGAGACTCCTGGGCGCCGTCATCTGGTCGCGGCATCGTAACAAGGGGGAAAAGGGGAGCAAAGCAACGGTGAGTACTCATCCAAAGTACTCGCAAGACTTACATCAGATCTATGCTAGTGATGCACCATGTATCAAAGGAATAGGGCTATATCTTTGGACTAGACTGTAGAAATGCCAGAAGGGAGAAGAAGGCCTAGTCCTATCGAAGACTAGCATCTTCAGCATCTTGCAGCATGAGAAGAGAGTAGACCTGCATCTCATATATAGTCATATTGTTGTAGCTATTTTATTAAGTAACATGCCCAGAGATCCTTCCTCGACTCCCTGCGAGGAAGCAATCTCGGAGCCACAATTCATTTTAATTAGTTTATGATTATAGTTGTAGTAGGTCAGAGCACAACTCCAAGTCGTCCTGTTACCGTGGACATGGCTATTCGAATAGTTTACTTCCCTGCAGGGGTGCACCACATTCCCCAACACGCTCGATAAGCTCTGGCCGGATACAATTTTCTGGTCATACCCGGCCTCGGCCCATCGACACGACGTAGTCCTACCTAGGCTCAACAGAGAGGCCAGCACGCCGGTCTACATCCAAATGGCTCGGGGTCTTGGGCCATCGCCCTCGCCATCCCGCACGTTACCCCATCGGCCGGGACCAGTCCTAGCATGCCTTAGTAACAAGAGCCATGCATTCCAGACCACCCGGGGGCGAGTCGAAAAATGAGGCATCTGAAGAGCTTTCGGGAGAATGTACGCCGCCGAGCAGCCCATACTGATTACCTCGCGTGGTGGTTAGTGCGTATTAGGCCAATGACCTAACTCAGATTAAATACTCAACCCATTAGCAATTTATTAGTGCGGGGTATGCGCGAACCATAAGTGCAGTCCGTCGCCCCGCCAAGAACACTCGGGTGCCTTCCGGCGCACCCCACCAAGTCTCCGGATGCCTTGCGGCGCATCCCACCAATATCTCTCGCGGGTACCCTTGGGGCCGACCCGTCTTTAATCAAGTATGTGTAACCAGGTCATAGTATCTGTGTGTCTATACGCCAAGTGGAGATCCGAGGAATCACCCTCGATGGATCCCACTCGAGGTATGAGTAAGTTAAGAGTCGCTAACGGTACAGGGGAAGGAGGAATCACCCTCGATATCCATTACCGATAACTACGCTACAGAATTAACACCGGGAGTGCTAAGTGAGATATCACCCTCGGCACTCGGTAGTAGCTCTGCAGTGCCTTACTTAAGGGGTGTGTGGTGATGTGTCGGTAACGGCTTGTCAGTCATGACGACTGAGTCTTCTGTCTTCAAGTCCTCAGTGTCGTCGATGAAAGCAGGGGCAACTGGGACTAAGGGGTCTCAGGGGTTCACTGATCCACCTATACTAAGTAGTTGGTATGAAAGCAGGTGTAGTAGCAGTTCATCAAAATCAGGCTATGCATCAGAATAGGAGATATCTAATACAGTAGCAAAATTCTAATGCAAGAAGAAGAGAGAAGGGAATAGGCGATATCGGAATGCTCAAGGGGGTTTTGCTTGCCTTGCTGCTTTGCTGCAAAAGGCTGGTTGTCAGGGGTGTAGTCGATCACGGCAGCAGCATCAGTCTCGGGCTCTACCGGTAAGAAGAGGGGGAAGAAACAATAAATACAAGCACACAGATGCAACATGATGCATGACATGGCAATTCGCAGCGCTAGGGGTGATCTAACGCAGTACTACACGTCTCAGACGAAGCGGGAAAATATCTGACGATATTTCCCGGGTCTGTTGATTTATCGGACAGACGTATCGGAGAGGAAAGTTCCATTTTTGCGGTGCTAGAGGCATGTGCCAGCTAGGATGCAGTGCAGGGTTGCCTAAAATCATGTCTAAGTCATAATAGTTATTTTTAGGATTTAATTTGGATTTATTAATCGGTAGGCATGCACTACTCATCTATCCGAAACAGGCAAAAAGTTGCATGTTCAGATAGCTAGGGGCATGTGACAGGTGAATGGATGGCATATTTGGATTCGTAGAATTTTTCTGATCAACTTTCATGTATAAAGTTTTCTGATCTGAGCTACAGATTATTTTCTATGATTTTCTAAAGTTTTATTGATTTTCTGGAATTAATTCTATTTATTAAATCAAACATTATCCAGAACAGTGCCAGTGACGCCAGCATGACATCACTGTGACGTCAGCAAGTCAACAGGGGCTGGCCAGAGTCAAACCTGACATGTGGGGGCCACATGTCGTAGACTCAGGCCAATTCCAGTTTATTAAATTAGCTAAACAGGTTTAATTATTAGTGGGGCCTATCTGTCATAGACTGATTAGGCATTTTTAATAATTTTAATTAATCCTTTTCTAATAAAACTACCTGACGAGTGGGGCCCATGTGTCATAGACACAGGGGGTGTAGGGCCCCACTGTCAGTGACAGGGGCCGGCCCAGTCAGCAGTTGACCGCGGTCAACGGGTCAACTAGGACCTGGGGACCCACCTGGCAGTGACCCTGGGGGTGGCCCCAGGTCAACCCCACCGGCGGCGACGGCGTCTGGTCGCCGGAGAAGCTCCGGCGAGCACCCGAAAGCGCGGGGAGGCTCGGAAATCGTCTACGGGCGACCATTTGCACGCGGCCGGTCGCGTTCGAACGGGCGTTCAACGCCGCGTCGAATGGCGGTGGTGCGGCGGCCGGAGGAGCACCGTAGCGACGGCCACGACCTCACCGGCGGACGGCGGCGTTCGGCCATCTTGGGCGCGCGCGTTCTAGGGGTCAAATGGAACGGGGCTAGCGCGGAATGGAACCTACGGGCCACACGGAGTCGAATGACGGCGGTGGCCAGACCAAATGGTCACCAGATCCACGCCGGCGATGAGCTCAAGCGGCGGCGCGTTCGGGCTCCGGTCAAATCCGACACTAGGAGCAACGGCTCGTTGATAGGAGGAGGGGGAAAGTAGCAGGGGCTCACAGTGGGGTGTGTCCGTTCAACGCGTGCTCGGGGAGGGCTCGACGACGGCGAATCGACGGCGGCGAGCTCGGGTGCCCGAGGAAGAAGACGGCGCGGGGACGGCGATGCAGAGGCGTAGGAGCTCGGGCTCGCGGTCGTGGGGGTTGAGGAGGTCACGGCGGAGCCGCTGGGCGTCTCAGCGGGGCTCGGGGGAGGCTGTGACCGCGGCTAACCGACGCCCATGGCGACGGCGGCGGTCGGATCTGGTGGGGGAGAGGGGAGCGAGCGAGCGGGGCGAGGGGGAATGGACAGGGGCGTCCAGGGGGAGTGGATGGGGCTCGCCCTTATCCCCTCCGCGTCCCTGTGGCGGCAGGTGGCGAGCAGCGGCGGTGCGGCCGCGCTCCAGCCACGGCGCGGCCGACAGCGAGGCGGGAGCAGGTAGGGGGAGGCCCCTGGTGGGCTGGGCCGGCTGTGGCCTCGGCCCAGGTAAGTGGGCCTTTGCCCTTTTCTTTCTTTTTCTTTTCTGTTTTCCCCTTTTAATTGTTTCTGTTTTATTTATTTTAGGCAAGATCATTTATTGCAAATATATTAGACATGGCCCAAATATTATCTTGCAATATTCCACAAGTCCACAGCAACTTTGAGGATTTTTAGTAACTGTTTGTATTTTCATAATTGATTTAAATGCATTTTTAATTGTTATAAGCTTCTGTTAATAATGGTGGGGTCCACACCAGAAACTTGGTGATGTTGTTTTCCCCAACATTATTTATTTTATAATATTCCAAAATTTTGGAACATTTTATCTTAATTGTTTGAAAAATTAATTTCATCACATAAAACCACAGGGCATTTGCAATGCAATTTTGAATTGGAATTTGGATTGGGTTTTGATTCCAACTTGCTCAAACTTCACTTAGCAAAATAACTAGGCACTGTTCATGATCATTACTGTAGCTTAATTACAATGATCACTGTAGGATAAGACCAGGGTGTCACAATTCTCCCCTACTAACAAGAATTCTCGTCCCGAGAATTAAGAAGTAGAAGGGAAGAGCCCGGGGTATTCTGCACGAAGATGATCTTCGCGTTCCCAAGTGGCTTCATCTTCAGAGTGATTTGCCCACTGCACTTTGAAGAACTTGGAAACCTTCTGACGAGTCCGACGTTCAGCTTCATCGAGAATGCGGACTGGTTGCTCTTTGTAAGAAAGGTCTTGCTGTAGCTCCAGCATTTCATGGTCCATTGCTCGGATAGGATCCTTGAAGCAGCGGCGAAGCTGTGACACATGGAACACATCGTGAACCTGAGAAAGGTTTGGCGGTAGTTCCAGTTGATATGCCACTTTACCACGCCTTTCGAGAACAGTGAAAGGACCAATGTATCGAGGAGCCAGCTTGCCCTTGATTCCAAATCGGTGTGTTCCTCTCATTGGCGTGACTCGAAGATAAGACTTTTCGCCAGGTTGATAGACCATATCTTTGTGATGACGGTCATACTGACTCTTCTGACGAGACTGAGCAGCCTTAAGATTTGCTTGAATGATGCGGACTTGATCTTCGGCATGCTAGATTATATCCGGACCAATAAGTGTACGTTCCCCAGTTTCTGACCAATTCAGAGGGGTCCGACACTTACGTCCATATAATACCTCAAAAGGAGCCATCTTCAGACTAGCTTGATAACTATTGTTGTAGGAGAACTTAGCAAACGGAAGAGATTCTTCCCATTTCTTGCCGAAAGAAATGACACAAGCTCGAAGCATAACTTCGAGGATCTGGTTGACTCTTTCGACTTGTCCCTGGGATTGAGGGTGAAAAGCGGTGCTGAAGGACAAACGAGTCCCCATAGGTTCTTGGAAACTTGTCCAGAATCTTGAAGTGAACAAACTGCCACGGTCTGAACTGATAACCAGTGGAATACCATGGAGTGAAACAACTCTGGACATATACAGATCTGCCAGCTGACTAGCAGTAATAGTTTCCTTGACAGCCAGAAAATGTGCAACTTTGGACAACCGGTCAATGACGACAAGAATAGCATCATTACCTTTCTGCGAGCTGGGAAATCCAGTAATGAAGTCCATTTCAACATGATCCCATTTCCATTCAGGAATAGAGATAGGTTGCAGAGTTCCAGCAGGCCTTTGGTGTTCTGCTTTGATCCGACGACAAATGTCACATTCTGAAACATAACGAGCAATGTCTTGTTTCATTTTTGACCACCAGAACCTTTGACGAATGTCTTGGTACATCTTGGTACTACCCGGATGAATAGACAACGGAGTATCATGAGCTTCTTTCAGTATTTTAGCAGTCATATTCAGGTTTTCCTTCTTTGTGGGGACGAATAATCGACCCTTGAAGTACAAGGCGCCATCATCAGCCACGGTGAAGAATGATGGTTTTCCTTCCTCTAGGTAGCGTTTAATCCTTTCGACTTCACTGCAATAAAGTTGCATAGTTTTGATGCTGCCCACGAGATCTGGTTCAACAACCAGGTTACACAAAGAACCCTGGTTAACAACACGAAGTTTCATCTTGCGAAACTCCTCAGTAGGAGGAGCGAGATAACCCTGAGGGACTATATGGAGGTTCAGCTTGCGGAATTCTTCCTGAAGCAGGGGGTGAACCTCGTGAACCTGGAGGTAGTTGCAATAGGACTTGCGGCTCAAAGCATCAGCCACTACATTAGCCTTGCCAGGGGTATATGAAATACCGAAATCATAGTCTGTGAGGGATTCCATCCATCTTCGCTGGCGGAGATTCAAGTCCGGTTGAGTAAACAAGTACTTTAGACTTTGGTGGTCGGTATAGATCTCGCAACGATTACCAACAAGGTAATGTCGCCAATTCAATAGAGCATAGACCACAGCAGCTAACTCGAGATCATGAACTGGATAGTTCTCTTCATGAGGACGCAACTGTCTTGAGGCATAAGCAATTACTCTGCGCTCTTGCATTAGGATACAGCCTAATCCTTGACGAGAAGCGTCGCAATAAATGGCAAAGTCCTTACGAGTATCCGGAGGACCAAGCACTGGGGCAGACGTCAGTTTGAACTTAAGTGCCTGGAAGCTCTCCTGACATTTTTCTGTCCACTCATATTTAACACCTTTGTGAAGCAAATTGGTTAAGGGCTTTGCAATCTTGGAGAAGTTCTCGATGAATCGACGGCAATAGCTGGCGAGTCCGAGAAAACTTCTGACTTGCTTGACATTCTTCGGGGGAGTCCAGTCAAGAATAACTTGAACTCGTTCAGGGTTGACGGCAATACCATCCTTGGAGATCACATGGCCAAGGTAAGTCACTTTGTCTAGCCAGAACTCACACTTAGAGAACTTTGCATATAGCTGATGTTCTCGAAGCCTTTCAAGCACAAGACGAAGATGTTCGGCATGCTCTTCTTTATTCTTGGAGAATACCAGAATGTCATCCAGATATACCACGACAAACTTGTCGAGATAATCCATGAAGATATAATTCATCAACCGAGAGAAGGTTGCGGGGGCATTTGTTAAGCCGAAGGACATAACGGTGTACTCATATGAACCATAGCGAGTGACAAATGCTATCTTGGGAATATCCTCTTCACGAACACGGATTTATTGGTAACCCAACCTTAAGTCAAGTTTAGAGAACACTGATGATCCAGCAAGCTGATCATACAGGTCATTGATCCGGGGAAGCGGATATTTGTTCTGAATTGTTGCTTGGTTAACAGGCCGGTAATCTTGAACTAACTGATTCGGACCATCTTTCTTCTTGACAAAGAGAGAAGGTGCTCCCCAAGCTGAGGAACTAGGACGAATAAAACCCTTGCGAAGCGATTTGTCAATTTCTTCCTTAAGCTCAAGAAGTTCATGAGGAGGCATTTTATAAGGCCGCTTAGCAATAGGGGTGGTGCCTGGTTTCAAGTCGATGACGAACTCGACTGCTCTAGCAGGGGGAATGCCTGGAAGCTCTTCTGGAAACACATCTGGGAAGTCTCGAACCACTGGAATGCTTTCAATCCCTTCGAGGGGTGAAGCATTCAATGCGTTCATGAAATGAATCTATGTCTCGGCATTACGAACGAGACGAGCGGTATGAACCACTAACTCGTTGGAAGGGTGCAGAAGATGCACGGTCTTAGTGGCACAAACGACTGAAGCACTATGTGCTATCATCCACTCCATTCCCAAGAGTAAGTCAATATTGGAAGACGCCAACACAATGGGCGAGACGAGGAACTCTAGTCCTTCGATCTCAATGGCGACGTTGGGACATATCAAAGAGGTCCGACAATTTCCCGCGGGTGTGGATACCATTATTTGAATGTCCATGTTCTCGCTCTTAAGGTTATGCTTACATGCAAATTCTTCCGACATGAATGAATGCGATGACCCAGTATCAAATAATACGGATGCGGGTATTGAGTTAACAAGAAGTGTACCCATCACAGTAGCAGGCTGGTCTTGAACTTGATTCAGATCAACATTGTTGGCTTGAACACGACCAGTGTTAGGCCTGGCATTGTTGTCGCGGGGCTGGTAGTTAGGCATTGCAAGTTGCTTCTGACCCTGCCTGCAGTCTCTAGCACGGTGACCTGGACGGCCACACTTGAAGCACAGTCCATCCTCTGGACGGGACGGTGGAGGCTGAGGTGCTCTTGGCGGTATAGCCCGTGGCTGTCTTGGCGGTGGAGGGGGCAGACGAGGCGCCACATAGGATGGCCTCTGTGCATAAGCAGGTGGGCGGTAGTTGTTGGGGATCCAGATCCTTTGCTTCTGAGGACGTGGGCCTGAAGATGAACCCACGTCAATCTTGCGCTTAGTGTGATCCTTGTACCTCTGCAAACCTGTCTCAATCTGGATAGCCTTATTCACCAAGGTGGCGAAATCAGGGAATTCGTGAGCCAGAAGAGCAAGGTGAATATCTGGTTGAAGACCTTCACGGAATTTCTCCTGCCTGCGAGCATCAGTTGCATTGTCTTCCTCAGCATAGCGAGATAAGTCCAGAAATTCCCGCTGATAAGCATCCACAGTCTTGCTGCCCTGGACTAAGTTGCGGAATTCACGCTTCTTCTTGTCCATCGTTCCTTGAGGAATGTGGCGAGCACGGAAAGCAGCTTGGAATTCCGGCCAGGTGATAATTGTTCCAACAGGCTGAGAGCGCCTGTGGCTGTCCCACCATTGAGCAGCGGGACCCTTCAGAAAGTACGAGGCAAAAGTGACATAGCTAGCCTCTGGGGCGCCTGAAGCTTCCAGCTCATAAGTGATGTCACGGAGCCAGTCATCTGCGTCAAGCGGCTGAGTTGACCTGCGGAAAACCGTAGGGTTGAGACGCATGAAGTCTTGCAGAGTTTCCGGGGCTGGCGGCTGATTCATGTTCGGCCTCGGAAAATGGTCCATCAGCCCTTGCATAAATTGGCGGTTCAGTTCAAATTGCTGCATCATTCCAGCCATGTAGTCCGGTGGTGGTGGTGGCTCAGGCGTACCACGACCAGGACCGCGTGGCCTAACCATTCTGTCAAATTTTAACAGTGGTAGTTTAGCATATTGCATTTGCAAAATCAATGAATCATTCAAGTAGTAAATTTGCACAAAGGAAGCAGTGCAATAGATACGACATAGTGATTCAACTTCAACATACAGATCCATACATAAGTCTATTACAAACCATAAGTTCGTTACCAAATAGACGATAGATCCGGCATGAAATTAACCTAGACAACTAGGCGGCATGCAGGCACGCGGTGGAGGGATACAACAACGCATCAGCGTCGGGGACAACGAAAGTAGCCGGGGAACTGCGCATGACCCCGGTTGTGAAAGCCGATTGCAGGGTCCTGCATCCCGTGCAGTCTCCGATGCAGAACCTGCATGCTGAGCGGAAGCGCAGGTCCAGGTGCCGGAGTACGACCTCCAACCTCAGGCCACTCAAGACCTGGAGGAAACGCAGTCCGAGCCGGGTAAAGGATGTGCACCGGATGTATCCTCGCATGAACTGCTGGCAACAAGTGCTCCATGGCCTGATACAGACGAGCACGGGTGGCGTACATCTCGACGTTAAGATCCCTGATGGTGCGATCCAGAGCCTCCGTGTACTGCACCAGAACCTGTGGGTCGTAACGACGACTCACGAACGGGGCGCAGATAGTAGTGTAGGATCGGTCGGTACGCTGCAGCGCGAAAGGGGTCAAGACCTCAGCGTCGGCCGCAGTATCAACTCCAGCAGGGGCATACGGGATGTATCCATATGCCGTCTCCTCCAAACTAAAGTTCGCTGCACGGAGACGAACAATAGCAGCATAGGCAGCATCCTGTACTGCCATCTCAACAGTCACTCCAATGCCACGGAAGGTGTGCAGCTTAGTGATGGAACGGTCCTGTCGATCCCAGATATCCATCACAGCCTCATACTGTTCCTGGTTGAACTCGCGGTAGTCCTCGTAAACGGTGTACTCGGGGTACCAGCGATAACCCAGCTTCCTCAAAAGGCCGATCAGAATGGCCGGGAACCCAGTTGTCTCGTGCGCGTAGGTCAAACGAACAATCTGCCTACCGGGACGCATCTGTAACAAGGAGATTCAAGATGTCAAATGACAGTGTGTGCATCATCACTTCAAATAAGACAATTTTTCGATAAAACAATTCTCCGGTGGATGTGATCACGAGAACCTAATGTTAGCTTTAGCAAAAAAATTCACCCGAAGGAGAAGAGAGATTAGGACCCAGAGTATAGACGAGGAATAAAAGATCCTAATACCACCCAATGGCGACGTGGGCCCGTAAGCCACACAGCCATGTTAGTAAAACAGTTTTCATAGACTAGACTCAACTTCGGCCAAGGAGTTGGAAAGGGGGCTACCTACAGGCAGTCGGCTCTGATACCAACTTGTGACGCCCCCAATTTCGTCCGTACGCTAATCAATCACGCAACGCGTACGGCCAAGATTAGGAACTCACTGATTAGTACCACAACACGACAAAAGACACAAATATAAAGTCATACAGCTTAATATTACAAGCCAGGGGCCTCGAGGGCTCGAATATAAAGCTCGACATAACACGAGTCAGCGAAAGCAGATATATCTGAGTACAGACATAAGTTAGACAAGTTTTGCCTTAAGAAGGCTAGCACAAACATAAGATAGCGGATCGAAAGAGGCGAGGCCTCCTGCCTGGAAACCTCCTAACTACTCCTGGACGCCAGAGAAGTCCACGTCGTAGTAGGCTCCATCCTGGTAGTAGTAGCCTCCGTCGGAGTAGCTGTAGTCGTCCACCGGGCAAGCGGGATCCTGAGACTCCTGGGCGCCGTCATCTGGTCGCGGCATCGTAACAAGGGGGAAAAGGGGAGCAAAGCAACGGTGAGTACTCATCCAAAGTACTCGCAAGACTTACATCAGATCTATGCTAGTGATGCACCATGTATCAAAGGAATAGGGCTATATCTTTGGACTAGACTGCAGAAATGCCAGAAGGGAGAAGAAGGCTTAGTCCTATCGAACACTAGCATCTTCACCATCTTGCAGCATGAGAAGAGAGTAGACCTGCATCTCATATATAGTCATATTGTTGTAGCAATTTTATTAAGTAACACGCCCAGAGATCCTTCCTCGACTCCCTGCGAGGAAGCAATCTCGGAGCCACAATTCATTTTAATTAGTTTATGATTATAGTTGTAGTAGGTCAGAGCACAACTCCAAGTCGTCCTGTTACCGTGGACACGGCTATTCGAATAGTTTACTTCCCTGCAGGGGTGCACCACATTCCCCAACACGCTCGATAAGCACTGGCCGGATACAATTTTCTGGTCATACCCGGCCTCGGCCCATCGACACGACATAGTCCTACCTACGCTCAATAGAGAGGCCAGCACGCCGGTCTACATCCTAATGGCTCGGGGTCTTGGGCCATCGCCCTCGCCATCCTGCACGTTACGCCATCGGCCGGGACCAGTCCTAGCATGCCTTAGTAACAAGAGCCATGCATTCCAGACCACCCGGGTGCGAGTCGAAAAATGTGGCATCTGAATAGCTTTCGGGAGAATGTACGCCGCCGAGCAGCCCATACTGATTACCCCGCGTGGTGGTTAGTGCGTATTAGGCCAACGACCTAACTCAGATTAAATACTCAACCCATTAGCAATTTATTAGTGCGGGGCAAGCGCGAACCATAAGTGCAGTCCGTCGCCCCGCCAAGAACACTCGGGTGCCTTCCGGTGCACCCCACCAAGTCTCCGGATGCCTTGCAGCGCATCCCACCAATATCTCTCGCGGGTACCCTTGGGGCCGACCCGTCTTTAATCAAGTATGTGTAACCAGGTCATAGTATCTGTGTGTCTATACGCCAAGTGGAGATCCGAGGAATCACCCTCGATGGATCCCACTCGAGGTATGAGTAAGGCAAGAGTCGCTAACGGTACAGGGGAAGGAGGAATAACCCTCGATATCCATTACCTATAACTACGCTACAGAATTAACACCGGGAGTGCTAAGTGAGGTATCACCCTCGGCACTCGGTAGTAGCTCTGCAGTGCCTTACTTAAGGGGTGTGTGGTGATCTGTCGGTAACAGCTTGTCAGTCAGGACGACTGAGTCTTCTGTCTTCAAGTCCTCGGTGTCGTCGATGAAAGCAGGGGCAACTGGGACTAAGGGGGTCTCAGGGGTTCACTGATCCACCTATACTAAGCAGTTGGTATGAAAGCAGGTGTAGTAGGAGTTCATCAAAATCAGGCTATGCATCAGAATAGGAGCTATCTAATACAGTAGCAAAATTCTAATGCAAGAACAAGAGAGAAGGGAATAGGCGATATCGGAATGCTCAAGGGGGTTTTGCTTGCCTTGCTGCTCTGCTGCAAAAGGCTGGTCGTCAGGGGTGTAGTCGATCACGGCAGCAGCGTCAGTCTCGGGCTCTACCGGTAAGAAGAGGGGGAAGAAACAATAAATACAAGCACACAGATGCAACATGATGCATGACATGGCAATTCGCAACGCTAGGGGTGATCTAACGCAGTACTACACGTCTCAGACGAAGCGGGAGAATATCTGACGATATTTCCCGGGTCTGTTGATTTATCGGACAGACGTATCGGAGAGGAAAGTTCCATGTTTGCGGTGCTAGAGGCATGTGCCAGCTAGGATGCAGTGCAGGGTTGCCTAAAATCATGTCTAAGTCATAACAGTTATTTTTAGGATTTAATTTGGATTTATTAATCGGTAGGCATGCACTACTCATCTATCCGAAACAGGCAAAAATTTGCATGTTCAGATAGCTAGGCGCATGTGATAGGTGAATGGATGGCATATTTGGATTCGTAGAATTTTTCTGATCAACTTTCATGTATAAAGTTTTCTGATCTGAGCTACAGATTATTTTCTATGATTTTCTAAAGTTTAATTGATTTTTTGGAATTAATTGTATTTATTAAATCAAACATTATCCAGAACAGTGCTAGTGACGCCAGCATGACATCACTGCGATGTCAGCAGCTCAACAGGGGCTGGCCAGAGTCAAACCTGACATGTGGGGGCCACATGTCATAGACTCAGGCCAATTCCAGTTTATTAAATTAGCTAAACAGGTTTAATTATTAGTGGGGCCCATCTGTCATAGACTGATTAGGCATTTTTAATAATTTTAATTAATCCTTTTCTAATTAAACTACCTGACGAGTGGGGCCCATGTGTCATAGACACAGGGGGTGTAGGGCCCCACTGTCAGTGACAGGGGCCAGCCCAGTCAGCAGTTGACCGCGGTCAACGGGTCAACTGGGACCTGGGGACCCACCTGGCAGTGACCCTGGGGGTGGCCTCAGGTCAACCCCACTGGCGGCGAGAGCGTCTGATCGCCGGAGAAGTTCCGGCGAGCACCCGAAAGCGCGGGGAGGCTCGGAAATCGTCTACGGGCGACCATTTGGTACGCGGCCGGTCGCGTTCGAACGGCCGTTCAACGCCGCGTCGAATGGCGGTGGTGCGGCGGCCGGAGGAGCACCCTAGCGACGGCCACGAGCTCACCGGCGGACGGCGGCGTTCGGCCATCTTGGGCGCGCGCGTTCTAGGGTCAAATGGAACGGGGCTAGCGCGGAATGGAACCTACGGGCCACACGGAGTCGAATGACGGCGGTGGCCAGACCAAATGGTCACCGGATCCACGCCGGCGACGAGCTCGAGCGGCGGCGCGTTCGGGCTCCGGTCAAATCCGACACCAGGAGCAACGGCTCGTCGATAGGAGGAGGGGGGAAAGTAGCAGGGGCTCACAGTGGGGTGTGGCCGTTCAACGCGTGCTCGGGGAGGGCTCGATGACGGTGAATCGACGGCAGCGAGCTCGGGTGCCCGAGGAAGAAGACGGCGCGGGGACGGCGATGCAGAGGCGTAGGAGCTCGGGCTCGCGGTCGTGGGGGTCGAGGAGGTCACGGCGGAGCCGCTGGGCGTCTCAGCGGGGCTCGGGGGAGGCTGTGGCCGCGGCTAACCGGCGCCCATGGCGACTGCGGCGGTCGGATCTGGTGGGGGAGAGGGGAGCGAGCGAGCGGGGCGAGGGGGAATGAACAGGGGCGTCCAGGGGGAGTGGATGGGGCTCGCCCTTATCCCCTCCGCGTCCCTGTGGCGGCAGGTGGCGAGCAGCGGCGGTGCGGCCGCGCTCCCGCCACGGCGCGGCCGACAGCAAGGCGGGAGTAGGTAGGGGGAGGCCCCTGGTGGGCTGGGCCGGCTGTGGCCTCGGCCCAGGTAAGTGGGCCTTTGCCCTTTTCTTTCTTTTTCTTTTCTGTTTTCCCCTTTTAATTATTTCTGTTTTATTAATTTTAGGCAATATCATTTATTGCAAATATATTAGACATGGCCCAAATATTATCTTGCAATATTCCACAAGTCCACAGCTACTTTGAGGATTTTTAGTAACTGTTTGTATTTTCATAATTGATTTAAATGCATTTTTAATTGTTATAAGCTTCTGTTAATAATGGTGGGGTCCACACCAGAAACTTGGTGATGTTGTTTTCCCCAACATTATTTATTTTAGAATATTCCAAAATTTTGGAACATTTTATCTTAATTGTTTGAAAAATTAATTTCATCACATAAAACCACAGGGCATTTGCAATGCAATTTTGAATTGGAATTTGGATTGGGTTTTGATTCCAACTTGCTCAAACTTCACTTAGCAAAATAACTAGGCACTATTCATGATCATTACTGTAGCTTAATTACAATGATCACTGTAGCATAACCCCAGGGTGTCACAGGAGCTCCTCGTCTGGTTCTTTTTGAATTAGCCGGATGATCCGGGCTAGGGGGCGGATGATACGGGCGCCGGTCCGGAAGATCCGGGCAAGTGCAGCCTTGCACTCCTTCTTGCTCCTTCTTCCGTCTCCGCTTCCAAGCTTCCCTCGCGGATGGTGTAGTCGTACGTAGGTGCTGGCACTCCTCATCATCATCCGTGAAGCTCTGACAATACCTAGGCATGAACACGAGAGGAGTGTCACTACTAGAAAAAAGGCTATTAGTGGCGCACCTGTTTTTGCTATTAATGGCGCACTATAGGTGCGCCACTATTAACACGCCATTAGTAACAAATAGTAATGGCGCACCTCTGGTGCGCCATTAGTAATCCAAATACTAGTGGCGCACCACCTGGTGCGCTATTACTAACACTTCAGGTGCGCCATTACTAGTTTTAACTAGTAATGGCGCACCACAACCACGGTGCGCCATTACTAGTTTTAACTAGTAATGGCGCACCACACCACGGTTCGCCACTAGTAACAAATTTATTTTTTTCAAAATTTTTTTTTTGAAAAATATTTTTTTTTTCAAAAAAAAAAATTTGTTAGTAGTGGCGCACCGTGGGTGTGGTGCGCCACTACTTACAAAAAAAAATTCAAAAAAAAAAAATTTCGAAATTTTTTTTTTAAATTTTTTTTATCCCTACAAAATGTAACAAAATAAGCAGAAAGACAAACAAAATATTTATAACATATAATATATATAAAAAAAATTAAAAATAAAACAAACTAATTAGAAATTAAAAAAAAAAAAAATTCATCAATTCCATTTTATGCATACAAATTATAGTACACACACATAAAATATACATATATATATATATTTTTCATCCATACATACAAATTCATACATTTAATAAACATAATTTGTTCGAATCAACAAGTCACACAATCAAAATACATACACCGCTACTAGTAGTCAATGGCATCAAGTAATGACATGTTACATCAGCATTCTCATGATTTACAAAGAGAGAGAGAAGCAGGTTCGAGGGGAGAAGAGAGCAACATCAGTTGTTTGAGGAAATCTGCAAAAGAAACAAATGACCAGATGATGATTAAATTAAATGAATGTTTAAAAACACTCCAGGTAGCTGGTACTGCACAAGATGATTGCATTTGCATAGATGATGGAAACTGAGAAATTGGCAAGCTACACTAAATGAACAAGCTACACTAAAATTAGTTGCTAGATGTACAATCTACACTAAATGAAAAAATTACTAATGAAGTAGATGTGCTACTGTATATAAAGAGCAAGATACTTGTGCGTGTATATTTCTAGACATTGGCAAGATACTTGAAACTACCAAGCAACCAGGACATGCCAAGCTAATTTTGCAAAACTGAAAAACTAGAGTACTTAAAACTATGGAAACTCATGCTCAACTTGAAACTTGAAGTTCAGAAGTTTTTAACTAGAGAAAACTGAGGAAACTAAAACAACTCAAATCCGTTGAGATGTCTATCTGTGTGACTCGGTGGATTAATATGTTAAACTAAATGGGTTGTCGTGTGACAGATTTTGTGCACATAGTAGAAGGGGTCTGGTGATGAGAAGACTTGTGAAACCATTTAGAAGTGGGATCATTAACAGATCAAGAACTCACCAAGGAGTAGTTGTCCTCCCCTGGCGACCGATCGATATAAGCACTCCACTGGCGATATAGGAAGGAACAAAGAAAAATGGTTTTTGACGAAGACAAACCATTTTGGTAGGGCAAGTAGATAATCTTAAGTTATCTTACAGAGAATAATTTGGATAGTCATAGCCTGTACAGATTAAAAAACCAGAAGATGATATATTGTTTGAAATGGAGATGACAGTGAACACACTTTTCGATGCTAAACCTGCAAGTTGTAGAACCAGAGCATGTCTCAGGCAGAACAAAGGCACCGACATGTGGTAATAATACAAAAGGCAGTCATTTTCGATGGTGAAAATTAAACACCTCTAAAAGGTCAGCACCAGCAAACATTAATGCTTCTAGCACCAGGGAACCTTCCATGGCTTGATCAGAGAGCAAGCCAACAAGAAGAGAAGAGAAAGGCCAAAACCTGCAAGTTGTAGAAGCAGAGCATGTCGTTCAGGCACAACAAAGGTAAAAGATCTTGTAAAATATCTATCCACTGGCCAATGCACATTGAGATTACACATGAAAGAACTATAACAAGAGCAAGTGCATGTATCTGTTCTTATAAATCTTAGACCCTAATGACAACTCATATCATGATCAGAACATAAACAACAACATAAATGCTCCCCTGATAGTCCCTTACTTAACCAAATTGCTCTTTAAATAAAAGACTAAATAGGATTGACTCATCACCGTAAGCGTACACTATTCTATATTCAAGGCTGAATAGGTCAGACAAAATGGTGTGCTTGAAATGCACCACCTAAAATGCAGGAGCTAACCTTGAACACAAAGTATATACCCTTTGCTCTTCTCGGCTAACAATGCCTACAAAGTAGGAAGTAGATATTTAGTTGCACGAGCAATATTACTTCAAACTAGATATGACTTACGAAAACCAGAGATATATACTGACCATTTCCTCCTCATGTTGTGGTTTTTCAATTGCTCTTTCCTCCCTTCTTTTCTTAACCTTCTCTATCTCAGCCTAAATTTAAAGTGCAGGAACAGGTATTAGGAACCAAAATCAAAACAGAGTCGTAGACTTAACATTTATGAACCAAAGTAAGTAAATGGTAGGATATATATTTCTTGTGGTAGACTGGGAGGATGTTTGCAGTTATGCTCGTGTTTAGAACATGGTCTGATGTATACTGGTATACTTCATAGCAAAAAGATTGTTCATTTGGAAATAAAATAATCACAAATCTAAAATCTAAACTTTGTTAATTGCATTAAGATTCATCCTCGTGTTCAGAAAGTATAACAGTGATAATTATAGTTTATAGTAGTATCATTCTTCCCCTCTGCTTCTTCTTTTCAGCTTTGACAGAAATTTCCACCTTCTGTCCTTCAGTTACAGTGCGCTCAATCTTCTTTCGCCAAATAAAGCTGCAGCGGAATAAGGTTCAGACTTCACAGTCCTTTATGTATGTCATACTAAAGCAACTATCCAGAGAAACCTTAAGAGTAGCATGTAACAGTTTGGGATATCAAACAATCTATGATCCGTAATGCAGTCAATATTTTCTTGTAATCACCAATAAAAATGAACATTAAAATATCACCCAAATTATGTTTTTAGTGATCTAAAAACTGTGCGCGAAAAATCTACACTAGCACATAACACCGAACATAATAATAGCTGAAAACCAAAAAAATCCATCATTACATATCACTAACTGAGGAAATAAACTTGATCTAATTAGTTAGTACTTCAAGAGAATTGTTCATGGCAGCAACACTACTATTTATAGTACTACTACTCTGTATCCATGTACTTTGTTCTAATAAAGTTTTGAGTATGTGGGTTTCCGGCCAGCCACGAGTCAGGATTCTGGAATAGATCTATTATTAATCCTGATGTGTATGTACATGTGTTGAAGCCAGCACGGTCCTTTTTCCATCCATAGTGGGCGTAGGATACATGCAGCCCGATCAGCATAGTTTTGTACACTTGATATCCACAAACTTATCATATTTTTTGCTATTGATGAGAAACAAAGACAATGAGGAGGTACAACCAGTGAAAGCAGAATTCTGCTAAAACTAATTTGGTTTTTTTGCGTGGAATTTGAGGAATCTTCATTCAACAAAAGCACACTTAACATAGTCAGCCATCAGGCTACTGGCTAAGAAAGGAGGTTCAGTGTCAATCGAACTCTCGGTAATTAAGAAATTGCAACTCTCTTAGCACAAAGGTGCGCCGGGAAGTTGGATTCGCTAATTACATGCTGAATAGAGAACAAATTAAAACTAATTTACTTCGAAAGTATGTTTACTAAATAATAATGCTAGAACAGAGAGAGCTCTCTGGCGAACATATTCAGCCTATACATACATACTCTATTGACCAACAAAGCAATGTTCTATCCAGATATCAGAGGCAGAGCAGTTATTCTTATCTGACAGAAGTAGCACCCAACAAAACGCAGACAGACATGTAACTAAATTCTGCAACTGAACTTTTAGCAGCAAGCAAGCACTCGACAACATCCAGACAGCCATATAACTAACTTCTGTAACTGGATTTTTAGCAGCAAGCAAGCATACAACAAAATTCAGATTGGCACGTACCTAAATTCTGCAACTGAATTTCTAACAGCAAGCAAGCACCCAACAAAATTCAGACAGGCATGACACTAACTTCAACAACTGTATTTTTAACAGCAAGCAAGCACTCAACAAAATTCAGAGAGGCATGTAACAAACTTCTGCAACTGTATTTTGAGCAGCAAGCAAGTAAGCAAATCAATTGGCCAGCAATGCAATGTTTATCTCATTCAGAAGCAGAGCAGGTATCCTGTCTGACAGTAGTAGCACTCTGACAAAATTCAGACATACTACATGTAACCAAATTCTGCAACTGAATTTCTAACCAAATAAGTTCAGACAAGCAAGCAACCAAATCAATTGGGTCCTCACTGACTCACCTGTAGCACAACGGAGTTGATGACGTCGGCGTACCTGACGGCGAGGTTGAGCGACATACAGCGGGCGGGTGCCATGGCGTAGCACCTGGTGCGGCTCCTCTCGACTTTGCCGAGCTTGTCGAGGTTGAGCACAACGACCATGGTGAGCATGGCGGCGACGCCGGCGCCGAGGGAACTTTCCAATCTTGCCCTCAGCGAACTGGTCGACTCAAAATCCGCCCCAGCTTTACCATCGGCCTTCGATTTCATTTCTTCGCTTTTATAGAGCTTTTCCTTTTACCTAATGCCGGCTACCGACAACTCAGTCTCCTTTCTCTTTTCGGGAGCAGAGCTGGAATATATTTGAATTTCCAATGCAAAATCCGCAGAGTCCCCGTCAGATTTTTAATTTTGATAAAGCATCATCTCCCGTGAAGGTGAGTGTGTAGTCGGGGTACCGGTCGAGGAGCTCCCTCAGCAGGTCGCACTCCTTGTCGAGCACCCACCCCGCGGCCCGGAGGAGGCCGTTGTGGACGTACCCGCCGTCGAACCGGCGCTTGCCGAGGCGGTTGTCGAGGAGGAGCGCGTAGTCGGACTCGCGGCCGAGGTTGAGCCCCCGGAGCGCGAGCACGATGTCGGCGTGCGCGTGGTCGAGGTAGACGAGGTAGGGCGTGACGCGGCCCCGGGTGTCGGCGTAGGTGCGGCGGCGCACGACGCAGGCGGGGTCGAGCCCGTAGGCGCCCACCGGTGGGGCGAGGAGCGGGTTGGCCGGGGCGAAGAAGTAGAGCACGAGGAGGCAGATCCTCACCGGCAAGTGGCGGCGCCGTAGATGGCCGGGCGGCGGTCGGAGAGGCGTGGGCGCCGGTGGCGATTTGGGTGCGCTCGGACGAGTGCGTGAGAGGCAGAGGAACGAGAGAGAGAGAGGGGAAAAGAAAAGAAAAAGGCGGGCCGGTCGGTGCAGCACATAGCAATGGCGCACCAGGGGTGGTGCGCGGTGCGCCATTGCTATGTGCTGCCAAAAATGCCCACCTCCCCTGCCTTACCAATGGCGCACCTTTGCCAGGTGCGCCATTGCTATCTAAAATAGCAATGGCGCACCGGGAAAAGGTGCGCCATTGGTAAGCCTGGGGAAGGGGGTGGATCCGGGGGAAAAATAACAATGGCGCATTGGAATAAAGGTGCGCCACTACTTAAAAAATAACAATGGCGCACCTACTTCTGGTGCGCCATTGCTATTTAGCAGTGGCGCACCACATACATAGTGCGCCACTAATGTCTATATTAGCTATAGCCCTTTTTCTAGTAGTGTGTCAAGTAGTATACCATCCTCCAAGGGGTCAAGTGAACACGTGTAAAGGAGATGATTCACCTTTATGTATGGGAAGTAGTAGTGGCACGTGTCACTTGCCAAACAGACTCTTGCCATGGTGATGTTCGTAGGATTCTCCTCATCATCCCCTCCCCCTTGGGTATGATCCATCCTCGGATCAAAATCAAAATCACCATGGGGAAGAGATGGCGTCGTCGTGTAGAAGTGGACGATCACCAAGCACTCATCATCATCAAGCTCGAAATGGGCACTATCCAATGTCACACCAACTAGTAATTCCTTCAAAATAAGCAAACACGACAAACACTTGGAAAAACAAATGTGGTTAGCGTTAGTGCAAAACCAAGCATTCAAGTGGTGAATCACCGAACAAGTGGTGTCATCATGCATATGATATGGTGTGACAAGGGATTGTGTCATGACATGTATGCATATAATTTGCGCACAAGCGAAGTCATCATGGGAACAAGTATGCAAAGTTGAGGTAGGGATGCTAAAATGTATGACAATAGGACAAGCATCTACCTCAAGGTCATAGCAATCTATCGAGTATGGCATATGTGAAGAAATGACACTGTTGCAACCAAACATATGATAGGATAAATCAATCCACAAGTTGGATGCAACACACAAGGCATATATGTCATGAGGCATGGAACAATGGCAATCATGAGTGAAAGCAATATCTCTAACATGTGTGCAAGTAAGTGGTCCAAGATGACCAATATGTGTCATGATATAAGCAATAAAAGTATGATGATCCACAATATCCATACTCAAGAAGGATGTCACCTTGAAAACTTGTCCTTGTGCGTCCGTCACAATGCCGATGCGCAAGCAAGTGCGATATAGAAATGCGTCGCTCCAAAGTGGCTCCCTCTCAAGAGCTCGAATCGTCAACTCACGTGAAGTGGAAGTTGACATGTAGTCGAAGTATCCTACACATACACACAACAAAGGAAACAATGTATGTGCATGGTAGACAAACACATCATCCATCATGATGGTTTTCTCCTCTTGCACATAACCATTAGAATCACAAGTTCATGAATAATATGATGCAACAATGTCGATATTCATGGCACTAGGCATATGGTGCAAGGAAGGAAGGCAAGCATGCTTCACATGAATGATGTCAAAAGCTCCAACAATATGAGAGAAAGCTATGGGGGCAATCTCATTAGCAAAATTAATAGCATGGTTGCACTCAATACATGGCAAAGCATCGAGCATGAGAGAGGCAACAAATAGAGACATATGACAACAAGCAATATCAATCATGTGCGAAGCATGGCAATGGTTGTCATCAACCGCATAAAAGGTGCACTTCGGAGATGCAACACAAGCAAGCATAGTGATCATGTCGTACAAACTAGTAGTGCGAAGATGCAACATACTAGAGGAAATCATGGCAATCATGTCATGTGAGTAAATAGTGGGCATAAGCAATGCACATGACATATCACAAGCAAATAATGGGAAATGCATAATCATTGTATTGGCGAGAAGTCCTATGTAAAGAGCAATTCGTCAATATGAATCTCCCAACACAAGCATCAACAATATCATGGCACACAAAAGGAACATGGCAAAGACAAGACATATCTCCACCAAGCTTGCAAACACACATACAAGTCATATAAGCAAGTGTCATGTGAGGTGCAACGCATGGGTCACTAATGCATGGCAAGGGCATAGAAATGATCATATCATGCAAAGTAAACATGGCAATATGGGCATAATAAGTGTAATGAGTAAGAAGCCATAGCCATGTGAGAGCCATGTAGAAGAAATGCGCGAAGTCCTTGTGCGAGGGGAATGGTTGGAGACACATTCTGTTGAATCCCAAAGCATCGGTGCTCTCAAGAGCTCTTTTCCTCAACTCATGGGATTGTGAGGTTGATGAGTAATCATGAGTACCTACACACAACAAAGACAAAGGGAAAATTGTGTGTGCGTGGTATATGTACACATCATTCATTAGGATGTGCATGTGCATGTGTTCACTAGCACAAAATATCCAATGCTCAAATAAGTGAGATGCATGATATAAGAACATGTCATCCATCATGAAAGGTTTCTTATTATGTATGGCATAATGGAGACTAGAAATATGTAGTGCATCACTTGAAATATCGAGAGCATTGTTATTCATGATATGCGGATGGTGCACACAATAATTGGGCTCATGCAATGGATGGGATGGAACAAAATCTCCTAACATGTATGAGGAAACTATTGAGGTCTCCTCATGTGCAGTAGCGGAAGCATAATATGGAGAATATGGACAACATCCAAAACAATGCATATCCAAAGCTAGGTGGTCATGGCATGTCATATGCGAGCAATTGCGCAAATGATGCAAAGGAAGCATGGCATATCATCACAAGAAAAGCAAATGCCAATAACCATGGGCTTGTCGTCTATGCCATATGAGCAAATGGGATTAATTTTTATGGTATATGCATAGTTACTACGATGAGATTGCAAAGATGCAATATGGGTAATCTCATGCATTTCATATGACAAATCAAGCGGATTGTCAAACATGATGTGACCTATAGAGTTCTCACAAGATATTCTATGCAACATGGCATCACAACCAATAGAATCCACATGAGAATCGTCAAACTCATCATAAATGGGTAATTCATCACATGAGGAAGTCGAACTAGCATGAAGCATAGCAATAGAGTGATCATCATCATGCAAGCAATCAATGTCAAGAGATTCCACTAGTGGGACAAGCGAAGAACCATCACCTATGTTAACTTTAGAGCTCCACTCATGTGATGTAGGTGAGGTGGGAAGTACCAACTCGTGGTCATCGTCATGATGGAACCATGTGGGGGGGTGCATCATATTCCACCATGGCCATCTTCTTGTCCACAGGATCGGCGCGTCATCGTATATGGGACCTAGCACCAAAGGAGAATACACAATAGAGGTAGAGGTTAAGTTGTTAGAAATCGAAATGGCCTCACACGCCCTATCAACTACCTCACTCTCTCTATGTGGTGGTGGCTCACTCACTCCCTCTAGGTAGTTGCACCCGTATTCACATATGGTGGAGTCACTCATCTCACTCAAGTGGTGGGGGTTGTGGCTCTCCTCACATGGGAGTTGGGGCAACTCATCATATATGGGGCTAGTGGTGGTCATGCTCATCCTCTCATAGGAAATGCACTCAAAGTCACATATGGTGGAGTCACTCATGGCACCCATGTGGTAGTGCCTCTCCTCACATGGAAATTGGGGCATATCGTGATATATGGGTGTCAGAGAGATGTAGGTGCAAACGTCTCCATGCTCAACTCCTTTCGCCTCCTTGGTTGAAGGGATGGTCTGAAGCTCAACCGTCTCCTCGTCATCGTCGTGGATGAAGGCCGAAGATGTCACATCATCACTCACCTCCATGGCCGAAGGGAAATTCCCATGCTCGGCCAACTTCCTTGGGATGCCTCCGAAGATGGAAGGGTCATCCATGCATGTAGTCGGTCGCCTTGGTGTTGGCGTCGAAGCTTGTCCGTGGTGGCGTTCTTTGTCTCCGTGCACTTGTTTCTTGGAGGTGGCTTGCCCTTCGCGATGATGTAGATCACGAGCGTGATGGTTATTGTGGTGGTTGTCTCGAAGATGAGGACGTGGCTGACTTGTGCTAGCATCGGATGGGTGCTCCGAAGGTGTGCGACTTGAGCATCTCCGCCTTGAAGATGACGAAGGGGAAGAAGACTTGTAATTGGCCAACACATGTCGAAGTTGCTCCATGTGTGCGTCCAACTTGTTGTGATGTAGTCTCTTTTCCGAGCTTCGGATTGTCGTATGTCGATGGCGAGTCGCTCGAGTTTTTGGTCGATGTAGTTGTCGAAGACCGAAGATGTCATGCTTTGCCTAGCCATCACAAGACTCGAGCAAAGGTGAGTGGGAAATGCGATAAACAATACCAAAATACCGTTTCCCAAAGTTGAGGATCTATCCCGTTTCACTCAATGTGAAATGCAAGAATAGGAGAATTGGTACCGGACTTGTTCACTCACACCTACACATAAAGCTTATGGAGTGGCTCGGTTAGGACACGTGGCACAAAATTCAAGCAATTGTCCATTCAAGATATTCAAAATGTTGAGAAAGATTCACAAAATTGCAATGCAAAGCAAATAGATCAATAGCTATGGTGGCACTAGGAACACACACACGGATAGATAAATGCGATCCGCGCAACCAAGGAATGAGCACAAAATGTGAAAGACCCGGAAAAAGCTCGTGTTGCACGGATACTAGAAGAGACAATAGCTCGATTGCTCAAATGGGCTAGATACACGCTTGTGCACCAATCTAAAAGAGTAAACGTGTCGTCTTCAATCCCAACTATGCTATGTATGTATGATCCAAGAGTATGAACTATGCAAAATGTCTCAATGCTATTGCTATTGCTTATAAGCTCTTTTGCATCTCCTCTTTTCCTTAAAAGCTTTTTGTGTTTTCTTTCTTTATTTTTTCTATGCTTGATGCTCGAACCAAGATATGAGACAAGTATGATGGATATGCACGGGAGAGGCTTATGGCACAATGTAGATAGCAAGATGTATGCACGCTAAATGTAGCTATGCGGCATAAAAGTAACACTACGGTGCACACGTAACGTGGCCCGGCAATTCTCAACTCGCTAGTCTCAGTGGGTAAGGTACGCAATAGGCTCGAAGCGAGCAATGCAATGGCAAGGTAATATACAACGATGCCGTCGAGGTTACTGTTCTTGCTTACGGTTGAGGTGCCAAAAGGCGAAGTGGCCGATGTCGATGTTGAGGCCGTGGCGATGATGAGCGGCGGTGTTGTCGATGTAGACCCGTCCCTAATTTGCCGAAACACCTTAGGAAACGGAAACCGTAACTCAAAATCTCAAACAAAATTGGGTTAGGGTGACAGAAGTTTATGGCGGGAACGTTATGCAGAAGTTATGGTGGTGGCCTAGGCAAAGATGCCAAATATGTAAAACTTTGATGGAGTCAAATGGTGTTGGAAATAATTTTGTGAGGTTGAGGGTGTCAATATCTACAAAATGAGCTAAAGAACGCCTAAATCGGATTTTGGATGAATTAGTTATGGGCAAAACAAGAAATCAGTTGTGTCAGTTCAGGGGTTACCCGGACATCCGGGAGAGGGTCCGGATGATCCGGGTTCAGCTTCTGGATTTCTGAAGTTTGGGTAACCCGGACATCCAGGAGGGGGTCCAGCTGATCCGGGTGATGGCCGGATGATCTGGATCCATGTCCGGATGATCCGGGCAGGTCAAACTGCTCGGGATTTCCTCTCGGGGACGTGATTTTGGGCGGAATTTTCGATTTTTGTGGTCAAAATTGGTGGGGAAAAGAAATTTTTGAGGAATTTCATGGTGGGAAGCTAGATCTACTTGCCAAACATGAACTCCATGGATCAAAATCAATAAAATCTCACAAGAACCAACAAATCATAAATTTTTTGGTGAGGCTATTTTTTGTGGGGATTTTCAAATTGGGACGAAATAAAACAAAATCAGGCTAGAAAGCGGTGGGGAGACTCCAAATTCGTGATCAACGTGGCTCTTGATACCAATATTATACGGGGCACACCCGTGTGTGTCGATCTTTCACGAATTGAAGGTAGATTTGCGAATGAACACGAAGAACACGAAGAACACGAGCGAGAAATCACAAGAGAAACACTCAAAACAAGTCCAATCACACATCCACTATGCTCACATCCACACAAGATCCACAAGGATACAAGAACAACAAAGGGAAAGAGGATACATGGTAGAGTTCATCCCAAATCCCATAGGGAGATAGGGACTTGAATCCACTAGGGATCTTCCCATACGATGGGGGTCTTGACATCCACTAGGGGGTCTTCTCTCACAGAGGCATCTACTCCATGGGAGAGGTAGTGGAAGAAGCTAGGCTCAACTAACTATGAGCTAAACCATTTCTAACCCTAGAAATAAGGAGGGGGTGGAGTATATATAGTGCTAGCCACAAAGGGGTAAGTGAGAGGGAGGTACATGGGCCTCGGGCCCGTTACGCACACAGGCATGGCCGGATGATCCGGGCCAGGGTCCGGATGATCCGGTCATCTTCCGGATGATCCGGACGGTGGTCCGGATGATCCAGCTTCGGGGTCTCTTCAGCCGGTTCTGTTTCGGATTGTCCGGACGATCCGGGCGGCGGTCCAGATGATCCGGCTTCGGGAGTTCCTCGTCCGGTTCTGTTTGGATTAGCCGGACGATCCGGGCCGGGGGCCGGATGATCCGGGCTTCTTCCGGATGATCCGGGCGCCGGTCCGGATGATCCGGGCAAGTGCAGCCTTGCACTCGTTCTTGCTCCTTCTTCCGTCTCTGCTTCCAAGCTTCCCTCGCGGATGGTGTAGTCGTACGTAGGTGCTGGCACTCCTCCTCATCATCCGTGAATCTCCGACAATACCTAGGCATGCACACGAGAGGAGTGTCAAGTAGTATACCATCCTCGAAGGGGTCAAGTGAACACGTGTAAAGGAGATGATTCACCTTTATGTATGGGAAGTAGTAGTGGCACGTGTCACTTGCAAAACGGACTCTTGCCATGGTGATGTTCGTAGGATGCTCCGCATCAGAAAATATGCAATCACTAAGCAATGTGTTTATGTAGAGTAATACAAGCCTTAAACAGAACTACTCCCACTGAAGTCAGCATCCCTCCGCAAACTATCAGTGATTCAGGACCCGTCTAGCCCGAGCGACTAGTGAGCTTTAGCATCACTGCTAGCCAACTTGCCTATTCGGTAAGCAACTCCTTGCTAATCGTTTCTCTATATGACTCCTGTCGGTTGGGTAGGTATCTTATATCCCGGCTCCCAACCTTCTTTGCCACAAGGCCCAAAACCATTTTGATAGCCTTGTCAAGTTAACCTGCTGTAGTGCATGTCCGTGTCCGACACGAACCCTCCAGTTCAAGGACACCTAGTAGCACCTCAATTTTATGAGCCCACCACTAAAAGTACTTGACGTGCGAAGGTGCAACATCCGGAATGCCAATGTGCTTGATATTAACGAGGGATCTTTCTACCATTTTAACATGCATAAAAACAAGAAGCAATATCAATCACATATAAACATAAATATGTGAAATCGTATGGCTCCTTCATGGACATCCTTCCAGGCTGGCTCCAACTCCGATGACCATGGCAGAACTCCATCTTGTTCGTCACACTGAAACGCCAAAGCCTTGAACTTGATCTCTGTTCTCCAACTACTACAACTAGTAATGAATTTATAGAGAATCACAAGTCGACACACAGGTCGTTATATAATATAATGACAACACTTTGGCTCCTGCCAGCTGACAATCATGACACGCAAGTCATGATAAATTACACAGATGCATCACATACATATGAGCCATACTATTAACATCAAACCGACAAAAGAAAGTTATGCCTCGAATCGCATTCTATAGGTTTGTGTATCGTGTACATTTTCAGAAATCACAGATCGAATTTGTACTCCGATCACGCCGAACTTTCTGATCTGACCGATATTATCGATCATCGCGAACCCGATTCGGATTTACATTTCACTATTAACCCCGATGGCGGATACCGACTGGTAGGGGTAGGTTGTGTCAAGACATCGTCGATTCTGATTGATAGAAAACATAGCTTCAACGATCCCCATGTGCAGTTGATCTCATCAACCGTGCACATAGCCGATTTCATGAACGACAACAGATCTCATCTAACGCCTCCACATATCAAATATGCATGCTGTCGTGGTTTTATCATGGTAGATGTTCTAGTGCAAGGACTTAGGGGTGAAGCCATCGCTATGGCGGTTAACTCGTGTAACACCCCAAAAATTTAATCATGTTTTATTAATTAAAATTTTTGTCAGAAATATTATTTTCTATTTTCTGGATTTTTTTCTATTAATTTGAGAGCCACTTCTTTTCTCTGGATTTCAAAATTCTTCCCTCTTATCTGAAACATTTGAATAATATTGGTGGACATGAATAATTTATTCAAGCATTTTATTTCATTTAGTAAAACCAGTGGAATTATTCTTATAATAAAACTTGCTTAATTTTAATTCTTTTAATAGCATTTTCACTCCTTTAAAGACCTCTATTTGCACTACAACCCTTTTATATATTCATTTAAAAATTCCACAAAAATTTGTAGATGTCATGTGATGTCCCTGGATCACTTTTATGCAAAATCCCAGCCTTGTGTTTTGGAAATTTTGAGCAAATCATCCCCTTTTGCATTCTGGTCCAGTTTGGTATTTTCTACTGCAACCATATTTTTATTTTACTCTAGTTGCCTTGGGATTTTTCCTACTTGTACTACTCCCTACCAAACCCTTAACTCCAGGAGATGAGACTCATTAGGATGGTTTTAGCCCATGCAATAATGCCCTCTAGTTTCTGTCCAGAAACATAGTTCTGAGAATATTGCACTAGCAAGTTCTTGTTTTTGCCCAACCAACCATGCCATCATCACCTGCAGCTAAAGAGACCCCATCCTGCCAAATTTTATCTCTAGCAAAGCTCCATAGGTGGCTATGGCATTATGTCGAACACCTGTGGTGCATGGACAGGATTGGCATGGTTTGGTATTTGCATTGGGAACTTTTTTCCCCAGCCAAACCAACGTGTCTACTAAGCCTTCAAAACCCTCAATCACAATCCTGTTAGATCCCTCTGGCATCCAAGCATTATAAGTCTCCCTGGCATTCCGTCGAATGGTTGCCGTGAGTGCACCGGGCGCAGCCAGAGCGCGCGTTTTGCACGTGCTGCGCCCGAGCCGCCGCGTCCCTTGACAGCGCCTCCCCAAGCTCGCCCTGGACCGTTTGCTGCTCCCTGCATCGCGCCAAGCTCTGACCAGCAACCCTCATGAGCTCCACAGCACCTCGCCACGTCTCCGGCGAGCCAGATGCCAGCCGCCATCGCCGCCTGCTGTGGTCGGTGCCGTACGGGCCACCCGGCGCGCCCAGAGACCTCCAACTCGCCGTTCTCATCCACAACCATGTCTTCTTCTCCGACAAAGCTCAAGCAGTCAGCCCCACCTCCCCTGTTCTGCAATAGTGCCACCGCCGCCGTGCTTATCCATGGGCAGCCGATGAACCGACCTATGCCGGCTATAAAAGGACCCCCTCGAGCTCTCTGCCATCCTCACCGCGACCCTGCAGCCCCCTGTGAATCCCCATATCCACCAGAAGGACCAGAGGTGGTCATCCTCCTCAGCTCCGGGAGCTTTGGTCGCCGCCACCTCCCTGTCGATTCCGGTGCTTTTCCCCCCTCCAATTTGTTCCGAGACCCAACTGCGCGTCAACCCCCCTCTATTGCCGACGCCGCCGTCCGCCGGAGACCGCCCCGCCGGCGACTCCACCTAGCCCCGTGGCCATGGAGACCACTAGGAGGACCCTCGGAAACCTCTGGATCCATTCCTGCCCCCAGGGACTCGTGCTGAACCGCTGTTCGCCGGCAACGATCGCCGGAGCTGGCCTCTGCTTCCTGGCTAGGAAAGCGGGAGGGAGAGGATGAACCCGACAGGTGGCCCCCACCTGTCGGTGAGCCAGCCGTTGCCTCCAGTAGCGCAACCCGGCTGATGTGCTTTCCCTCTAGAGAGGCGTATTCACAAAGGTGCACTTTCGTTTTCGGAAGACGTATTTCGCCTGAAACGTTTTCTTTCTTTCTGATTTATTAAAAACAGAGTTTGACCTCTACTTTGACTGGTCATATCTTTTAAAATAAAACTCCAAATGAATTAATTCTTTTTCCTACCTCTCTCAAATTTCACCTAGTTTATTTTAGGATTTATTTCAAAAATATTTCAGAAAACTTTTTGTACTTTTTTGAATTGCGCGTTGATTCAAATATTTTCAAAATAGGAATTGGAGAGAGAAGCAAGCTTTCAAAAGTTTTGTGATGCACCCTGCCTCTCTGCACATTTAAGGAAAGCATTCTGAACCCTGGTATAGTATTTGTTGTGTGATTTTTGGAGTGACAAATACAACACATGAAGTGCGCGTTATTTCATGTGAAGGTGTGATCATGCTTGCAATGCGTATTGAGGATTTGTTGCTAATGAACTTGAAATGATTGTGGCAGTAGTTACCACTTTGTGCCACTCATGCCTACCGAAAGGAATCCGGAACAAGTCTCTGTCTCGGGTAGACATGAACTTGGTGCTGACATCTCGTTGGAGCGAGGATGGTCAGTGAGGCATGACGGGATGTGATAAGTGGTGATTCTGCCTGAGAGTGTGGAAAAATATCTATTGTGATAACCATGCAGGGAACACATAAACCTCCCGAGTCGACCATAGATCGAGTCTCGTTCCACTAACCCCCATACTTGTTTCGTACTACCACTTGTCCCTATCGCAGGTAGGGTACGGTTCAGTAAGTTGTCAACCCCTTTCTTGGCACACACCGTATAGAGAGGCCATGGTGGAAGATACCGGGTGCATCCGGTAGGCATGCCACCTGGTCCGGGGGCATGGGTGTTTCCGGTTGGGACCGAGAGGGGGGCACCCCTTAGTAGCGCGCGGTATAAATTTGATCCCATGCTAATCGAGGTTGTAGCCTCCCCACTTAGAGTTTGCTTAACGAGTGTCGTGGGTGATTCCAGGCACCGGTAAGTTAAGCTGGTGTGTGCGGGTTAGGTGTGTTGGAAATTCAAAGACCGTGAGCGGAATTAGTCCCGGTGGACTAAAGGAATCCGTTACTCGTGGGTAAAGAGTACACCCTCTGCAGAGTTTACATCTATTCGAATAGCCGTGTCTGCAGTTAAGGACTACGGTCTGGGATGGGTCGAGTGTCGGTCTTCGGAGGAAAACTTCTAAGCCAGAATATTGAACATGACGTGTGACGAATAATGATTCTGATTATTATTATGGATTAACCATTTATATTGTTGAATTATTGAGTATCCCTGGGATGGTTCTACCTCCTGAATACTCGTTGTGATTATTCTTATATAAGCCCTTTATGTGGCGTCACACAGACGCCCGACTGTGGCATGCAGGCTATTTGCTTTATCATATAAGCCCTTTCTGTGGCGTCGCTGAGACACCCGAGTGTGGCACGTTAGTTATTTATTTTCTTTATAAGCCCTTTATGTGGCGTCGCTCAGACGCCCGACTGTGGCACGTTTGTTATTTATTTTATTTATAAGCCCTTTATGTGGCGTCGATCAGACGCCCGACTGTGGCATGCTTGTTATTTATTTTCTTTATAAGCCCTTTATGTGGCATCTCTCAGACGCCCGACTGTGGCATGCTGATTATTTATTTTTCCTTATAAGCCCTTTATGTGGCGTCGCTCAGACGCCCGACTGTGGCATGCTTGTTATTTATTTTCTTTATAAGCCCTTTATGTGGCGTCGCTCAGACGCCCGACTGAGGCATGCTTCATATTATTATCCTTTCGAGGCGTCGCTTCAGACACCCGATCGGTGCATTTTATTTTTATTATCTGATTGCTTATTCATGTTTTATATGAATAACCTGCTTGCGTGCGTCATGAATTTTATTTCGTGACTGACTAAGTGATCATGGAATATTTCAGTGCATGATTATCATCTGTTATATTATACTTGTGTTCAAAATGTTTGCGAGTACATTCAAAGTACTCATTGGCTTGTCCCTGGCTATTGTCTTGGCCAGATTTCTTGCTTGGAGAGGAGCGCAACGACGACAGCCCGGAACCTAGGCATCGAAGATAGCAGATACGCGAAGATAGGAATTAACCAGGTCAGCTGTTCCTGTGGGAAATGGAGTCCCATAGACGCTGACGATCCGCAAATCGCTTCCGCCATCAACCATTAGAAACCTTTTGTTGTACTCTTAGACCAGAATGGTCTTGTACTTCATATTTTTGTATTTTGCTTGGAATTTATGTATCAAGATTGTGTCTCATCAGCTAACAGTAATCCTGGGGCTGGTGAGCACAAGGACCATTTACTGGGAAATTAATATCCTGGAAAACCGGTCCTGACAACTCGAAGGGGTTGATCGGGACGAAAGACACAGGTTTACCTAGGTTCAGCCCCTCTCAAAGGATGTAATAGCCTATGTCCTGCTTTGAGTTGTATTGATTGGGTATCGATTACAAGGGAGCGGAATTCGCCTGACCTAGCACTCGATCAAAGGTTTCGTACCCTAAGCCGCCCAGGAAACCCGCCTTTATATACACAGGTCGAGGCCCTAGGCTTATAAGAGTCTGGGCCGGGTTACACTTAGTAACCGACTTCATCTTTAGATTCCCTTGCCTTGTCTGAGAAGCCGTCTCCCGGCGTCTGACACCTATGGGTCATACGTTGCCTTCCGGCTCTGGGCCTCCGCCCGGCCCATCCGGCAAGTTACTTCCAAGCCTTGTCTTGATCTTCCGGCCTGCTTAAGGCCTCACTGTAAGAGTCGCCAACTTCCTAACACGCCCTCTCCTTGGGCGGGTTATACCACGGGGTTATATCCCCAACATTAGGCCCCAGATTGATTTGAACCTGTTCATGTCAATCTTCAAGTCTTCTAGTTGGCGAGTCTTGTGTTCTTCATAATCACTTGCCCTGAAATAAACCTTCATGACACGCCATGTGAAAATGGATGACGTCATCTCTAATAAATCCAAAAGATCTTAATGATATCACAATGGATCTTTGGATTAACTGGTCAACCCTAGAATCGAGCCGTTTTCTTGGTCAATCATCATTTTGTCTCCTCGATTCCCATGCCAGACTGTTGCTATTCCATCCCCCCTTATAAATAGGCACGGGGGGGGGGGGGGTCCCATCCTTTTCACATCCCCCCCCCCCCCGCCGCTGCTTCTCTCTTCTTCTTCCTCCCGACACTCGTGTGACTGAAGCTCCACTGCGCCGTCCGGACCTGGCCGTCGTCCTCAACAAAAGGTTGTTGCATCGCCCTGACTGTGTCTAGAACTGACCAGCGCGCGCCCGCATCTCCTACACCTCTTAGGTTCCATTCGTTTCTTCTCCTAGATCTGCATTAGCTTGCCGGTGTCCTTCCGAGTCTGCCACCGTTCATCAAAGTTCTTTGCCGTAGATGAAAAAGGAAACACCCTTAGGCCTTCAACCGCTAGCCAAAACCCGCGGCGCTCTGCTTAATGTGTTTTCCATATTCATCGTAGATCATCCCTTCACGGGAACTCATACACGAACTATCTGTTCTTCCATCAACACTTTTAGGTTTAGGAAATATTCCCCTTTTCTTTCCTTCCGTAGATCTTAAAATAATAGCTGTAGTTGGTGGAACCTGTTTGTCCACACTTAGTAATATTTTCAACATTTACAGTCTATTTGACCCGCCATCATGCTGCCGGCTCTCCTGGTAGCGATGTAATCCGCCTCATTCCTGTAGTTTGGCGGCGGCTCATAACTTAGTAATGACCCGCCAAGTAGCATCGTCATTTTTAGAGTAATAGCTATTTTGGTCATGTGGGATTTCGGGCTCCGCAAAACCCTCAAGGTTCGTACTCAGGGGCATGTGCGAAGATCCCCTGCAGCTTCACCCTACTCAGCTCGCTACTCGATGGTTACTACGGCGAACTCGCACGATGACGAGGAAGAAGATGAACACGGTGGTTTACCCAGGTTCGGGCCGCTGTGAAGCGTAATACCTTACTCCTGCTTTGTTGGATTTCCTCTCGGGGAGGTGTAGCGGATGAATTATTACAGTGGTGAGAGGCCTCCTGAGGGTGTGTCTGTGGTGTTCTTGGCCTTCTGCTAGCCTTGTGGTTCCCCCTTGTCTATGGTGCAGCCTAGCCTCTATATATAGCGGTGGCCCGGGTCCTCTTCCGTTATCGCAATGGCGGGAAGGGATCCCACAACGGCCAAATTCGAAGGGGGACAAGAGTACATCCCCTCCCTGTCCAAAGGCGGTCTTCGCCTGCAAAGTAGCCATCGATGATGCAGAGGTGGGCTCGGCGATGACATCTGCCCAGCGGGGCTCGTGGTCGTGGTCTTGTTGCCCCGGAATGGAAACCTTTAGTAGGCGCTTTGGGAACCCGCGTACGCCCCTGCTCCCTTTGCACAAAAGGGGAAACTGCACCGCCTGGTGCGCTGGCGCCCGTCTGTCCTTCCTTGCATCACCTTTGACTCCTGAGGCCGGGTTCCGCATAGAGATCTCCGCCGCTCCGAAGGGGGCCTGAGGAGGCCCACCCCCCGCTGGTCTTGATGCCATTCTCCCTCGCGAGCCGGGGGTCCTCGCGAGGTCTTTGTCTTGAGTGGAGTCGCGCCAGGCCATGCCTGGCTGACGAGGTGGGCCATGCCCTGGGCCACAAGCAGGCAGGTCTGGGTACCCCCATTCCCAGAACGCCGACAGTAGCCCCTGGGCCCAAGGCGCACTCGACCTGGCTTCCGGGCGAAGCCTTGAGGACGGCCAGAAGCGCCGTGGGCCCCAAACGCCTGCGGGCCATGCTTTACACATGTCGAGCACCTGGGCAGCGACGCCCCCGCTCCCCGAGGGCATTAGGAACCGCCCCAAGTCAAACTGATGCGACACCCGTGTGCAGCGCCGGCCATCATTGCCCTTCTTTGAATGCAGCTGTTCCCTCGGCCTTCTCTCCTTGGGCCGCGCAGATGTGACCCTTCAGAAGCTGCACTCCTCCCGGGATGCGAGGGGGCGCCGGTTGGTCCTTGGTGATACATAAGCAGGCAAGGGTGAGAGAGCCCTCAACCCATCTTCGTCTTCTTGCCTCCAAACTCCAAGCCGCCAGTCTCCATGTCATGGCTTCAGTGAGGAAGTTCTCCGCCGCTGAGAAGGGGAAGGCCTCCGAGGAGAGCCCTGCCTCACTGCCGCCCAGGAGGGGCTGCGGACGTCCCCAAAAGCATGCCACGACGCCGGCGGTGGGTCCCCGTGGGCGCGATCGTGCTTCGACGTGGCCCGGGGTTACCATCGGCGGCCACGGTGGGGCTCCGTCCAGTGCAGGCGGCCACGGTAGTCGAAGGGGAGGCACCCGCGGTGGGAGGGCGGCGGTGGCCGTCCGGCCGCCGCGCCCGCGGCTTCATTCTGCCGACACGGCCCAGGAGTTCATGGTGTGGGCGGAGAAGCTAGAGGCCGCTTTGTTTCAGCTCCCGCGCTTCTTCGCGGGGGCGCTGCCGGCCGGTGGGCCTGCTGGCTTGTGGCTGCAGGCCGACGGCTGCTGCAGCGCGGTATCGTGGGTGGAGGTCAAGGTCACCCCCAGGGGTTACGTGTACCTAAACCGCGGGTGGCAGACGTTTGCCCGCACCCGTGGCCTGAAGGGGAGGTGCACCCTTCACTCCAAGTATGATGGGGTGGCGACGCTCTTCGTCAAGGTCTTCGGGGTTGAGGGCGAGCGCGTGGGGTGCTTCCCGGAAGACGTCGGCCGCGGCGATCTTGGAGATGAGCTTGCGCTTCCTGACGGGTGCCGCGGCTCTAGTAGCAGCGACACCCCCTCCGAGGGGAGCCCGAGCGACAACAGAGACAGCAGCAACGAGGTGCCACCACGCCGGCGTGCCCGGACCTCGGGGGGCAGCCAGCCGCCACGGCGCCGCTCCTCCGCTCCAGAAGCGTCCGTGCCGGCTCGCCTTCACGGGCCCGTGAAGGAAGAGGAGGACACTGACTGAGCGCTGGCACGCCGACGCCGAGGCCTCCGAAGCGGCAGCCCCCGTGGGGGCTTTCTCACTTTCTTTCTTCTTCCCTTTTCCTGCTCCTGCAATCAAAGAACCAAGAGAGGCCCTGCGGGCGTGTAATGAATTTGGGCGCTTGCCTCTTTTTATTAGCGCTTCTATCATGTGTCCTGGCCTTTGCGTTTTTGTTAGTTGAGACCGCCTTCCAGTTGTGATTACGGTACTTAGCTTGACATGCTCGCGGTAGGCTCCAGGGTCGTGGAGGCATGGCTATGGTGCTTGGGAAGTCCGGACATCCTGTGGATCTCTTCTTCGTACGGGTGAGACCGGTTGGGAGCCCTTTCGGCACTCTATGTCTGCAGACCCCGGTCCCGCACATTTCCCTACCACCGTAGTGTACGACCGGGTCACCAAGGACACAACTACGGGGCGAGGCCTCGACACCCTCGATGCCGACCGGATCACCAAGGACGACATTGAGGGGCGAGTGGCTATCTAACCAATAAGGCTCCTGTGGCGCGTTGCTCAAGAGCCCCCCTTGACGCTCAAGCAGCTCTACGTCGGCAGGCCCCAGTCCCGCACATTTCCCTACCACCGTAGTGTACGACCGGATCACCAAGGACGCAACTACGAGGTGAGGCCTCGAAACCCTCGATGCCGACCGGATCACCAAGGATGACATCGAGGGGCGAGTGGCTATATGACCAGTAAGGCTCCTGAGGCGTGCTGCTCAGGAGCCCCCTTTGACGTTCAAGCGGCTCCCCCAAGAAATTTTTTGTTTCCTGCCCCAGGAGGGGCGGGCCTCCCGAGGTTCCGAGACGGCGCGTCGGGCCGTGAGTGGAGCCCCCGAGCGAGTATGAAGCGCCATGCACCTGCTAACTCATCCAGGAGTACCACGCGAGGATCCGGGCGCCAAGGCCTTGGCGAGGTGCGAGCACCGTGCCCCCCAGCCCCCACTCGTGGGGTGCGAGGGGGAGGGGAGCACACGAGTGCTCGACCTGAAGAGAGAAAACCCAAGATAAGAAATGGCGATGAAAACAAATCCCTGACCCGTTTCTTTAAAACATGATTTGGAAAAACCCCGAGTTTTGTTCCAGAGAAGTTAGCAAATCCAAACATGAGAAGAGCAAATAACAGCCGTGTCCGGCACCTAGACTAGTCTTCATCTTCGTCTTCCCCCAGCGCTGAGCATAGGGCATGCACGTTGCATGGGCATAGCCATTGGAGGGCAGTGTTGTCCGCCAGCGCGGAGCTGTGGCTTCCACATTGCGTGGGAAGGAACCCCTCCGCGTCCTCGGGGGGCTCCGAGCGTATACAGCCCACTCATTATTACATCAGAGTGTCACGGATAGAACTTTCGGAGGTGCTGGATGTTCCAGGCATTCTGGATGGGGACCCCGTCCTTAGTCTCCAGGCGCACGGCAACAGGCCTGGAGACATGAGCGACCTTGAACAGGCCTTCCCACATGGGTGAGAGCTTGTGCAAGCCCTCCCTGGAGAGAACCTGCCTCAGGATGAGGACTCCGACTTCGAGGGTCCTGGAGTGGATATTACGGCTATGGTAGCACCATAGCGCTTGCTGGTACCTCGCAGCTCGGAGCGAGGCTCGGCGACGTGCCTCCTCCCCGAGCACGAGGTCCGTTCCCCGCGCGGCATCCTGACGCTCCTCGTCGAATGCCAAGACCCGCGGGGAGCGGTGCTTGACCTCATGGGGGAGGACGGCTTCGGCTCCGTAGACGAGGAAGAACGGGGTCTTGCCGGTGGGCTTAGTCACGGTGGTGCAGATGGACCACAGCACGGACTGGAGCTCATCGACCCAACCCCTGCCGCAAGCTTCCAGCTTCTTCTTCAAGCTCCTTGCCTTGAGGCCTCGCAGGACCTCTGCGTTGGCGTGCTCTGCCTGGCCGTTGCTCCGTGGGTGGGCTATCGAGGCATCGCATATCTGCGTTCCAAGGTTAGCGCAATAGGTCATGAAGAGGTTACTTGTGAACTGCGAACCGTTGTCGGTGATGATGCGGTTGGGGACGACAAATCGGCTTACGAGGCCCTTGATGAACTTGACGGCTGATCCAGCCAGGATGGTGCACACGGGCTCCACCTCCGCCCACTTGGTGAACTTGTCGATGGCGACGTAGAGGTAGCGGTACCCGCCCGCTGCCCGTGGGAAGGGCCCAGTATGTCCAACCCCCAGACCGAAAAGGGCCGGGAGAGCGGGATGGTCTGGAGGCCCTGGGCGGGCTGGTGAACTTGTTTGGCGTGGAACTGGCACGCCTCGCAAGACCGGACCAGCTCGATGGCATCGTTAAGCGCCGACGGCCAGTAGAAGCCCGATCGGAATGCCTTCCCTGCAAGGGTGCGCGATGAGGAGTGGTGCCCGCTGTCCCCTCCGTGGATGTCTGCCAGCAGCTCGCACCCCTGCTCCTTGGAGATGCATCGCAGCGCGACGTCGTTCGGGCGCCTGCGGTACAAGTCGCCATCCTGCAAGCAGTAGGCCGTGGCCTGCCGTGCTATGCACTTCGCGTCTTCCTCCTTTTTCGGTAGCGTGCCGTGAAGTAGGTATGCCCTGAACTCCTGCATCCAGTCGTTGGCCTGAGGCTCCAGTGCCAGGAGCAGTCGGGCTCCTGAGGCCTGGCCATAGTCCGGAGCCCCCATGGGCGGCACCGGGGGGAGCTCCTCACTTCGCCCCGCCAGGTCCTCAGTGGGTGGCGCCACGGAGGGTTTGAAGAGGTTCTCCTCGAAGACGCCCGGTTCCTGGGGCTCACGGCGTGATGCCCTCTTGGCGATGTCATCGGCCTCCTTGTTCGCGCTGCGTGGGATGTGCTACAATTCCAAGCCCTGAAAACGTTTTTCGATTTTATGTACCTCTTCCAAGTACGCCTCCATATGCTCGTCCTTGGGTGTATACTCTTTGTTGGAGAAGTTGATGAGGACCTGGGAGTCGCCCATGACGGTGAGGCACCGAACCCCCAAGGCCGCCGCCGCCTTGAGGCCGGCGATGAGGCCCTCGTACTCCGCGATGTTGTTGGAGACCTTCTCTCCATGCTGGAAACAGAGCTGCAAAGTGTAACGGAGCATGTCTCCTGCCGGGGAAGTGAGCATGACCCCAGCCCCTGCTCCCATGCGTGTGAATTCTCCGTCAAAATGCATGATCCAACCCTCATGTGTCTCATCACCAGGGGTGAGGGACTGGCTTCCATCCAACCCCCAGCCAGGGGCGTCCATCCATTCCGCCACAAAGTCTGCTAAGGTCGCCCCCTTGATGACCCTGGTTGTGCTGAACTCTATGTTGAAGGCCTGCAGCTCGATGTTCCATTCGGCGACTCTTCCCGCCGCATTGGGGTTGCATAGGACCTTCTCCAAGGGGTATGCAGAGACGACCTTGATGGGATGTCCCTGGAAGTAGTGGCGCGGTTTCCTCGAAGCGACAAGAAGCGCTAGGAGGAGCTTCTGTTGCATGCGATAGCATGAGCGTGCGTCCCGTAGCATGGTACTGACGTAGTACACCGGGTGTTCGACGAGGGTGAGGTCTCCTGCGGTGTCCTGCCCTGCTGTGGGCCCAAGAGGCTTGAGCGCCTCGGGGGCCGTCGGAGCGACCGGGGCCTCGTAAGGGTTGAACGCTTCAGGGGCCGTCAGATCGGCTGGGGCCTCAGGAGCACTAACTTGGGGAGAGGCGGGCTCTTTGGGATCCCGCAAGCCCCCTTGTCCCGCGCTTGGGGGAACGCTTGGGGGCTCGCTCCTCCCTGACCGCCACCAACGCGGCGCTGGCGTAGTGGGGGGTGGCAGCCAGGTATAGCAGCAGGGGCTCCCGGGGGCGAGGCGCCACCATCACCGGCGGGCTCGTGAGGTACTGCTTGAGTTCCTCGAAGGCAGCGTCCGCCTCCGAGGTCCATTCGAAGGGGCCCTTCCTTTTCATGATCTTGAAGAACGGGAGGGCCCGTTCACCCAGTTTGGAGATGAAGCGCCCCAAGGAGGTCACGCAACCCGCCAATTTCTGCATTTCCTTGAGTGTCTGGGGCGCGCTCATCTTGCTTATGGCCTTGACATTCTCCAGGTTCGCCTCGATTCCCCGGTGCGACACTAGGAACCCGAGCAGCTTGCCCGAGGGGACCCCGAAGATGCACTTCTTGGGGTTGAGCTTCAGGTTCACTTCCCCCAGGCTGGCGAATGTCTCTTCTAAGTCCTCGATGAGGGTATTGGCCGCCCTGGACTTGACCACGATGTCGTCGACATAAGCTTCTGCATTCCTCCTGAGCTGCGGCCCCAGGGCGATGTGCATCAGCCTCTGGAAGGTTGCCCCAGCGTTCCACAGCCTGTAGGGCATGCACGTGTGGCAAAACACCCCGCACGAGGTGAGGAAGGCCGTTTTCTCGAAGTGCTCCACTGCCATTTTGATCTGATGGTAGCCCGAGAAGGCGTCCAGGAAGCATAGGAGGTCGCACTCTGCGGTGGAGTCCATGATCAAATTGATGCGCGGCAGCGGGAATGGGTCTTGGGGGCAGGCTTTGTTGAGGCTCGTGAAGTCGACACACATACGCTCCTTCCCGCACTTCTTCGGGACGACCACCGGGTTGGCAAGCCACTCAGGGTAGCGCACCTCCCGGATGACCCCGGCCTCCTTTAGCTTGCCAACCTCCTGGGCGATGAATGCCTGCTTCTTCGGAGCTTGCCTTCTTGCCTTTTGCATCACTGGTCATGCGATCGGGCACACCATGAGGTGGTGCTTGATCACGTCCCTCGGGACCCCCACCAGGTCGGAGGCGCTCCATGCGAACGCGTCCTTGTTCGCACGGAGGAAGGCTACGAACGCTTCCTCTTGATCTTGGGGCAAGTCGGCGCCGATGGTGAAGGTAGGGCCAGGTTTTCCTTCGTCCATAGGCACCTGCTTCGTCTCCGCCCAACTCTGGGAGAACAGCTGCCTCTTCTTTACCGGCGCGACGTCAAGGACACCCCCGGAGTCCTCTATGGCCTGCGCGGTGTCCCTGGTACTGGGGCGTGCCGCGGCCACCACTTTGTAGGTGAGCTTGAGCGTGTGGGACGCGTCCTTGACATTTCCCATGACGGTGAGGTTGCCAGCGCTCCCGGGCATCTTGACAATGTTGTAGCCCAGGTGCATTGCCGCCATGAACTGGGCGAGGGCGGGGTAGCCAAGTACCACGTTGTACGGGAGGTGGATGTGGGCGACGTCGAAGTCGACCTGCTCGGTGCGGAAGTTGGAGCGGGTGCAGAAGGTGATGGGTAGGCGCACCCGCCCCATGGGGACGACGGACCCCCCGACCACCCCAGAGAAGGGCCTTGAAGACGCGAGTTGGTCACGAGGTAGCTGCAGCGCGTCTAAGGTCTCCACGGAGATGACGTTGAGGCCGGCACCACCGCCTATGAGGGTCCTGGAGACGGCCATGCCGCTTATCGTTGGCGTGCACAACATGGGGAGCGTTCTGGCGGCTGTCGTCGTCTTGGGGTGGTCGTCGGGGCCGAAGGTGATGTCGGTCTCCGGCCACGTATGGGGCAGCATGGGCTCGGGCCGCGGCCGAATCGCTCCTGCGCGGCGGAGGAACTGCTTGACCTGGCGGTTGGAGGAGGGCGCCTGCGACCCGCCGAGGATGCAGGCGACCGCGGAGCCGGCCCCCTGCGTCCCGGCGTCACCGCGCGCCAAGGGCCGGCCGGCATCGGAGATCTCGTCTTCCATGGGGTTGCCAAACTGAGGCTCGACTATCGCCACGAGCGGGGAAGCCTCGACACGCCCCTACCTGGCGCGCCAAATGTCAGATTTCGGGCTCCGCAAAACCCTCAACGTTTGAACTCAGGGGCATTTGAGAAGATCCCCTGTAGCTTCGCCCTACTCAGCTCGCTACTCGATGGTTACTACAGTGAACTCGCACGATGACGAGGAAGAAGATGAACACAGTGGTTTACCCAGGTTCGGGGCGCTGTGAAGCATAATACCCTACTCCTGCTTTGGTGGATTGCCTCTTGGGGAGGTGTAGCGGATGAACTATTACAATGGTGAGAGGCCTCCTGAGGGCGTGTCTGTGGTGTTCTTGGCCTTCTGCTAGCCTTGTGGTTCCCCCTTGTCTACGGTGCAGCCTAGCCCCTATATATAGTGGTGGCCCGGGTCCTCTACCCTTATCGCAATGGCGGGAAGGGATCACACAACGGACAAATTCGAAGGGGGACAGGAGTACATCCCCGCCCTGTCCAAAGGCGGTCTTTGCCTGCAAAGTAGCTGTCGATGATGCAGAGGTGGGCTCGGCGATGACAGCCGCCCAGCGGGGCTCGTGGTCGTGGTCTTGTTGCACCGGAATGGAAACCTTTAGTAGGCGCTTTGGGAACCCGCGTACGTCCCTGCTCCCTTTGCACCAAAGGGGAAACTGCACCGCCTGGCGCACTGGCGCCCGTCTGTCCTTCCTTGCGTCACCTTTGACTCCTGAGGTCGGGTTCCGCATAGAGATCTCCGCCGCTCTAGAGGGGGCCTGAGGAGGCCCACCCCCCGCTGGTCTTGATGCTGTTCTCCCTCGCGAGCCGGGGGTCCTTGCGAGGGCTTTGTCTTGAGTGGAGTCGCGCCAGGCCGTGCCTAGCTGATGAGGTGGGCCATGCCCTGGGCCGCAGGTAGGCAGGTCTGGGTACCCCCGTTCCCAGAATGCCGACAGGTCATGTAGCGTTTTTAACCCGCCGTATCTCCATGTCTTTCCACAGCGTTTAACCCGCCGTTATGGCTAAAGCCCCCACCTCTTGTGATTGGGTAGGCTCCGGGGTCACTGAGGAGATTCTCACTGACTTCGTGGTTATGGGAGTTTTGCCGGCTCAGGACGTCCTGCATTGGCGGGTCCCAGGCGTTTAAATCACTCCCGAGCCCAAGGATGGGGAAGTTATCGTCTTCACAGACCATCTTCTCTGCGGCTTTTCACCGCCCGGGTCAAAGTTTTTCCAGCACACCCTGCATTTCTACAAGCTGCGTCCTCAAGACATTGGCCCCAACTCTGTTACCAATTTGTGCCAGTTCCAAATTTTTTGTGAAGCATATCTGCAAGAAGAGTCGTCCGTCAACCTCTTCAGAGATTTCTTCTACATCAACCGCCAAACAGAGATTGCTGATGGGCCCAGCCTTGCACTCAATGGTGTTTCCATTCAGAGACAGAGAGATGTTTCCTTTCCTTCAGCCACTCTACCCAGTCATCCCAAAGACTGGAACAAGACTTGGTTCTATTATAGAGACACTTCTCCTGCTGACGAAAACCCACTGCCAGGTTATCGCCCCTACCGGCTTTGCACCACCAGTGAGCTTCCAGACCGGCTAACTGCCGCTGAGCATGCCCAATATGGTCTGACATTTTCAAAGATCAGGGCTTTGTTAGCTAACGGATTGACTGGTGTTGACCTAACCCGCTGCTGGGTCTCTTGGAGAATCTTACCATTGAGCCGGCGCGGCGGCTTAATGTGTGAATATACCGGTGAAGTAAATGATCCTCGGCGCTTCAACCAGATGCCCCTAACGGACCAGGATCTTAACTTGATTGTCAAATCTCTGCTGGGAGAACCTCAGGAGGTTTGCAACAAGACGGGGTTAAACCCCTTCTACATTCATAACCCGACTCCCGCAGTAAGACTTTCTACCTTAACATTTCACCTTTTCCTTTAGATTTCGCACTTGACCTTACTTAACTTTTCTGCAAATCCATTTACTATATGCAGGCTGGCTCTTCCTTCTGGAAGAGAAGATTAATCACAGCCTCCACTTCCAAGAAGAAGGCAAAGGCGACTAAGACCCAGGCTCCGGCTCGTAAGAAGAAACCGACAGCTAATGAGCTGCTTGAGCTGGATGACTCGGAGGTAGAACTTGACTCTCTTGGCCTTCTTTTTATGCAACTTATTAACGCTGACTCCTCTCAGGGTAACGTGGAGACAAGCCAAGCCGGCACAGCAGAGGTAACTACCATCTCCTCCGACTCAGAACCCTTGCCACGAGAGATAATGCGGCGGGTCATCCGGAAAGTAAATTTTCACACCCCCTTGCTCAATTGGATCCCAACTTTCTTTTGAAGAAGCAGCAACACGACTCCAGGCACCAGACTCGGAGCGGCGGCTCTGAAGATCTAGTGGCCGGCTTACCTGACACTCCGGCTCCGCGGAAACGCCGTAATGAGGTAACTCATAACTTTGCTTGTATTTCTTCTGCCTGCTAGCCTTATGCAGTAAATCTGATCACACTGCTCAACTTTAATTGTTTTCAGGATACTCCTCCTTCCTCTGGCGACTCAACCGCCTCCAAACTGCGTCCTCTTGTTATCATCCCGGGGTAAATTTATTTGCATCCCCTTTCTACTTATTAATATTCTCCCCTTGCATATAACTAACAATGAAATCTTTGTTCGCAGGGCCCAGGCTAAGAAGAGGAAATTGAGCGGGTCATCTACCCGTACGGATGTCCCAGAGCCAGAGAACCCAAAACTTGGCACTCCTGAAATTCAAGTCGAGCCCTCTGAAGCTGGTCAAGGCGCTCACGATGACACCCCCCACCCTACTGAGCCGTCGGATGTTGACATTGTGATTCCTGAGGCTAACCCGGAGGCTGATCCGAAGCCGCCCAGCCTCCGCCGATAGCTCAAGATGTGACTGCTCATGAAGAGGAGGTTACTATTACCGGCACAGCCTATACAGCTCCAGCCCCTTCCAATGTGCTGACCAAGCACATTAGTAAGGATGAGGCGCCTTCACCTGAGAAGGAGAAGGCTAAACTTGACCTTCCTACCATGGAGAAGCTTACTGCTAATGAACTGCATTCGGGATATCTGAGCCGCCTCACCGCAAGCCGGGATATGGAGGCCAACTTAGTTGGCATGATGAAGAAGAAATACGAGGTATTCAACCTTCCTTGCCTTCCATATATCCTTACATAACCCCCAAGAGCAGGCTTATTTTCTTGAAGATAAGCTGGGTCTTCAGTAATATGTAGATTTCAATAGACCAACATGTAGCCCCCAAGTGTCGGGTCATTATACAAATAATGAGCCGGCACTTACTGCATTGATAGAAACAAAATTCCAAGTGTAGCCCACAAGGGCCGGGTCATTATGTAAATAATGAGCCGGAACTTTTCTGTAAATCTGATCATATAAACTTGAGGAGCAATGTGTAGCCCCCAAGAGTCGGGTCATCTTCGTGAAGATAATCCGGGTCTTGTTTGTATTGTAGACTTTGAAAGAACTGATATATAGTAGCCCCCAAGTGTCAAGTATATTGCCTGCAATCTGCTTGAGACTTGTAACAACCTTCTGCAGTGCCTCCAAGCACTATTATAAACCGGACTGGCGGCTTAAAATTGATAAACTTGCTGTTGACAATTGTCTTGTGCAGGAGGCTTTAAATGTGGCCGAGTCTAATTTGACCGACCTTAAGAAAAATCTGGCCTTACAAGAAGATGACCGAGCTGAAGCTGACACAAAGTGGTGGCTCTCTTCAACAGAACTGGAAAAGATCAAGGTAGACTTTGAGTCATACACACAAACTGCTGAAGCTAATCAAGCCGCCTTGACCAAACGTGCCAAAGACGCCGAGGGCCGACTTAAGCCCGTTATCGAAGAGTTGTCCGGCTTGAAACGCCATGTAGCTCGGATGACGAAAGCCGTCTTTGGTAAGTGTTTACTGATTACACTATTCTTGCCAAACAGTCTTATAAAGACTCGCCCGACGACTTACAGAACTGATCTGTTTGTATGCCAACAACCTCGCCAGCTTCCGGATGACAGCTTGCTGAAGCTGAAGGCCTTATATGCTTTTACTGAGCAGCTGTATGCTGGAAGCCTCTTCACCATCATGGTTGTTTTTGGTGAAAAATGGACTCCAAAGTTGATCAAAGACGTACTGAAGTGCCTCTCCACCATCCCCAAGCATTTTGAAGAGATGAAGAAATCAGCCGCCCACAACGGCGCAATATCTGCTTTGAGCCGGGCCTTGGCGTATGCGCCGGAGCTTAACCCGGAGGAAATGGTGGGAGGTTTTCCACTGCTGAAGGCCGATGGGTCAGAATTCATGCAAGACGACTACGCTCATTGCTTTAGAGCGTCTTGAGCTTCGGCTAGCCGGCTGGCCCCCGAAGCTGATCTGACAATATATATGGCGGCTTACGATGACAACAATGTGCGAGTCCGGGCGCCCACGTTTGAGCCGAAAGACCTGACTTCCCAATGCCGTAAGCACATCTTTGCCTCTGATGTTGACCCGTCTCCAATCTTGCATGACGAAGCTGAATTTGAAGCTTTAATCAATTGCAACTGGGATGTGGACAACCTTCAGATACAGGAGACCGAAGACCCAGCGTGGGATGACCCGGCAACGAGTTAGGCGAGGGGCTGGCCTCCAATGAAGTTAACCCGGGCAATGCTGAGTCGCCGGGTTATTAATTGTGTGAAAAAATATTGAGTCCACAAATTTTGGGCTCTTTGGAGCCTTGTAATAGCCGTATTAAAAACTAGATTGCCTGTGCCATGCCTTTGCGCACATTTTGAACTTTATCAGCTCATATTTTGGCAGCTTTGGCGCTTCAAAAATTCTTCCACAGTGTGAATGTTTTGATATGATCATATGCCTCAGTATCAATTCATCAATTCCCACTGGTGGGTTATAATTCATGAGCAATACTAAGCCGGGATAAGATATTACCTGAAGACTTAGAATCTTATCATGAAAAATTCCTGCAAAATAACAAGCAGAAAATATATGTATATCTTTGTTATTGTTTTAGGCGGCTTTGAAGGCACAGCCCAGAAGAGATCAACCCTTTATATATGTATATATATATATATATATGTATATATATATATATATATATATATATATATTTGAGAAAACTCAAGATTTTTGCCTCAAAGAAGCTAGGCATGAATACCCAAAATCCCATAAGCCGGCTCTCACGTGACATAAATCCGTCGTTTTAACCTTAAGCAGTTCAGGGTCTTAAACAAGATTGACTGTTAAGAGTATGAACGGGCCACATAGTGGAGAGACTACAGCAGATAGGTGAGTTTATCCTTGCTCTCTGTAAGCCAGCTCTCACGTGACATAAGCCACCGGTTTAATTTTGACAAGTTCAGGGTCTTACAAAAGATTGACTGTCAAACATTCAGCGTGTCACCTGGCGGAGTAGCAAGTTGCAAACAGGCAGGTTTAACTCAGATATGGCTTTTAAGCCGATCAAGAGGGTATGAAAGCTAAACCCAGTGGGTTGGAAGCCCCCAAGTGACCTTAGGAATAATCAACTCTTTGCACCATCAACTGTTGCATGGAAACGGCAGAGGCCCCGAATTATGGGGATGTCGGCTTTATTATATTATAAAAAGTGGTATATACAATGACAGAAGTATGTACATTGATGAGAGCCGGTGGCTCAAGTGTAGTAAGGCCGAAGATGAGCAATGTTCCACGGCCTGGCAGTCTCCTCCCCAGAAGTGCATGACCTATCGCTTTCCCATACATCAATGAGATAATAGGAACCATTGTTGAGATTTATGCTGACCACAAAAGGTCCTTCCCAGGGGGGTGATAACTTATGCATATATGTCTGGTCTTGAATCAGACGAAGCACTAAGTCGCCTTCTTGGAACGTCCGGGTCTCGACTCTGCGGCTATGATAGCGGCACAGATCTTGTTGATAAATCGCCGAATGTGCGGCTGCAAGATCCCGTTCTTCATCCAACGCGTCCAGTGCATCCTGACGCACCGTCTCATTATCAGTTTCAACATAAGCCGTCACCCTGGGCGATTCATGACAGATATCACTGGGGAGAACAGCCTCTGCGCCATAAACCATGAAGAAAGGCGTATAGCCTGTTGATCTGTTGGGGATGGTTCTGATCCTCCAAAGAACTGAAGGTAACTCCTCCACCCAACAACCCGGCGTTCGTTCCAAAGGAACCATAAGCTGGGGTTTTAGCCCTCTCAGAATTTCCTGGTTAGCACGCTCTGCCTGACCATTAGACTATGGATGAGCCATGGAGGAGACATCAAGGCGGATGTGTTCGCTGTCACAGAACTCTTTCATAGCCCCCTTGGATAGATTTGTACCATTGTCAGTAATGATACTGTGAGGGTAACCAAAACGAAAGATCAGCTTCTTGACAAACTGAACTACTGTTGCTGCATCGCACTTGTTGACCGGCTCTACCTCAACCCACTTGGTAAATTTATCAACCGCCACCAAGAGGTGGGTCTTCCTATCTTTAGACCTCTTAAATGGCCCAACCATATCAAGCCCCCAGACCACGAACTGCCAGGTGATTGGAATCATCCACAATTCTTGAGCCGGCCCATGGGCACGTCGTCCAAATTTCTCACACCCATCACATTTGCTAACCAATTCATCTGCATCTGCATGAGCTGTTAGCCAGTAAAAACCGTGCTGAAAGGCTTTGGCCACCAAGGATTTTGACCCGACATGATGACCACAATCGCTAGCATGTATCTCTTGTAAAATTTCACGACCCTCCTCAAGAGAAACACATCTTTGAAAAACACCGGTCATACTGCATCTGTGCAACTCACCCTTGACAATAGTCATGGACTTAGACCGCCTTATGATTTTTTGTGCCAAAGTCTCGTCCTCGGGTAACTCGCCATGAGTCAGATAAGCCAGGTAAGGCAACGTCCAATCAGGGATAGCGCGGAGAGCCGCCACCAATTGTCCTTCCGGGTCAGGTATAGCAAGATCCTCCTCGGAAGGCAACTTAACCGACGGGTGATGCAACACATCTAGGAGCACATTAGGTGGCACCGGCTTACGCTGAGATCCCAGTCTTGGTAATGCATCAGCCGCCTCATTCTTTCGACGATCAATATGATCCACCTGATAGCCCTTGAAATGACCTGCGATGACATCAACCGCCTGGCGATAAGCCGCCATACGAGGATCCTTAGAGTCCCACGTGCCCGAGACTTGCTGGGCCACAAGGTCTGAGTCGCCGAGGCATCTGACCCGACTCAAATTCATTTCTTTGGCCACACGGAGCCCATGAAGCAAGGCTTCATACTCAGCTGCATTGCTAGTACAAGGAAACATTAACATTAATACATAACAAAAAAATTCACCTCGAGGGGAAGTTAAAACAACCCCAGCACCTGAGCCTTCCAACTGTTTGGATCCATCAAAATGGATTGTCCAATATGTATTGTCCGGCTTCTCCTCAGGTGCTTGACACTCCGTCCAGTCATTGATAAAATCTACCAGGGCTTGAGACTTGACAGCCGTTCGAGGCACATATTTCAAATTAAGAGGTCCAAGCTCAATCGCCCACTTAGCAATCCTGCCGGTGGCTTCTCTATTCTGAATAATATCTCCCAAAGGAGCAGAGCTGACCACCGTGATTGGATGTCCAAGGAAATAATGCTTCAATTTATGATTCGCCATGAACACTCCAAACACCAACTTTTGCCAATGCGGATACCTTTGCTTGGACTCTGTCAAAACCACACTGACGTAATAAACCGGACGTTGGATTGGATACTCTTTGCCTGCCTCCTTGCGCTCCACAATGACTGCAGCACTAACGGCTTTATTATTAGCCGCCACATATAGGAGCAAAGGCTCTTTTTCGACAGGAGCAGCCAAGACAGGCGGCTCAACCAACTATTTTTTGAACACCTCAAACGCATCATTGGCAGCATCACTCTAGAAAAACTCATCTGTCTTCTTCATCGTCTGATACAAAGGAATAGCCTTCTCGCCCAGGCGGCTTATGAACCGGCTTAAGGCGGCAAAACGACCCGCTAAGCGCTGGACATCATTAATGCACGCCGGTTTAGATAATGAGGTGATGGCCTTTATTTTATCCGGGTTAGCTTCAATGCCCCGCTCTGAAACAAAAAATCCCAGGAGCTTGCCTGCAGGTACACCAAAAACACACTTAGCCAGGTTAAGCATCATGTTGTAAACCCGCAGGTTATCAAAAGTTTCCTTCAAGTCGTCAAGCAGAGTCTCCTTCTTCCTTGACTTGACCACAATGTCGTCCACATAAGCATGAACATTGTGTCCAATTTGACTATGAAGACAGTTCTGCACACAGCGTTGATAAGTCGCCTGCGTGCTTTTGAGTCCAAAAGGCATAGACACATAGCAGAAAGCTCCAAAAGGCGTGATGAAAGATGTCTTCTCTTGGTCTTTGACTGCCATCTTGATCTGATGATAACCCGAATAAGCGTCCAAGAAACATAAATTCTCACAACCCGCCGTTGCATCAATGATCTGGTCGATACGGGGGAGAGCAAGTTGATCAACCGGACATGCCTTGTTGAGATCTGTGTAATCAACACACATGCGCCACGTGCCATTCTTCTTAAGTACGACCACGGGATTGGCCAACCACTCCGGGTGGAAAACCTCCACGATAAACCATACTACTAAGAGCCGGGCTACCTCTTCCCCAATAGCTTTACGCCGCTCTTCATTGAAACGACGGAGGAATTGTTTGATTGGTTTAAACTTAGGATCCACATTAAGGTGGTGCTCAGCGAATTCTCTTGGTACACCCGGCATGTGAGAAGGCTTCCATGCAAAGATGTTTCGATTCTCACGGATAAATTCGATGAGCGTGCTTTCCTATTTGGAGTCCATATTGGCCCCGATAGTGAACTGCTGTGATGAGTCGCCGGGAACAAAGTCCACCAGCTTGGTATCCTCTACCACAAAATTCAGGGGCGGGTCAGATTCCGTACTGGGTTTCTTCAACGAGGTCATATCCTCTGGGTCAACATTGTCCTTATAAAACTTGAGCTCTGCCTCCGCACAACTTGACTCCGCATACGCAGCATCACCTTCTTCACACTCAAGAGCAACCTTCCGATCACCATGCACCGTAATCATCCCATTCTCACCAGGCATCTTGAGCTGCAAGTACACATAACAAGGCCGGGCCATGAATTTGGCATAAGCCGGCCGTCCAACCAGAGCGTGATTAGGGGTCTTGATTTTAACCACCTCAAACCATTAGGTCTCCACCTTGTAGTTGAACTCATCACCAAAAGCTACCTCAAGGGCAATTTTTCCAACTGGGTAAGCTGATTTGCCAGGTACCACCCCGTGGAAAACTGTGGATGATGGCTTGAGATCCTTGTCAACCAGGTTCATCCGACGGAAAGTGTCATAGTACAGGATGTTGATGCTGCTACCACCATCCATCAGCACCTTGGTGAACATGTAGCCTCCTACCTGAGGGGCTACCACAAGGGCTAAGTGCCCCGGGTTATCAACTCGCGGCGGGTGATCCTCCCTACTCCGTGATATCGTGTCCTCAGACCACTTTAAATACTGCGGAAGAGCCGGCATGTTTGCGTTAACTGCCCGCTTGCGCACTTTCTGATCACGCTTATCAAGACTTGTTGTGAAGACGTGATACTGGCCTCCATTAAGGTGCTTTGGGTTACTCTGATACCCTGATTGGTTGTTTTGCTGCTACCCACCATTGCCAGACTGCTTATTATGACCTCCATGGTTACCTTGACCTTGGTAACCAGAGCTTGAGCCGCCTGCCCCAAAGCCTAACCCATGAGAGCCGGATACTGACCCGTCGGGCGGTCCATTGCCATTACCGTGATGGTGGTTAAGGCTGTAGTTCTGAAACTCCCGCATGATATAACAATCTTTCCAAGCATGAGTGGACGGCTTGTTAGGCAGACTGTGCTTTGGGCACGGGTCGTTAAGCATTGCCTCCATGTTGAAAGGCTTGCCCTTGCCAAAAGGCAGTTTACCGTTGCCCTTGCCGCGGTTGTTCCCAGTGTTGGTATTGGCCACCAGATCTGACCCGCCGTCTGGATGCTTCCGTTTACCGCCATTGCTTGGGTTGCCATTTCCTGCTCCATTCTGTTGCTGACCCTTGCAGTTAACATTCTTCTTACCCTTAGCTAACTTCTCATCATCAGAACCGGGATCCTTCGTGATGTCCGAATCTGCATATTTCGTGAGAGCCGCCATGAGCTCACCCATGTCTTGGCAAGAACGTTTGAGCCGTCCAAGCTTCTGCTTAAGGGGCAAGAAGTGACAATTCTTCTCTAGAATCAGGACCGCCTGAGCCATCGTGATATTGTCAGATGAGTGGATAATGGTTGAGACCCGCCGGACCCAATGATGGGCCGACTCATCCTCACGCTGCACGCAATGATCCAAATCAAGGATCGTCATAGGCTGCTTGCACGTCCCTTGAAAAATTCTTGATGAACCTCGCTTTCAACTCGGCCCAGGAATTAATGGTGTTGGGTGGCAAACCCTCTAACCATGTACGAGCCGGTCCTTCAAGCATCATGATGAAGTACTTGGCACAACTGCATCACTGACATCCAACATCTCCATGGTAGCTCATAACTCTCGATCCAGGCTTCTGGAGGCAGATCAACTATATAATTAGGTACTTTGCATGGGCCCTTAAAATCCTTCAGCAGGCGCTCGTTTCGCCAGGCCGGTGCTAAAGACGGCACTCCCACGACTCTGGAGGTGACTCCGGCTCCCACCGAAGTTGAAGGTGTTACTGGGGGCGGGCCTTGGTAAGCCGCTGCCGCCGCCGCCTCGCGCTGAGCCCTGGCATGATCCACAATTGCCTGAGCATCGACAACGGGTGGAGACCACCAGCGACTCCAAACGCCAGCTATAACTGTGGCTTGGGATGGGGGTTGAGTGCACACGACTCTGGCTATAAGTATACTTCTCCTGTTGAGCCACTGCTGTCTGCAAGTACCCAATGGCATTCCTTGCCTCTTCGGCAAACGGTGTTCCCTCAGCCAGGGGGAGTGTCGGGTTTACACATAATAGGTAGGCCCATGAAGGGTCAAAATATATTAAAGCATGGGGTCCACACATTAGGTGGGTCTAGATAAATTTCATACAGACATACTATCCACTCGGACAATCAACGTACAATCCACTCGGATGACCATCGACTCACTCGGACATATGAAGACCAAGCATGGCTGTTTTGTAGTGGAATGATATTATGGCATTAATGCCCCAGTTTGTAACATAAGAGGTGAGGGGGTGGCGCACTCTATATAAGCCACCCCCCACCACTAGACTAGGGGGTTCCTTCTTCTATCTCTCTCTCTACTAGTCTTAGGATTTAGCTCAGGCATGGAGATCCGTTATCCCTTCTCTCACACATTGTAATCTCCGGATTCATACTCAAATAAAACAAAGCCTCTCCGGAGCACGAGACGTAGGGCTGTTATCTCCACCGTGAGAGGCCCGAACACGCTAAAACCACCATGTCACCCATTTGCATCTCGATAGATCATGCTCCGTTATCCTACCCCTCTCTAATGTCAGAATCGTTCCCACGACATTTAGCGCCCACCTTGGGGCATGGCATTTATCGAGCCATGATGCATATGGTTTTTTATTTATTCATCTATGTTTAAGTTCTTGTTCTTACAGTTCATACTGTCTGTCTCTGCAGCGAGTAACTGAAGCATCACGAAAAGAAGGGAAAAAGATACGTCTTCACCCGACGGATCACAAACGGATGGATCATGAGTTTTCTCTCTGCTGAGTACTATCCACTTACGATCTAACAATTAATCGATGATGTGCTACTTAGTTTTTGCTTCTTTTTTGCATGTCCACACGTTCGTGCACTCATGTCGATCGATACATGCATGTACCAGAATCAAAGGAACAAAAGACGCTGGCCCGGCGGCAGATCGATTCCCGCTGAAGGAAACAGACATCAATCCAAGCACTTACAAGAAACCGGCTGCACCTCTGCGCAACCAATTGCACCTCGTCTGCGATGTCGTCATTGAGTCTCCTCGCATGGCCGCCGGCGCCGTCCGCCTCATCGTCGTCACGCACGGCCGCCGGTGTCGTCCGCTTCATCGTTGTCTTCAACCTTGTCGTTGAGCACCCGCGCACGGCTGTTGACTCTGCCTCGTGTTCTCGGCCTCCGTGGTGGAGGCGCAAGCCTGACGCGGCACAGGCGCGCATCGCTCCTTCCTCCGACGTCAGTCGCCAGCGACGGTCTCCATGGCGGACGCGCGCTGCAGCGACAACCTACAAAACAGCCACAACCTGCAACCGATGGCCGTTCGGGATCAAAAGAGTCAATGCCTCGTAAACTCCCTCGTAAGTGCATGCATAACGTGGCCACTTCCATGGTCAATTTACTGCATGCAGGGAAAAAAGGAAACGGAAGGACGACTCCCACCAATAGGCAACCCCGCTGGCTCCGCTTTGTCAAGGTATAATCGCCTCATTAAGCGGCCAAATTGGTGAGGATTTACAACGTCAGTTATCTAATTATTGCGGCCATAAGTGCGTTGCTTCAGCGCTAATTAATTAGTGCATGCATGCATGCCGTTAACTCCGTGACTATACTGGCTATACTTGCTAACTTGCAGGGAAGTGCTGGTATGGCGAAAAATATTCGTGCCTATACTTGCTAACTTGCAGGGTCACTTGGCTCGTCGTCGTCGACGACCTTGCGTACGATACCTTTGTCAAGCATGCATGCGCGACGACCACCGGCATTGATGTAGTCAAGCATGCATGCGCGACGACCACCGGCATTGATGTAGTCAAGCATGCATGCCCCATTGTCGTCTCTGGTCTCGTCTACAAAGACGTCAGCGTGTCCCCACGCAAGGCACTTCCTCCCCGCCGCATTGATATACACGGGCAGATCCAGGTTCACTCGGATGGGGTTAAAGCTCAGCCGAACGAACTCGTCAACTCGGACTACATTCATTCGGGTTCCAGACAGAGGGGTCTAGCACTCGACGAACCTTCGTTCGGCCACTCATTGTCTTCATCCACTTGCCCGACTCGGCTGCTCCATGTGCCATCATTTGGTTGGGCAGGTCATCATCAACTTGCCTGATTCGGCAGCCCCGCGCGACGTCACTCTACTGGACGCGTCGTCATCACTCGGCAGCTCCGTGCATCGCCACTCGGCGAGACACGCGGCAGCTCCGTGCATCGCCACTCGGCGAGACACGCGGCAGCTCCGTGCATCGCCACTCGGCGAGACACGTCTTCGTCACTCGGCAGCTCCGGGCATCGCCACTCGGTGAGACACGTCTTCGTCACTCGGTAGCTCCGCGCATCGCCACTCGGCGAGACACGTCTTCGTCACTCGGCAGCTCCGCGCATCGCCACTCGGCAAGACACGTCTTCATCACTCGGCAGCTCTGTGCATCGCCACTCAGCGGGACGCTCCATCATCACTCGCTCGCCCCGCGCACCGTCACTCTACTGGACGCGTCATCATCACTCGGCAGCTCTGCGCATCGCCACTCGGCAAGACGCCACTCGGCAAGACACATCTTAGTCACTCGGCAGCTCCGCGCATCGCCACTCGGCGAGACACGTCTTCGTCACTCGGTAGCTCCGCCCATCGCCACTCGGCGAGACACATCTTCGTCACTCGGCAGCTCTGCGCATCGCCACTCGGCGAGACACGTCTTCGTCACTCGGCAGCTCCGCGCATCGCCACTCAGCGGGACGCTCCATTGTCACTCGTCTGCCCCGCACGCCGTCACTTTACTGGACGCGTCGTCATCACTCGGCACCTCCACGCATCGCCACTCGGCGTGACACGTATTCATCACTCGGCAGCTCCGCGCATCGCCACTCGGCAACACATCTTCATCACTCGGCAGCTCCGTGCATCGCCACTCAGCGGGACGCTCCATCGTCACTCGGCCGCCCCGCGCGCCGTCACTCTACTGGACGCGTTGTCATCACTCGGCAGCTCCGCGCATCCCCACTCGGCGAGACGCCACTCGACGAGACACGTCTTCGTCACTCGACAGCTCCGCGCATCGCCACTCGGCGAGACACGTCTTCGTCACTCGGCAGCTCCGCGCATCGCCACTCGGCGAGACACGTCTTCGTCACTCGGCAGCTCCGTGCATCGCCACTCAGCGGGATGCTCCATCGTCACTCGGCCGCCCCGCGTGCCGTCACTCTACTGGACAAGTCGTCATCACTCGGCAGCTCCGCGCATCGCCACTCAGCCGGACGTGTCTACTTCGCTCGACCACCCCTCGTGTCGTCAGACAGCTAAGTCATTCTTCACAGACTGCATTCAATTAAATACTTATTTCCGCATTATCCAGTGGCACGTAAGTCACGCATGACATCCACTCGGAGGCCACACCACCGAGTGTACCTATGTGCTCGGTTGTTTATTTTCATGTCGGAACACTACACTTCCGCTTCATTTGTGTCCAATACTCAAAAGGAGTTCAGTCGGATCCTTCACTTTCACAAGTTCAGTCGGATCCTTCACTCTTTTTAGACTATTGCTGGTTCTGGACCAGCAAGAACCTGGCACACCCAGTGGGTGTCTAGGGGTGTAATTTGCACAAATCATTTCAACAAACATCAAATTACTTCGAGAATTTTTATGTTACCTTGTGTTATTTTTCATACACAGGTTACCTAGACGCCTCTGTGCGCCATTCTCTATGACATGCTCGACTCGGCCGCCCCGCGCGCCGTCACTTGTTCAGACGCCTCCTCGACGACACGCTGGACTCGGACGCCCCGCGCGCCGTCACTTGGTCGGATGCCTCCGCGACAACATTCTCGACTAGGCTGCCCCGCGCGCCGTTACTTGACCGCCCTGTACGTCGCCACTCAATGAGACGTATCTACCTCACTCGGATGCCCCGCGCATCGCAACTGTGCTGGACGCTTCTACATCACTTGGCCGCCCCGCGCGTCGCCATTCAGCCAGACGCGTCTACTTCACTCGGATGCCCCGCGTATCGCCACTCTGTGTGGCCCGTCTTCATCACCTGGCCGCTCTGCGCGCCATCGCTCAGCTGGACACATATACAACATAACCCTCAATGGGTGAATGACTTAGCCGCGAACCTGATTTTGCCTAAGTTCAAAACTGCTCCGAGTGAGGACATCATCCACACTCGGGGACTTAGCTACGACTCCGTATCGCCTAAGTTAAAAACTGCTCCGAGTGAGGACATCATCCACACTCGGGGACTTAGCTGCGACTCCGTATTGCCTAAGTTCAAAACTGCTCCGAGTGAGGACATCATCCACACTCGGGGGCTTAGCTGCGACTCCGTATCGCCTAAGTTAAAAACTGCTCCGAGTGAGGTCATCATCCACACTCGGGGGCTTAGCTGCGACTCCGTATCGCCTAAGTTAAAAACTACTCCGAGTGAGGACATCGTCCACACTCGGGGGCTTAGCTGCGACTCGTATGGCCTAAGTTAAAAACTACTCCGAGCGAGGACTTCATCCACACTCGGGGACTTAGATGCGACTCCGTATCGCCTAAGTTCAAAACTACTCTGAGTGAGGACATCATCCACACTCGGGGGCTTAGCTGCGACTCCGTACCGCCTAAGTTAAAAATACTCCGAGTGAGGACTTCATCCACACTCGGGGGCATAGCTGCGACTCCGTATCGCCTAAGTTCAAAACTACTCCGAGTGAGGACATCATCCACACTCGGGGGCTTAGCTGCAACTCTGTATCGCCTAAGTTAAAAACTACTCCTAGTGAGGACATCATCCACACTCAGGGGCTTAGCTGCGACTCTGTATCGCCTAAGTTAAAAATTATTCTGAGTAAGGACATCATTCACACTCGGGCACTTAACCTTGATCCAGAAATCATATAAGGAAGACTCAATAAGCATTCAACATGCCAAGCACATGAAGATTTACCTGACTGGCCCACTTACAGGCTAACTTTATTTACCGTGCCCAGCGCACAAAGATAAGTCCGACTGATTCGACTCCAGATTGCAGGAATTTACGACGCCAAGCACATGATAGTTCACCTGTTCAGTTCAGTTCCACACTAGAAGACTTAAACCCTCTGCCAGACTTATCTTGTCTGACAGAGGCTCGAGGACTACACCCAGTGGGTGCACTCAGCGTGCCCCCACTGGAAGAGAAATATCAAAAAGAAACATTCTGCTCGGTCAGGTCCGGCAACAACTTCGACAAACTCTATAGACTCCAACCGACTACCAGCAATCAGTCGGAGTCTCAAGTTCGATCAGTACCAGCTAAGAAGATTTTTAGTTCTCTTAGACCCTCGCCGACTGCCCGCAGTCGACGGCGGTCTCGGGGACTACACCCAGTGGGTGCACTCAGCGTGCCCCCACTGAAGTAATCTCCACTCAGTATGGCCTGATCAGTCCGAGTGACGAACAACAAACAAACAAGTTCTAAGGCCCACGTCGGCTACCAAAAAAATTGCTATAAGGTGAGTTTAATGCTCCTCCGTGGACCTATTTTGAGCCTTCTTGTAGGACTCAAAGCGTTAAACTCATAAGTTCGGATCTATAACCGACTCGTTTTGACGTTCCTCTGGGATAAGAATGGCATCTCTCCGAGAGAACAGTCCATGCGTCAATCTTGTTGCCTGGATTTAATGACACACCCATACTCTGATCACGAGTTAAACTCTTTCGAGAGATGAATGAATGTCACCACTTTGCTCCTCGCCCCAGATCGGTCGAGAAGCGCAGTGCCAGAATCCATTGAGATTTTGTTCAAACCTTTGTTGTCTGAAAGCACGATGACGGGTACCGAGTATTTCCGTAATCACTCGGGCCAAATTGTGTCTTTCACAAACTCGTTCTATAAAATCACAATTGAACGTAGGGGTAACACATAACAGGTAGGCCCACGAAGGGTCAAAATATATTAAAGCATGGGGTCCACACATCAGGTGGGTCTAGATAAATTTCATACAGACATACTATCCACTCAGACAATCAACGTACAATCCACTCAGATGACCATCGAAGACCAAGCATGGCTGTTTTATAGTGGGATGATATTATGGCATTAATGCCCCAGTTTGTAACATAAGAGGTGAGGGGGTGGCGCACTCTATATAAGCCACCCCCACCACTAGACTAGGGGTTCCTTCTTCTATCTCTCTCTCTATTAGTCTTAGGATTTAGCTCAGGCATGGAGATCCGTTCTCCCTTCTCTCACACATTGTAATCTCCGGATTCATACTCAGATAAAACAAAGCCTCTCCGGAGCACAAGACGTAGGGCTTTTATCTCCACCGTGAGAGGCCTGAACTCGCTAAAACCACCGTGTCACCCATTTGCATCTCGATAGATCATGCTCCGTAATCCTACCCCTCTCTAATGTCGGAATCGTTCCCACGACAGGGAGCGCATTGAGCCTGGAAGCCGCTGCTATTATGTTCTCCACCGGGTTAGAGTAATGACCAGGTGGTGTCAGAAAACACTACGGCGGGGTCTGATTCCTGCGTGGCGGGTCTAGCTGCCGATGCTGAGTTGCCGCCCTATTCCCAGGCACCTCCGCCGTCCGGGTCATGGCAAGCGGCGCGTTCGGCCCCGCTCCCGGGGTGTTAAAAAGATTTATGGGCTCGTACTATTTAGGCAGGCGCGTCTGATGCCTCATCCGAAAAACTGCATCTAAGGCTTGTTCATCCAGATTAAGGCAAAAAGCTTTAGCCCTAAGACGCTCTGACTCCGCATCCATTTGAGCCTGTTGCATGTTAATCTCCTCCTGGGCCCTGGTCATCTGGTCCTTCAACCTAGCGATCTCTGTGTTACGGTTTGCTTGGTTTTCCACTGTGACCTCGGTTCCCATCAGAGTTGTCACCTTGTTCATTAGATCCAGCAAAACTTGAGACGGCGGCCTGGTTGACCCAGACCCTGCTGTGCCTGCAGCCGCTGTCCCGGCCGCCATGCTGCCAGAAGCCGGTGTCGATCCAGCCATGAAGACGGCGGTTTGGCTCGGCGGCTCATAAGGTTCCGGGTCATTGTAACCCTCAAAATAGCCCCCAAGCCCGCCGTTATGAAGCTGGTAGATTGATTCCGCCTCTCCGCTCGAGGATCCATCCTCTGAGCAGATAAGGGTTTCCTCTCGCGACATAGAACCTTCCTCAAGTTCTGCGCCTTGGGTGAAGTCGACGAAGACGTGCTTCCGGCCCGGTTTGATCCGGGTGGGTTGCGCGCGCCGGGCTGACTCGACGAGGTTGGTGCAGATGTCCGGCCCGGGCTTAGATCTGCCGATCTTGCCGATGAATACGTCAATTCCGCCGAAGGGGACCCGGTACCCGTAGTCGATTGAGTCGGCCTCGGGGCCCCAGCCGGCGTCGTCGATGTAGAGCTTGCCGCGGCGACTCTTAGTCATCCTGCCAATGGCTTATCCCTCGATCCCTGGGAGAGAGCCCTTCGAGTACTCCAAACCACCGAGCATCAGCCCCACGGTGGGTGCCAACTGTCGTCGTCTTATCACGACAAATGTCCTAGTGCAAGGACTTAGGGGTGAAGCCATCGCTACGGCGGTTAACTCGAAGGGGTTGATCGGGACGAAAGACACAGGTTTACCCAAGTTCAGCCCCTCTCAAAGGAGGTAATAGCCTATGTCCTGCTTTGAGTTGTATTGAATGGGTATCGATTACAAGGGAGCAGAATTCGCCTGACCTAGCACTCGATCAAAGGTTTCGTACCCTAAGCCGCCCAGGGAACCCACCTTTATATACACAGGTCGAGGCCCTGGGCTTACAAGAGTCCGGGCCGGGTTACACTTAGTAACTGACCTCATCTTTAGATTCCCTTGCCTTGTCTGGCAAGCTGTCTCCCGGCGGCTTACACCTCCAGGTCATACGTTGCCATCCGGCTCTGGGCCTCCGCCCGACCCATCCGGCAAGTTACTTCCAAGCCTTGTCTTGATCTTCCGGCCTTCTTAAGGCCTCACTGTAAGAGTCGCCAACTTCCTAACACGCCTCTTCTTGGGCGGGTTATACCACGGGGTTATATCCCCAACACATCCGATCTGAAACCAAAACCTATAGAAGAGTCTCTGATACCACTGTTGGGTTCTACCGTAGGTGCATCGCATGCAAATTGAATTTTTCTTATGCGCAGAACAACCAAGAACATGCTACGGACACGGATCACAGATCGTTACCACTAGACACGCAGTGCCATGCAACGGAAGTAGAGTTGGGGCAGCGCGTCCGCGAGGTCCATTTCCTCCACATTCTATCTCCCTCGAATAGCCGGTCCGATCTCCCTCGAACTTCCGGTCGCCGGATCCCACATCCAGGTTCGCCGGAGAGGCGCAAGTGCACTGCCTCTAACGGTGTCCACGCGTGCAGGAGGAACACCGTGCGGCGGACTGCTAGGTCTGATCACAGAGTTCGGTGGTGAGTGGAGGTGGCTAGTTGCAACACATGCAAAGCCCTAATGACATCACCGAAGTGATCAACCAGATGGGTGTGCCGCACCTCCACTATATATAGGCATCCGTCGTGGGCTCAACTCTTGGGCCTCGCATGGATCCTAAAGCCCGCGTGTTCCTTCCCTTAAGCGTGCGACCCCTTAGATTCTCATTCACTTGGTCGCGAGTCAGATCACATCCGGCTCGACTAGTCGGTAGCGGCCTCTACCAAAGCGTGCCGACTCCAAGTGTCCGATGAAGCTGGTTAGTGTAGCATCGATAGAAGAGACGTCTAGAGTTGGGGTGAATACACTACTTGCAAGAATTAAAACCTAATATTTTCCCAAGTTAATTGGTGGGCAGATTTTAGCAATTATAACAAGTCTAATGCACCCTACACATGCTAGTCAACAAGTATGGCAGCGGAAAGTAAGACAAGCACATGTAAGAGAGTAGAGATAGGAAGATCAAACGCAATGGTAGACACGAAGATTTATCCCGTGGTTCCGATAGGTGACCCTATCGTACATCCACGTTTATGGAGTCTTCAACCCACAGAGGGTAGCGGTCGCGAGAGTCCACAGAGGGCTCCACCCATAAGGGTCCACGAAGTAGCAACCTTGACTATTCCATAACGGTTTCCGTCCACAAAGGACTAGCCTCACTAAGTGTAGATCTTCATGAAGTAGGCGATCTCCTTGCCCTTACAAACTTCTTGGTTCAACTCCACAGCACGAAGTAGGAGGCTCCCAAGCAACGCCTAACCAATCTAGGAGGGACCACCCTCCAAAAGGTAATAGGCTTGATAGTGATGATGAACTCCTTGCTCTTGTGCTTCAAGATGATAGACTCCTCAACACTCAATCACTCTCTCACAGATTTGGCTTGTTAGAAGAGATTGATTGGGTGGAAAGCTACTTTGGGAGTCTAGAAATCAAGATTCATATGATTGGAGTGGATGATCTTGACCTCAACACAAGGGTAGGTGGTTCTCTCTTAGAAAATTGGATATGGCAAGTGGGGAACTGTTCTGAGTGCTTCTCTTGCGAGTGAGTGGTGGTGGAAGGGTATATATAGGCATCTCCAAAAATCCAATAGTTACACCATTATTGACCAACTCGGTGAATCCGAAGTAAAACTCGGTCATACCAATTTGTTCAAAATATGGCAACTTTAGGAATCTCGGTGAGACCGATATATGAATCTCGGTAGTACAGATATGAGTGGCCGAGGGCAGTTTCCAAACTCAGTGAGACCGATCTATAAAATTCGGAAATTCCGATTTTATAAACTTAGTCATCCGAATGTTGGTCACCGAAACTCGGTTGCACCAATGTAGTACTTGGTTGTACCGAGAAGCTAGGGTTTGGCTAGGGTTCTGTTTGAGATGGAAAATCGATAGGGCCGAGTGGGAAACTTGGTGGCACCGATTTTGTGTGGTAGGGTTTAGACAGAGTATTTTTGTGGGAGAGCTTGTGGGTGTTTTTGGTGGCTAGCACTTGTGCACGTGGAGCATTTTGTTTACCAACATTACCTCACCCCCTTTTAATAGTATTGGCTTTCCTATGGACTCAAAGTGATTTCTCACAAAGTAAAATGTATAGTCTCCTTTGTTGTGGCTTACCAATCCTATTCCTTCCTCTTCTTCTTATTGTTGGGAAATCTCCTCACAACCTTTTGCCAACAATCTCTGTGGACTAAACCTGAAATAAACTAGGTAGAAATATTAGTCCAAGAGACAATATATGTTGTCATGAATTATCAAAACCACCAAGGGAGCATATGTTCTTTCAATCTCCTCCTTTTTGGTAATTGATGACAACATACAATCAAAGCTTCAAGTAAATATACACAAAGATATAATAAAGACTTTGAGAGACACATGACTAAAATATGCTCCCCCTAAATGTGTGCAATCCCTTTAGAGAATAGTTGCTTTGGAATGCATGGACACACATATAGTAGAAGGGATATGAAGAGTCATGTGTATCTTGGCTATATGCATCAAATATATATGAATGAGTTGTATCCTTGTTCAAGACTTCACTCTTGCAAACAATATGTGCAAGAAGCAAGAGATCATCTTGATCAAATATATGATGCATATACTTACCTTGAGTTCTTGAGCATCCTAATAGTAGAAACACACTTGAGAAAACAATGTTAGGGAACACAAGAGTGTTTTACATACCAAAAATGCAATAGAACTCAATAGTACCAAGATGTGGAGAACATACAGAAGATAGTATTCCTTAAGATTAATATGTCTCCAAGATTATTTAGAACTTTCTCCCCTAAATATGAAATTTTAGGTCATCCTCTCTCCTGAATATTAGCATGTAGATATTGGAGTAGGTAGGGTGAGACAAGTCTAAGATGAGTAGTCAAAATAGAATAAAAACATATTTTCTCTCTCCTTAAATGATAGAACAAGATTAGACATGCTCTCTCCCCCTTTAGTAGTGTTTCTCCACTTTGGGTAATCATGATGTTTCTCCCCCTATGGATAGACATAGACTTTGGTATTCTCCCCCTGTATTGGTATTCTCCCCCTATCTATATAAGCATAAGCTTTGATATTCTCCCCCTTAATTTATATCTCCTCCCTTGTTGTATCTCCCCCTTTGCACTGAAGCTTTGGTATTTCTCCCCCTTTGGCATTAATTACCAAAAAGGTTCATACACAGGGTCGGATAAAAGAGATCATGGAGTGAGAAGGGATCCTAGAGAACAAGTGTCATAGAAAGAAGGCATCATGGAAAGATTAGAATCATATAGAGAATTTAATACTAAGGGATCATAGAGTACAATTTCTCCCCCCTTCACTTATTTGAAAGCTTGTAAGACTTCTCCCCCTTAGACATAGGGATCCTTGAATAAAGTTTCTCCCCCTTCAAGGTTTTTTTAACAAAAGGATCATTGAAGAAATAAAGATTTGCTAATTTTAACACAGAACATAGAGGATAGCAAAATCGTGGCTCCAAGGTAAATGAGTTGGTGGAACCGAATAGTGGTTCTGCAGCCTATCTGCAAAGTCGGTGATACCAAGTTATTTGAATCGGAGGCTCCGAGGGCAAATCAGAAACATGGCAACTTTCATAAAATCTCAAATGATTTCAGAAAACTTGCAACAAAATTTTAAAAATATTTGCAAAGGAAATTCAAAAGAATTTACAAATAAATATCAATTAGATGAGGGTTGAGTGGTTCCCAGAAATCTATCAACTATAAGAGGAACCACACAAGAAACTTCATTTAGATGATGGTCGATGACTAGGTCACCTATATTAGAGTATATTGACTTAGGAGCCAAGCAAGAATACCAGATCATAGGTCATACTCTATGTTAATCTCAAAATGGGGTTGCCATGTTTCGATTAAGCATTTTAATGTTTTCATATCACTTGAGTTTCTTTATCTCATGACTTGGAGTAAAACTATTTCAAGGATATGATCACATACCTTTGAGTGATGTTGATGACATGACATGTAGGAGAACTTCTCGTGGATGCTCATTGTTGATGAAGATCATCTTGAGTTGAGAGCAATCCTTGATCGTTTTCGATCTCTTTTCACCTACATGGGTTAGTCATGCAAGGAAGAACAAGATATATCCAAATGACTTGATACCAAGTGAGCATTAGCAATTGTGTTCTCATCAAATATATGAAAAGGATATGGTATGAGTTGTCTTCTTGCTTCCATCATCACAGAGGGGTTGTGGATACTTGGTTATGACAAGATTGCTTAAGATTTAAGTTGATTGCAATCTCGTGGCGTGTAGTTCTTCCAAGTATGTACAAAAGATTAGTTGTAATACAAGGGAGCATGTATATCCAAGGTATATGATAATATGTCAAAGGTATCAAGCAAGTATCATCTGAGCTCATGCCCTTGCATGCAACCGAGTGAGTCTAGCTAAAGTTTGAATCATCAATGATGTTCAACTCACTCCTCAAGTGACAAAACACTTTCTCATCAAGTGCCTTAGTAAAGATATCAGCCAATTGCTTGTTAGTAAAAACATGCTTGAGATTGATATCTCCTTTGGCAACAAGATCAGGAATGAAATGATGTCGAACTTGAATATGCTTGGTTCGAGAATGTTGTACGAGATTATGAGAAATTTTAATAGCACTCTCATTGTCACACAACAATGGAACATGTTTCACACGTATGCCATAATCCTTAAGAGTTTGATTCATCCATAGCAATTGAGCACAACATGATCCAGTGACAATGTATTCCGCTTCGGCGGTAGATAGAGATACTGACTTTTGTTTCTTGGAGGACTAAGACACGAGAGATCTACCAAGAAATTGACATGTACCCGAGGCGGATTTTCTATCAACCTTATCTCCGGCATACTCCGAGTCGGAATAGCCAACAAGGTTAAAAGAAGATCCCTTGGGATACCAACTGCCAAAGTTTGGTGTATGTATCAGGTATCTCACAAATCTTTTCACGACCTTAAGATGACACTTTTTGGGAGCGGCTTGATATCTAGCGCACATGCACACACTAAGCATAATGTTGGGACGGGAGGCACATAGATATAGCAATGAACCCATCATTGATCGATAAACCTTTTGGTCAACCGGTTTGTCCTCCTTGGTATGATCAACATGTCCACTAGTAGGCATAGGGGTTTTCATACCTTTACACTCTTGCATGTTGAACTTCTTGATCAAGTCCTTGGTGTACTTGGCTTGAGAGATGAAAGTTCCTTCTCTCGTTTGTTTACTTGCAAACCAAGTAAAGTTTCAGCTCACACATCATGGACATCTCATACTTCTCGGGCATCAACCTTCCAAATTTCTCACTAAATTATGGGTTAGTAGATCCAAAGATAATATCATCCACATAAATTTGGCACACAAATAATTCACCATTAACTCTCTTAGTGAATAAGGTTGCATCAATTTTACCAATCTCAAAACCCTTTTCAAGAAGAAACTTTGTTAGGCACTCATACCAAGCACAAGGGGCCTGATTAAGTCCATACAGAGCTTTAAGAAGCTTGTTAACATGGTTGGGTTTCTTAGGATTCACAAAACTAGGGGGTTGCTTAACATAGACTTCTTCCTCAATCTCCCCATTTAGAAATGCACTTTTAATATCCATTTGGTAAAGTGTGATGTCATGATGATTCGCATAAGCAAGCAATATACGAATAGCTTCAATTCTAGCAATAGGGGCATAGGTCTCACCATAGTCCATACCTTCGACTTGCATATAGCCTTGAGCCACGAGACGTGCCTTGTTGCGAACGACTTGACTATCTTCGTCTTGCTTGTTCTGAAACACCCATTTGGTTCCGATGATGTTTTGCTCGTCCTTGGGCTTCTCCACAAGTGTCCACACTTCGTTCCTCTTGAAGTTGTGTAGCTCCTCGTGCATGAAATTCACCCAATCAGGGTCTTGAAGAGCTTCTTCTACCTTCAAAGGCTCAATACTAGAGATGAATGAATAATGCTCACAAAAGTTAGCTAGTCGAGTTTTAGAGCGAGTTATCCTCCCGGTTTGTATGTCACCGAAGATTTGATTTAGAGGATGGTTTTTGTCCACTCTTGCTCGAACTCGAGGTAGCTTTTGCTTGTTGGATGGTGGAGATTCTTCATCATCATCTTCTTCTTCATTGTCGTTGCCTTGAGGTGGTGGTGAAGGTGGCTGTGGTGGATCTTCATGATGAACTTCATCCTCCTCTTCATCTGTTGTGTACCGCTAGTGGATGCCTCCATGTCGTGTTGAGGTTTGCCTTGACGCGAAGTAGGAGCTTCCACTTGGGGCGATGATGTACTTTTCTTCACCTCTATGGGACGAATCTTGCCGATGGATAGGTCTTCGATAGCTTCCAAAGGTTCCTTATCTCCTACATCATTTGGCAATTGTTCGACTTGCGAACCATTAGATTCATCAAACTTCAGATCTACCGTCTCTTCAACTTTTCGAGTGAAGTTGTTGTAGACACGGTAAGTGTGAGAGTTTGATCCATAACCAAGTAGGAAACCTTCATGAGATTTAGGAGAAAATTTAGAATGACGATGCTTATCAAGAATGTCACACTTGGAGGCAAATACCCGAAAGTATCCAACTTGGGGCATGTTACCGGTGAGTAGCTCATATGCCGTTTTACCGAGAAGCTTGTGAACATAGAGTCGGTTCGTGGTATGACAAGCTGTCTCAACGGCTTCCGCCCAAAAGTGTCTTGGCATCTTGTATTCGTCGAGCATCTTTCTTGCCATCTCAATAAGAATTCGGTTCTTCCTCTCAGCAACTCCATTTTGTTGAGGCGTGTACGTAGCCGAGAACTCATGTAGAATCCCTTCTTCATCAAGAAAGGCGTCTACATTAGTGTCCTTGAACTCCGATCCGTTGTCGCTCCGAATTTTCTTGATCTTCACTTCAAACTGATTTTGAGCTTTGCGAGCGAAGTTCTTGAAGATCTTTTGCACCTGCGACTTATCATCAAGAAAGAATACCCACGTAAATCTGGAAAAATCATCAACTATAACTAGACGAAAGGAATTTCCACCGAGTCTCTTATAAGCATTGGGACCAAAAAGATCCATATGAAGTAACTCGAGTAGTCTCCTAGTAGTCATTATATTCTTTACGGGATGACTTCCACCTACTTGGTTTCCGGCTTGACAAGCACTACAAAGTCTATCTTTGTCAAAGATAACATCTTTAACACCAAGAATATGATCACCTTTGGTGAGCTTGTCTAGATTACGCATACCAACATGTCCTGGCTTCTATGCCAAAGCCAACCTTTAGAAAATTTCGCAATAAGACAAATGCGAGGTTTGGATCTCTTTGTGTGTCAGGGTATACAAACAGGGGTGTCTATTCCCCCTGACTTGTGCACGGACAGGCAGCCGCCGACCCCCACAAGCAAAACTCGTTGGGAAAGCTACTGCCTCTCTAAGCAAGCACTCAAGAACCAACACCCGGCAGCGACCTGCGAAAGGGCTAAGAAAGCACAAGCAACACCAGCACAACAGCCCAGGAGGGGCCCAAAACGCGTCAGCCACACCCTTGGTGTTTGCCGGGTGCCGAGACGCGCACATCTCTGGAAGCCCCAGCAATCCATTCCCCGGCAGGCACGAGCTAACCAGCCACCGCTCCACCGCATCACTACGCCAGTCACTTATTGATGCGGTATTGAGCCCTCAATCGCCTAATCAGCTCTCGCTGAGCATGTGGCGGCGCGCCAGAAGACAAGTTACACCCAGTTGACACCCGCCCTGCAGCGTGTCAAGACCATAAGGGACGACCGGCCAAGCGGTGGCAAGAGCTTGTCGGGGATGCACCCCCCGAGCGCCACCTAGGCTGGAAATCATGGTATTTTGTCCTAAATGCGAGAGCCGGGTATGATAGCCCTGCTAAGCTATGTAATCGATAGATAATGACTGTTTTGCCATTGTGGTAACCCCTTGCACCGGCAACACCAGCACAACGGCCCAGGAGGGGCCCAAATCTCGTCAGCCACACCCTTGGTGTTTGCCGGGGGCCGAGGCGTGCACATATCCAGAAGCCCCGGCAAGCCATTCCCCGGCATGCACGAGCTAACCATCCACCGCTCCACCACATCACTATGTCAGTCACTTATCAATGCGGTGTCGAGCCCTCAAGCGGCTAATCAGCTCTCGCTGAGCACGTGGCGGCGCGCCAGAAGACAAGTTACACCCTGTTGACACCTGCCCTACAGCGTGTCAAGACCATAAGCGATGACCGGCCAAGCGGTGGCAAGAGCTTGCCGGGGATGAACCCCCGAGCGCCACCTAGGCTGGAAATCATGGTATTTTGTCCTAAATGCGAGAGCCGGGTATGATAGCCCTGCTAAGCTATGTAATCGATAGATAATGACTGTTTTGCCATTGTGGTAACCCCTTGCACTATAAAAGGAGGCCCAAGGCAACCTAGCTCAGGATTCACACCCCCGAACATTTGTACTTACCTAGCAGCTCTTCCCCCGATGGCAACCCTTGCCGGGATAGAGTGCTAGGCACCACTTGTGTTCTTCCAATCAAATCCACCAAAAGCAGGAGTAGGGTTTTACGCTTAGCAGCGGCCCGAACCTGGGTTAAATGCTTGTGTCCTGATCGTCACACCGTCTCACGCTCTCTGCTCTTCGTGCAACGTGACCCCCCTTGCCGAACCACAAGGGGCATTTGGCCCCATAGGTGATCGTCATCATCCGTGCCCCGACATCTTTGGCGTGCCAGGTAGGGGGGCGTGCATCATGTGCGCGAACCCGAGTTCGTGAACGGCGAATCGGTCTTCATCATCATCTTCTTCAACAATGGCTCCCAGGAAGGAGCCCAGCATGACCGCGCATCCCTCCACTTCAGACGCTTCCTCGCACGCAGCCGTGAACACGGCAGGCGTCGCGGCGGCCGCAAGTGAAGAGGACGCCGTGGGCAATGCAGCCGGCACTGGCGGCGCCGCCGTTGTGTCTCCCGCGACCAAGGTCGGAGCGGAGAACGCCCGAAGGAAATGAGCCCGCTCGACCCTAGGGAGATGTGGCGCAATCCTGTAGGGCAAGGGGAGAAAGAGGTATCTAGCTATACCCTTCTCCCTCCTCCTTCCCTGACTATGGTTAGCTCTGTGTGGCAACCATGTCGTTAGTGTCGATGAGCTCGCATGAGGTTCGGTCTCGCATTTGTCCCGCCAGGGGACAAATCCCGAACAGAATGCTAGAGTGCATCTGCTGATCGACGCTCCCGGCAGGTGAACCACGGCATGGCCCTGTATGCCTATCGTGGGTCGCCAAGGGACCGTTGGGCGCGAAGAAAAAGGAGGGGAGAATTAGCCATACCTACTTCTTCTTCCATTCCCGAACTAATCATGAATATTGCATTAACCCGGCAGACTCCTGCCATGGACCATTTTCATGACTGATGGGTCTTCGAGTACCCCCATTTTGCTCTTCTCTACGTCCCTTCTCTGCCAGGGCCGCAGTGAGCGCATGCTTGCACGCGCACCATAAGGAGCACAAGGGAGGGACGATGCCAGGGCAGAATAATAAGCCATGACCAAAGCTAAGTTGACACAAATATTCAACTTCCATTAGAATATACGTTTGTATGTCCCTTCGCCAAACTTAAGGTTTCATATGATAAACCTTGCGTGAGACAGAACCTTATTGTGTTCATTCGCGCCCGTGTTTTGTTTTGAGCCTCGTCAAAAAAACGAGCGGCAGCGTCAACACTGCCAAAGGTAACCTTGCCGACAGCGTGCCCTTGCCAGCAGAAAGCTAAGGACCTATTCCTCAAAGTAATTTGCGGCAACACGTTGTTGGCAGGTAACTAGAAACGCGTAAATGTGACTATCATATGAACAACGGAAGGGAAACGAAGGGCATAATATGCGATTGCACAAAAGCATCAGTTCAGCAAATGTAGAAATAAAGCAAGTTCACGCCCTAATACGAGATACCTACTGTGTCTTAAGTACAGGGCGACATGGCGACGAGGAAGGCATAAAAGCTAACTCCGGTGGCTCCCCTGGGTCCTCGAAACTTTGAGGATCCTGTTGGCGAGGGGGCGGCCTTCTCCGTGGCGGCTGAGGTGTCGGCACCCGACGGCAGCTTCTTGAAACTGTCGGAAAGATCGAGCTCCGGATGGAAGAAGGCGAAGTTGCTCAAGTCCAGGAAGAGGGCATCGCGCGCTAGCTTTCGGGATTCGTTGGCGAAGGAGGCAGCCATGTCCTCCTCATATATCTTCAACCCCTCAATCAGGCCGTCGAAGAAGATTGTCAGCTTGACGCTTGGAGCTTCATGCTTGCTGGCGGAAAAGGCCCAGCTCTTCATGTCCATCTTGGCAATCTGGACAGTGAGGCACTCGGCGATATCAACCATCCTCTTGATCCAGAGGTCATGCTGTCCAACCAAGTTCTCCAGGTTTTCTTCGGCATCCTTCTGAAGGGTCTTCGCATGGGTCACGTCCATCAGCAACAACTTCTCACGGGCCTCGGCAGACTCAAGATTGCTCTCCAAGGAAGCAAGCCTAGATTTCATGTCGGAAATGACGCCGTTAGCGGCATCGAGGTCCTGGCCCTTGGAGGAAAGCTGTGATTGCACCTCTTCCAGAGTTGCTGCTGCCTTTCGCACTTCCTCCTTGAGGGCTTCGATCTCCTTGGTGCTCTCGGCAAGATCCTCTGTCAGTTTGGTCAGCTGGGCTTCAATTCGGCCTTGGTAGCAGATGCAGCAGTCAGCTCGTCAGTCACCTTCTTTAGTCGAGCAGCAGACTCCGAGAAAAGTGCACCGAGAGCGGTCTTATGACCATCTTCCAGCTCCCTGGTACGTTGCCAGACACGATCCTCTAGCTCTTCATCCTTGGCACGAAGGGTAGCCTCGAGGCTCCCTTCCGGGAGGAAAATGCCCTCCTCTCTAATGTCCACAAGCGCCTCGCGCTCCATCAGGCGAACCTTCCAGGCGGCAACATCTTCGTTGGCCATGGACAGTGTCTCGTGCTGCCTCTGGAGAGAATGGACTTGTCGGTTGTACCAGTCCTGCAGCTCACCCCCTTTGCTCCTCAGCTGCTGATCCATGAGCTCAGCCGAGTCTCGCTGCTCCTTAACTGTCAGCCACTGGAGGATGTATCTGCTCTGTACATCTTTAAGCCATGTTTATACAGACTCCAGGAAAGCAAAGTCCTTGGCGGCATCGGTAGTGTTGTGAGTTCCTTCGATCTTCTGAGATAGCGGCGCCAGGATCTTGTTAATCTCTTTGTCAAGGTCTGCACCCACTAAGAAGGGCGAGCCAAGAGCTGGGTAGCTCAAGGGAGCAGTGACCAACGCCAGGTGACTCTGCGGGGACTACAGGGCCGATGCCAGGGGATAACTGGATGAGGGAGGCTTCATGGTTTGAAGGGGAGTCTTCTCCTCGACCACTGGGCCCAGGCTGGGCACGCTACCGGGATCTTGTTCCGTTCCCCCAGAAGACCCCTGAATATCCCCGGCAGCCGAGCCATGTTCTTTCGCAGCAGCAATCTTCATCACTTCCGTGGCAGCGTTCTTCCCAATAATAGCAACATCCTCCAGCAGTTCAAGGTCTTCAAAAAGCGGAACTGTGAAATAGAGCAACAAAACAGAAGTATAGAAGTCAAGAATCAATAAGGCATGAGAAGAAAAGATACAGGGAAAACAAGAACACCGGCAAGAGGGATACCCGATGGAGACTACTGCGGAAGGGCCTCTCCTTCCCTGGCAACATCAGTTCTCGGCGTGCGGTCTGTTGCTGTCTCTTCGGCAATGACCTTTGCACGGGCAGGCTCCTCGGCGGAGGCCCATGCCGGCGAATCCTCCCCACGAGCAATGGTTGATGGGGAATCTTGGAGGAGAGGTTCCTCTTGGCGAGCTTCCCTCCGATCTTCCGCTCCTGTTTCCCTGACGGGTGAAGGGAGGCGTCCTTCCTCATCTCCGCCAGTAGACGAGGCCTACACTTGGGTGCATGGGGAGGATTGGGCTGGGGGCTAGACACGGGATTCTCTCCCGAGTCTCCTGCAGAGCCTCCATCTGCCACAAAGTCCGGCCTTGCTGCAGATTTGTCCCTCTTGACCCTGTGCGCGAGGGTCTCCTCATCTTCGTCCCTGTCAAGATCAACCACACAAGATCAGTCAGGAAGGTTAAAGATCAAAAGCTTTCTGATGGAAGTTGAGATCAACTAGACTCACTCCGAGGCAAGAAGCATTGAGCCCAGTTCATACGACACGGAAGGTGGAGTTGCCCGGCTCCTCTTGAGAGTTGAAGGGACGGGGCTTGACAGAGGAGCCAGGACTGCCGGCAAGGGCGAGCCTGCCCGAGAAGTTGGGCTTGACGGGGGGCTAGGATCCACCCCATGGACTTTTCGTCACTTGGCGGGGGACGCCTTGGCCAGGGAAAGGCGGGAGGATTGGCGATGAGCTACTTCGCGCCCGCCGCCCTTAGCGGTCGTCTTCTTCACCTTCGAAGAACCTCGCTAATACACGGGGGCCGTTGGTTCCCGGTTGGCGCATAGACGGAGGCGGCGACCCGGCTCTGGAGCTTGGGGCCCCTCTTCGAGCCCCTCCTCTACCGCCTCCAGATCCTTCGCCCCCTCCGCCTTGCCCTCCGCATGGATCCCTATTGCCGCGACTTGAAAGCCACTAGTCCCGGCAAGCTCCTGCCCGGAAGACTCCTTCGGAGCAAGATTTTTGCTCTCCTGCTCGGAAGAGCCGTCATCCTCGGACTCCTCCTCCCCTCCGGTGGCTGCTCCCCTGGCGGTCCTGACAGTCTTGTCTTCCGTGATTCGTCTGGAGATATAGGCTATCTCCGCCTCCCTGGTTGGTGCGGTCAAGTTGTCCTCCGTTTTGGAGGCTCTCTCATCCAAGGTGGATACCCACTCCATCTCGCTCTCCAGGGTAGGCAGCTCCCAATCAGACTTGATGCCAGAAGCATCGCACTCTGGCATCCATTGGAGGGTCTGGTTCTGGGAGGAATTGCGGTGCAACGGGACGACTCCCGCCGACAGATGGTATGTCCCGAAGCGGCCAAACAACTGGTCACACAGCCATCCATGGTAGTAAGCTGTCAAGTTGTTAGCGGGACTAGGATATAGGTGCATCCAATCTACGGGGCCATTGAACTCCCAAGCAAACCTGTCCCTTTTCTGCAAAGGCGCGATGCGGTGACGGAGGAAGTCTGCCCCCACATGCTCAATGGTCATCCCGGCAGCCTTGAGGCGAACGATCCTATTCAGCGCGAGGCGGAGTTTGTTGTCAGTTGGGCCCAGTTTCCCCCAATCACTGCCGCGCGTGGCGCATTCAGTCCGCACCCGGCACTACGCGGGGGCCTTGTCGTCCTTGATCCAGCACCAGTCGCCCCTCCATTCTTCCCACTTCCCGTGCAACTGACCGGAAAGGTAATCCTTTTTGTCCCGGGGGATCCAGCTTATATTCCCCGAGCGGTGGGATTTGTCCTCAATCCGAGGAAGGAAGAAGTGCTTGAACAGATCCACATTGGGGGCAACTCCAACAAAGTTCTCGCACAGATGGGCAAATATCGCCATGGAAGACATTACATTGGGCATAAAATCCAGAAGATGAAATCCATATGCTGCCATCATGGCAGAAGAAATTAGAGAAGGGAGGAACAAGGCCGCAGTAGAAGTACGCACAAAAGAAGTGATACGAATCTGAGGGCTTCTTCTCCTTGGGGCTATCCGCAATGCCTGGGGTGCTCCATGCCCCTTTGTCGTCCGCCCCCACATATAGGCATACCTCTTGATCAGGGTGTTGCCATCCAGGCTCGACCGAGAGATAACCACATTTCCCTGTCGCCGCCTCTCGAGCTCTTCCGCTTTCTTCTTCCTCTCCTCAGCCACCAGGTCCGTGGATGTGGCCACCTGCTTCCCCTTATTGCTAGCCTTTTTCTGCCCCATCCTTGAAACCATCGATGATGGCGGACAAATCTGGCGGCACTCGGTAAACCGAGAATGGTGGTGGGAGCAGTTCTTTGGCTTGAGGAGGAAGATGAAGGATGGAGAAAGGGATGCGAATGAGAAGCGCCCCTGTGCGTTATCCTTTTTATTTTAGGGGACCCGCACGGGGGCTGACTCTTTGCGATCTTTTCGGAAAACTGCCGTTTTATTATTGGCGGTTTTTTTATTCTCCAACGGCTACCATTCCATGCCCCCACGACCCGCGATAATTGCTCGGAGTGGACGTAGGTGGAAGGGCAGAATCCCTCCGACGCATGTCCGTGCACTATTTGGGGCCTAACCCAACGTGCCAAGCGACACGTATGGCTCAGGCCCGGGGGCTTCTGTCGGGGTATACAAACAGGGGTGTTTATTCCCCCTGACTTGTGCACGGACAGGCAACCTCCGACCCCCGCAAGAAAAACTCGTTGGGAAAGCTGCCGCCTCTGCAAGCAAGTACTCAAGAACCAGCACCCGGAAGCAACCTGCGAAAGGGCTAAGAAAGCACAAGCAACACCAGCACAACAGCCCAGGAGGGGCCCAAAACGCGTCAGCCACACCCTTGGTGTTTGCCGGGTGCCGAGACGCGCACATCTCTGGAAGCCCCAGCAAGCCATTCCCCGGCAGGCAAGAGCTAACCAGCCACCGCTCCACCGCATCACTACGCCAGTCACTTATCGATGCGGTATTGAGCCCTCAATCGCCTAATCAGCTCTCGCTGAGCACGTGGCGGCGCACCAGAAGACAAGTTACACCCAGTTGACACCCGCCCTGCAGCGTGTCAAGACCATAAGGGACGACCGGCCAAGCGGTGGCAAGAGCTTGTCGGGGATGCACCCCCGAGCGCCACCTAGGCTGGTAATCATGGTATTTTGTCCAAAATGCCAGAGTTAGGTATGATAGCCTTGCTAAGCTATCTAATCGATAGATAATGGTAACCCCTTGCACTATAAAAGGAGGCCCAAGGCAACCTAGCTCACGATTCGCACCCCCGAACATTTGTACTTATCTAGCAGCTCTTCCCCCGATGGCAACCCTTGATGGGATAGAGTGCTAGGCACCACTTGTGTTCTTCAAATCAAATCCACCAAAAGCAGGAGTAGGGTTTTAAGCTTAGCAGCAGCCCGAACCTGGGTAAAATGCTTGTGTCCTGATCGTCATGCCGTCTCACGCTCTCCGCTCTTCGTGCAATGTGACCCCCCTTGCCGAACCACAAGGGGCCTTTGGGCCCATAGGTGATCGTGAGCATCCGTGCCCCGACATAGTGAAATCAACAATGTATAGAGCACCTCTACGAAAACCGGTAAATACCATGCTATGATTATCTTGACGAAACACTTGGCAATCTACTTTGTTAAATAGCACATTAAAACCAAAGTCAGCAAGTCTAGATATTGAAAGAAGATTGTAGCCAAGGGATTCAACAAGCATGACATTTTGAATAGAGCTATCATTGGATATGGCCACCTTACCAAGACCAAGTACCTTAACCTTGGAGTTGTCTCCAAAAGTCACATACCTTCGCGGTCCATGGTTTGGTGTGATCTCTTGAAACATGTCTCTATCTCCGGTCATATGATCGGTGCATCCACTATCGAGAATCCACTCTTTTCCTCCGGGCATGTAATCCTTGAAGTTTGCCATGAGACTTAGATTCTTCATAGTCTTCTCATACTCGATCTCGAACAACTCATCTTCGTCATAGTAGCAATGTTCCACATTGTCATCATCAAGTGGGAAATCCTCGTCATAAAAAACAAGAGAGTCGTTAGAGTTGTGATCATGACAATGTTCTAGATTATGAATGCGAATGGCTTCAACAATGATGTTGTTGATAGTTATGACATCTCCATTAGCACGCATGAGGTCTCTAAGCACAAATAGAGAGTCATCAAACTTAGGATCACTAGGCATCATTTTGTAAAAATCAATAGTTTTATGAAGGATTTCATCAAGATTACTCATGGAATAATTTTGAATCGTTTCTCTAAATCACTCCACAAAGTATAGGCACATTCAAAATTCTTCATTTGATCAAACACAATTCTAGGCAATCCTCTAATGATAAGATTAACAGTTCTAAGATTGCGTAGCATATCAATTTCCTCTTCGTGTGTGGGATGTAAGGGATCAATGGGAGGGACATAGGGACTCTTAACAGACTTTCTCAAATGGAATTCATTGAATAGCTCAAGCATCTCATATTTCCATTGACTATAGTACTCCCCATCGAGAACGGGCACTCTACAACTAAGACTCACCAAACTACACACATCCATCTTCCGCCACGGTGATGAAACCGAAGCTATGGAAACCAAAGCTCTAATACCACTTGTAGGATCGATAGAAGAGACGTCTAGAGGGGGTGAATAGACTACTTGCAAGAATTAAAACCTAAACTTTTCCCAAGTTAATTGGAGGGAAGATTTTAGCAATTATAACAAGTCTAATGCACCCTACACATGCTAGTCAACAAGTATGGCAGCGGAAAGTAAGACAAGCACATGTAAGAGAGTAGAGATAGGAAGATCAAACGCAATTGTAGGCACGAAGATTTATCCCGTGGTTCCGATAGGTGGCGCTATCGTACATCCACATTTATGGAGTTTTCAAACCATGGAGGGTAGCAGTCGTGAGAGTCCACGGAGGGCTCCACCCATAAGTGTAACAGCCCAGAACCGACGCTCCAGAAGATTCCCCTTTTATTTCCATTCTCGTCATGTGATTCGTTTTATTGTCGCATTCATCATTCACATAATCTTCATAGCATCCTCTCATTTTCGAAAAACTTGCATCCGTTCGTAGCTGCCGGTTCTCTCCGTTCGTGTTGTCGTCCATTTCGAGCCCAACCACACACGCACGCGCCCGCGGTATCGATAAAATATTGATTTTAAAAGTGCATATAAAATATTTTCGGATTGGGCCGAAACTTGGCGTGCGGCCTTATTGTATTGTAGGTAGACCGCCTGCCAAATTTCGTCACAATCAGAGGTCGTTTGATACCCGAACGGTCGATCGTAGCGGCACCGTCATCGGTTTATTCGTCGGACATTTTTTGGTGTTTAAAACTTTGTCACGGGCCGCAACCTCCCTCTCTTCTTGGCCCAACCACCTCTCCACAGCCCACCAAAACCAACCTAGCAACCCCTCCGCTTTCGGACCGTTCGATCGTGATCAAACGGTCCGAAAACGTCCTCAAACCTCCCTCCTAACCCCGGCCTTTATAAGAATGAGCTCCCTTTCCGTTTTGAGCAGAAAACCCTAGCCCCTAGACCTCCTCGAGCCACCAGCCGCCGCAGCCACTTTGTTTTCCGTGCTGCCCAGCCAGATCTCACCACTTGGCAGCCCAACCCGCAGCCATCCAAACCCTACCCGATCTGGACTGTCGGATCTGAGATCCAACGGCCCAGGGCGCCTCCCGCAACCCCGCAGCTCCCGCAGCCAGGCCCCTCCTCGATCTGGATCAAGGGCGGACTCGATCCCGTGCCTCCGGTCCGCTTCGCAGGCGAGCCAAACCGTCGTACCACCGTGCCGCCAGCTCGCTGGCTGCAGCTCCGGTGACCGGACCCCAGCAGATGAGCTCCGCAGTCCGCCTCCTCCCATCTCGTTCCTCGCTTTCCCTCTCTCTCCCTAACATCTGCAGCCATGGACAGGAGCCCTACCATGGACGGCCCCCCCAGCGCCTCCGATCTTGAGCTCCGACCACCGCTCGCCGCCGTTCTTCGCCGGAGCTAGACCCTGACGCCGTCCCCGTTCCGTTCCCGGTCACCCTTGTCATCCCCGTGCCGCCGGACCTCCTCTCCACGTCGCGCCGCTGTTGGTCAACGACCACCTCGCCCTGCTCGTTCTCCTGGGAGGAGAAGACGACCAGAAGGCCTCCCGCTCACGTACGGTGCCCGCGTGGGCCTCTTCTAGCCGTCGGCCCAGCCGCGCCCGAGCCCACCAGTCAGCCAGCTCCAAGGCCCATGGCCCATGGTGAGCACTCCCGCTCTAAACCCCGCTCCCTGCGATGTATAGTTATGTTGTGCTCGCTCCTGTTCGCCCAGTGCAGTAGATCCGACCCATTAGCTTTTTTTTAATTACAGAAAAACCCATGATTTTAAAATGCTCATAATTATTTAACCATGCGGTGAAATAAAATGTTTTATATATGAAAACTGTTTAGAAAAATGCGTAGATTAACAATATGCCATTTTCATCCATGATAAAATACCTAAGCTCGTTGTTTTGCATCATTTTGCATAATTGCCATTAATTTGCATTGTCATATTTATTTAACCACGCATTGGAATTAATCCAACAATATATTAAAAAATGTTCATATTATCGGCATCGCATTTTCATGTATGACAAACTGGTTCATTGTAATATTTGCATTTAACTTGCATTTATAGTTGCTAAAAGGGTATACCATTAACTTGCCTAATTAATTGTGACTTATTTTTCCACATGAACCTATGCATATTATATATTATTGTGGGGTAGAAAAGTCCATAGAATTTATCTGTGCACTTTGTTTTGTCATTTGAGCAAGTTGTGTGCTTGTCATTTTTGCTATGATGCTCTTTTGATATTTTCGTGTGATTTAATCCATGCACATTTTGGAATAGTTGCAAACATGAGATATGTCCTTGGACATGTGTGCTAGGCCCTGGTCTTTTTGGTTGCTATAGAAATCCATGTTTAGGTATTATTTTGTTGTTGCCAACATGCCATAATAAAAATCTGATGTTTTGAGGGTCCAAAATATTTCTAAGTCTGAAAACCTGTTTTTTTTTTGTTGTTGTCTTGCCATGTGATTTGCTAGTGTTCTAGGAGTCTTTTGGTGATGTCACCATGGAGTCTTTTGTTAAGCATGTTATGCTCTATCATGTTGTGCCAATAGTTTACATGAATAGGTTTTGCATCATAATTAAACCCACTATCCAATATGTCAATCTGTTAAAAACTGCTGCTCATGACTAGCCTAATTTTCACTAAGTCTGAGAATCTGTTTTCTTCAATATGCCATGTTGTGTTGATGGTTGCCATGAATCTGGGCATAATTTGATGTTGCCATAAAGTAATGATTTGCAGTGCATCATGTCTACTACCATGCTGTTAATTTTCATGCCATAATATGCCCTGTAGCATATAGTTTTACTGCTGCCAATATGCCTCCATGAAAATCTGCTATGCTAAAACCTGTTATTTTCACTGTCCTAATCTGCTATATTTTGTTGCCATGTTGTGAGCTTCCTACCATGTGATCCATGACTCTTTTGAGTATGAGATGTGAAGATGAAATGATGTGTGTGTTATATGCTACTGCCCCATGCTTAGTTTGTGCATTTTGGAATCTTGTAGCTTGTTGTTTTCATATGTGCAAAATGCTATGTTGCTGTTTTGGGCAGATTTAATTGAAATCTTGCATTGATGGTTGTGGTTGAACCGTAGCTCCGTTTTGAGCATGTCCTATATGAAACTTGACTAGAATTTCATGTAGTATCATAATAACTTGCTGAATTCATGATTTGAAATGTTTGTGGTTGTCATTTCTTGCATTTTGCATTCATGTCATGTTCATCTTGTGAAGGTCATATCTTTTAGACCGTAGCTCCGTTTCAAACGTTCTATACATGTAAACCGACTAGACTGACAAGTATAATCTCATTGTGCATCTTATTTCCCTGTTTAATAAATATAAAACATGATTAGTTCAGATCTGGACCTATTTCGAAATTAACATATGGGGTCATTTCGGAAATGCAATATGTTGTTTCCGGCCTCATTTAAACTTGCCTAGATGTGTAGTTTACTTATGCTTCACCTATTGCCATGTTTAACAACATTTAATATTGTCGGGTACCTAAACGAGAGTGAACTAATTATTCGAATGTGGAGTTTTGTCAATATGCAACTCGTTGCATATTGAGCTTCACTTAATGTGTAGAAGTTGATTGTTGTGCTTGCCATGTCATGCATAACATGCATCATATTTGAAGAGCATCATGTCATGCATATGTTGTGGTGTTCCCGTGTGTTGATTGTTTGTTCCGGATTGCTTCTTTTCGATAGAGTTCCGAAACCGCTTCGGAGTGTGAGGATCCGTTCGACTACGTTGGCTCGTCTTCTTCACGGATTCGTTCTTCTTCCAAGCGGGATCTCAGGCAAGATGATCATTTACCTGGATACCATTGCTATCATTGCCATGCTAGTTGTCTCGTTTCTATCGCTGTCTCGCTACCTATCACTTGTATGTCAAGCCTCCCAAATTGCCATGAAAAGCCTCTAACCTCTCCACATCCCAGCAAAACATTGTTTGGCTATGTTACCGCTTGCTCAGCCCTTCTTATAGAGTTGCTAGTTGCAGGTGCAATTGTTTTCAGTTATCACAATATTATTCCTATTTAATTTAATGCACATATATACTTGGTAAAGGGTGGAAGGCTTGGCCTTTTGCTCGGTATTTTGTTCCACTCTTGCCGCCCTAGTTACTTGTGTACCGGTGTTATGTTCCATAATTGAGCGCTCCTAACATGCTCGGGGTTGTTATGGGGACCCCCTTGACTTTCGTTTTAGGATAAAGCTTGTCTGGCAAGGCCCAACATTGGTACTACATTTGCCTAATAACTAATAAAATTGCATAGGGACTTTCCGGACCCCGTGGATAATTAATCAACAACCCGGGCCAGTGCTCCTCATGTGTGTTGGTCCAAACCTGTCAACCGCCGGTGGCCGCCAGGGGCAACTCTGTGATTGGCCTACCAAAAGTTTGGACATTCCGTCGTGTCCTGAGAACGAGATACGCGGCTCCTATCGGGATCGTCGACACGCCGGGCAGCCTTGCTGGATTTGTTTTACCTTTCTCGAACGTCTTGTGCGAGGAATTCCGAGAATACTTTGGGCTATCTCGAGGTTAAGGTTTTCCAATGGAATTGCCTAGGAAGATCATGAGATTCGTGGTCGAGGTTATTCCCGCTGCGTGTGGTTAGTTTGTGATGGATGAGTTGGAGCACCCCTGCAGGGTTAAATCTTTCGGAAAGTCATGCCCGCGGTTACGTGGCAACTTGGAAACTTTGTTTAACACCCGGTCATAGCAAACGTGAAGTAAACTCAAATAAAATACACCAACCATGTGCGTAACCGTGACTGTCTCTTCTCGTGAGTCCTTATCCGAGAGAGAACACGGTGGTGTTATGTTTGACGTATGTAGGTGTTCAGGATCTCTTAGAGATCATTACTAGTTCACGACCGTTTACGCGACAATCATCCCCCTTTATTCTTGTACTCGTAAGTTAGCCACTCTAATAAGTGCTTAGTGCTTGCTGCAGCCTCACCACTTAACCATACCTCACCCATTAAGCTTTAATAGTCTTGATACCCTTGGAAATGAGATTGCTGAGTCCCCGTGGCTCACAGATTACTACAACAATAGTTGCAGGTGCAGGTAATGCGATGATTTGACGTGAGCGCTTTGCTTGTTTGGTTTGGAGTTCTTCTTCTTCTTCTTCATCGATCTAGGATGGGTTCCAGGCGGTAGCCTGGGATAGCAAGGATGGATGTCATTTTATCGTTTGTTTTCGTCCGTAGTCGGACCCTCCTCTTCTGTATGATGTTTGTATATGTTGTTGTATTGATGTGATATTGATGTAGCTTTGTGGCGAGTGTAAGCCAAGTCTATATACTCATCTCTTCTTTACATGTACGTGTAATGATATCCATTCTTGCGAAACGACGAGATGCGCTTCTATCCCTGTCGAGGCCCTCGTGCCAAAATAAGGATAGGATCGCATCTTGGGCTTGACAATTTGGTATCAGAGCCTGTACCGACCTAGGAGCCCCCTTGATTGATCGAACTTGGCCGAGTCGAGTCTAGTGAAAAACTATTTTGAGTCTAGTTATATATTGGAGAGTAGGATTCTTTTTACTCCTGTTCTACGCTCTGGTGAGGTATTTGACTTAGGAATTTTAATTCTACTCCTCTTCTCGCTCAAAAAAAATTTTAGGATCACGCGGATATTTTGGAATCTATATGATACCGATGTGACGGAGTTCTGTCTTGGTGCCTTCTGTCTGACTAGATTTCTTCCGGGGAGTTGAGCTCCAGGGGATTCTTGTGCACATCGTTATCATTCGGTTTCCTTAGGATCTCAGGACGGAGGATATTCGAAATTGCTTCAATACGGGTAGTGGCGAGAGGAGTCCGGCATCCCCAGTACTGGTGGAGAGAGTTCGGATGTACTGCCATACTTAGTATCGTTGTGATTATGAGGATCTGAGGTAGATGAGTGTCCGAGACCTTTGGTTGTGTGTTGAGGGATGTGATACACTGGAGAGTAGTATTACTGCTAGGAGTTGAGTGATTATGTAAAACTCTGTGTATCCGTGTACCCGATTGCATAACCGAGATTTCGGAAGTTCTTAGGTGGGAATTCAAGTAGTTTTCTAGGTTTATCCTTCAGCAAGTGCATGATGTGAGGTTGCGGTTCGACATCTAGTGGTTCGCTTGTTCACGGTCTTTCTTACAGAGGACAGTCTTGGTATGCTTCGTCAAGCCTTGTAGTTCGCTACGCCTAGGGAGCATATTCGAGCGTCATTTCAATATGACAATCCAATGTACGATCGAGCCCGTGCGAGCCTTACAACGAAAATATCGGATGAAATCTCTGTCATGAGTTTGTTTTTGGCTTGTTTCGTAAGCCTCATCCTTTGTTTTGTTGGAGTATGGTAATTCGGGTTGCTTCGATGTCAAGTGGTGATTTCATATCTTTCCCAACCGGTGTGTTCTCATCGAGATAATTCATTCCTCCACAATATTTGCAAGATCAATCCTCATATTTGTTTCCGGAGATCGTCTCATCTGTTTCAAGTTGTCTTGTTTTCCCCACCCTCCCGCCCTTTTCTTCCGGAGCCAGCAATCTCGAATCAAGTATCCTTCTGTTGTGGTGAAGTCTCCTCATCCATTTCTTCCATGTTCCAATCCGGGGTGTTTCAGGTGAAGACTCTCAGAAGTTTCAAATTTGATCATTCTTCGTCCTTGTTTTCTTCTTCGGTGAATTCAATTCAGGTTTCGGTGCTCATAATATCATTTTCATTCTTCCAATGCTCTCCCATGTTGGAAAATTCTTATCCAAGCCTCTCCTGCTTATTCATCTCTCTATTCTATCCGGAGTGTTGAAGATATCTCAGAAGCTCATCTTTTCATTCAATCCTTTAAATATTTCGGGGTTCTCACCTCATCAGTTTTCATTTGTACCGGTGCAATTTCTCTTCCCAAGTAATTGTTTCAACGCTGGTTTCTTTTGAGTGGGCCCATATCCCACAGGTTTTCCCCAGGATCTTACCTGGCTCTTCTAATCTTTTCCGGAGATGTCCTCTAATTCTTTTAATATGACGTAAGAATGAATTTCACCAGTTATATTCCTTTTCCAAGATCGCTTCAAATTATTTCATCATTGGCTCAACCTTTCCTTATTCATTGGTCCCGGAGTTCTCAGTAATTCTTAGTGGAGTTTCTCGTCATCATTCTCAGCACTGAAGGCCGAAGGAGAGTTTCTCTAAATCTGTGTCCGTTCTTTTGAAGATTCATCATCTCAGCGTCATGCTATCCTCTCGAATTGTTTTTATTCGTGAGAAATTCTTTTCATATCTATCCGGAGCATTTTAGAGTTGTTGTCATTTCTCGATCCTCCGAAGGCCATCATTTCAGAAGATTTCTACATTCTCACCTTTCAGCTTTCGTTCTCAAATTCTTCTCAATTGTTGCCTCTTCGTTCGTATCTCAATTATTCTGGTGCTTTGATCAAGTTTTCTGCTAGGTGGATTATGATCTCTTCGTTCTCATGTATTCCCATTCATTCGTATTATCCCCATTCGTTGCAATTCCTACTGGTGTTCTCGTTCAAGACTTCCTCAAGTTTGTGCTCTCATCTATCCTCAATCTTTGCAAGAAGAATAAGTCGTATGCCAAATCCGTTGCTTGTCATCAATTAAACTGGATGAAGGATAAGCATAAAATAATTCTTATTCTTGTTTCATCAAAGTGATTTCAATCCATCTTCCGGAGGTTGTTCATGATATCAAATTCTTGGTTCTAAGTTTCATCTTCTCTTTTCTGGAGTTTCAAGTTTTCTCAAGTATCTCATCGCGAAGCTTCATCTAAATCTTGCAACGTCATAATCTATCATTTTCAGCCTTCATTTCTGTTGATCATTCTTTCATATACGGAGGTCCTCATGGTGGTTCTTCAAGGATTTAATTCCTTCTCGTAGTGTTCTTCAAGATTCCTGTTGGAGAGGCTCAAGTATTCTTTATCTTGCATTTCAAGTGCAATTCTTCTCCTTTATCTTTGAGATGGTGTTATAGCATTCTTGATTCATGAGGAGACTCGAAGAGAATTTGTTTCAAGAATGAGATATTTAAACCCATCTTTTTCTTCCTTGGAGTTATCTTGGATTATGTTTCACCAAAAGCCTTTCCCAAGGATTGTTGCTATCATGGTGCTTATCCATGATCCAAGTTCTCAATGTATCCTCGTGGTGGAAGAAGTTTTGCATCTCTTGTTGCTCTCAAGCAATCAATTGTTTTCCATTTGTGGCCGGTTGTCACCTCATAATTTTGGGATGTTTTCCATAAGCCCACAACAAGCTTGTTCTTTTCGTTGTTGATGTTCCAACAACTTCATTCAATCCTTCCTTGTAAGATGCTTGCCAAATTCAATTGTGGTAGAAGTTGTCATTTTCTTCTCCATTCTTCTCCTTCCATCGTTCTAGCTTCTATTCTATTGTTCCGGAGGCATTATGGTGTTCCTCTCTTCGACACATCATCTCATTTGTTAAGATCATGTTCTTCCCTTGCTTGTCCATTCAACCGGAGTGTGGTGCCCCTATTCAAGTTCTTTCCGTCATATCAAGTTCTGCTTCTCTTTTCTACCGAAGTGCTGCCCAAATTTCTTTTGAATTCTTGCTTGTTCTCATATCATTCTTCATCCCTTGCATCCTTCAAGTTTCATTGATTTCACTCATTTGTCAAAGAAGCAACTAACTTTTACCTCTTCCTTTCTTATTCCTCTTCCCCTTCTCATTCTAAGATCTCGGGTCGAGATCTCTTGTAAGTGGAGGAGAGTTGTAACAGCCCAGAACCGACGCTCCAGAAGATTCCCCTTTTATTTCCATTCTCGTCATGTGATTCGTTTTATTGTCGCATTCATCATTCGCATAATCTTCATAGCATCGTCTCTCGTTTTCAAAAAACTTGCATCTGTTCGTAGCTGCCGGTTCACTCCGTTCGTGTTGTCGTCTATTTCGAGCCCAACCACACACGCACGCGCCCGCGGTATCGATAAAATATTGATTTTAAAAGTGCATATAAAATATTTTCGGATTGGGTCGAAACTTGGCGTGCGGCCTTATTGTATTGTAGGTAGACCGCCTGCCAAATTTCGTCGCAATCAGAGGTCGTTTGATACCCGAACGGTCGATCGTAGCGGCACCGTCATCGGTTTATTCGTCGGACGTTTTTCAGTGTTTAAAACTTTGTCACGGGCCGCAACCTCCCTCTCTTCTTGGCCCAACCACCTCTCCACAACCCACCAAAACCAACCTAGCAACCCCTCCACTTTCGGACCGTTCGATCGTGATCAAACGGTCTGAAAACGGCCTCAAACCTCCCTCCTAACCCCGGCCTTTATAAGAATGAGCTCCCTTTCCGTTTTGGGGAAAAATCCCTAGCCCCTAGACCTCCTCGAGCCACCAGCCGCCGCCGCCACTTTGTTTTCCGTGCTGCCCAGCCAGATCTCACCACTTGGCAGCCCAACCCGCAGCCATCCAAACCCTACCCGATCTAGACCGTCGGATCTGAGATCCAACGGCCCAGGGCGCCTCCCGCAGCCCCGCAGCTCCCGCAGCCAGGCCCCTCCCCGATCTGGATCAACGGCGGACTTGATCCCATGCCTCCGGTCCGCTTCGCAGGCGAGCCAAGCCACCGGACCACCGTGCCGCCAGCTCGCCGGCTGCAGCTCCGGCGACCGGACCCTAGCAGATGAGCTTTGCAGTCCGCCTCCTCCCATCTCGTTCCTCGCTTTCCCTCTCTCTCCCTAACATCTGCAGCCATGGACAGGAGCCCTACCATGGCCGGCCCCCCAGCGCCTCCGATCTTGAGCTCCGACCACCGCTCGCCGCCGTTCTTCGCCGGATCTGGACCCTGACGCCGTCCCCGTTCCGTTCCCAGTCACCCTTGTCGTCCCCGTGCCGCCGGACCTCCACTCCACATCGCGCCGCCGTTGGTCAACGACCACCTCGCCCTGCTCGTTCTCCTGGGAGAAGAAGACGACCAGAAGGCCTCCCGCTCGCGTACGGTGACCGCGTGGGCCTCTTCTAGCCGTCGGCCCAGCCGCGCCCCAGCCCACAAGTCAGCCAGCTCCAAGGCCCATGGCCCATGGTGAGCACTCCCGCTCTAAACCCCGCTCCCTGCGTTGTATAGTTATGTTGTGCTCGCTCCTGTTCGCCCAGTGCAGTAGATCCGACCCATTAGCTTTTTTTTAATTACAGAAAAACCCATGATTTTAAAATGCTCATAACTATTTAACCGTGCGGCGAAATAAAATGTTTTATATATGAAAACTGTTTAGAAAAATGCGTAGATTAACAATATGCCATTTTCATCCATGATAAAAATACCTAAGCTCGCTGTTTTGCATCATTTTGCATAATTGCCATTAATTTGCATTGTCATATTTATTTAACCACGCCTTGGAATTAATCCAACAATATATTAAAAAATGTTCATATAATCGGCATCGCATTTTCATGCATGACAAACTGGTTCATTGTAATATTTGCATTTAACTTGCATTTATAGTTGCTAAAAGGGTATACCATTAACTTGCCTAATTAATTGTCACTTATTTTTCCACATGATCCTATGCATATTATATATTATTGTGGGGTAGAAAAGTCCATAGAATTTATCTGTGCACTTTGTTTTGTCATTTGAGCAAGTTGTGTGCATGTCATTTTTGCTATGATGCTCTTTTGATATTTTCGTGTGATTTAATCCATGCACATTTTGGAATAGTTGCAAACATGAGATATGCCCTTGGACATGTGTACTAGGCGATGGTCTTTTTGGTTGCTATAGAAATCCATGTTTAGGTGTTATTTTCTTGTTGCCAACATGCCATAATAAAAATCTGATGTTTTGAGGGTCCAAAATATTTCTAAGTCTGAAAACCTGTTTTTTTGTTGCTGTCTTGCCATGTGATTTGCTAGTGTTCTAGGAGTCTTTTGGTGATGTCACCATGGAGTCTTTTGTTAAGCATGTTATGCTCTATCATGTTGTGCCAATAGTTTGCATGAATAGGCTTTGCATCATAATTAAACCCACTGTCCAATATGTCAATCTGTTAAAAACTGCTGCTCATGACTAGCCTAATTTTCACTAAGTCTGAGAATCTGTTTTTTTCAATATGCCATGCTGTGTTGATTGTTGCCATGAATCTGAGCATAATTTGATGTTGCCATAAAGTAATGATTTGCAGTGCATCATGTCTACTACCATGCTGTTAATTTTCATGCCATAATATTCCCTGTAGCATATAGTTTTACTGCTGCCAATATGCCTCCGTGAAAATCTGCTATGCTAAAACCTGTTATTTTCACTAAGTCCTAATCTGCTATATTTTGTTGCCATGTTGTGAGCTTCCTACCATGTGATCCATGACTCTTTTGAGTATGAGATGTGAAGATGAAATGATGTGTGTGTTATAAGCTACTACCCCATGCTTAGTTTGTGCATTTTGGAATCTTGTAGCTTGTTGTTTTCATATGTGCAAAATGCTATGTTGCTGTTTTGGGCAGATTTAATTGAAATCTTGCATTGATGGTTGTGGTTGAACCGTAGCTCCGTTTTGAGCATGTCCTATATGAAACTTGACTAGAATTTCATGTAGTATCATAATAACTTGCTGCATTCATGATTTGAAATGTTTGTGGTTGTCATTTCTTGCATTTTGCATTCATGTCATGTTCATCTTGTGAAGGTCATATCTTTTAGACCGTAGCTCCGTTTCAAACGTTCTATATATGTAAACCGACTAGTCTAACGAGTAAAATCACATTGTGCATCTTATTTCCCTGTTTAATAAATATAAAACATGATTAGTTCAGATCTGGACCTATTTCAAAATTAACATATGGGGTCATTTCGGAAATGCTATATGTTGTTTCCGGCCTCATTTAAACTTGCCTAGATGTGTAGTTTACTTATGCTTCACCTCTTGCCATGTTTAACAACATTTAATATTTTCAGGTACCTAAACGAGAGTGAACTAATTATTCAAATGTGGAGTTTCGTCAATATGCAACTCGTTGCATATTGAGCTTCACTTAATGTGTAGAAGTTGATTGTTGTGCTTGCCATGTCATGCATAACATGCATCATATTTGAAGAGCATCATGTCATGCATATGTTGTGGTGTTCCCGTGTGTTGATTGTTTGTTCCGGATTGCTTCTTTTCGATAGAGTTCCGAAACCGCTTCGGAGTGTGAGGATCCGTTCGACTACGTTGGCTCGTCTTCTTCACGGATTCGTTCTTCTTCCAAGCGGGATCTCAGGCAAGATGATCATTTACCTGGATACCATTGCTATCATTGCCATGCTAGTTGTCTCGTTTCTATCGCTGTCTCGCTACCTATCACTTGTATGTCAAGCCTCCCAAATTGCCATGAAAAGCCTCTAACCTCTCCACATCCCAGCAAAACATTGTTTGGCTATGTTACCGCTTGCTCAGCCCTTCTTATAGAGTTGCTAGTTGCAGGTGCAATTGTTTTCAGTTATCACAATATTATTCCTATTTAATTTAATGCACATATATACTTGGTAAAGGGTGGAAGGCTTGGCCTTTTGCTCGGTATTTTGTTCCACTCTTGCCGCCCTAGTTACTTGTGTACCGGTGTTATGTTCCATAATTGAGCGCTCCTAACATGCTCGGGGTTGTTATGGGGACCCCCTTGACTTTCGTTTTAGGATAAAGCTTGTCTGGCAAGGCCCAACATTGGTACTACATTTGCCTAATAACTAATAAAATTGCATAGGGACTTTCCGGACCCCGTGGATTATTAATCAACAACCCGGGCCAGTGCTCCTCATGAGTGTTGGTCCAAACCTGTCAACCGCCGGTGGCCGCCAGGGGCAACTCTGTGATTGGCCTACCGGAAGTTTGGACAATCCGTCGTGTCCTGAGAATGAGATACGCGGGTCCTATCGGGATCGTCGACACGCCGGGCGGCCTTGCTGGATTTGTTTTACCTTTCTCGAACGTCTTGTGCGAGGAATTCCGAGAATACTTTGGGCTATCTCGAGGTTAAGGTTTTCCAATGGAATTGCCTAGGAAGATCACGAGATTCGTGGTCGAGGTTATTCCCGCTGCGTGTGATTAGTTTGTGATGGATGAGTTGGAGCACCCCTGCAGGGTTAAATCTTTCGGAAAGTCGGGCCCACGGTTACGTGGCAACTTGGAAACTTTGTTTAACACCCGGTCATAGCAAACGTGAAGTAAACTCAAATAAAATACACCAACCGTGTGCGTAACCGTGACTGTCTCTTCTCGTGAGTCCTTATCCGAGAGAGAACACGGTGGGGTTATGTTTGACGTATGTAGGTGTTCAGGATCTCTTAGAGATCATTACTAGTTCACGACCGTTTACGCGACAATCATCCCCCTTTATTCTTGTACTCGTAAGTTAGCCACTCTAATAAATGCTTAGTGATTGCTGCAGCCTCACCACTTAACCATACCTCACCCATTAAGCTTTAATAGTCTTGATACCCTTGGAAATGAGATTGCTGAGTCCCCGTGGCTCACAGATTACTACAACAACAGTTGCAGGTGCAGGTAATGCGATGATTTGACGTGAGCGTGATGCTTGTTTGGTTTGGAGTTCTTCTTCTTCTTCTTCTTCATCGATCTAGGATGGGTTCCAGGCAGCAGCCTGGGATAGCAAGGATGGATGTCATTTTATCGTTTGTTTTCGTCCGTAGTCGGACCCTGCTCTTCTGTATGATGTTTGTATATGTTGTTGTATTGATGTGATATTGATGTAGCTTGTGGCAAGTGTAAGCCAATTCCATATACTCATCTCTTCTTTACATGTACGTGTAATGATATCCATTCTTGCGAAACGACGAGATGCGCTTCTATCCCTGTCGAGGCCCTCGTGCCAAAATAAGGATAGCATCGCATCTTGGGCGTGACAATAAGGGTCCATGAAGTAGCAACCTTGACTATTCCATAACGGCTTCCGTCCACAAAGGACTAGCCTCACTATGGGTAGATCTTCATGAAGTAGGCGATCTCCTTGCCCTTACAAACTTCTTGGTTCAACTCCACAATATGAAGTAGGAGGCTCCCAAGCAACACCTAACCAATCTAGGAGGCACCACCGTCCAAAAGGTAATAGGCTTAATAGTGATGATGAACTCCTTGCTCTTGTGCTTCAAGATGATAGACTCCTCAACACTCAATCACTCTCTCACCGATTTGGATTGGTAGAAGAGATTGATTAGGTGGAAAGAAACTTGGGGAGGCTAGAAATCAAGAGTCATATGGTTGGAGTGGATGATCTTGACCTCAACACAAGGGTAGGTGGTTCTCTCTCAGAAAATTGGATATGGCATGTGGGGAACTATTCTGAGTGCTTCTCTTGCGAGTGAGTGGTGGTGGAGGGGTATATATAGGCATCTCCAAAAATTCAACCGTTACACCATTATTGACCAACTCGGTGAAACCGAAGTAAAACTCGGTCGTACCGATTTGTTCAAAATGTGGCAACTTTAGGAATCTCGGTGAGACCGATATATGATTCTCGGTAGTACCGATATGAGTGGCCGAGGCAGTTTACAAACTCGGTGAGACCGATCCATAAAACTCGGAAATTCCGATTTTATAAACTTTGTCATCCGAGTGTTGGTCACAGAAACTCGGTTGCACCGATGTAGTACTTGGTTGTACCGAGAAGCTAGGGTTTGGCTAGGGTTTTGTCTGAGATGGAAAATCGGTAGGGCCAAGTGGGAAACTTAGTGGCACTGATTTTGTGTGGTAGGGTTTAGACAGAGTATTTCTGTGGGAGAGCTTGCGGGTGTTTTTGGTAGATAGCACTTGTGCACGTGGAGCATTTTGGTCACCAACATTACCTCACCCCCTTTTAATAGTATTGGCTTTCCTATGGACTCAAAGTGATTTCTCACAAAGTAAAATGTAGAGTCTCCTTGCTTGTAGCTTGCCAATCCTATTCCTTCCTCTTCTTCTTCTTGTTGGGGAATCTCCTCACAACCTTTTGCCAACAATATCTATGGACTAAACCTGAAATAAACTAGGTAGAAAATTAGTCCAAGAGACAATGTATGTTGTCATGAATTATCAAAACCACCAAGGGAGCATATGTGCTTTCAGTTAGGCGAACTTGTACTTCATACTTCTGTTCCCTTTGCCACACGATATATGTTGTCATGCTCAAGGAGAGTCTGTCATCCTTGTGTTAGCCCGACCTCTTTCTTGTTCCAGTGATGCCGACCACAAATTAGATTATCTCATAATCCATGTTGCATGGCCATTCTTATCTTGGTCGGATCACACGAGGGGCCCAAAGTATATCTCTCCTAATCGGAGGGGCAAATCCCATCTTGCTCGACCATGTCTCGCAGCATGGGTCTGGACAAGCCCGAAATCTACCTTTATAACTACCCAGTTACAGAGTAGCGTTTTGTCAGCCGAAGGCAGGTCTATCACCATCCCGAGTACATGTGCCAGCTCAGGTCTTAGGACATAGAATGTATGTTGTACTAGAGACTCACAGATGACATATCATTGCGTCTCGTAGTTGGGTCTGTCGAACTCAGACCTTATCTCAACTTGGATCCAACTATGTCGAATCCAACCAGATCTTTCTGAGTCCATATTATCCGGCTAGCATCCAATGCTACATGGTCAGTGAGACTGGACCATCCACCGTGTCATATGCTAGTCTAACTGGCAGTGCGTCCACACAACCCTTTCCACTAGGGACCATTTAGGACAGTCATCATACAATGCATAGTCTCACAATCAGGTAGGTACCTGTTAATACACATCATTGATAATGTCCAAGGACTATCTTTATTCATAAACACATAGGAAATATCATCATACATCATTCCCTCTAGGGCATATCTCCAACACTTGTATCACCGGAACCGCACAAGGACTTAAGCTCTCACGTACATGCCCTTTATCTAGAATTATTTGGACATGCCTTTGTATCTCCTTAGTTTCTTCGGGGTTGACGTAGTAAGGTGCCTTATTAGGACGCGGTGCTTCGGGTATGAGGTCGATGCGGTGTTCGATCCCTCGTTTTGGTGGTCGTCCCGGAGGTAGCTCATCGGGGAAAACATCTTGGAATTTTTGCAATAAATGAGACAAAACAAGAGGAAGATGTTGTGAAGCATTAGTCCGCACGACATCATCTTTGCACACAAGTTCAAAGTGAAGAACACTCGATGGGCTCTCACTCACATCCCTCAAATCTCTTTTGGTGGCTAAAAGAACTAGATCTTTCTTGTCCCTCATTCTGGAGTCACTCAAGTTTGGCTTGTGTGTCTCAGTCTCTTTTCGGTGGATCAATCTCTCACTTTTGTCTCCATGATGGGAGGAAGCTTGCTTGTCAGTGGTAACTTGACTTGGGGTCATTGGTCGAAGCACATATTGCTTGCCCTTCATCTTGAAGCTATAGTGATTGGTCCGATCATTGTGGATGACGTTGCGGTCGAATTGTCAAGGTCTACCAAGGAGAAGATGGCAAACGGACATGGGAACCACATCACACTCCAATGTGTCTTTATAAGCGCCTATATTGAAGGAAACTTGCACGGTGTGTTCGACTTGGAGGGTAACGAAATCACTTAGCCATTGGACCTTGTAGGGGCGAGGGTGATTCTTCTTGACCAATTCAAGCTTGGAACAAAGGTCCTCACTTGCCAAATTGTGGCAACTTCCGCCATTGATGATGACCTTGACGGATTTTCCTTGGATGCCCACTTTTGTGTGGAAGATGTGGCAACATTGGTCCTCATCTTGTTGTTGCTGAAGCATCAAAACCTTGGAAACAATGAGAGTGGGGCTCAGATTGTTGTCTCAAAAGATTTGCGAGTCTTCATCTTCATTGACTTGACAATGCATGGCCATGTGCTCCAATGCTTCCATCTCACCATCACTCATAGAGTCATAGGTGCCATCGTCTTGAAGGATCATGGTGCGTCTTCTTGGACACTCATAAGTCTTGTGGTCTCTGCCTTGGCAAATGAAACACTTGATTGAGCTTGATTTAGCGGCAGCATCCGGTGTTGGTGTAGAGGATGAAGCTCTTAGCTTGTAGTTTCTTATAGGAGGTCGACTTGACAAAGTCGACTTGTCCTTGTAGCTTGACTTGTCTCCGGTAGTGATTGTAGGTTTCGTAGTCGAAGTTGTCGTGGCCGGAGAAACTTGAGCACTTGAGTCGTAGGTCTTGGAAGAGAATTTGGAGTACTTGTAGTCATCTTGCACTTGGTGTTCCGCCTTGGTCGCTTGATGCACTAGCTCGAGTAAGTTTAAGTATGGTTGGAAGTCCGCGATTTTCCTCACTTGGTAGTTGAGGCCATTCAAGAAGCGTGCCATTGTTTGCTCATCATTTTCCTTGGCATTCGCTCATGTCATAGCTATTTCCATCTCTTAATAGTACTCTTCTACCGACTTGGTGCCTTTCTTGAGTAGTTGTAGCTTCTTGAAGAGATCACGGTTGTAGTGTGTAGGCACGAAGCGAGCTCTCATGATATCCTTCATTTGGGCCCAAGTGGTGATGGGAGGTTCACCACTTTCTCTTCTTCCCTCAATCACTTGTTCCAACCAAATGAGAACGTAGTCTTCTTATCTTCCTCGAAGTTGTGCAAGCCAAATATCTTGTCAACCTTGAGCGCCCATGAGAGGTGGTCTTCGGGATCATGCTTCCGGAGAACTTAGGCATGGTGAACTTGAGCTTGCCAAAGCGTTGTTCTTCATTGTGATTGTTTTGGTGATGCCCTTGTCTTGGAGGGGCCACATCATTGTTGTTGTCGAGTTGACGTTGTTGTTGCCCTGGGGCTTCGTCAACATTGGGCTCGACGTGTTGTGCTTGAGGCCATTGGCAAGGTCCTCGCACTCGGTTTCTTCTTTCTTGTTGCTCCTCTTGGCGAGAGGCTTCTTCTTATCGTTCACACCGTATGGCTTCTTGTTCTTCGCGCGCTTGGCAGTTGCGTTCTTGCAAGGCGCGTGTAGCTTCATGTAGGGCACATTGAGCTTCCAATGCTTGTTCATGGCGACGATGTTGTTCTTCCTCTTGGCGTTGTCATTCTTGATCTTGCTCTTGATGAAGATGTCATTCGCTCTCGCATAGGCTGTCTTGTAATCCATTGCCATGGAATGGATTCTCCGTAGCTTGACCTTGACGACCTTGTGGCGTACTTGGACTGGAGCGGTCGTCTCTATGATGAGAACGTGCTCGGGGTGGACTTGCACCGGAAGAGTACACTGATGAGTGGCGACTTGAGTGGCGCCGCTTGGGCGAAGTAGAAGTTGAGGAAGGATGGTTGACCATCAAGGAACGGAACTCCTCCATTTGGCTTGAGAGCTTGTTGTCGAGGTAGTCCCGCGTTCACCCCTCGGATTCATGCAAGTCAGTGGCGACTTGCTCCATGCGGTCGTTCAAGACATCTTGAGCTTGTGTAATTGCCTTGTGTGTGCCGAAGAAGTGCAACTTGGTGACGTAGTCATGGTCATCATCGTCATGCTCCTCGAATGTCGGGTTCGACATGGTGGTCCTATCCATAATTCTCAAGTATAATATAAGTGGAAGAATGAGAAGACAAAACCAAGTAGTGTTCCAAAAGTTGAAAATGAATCAAGCACATGATCAGTATGGAAATAGTAGAATTGGTACCGAAGATTGTCCTTCTCACACCTACACAAATAAGGATTATGGAGTAGTGATACGTCCATTTTGCATCATGATTTCCTACTTTTATTTATAATGTTTTTATGCATAATATTGCTTTATGGAGTAATTCTAATGCCTTTTCTCTCATAATATGCAAGGTTTACACAAAGAGGGAGAATGCCGGGAGCTAGAATTCTGGACCTGAAAAAGCATATCAGAGACACCCATTTTGCACATCTCCAAATAAGCTGAAACTTCACGGAGAATTAATTTGGAATATATAAAAAATACTGGAGCTAATAACTACCGGAGGGGGGCCACCTGGTGACCACAAGACACCAGGGCGCGCCAGGCCCCCCAGACGTGCCCTGGTAGGTTGTGGTCAGCCAAGCCCACCTCCGGTGCCCATATTCTGGTCCTTAAGGTCTTTTGACCTAGAAAAAATAAGAGGAGGACTTTCAGAACGGAATGCCGCCATCTCGAGGCGGAACTTAGGCAGGAGCAGTTTTGCCCTCTGGCGGAGCAATTCCGCTGGGGGAACTTCCCTCCTAGAGGGGGAAATCGAAGCCGTCGTTATCACCAACACCCCTCTCATCTTTGGGAGGCCAATCTTCATCAACATATTCAATAGCACCATCTCCTCTGAAACCCTAGTTCATCTCTTGTGTTCAATCTTTGTACCGGAACCTCACATTTGTACCTGTGGGTGACTAGTAGTGTTGATTACATCTTGTAGTTGATTACTATGTGGTTTATTTGGTGGAAGATTATATGTTCAGATCCATTATGCTATTTAATACCCCTCTAATCTTGAGAATGAATATTATTTGTGAGTAGTTACCATTGTTCTTGAGGTCACGGGAGAAGTCATGTTGCAAGTAATCATGTGAATTTGATATGTGTTCGATATTTTGATGATATGTATGTTGTGATTCCCTTAGTGGTGTCATGTGAACGTAGACTATGTGACACTTCACCATCTTTCGACCTAAGGGAATGCATTGTGGAGTAGTTATTAGATGATGGGTTGCTAGAGTGACAGAAGCTTAAACCCTAGTTTATGCGCTATTTCGTAAGGGGTTGATTTGGATCCAAATGTTTAATGCTATGGTTAGATTTTATCTTAAGACTTTTCTCGTAGTTGCGGATGCTTGCGAGGTGGTTAATCATAAGTGGGAGGTCTGTTCAAGTAAGAACAGCACCCAAACACCGAGCCACCCACATATCAAATTATCAAAGTAGCGAACGCTAATCAAACCAACATGATGAAAGTGACTAGATGAAATTCCCGTGTACCCTCAAGAACACTTTGCTTATTATAAGAGACTGTTCTGGCTTGTCCTTTGCCACAAGAGGATTGGGCTATCTTGCTGCACTTTATTTACCGTTACCGTTACTTGCTCGTTACAAATTATCTTGCTATCAAACTACATGTTACCTACAATTTTAGTACTTGCAGAAATTACCTTGCTGAAAACCGCTTGTCATTTCCTTATGCTCCTCGTTGGGTTTGCCACTCTTACTTATCGAAAGGACTATGATTGACACCCTATACTTTTGGGTCATCAAGACTCTTTTTTAGCGCCGTTGCTGGGGAGTGAAGCGCTCTTGGTAAGTGGAAATCGGTAAGGAAAAACTTATACTACGTGTTGAAATTTATTGTCACTTGCTACTATGGAAAACAATCCTTTGAGGGGTTTGTTCGGGGTATCTTTACCTCGACCGGAACCACAATTAGTTGCCCCTCAACCCACTGCACCTACTGAAAATATTGGTTATGAAATTCCTTCGGGTATGGTAGAACAACTGCTAGCTAATCCTTATGCAGGAGACGGAACTGAACATCCCGATATGCATTTAATACATGTGTATGAAATTTGTGGATTATTTAAGATTGCAGGTTTATCTGGAGATGAAGTTAAGAAGAAGGTTTTCCCTTTATATTTGAAGGGAAAAGCATTGACATGGTAGAGGCTATGTGATGATATTGGATCATGGAACTGGAATCGATTACAATTAGAAATCCACCAAAAGTTTTATCCTATGCATCTAGTTCATCGTGATCGGAATTATATATATAATTTTTGGCCTCGTGAAGGAGAAAGCATCACTCTAGCTTGGGGCAGGCTTAAGTCAATGTTATATTCATGCCCCAATCATGATATCCCGAGAGAAATTATTATTCAGAACTTTTATGCTCGGCTTTCTCTTAATGATTGATCCATGCTCGATACTTCGTGTACTAGTTCTTTTATGAAGAAGACTATTGAATTCAAGTGCGATCTTTATAAAGAATTAAATGCAACTCTGAAGATTGGGAACTCGACAAGGGTAATGAGTCAAGTATTAAGCTTAAGTTTGATTGTGTTAAAACTTTTATGAATACCGATGCTTTTCACAAGTTTAGCACTAAATATGGAATTGACTCTGAGATAGTAGCCTCTTTCTGTGAACCATTTGCTACTCATGTTGATCTCCCTAAGTAGAAGTGGTTTAAATATCATCCCCCTATTAAATAAGAAATTAAAGAAACGGTAAAAGCTAAGGATGAACCCATCATTTACAATGTTGATCCAGTTGTGCCTACTACTTATATTGGAAAACCACCTTTCCCTGTTAGGATAAAGGAACATGCTAAGGTATCAACTGTGGTTCGCAAAAGTAATATTAAAGGACCTAAGCCCTCTGAACAAATTAAAGTAGAACCTAGTGTTGCTATGGTTAAAGATCTCTAAGTAAAAAATAGTGATGGGCATGTTATTTACTTCTGTGATGAAGATGCTGGAATTGCCAAACCTGATGGAAAAGATAAACATAGACTCGTAGTTGGCATGCCTGTTGTCTCAGTTAAAATAGGAGATCATTCCTATCATGGTTTATGTGATATGGGTGCTAGTGTGAGTGTTATTCCTTTTTCCTTATACCAAGAAATTATGAATGATATAGCACCTGCTGAAACAGAAGACATTGATGTTACTATTAAACTGGCGAATAGAGACACCATCACACCACTTGGGATTGTTAGAGATGTTGAAGTCTTGTGTTGGAAAATAAAATATCCTACTGGTTTTCTAGTTCTTGGTTCCCCACAAGATGACTTTTGTCCCATTATCTTTGGTAGACCTTTTTCTTCAACACCGTCAATGCTAAGATAGATTGCAAGAGAGAAACCGTCTGTGTTAATTTTGGTGATGTGTCTGATGAATTTAATTTCTCCAAGTTTCGTAGACAACCTCGTCATAAAGAATTATCTAGAAAGGATGAAATAATTGGTCTTGCTTCTATTGCCGTACCTCCTACTGATCCACTAGAAAAATATTTGCTAGACCATGAAAATAATATGCACTTGCATGAAAGAAATGAAATAGATAAAATTTTCTTTGAACAACAACCTCACCTAAAACACAATTTGCCTATTGAAACTCTAGGAGGTCCTCCTCCACCTAAATGTGATCCTGTGTTTGAATTAAAACAATTGCCTGACACTTTGAAGTATGCTTATCTTGTTGAGAAAATGATATATCTTGTTATTATTAGTGCTAACCTTTCAAAACATGAAGAAGAAAGATTATTAAAAATTCCGAGGTAGCACCGGGCTGCTATTGGATATACTCTTGATGATCTTAAGGGCATTAGTCCCACTCTATGTCAGCACAAGTTCAATATGGAACCTGATGCTAAACCCGTTGTTGATCACCAACGATGATTGAATCCTAAGATGAAAGAAGTGGTAAGAACTGAAATATTAAAGTTTCTGGAAGTAGGTATAATTTATCCCATAGCTGATAGTAGATGGGTAAGTACCATTCATTGTGTCCCTAAGAAGGGAGGTATTACTGTTGTTCCTAATATAAAAATGAACTTATCCCACAAAGAATTGTCACTCGCTATAGAATAGTAATTGATTTTACAAAATTAAATAAATCTACAAAAAAAATCATTACCCTCTGCCTTTCATTGATCAAATGCTAGAAATATTATCTAAGCACACACACTTTTGTTTTCTGGATGGATATTCTGGTTTCTCTCAAATACCTTTATCACCACCTGATCAAGAGAAAACCACCTTTACTTGCCCTTTTGGAACCTATGAGTATAGACGTATGCCTTTTGGTTTATGCAATGCACCGGCTACCTTTCAAATATGTATGATTGCTATATTCCATTATTTTTGTGAAAAGATTATGGAGGTTTTCATGGATGATTTCTCCGTTTACGGAACTTCTTTGATGATTACTTAAGCAACCTTGATCGAGTTTTGCAGAGATGTGAACAAACTAATCTCGTCTTGAATTGGGAGAAGTGCCACTTTATGGTGAGTGAAGGTATATTCTTGGGGCATAAAATATCTGAACGAGGTATTGAGGTGGATAAAGCCAAAGTTGATGCAATTGAGAAAATGCCATGTCCTAAAGATATTAAAGGTATTCGGAGTTTCCTTGGTCATGCTGGTTTTTATAGGAGGTTTATCAAAGACTTCTCTAGAATTTCTAGGCCTCTTACTAATCTTTTACAAAAGGATATTCCATTTGTTTTTGATGATGATTGTGTAGAAGCCTTTGAAACACTCAAGAAAGCCTTAACTTCTGCACCTATTGTTCAACCACCTGATTGGAACTTGCCTTTTGAAATTATGTGTGATGCTAGTGATTATGCTGTTGGTGCTATTCTAGGACAAAGAGTTGATAAAAAATTAAATGTTATCCATTATGCTAGCAAAATTCTAGACAGTGCCCAAAGAAACAATGCTACTACTGAAAAAGAATTTTTAGCAGTTGTGTTTGATTGTGATAAATTTAGATCTTACATTGTTCATTCCAAAGTTATTGTTCACACCGATCATGCTGCTATAAAATATCTTATGGAAAGGAAAGATGCTAAACATAGACTCATTAGGTGGGTTCTCCTGCTTCAAGAATTTGATTTACATATCACTGATAGGAAAGGACCTGAGAACCCCGTAGCGGATAACTTGTCTAGGTTAGAAAATATGCTTGATGACCTACTACCTATTGATGATAGTTTTCCTGATGAACAGTTAGCTGCATTAAATGTTTCTCAAAACACTCCTTGGTATGCTGATTACGCTAACTACATTGTTGCTAAATATATACCACCTAGTTTCACATACCAACAAAAGAAAAAATTCTTCTATGATTTAAGACATTACTTTTGGGATGACCCACATCTTTATAAAGAAGGGGTGGATGGTATTATTAAACATTGTGCACGTGAGCATGAACAGGAACAAATCCTACGAAAATGTCATTCTGAAGCCTATGGAGGACATCATGTGGGAGATAGAACTGCTCACAAGGTATTGCAATCTGGTTTTTATTGGCCTACTCTCTTCAAGGATGCCCGTAAGTTTGTCTTGTCTTGTGATGAATGTCAAAGAATTGGTAATATCGGTAAGCATCAGGAAATGCCTATGAATTATTCACTTGTTGTGGAAGCATTTGATGTTTGGGATTTTGATTATATGGAATCTTTTCCTTCCTCTAACGGGTACACTCATATTTTGGTTCTGTTGATTATGTCACTAAGTGGGTAGAAGCTATTCCAACTAGTAGTGCTGATCACAACACCTCCATTAAAATGCTTAAAGAAGTTATCTTCCCGAGGTTTGGAGTCCCTAGATATTTAATGACTGATGGTGGTTCACACTTAATTCATGGTGCTTTCCGTAAGATGCTTGCTAAATATGATGTTAACCGTAGAATTGCATCACCCTATCATCCTCAATCTAGTGGTCAAGTTAAACTTAGCAATAGATAAATAAAATTAATATTACAAAACACTGTCCATAGGTCTCGAAAGAATTGGTGTAAGAAACTAGATGATGCACTTTGGGCCTATAGAACAGCTTATAAAAATACTATGGGTATGTCTCCATACAAAATGGTATATGGAAAAGCTTGTCATTTGCCTCTAGAGTTAGAACATAAAGTATTTTTGGCAATTAAAGAACTTAATTATGATTTCAAACTTGCCGGTGAAAAGAGGTTATTTGATATAAGCTCACCAGATGAATGGAGAACCCAAGCTTATTAAAATGCCAAACTATTCAAAGAAAAAGTTAAAAGACGGTATGCCAAAAGAATCCAAAAGCAGGAATTCAAAGTTGGAGAATATGTTCTTTTGTACAACTCTGGTTTTAGATTTTTTTTACAGGAAAACTTCTTTCCAAATGGGAAGGACCATATATTATCGAAGAGGTTTATCGTTCTGGAGCTATCAAGATTAATAATGCCAAAGGTACTAACCCAAAGGTAGTCAATGGACAAAGAATTAAACACTGTATCTCAGTACGCCTATTAATGTTGAAAGCAATATTATCCAAACCATGACACCGGAGGAACACATAAAACAAACCTTCCGGAACACTCCAAAATCGTGACAAAAGAGGAGGTACGTGATACGCTAAGTAAATGGACTCCGAAAAATCGCAAAAATATTTTCTGTTAGTTTTGGAATATTATAAAAATTAGGAAAATAAGAAATAAACAGGAAAGCAACCGAGGTGAGCACGATACACGAGGGCACGCCTGCCATACCTGGCGCGCCCTGGTGGGTTGTGCCCCCCTCGGGCACCTTCTCGACTCCGTTTTCCTTCCATATTCTTGTTTCCCAAGATAAAAAATCTTTATATATACCCCTGATTGTTTTGACCACCACATCGTGGAAAAATCACTTGTTCTTGTTTCGTGCTGTTTTTCTGGCAGATCTAAAAATATGTCGTCTCAAGATTCAGAGGGGGAGAGCTATGTTGCTGACTATATTGCAAACCCTAAGGTCTATGGAGAGGTGCATCATTAATATGTCTCCGTCGTATCTACTTTTCCTCACACTTTGGCCCCTGTTTTGGACTCTAATTTGCATGATTTGAATGAAACTAATCGGGACTAACGTTGTTTTTAGCATAACTACCATGGTGTTGTTTTTTGTGCAGAAATAAAAGTTCTCGGAATTGGACGAAACTTTTTGGAGGTTTATTTTGAAATAAACAAAAAATACTGGAGTCAACAACCACCGGAGGGAGGCCAGAGGCTAGCCAGCATGCACCGTCATCACCAACCCTTCTCCATCGCCAATTCCATGATGCTCCCAACCGAGAGTGAGTAATTCCTTCGTAGGCTTCCTGGTCGGTGAGGAGTTGGATGAGATTCATCATGTAATCAAGTTAGTTTTGTTAGGGCTTCATCCCTAGTATCCATTATGTTCTGAGGTTGATGTTGCTATGACTAGTCATATGCACCTATTACGTGTTATGATCCATCAACCCCATAGTGACAATATTTGGGATAATTCACGGTGATGACCGTAGTTTGAGGAGTTCATGTATTCACCGTGTTTTAATGCTTTGTTCCGGTTCTCTATTAAAATAATATCCCCTAGTTTCCTTATGGACCCCGCTGCCACGGGAGGGTAGGACAAACAATGTGATGCAAGTTCTTTTCCATAAGCACGCATGACTATTTACGGAATACATGCCTACATTACATTGATGAAGTGGAGCTAGTTCTGTGTCGCCCTTGGTTATGACTGTTATATGATGAATGTCATCCAGCGAGTTTATCGATCCAGTGCCTACGAGTTCTTCACTTATTGTTCTTGCTAAGTTACTATTGCTACTGCTACTGTTCCAATTGCTACAAAACTATTGCTATCACTGCTATTGTTACCGTTGCTGCTACTACTGCTATCCAAACTATCATACTACTGTGCTACTGATCACTCTGCTGTAGATATTTAATCTCCACGTGTGCTTGAATTGACAACTCAGCTACTAATACTCGCAAATATTCTTTCGCTCCCCTTGTGTGGAATCTATAAATTTGGGTTGAACACTCTACCCTCGAAAACTGTTGCGGTCCCCTATACTTGTGGGTTATCAATACCTTTTTCTGGCACCATTGCTGGGGAACATAGCTATATTTGTTGAGTCACTTGGGATTTATATCAATTGATCACTATGAAGAATCTGAAGGATCCAAAGACTAAGATTTTTCCCTCTAAGACGAGGGGAGGTAAGGAACTGCCATCTAGCTCTGCACTTGATTCACATTCTGTTATGAGTTAGCTTGCAACACGATCACATGCTAGTAATCCTGATATGTTGCAAGTTATTTATGATGCTACCTCTGCTATCAATGATGCTTATGATGATGCTAGTACCATGCTTTATGATAATGTGCCACTAGGAGAATTTCTTGATGAACAAATTGCTAGAGCTAAAAAGAATGAAACTACTGAAACTGATGAGATTGCTGAAACTGATGAAGCTTATGAAACTGATGATGACTATGAAACACCTACTAGTCCTAGCTCTCCTAAATTTGAAATGCCTAAGATACCTGAAGGTTATGTTATGGACGAAGAGGTAACTAGAAAAATTCTTTCTTGCATGGATAGAAACGATCTTAAGAAATTGCTACCCAAGTATAAGGAAAAGACTTTGAATGCTAGGATGAAATGTGATCCTAAGTTTGCTACTTCACCTATCTTTGTTACCGATAAGGATTATGAATTCTCTGTCGACCCAGAGTTAATTACTTTGGTTGAATCTGATCCTTTCCATGGCTATGAAACTGAAACTGTAGTGGCACACCTTACTAAGCATAATGATATAGCCACCCTCTTTGCTCAGGATGAGAAGATTCGCTACTATTACATTCTCAAGTTATTTCCTTTCTCATTAAAGGGTGATGCTAAGACATGGTACAATACTCTTACTCATGGTTGTGTGCGTAGTCCCCAGGATATGATTTACTATTTCTCTGAAAAATATTTTCCTGCTCATAAGAAACAAGATGCCTTACAGGAAATGTTTAACTTTGTGCAAATTGAAGAAGCGAGCCTCCCACAAGCTTGAGGGAGGATTCTCTAGTTTCTTAATGCTTGGCCTGATCATTCTCTCAAGAAAAATGAAATACTTGATATCTTTTATAATGGACTAACTGATGCTTCTAGGGACTTCCTAGATAGTTGTGCTGGTTGTGTTTTCAGGGAACGAACTATTGAACAAGCTGAGGAATTATTGAATAACATATTGAAGAATTATGATGATTGGACTCTTCCTGAACCACCGCTTAAACCCACTCCGAAGAAGAGGGGTATCTTATTTCTCAGTCCTGAAGATATGCAAGAGGCAAAGAAATCTATGAAGAAAAAAGGTATTAAAGCTGAGGATGTTAAGAATTTGCCACCTATTGAAGAAATACATGGCCTTGACACACCACCACCTCCACAAGTGGTAAAGGTAAATTCTTTATTAAAGTTTGATGAAGGTGATATCCCTCACAATAAACATCCTAGTCAATGCTTATATGAGTTTGAAAATTATATTATGAAGCAAGATCATTTCAATGCACATGTTCTGAAACAATTGAAATGCAATTCTAATATGATTGCTCGCTTGAGTGACTTGCTATTTAGAATCAGTAATGATGTTAGAGGAGTAGGAAAGCATGCCTCTATGGTTCAAACTCGGTTATAACAAGTTGCTAAGTCTCAAAAAGAATTGCTTGATGAAATGAATAATAATATGAATGATTTTGCTGCTAGAGTAGTAACTAGAGGAGGTAGAATGACCCAAGAACCACTTTATCCTGAGGGTCACCCTAAAAGAATTGAACAAGACTCTCAGAGAATTAATATTGATGCACCTAGTCCTTCTAAGAAGAAAAAGAAGAAGAAAAATGATAGGACTTTGCATACCTCTAGTGAACCTGAGATACAAAAACCTCCTGATAACAATGATGTCTCTATTTCCGATGCTAAAACTCAGTCTGGTAATGAACATTCACCTAGTGATAATGAAAATGATAATGATGATGTTCATGAAGATGCTCAACCTAACAATGATAAAGAACCAGATAATGATGTTGAAATAGAGCCTGTTGCTGATCTTGATAACCCACAACCTAAAAATAAACATTATGATAAAAGAGACTTTGTGGCTAGGAAACATGGTAAAGGAAGAGAGCCATGGGTTCAGAAACCCATGCCATTTCCACCTAAGCCATCTAAGAAAAAGGATGATGAAGAATTTGAGTGCTTTGCTGAAATGATTAGGCCAGTCTTTTTGCGTACCCTCTTAACTGATATCTTAAAGATGGCCCCTTATGCAAAGTACATGAAAGACATCATCATTAATAAAAGAAATATACCTGAAGCTGAGATCTCCACCATGATTGCCAATTATTCTTTTAAGGATGGAGTACCTAAAAAACTTGGAGACCCTGGAATACCAACTATACCTTGCTCCATTAAAAGAAACTATGTCAAAACTGCTTTGTGTGATTTGGGAGCCGGTGTTAGTGTTATGCCTTTCTCCTTATATAAAAGACTTGATTCGAATAAACTCACACCTACCGAGAAATCATTGCAAATGGCTCACAAATCAACTGCCATACCTATCGGTATTTGTGAGGATGTGCTCGTTGTTGTTGCAAATGTTACTATCTTAACGGACTTTGTTATTCTTGAGATGCCCGAGGACGACAACATGTCGATTATCCTTGGTAGACTGATGCGGGGAACGCCCGTGTGCGTAGATGTTTTCACACTTGGAGTGGGAAAAGGGAGAAATCACGAGAGAAAACGCAAGCTCATGGACAAACTTCGATCACACATCCACTAAGAACAAGCAAACACACGAGGTATTTAGATCCACAAACAACGGACGGATACAAGTAACCGGTAGTTCTTCCTCACTCCGGGGAGGAGGCCTTGAATCTCGTGAGATCTTCCCTCTAGAGGGGCCTTGGCATCACTTGGATCTTCTCCGGTGGAGGGCAACTCCACAAGAGGAGGAAGTAATGGAGCTAGGCTCAACAAAGAGTATTTTCTAAACACAAGCTAACCCTAACACGGAGGTAGAAGAAGGGAATATATAGTCTAGGGGATAAGTGGGGGGTACACGAGCCGTAACTCCATCTATCTCGCACAGTAAGGGCGGTTGTACCGGAGCTGGGACCGGTTGTACCAGTCTTGAGACATTAAGCGGAACATCCGGGGTAGTACCGGTCTTGTCTTGAACCGCACCAGAACAGAAGCTTGGCCCGGTCGGAGCGGTTGTTGGGGTGGTGGTGGACCGGTTGTACTGGGGAGCGGTGGTTGACCAGTTGTACCTCTAATTCCTGGGCTGTTGCAAATCCCTCTCCTTGTTCTTGGCGTTCCTCTTGATACCTTCCTTCCTCTTGGTACCTAAGCACACAAAGTGTCTCTTTTTGAGGTAGGATCCACGTTCCAAGAGTATCACATGGGAATTCACTAAGGAGAGATGTCACCTCGGATTCTATAGCACGTGCGCGGGCTCTCGTCAAGGGACCACTTGGATCTTGAGGTGTTGATGATGGGTCCATGGGGATGTACATGGGATGCTCCGCATCATCTCCCCCCCCCCTTGTTAGAGATCCGTTCTCGGATCAAGATCTTCATCACCATGGAACGGAGATAGGTCGGTGACGTTGAACGTGTCGCTCATGTTGTACTTGTCGCGTGGAATGTCGATCTTGTAGGCATTGTTGTTGTAGCGCGCCACTACCTTGAATGGTCCATCGGCACGAGGAAGAAGCTTGGACTTTCGCTCGGTGGGGAAACGGTTCTTGCGGAGGTGTAACCACACAAGATCACCGAGCTTGAACACCATGGGGTGCTTGTTGGTGTTGCGCTTGGCGGTGACTCGCTCCACTTGACGTTTGATCGTGCGCCTTGTATCTTCATGCATTTTCTTGATGTAGCTTGCCCTTGCACTTGCATCCATGTTGACGCGCTCTTGGAGAGGTAGAGGTAGGATGTCCAATGGGGACAATGGATTGAAGTCGTAAACCACTTCGAACGGAGACTTGCCGGTGGTGGAGTGACTTGCGCGGTTGTAGGCATACTCGGCGATGGGTAGGCACTCTTCCCATTCCTTGATGTTCTTCTTGATCAACATGCGAAGTAGGGTAGAAAGCGTCTGGTTCGTCACTTCCGTTTGTCCATCGGTTTGAGGATGGTATGCCGAGGAGAAAAGAAGCTTGATTCCGAGCTTGGCGCATAGGGTCTTCCAAAAGTAGCTCAAAAACTTGACGTCGCGGTCCGAGACAATGGTCTTGGGGATGCCATGTAGACGCAAGATGTCCCTACAAAAGAGATTCGCAATATGTGAAGCATCGTCTATCTTGTGACATGGAATGAAATGAGCCATCTTGGAAAAGCGGTCCACAATGACAAAAACGGAATCATGGCCATTTTTTGTTCGTGGCAAACCAAGAACAAAATCCATACTAATGTCTTCCCAAGGTTGGAAAGGTATAGGTAGAGGTATATAAAGACCATGGTATTGAGCTTTTGACTTAGCTTTGCGGCATGTAGAGCATCGGTTGGTGAAGCATGCAACATCACGAAACATCTTGGGCCAAAAGTACTTGTTGGATAGCATGGCATACGTCTTGTCGCGTCCAAAGTGACCCATAAGTCCTCCACCGTGAGCCTCTTGCAAAAGCAACAAACGAAGAGAAGACTCGGGTATACACAATTTGTTAGCACGCATAAGATAGCCATCTTTCATATAATAGTTCTCCCAACAAGTTTTCGCTTATCACATAGTGTAAGGATTAGCAAAATAGGCATCATGCTCATACAAGTCTTTGATGTGCTCAAAACCAATAACATTCAATTCAAGTTGAGTAACTAGCATACATTTGCGGGAAAGAGCATCCGCCACGACGTTTTCCTTACCCTTGATATATTTGATGACATAAGGGAAGGACTCAATAAATTCACTCCATTTAGCATGCCGTTTGTTCAACTTAGTTTGACCCTTTAAGTACTTAAGCGTTTCATGGTCGGTATGGATAACAAATTCATGTGGTCATAAATAGTGTTCCCACACATGCAAAACTCGCACCAAAGCATACAATTCTTTGTCATAGATGGGGTAGTTAAGTTGAGCGCCGGATAGTTTCTCGCTAAAGTACGCGATAGGACGCTTCTCTTGCATAAGCACACCACCTATTCCACTACCACTCACATCACAATGCACTTCAAATGTTTTATCAAAGTTGGGCAAAGCAAGCAAAGGTGCATGAGTGAGCAAATTTTTAAGTTCATGGAAAGTGATGTCTTGGGAGGAACCCCATATAAATGGTGCATTCTTCTTGCTCAAAGCATGAAGGGAAGATGCAATAGTGCTAAAGTCTTTGACAAAACGGTGATAGAAACCGACTAGTCCTAGGAAGCTATGCACTTGTTGCAAGTTCGTTGGTGTGGGCCAAGTTTTAATAGCATCAATCTTAGTTTCATCTACATGAATGCCCTTAGAAGATACTACAAAACCTAGGAAAACTACCTTCTCAACACCAAAATTGCATTTCTCCATGTTTGAATAGAGTTGTTCTTTCCGAAGGATTTGCAAAACATCACGAACATGTGTAGCATGCTCCTCAAGAGACTTGCTAAAGACAAGAATGTTATCAAAGTAGACCACAACACAATATCCAATGAGTGGTCGCAACACATAATGCATAACACGCATAAAAGTACCCGGTGCTTCGGATAAGCCCATGGGCATAACCAACCATTCATAGAGACCAAATTTTGTCTTAAAAGCAGTTTTCCACTCGTCACCCTCTTGTATGCGGATTTGGTAGTAACCACTTTTTAAGTCAATTTTAGAAAATATAGTGGCACCACTAAGTTCATCAAGCATATCATCTAAGTGAGGAATGGGGTGACGGTATCGAATGGTGATAGCATTGATAGGACGGCAATCGGAACACATGCGCATAGTACCATCATGCTTAGGCACTAGAATGACCGGAACCGCACAAGGACTCAAACTCTCACGTACATGCCCTTTATCTAGGAGTTTTTGGACTTGCCTTTGTATTTCCTTTGTTTCTTCGGGGTTGACGTGGTAGGGAGCCTTGTTAGGAAGCAGTGCTCCGGGGATGAGGTCGATGCGGTGTTCGATCCCTCATTTTGGTGGTAGTCCCGGAGGTAGCTCATCGGGGAAAACATCCTTGAATTCCTGCAACAACTTAGATAACACAAGAGGAAGATGTTGTGAAGGGTTAGTCCGAACGACTTCATCTTTGCACACAAGTACATAGTGAAGAACGGTCGATGGACTCTCACTCACATCCCTCAAATCTCTTTTCGTGGCTAAAAGAACTATATCTCTCATGTCCCTCATCGTGGAGTCGCTCATTTTTGGCTTGTGGCACTCACTTTCTTTGAGGTGGATCACTCTCTCACTTTTATCTCCACGATGGGATGAAGCTTGCTTGTCAGCGATGACTTGACTTGCCGTCATTGGGCGCAGCACATATTGCTTGCCCTTCATCTTGAAGCTATATTGATTCGTCCAACCGTTGTGTGTGACGCCATGGTCGAATTGCCAAGGTCTACCAAGTAGGAGGCGGCAAACTGACATTGGAACCACATCACACTCCAAAGTGTCTTCATAAGCACCTATCTTGAAAGAAACTTCCACGTGTGGTCAACTTGGAGCGTTCCGGAATCACTAAGCCATTGGACCTTGTAGGGACGAGGGTGCTTTTTCTTGACCAATTGTAGCTTGGAACAAAGGTCTTCGCTTGCCAAGTTGTGGCAACTCCCTCCGTCGATGATGACCTTGACGGATTTTCCTTGGATGCCCGCCTTGGTGTGGAATATGTGGCAACGTTGGTCCTCGTTTTCTTGTTGTTGGAGCATCAAAAGTTTGGAGACAACGAGAGCGGGGCTCGAATCGTTGTCGCAAAAGATTTGTGAATCTTCATCTTCATTTACTTGGCGGTGTATGGCCACTTGCTCCAAAGCTTGCATCTCGTCGTCACTCATAGATTCATAGGTACCATCATCGAGGAGGATCTTGTTGCATTTGGTTGGGCACTCGAAGGTCTTGTAGCCTCGCCCTTGGCACGTGAAACACTTGATGGAGCTTGTCTTGGTGGTAGCATCCGGTGTCGAGGTAGAGGATGATGCCCTTCGCTTGTAGGTGCTTGCGGTTGGTCGGCTTGACGAAGTCGTCTTGTCCTTGTAGCTTGACTTGTCGCCGGTAGGTGTTGGGGATTTCATAGTTGAAGTTGTCGTTGTTGTAGTAGCTTGAGCACTTGAGCCGTAGGACTTGGAGGATGACTTGGAGTACTTGTAGTCATCTTGCATTTGCCGTTCCGCCTTGGTTGCTTGATGCACAAGTTCTAGAAGGTTGGAGTATGGTTGGAAGTCGGCAATTTTCTTGACTTGGTAGTTGAGGCCATTCAAGAAGCGTGCCATTGTTTGCTCGTCATCTTCCTTGACATTGGCTCGTATCATAGCAATCTATATCTCTTGGTAGTACTCTTCTACCGACTTGGTTCCTTGCTTGAGTTGTTGGAGCTTCTTGAAGAGATCCCGGTTGTAATGTGTAGGCACAAAACGAGCTCACATGAGATCCTTCATTTGGGCCCAACTGGTGATAGGAGGTTCACCTCTCTCTCTTCTTCGCTCAATCACTTGTTCCCACCAAATAAGGACATAGTCTTGGAACTCAAGGGAAGCCATGGCTATCTTCTTCTCTTCATCATAGTTGTGCAGGCGAAAGATCTTGTCAACTTTGAGGGCCCATGACAAGTAGTCTTCGGGATCATTGCTTCTGGAAAACTTTGGCATTGTGAACTTGAGCTTGCCGAAGCATTGTTCATCATTGTGGTTGTGATGCCGAAATCCTTGTCTTGGAGGTGGATCTTCATTGTCATTGCCTTGAGTGTGTTGACGTTGATCTTGTTCTTGCTCATCTTCATGGTCGGGTTCAACACGATGATCTTGAGGACGGCGATGCGGTGGACGCACTCGGTTGCGCCTTTCGTGAAGCTCCTCTTGGCGATTGGCTTCTTCTTGTCGTTGTCGGTGAAGTGCTTCTTGCTCGTGATGAGCTTGGTGGTTGCGCTCCTCCAATGCACGAGTAGCTACTTGCAAAGCGCGATGTGCCTCAAGCGCTCATTCATGACGACGATGTTGTTCTTCTTCTCGGCATCGTTGTTCTTGCTCCAACGCATCTTGCTCTTGTTGGCGGCAATGTTCTCGAGCACGGACGCGATCTTGAAGTCCATTGCCATGGAATGGATTGTCTTGACGGTGACGACCTTGTGGAGAACTTGGGCCGGAGTGTTCGTCTTGGTGATGAACACGTGCTCGCCGGGGGCTTGCGTCGGAAGAGTACTCCGATGAGTGTCGGCTTGAGCACCGTCTTGACGTAGTCGACGTAGAGGGAGCGCGGTTGACCATCAAGGACCGAAGTTCCTCCATTTGGCTTGATAGCTTGGTGTCGAGGTAGTCCCGTGTGCACGCCTCGGATTCGCGCAAGTTGGTGGCGAGGTTGTCGATGCGGTCATTCAAGGCATGTTGCACTTGAGTAATTGCCTTGTTTGCGCCGAAGAAGTGCAACTTGGTGACGTGGGTGGTCGCGTCATCATCGTTCTCCTCGAATGTCGGGTTCGACATGATGTTCCTATCCATATCACTCAACAAGATATAAGTGGAAGAGTGAGAAGACAATACCAATTACCGTTCCAAAGGTTGAGAGTGGATCAAGTTCACTCAATGTGCAAGCATGAAAGTAGTAGAATTGGTACCGAAGAATGTCCCTCTCGCACCTACACAAGTAAAGCTTATGGAGTAGCTTGGTTAGGATGGTGGCACAAAAATTCAAGCAATTCGAGAATAAGATTCAATCAAGTTGAGATAGATCCGCAAATTCGTAAATGAGACGAGGTAGATTTCTAGCAATGAGTAAGCACGGAAACACACACATATAGGAAAGTGGTATTGTAACACCGAAAAATGAGCGCAAAATGTGGAGGCCACGGTAAGCTCAAGGTGCACAATAGTGGAGAGATGCTAGCACGATTGCACGAATGGGCGCGATACGGACTTATGCACACCTATGCGAAGCAAATCTAGACGTCTTCCTATACCCAACTTTTGCTATTTATGTGGTTGGCAATCTCTCGCTCAAATGATCGAATATAATATGCAACTTGCAATGCTATTGCTCTTTTGGTTTTGCTTAAAAGCTTTGCTTTTCTTCTCCTTTGGAGGATGATATTTCGGATGATCACTATGCGAGACGTGCACACCAATGTAGCAATGATGTATGCGGGTACTATTGTAACACAAAAGGAGATACGATGATAAATGCATGCTATTTGTAGCTGTGCAGAGTATGTAACACTAAAGTGCACAAGTAACGTAGCCCGGCAATACTCAATGGCTAGTCTCGATAGGTAAGTAACGCAAATAGGATTGGGTTAACAATGCAATGGCAAGGATATATGTCAAGAGTGTCGTCGTGGTTACCGTCCTTGCTTACGATTGGTGTGAATGAAGGGGTGGTTGGCGACGAACCGGGGCGATGATGAGTAGCGGCATTGTCGATGTAGAACCGTTCCTAATTAGCCGAAACACCTTAGGAAACGGAAACCGCAACTCAAAATCTCAAAAAAAAAATTGATGAAGTCAAATGATGGTAAAACCAAGATGAGGATCTCGGGCACGTTGATAGCTTCAAAACGAGCCAAAGAACACTCAAATCGGAGTTTGGGAGTAGAAGTTATTGTCAAAACGAGAATCAGCCGAGTCAGCAACTGGGAAGGGCGGTTGTACCGCTTGGGAGGGGCGGTTGTACCGCTCCGAAAATGACTTGGGGAATTAGCGGTTGTACCGCATGTACGGGCGGTTGTACCGCTCCTGCGCGGAACTGCAGGTCCGAATCCGCGGGTTAGAAGAAAAATTCGGTCGATTTTGCGGAAGAAAATGATGGGAATGATAGTGCAAAGCTAGATCCACCTGTCCACAACGAGATCCACGGATCACAATCAACAAAATCTCCTCAAATCCAATAAATCCAAGAAATTTTTGGTATGTCTATTTTTGTGGGGATTTTCGAAATTAGGTCAAATCAAAGCAAAAATTGGCTAGAAAATGGAGGGGAAGACTCCAAGATGTGAATCAACGTGGCTCATGATACCAATATGATACGAGGCATGCCCGTGTGCGTAGATCTTTTCACACTTGGAGGGGGAAAAGGGAGAAATCACGAGAGAAAACGCAAGCTCATGAAGAACTTCTATCACACATCCACTAAGAACAAGCAAACACACGAGGTAGTTAGATCCACAAACAACGGACGGATACAAGTAACCGGTAGTTCTTCCTCACTCCGGGGAGGAGGCCTTGAATCTCGTGAGATCTTCCCTCTAGAGGGGCCTTGGCATCACTTGGATCTTCTCTGGTGGAGGGCAACTCCACAAGAGGAGGAAGTAATGGAGCTAGGCTCAACAAAGAGTATTTGCTAAACACAAGCTAACCCTATAACGGAGGTAGAAGAAGGGAATATATAGTCTAGGGAATAAGTGGGGGGTACACGAGCCGTAACTCCATCTATCTCGCACAGTAAGGGCGGTTGTACCGGAGCTGAGACCGGTTGTACCGGTCTTAAGACATTAAGCAGAACATCCGTGGTAGTACCGGTCTTGAACCGCACCAGAACAGAATCTTGGCCCGGTCGGAGCGGTTGTTGGGGTGGTGGTGGACCGGTTGTACTGGGGAGCGGTGGTTGACCGGTTGTACCTCTAATTCCTGGGCTGTTGCAAATCCCTCTCCTTGTTCTTGGCGTTCCTCTTGATCCCTTCCTTCCTCTTGGTACCTAAGCACACAAAGTGTCTCTTCTTGAGGTAGGATCCACGTTCCAAGAGTATCACATGGGAATTCACTAAGGAGAGATGTCACCTCAGATTCTATAGCACGTGCGCGGGCTCTCGTCAAGGGACCACTTGGATCTTGAGGTGTTGATGATGGGTCCATGGGGATGTACATGGGATGCTCCGCATCATCTCCCCCCCCCCTTGTTAGAGATCCGTCCTCGGATCAAGATCTTCATCACCATGGAACGGAGATAGGTCGGTGACGTTGAACGTGTCGCTCATGTTGTACTTGTCGCGTGGAATGTCGATCTTGTAGGCATTGTTGTTGTAGCGCGCCACTACCTTGAATGGTCCATCGGCACGAGGAAGAAGCTTGGACTTGCGCTCGGTGGGGAAACGGTCCTTGTGGAGGTGTAACCACACAAGATCACCGGGCTTGAACACCATGGGGTGCTTGTTGGTGTTGCGCTTGGCGGTGACTCGCTCCACTTGACGTTCGATGGGTATGTACATGGGATGCTCCGCATCATAGACCCTTTTTGAATACTGCACGGGCTGTTATTGATTGCAACAAAAGCAGAGTCACTTTTCATATCAATGGTAGTGAGTAGATGGTGCACTTTCTGAAGAAACAATTCCAAGTGAATGGTATAAATGTGATTGAAGAATCTCCGACCATCACTATTGGAAGCTTTCAATTACCTCTACCTACTGCCAAAAAAAAATATGATACACTTATTGTTGGGGATATGCACATCCCCATTGAGGTAACTTAGTGTTTTACGAAAGTTCTTCGGTTTCATGCTAATCGGAAGTGGTTGTTAATAAGACTTGATCAACCTTATTAATGGATCATTTTTGAGAAGTATGAAGTCGATGAATCTAGTAAGCACAACTATCTACTCCCACCTTTTATTTTTTGTTTTAGTTAGTCAAATAAAATAAAATGCCATGATTATCATGTTTTCTGTTTTCTCCGTGCAATAAAAAATGACCCAAAAATAAAAATTCGCAGAATGTCCTGAAAATTTGATACGATTTTTTCTGAATATTTCTGAATTTCTGGTGCAAATAATACCAGAGGGGGGTGCACCTGTTGCCCACAAGACACCAGGGCGCGCCAGCACCCCCAGGCGCGCCCTGGTGGGTTCTGGCCTCCACGTGCGCCCCCTCACTTATCTCTTTAGCCCACATCATCCCCTACCTCCAGAAAAAATCACCACAGCCACCATTCACGTGTTCTTGCTCTCAAACCCATGGATTTCGATCTCTTAGCTCGAAGCTCCATTTCTGAAACTGTTTGGAGGGATTGCTACTTGGTATGTGACTCCTCCATTGCTCCAATTAGTTTATGATTTAGTGGGTTATTTTTAGAATAATTAGCTAATCTTGGTGCTACTGTAGATGAGCTTGCATGTTGAATTCTTAGAGTTCTAAGTAGTTTGAATGCTCAATATGGCCTCTATGCATGCTTAGGAGTAATTGCTATCAATCTTACAAAGTTTTGTTGACAAAATTTTGTGTCTCAAAAATATTTCAGAATTTGTTCGCAAATAAAAATGCAGTTCTTTAGGAGTTCTTCGAGGAGGAGATCCTCAGAAGCCTCATCAAGTGGGAGCTCGGCTCGATAGTCTTATGTTGAGCCAAGCGAAAGCTCGATGCGAGATGCCGCCCCCAAATCATGCTTGTGGCCGTGCGACGAGTTCATGGAAGGTGCAGGTAATAAGGGGGAATTTGACCAATTTATCTACAATATAGAACTTGCTCCCTTCATCGCAAGTAAGTGTCCTCAACATCTCAAACTCACGAAAACATTCACAAAGAAATTTAAATATTTTCCTCGTGAGTCTAGAGTTTCATTCAACCTGTACGACCGTTCTTTCACCATGCCTTTAGACTTGTTCGGTGAAACATGCAAACTTCCATCTTGGGGTTCCCTCGATGAACCAACAAAATCTGAATACGAGTCATTTTTAGTTAACCTTTGTTATGGTGAAGATAGGGGAGTAGCACAAGGGAGAATTAAGAGCATCCATTTCCCATCAATACAATATTTCGCACTCTTTAATGGTAAATATATCGTGGGCAAACAAGATTGTAGCACACTGTCGCTCATGATTTGAGTCTCATACACACTGCCATAACTAGGAATAAATGTTATAATCTTGGTGCAATTGTTGCACGGCGACTGCAGCTCAATGCTGCTAATGGTAATTTTTATGGAGGAATCTATACCTCCCGTGTAGCACGGCCACTAACTACACCTATAACTTGAGATTTAATAAAAAAAACTGTTGTGCCTGTCGCTTTGCCTGCTCCTGCTCTCTTTGATTTTCACAGTAGGGGAAGATACTATGTCCTTGAGAGCGAGGCCCATGCGTACAATGCGGAGGTTGAAGCTGCCAGGAGGGCCGCGGAGCTTGCACCGAGGGCCTCGGTGAGCCATCGCTCGGATTATTGTTCATATGGATGGTGATTACCAAGCTAGGCCAAAATCCTAAGCTTGGGGGAGTACGTATTTCCACCGACATTACATTCAGGTTCACACATTTCATTCCAGTTGTCGGTGTTCACACTTTTTCATTGTAATATCCATCCTAGATTTATTTTCTCGCTTTCTTCTTGTGTGTTTGAAAAGCTATGAGAAAATCCAAAAATATTTCCTACTTCTTTTCAGCTTTTCTTTCTAGCTTAGTTTAGCAGTCGCATCGAAAGAAAACACATAAAGATTTCACGTTTCTTCTTTTGCTTGTTGGGAGCTTTCCCGTGTAAATAGTTTTTCTCGTTTATGTTTTTCCTATTTTATTTGCTTTCTTCAAGAAAAACCAAAAACTCCAAAAATATTTCAGTGTGTTTCCCTAAAATTCTTTTCCTTTTATTTGAGTCATAACAAGGAGAAGACCACAATGAAAATGTTGAGTGGCTCTCATAAGCATTATTGTTTATCTAACAAAGAGCCCATATTACTTTATCTTCTCCTCTTAAATATAATGTTTGCAGATCCCAGCTTAGTCCACGACACTCTTGCACTATTATTATCTTCCTATCATTCGGTCATTGTCACGACCCGGATTTGGTAAAATCCAAGTCTCTGTGCTTACTGTGCTATCCCTGGATCGAAGCTAGAACACACAGTAACAAGAATGAATATCAGCAAGACATACATCATTTTACTACAACGATAGATCCAGAGTTAGGCAAATACATACCACTGGCACAGCTCAAAGCTGGCACATAATACAGCGGAATAATACGTAGTCACTAAGTTCGGGCTTCATCAACACCACTGGGCTCGTTGAGTGTAGGCTTTAACCCTATCGTCTCTTAATTTGTCGAGATCTGCACATGACAGGTGCAGATGAGTACGTGGAATGTACTCGCAAGTTACAAAGGAAAATTTAACAGAATATATATGCAGGGTAAGTATTGGTGGAGGTTTTGTTTGCATAAAGCCAAATTTGTCCTAAACTAGATTTTGTAAACTTCTTTTGAAATAAGAATAGTTTTTAGTATAAAAGGTAGGAGTGAAACACTTGGATATACGCACCAGTGCTCATTCTCCAAAAAAAAATTAAAACATACATAAGGTTGAAGTGAAACACATTCACTCTGCTCATTCCTCAACTTTAACCCTTAAAACATACTTTTAGAAAAGAGACGCGAGATTCTTCTTCAGTCCAAGTCTTCAGTTGCTCAAAATTGCCCGTAACACGGCTAATCGGTTAGGTTTAACCCTCTACAGAGGTCATACACATTCCCCACATGACACAATCAACCTTTTTTGTCGTGACACCACTTAGGTGTGTGACCAGGAGGAGATTGTGACGAAGCCTTTCCAAAACGGCCCCCTTTACTTAGTTCTATCACGGCCCGCTCCCTTGGCTATTAAGGCCCATCTTCGATGACCGTACCTAAGTAAGGGTTTCCCATTAAGGAAAAGCTAAGCCAGGGACATAATAGCATGTGGCTGCACTGGAAGCTACATCAAACTGTACTTGGAAGATCTCGATCCCCTAGACGGCGGTCCCCACCAAAAACCTATGTGCAAGACCCCAGTCGGGCGCATTCACTACAAGACCCCGATGGGCGCAATCATTTGTAGACGCTCCCGTCATACCGTTCCGCCCAGGGAGTAGAAGCAAAATAATATATAGTTTTGTTTTTCAAAAGTTTTCACAAAACATTGCCCCAAAAGAGGGCGAGATTATTCATTTAAAACTTGTTTGATTCCCAACCCCTTTTCTTTGTAAGCATAGCTGCAAGTTCCTAGGGCTTTAGCTAGCAATAGTTGCTTGCAAAACTTTTTAGTAAAACATGCATAATAATAAAAGAGTTCATGCATATGCAAAAATTATAGGAAAAAGTATGATCAAATTGCAACTAGCCTGCGGTTTCACAGTCACACGGTTCTACCTCCTTGTAGAAATCACCTTCGCACTTGTCGCAATCTATCACGGTGAATAACTTAAGTAAGACACCCAACATATCCACATTCACATAACAATGGTTCAAGAAAGAATTCAACACACAATAACATCCAAATGAAGATCCAAATACTAACACGAGTTATTTGATTGCCACTACGATAATTTCTAGGGCATGGTTAGGGTTGGTGTAGGATCAAGTTTAGCATTTTAAGAAAATAGGATATGGAAATTTTCTAGGGTTGGATCATATTGATACTAAGTGAATATCATGGTTTGAATGGTCCTGGGTCAAGGTTCTACGACAAATTCTATAATGGGTTTGTTTGGGAATATTTGATTTGGGTTAAATGAAAATGGGCATGGCATAAGTTTCAAGATAAAAGAATTAAATTCTTAATCTTGCAACTCCAAATTTTTGTGGTGCTAGCAAATGACCAGGGAGGTCTTCTAGAGATCAGTCTAAGGGATTTATCCAAGAATAAAATTTAATTGGATGAGGATTATGAATTAGGACTAAAAAGAGTCAATTTAAAGTGTTGAAGCTAAAATACTAACTAAACATAGCTGATAAATTATGGCATGGGTTCCAACAGAGAGCTGAGGTCCTAAGGTCCAACTTTCATATATAAAACATTTTTATATGATTTACAGAATCAAAGATATAGCAAAATTACTCAAATCTTTATTTAAATCAGAACTAAATTTTAATTTGCTCAAAAGTGAAATTTTATATTTTTACAAAAAACTAGAAGTTCCAACGAATCCGGGAATATCTATTTTATGAAATCGGGCATACGGTTTAGGAGATATGATTTTCTAAATTATGGGCATTTTTCTGAAAATGCAATACGGGAATAAAACGGATCTGCCACGTGTCTGTTTCTTAGTGGATGATACCTGTTCGTTTTTTTTAAGAAAGCAGAGGGGATTGCTGGGTACTCATGGGAAAGATGGCCAGCGACGTAGGGCACGGCGGCGGCTTTGGTTCGCAGGGATTCCGGCGGTGCGGCGGTCTCCGTGAGGAACACAAGGTGGACGGGGTAGATAGCGACTCACGCAAGACATTTTTGTAGACAAAGGCCATTGGTTCATCCACGTACATCAGCAAAGGGCGGTTGCTGTTCACCAGCGGCGAACTCAGCGAACGTGGAGCGCGTGCTCCGGCTATACCATCGAGTGAGAGAGAGATTTAGTAAGATGCATAATTGAAAGACAGAGGGAAAGGAAGTCAACAGGAGGTAGGGGCCTCACCTATGGTGACATGAGCATCATCGGAGAGGTGACGGATCTTGAACTCTGGCGAAGAATTACTCTGGAATTGAGGCAATAGACATGGGGGTTTCGGTCTTAGGAGAGAGCAGGGTTGGGTGCGTTCCTCGGAGTAAATTTATAGTGGCAGAGGGATCCGGTATGGGGAGATGAAGGGAGCTCAATGTGGCCATTAATGGCTACCTGCACATGTACGTTTAACGGACACGTTCATCCAATTAAGGCACCAATGTTGGGTTTTGATCCTGGCATTCGTCTTTACTTTACGTGTTGGCGAGAAGTGGAAAGGACGAACGAATGAAGTGCTAGAGGGAGAGGAAGAGGTGGGAGTGCCCTCGCTGTAACTATCTTTTCTGAAGATTCAAACGAACAGAGCTAGAGGTATAAGAAGACTTAGTGGGCTCAGCCCAATAGGAGTTAGTATTAGGCCCGCTTTATTATTTATGTAAGTGACCAAACTTTTTTTACTATAACATAAAATAAAAATGTATACATTAACATTTATATTATTTAGAGTCTACGAAAAATAGTTTAGAATTTAATCAAATGAATTTTGTCCACATCTACTATTAATGCTTTATGGACATAATTGAATTACTCAAAAATTCAATATAAAGTTTTGCAAACTCCAAAAATGATAATTATGCTGTAATTAATATTTCCAAATATATTTTTGGAGAAGTCACATTATCTCCTCTCATTAAATTTATTTGAATAATTTGGAAATATTTAAATGGCATTGAAACTCCAAATAAGACCCGATTTAAAATGGAACTTCAAAATTCAAAGAACTTCGAATGAAATTTTCATCCACTACATTTGAGAAAGTCATTTTATTCTCACTCCAATCTATTGAATATGGTTTGAGAAATTTCATAAGAGTCCGTAAAGAAGAAATCCAAACTCATTTTTTTGCAACAAGACTCAAAAAGGTTTTAACTCCAGTGAAATTCGAAGCAATTCACACAATATTACTTATTTATTAACATTGCAAAATTTAGAAATTTTGGGATGTTACAAACTACCACCCTTAAAAGAAATCTCGTCCTCGAGATTTGCAGAGGCTAGCAAGAAATAGGTTAGGTTTGGGGTCTCTTGGGTTATTTCACCAGGGTTTTGGCATAACATCTGCATGATTGCGGGTTATTCTTTGCTTATAGCTTCAAGGAATGTCTTCCATTTGTACAATTCCCTATGCCTCTGTTACTTCGGCATATCCTTAGACACCATCACCGAGTCTCAACCATGCTAGGCTTGGTAACAACTATCCTTTCAGGGTGTCAGGAAGCTACCACCCTTAAGGACAAACTTGTGGGGGTTCCACCGTTTCTTCATTCCCTCATGGTTCTTCATCAAGCTCATGTGTGTCGGAACTCCGCTTTCCTCAAAAGAACAAGTATTGCTCAAAATCCAGAATCGCAGACCTACTTATCGAGACTCTCATGGTGGTCAATAAAATAGCTTCCTATGGAATTCCTTGAAGATTTCTTCATGTTTCTTTCTCACCGTCCAATTTACGCTAGGCACAGTCGCCTTCCTATAAGGGTAGTGCGTCTTACCATTCTATGGTCTTAGGCTTGTCGTATCGACACTCTCCTAGGGTTTCAAGTGTCTCTGATTTACCAATCAAACATACGAATGTATATAATAAGAGTCTCCGGTATGGAGGCCAATCCATCCCGTACTCAAATCATTACTTCATATGTAGATAGGGGAATCATGTATTCTAACACTCGGTCTTTCTCACTCCTCTTAAAGAGGTCTTCACCTGCAAAGCTAATAAAACGTGATTGGGCGGCGATAACGGAATTTTCCATGCATCTTCACTTGTTTTCTTCTGATCCCGTATGACAAGGCGAGATTGAAACATAAACTTCTTGAATTGTCCCATGTAATTACCCTTTTGGAATTCAATTATGGCGATACACATCTTTAGCCAAGTGTCAACCTCTCAAATAAAATACCAAGAAGCATACTTGACATTCTCCTTCAGATTTACTTTGGCGTCTTCCATTACTTCTTCTATATTCTGAATCAATTCTTCCGCTTCTGAATGTGTCACTTGTCCCATCAAAATGATTTCGTCCATCTATGGGGTTTAGGGTTTAGCTAGAGAGAGATAGAATTTTAGACAGCAAGGAGGGAGAATACAATCAATCACCGAACAACTCATATCCCATCGTTTTCTAACGATTATAATAGGCTCGTTTACTATGGTTTTGTCATGAAGTCTTCATTCCTTCAGTTCTTGAAAGTCTTTAGTGCTAGATGTCTCACCCGTATGAAGGTCTTCTTTTAATCATCTGTAACTTGCACCTCTCGAGGTTGAATAAATAATACAAACCTACGAAGGTCGTATCCTAAAACGCAAGATTTTAAACACACCACTCAAATGAACAAAACAAAATTAATGGCGAAGAATTCCAACAAAAATACAAATTCACTCATAGATTTCAAACAAACAATTCTTATGGTACCCTCATCAACATGAGTTGGCATCGTTGGGTACACTACTCGCACTCTTTCGTTTATTTCACAACTCTCATGGTTGGCTTGGATACTATTTGAATCGTATAGGATATTCTGAGACATGGTAATCTTCAGCTTCTTCACAACCATCCTAGTCTTGAGTGTCTTCAGTCCTTCTTCAACCCTTTGGATGTAACCTTCGGTATTGAAGATGCCTTTGTTTAAGCATCATTTACATGAAGTAACCTTTAGCTCTTGCAAATCCATATCAGAGTCAAGGTCATTGGAGGCTAGGTGGTTGGTCATCTAAGTTTTTGAAAGCAGATTAGAACTTAGTAAAGAAAAGAAGAGGATACGAGAATACTATTAGTACTACTGAAATTATAAGTTGTTCCTATCAAGGTCTTCCGATTTCTAAACCATTTTCTAGGTCACGTCCTACAGTCAACGTATGCTCTCATACCATTTTGTCACGACCCGGATTTGGTAAAATCCAAGTCTCTGTGCTTACTGTGCTATTCCTGGATCGAAGCTAGCACACACAGTAACAAGAATGAATATCAGCAAGACATACATCATTTTACTACAACGATAGATCCAGAGTTAGGCAAATACATACCATTGGCATAGCTCAATGCTGGCACATAATACAACGGAATAATACGCAATCACTAAGTTAGGGCTTCATCAACACCACTGGGCTCGTTAAGTGTAGGCCATAATCCTATCATCTCTTAATTTGTCGAGATCTGCACATGACAGGTGCAGATGAGTACGTGGAATGTACTCGCAAGTTGCAAAGGAAATTTTAACAAATATATATGCAGGGTAAGTATTGGTGAAGGTTTTGTTTGCATAAAGCCAAATTTGTCCTAAACTAGATTTTGTAAACTTCTTTTGAAATAAGAATAGTTTTTAGTATAAAAGGTAGGAGTGAAACACTTGGATATACGCACCACTGCTCATTCTCCAAAAAATTTTAAAACATACATAAGTTTGAAGTGAAACACATTCACTGTGCTCATTCCTCAACTTTAACCCTTAAAACATACTTTTAGAAAAGAGAGGGGAGATTCTTCTTCAGTCCAAGTCCTCAGTTGCTCAAAATTGCCCGTAACCGGGGGCACGGCTAATCGATTAGGTTTAACCCTCTGCAGAGGTCGTACACGTTCCCCACATGACACAATCAACCCTTTTTGTCATGACACCACTTGGGTGTGTGACCAGGAGGAGATTGTGAAGAAGCCTTTCGAAAACGGCCCCCTTTACTTAGTTCTAGCACGGCCCGCTCCCTTGGCTATTAAGGCCCATCTTCGATGACCGTACCTGAGTAAGGGTTTCCCATTAAGGAAAAGCTAAGCCAGAGCCATAATAGCATGTGGATGTACTGGAAGCTACATCAAACTGTACTTGGAAGATCTTGGTCCCCTAAACGGCGGTCCCCACCAAAAACCTGTGAGCAAGACCCCAGTCGGGCGCATTCACTGCAAGACCCCGATGGGCGCAATCACTTGTAGACGCTCCCGTCACACCGTTCTGCCCAGGGAGTAGAAGTAAAATAATATATAGTTTTGGTTTTCAAAAGTTTTCACCAAACATTGCCCCAAAAGAGGGCAAGATTATTCATTTAAAACTTGTTTGATTCCCAACCCCTTTTCTTTGTAAGCATAGCTGCAAGTTCCTAGGGCTTTAGCTAGCAATAGTTGCTTGCAAAACTTTTTAGTAAAACATGCATAATAATAAAAGAGTTCATGCATATGCAAAAATTATAGGAAAAAGTATGATCAAATTGCAACTTGCCTGCGGTTTCACAGTCACACGGTTCTACCTCCTCGTAGAATTCACCTTCGCACTTGTCGCAATCTATCACGGTGAATAACTTAAGTAAGACACCCAACATATCCACATTCACATAACAATGGTTCAAGCAAGAATTCAACACACAATAACATCCAAATGAAGATCCAAATACTAACACGAGTTATTCGATTGCCACTACGATAATTTCTAGGGCATGGTTAGGGTTGGTGTAGGATCAAGTTTAGCATTTTAAGAAAATAGGATATGGACATTTTCTAGGGTTGGATCATATTGATACTAAGTAAATGTCATGGTTTGAATGGTCCTGGGTCAAGGTTCTACGACAAATTCTATAATGGGTTTGTTTGGGAATATTTGATTTGGGTTAAATGAAAATGGGCATGGCATAAGTTTCAAGATAAAAGAATTAAATTCTTAATATTGCAACTCCAAATTTTTGTGGTGGTAGAAAATGACCAGAGAGGTCTTCTAGGGATCAGTCTAAGGGATTTATCCAAGAATAAAATTTAATTGGATGAGGATTATGAAATAGGACTAAAAAGAGTCAATTTAAAGTGTTGAAGCTAAAATAGTAACTAAACATAGCTGATAAATTATGGCATGGGTTCCAACAGAGAGCTGAGGTCCTAAGGTCCAACTTTCATATATAAAACATTTTTATATGATTTACAGAATCAAAGATATAGCAAAATTACACAAATCTTTATTTAAATCAGAACTAAATTTTAATTTGCTCAAAAGTGAAATTTTATACTTTTACAAAAAACTAGAAGTTCCGACGAATCTGGGAATATCTTATTTGCTGAAATCGGGCATACGGTTTAGGAGATATGATTTTCTAAAGTATGGGCATTTTTCTGAAAATGCAGTACGGGAATAAAACTGATCTGCCACGTGTCTGTTTCTTAGTGGATGATACCTGTTCGTTTTTTTTTTAAGAAAGCAGAGGGGATTGCTGGGTACTCACGGGAAAGATGGCCAGCGACGTAGGGCACGGCGGCGGCTTTGGTTCGCAGGGATTCCGGCGGTGAGGCGGTATCCGTGAGGAACACGAGGTGGACGGGGTAGATAGCGACTCACGCAAGACGTTTTTGTAGACAAAGGCCACTGGTTCATCCACGTACATCAGCAAAGGGCGGTTGCAGTTCACCAGCGGCGAACTCCGCGAACGTGGAGCGCGTGCTCCGGCTGTACCATCGAGTGAGAGTGAGATTTAGTAAGATGCATAATTGAAAGACAGAGGGAAAGGAAGTCAACAGGAGGTAGGGGCCTCACCTATGGTGACATGAGCATCGTCGGAGAGATGACGGATCTTGAACTCCGGCGAAGAATTACTCTGGAATTGAGGCAATAGAGATGGGGGTTTCGGTCTTAGGAGAGAGCAGGGTTGGGTGCGTTCCTCGGAGTCAATTTATAGTGGCAGAGGGATCCGGTATGGGGAGATGAAGTTAGCTCAACGTGGCCATTAATGGCTACCTGCACATGTACGTATCACGGACACGTTCATCCAATTAAGGCACCAATGTTGGTTTTTGATTCACTGAATGGGTTCTCCTGGCATTCGTATTTACTTTACGTGTTGGCGAGAAGTGGAAAGGACGAACGAATCAAGTGCTAGAGGGAGAGGAAGAGGTGGGAGTGCCCTGGCTGTAACTCTGTTCTGAAGATTCAAACGAACAGAGCTAGAAGTAGAAGAAGAGTTATTGGGCTCAGCCCAATAGGAGTTAGTACCAGGCCCGCTTTATTATTTATGTAAGTGACCAAACTTTTTTTTACTATAACATAAAATAAAAATGTATACATTAACATATATATTATTTAGAATCTACGAAAAATAGTTTTAGAATTTAATCAAATGAATTTTATCCACAGCTACTATTAATGCTTTATGGACATAATTGAATTACTCAAAAATTCAATATAGAGTTTTGCAAACTCCAGAAATGATAATTATGCAGTAATTAATATTTCCATATATATTTTTGGAGAAGTCACATTATCTCCTCTCATTAAATTTATTTGAATAATTTGGAAATATTTAAATGGCATCGAAACTCCAAATAAGACCCAATTTAAAATGGAACTTCAAAATTCAAAGAACTTCGAATGAAATTTTCATCCACCACATTTGAGAAAGTCATTTTATTCTCACTCCAATATATTGAATATGGTTTCAGAAATTTCATAAGAGTCCATAAAGAAGAAATCCAAACTCATTTTTTTTGCAACAAGACTCAAAAAGGTTTTAATTCTAGAGAAAATCGAAGCAATTCGCACAATATTACTTATTTATTAACATTCCAAAATTTAGAAATTTTGGGATGTTACAGTCGTGCAAGTGAAAGGCAATAATGACGATATTCGATGAATTGACTGTGGCAGAGAAAAGCGGGTATGAACTCAACTTGTTTTTGTTTTTGTAAATATGTTTAACTTAGTATCCTTGATTCAGCATATTATGATCAAACATGTTTACAATGACCATTAGAGATTATAGTTGTTCATGCCATGCTTAAGTAGCTAGGAGTGGATAATGATTTATCTTGGGTGTCAACATGCATTAAAATGGTTGTGATGTGGTATGATGATATGGTATCCTCCTCCGAATGTTTCAAGTGGCTTGACTTGGCACACGTTCACGCATGTAGTTGAATCAAAACCAACATAGCCTTCATGATATTTACGTTCATGGTGTCCATATCCTACTCATGCTAGTAGTCAATGTTTATTATATGTAATGCATGTTCATGACCGTTTTTGCTCTCTAGCTGGCTACTTCTCAATCTATTTGCTAGCCTTCGCCTGTACTAAGCGGGAATACTTCTTGTGCATCAAAACCCTTAAACCAAATTATGCCAGATGAGTCCATTATATCTACCTATATGCGGTATTACCCTGTCGTTCCAAAGTAAATTTGCATCTGCCATCTCTAAAAATTCAAATGAACATCTGTTTGTATGCCTGGACCGCTCATGGAGCGACAGGGGGCAGTCAGTATCTTCCATGCTAAGCGGGTTATTCTCATGATGAGTGTTTATTCACTCGTCCTTACACGAGAGGGGAGGTAATAGGGATTCCCAGTCCCGAAATCAAAAATCAAAAATAATTAAACAAAACTCCCCTAGGAATGTTGTTGGTTTGGACAGTACCCTCGGATACGGCTAGCCGTGGAGTGTGATTGTTGGTGGAGGGGGAGTAAACCTTTACTTTTACCGCTTGGGAACCGCCGCTAATTTGTTTAGCATGGAAGATATTGATAACTCTTGGTCGTGACGTTGACAGGAAGGGTGTACCTCCCAACATTATATCTATCTCTGTTTTAAGCTTTGAGCTCTGGCACCGCTGCAAATCCATGCTTCCCTCTGCGAAGGGACTATCTATTTACTTTTATGTTGAGTCATCACCTTCTCAAATGAGCGCCAGACCTGAGAGCACTATTGTCATCCTCATGCATTGTGTATAGTTGATGTTGGGTGTAGCATGACTGGATCTTTTCTACCATGAATTACAATGTTTAGTCGCTGCTTGAACTTTGGAGGTGCTCTGCATTTATGTTTTGCGGTCTTAGAAAGGGCTAGCGAGATACCACTATTGTCATATTGTATCATGATTGTTTTGACAAAGTGTTGGTATTTGAGATATCTTATTATTGCTCGCAAGTTGCTTATGTTATTGATATGAGTTAATATAATTTCTAAGAGTTACTGTTGGCATGGTTAGTCATAATCTTTGCTGAAAACCTGGGTGCTACTTAAGCATATGTATGTAAACAAGAACAAAAGAGTTCGAAATAGTTTTTCTTTATCACTTTCAGTTTGTCAACTGAATTGCTTGAGGACAAGCAATGGGTTAAGCTTGGGCGAGTTGATACGTCTCCGTCGTATCTACTTTTCCTCACACTTTTGCCCTTGTTTTGGACTCTAATTTGCATGATTTGAATGAAACTAACCCGGACTAACGCCGTTTTCAGCAGAACTACCATGGTGTTGTTTTTTGTGAAGAAATAAAAGTTCTCGGAACTGGACAAAACTTTTTGGAGATTTATTTTGGAATAAATAAGAAATACTGGAGTCAACAACCATCGGAGAGGGAAAAGAGTCTGGCCAGCATACACCAGGGCACGCCAGCCCCCCCCAGGCGCGCCCTGGTGGGTTGTGCCCACCTTGTGGCCCCACTGACCCTAATTCGGCCACTATAAATTCCTATTTTCGGAGAAAAAATCAAGGAGAAAGTTTCATCGCGTTTTACGATATAGAACCGCTGCCACCTCCTGTTCTCCATCGGGAGGCCAGATCTGGATCCCGTTTGGGGCTCCGGAGAGGGGAATCTTCGTTCTTCGTCATCACCAACCCTTCTCCATCGCCAATTCCATGATGCTCCCCACCGGGAGTGAGTAATTCCTTCGTAGGCTTGCTGGTCGATGAGGAGTTGGATGAGATTCATCATGTAATCGAGTTAGTTTTGTTAGGGCTTGATCCCTAGTATCCATTATGTTCTGAGATTGATGTTGCTATGACTTCGCTATGTCTAATGCTTGTCACTAGGGCCCGAGTGCCATGATTTCAGATCTGAACCGTTTATGTTATCATCGTTATATCTATGTTCTTGATCCGATCTTGCCTAGTCATATGCACCTATTACGTGTTATGATCCGTGAAACCCATAGTGACACTATTTGGGATACTTCACGGTGATGTTCGTAGTTTGAGGAGTTCATGTATTCACCGTGTGTTAATGCTTTGTTCTGGTTATCTATTAAAATGAGGCCTTAATATCCCTTAGTTTCCTTATGGACCCCACTGCCACAGGAGGGTAGGACAAAAGATGTCATGCAAGTTCTTTTCCATAAGCGTGTATGAATATTTACGGAATACATGCTTACATTACATTGATGAACTGGAGCTAGTTCTGTGTCGCCCTAGGTTATGACTGTTATATGATGAATGTCATCCAACGAGTTTACCGATCCAGTGCCTACGAGTTCTCCACTTATTGTTCTTGCTAAGTTACTACTGCTACTACTACTGTTCCAATCGCTACAAAACTATTGCTATCCCTGCTACTGTTACCGTTGCTGCTACTACTGCTATCAAAACTATCATACTACTGTGCTACTGATCACTCTGCTACAGATATTTAATCTCCAGGTCTGGTTGAATTGACAACTCAGCTGCTAATACTCGCAAATATTCTTTGGCTCTCCTTGTGTCGAATCTATAAATTTGGGTTGAATACTCTACCCTCAAAAACTGTTGCGATCCCCTATACTTGTGGGTTATCAATCATCATGGATGGACCACGGACGAGGAGGAAGATGCCAACATGAAGGAAGCAATGGATGATAGCTCCGAGGAAGAGTATGACCCACTACCTTAGCCTGGAGACATGCATGTGGAATTCAAGAAGTCAAGCCTCCCTAAAGGATACAAACCTAAGGAAGCAAATGAATGAAAGCAAGGCAGCATTATGCAAAAAGATATTAAAGCTCGAGTTAAAGAATGAGGATCTAACGGAGGAAAATTTTATGCTCAAGTATAAGCTGAAGAAGAAGGCCACCACATCACCACCACCTTCATCATCTTCACCACCAAAGGAGACTTGAGTACACGGGTATGGGCACTCCCCTTGGCTTGAGCCAAGCTTGGGGGAGATGCCCTGGTATTGTATCACCATCACTTTTATTTACCTTTACGTATTTTAGTTTGATCCTTAGCTCTTTCATGATTTTGTTGAGTAAAAGTTTAGTATGATCTATTTTCGAGTGCTAGTTTCGTGATCTGTCTATCCATGTAATCGAGTCAGAGTTATATTATAAAGTTTAGTTTGAGCTTTTTCTTCTTTACTTTCTTTTTGCAATCAAAATAAAAAGGAAGTAAATGAAAAAGAATCATATGCTAATCTTATGGTAAGTAATGACATCACATAAGGAAAAGTATAAGTGGTAAAATTTATTGGAGATTGACAAACATAGCATTGGTCAATGATGCAATTCATGAAAGAATTAATAAGGGAAGAGAAGATTCACATGCAAATACACTGACATCTTTTATGATTGTGAGCCCCCATTAAATATTATATGCCAAAATTGTTGACGTTGGACAAGGAAGACAATGTAATGATTTATGTTTGTTCATATTCACATAGAAGTTATATTGTCATAGATCCTTCAACATGTGGTGCTTTCTCAATATCTTTGCTAGACAAAAATTCCGCACTAAGTAGAGATACTACTAGTGCATCCCAAAACCCCAAAACCAAACTCATCTTTTCAGAGTCCACCATAACTACCTACTGATTGAGTAATATCCTTCAAGTAAGTTGTCATCGGTGCACCAAGGCAATAAAAATTGATACTAAATGTGTTTGATCAATTAGTGCAAGAGAAAATTGAGCGTTGTACGAACTTGTGATGGCAAAGTAATAAAAGCGATGGACTGCATAATAAAGGTTGCTATCATAGGGGGCAATATAACGTGACATTCTTTTGCATTAAGGGATTTGGCATACAAAGCAAAAAAGCGCATGACAACCTCTGCTTCCCTCTGAGAAGGGCATATCTTTTACTTTTATGCAAGAGTCAAAGTATTCTTCCCTATTCCTTTTTACTTTTTCTTTTTGCAAGCATCATGTGGTGAGGAAAGATCTAGGCACATATATCCAGTTGGATATGAGTGAGCATGAGTTATTATTGTTGACATCACCCTTGAGGTGAATATGTTGGGAGGCAAAACTATAAGCCCCTATCTTTTTATGTGTCCGGTTGAATTTTTTTGCTCATGGGTATGATGTGAGTGTTAGCAATCATAGAAGATTAAATGATGGTTGAGTATGTGGACTTGCCAAAAGGCTCCGACACGAGACCCTTCCTGAAAATATGATGAATTGTAGTTGCAAAGTTGACTGAGAACATAGTTTCTTGGTTTTCAATAAGGTTTATGTTTTATACTTCTAGGTTGTGATGAATTGTTACTTGTTCATGAGAAGTTATATGATAAAGTTATATGAGAAAGTTTGTTGCTGCTATGATAATAAGCATGATGCTACTATGTCCGTATTTTGTTTTTATCAACACCTCTCTCTCTCAAACCATGTGGACATGTTTCTCGATATCGGCTTTTGTTGAGGACAAGCGAGGTCTAAGCTTGGGGGAGTTGATACGTCCATTTTGCATCATGATTTCCTACTGTTATTTATAATGTTTTATGCATAATATTGCTTTATGGAGTAATTCTAATGCCTATTCTCTCATAATATGCAAGGTTTACACAAAGAGGGAGAATGCCGACAGCTGGAATTCTGGACCTGAAAAAGCATATCAGAGTCACCTATTCTGCACATCTCAAAATAAGTTGAAACTTCACGGAGAATTATTTTGGAATATATAAAAAATATTGGAGCAAATAACTACCGGAGGGGGGCCACCTGGTGACCACAAGACACCAGGGCGCGCCAGGCCCCCAGGCGCGCCCTGGTGGGTTGTGGTCAGCCCAGCCTACCTCCGGTGCCCATCTTCTGGTACTTAAGGTCTTTTGACATAGAATAAAACAAGAGGAGGACTTTCAGGACGGAACGCTGCCGTCTCGAGGCGGAACTTGGGTAGGAGCACTTTTGCCCTCCGGCGGAGCGATTCCGCCGGGGGAACTTCCCTCCCAGAGGGGGAAATCGAAGCCATCGTCATCACCAACACCCCTCTCATCTTTGGGAGGCCAATCTTCATGAACATCTTCATCAACACCATCTCCTCTCAAACCCTAGTTCATCTCTTGTGTTCAATCTTTGTACCGAAACCTCAGCTTGGTACCTATGGGTGACTAGTAGTGTTGATTACATCTTGTAGTTGATTACTATATGGTTTATTTGGTGGAAGATTATATGTTCAGATCCATTATGCTATTTAATACCCCTCTGGTCTTGAGCATGAATATTATTTGTCAGTAGTTACCCTTGTTCTTGAGGTCACGGGAGAAGTCATGTTGCAAGTAATTATGTGAATTTGATATGTGTTCGATATTTTGATGATATGTATGGTGTGATTGCCTTAGTGGGCTCATGTGAACGTCGACTACATGACACTTCACCATCTTTGGGCCTAAGGGAATGCATTGTGGTGTAGTTATTAGATGATGGGTTGCTAGAGTGACAGAAGCTTAAACCCTAGTTTATGCGCTATTTCATAAGGGGCTGATTTGGATCCAAATGTTTAATGCTATGGTTAGATTTTATCTTAATACTTTTCTCGTAGTTGTGGATGCTTGCGAGGGGGTTAATCATAAGTGGGAGGTTTGTTCAAATAAGAATAGCACCCAAGCACCGGTCCACCCACATATCAAATTATCGAAGTAGCGAACGCAAATCAAACCAACATGATGAAAGTGACTATATGAAATTCCCGTGTACCCTCAAGAACGCTTTGCTTATTATAAGAGACTGTTTTGGCCTGTCCTTTGCCACAAAAGGATTGGGATATCTTGCTGCACTTTATTTACCGTTACTGTTACTTGCTCGTTACCAATTATCTTGCTATCAAACTATGTGTTACCTACAATTTCAGTGCTTGCAGAAATTACCTTGCTAAAAACCGCTTGTCATTTCGTTCTGCTCCTCGTTGGGTTCGACACTCTTACTTATCGAAAGGATAACGATTGACCCCCTATACTTGTGGGTCATCAAGTAGCTTGGTTAGGATAGTGGCACAAAATTCAAGCAATCCGAAAGATAAGATTCAATAATGTTGAAAGAGATTCGCAAATTCGTACGTAAGACAATGTAGATCAATAGAAATGAGTATACAAGGAGACACACACATGGATAGATAAGCGGGGTCGTGCAACTAAGTAATGAGTCAAAATGTGGAATCCACGGAAAACGCTCGTGTTGCACAACACTAGAGAGACGCTAGCACGATTGCTCAAATGGGTGTGATACGAACTTGTGCACAACCTATAAGAAACAAAACATGTGGTCTTCCTATTTCCGACTTGCTATGTCTATATGAGGCACGTGTCACTCGCTCAAGTGATCCAAGATGATCAAGTATGAGCTGCGAAATTGGCGATGCTGTTGATCTTTTTCTCTTTTGCTCTTGCTTAAAAGCTTTGCTTCTCTTTCTTTTTGCGATGATGTTTGTATGGTCAAAATGCGGGACGTGCACACCAAGATAGCAATTATGTATGCGGGTACTATGTAAACACAAAAGATGATACTGTGATATATGCATGCAATTTGAGCTATGCGGAGTATGTATCACTAAAGTGCACAAGTAGCATAGCCCGGAAATACTCAATCTAGTCTCGATAGAAAAGTAACGCAAATAGGCTCGGTATAACAATGCAATGGCAAGGGTATATGTCAACAGTGTCGTCGCGGTTACCGTCCTTGCTTACAGTGAAGCGGCAATGTAGAGATGGTTGGCGACGATCCGAGGCGATGATGAGCGACGATGTCGATGAAGAACCACTCCTAATTAGCCGAAACACCTTAGGAAGTGGCGATGCTCGCGACTCAAAATCTCAAATGCAAATGGGTTGCGGACGAAATGGTGGGGCTTGCGAAAGAAATGGCGGAAATGATGAAAAACTGCCAAAATGAGGCAAAGCTGCCCTCCTGTCGTCCAGGGGCTGGATGTCCGGGCCAAATGGGCCGGATGTCCGGGGGTTCAGCCCGGATGTCCGGGCTGCCCAATCCAGATTGGATCTCAGAGATCCCTATCAACACGAGGATGAACACGAAAAAATTTCTGCAAAATTGGGCAATGTGGCGGTGGAAAATGGTGGGAATGGAGGGGAAACCACTAGATCTGCCTGTCCACAACGAAATCCACGGATCCAAATCAACAAAATATCCTCAAATCCAATGAATTCAAGAAATTTTGGTATGGATATTTTTGTCGTAATTTGCAAAAGTAGGTCAATACAAAACAAATTTCGGCTAGAAAAGTGGAGGGAGAGACTCCAAGGTGTGAATCAATCATGGCTCCGATACCAAGATGATATGGGGCAAACTCGTGAGGGCCGATCTTTTCACACTTGGAGGGGAAAGAGAGGAAAATCAAGAGGCAAACAAAGAACACTCAAGGACAATCCTCAAATCACACATCCACTACATCAAACGAACAAGAGATACAAGGTTGGAATTCAATGAACGGATACAAGTACCAGTAGCCTTCCCACTCTGGAGAGATGGGTCTTGAAATCCACGTGGGGGTCTTCCCTGAGAAGGGGCCTTGACATCCATAGGATCTTCTCACAAATAGGTCGCAATCTCCTAGGAGAAGTTTATGGAAGTAGCAATGCTCAACTAATCTATGAGCCAACACATTGCTAACCCAAAAAAGAGGTGAGGAGGTTCCTTATATAGTGCTAGTAGAGTTGGGGCGAGAGGGAGAGGTTACAAAGCCACTTGACCTGGGGCTGTCTCGTAGGGGCCGGATGTCCGGGCGAGGGGGCCGGATTTTCGGGCCTTCATGGAGGTGCCGGATGTCCGGGCGACGGCTTGTCAGAGAGCCTCGGTTCTGGCATCTTCCGAATGGAATTCCGGGGTAGGGGCCAGATATCCGGGCTGGGGGGGGCGGATGCCCGGGCCGGGGCCGGATGTCTGGCGCTTGTAGCCCGCATCTGCTTGGCCTTGGTGTCTGTGCTGTCTCTAGGGGCCGGATGTCCGGGGCATGGTCGGATGTCCCGGGCCTGGGAGGTGAGTTGGCCTTCTCTTGGTGCTCTTGTCCATCCTTCTTCGTGCCCGTCTTCATGGTGATGTGCCCTTCACTCCTAGTGTCCTCAAGACCATCTTCATTGTACCTAAGCATGCAAACAATCTCCGCTTGAGGTAGCATCCAAGTTCCATGAACATCAAGGGGAGAATCATATAGGAGAGATGTCACCTGTTTTCAGTGGCACGCGCACGGGCTCTTGTCATGGGTCCTTTTGTATCTTGAGGTGTTGGTGATGGGTCCATGGGTATGACCATGGGATGCTCCGCATCAATGTGCCATCTTCGGCCTATATCCATGGCGATGATGACGAGATGATTGAGCATGGGATTTTCCCTTCGACCATGACGGCGTTTGGAGATGAGTTGAGCGACTTATGCCACCATATTGAGAGTGAGAGTAAGTTCACCACTAGCCCCTTATATGATGATTTACCCCAATTCCCATGTGAGGAGGCCACAACCCCTACCACTTGAGTGAGATGAGTGACTCCACCATATGTGAGTATGAGGAGTGCATCTACCAAGAGGGAGTGAGTGAGCCACCACCACAGAGTAGGTGAGTTAGTTGATAGGGCATGTGAGGCCATTTTCATTTCTAACAACTTAACCTCTACCTCTATTGTTTCTTCTCCTTTTGTGCTAGGTCCCATATACAATGACGTGTCGATCCTCGACAACTTCGTCCCTCCTTTGTACAAGACGATGGACATGGTGGACTATGATGCACACCCACACGGTTCCATCACGATGAAGATGACCATGATTTGGTCTATGCCACCTCAGCTACCACACATGAGTGGAATGACAAAGGTAACATAGGTGAAGGTGATGCTCTTGTCCCCCTAGTGGACATTGATTACTTGCATGATGTTGATCCACCTATTGCCATGCTTCATGCTAGTTCTACTTCCTTATGTGACGAATTACCCATTTATGATGAGTTTGACGATTCTCATGTGGAGTCTATTAGTTGTGGTGCCATGTTGCATAGGATACCTTGTGAGAACTCTATAGGTCACATCATGTTTGACAATCTGCATGACTTGTCATATGCTATGCATGAGATACACCACATTGCATATTTGTAATCTCATCGTAGTAACTATGCATATGCCATTAAATTAAACCCAATTTGCAGATATGGCATAGATGACAAGCCCATGGTTATTGGCATTTGCTTTTCTTGTGATGATATTTCCATGCATCTGTTGCATCATTTGCGCAATTCGACACATATGACATGCCATGACCACCTAGCTTCGGATATGCATTGTTTTGGATGTTGTCCATATTCTCTGAATTATGCTTCCGCTATTGCACATGAGGATGCCCCCCATAGTTTCCTCATGCATGTTAGGAGATTTTGTTCCATCCCATCCATTGCATGATCCCAATATTTGTGTGCACCATCCGCATATCTTGAATAACAATGCTCTCAATTCAAGTGATGCACTACAAACTTCTAGTCCCCATTATGCTATACATAACAAGAAACCTTTCATGATGTCTGACATGTTCCTATATCATGCATCTCATTTATTTGAGCATTGGATATTTTATGCTAACCAATACATGCACATGCACATCCTAACGGATGATGTGTATATTTACCACGCACACACTTTGTTTCGTGTGTCTCCTTGTTGTGTAGGTACATAAGATTCTTTGTCAACCTCGTAAGCACACGAGTAGATGAAACGAGCTCTAGAGAGCAATGAAGACGTGCGCCGCCATGGAGTGCTTACCCTCCACCCGCCCACCTTGTGCAAAGACTTCGCGCATCTCTTCTACATGCCCCTCACATGGATATTATGCCAATATTGCCATGTTCACTTTGCATAATGTGCTCATTTCCATTTGGATGACATGCTTTGGTGACCCATGCTTTGCATTACACATGATACATGTCTCGCATTTATATGTGTATTTGCAAGCTTGGTCAAGATATTACTTGCTATTGCCATGTTTTCTTTGTGCCCCATGCCTATGATGATACATTGATATTGCTTTGTGTTCATGCTCGCAATATGTCATGCGCGTTATTTATGCCAATTATTTGCTGAAATGACATTATTGGCACGATTCGTATAGTACGTTGCATCTTCGCACTACTAACTTTTATGACATGGTTACTATTCTTGATTATGTTGCATCACAGATGATTAATGCTTGCTCCTTTAATGTGGTTGATGACAACCATTGCCATGCTTCACACATGATTGCTATTGAATGTTGTCATATGTCTCCATGTGTTGCCTCTCTCATGCTAGATGATTTGCCATGTATTGAGTGCAACAATGCTATTAAATTTTCTCATGAGATTACCCCCATAGCTTTCTCCCTTATTATTGGAGCTTTTGACATCTTTCATGTGAAGCATGATTGCCTTCCTTCTTTGCACCATATGCCTAGTGCCATGAATATAGCCATTGTTGCATCATATTATTCATGCACTTGTGATCCTAATGGTTATGTACAAGAGAAGAGAACAATCATGATGGATGATGTGTTTGTCTACCATGCACATACATTCCTTGCTTTGTTGTGTGTATGTGTAGGATACTTCGACTACATGTCAACTTCCACTTCACATGAGTTGACCATTCGAGATCTTGAGAGCAAGCCATTTTGGACCGACGCGTTTCTACATCGCACTTGCTTGCGCATCGACATTGTGAATGACACACAAGGACAAGTTTTCAAGGTGACATCCTTCTTGAGCATGGATATTGTGGATCATCCTATTTGTGTTGCTTGCCATCTATCCATGCTTCATGATATATATGCCTTATGTGTTGCATCCAACTTGTGGATTACTTGATCTTATCATATGGTTGGTTGTAACAATGTCCGTTCGTCACATTTGCCATGCCCCATTGATTGCTACATACTTGGCTTGATTGCCTCACATGTGATGACCAATTTCTCTTTCTATTGTGTTGAGTGCCACACTATCTTCACTACACCATATGCACATTATTCTTGGATTGCCCTACACTTTGGATTGCTCCATGTGTTTAGACACTTCATTTTATTTGGTGTTGTGAATGATTCCTATGCCAACTATAGACTATCGGTGTACAAAGGACCAGGGTACTTTTTACCCAGACTTGTGCACGGGCAGCCTCTTGAGGCCGACAAGAATCAGCCAGTCCTCGGGATTAAATGCAACGGCATCGAGGAAGCATTCGAGCCGCAGAAGATAAGAAGACGGAAGCCAAGGGCTGGAGCCCCGGCAAGATCTTGCCAGGGCGGTTCACAGCCCCGACAAGCCTTGCGCCCGGCAAGCCTTCACCACTGTTCAAAGCGCTCCACCCCAGGGCAACTACCAACTTGTCCTCTAGCTATTGTCTCCCTGGGGCGTGTCAGACGCTGACGGTGTGAGGGCTTAGGCGGTGCGATGGGATGGCCCCTTTTTCCATCCCCAAGAAAGGCAAGGACACCTCAATGGAGCATTAAATGCCCTTGTCCCAAGCCGTCAGAAGTAGGTATGATAAGCACTGTAGATGCTTTCCACCTAAGGAATACCCTGTGCTGCCACTGTTGGTGACCCCTTCGATGGTATAAAAGGAGGCCCAAGGCATCGCTACAGGGGGATCTGCTGGCCAATTTGCATGTGTTGCTGCTAGTTACTGTAGCGCTCCAAGAACTTGGCCTAGAAATCATCAATACAACCAAGCAGGAGTAGGGTTTTACGCATCCGTGCGGCCCGAACCTGGGTAAAGATTCTCGCGTGCTGACCACTCCGATCTGCTCTCTGTGCGATCTCTTCCCCTTTGCCGAACCGTAAAGGGATCTTGCGATCCCATAGGTGTCGTTTCCCCGACATCTTTGGTGCGCCAGGTAGGGGGAGAGAGTCGCGTGGACCTAGTCTAGTGGTCAGCGCGTCAGCTTCATCATCTTCATCGCCATGGCCCCCAAGAAGAGGGGTCCCACGGCGGTCGGACCATCTAAGTCCGTCACGCCTGTGCTTACGCACACGGGAGACGGTGTCGGCGCAGGTGAAGGAAGTAGAGATCCAGAGCCTACACGACGCTCTGGTGATCATAGCCAGGCGAGCGGTGTCGCTCGCAACGGCGGCGGAGACCCACACGCCGCCGGATCCAGGGACAGACCTGTGCGGCCTCCTGGCGGCACAGCGATCCCCAGAGGTGGCGGGACGCCCTCCAAGACACCTACTCCGGCGCATGCTTCGCGACCCTCCCAGGGTGCGCGTGTTGAGCAACGTCGTGGAGACGGTGATCGTAGGCGTCCCCACGGAAAGTCTCCTCAGCATCATTCTCGAGATGTGCGAGATCAGCATGCACGTCCCTACGTTGGTGGGAGTGATGTGCGGACGCAGGATCGTGTTGTTGCTCCTTCTAACACGGTTAGGAGTCGGAGCACGTCGCGTTCCTCGCAACTATCGCCGCCACCTATGCCAACAGAAGCTCTGGCACGAGCACAGATGCTCCTGAACTTTCCTCCTGCTACGGAGAAGCTCAAAGAATGGAGAGCTACCATACAAAGCCTCCTTAGCTTCGCCGACAAGGATAAGTTGCAGCAGGCGGAGCCTTCACGGAGGCACTCCGTCGAGCCAACCCGTGTCAGTGGCGAGAAGACCAGAGGCGCTGCGACCACGGTGCACTCTCCTCCACGGCAACAGCAGCGGTCGTCGACGCGACGGACTGGCACTTATGACGATGATTCCACAGCGTCGTCCGATCCGCAAACACGCCGCGACCAACGTCAAGTTCTCCGGGAAAGAAGGAAAGAGGACGCTCGAACTACCATCGAGCGGCGCCGGGAAGCGTGCAACCAATCCGACAAGCGCGCGGGGCCCACTGTTGACAAGTCCGCGCCAGGGTACCCTGTCGACCTGCCTTACGAGGTAGGTTGTCCGGCGTTTACTCGTGAGCTGTGGCGGGTCCAGTGGCCCAATTCCCGCACTTTCAAACCTGAAGTCCCGGAGAAATACGATGGCAAGACTCACCCGTCCGAGTTCTTGAGCATCTACACCATTGCGGTGCAGGCTGCCGGAGCTCGTGACGATAAGATACTCGCCAACTACTTCCCATTGGTGCTTAAACCCAACGTTAGGTCGTGGTTGATGCACTTGCCAGAAGGGTCTATCTCTTCTTGGGCAGACCTGAGCCATCAGTTTGTTGGCGCCTTTACTGGTGGTCATCAAGCTCCGGGCCAGGAGAGCGATTTACACATCATCCCCCAGAAGGAAGGCGAAACCCTGCGCAAATACATCCAGAGGTTCAGCCGTGTTCACCACAACATCCCAGACGTTCATCCTGCCGCCGTCATCAGCGCGTTTCATCAGAACGTGCGGAACCGCAGAATGCGTGAAGAGCTGGCGATGAACAAGGTCAGGGATGTTGCCGAGCTCTATGCTATGGCCGACAAGTGTGCGCGGGCTGAAGAAGGAAGGAGGCTTCCCGGCGAGGATGCTGCCGCCGGAGCCGATTCCGAAGACGATGACGCTGCTGCCCCGACAAAAAAGGGCAAGCGGCGCAATAGGAAACGCAAGGGCGGCAAGTCTGTGCTAGCCGTTGAGGGATCCGGCAGCCCTGGTACCGCCAAGAAAGCTAAGGTTGACGACCCCGGCAAGGATGCTGCCGGGTGTGCCAACTGTCAGGCCTTGGCAGCTGCCGACAAGCCAGAAGGTTCCGGCAAGCAATATTGCAAGATCCATCGCACCAAGGGCCATGACCTCCAAGATTGCCGACAAGTCGAGCAACTTGTCGAGAAGCAAAAAAGCTGAGTACGAGAGGCGAGACAAGGAGAGAGCTCAGGATGGTGCTGAAGGGTCTGGCAAGAAGCGTACAGGCCGAGGAGGTCATCGCGGCAAGGCCAAACAACAACAAAAGGAGAAGCCCGCCCGAGGTCATGACAAGCAAGAGGGGGATGACGACGACATGGATGAAGACGAAGAGTCCAGTGAGCAAGAGTTCCAAAAAGCCACAGATATGATGTGCCTTGACGGAGGTGCTTCCTTGCATTCTTCCCACCGCCAACTCAAGCAGTGGGCGCGTGAAGTGAATGCGACGGAACCATCCGTTGGCGCACGAAAGCCGTTGAAATGGTCCAGCACGCCTATCATTTTTGACGTTGAGGATCATCCTGATCGCACAACTGCGGTCGGGTGTTTGCCATTGTTGGTCTCACCGACAATCCGCAACCTCAAAGTAACAAAAATGCTAGTTGACGGCGGGGCCGGCTTGAATCTGATATCACCCGAAGTGATTAAGAAGCTGCAAATTCCTGATGGAGATCTCGAAGAAACAGGTACATTTCAAGGGGTCAATCCAGGAAGGATTCAGCCAAAAGGCAAGATCACGTTGCCGGTAACATTTGGCAGCGACAAGAACTTCAGGACAGAAAAGATTGTGTTCGACGTTGCCCAGACTCTGTTACCATATAACAGGATCCTTGGCCGACCTGCGTTGGCCAAGTTCATGGCGGCATCACACTATGCTTATAATACACTAAAGATGCCTGGACCGATAAGTGTCATTACTGTCAATTCCGACAAGAGAGATGCACTTATCTGCACTGATCAACTCTACCGGGAGGCAGTTGCAGCATCTGCCGTCAAGGCATTTGCTCCTGCCGGTGAAGCTCCCGGGGGGAAGAAGATCGGTAGGACCTCTCGCACACACTCCGGCAAGCGCACCTCTTCGGAGTGCTGCGCTCCCGTCGAGGACGTGCCTGAGAGCTCCACCGGCAAGAACAAGAAATCCAAAGCAGCTCCGCCAGCGACCAAGAAGGTGCCCGCCAAGGAAGATGGCATGGGGGGAACTTTCACCATAAGTTCCACCCTTGACAGCAAATAGGATAGCGCGCTCGTTGCCTTCCTGCGGGCGAATGTCGATGTGTTTGCATGGCAACCATCTGACATCCCCGGTGTTCCCAGGGAGGTAATTGAGCACCACCTCGCCGTCTGTCCCCATGCGCGGCCCATCAAGCAGAAGGTTCGGAAGCAAGCCTTGGAGCGGCAACAGTTCATTGCCGAAGAGATCAAGAAGCTAGAAGCGGCAGGTCTGGTTAGAGGAGTACTCCATCCAACTTGGTTGGCCAATCCGGTCGTAGTGCGCAAGGCGAATGGCAAATAGAGGCTGTGTATTGATTATACAGACCTCAATAAGGCCTGCCCAAAGGATCCTTTTCCCTTGCCGTGCATCGATCAGATTGTGGACTCCATGACCAGCTGTGATCTACTTTCTTTCCTTGATGCCTACTCTGGGTATCATCAGATTTTTATGTCAAAAGAAGATGAAGAGAAGACCGCATTTATCACTCCATGTGGTACATACTGCTTTTTACGTATGCCTTTCGGATTGAAAAGTGCTGGTTCAACTTTTGCAAGAGCTGTCCAAATTGGTTTTGAGCCTCAGCTACATAGAAATATGGAAGCCTATATGGATGATATAGTGGTCAAAACCAAGGATAAGGCAACGCTCATTGCAGACCTAGAAGAGACATTTGCAAATCTGCGCAAGATCAATCTGAAGCTCAATCCTGAGAAGTGTGTATTTGGTGTTCCATCTAGCAAACTTCTTGGGTTCTTTGTATCCCACCGAGGAATTGAAGCCAATCCCGACAAGATCAAAGCAATTGAGCAGATTGAAGCACCAAAGCGTGTCAAAGATGTGCGTCGACTTGCCGGCTGTGTTGCTGCACTAAGTAGGTTCATTTCCAAGTCTGCTGAGCGCGCCCTGCCGTTTTTCAAAATTTTGAAAAAGGCAGGTCCAATGAAATGGACTCCGGAAGCGGAGGCGGCGCTGCAAGACTTGAAGAGGTACCTCTCCTCTCCGCCGATACTAGTTGCACCAAAACCACAAGAACCGTTGTTGTTATACTTGGCGGCGACAAATCAAGTGGTGAGCGCTGCACTGGTGGCGGAGAGGGAAGCGGATGAAGAAGCGGCGACAGCGGCAGGACCGCCAAGTGGCTTGCCGGGACCTCCTCCGGCAGAGTCTGGTGCCGACAAGACAGGACTTGCGCAGACAGAAGAATCAACGCAGAAGAAGAAAATGGTGCAGCGCCCAGTCTATTTTGTCAGCTCCCTGTTGCAGGGGGCTAGGTCAAGATATTCTGGTGTGCAGAAGCTGCTCTTCGGCCTTCTCATGGCCTCGAGGAAGCTGCGCCATTATTTCCAAGCACGTGAGATCACTGTTGTCACTCGCTTTCCGTTGCAGCGAATTCTACGGAATCCAGAGGCAACCGGCAGGATTGTGGAGTGGGCGTTGGAGTTGTCGTGCTTTGGCCTCAAGTTTGAGAGTACCTCAACTATTCAGAGCAGGGCCTTGGCGGAGTTCATTGCAGAATGGACCCCAACGCCAGACGAGGAGATTCCAGAGTCAACCTTCCCCGGCAAGGAAGCTAATCAAGAATGGATCATGTATTTTGATGGAGCTTTCTCCTTACAAGGAGCCGGTGCCGGTGTGCTGCTTGTCACACCCACCGGAGAGCACCTCAAGTATGTGATCCAGATGCACTTTCCACGGGAGAGGTCGACGAATAATACGGCAGAATATGAGGGACTGCTTGCCGGTCTCAGGATCGCGGCAGACCTTGGAATCCGAAAGCTCATCGTCAGAGGTGATTCTCAGCTTGTCGTCAAACAAGTGAACAAAGATTATCAAAGTCCGTTGATGGAGGCTTATGTGGATGAGGTGAGGAAGTTGGAAGAGCGCTTTGATGGTCTTCAAACAGAGCACGTCCCTCGTGCGGAAAACAGCATTGCTGATGACCTATCGAAGCGCGCTGCCCTTAAGCTCCCTGTGGAACCAGGTACTTTTGTGCTCCGACTCACTCAACCATCTGTGAACCCATCGATGGGACAAGAGAAAAGAAGAAAGCTAAGTTCCGGCAAGTACTTCCTGGCAGACCTTCCAGAGGGCGCCGACAAGGGAGTTGCCGGAGAAAGCACCAAGCTAGCCGGGGAACAACAGACTCCAGCAGGGCCCCAGGCCTTTGCTATAGAGACAAATGTTCCTCTGGCAGAGGATTCGCCTTTAATCCTTGTTGTCGAGCCTCAGGCTCCAGCATGGGCGCAGCAGATTGTCCGTTTTCTTCAAACAGGAGAGCTTCCCGAAGAGCAGGAAGAGGCAGAAAAAGTAGCCCGTCGGTCCAGCATGTACCAGTTTGTGGACAGTGCTCTTTATAGGAAGAGGCCGAACGGAGTGAAATTGAAGTGTATTCCCTGGGAAGAAGGACTAGAGCTGTTGGCAGAGATTCATGGAGGCATATGTGGCTCCCACATAGGATCAAGAGCTCTTGCCGGCAAAGCATTCCGACAAGGTTTCTTTTGGCCCACTGCTCTCCAGGATGCAACTACACTAGTAACTAGGTGTGAAGCGTGCCAGTTTCATTCGAAGAAGTTACATCAACCGGCTCAAGCTCTTCAGACAATCCCTCTCTCCTGGCCATTTTCGGTCTGGGGGCTCGACATTTTGGGCCCCTTTCCCCGCGCTGTCGGGGGCTTTGAGTACTTGTACGTTGCTATCGACAAGTTCACAAAGTGGCCAGAAGTGGAAGAAGTGAGGAAGGTGACAGCACAGTCAGCCGTCAAGTTCTTTAAAGGAATAGTTTGCCGCTTCGGTGTCCCTAACAGGATTATCACCGATAACGGCACACAGTTCACCAGCAACACTTTTATGCAGTATGTCCAGGACCTTGGCGGCAAGATCTGTTTTGCCTCCGTCGCTCACCCGCGGAGTAACGGCCAGGCAGAAAGGGCAAATGCTGAAGTGTTGCGGGGTCTCAAGACAAGAACCTTCGACAAGCTGCACAAGTGCGAAGACGCTGGATTGATGAGTTGCCAGCGGTTCTTTGGTCAATCAGAACGACACCAAATCGAGCCACTGGCCAGACACCCTTCTCCCTAGTTTATGGGGCGGAGGCAGTTCTCCCCACGGAACTCATATACGGGTCACCTCGAGTGCTCGCTTATGATGAGCTTGAGCAAGAGCAGTTGCGACAAGATGACGCGACGCTCCTTGAGGAGGATCATCTTCAGGCTGCTGTGCGAGCTGCACGCTACCAGCAAGCCTTGCGCCGCTACCATAGCCGCAAGGTTCATGCCCGAAGTCTTGAGGAAGGCAACCTTGTTCTTCGGCGTGTTCAGTCGGCCAAGAATTCCAACAAGTTGACGCCGAAGTGGGAAGGCCCTTATCAGGTAGTGCGAGTCACCAGGCCTGGCGCAGTCCGCCTGGAGACCGAAGATGGAATTCCGGTGAGCAACTCCTGGAACATCGAACATCTTCGTAAGTTCTATCCATAAGGCGTGGTTGCCGGGAGCTCCCGACAACCTCTTTTGTACAAGTCTTGCCGCTGTAGCATGTAATCCTTTGTACAAAGCCAGGCGCAGACCATGTGTGCAGTTAAATAAAGCTAAGTGTTTGCAAATCTTGTCGATTTCCATGTTCCCTTATATGCATGTTTATCTAAGATTTTGCATTACACTTATTTCTGGCAAATGCTAATGAACCGCCAAGGTTCCATACCTCTATTTTCTCTTCTTTCTTTTTCTCAAAGGAACAGAAGGTTACCTCGCGTGCAGCTTTGCCGGGGGGGGGGGGAGAATAGTGGTGTGGACACCAACAGGCGACGTTCAAGGAAATTGTGTTGTCGGGAAGAGTACTGCAACGAAAAGTTAAGTTGCGAGATTTCAAACGAGTTTTCGTTTTTGTTGTTCTCCTTGAACGATTTCAGCTTTTGTATGGAAAACCTGCACGCGAAGGAACCTTGCCGCAATTGGCTGCGCCCTTACTCTGTTTCGAGTCTGCTCAACAGTTTAGGCGGCTGCGCCGAAAGCGTCAAGGCTTCTTGCCGGCAGCGGCCCCGCCAGCAGGTTGGTAAAGTCCCGCACCTAGCGCTCGCGGCAGGGGTGTGCACGCCGGCAAGTTCCCAATCAAGCGTAGGGCGAGTACATACAAACGGAAATTAAGCAAGGGGAATAACATAGCATTTGTCCAGAACATAGCAAGTTAAATTACAATAAAAGCTGTCGCATTTCTAACATAAGGCAATATTGTCTTTGGCATGAAAACGATGGTGGCGAGAAACAAAGCGGCTAGTCCCGGCGATCGCCTTCAACTCGCTTGACGCGGCTTACCCTGTCGATGATGGGCGCGAGGAGCTCCTATGCCGCCGTGAGGTCTGCGTCCTTCGGCAGGCGGTCGAAGACGTTGGAGAGGTTGATGCCGAGATTCCTGAACACCACCTTGGTGAGCACCTTGCGAAGGACGTCATGGCAGAGCTTGCGCGACTCGCTGGCCAGATGAGCTGCTCGATTAGAATCAAGCTGCTCCAGAGCTTCAAGCACATAGTTGAAGAACATGGTCAGCTTGGCGCTCTGTGGCATCTTGTCATCAAAAGGCTCCCTGTAATCTTCTGAGCCCATGGTGGACAGCTGCACGGCGAGCTTCCTCGCAATGTCGACAAGCTTCTCCATCCAGACTTCCATGCCTCGCACATAGTCATTGTGCTCGAGGGCGGCGCTTTTGAAAACCTCTTGCTCGTTCTCGAGGTCCTTGGTCAGGGCATTCTTGCGAGCTTCTACAGCTTCAAGCGCCTCCTTCAGCTTGGCCAACTCCAGTTGCAGACCGTTGATGGACTCTGTGGCGGCGGTGAGCTCTTTGGACTTGTCAGAGACGGTGACTTGTGCCTCCGCCAGACTGCGAAGAGCTTCGCCTCTTTCAGTCTCGAGCGTTGAGACCTTCTTGCCGTGCTCTTCAAGCTCCATCTCCAGCCTCTTCACCCTCTCGGCAAGCTCATTTTTGGCGGCCTCTGCTGCCTTGGCGGCATCGACGGCCTCCTTCAGCTTGCCGGCATGGTCGACAGCCAGAGTCTTCAGCGCCTCCTCGTGCCTTTGCTCCAGCTCCTGAGTCCGCAGAACGACAAGTTTCCCAACCTCCTCATCCTTGGAACGGAGCTTGTCGGCGACCGCCTTCTCTCGAGCTTCGAGTTCCTCATCATGAGCCTTAAGCTCGATGAGAAACTCGTTCAGACGCGCCTCCTCTGCTTCGACCTGCTGCTTGGCTTCCTCCTGTGCTTTTTCAACATCAGACTGCTTGAGGAGGAGCTCGTCCCATTGTTGCTTCAGCTGTGACTGGTTCGACGCCAAGTCCTTGTAAGATTCGGCAAACCAGCCCTGGACTTCCTCAACGCGCCTCTGGAAATCTGCCTCCACATTAGCGGCAATTGCTGCCCTGGAGTCCAGCTTCTTCTTGCGGGCGCGATGCAGAGCCTGGAGCTTCTAGTAGTTGCTGTTTATCATCAAGATGAGCTTCTCTTCCTCAGACCTGCTACGACCGATGTTGGTTTCGTCAACGACCTCAAGCCCGGCAGCACTGATGATCTCCTCAAGGGTTTCTCCTTCGATGGGTGCCCTGATGTCTGCTGCTCCCGGCAGGCTCACGAATAAGTTGTCACCGACCCTGAGGTATTTGCTTGAAGAAGGGGCTTCGGATGGTGGCGGTTGCTCTTCGGCGGCCGCCTCACCGGCAGCTGAGGATTCCGGAGCTGGTTCAGCACTACGCGCTCCTGCGGCAGGGATGTCGTCAGTGCAGATCCTGGGTTCCTCTTCAGCGCTCCTGGCGGCCTCTTCGGCGGCGGCGCTCCTGGCGGCCTCTTCGGCAGCAGCGCTCCTGGCGGCCTCTTCGGCAGTAGCGCACTTGGCGGCTTCCTCAGCGGCAAGCCTGTCGGCCTTGGCGGCAGCTTCCTTGGCGGTTTCTTCAATAACAACATCGACGTCCATGTCCTCCGCCAGGGGGATGTCTGGAAGCCAAGAAATAGAAATAAGATAAAGATGGAGCCGAGGAAGAAGTTCAAGAAGACAAAAAAAGAAGGATTAGACAACAATCTTCCTGAAACAGATGGCTCACCTGTGCCAGGCTGCCGGGTCGAGGGTTCTCCCTCCCTGACAACATCAGTTGCCGGTGTACGGTCGCCGACGCCTCCGCTTGCCGGCTCCTCGTCGCGATAAAGCGAACTGGAGGAGGTCTTGGCTGGGGATGCGTCTCTGGGCGGCGTGGTTGATGGAGGCGGCATGTCGGGGATGAACTCTGACGTTTCTTCTTGTTGTCGTTCTCCTCCTGCGCGTCCGGTGATGTCAGCAGAAAAGATGCACACCCCGGCACTCGCCAGCAGAAAGAGAGTAACAGGCTCACGCTGGGGGCTGCGCCGGGGGCTGAGACGAGGGCTGCGTCGCGGGCTGGGCCTTGGACTAGTAGAAGCCGTGTCTGGTGCACCTAAGGTGCTTGCCGGCGGCTCCTCGTCCGTAGAAGTCCTCGCCCTCTTCGCTGCCCTCTGCGCCAAGGTTTCTGCATCTCTGCGGGAACAAGTCAAAACAAACGATGAGATAAAGCAAAAACAAAAATTCAGGAAATAGGGTGCGGCAGGCGCCTTACTCTTCTTCCTCTTCCGAGCTAAGGGCGGAAAGGTCGAAAGTAACTTCTGTCATGGTGCTCGCGCGACGAGGTGGAGGGGAGCTCCTTGCTCGCTTGGTCGCGGTAGGCACGGGTGGCCGGCGAACTTCTTGTCGCTGCGTCGCCTTGCCGGCCGCCTCCCTGTCGGAGGCTGTGCTACTTGAGGAAGCTTGGCGGACCGGGACCCCTGTAACGACGCTCCGAAGGACATGTCTGCTCTTCGGTTTGAGGCCTGAGGCTTCCTCTAGCAGCTCCTCTCCCTCTGTGTCTCCGGCAGGATGCTCCCCGGCAGACGTGCCACCCTGTTCCTCAACAGTGTCACCTTGCCCGGCGACCTCCTCCTCCTCCTCCTCTTCTTCGCTGGATTCTTCTTCCGCGAAGCCAGAGCCACCATCCTTGTCGGCAAGACCTGCTTCTTGCACTCTGCTGGCGATGTACGCCATTTCTCTTTCGGTGGTGTCGGCGACAAGTTTTTCATCCTGAAGGATGGCCTTCTCCGACAGACCATTAAAAAATTGATGGACCAGGTTGTCAGAGGGCACGGCCCAGCGCGCATCAACGCTATGGGCGTCGAGCACCGGCATCATGGCAAGGATTGAGCTCAGGCGAGAATTGTTGCACAAAGGGACTACGCCTGCCGGCAGGTCACGCACCGCAGCACTCCCGAATAACTTTTGGCAGAGGGATCCGTGCTGCATGGTTGTCAAGTTGTGATCCAGCCCAGGGCGCAGCCTCATGATGTCTGCCACGTTCTGGAACTCCCAAGCTGGCCTCCCCTTATTCTGCAAGGGGGCAATGCGCCGGCGAAGGAAGTCGGCGCCTATCATATCTACGGTCAGCCCGGCATTCCTGAGGCGGAGGATTCTTGTCGTGGCAACTGTGAGTTTTTCGTCGTCAGAATCGAAGGCACTCCAGTCATTGTTGCGGGCTATCTTCGTCTCCCGCGGCAGGCAGAAAGGTTGAACCGTTTTTTCTACCGACTCCCGAACCCAGCACCATCTGCCCCGCCATTCCTCCCACCTACGGCGGTAAGCCCCTTTTGGATAGACCTCCTTGGTTCCTGTCCGTGGGATCCAAGTGACAGAACCAGAAAGGGCCTCGCCCTTCTCGATTCGAGGGATGAAATAGTGGCGGAACAGGGTAGTACTGGGATTTACTCCGGTGAAGTTTTCGCAAAGATGAGCGAAAACAGACATGCACGCTACGGCGTTTGGCATAAAATCCAAGAGCTGGAAGCCGTAGGTGTTCAAGATATCCTTAAAGAAGTCGGAGAAAGGGGGGCAAAGACCGCAATAAAAGTAATCGGCAAAAAAGGGATATTTCATTGGATCAGCTCCGGAAGCACCTGGACTCACATCGGTGGCCGGATGCGCCTTCGTATCCGCTGCACACATGAACAGGCAATGCGACTTCAGGGCCTTTCCATCAAGCCCCGGCGCGAAGACGACGTGTTTCTTCCGCAGCGCCACCAACTTGTTCTCCGCCGCCTTCTTGCCCTTGCTTGCCTTGGGCGGCATGACGGCTATGGCGGCTAGGATATGAGAATGGTGAGGGTGTGGAATCGATGAGGGGATGGAGGAAGGCTCTGTTCAAGGCTCAAGGAGGAAGACGGCGGCGGTTCCTAAATCGCGAAAGGCGGAAGGTAAATGAGCCGCGGCCCTTGCAGATTCCTTTTTATGGGGAAGGCGCAGGGCTGCCTCTTTACCAGAGGTAATAATAGAATTCCTCGCGAGCGAGCTGCTGCAGCGGTCACGTCGCGCACGTTCCCCACGTCCCGCATTTAATGGGCGTCGTGGGTGGTGCAGTAAAAGAATGATTGCAACCAGTAACTTCTGCCACGCGTGCCCGCGCACTGTTTGGGCCCGGCCCAACGGCGCCGCGCGCCCACGTGTGGCCCAGGCCCGGGGGCTCCCGTGTCAGGCACTCGTGCACGGGCCCGTCGGGGCTACACCTGTAGCTAAGATTTGCCGGTGTGCTTACGGCAAGAGATTTGCTGGTGTGCTTGCGGCAAGGCTTGTCGGGATGCTCGTAGCAAGGCTTGTCGGGATGCCCTTGCAAATTGAAGACGCATCTGCGGCAAGTACAAGATCGTAAAGACAAGACCTCCAAGTTGAAGATAGCAATGGGACGTCTCTAGCAGACGGCAGCGGTGGCAAGAATGTGTGCATGAATCAAGCATCGCTTTTGTGGCACCCTTTATGGGAGGTCCCGGGGGCTGGCTCTTCATCACACGGCGCGGTGCCCTATCCTTAGGCCCGCGGCTCTTGTCGACACTCCGTTCTATTCGTCCACATCATCGACAAGCCTGAAAAATGGCAAGACCTCTGGCAAGCGCACCTCTTTGGAGTGCTGCGCTACCGTCGAGGACTTGTCGGAGGGCCTCCCAACAAGATACTTGTCGGGGGAGGACAGCGAGAGACAAAGATGCATACAAGGGCAAGGATTTTCAAGCCGAGAATTTTTTGAAGATAGGTACCCAGTGCATTTCTTCTTGAAGTAGCCAAGGACTACATTGGGTACAATTCGATACATTAAAAGAAAGGAAATTTAAAACCACGGCACGGCGACAAGACCCGGAGACAAGGTCTCGCGGATGGAACGTTGGGACCTAACTACGACGCCAAGCATGCCTAGTCGGAGTCCTCGTTCTTCATCCCGATGACGCTGTCCTCGTCGTCGCTGTCACTGGAAGAGTCGAATTCGCTGTCGCTGGAGCTCTCGGCGCAGCACTCCAGGCGGACGCCGGTGGCTCCAAAGAACCTCACGATGAGGGTGTCGACGTCGATGAGCTTGAAGTGGAGCAGTTGTCCGGGGTAGAGGCCTTGGGAGCGGGCGAACGACTTCCACCCCCGCGTCAGGAACATGGCACTGCCGGGGGTGAGGTCGACCGCCACCCACCAAGGGCCGTTGCTGCACCCATCCGCCCGGAGCCATAGGCCGCGCGGCCGGTTGCTTTCCACGGCCCTCGCAAAAGGGTCGGGGAGGCGCAGCCAGCTCCGGAGCCGATCCGGAAGAACTACAATGAACTCCCGCACTTCCTCCCCCGCGTGGATCCCCGCGTGGGGCTGCGGAAGCGGCGCACTGACGCGACCGCCGCGCCCCGTCGGGGCCGTCCTCGCACAGCCACGAGAAGAAGACCTGCCACGGGAGTTTGGACTCGCCATCGTCACTACCACGCGCGCTGGGGTCCGTGGGCTGCTCCTCGTGGCACTAAGTGAGCCACGGGGGTGGCCACGTCCTCGTCCTCTCACCATCCTGGGGCGGCGCGGTGAAAGAGGTGGCGAAAGGTAGAAGAAGGAATTGAGCAGCGGAGGTGTGGAGGTTTGCAGGCGAGTGGTCTCTTTTTTTCCCTCGCCTCCCTTTTATAAGGCAGAGTGCTGAGGAAGGAGAGGAGCCGGCCCTTCACAATCCTGAGCAACACGCGTCGTTCAAGGCGCGGCATCCAAGACATCAATGTGGAAGCGAGCGGGCGCCGCCCTATTCATCGCTTCTCCTTCCGAGGTAGAAGGCGGACCGCCCGGCTCTGATATTCCCAAGACCTGCAATCACTGCGCGTCGTGGAAAAAGCTATCAACATTCATCATTACTGCGGCCATGTATGCCCGCGCACTGTTTGGGCCCGGCCCAACGGCGCTGCGCGCTCACGTGTGGCCCAGGCCTGGGGGCTCCTGTCGGTGTACAAAGGACCAGGGTACTTTTTACCCAGACTTGTGCGCGGGCAGCCTCTTGAGACCGACAAGAATCAGCCAGTCCTCGGGATTAAATGCAACGGCATCGAGGAAGCATTCGAGCCACAGAAGATAAGAAGACGGAAGCCAAGGGCTGGAGCCCCGGCAAGATCTTGCCGGGGCGGTTCACAGCCCCGACAAGCCTTGCGCCCGGCAAGCCTTCACCACTGTTCAAAGCACTCCACCCCAAGGCAACTACCAACTTGTCCTCTAGCTATTGTCTCCCTGGGGCGTGTCAGACGCTGACGGTGTGAGGGCTTAGGCGGTGCGGTGGGATGGCCCCTTTTTCCATCCCCAAGAAAGGCAAGGACACCTCAATGGAGCATTAAATGCCCTTGTCCCAAGCCGTCAGAAGTAGGTATGATAAGCACTGTAGATGCTTTCCACCTAAGGAATACCCTGTGCTGCCACTGTTGGTGACCCCTTCGATGGTATAAAAGGAGGCCCAAGGCATCGCTACAGGGGGATCTGCTGGCCAATTTGCATGTGTTGCTGCTAGTTACTGTAGCGCTCCAAGAACTTGGCCTAGAAATCATCAATACAACCAAGCAGGAGTAGGGTTTTACGCATCCGTGCGGCCCGAACCTGGGTAAAGATTCTCGCGTGCTGACCACTCCGATCTGCTCTCTGTGCGATCTCTTCCCCTTTGCCGAACCGTAAAGGGATCTTGCGATCCCATAGGTGTCGTTTCCCCGACATAGACCTTTCGTTGATTTCTTAGTGCATGATTGCTATGACCATAAGGTAGATGCTTATTATATTGTCTTACATATTGGCATCGCTACCTCACCTTTGCATACGTGTTCCCATGGTGACATTGCTTGTGCCCAATTTATATGTTTCCATGCCATGACACAATCCCTTGTCACACCATATGTTATGCATGATGACGACACTTGTTCGGTGAATAACCGCTTGAATGATTAGCTTTGCACTAACGCTAACCACCTTTGTTTTTTCATGTGTTTGTCGTATTTGCTCCTTTTATAGGACTTACAAGACGGTGCAATATTGGAGAGTGCCCAATTAGACCTTCTACATGATGAGCGCTTGGTGATCGTCAACTTCAACACGGTGACGCCATATCTTTCCCATGGTGATTTGGATTTCGACCTGAGGACGAATATTTCCCAAGGCGTAGGGGATGGTGCGGAGCATCCTACGTACATCACCATGACAAGAGTCTGTTTGGCAAGTGACACGTGCGACATCAACTTCACATACATAAAGGTGAATCATCTCCATGGCACGTCTTCACTTGACCACTTCATGGATGGTATACTACTTGACACCCCTCTCGTGTGCATACATAGGTATTGTCGGAGCTTCACAGATGATAAGGAGGAGTGCAAGCGCCAAGGAACAACTACACCATCCGTGAGGGAAGCTTGGAAGCGACGATGGAAGAAGACGATGTTGCTGAAGCTACAACGGCCAGACATCCGGTGCTTGGAGACCCGGCCAGCAACAAGGTAGGGAAGGAAGAGCTATAGCGGCTGGACTTCCGGCCAGAGCCCATACATCAGGCGCACCAACGACCAGCCGGATACCCGGTCTCCTTGCCCGGAAATCCGGCGTGAGGAGCCCGGAACCTCGCGGAGACGGCCACCTCCAAGCCGGACATCCGGCGACTCATGAAGACCAGGACATCCGGCCCCTGGCCGAAAATCCGGTCCATGTGCGGGCATAAGCGGGCCGAGGGCCCATGTATCCACCTCTCTCAACCCCCCCCATTCACGCCTTGGACTTAAATACACACCCCACTTCTCATTTCTAGGGATATCAATGGTTTAGCTCTTTAGTTAGTTGAGCATTGCTCCTTCCACTTATCTCCCTCCAGGGATATGGCCTCTATGTGAGAATATCCAAGTGGATGTCAAGGCCCCTCATGTAGGGAAGATCCTCCGGGATTTCAAGGCCCCATCTCTCCATGGGATCTAGGACGAACTTTACCATGTATACTTATTCCCTTTTTTGTTCTTGTACCTTTGTAGATCTTGTGTGGATGTCAGCCTAATGGATGTGTGATCAGACTTATTCTTGATTGTTTCTCTTGTTATTTCTCCACATTTATCCCCATGTTCTTAGTGTTCTTCGAGGTTTCCCCCTCCAATTCGTGGAAGAAAACATATGGGGCTTGGTCCCGTAGCATCTTGGTATCGGAGCAAGGTTGACACGAATTTGGAGTCCTCCCCTTTTTTCTAGCCTAAATTTGTTTGTTTTTATCCCAATTCGAAAATCCCCACCATAGATAGCCTCACCAAAAAATTTGCAATTTGTTGGGTCTTGTGAGATTTTGTTGCGTTTGATCCGCGATTTTGTTGTTTGGCAAGTGGGTATTGGCATTCCCCACCTCCCCACCATGAAATCCACCCAAAATGTTCCTTTCCCCCATCAATTTTGACCCACTAAATCAAAAATTTCAGCTCAAATCAATTTCTGGTACCAAGATGAAACAATAACACAATGCCAAGGCTACTTGACCCCGAGCACACTTTGCGACGACCAAGCTCCACGATGACGAGCGTGAGGATGGTACCACCAATATTCCCAAGCCCGACGCACTCCAATACGATGTTTTTTATCATTATGATGCAATTCTTATGCCTTTTCTCTCTTAAATTGCAAGATTTACTTGAAGAGGCAAATTACCACAAGTGCGAATTCTGGACCTAAAAGAGCTATAGCAGAGATAGCTATTTCCATAGCTCCAAATGACCTGAAATTTTGTGAAGAATTATTTAGGAATATATAACAAATACTGGAAGAAAGACATACCATAGAAGATCAACTGTGGACCCACAAGGGCAGGGGGCGCGCCCCCACCCCCTTGTGAAGCCCATGGGGGCCCTTCGGTGCTAGTCTTCCGCAACATGAGGCCATTTTTCCGAGATAAAAAAAGGAGAACACTTTGGGGATGAAGCGCCACCATCTCGAGGCGGAACCTAGGCAGGAGCACTTTTGCTCTCCGGTGGTGCGATTCCATCGGGGAAACTTCCCACCAGGAGGGGGAAATCGAAGCCTTCATCATCACGAACGCTCTCCTCATCGTGGGAGGACTTATACCCATCAACATCTTCACCAGCACCATCTGATATCCAAACCCAAATTCATCTCTTCTATTCAATCTTTGTCCAAAACCTCAGATTGGTCCCTATGGGTTGCTAGTAGTGTTGTTACATCTTGTAGTTGATGCTAACTAGTTAACTTGGTGGAAGATCATATGTTCAGATTGTTAATCATATATTTATCTCCTTTGATCATGAACATGAATATGATTTGTGACTAGTTCCATTTGTTCTTGAGGACATGTGAGAAGTCTCGATACAAATTATCATGTGAAGTTGGTATCACTACTATAGGATGGTCCAAACACGAGACATCAACCAGAGACCCTTCGACGAAACTGTGTGTGATGCATGAATCGCAAACGGTATAGTTCAAGCTCCGTCGCTAATGACACGAACTATGTGCGATGGTGGATCCATCAAATACGATTCAGAAAATAGTTGCATGTGCGATCTACGACAGACAGTTTGTTCTTATGAACTGTTTGTTATTATCGAAGATAACATAAACGATTATAAAAGTACATATGTGTGCGAAGTACGGCATACAGTTCACTCGGATAAACTATTTGTGCTAATCCAGCACAACACAAACGGGTTAGCATAAGAAGGCGTTTGTGTTTTTGGTAGACGGTTAGGGTATTTTAATTGTTAGCGATTGATGAAATCATTACCGACGCTACATAGGGAAGTGCCGTTTGCCCATATTAATATAGCAGACTTTTTATTATTATCACCCGTCTGCTAGCGCATCACCCCTTCTTCCTCTCTCATGACTTGTCATCGCGTTTTCACCTGATGATTCTAGTACTGCATGCTTCGGCACCGCACAGGCGTTCCTTTTGGCCACGTTCCCGTGCGCAACCACGCATGTTCCCGCGCAAGCTTCCACATCGGTTTCCCACCAGAAGCGAATGAGCATAAAAGCCGGCGCGTGACACGCGCAGATACACACCTAGTGCAGCCTAGCCCGTCTACCATGTCAACCCGACCAAGCGCCGCCTCTACCATGAACCTCCGCGACGATGAAAACGATCTGGTACATGAGGAACGCCCTGTCGAGGCCGATGGCATGCCCGGCCACGCGTCGGATAATACTGTGTTGCGCGTCATCGCAAGGGTTGAGCAGACCCTTGTTGAGGGGAGGCTGCAGCGCGCCGCACAAGAAGATCATCGGTGGTGCTCAGTAGAGCAAAACATGTGCGTCCGCACCGAGAGGGCAAGGCGCGCAACACAGCAAGACCTATGGAGGGGCACAGAGCGAGAGGCACGGCGCACGGCAGAGCAAGAGCGGTTCCATCCCCGCTTGCCAGCTGTCCCACCCGACATGAGGACGTTACAGGTGTGTCCATGGCTTGTCAATAGCACGATTTCTCGCCAAGAATGGGCAGCAGTCGTCTGCTCGGTACTTGCACCAGAGCCAGGCCACACCGTACTTGCACCGGATGCCTGCCGTGCCGTTCGCATGGGTCGTGACGTTCGCCTTGTCCGCGGCCCCCTCGCTATCGATGCGCTGGTGCTCCAGCGACTCCTTGGCCCTGGTGTCCAGTGGCGAGCAGTAGAAGAAAGTGGCCATCGCATCCTCGAGATGGTTATCTCTGAGGAAATAGCCAGCTTGGAGATCGAGACCGCGCTCCAGCTGTACCGCGAGCATGTAAACCACATGGACGAACGCCAGACCGTGTTCAGGTAGAGCCAAGAGCTTTTGTAGGTTAGTGTGGTAGTCATGGACGCGTTTTATTTTGTTGAATCGTTTCGATGTCGATCCCAATGTCTGGACAACAATCGTAATATTGATATGTTTTGATGTGTGAATGATTTATGTTCTATTGTTATGTTTCAATATGTGTAACACCTAGAGTCTAGTGACAGAAAATCAGTACGAAAATAGATAGAAATGTGAAACTAATAATGTATATTAATTGTTTAATAGCTCATTGCAGACATGCTACATATACATATACGTGATGATAGCACTTAACTAATACCTACAATGAATAAAAACTAAACTAATAATAACCCCTCCTTGAGCGGGGAGCAGTAAAGCGCCAGCCTCTCGCCAGCAGATCCCTTGTGCACGGTGGCTTTCCAACGCGGAGGGACTTTGCCACCTCCTCGCCTCGTAGTGCTCGACATGCCGATCAGCCTCTTGCTAGCGAAGGCGTGCGACCATGCAGGACATTTCACTGGGCGCCCACCGAAGCTCTTTGGCAGTGGCACGCTCGAGCTTATCGGCCCACGCCCACGCAACGGTGAGGTGCCTAGTGCCTCTTGCTTTCACTGTGTGGTACCGATTGTCTTCGTACACCTCCACTGCTCGTCGATGCGCCCACCGCCAAAGTTTCAGCTCCTCCTTTTCTGATGCGGCACTAAGAGCATTCTAGGCCGCGAGGTCCCTGGCGCGCTCCTGAGCCAGCTCAACGCCACCTGCCTGGCTCTTTTAGCTGGTGGCAGCGCCTTCCACAAAGCCAGATTGTATTGGCCCCAAAACCAATCTTTAGTTGGGGGGTCTGGCGCAACCTCATCTGGGGTGCGAAGGGGTCCTCCTCGTCACTGCATTTTTCCATGTCCTCGCGGGGTGGCGCTTCCTAATCTACTTGTGCATAGACCGACCGTGCCATGGTAGATTTTTGCCCGAGGGGTGGGATAGAGAGACGAGAGAATGCAGGCGGGATGACGTCTCGAGGGGCAGCATTTATAGGCGGTTGGAATCTTGATCGACGCCAGCAGAAAAACGGGGGGGGGGGGGTTGGGGGGGGCGGCTGGGAGACTGTAAGGGACGCGCCGGTCGCCGGAATTCAAGTCAAATAACTGGGATAAACGAGAGGAAAAGCAATACTGGAGAAAGCGCGCCTAAGGGGGTTGGTATAGTGCAAGTGTGACAAAACAAAGGTTGAAAGACCAACACATATATTAACATAAGATGGACGATGGAGTCGCTTACATGTTGCCTAAGGCAAAAGTGCGACTTGCATCGGGATACAAACAACAAAACAACAACGAGCACACATGGTTTGATATGAACCATTACACGGACTCGACTTCGCATGAGGGGTACATGACTGATCCTACCCTAGGGGTTCTCGGACTCAGGTGGTGGAGTGCTCGGTCTCGTAGTCACGCTCCTCTGGGTCTTCCTCCTGATCGTCATCCGTACGGGCATCGTCTCCGGTCGAAGGGGTTGGAGAAAGAGGAGGTCCATCCCGACAATGCTTCGTCGGTGGGTTAGTGAAGAGCTCACGGTACTCCTTCACACTCATGCGACGTCGACGTGTGGATGCATCTCTAGCTGAGGGTACTCCTCCTCGGTAAGCGATAGCTGGTCATCCCTCAGGGGCTCCATCCTTCTTGATCCTGTCTGGCTTCATCTTGGCTTGACGAAGTAGCTCTCGGGTGTGGTGAAGTTCCTCGCGGAGCTTCACGGACTCCTTAATCAAGTTGTGAACCAGACTGTCGGCGGAGAGGTTGAAGTAGGTCTGGAACCTGAGTGGCATCCCATCCTTCTTGGACGGAATCAACGTCCAACTCGCCATTCCCATCCTTCTTCAAAGGTAGATAGCGAGTAGCTGGCTCGTCAGCCATCTCTGGAATGATGTCTCGAACGTGGATAAGTGCCTTGCGTGCAGCCGTCTCGACTGCGAGTGCCAGGGTCTCCATCTATGGTCCTTCAAAGAACAAACTAGTTGGGGAGTCATTTGCCTTCATGACCACATCAACGTGGTACTCCTTCGTGATGGCATCGACCCAGTGCTCGTGGTAGAGGAAAACGGGTGATCGGCACTTCTCCAGGCTATCCTCAATGAGTAGGGGAAAGCCGGATGCTAGGAGGGCTTCAGGTACGATGGCCATCCACAAGGGTTTAAAGGGAGAAGAGTCAGTATAGTGCTATGAGAAGACTAGAAGAGGTAAGAAGTGCAGAACTCTTAAGTATATGTGTAGTTTTGAAAATGGTTCTATCCTAGCTAACGTCCATGCTATCTAAGGGCTTCCTACAGTCAGGATGGCTCTGATACCAGCTCTATGGGGACCCCGACTCATAAGTCGTGATCATTGAATACACGTGTACAGTGATCCTAGAGATTAATGCTCACTGAACACACAGAAGCAGAATAACAACAGTCTTACATCCACATTTAGCATCTTACATAAATAAAGACCATGAAGGTCAAGTCTTACATAGATAGGGACGCAAGGGCCAAAAACTTAAACATAACAAGCAGTGGAAATCTTGATTGGAAGCGTGAGCCCATGCCATCTACCTTAAACCTACAGGCATTCTGACTGGGAAGCGTCCTAGTTCGCATGTTCGTCGGCAACGAACTCTTCGCCATATTCCTGCTCTTCCATGCCTGGCCAATTAAATAACCAGTGGCAAGCCAATGAGTACTTTGAATGTACTCGCAAGCAACCCAAGTTTTGGAACAAGGTATAACAATCCATGATATAGCATTAAGTAGGTAAGTTTTGCAGAAAGCTAATTTTGAGTGCAATGACATGATCAAGCAGAAAGCTAATTTTGACACTACGGTGGCGTTCGTCGACGGAAGCCGGTTGCGACAGGCGTCATCGAGCTCGAAAATTTGGGTGGGCCGAGGTCGAGAACGAGCAACTATACAACGATGCGAATGAGGACGAAAGGTGGGGTAGAGGGTCCGCATAGAAAACGTTTCGTAAACATGAACCGTGCGTGATTAATGCCATTAATGTTTGTGTTCGTAGCTTAATTTAGTGCATGTACGAACCAAAATCCCAACTACAGTATACGGGTGTGACGGGAGAAGTGTGGATTGCCGTTCGTTCGCGGTGCATCCTACGGTGCGCATGTGCGATCCGTGTGGCTGGGGTTCTGGCCAATCAGAAGACAACGCAGAATGTGGTGAACGCACACGGCATTCTCAAAGTAACTGTTTACCCAAACAAATCACAAAGTTTCAAGGGAAACCCATATTTCCTTGGTTGTTTCTCCATTATTATTTTTCTACTATCAACATACCCACTAGAATGCACCGTGTCCAAAGTTCACATTCTTTTAGGTTCGATTACCATATTTAGTATTTTTGTGTTCTTTTCTTGGCATTTACTGCTTATAATTCAAGTTGGAACGTTTTGTACATGAAAAGGTGTTCAAAAATGTTACCTCGTGTGGTGCCCAGGCATGACCTCAATATGATGCGGTAAATATAAGAGGGGGTATGGAAAATGTCGTGATATATGAGGAGGTATACCGTACCATCACCTATGGAGTTTCATAGTTCGGGGTGCTAAATCGCCATGTTTTGAAGGGGAACCCATATTCCCTTTGTCCTTTGAACTTGATTTATTTTCTACGATCACCATACCCACTAGAATACACAGCGTCCAAATTTCACATTTTTTCAGTCTGGTTAATCGTATTTAGTCCTTTTTGTGTACTTTCTTGCCCTTTTGTGCTTATAATTCACAGTTCGAACTTTCTGTACATGAAAAGGTGTTTAAAAAGGACTCGAAAATTCGTAATTGTGCCGTTCAATAACTTTTCATGTATTTTACAGGAAATTAATAAAAATTTAAAGGATATGTGTGGTAAGAGGAAATGTGTCATTTATTTGTTTTATAACTCTAGAAAAATGGAAAACATTCCTTAAAAACATGTTACCTCGTGTTCGTGCCCAGGCATGACCTCAATATGATGCGGTAAATATATGAGGAGGTATGGATAATGTCCTGATACACACTCTTCATATACCGGAGCATCACCTATGGAGTTTCATGGTTCGGGGAGCGAAATCGTCATGTTTTGAAGGGGAACTCATATGCCCTTGGTCCTTTCAACTTGAATTATTTTCTACGATCGTCGCACCCACTAGAATGCACCCTGTCCAAAATTTGACATTTTTAGGCGGGTTTACCGTATTTAGTCTTTTTGTGTACTTTCTAGGCCTTTTGTGCTTATAATTCAAAGTTCGAACGTTTTGTACAGGAAAAGTTGTTCAAAAAGGACTCGAAAATTCGTAATTGTGCCGTTGAATAACTTTGCATATATTTTACAGGAAATTAATAGAAATTTAAAGGATATGTGTGGGAGGAGGCAACCACAGATGTGTCGTTTATTTGTTTTGAAACACTAGAAAAATGGAAAGCATGCATGAAAAACATGTTACCTCGTGTGATGCCCAGGCATGACCTCAATATGATGCCATAAAAATTGAGGTATATATGGATAATGTCGTGATACACACTCTTCATATACCGGAGCATCACCTATGGAGTTTCATGGTTCGGGGAGCGAAATCGCCATGTTTTGAAGGGAAACCCATATTCCCTTGGTCCTTTCAACTTGAATTATTTTCTTCGATCGTCACACCCACTAGAATGCACCCTGTCCAAAATTTGACATTTTTCAGTCCGGTTTACCGTATTTAGTCCTTTTTGTGTACTTTCTAGGTCTTTTGTGCTTATAATTCAAAGTTTGAACATTCTGTACATGAAAAGGTATTCAAAAAGGACTCGGAAATTCATAAATGTGCCATTGAATAACTTTGCATGCATTTTGCAGGAAATTAATAGAATTTTAAAGGATATGCGTGGGAAGAGGCAACCACAGATGTGTCGTTTATTTTTTTTGTAACTCTAGAAAAATGGAAAACATGCCTAAAAAATATGTTACCTCTTGTGTGGTGCCGAGGCATGACCTTAATATGATGTCGTAAATATTTGAGGAGGTATGGATAATGTCGTGATACACACTCTTCATATACCGAACCATCACCTATGGAGTTTCATGGTACGGGGAGAGAAATTGCCATGTTTTGAAGGGGAATCGATAATCCCTTGGTCCTTTCAACTTAAATTATTTTCTATGATTGTCATACCCACTAGAATGCACCGTGTCCGAAATTTGATATTTTTTCAGGCTGGTTTACCCTATTTAGTCCTTTTTTGTGTACTTTCTAGGCCTTTTGTGCTTATAATTCAAAGTTCGAACGTCCTGTACATGAAAAGTTGTTCAAAAAGTACTCAAAAATTCGTAATTGTGTAGTTCAATAACTTTTCATGTATTTTACAGGAAATTAATAGAATTTTAAAGGATATGTGTGGCAAGAGGCAATGTGTCGTTTATTTGTTTTGTAACACTAGAAAAATGGAAAACATGCCTGAAAAACATGTTACCTCATGTGGTGCCTAGGCATGACCTCAATATGATGCGGTAAATATTTGAGGAGGTATGGATAATGCAGTGATACACAGACTTCATACATCGGACCATCACCTATGGAGTTTCATGGTTCGGGGAGCGAAATCGCCATGTTTTGAAGGGGAACCCATATTCCCTTGGTCCTTTCAACTTGAATTATTTTCTACGATCGTCACACCCACTAGAATGCACCCTGTCCAAAATTTGATATTTTTTCAGGCTGGTTTACCGTATTTAGTCCTTTTGTGTAATTTCTAGGCCTTTTGTGCTTATAATTCAAAGTTCGAACGTGCTGTACACGAGAAGGTGTTCAAAAAGGACTCCAAAATTCGTAATTGTGTCGTTGAATAAATTTTGATGTATTTTATAGTAAATTAATAGAATTTTAAAGGATATGGGGGGGGGGGCTCTGGATTGGATGATCCCATCGCCAGGGCTGGATCGCGTGTAAGGCCATCGTCTCGCTCGCGGACCGCCGGCCGTCCTCATATTCTTCAAATAGTAGCATCTTCTCCCGTCCTGTATCCTGAAGTGATATCCAAAGGTGTTAGTTGACACCACCTCGATGGACACAACGAGCATGATCCTCATCTGCCTGCGCCTCATGTGTCCGACTGTGCTTCCCACAGCGTTCGTCACCACCAGCCTGATCCTCGTCTGCTTGCGCCTCATGTGTCTGACCGAGCATCCCACAACGTTCGTCGCCACTGGCTTGATCCTTGTCTGCCTACGCCTCATGTGTCTGACGAGCTTCCCACAATGTTCGTCGCTGCGGTGGCCACCACGACGATGTTGGCCTGGATCCTGGTCTGTTGAGGCTTCCTCACTGGTCGGCTCCATCTTTAATCCTTCCATAATTTGCTTCTTTTAGTTGGATCTCAAGGGGCTTGTTGATTTTTGTAACCAAGGCGTATATAAATTGATTGAACAGTGTTTAAAGAAGCAAGGTGGTACTATTTAATTTGCTAAAGCCTAATCCAGAACACAACTGGACAGCAGAGCCTAATCTAGAACACAACTGGACAGCAACTCAGTCGAATGCATTGATTGTGGCAGCAGAGAGGTCATGGGTACGAACACCCACGGGATCAAAATTTTCCTTTCCAATGGATCAAAAAGAATGTGCGCACCAGGCGCAATTCGGCCCAGCTGCCTCCCGTGAAATTCTTTTTGTTTTTGTGGAAGGAAAGAAATTAGTACCACCTCAGAGAATGAAAATAATAATATATGGTAAGCAGACGACGATGAACGATCACAAGCAATAAATGCTTTATTATTAGGTAAAGATTTTGCTCATAATTATTCTCTAGTTAGCAAGCATCATGTGGTGGGGAAAGATCTAGGCATATATATCCAATTGAATGTAGGTGATCATGAGTTATTATTGTTGACATTACCCCTGAGATAAATAAGTTGGGATGTGAAAACTAACCCCCTATCTTCCTCACCGTCTTGCTGAGGTTGTTTGTTCTAAAAATATTTTTTGTGTGCCAGCAATCTGGATGAGTATATTTTAGTTGAGTATGTGGAATTTGCTAACAAAAATCACTTACATAGACTCTCCCCGTAAGGATGATGAATTGTTTGTTTTGATGACTAAGAACAAAGTTTGTTATTTTTCAAGAAAGTTTATTTCTTAAACTTTAAATTGTGGATGAACATTTTTACTTTATTATGAGAAGTTTTATGATGAGTACTTGTTGTTATAATAATGATCATGGTGCTACTATGTCCGTATTTTGTTTTATCGACCTCTCTCTCTATAAACATGTGGTCATGATTATCAAGTTTTGGTATTCGCTTGAGGACAAGCGAGGTCTAAGCTTGGGGGAGTTGATACAACCATTTTGCATCATCATTTCCTATAGTTATTTATAATGTTTTTGATCACTATGATGTAATTCTTATGTCTTTTCTCTCTTAGATTGGAAGATTTACTTGAAGAGGGAAATTACCGGTAGCTGGAACTCTAGACCTAAAAGAGTTATAACACAGATAGTGATTCTTCGGAGCTCCAAATGATCTGAAATTTTGCAGAGAATTATTTTGGAATATATAAAAAATAATGGAAGAAAGACTACCATAGAAGATTAACTATTGGCCTACAAGAGCAGGGGGTGCGCCCTCCTCCCTTGTGAAGCCCACGGGGTCCCTCCGGTGCCCGTCTTCTGCTATATGAGGCCATTTCCCCTAGAAAAAATATGGAGAAGACTTTCGGGACAAAGCACTGCTATCTCAAGGCGGAACCAGGGCAGCAGCACTTTTGCTCTCCGGCAGAGCGATTCCGCCGGGGAAACATCCCACGGGGTGGGGGTAAACGAAGCCTTCGTCATCACCAACGCTCCTCTCATCGTGGGAGGACTCACCTCCATCAAATCTTCACTAGCACCATCTCATCTCCAAACTTTAGTTCATCTCTTGTATTCAATCTTTGTCCAATACCTCAGATTGGTACATGTGCTTTGCTAGTAGTGTTGATCACATCTTGTAGTTGATACTAGTTTGTTTACTTGGTGGAAGATCATATGTTTGGATTGTTAGTCGTATATTTATCTCCTATAATCATGAACATGAATATGAGTTTGGAGTAGTTCTATTTATTCCTGAGGGCATGGGAGAAGTCTTTTTATAAATTATCATGTGAAGTTGTTGTTCGGTCAATATTTGATAACATGTATGTTGTGCTTTCTCTAGTGGTGTTGTGTGAACGTCGACTACATGACACTTCACCATCTTTGGGACAAGGAGAAGGCATTGTTGAGTATTAAGTAGATGATGTGTTGCGAGAGTGAAAAAAGCTTAAACACTGGTTTATGCACTATTTTGTATGGGGCTGATTCGGATCCATATGTTTCATGCAATGATTAGATTTATCTTAATTCTTCATCGTAGCTGTGGATTCTTGCGAGATGGAGTAATCATAAGTAGGTTGTTTTTTCAAGTAAGAACAACACCTTAGCACCGGTCCACCCACATTACAATTTATCAAAGTAGTGAATGTGAATCAACTAAAGTCTGATGATCATAACTAGACAAAATTTCCATGTGTCCTAAAGAACGCTTTTCTCATTATAAGAATTTGTCTTACCTTGTCCTTAGCAATAGAAGGAATGGGCTACCTTTCTGCACTTTGTTACTTTGGTTACTTGTTACTTGCTACAAATTATCTTGCTATCAAACTATCTGTTACTACACTTTTACATCACTTGGAAAGAATACCTTTGTCACACCATGTATTGTATCACTTTGCTATGACTATGATTTTATAAAATTTGGATCTATTTAAAACTTTTGCTTGCTTGTGATGTTTGACTTGATTGCCATTTGCTTGATTGCTTGCTTGTTTTGTGGCTCACAAAAACTCTTCTTCTCTCTAAGATCATCTTCCTTGATCCTAACTTCTTGCCCAATTATCATGCCATGTGTATAGTAACGAAAACTATACTTATCAAATATTATTTTGCCCCAAAAGGATTTGTCTAAATTAGGTTTTCAAAAACCCCTGAGTTGAGGGTTGTACTACAAGTCCTCAAATTGGCTGGATTCGTTTGCACCAAAGACTTTATTTGGAACCCACTATATATAAGACTTCCCAAAACCACCAAATATTAATTTTAAAGATTGTTTTCCTATTTTTTAAGGCCAGAAATGGTCTTTCATAGGGAAAAGTTATTTTTATGCTTTCAAAATATTTGAGAAAACTTAGGGAAACTTAGTGGACATATATTTTCCATACATATGAGTTTCAACACATGGTCATGTTCAGAATATTGGGTAAAACCCTTTCTGTCTTTTTCAAGCTTTTGAAATATTTCTATAGGAAATATTCTCAAATAATTCCAGGAAAATTCTAGCATGTCACACATGATATATGTGATGATCATGCAAAGTTTCATCTCAATCCCAATTATTTTGATTCACAAATACCCCAAAACCCTCTGTGTCCAGATTCTAATTTGAACAACTCTAAATTGCCAACATTCTCCAATTGATCTCAAACTTTGTGGGCATGCTCTAATCCCCAAATAATGCCACCACACCAAGTGGTGAATCAAGGAGAAGAGCTTAGCATGACTGGATCTATGGAAACCTGATTTTGTTGATTTCTAGGGTTTACAAAGTTTACATTGTCAATTTTCCTCAAATGAGCTCAAAGTTGGTGATCAAGCTTATTTATTACCACCATTTCATCCTGTTAAATTTCATATCCATTAGAGCACCAGAGGTAACCAAACCAGTGATCAAACACCTTCTGCCAAAATACAAAGAGCAAGGATTGAGCCCCTTCCACTCCCTGGAATCACCCCAAAATTTTACTAGAGCTCTTACTAGTCCCCTTTTACTTCTAGTAGTAACCTCAACGGCTAGTTCCATGATTGAGAGGGTGAAATCCCCACTTGCACCCCCTGGACAGCCATTTTCTCCCTCTTTCTCAGCTCTCTCTCTCGCGCGCGGCAAGTTCGAGAGCATCCCATGCCCCTTTTCCCCTTTGTTTAGCCCCTGTGCAGGCAAGGGACACTGGTGGACGCGCTAGAGCGTGCCAAAAGACCATCATTCCGGCCAAAGACGCACTCTGGAGTGCGCCACAGAACAGGCAGAGGGTTGACCTCATGCCCTGCCCATGCTCTGACCACCTCTAGCCGCCCCCTCGCGCCAGTCGAGGCGCCTCGGCGTCCGCGACACGCTGCCGTGTCGGGAGCCTTCTCCCCCTCTCTCTCTCTCTCTCTCTCTCTCACCCTCCAGCACACATGCCCGGCGCCGCCCGGTTCGGCCAACCACAGGGCTCACACGCGCGTGACTCCCCAGTCCCCCTCTCGCTCCCACTAGTCATGGATGACCCCCAGCAACGTTGTTGACTTGTCCTCGCCCACTCCCGTGTCCTCTGGCGCCCCTACGTCCAACTCCGGCGGCCCACGTCCACGGTGAACCACGGACTGGCTATAAAGCCAACCCCGGGCTCATTTCTCCCCTCGGTCCCTCCTTCCCACTCCTAATCGACCCCCAACAGAGCCCCAGCTCCTCTCTCTCTCCCTGCGCTCGGGATCGAGCCGAGCCCCGTCGTGTCGGCTCGCCGGCGATCTCCAGGTGCAGAGCCCCTCCGGCCCCGTTCTCCTCCCCCTTGGTCCCCCCTCACCTCCCTGACATCATCCAGCCCCCTTCCCATGCAGGTTGCGGCCGGAGATGACTGGACTGAGCTCGCCTGAAACCCCTCCTTCGTGGCCTCTTCGTCGCCGGCGACTCCGACCACCCCGGCGACTCCCTCTACCACCAGGCGCTCAGCGACAGCACCCCGGGCACATTCCCATCCTCTGCTCATCTCGTCGTGGCCCCTCTCGTCGACGGTGAGCTCCTACTCCCTCTGGCGAGGGGTTGATGACGACCCCGACAGGTGGGGCCGCTCGTCATCCTCTCACCCCCTCTCGTCTCTCTCTCTCTCTCTCTCTCTCTCTCTCTCTCTCTCTCTCTCTCGTTGGCCTACGGGCCCCGCCCATCAGGTTTGAAACCTGACACGCATGGGGGCACCGAGCCGCCTGGGCCGCCTGATGGATGGGCCGGCTCGGCTGGCTGGCTGACTCTGGCCCAGGGCACTAAGGCCTTTTCTCTTTTTCTTTTTATGTCTTTTTTCAAATTTCCACAGCATAGAATATTTGTCCAATTCTAAATATTCTTCCACCATAAATCTTAGAATATTCTGTAGTATTTAATAGTGCCACTTGTGTAAATTTTTGAAAATATTTTATGTACTCGATTTATTTAAAACCTAGTTTTAAGTATTTTTAGCCTCTGTTAAAATAAGTTTTCAAAATCTTTTTCACTTCCAAACCAGAGACAAATATTTTTAGTTTCTATTGTTTTATTTTATAGAGTAGGGTAACATTTTAGAAGTGGATTTTTGTGCCCTGTTTTTGTTGTGATTCTTATTATTGCCGTTATTATCGCGGCGATAGATTGCGTTGTTGACGAGGGACTTGGACCCGAAGACTTTGAAGACCCCGAAGACTTTGCTGAGCCAGGCAAGCAGCCCTTTGACCATGTTTAAGAAACCACTTTATTGCATGGCATATAGCACTTCATTTTGTTATGATGATCATGATGATGTGGTGACCACTTTGGTGGATGCCTCTGTTACTTTTCCGTTGATACTTGCATTGTGCATGACCCTACCTTCCTATGAGGGTTGTGCGGGTGGGAAATAGTTAGGATGTTAAGTAGTTGCTACGCAAAATGGGACGGGAATATGCATGGTGTCGGAAAGAAAATGCTTTCAAAGACTTTTTGAAAACCGCATCGGGTGCCACTAATTCCCGAGGGTGATGATGATGAGCTAGGTAACCACTTGATAAAGAAGTGGTGTACCGGCGCAAGTGAGTGTGTTGGTTTTTCGAAAACGGATTGGTGTAAGTTGCGACCGTTATTCCAACCTTACATGTACAACCACGATACCCGTTATGGGACGGGGCTTTGTTGATTACCTTGGTCGGTACTAGCAGAGAGCCCGCATTACTAGTGGCGAGAGAGCCAGAGTTACTCTCTCAATACGGGGTCGTGCCAGGTAGGGCGACCATGGGCTGTTTTTACAGACATTGGGCACACCGTTGGTCCCTTCATTGGTGGTACTATGTTGAGCAAGGCTCGTGTGATGTACACCGTGAGGGCTGTGTACCAATCGAGTGGACTCTTTGTTTAGTGATGTTAAGGGAAAGGCAATGTTCGGGTGCTTACCTCGGGTATGTGATATACCGCGAGTCATAGTTTGAAACGGAAGTTCCCCGAGTCTTGTGGGTAAAGTGTGCAACCTCTGCAGAGTCACTACACCACAACACTACATTCCTAACAGCCAAGTTGGTCGAGAATACAGGTTCCACTGACAGAAAGTTGGTTGGGAAAGACTATTGCTGACCGACACTGTCTGTTGGGGAAAGTCCATACGGGAAAGCCCTTTGCCGACCGACTTACCTTTCCCGACCGACTGCTTGTCAGCTATGCAGTATCTTTCCTGACCAACGTTCTGTTGGGCCTGCCATGGGCCTTTCCCATCCAACAGTCCGTTCGGATTGCCATGGGGCTTTCCCGACCGACATTTAGACAGGACAATGTTTCCCAACCAACAATCCGTTGGGGGAAGCCATGGGCTTTCCCGACCGACATTTAGACAGGACAATGTTTCCCGACCAACAATCCGTTGGGGGAAGCCATGGGCTTTCCCGACCAAGTATCTAACAGGGTCTACTTTCCCGACCAACAATCGGTTGGGCCTAGTATTAGCCATTCCCAAATAACAACCATTAGACCTTCCATTGCTGGGTTTCACGTTACCAACAAAATAGCAATCGAGTTACATAATGTATGACATTAATGTGCATCGTCCAACAATATTAAACCATAACCAAACAATAGTCACACACATTCATTAATTTTCACATATAAATAGTTCATCTGTTATGCACTAATGATCAACAAAGTTTCCCACGAAATAATGTAACTAATTAAACAGAGGAAACATTATAGTTCATTGTCCGAGAGCAAAAATTCCTCAATTTTTTCTGCAATACATCATCTGCCTTGGCTCCTTGTAGTGGGCAACTACATACCCAGCCTTCCACCAAGATCGTTGCATCGTTCTCATACTTGACATCAAAGCCTTTCATTCTTCATCTCATTGGAGAACATCATCCGGCTTGAACATCTACAAGTCAAAATCCCTGGTTAATATTCCACACCACAACTAGAGAACATGATATTTCTTTAAGCTATATATGTATATGTTTTTTCCACATGTTTCAGATGCTCTGAATCATTACCCCAAAAAGAAGACATCCTAAATCATAGAGGCCACTATAACATATTTAGCCACCCAGATTGCCATACATGCATGCACTGGTCAAATAAATCATTAGATGGTCAACCAGTTACAAGATGTAATTAAATCGTCCCAGCTTAACATGCGTACAATAGTGGAGGGAGCTCATCTGATTAGAGATCATACTATGCGTAGGGTAGCACATAGTTTGGCCCATGCTGCATAGGGGGGCAGCGCCTGAATCTGATTAGAGAGACGCACATGGAGGCACATGAGCATGGCTGCACGGGCGCAAGTCTAACAATTCATGCAAGTAAAAGAATCAGCAGATATCATCTAAACAAAGAAAAATAAATATTAGCAGCCGCCATGGTGTAAACTAACCTCGAGACGAAAAATGATTAACCAAAATAGTATCATTCACCTATACAGCTCATGCAAAATAAGATCAAAAAAATTAATCTATAGCAACGTAATATATACACATATATGCACAACTATACAACTGTAAAATATGTAGAAGCATGACTGTAATTAAAAACTGCTAAGATACGTATCTAATCTTGTTTCTAGAAACTAAACTAAAGTTTTACAGAACTAATGTGCCAAAATTACAGATAAAAAAGTTATAAGTTTATACAAGCCTAATAGTAAAACCACTTAACAACTGTACTATTCTGGAAGTTACAGAACTACTGAAGCAAATTTATAGAGAAAATACAACTATGAAATGTGCCAACAATATTGTCATGTGCTACTATTTTCTACGGTGTACTTCTTCTTTTGAAAAAATTAAAAATGATTGCTTCTATGCATTCAACAGTAAACTTCTACTATGGTACTATTGGCTGCTAGCTAGCCTCTAAATGGACACTTCTATAGATACTTCTACTACATACTGGCATGTACTACACGACCAGCTTACAATGTAAAGCTAGGTCCTCGAGCCGAAGTTCTGAACCAAATGTCACACCGAATGGCTCCTATGTCATATTACTCATACACATATATTAGCATAGAAAATTATAGAGAAAAAAGTTGCAAGTTAATACAAGCCTAAGTGTAAAACCACTTAAGAACTGAACCAATCTGCAAGTTTTACGGAACTAACTTTGCAAAATACAGAAATACAACATATATCTAGACAACCATGAGTGATGCTATATCATCCTACCAAAAATCCTTCTTCTAGATTGGAGCATTGAGACTAACAATTTAACAAACACTTGCATCCTACAGCAAGAAATAAGCAGGAGGTATAGGAACAAGGAAGGATTGGTTGGGGGAGAGAAAAAGTAAACGATACCTTGCTGTTGGCCGGAAAGAGTAGCAAAGCTCCAGCCTCTAGGTCAATATCGTCCTCGTTGAAGTCATTGACGAAGAGGTCTATTTCCGACCGCTTGCAGGGCCTGTGTATGGTGTGCATCAACTCTCACTTGGTTCAGAGCATGAAGATTGAATATACTCCTATGTTTGCAAGAATTCTACAATGCTTAACTAAAAGTCCGGAACATTAGTACGATTATTTGGACTTTTTGTGGAAACTAAAGCTAGTTCTCACGGTTGTTCCTCTTATCAAAGCGCAGATCTGGGGATACATTTTTATATAGAAAGTAATGAATTTTCACAGGATGAATACCCTTGTATTGACCATCAAGAACACATAGCATAATATGATAGTCTTGCAATAGTTCAAAGATCACAAATTCATAACTCACAAGCTCTAAAGTTCAATTCAATCACAACTAGTTCATTTTTTAGCTAATTAAGGTTTCCTTGCAACACTGAAAGGAATACCTGTAGTTCTCATCCTCATCCTCATCCTCTCATCTCTAGGAATCAAACAAGCACTAGCCAGCACTTAGACTGCATTTCCGGCCACCCCATTAGCAGATAGAGCCCCTATTCTTGACATTCTGCTCGAGCGCGAGCTCCCAACCGAGGCACTGCTTGCTGGATAGAAGTACTACCACAAGTCATGGCTGATCTTCTTATGAACAAAAAAGGGAAAAGCAAACAAATCAACTAATGGCAGCACCGACTGTGGATGGGTGGAGAGGGATAAGAGAGGGAAAAGAACACTTAACTCTTGGGGGAGGGGAAGCACCAACAATCAACGGCCAGATCGTCCTTCAAACGAACCGGGTGTGCAGATCGGAGGAGGCCCAAGTTGTGGCGGCGGCGGTGCGGCGCCTGGGTCACGAGCGAGGGTGTGAGTGCTCTGAATCCCAGCTGACCCACGTCTCTCTCATCCTTGGATCTGAGAGGAACGGTGGCATCCACCATCGGGCCTTGGTGGATGAAGGTGAGAGGGCACAAGCTAGGGTGGCTAGCGGTCGGGGTGCAAGAGGATGAATGGGACAGGGCCGCAACCTCGCTGCCACGGTGACAGCGTGCGGGCTGCTAGCAGCCGACGGCGGAGGGAACGAGTGAGAGGATTAGGTTTAGGGAACATGGGTGCTCCGGCGGCGGAGGGAGTGCGTGAGAGGATAAGGTTTGGGGAATTTGGATCTGGCAGAGCCGAATGAAAAAATACGAGGGCTGCTTGGCGCTACTTTTCAGCCCTCGCGCGTGCCGAGATGGTCCGGGCCAATTGGCAACCAATAGTCGGTCGGCATTTATCGCCGACCCACGGTCGGATGGAAATATAAGCTTTCCCTACCGACAATCCAACGTCAAATATCCAAGCATTCCCGTCCAACTATTGGTCATGATACATAAATATTACCGACCAACAGTCCGATAAAAGTTTTCCCGACCAATAGTCTATTGGTAAAAGTGACTTTTCGCAACACACAGCTGTAGGGAAATCTGGTACGTGGTGTAGTGAGTGTAAAACTATTCGAATAGCCGTGTCCACAGCCATGGATAGTTGGATGGCCCCTCTTGGGCTACGTCCGATTGTTTTCACAAACTTGGCGTGAGTGTGTGTGGGGGAGAAAATGGAATGATCGAGTTAAGTCAGATGTCTTGACATGATGATTGAACATGAGATGTTCAGACCTTCACTATATTGATATATGTAACCTGTTCGTACGGATACTTGTATCCTCGTGATGCATGCCACTTCAAGTTATTTTGATCATGTCATTGCACTCAAAACTAGCTTTCCGCAACTTACCTACTTAGTGCTATATCATGCATTGTTATACCTTGTCCCAAAACATTGGTTGCTTGCGAGTACATTCAAAGTACTCATTGGCTTGCCACTGGGTATTTAATTGGCCAGACATGGAAGAGCAGGAATTTGGAGAAGATTTCGTTGGTGACGAACATGCGAACTAGGACGCTTCCTAGTTAGAATGCCTGTAGGGTTAAGGCAGATGGAATGGGTTCACGCTTTCGTTCAAGATTTCTGCTGCTAGTTATATTTGGTGTTTGGCCTTCATGGCCCTATCTATGTAAGACTCGACCTCAATGGTCTTTATTTGTGTAAGATGGTATGTATGGATGTAAGACTCTTGTTATTCAGCTTCTGTGTGTTCAGTGAGCATTGATCTCGGGGATCACTGTACACGTACATTTGGTGACCACGACTTATGAGTCGGGGTCCCCACAGAGCTGGTATCAGAACCATCCTGACTGTAGGAAGCTTTAGTTAGCATGGACGTTAGTTAGGACAGAACCATTTTAAAAACTATGCCTGGTACCTACACTTAGGAGTTTCTACACTTCTTACCTTTTCTAAGTCTATTTTCAAAACTCTACTGACTCCTCTCCCCTAAACCTTGTAGATGCCCGTCGTACCCGAAGCCTTCCTAGAATCCGGATTTCCCCTACTCCTTGAGGATAGCCTGGAGAAGTGCCAGTATCGCCGACCACCCGTTTTCCTCTACCACAAGCACTGGGTCGATGCCGTCATGAAGGAATACCACGTTGATGTGGTCGTGAAGGCAAACGACTCCCCGACGAGTTGGTTCTTTGTGGGACCACAGATGGAGACCCTGGCGCTCGCAGTCGAGACGGCTGCATGCAAGGCACTTATCCACCTTCGAGACATCATTCTAGAGATGGCTGACGAGCCAGCCACTCGCCACCTCCCTTTCAAGAAGGATGACAATGGCGAGAGTTGGACGTTGATTCCGTACAAGGAGGATGGGATGCCACTCAGGTTCCAGAACTACTTCAGCCTCTCCACCGACAGTCTGGCTCACAACCTGATTAAGGAGTCCATGAAGCTCCACGAGGAACTTCACCACACTCGAGAGCTACTCCGTCAAGCCAAGAAGAGGACAAACAGGATCAAGAAGGACGCAGCCCCCGAGGGTTGACCAGCTGTCGCTTACAGAGGAGGAGTACACCCAGCTAGAGATGCACCCATACGTCATCGTCGCATGAGTGCGAAGGAGTATCGTGAGCTCTTCACCGCACCACCGGCGAAGCTCCGTCAGGATGGACCTCCTCATTCTCGGACCCCCTCGATCGGAGATGATGCCCGTACGGATGACGATCAGGAGGAAGATCCTGAAGAGCGTGAGTACGACACCGAGCACTCCACCAATTTAGTCCGAGAACCCCTAGGGTAGGATCAGTCATGTAACCCACACGCGAAGTCGAGTCCGTGTAATGGTTCATATGAAACCATGTGTGCTTGTTGTTTGTGTTCGGATGCAAGTCATGCTTTTGCCTTAGGCAACATGTAAGCGACTCCATCACCTATCTTATCTTAATATAACATGTTTGGTCTTTTGACCTATGTTTGATCACACTTGCACTATACCAACCCCCTTAGGCGTGCTTTCTCTATTGCTGCTTTCCATCTCGTCTACCCCAGTTGTTTGACTTGGCTGCTCCAAACAGGATGGTGACTGCAACCCGCAAAAGCTCCTTCACCAACCCTGAAGACGGCAACTCCAGCCAGCAATAGGGGGATGGTGGGGCTGCTCGCGCTGGAGATCACCCGGAGCAGCCACATGGCGACATTCCCCCGCCACTACCTCCACCAGGTGACATGACCATAGCCCAGTTTCTCCAAACAGGATGTAAAGGAGTCGGCATCAACATCAACGGGGTAGACTTCCTAGCAGACCTCATAGTTTTGGATTCACCAGGCTTGGATGTGATCCTTGGCATGAACTGGTTAACCAAGCAACAAGGCTTGTTAGACTATGCCAAGAGGACCGTTACCATGACCAATAGACAAGGTGTTGAAGTCAAGTATGTTTCCAACCCCACCTCTGCTCAAGCCCCTCAGGCTAATTGTCTGTCGGGAATTGAGTTGGATCAAGTGCCTGTGGTATGTGAGCACCCAGATGTCTTTCCTGATGAGCTGCCCGGAATGCCTCCTGACCGCGACATTGAGTTCATCATTGAGCTAATGTCCGGAGCAAGACCCATCTATAGGAAGCCCTATAGAATGGAATCCGAAGAGTTGGCTGAATTGAAGAAGGAACTCGCTGAGCAACTCAGGAAGGGATTTATTCGCCCTAGTGCCTCTCCTTGGGGATCACCTGTTCTATTTGTGCTAAAGAGGAACGGAACTATCCGACTTTGTGTCGATTACCGTTCTCTCAATGAGGTCACAATAAAGAACAAGTACCCACTTCCCAAGACTGAAGACCTGTTCGATCAGCTAAATGGTGCCAAGGTGTTTTCCAAGAGTGATCTCAGGTCCGGATACTATCAGCTGAAGATCAGACCCCAAGACATCCCGAAGACGGCATTTGTGACCCGGTATGGCCTGTATGAGTACACAGTCATGTCATTTGGGTTAACCAATGCCCCAGCCTACTTCATGTACCTCATGAACAAAGTCGTCATGGAATATTTGGACAAGTTTGTCGTTGTCTTCATCGACAACATACTCGTCTTCTCCAAATCCGAAGAAGAGCATGCGCAACATTTGAGATTGGTCCTAGACAAGCTTCGAGAGCATCAGCTTTATGCCAAATTCAGCAAGTGTGAATTCTGGCAGCATGAAGTTGGATTCTTGGGACATGTGTTGACTGTAGAAGGATTGTCAGTGGATCCCGCCAAGATTGAAGCCATGACTAAATGGCAATCCCCAAGCAATGTGAAGGAAGTCAAAAGCCTCCTCGGACTCGCATGGTATTATAACAAGTTCATCGAGGGATTCTCCAGCATTGTTAGACCCATGACTCAGCTATTGAAGAAGGACAAGAAGTTTGAATGGACGCCGAAGAGTGAAGAAAGCTTCCAAGAGCTCAAGAAGAGATTGGCAACAGCCCCAGTTTTGGCCACCCCTGATATTCACAAGGAGTTTGTGATATATTGTGATGCATCAAGAACCGGGCTTGGTGGTGTTCTGATGCAAGAAGGCAGAGTCATAGCATATCTATGCAGACAACTACGTCCTCACGAAGAGAACTATGCCACTCGTGATCTTGAGTTAGCAGTTGTAGTTCATGCCTTGAAGACATGGCGACATTATCTTCTGGGAAAGCGATGTGAGATATACACAGACCACAAGAGTTTGAAGTATATTTTCACTCAAAGGGAATTGAACATGAGGCAACGAAGATGGTTGGAGTTGATCAAGGATTATGACCTCAGTGTTCAATACCACCCTGGAAAGGCTAATGTGGTAGCAAACGCCTTAAGCAGAAAGGCTTGTTCCTTGAATGCCATGATTAAGGACTGGCTACCCGCCTTGTATGAAGAGCTAGAAAGTTTCGGCTTGGAAATAGTTGCACCTGGATTCCTAGCCAACCTCGAAGCAAGGCCTACCTTGATGGATGATAGTAAGGAAGCTCAGAAGGGTCATGACAGCATTGAAGGCATCAAGAGGAAAATTAAGAAGGGTAAGGCCCCAGGATTTTCGGTGGTTGAGCAAGGAGTTGTATGGTTTGGGACTCGCATCTCCTTGCCCAACAAAGTTGAGCTCAAGAATTTGATCTTGCAAGAAGCTCATGACACTCCATATTCCACCCATCTCGGAGGAACCAAGATGTACCAAGACCTCAAAGCAAGATTCTGGTGGCATGGCATGAAAAGAGAGATAGCCATTTTCGTCGCTACGTGTGACATATGCCAGAGAGTCAAAGCTGAGCATCAGCAACTCGCTGGATTGTTACGACCTCTCAAAGTGCCAGAATGGAAGTGGGACAAAGTCGGGATGGACTTCATCACTAGATTACCCAGGTCAAGCAAGGGACATGATTCCATTTGGGTCATTGTTGATCACCTGACCAAGGTAGCCCACTTCATTCCCGTCAAGACCACCTACAATGGGAACCAACTAGCCAACCTCTACATCAAACGGATCGTGAACCTCCATCGAGTTCCAAAGGAGATCGTGTCAGACCGAGGAACCCAGTTTACCTTAAGGTTCTGGAATAGATTCTAGGAAGCCTTGGGAACCAAGCTATCTTTCAGCACCGCTTTTCACCCTCAGACAGGAGGACAGACGGAACGAGTAAATCAGATACTCGAGGACATGCTCCATGCTTGTGTTCTAGCATACGGAGCCAAATGGGAAGATTGCTTGCCGTTCGTTGAGTTCTCCTACAACAACATCTATCAGTCGAGCCTCCAAATGGCACCATTTGAGGTGTTATATCGACGCAACTGTCGTACGCCCATCAACTGGTCAGAGACCGGAGAAGGATTAGTCTTTGGACCAGACATCCTCCGTGAAGCAGAAGAGCAAGTTCAAATCGTTCGAGAACACCTAGAGACCGCCAAGTCAAGACAGAAGAGCTACGCCGACTCCCACCACCGAGACATGAGTTTCCGTGTAGGAGACTATGTTTATCTCCGAGTCATGCCTCTCAAGGGAACCAAGCGTTTCCATATCAAGGGAAAGCTCGCACCAAGATATATAGGCCCCTTCAAAATCACCAACATACGAGGAGAAGTTGCCTACCAGCTAGAGCTACCTTCCGAGCTATCTGATGTGCACAACGTTTTCCACGTATCACAGCTCTAGAAGTGCCTCCAAGTTCCCAACCGCCCCGACCTCTACAAGAACATCGATCATCAGGCCATCGACCTTCAGCCCGACCTCACTTATCGTGATATGCCAGTTCGCATTATGGATGAAGCTGAACATTGCACCCCAAGCCACACCATCAAGTACTTCAAGGTCCAATGGAGCAACCACACTGAAGCAGAAGCAACCTGGGAGCATGAAGACTACCTTAGAACAGAGTTCCCTTATCTTTTTAGCACTTAGCCTAGGAATCTCGAGGACGATATTCTTGTAAGGGGGGTAGGCCTATCACACCCTGTGTTGTATCACTTTGCTATGACTATGATTTTATAAAATTTGGATCTATTTAAAACTTTTGCTTGTGTGATGCCCCCAGCCTCGACCGTACGATAAACATACATGCAAGGCGTACGACCAAGATTAGGGACTAACTGATTAATATCACAACACAACTCTAAACACAAATTAAAATAATTCAAGCTTCATATTACAGCCAGGGGCCTCGAGGGCTCGAATATAATAGCTTGAGTACAACAGTCAGCCGAAGCAACAAAATATCTGAGTACAGACATAAAGGTACACAAGTTTTGCCTTAAGAAGGCTAGCACAAACATAAGCAGCGGGTCAAAAGAGGCAAGGCCTCCTGCCTGGGAACCTTCTATCTACTCCTGGACGTCAGAGAAGTCAACGTCGTAGTAGGCTCCATCCTGGTAGTAGTGGCCTCCGTCGGGGTAGCTGTAGTCGTCCACTGGGTAAGCTGGATCCTGAGTCTCCTGGGCGCCGTCATCTGGTCGCGACATCGTATCAAGGGGAAAAGGGGAGCAAAGCAACGGTGAGTACTCATCCAAAGTACTCGCAAGACTTACATCAGAACTAAGCTAGATATGCACCAGTATCAAAGGAATGGGGCTATATCTTTGTACTAAACTGCAGAAATGCCAGAAGAGGGAAGAAGGCCTAGTCCTATCGAAGACTAGCATCTTCAGCATCATGCAGCATGAGAAGAGAGTTGAGAGTAGCATATTTTATTAACAGGGGTAAGTTAGCAAGGCCCAGAGATCCTTCCTCGACTCCCTGCGAGAAAGCAATCCCGGAGGCAAATAATTCAAGTAACAACATAAGTATCCAGTTCTAGTTATCATAGACCCGGATACAACTCTGAGCGTCCGTTACCATGGACACGGCTAATCAATTAGTTTAACTTCCCTGCAGGGGTGCACAAACTTACCCAACACGCTCGATAAACTCCGGCCGGATACAATTTTCGGGTCATACCCGGCCTCGGCCGATCGACACGACGTAGTCCTACCTCGGCTCAACAGAGAGGCCAGCACGCCGGTCTACATCCTAATGGCTCGGGGTCTTGGGCCATCGCCCTCGCCATCCTGCACGTTACGCCACCGGCCAGGATCAGTCCTAGCATGCCTTAATGCAAGTGCCATGCGTTCCAGACCACCCGGCGCGGGTCGCTCCTTGTGACATCTGAAGAGCTTTCGGGGGAATGTACGCCGTAGAGTGCCCACTTTTATTCCCGCGTGGTGGTTTGTGCGAAAGTGGCCAGAGGCCTTCTCAGATCACATATCCAAACCCGTTAGTGACTTTATAGTTTGCGGTGATGATCGGTCCCACCATCCATTTGCCCCGTCTCGATGCTTGTGGCAAGGACATTACTGTCCGGCCACGCCTCGTAATAACCCTTTGGATGCCTTACCAACGCATCCCACCACATCTTACACTCGCGGGTACCCTTGGGGCCGACCCGTCTTTCTCAATTAATTCAGTTAACTAGTTAAGGTGGTTGTGTGTCAGTGCCCCAAGTGAATTCACAGTCGGGGTGTGTGAGGTGATGTGTCGGTAATGGCTTGTCAGTCATATTGACTGAGTCTTCTATCTTCAAGTCCTCGATGATGACGGTGATGAAAGCAGGGGCAGCGACAGTGGTAAACTGGGAGTCACAAGGGGATACTATCCATACCTATGCTACAACATTATATGAAAACAGGTATGAAAGCAGTATTCAAAATCAGGCTATGCATCAGAATAGGTGCTTGTTTAAATAGAGTAGCAAAATCTAATGCAAGCATGAGGGAGAAAGAATAGGTGATATTGGGATGATCAAGGGGGTTTTGCTTGCCTTGTTGCTCTGCTGCAAAAGGCTGGTCATCAGGGGCGCAGTCGCACTCGGCAGTCTCGAAGGCTACCGGAGAGAAGAGGGGGAAGAAACAATAAATACAAGCAAACAAATGCAACACGATGCATTACATGGCAATACATAGTGCTAGGGGTGATCTAACGCAGTACTACACATATCAGACGAAGCGGGAGAATATCTGACGATATTTCCCGGGTCCTTGGGTTTATCGGACAGACGAACCGGAGGGGAAAGTTCCATGTTCATCATGCTAGGAGCATGTGACAGATGAATGAATGGCATATTCAGGTTCGTGGGATTTTTCTGATCAACTTTCATGTATAAAGTTTTTTCATCTGAGCTACAGATTATTTTCTATGATTTTTCAAAGATTTAAACATTTTCTAGAATTAATAGAATTAAATTAATTCGAAAAATCCTATTATGAGGTCATCACGATATCATCATGACATCAGCAGTCAATAGCACAGTGGACAGGTCAAACCTGACATGTGGGGCCCTCCTGTCATTGACTCATAGTTATTCCAGTGTTATATTAATCTAATTATAGATTAATTAGCAAGTGGGGGGCACTGTCAGTGAGACATTAATTTAACTAATCAATTTTTATTACCCTAATTACTAATTAAGCAGCTGACAGGGGTGGCCCACCTGTCATACACACAGGGGGCTATGGGCCCCACTGTCAGTGACTGGGCGGGGCCCAGTCAGCCAGTTGACCAAGTCAACTGGTCAACTGGGTCGCCCTGGCCCACTGGCCAGTGACCCTAGGGTGGCCCCGACCGGGCCAGGTCAGCGGCGGCGCCGGCCGGCCACTAGAGGAGCTCCAGCGAGCTCCCGAATCGCGGGGAGGCTCAGAAATCGTGTGTAGTGCACCAAATCGGCTCATTCTTCTTGCGTTCGAAAGCTTGCGTTGCCGCCGTTCCGTTCTGGGCATCGAGAGGGGCTAAGGTGGTCCGTGGAGGGAGCTACGTCGACGGCGGCGGAGCAAGCTTCGGGCGGCGTTGGCAGGGAGCAAACCAGAGCGCAAACGGAGCGGGGCTAGCGCGGGATCGGTCCTACGGGCGCTCTGGAGCGCGCCAGCTGCACGCGCGGGTGCTCAAGAGCTCGCGCGGCTCGTGCCCGAGAGCAATGGCGGGCGGCGGAGCTCGGTTACAGCGTGGGCATGCTACGGTGGCCTACTCGACCTACGGGAAGAAGAGGAGGTCACGGAGATGCTCACTGACGGTGATGGGAAGGCCCGATGCAATGATGGGGCAGCGACGGCGATCTTCGGGTCCCGAGGAGGAAGACGACAGCGTGGAGGCGATGCAGGGCTCCTAGGGCTCGGGCTTGTGGTCGAGGAGGACGGGGCGGTCGCGGCGGTTCTTCTTGGTGTGGCAGCAAGGCGCGGGAGCGGCGGTGGCTACGACTAACCGGCGTCCATGGCGGCGGCGGCGTTCGGGAAGGAAGGGGCCGAGCAATGGAGGGGGGCGGAGGCGAAGCAGAGGCGTCCAGGGGGTCGCGGGGTCTCCCTCTTATCCATCCACAGCGGCAGGGGCAAAAGATCTGGCCAGGGGGGCCTGGCGAGCGCGCCCCTCACCTGCTCGACAGCGCGCCTGCGGGCGTCAGGAGGTAGGGGAAAGGGGCTAGTTGGGCTGGGCGGCTACTATAGCTGGCAGGCCTAAGTGCACAGGAGCTTTTCCTTTTCTTTCTGTTTTTCTTTTCTGCTTTATTCCACAGCTTATGTTCCAATTAATTTTGGCATTAATTCTTCATTGCAAAAATGTGCCACTGGCTTCAAATATTAACTTGCAATATTCCACATGTCCACAAAAACTTTGGGGATTTTTGGGATCTGTTTGCATTTTCCAAATAATTTTTGAAGCAATTATAAATGCAAATAGGCTCTGTTTTGGAAGGTGGGGTCCACACTATAAACTTGGTGATGTTGTTTTCCTCAACAATATTTGTTTTGGATTATTCCACAAGTATGCAACATTTTTCTTATGCTGTTTGAGGATTTAAATTTATCACATAAAATCCTAGGGCATTTGAAATGAAATTTGAATTGGAATTTGAATCCAAACTTGATCAAGCCCTGTTTTAGCAAAATGATAAGCACTGATCATGTCATTACTGTGCACCATTACATGGGGGGTGTTACAATTCTCCCCTACTAACAAGAATTCTCGTCCCGAGAATTAAGAAGTAGAAGGGAAAAGCTCGGGGTATTCTTCGCGAAGCTGATCCTCGTGTTCCCAAGTGGCTTCATCTTCTGAATGGTTTGACCACTGAACCTTGAGGAACTTGATAGTCTTCTGACGAGTCTTTCGTTCAGTTTCATCAAGAATGCGGATCGGATGCTCTTTGTAGGAGAGATCATCTTGCAGATCAAGCATGTCATAATCCACTACTCGTTGCGGATCCTTAAAGCATTGACGCAATTGAGAAACATGGAAGACATCATGCAGGTGAGAGAATTTCGGTGGCAGCTCCAATTGGTAAGCCACTTGTCCACGTTTCGCGATAACGCGAAATGGACCAATGTAGCGAGGAGCTAACTTGCCTTTGACACCAAATCGATTAGTGCCCCTCATAGGAGTGACACGCAGATAAACCATATCACCGGGGAGGTAATTAAGTCCCCAATGTTTGCGGTCATAACTGCTCTTCTGACGTGACTGAGCCGTCTTAAGATTCTCTCGTACAATTTGAACTTGTTCTTCTGCTTGTTGAATGATGTCCGGACCAATAAGTGCACGTTCCCCAGTTTCTGACCAATTCAGAGGGGTTCGGCACTTACGTCCATATAACACTTCAAAGGGGGGCATCTTTAAGCTAGCTTGATAACTGTTGTTGTAGGAGAACTCAGCATATGGAAGAGATTCTTCACACTTCTTACCAAATGAGATAACACAAGCACGTAGCATATCTTCAAGCACGTGGTTAACTCGTTCAACTTGACCCTGGGACTGCGGGTGATTAGCAGTGCTCCAGGTTATATGAGTGCCCAAAGCTTGTTGGAAACTCTTCCAGAACTTTGAGGTGTAAACACTGCCTTGATCTGTACCGATTTTCTTTGGAATGCCATACAGTGAAACAATTCTGGAAATATACAAGTCCGCTAACTGACTAGCAGTGATTGTCTCCTTAACTGGCAGAAAGTGTGCAACCTTGGAGAGTCGGTCAATGACGACAAAGATAGCATCATGACCTTTCTGTGAGCGGGGAAGACCAAGAATGAAATCCATCTGAATTTCATCCCATTTCCATTCGGGAATAGGCAATGGTTGTAGAAGTCCTGCAGGTTTCTGATGTTCTGCTTTAACTTGACGGCAAGTGTGACATTGTTCAATGTACCGAGCAATATCTTGCTTCATGTTGGACCACCAATATCGCTGACGAATGTTGCGATACATTTTGGTGCTTCCGGGGTGAATAGACAACAGAGTGTCGTGAGCTTCTTTCATAACCTTCTCATACATAAGATCAACTCGGGGAACCACAAGACGACCCCTGAAATATAAAGCTCCATCTTTATCTAAAGTGAAGTCCTTGGCTTTCTCAGTTCCAAGTTCTCCTTTAATTGCATCTATTTCCATGTCCTTCCCTTGTGTAATTACAATATTTTTGTGAAGGTCTGGTTCCACAAAAGGGTTATTGAGAAAACCTTTTGGTACAATGTGGAGGTTCAACTTGCGAAGCTCTTCATGAAGACGGGGATTAGCTTTCTCAACCGAGAAGTTGTTGCAATAAGATTTTCTGCTCAAAGCATCGGCCATTACATTAGCCTTGCCAGGGGTATATGAAATACCGAAATCATAGTTGGTGAGGGATTCCATCCATCTTCGCTGACGGAGATTTAAGTCTGGTTGAGTAAACAAGTATTTCAAACTTTGGTGGTCAGTATAGATCTCGCAATGATTACCGAGAAGGTAATGTCGCCAATTCAATAGAGCATAGACTACTGCAGCTAACTCGAGATCATGAACTGGATAGTTCTCTTCATGAGGACGCAACTGTCTAGAGGCATAAGCAATTACTCTGCGCTCTTGCATTAGGACACAGCCTAATCCTTGACGAGAAGTGTCGCAATAAATGACAAAGTCCTTGCGAGAATCTGGAGGAGCAAGCACTGGTGCTGATGTGAGCTTGTCCTTGAGAGTCTGGAAACTTTCCTGACATTTGTCTGTCCATTCAAACTTGACACCTTTGTGAAGCAGATTAGTCAGGGGCTTTGCAATCTTGGAGAAGTTCTCGACAAAGCGACGGCAATAACTGGCAAGTCCAAGAAAACTTCTGACTTGCTTAACATTCTTCGGGGGAGTCCAGTCAAGAATAGCCTAAACTCGTTCAGGGTTGACGGCAATACCATCCTTGGAGATCACATAACCAAGGTAAGTCACTTCATTTAGCCAGAACTCACACTTAGAGAACTTGGCGTACAGTTGATGTTCTCGAAGCCTTTCGAGCACAAGACGAAGATGTTTGGCATGTTCTTCTTTATTCTTGGAATATATCAGAATGTCATCCAGATATACCACGACAAACTTGTCGAGATAATCCATGAAGATATAATTCATCAACCATGAGAAGGTTGCTGGGGCATTTGTTAAGCCAAAAGACATGACGGTGTACTCGTATGAACCATAGCGAGTAACAAATGTTGTCTTTGGAATATCTTCTTCACGAACACGGATCTGATGATAACCCAACCTCAAGTCGAGTTTAGAGAACACTGACGATCCAGCAAGCTGATCATACAGGTCATTGATCCGGGGAAGCGGATATTTGTTCTGAATTGTTGCTTGGTTGAGGCCGGTAATCTTGAACTAGCCGATTAGTTCCATCTTTCTTCTTGACGAAGAGAGAAGGTGCTCCCCAAGCTGAGGAACTAGGACGAATAAAACCCTTGCGAAGTGATTTGTCAATTTCCACCTTAAGTTCTAGAAGTTCATGAGGAGGCATTTTATAAGGCCGCTTAGCAATAGGGGTGGTGCCTGGTTTCAAGTCGATGACGAACTCGACTGCTCTAGCAGGGGGAATGCCTGGAAGCTCTTCTAGGAATACATCTTGAAAGTCTCGAACCACTGGGATGCTTTCAATCCCCTCAAGAGGTGAAGCATTCAGTGTGTTCATACAATGTATCTGGGTCTCGGCATTACGAACGAGACGAGTGGTATGAACCACTAACTCGTTGGAAGGGTGCTGAAGATGCATGATCTTAGTGGCACAAACGATTGAAGCACTATGTGCTGTCATCCACTCCATTCCCAAGAGTAAGTCAATATTGGAAGACGCCAACACAATGGGCGAGACGAGGAATTCCAGTCCTTCGATCTCAACGGTGACGTTGGGACATATCATAGAGGTCCGACAATTACCCGCGGGAGTGGATACCATTATTTGAACGTCCATGTTCTCGCACTTAAGGTTATGCTTAGATGCAAATTCTTCTAACATGAATGAATGCGATGATCCAGAATCAAATAATACGGATGCGGGTATTGAGTTAACAAGAAGTGTATCCATCACAGTAGAAGGCTGGCCTTCAGTTTCAGCCATATCAGTATGGTTGGCTTGAGCACGAGTATAGGGAACTCTGGCATTGCTGCTGCGGGGCTGATAGTTCGGCAGTGCAAGTTGTTTCTGACCCTGCCTGCAATCTCTAGCACGGTGACCTGGACGGCCACATTTGAAGCATAGTCCATCCTCAGGACGGGAGGGTGGAGGCTGAGGTGCTCTTGGCGGTATTGCTCTTGGCTGTCTTGGCGGCGAGGGGGGGCAGACGAGGCGCCACATAGGATGGCCTCGGTGCATAAGCAGGTGGACGGTAGCTGTTGGGGATCCAGATCCTTTGCTTCTGAGGATGTGGGCCCGAAGATGAACCCATGTCAGTTTTGCGCTTAGTGTGATCCTTGTACCTCTGCAGACCTGTCTCAATCTGAATGGCCTTATTCACCAAGGTGGCAAAATTAGGGAAGTCGTGAGCTAGGAGAGCTAGGTGAACATCTGGGTGAAGTCCTTCACGGAATTTCTCCTGTCTGCGAGCATCAGTTGGTATGTCCTCTTCAGCATAATGGGATAAGTCCAGAAATTCCCGCTGATAAGCATCCACGGTCTTACTGCCTTGGGTAAGGTTGCGGAACTCTTGCTTCTTGCGGTCCATCATCCCTTGAGGAATGTGGCGAGCACGGAAAGCAGCTTCGAACTCTGGCCAGGTAACGATGGCGTCTACCGGCAGAGCATGCTTGTGGCTGGTCCACCATTGAGCAGCGGGACCTCTCAGAAAGTAGGCCGCGTAGTTGACATGGCTGGCAGGGGGAACCATAGCAGACTCCAGTATGTGAATAATGTCGCGTAGCCAGTCATCAGCATCTACCGGCTTAGTTGAGTTGTGGAAGGTTGGCGGGTTGAGACGCACAAAGTCCTGCAGTGACATAGTAGCTGGCTGCTGGTACATAGGGGGCCTCTGGAGTTGGTCCACTAGTCCTTGCATGAACTGATGTTGAACTTCCATCTGCTGAATCATTCCAGTCATGTAATCAGGTGGCGGGGGTGCATTGTCAGCACGGCCACGTCCTGCTGGTCTAACCATCCTGCTAATTTATAACAGTGGTAGTTCAGTATTTAAGCAATAGCAAGGCAAGGATTCATTCATGAAGTAATCATGCACAACAAAAGAAGTGCAACAAAATACATCATAGTAGTCAAACATGACTTAATGATCCATACATATGTCTGTTACAAACCATAAGTCTGTTACAAATAGACGATAGGTCCGGCATGAAAATATCCTAGACAAACTAGGCGGCACGCAGGCACGTAGTAGAGGGATACAACAACGGGACATAGCGATAAGCTACATCAACGTCGGGGACAACGAAAGTAGCCAGGGAACTGCACACGACCCTGATTGTGAAACCCGGTGGCAGGGTCCTGCATCCCCTGCAGACTCGGGTGCAAAATCTGCTTACCAAGCGGGAGCGCAGGTGCACGTGCCGGAGTACGACCTCCAACCTCAGGCCACTCAAGACCTGGGGGGAAGTCAGTCCGAGGCGGGTAAAGGATGTGCTCCGGATGTATCCTCGCACGGACTGCTGGCAACAAGTGCTCCATAGTCTGATACAGACGAGCTCGGGTTGCATACAACTCCATGTTAAGAGCCCTGACAGTGCGATCCAGAGTCTCAGTGTACTGGACCAGAACCTGTGGGTCGTAACGACGACTCACGTAGGGGGTGCAGACAGCAGTGTAGGATCGGTCGGTACGCTGCCAAGCGAAAGGGGTCAAGACCTCAGCGTCGGTCGTAGTATCAACTCCAGCAGGAGCATACGGGATGTATCTGTACGCCGTCTCCTCCAAGCAGGGGTTCGCTGCATGGAGACGAACAATAGCAGCATAAGAAGCATCCTATATTGCCATCTCAACAGTCACTCCAATGCCATGGAAAGTGTGCAGCTCAGTGATGGAGCGGTCATGTTGATCCCAGATAACCATCTCGGCCTCATACTGTTCCTGGTTGAACTCGCGGTAGTTCTCGTAAACAGTGTACTCGGGGTACCAGCGATATCCCAGCTTCTTCAAGAGGTCGACCAGAATGGCCGGGAACCCAGTCGTATCGTGCGCGTAGGTCAGACAGATGATCTACCTACCAGGACGCATCTGTAACAAGGAGATTCAAGATGTCAAAAGATAGCGTGTGCATCATACTTCAAGGGAACACAATTGTCGATGAAACAAATCTCCGGTGGATGTGATTACGAGAACCTAATGTTAGAGTTAGGAAATCTTTAACCCGAAAGAGAAGAGAGATCGGAACCCAGAGTATAGATGAGGAATAAAAGATCCTAATACCACCCAATTGAGATGTGGGCCCGTAAGCCACAACATCAGTGTTAGTAAAAGTTTTTCAATGACTAGACTCAACTTCGGCCAAGGATGCGGAAAGGGGGCTACCTACAGGCAGTCGGCTCTGATACCAACTTGTGACGCCCCCAGCCTCGACCGTACGCTAAACATACACGCAAGGCGTACGACCAAGATTAGGGACTCACTGATTAATATCACAACACAACTCTAAACACAAATTAAAATAATTCAAGCTTCATATTACAGCCAGGGGCCTCGAGGGCTCGAATATAATAGCTTGAGTACAATAGTCAGCGGAAGCAACAAAATATATGAGTACAGACATAAAGGTACACAAGTTTTGCCTTAAGAAGGCTAGCACAAACATAAGCAGCGGGTCGAAAGAGGCGAGGCCTCCTGCCTGGGAACCTCCTATCTACTCCTGGACGTCAGAGAAGTCAACGTCGTAGTAAGCTCCATCCTGGTAGTAGTGGCCTCCGTCAGGGTAGCTGTAGTCGTCCATCGGGTAAGCTGGATCCTGAGTCTCCTGGGCGCCATCATCTGGTCGCGACATCGTATCAAGGGGAAAAGGGGAGCAAAGCAACGGTGAGTACTCATCCAAAGTACTCGCAAGACTTACATCAGAACTAAGCTAGATATGCACCAATATCAAAGGAATGGGGCTATATCTTTGTACTAAACTGCAGAAATTCCAGAAGAGGGAAGAAGGCCTAGTCCTATCGAAGACTAGCATCTTCAGCATCTTGCAGCATGAGAAGAGAGTTGAGAGCAGCATATTTTATTAAGAGGGGTAAGTTAGCAAGGCCCAGAGATCCTTCCTTGACTCCCTGCGAGAAAGCAATCCCGGAGTCAAATAATTCAAGTAACAACATAAGTATCTAGTTCTAGTTATCATAGACCCGGATACAACTCTGAGCGTCCGTTACCATGGACACGTCTAATCGATTAGTTTAACTTTCCAGCAGGGGTGCACAAACTTACCCAACACGCTCGATAAACTCCGGCCGGGTAGAATTTTCGGGTCATACCCGACCTCGGCCGATCGACACGACGTAGTCCTACCTAGGCTCAACAGAGAGGCCAGCACGCCGGTCTACATCCTAATGGCTCGGGGTCTTGGGCCATCGCCCTCGCCATCCTGCACGTTACGCCACCGGCCGGGATCAGTCCTAGCATGCCTTAATGCAAGCGCCATGCGTTCCAGACCACCCGGGCGCGGGTCGCTCCTTGTGACATTTGAACAGCTTTCGGGAGAATGTACGTCGTAGAGTGCCCACTTTTATTCCCGCGTGGTGGTTAGTGCGAAAGTGGCCAGAGGCCTTCTCAGATCACATATCCAAACCCGTTAGTGACTTTATAGTTTGCGGTGACGATCGGTCCCACCATCCCGTCGCCCCGTCTCGAGGCTTGTGGCAAGGACATTACTGTCCGGCCACACCTCGTAATAACCCTTGGGATGCCTTACCGGCGCATCCCACCACATCTTACACTCGCGGGTACCCTTGGGGCCGACCGTCTTTTTCAATTAATTCAGTTAACAAGTTAAGGTGGCTGTGTGTCAGTGCCCCAAGTGAATTCACACTCGGGGTGTGTGAGGTGATGTGTCGGTAACGGCTTGTCAGTCATATTGACTGAGTCTTCTGTCTTCAAGTCCTCGATGACGACGGTGATGAAAGCAGGGGCAGCGACAGTGGTAAACTGGGAGTCACAGGGGGATACTATCCATACCTATGCTACAACATTATATGAAAGCAGGTATGAAAGCAGTATTCAAAATCAGGCTATGCATCAGAATAGGTGCTTGTTTAAATACAGTAGCAAAATCTAATGCAAGCATGAGGGAGAAAGAATAGGTGATATCGGGATGATCAAGGGGGTTTTGCTTGCCTTGTTGCTCTGCTACAAATGGCTGGTCGTCAGGGGCGCAGTCGCACTCGGCAGCAGCATCAGTCTCGGAGGCTACCGGAGAGAAGAGGGGGAAGAAACAATAAATACAAGCAAACATATGCAACACGATGCATGACATGGCAATACGCAGTGCTAGGGGTGATCTAACACAGTACTACACGTATCAGACGAAGCAGGAGAATATCTGACGATATTTCCCGGGTCCTTGGGTTTATCGGACAGACGAACCGGAGGGGAAAGTTCCATGTTCATCATTCTAGGAGCATGTGACAGATGAATGGATGGCATATTCAGGTTCGTGGGATTTTTGTAATCAACTTTCATGTATAAAGTTTTTTCATCTGAGCTACAGATTATTTTCTATGATTTTTCAAAGATTTAAACATGTTCTGGAATTAACAGAATTAAATTAATTCGAAAAATCCTATTATGGGGTCAGCATGATGTCATCATGACATCAGCAGTCAACAGCACAGTGGACAGGTCAAACCTGACATGTGGGGCCCTTCTGTCTTTGACTCGTATTTATTCCAGTGTTAAATTAATCTAATTACAGATTAATTAGCAAGTGGGGGCCACTGTCAATGAGACATTAATTTAACTAATCAATTTTTATTAACCTAATTACTAATTAAGCAGCTGACAGGGGTGGCCCACCTATCATACACACAGGGGGCTATGGGCCCCACTGTCAGTGACTGGGCGGTACCCAGTCAGCCAGTTGACTAAGTCAACTGGTCAACTGGGTCGCCCTGGCCCACTGGCCAGTGACCCTGGGGTGGCCCCGACCGGGCCAGGACAGCGGTGGCGCCGGCCGGCCACCGGAGGAGCTCTGGCGAGCTCCCAAATTGCGGGGAGGCTCGGAAATGGCGTGTAGTGCACCAAATCGGCTCGTTCTTCTTGCGTTCGAAAGCTTGCGTTGCCGCCGTTCCGTTCCGGGCATCGGGAGGGGCTGCAGTGGTCCGTGGAGGGAGCTACGTCGACGGTGGCAGAGCAAGCTTCGGGCGGCGATGGCAGGGAGCAAACCAGAGCGCAAACGGAGCGGGGCTAGCGTGGGATCGGTCCTACGGGCGCTCTGGAGTGCGCCAGCTGCACGCGCGGGTGCTCAAGAGCTCGCGCGGCTCGTGCCCGAGAGCAATGTCGGGCGGCGGAGCTCGGTTACGGCGTGGGCATGCTACGGTGGCCTACTCAAGCTACGGGAGGAAGAGGAGGTCGCGGAGATGCTCACTGACAGTCATGGGAAGGCCCGATGCAGTGATGGGGCAGCGCGGCGATGAATCGACGACGGTGATCTTCGGGTCCCGAGGAGGAAGACGACGGCGTGGAGGCGAAGCAGGGCTCCCGGGGCTCGGGCTTGTGGTCGAGGAGGACGAGGCAGTCGTGGCGGTTCTTCTTGGCGTGGCGGCAAGGCGCGGGAGCGGCGATGGCTACGACTAACCGGCGTCCATGGCGGCGGCGGCGTTCGGGAAGGAAGGGGGCGAGCGATGGAGGGGGCGGAGGCGAAGCAGAGGCGTCCAGGGGGTCGCGGGGTCTCCCTCTTATCCATCCACGGTGGCAGGGGCAAAAGATCTGGCCAGGGGGGCCTGGCGAGCGCGCGCCCCACACCTGCTCGACAGCGCGCCTACGGGCGTCACGAGGTAGGGGAAAGGGGCTAGTTGGGCTGGGCCGGCCACTGTAACTGGCAGGCCTAAGTGCATAGGAGCTTTTCCTTTTCTTTCCCTTTTTCTTTTCTGCTTTATTCCACAGCTTTTGTTCCAATTAATTTTGGCATTAATTATTCATTGCAAAAATGTGCCACTGGCTTCAAATATTAACTTGCAATATTCCACATGTCCACAAAAGTTTGGGGATTTTTGGGATCTGTTTGCATTTTCCAAATAATTTTTGAAGCACTTATAAATGCAAATAGGCTCTGTTTTCGAAGGTGGGGTCCACACTATAAACTTGGTGATGTTGTTTTCCTCAACAATATTTGTTTTGGATTATTCCACAAGTATGCAACATTTTTCTTATGCTGTTTGAGGATTTAAATTTATCACATAAAATCCTAGGGCATTTGAACTGAAATTTGAATTGGAATTTGAATCCAAACTTGATCAAGCCCTGTTTTAGCAAAATGATTAGGCACTGATCATGTCATTACTGTGCACCATTACATGGGGGGTGTTACAGCTTGCTTGTGATGTTTGACTTGATTGCCATTTGCTTGATTGCTTGCTTGTGTTGTGGCTCACAAAAACTCTTCTTCTCTCTAAGATCGTCTTCCTTGATCCTAACTTCTTTCCCAATGATCATGCCATGTGTATAGTACCCAAAACTATTTTTATCAAATATTATTTTGCCCAAAAAGGATTTATCTAAATTAGGTTTTCAAAAACCCCTGAGTTGAGGGTTGTAATACAAGTCCTCAAATTGGGTGGATTGGTTTGCACCAAAGACTTTATTTGGAACCCACTATATATAAGACTTCCCAAAACCACCAAATATTAATTTTTAATATTATTTCCTATTTTATTTAAGGGCTTTTATTTAAGGCCAGAAATGGCTTTCATAGGGAAAAATTATTTTTATGCTTTCAAAATATTTGAGAAAATTTCGGGAAACTCAGTGGACATATATTTTCCATATATATGAGTTTCAACACATGGTCATGTTCAGAATATTGGGCAAAACCATTTCTATCTGTTTCAAGCTTTTGAAATATTTATATAGTAAATATTCTCAAATAATTACAGGAAAATTCTAGGATGTCACACATGATATATGTGATGATCATGCAAATTTTCATCTCAATCCCAATTATTTTGATTCACAAAAATACCCCAAAACTCCCTCTGTCCAGATTCTAATTTGAACAACTCTACATTGCCAACTTTATCCAATTGATCTCAAACTTTTTGGGCATGCTCTAATCCCCAAATAATGCCACCACACCAAGTGGTGAATCAAGGAGAAGAGCTTAGCATGGTTGGATCAACAGAAACCTGATTCTGCTGATTTCTAGTGTTTACAAAGTTTATATTGTCAATTTTCCTCAAATGAGCTCAAAGTTGGTGATCAAGCTTATTTATTACCACCATTTCATCTTGTTAAATTTCATATCCATTAGAGCACCAGAGGTGACCAATCTAGTGATCAAACACCTTTTGCCAGAATACAAAGAGCAATGATTGAGCCCCTTCCACTCCCTGAAATCACTCCAAAATTTTACCAGAGCTCTTAGTAGTCCCCTTTTACCTCCAATAGTAACCCAATGGCTAGCTCCATGATTGAGAGGGTGAAATCCCCACTTGCACCCCCTGGACAGCCATTTTCTCCCTCTTTGTCAGCTCTCTCTCTTTCCTGGCAAGTTCCAGAGCATACCTTGCCCCTTTTCCCCTTAGTTTAGCCCCTGTGTAGGCGAGGGACACTGGTGGATGTGCCAGAGCGCGCCAAAAGACCATCATGCCGGCCAAAGATGCGCTCTGGAGGTCTCTACAGAACAGGCAGAGGGTTGACCTCGTGCCCTGCCCATGCTCTGGCCACCTCGAGCTGTCCCCTCGCGCCAGTCTAGGCGCCTTGGCGTCCGTGACACGCTACCGTGTCGGGAGCGTCCTCCTCCCTCTCTCTCTCACCCTCCAGCACACGTGCCCGGCGCCGCCCGGTTCAGCCAACCACGGGGCTCACACGCGCGTGACCCCCCGGTCACCCTTTCGCTCCCACTAGTCGTGGACGACCCCCTGCAACGCCGCAGACTCGTCCTCTCCCCCTCCCGTGGCCTCTGGCGCCCCTGTAGCCAACTCCGGCGGTCCACGTCGATGGTGAACCACGGGCTGGCTATATAAGCCAACCCTGGGCTTATTTCTCCCCTCTAGTCCCTCCTTCCCACTCCCAATCGACCCCCCAACAGAGCCCTAGCTCCTCTCTCCCTCCCTGTGCTCGGGATCGAGCCGAGCCCCGCCGTTTTTGCCCACCGGCGATCTCCAGGTGCAGAGCCTCTCCAGCCCCGTTCTCCTCCCCCTTGGCCCCCCTCACCTCCCTGACATCATACAACCCCCTTCCGTGCAGTTTGTGGCCGGAGATGACCGGACCGAGCTAGCCCGAAACTCTTCCGCCGCAGCCTCTATGTCGCCGGCGACACCCTCCACCACCAGGCGATCGGCGACAGCACCCTGTGCCCATTCCCATCCTCTGCTCATCTCGTCGTGGCCCCTCTCACCGACGGTGAGCTCCTCCGCCCTCTGGCGAGGGTTTGACGATGACCCCGACAGGTGGGGCCGCTCGTCAGCATCTAACCCCCCTCTCGTGTCTCTATCTATCTCTCGCTTGCCTACGGGCCCCGCCCGTCAGGTTTGAAACCTGACGCGCGCGGGGGCACCGAGCCGCCTGGGCCGCCTGCTGGATGGGCCGGCTCGGCTGGCTGGCTGACTCTGGCCCAGGGCACTGAGGTCTTTTCTCTTTTTATTTTCTGTCTTTTTTTCAAATTTCCACAGGATAGAATATTTGTCCAATTCTAAATATTCTTCCACCATAAATCTTAGAATATTCGGTAGTATTTAATAGTGCCACTTGTGTAGATTTTTGAAAATATTTTATGTACTGTATTTATTTAAAACCTAGTTTTAAGTATTTTTAGCCTCTGTTAAAATAAGTTTTCAAAAAAAATTCCCTTCAAAACCAGAGACAAATATTTTTAGTTTCTATTGTAGTATTTTACAGAGTAGGGTAACATTTTAGAAGTGGATTTTATTCTCTATTTTTGTTGTGATTCTTATTATTGTCGTTATTATCACGACGATAGATTGCGTTGTTGACGAGGGAGTTGGACCCGAAGACTTTGAAGACCCCGAAGACTTTGCTGAGCCAGGAAAGCAGCCATTTGACCATATTTAAGAAACCACTTTATTGCATGGCATATAGCACTTCATTTTGTTATGATGGTCATGATGATGTGGTGACCACTTTGGTGGATGCCTCTGTTACTTTTCCGTTGATACTTGCATTGTGCATGACCCTACCTTCCTATGAGGGTTGTGCGGGTGGGAAGTAGTTAGGATATTAAGTAGTTGCTACGCAAAATGGGATGGGAATATGCATGGTGTCAGAAAGGAAATGCTTTCAAAGACTTTTTGAATGCCCCGTCGGGTGCCACTAATGCCCGAGGGTGATGATGATGAGCTAGGTAACCACTTGATAAAGAAGTGGTGTACCGGAGCAAGTGCGTGTGTTGGTTTTTTGAAAACGGATTGGTGTAAGTTGCGACCATTATTACAACCTTATATGTACAACCACGATACCCCTTATGGGACGGGGCTTTGTTGATTACCTTGGTCGGTACTAGTAGAGAGCCCGCATTACTAGTGGCGAGAGAGCCAGAGTTACTCTCTCGATACGGCGTCGTGCCAGGTAGGGCGACCATGGGCTGTTTTTATAGATACCGGGCACACCGTTGGTCCCTTCATGGATGGTACTATGTTTAGCAAGGCTCGTGTGATGTACACCGTTAGGGCTGTGTACCAATCGAGTGGACTCTTTGTTTAGTAACGTCAAGGGAAACACAATGTTCGGGTGCTTATCTAGGGTATGTGATATGCCGCGAGTCATGGTTTGACATGGAAGTTCCCCGAGTCATGTGGGTAAAGTGTGCAACCTCTACTGAGTGTAAAACTATTCGAATAGCCGTGTCCACGGTCAAGGACAATTGGATGACCACTCTTGGGCTACGTCCGATGTTTTTCACAAACTTGGCGTGAGTGTGTGTGTGGGAGAAGATGGAATGCTCGAGTTAAATCAGATGTCTTGACTTGATGATTTAACATGAGATGTTCAGACCTTCACTATATTGATATCTGTAACATGTTCGTACGGTGACACAGCCCTATAATTTGTTTGTAGAAAATCATGTTAGTTGCATCAGTGGCATCCATGCATCATGTTAAAAATCAAATGAATCAGAAATGGGGATGATCAAACCCTCGCAACAAATAAATTTCAACCTGGTTCAACTTAAAAATAATTTCAGTGAACCAAAATGGCCTTCATAAAACCCAAGCAAATGGGATTTTCCTAAATAAAATAACCGGTACAAACCAAGCATTTCTTAGGTTTCAAAATAAATATTTGAAACCATAGAAAATTGTTTTGGGAATTGTTTAATTATTTTGTTCTGCTTTAAATAAAACAATCTGTCCAAATTAGAAAAAACAAATGTTCACTGTGTGTGGAATATTCCACTCAATGACAGGAACAAGTTTGAAGATTTTCAAAAAATGATTTGGTTCTGAAACACAATCAACACAACTAAAAGAAATAGAAAACAGAAGGAAATAAGAAAAGAAAGGAACCTTACCTGAGGCCAAGCACTGTAGCATCCCAACAGGCCCAGGCGCCAGTCGTGTCCTTCCTTTGCCAGGAGGATGACGCCTTGTCGCCCGCGCGCACGCTCGTGGCCAGCTCCTGCTTGCCACGAAGATGCTCGCCTCTCCGCCTCATCCGCTCGCCAGTAGGTGCCCCACACGCTCCTCGCTCTTCCCCCTCGCTCCCTGCCATCCCTCTCCCCCTCCTCTGCTCTCTCTCTCTCTCACCCGCCCGAGAGCAGCTGTTGCCGCCATTCGCCATAGCTGTCGCCATTGACCTCGCCAAGCCCCGTAGCCGTGCCCAGAAGCTCCGTGTCGTCATCTTCGTCCTCTCCCCCTAGAAAATCCATGCAGGAAGCACCGCATCGCCAACATCCTGCCCATCTTCGAGCTTCGGCCACCGGGAACCTTGTCGTCGATTCGCTCTGTCTAGAAAGCCCCTGAGCTCACCGACCGCACCAAGCGAACCGCCGTGAGCCTCTTCCTCTTTCCCTTCCTTCCCCATGGTCGTTCCGTGCTCTAACCGCGATCCCCACCGGACCCGAAACCTCCCGCCACCATGGCCAGGTCTCCCTAAGCTCGCGTCTGAGCATGTGGACGAGCTCCTGGAGGCGCCAGGAGCCCAACTCCACCCGCAGCCCCACCTGCCTCGTACCCCAGCTTCGCGCCCGTGCACCACCGAACTCCGGTCGCCGCTCAGATGCTCGCCGGTGTAGGTCCCACCCTCCCCACGTCCCTCCGCTTGCTCAGTCGGACGCGGTGCACTTCTGGCCTTCGAACGCACCCCTCCGCGCGTCGATCCGAAGCCGGACGGCGAATCCCGAAGCCCTCCACCGCTGCTGATGGTCGCTGGCGTTGAGCCACCAGTGGGTTTGACGTGGCACAGCCATTAGCGGCTAATGGCCCTGCTAACTAACCCCTAGAGCCGCTGACAGATGGGCCCCGCTGCTAACTAGTTTAGTTAGTGAGTTAACTAAACCATGTTAGTTATTAGTGTGTATGACAAGTGGGCCCAGGGCCCTGTTAATTTTTAGTTAAGTTTAATTAAACCCCTTTTATTCTCTGTGACACTGACGTGTGGACCCCACACGTCAGGTTTGACTCTGCATGGTCAGTTGACCCGCTGACCTCACTTTCACGTCATGGTGACGTAGTAATCCATTTCTGGGATTTTAAATAAATAAGAAATGATTTAGAAATTCCAGAAAATAATAGAAACTTTGAAAAAACATAGAAATTAATCTATAACTCGGATGGAAATAATTTATATATGAAAAATGATCAGAAAAATACAAGGAATCTGTTTATGCCATGTTCATGCATGTTTGAGCAAGTTAACATCACCAAGTAGGACATTTCATGATTAGGATAAATTAATAAATAGTGCTGGAGTTGGAATTTAGTATATATTTGAATTCCACTTCAATTAATATGACTAGCTATTACTTTAGGTCACTTATGTACCTTAACATGTCATATCATACATCATGTTTGTGGCATTGCATTGAATGTGTTCCTTCTTGCTTGTCGGTGATGTTCCTTCTCGGTAGACAATCGTTCCGACGTTGTGATCGTTGACACTGATGAAGAGAACTACTATCTTCAGAACTGTCAGGCAAGCAACCCCCCTTGAGCATACTGATATGAACCTACTCTCTCGCTCCTGCTCTCCTTTACTGCATTAGGACAACAACGATTCAACTGTTACATGTTCTCGGTAATTGAACCCATTCCTTTGCATGACCTGTCTTTGCCACAGTAAATAGTTGAAACCACTTAGCATGAGTACCAACTGATTGAGCCTTGTTGTGCTTACTCATCCATGCTTGCTTACTGTGCCTGCTATGCTTAGAGTCGTGTCGGGTCTGATCCATCTGGGCGATGGATCGGGATGGAGGTGTTCATGTCCTGCTGTGTGAGAGCTAAGTGTGTGAATCCGATTTGGTAAAGGTAGCGATGAGAGGCCATGTAGGAGTACATGGTGGGTTGTCTCATTGGGACCGTCCTTAAGAACTGAGTTTTGTGTATGTTATCCAAGACAAGATACTACCGCACATTGGGATCCTTAATTGACCCTCTCAGCTTATTAATCGCCTTGATCTGTGTCCAGGAGTTGCAACTATTTTCTGGTGTTTGTAGGATGTGCTGGCGGCCATGCATAGCGCTGGCCGGAGGGGTAGGCTATGGCGCGGTAGATGCACCGTGGCCCGGTGTACCAAGCGTAGTACCATCCGTCGTGGTGGGCTTGGGAACCCTGCACACATCGTTTGGGGCCGTGATGGAAACTTCGGCCGGACTTCCGTTGCAGGTTCAGTCTCAAATAGGCGATAAACCTGGACTGGAGTCTTGTGTGGTTAACGGTCATGGCCAACTCCCTCGCTGGACTTCCGCTTGAAGGTTGCCGAGGTGCCTTTTTACGTGCACATGGCGATAAGTGGCGGGAGCGTGTGTGAAGAAGTATACCCCTGCATGGTGAATGAATCTGTTCGAATAGCCACGTCCTCGGATATGGACTACTTGGATTACTTATGTGGTACATAGACAAGTGAAAGGGATACTCTAAAATGCGCAAGATAAGCGTGAGTGCTATGGATGGCCTTCTCGTAGGGAGACGAGAGTGGATCCATAGTGGTGTATTGATTTGGTGAGTATGTGGACTCGTGTGCGTTGTCCCACCTCAAAGATAATACTTGTAGTCGTAGTACAGGTTAGCCAAGAGTCAAAGCTGGCTTGCTGCAATAAACTCCACAACCCCCTTTGTTGACAATGATGCATATGTAGCTAGTTCTGATGTAAGTCTTGTTGAGTACCTTTGTACTCACGTTTGCTTAATTTATGTTTTTGCAGAGGAGACGTCAGTCTCATTAGTGATCCCTATGACGTGAAGTTCGATGTTGACCGGGTTAGCTTGGGAATCCCAGACAGAGGTCTGGCTCCTTTGGTAGGGTCGTTGTAGCTTTTTTAGGCTCTTCTAGCCGCTTTTAGTAGATGTCTGTACCCAGACATATATCTTCCGCTTGTTGATTGTATGCTCTGAATGATGGGTCATGTGACCCTCTGCTTGTAACATTATACTATGTAGGCTCTATGGAGCCTTCTAAATAAATGTATTTGTTATAGAGTTATGTTGTGATGCCATGTTGTATCTACACAAATCGTGCATATTGCGTATATGTTTGCAATGCATTGGTATGTGTGGGATTCGACACCTAGCTATATGCCTTTAGTAGCCTTCTTTACGGGGAAATGCCTCTTTGTGCTTCCACAAGCCTTGTTAGCTTGCTACTGCTCCGGACACATTGATTGACTGGCGTGTATCCTTCTTGCTGCTGTGTCTACCCCTACGGGGAAATGTCACGCGGTGTAATGGAGTCCTTGTAGCTTGCTACGACTCGTCTACACACGCTGATGACGGACAGCTGCATTGCTGGGTTACGTATGTCTGTCCCTGTACGGTTGTGCCACTTGGGTCAATAACTAGTCATGTCTACCCGGGTTCTTGACATATGGATGCTAGCGAGATAATCATATATGTGAGCCAAAAGGCGCAAACGGTCCGGCCAAGGTAAGGTGGCTGCCGTTGTGTACAGTGCATGAGGCCGCAAAGCTATATGATGTGTTACATGCTAGATCTGTGTGGCTTAGGATCGGGGTCCCGACAGCGTTGGTATCAGAGCTTGACTGCCTGTAGGATTACCAAGCCAAACTGGTCGATGTTGAGTCTAGAACTGCTTTAGTTATATAAGGGAATTGATTGTGGAAGGGAACGTAAGATTCTTTTTACTCCTTTCCTTGTGTCATTCATATTCTGAGTCACCCTCTTCTTTTTCTACGGGGTTAATAAATTAGGCTTCTTACCTATCTATCAGGATGACGGGTTGCTATGCTGGAGACCCATAGGAAAGTTGTTGTCTTCCTAGATCAGTGTCTCCGTAAGAAATCAGTTGTTTTGTTGTCAGTTTCATACAGGTTGCCTCATATTTCACACCCGTACAGCCATTATGTTGTCCGAGTTATCCAAGGTTTCTAAAAAATCTGATGCAATTGCAAATTTCTTCCTCCTATTCCCAATGTCTTTTGGGCAGACAAAGCACAGTAATTCTTGTGTTGAGGTACTCCATTACCTTGACGTGTTTGTTGAAGTGTTAGGAAACCATGTTGTCTCAGTGAACCACCCAAGGATCATTCTTCTCACTCCTGTTCATAGTGTTTGCTCGTTCCTTTAGGATGATTAGTAACCTTGTTATAGTCTTCAAGGTTCGTTGTTTATCATTGTTCCAATACCATGAACCAATCATGGCAGAAGTTCCTCGTGAACTGAAGATCACAACAAGAGTTCTCTTGATGAGTTCTCCATTCTATAATTGTGACCCTATCAATTCCTTCCTTCTGCATAGGTTCTCCGGAAGAATTATGTCGAACTTGTTCGACTAGCCAACCTATGCATCTACAACTCAGAAAAATCATGTGCTCTTGAGTTGCCCCTCTTCATTGGTATTCTGACCTTCATCTATCAGTGGATAGTCAAGAGTAGTGGTGCATTCGTATCATCGATGCCTATTATTCTTGTGGTCTATCGAGCCATTCTATTTCAGAATGACTAGGAGAAACAAACTCCAGTACCATCCTTGTATTTGTTCCTTGTATGGGACTAACCCCTGTATGTGAGAAGACTACAAAACAACAAGGATTGCTCCCAACTCAAGATGATCTTCATCAACAATGAGCATCCACCACTACATCACCTACATGAAGTCTTCATCGACGAAACCCAAGGTTAGTTTATCCCTCTTAGACGGGATGTCACATCAAGGGGGAACTTTACTCCAAGACTTGAGTTAAAGCATCTCATAAGATGTGATGGCATTAAATGCTTTATGTAAAAGTGGTAACCCCACTTGTGCTTAAACGATGAGTATGACCTATGATCAAGTATTCTTACTTGGCTCCTAGGTCAGTATACTCATATATAGATGACTCTGTCATCGCCAAAAGTGCTTGGTAGACACTAGAGTAGTTGTGCATATTTTCCATGATTTCTATTGACATCTTATTGTTTGAGCATGTTGGTATGCATATCTTTTCTAATTCGAGGATATCCAATTGTTGTTATTTGGTTTTAATTTTCTTTGGCCAATTGAATATACAAGAATGCCTAAGTACCCTCCTCTAGCTATCTATGTTTTCTTGTCTCAAATTCTATTCATGCTTCATCACAAAATTTGAGCAAGCACTTTTCGAACCCTCTGTGTGAGGAGCACTCGGAGTTCCGTTTTGACAAGAGTTGACTTCCAAAACCTCCCATGTGCAACTCGGTGTAACCAATTCCACAATCTTGGTTCCACCGAACCACTAGGGTTGATCTGATTTTTGTCCTCGGTGCCACCGATTTCTCCATCTCGGTCTCGCCGAGTTTCACTATCTCCTGGCAGTTAAGAAACTCGGTGGCACATAAATGTTCCAATCGGTGTCACCGACAGTAAGGGGGTATATATATCCAGTGGGCTGAAATTCAATCTTCAAACATCGTGCTTCGCAAACCCCTGCTGTCGCGCTCGTGTCTACGCTCCATGGGCCCTCGCCACCGGAGTTCCTCGCCGTCGACGGGAATCTTCTCCGCCATCGTCGTCGTAGGAGATCTTCACCAACTTAGGGTAAAGATCCCGCCCCTTTTGCCCTCATTGTTTCCAATTCTTGCGCATTAAGTTTCGCCCCTAATCTTTGCATGGATTGCACTGCATCCATCCTCTAAACAAATCCCGTAGATTTTCAGAACGGGAAAATTTAGGTTTAGGGTTCCGCTTCGTGCATTTCGGTATCGCCGAGTGGAAAGAATCGGTAAGACCGATTTAGTTTTTAGGGCTCTGCGAACTTTCTCGGTGTGACCGAGTCATTATTTTCGGTGAAACCAAAGAAGTGACCAAGTCACTTTGTAAGAGGGAGTCTCTCTCGATAGCTCCAAAAATTGAAACTCGGTGGAACCGAATTACATGTTGCAGAATTCTAAAATTACATTTTTGAGTTCAAACTTTCAAAAACTTCTGAATTTTGTGATGCTTACCCCTTCTGCTCATCTATATCTATTCACAGGGTCAGTATGTCAGGCTCAGATGACAGTGACAATGATTTCAGAGAGCAGAGTGTTGCCATGGATGCTGGCACTAGCCCAGAAGCTAGTTCTTCATCTTCAGAGGATCCAGGCACCCCCAGTTCTCATGGGTTGCCCAAGGCTGCCACAAGGGCCAGGAAGAAGCTTAATTCAGATGATGAGGACTCCGATTTTGTGCCATAATAGGTTCTAGCCAAGAAGCAGCAAGAAAAGAAAGAAAAAGCTGCTAGTAAATCTGCCAATGAGGCCACTTCTACTAAGAACCCAGTCAGGAAGGAGTATGCCAGTTCTGAAGCTGCAAGAGTACCCAGAGAGTGCTAGGGCTGACATGACTTCAAAGTCCATGCCCAAGAAGGCAGGCCAGAAGAGAGAGAAAGAAGACTGTTTGTGTTATTGTTCTCCCCTCCACTCCAGAATATCTTAATGAAGAGGAAGAAGAGGGAGAGGAAGAACCAGTTGCACAACCTCCTCCCTTCAAGAAGAACAAGCTGATGGCTGATGCAATGACCAGTCAGGCTGCATCTAAGGCCAAGCAATCTGCTCAAGAAGCCATCTGCCCCCAAGCCAAAGAGGACAACCAGAGATATTCATCAGCTGAGAAGAACAAGAGATCTTCCACCATGGAAGAAGATGAAGATGTTGCTATGCTGAGGAAGCTAAGACCCCATTTTCCGGAACACAATGATGATCACCCACTTGCTGAGGACATGAAAAAGAGAAAGGACACGGGACTGAGGAAATGGAGAGTTTATGATCCATAAGCCATAAGGAGGAGAACTGTTGTAGATGCTCGCTTCCACACCAAGGAGCAGTAATATTTTTATGAGACTGTCTTGTTAGACAAGAGTCCTGCAGTTAGTGACATGAGATATGTGGACTGGAAGTACATTGAAGATAATGAAGACTACTTTCCTCATGTGCTAGAGAACTTCAAGGCCATTGACATGGATGCATTTGTGTGCAGAGAGTTCACTGCATGGAATGATGAGATGATCATGCAGTTCTACTCTACAACTCATTTCTATCCAGATGGAAGGATAGTTTGGATGACTGAAGGCACTAGGTACCAAGCTATAGTTGATGGGTCGGCTACCATGTTAGGAGCCCCATGGGTACAAGAGGGAGATCTTGTTGTCTATTCTGAGGCCAAGATGAATCACAACTCCATGGTCAAGACACACAAGGTTGGATCTGTCTACTTTTGGCAAGCTGGATTACCCACTACCAACACCATCATGAGATATACTTTGATGCCAAAGTCTAGAGATAACAAGATGATTAGGGGTTACTCCATCAACATGCTGCATCATGTAGACAGTGGCACAAGATTCCAGGTGATGGATTTGATTGTTGAGACAATCAAGAGGATAGCTGCTGATCAGAAGAGATCATGTGGATATGCTCCATACATTCAGATGCTCATCAATTCCAAAGTTGGAAAGAGCCTATATGCACTTGATCGTCCACACCTGCCACTATTGTCAGAGTTCGAGGACAACGTTGTGGTGATGGATCCTTCTCATCCCACTTCAGCTACTGCACAGGCAGAGGCAGAGGCAGCTAGAGCCACTAGTGCTCAGGTTCCAAGGACGAAGAGCGATCAAATGTCCTATCTTATCAGCTCTATCCAAGGAATTCAAAAGGATGTGACTGAGATCATCAAGAACCAGAAGAGTCTTAAGAGGGTTGTGGAGACGAAGCTTCATACTCTAGACAACAAGGTAGATGAGCTGACAAAGACTGTCGATGAGCTAAAACAGGAAGTGGATGCAGTGCCCAGTCCCCACTCTAGTGATGATGATGGTTCTCCTATCTGACCCAGCGCTCAGTTCAAGAGACAAGACAGAACTTCTACCATGCCTGCTCCATCAGCTCCTTCTGCACCTTTAGCGTCTACTCCACCACCTCAGAGGACTTCAGCTGAAGCATTCGCCGACGCCCTTCTTTCGACTCCTTCAACAGCTACCGGAGGAGATCAAGCCCAGAGAGACGATTAGCTCTACATACTTTGAAATTTTTGGTAACTTGTTGCCAAAGGGGGAGAAGTGTATAGATCATAGGGCTTTGAGAGAGAGTGTTTTGTCTTTTGATTGCTCTCTTTGTGTTAAAAAAATTTGGTTTATCGATTGGTTGTTTTTTAACTTCGTTGTGTTTGATCATACACTTGCTTGATGATGCTACTATTTCCTATCCATGTGATGTTAATATTATGATCATTCACTCATTTTTGGTGTCATGTGCCTTGTAATCCACTCATATCATTTATGCGCACCACCAAGTTGTATGTGACATTGAAGAGTTACCCATGCTCCTGATTGATTGTGTATTTGCATTCAGACACAAATTTTAAATAATGCACAAATTTAGGGGGAGCTCTTGCTTATCACACACTTCTCAAAGTGACGATGCTACTCATTGTTTTATCCCAATAGAAGCTTTGATCTATATGTTGTCATCAATTACCAAAAAAGGGGAGATTGAAAGCACAACATCTCCCTAGGTAGTTTTGGTAATTAATAACAACATATATTTCATTGGACTAATGTTTCCACCAAGTATATTTTAGGAAAGTTCAATGAATGGATTGGCAAAAGGATTGTGAGGAGATTCCCTAGATGCAAGGAGCATTTATTGGTAACAAGCTTGAAGACTCTGCATTTTATTTTATGTGAGAAATCACTTTGAGTCCATAGGAAAGCCAATACTATTAAAAGGGGATGAGGTGTCTATGATGATCTGGTTGCTCAAGTGCTTAGAGATTAGCCACCAAAAATACTCATCCATTCTCCCACAAAATTTTCTGTCCAAAGCCTAAATATTCAAAATCGATGCCACCAAGATTTTCCACTCGGCCATACCGATTTTCCATCTAGACAGAACCTAAGCCAAACCCTAGCATCTCGGTGCCACCAAGTTTGCTTTTGGTCGGACCGAAAAACAGTGACCAACTCCCTGGTTAGCCATTTCCAATATCAGAATTTCCGAGATTTGAGAATCAGTCTCAGTGAGATGAGGAACTGTCCAGGCCAAACCGAAATCGGATGGACCGAGATGTATATATCGGTTTCACCAAAAAGGCCAAAGTTGCCACATTTTGCACTAGTCGGTAGGACCGAGTTTATCTTCGGTTTCACCAAGTTGGGCAATAATGTTGTAACAGTTGGATTTTTGGAGATGCCTATATATACCCCTCCACCTCCTCTCACTCGTAGAGGAAGCACTCAGAACATACCTACACTTTCCCTATCCATTTTTCTGAGAGAGAACCACCTACGCATGTGTTGAGATCAACACCTTCCACTCCAACCATACGAATCTTGATTTCTAGCCTCCCCAAGTTGCTTTCCACCCAATCATCCTCTTCTACAAAGCCAAATCTGTGAGAGAGTGATTGTGTGTTGAGGAGACTATGTTTTGAAGCACAAAAGTAAGGAGTTCATCATTGTTACCACATCTATTACCTTTTGGAGGGTGGTGCCTCCTAAATTGGTTAGGTGTCGCTTGGGAGCCTCCTTCTTCATGTTGTGGAGTTGAACCAAGAAGTTTGTAAGGGCAAGGAGATCACCTACTTCGTGAAGATCTACCCATAGTGAGGCTAGTCCTTTGTGGACAGAAGCCATGATGGAATAGACGAGGTTGCTTCTTTGTGGGCCCTAATGGGTGGAGCCCTCCGTGGACTCTCATGACCGCTACCCTCAATGGGTTGAAGTCTCCATCAGCGTGGACATACAATAGCACCACCTATCGGAACCACGAGAAAAGTCTCCGTGTCGTCAATTGCGTTTGATTCTCCTCTCCCTACCTTTACTTCCATGTGCATGTCTTTACTTTCCGCTGCTATACTCTTAGACTTGCATGTGTAGGGTGTACTTGACTGGCTACAATTGCTAAAACTTGCCAACATTTAAAATTGGGAAAAGGCTAGATTTTTATTTGGTCAAGTAATCTAATCACCCCCCCCCCCCCCCCGCCCCTCTAGACATACTTCGGATCCTACAGCGTGCAGCTCAGGGACAAGGCTAGCTTCCCCTCCATATCATTCCCTAATTCAGTGAAGGGGTGGCAGGATTTGTGGTTTTATTGCAAAGACATCCCCCTTGCCGGCTATCACTCGAGCCTGCCACCGTACTCGGCGGAGTGAGTGCGGAATCCCCCGACCTTGCTTGTGGCAAAGGAGGAGAGGGTAGATGTGGACATCCTGGTGATCGCGATGGTGAGCATCGTCAATAAGGGGGTGAAAGGGCTGGATCTCCTGGAGGTCTTCCTCAAGCGGCGGATTCAGCCCCTACAGGCCAGGGCCCAACCAATGTGGACTTATGCAGGGCCGAATGACTCCACGCGAGTTCGCCCGAAAGAGCTCGACTTGGAGACAGTGGAGGCGAAGATCAAGTCCATCACTTGCGCATGCGACAAACCGAGGGACAGTCGGCTAGTTCCTCCTTTCGACGTAGAGAATCCACCAATTGATGTAAGTTTGAACTTCTTCAATCCATGTGTATTTTTTACATCCTACTGACTCTGATATGACTTCACTTCTCACTCAGCAGGTCTTCCAGACGATGATCAGCCAAGTGTCAGTCGTGAGCAGGGTGCCCACGGATGTGGCCAGCGACAACGAACACCAGGAGGCATCGAACGGAGACGACGACAATGAGGAGGAATCAGACAAGGAGTACGAGTCTGAGGAGGGGGTGAGGCTGAGTCATCCCCGATGGAGAGCCGCTCGAAGGCGCGGCAAGACCCGAATGCTCGCGGCAAAGGGCCAGTCAGTACCCATATAGTCGCCCCAGCTCCTCCAATGTGTACCTCCAAGCGCACGCGAGGCGAGGCTGCCAAGCCGCCCGAGAAGGCAGCGAAGCAACCCAAAGTCATAGCGGTTAAGCCTAGGAAGGTTGCTCTGTCGCGCATAAAGGTACAGGTGCCCGTGACCTCGAAGTAAGTTCTAAGTATGTCATTTTGTTGATATTTTGTGATCTTTCCTTCCGAGTGATGTGTGGCCGACTAACTTGATGGTTCGCAGTGCTGACACTTCAACCGCCTCACTTGACCCCAAGGCTCCACAAAAGGGCCAAGCAGAGGTAGATGCGGCATCTTCAAAACGTAATCTTGGTTTGCGTTCACTCGACTACCATTTTATTCCACTGCTGCTTATGTCCGAGTGTTTTGGATGTTCGCAGGTACGCGGGACATGATTGAGATTGAAGAGGATGACAAGGCTGACTCGTCAAACCCCTCGGTTGACGCGGATGTCGTGATGTGGGACGTTACTCCTCTCTGAGTGACCAGGACTTCTTCGTCTAGGGCCTCGACTCCAGTTCCGGGCGCTACTTCAAGAGCCAGAGCGGCACTCGGCCTCTCTGAGTGACCAGGACTTCTTCATCTAGGGCCTCGACTCCAGTTCCGGGCGCTACTTCAAGAGCCAGAGCGGCACTCGGAACCTGTTCCTCAGCTGCTCCGCCGACTCCCCTAGTGGCCCAAATTTCACGCTGCACCACGTCCCGGAGGATCGGTTGGGAGCGGGTAAGGAGGCCTTGATCCAACTGGGGGTGATGTGTGGCCACCTGAAGGAGGTGTACGATGCCAAGGAAGCACTGAAGAAGAATGTCCAAGTAAGTACTCTCGTAAGTATCAGCCTCGGTCGGGAGTTTGAGTCCTTGCATAATTTCCTTTTGCTTTTGTTTTGGATCCCGAGTGGGTTTGCACGGAGCACACCCACTGGGTGTTGTCCAGCTCCAGTGGGGGCACGCCGAGCGCACCCACTAGGTGTAGTCCCCGAGACTACCGTCAACTGAGTCAGTCGGCGGGAGTCTTAGAGTCTTTATAAACACACAATAGTCCGCTAGGATGTAGAACCTGTTGCTCAGCTAGTTGAAGTAGCCGAGTGGTACTTGTCGAAGAGGGTGTGGCTATGGTCCATGGACCAGAGTCTTTCGACGTTAACCGTCGTGTTGTAGAACCTGTTGCTCAGCTTGTTGAAGTAGTCGAGTGGTACTTGTCGAAGAGGGTGTGGCAATGGTCCATGGACCAGAGTCTTTTGACATTGACCGTCGGGTTGTAGAACTTGTTGCTCAGCTTGTTGAAGTAGACAAGTGGTACTTGTCGAAGAGGGTGTGGCGATGGTCCATGGACAAGAGTCTTTCGACGTTGACCGTCAGGTTGTAGAACCTGTTCCTCGGCTTGTTGAAGTAGCCGAGTGGTACTTGTCGAAGAGTGTGTGGCGATGGTCCATGGACCAGTCTTTCGACATTGACCGTTGGGTTGTAGAACCTGTTGCTTAGCTTGTAGAAATTCTTTGACCGTCTGGTTGTCCACTGGGGGCGCGCTGAGCGCACCCACTGGGTGTAGTCCCCGAGACTGGGGTCGACTGTATCAGTTGGTGTCAGTCTTAGAGTTTCTGTAGATGTCATTCGGCTTGAAAGTTGTATGATCTTGTGGAAGCACCTCATGCCTACCTTGCCATAGTAGTTATTCTAACTTCCAATGGGGACGCGCTGAGCGCACCCACTGGGTGTAGTCCCTGAGACTATCATCAACTGAGTCAGTTGGCGGGAGTCTTAGAGTATCATTTTTTAGTGTTCGACTGATCGAGAATTTTTCCTTAACTGAATCTGACTGGCCATATTTATCGGTTTCACTTCTTGTTGGTAGAGCGTCTGTGAGCTCGGAGCTCAGTACAACACCATCGAGAAGGAGGTGCAGGACCTCGGGATCAGCTTGGAAGCAGAGAAGGCCAAGAGTGCGCGCTTGGAGCAGGAGAAGAACGCGTTGGGAGGTTAGTAAATCTCCTGATGGTCTCTGTGTTCTGCCTCCTCTCAGTCCGACTGGATTTATTTTACCAGATGTTCGTAGTGAGAACCTTCAACTTGTAAAGAGGCTCAGGACTTCTATTTCTTTAGAAACCATGAAGGAGACTCTCGAGAGCAAGGATGCCGAACTGGCTTCGGCGTGGAAGGATGCCCGTGCCAAGGCCAAGGAGGCCGAAGACAAGCTGAAGACAGTCGGGAAACTTGAGGAGGACAACAAGGTCCGGAAGGTTGCAGCTGAGAAGTCCATGGCGGAGATCTAGGAGCTGAAGAAGAACTACACCGAGTGAGAGGGAAAATATAATGCCTAGGCGATCTCCTTGAAGCAGAGAAGAAGAAAGTCCACGACCTCTCCTTGAAGAAGACTGAACTCGAGCAGTACATTCAGGACTTCGCCAAGGAGATGTGCGAGAAGTTCAAAGGTAATCTTCGGTCTGAGTGATCCATAATTCCCATTGGTACTTTCTTCAATACCTCACTTCTGATTTATTTGCCTTTCCAGATTTTTGTGACGACATCCAGACGGAGACCGAGAGAATCGAACAAGAGCTCGATCCCACTCGGGAGCTTCGTAGGGATTCTTCAGCCCTGGCTACTCTTCAGCTGGAAGAGTGTTGCGATCGTGTGCGGGCTTATCTCTACCAGCAGCGCACTGCCGCTGCCAAGATAGACAAGGAGCTGATGCCAGGGGGACTTGCCCAAGGACCTAGAGTCCATCATGTTCCGACTGGATGTCGTGTCATTCAAGGTTCAATCTTGGAAGAAATCTGCAACTCGTTGTGGAGCTGACTTCACCCTCTCGCTTGTCTAAGTCCATTGCAAGGGCATGGACGAGGAGAGGCTGAAGTCCCTCAAGGTGGCCAACAGAAAGAATGCCAAGTTTGAGGACTTCATGGAGACGTTCATCGAGGCTGCCTCTCGGATCGCAGATGGCATTGATCTGGATACGTTTGTCAAAGTTGTAGCACCTTTGCCCGCAGAGTGATCTTCTTCCCAAAAACTTTAAGTCTCTTTAAATTTGTCTCGGTATGCCGAGCGGTTGATGTCACCGCTATACTTTCATCTGAGCTCAGGGCTCTTGCAACTTGACTTTCGTATTTATCAACTTGCAGTTCATTCGGTATTTTGAATGCTTTTCACTCGATTCTTGATCAGGTCAAGCTAATTTTGCGAGTGTGAGTGAGGTCTAACTGGGAGTACTTTATTACTTAGGCGATTACAGGATCGCGGCTAAGCCCCCGAGTGTGGTGGATGTCCTCACTTGAAGTGGATTTCAACTTAGGAGATTACTGGATCACAGCTAAGCCCCTGAGTGTGGAAGATGTCCTCACTCATAGTGGATCTTAACTTAGGCGATTACTGGATCGCAGCTAAGCACTCGAGTGTGGAGGATGCCCTCACTCGGAGCGGATTTTAACTTAGGCGATTACTGGATCGTGGCTAAGCCCCCGAGTGTGGAGGATGTCCTCACTCGGAGTGGCTTGTAACTTAGGAGATTACTGCATCGAAGCTAAGCCCCCGAGTGTGGATGATGTCCTCACTCGGAGTGGTTTGTAACTTAGGCGATTACTAGATTGCAGCTAAGCCCTCGAGTGTGCAGGATGTCCCCACTCGGAGTAGTCTTTTACTTAGGCGATTACTGGATCATAGCTAAGCCCCCGAGTGTGGAGGATGTCCTCACTCGGAGTAGTTTTTTACTTAGTCAATTGCTGGATCGCAGCTATGCCCATGAGTGTGGAGGATGTCCTCACTCGGAGTGTTTTGTAACTTAGGTGATTACTGGATCGTAGCTAAGCCCCCGAGTGTGGAGGATGTCCTCACTTAGAGTAGTTTTTACTTAGGCGATTACTGGATCGCAGATAAGCCCCCCGAGTGTGGAGGATGTCCACACTCGGGGTACTTTATTACTTAGGCGATTACCGGATCGTGGCTAAGCCCCCGAGTGTGGAGGATGTCCTCACTCGGAGTGGTTTGTAACTTAGGCAGTTACTGGATCACAGCTAAGCCCCCGAGTGGGGAGGATATCCTCACTCGGAGTGGTTTGTAACTTAGGCGATTACTGGATCGCAGCTAAGCCCCCGAGTGTGGAGGATGTCCTCACTCGGAGTAGTTTTTTTTACTTAGGCCATTACTGGATCACAACTAAGCCCCTGAGTGTGGAGGATGTCCTTACTCGGAGTAGTTTTTTACTTAGGCGATTACTGGATCACAGCTAATCTCCCGAGTGTGGAGGATGTCCTCACTCGGAGTGGTTTGTAATTTAGGCGATTACCAGATCGCAGCTAAGCCCCCGGGTGTGGAGGATGTCCTCGCTCGGAGTGGATTTTAACTTTGCCGATTACTGGATCGCAGCTAAGCCCCCGAGTGTGGAGGATGTCCTCACTCGGAGTATTTTTACCTCAGGAGATTATTGGATCGCAGCTAAGCCATTTCACCCACTGGGGGCAATGTAGGTCACTGGAGTGAAAAAAGTGAAAAAAATTGACAAATTTTGATGGATTACAAAGAAAGTAAACTTTTATTTATCAAAATCACTCGGATGTTCATTACAGGAATGAAAGAGTTATTTTTTGTTCTAGGTATAAAACTTGTGGAGCATATCCACGTTCCAAGCCTGGGGCTCTTCTATGCCTTTGGTGAAGTTGTAGAGCCGATAGGCCCCATTGTTCAACACTTTGGAGATTGCAAAGGGTCCTTGCCATGGTGTCGGGGCACGGATGCACACGATCACCTATGGGACCAGAGGCCCCTTTGTGGTTCGGCAGGGGGAGGTCACATTGCACAAAGAGCAGAGGCCATGGCGGCAGCACGATGATGGTACGCTCATGTTTTTACCTAGGTTCAGGCCGTTTAGAAGTTCTTTGGTGGATTGATCTCAGGGAGCACGAAGCACACGCGGTGCTCTAACCTGGCAAGGGTTGCCTTCGGGTGAGCTACTACGCTAGTACAAGTGTCCAAGGGTCCGAATCTTGAGCTAGGTTGCCTTGGGCCTCCTTTCATAGGGCAAGGGGCAACCACAGTGGCAAAACAGTCATTATCTAGCGATTAGATAGCTAACAGAGCTATCATACCTAACTCTGGCATTTAGGACAAAATACCATGATTGCTAGTCTAGGTGGCGCACGGGGATGCATCCCTGGCAAGCTCTTGCCACCGCTTAGCTGGTTGTTGCTTAGTGTCTTGACACGCTTCTGGATGGGTGTCAACTGGGCATAATCTGTCTTCTGGTGCGTCGCCACGTGCTTAGCGGCAGCCACTTAGCCACTTGAGGGCTCAACACTGCATCGACAAGTGACTGGTGTCGCAATGCGGTGTAGCAGTGACCGATCGGCTCGCGCCTGCCGGGAGATGGCTTGCCGGGTCTTCCTGAAGATGCGTGCGCCTCGGTCCCCGACAGGCACCGGGAATGTGGCTGGCACGCTTTGGGCCCCTCCTGGGCCGTTGCATAGAGCTTGCTGACGTTGGTAGCCAGTGTAGACTGCCTCTGCCGGGGGCTTGGATGTTGACATTATCTTCTTGATGTGCTTCTTGACCTCACGTAGAGTGGATTCTTTGTCTTGTGTTGATGTTTGGCGGGGTTGTGCTACTACTGCATGTGCATAAGTCAGGGGCACTGGGTACCCCATTCCTAGTGCACCGACAGGAGCCCCTGGGTCTGGGCCAAACGCGTTCGCACAACGCCGTTGGGTCAGGCCCAAAATTTATGCACAGGCGCGCAATGTGAGGGAGTAACTGCCGACCTTTAAGTCAGCACTTACTTGCTACCTCAGGCCGTTTCCACCATGCGCATCGCATGCATTGCGGGGAATGTGCGGTGGATGCGCATGGCCCACAGGTATGGGGGTGGCAGAAACCGCAGCACCAGGGATTGGAGCATCGAGGCGGTTACCTGTTCGCCCGTGATCGTGGGTAGTGGGATTGGTGGAGATGGGCGGCCGCTCTGGAGCGGAGGAGAACCAGCCCCCGTGCCCTCCCCTATAAATTAGGGGGTCACGGCGGCGATGCTCATCCATCTCCGTCTCCTCCTTAACCCGAAGCCCACCTTGCTTGTTCTTCTCTTCTGGTTCGTCTGACCGTCCCTTCCCTCCAGATGGCCAGGGGGAAGGGTCGGGTGGACGCCCTTGCCTCCACAGGGTCTCCTTCTTGTACTCGAGCTCAGCCCCCAGCCTTAGTTGATGGTTCCGGATCGGGAGCTGGTGGGAGGAGCCTCGGATGGGAGAGCGGGCGGTGTGGCGGCCGTACCAGGGGTAGCTGCGATGGTGCACCTGCCGCCGCGTCGCCCGCCATTTCACCCTTGGCAGAATCCCGTGCGGTCAGCGCTGCATCATATTCCATGGCGAAAGCACAGCGTTGTGGTTGACTACGGGTTCTGTGCTTCTTCTTCAAGGCGACGGTGAAAGATCATTCGTGTGGCCATTGGCTGCGCGTAAGTGATTGCGACAACGGTTCTTCACGGGTCGCGGCAGGGTTCTCCACCCATGGCGTTGTGTATCTGGCACATGGGTGGGAGCTTTTCGCCTGCGCGCACACCTTAAGGGCAGGGAGATTTATTTGCTTCGGGCCATCGGGGACGACCATGCCCTCTGTGGGGTTCCTTGGCTGCCACGTCGGGAGTTTGGACGACGGCGGAGGCGTTCCCTCGAGCGATGGCGATGAGGAAGACGATGGTGGTTGGCGATCCACGACGCTTTAGGAGCGTGGATGACGGCTCCGACGCGTCACGCTCGCCAGCAGCACCATCATCACCAGCTGGGCCCCGACAGTGCCACCATCTGCACCTTCCCTCCGCCTTCTTCCCCCTTGTCGGCCTTGTACGCTCCGTCGGCTTCATCCGCCGTGCCTGGGGATAGGGGCCTTCCGCTCTTCGGACGCGTCCCTCTGGTCCTGGTGGGGAAGCACCGAATCCCAGCCAGGTGCTCCTTTCGCCCTCTATTTCTTCTCCACCTAATTCCTAGGAGGAGAGGGACAAGAAAGGCATTACGGGGCACTTATCTTTTTATAAGTCAGAAGATGTAGGCGCTTGCCAAGTTTTATCTAATCATAATGTAATTCATATCCAATCTGTATTAAAAATGAATGAATAAATGAATGAATGCTATTTTTCTTCCTTAAGTACTATCCTTTCCTTCCTTTTTGTTTGTACTGCGCCAATATGTTTGTCCTTGCCGCATGGGACTACTTGCTGGGACAGCACTAACCGCGAGCGCCAAAGGGGTAGCAAGCCCCCGACAGCAGGCTAGCATCGTTCCCCGGCAAAGTCCCTTGTTGGTATCATCGCGGCCCCCCAGAGCTGGTGATCAACAGGAGCTGAGAGGCGGCTCGTCCCGACAAGGGTTTCTGTTACGGGATAAACTTTGTGGCATGCAGTTAAAAAGAAGAAAAGGAGGTGTTTCCTTAAAGGAAGTAAAATAGCACCGAACTTGGGATATGTGATTAGTCTTGTCTTTTCTGGCAGTATCCCTTTCTAGAGCACGACGAGCTGCCGTCCTTGTTCCCTTACCCTTCTTCTTTGTTTTCCTGGTGGTAAAACATGTAAGGCAATAGGTGTATGTTCTCTTAGGAGAGAATACAGCGACAAGGATTACAGGCTCATCAAGCACTCTAGTAGATTTCTAAAACTTTAAAAGAGTTAACATCGCAATCAAAAAATAAAATGCATTGTAAACATACAATTTGATGATGTGATGCAATGCCTAGAGTTATTTTCTACGTGCACAGGGTCTGCGTCTGGCTTTGTACAAAGGGTTACATGCAACTGCGGCAATGCTTGTACAAAAGGTGGCTGTCGGGGACTGGGCCCGGCAACCGCGCCTTACGGGAAGAACTTACGAAGATGCTCAATGTTCCATGAGTTAAGCACTTTAATGCCATCTTCGGTCTCCAGTCGGACTGCGCCAGGTCTGGTGACTCGTGCTACCCGGTAAGGGCATTCCCACTTCGGCGTCAACTTGTTGGTACCCGTGGCGGACTGAACGCGCCTAAGGACAAGGTCACCTTCCTCAAAGCTCCGGGCATGGACCCTGTGGCTATGCTAGCGGCGCAGGGCTTGCTGGTAGCATGCAGCATGCACAGCGGCCCAGAGACGACCTTCCTCAAGGTGCAGGGCATCGTCATGTCGTAGCTACTTTTGCTCTACTTCATCGTAGGCAAGTACTCGAGGTGACCCATATATGAGTTCTGTGGGGAGATCTGCTTCCGCCCCATATACCAGGGAGAAGGGTGTCTAGTCGGTAGCTCGATTTGGTGTCGTTCTGAGGGACCAAAGAACCACCAGCAGCTCATCTATCCAACGCTTGCCGCATCTCCGCAGTCTATCAAAAGTTCTTGTCTTGAGTCCGCGCAACACTTCAGAGTTCATCCTCTCGACTTGCCCGTTGCTCCTTGGGTGGGCAATAGAGGTGAAGGAGACCTTGCTTCCAAGGCTTTGGATGTACTGCATAAAGGTGCGGCTCGTGAACTGGGTGCCATTGTCGGTGATCACCCTGTTGGGCACTCCAAAACGGCACACCAGTCCTTTCATGAACTTGATAGCTGACTGCACAGTCATTGAGGGAGTCCTGGTTTAAGGGGTCCTTGGAAGGCCGACCTATCTGTTATAGGCCGAACTATATGGGCCGTATGCCGGACACTGGATCGTTGGAAGACCCAGAAATCGGAAAGGAAGTTTCTAGAAGCATGGCATGTCCTCCATGCTTAAAGTAGTGAATAGGCATGTTTATCCCTTCGACGTGTAACCGACCATGTGTAAACCCTAGGGACCCCTGGCGTCTATATAAGCCAGAGGGTTTTAGGTTGTAAACCAACAGAACTCATCTAGGGTTTAGCTAGTTGATCTCGAGGTAGATCAACTCTGTAATCCTCATATCATCAATATAATCAAGCAGGACGTAGGGTATTACCTCCATAGGAGGGCCCGAACCTGGGTAAAACATTGTCCCCTTCGTCTCTTGTTACCATCGATCCAAGTCTCACAGCTCGGGACCCCTACCCGAGATCCGCCGGTTTTGACACCGACATTGGTGCTTTCATTGAGAGTTCCGCTGTGATCGCCAGAAGGAATCGATGGCTCGTCTAGTCATCAACGAAGAGGTCCGCAATTCGGGCACCTTTGTCCCTGGACAGATCTTCGCTTTCGGCAGCATTGTCCTACATGCCGACCCGACCGGCCATCTAGGCCGCGTCGGAAGTTTCGCCCCTGATCAGGAGGTCAGATTCGGGAACTTAGAGTTCTCCGTAGACTCTCGAGGCGATCTATCACTAACCGGGCTCGCAGTCTCGCCTGCCACACCCGAAGACTCTGAGGCTTTAACCCCAGATCCATCTTTCGGCCCTGCCCACGGGATCTACCCCGGCGAGGGCTCGGCTTTTAGTCCGAATCAGGTCATAGTGCCCGATGTCCGGACATCTGCTCTTGCCGAACACTCCCCCTGCGCGGACGCATGGGAGGTTCACTCCGGAGGCTCTGGACAGACCGGCCCGATCGAGCTCTCGATACTCAACGAGGCTCTAGATCGGATCTCGTCGATGAAGATTACCGACGACCCAAACCCGACCTGTTCTCAGATCGGGCGCCAGACGGGTCAGGACGGATTTTTCGTCCCACCCACCACCCACTTCATAGCCACTATCGAGGATTTAACCGACATGCTTGACTATGCTTCCGAGGAAGCAAAGTATATGGATGAGGAGGATCACGCCCTCACCCCTGCTAAGACCGGGCAGTGGACAGCCACCTCCACGTACGACGTCTACATGGTGGACACTCCGAAAACGACGGCCACAAATCGGATGAAGCGCCGTCATGGCGCCGAAAGCCGCATAAACGGTCCAAGGGAAAAAAGGGGCGAAAATCTATCGATGGCACCAGAAACGGAGATACCCCGAAAGACATCGGCAGTCCCGAAATCCCCGAACACCCGTTAGAGGGTCAGGAGAGACCCAAAGACCGTCGCAACCCCGATGATCCAGATGATCCCGAGGACGACGATTACCTCCGCTCTATTGAGGGGGAGGACAATGCGGAAGCCGATGACTTTGCCATTCCCGACAATCCTGCAGATAATGAACTATTCAGGCAACAGCTCATATCCACAGCCCGCAGCCTGAAAGCAAAAGAACGGCAGCTTAAAGCCGAGCAAGACGACCTCAATGATCGTTGGGCGAGAGTCCTTTCAGCCGAGGAAGGCTACGGTACCGGTCTATCGGACCAACCTAAGAGCTACCCGCGCAGAAGGCTGCTGCCACAATTCGATGACGAGCTCACTGATACGTCGTCTCCCAAGCATACCCCATACGATAAGCCAGACCGCCCTCCTCGAGGACGAGACAGGATGGCTGGCGATACCGGCTATAGGCCGACGATACCCCGTAGACGGGGAAAGGAGCCACTAGAGCCCGATGACAGGTTTGACCTGCGACACGACCTGGACCATAGAGCAGGTCGTACACGATCCATCTACGGATCCAGAGGATACTCACCCGATAGACGGGAAGGGTACCGGCCTTGGCCCAACCGCGACAATGAAGATCGGGAACGAACCCGAGCTAGGACAGACACCGATCACCGGCGCGTCATAGCTCGGGTCAGAGGCACCGCTCACCCACTGTGCTTCACGGACGAAGTGATGCGGCACTAGTTCCCGAAAGGGTTTAAGCCCGTAAACATAGAGCAATACGATGGGACAACTGACCCAACTGTATGGATCGAGGATTTCCTCCTCCACATCCACATGGCACGAGGAGATGACCTCCATGCCATCATGTACTTACCCTGAAGCTCAAGGGGCCAGCTCGGCACTGGTTAAATAGCCTCCCCGAAAACTCTATTGGGTGTTGGGAGGACCTAGAAGAGGCATTTAGATCTAACCTCTGATCTAAGCAATGTCGTCCAGAAGCCAGGAGAGTCCGCGCGGCTATTCTGGAATCGTTTCTTAACCAAGAAAAACCAGATCGTAGACTACCCGGATGCCGAAGCTATAGCCTCCTTCAGGCATAATATTCGGGACGAATGGCTGGCTCGACAGCTCGGCCAGGATAAACCCAGGACAATGTCTGCCCTCACATCACTCATGACCCGCTTTTGCGCGGGGGAGGATAACTGGCTAGCTAGACGTAGCCATAACCCCGAAGACCCCGGAACCTCTCAAGTTCGGGATGGAAATGGGAAACCGAAGCGCAACAAAAACAAGCACCGGCACAATAATAGTGATGCCGATGACACGGTTGTTAACGCCGGATTCCGCAATTCCCGACCTGGGCAGTGGAAGAAGCCTCCTAAAGGCAAACAAGACGGACCAACCCTGCTGGACAAGATCCTGGAGAGGCCTTGCCAGATCCACGGCACTCAGGAGAAGCCCGCCAACCACACCAACCGTAATTGTTGGGTCTTCAAACAGGCCGGCAAGCTCGCATCTGAGGACCAAGGCAAGAGCCCACGCAGCGACAATGAGGATGAACCTCGCGGTCTGATCGGTGCGGACAAAAGAAATTCCCTCCAGAGGTGAAGACAGTAAACATGATCTACGCCACTCATATACCCAAAAAGGAAAGGAAGCGTGCCCTTTGAGATGTCTACGCCATAGAGCATGTAGCTCCGAAGTATAACCCATGGTCGGCATACCCGATCACCTTCGATCGACGTGACCATCCGACCAGTATTCGTCATGCGGGTTCGGCCGCACTCGTCCTAGACCCAATTATAGATGGGTACCACCTCACTAAAGTCCTCATGGATGGTGGAAGTAGCCTCAATCTGATCTACTCAGATACGGTGAAAAAGATGGGCATAGATCCATCAAGAATCAAGCCCAGTAACACTACCTTCAAAGGAGTGATCCCGGGCGTTGAGGCCCGGTGCAAAGGCTCTGTAAGCCTGGAGGTTGTGTTCGGCTCGCCCGATAACTTTCGAATCGAAGACTTGATCTTCGATATCGTACCCTTCCGTAGCGGCTATCACGCCCTGCTCGGCCGTACAGCGTTCGCTCGCTTTAATGCCGTCCCGCACTACGCATACCTCAAGCTCAAGATGCCTGGCCCTAGGGGGGTCATTACTGTCAATGGCAACACAGAGCGCTCTCTCCAAACTGAGGAACATGCGTTGGCCCTGGCGGCCGAATTCCATTACACCGATGATTGGCAAGCGCCGGAATCAGCCGTAAAGGCATCCAAGGCTGGGAAGCGAGCTCGGTCTCAACCCGAAGTACCAGAACCTTCTTCTCCCCATAAATAGGGATTCGCCCCCCATCGCACGGCCCTAGTACCGGCAAAGTATGTGCCGAGGAGGCACAACTTCACGCTCAAAATTCCATGGGCAGCGGTGGGGAAAAGTATTAAAGGGTAAGTGTTCGGCTTAACCGAACTGTCACCGTCAACATGTCTTCGGACAGACTATAGGTACCATAAAGTACCTCCTACGGCGTAAAGCTCATTCACACTTCGACGACTTCTCAAGACTTTTTGACAAAGCCCGCTCGCCGAACAGTACACCCATCAAGGTATACAACTCCTTGGTATACGCAGGAACGGACAAGCAACAGGGCATATCGAGGACGTCAGGTCACCTATCGAAGACCCTTGGTACAACACCCTCCTGTAAGATTTATATTTCAACTTTAATACATGTAAGCAGTTGTATCAAGCTTCTGAATAATAAGAGTTGTTGAGTAAAATACAGACGTATCATGCATGATCGCTTCACTGTTTTTGGCATACTCTCTATTTTCTCCCTCTCTTCTTGCGAACCTGTCTGGTATACCTTTGCGATGCAACCGGCTAATAGACCGGGGGCTCGCCCTTAAAATCGCCCCAAGCACAACTGATTTCGTGTTCGGCGTCTTGGGATTCTGCTTTATATGCATTGGTTCTGAACTATGTCTTGGGTCAATAGTTGGGTTGCCCGGCTCCTGTGCTTGCCCCTTTATGTTCCACTCGTTCTGCTAAAAGGGCAAAGGGAGAACCGCTACGATTGTGTTTCTGGCTAGTCTGGTCAAGCACCTCAACGGAGAAAGCCGAAAACTGACTGTCATGGTATGCGAGAACTAGTCTGCGAATCCGAGCCCATATAAATCTCGTCAGAGATTACTCCGTGTCATACGAGGGGTTTTGTATTCGTACAAACCATGTGATATAGGCTTCGGCCACGGTTATTCCGAACATCACGAACCCTGGGGGCTAGTAATCATCCCCCCGCACTCCTTTCTCATGCCCCTACGGCTAAGTGAAGGCAATAAAGCATTACGGTCCGATTGCCTTGTCCGCTCCACACTACCGCCTTCGGGTGCCGACAGTTCGGCTAAGGGTTATAGTGCGGTTGGAAGAGACACCTCGCGTAGTATCTACACGGGGGCTGAAGCCGACGACTCGCAGCTTTCAGGTTTAACGGCCACAAAGGAGTTATAAAGGATGCAAAATATAAAAGACATGTTAAAACCATGCATTTTAAATATATACACGCTGAAAAGTCTTCGGACATAGTACAACAATCTATTCATACTCGTTCTCTCTCGAACACTGTGATTCTATGCCCCGAGCACCCTCCATAACTCCGGAGAAATACAGCTCGGGACGCCTATGCTCCTTTCCAGGAGGCGGAGGGGCAGTGGCTACTTTCATCGGATCCAGCCCCGGCCAGTGCACCTTGGCCTTCGCGAAGGTCATCCTAGCTCCTTCGATGCAGGAAGACTGCCTCAGTGCATCGATCTGAGGAGTGGCATCACTGAGCTTCTGCACCAGGCCGAAGTAACTGCCCGGCAATGGCTCTTTGGGCCATAACCGGATACAGAGATACTTCATGGCCGGTTCTGCCATCCGGTGCAGCTCCATCAGCTGCTTCAGCTGATCAACAAGGAGGGGAGAGCGCTCGGGGGCTTCGAATTGCGCCCAGAATAGCCGAGCTTCATCTCCTTCTCCCCGCAAAGTATAGAACTGCTTCGCGTCCGCTGTGCTCTTCTGGAGGTCCGAGCAGGCACCTGAGGAATGCCATACTTGGGTAAGCGACTGGAACTTGCTATCCCCGAAGATACACTGCAATAAATATGGCTTACCATCCATGATAGCCTTGGCTTGGCTGATCTCCTCTTCATAGGACCGCCTATCCACCCGCTCCTTTTGGAGATCGGTTTTTAGGGTGGATAGTTTGGCAGCCAGCTACTTCCCTTTCCGCTCAAGGACCTCGCACTTTTGGCTGGCGTCCTTGAGCTCCTGTTGAATTTCTTCCACCCGAGCCTCATGCTTGTCGCTAGTGGCTCTCAGGGCGGATAGTGCGGTGGCCGCTTCTTTGGCCGCCGCCTTCTCAACCAAAGCTTCCTGCTTCGCTTTTTGAAGCTCGGCTTTGAGCCTCTCAACTTCCTTCGCCGAGGGTGTGTAAGCATAGATCCATATATAAAAAGGCCGTGTTGAATAGTACGGTACAGAAGAGTTTAGATACTCCAATCAAGCTTACCTTGCGCCTTGTCGAATCTCTTGTGCAGAGCATCAAGCTCGTCATTGGAGCTTTTGAGCTTCCGATTTAGCTCGCTCAGCTCGGCAGCGTTAGATGTCGCCGCCGTAGACGAAGCCTGCAACATACAAAACAACTATATCAAGCTACATGGGTTGAAAAGCTTCCGAATTGTCATAAATAAAAACCCGGGCCCGGTCTTTTCTTTTTTAAGGCTGCTAAAACATTCCGAACACACATTTGTCTTGTACATAGTTCGGATAATGGTCTATTATGGACCCCCAGGTAAGTTTTTTCAAAACTAACCTAGGGCTCGGGGGCTGCTATGTATATAACAATTACTCAAAGAAATCAATATTTCACAAGATAGAGCATTACATGGCTTACCTAAAAGCCCGTCAGGAGACCGTTGAAGGCCTCCTTCAGTCCGATATCCACGGACTGAATGCTCTGCAATACCACACCCATAAGGGTGCGGTGGGTGAGGTGCTCTCCGGAGATAGAGGCGCTTGATAGGGCCTCCCCCATAGTCGACCACCCAATGGTCGGCGTCGCCGGTGGTGATCGGTTAACCCGATCTCCAACCGGGGATTGAACCTGTGCCTCCAGAGGCATGGAGCGCTCCGGAGACAACCTTGGAGGTGACTGGACACCTTCTTGCCCGGTCTCCTCAGTATCCGGGAGGGGCTTCTCCCCTGGGTCTTCGGCGGCCGAGGTGTTGGCCTCGACCATGACGTCATCGCCCCCGCCTCCAGTGTCCATATCCAAAGGAGCTGGCTGGGACGACACCTCCGTGGTGTCCTTCGCGGTGCCCGGAGGAGTAGGGTGCGACGTGGTTCCGCTCTCCACCAGCTCGGCGGGTGGGGTCTCCCCGTTTGAAACTTGATCGGTGGGGAGGACGCGCGGTGGGCTGCAAGTCAGAAGGCACTCACATTTCAATAACATTAAAAAAACTTAGCGCTAATAGCTCGGGAGGTCTTCGGATCCTTACCTTCGAGGTGTGGGCTTAACCCTAAGGTTCCTTCGCGGAACCCTCTCAAAATCCTCGGACTCAGTATCCGAGTCTGTGCTATCACCGGACAGGGCCACATGTGTCCGGCACGTCTTCTTCAGGGCAGGAGGATCTACATCTTCCGGAGCGTCCGATGACGCCGCCCTCTTTCCGGCAAGGGGGGAATCGCCTCCCTCCTCACCTTCATGCTCCTCCTCTTGATTCGAGGAGGCATGGGTCTCTTCGGACACAGCCTCTGGCTGGTCCCTGGTGCGTAGGCCTGCTCGGCCTGTTTTCTTCTTTTCCTTCTTCTCTGGCGCCTTGTAAGGCGCCACGACGAGCATCTCCAGCAGCAGCGGAGATTTGGAGTCTTCGGGCTGTGGAGCCGGACACTTGATGCCCTTGGCCTTGCTCAACCATTCCTGCAATAGTGATCAGAAAATGCTTAGACTTTCTTTAGGAAGACGAACCCGATCAAATAAATATGTACTATACCTTGGAAGGGGGCTTGGCGGCGCTCAAACCCTTGTCCTCCTGCTCGGCCGGCCACTTCTCCTGCGTCTTGAACAACGCCTTCCATAGCTTCTCCCGAGTGGTGCGGAAGAGCTGACGGATCGTAGGATCGTTGTCAGTCCGGTAAGTCCACATAGGAGAGGCCCGGAGTTGGCAGGGGAGGATGCGCCGCCGGAGCATAATCTGGACCACGCTGGTCAGATCAATGTTATCTTTGACCAGGGAAGTGATGCCCCTCTACAGGTCATCCACCTCGGAGTTTGACCCCCAATCAAGGCCCTTTCAGACCCAGGAGGTCAATCTGGTCGGAGGGCCGGATCTGAATTCGGCAGGAACAGTTCCACCCTCCTCCCTTGGCTCGGTGATATAGAACCATTCTTTTTGCCAAGTCTTGATGGTTTCGATGGAGGTGCCGGATGGCCATACAGCACGTGGGAGCTTGCTGATAACCGCCCCATCGCAGTCTGCATGTGCGCCGACGACACACTTCGGCTTGATGTTGAAGATCTTGAGCCACAGTCCAAAGTGTGGTTCGACCCGCAAGAAGGCTTCGCAGATGATGATAAAGGCCGATATATGCATGAAAGAGTTCGGCGGGAGGTCGTGGAAGTCGAGACCATAAAAGAACATAAGGCCCCTTATGAAGGGGTGGAGCGGGAAGCTCAACCCTCAGATGAAGTGAGGGATGAAGACCACCCTCTTGCCTGGATGGGGGGTGGGAATCACCTGTCCCTCCTCTGCAGCGCGGTGGAAAACATTGGCGGGGAGGTATCCGGCAGCCTTGAGATCCCGGATGTCCTGGTCTGTCACCGTGGAGGCCTCCCACTTGCCGTTGGAACCAGAGCTGGCCATGGCTAAGCTCGGAGGAGAAAGAATGGGAAACCTAGATCTGGGCTCTGGAAGCTCGGAGATTGGGGAAGCGGGGATGCGAATGGGAAGTGCGGATAAGCCTTGGGGTTTTCTTCCCCTTTTATTGGGCTTACCGCCGGTTAGCCTCCCTTCACGGTGCCGTGAATCTCTCCGCTTCCCAAGGCATGCATGCCGTTATACGCGCATGATTAAACATATCCCGTGTAAAATGGGACACGATCTGTGCATTGATGGATCGAGCTAGTAGAAACGGCCTCGAACCGCGAATCGAGTCTTTACGACTGGTTCAGTGGTCGTGGTGGGCCGTGACCTTTCGTCTGAAAGGTTGTCAGAGATTACTATTTACTTCCTGGCGTTCGGCCTTCAGGGCCGGTTACTCATGGTGTTCGGACGATCTATGATCGGAAAAATTACACGTCGTCGGAGGCCGGATTATCCCGGCCGGTCATTATTTGGAAAGGAGGAACTCGCCTCGCAAGCCGAAGACTTTGATCACATGAAGCAGCTGAAGCTAGGACTCTTGGCATTGGAGGCTAGTTCGGGGGCTACTGAGGGAGTCCTGGTTTAAGGGGTCCTCGGGAGGCTGACCTATCTGTTATAGGCCGAACTATATGGGCCGTATGCCGGACACTGGATCGTTGGAAGGCCCAGAATCCGGAAAGGAAGTTTCTAGAAGCATGGCATGTCCTCCATGTTTAAAGTAGTGAATAGGCATGTTTATCCCTTCGACGTGTAACCGACCATGTGTAAACCCTAGGGACCCCTGGCGTCTATATAAGCCAGAGGGTTTTAGGTTGTAAACCAACAGAACTCATCTAGGGTTTAGCTACTTGATCTCGAGGTAGATCAACTCTGTAATCCTCATATCATCAATATAATCAAGCAGGACATAGGGTATTACCTCCATAGGAGGGCCCGAACCTGGGTAAAACCTTGTCCCCTTCGTCTCTTGTTACCATCAATCCAAGTCTCACAGCTCGGGACCCCCTACCCGAGATCCGCCGGTTTTGACACCGACAGTCACCTTCCTCACTGGTTCCACCTCAGGCCACTTTGTAAACTTGTCGATTGCTACGAACAAGAATTCAAAGTCCCCGACAGCGTGGGGAAGGGGCCCAAAATATGGAGCCCCCATACCGAGAATGGCCAGGATAAAGGGATCGTCTGTAGAGCTTGCGTTGGTTGATGGATGTTTTTGCAATGGAACTGGCAGGCTTCACATTTGTTGACTAACTCAGTTGCATCTTGGAGGGCAGTGGGCCAATAGAAACCCTGCCGAAAGGCTTTTCCGGCAAGGGCTCTTGATCCAATGTGAGACCCACACACACCTCCATGAATCTCTGCCAACAGCTTCAGTCCATCTTCCCAGCAAATGCACTTCAATTTCACACTGTTGGGTCTTTTTCAGTACAGAGTGTCAGCGACAAACTGGTACATACTTGACTGATGGGCTACTTTTTTGGCCTCTTCTTGCTCTTCGGGAAGTTCTCCTGTTTGAAGGAAATGGACTATATGTTGTGCCCAAGCTGGATCCTGGGGCTCGACAACTAGGACTAAGGGCATCTTCTCGTCCGTGGGAGCGCTTGTCTCGACTGCGAGAACCTGGGGTTCCGCAGGAGGGAGTTGCTCACCACGTGAAACGAGACTGTCCCCGGCAGCTTCTCTACCAACGGCTTCGGGAAGCTCTGACGGGAAGTGCTTGCCGGAGTTCAGCTTTCTTCTTTTCCTGGTCATCGCTGACGGGGATACTGATGGCTGAGTGAGGTGGAGGATAAAAGTTCCTAGTTCCACAGGGAGCTTTTGCGCAGCGCACTTTGATAGATGATCAGCGATGTTGTTTTCCGCACGTGGTATGTGCTCTGTTTGCAATCCATCAAAAGTGCTCCTCTAGTTTCCTCACTTCCTCCATGTATGCTTCCATCAATGGACTCTGATAGTCTTTATTGACTTGTCTCACCACGAGTTGAGAATCTCCTCGGATGATCAGCTTTTTAATTCCCAACTCTACCATGATCCTGAGCCCGGCAAGAAGCCCTTCATACTCAGCAGTGTTGTTGGTGGCTCCTCTCGGGGAAAGTGCATTTGGATTACGTACTTGAGGTGCTCTCCGATGGGGGCGATGAGGAGCACGCCTGCTCCGACGCCCTGGAGTGAGAAAGCACGGTCAAAGTACATGATCCATTCCTTAGGTGCTTCCTTGCCGGGGAGGACTGTCTCTGGAACCTCTTCATCTCTAGTGGGCATCCATTCTGCAATGAATTCCGCCAGCGCCCTGCTCTGGATTGTGGAAGTGCTCTCATATTTCAAACCAAATCTTGACAGCTCTAGCGCCCACTCAACTATCCTGCCAGTGGCCTCGGGGTTTCTCAATATTCACTGTAGCGGAAAGCGGGCGATAACAGTGATGTCGTGGGCTTGGAAGTAGTGGCGCAGCTTCCTCGAGGCCATGAGAAGGCCGAAGATCAGCTTTTGTACTCCAAAGTACCTTGACCTGGCCCCTTGCAACAAGGAGCTCACAAAGTACACTGGTCGCTGCACCACCTTCTTCTTCGCCACTTCTTTAAAACTGCTTTCGCTTGCCGTTTCAAGTTCCCCTTGGTTCGCATCTGGTCCTGCCGTGGATGTCTTGGTTCCACTTCCGGCGACATCAGTTGTAGCAGCTGCTCCTTCATCCACTTCTCGCTGCGCCACCAGTGCGCACTAACCACTTGATTCGTTGCCGCCAAGTATAGCAGCAACGGTTCTTGTGGTTTAGGCACGACTAAAGTGGGAGGGGAGGAGAGGTAAGCTTTTAAGTCCTACAGCGCTGCTTCTGCTTCCGGAGTCCACTTCATCGGGCCGGCCTTTTTCAGAACCTTGAAGAATGGCAGGGTGCGCTCAGCGGATTTGGAGATAAACCTGCTCAACGCGGCAATGCATTCGGCCAGACGCCTTACATCCTTGACAGACTTAGGTGCCTGTATCTGCTCGATTGCTTTGATCTTGTCGGGATTGGCTTCTATTCCTCGCTGAGACACAAAGAACCCAAGCAGCTTGCCAGATGGGACACCAAACACACACTTCTTAGGTTTGAGCTTCAAGTTGATCTTGCGCAAGTTGGCAAAGGTTTCTTCCACGTCTCGTATGAGAGTTGCTTCATCCTTGGTCTTGACTACTATGTCATCCATGTAAGCTTCCACATTCCTGTGCAACTGAGGTTCAAATCCAATCTGCACGGCCCTTGCAAATGTAGAACCAGCACTCTTAACCCGAAAGGCATACGTACAAAGCAGTACGTGCCACACGGAGTTATGAACGCAGTCTTCTCCTCATCTTCCTTGGCCATGAATATCTGGTGGTACCCGGAGTATGCGTCCAAGAAGGAAAGCAAGTCACACTTGAAAGTGGAATCAACAACATGGTCGATACGCGGCAAAGGAAAAGGGTCCTTCGGGCATGCTTTGTTTAAGTCAGTGAAATCAATGCAAAGCCTCCACTTCCCATTTGCCTTGCGCACCACTGCCGGGTTGGCTAACCATGTCGGATGCAACACTCCTCTAACTAAACCAACTGCTTCAAGTTTCTTCATTTCCTTGGCAATGAACTGCTACTGCTCCAAGGCTTGCTTCCTAACTTTCTGCTTGACGGGCTTGGCATGGGGACAGACAGCAAGGTGGTGCTTAATTACCTCCCTGGGAACATCGGGGATGTCAGATGGTTGCCAGGCAAACACATCGGCATTCTCCCACAGGAAGGCAATGAGCGCGCTTTCCTATTTGTCAGTAAGGGTGGCGTTGATGGTAAATGTACCATCAACGCCATCTTGTCCTGCCGGGATCTTCTTTGTTGCAGGAAAGGTGACCTTGGATCTCTTGCTAGTGGAACTCTCCGGCGGGTCGTCTACGGGGGTGGCGCACTCCGAAGAGGCGCGCTTCCCGGAGTCCTTGCCGGTGTCTCTGCTAGGTTTCTTCTCTTTCTTTGATTCTTTGGCGGGAGCTGGTGCTCCTGCAACGTCAGCTGCTACCGCATCTCGATACATCTTGTCCACACATATGACCGCATCCTTTTTATCAGATGGGATGGAGATGATTCTTATGGGCCCTGGCATCTTCAAAGTGTTGTAAGCATAGAGGGATGCTGCCATGAATTTAGCCAGAGCTGGATGACCAAGAATTCCGTTGTAAGGCAGGGGGAGCTCCACCACATCAAACACCACCTTCTTGGTCCGGTAGTTCAACTCCCCGCCAAGCGTCACAGGCAAAGTGATCTTTACCTTGGGTCGGCTCCTGCTGGGGTTGGCTCCTTGGAACATACCCGTGGCCTTGAGCTCTTCGTCAGGGATCTGCAGCCTTTCAACCAATTTAGGGGAAATCAAGTTCTACCCTGCCCTGTCGTCAACTAACATCTTGGTTACTTCGAGGTTGCGGATTGTTGGGGAGACCAATAACAGCAAACACCTGACCGCAGTGGTGCGATCGGGATGATCCTCTTCATCAAAGATGATAGGCATGCGGGACCATTTGAGTGGCCTCCTGGATTCTGTAGCTGGCTCCACGGCGTTGATCTCACGCGTCCACTATTTAAGCTGGCGGTGAGAGGTATGCAAGGACGCACCCCCATCAACACACATGGCTTCAGTTGCCCTTTGGAATTCTTGATCACTGGATTCTTCATCATCCCCATCATCACTCATATCATCCTCTTCTTTCCTCTCATGGCCTCTAGCAGGCTTCTCCTTCTGCCGCGGGGCCTTGTCGTGGCGGCCTCCTCTACCACCACGGTCCTTCCCGGCAGCTCCATCTTGGCCCTTCTCCTTGTCGCGCTTCTCGTATTCAGCCTTCTGCTTTTCAGCAAGCTGCTCAACATGGCGGCATTCTTGGAGATCATGGCCCTTGGTGCGGTGGATTTTGCAGTACGGCCCGCCGGACTTTTCGGTTTTCTTTGCTGCTGTGGCCTCCTGGCAATCAGCGCACGCGGCAGCTCCCTTGACGGGGGTCTCGGCCCTGGCCTTCTTGCCAGCAGCGAGATTACCAGAGTTCTCCATAGCCAACACTGATTTCCCTTTGCGCTTCTTGTTACGTCTTCAGTTTCTCCCTTTTGACTCAGGGGCGGCATCGTCGTCATCTGAGTCGACTTCGACGCCAGCCTCCTCTCCGGGGAGTCACCTTCCTTCCTCAGCACGAGCACACTTGTCCGCTAATGTGTACAGCTCATTGACGGTCTTGGGGAGCTTCACATTCATCTTGGCCTGCATCCTCCTGTTGCGCACGTTCGAATGGAACGCGACAATCACGGCTGCAGGGTGTATCTCCGGGATATTGTGGTGCACTCGGCTAAATCTTTGGATGTATTTTCGCAGGGTCTCTCCTTCCTTCTGCGGAAGGACTTGCAGGTCGCGGGGCTGTCCTGGCTCCTGGTGGCCACTTGCGAAGGCGCCGACGAACTCGTTGCACAGATCAGCCCATGATGAGATAGAGTTTTCCGGCAGGTGCATCAGCCATGATCACACATTTGGCTTGAGTGCCAAGGGGAAATAATTGGCGAGCACCTTCTCATCTCTTCCTTTGGCGGCTTGAACAGCAATCGTGTAGATGCCCAGGAACTCAGCCAGGTTTAGCTTCCCGTCGTATTTCTCCGTCAGCTCAGGCTTGAAGGCTCAGGCCGATGGCCTGCGGACCTGTCGCAGCTCACGAGTGAAGGCAGGGCACCCAACCTCATAAGGTAGGTATCCGCCAACACTGGGCACGGGGTCGCCAACGTCTGGGCCATTGCGCTTGTCGGATTGGCAGTGTGCTTCCCGGCGCCGCTCGATGGTGATGCGCGCGTCTTCCTTCCGCCGGTCGTTCAAGACACGTCGCTGGTCTCGGTGATCATGTGAGCCAGACGAGACCATAGATGCCTCGTCAGGCTCGTCTCCATGCGGAGCTTGTCGTGGTTGCCTCTGGGCCTGTTCTTGCGGAGGGGATTGCACCGTCGGCATGGCCCCCTCGACGTGACCGTCAGTCTGGGCCACCGTCGCCGTCCGCGGGTATCTTGACGGCTCTGCATGCTGCGACTTGCTGGCTTCGACGAAACCGATCAAACTTTGGATAGTGGCTCTCCAATCATTCATCCTGTCAGCCGCCGCCGGGAAGTTCAGTAGTAGTTGAGCCCGCGCCATTGCTTCTGCTACTGTGGCTGGCATGGCTAAGGAGGCGGACCACGGCGTCGCTTGACTCTTGGTGGAACCTAGAGGAGCGTCGTCGCGCCCTTGTCACCGTGCACCAGTCACCGAGGTCGTTTGACATGGAGGATGTCGAGCTTGTGGGTCTACGGTCTCGCTTGGCTCTCCGTCTTGATCTAGGCGAGGCACGTCTCCAGCAGCCGCGCCTGCAACAGGCGCTGCTGGAGGGCCACGGCCGCCCCCAGAATGAGCACCGCTGCTGTGACCGTGGCCACCAGTGCGACACGGAGGTGGATACAGATTGTTCTCCCCTCCCGTGGCATTAGAGGCAGGCTCGCCAAGATGTTTTTGATGTTGCTCTTCTTCGGCATTCCTTGCTCCAGCTTCGGCTGCGGGAGACACGACGGTGGTGTCGCATGCACCAGCCGTGTCGCCTACAACGCCTGCCTCATTCGTCGCCGCTGCGGTGCCAATGGCATCCACGGCCACATGCGAGGGAGCCTTAGAAGTGGAAGGATGTATGGTCGCGCCGGTCTTCTTCTTGGGAGCCATGGATGAAGAAGACGTTGATGAAGATCAACGCGCTTGCCACGGCCTCAAGTTCACGCAAATGAAGCACGCTCCCCTACCTAGCGCGCCAAAGATGTCAGGGCACGGATGCACACGATCACCTATGGGACCAGAGGCCCCTTTGTGGTTCGGCAGGGGAGGTCACGTTGCACAAAGAGCAGATGTCATGGCGGCAGCACGATGATGGTACGCTCGTGTTTTTACCCAGGTTCAGGCCGCTGAGAAGCGTAAAACCCTACTCCTACTTTGGTGGATTGATCTCAGGGAGCAAGAAGCACACGCAGCGCTCGAACCCGGCAAGGGTTGCCTTCGGGTGAGCTACTATGCCAGTACAAGTGTCCAAGGGTCCGAATCTTGAGCTAGGTTGCCTTGGGCCTCCTTTTATAGGGCAAGGGGCAACCACAGTGCCAAAACAGTCATTATCTAGAGATTAGATAGCTAACAAAGCTATCATACGTAACTCTGGCATTTAGGACAAAATACCATGATTGCTAGTCTAGGTGGCGCGTGGGGATGCATCCCCGGCAAGCTCTTGCCACCGCTTAGCTGGCTGTTGTTTAGTGTCTTGACACGCTTCTGGATGGGTGTTAACTGGGCATAATCTGTCTTCCGGTGCGTCGCCACATGCTTAGCGGGAGCCACTTAGCCACTTGAGGGCTTGACACCGCATCGACAAGTGACTGGCGTCGCGATGCGGTGGAGCAGTGACCAATCGGCTCGCGCCTACCGGGAGATGGCTTACCGGGTCTTCTTGAAGATCAGTGCGCCTCGGTCCCCGGCAGGCATCGGGAACGTGGCTGGCACGCTTTGGGCCCCTGCTGGGCCGTTGCATAGACCTTGCCAGCGTTGGTAGCCAGTGTAGACTGCCTTTGCCGGGGGCTTGGATGTTGACATTATCTTCTTGATGTGCTTCTTGACCTCACGTAGAGTGGATTCTTTGTCTTGTGTTGATGTTTGGCAGGGTCGTGCTACTACTGCTTGTGCATAAGTCAGGGGCACTAGGTACCCCATTCCTAGTGCACCGACACACGGAGGCGCCAGCTTGTGAGGTTTCTGCTGATCCAGTTGAAGGACAAGGTCGCCTTCTTGAAAGGCATGCCCTCTGAATTGCTTGTCGTAATAGTGGCTCAAATCTTGCTGGTAGAGTGTTGATCTAAACAGGGCCATCTCTCTATTTTCTTTGAGGAGATCTAGGCCATCCTGCCGTGCCACCTTGGCTTCAGCCTTGTTAAAAAGTTCCACACGGGGGTATTGTGCTGCAGGTCACTCTGGAGGATGGCTTCTGACCCGTATACTATGAAGAATGGGATGTGATTGGTGGACCAATTGGGGGTCGTCCGCAGACCCCACAACACTGATGGCAACTCTTCCACCCAGGCTCCTGTAGCATATTTTAGGTCCCTCATGAGACGCGGCTTCAGCCCTTGTAGGATCACTCCATTCGCTCGCTCTGCATGGCCATTCGACTGCAGGTGAGCCACGGAGGCATAATTGACCCGAGTGCCTTGGGTGTAACAGAACACGCGAAACTTGTCTGAGTCAAAGTTAGACCCATTATCTATGATGATGTCATGGGGTACTCCGAACCTGAAGATGATCTGCGTGATGAAGCTGATCGCAGTCGTTGAATCTAGGCTCTTGATTGGCTTTGCCTCTATCCATTTGGTAAACTTGACCACCGCCACCAGCAAGTGGGTGAATCCACTGCTCCCAGTCCGCATGGGCCCGACCATATCGAGACCCCACACGACGAACGGCAAGGTAAGTGGAATTGTCTTTAGCACCGATGCAGGTTTGTGTGATTGATTCTTGTAGAATTGGCATCCCACACACATATCCACAATGTACTTTGCTGCCTCATTGGCTCGGGGCCAATAAAAACCTGCTCGAAAGGCCTTGGCGACCAGTGTCCGAGAGGACGCGTGGTAACCGCAAGTCCCCGAGTGAATCTCATGCAGAATCTGAAGTCCTTCTGATAGAGGCGAAGTTGTCCCTGTCTTTCGATGAGATGGTGGCTATCGTTTTCGATGGAGTAGACTTTGACGATCCGACTATGAACGTGCGAGGATGTCGCGCCTTAGCAATCGCTAAACCAACTCTGAGAGGTTATTGACCACGCCGGAGCACGATCAACCTGACCACGTGGGTCTTTTCCTGTAAGCAAACAAAGAACAAGCAAGAAACTAAGATTGCAATCTGGATATTGTGAATATAAGACGAAAGCTTTATTGATGAAAGTGGGGTTCTGTGACACCTTTGTCTGGTCGTGGAACACAAACGAAGAACGCGAAGTTGCAGCTATGGTGAACTTTCAATCTAAACAAAACCCAAGTCTAAAACGATGCCCTAAGGGCTGTATATATGGGGGAATAGAGGGGGATTTCGTGGCCCCTTGGAGGAGGGGTCCGAAACCAGCCCTAACTCGGTTTCCCCACACATGCGGACTCTAAAAACAGCCTATAATATGGTATTTCAAAATTACATGGGCCTGGCCCAAAAATAAGGTGACGCAGCACCTATAATAGCCTATGGACGAAATTTATGAAGTGGCATGATGTATATTTCATCCAAGCCTCCAAGCACTCCTTATAGTGGCTTCAAAGTGCGAAAATCACCACTGGAAAGTCCATTGTTCCTTCCTGCGTGCGCACCTTCTTCTCCATGCTTGATCCCGCTTCAATGGTCATCCTTCTTGTCCATGCTAGGTCCTTCATTCATAAGTAAAACAAAAGTATCTAATTTAGGCAGCATCATATGTTCATGAACATTATAAGGATTTCCAAGAAACGAAAGTACCTGATAATTTAGTTGGCGTGCGCGGGCTCTAGTAACTGGTCCAATATGTGTAACTGGTGGGGATGTGGGTGTAACATTAGTAGGGATGTCCTCATCAACTTCCTCTGGGGAAATACAATGTTGAATTACTCCGGTGGTGTTCTTCTTGAATAGTTGATCTCCCATCATGGTGAAGGCTTTGGATCGTCGGACGATATGACGAGCTTCTGTTTCATCTTCATGGAGTTACTGCCGGAGCAGGTATGCTATGTAGGGATGAGTCCATTCGGGGATAAATACCAGCATCTCCCGGACCAAGTCAACTACTGCCGAGACGTCAACCTCGGATGGTTCGGCTGCTTGCGGGGGCTCCTATGTGAAGGGATCTTCTTTGATTGTTGGGGCGTGCAAATGTTCAAGGAAAACATCTCTTGGCATAGGTCGCCGAGTGGATCCAATCTTGGCTAAGTCATCAGCCGCTTGGTTCTTAGCTCGAGGTATGTGGTGAAGCTCCAAACCCTCAAAGTTCTTTTCCAGCTTCCTGACGGCATTACAATAACCAGTCATTGCAGGGCTTCGAGTGTCCCATTCCTTCATAACCTGTTTCACAACAAGGTTCGAGTCGCCATATATCATCAGGTGGTGGACGCCGAGTGATATGGCCATGTGTAGCCCATACATGAGGGCTTCGTACTCGGCTTCATTGTTGGACGAGTCAAAGTGAATCTGGAGAACATAGCTCAGTTGGTCTCCCCTGTGGGAAACCAAGACTACTCCAGCTCCCGAGCCGTGTAGCATCTTAGATCCATCAAAGAACATAGTCCAGTGTTCGGGAAGGCTTGGGGCTGGTTGCTCATGTTCGATCCACTCGGCCAGGAAGTCTACCAGAGCTTGAGACTTGATTGCTTTCTTGGCTTCAAACTTGATTTCTAGAGGAAGGAGTTCGATAGCCCACATTCCCACTCGGCCCGTGGCATCTCAATTGTTCAATATGTCTGAAAGTGGGGCGTCACTGATCACTGTGACCGAGTGGTCTTGGAAGTAGTGGATCACCTTCTTCACGGTCAGGTAAATGCCATAGACCAACTTCTGGTAGTGAGGATACCTCTGTTTGGAAGGAGTCAGGACCTCCGAGATGTAGTAGATGGTTCGTTGAATCTTGAACGCCTTTCCTGGCTCCTCGCGCTCCACAGTGAGGACGGTGCTGATAACTTGGCTCGTGGCCGTGATGTACAAGAGCAAAGGCTCTCAGCTGCCCGAAGAAGCTAACACCGGCTGGGTGGAGAGCAAGGTCTTAAGTTCCTGGAACGCGGCTTGCGCCTCGTCTATCCACTCGAATTTGTCTTATTTTTTCATCAGTCGGTAAAGAGTCAGTGCCTTTTCGTCGAGTCTTGAGATGAATCAGCTCAGGGCTGCAAGGCATCCCATGAGCCTTTGAACGTCGTGCAGACGCTCTAGTTGTTTCATTCGGACTATAGCGCCAATCTTGTCGGGGTTGGCATCGATCCCTCATTCGGAAATGAGGAAACCAAGTAGTTTGCCGGCGGGGAGCCCGAAAGTGCACTTGGTCGGATTGAGCTTGATTTCATAGCGTTGTAGGTTCGCGAAGGTTTCGGCGAGATCATTCAGGAGGTCGGAACCGTTCCTAGACTTGACGACGATGTCATCCATATACGCCTCCATGTTCTAACTGATTTGCTTATGTGAGCATTTCTGAATCATGCGCTGGAAAGTAGCTCCGGAGTTTTTAAGGCCGAATGGCATAGTGATGTAGCAGAAACATCCGAATGGGGTGATGAAGGCTGTTTTTATTTCATCTGGGCCATACATTCAGATCTGGTGGTACCCGGAGTACGCATCTAGGAACGACAAGCGTTCACATCTGGCAGTGGAATCTACTATCTGGTCTATGCGTGGTAAAGGAAAATGATCTTTCGGGTAGGCCCGATTGATGTGCTTGAAGTCGATGCACATACGGAGTGAGTTATTCTTCTTCGGCACCATGACGACGTTGTAAAGCCACTAAGAGTGGTAGACCTCGCGGATGAACTTGACAGCTAGGAGGTGAACGATCTCCTCGCCGATTGCCTTGCACTTCTCCATAGAAGAGCGGCATAGATGCTCTTTGACGGGTTTAGCCTTCGAGTCGACACGGAGTCGGTGCTCAGCCAATTCCCTGGGAATACCCGGCATGTCAGACGGCTTCCATGCAAACACGTCCCTGTTCTCACGGAGGAACTGGATGAGCTCGCCCATCATGGTGAAGAGATGGCACCCTAAACCCTATACAATTTTCCATCTAGTTGGTTATACAAGTGCAATATGGATGGTAAATATGGGTGCACTAGTTCGGCGAAGAGATGGTGATACAAGTGCAATATGGATGGTAGATATAGGTTTTTGTAATCTGAAAATATAAAAATAGCAAGGTAGCAAGTAACAAAAGTGAGCACAAATAGTATTGCAATGCTTGAAAACAAGGTCTAGGGTCCGTACTTTCGCTAGTGCAATCTCTCAACAATGCTAATATAATGGCATCACATAACCATCACTCAATGTGCAACGAAGAATCACTCCAAAGTTCTTATCTAGCGGAGAACACAAGAAGAAATTGTTTGTAGGGTACAAAACCACCTTAAAGTTATCCTTTCCGATCGATCTATCCAAGAGTTCATACTAAAATAACACCAAGTTATCCTTTCCGATCGATCTATCTAAGAGTTCGTACTAGAATAACACCATATGATACGCATCAACCAACTCTAATGTCACCTAGATACTCCAATGTCACCACAAGTATCCATGAGTTAATTATACGATACGCATCAAACAATTTCAGATTCATAATACTCAATCCAACACAAAGAAGCTCAAAGAATGCCCCAAGATTTCTATCGGAGAATAAAGCATGAAAACGTGCAATCAACCCCTATGCGTAGATCCCAAAGGTCACCGGAATCCGCAAGTTGACGCCATAACATATATCAAGTGAATCACTTGAATACCCCAATGTCACTACGGGTATCCACATGCAAGACATACATCAAGCGCTCTCAAATCCATAAAAGTATTCAATCCGATAATAACACAATCTCAAAGGGAAAACTCAATTCATCACAACAAAATAGAGAGGGGCAAACACCATATGATCCAACTATATTAACAAAGCCCGTGATACATCAAGATCGTGCCGTCTCAAGAACACGAGAGAGAGAGATTAAACACATAGCTACCGGTACAAACCCTCAACCCCAAGGTGAATTACTCACACATTATCATGGTGAGAAAGAGAGAGTTGTTGATGGAGAGGTGCAGCCCCAAATGGATGGAGGCGATGGCGGGCACGGCGACGGCGACGGGCGGCGGCCCCTTGCCCCCCCCCCTTCTTCCTTTGTCTTGGTACTGCAATGGAGGAGCCTCTCCCCTTCTTGGCAGCTGCCAAGGGAGAGGCAAATTCGTGGCTTTTTTGTGGCTCTCCCGAAATTAGGGTTTCTCTCCTTATATGTGCCTCTGTGGTGCTCTATGGCCCTTCGATGGATGGGCCCTTGATCCAATGGCTCTTGGGCACCTCTAGCACCTTCCTAGGGACTCCTCACAGCCCTCATGAGTCCTCAAAGTCGTGTCTTGGCCGAATACATCAGATATGGTAAGAGCTGGACTCAATGACGTCATCAATTCTCGTAATCCCGTAATCAGCTATTTGTCTCCAGTAAAATGGGTCTACAGATCGCATCCAAATTCCGTTTTGGACGAAGTTGGAGTCCAGAATCAATGCCATAAAATTACTCACACTTTCTTAGTTTTAGCTTTTTCCATTTGACGCCGTCTTCGGGGGTCAAACTGACGATCTCTAAAAACAGTTTGTGGACAGATTTCAAGAAAGTCAAAGTCCTCCTCCAACAAGGCTCCTTTTGCATTTTTTTGCCAATTTCCAATTAATTCCTACACATCAAAGTGTGAAACAAGAACTTGTGCAATTTTGCAACTATTAATAGGTTGGTCCCAATAAATCATAAAACCATAGTAAAAACATAGGCAAATATGACATGAATACTTCATAAATTATCAATAAGTTGGAGACGTATTAGCATCTCCAAGCTTAATTCCTACTCATCCTCGAGTAAGTAAATGATAAAAGAACTAATTTATGAAGTGTGAATGCTAGCATAATATATAAGTTTGATCATTGATAATTTCAGTCAATTTTCTAGCATCATAACCGGCAACTTTTCTCATAAAAATCATCATGATAGAGCAATCAATTCACATGTCATGGTTCAAATAATGAATTCTCTTGAAACTTAACTACCTATGTTCTTAGTGACCAAACAATTGCAATTCAACTTATTCTCAACAAAGTCTAAGTGAGAGCTCCACATACTCAATCATCATATAGTCTTCTATGATTGCTAGTACTCAAAGCATATTTTTAGAACAAATGGCATCCATCGAACACAGAGAAAGATAGGGGCTTAATGTTTCGCCTCCCAAATCATTTATCATAGAGATAATTGTCAACAATAATAAGTCATGATCAAATATATTTGACTGGATATATATGTTTGGATCTTTCCCCACCACATGATGCTTGCCAACTAATAGACTGAGGTTGGAATAAGAAGTTGACTCAACATGAATAGTAAATAACATGAAAGGAAATAGATTGTCCCTTCGCAGAGGGAAGCAGGGATTTGCAAAGGTGCCAGAGCTCATTGTTTAAAAACAGAGATGAATATAGTTTTGGGAGGTGCACCCTTCTTGTCAATGTTACGACCAAGAGTTATCAATATCCTCCATGTTAAACACATTAGCCGTGGTTCCCAAGCGGTAAAAGTAAAGGTTTACTCCCCCTCCACCAACAAACACACTCCACGACTAGTTGAATCCACGGGTACCGTCCATACCAACAACATTCCTGGGGGAGTTTTTTTTAATTATTTGCATTTTTTCGGGACTGGGAATCCCTATTACCGCCCCTCTCGTGCAAGGACGAGTGAATAAACACTCATCATGAGAATAACTCGCTTAACATGGAGGATACTGACCCCCCCCCCCCCCCGCGCGCTTCATGAGCGGTCCAGGCACACAAAACAAATGTTTACTTGAATGTTTAGAGGTGGCACATGCAAATTTACTTGGAATGGCAGTGAAATACCATGTATAGGTAGGTATGGTGGACTCTTATGGAAGAAACTTGGCTCAAGGATTTGGATGCACAAGTAGTATCTATACTTAGTACGAAGCGTTGGTTAGCAAAAGGTTCTAAACAAGCACCACATGTTGGAGGATTCATAAAAATATAACTTCTATGCAAATATACACAACCATAACTCATTACGTTGTCTTCCTTGTCCAACTTCAACTAATTTGATCAAGTTTGAAAATAATTAATGGGTATTCACAATCATAGAAGATGTCCAAGATAATAAATTTGTATGTGAAAGTTCTCTTCCTTATACTAATCATTCACGAATTGCTTGTATGACCAATATTGTGCTTGTCAACCTTCAAGAAGATTTCACTTTCTAAACCCAATGTGAAGCTACTACTAGGCATGATATGAACATATAATTTCAACTTCATGGTATTCAATCCATTCAACAATTTACTCATAGGATATAAGTGAAGCACAAGAGTAAATGATAAGCTACTCTCAAAAGATATAAGTGAAGATCAATGAGTAGTCAAACAATTAAGTAGCTATGTGAGGACTCTCTCTCTCTCTCTCTTAATGAATATTTTCATATCTGAGTATTTTATTCGAACAGCAAACTAAAAAAAATAGAACTCCAAGAATAGCACGCATCATGTGAACGAATAAAAATTTAGGCTCAACATAGGCTAACCGATAGTTGACGAAGAGAGGTGGGATGCGTAGCATCTCCAAGCTTAGATGCTTGAGACTTCTTGAATTATTTACTTGGGGTGCCTTGGGTAACCCCAAGCTTAAGCTTTTGTATCTCGTTCAATCCTCTCATATCATGGTTTCACCTATTCTCAAAAACTACATCTACACAAAACTCGAAAAGAACTTGTGAGATAGGTTAGTACACATAAGAATAAATCAACACTTCATATACTGCCAAGACAAGTTGCACAATAATTTTCAAACATCATCTACTGTTTACTATCGTTTCCACAATTTATATCTACCAATATACGCTATGGAAACTATAGGATAAGTAGATAACAAAACTATGACAGCAATCTGTCCAAACAGAACAGTCTATAGAAATTTATTAAACCAGTGCACTTATTTAACTCAAACAATTATGAAAATTCAGTATAGGCTAAAGAATTTCTATGAAAATACTGTGTAAAAATTTCAGAAACTTTCCACGTTCCAGTAAAATATGAAAATTCAAACATTACATCAAAAGTTTCTGTTTTTACACAGCACACATCAAACATGCAATGCAAGCATCCTAAGGCAATTCTTGGAATTTTTATTGAAAAAAAAGATTATAAATAACACTTAACAAAAAACAACATAATAAAATGACTCTCCAAGCAAAACTCATATTATGTGACGAATAAAAATATAGCTCTAAGTAAGATATACCGATAGTGTTGAAGACGAAAGAGGGGATGCCTTCTGGGGCATCCCCAAGCTTGGGCGCTTGAGTCTTCCATGGATATTACCTTGGGGCTGCCTTGGGCATCCCCAAGATTAGGTTCTTGTCACTCCTTATTCTCCTCATATCGGTGTCTCACCCAAAACTTGAAAACTTCAATCACACAAAACTTAACGGGACTTCGTGAGAAGGGTTAGTGTAATAAAGATAAATCATTCACTTAGGTACTGTCAAGACAAGATTCATAATTGTTCCCACATGATACATACTGTATTATATCATTCCCATAATTTATACCACTAAATATAAGCTATGGAAACACTAAAACAAGCAAACTATGCATGCAAAACAGAATCTGTCAGAAACAGAATAGTCTCTGAAGATCTGTAGTATAGCCATATTTACATGTCTCTAAAAATTCTAAATAATTAGGAAAACCTGGAGAATTTGTATATGAAGACTTTTTAAAAATTTCAGATCATTATCACGCTCCAGTAACAAATGAAAATTCCTGTACTGGAGTCAAAAGTTTCTGTTTTGGTTCAGCATCAATTCTACTCATATTGTGAGTCATCCCAAAGGTTTTACTTGGCACTTTATTGAAATAAAGGCACAAAACATTATTACTACAGTATCTTAATCATGTGAACACATCAAAACATAAAGTATAAGTGTTGGGTTGTCTCCCAACAAGCATTTTTCTCTAATGCCTTTTAGCTTGGCATGATGATTTCAATGATGCTCACGTAAAAAGTAGTAATTGGAACATGCAAGAGAGCATCATGAATTACATGACAAGAGTATTTAAGTCTAACCCACTTCCTATGCAATGGAATTTTGTGAGCAAACAATTTATGGGAGCAAGAATCAACTAGCATAGGAAGGCAAAACAAGCATAACTTCAAAACTTTGAACACATAGAGAGGAAACTTGATATTATTGCAATTTCTACAAGCACATGTTCCTCCCTCATAATAAATTTCAGTAGCATCATGAAGGAATTCAATAATATAACTATCACATAAATCATTCTTTTCATGATGCACAAGCATAGAATTTTCATTACTCTCCACATAAGCAAATTCCTTTTCATCCATGGTAGTGGGAGCAAACTCAACAAAATAACTATCATGAGACACTTGATTGACATAACCACATTCAATATTAAAATCATGATGACAAGTTTCATGGTTACTATAACTATTTATAGAATACATGTCATCATCATAATCATCATAGATAGGAGGCATGTCATTATCATAATAAATTTGCTCATCAAAACTTGGGGGACTAAAAATATCATCTTCATCAAACATAGCATCCCCAAGCTTGTGGCTTTGCATATCATTAGCATCATGGATATTCAGAGAATTCATACTAGAAACATTGCAATCATGCTCATAATTCAAGGAATTCTCATTAAGTATTGTCATGAACTCTTTCTCTATCAATTGAGCACAATTTTCCGAACCATCATTTTCACGAAAGACATTAAAAAGACGAAACAAATGATGCAACCTAAGCTCTATTTTTTTGTAGTTTTCTTTTATAAAACCAAACTAGTGATAAAACAAGAAACTAAAAGATTCAATTGCAAGATCTAAAGATATCCCTTAAAGCACTCACCTCCCCGGCAACAGCGCCAGAAAAGAGCTTGATGTCTACTACGCAACTTTATTCTTATAGATTCGTGTTGGGCCTCCAAGCGCGGATTTTTGTAGGACAGTGGCAATTTTCCCTCAAGTGGATGACCTAAGGTTTATCAATCCGTGGGAGATGTAGGATGAAGATGGTCTCTCTCAAACAACCCTGCAATCAAATACAAGAGATCTCTTGTGTCCCCAACACACCCAATACAATGGCAAATTGTATAGGTGCACTAGTTCGGCGAAGAGATGGTGATACAAGTGCAATATGGATGGTAGATATAGGTTTTTGTAATCTGAAAATATAAAAATAGCAAGGTAGCAAGTAACAAAAGTGAGCTCAAACGGTATTGCAATGCTTGAAAACAAGGCCTAGGGTATGTACTTTCGCTAGTGCAATCTCTCAACAATGCTAATATAATTGGATCACATAACCATCCCTCAATGTGCAACGAAGAACCACTCCAAAGTTCTTATCTAGCGGAGAACATAAGAAGAAATTGTTTATAGGGTACGAAACCACCTTAAAGTTATACTTTCCGATCGATCTATCGAAGAGTTTGTACTAAAATAACACCAAGTTATCCTTTCCGATCGATCTATCTAAGAGTTCGTACTAGAATAACACCATATGATACGCATCAACCAACTCTAATGTCACCTAGATATTCCAATGTCACCACAAGTATCCATGAGTTAATTATACGATACGCATCAAACAATTTCAGATTAATACTCAATCCAACACAAAGAACCTCAGAGTGCCCCAAGATTTCTATCGGAGAACAAAGCATGAAAACGTGCAATCAACCCCTATGCGTAGATCCCCAAGGTCACCGGAATCCGCAAGTTGACGCCATAACATATATCAAGTGACTCACTTGAATACCCCAATGTCACTACGGGTATCCGCATGCAATACATACATCAAGTGCTCTCAAATCCATAAAAGTATTCAATCTGATAATAACAAAATGTCAAAGGGAAAACTCAATTCATCACAACAAGATAGAGGGGAAAACACCATATGATCCAACTATATTAACAAAGCCCGTGATACATCAAGATCGTGCCATATCAAGAACACGAGAGAGAGAGATTAAACACATAGCTACCGGTACAAACCCTCAGCCCCAAGTTGGATTACTCACACATTATCATGGTGAGAAAGAGAGAGTTGTTGATGGAGAGGTGCAGCCCCAAAGAGATGGAGGCGATGGCGGCCACGGCGGCCCCTCCCCCCCCCCCCCTCCTTCTTCCTTGGTCTTGGTACTGCAATGGAGGAGCCTCTCCCCTTCTTGGCGGCTGCCAAGGGAGAGGCAAATTCGTGGCTTTTTTGTGGCTCTCCCGAAATTAGGGTTTTTCTCTCCTTATATGTGCCTCTATGGTGCTCTATGGCCCTCCGATGGATGGACCATTGATCCAATGGCTCTTGGGCACCTCTAGAACCTTCCTAGGGACTCCTCACAGCCCTCATGAGTCCTCAAAGTTGTGGCTTGGCCGAATACATCAGATATGGTAAGGGTTGGATTCAATCACGTTATCAATTCTCGTAATCCCGTAATCAGATATTTTTCTCCAGTAAAACGGGTCTACAGATCGCATCTGAACTCCGTTTTGGACGAATTTGGAGTCCAGAATCAATGTCATAAAATTCCCCAAACTTTCCTAGTTTTAGCTCTTTCCATTTGACGCCGTCTTCGGGGGTCAAACTGACGATCTCTAAAAACTGTTTGTGGGCAGATTTCAGGAAAGTCAGAGTCCTCCAACAAGGCTCCTTTTGCGGGTTTTTCGCCAATTTCCAATTAATTCCTACACATCAAAGTGTGAAACATGAAATTGTGCAATTTTGCAACTATTAATATGTTAGTCCCAATAAATCATAAAACCATAGTAAAAACATAGGCAAATATGACATGAATACTTCATAAATTATCGATACGTTGGAGACGTATCACTATGTTGCATAGGATACCTTGTGAGAACTCTATAGATCACATCATGTTTGACAATCCGCTTGACTTGTCATATGGTATGCATGGGGTCACCCATATCACATCTTTACAATCTCATTGTAGTAACTATGCATATGCTATTAAAATAAACCCAATTAGCACATATGGCATAGATGAAAAGCCCATGGTTATTGGCATTTACTTTTCTTGTGATGATATTGCCATGCTTCCTGTGCATAATTTGCGCAATTATTCACATACGCCATGCCATGACAACCATGCTTTGGATATGCATTATTTTGGATGTTGTCCATATTCTCCCTATTATGCTTCCGCTATTGCACATGAGGAGACCCCCATAGTTTCCTCATACATGTTAGGAGATTTTGATACATCACATCCATTGCATGATCCCAATAGTTGTGTGCACAATATGTTTTCCATTGATATGATACACATGGAGATATCACTTGTTATTGCCATGTTTGTTTTGTGCCCCATGTTTATGATGATACTTTGGCATTGCTTTGTGTTTGTGCTCGCAATATGTCATGCGCATTATTTATGTCCACTATTTTCTCACATGACATGATTGCCATGAGTTCATGTAGTATGTTGCATCTTCGCACTACTAGCTTGCACGACATGATAGTTTTCCATGCTTTGCACATGATTGTTATTAAATGTTGTCATATGTATCCATGTGTTGCATGTCTCATGCTAGATGATTTGCCATGTATTGAGTGCAACAATGCTTTAAATCTTGCTAACGAGATTTCCCCCATAGCTTTCTCCCGTATTATTGGAGCTTTTGACATCCTTCATGTGAAGCATGCTTGTATTCCTTCTTTGCACCATATGCCTAGTGCCATGAATATAGCCATTGTTGCACCACATTATACATGCACTTTTGCTCCTAACTATTATGTGTAAGAGAAGAGAACCATCATGATCGATGATGTGTTTATCTACCATGCACATACATTATCTCCTTTGTTGTGTGTATGTGTAGGATACTTCAACTACATGTCAACTTCCACTTCACATGAGCTGACCATTCGAGCTCTTGAGAGCAAGCCATGCTACACCGACGCGTTTCTACATCGCACTTGCTTGTGTTTGTGCATTGTGAAGAACGCACAAGGACATGCTTTTTAGGTGACATCCTTCTTGAGCATGGATATTGTGTACTTGTGTTGCTTGTACCATGACATATATTGGTCATCTTGGACCACTTATTTGCACACATGTTAGAGATATTTATTTCACCCATGATTGCCATCCTTCCATGCCTCATGACATATATACCTTCTGTGTTGCATCCAACTTGTGGATTGTGTGCCCCTATCATATTCTTGGTTGCAACAATGTCATTTTTCATATATGCCACACGTCATTGATTGCTACATGTTTGACTTGATTTCCTCACACATGATGACCAATTGCTCCTTCTATTGTGTTGAGTGCCACACCATCTTCACTACACCATATGCACATTATGCTTGGATTGTCTTCACTTGACTCATGTGTTTAGACATCTCATTTTATTTGGTGTTGTGAATGATTCATATGCCTGCCATAAAACCATTTGTTGAGCACTTTGTACATGCTTGCTCTTACCTTGAGGTAGATGCTTGTTATCTTCTCACACATATTTGCATCCCTACCTCACATTTGCATGGTTGTTCCCATGTTGCCTTTACTTGTGCTCAATTTATATACTTACATGCCATGACGCAATCCCTTGTCACACCATATGTTATGCATGATGACAACACTTGTTCGATGAATCGCTGCTTGAATGCTTGGTTTTGTACTAACGGTAACCACATTTGTTTTTCCAAGTGTTTGTTGTCCTTGCTCCTTTTGAAGCAATTACAAGACGGTGCAACATTGGAGAGTGACCTTTTGGAGCTTCTAGATGATGAGCGCTTGGTGATCGTCCACTTCTACATGGCGACGCCATCTCTTTCCCATGGTGATTTGGAACTCGATCCGAGGACAGATCTTTCCCAAGTGGGAGGGGATGATGCAGAGCATCCTACGGACATCACCATGTCAATATTCCGTTTGGCAAGTGACAAGTGCGACATCTACTTCACATATATAAAGGTGAATCATCTCCTTTACACGTGCTCACTTGATCCCTTCAAGGATGGTATACTACTTGACACTCCTCTTGTGTGCATACATAGGTATTATCGGAGCTTCAGGGATAATGAGGAGGAGTGCAGGTGCCAAGGAACAACTACACCATCCATGAGGGAAGCGTGGAAGCGGATGACGAAAGAAGACAGAGGTCACTACTAGGAAAAAGCCTAGTAGTAGCACGGGTTAAACAGCTAGTAGTAGCGCGGGTGCCCGCGCTACTACTATGGCGCTACAGCTAACTTGTAGTAGTAGTAGTGTGGGTGCACCGGCGCTACTAGTATGTGTGTTAGTAGTAGCGTGCGTACCACACGCGCTACTAACTATCTGTAGCGCGTGCCTGTGACCCGCGCTACTACTATTAATTTCAAAAACAAAAAAAATATCGATCCCGTGCGTGTTGTCAATGGTGTCAACGGTTCGATGCAGCGACGACAGCGGTCGCCGGAGGCGAAGACGGGCAGCGACAGACGAGATCCGGCAGCGGATGTTAGAGAGGGCCTAGATCCAGGATAGAGCAAGGCAGCGGCGTGGGGCTTCTATTCGCAGCCAAGGCAGAGAGCTCCTGGTCGTCCATGGCGACGACCTGCATGGGCATGGACATGGGAGGGTAAGTCAAACCAGAGGGAGAGAGAGGGAAAAAGGAAAATGGGAGAGAGAGGAAGGAGATGGAGGGAGCAGCGGGGTTGGTCGCCGGTGGTGCGGTGCTCTGGCGTGATGGCATGGAGACACTAGGAAGACCGGCGAGCTCTTGGACGCCGGCGGCCGAACCGGCGGCCTCTTTATGCGCCATGGAGGAGGAGCCGCGCCTGGGCAGGAGGTCCATGTGAGAGCTACTACTATGGCATGTCCATGTGAGGTCGTCCATGTGAGAGGGAGAGAGAGGGGCGAGAGGGACGGGAGAGAGGAAGGATTTAGGGGAGGAGATGGGGATTTCAGGGCTGTTAAAGAACTCTGTACTTAGTAGTAGCGCTGGTTTATATCCCGCGCTACTACTATGGCCTATCCCGGGAGGGCACGGTATAGACCACTTAGTAGTAGCGAGGGTTATAAACCCGCGCTACTACTATTAACTTAGTAGTAGCGAGGGTTATAAACCCGCGCTACTACTATCCTGGTGTTGAAGCTACAGCGGACGGACATTCGGGCCCAGGCCGAACATCCAACGCCTGTGCGGAAGAAGAGGAGCAGCGCCCCCGAGCGGTTGAAGCATCAGCGGCCGAACATCCGGCGATCGCCCGGACATCCTGCGCCCCATCAACTGCAAGACATCTGGCCTCTCCCCGGAAATCCGACCAAGAGGCAACAGAAGCCAACGGAAGGCCACCCTGCTCGGGCCAGACATCCAGCGCCTCACAAGAGGCCGGACATCCGGCACCCCCAGCCGTACATATGGCACCTGCATGCGCGTATGGACGGGCCCGAGGCCAATGTATCTCCCTCTCACTTACCCCTTCATGAGCTAGCCTATAAATACTCCTCCTCCTCCTCCTCCATTCTAGTGTTAGCAATAGTTTAGCTCTTAGTTAGTTGAGCATTGCTCCTTCCACTTACCTCCTCCATGGAGATGGCTTCTATGTGAGAAGATCCAAGTGGATGTCAAGGCCCCTCTCGTAGGGAAGATCCTTCGGGATTTCAAGGCCCCATCTCCACATGGGATTTGGGATGAACTTTACCATGTATCCTTCTTACCTTTGTTGTTCTTGTGCCTTTGTGGATCTTGTGTGGATGTGAGTCTAGTGGATGTGTGATTGGACTTGTTCTTGAGTGTTTCTCTTGAGATTTCTCCCCGTTTATCCCCGTGTTTTCATGTTCTTCCAGGTTTCCCCCTCCAATTCGTGGAAGATCAATATCTAGGGCTTGTCCTCGTATCATTAGACAGAGCGGTAGCCACGGAATCATGGAAGGATCGGCTCCCATCTTTTAAGGTGACAAAAGGGTGAGCCTCGTCATTCAGACCATGGGCCAATGATCATAGACACAAGGGCATGAGAGAAGGAGAAGGAACCCGTCTCAAGGCTCAGTGATTAGGTTTGAGGCAAGATGGTTGGAGGAAGAGAAGTGCAAGAACATTGTGAGAGAAGCATGGGAGAAGGCAGGGATGTCAGATGAAAAAAATGTTGCTGGGGCGGTGGAAAGTGTAATGGGGGATCTAAATAATTGGAGCAGGAACGCGTTGGGGGTTTGGAGAAATGTATAAGTAGACTGAAAAAGGACATGGAGGCGTGCAGGAGAAGGAATATTGATAAGGAGCAAGTCAATAGGGAAGTGATGCTGAGATTTAAGCTGAACCGGTTGGAGGACCAGCGAGAGCTATACTGAAAACAGAGAGCGCACGTACACTGGATGAAGGAGGGGGGCGAAACATGAAGTACTTCCATATTGCGGCGACAGAGGGTAAAAAATGAATCAGATAAAAATATTGAGAAAGGAAGATGGAGGGGGTGGGGCGAAGGAGGCCATGCGAGAGGTGGCAACAAACTATTATAGAACTTTTCACATCTCATGCTAGTAAAAGGGTGAAGAGCTCCTGGTTCACATTGACCAAAGAGTAGCTCCGGTGATGAATGAACTACTTTGCAAAGAATTTTCGAAAGAAGAAGTGTATGAGGCCCTCAAAGGTATTGGTGACTTAAAAGCCCCAGGCCCCGATGGTATGCCTTCTATGTTCTATAAAAAGTGTTGGGATGTTGTTGGAGATAATGTGACGGCAGAAGTGCTTAATATTTTAATGGGAGTCAAATGCCAGAAGGGTGGAATGATACTTGTGTGGTGCTCATTCTGAAGAAAAAATATCCAGATGGTATGAAGAATTTGAGACCCATCAGCCTATGTAATGTTGTGTATAAATTGGTCTCAAAGGTTCTTGCAAATAGCCTCAAACAAATACTTCCTAAAATTATTTCCCCCAACCAAAGCGCCTTTCTTCAGGGTCGTTTGATTACACACAACATCTTATTATCTTACGAGTGCACCCATTATATGCAGAATAAAAGAAGTTGTTTGGAAGGGTATGTTGCCATTAAGTTAGACATGAGCAAGGCATACAACCGTCTTGAATGGTCGTTTGTCTAAAGGATGATGCGTAAAATGGGGTTTGAAGAAAGATGGATCAAGAGAATTATGACGTGTGTATCTTCGGTGTCGTACCGAATCCGGGTTAATGGTGAATGCATAGATGAAATTATCCCGTGGAGGGGCTTACACCAAGGTGATCCATTGTCCCCTTATTTATTCCTTGTATGTGCTGAAGGTTTTTCGACTTTATTGAATAAAGCGGATGCAGAAGGTTCATTAAAAGGAATCAAGTTATGTCAGGATTCACCAAGCTTCAACCATTTGTTGTTTGCCAGCAATTCTTTGGTACTTATCAAACCAAAGCAAGAGAGTTCCAAGACTCTGCAACATGTGCTACATCTGTATGAGGAGTGTTCGAGGTAGAGAATTAATTATGGCAAGTCATCTACGATGTTCGGTAAGAATACAAAGCAAGGCAATAGGCAAGCGGTGATAGCAGAGTTGAATATTTGTGCCAAAGCAAAAACGGGAAAATACTTGGGGCTCTCGGTCTATATTGGCAGGTCAAGGACACAAACGTTTGAATGCATTAAGGAAGTTATACCAATTTTTGCCATGTCGTGTTTCAATCTGACCAAAACATTATGTGAGCGGATCAGATCTATGATATGTAGGTATTGATGGGCACATAATGACAAGGAGAACAAAGTGCATTGGCTGAGCTGGGAGATTCTTATAAAATCCAAGAAGGATGGTTCCCTTGGCTTTAGGGATATGTATGGCTTTAATATTGCCATGCTCGCAAGACAGGCATGGAGAATGTTGATTGTACCTAAATGGTTATGTGCGAGGGTCCTAAAATCAAAGTACTTCCCAAACACATCTCTATTTGAAGCAATACTGGTAGCAGGTATATCGTACTATTTAAGAAGTATGTTGAAGGGAGTACGTCTACTGAAGGAAGGAATCATATGGAGGATTGGTGATGGAACAAATGTGACTATTTGGTTTGATCCATGGCTAGCCAGGGATGATGCAAGGAAACCAATCACATCTAGAGGGCGACGAATCCTCACCAAGGTGAGTGAACTGATAAATGTTTTGATGTCTCATGGGATGAAGGTCTGGTCCATGATATTTTTTGGGAAAATGGTGCAAAACAAAAAATTTCAACCCCAATCCGAGAAGATTTTGAGGATTCTTATGCCTGCCATTTTGATAGTAAAGGTCTTTTTTGGGTAAAATTAGTGTATAAACTTATGTCCAATTGAGAGATGGGCCTAAACCTTCAGCGTCACACCATTCAGAATAGTCTGCAATGGAGCAAGATTTGGAAAGTTCCATGCCAACCAAAAAATTGCCAATTTGTGTGGAGGCTGGCCCATAATAGTTTGCCACTGAAAATGAATATTGAGCACAGGAAAATGAAGTGTGATACACACTGCTTGAGTTGTCAGAGACAACAAGAAGATGGTGCACATTTATTTCTCAAATGCAAGGAAGTGAAAAAAAAGTGTGGAGAATGTTACATTTGGAGTAAGAGCGAGAACGCTTGTGTGCATGCCCGGATGCAAAATCATTGATAAATGAGATCCTTCAGATGGAAGAGGAAAAAATTGTCCTGGCATTTTGTCTGCTTTGGAACTGGTGGAGCAGGAGGAACAAAATCAATTCTGGGGGGGGGGGGGAACTTGGGCCATTGATGAAATTGTATTTCAAATCAAGAGTTGGTGCTCTGAATCATTGGCATTGTGTCGGGCGGACCGAGCGCTTATTAACAGCAGGGAAGCAGCCATATGGCAGGCCTCCCAGGGAGAGGTGCTTAAGATAAACATAGACGGGGAATGATGCAGATCCAAGTTGAATCTGATTTTTGGACATTGGTACAGGCCCTCCAAAGCAGCGATTTTGACCAAGCAACAAAAGGAATCCTCTACAGAGACTTGCGTGTCTTCCTGCCAACTTCAATTTAGTAGATGTGGTGTTTAGCCCACGCGAATGTAATGGAGTAGTGTGTGCTATGGCAGCCACCAATTTTCAAGTGTATCGTCCAGAGAGGGGATGGTGACGTGGTGACGAGTGCGCTTTGAGGAATTTTGCGACGGAAGTGTTTGTTGGGTGCTGAAAGCTAGCTCACCCTCCCTTCACAGCGTGTTTGGTAGTTTATGGGACAGGGAATGGGAATTGTGAGAGGCTGTTGGCCAAGGGATTTACTTGGGTAAGTGGACTATTAGTCCCAGTCCAACGTTTGGTATGGGGTGGGAATAATTCTCAAGAACAAAGAAAGGAAGGGTAGGTTACGGGAGATGTGCTCCTACTTTGACGTAGATTAGGGAGTAGTTAGCACTGGCCGGTTTGGTTAGAGGAAAAATTATACCGTCTCAAGCATTTAGCTAGGTTGTTCGTAGTTTTTTTTCCTTTTGTTGCGAAAGGTGGGCCACAAATTCAGTAACAATATGTTTTTAGACATCAACTCCCATTCCATAGCTGAATTACCAGGGTCCCCACAGGGTAGGAGATCGATGGGAGTTGGGCCTTGTAATTCCCCTTCCCTTGTTAATTCGTGCAGGCCACCGTTTGCTCCATGGCCTGCACGAACTCCAACAAGGCATTCTGCAAGACCACCACACACACACAACTCACACATCACTCGCCGCAGCAGCAAAAATAGCAGCATCACACACCACGTGTGGCGGTGCTTCCTCCAGTGGCGCCTCTATTGCCAGGGACCTTCCCTAGCCCGTACATGTACTTGAGCTGGACCATGGATATCATATGGGTCGGGCCTGGCTGCACCGCAGACCGCTACGAGCTACAAATATCTGAGACGAAGCAACGACGGAGGCATCCAGTGGATCACGAACCCGGCGGTGGCGGCTATCTCCTTCCCCTTCCTCCTCCTTCCCCAATTCTTGTATCCAGTGATTGTAACTCCTAAATTGCTACTCGAATTCGTGTGAGAGTAATAGATCGAGAGGATATATTGTTAGGTTGCTAACATCTGGTATTCTGAGCCAGTAAATATTCACTCAAAAATTTCACCACCACCACCTCCACCGACTCCCCAATTTCCAGTGGCGATAGCACCATGTCCGATCCGGAGCAGGCTCCTCATTCCCTCATCTATCCACCGGAGTGGGATGCCATGACCGCAGATGAGCAGATGATGTGGTTTCTCGCGCATCTATCGGCGCGGCTGGATAGTATAAGGTCCGAGTTCACAGCTGCATGCACGGGCGCTCCGGCCGAGGCTACCTCGCGTGTCGATCCGGCTGCCTCCCCTGCTACAGCTTCAGCTACATCAACCTCCGCCTCGGACTTCTGCCCCGAGTTTGCAGTCGACCTCACCATCGACGCCACGGTCACCACAGCCGCCACCGACGTCTCCTTCTCCACCGCCAAGGCCCCGGAGGTCCTCGAGGTCATATGTGATGCAACCACTGACTACATTGCCAGGGCGCCCGTCACCTGTTCGATGGATTGCTCGACCCAAGTCTCCACCATCGTCAGCCTCAACGGGATCCACACCACCGTCCACCCCGAGCCCGTGGTCGATCTCATCCACCAGGAGGTCGCTGTCGAGATCGTCACCCTTGTGGCAACCACCACAGAAGTCGACCCGAAGACCAGCGTGCAAGAGCTGGACGACTTGCCTCTACCGTCCATCCACATCTCCACCCAAGTAGCGAGCGAGGCAGACCACAGTGCAGTCCTCATTGTCCCCAGTAACTTGGCTGCACCAGAGCCAACCACGTGCTCGGCAGAATGCCCCTCCCATGTCGAACAACAACCATGGCCACCACCAGTACAAGTGAAGATCAGACACAAGGGACACATATTCAGGCAAAGACCATGGGCATCGTTCAACTAACATTCAGATATAGGCTGTCCCGAGGAGCCATGTTTAGAGCATTTCGGCAAGACAATGGTGAAGGGAATGTCGGGCAACGGAAGCTATATTGTGCAGCCAACTATACACACAGAGCATCAGCCACATGGCGTTCATCTCGTGGTTGAGAGAAAAGGCTTGCTGCGGCCACCATTGCGGAAGGGAACTGAGCTGCAACAGTGGTCGGACCCTGTTCAAGTGCAGAGGATGACATTGTTCTGTTCCGTGACATCGTTCGCCGATTTTTCACTAGTGACTCTAACTGTGTATGGTGGCCACCTGATCATCAGCCAAGGAGAATTCATACTCAGTTGCGGACTCCAATTGTTGCGTCAGTGCAGTTGCAACCATGGCCTTCTTGCAGACTATCATTGATTTCTCTAGCTAGCATATCTGAACAATGGATATTTAACTATGACGAGCATGTTGTTGTATCTATTATTCCGTGGCATGAGAAATTACATAGGGCCATATATACCAGGAGCATGTTAGTGAATTGGTCATTTTTTCTGAGTCGAAGGGAAATTAAGTTTCGATATGAAGCGGACTATCTTGAGGGGCTATGTTCAATTTGGTCTGACTGCCACCATACTGCAATTATTTACTTGAGGGGAGAGAGAATTACGGAGAAAAAGATTCCCACCATGCAAGAAACTTCTAGGGGAGTGGGAATGCAGGCAACAAGAATGCTCGGTGTCCCTAGATCACCTTCCAAACCTCCTGAAGATTATGACAAGTGCATCCTTCTTTTTGTAAGAATGCATACTATCACTCCGACATCATCTCGAAGTTGTGTGTTGATCGCGTTGAAGCCACTGTTTGAGATGCTACTTTTCCCGGTGTGAGGAAACTGTGCAACACCCTCGGGCCAATGCAAGTGTGAACATTTACAACCTTGGATCAGCAGCACAGAAGTACTATATTTCACTGTCTTTGCCAGCGGAAGTCGACATATGTCCTAGTTACATTTTCATGCTTGTCATAGTGGCAGTCGGACGGTGACTCGGGAAACATCTTCTATTCGCACATTGCATACACATGCATGTTGTATGGCCTATCCAAATCTTATTAACATCACTCTGAGGGATTCAGAAGCAATTCATGGGGTGCATGTGAACTATAAGAGCCTACAGTCTTATATATCCTATATGGTAGCAACTAGGAAATGATGAATATTTTACCTATGGTCTTCCCCCTATGAAATTTATTTGGAGAAGTTTGCAGTGCTGTGTAAGATGGAAAAACATGGTTCAAATAATTCAGTTGTTATTGTCGCTGCTTCCATCATGCATAGCAGCAACAAATTGTTCTTTTCTGAATCTCCTGTTACTCGACGGCTTGTTGACAGAATTCACAAGTGTAGAATGCAATATAGGCAGCAGAGAGCAACCAGTTCAATTGCAGAATTCAATGTCAGTGTATGGAGCATGACACTTATCACAGTTCTTGTGAGATAAAACCCGGATCGTATCTAGCATGTGCAAACACTAGCCGCAGGGCATCAATGGTGTTACTGTTGGAGTCGCCATTATCTTCATGTAGGGAGTTTCTGTTTGGGACTATAGTTAAAAGTATTGATGTTACTTGCACGACAAAATTGTGCTCGGCAGGAGGTATCGTATTCAGATTTCGTTGGCGGATGCAAATGTGGTGTCGTATGGTTATACACAATTCTGAGGGAGAGAAATCTCCAGTAAATGATTTTGTGTTTACCGCTACTAGTGAGAATGCAGAAATGCAGAGCATTATGGTACATCTAAAAAGATCAGTGCAATGGCAGTTCCAGGGAAAAGAAGAACAAGACGGCAATGGAACTTGTACGGGTGACAACATGATAAGTGAGCATCAGAGTGATCAACACAATGCTATCCGCCATTATAAACTATTACTTTATTTTACAACACTCAGCCATGGGAGTTGTGAACAATGAGTTGTGGTGCTTCTATCATCCACATCACAACTGTCCAGCGGCACTACCTGGACTACAGAAGTTGGCAAACCTACAGTTGAGGATGAAGAAGGCAATGACCAGTGGTGGACTAATCCAGTGGATGGCCATCATTTGCTTGCGTGGCGCATTGGAGCTTGATCACGTAGATGACAAACCAGTGGAGCTACTAGGTTTCCTATCGACACTCTCTTGTCAAGCATTGGAGTCCACGAGGAGTGACACAATTTGGGTGTTGGGCGCACTTGAGGATCCTGGGAGCTTCATGGCTGTCCAGGGAGGCGATTCGATTTCAGCTTCCACTCAAGAACATTTTCAAGGAGGGAGGGACGTCATCGTTGTTGTTGATGTCTTCATGCAAGGCTATGTCGACCACGAGTACTACCTCAACCACGACGGTACTGACAATGGCTATAGCATCGACACCTTCTTTGACTCGGTTTCCTTCGGCCACAATAGTTACTTCTCCCTCGTTGAAATTTACCTCGACTCTGACCAAGGGCAGGAACAGCGAGTGCAATGGGTTCCGGGTGGTTCTTGGTGGCGTCGGCTTGGGGTCAAGCCGAATTTCAAGGAGGGAGGGATGCCAAGGACCTTCCCTAGCCCATACATGTACTTGGGCTGGACCATGGATATCATATGGGCCGGGCCTGGCTGCACCGCAGACCGCTACGAGCTACAAATATCTGAGACGAAGCAACGACGGAGGCATCCAGTGGATCACGAACCCGGCGGGGGCGGCTATCTCCTTCCCCTTCCTCCTCCTTCCCCAATTCGTGTATCCAGTGATTGTAACTCCTAAATTGCTACTCGCATTTGTGTGAAGGTAATAGATCGAGAGGAGATATTGTTAGGTTGCTAACATCTATGGCCTTCCCATCCGACCAAGAAGACGAGACAAGTAGCAGATGGATCTGTTCGGTCGCCTACCTCCATGAGGAACACCGCTGGAGGCTGCCGGAGGGAGCGTCGTGTGTTGGCTCGCCAGCGGCCTCGATCCGGAACAAGGGGACAGGAGCACGGGCGGCGGTGGGCGGGAGAGAATGAAAAGAAAAAGGCGGGATGGGGACGTGGAGTATTTGAACTCGAGCTCAAATGCACCCGCATGAACAGTAAAATTGATAAAAATTCATAACATTTAAACAATTCTGAATTTTTTTTGTGATGAACTTTGACAAATGTTCTAAGTGCTTGCAAATTTTCATCATGAGATTACATTCAAGGAAGGCGTAACAAAAGAAACCAAAACGATGTTTTGAAAATTCTACTTTCGAAAGCATTTTGAAACACTGATTTTATTTTTTTGCCACACCTTACACGAATGTGATGTCATGATGAAAATTTGCAAGCACTTAGAAAATTTGTCAAAGTTCATCACAAAAAAAAAAATCAGAATTTTTTGAAATGTTTTGATTTTTTTTACTGTTCATGGGTGCATTTGAGCTCGAGCTTAAAAGGGTACTTTCTGCGGGATGGGTGTGTGCATGGCAAGTGAGCCAGACGGGACATGTAGCGGACATACACGGACAAAGAGGACTTCGGTTTGTGCCCGCCTTCAATCCAAATCTGATTCAAATTTGCGAATGAAATGGATCCAAACGAACCTAACACGGACAGAAAATAAAAATGAGTCCGTGCATTGAACAAAAATTTGTGTCTACGCGGACACAGACGAATGGAATGGGTCCAACATGCGTTGGAGTTGCTCTAAATGGAAAAGGGGGAGTGGGGAACGAACTTAATGGCAATAGCAGAAATCAACTAATTAGAGTAAAAGGTCTTAATTGTAAGATTCATGACACAAATTTTCAACTAAAATTAGCTTAACACTTGTACATTATCGAGAGAATTCCTTATTTGACCCTTTCTTAAAATTTGTTTCCCCATTTGGCCCAAAATAAAAAATTCTTCTTTATTTGACACCTAAAGTAAATTTTGTTCCTTATACGGCACTTCCATCCATTTTAGTCACTATTGGGGTTAAGAGTGAGATGAAAAGACCATTTTGTCCATAGTACATTGTGTAACTATCCTGGATGTAGTAAAAAGCAATCAGTTTGTCCATGTTTTAGGGTTCAACAGATGTTGCCCATGTATATGCATGCACCAATATTTTGTTCCTCATATGTGCTTCTAAAAGTCATACAAAACATCTGTAGTACTAGCAAGTGCAACTCCAGAGTGGACGGCCCATGACGCTAAGGCGGGCTCGGCCTTGGGCATCCAGGCAAACATGACGCAACATGCGTGACTACCCATAATTGTGTCATGAGTTACAGCGGCGCCGGCATCGCTGGCGGTGCGCTGCAGTCATGGGCGGATTTGGGCCCCAGGCAGCCCAGGCCACTGCCTGGGGCGTACAAAAAATTCCCGGCCTATTTTATAAAAAAATGTTGGCCTGAGGCACAGCCCAGTCAAAGCCCATGCAGCCCAGCTGCCCCGAACCGACCCGACGAACGAATCAGCGCCGCCCCCGCCCGCCCACACTCACGAACCCTAAGCAGCTAAGTCGTCGCCCCGCCGCTACGCAACCCGCCGTCCGCCGCTGCGCTGCCCGCCGCCCGCCGGTCGCCCCCGCCAGTCGCCCGCACCTGCCACCCCTGGCTCCCTCCCTTCCAGACTCCAGTTCCAGCTTCGGAGCTTCCAGCGCCCCCTGTCCGCTGCTGCCCGGTGGCCGCTGCCCTGTCCGCCCCGCCAGTCGTCGACGCCGGGTCCGGCGAGGGCGCGAGGCGGCGAGCCGGTGACCCCGGCTAGGGAGCGACCGAGCGGGGCAGGCTGCCCGGCGGCCGGCGAGGTAGTCAGTTCGGCTTCGGCCTGTACTCCCCTGTAGGTTGTTGGTTGCCCTGTTTTTGTTTGTAGTTTGTACATGCCAGATTGTTTGATTTTAGTTGCTATATGCCATTGTATGTATGCTTTTAGATGTAGAAACCGATTTTGACATAGAAATTTTTGTTTCTTTAAATGTTTGCAGGAAAGCAAGATGAATAAGAGAAATAAGACATTGAATTCTTTTTTTCAGATTCGAACCACCGAAACCGTGAAAACAGGTGCTTCAACTCAAACAACTGATAACCCCCTAATGTTAGAGCTGAACTCAAACCCGGTGATGTTGAATCGGACCCCGGTAAGAGAATACTCATTGAGGATTTGGATGTAGACATTAGAGATCTTGATAGAAGGGACTACATTAGTATGGGTCCTTGCAAACCAACTAATCATACATATGAAAAGATCAATGGTAGAAGCTTTCATAACTATTGGTTCGATAATCATCGCGACTGGTTGGAATATAGCATTGAAAAGAAATCAGCCTTCTGCTTTTATTGTTTTCTGTTTAAGCAACCAAGAGCTGAGAACTATGGTATTGAAGCATTCACGAAACATGGATTCAAAACTTGGAAGGATGGGCCAAAGGTTTTTAATCAACATGTTGGGAAGCATGATAGTGCTCATAATAAATCTAGGCAACATTATGAAAATTTCAAAAATCAAAGACAAAATCTGCCACATGTGTTTGATAGGGGTTCTCAGAAGCAAGAAGAAGAATACAAAGCTCGTCTCTTGATTATATTGAGTATTGTCAATTTTTTGATACTACAAGCTCTTGCTTTTCGCGGTCATGACGAGTCTACTAGCTCAATGAATAAGGGTAACTTTAAAGAGTTGTTGGACTTATTCATAAAGAAAGACCCGAAGGTGGCAAAATTATTTGGGGATGGAGGAGATAACCATAAGTTGACTTCACATAAGATACAAAACGATTTATGCAAGGCTTGTGCAAAAGAGACCACCAATGTCATTATTGAGGAGATTGGAGATAGTAAATTTACATTACTTGTTGATGAGTCCAGAGATGCATCGATGAAGGAGCAAATGGCTATGTGTTTGAGGTTAGTACATTTGCTCGTATTGTATGTGTGTGTGTTCTTACAGTTTTTATATATTAATCATCCTCCTTTGACTATTGTAGGTATCTCGGCAAACGAGGGGAGGTGGTTGAGAGATTCATGGCAATTAAGGATGTTCCTGACACGAGAGCAAATTCACTGAAGGTAGCTTTGGATGGTATGTTTGGCAAACTTGGCTTATCTATGTCTAATTTGAGAGGACAGGGTTATGATGGGGCTTCAAACATGATTAAAAACATGTTGGGGGATATTCAAGAGATAAGGCAAAATGGTTGGGATGAGCTCTTTAAAGAGGTAACAGACTTTTTGTGTCAAATACAACATTGTAGTGCCAAATATGGAAGATACAAGAACTGTTAATGGGCGTTCAAGGACTTAGGGGTGGGCAATTGGTAACTTACATCCATCACTTCAAAATTGAAATATTCAATATGTTGCATGATCAACTTATTGTGGAGTTAAACAACCGCTTTGCTGAAAGATCTACTCAATTGCTGAGATGCATTGCTTGTCTTGATCCCAAGAATTCATTTGCCAATTATAGTGAAGACAAGCTAGTAGATCTTGCTAATATGTATGCTGCTGACTTCTCTACATATGAAGTTACTTTTGTCCTTAGAAACCAACTAGACTCATTCATTCAGGAAGCAAGAGTTGATCCACATTTGATGAATTGCAATGATCTTGGTCATCTTGCCATTAATATGGTTAAAACTGATATGCACACAACTTTTCCCTTGGTCTACCGTCTTGTTGAGTTAGCATTAATTTTACCTGTTGCAACCGCAACAGTGGAGAGCATTCTCAACAATGAGCATTATCAACACTGGATTGAGGAACAAAATGAGTGATGATTGGATGAATCATAGAATGGTACGTTACATTGAGCGAGATGTATTTGTTAGTATTGAAGAATCAAAGATAATCGAGCGATTTCAAGGTTATCGCAGACAGAAAGGTATTTTGCCTCGTCCTAGACGTAAGTTTTCACATTTTACATCTATTATCAACTAGTTTTACCGAAAGTGCTCTTCTGACCACGTGCTCACATGAGCACATTTGAACAGTAAAATCGAAAAAAATAGTAAAACATTTCAAAAAAATCTGGATTTTTTTTTGAGAAACATTGATGTTTTTCCCACATGCGTGCAAATTTTCATCACCATATGACTTTCGTGGAAAATGCAGCAAAAAAACAAAATCGATGCTCCAAAATGCTACAAAAAACAGACTTTTTGGAACATCGTTTTTGTTTTTTTTGCCACATTTTCCACGAATGTCATCTAGTGATGAAATTTTGCAAGCATGCAGAAAAAACATCAATGTTTCTCACAAAAAAAATTCAGATTTTTTTGAAATGTTTTACTATTTTTTTCGATTTTACTGTTCAAACGTGCTCATGTGAGCACGTGGTCAGGACAGCTGCGTCCCTAGTTTTACCTGCTATATTATGCACTGATTTGCATTTCAAAATTAATGATTGAAGGTCTGGCTTCTTCTGCTATTGAAGATGTACTCATGGGAGGCTCGGATCAACCACTCCTTTGATTTGGTATCAATCATTTGTATCATCTAGCTATGCTACATATTGTCTTTTGATTTGTCTTGCTTTATTAGTTGACCCATCATGAAACAAATGATGTCATTGAATATTATGTTTGATTGCAACATAGATTGACTTTTATATGCCTTGAAACGGACATAACACTGTGGCACCCAAGCTCGCGAGTGAGGCCATGAAGGACGCGGAGCGGTCATGGCGTCAACATCTCCGGCCGTGACGCCTTTGAGGCCGGACGGGATCGACAATCTAGGCATGTGTGCAACAAGTAATTGGTGGAGGGCCGCGCATGTGGCGGGTAGAGGAGGTTGACACAGGTCTCGACTCGTGTACCTTCTGACGATTCTGACGAGACGTAGCTTGAAATACGTCCGAGTACTTTTTGGTGAGATGCACGTACAAGCTAGCCGCAGCTGTTTACATTCGGCCGCCGATCGGGAGACACGCACACGTAAACAGCTGGATCGATTTGCACTAGATACACTTGCACGTACTAAGTACAAATCTTCGGTTAGTAGATCGATGGCACAACTCGAGACACGCACACGCGAGAACAAGGAACGCCGACTGATCGCAACAAGAGTGTCGCTCCCTTTAATATCTTCATATACATGCACATCATCCGTTGAACATCCCTAAAACATGAGTGAACTGATTGCTTTTTTACTTCATCCAGGATAGTTACACAATACACTAGGGATAAAATGGTCTTTTCGCCTCACGCTTAACACCGTCAGTGCCTAAAATGAACGGAACTGTTATGTAAGGAACAAAATTTACTTTACGTGTCAAATAGGGAAGAAAAATTATTTTAGGCCAAATAGGGAAGCAAATTTTAGGAATGGGCCAAATAAGGAATTCTCTCTACATTATCCTCGAGCAGCCACGCTCATGTTGGTTCGCTCACTAGGGGAATCACTAAACTAGTTACTCCTCCAAAAAAATGGGCGTTTGGTGAGCCGCTGCCAAGAGCACCCAAATAGACTATTAGTACGTGGAAACATTTTTCACAACCAAACTCGATTCATTCAACCGAACTTTGCGATACAGCAGGGTGTGCGGTCACCTTCATTTGCTGAGTTATCATTAGTTAGACTAATTGATGAAATCAATCACATGAAGTTTCAGCCTACACACTAGAACTGTTAGCGCCATCTTTAGCTGCTGATGGTGCACCAACCCCTCGAGCATGTGCAAAGCCTGTGCCGCAGTAGTAATTCAAGCAGGAAATAAGTATGCATGGGCAGTACACTCATCTCGTCCAACACCCATAATGAAGTGGATTGTAGAGGAGCAAATATCAGAGCCCATACCTTCTGGCACTCCCTAGACTCCGCTGCGGCGCTCCATCCCAGCGCTCCTCATGTTCAATGACCTCATCCGGCTTCCCAACGGAATGATACTTCCCACACACCACACAAGCCAGATGATCACAGTAACCAACAGGGAGCACTTGAACAGCATTGAGCCCACCAGTCCAGAAATCTGCAGCGGAGAACTTCAGGTGCCACGGAATAGATGGACTTTTAAGGCCAACAGCGACACAAAGGGAATACTTCAGCATGCCCCTCCTACACAGCTCCAACAACTACAGCACTAGAGCCAGCATCTGCTGCAAACATCTCGCAGCGTGGGGGTTCTGCCACAAGTCCTGCTCTGGAATCAGCAGAATGCCCACAGAACTCAGACAGTTGAGCATTACAACCTTGATCATCTTGTACAACCATGATGATAGTTTTGATGTTCTCCATTTTCTAGGATCCAGGGGGGGATCCATGCTCAACAGATATGTCTCCATTCCTCAATGACTAGTTCAACCTAGTAGTGTTTTGGCTTGTTATGGATAAAAGACCTCTTTCTGGAGTGCCATACGAGACACTTGCAATAAAACATTAGTCACGAGATCATAATTGACAACTTATACAAACAGAACACCAAAATAAACTATTTCCTTGTAGGGCAGACATACATATGCTAAGCACAGCTTATCCCATGACAGAAATTTCCATCATATTCCTAAAACTTCATTCCTGCACACAAACTGAAAAAAACTGTCAAGGAGAGATGCCGAATGGTAAACATTTTATTTGGATCAAGGCCATCACAAAATGAAAGCTAAATACTACATGTCTACTGCACCTACCAACACATAAAGGTCAAAACAAATTGTTATCAGTGAGAATTAAGAACGCATTTTTTTTACCAACAGTGCATATGGCAAAGCAGTTTATGAGCTTGAAACAAATATTCCGATCACCACTCCAAAACCTAGCATACCCACAGCACATTTTCAAACGAACATTCTGATCACCACTCTGAAATTTAGCATACCCACAGCTCAACTCAGGTGAATTGAAAGAAGCAAAACTGAAAAATTGAAAGAAAAAAAAAAGATAACAGTCTCTGATAGTTACAATGTTTGAGACCCTCAGCAAAGCAGAAGTCCTTCATTTTTTCACTATATCATATCATAAGTGTGGGAAAGATTGATGCATTCATATTTAACATAACCTACGCACCAGTCAAGCCTAGCCAAATGGCAACCTGACTATTAGAAGACTGATATCTCTTCAGGTATACATAATAATAACAATCAGCAATACAGATCTGTAAAGTTGAAATTGCCAACTATTTCTAACAGATACAGTGAACTGGTTCACAACCTACACTTTCAGTCACATCTTGACTTCTAAAAGATAAGCCAAGACATATGTCAAACAGGAACCAGCACACGAGGCTGGCATTAAGATTTACCACGACCTGGTAATAATTAAATGCGATAAGTATGGAGTCAATACGCATACTACAATTGCGCCAGCAACAATCTAGTTAGGGCTATGATTGATAGCATGATAGCTCAATTAGTGTCCTTCTGGCTGTAATCACCAGAATGTTGCAGCTTATTGTCAAGTCCTGCCTCGTCAGTTTCGTGTTGTTTGTCTCCAATGTTATCCTACAGAGCAGCAAACAGAAAGAACAAAAAATAAAACAAAACTCAAATGTTAATAAACACGCTTCAGAATATCAAACTAGGAAAAAAGTGGAAGACAAACCTTCAGTGAGCTATTCTTTGACAGAAGTTCATCGTACTCCTTTCTGATCCGGCTCACTTCATCTTTAAGTGAAGCATTTTCCTGTTTCAATACTTCAGCGCGCTGAGCCAACTCCTCACATTCAGCCTGCAAAAATACACAGTTGCTTCATTGACTGGAGGGTACAAATGTGTATGTCTCGAGATGAACAAACAAAATACCTGCTTGCGCAGCCTAGATCTGCGAGCAGAATCCCTGTTTGACTGCTTTCTTTTCTGCCTTTTCAGTTCACGTTCATCCTGGATAATGGGGTAGTCAAAATATTTAGTTTCCCCATTTGCCAAACTCACTAAGATTTCAGATTTTTATCCACGAAACTACTGATATTGAAGTGCCTCTTCACTAGTCTTAAAACTGACTTATGGATTTATAATTTGTGTATTAGCATATTTCAATAAAGTAACAATGGTTTATATTTCGGGTAACTGCAATATGGCAAATAATTATAATTACTTTTACTTTTTACTAGACAAAAAAAGGATGACAAACCTCCTACAGTGCGGTATGCAAGATGGGAAAAATAAATAAAATGCATGATGAGTAAAGTAGTTGTGGCTACAGAGCTGTGCTTATTTTTAAAATCTGCTGTTGAAAATTAGCCACAAAAGTAGGCAAAAGTGGGTCAAACAAACACTAGAATAGGCAAAAGCAGGTGGGGCAAATGCGATTTTGGTAATCCACCACAATGCTAAACGCAGCCTGTGTCCAATTATATTCCTACTAGTACAGAAGTTAACTTCAGTTGCATGTATGAAGTTATCCTAAACACAGAGATCTTTCGGATAGATACCTGTATCGCGAAAGATTTATTTCTTGGTCTGACAAAATATACAAGGTCGGGAACAAAGGGTGTGTATGGTTTGAGTCTATGGTTGCCCCACCAAATATTTGGCTAGCCAAAATTTTGGTCACGGTTATGTGTGCCCAAGAGTTGGCTACCTTTGGCTAAAAAAATGAAGTTGAGTTGGAAAAGAGCACATGGCCAAAAAGTTGTCAACCATCCAAAACAAGACATGTGTTTTGGTCATAGCCAAAAAATTGGTATATTGGCTACAAACCAAGCAATACAAAAGTATTTATGAAGCAGAGAAGTAGAGGCTACAAAATAGGGAAGGGTATAATCTATAATTCCCAAGATAAGGTCTTAGAAGAAACCTGCATCCACGGCTCTGTTGGGGCCACAGCCCCTGGAATTGCAGTTGGGGTCAGTTTACCATGCAATGCAGGAGAGGAGCTTGCTGTATTTGCCCAGTAGTCCATTCCTATGTTCAAGTTTGTTGTTGGGCCAGGCACTGGACCACTTGATGGCATTTGCATAATTGCCAAAGTTTGCTTCAACTGCGCCTGGGATGGTGAAGGTGATACAGCATTCTGGGAACTTCGGACATCTGATAGCACGCACAACAAAATTAAGAAGCTTCATAAAATGCAAACATGAAAGCAACCATAAGAATTTCCGTCAGCATACCTCCATCTTGTTCTTGTCCACTTTCCTTCTGTTGTGAATCCTGTAAAGATTACTCAAAAATGCAAAGATATTAAGACTACTCACAAGTAATAAACACGAAATGGTATAGCATGTCTGGAATCATAAACGCCGCACATTCAAACTCAAGGTGCATATGCTGCCTAAAAATGTACAGGCAAGTATGCACGTCTGATCAGAAAAGATTTAACACTGCAGGACCATAGCTTACATTCTGAGAATTCGCTTCACTTCCCTCACTTGAACTTTCACTTCCACTTTCCCCACTGCAAGAAAAGAGGTAACACTAACTGAATTTTGCAAACAAGGAGGAAGTCTCGTTATTATTGAAATTGACCACACACTAACCTTTGAGAGATGGTTCCATTGGCTGATGCCCCTGAGGTCTTACCATGTTCGATACAGTTTTTCCCTGTAATCATGTTCAAGCTACCCAAACTTCCTTTGGATCTTTTAATGGGACTTTTTTCCTTTCCTTCAGAGGATTTGCCATTTGTTTCACCACCAGAAGTAGCAGCAGTGGTGGTAGTTCCCTGAAATATTAGGTCCATTAGACTCCACAATGAAAGAGAAGATCAGTCAATCTAAGGCTGCCTCGTCTTACAGTAGCATCAGGATTGCCATTTGAAGATGTCATGGCATAGGGAGCAAATGGGTGTGCACCCTGCAGGATTATGCAATGACTCAGCAAATGTCAGCCTCTAAGCAGTACCATTTTAGGTATATACTGAAAACTACAGCAACGTGCTGAAGCATACCGGGCACATTGATGGGTGAGCATAAATTCCTCCAGGAGGGTATATGACATATGGTGGAGTCCCATATGGTGGCATCATAGGCTGACAAAAGGCAACAAGAAACTCATGAGAGAAAAAAAAACACTCTTTAAAGTGCATGCAGTTCATTATTACATCAACTACACATTAGTGTTGGACCATTTTAACAGTCTCCTTCGTTTTGGTGGACCGATTGCGGAGAAGTCCCACGAATTTTGTTAGATGGTTAACTATCTCATCCTCCGGTAACACAATCACGGTGGACATAGCAGCGGCGACGACGACGACCAGCAGCCAGCATCTCACCCCTTGCTTTCGCCACGGTTAAAGACCGGCATACACTCTGCACCGGTGGGCAATGAGCAGATGCGTCTCATATCCGGCTACGGCGACGGCCAACCCCACTCTCGTCAATGTAAAACTTTTGCATCCCTGGTGATCATAAGGAATAGCTTTATCGCTCCTATTAATTTATATATGTATGCACACAGGAATGCCCAACCTGGATGGTGACTACGATAACAACACTACCAGGGTGAAGCACATCAAGCATCTTCGGCCCAAGATACATCAGTCTTTGACAGCCACATGTGCTTCTTTTCCGTGCCTAGTGTGTCAATTGAACTCCTCCCACACGGTGGCAGTACATGGATCAGCATTGGATCGTTGCGGCTCCGGTGGTGTTAAATGACAGCGGCTTGTTTGGCTGGATGGTGCGGTGTGCTCATGATGGACTGCACGACGCATGACTCTGAGACATCTCGGATGTGCGGCCTGTGAACTCGAGTTGTTGTCTCACATGCACACATATATTCATATCAATTGGAATCTTGTTTGTTGCTGTTGTTGGATGTATGTAATGACATGTACGATATATAGTCAACTTCAGGTTATTTCAGTCCAAACTCACATCCATGTGGTAGTACGTACATGGTGTTTCTATTGCACTTGTACAATCGAGAATATATACTCCTCCTGATGCACATATGTACTCTATCTTGGGGATGAATATACATCTCAATGGGTTGAATATACTACTAGTACTTGTTTTCATGTATACTCCTTACAAAACACCAGTACATACTACTTCAACAGAAATATTCTACACTCCATTAGACAATTTCAGTATATATTCCTTCAGGAAAAATTCAGCATATACTCCTTTGAGAAGAAAGACACATTATATACTACTTTACAGAAACTAGTAGATAGTAATTACCATGATAAAAAGTATATACTTCTTTGAAAAGGTTTACTACATAGTCCTTTAAAAAGTACTCCCGCCATTCACAAATATAAGATGTTTTAGATATGGACTTTAATATATACCAAACATTCGGATTTTAGCAATAGGCAAGAACGATCCTTGTTTCACTCTAATTATATACATGCATGCATTATAATGACTAATTTTTCTTTAATGTACACTTCTCCCTCTAATTGCATGCATATATGCACTAGAGGACGAAAAGCTGATGTCATCCTAGATTCTTTCTTTTTCAAACTTCAAAATGTTTTGTAGATCAATCCGTCGCTCCGATTGAAAAAACATCTTCACAAAAAATAATCGTCTCGGCGAGATCTTTGAAACTAGATCCCATGTTGATATGTTCTGATGACTTTTTTTTTCGGACCAAAAGTTACCACATCTGGGCTACGTAAGTTATCACGTCTGTCAGACATAAGTTACCATGTCATTTACACAAAAGTTTCCGATGTATGTTTTCAACAGATTTTTATCCCAAGGTCAAAAGGTGATTACGATGTTTGCATTGAGTTATCAGCTTTGTTGTGTATATTACCATGCTGCACAAAAGTTATCGGGGTATGTTTTTCAACAATTTTCATTCCCTCCGTCAAAAAATTACCGCGATATTTTATACGAGTTATCAGCTCTCATGTGTGTGTATTATCATGTGGTTTACACGAGTTATTGGGAGGTATTTTTTAACAACATTTTTCCCTGGTCGAAAAGTTACCACGTCTGGATTAAGTAAGTTATCAGCTCTGTTGTATGTATATTACCATGTTATTTACACACAAGTTATCAAGGTATGTTTTTCAACAAACTTTTATCCCGGGGTCATTTTTCAACAATTTTTCCTCGGGGTTCAAGTTATCATGGTGTTTGTACCTAAATTATCATGTATATGATGTGTTATTACCATGATGTTTAAACAAAAAGTTACCGGGGTATATTTTTGACAACTTTTTCTTTCAGGTCAAAGTTGCCGCGGTGTTTGTGCCTAAGTTATCAGGGTTGTCATGCAGAAATTACTGTGTTGTTTACACATAAATTACCCAGGAGATGTTTTAATAATTTTTTTCACCCCCGGTCAAAGTTACCATGACATTTATACGTAAGTTATCGGGTCCCGGTGCGCAAATTACCATGCCATTTGCACATAAGTTACCGGGGTTCAACCCCAAAAAACCGTCATGTGAAGCTACCATGATATTTACAATGAGGCTAAATGGGCAAGGTATAAAACCCGTTGGTATATGGAAGACTACAAGACAACTTGGGAAATCCAAAAAAACACAAGAAAAATGCTTTTTTTGACTCATATGAAAGTGAAAAAAATGTTAACTGTCATATTTCTACTTATTGGACAATAATCAAGGCAGGGTGAGTTGGTTAGTACATTGTTGCTACATCGTAGGGGTCATGGGTTCGAGTCCCACTTTAGATGATTACTTTTTGAAGTTACAAATTCCTAGGAACAACCTCGCCATTATCCTAGCACTCACGGAGATACCTACTTCCATCATAAAGTGGAAAAACAACATGAACTAGAGAAAACTCATGGAAATAAAAAAAAGAAAATGATTATAGTATATGCAGTAGTAAACATCAGGGTCAAATAGCTAGCTTTATACAAGTTAACATGCAACGAAGCTGGCTGGAGTTGTTAGAGGATCGAGGTGTTCAAAACAACCTGTAGGTGCTGAGTTCAAGCTCCCAAAGTCCCTTTTTTCTTGCCCAGCCTGATCGTTTTCGGATGGTTATTAGTAGATGAGAAAAAATCGGAAGTAAGTGGGTGCAGGCCATCGGGTCGTGCAAAAAAAAAGGAAGGAAACTACTCGACAAGATCATAGTTAGAAAACCGGAACGATAATCGGATCGCCCCGTACGAGCGTGAGCCAGCGCTTGCGATGCGGATCGAGCGGCAGCAAAATCGTTCGGATCTAAACACAAGATCCAAACGTTTGGAAGTTACAAATTTCGTTTAGATATTTCAATATGAACTACATACGGACCAAAATGAGTGAACAAACACACTAAAACAATACACACACACACATCCGGATTCACAAAAAAGTTAAAACATCTGATATTTGTGAACGGAGGGGGTAGTATATACTACTTCGAAAACCAATACATACCCCCATGGCAATATACATACTGAATTTGTACGGTGATGCTCAATATATCACATACTCCCTCCGTTCCTTTATATAAGGTGTATTTGTTTTTTGATAAAATTTCATAACGTAAGATGTATTTCTTATAATTCCACGTAATTCCCTTTTTAACCCTCCAGAAAATGAAAATTATCTCTCTCCCATTGCATGTATCTCTCCTTGTCGAGAAAGAAAGGAAAAATATCTCTCCTGATTGTGTGTATCTCTTCCTTTCCTAGCCTAAACGATTTACTTGCCGCTAATCAACGAATTAGCTCATGGTAATTGTCCTAAATTGTCTAAAATTATGTGCCTTGGTTTCCGCGCCGAAAATTATACACCTTACATAAAGGAACGGAGGGAGTATAATTCAATATATATTCCCCATCACCATATTTAAAAAGGAGAGTAGGTGTGTGCGACTGTATATTCAGAAACTAAGAGCTCAAGATCATGGAATTTCAGAGGAGTTTTGGGGGAATTCGATTTAGGGTTTATAGCCACAAAGGGGAAAGTGGTTTAGCTCACCACTGACGGCTAGGGTTTACACCCAATACACAATAATCATGGTCCCAAATGAGAGAAATGGAGCTGACTTTATAGCCATTACAAAGCAAAGCAAAGCAAGAAAAGAAAGGCAGCGCACATGGCTGTGCCAGAAAGTGAACAGCTGTCGCTTGGACATCTCCACAGGATTGAAGATCGACACCCGACATGAAGCAGTCTGGCGAACCGGTTTCTCCCGTTGTGAGCCGTTGGATGTGAGATCGTCCGTCCTAGCTTCTTCCGGCACGCAGGAACAGGGGAAAATCACCACTACTCTGTTTTACGGCCTGACGATACCCCTCGATCGAGACAGAGCTGGTCCTCAAGCATGGAATGCAGGGAAAACTTTCTGAATGAAGGCCGAGTCCTCCCAAGTAGCATCCTCGACTGGGAGATTCACCCATTTCACCAGCCAACGTAACACAGGAATGCTGATGTTCCCTTGTGGTCGTGGAATCAGCTTTCTGTCCAGAATTGCTTCAGGTTCCATTTTGATAGTGCCATCCGCGCCCACAAGTGGTAGCTGCAAGGAGGGAACAACTGCTGGGCCAATATGCTTCTTGAGCTGGCTGGCATGAAACGTGTTGTGTAGCTGGCACCCCTCTGGTAGCAATAGTTTGTAAGCATGCTTGCCAATCTTCTGTAACACCCTGAAGGGACCATAATACTTTGAATGTAGCTTCAGGTGCCTGTGTAAACTGAGAGATGTGTGTCTGTATGGTTGTAACTTCAAGTAAAACCATATCTCCAACTTGGAACTCTCTTTCCTTTCTCTTCTGATCAGCATAATGCTTCATTCTAGCCTGTGCCTTGATCAAGTTTTGTTTAATCACTTCCACTGCTAGCTCTCTGTTCTGCAGCAGATTGTCACTGTCTTCCCAGATAGTGTCAGGCAGTGCTGATTCAGCTACCATTGGAGGAGGAAATCCATACAAAGCTCGAAATGGAGTCATCTGCAGTGATGTATGGAAACAAGTATTGTACCACCACTCAGCCAAAGCCAACCACCCATGCCATTTCTTAGGTTGCTGGAAACACATGCATCTCAAATAATTCTCCAGACACTGATTGACTCTCTCCGTCTAACCATCAGATTGAGGGTGGTAGCTGGTGCTCATGTGCAGCTTAACCTTCATGGATTTGAATAACTGTTGCCACAAGTTACTTGTAAAGATCCTATCCCTGTCTATAACAATGACCAAGGGCATGCCATGTAACTTAAAAGACATTGTCAGAGAAAGCTCTGGCTACAGATTGCACTGTGATGGGGTGTTGCATGGCTATGAAATGAACATATTTAGTAAATCTGTCCACCACCACCAGAATTAAGTTTTTGTTTTCAGAAGTAGGCAATCCTTCCACAAAAACCATACTGATGTGAGCCCAAGCAAAATCTGGAACTGGGAGGGCTCTAATAGGCCAGGGTAGGGGGAATGTTCAGCTTTGTTAAGCTGACAGACTGGGCATTTCTTTACAAATGCAAACACATCTTGTTTCCAGCCATGCCAACGAAAGACCAGCTTCACCCTCTGATATGTAGCTATTTCTCCAGAATACCCCCCTAACTCAGAATTATGAAACACCTTCAGTATCTCTTCTCTGAGATCAGTTGTTGTGCCCACTACAATCTTGTTTTTATACCTGAGTATACCATTTCTGAAGGAATAAGCAGTAGTGTTTCCTTTATCAACAACACATTCAGCCACTATTTCTTTGATCTTGTTATCTGCTTCATAGCTTTTGATCACTTCTTTCACCCAAGTAAGTGCAGCAACACTAGCTGTCAATGAAGAAATTCTGTGTTTCACTCTGGACAGTGCATCAGCAGCTCGATTCTCTTTTCCCTTTCTGCATTCAATTGTGAAATTGTACCCTAGAAGCTTGAGCAGCAACTTATGCTGAATTCCTTCAGTGATTTTCTGCTCCTGAATATACTTGAGACTTTCCTGATCAGTTCTGATTATTAGAGCAGTTGCTAGGAAGTAGTGTCTCCATTTCTTCACAGCCTCAATAATGGCCATTGCCTCCTTGTCATAGGTGGACATAGCTGCTGCTTTTGGACCAATGGTTTTACTTTAGTAAGAAATAGGCCTGCCCTCCTGCATTAAGATAGCCCCTAGGCCATATCCACTAGCATCAGTTTCCAGGATAAATGGTTTTGTAAAGTCAGGCAGTGCCAGAACTGGAGCACTGGTAAGCTTATGCTTCAGGGCCACAAAGGCTTTGTCTTGGTCCTCTTGCCAATGAAAAGCATCTTTCAAACAGAGGTCGCAAATGATTCCATCCTCCTGTAGTGACCACTTAAACCCAGAAAACTTCTGAGTTCAGTAACATTAGCAGATACAGGCCACTCCTGAATAGCTTTGATTTTGCAAGGATCTGTGAACACTCCCTCTGCATTAATGATATGGCCCAAGTACTCTAATTCTCTCTGACCAAAGGAGCATTTATCCAATTTTGCATATAATTTATTTTGTTGAAGAATATCAAACACCTTGGTCAAATGTTCCTTTATAGAAACATTGAAAACCAAGATATCATCAAAGAACACTACAACAAACTTGAGGAGACCAAACAATAGATTCATGAGGGCCTGGAATGTTGGGGGACCATTAGTGAGACCAAAAGACATTACCAAGTACTCAAACAAGCCCATGTGTGTGGAGAATGCAGTCTTGGGTATATCTTCTTCAGCCATTCTTATCTGATGATATCCATTTCTCAAATCAATCTTAGAGAAAAAAATTGCTCCTTTTAGCTGATCCAGTAAGTCCTCAATTACTGGTATTGGGTACTTATTTTTCACAGTGATAGCATTTAATTTTCTGTAGTCAGTGCATAACCTCCAAGATCCATCTTTCTTCTTTACCAATAGCACAGGAGAGGAAAATGGACTAGTACTAGGTCTTATTATCCCCTTTTTCAATAAGTCCAGGATAATCTTTTCCAGTATTTCCTTTTGGTGTTGAGGTACTCTATATGGCCTCTGGTTCACCACTTTTGCTCCCTCAACTAATGGAATTTTGTGATCACAAGGCCTACTAGGAGGTAGTCCACTAGGCTCTTGGAACAACTGCTCATACTGTTGTAGGAGAGGTTGCAATTCAGGTGGCACTTCTGGGGTTGTTACTACAAAATCAGTCCCACAGGTAGTGAACAAGAAGAATCCACAAACAGCCTGCTCTAGGAGTTCCTCTGTATTTTCTTGGGTTTCAGGAACTGTGTTTAGGGGGACAGTTTCATCAATGAATGTTATCATCTGGCCCTGACCTGTGGAAAATTTCATTTCCATGTTAACAAAATCCATCTGAATTGGGCTATATTTCTTTAACCAATCCACTCCTAAAATCATATCATAGCCAGTTAATTTTAGCACTCTGAAGGTGTCACAGAATTGATTTCCCTGAATCTCATATGGACAGTTTCTTACTGTGAACTCATTCCATAAGATTTCCGCACTTGCCACTACTACCTTCACTTTAGTGCTGGCCACAGGTGCAACTGGCATTGTGCTTAGCAATTTCAGGAGAAACAAAAGTAGAAGTACTTCCACTGTCTACCAGAGCAGTGGCAGTAATCTCACCAATTCTTACTGACAGTATGAATGTATTTCTAGCAGTTCCGAGACCTTTAGCAGCATGCAGTGAAACTTGTAACACTGTCTCCTCTGGAGGGGGGTCAGGCTGTTCCAAGTCAGGGTCATCAAAGTCTGTTACATAGATCACATCAGAGTTTGTGCTTTTTGGTTCATCTTACAAACCTGCCTATGCCCTGGTACCCTTGGTTCTCTACATTTGTAACATACTTGATTCTGCTTAGCCTGCTGAATAATAGTGTTTCTGTTGGGCACAGTACTATTACCAGGTGGATTATGCTGATCAAAGTTGACTTGTCTCCTTGGCTGAGGAAAGTAAGGTCTGGTTGGGACTACTACAGGTGGTACTTGAGCTTTTTCCATTCTCCTAGCATACCACACAGCAGTTTGTATGTCCTTTTGTTTAAAACACTCCACATGACTTCTGATGTAGGGATTCAGTCCTGACACAAAGCTAGTAACATAGTAATCATCAGGAATGCCAGGGTTTTCTCTCCTCGTGATGTTCAGCAACAGTTTAAATTGTTCCACATAAGCAGCAACTGTGGTTGTTTGCTGAACAGCATGAAAGGAAGTGACTATGTCACAAACAGACTGAACACAAAATCTGTCAGATAAGGAGCAAAACCTATGCCATGGTACATTGCTGGGAGCATACCCTGTTCCTCTCCACCACTGTATTGCAGGGCCCTTGAGATAGGAAATTGCTAGCTCGGTCCTGTGCTTAATAGGTGTTCTGGCAGCTACAAAGTATTGTTCCAAATTTTGTATCCAAGATTCTGGATCTTGTCCTTCAAATTCTGAGATATTCAGCTTAGCTGGTTTCACTGACAGAGGGCTTCTTCTGCCATCCATTGGAGTATTCGGTCTTCTTCTGTAATTGTTGTCATAACCCTCCACTTCTTGTAGATCATCCAACAGTACCACAGGTGGTTGTGCTGTTAGAACTCCTGCTTGCTCTCCCTTGTTCTGTCCAAAGTTAGGATGCCTGTAAGGGGCTTTGGGTGTGCCATCCAAATTCAGCTCCTTGCCGTTTAGGTCTCTCAAAGACAGCAGTGCCTGTTGCCTGCTGCTGCGTTGCTTTATCAGGCATGGCTACCGATGAAGGTGTAGGTGCTGCTAGTTGTTTTGGACGCCCTGGAGCAACTTGGGGGGAGATGTTTGGATTATCTTTGACATGAGCACTGCCCTGAGCAGAAAGCATATCACTTTCCTCTGCTGGTTCAGGTTCCGGGTCAAGTAGCAAGCGTCTGAAATTTTCTTGAATCTTGTCAAAAAAAATCTGCATAGTGAGGAAATTCTTGTTCACCGTAGCTTGGAATTGCTGGAACTCCTTGCGATCTTCTTCCCGATCTCGCTGTAAGGTCTTGATGTCGAGCTCGAGGGACTCCAGCTGCAGATCAGCCGTAGCTGTCGGGTCCGCAACCCCTGTCATCGTGCTCGTCAGCGATCACGACCACCACTCGGGAGGGAGGGTAGGGAAGTTGCACCAGCTCGCCGCCGCCGATGGCACACGGTCAGATCTCCGACTCTGGGGTTTTACCACCCGAGCAATGGACTCAGGCAACCAGACTGAAGCTCTGACTGCACCCGAACTACGCCACTCCGGCCGCCACCCAGCTACACTCCGCCGCCAACCAGGGACTGGGAGAGGGATTTCACGGCCTAAACCAACCTCTTCGTCGCGCCCATCCACGCCACCACCGAGGACAGACTGGTCTCTGATACCAATTGTCAGGAACAGACTATATATTCAGAAACTAAGAGCTCAAGATCATGCAATTTCAGAGAAGTTTTGGGGGAATTCGATCTAGGGTTTATAGCCACAAAGGGGAAAGTGGTTTAGCTCACCACCGGCGGTTAGGGTTTACACCCAATACACAATAATCATGGTCCCAAATGAGAGAAATGGAGCTGGCTTTATAGCCATTACAAAGCAGGGCAAAGCAAGAAAAGAAAGGCAGCGCACAAGGTTGTGCAAGAAAGTGAACAGCTGTCGCTGGGACATCTCCACCGCAGGATTGAAGATTGACGCCCGAGACGAAGCAGTCTGGCGAACCGGTATCTCCCGTTGTGAGCCGTTGGATGCGAGATCGTCCGTCCTAGCTTCTTCCGGCACGCGGGAACAGGGGGAAATCACCACTGCTCTGTTTTACGGCCTGACAGTGTGTGTTACGTAGTATAAATCATCACCATATTTTTGATTGAAAACCCATATACTTCCTTGATTATAATATCCAGTAGGTGCATGCCGCCATGCACAAATAGCAGATTGACTTCTTTTTCCTGTCGGTTAGTTTGTCAGCAGGTTGACTTCTTTTTCTGTCGGTTAGTTTGTTATTGCATATATCCAACTCAAACTATCTGGGTGGGAGTATGTACTCCTAAAGAGTACAAAAGAGGTGTCTGGGAAAATAAATCCTACAACCAGGGGTAGTTACCCCCACAATTACTACCTTCCTGATCTTATTCAGATCTTGAATGTTTTTAAACAGGCCGCAGGCACAGGAAAAGTGATCTCTCTTCGCGTGATTAGTTTGTCCACGGGTCTCCCTACTTTCTTGGCCATTCCGATCTCGTAGCTGTAAAATTAACAGGATCTGCATGCAAACTAAACAATTCTATCTCTCAGCACTCTGTATTTCTGTTTCTCTCTCTTCTCTCTGTCCCATGAACCAAAACCAGTGCCGGCAAAAAAATTGAATAGTAACGATGCGAGCAACAAAAGAGGTAGTATGAATTTATGTGATTCATTTCCATACATGTGTCTTGCTTGCCTTCTTAATTTTAGATGGATCCCCTGCTTGGAATTGGTCTTGCGCGTCTCCCGGAAAATATACCATTGGATTAGGTGGACATGGCACCGGCCGTGTGCCAGATGAACGCCGGTCTCCGCGGCGAGACGGTCTAAACTTGATATTTTGCTCTCTCCATTGGTATTGCAAACATCATATCAAGTACTGGAGCATGCATGTATGTTCAAAAGGCACTGGTTGATTAAAACATGAGGATGCGCAGCTTGCTAATTGGTGTCTTATCACACTCATTTTCTTTTTGCAAATCTACAGTCGTGCACCATGCCATCAACTGCACGATAATGGTCGCCGGGATCCCAAGGTGGAGCAGTGCAAGTGCACTGAGATATGACGAGCACGTACGCTAAAGAGAAACCATTGCACCTCGTCCGTGATAGATCCTCGACGGGGGTGGAATCATGACACTATAGTGGCGTCTACACATGATACTCCGATGTCGAACTCATCTCTCATCAGCAGGCTCTGTCCACCGTGATCTTGCGATCACCTAGGCTATAGTGGTCGACATGAGAGGCCTATTTGCTGCTGCAAGGGTGCCTGCCTCAATGTGTGTGGATGAAAAGCATGCCATCACATATGTATGGCGCATGTACATGTTATGTCGTGTAGTTTATATCAAATATCTCAACTAGATGTACTCCACTACAAATGATTATCTCCGTACTACTTCCAATATAAAGTATTGTATACACTTCATACTCCTTTCCTATAAGCACTGTATATTTATGTTCATGATTAACAAGTCAACACTTGTTAATCACTCTATATTTATGTGTGGTTGGCGCTGGCCGTACACAGTACTGGTTTGTATTCTGTCCATCTCGGATGATCTATGCATGTATGCATGCCATGACGTTGGATAGCCATGAGTGTGCCATGTTCCTTCAACGTCTTTGACTTGGTTCCATTCCATGGTGATGAGGTTTTGGTTCTGAGGACGGATCTTCCCCAAGGGGAGGGGGGAGGGGATGGTGTGGAGCAGCCCATGGACATCACCATGGATCCTACAACAACACCCCAAGCGCCAATTGGACCAATGACTGGAGCCCATGTCCGTACCATTGAATACGAGGTGAACTCACTCCTCGTCAAACTTCCTATGCATTCACTTGAGACATGGCTATTACTTCAGTCAAACTTCCTATGCATTCACTTGAGACATGGCTATTACTTCAATCCGAGACCCTATGCATACTCAAGTACCAAGGATCCTTCCATGAAGGAGGGATGGAAGAAGGCCACATCATGGAGGAGAAGAGGAGAAATGATGCACAGCTTCAGCTGCCGGACCGTCCGGCTACCAACCCGAATTGTCCCACATAAAGCGCCAGGAACATCAGTACCCACAAATAGAAGCCGGGCAAAGTCCTCTGACCTTTCATCCAGCTCTTCATCTGGCTGATGGCCAGACTGTCTGTGTAACAACCCAGATTGTCCTGCCCTTGGAGATTACACAGCTCCCTCAAGATTGTGCCATCCCAGAGCCAAGCCTGCATTAGCAGCCAGACTGTCCAACTAGCAACCCGGATTGTCCGACCACCAATCGGTGGCTGTCCACCGTGTCCGGCCACCAACCCCGACTGTCGGGCCACCAACCCGGACTGTCCGACCACTGCCTGCGTGCAAATCTAGACCCCATGGATCCTCTCCCTCACTTACCCTTTCGCCCCTTAGCTATACATAAACACCATGGACCCAAATTAGAGTTAGCAAAGCATATACCTAGACCTAGAGAGAGCTTTGCTCATCTTGTCACCTCCTAGAGGATCAAGACCTCCTAAGGGAGAACGATTCTCCATAGGATCAAGAACATCTAGGGTTTGGAGAAGAACATCTCTCAAGGCCCCATCTCTCTTAAAGATTTGGGAAGATCTCTATCCTTTTATCTTTTCCTTTGTTGATTGTGGATCTATATGTATCTCTTGTTTTGGATGTTTTGAGAGAACATGTGTGATGGGAACTTGTTCGACTAGTTTATCCTCGAGTCATTTGTGTTTTTTCCCTCTAAGGGCTCCTTTGATTCAAAGGAATTCTATAGGATTTTTGGAGGATTGAAATCCTTAGGATTTTTTCCTACATTGGTCCTTTGATTCATAGGATTGGATCCTATAGGAATTTTTCCTATGGAGCCTTTTGTACTGCATTTTATAGGAAATCTAACATCCACTCCAACCTCTTTTTACAATTCCTTTGTTTTTCCTGTGGCATCAAACACTCCTTGCTAATCCTATAGGGTTCAAATGGACATGCCACTCCAACCCTCTACTTTTCCTATTCCTGCGTTTTCAAAATCATGCGAATCAAAGAGGCCCTAAATTGTGAAGATTGGGCATCAATTAGGACTTGGTCCTATAACGTATGGAATTGAAGAACAATGACTTCTTGTCTATCCATGTGTAACTTCTCACCTCTCAATGTGTGTTGAATCGCTTCATACAGGGCATTCTAGCAAGAGGCAAAGAGGTGGCCCAAGACCAAAACAAAGAGGTTCTACACCTAGTAGCTATAGGTTCAATTGGATGGAGTGTCTGGATCCGTTGTCTTAGCTGGACCGAACTGTTATTTGTGGGCCGGTGGGTACCACATGGGTAAAAACAGGGCCGTAATGTGTTCCACGCAATGCAGAACATGCACGCCTACATTTTGAAGATGTGGAACCTATTCTAGACAAGTTCGTGACAGCGGTTCGCATGGACTGTGGCCACCTAACGCAGATTTCTGTCAGCACCTAAGGCCAAAAGTTGTCAGTATGTGGTCTGACATCTATCTCCAATAGGGCTGGACCAAAAGCTTGTAGCTCGCGAGCTTAATGAAAGCCCAGTAGTTCGGCTCGTTAAGCTCATAGCTCGCTTCTTAATGAACAAAGCCAATTGCCAAATCACTGATTTCAGCTCGTTAAACATAACATAACGAGCTAAATGAGCGAGCTAACGAGTTTCACGAGCAGCTCGTTAAGCTTACTAATACAACACAACACATATTTTTATGTTAAGTGGCAACATTTCTTGGCACCTCAACCCATCTATTCCATCTAATTGATAAAACCTAGCTCACAGGAGACAATAACTAATGTACCTCCTTATCTGATCACTTTCTTCCTTCATGAAAAACACATCAGAACTGAAGCAAAAGGGGGAAATTGCCTGTTAACGAGTACTCGCGAGCGCTCGTGGGCTTAACAAGCTTTTAATGAACTGAGCCGATCAGAGTTTTTTGCTCGTTACGCTTGCTGAGCCTTAACGAGCACAAGCTTAACGAGCCGAGCAGCTTGTTAATCCACCCCTAATCTCCGATAATTCACCAAATGGGATGGAGAAGGAACCCAGCCAACAGTTCGAATCACGAGCCGGATGTCGACTGTTCTCACGGCTATTTCCCTAGTAAACGTTGATAGAAAATCCTCCTCCTAGCAAAAGTTTGACCCACACTTCATCTTTCCCTATGAAGTATTATATATCTTTAGAGGCTCTGTGCTGTCTTCTGAGGTAATATCAACAGAGAATAGGGGAGCAAAACTGTAGAGTAGTTAACTGCCATTACAAAAGAAACATGAAACCTTACCTGAGGTCCCCACATGTATGGATGACCCTGTGGGTTTGATACCACTGGAGAGGGAAAGAACCCATGTGGTGGAATTGGAGGATATCCCTGGAAAAATCAGTGGAGACCATAATGAGCAGCCTAGGACAGATAGTTCATGCGATCTCTTTATTAATGATAGATATATTGATATGTCTGAATCAAGAAGGGAAATAAGTGCAATGAGAAAATAATATGACACGTGAGAAAGCTATTTTGTCAATTGTAACCAGAATTAACAAAAGGAAAAAAAATAGAACGACCACACTGCAACCAAAATCAGTAACGGTCCTTAAAATTGAGGGTAAGTGTATTTGCAATTATTATCAAAAAAATACCGCTGCCTACATACTTATTTCCCACTTTCCCTGTGTTTCCACACGAGAGGGCATACATGTTTTGAGTCATTCATCTCCAAAACAGAGAAGAAAACTTCCTCACCTGAAAGTTGGTCCAATCTGGGTAAACTGTGGGCGTTGTAGTACTCGAAGTATCAGGTGGCTGCTGCTCCTGTTACAGGGAAGGGCAAGTTTTTAGGAAGACACATTCACTATTTTGGTATACAATACAGAGATAATGCCACAATTCCAGCACTGAAAACCTGAGGTGTGGATGCCTTGTTTGCCTTAGCAGGTGTCTCTGCTTCACTGCTTCCCATGGTGACTCACAGAAAGATGGCAGCAATCAATCCATTGTCCACAGTCACACAAAGTGGCATAAAGTGAAACCTGAATTGGCCATACAAAGAACACAAGTAAGCTAAAATCTAGCAAAACTGTATTACATCCTCGATTGGAAAAGGTGCTAGGCACGCTAGGTGACGGACAAATGCCTCGCCTAGAGCATAAGTGGAAGTCTAGGCAGGGCAAGTAAGAAATTGTCCACTCCAGCGAGAAATCATGCCATATCACACTGACAGGCCAAATGGGCCATTTTCAGATGGACAATAGCTGGTAGTTTACTCATTTTCATGCTCTAAAGTAATGTCTAAATGCATATAAGATCCCAAATACAACCCTGCTAGTCAAAACTGTATGACCGCCTAGGGCGCTTAAGCGCCACCTAGGTGCTAGGCAAAGGCAACCTACTTATGCCTAGCGTTTTTTAAAACCTTGATTACGTCAGCCACTCTCTCAAGAGCCCATCTATTTCATGATCTCAAATTCTTCCAACAGTTGGGAAGGAGTATAAAAGGCCCCAAGAAATAGTAGTGTACAAAACCAACTTAGGTTAACAAATTACAATGATGAAGGCCAACTTAACTGCTCAAAATAACTATAAAGCTCCTTCGTGAAAAACATTAGCTTGATTTTCGTCAAGGTGACCACAACACAATTGCAACACAGTTAAGTTAGATTATCCTTTTATCACAAAGTATTGGTCGAGTTACCTTCAGATTACACAGTTTATGGTTCATGTCCTTTATAGAACAGAACAAGCCAATGCTCTCTCAAAAAAACGGAGAAAATCTCATGGACCACAGAATTTAAACCTTCTTTTAGAAATAGCAAATTTGCCATAAACCCAACAGCTTTAATTCTACTACAGTGCTGCATTATGCTACCCAAAATCTACAAAAACAGTAACATGTGGTGCTTTAAAACTAGTTCCAAGTGCTACCAGCCACATATGCATACTCGATAAAGCACCAACAAAACCCTAGATCCCCAAAATAGAATGGTGAAAAATATAAACCCATGAACCATCCAAATCTTCAAAACCTACATCACAATAGCTCCAAAAGCCCACTTAAGAAACATAAAACACCTCAAAATCCCAACATGACGATGTGAAACACAGCGAGGAGTGAAGCATTAACATAAACTACATACAAAGAATCTTGAAGGCTTGAAGCAACCTCTAATAAAAGTACCTACCACACCACATTCATCCAGTTCCGGCAAGTTACATTATCTTTCTTTCAGAAGAAAAGTGGAAACTATAACCTAACCGAATCCAAAATTTGGATCCATTGTATGACAAAAACTGTCAGGTTTCCTACTAAAGAAGGCCAATTCCAAAGCACAAACTACACGTAACAAAACCCTAGCTACTAGATTCAAAATCCAACGCCTAAACTCGAAACCTGTACCCAAGGGACTATGCGCCAGGTCTCACAAGTCTCGCATCAGATAGACACTATCTCGCCGCGAATTACACCTAAACCCTAGCACCCTTCCCCCTCGTTCCGACCAAAATCAGAGGCCCAAACTCGGAAACCCCGACTCCAAACTACCAATAAAAATCACCCAGACCAAGGGAATCAACACCCCCCTTTGTTTGGGCTACAGATTCCTGAGAATCACCTAGCAATGGATTCCTGAGAATCAGCTGTGGCTCTGGATTCCTGAGAATCAGAATCTGGCTGTTTGTTTACCCTGTTGTTTGTCAGATTTAGAAGTTGCGGGTGTTGTGAAATGTCAGCAACGCCCTTGACTGCTGTATGCAGGTGGCCGGCGTGGTGCAGGTGTTGGAGCAGTAGGCCGGCGTGGTGCAGGTGCTGGAGCAGTAGGTAGTCAGCGTGGTGCAGGTGCTGGAGCAGCAGGTGGCCGGCGGCGCTGCAGGTGCTGGAGCAGCAGGTGGCCGGCGGCGCTGCAGGTGCTGGAGCAGTAGGGGCGGCGGCGCTGGAGCAGTAGGGACGGCGGGGATGGAGCAGCAGGGACGGCGGGGATGGAGCAGCAGGTGGCCGGAGGGGATGGAGCAGCAGGTGGCCGGCGGGGACGGAGCAGAGGCGGCCGGCGTCGATGGATCAGAGGCGGGCGGCGTCGATGGAGCAGCAGGTGGCGGCGCTAGGGGGGCGGACGGGACTGGATCCGCGGTGGGGGGAGCGGAGGGGAACGGATCCGCGGTGGGGGGGGCGGACGGGACGGCGGCGGCGCCGGCGACGGGCCGGCGGCGCTGGCGGCGGGGGAACCCTAGGGGAGCTGCGGGCGCGGGCGACAGGGGAGCTGCGGGCGCGTCTGTCTGATGCCCTGCGCGAGAGAACGGGAGGAGTTGGGCTGGGGGGGGCGCGGTGGCATTTTGCCCGTAATAACGGGGAGAAATAGGTCCAAAATTTTAAGGAGGTAAGTGGCAGCTCGGGAATCAGCAAAATCACAGATTCCAGCTTCTAGGCATGTCTAGTGCATTTTGCAAAATCTGATTCTACAAATTTGAGGTAGAATCTGACCGTTTGTTTGTAAATCTGATTTTGACTGGGCTAGAATCCAGGAATCACTATCTGTAGCCCAAACAAAGGCCACAATATAATTTCAAAAGGCCAGCGGCCAGATCCAGCGAGGCGGGCGATTCGAACGTCGGGTACCTCTCGGACAGCAAGCGGATCCGCCGCGCGGGATGCGCGCGGTGGACCTCGAGATCTGGAGTGGAGCGGCAGGAGAGAGAGTAAAGTAGTAGAGGGGTGGCGTGGCGCGAGAAGTCCTCCGGTCTAGAGAGAGGAAGACGACGAGGACACGATGGACGCCGACTAGGCTTCGGTGGTGTGCTAGCTAGGCAGGCAGGCGTGGCCAGCTCAGCCAGTCTGAGCATTCGTTCTTGTTCGCGTCGTTGTCTGGCCCGTTACCCTTTGAGAAACGATAACGTCCACACCTGTGGCAATTTAGCATTTGATCGAAACGGATTTATGACCGTTGATTTTGCAATGCACGAATCTTCAATCAAATCGCCGGATTTGCTGTGTCATGTCGGCGTAGTGCGCTAGGTGGGTCAGGGACGATTTTACCGTCCGGGCACCCTGGGCACGTGCCCGGGCTCGACGTTGACGTTTTTTTGAACCATGGTGAGCTTCTCTAGCGATCGTAACCGTTAAAATGGCAGGAAAGTAAATATATTACGCTAAAAAAAGATAAACTATGCTAACTGGTCAGTCTGGGGTTTTTCTTACATTTTGGGCCTTACACATAGGAAGCATGAGGCAACAACATTGACTCAACTTTGTACATGGGCCACAGCAGGCCAGGGAAGGTCATGAGAAGAATAGAATCTGAATCAATCTATCAGCCTCTCGTCTCGCCTGTTCGTGTGCGTGAAAACGAGACTCGCGAGACACAACCTGGCCGGCTGGTCCTAACCACCACTCCTGCGCGGTTGCGCCTCCGAGGCGAACTGCCAGATCACACCCCGCCGGCAAGATCGCAAGAGCGATTGTGGCCAGGCCTTGTCTATGACTACCGCAGCCGACTGCCAGGACGGGAAGCGCAAGCGCGGGCACCCAGGTGACAGATCCTCTAGTGACGGTTGAAATTCAACTCCGGCTTGATAAGACGGTGGGTCGTCACCGTCTGCACTAGCGATGCAAGCAAACAATTAGGTTGAGGACTGGTACAACTAGCACGTTATTGGTATGGTTCATTCTCCAATGTGTTTAATTTTAGTGAAATTTATATAATCTGCTAATGTGTTATATCTTGTAGATTCTTTTTTGTGCACAATGATGAACATTGGAGATTGTTCTTGTCAAGACATCAAAAGATTTGGTTGTGTGGCTAGTAGTGGTTTAAAAGATTTTATATAAATTTACAGATGAGTATGCATTAATTAGTGTTTCAAAGCCCAAAGTAAATTTTAGCTTACGTCATGCCCTGCATGACTCGTAGCGCGCGGTTGTCAGCCTCGCCGTGTGGTGGAACTACCGTCCGCCCGCACGCAAGCATGATCGCCACCTCGCCCGTCTCACGGCACATAGTTGTTTCTATCTGCGCAGTCTCCCCCGCTTCGATTTCTCCTTCTCATTTCCCCCTCCTCGTTCTGTCGATACAGTGGCTGTTCAGCGGCGACGCAGAGGCGATTCCGTGGCGAATCTGCGGTGAGACGGAGGCGGAAGTCTCACGGTGGCCTTTTGCCGTCGCCGGAGCTCGCGCGGCCGCTCCATCGTTGTCGGAGACTGGACCGCGCGGAGGTACCGTCCTCGTAGCCCTGCATTTCGTTCTCCCCTCTTTGTTTGTGTGCATCGAATCCCTGGCGAATCGGAGGAGTAGTGGTGGCGCTCTTGTTTCCCATCGGCAGGGAGTCGCTGCCGCATAGTTAGGCCGGCTTGAGTACGCATTATGGTCGTGGGATGGTTCTCTCGTTCCTCGTTGCGATTCATGCTATATTTTCAGAGATTATTCGATTTTGAAATCCGCGGTGTAGTGGTTGCTCTTCATTCATGCTTGTTGTTTTTGTGCAATTCATGTTGCGCAAGTAGTCATTGTCTCCCTGTTTGAGTGTTATATTTTATCGGAAATCACTTGTTGAGAGCATGGCATGAACCCTAGGTCTAGGGGTGTTCTGTTTTGAGCCTGTGTAGGATTCTGTAATTTCGTTCTGTTCAATTAACATGTTGTTGTGTGCAAATAAGGCAACTATGTACTTCTAACTTGGTCCCAATTTGTCATGCTGCTTAATTAGCATATGGCAACTCCCTCTTGCCCCCAACCTATCATTTGACATTCATTTGCAGTGCTACAGGACAACTGCCTAATGTGTTGCAGATTGAATCCATTAGCAAACATGGCAACTATGCATGTGAATGATCTTTTGCCACAATAGTTAGTTAGCAGATGGTAACGTCCCCAAACAATTTTCATTGCCATGCTTTTGCGGGCCCACATGGCAACTGCTTCCTAATTAATTCCCATGTTGTTTGTGTTGCAAGCATGACAACTATATATGTGTAACAATCTACCAGTTTTCCATACTGGCCAGAGTAGCAGATGGCAACTTCCTGTTTGACTACAACCCATTATTTGTCATGCTTTTGGAGGGCCTCATGGCAAGTGCCTCACGTGCTATAGTTTGAAACCAGTAGCAAACATGATAACTTTTGTGTGAACCACAATGGTATCGTTTGCCATCAGATATCTACATTCATGGCAATTTCATTTTTATGTTCTCTCAGTAGTACACATGCGTGTTTCCAACTAGACCATCATGTCTTGTTATTTTGTATTTTTTGTTGTAGTCCAGTGATCACTCGTATTTTTTTCATACTAAGATGGTAACTCCGTGTGAATGAGAATCTTAACATGTTGGTATTCTGCTTAGTTAGTATATGGCAACTTCCACGTTTATCTTGCCATTCATCTGTTCTGTAACATGGCAAACTAAGTTATGCTTGAATTTGAAACACGTGGAAATTTGTCGTCTGATAGAGGCAAAGGTGTCTCGTCTTTCGATGAGATGGTGGCTATCGTTTTCGGTGGAGTAGACTTTGACGATCCGACTACGAACGTGCGAGGACGTCGCGCCTTAGCAATCGTTAAACCAACTCCGAGAGGTTATTGACCACGCCGGAGCACGATCAATGATACGTCTCCAACGTATCTATAATTTTTTTTGTTCCATGTTGTTATATTATCATTCTTGGATATTTTACAATCATTTTATAGCAACTTTATATCATTTTTTAGGAGTAACCTATTGACATAGTGCCAAGTGCGAGTTGCTGTTTTTTGCTTATTTTTTACTTCGCAGGATATCAGTACCAAACGGAGTCCAATTGCGATGAAACTTTTTGAAGATTTTTTTTGGACTAGAAGAAAGCCAGGGAGCCAAAGAAGCACCCGGGAGGAGGCTCATGCGGCCTAGAAGACACCAGAGCACGCCAGAGGTCCCCCGGCACGCCCTGGTGGGTTGTGGTGGCCTCGGGACCCCCCTCCACCGCCTCTGAGCTCTATAAATACCCAAATATTCCAGAAACCCTAGAGGAGTCGACGAAAAATACTTCCAGCCGCCGCAAGTTCCAGAATCGCGAGGTCCAATCTAACACCATCACGGAGGGGTTCATCATCCTCATTGGTGCCTCTCCGATGATGCGTGAGTAGTCCACCATAGACCTACGGCCCCCGGGTCTACTTTTCCAACATATTGCTTTCCGATCTATCTTTTGTCGCTTTTTGTTTTCAGATCTATTATTCCAAAAACCCAAAAATACCTTGTTGCACTTTTTATTTGCCTCTTTTATTTTGTGTTCTTGTGCAATCTATCTATCCAATATATTACAATCTAATCTATCTTTTTACCGTGGAGAGATTGACAACCTCTCTTACGTGTCGGGTTGCAAGTATTTGTTCTTTGTGTGCAGGTACCGTTTACATAGTGTTGCATGGTTCTCCTACTGGTTCGATAACCTTTGTTTCATAACTGAGGGAAATACTTACCGTAGTTGTGCTGCATCATCCCTTCCTCTTTGGGGAAATATCGACGTAGTCTCAAGCCACGTCAAAGGAATTTCTGGCGCCATTGCCGGGGAGACATCATCAACATCTATCAGGTTCCTAATCACAAATCTCATCTCCTTGCAATTACATTATTTGCTATTTTCCTCTCGTTTTCCTCTCCCACACTTCACAAATTTGTCGTTTTATTCGCCCTCTTTTTCGTTTGCCTTTTTCTCGTCAGATCTCTTGTTTGATTGCAATCTTGTTTGCGTAGTCACAATGACTCAAGAAAATACCAAATTGTGTGATTTTTCCAATACCAATAATAATGATTTTATTAGTACTCCGATTACTTGTCCCGTCACTAGTGCGGAGTCTTGTGATATTAATGCCGCTTCGTTGAATCTTGTCATGAAAGATCATTTTTCTGGTACTCATAATGAGGATGCCGCGTCCCATCTAAACACATTCGTAGAATTGTGTGATATGCAAAAAAAAAAAGATGTAGACAGTGATATAGCGAAGTTGACATTATTTCCTTTCTCCTCGCGGGATCGTGCAAAAATTTGGTTTTCTTCTTTGCCTCGCAATAGTATCGATTCTTGGAATAAGTGCAAGGATGCTTTTATTACTAAGTATTTTCCACCCACGAAAATTATTTCCCTTAGAACTCAAATCATGAATTTTAAGCAACTTGAGCATGAACATGTTGCACAATCATGGGAAAGAATGAAATTGATGCTGAGAAATTGTCCTACTCATAGTTTAAATCGTTGGATGATCATACAAAAAATTTATGCGGGATTGAATTTTGTCTCTAGAAATCTTTTAGATTCCGCCACGGGTGGTACTTTTATAGAAATTACTTTGGGTGAAGCTACTAAATTACTAGATAATATTATGGAAAATTATTCACAATGGCATACTGAAAGAGCACCTACTAGTAAAAAAGTCAATTCAGTTGAAGAAATTAGTACTTTGAGTGAAAAAGTTGATGCTCTTATGAAGTTGGTTGCTAGTAAAAATGCTCCTATTGATCTTAGTTATGTGCCTTTGTCTACTTTGATTGAGCAAAATAGTGATTCCGTAGATGTGAATTTCATCTCGCGAAACAATTTTAATAACAATGCTTATAGAGGTAATTTTAATCCTAGGCCTTTTCCTGGGAATTCCTCTAATAATTATGGTAATTCCTATGGTAATTATTCTTACAATAATAATAGGAACCCCTATGATCTTGAGAGTAATATTAAAGAATTTATCAATGCTCGAAATTTTTTCAATACTACGACAGAAGAAAAGTTGAATAAGATTGATGATATGTCTAGAAGCATTGATAGAATTTCCCATGATGTAGAAAATCTCAAGTTGAAAGCTTTTGCACCTAAGATTGATAAATCAATTAAAGCTTTATATGTTTCTATGGATGAAAGTAAGAAAAGAACCGTTATACTTAAAGCTAAAAGTGAATTTTTAGAAAAAGCGTTTTCTAGCGATTGCTTTCATAAAAATGATGAAGATCTTAAAGTGATTGGTGTTTCTTCTATTGATTCCTTGTTTAGTAATATTATAATTGATGATAAAGGGACTGAAGTAGAGTCAACTTTAGCTAGAAGGCGTCCCAATGATTTGGAGGGTGAAAATCTTGCTGAAATTTTTGATAAAAGTGGGTTTGAAGAGGTCAAAACTTTAACTAGTGATGTGCCCACTATTTTGGATTGCAAAGATTTTATTTATGATAGTTGCTATTTGATTTAATGTATTTATTTACTTCAATCCATGTTAAATTCACCCCATGTTTATGAACAAAATAAAGCTTTTACTAAACATATTGTTGATGCCATGATGAAATCTTTTGAAGAAAAGTTGGAGTTAGAGATTTCAATTGCTAGAAAATTACATGATGAGTGGGAATCTACCATTAAGGTCAAGATAAAAAATATGAGTGCTTTTCTTTATGTGATTTGGGTGCTAGTGTTTCCAGAATTCCGAAATCTCTATGTGATGTGCTTGGTGTTACCAATATTGAAGAAATCTCTATATGAAAGAAGGCAATATTAAATTTCAATTTCCACTAAGAAAGGGTATGGAACACTTCCCTAGAACAAGAATTAAGCCACCATATGAATCAATCATGACAGCATCCTATAGAGCAAAAACTAAAGATGACAACACTTGAATCTATGCTTTATGCCTAGCTAGGGGCGTAAAACGATAGCGCTTGTTGGGAGGCAACTCAGTGAATACATTTATTTTCACCTTTTTCTTTCTATTCTTTAGTGTTGACACAATTATGATACTATTGTTATTGTGTTTTTTAAGTTTTATTTAGTGTTTGTGCCAAGTAAAGCCTTTAGGATGATTCACAAGATGAGTAGAAACAATGCTGAATCTGAAACAAAAACTTTGACTCCAGTGCAAAAAAAATCATTTTTTACTGGAGCGTGATATTGAGCTGAAATTTTAACACGGTATTTCTATACATATTCTTTACATTGTCCTATTTTTTTAGAATTTTTAGAGTTACATAAGTATGGTTAGAGTACATATTACTACAGACTATTCTGTTTTTGACAGATTCTGTTTTCGTTGCATTGTGTGCTTGTTTTGATGAATCTATGGTTTGTATTGAGGGGAGTATAAATGGGTTTGCAATAGTACTTAGAGTGGTGTTTGATTTATTATACTAACGGATCTCACGAAGGTTTTGTTGAGTTTTGTGTGATTGAAGTTTTTAAGTTTTGGGTGAGATCACGATGGATGAAGGAATAAGGAGTGAAAAGAGACTAAGCTTGGGGATGATACAGCACCACCAAGATAATATCCAAGGGGAAACAAGCAACTAAGCTTGACGATGCCCTAAGTGGCATCCCCTCTGTTAGGGATATTACCCCACGGTATAACCCGGCCGAAAGTATGACCCGGCCAGGACTTGGCGACTCACTGGTGACCCGGTCGAGACGTGGCGGTTTATTGGTGACCCGGCAGGCGGGTCAGACGAGCAACAAGGCCCAAGGCCCAGCGTGTAAGCCGGCGCAAGGCGGCTCACAAGAGAAGGCCCAAAGGAGAGAAAGGATTCCCTTACAAGAGAAACAAGACCCGGATTAGGACTCAAGAGAGGCTAGTCCTAATCCTACTCCTAGTAGGACTCTACATGTAAACCTACCCCTTCCACTTATATAAGGAGGGGTAGAGCACCCCTAGAGGGACAAGTTGACAAGTTCAAGTCATTAGAGATAGACAGATTAGAGGCTCTCGAGATTAGAGGTAGCGATTCCACACCCTTGTAATCGAGATCGTCATCGTCATCGATATAGACACAAAGCAGGACGTAGGCTTTTACCTCCATCGGAGGGGCCGAACCTGGGTAAATTCGCGTCTCTCGATTCTGACCAACCCCTCTCAAGCCGCCACATAGTTGCGATGGCCTCACACCTAAGTTCTCTCACGAGAACATCTTGCCATGACAAAACCACGACAGTTGGCGCCCACCGTGGGGCAATCACACGGTGGTGTTGTGTTCTTGAAGGGATCTCTTCAGGGATCGAGAAGCTCGCGATGTGCCGGATGAAGAAGAAGTAGGCACAGAAGATCACATCATCAACGAACAGTCAAAACTATATATACAAGATTTGAGATCAAGAGAAAATTAGGGTTGTATGTTCTGCGTCTGTCGCACGCGTGGTGATGACCCGCCGAGTCAGAGACGAGAGTTTTTTTATGGTGGAAAGTGGTACGGATCCGTAAGTGGCAGGTTGCACCGAGACGGACCAGAAATTTCTGTTGCGGCTATTCTTTGCGATCCGCCGAGTTGCGATATGCTACCACCCACCAAAAGTCAATGAGCACAGGAAGGTAAAAACTGGCCGAAGCCGGCTGATCAATAGGTTAAAAAAAGAAGAAGAAAGAAGGCCACGGCCTGGAGGGGACACGGATTCAACAAGGCCGGCCACGACCCGGAAGCGGATGGCGGTGACTACATCTGGCTGCAAGTCAAAGACGTATCCGTGAACGATCAGCGCAAGGATTAAGTCGCAGAGATGGACACGAGTACAAGAGGAATTTTTGGAGCGTATTGTGCGCTAGGGAAGCGGTCAAATCGCAAGTCGCCGAGATCGTCGTTTCTTTTTTGACACGAGACCATCATTTTTTGCTGCAGTCTGTTCCGCAGGCGCGTCAAATCCGAACATGCTGTACGTGGAGACACAATCCGCTAGGCCCAATCAGCAGTGCAACTATTAAACACTCTCGTGACCGCCAAAACTGTTTTGACGTTTGGAAAACCATCAAGTACATCACGTGGGGATAAAAAATATGTATATGAGCCCACGGGAGCACCAGCCGTACAAACTACTACTGGTACTCACCTTCTGCATGCATGTTGCGGTCGTTGTCGATGTCCTCTGCGAATGCATGGCCATCCGACGCGAGGACCGGGAGCACGCCGTCGCCTTTCTCCGTGAGCGGCGCCTCAAACTCACCGGCCTGCCTCTGCTCGCCCGCGCGAGCCGCCTGCCCTGCTGGGTCGGCTACCTCTGCTCGCCCGCATCCGAGCTGCCGCCTCCGCCGGTGCCTGCCTGGCCGTCACGGTTTCAGGTCGGCCTCGCCGCATCCCGAGCCGGCCCTCCACTTCGCCACCGCTCGTGTCGCTGGCTGGCTTGACGCCTCGATGGGCCGGCTCGTCCCGCCCGGGCTCCCCGCGCTCAGCCTCGCCCCCAGCCGCGCGTCGCGCTTGGCCGCCCGCCCGCTAGTGCCACGTCCGCACGCCCGCATCGCCGGCTGACTCCCTGCCGTCACGGCCCCGCAGCACCTCGCCTTGAACTTTCACTACGCATTGAGCCGCCGCTACGCTGGCCAACGCCGTGCCTTGGGCCACCGCATCCGCCGCACCTCTGCTCGAGGCCATCTCTCCCGCGCCTTCGAATTGGCCTCGCCGCCGCCATGCTGCCGCTCCTCCAAGCCGCCCCTCGCCTCGGCCTCGCTTCGAGCCAGCCCTCTCCAACGCCGCGGCTTTGCCTCGCCGCGCCCACCTTTGTCGTGGCTCGCCTCACCTCTGCGCGTCCGAGCCAACCGCGCCGCGCCGCTGCTGCCGCACGCGCTGCTGCTCCCGCCGTGCCTACGAGCCGCCCCGTACCGAGCCGCCGCTACTCCCGCGGGCTTCTTTGGCCGCGCCCGGCTCCCAGCCGCGTGAACGGCTCGCCTCTGCCGCACGCGCTGCTACTCCCGCCTCGCCCGCTGCACCTGGCCAAGCCGACGGCCCATGCCAGCTCGGGCTCCTCCCCGCGGCCGGATTTGCTCCCGCCTCGCCCGCTCGCCGCTCGAGCCGCCGCCCCGCATCATGCCCGCCGACTCTGCCGCGCCTCATGAGCCGGCCACCGGCTCCCCGCCGCCGCCAGCTCCGCCCCGCGCATCTGACTGGACGCCGGCTCCCCGCCGCCGCCAATTCCGCCAGCCTCGCTGTTCTGCCCCGCCGCAACTCTGTGCGGTCGGGTGGAGGATAAGGAAAGGAAGGGAGGTGGGGGCCAGTAGGATGAGATAAAAAAATCAGAGGTGGGGCCTGGTTGGATGAAGGATAATTGTTTAGTCCGATTACATCCGCACACGGATCATCGGTAGTTTTCTACAAAGACCATCAGGTGATATGTATTTTATCTATTTTTTAACACATATTATTTTCTGTGAAGAACAGTTACTTTGGCCTGCAATATTTTCCGCAGGACAATTACTCAAGTGGCATCATACCGCGGAGATGGAGCGCATGACAGCATCGTTATGTACTGGTGTTCGTCTGTGGCGTGTTGCTCAATAGATGCGCACAAGCCGCCGCTGCCATGGCCCGGTTTACATCAACACGTCGGTACCGCACACGCTCACTCGCCAGTATGAGCCGCCCAATGAGTGCGGCAAGCCGCCGTAGCCGCGACATGGTTTTCACCAACAACGCCACGATCGTCTCTGACGACTGCACCGGTTTACAACGTCGCGGCCGTTTCTCGCGACCGCGCCGTCTTCAAACGCCGCGGCTGACTTCTACGTCTACATCAACATGTCAGGGGCCGCATACACCAGTACGAGCTGCCCAACAAACGGTTCTGAATCGCCGCCCTGTGGACCAATCTACATTGACATATCGGTGCGGTGTTCGCCTGTACGAGCCGCCTGACGGACAGACGCACAAGTCGCCGCCGCTACAGTTTGGTTAACTTCAACAACCAGCCGGGACGAACCATCGACCGGATTATTAAAACAATTTATACGGGATCATCTATAACCCGCCACGATCAACCTCAACCTTCAGTGGAGACTCTCAAGCCGCCTCTTCGAGTCGACTTAAGATTCGGGGGCTACAGACATGGCTCGACACATTTGGTCATTTTCAACGAGAACCCCGGGTCATTGCAAGGAAGTTAACTTGGTTCCGGGGGCTACTACATTATTGGCAGAAGATTAAAAGTTGCCCAAGAGGACGAACCGCCGTGATGCACCATTCAAACATGGGTGCCCGGATTTATTGGATCATCATAAAGTCACTTGGAGTTTCTGTCGTTTCTTCAAAAAAGTTGGCGGCTTACAAGATGGCGGCTTACAAGATGACGGCTTACAAGATGGTGCAAAAGTTGACTCCGTCGACAAGGTCATTTGGGGGCTTCCAACCCACCGGGTTTAGCTTACACACCCTCTTGATCGGCTCTTCAGCCACCGTAAGGCCGGGTTGTATACCCAAAAGTTGACTCCGTCAACAAGGTCATTTGGGGGCTTCCAACCCACCGGGTTTAGCTTACACACCCTCTTGATCGGCTCTTCAGCCACCGCAAGTTCGAGTTAAACCTGCCTGTATGCTGCTGCTGCTCCGCTAAGTGACCCGCCAAACTCTTACCAGTTAATCTCGACTAGAGACCCTGAGCTGTTCAAAGTATTTGACAGTCACTCTCACAAGAGACCCTGTACTGGTCAAGGTTAAACCGGCGGCTCTTGTCACGTGAGGGACGGCTTACAGAAAGTGAGGATAAACTCACCCATCTGCTGCATACTCTCCGCTATGTGGCCCGTTCGTACTCTTAAACAGTTACTCTTTTAAAGACCCTGCACTATTTAAGGTTCAAACGACGGATTTATGTCACGTGAGAAGTAGCTTATGGGCCCGGGGGGTACTCATGCCCTGCTGCGCCTCTCTATGGTTCGTTGTACTCTTACCAGTTAATCTCGACTAGAGACCCTGAGCCGCTCAAAGTATTTGACGGTCACTCTCACTAGAGACCCTGTACTGTTAAGAGTTCAAACAACGAATTTATGCCAGGAGAGCCGGCATATGAGTTTTCGAAAAAAAAGAACAAAGCTTGAGTCATACATTGCAACTTGCATTACATCATCCTGCATTGCATCATCACATCATGCATCGTCATACATGCATATCCATATTTGTTTATGCTGCGGAAAGCCAGTCACCAAACCGGGTTACATCGTACCCTCTGCAAGGAACAAATAGATCTTTCATAGCCAACATGGTTGGATCTTCATCATGGTTTATCATAACTAGTATTAAATGATTGGGGTTTTTTCAAGCCAGCTTGGAAAATTGATTATTCTTGAAGAGCCGCCCTATCAGATATAATGCCGTGTCATTTAATTGACCGGCTATTGGATTTCTTCAACCAATGCTTTGTAGTATTCTACAACACTTATGGATTTATCAAACATATATTTGCCGGGTTGCACCGCAACCACGAGCAGGGATTTTTGTTTCAAGGATAAAGGCATTATTCTAGGATATTCTACCGGGTTACAGCCATGGTCAAGGATTCATTCAACAAATTATGATGAGTCATATTAGTCTCACACAGTCCCGAATCGCCGCAGTCAGACGACCCGGAACTTGGGGGCTACATTATTCAAAGTCCAATTTATATCAAGTATGCAAGTCCCATGTCGCTGCAAGCATGCATCACGGCACTTGGGGGCTAATGCAAGCTGGTTTTCAAATCATTACATTGTCAACAAGACCCTGTTATCTCAAGGAGATGAGCCGGCCTTTTTATATTTTTCTAAGTCCCAGCCCAGTACTTCTTACTGACCCGGCACTTGGGGGCTACACCGCTCAGATCAAATTTTCTAAAGTCCCAAGTCGCTGCAGGCATGTGACCCGGCACTTGGGGGCTACAGTATTCAGTTGGTCAAACAGATTATAAGGTCCAAATTGAAGACCCAGCACATCACATACTGATGAGCCGGCCCTTGGGGTCTACACCAGCTGAAGCTTTATAAGGTATAAGACAGTTACAAGTCCCAGGTTGCTGCAGGCAAGACAACCCGGCGCTTGGGGGCTACACAGTCAAAAAATATTATTGCAAAGCACCTAGTCATCATGGACAGACTCGGAGCTTGGGGGCTACAGGTAATATGGAGATAAAAAATAGTAGGACATTTTTAAGCTATCAAATTTTGAGTGAGCTAGGTCTCATTTCTTCATGGAGCTGAAGCGTTGGAAGACCGGCTCTACATGAGATGGATTTTCATCCCAATATTTTTATCAAGTCAGCTGGAGTCTAGTTGTTTGACCCGGCATCACCAACAATCATGACCCGGCATTATCAAAAGATCATAACCCGACAGAGTTTATATAGGCAACCCGGCTTCACAAGTTGAAGAGTATTGGAGGCCGACTCAATGGCATATGGGTGTTGTATTCCCAATATTTTACTTCAAAGGACACTGACAAGCAAGATGATTGAGAAGACCGCTCGTTCATGTGAAGAAGAAACCCGGATTTTCAAGGAGCTACTTCATTAAGCCGGCCAGTGGAGCGAGCCGGTCACTTAACATATTTATTCTTATTTCAGGAGCTTAGCATGAATAAATTCAAGCTAACCCGGGGGCTAATGTCAGGGATATTACCCCGCGGTATAACCCGGCCGAAAGTATGACCCGGCCAGGACTTGGCGACTCACTGGTGACCCGGTCGAGACGTGGCGGTTCATTGGTGACCCGGCAGGCGGGTCAGACGAGCAACAAGGCCCAAGGCCCAGCGTGTAAGCCGGCGCAAGGCGGCTCACAAGAGAAGGCCCAAAGGAGAGAAAGGATTCCCTTACAAGAGAAACAAGACCCGGATTAGGACTCAAGAGAGGCTAGTCCTAATCCTACTCCTAGTAGGACTCTACATGTAAACCTACCCCTTCCACTTATATAAGGAGGGGTAGAGCACCCCTAGAGGGACAAGTTGACAAGTTCAAGTCATTAGAGATAGACAGATTAGAGGCTCTCGAGATTAGAGGTAGCGATTCCGCACCCTTGTAATCGAGATCGTCATCGTCATCAATATAGACACAAAGCAGGACGTAGGCTTTTACCTCCATCGGAGGGGCCGAACCTGGGTAAATTCGCGTCTCTCGATTCCGACCAACCTCTCTCAAGCCGCCACATAGTTGCGATGGCCTCACACCTAAGTTCTCTCACGAGGACATCTTGCTGTGACAAAACCACGACACCCTCTTTCTTCTAACGACCATCGGTATTTTACTTGGAGCTATATTTTTATTCGTCACATATCATGAGTTTTTTGCTTGGAGCGTCTTGTATTATTTGAGTCTTTGCTTGATTTGCTTTTTAGTTTGTCACAAGTATCCTTGCTGGACACACCTATTTGAGAGAGCCAAAATTATGCTATGATTTGTTAGAATTGCTCTATATGCTTCACTTAAATTTTTTGAGCTATGGAATTGCTCTAGTGCTTCACTTATATCTTTTTGCGCACGGTGTGCTTTAAATTTTTGAAGAAATACTCTCATGCTTCACTTAGATTAGTTTGAGAATTAGTAAATTTTAAAGAAACACTCTCATGCTTCACTTAGATTAATTTGAGAGTTAGCAAATTTTAAAGAAACACTCTCATGCTTCACTTAGATTAATTTGAGAGTTAGTAAACTTTGAAGAAATTCTCTCATGCTTCACTTATACTATTTTAAGAGATGAAATTTTTATGCTCATGTTCTTCAATTAAATTTATTTGAGCTTGTCAAAAGCAATGGCAATATATTAAACTAGTCCCGAAGTGATAGATATTCAAGAGGGATATAATAAAAACTTTCATGAAGATCATTGAACAAATTAAACTTGATTCCTTGTAATAGTTTTGAGACATGATGATAGTGGTATGTGAGTCATGTTGGTGAGTAATTATGCTTTAGTAAGAATATTGGTGTTAAGGTTTGTGATTCCCTATGCAAGCACGAAAGTCAATAGTTATGCAATGAAATTGCATCCTACTTATGGTGCATTATTTGGTGTTAGTTATGCTTAATGCCCGATTATGTGAATTTTCGTTTCTTGGTTGGTTGCTTCTCAATCTATTTGCTAGCCTCCACTTGTACTAAGTAGAAATACTACTTGTGCATCCAAAATCCTTAAACCCAGTTTTGCCTTATGAGTCCACCATACCTACCTATATGCGGTATTTCCATGCCGTTCTAAGCAAATTTGTATGTGCCATCTCTACTTTTCAAAATAAATTTCCTTTTTGTGTGCTCGTACCGCTCATGAAACGGTAGGGGGTATCCAATATTTTTCTATGCTAGATGTGTTATTCTCAAGATGGGTGTTTATTCACTTGTCATTGCACAAGAGTATGGCGGTAATAGGGATGCCCAGTCCCGAAATGAAAAAAAAACAAACGGAGTCCAATCGCGATGAAACTTTTTGGAGATTTTTGTTTGGACCAGAAGAAAACCAGGGAGCCAAAGAAGCACGCGGGAGGAGGCCCAGGCGGCCCAGAAGACACCATGGCACGCTAGAGGCCTTTGGCGTGCCCTAGTGGGTTGTGGTGGCCTCGGGACCCCCCTCCACCGCCTCTGAGCTCTATAAATACCCAAATATTCTAGAAACCCTAGAGGAGTCGATGAAAAATACTTCCAGCCGCCGCAAGTTCCAGAATCACGAGATCCAATCTAACACCACCACAGAGGGGTTCATCTTCCTCATTGGTGCCTCTCCGATGATGCGTGAGTAGTCCACCATAGACCTACGGTCCCCGGGTCTACTTTTCCAACATATTGCATTCCGATCTATCTGTTGCCACTTTTTGTTTTCAGATCTATTATTCCAAAAACCCAAAAATACCTTGCTGCACTTTTTATTTGCCTCTTTTATATTGTGTTCTTGTGCGATCTATCTATCCAATCTATTACAATCTAATCTATCTTTTTACCGTGGAAAGATTGACAACCTCTCTTACGCGTCGGGTTGCAAGTATTTGTTCTTTGTGTGCAGGTACCATTTACATAGTGTTGCATGGTTCTTCTACTGGTTCGATAACCTTGGTTTCATAACTAAGAGAAATGCTTACCGTAGCTGTGCTGCATCATCCCTTCCTCTTTGGGTAAATACCAACACAGTCTCAAGCCCCGTCAATCAACCTGACCACGAAGGTCTATTTTCTGGACGCAAATGAAGAACAAGCAAGAAATTGAAATTGCAACCTGGATATTGCGAATATAAGAGGAAAGCTTTATTGATGAAAGTGGGGTTCTGTGACGTCTTGGTCTCGTCGTGGAACACAAACGAAGGAAGCGAAGTTGCAGCTATGGCGAACTTGTAATCTAAACAAAACCCAAGTCTAAACAGCGCCCTAAGGTTGTATATATGGGGGAATAGAGGGGGATTTTCGTGACCCCTTGGAGGAGGGGTCCGAAAACAACCCTAACTCACACTACAAGAAATATGTCAACTTGTGACCTTCTGTCAGTGACCCTGGAAGAAATGGTCGTAAATCTACGACCATTTCAGACCAACTGGTCATAAGCCGTTCGGGGGGCTCCAAACCCTAAACCATAACGACCATTTTGGTAAGAAAGGTCGTAATTTCCTTACACGAAATGGTCATAAAGCAGACATCACTGGTCTGCTGCCTAATTTCTAGCTGATCATGACCAATATAGATGGTCATAGCCTTGTAAATCGTGGTGCATTACTATGACTAGGCGCCACCTCAACAGTTTTGCATATGTGTCATGTCCATGTGTCAATTTTTTGCCCTAGGTTGTGAAGCAACCTACATTTCTGTCATTCCCAAAATTCCAAAAAAAATCTCATAAATTCTTTGCATCATATGTTCCTCAAATATGTCAAAACCCTTCCTTCCCTAGTTCAAAAATAATTCATGAATATTCATTTTCCTATTCTGTTCAGAACTGCACTTTGTGAAGGAAGTGCTATTTATATTTTCTTGATTGCCCTAAAAAAATTTGAGCTCTCTTTCCTATCCAAATCATTGCCTCATGAAAAAATTCAGCTCCATTTGCCTAGTAAATCTTCCTCAGAAAACTTCCAAAGTTTCTGTTCATCTAGAAGCTTTGTGAAGTAAGTACTAGATAGGCATCTCCTAATGCGCTGAATTTTTGCCACATATTCTATATGCCAAAATCATAGCTCTTCACAAAATTTTATCCCCATCTAATAAACCATGTGAGCTCACCATCCAATCTTTGTTTCTGGTAATATTTTCAATTTGTGAAGCAGCTATATTTTATATTGCTTTATAATTTCTAAAAATTTACCAGGAGATGACCCTGCCCATAGAACCTCTCTATACCAAATTTTATCTGATTTTAGTGTAGCCAATGTTCCTCAATATTTTTTCCAATTTTCTGTTCAGTGGAGAGCATTGTGAAGGAAGTACCGTTTTTATTTATTCAAATGGTATGCAATTTGTACAGTACCTTCATATGACCAATTTGTCATCCTCCACCAAATTACAGCTCAATCCAATAATCTATGCGAGCCCAGATTCAATTTCTATTTTCTGGCCAGGTTAGCACATTGCAAAGCAAGTGCTACCTAGACCCCTCATATCGCCCTCAAATTTTTTGTGCACTATTACATGATCAAATCATTGCCACATGCCAATATTAAGTTCCATTTGCCTAGTAAATCTTCCTTAGTAAATTTACAAAGTTTCTATCCAGAGAGAAGCTTTGTGAAGGAAGTACTATCTTGGATTATCAAAATTATATGAGATTTTATCAAATATTCCATATTCTCAAATCATAACTCTCCACAAAAAAAATTCCAAGTTTCTGTCCAGACAAAAGCATTGTGAAGGAAGTACCACTTTGGCATGTCCAACTGTTATCAAATTTTTATAGTGCTTTTATATGCTCAAATTACAATTCTCCACCAAATTTCAGCTCAATCCATGCATTCATGTGAGCCCAGCTTCAACATCCATATTTCTGGTCATATTTTCAGTTTGTGAAGCAAATATATTTTTTATTGCTTAATTATTTTTGACAATTTACCAGGGGCAAGTTACTACCTGCATAACTTACCTCCACCAAATTTGAGCTCATTTAATTTAGCCAATTACTCTCAATAATTTTCCCAAGTTTCTATCCAGAGAAGAGCGTTGTGAAGGAAGTGCCACTTTGGCATGTCCAAATGGTATCAAATTTTTACAGTGCTTTTCTATGCCCAAATGACCATGCTCCACCAAATTTCAGCTCAATACATTTATCCATTTAAGCCCAGCTTCAACATCCATATTTCTGCACAGCGTGGTACTTTGCAAAGCAAGTGCCACCTAGGATCCTCCATTTGAGCTAAAAATTTGCCAAGACAGTCTCCTTAGTAGATGATCATCCTCAGCCAAAACTCAGGCCCATTGGCCATGTGAATGTCACCCACTGCTAATCAAACACTTTGCTGCTAATTCATGTTTGAGCTTAGTTCAGTCTCCTCGTGCGATTCTTCTGTTGTATTATTCTTCCTAACACCTATCGGGGGAGTGACCAACTCACCAGACATGCCTAGGCCGCCCAGAACATGTGGCAACGCCACGGTCACTTGGTGACCACGCGGTTGACATGCCGATTCACGTGCTCTAGAGTTGGGGCCCTCGGACACCATCCAAACCTCGACGTCTCACCACCACACCATGTATCTCTGATTAAATGAATGCTTATGTACCTACAAAATATTTTTGGAAAAAATAAAGAGCAAACTATAAGAAATATGTCAACTTGTGACCTTCTGTCAGTGACCCTGGAAGAAATGGTCGTAAATCTACGACCATTTCATACCAACTGGTCATAAGCTGTTCGGGGGGCTCCAAACCCTAAACCATAACGACCATTTTGGTAAGAAAGGTCGTAATTTCCTTACACGAAATGGTCATAAAGCAGACATCACTGGTCTGCTGCCTAATTTCTAGCTGATCATGACCAATATAGATGGTCATAGCCTTGTAAATCGTGGTGCATTACTATGACTAGGCGCCACCTCAACAGTTTTGCATATGTGTCATGTCCATGTGTCAATTTTTTGCCCTAGGTTGTGAAGCAACCTACATTTCTGTCATTCCCAAAATTCCAAAAAAAATCTCATAAATTCTTTGCATCATATGTTCCTCAAATATGTCAAAACCCTTCCTTCCCTAGTTCAAAAATAATTCATGAATATTCATTTTCCTATTCTGTTCAGAACTGCACTTTGTGAAGGAAGTGCTATTTATATTTTCTTGATTGCCCTAAAAAAATTTGAGCTCTCTTTCCTATCCAAATCATTGCCTCATGAAAAAATTCAGCTCCATTTGCCTAGTAAATCTTCCTCAGAAAACTTCCAAAGTTTCTGTTCATCTAGAAGCTTTGTGAAGTAAGTACTAGATAGGCATCTCCTAATGCGCTGAATTTTTGCCACATATTCTATATGCCAAAATCATAGCTCTTCACAAAATTTTATCCCCATCTAATAAACCATGTGATCCTCCATTTGAGCTCCATGTACCTACAAAATATTTTTGGAAAAAATAAAGAGCAAACTATAAGGCAGCTGCAGTTCAAATTTGACCCGCTTCCTACTAAATCGTTGGAGATTTGTCTTTTTCACGAGAGGTGGATCAAAACTTCTGACACCCAACCATTTTGTTAATTTTACATTAAATATGGACTAATATTTTAGAAAAATGATTTGGTCCAATTTTGCAATAAATATGTGGTAGGTCCTTCACAAAAAAACTCATTTTGGGCACTAGAAAAATGGAAAATGAATTTTTTGTCCAAAGAAAATGAAAAATTCCTTAGGCAACATTGTTTGTCATTCCAATATGCACCCTTGTGCACAATATGAGATCATTTGAGCAAACTATGCCATGAATGTGGTCATAAGATTGATCATTTGGCTTGAAAGCCATGAATCTTCACACATGATAGCTCATTTCTTAGAACACTTTTTTAAAATAATTGTCATATTACAAGTTTATTATTTTTTTCTGATAACTTGGTCACATATAATGACACAATGCGAAGGTTTTCAATTTTTTTCGATTTTTTTGAATTTTTAATGCCCGTTTCAAAATGCTGTCAAAACGGCGGGCATGACCGTTCCTAGCTAGTGGTTGAACCTTGGAAATTTTTTGGTGTTTCTCTGATTAAATAGATACTTATGTACCTAAAAATCATTTTTGGAAAAAATAAAGAGCAAACTATGAGACAGCTGCAGTTCAAATTTGACCCGCTTCCAACTAAATCGTCAGAGATTTGTCTTTTTCACGAGAGTTGGATCAAAACTTCTGACACCCAACCATTTTGTCAATTATACATTAAATATGGCCTAATATTTTATAAAATTGATTTTTTTCCAATTTTGCAACAAATATATGGTAGGTCCTTCACAAAGAAACTCATTTTGGGCACTCAAAAAATGGAAAATGAATTTTTCGTGCAAACAAAATGAAAATTTCCTTTGGCAACATTGTTGCCATTCCAAGATGCACCCTTGTGCAAAATATGATATCATTTAAACAAACTATGCCATGAATGTTGCCATAACAGTGGCCATTTGCCTTGAAAGTCATGGATCTTCATACATGATAGCTCGTTTTTGAGAACACTTTTTAAAGAGATTTGACGTAGTCCAAGTTTGTTATTTTTCCTGGAAACTAGGTCACATATGATGACACAATGCAAAGTTTTTTAATTTTTCTGATTTGCTTTGAATTTCTTATGCCTGTTTCAAAAATGTGGTCAAAACGGCGGGCATGACCGTTCGTAGCTAGGGGGTGAATGTTGCCAAAGTTTTGTTGGATCTCTGATGAAATGACTACTTATGTATCTAAAATGATTTTTGGGAAAAATCATGAGCATAATATGAGGCCCCTCTAGTTCAAATTTGACCCCGTTACTACTAAATTGACAAAATTTTGTCAATTTGACGAGAGGTGGATCGAAAGGTATTGAGTGTCAACCATTTGGTCAGTTGTACACAAAATATGGTCTAATATTTTTTGACAAATGGTGCGGTTCAATTTTGCAACAAAGATTTGATAGGTTCTTCACAAAAAACCCGATATTTGGCACTCTAAAAATAGTAAATGAATTTTATGTGCAAAGAAAATGTAAAGTCCCTTTGGCAACATTGTTTGCCATTCCAAGATACACACATGTGCACAATATATGTTGAATGTTTACCCAGAATAAAAGAGTTAAAAATATAAAAGAAACAAAAGGAAAACACAAAATTCTATAAGCTTAATTTTGATTGGTGGAATCAGCTGTGTCATGGATCGATGACATGGCAAATATCTGTCCATCCATCGATCCAACCCACCGCAGCAAACCACTCTCTCTCTCTCTCTCTCATGTGAAACCCATCCAACCCCTCGTGCTCTCCTCTCTCTTGCGTGCGAACCCTAGGCCTCCGCTCCTCCCTTGCCGCCGCCACCTCCGGCACCCGATCCCGGCGATCTCAGGCGGGAATCCAAGGCGCCCAGCACACCAACATGACCGCCACGCCCCGCTCCTCCCTCCTGTCCGACGAGATCTGAGTTCCCCTGCCTCCGCTGCTCTGTTTTGTCCAGCCAGATCCTCCTCCCGTCCCCTCCCATGGCATCTTCTCGCCCGCTGTTGTCGCCAGCTGGTTTCGGTCGCCCGTCGTTGCATATTCCAACCAATTCGTCCCGTGCTCCTCCCGCCGGCCCCATTGATTGTCATGGCGGACGAGGACTCGGCGGCGATCTACTTGTCGCCACAGTTGCCGGGGCCGCCGTCGATGCAGGAGGGCCGCGACAGCGGCGGTCCGAGGTTCTCCACGGCTCCACCTTCAAAGTGTTTCTCCTTGGCACACCCATCGGCCGAGATCCACACGTCAGTAAGTCCCCAATCCAGCCCAGCCTCTGTGTGTGTCTGGCGCAGCCTTGCTGAACCTTGATATGCATGCAGCCTACAGGGATCGGGGTTTCGGCGGCGCCGCGGAGATGGACCGGAAGTGCATCATGGAGGCGCTGGAGAAGCACACGGAGAGGCCGTCCCCGTCCACCTCCAGGGGCGTATCCAGGGAGAAGGAGCTGCTCATCGCCGACAAGATAACCACCCAGATCGGCAAGGTCCCCAAGGTCTCTGACATCGGTCAAGATCTAGCCTTTTGCTCGGCCTCCGTTGCTTTGTTTTTGTGTGTTCCACATTGCCTGCTTTTGCCAGAACGACGTGGCTCCTGTTGAACAGATCTAGCCTAGTACTTCCAGGATCACCTTACCCTAGCCTAGCTCATGTCTTCGGTTTCTCAATCCAAAGCTTGTTGAACAGATCTAGCCTAGTACTCCCTGTTGCTGCCTATCCTGAGTCCTGACATCCTGAGTGAAATTGTTATTGGACACGATCTGTACTGTACATAGGGGTACTGAGAACTCTGAACAATAAAATTGTTTTGCATACCAAAGACAATATGCTGTTGTACAGAATATCATGCTATAGGTGATCCTGATGTAGCCTATTCCGTAGGGAAGAGCGAGATTTATATTATAATAGAACGGTTGTTACTATCCAAGGGGAAACCAAATTGCTGGTTTGTTCCTTGGCAATAATTTGTTCTACTCCAACAACATTTTGCGGGCTGCTGGGCAGCTCCATTGCTCTCTCTTTTAATCCTATATATGCATCTCACAATGGGAATAATTCCTGTTCACAAACGGCCACACTTATTTGCCTTAGTGTGTACTAGTAAGAGCATATATAACACATTTTTTAATAGATTACTAGTTAGATATCTGTTATATTTGGGTTCTTTCTCCTGACACTTGAATTTTCTCCATGACAGGGAAGTTGCTGTTGCGATCTTTCACTCGAGGAGGAGAACAACTTCCTGGGCCTGTGCAGCCAAGAACTCCTTGTTTGTGGCACCGAGCTCCTTAAACGCACGCGGAAAGGTGTTGTCTGGTGATACATTTCTGATGCATTATGTGGTAAAAGGCAGGCACATGTAACTGACGCTACTGTTTCATGATCATTTTAACTGCAGGTGCACTACACTGGAAGGTCGTGACAGTGTACATCAACCGAATGGGCCTGGTAAATGCCGATGTCCTCGAGTTGTATAGAACCTTTTTTGTGGTAATTCGAGACTTTCTGCTTAGTTATCATGCTTGGCGTGCTTGCAGGTCTCTCTGAATATGAAGAGCCGGTATGTTGCGGGGACAATCACCAAGAAGAAAGGTGAGTGGTAGGCAATCATGGCAGCGACGGTAACATCATCTCATCATCCGTCATGCATGGCGCTGATAGAGGTCTGATCCATCATCCATGTCGCTGCAGGTGTGGAGATCGACGTGTTCAAGGACGTGGCAGCGTGGCCCGGGCGGCACCTGCTGAAGGACGACGAGCAGCGGCGTTACATCGGGCCGAGGACGGCGGACCATCGGGTGATCGAGTTCGAGTGCACCAGCCAGAGGGAGTACGAGCTGTGGACCAAGGGCGTGGGCCGCCTCCTCAGCAAATGAATGAGTTGTGGACCAATGCTACCCTCATCCTGTTGTTGTCTGTCAATCGGGTCAAACCGCTCAGAAAATGAATGAGTTTGCAACCCTTCCTAATTTTTTGTTCTTCTTTGATTTGGATTTGGATGCAGCAGGTGCTCTGATCTTGCGCACGTCTGGCAGCGTCTCCGGAGTGACGGTGCTTCTTGAGGCGACCGGTGTGACGACGGTTGTGTACGGCGGCGACCACAAGCTCTCTGGTGAGTTGGCTCCATCTCCTAGCCCTAGCTCCCTCTTTTCTGCTCCTATAGCATGCTCCGTTGGTTGAGAACACTTGCAGCAGGAACCTACCATGTATACGTACTAAGCAGCAGGAGCTCAAGCACCTCGTGTACACTAGCAGCTTGATAACCACCTTCTTGTTTAGCTTTGCTTGCACAGTTGTCACTTTTGCTTCTGGTAGCCATTACGTAGCTGAATCATGTCTGTGTCTACTAATCACCAGTTAATAGTATTTGGCTTCTATGTGATGACATTTGTTTGATAGATAGATACTAGCTATACTAGTAATTTTTACGTGCTTTGCACATCAGTTTATTATGTATAAAAACAATACTAAACCATTAGAATACTTTTTTTGCAAGATTAGACATTTACAATATATTAGGCGGAGCATTTAGTTTTTCCAAAGAAATGTTATGAACGCCTGTTTAAGCATTTGCATGGTCTTCGCCTAGATTCCATAACTAACCTATCAATTCTCTTTCGCCTTTGCCCAGATTCCATCACTAACCCGACAATTCTCTTTCACTTAATTAATACATTAATCGTGGCATTTATCCTTGAGGTTGTCAAAAGAATAAGAATATTTTGCAGAAAAAAATACTCCATTGTTATTCAATGTACTTAAATTCACACGTAAGTTGTTTTACTGTCTTATTATTGTTCTGTATATATTATTTTTATCAAAAGAGAGTGCTGATAAACCATATATATATATATACATATATGTATATTTCAGATGACAATTAATGTTTAAGTAAAACTGAATTTTAAAGCCAAAGCACTTGCAACAGCACTGTGCTAGCATTACTTTTTTATTCTATGTATGGGAGACTCTGGGAGTACTTCTATGCGAACTGTGCAGGTAGTGCCGCTAGCGTCCGCTGCATGGGTTCACCATCGTGTGTCCATGTCTCTCTTACCATGGGGTTACCATCGTATGTCTACTGTGCATGTGCAGGCGGTGGCCCTTTGTGCGAGTGAAATTTCTAGAGCATGTCCATCTCACATAGTCAGGGGGAATGATAGCTGTCCGATTTGACTGATCATACTCCCAGTCATGCTAAGATCTTTTCAAAGTACTTGTACTGTTATTGTTCTCCTGGTGATATGGAGTAGGGTACAGAAATGATCTCTTGCTGATATGGAGTAAATGTACATGCATCTTGAAAATCTTCATCTCCTGCATCTCCAATCATCTCATCTTCTACAGGTGGACTATTGTTGAGGTCTGGGTGAACCATGTTCAAGATGCAGTAAGCTACTGGGCGAGATGGTGATCTGCTGATGTAAGTACTCTTCCTCCTGTTGTACTCCTGCTGATCCATTGTTGCTGCTGATGTACTCCGCTGCTGGTGTGCTATTGATATGCTGTTGTAGTACATTCTAATGTTGGTAGCCTTTATGTTCACTCTTTTACAGGAGCTCCAGGCCTAAGAAATTTGAAGTGTGAAGCTGTGAAGCCAAATTCGAAGCGGTGAAGCACTACACAACAAATAGTTGTTTGATCTGTTTGACTGTAATAGACTGTAATTGGTAATATTGTAACAGATTGTAATAGACTAATTTAGTGTTATTTGATGAATTATATTTGTTCTATTCTGTTTGAAATAGTGATTATGTATATTGAAAAAAATGTGAAATGGAAACTTCACTAGAGGACCCACTTATGAAAACAATCTGAGCAGTGTTGAAATTTCTGACGTGTGAGACCGATGTATGATATTATGACAAGTGGGACCCATATGACTAGTGGGACCAGCTCCAAAATATAAAGGCCAAAAATAGAAAATCAATTGATTGTAATAAAGTCATGGCCCAAATATAAAAAGCTGAAATGTTGGGCCAGGCCCATGTAGCTGATAAGAGTTGACTTAAAAAAATGCTGAATTGTTGGGCTTGGGCCATGTAAAACAGAGCTTGGCCCATGTAAAATACTGAATTGGACCTTGCTGATTTTAATCTATGACAAATTCATTTGGTCGTAATTTTTCCACGTCAGCCTGCCACGTTGGATCCGACGTGGCCTGGGCAGACAACCAGCGACCAAAACAATTGGTCGTAGGACCAACGACCTTTTATTTTGGTCGTAACCTTCTATGACCATATCACAAAGAAGGTCGTTAAGTTTCATTAAAGATGGTCAGCTTTCGACCAACTGTTTTTCGTCACAAAAAGGTCGCAAATGAAAAACAATGACCATTCAGTGACCAATATTGATGGTCGCAAGTTAGCATATTTCTTGTAGTGTCAGTTTCCCCACACATACGGACTCTAAAAATAGCCTATAATGCAGTATTTCAAAATTACATGGGCCTAGCCCAAAAATAAGGTGACGAAGCACCTATAATAGCCTATGGACGAAATTTATGCAGTGGAATCTTGTATATTTCGTCCAAGCCTTCATGCTCTCCTTATGTTGGCTTCAAAGTACGAAAATCACCATTGGAAACACCATTGTTCTTTCCCGCGCGTGCACCTCCTTCTCCATGCTTGATGCCGCTCCAATGGCCATCCTTCTTGTCCATTCTAGTCCCTTCATTCATAATTAAAACAAAAGTATCTAATTTAGGCAGCATCATATGTTCATGAACATTAGAAGTATTTCCAAGAAACGAAAGTACCTGGTAATTTAATTGGCGTGCGCGAGCTCTAGTAATTGGTATAGTATGTTTAGCAGCACGGGTTGTGGGTGTAACAATGATATTGATGTCCTCATCATCCTCCCCTTCTTGAAATGAAGTCGTCCTCGACGGAAGCTCATCTTCCTCACCCAAATAAGGCTTCAAATCTGCAATGTTAAAATTGGGACTAACCCCAAACTCTACAGGCAGCTCAAGTTTATATGCATTATCATTTATTTTCTCTTAACACCTTAAAAGGACCATCAGCACGTGGCATTAGCTTCGACTTGCGCAAATCATGAAACCTATCCTTTTGCAAATGTAACCAAACAAGATCTCCAGGTGCAAAGACAACATGTTTTCTACCCTTATCTCCAGAAAGTTTATATTTAGCATTCATACGCTCAATGTTTTCCTTAGTTAACTCATGCATCTTTAATATCAATTTAGCTCGTTCTTTAGCATGAAAATTAACCTTCTCCAAAGATGGAAGAGGCAACAAATCAATAGGTGCACGAGGTAAGAAACCATACACAACTTCAAAAGGGCACATCTTAGTAGTAGAATGCAATGAACGATTATAAGCAAAGTCAATATGAGGCAAACATTCTTCCCACATTTTGAAGTTATTCTGCAAAACAGCCATAAGCATAGTAGACAATGATCTATTGACTACTTCAGTTTGTCCATCAGTTTGGGGGTGACATGTAGTACTAAAAAGCAGTTTAGTCCCCAACTTAGACCATAAACATCTCCAAAAGTGGCTAAGAAATTTAGCATCACGATCTGAAACAATTATATTTGGCACACCATGCAAGCGAATAATTTCACGAATGAACAAATCAGCAACATTAGCAACATCATCACTTTTATGACATGGTATAAAGTGTGCCATTTTCGAAAATCTATCCATGACAACAAATATGTTGTCCCTTCCCTTCTTTGTTCGAGGTAAGCCTAAAACAATGTCCATGGAGATATCTTCCCAAGGAACACTAGGTACAGGTAAGGGCATATATGAACTATGAGGATTGAGTCGTGACTTAGCTTTTTGACATGTAGTGCAGCGAGTAACAAAACGCTCAACATCCCTTCTCATCTTTGGCCAAAAGAAATGGGTAGCAAGTACGTCCTTCGTCTTCTTCACGTCAAAGTGTCCCATTAATCCTCCTCCATGCGCCTCCTGCAACAACAAAAGACGAACGGAGCTAGCTGGAATGCATAGCTTGTTAGCACGGGACACAAATCCATCATTAATGACGAACTTGTTCCATGTTCTCCCTTCTTTACAATTCTCTAACACATCTTTAAATTCAGCATCACGCACATATTGATCTTTGATGGTCTCCAAACCAAATATTTTAAAGTCAAGTTGTGAAAGCATAGTATAACGACGAGATAATGCATCAACAATAAAATTTCTTTACCCTTATTATGTTTAATGACATAAGGAAAGTCTCAATGAATTCAACCCATTTAGCATGTCTACGGTTCAGTTTTGCTTGACTTTTAATATGTTTCAAAGATTCATGATCGGAATGTATGACAAAATCTTTGGGCCATAAATAATGTTGCCATGTTTCCAAAGTCCGAACAAGAGCATATAATTCCTTATCATAAGTAGAATAATTCATACTAGGCCCAGTCAATTTTTTATAAAAGTAACAGGTTTACCATCTTATAATAACACACCTCCTAATCCGATTCCACTAGCATCACATTCAAGCTCAAAAGTCTTATTAAAATCAGGAAGTTGGAGTAAAGGAGCATGTGTTAACTTATCTTTCAATACCTTGAAGGCTTCTTCCTGTGCGGTACCCCAAACAAGAGGTACATCCTTCTTTGTAAGCTCATTGAGAGGTGCAGCAATGGTGCTGAAATCCCTCACAAAACGCCTATAGAAACCAGCGAGGCGAAGAAAACTCCTCACTTGTGTGACCGTTTTGGGCTGCGGCCAACTCTCAATAACTTCAATCTTAGCTTTATCAACTTCAATTCCTTGTGGAGTAACAACATAGCCAAGAAAAGATACTCGGTCGGTGTAAAAAGTGCACTTCCCAAGGTTACCAAACAAACGTGCATCACGTAGAGCAATAAAAACAACACGTAAATGTTCCAAGTGTTCCTCCAAAGATCTACTATAAATAAGTATATCATCAAAATAGACTACCACAAATCTTCCAATGAAAGCACGTAAAATCTCGTTCATTAATCTCATGAAAGTACTAGGTGCATTAGTTAACCCAAAAGGCATGACTAACCACTCATATAAACCAAACTTAGTTTGTTTTCTATTCATCTCCCAATTTCATACGAATTTGATGGTATCCACTACGCAAATCAACTTTGGAGAAAATTGTAGAGCCACTTAATTCATCAAGCATATCATATAGCCTAGGAATAGGATGATGATAACGAATAGTAATATTATTAATGCCTCTAAAATCCACACACATACGAGATGTACCATCCTTTTTCAGCACTAGAATAGTAGGAACAACACAAGGACTAAGAGATTCGCGTATATAACCTTTGTCGAGCAGCTCTTGTACTTGACGCATAATCTCCTTCGTCTCCTTTGGATTGGTACGGTATGGCGCTGGTTGGGTAGCGATGCACCGGGAATTAAGTCAATCTGATGCTCAATCCCTCTAATAGGTTGTAATCTTGGTGGCATGTCTTGTGCAAAGACGTCAGCGAACTCCTGCAAGATGTTAGTGACAACAGGAGGCAAAGAGGGAGGCATGTCCTCGAATGAAAATAATACCTATTTGCATACAAAAGTATAGCAAACAGATGTAGTAACATCCAAATCAGTAATATCAGATTTAGTGGCAAGTAAACAACCACTTTTCAGTTTTATTTCAGATGCAACACTAGATGATTGTTTATTAGGCTTATTATGTTGCTCAAATTCCTTTGCCACAATCTGATTTTCACTCTCACTTTGCTCCTGTTTTTGCTTTACTAGCTCTAGCAATGTCATCTTTCATAATATGTTCAAGAGATATAGGAAGAAAAGTTATATTTTTATCCTTATGAACAAGAGTATACTGATTTGTCCTACCATGGTGTACAATTTTTTAATCAAATTGCCATGGTCTACCAAGTAAAACGGAGCATGCTTGCATGGGTACCACATCACAATCAACATAATCAGAATATGTAGCAATGCTAAAGTGCACACGAACAGTACGTGTTACCTTAACCTTGCCACTATTGTTAAACCATTGGATGTAATATGGATGAGGATGTGGTCTGGTGGTTAGAGACGGCTTCTCCACCACCTCCATGCTAGCCAAGTTGTTGCAACTCCCTCCATCGATGATGACGCGAACATAACGCTCCTTCACAACTCCCTTTGTATGGAACAAGTTGTGCCTCTGATTTTGCTCAGCCTGTGTAACCTGCACACTCAGAACACGTTGAGCGACTAAACTTTCATACCTACAGTCCATGAAAAAGCTAAAAAAAATTAGGGTTAGATCATCGTATCCGAACCAATGTGAGCCTTTGCAATTTTCTGTTCGGTATTTGCTTTGTTGAATTTGCGGTTGCATCATCGTGTCCAGTTGCTGGTCTTAGCGTCTAGTACTTTAGAGTATCGAGTTTTGTTCATAGTTTGTCACGTCGCCGCCGCATCATCTTCATCGCTGCCATATACCACCACCACACCAGATACATCACCGCTGCCATATACCACCACCACATCAGATACATCACTGCTGCCATATACCACCACATATCCGCCATCACGCCAAGCCGGGTCCACCTCCATCACAGATTCACCACCAGTCCGAGTTCCACCACCCATCCATACATCCGCCACTGGTCCGGTCTGAGTTCCTCTAGATTCATATCCACCACCAATCCTAGTCCGAGTCCATTACATATTAGGTTTAGTTTCGAGATCCTTTTGTTTTCAGTTTTGTGTTTCCTTGCCTGAGCAGGTTTCAGGAAAAAAAGAGGCGCCAAAAAAGAAAGAGAGATTTTTTTCCAGAGTGTGCTCTTCCCTTGGTTATCTGTCGCGTCGTGATTTTGTTGGTGTTCTAGGCTCGCGTCTCTAGTACGATCTAGCCTAGGACCAGCATGGTACCGTCGTTGAGCGTCTTTTCAACTTTGCATCTCTAAAATGATTATTGCTGACCCCCTTTTGCTACCATATTATAAGCCTTCCTAGCTCCACATACATCTACGTCGTGCGTTTGACTCTTCCTGGTAATCGCTCTATCCAAGCTTTGATAGTTTTGACTACAACGGTTGCCGATCACCGCCTGCTGCTTGGTAGGGTTTTGACTACAACTGGTAAGGTTTTGAGATTCGCTTGAAGGATTTGTGACACACCACCACCACCACCACCACTTCCTAGTTGTCAGTAGGTTCATATTCTTGTGTGTTTCCTATTGCTGCTAACCATGCCAGGATCACAAGCTGACGAGATCGACTGGGAGGGTATGACCAACAAGGCGCTCCATGATAAATTTCAACAAATGATGGGTGAACAGGTGCACGACTTGGTGACGAGCCTTAGAGAGGCTATGGAGAAGCTAGATGGTTTGGAGAAGACGGTCGATGCCAAGCTTGATGCTAAATTCAGTGAGGTGTTTGCACATCTACATGCACCAGTTGTACCCGTCGTACCTCGGCAACAATAGCACCAACAACATCCAAATTTCACGGGACGAGCGCGACGTGTGCCTATCGACCAAGGACAAAATTCTGGTGCCATTGCTACTACTGCAGCTTCGGTGGCTGTTGTTGTTGCTGCTACTGTCGTTGAGCAGAATGAGGATTATGATGGTGATTACGATGATTAGGGAGTGGTTGCCACCGATCAGTCCCAGGGCCAACCACCACCACACGCACCAGGTCGTCCACATGGCTATTATCGCAACGGTAGGGCTGCACCACCCCCTCAAGTATGGGATCATGACCATCTCCCTGAACTTAAATTGAATATTCTGACATTTGAGGGTAGATATGTTCCTGATATATATCTTTCTTGGGAGTTAGAAACAGAACAACATTTTACGTGCTTACAATTTCTTGAGGATAGATGTGTTGCTGCTGTCGTTTGTGCTTTCACTAGTAGCTGAACAGGAAATAAAACAACATGTTGCCCACAAGGAGAATGAGCGCAAGGTGCACATTCCAAGAGTTGATACGGTTGTTCCTTCAACTAATAGGCGTACTATGACAATCACATCATTTGTTGTGAGGCTTACATCACCTTCACCATGTGACACGTCACCACCGAGAGTGCCTACATCATCTGAGTTAATCATAAGAGGTAATGACAAAGGTACTAATCTTCCACCTCTAGAGGAGTATGATGAATGCCTTGTCAATTCCAATGTACCCTGTGATGAGCTACCCATTACTTTGATCACACCACCTATTTTAGAGGACTATGTTCATGATTTGACTTTGCCATGTGATCAAATAACTAAAATATCAACAATTTTGAGTGCACCCATTGAATTAACTATTGATGAGAAAGAACCATGTGAATCAAGAAATAAATCAAATTTGGATCAAATATGTTTGAAAACAATTGTTCCACTTTTTAATCATTTTGATATGACCTCCAATCTTGGTGATGATTCTGTGTCAAATGACATGTTGCATGTTTGCATGTTTAAGCATGTAATTATGAAACTTTTAAACTTTATTCACCAATGTTGGGATGGTTTAATGACGAGCTTTGTCATTCTTTTGATATGCAAAAGAGCTTCACTTATATGTGCAAACTAAGTTGCAATGTTTTCACGCCTTCTACTTCTTGTGATAATAGTTTTGCTTTATATTTTCACGACATATGAAAGTTAATTAGGTATAATTATGTCATGTGTGCGAAATCCGAGGAAAGTAAAAATGGATGACATATATATACAACATGTACATATTTTCTCTTTTGTTAGCCACATGTCAGACTAAGAAACGCCGGGGAGGGCTTTGTTTTCAAGAAGGGGAGGATGATGAGGACATGGCTACCTTGGATTCAACCAAAAATATTGCATACATGCATATTTGTGAGGTGATTTCTTATAATAATTATTCAATAATTTATTTATATTATCCGGAACAAAAATACTTCACCTATTTTCATTCCATGCCTAAATGCAGAATTGTCGAACGCTTGTACGAACCACGTGTGAAGATAAAGGAAGGGGAAATGATTAGGTGTTGTTTAAGAAGTCCCCTCACATCAAAGAAAATGATTATGTGCTATTTAAGAAGTCCTCTCACGTCACTTTTGTCCCAAGAGAAGATAGAGACCAAGTCACCCACGTTCTGGACTCAGATTCAGACTACACAAACATACCTGTCTCAAAACGCCAACAACTTTTTCATCCGGAATATGAATTGGGTGATTATTTTTTTGTTGGAAAGTACATTTCGTGCACTTTCCAGGCCAATTGGATTCACCTTCAAATTCATCTAGAGAGTGGAGATATTGATGAAACAATCTGACGCTGCAGCAGAATCCGAGTCAAACTACAAGTCCAAAGGTGTTGCATCACCTCCACTTGGGCCCATGAGCCTTGTACGACCTAGGGTTAGTTTTAGTCTACCTTGGGATGTCCTCCCACCTCCTTGGCCGCTGTCATCCCTTCCATTGTCGCCCACCACCATCCATCAATTTCCATCACGTGCTCCCCATCGTTCATTGTCATTATCATACTTGAGGTTGTTCGCATCTACACTTGATCCAATCTACATCTTATCTGGTTTGGTTTGGAAAGATCGAGACCCTCACCTCATGAAGTGGTATCAGATTTCCAGGTTGCTCGGTGAGATTTTACCAGTTTTTCGTAGTTAGATCGCATCCGTTCTTCATACCTATAGTCCAAGAAAAAGCCACAAAAAAATTAGGGTTAGTTCATTATATCCGAACCAATCTGAGACTTTGCATAATCCTTTCAGTGTTTTTGCTTTGTTGAAATTGCAGTTGCATTGTCGTGTCGAGTTGCTGGTCTTTGGGTCTAGTCCTTTAGAGTTTCGATTTCTGTTCACCAGTTGTGACACCACACCATCTTCACCGCTGCCATATACCACCACCCACCACCATCATCACCGCTGCCATATACCATCACCCACCATTGTCGTCATTAATTTGTGTCCATATATACCACCAGAAATCCGCCACCAATCCGAGTCCATCACATATTAGGTTTGATTTCGAGATCCCTTTGTTTTTAGTTTCGGGTTTCCTTGCCTGAGTAGGTTCTGGGTAAAAAAAGTCGGGAGACCCCCGAACAGTTTTTAGGACAAAATTTCGACGGGTGAAAATATATTTCCCTATCCGTTTTTAGGCTTTCTAGAGCGTTTTGAGACACTCGCCATCATAGTGATTTTTTGTCGCAATTTTTGGTCGTCGCTGCCCCGAATCGCTCCCGAAAAAAAATTAGTCAATTTTTTTGTGCCTATCCTGTTTATACATCTTGGGAAGAGTTTTGAGACACTCGCCATTACAGTGATTTTCTAAAAAAAAGAGCGCAAAAAAACAGGCGCCAATTTTTTTAGAGTGTGCTCTTCCCTTGATTACGTGTAGTGTCGTGCTTTTGTTGGTGTTCTAGGCTCGCGTCTCTAGTACGGTCTAGCCTAGGACCAGCATGGTACCATCGTTGAGCGTCTTTTCAACTTTGCATCTCTGAACTGATTATTGCTGACCCTTTTTGCTACCATATTATAAGCCTTCCCAACTCCACATACATCTACGTCGTGTGTTTGACACCACCTGGCAATCGCTCTATCCAAGCTTTGAGAGTTTTGACTACAACGGTTGCCGATCACCACCTGCTGCTGGGTAAGAACTGGTAAGAATTTGAGATTTGCTTGGCGGATTTGTGACACACCACCACCACCACCACCACTTCCTAGTAGTCTGTAGGTTCATATTCTTGTGTGTTCCTATTACAACCATGCCAGGATCACAAGCCGACGAGATCGAATGGGAGGTTATGACCAACAAGGAGCTCCATGACCAGGTACAAGACTTCGTGACCAGCCTTGGAGAGGCCATGGAGAAGCTAGATGGTTTGGAGAAGATATTCGACACCAAGATGGACTCCAAGTTAAATGAGGTGCTTGCCCATCTACCACCATCAGCTGCAGCTATCGTTCCTCTCTAACAACAACAACAACATCAACAGGGCGCAAATTTCATGGGACGAGCGCGACATGTGCCTCTTGACCAAGGCCAAAACTCTGGTGCCGTTGCTATTGCTGCTACAGTTGTGGTTTCTGTGGCTCCTGCTGCTACTATCGTTGAGAAGGATGAGGATTATGATGCTGATTACGATGATGAGGGAGAGGCTGCTCCAAATCAGCACCAGGGGCAACCACCACCACAAGCACAGGGTCGTCCACATGGGTACCATCACAACGGTAGGGCTGCACCACCCCCTCAGGTATGGGATCATGACCATCACCCTAAACTTAAATTTAACATTCCGACATTTGATGGTAGATATGTTCCTGATATATATCTTACTTAGGAGTTAGAAACAGAACAACGTTTTGCATGCATACAATTTCCTGAGGATAGACGTGTTGCTGCTGCTGTTTGTGCATTCACTAGTTTTGCTTGTGTTTGGTTGTCTGAACATTATCGCATACATCATGCTAATATTCCAACTACTTGGGCTGCTTTAAAAACTGCTATGTGTAATCGTTGGGTTCCACCATATTATCAACGTGAATTGCTTCAAAATTTGCAGCGTTTAAGACAAGGAAAAAATTCTGTAGAGGAATATTATCAGGAATTACAAACTGGCATGATTAGATGTGGTATTGTTGAGGAGAATGAAGCTATGCTTGCACGTTTATGGGTGGATTAAATAGAGAGATTCAGACCATTCTAGAGTATAAGGAGTATAACACCATCACTCGTTTATTTCATCTTGCTTGCAAAGCTGAACGTGAAGTGAAGGATCGACGGGCAATGGCGAGAACTAATTTTTCTGCAGGTCGAGCTTCATCATGGACACCACATACATCATCTACTTCCACACGTCCTACTACAGCACCACTTACTCCGGCCGCCAACTCCAACACAGATACAAGGAAACAGGCACCGCCACCAGCCTCCAGCAAGGGCACATCTTCAGGTCCTGCATAGAGCTCTTCTTCATCCATGGCATCTACAGGGCAAACACATGAGGTTATTTGTCGTCGTTGCAAGGGTGGATGTCACTATGCGAGAGAATGCCCTTCCAAGCGTGTGATGATTGTTACTGAGGATGGTGGATATGCGTCCACTAGTGATTATGATGATGAGACTTTGGCTCTTATTGCAAGTGAAGAACAAGGTGCCGAGGATACTAAACAAGAGACACACTACATGGCTGCTGACTACGCGGACAAGTATGAAAGTTTAGTTGCTCAACGTGTTCTGAGTGTGCAGGTTACACAGGCTGAGCAAAATCAGAGGCACAACTTGTTCCATACAAAGGGAGTTGTGAAGGAGCGTTCTGTTCGCGTCATCATCGATGGAGGGAGTTGCAACAACTTGGCTAGCATGGAGATGGTCGAGAAGCTGTCTCTAACGACCAAACCACATCCTCATCCATATTACATCCAGTGGTTCAACAACAGTGGCAAGGTTAAGGTAACATGTATTGTTCGTGTGCACTTTAGCATTGCTACATATTCTGATTATGTTGATTGTGATATGGTACCCATGCAAGCATGCTCCGTTTTACTTGGTAGACCATGGCAATTTGATAAAAATTCTGTACACCATGGTAGGACAAATCAGTATACTTGTTCATAAGGATAAAAATATAACTTTGCTTCCTATGTCTCCTAAACGTCGAACATATAAATGATGCTAGCCTACCCGCCATTCTGAGGGCCTTCGACGCTGGAATGCTCGTTCCCGTTCGATTGAATTACCGTGGTACGGAGCAGCTGGGCAGTGAATTCTAGGCTGTTAATCTTGTTAATCCTGCTCTCACATCTGGTCAACTCTCGGGAGTGAATGGCTGGTGGACCTTCATTCCTCACGGGCCCAGCTTCGCAGTGTGCGTCGTGTCTCTTCTCGGTGATGAAATTATTGACTAGAGCGATCGTGGGCGACGTGGGATTGGCCAGTTGACCAGAGCGATCGTGGGTCCAGCCCTAGAAAATATCAGACTGCACTTTCTCTCTCTCCTTCCTCCCCCCTCTCTACGCGTCCCACCGCCTCCTCCTTTCTCAGATTGGGGATGGCCGACGCAGCTCCATCTTCTCACTGCCCTCTATCCCCATGCGTACGGTGGCAACACTGGAAGAATCTTGAGCCGCTATGGTTATCCACGACACTATCGTCGTCGTCCAGATGCATGCAACGACGACACCAGAAGAAGTTTGAGCGCTGTGGTAGTCCACGGCACCGTTGCTGTCGTCGTGATGCGTGCTGCGGCGACACCGGAAGAAGCCCGAGCCATGATAGTGGTCCACTGTGTCGTCACCGTCGCCGTCATCGTGAATAAATAGGCACGGTAAAAATCCCCAACCCTGCCTAGCTCTTACTTTCTTCCCTGCACACACGAGCCAGCAGTGACGGTGCCGCTTCCTCTTCCCCCATCCCTCGCAGCTACCTGCATCGGCCGATGGAAAGAGCCTGCAATCACAGCGTGCCCCCGGTGTCGCACTGCCTCTGGCACCTCGGCCTCTCTCGCATCGCTCCTCCTTAGGCTTGGTCTCTACACACACCATCGAGCGTGGCTGGCAGCTTTTGAAGCCATGGAACCAGCAAGGAAGACAGATCGGCACGCCTTAGTTATCCGATTTTCCCTATATCGTGACTGTTCTGCTGCTGATTGTTTGTCTTTGCGGATTCTTGGCTTCTCCGGTGCGTTCATCTTTAATCAATAAGGTGAGGTGTTTATTCACCGCCTTCGCCTGTAACCTATTTGATGAAAGGCCTATGAGTTGATCCCTTCTTTCTTCTTCGTTTTCTTTCTTGTGCAGGAAAGATTTTGTTCTCTTCGGGCTTGTATTTAACCAGCAAGGTGGGATGCCTGCTCCTTCATGTTGGTTTCTCTTTAACCAGTAATGTGGGATGCCTTTTGATTGCCTTTCTCCTCGTGTGTTTGCTGGAATGTGTATGAGCTTCATTGGCAAATTTTCAGTTTAAGAGTTCTTATGGCCTCTTGATTCATGAGTATTTACTGCTTTGTGTTATTGGAGTTTGGTTGTAGTAATCATACGGAGAAATATGAGTGCCACGTTGCAATATGGTTCTCAGGCTGAAAATTATATTTGAAATTGCATGTTCTATGGCGATGTTGTAATACCAAAATGTTTGCAAATTATATATTGTTTCTGATTTTGCAACCGGCACAATATATGTTCCACCTTTAGTAATATGTACACCTACTGTTTATTTCTAGCAAGACATGATAACTATTGTTTTTCAGATTTCTTCAGTGAACTGATAAATTGTGGAGATGGTTAGGTTCAGGACCTTGATTTAGAAATAGATTTTCTCAATCATAGACAATTTTTCTTCCTAAAAAGGAATTCAAATGCAGCTACTGTCAACTCTAAATAGGATTTAAAATCTTTTTCATTTCCGAAGCTTGATCTGAAGTTATCAATGGTTGCTTGCCATTGTTGAACCGAGGACTCTAAATGTAATTTTGTGTTCTCCCTTATTATGTTAATCGGGATGTATGTGTTCTTTTGGTCTATTTTCACTTGTCTACTTTTACGGAATTTCAAAGAAGTAATTTTCTCTCATGTTGTTGCCTCATTCTTCATATATATACTAAGCTTCTCCTAAATGATAGATGAGGCAGGTGGCTTATCTCTGTTATTTTCCTTTCTGTAAATTAGACCAATAGTCTATTTTAGTCAACTTACGGGTATGTTGAATATGACAATTAATGAAGATGGTCATTCTTTCTGTTGAAAGTACACAATCTGACTCATTTTAAAGTAGTGACTTATCTTTATGACAAGACTAAGCTGCTACTTTAGCAAGTATCAGGGATAAACATTGGTCCTGCTGTCACCTGATAGAATTTTATGATTGTTTTGTCATGAAATAGGTTTTGCCGGAGTCAAGATCCAGCGCATTTTAGTTTTGTGGGATAGACATGTTAGTTCAAATGCCTAAAGGGTTTAATGCTGAATTATTCATATAATCTTGCACCTATTTTTGTAGTCAAATAATGAATTTTATATGCATTAGTTCAGAACACTGATTTTTCTTGGAAAGCTTTATCATGACATCGATCTTGGTTTCGCCATACTGCCATGCAGAGGTTGGATGGACTTCAGGCTTGGGGTGGCTACAGGTTGCAAGATGTGTTCTTTAGAGACTAGGTGATGTCGTTGCCAACAGGTACCTGAAGTACGAACTTCTAAATTTGGTCATTTATTTATCCTCATAGCCGGTTTCCCTTGCTACCACCTGGCACCTGTTGGATTCCCATCCTCTACAAGTATATACATACTTTATCAAACATAAATCAGTTGGCTCTATAATAGGTAATGGGTGATCAAGTTTGTGCATTTTATGACGTAAATCTGCTTGTCTTTTGTTTCAAAGTTAATACACCCTAAATCATTTACTAAACTTTCAGTTCTTTTTGGGAACTAGGCGAGTAAAACCAATTTGTTATGTGCCATCCTAAATTATTTGCCATGCCATACATGTAAGTTTTAGTATCTTATACTTAGTTTGGTGTATGAGAGTAGTTTGTAACTAGAGGAAGATTGACGCCATGTCTGCAACTGGTTCAGTGACTAAGATTATTTGAGGAACAATGTACATTTGGTACTCCCTGCACTTCATTCCGGACGTTGAATACTGCTCTTGCTTTGGCAGCTCACTGATTTTATTAGGAAACCGTATTTGTTAATATTTTCTTGTCAAAATCACGACCAGTTATAATAATCAAACTATATAGTGATGTTGAGGGATTAACCAGGGCCTGGGTTTACTATATACTTATTTGATCACTTGAACCATTGTTGTTTACTTCCAGAGACCTCATTTATCTTTTCATTTGTGCATGTCCATATCATTCTGGGAATTCTGTGTAGTGGCAACATAGCTATAGTTTATCAAGGAGCTACTTTGGAATTTTGTGTTGTCATGGGTAATTGTTGGTTTAAAGGGAATCCATACTTTAACAAGGTTTCTTCCAATGCAACAAAGTCACGTACTACTCATGTTCTTTCCTGGTATGGCTTATGTGACTACGAAGTACAATACTTTGTGTTGTTGCTTTTTTCCCCAATAGTATTAGCTTTCTAGGTATATAACTTTCCCTCATAATAGTTGCAGAATCTCCAAAATTACAGAGCATGTCAGAGAGAACCGAAAAGGACCATAGCCTGCTGTCGTCCAACCCACATGAGGTGCGGGAGCTGTGCAGCGATTTGGCTCGGACCAGAAGGTTGGCTTCAAATTGTGTTTACTTTTCTTATGTTATAGTTGTTCTATTCTGCCCCTCACTAGCAATCCGACTGTGTAGGGTACCCATATGTATGGCCAAATTGCTCCTGAGCCAACAGAGCGACTCAAGGATGTCTTGGAGGAAGGAAAGGTTTTCCTGATGAAGAGATTCATGTGCAAGTGAGATAGAGCCTGTCATTGCCATATTTGTAGGGACTCTGCCAAAAACAAATCGTGGTATTTCTCTGATCTTTGACTCGTATCATTGTTTGGTTGAGCAGCTCACTCATATCATTGGTTGCTTACTCATCTTTGCTGTTGCATGTGCTTGATTTGCTATTTTGAAACATAGCTTTGGAGGTGCTTATCTTTTAGTTTGAATTTTGTTAATATGGTCAGGCCAGGCAAGTCTTGTCAGGCTTCCAACCAAACAGGGCTCCCGCACAACTCAGGGAAGTTGTCAGGCCAGGCAAGTCTTGTCAGGCTTCCAACCAAAAAATCCCCTAACCCAGGAGACACACTGGTCATTGGTAAGGGAGGGGTTGAAAGAAAATAAAAACAAATGAAATAGGCTGGAATATCTTTCTCCTTTACTCCTTATTAAGCTTCTCGGGATTACCATGATCTAAATGTTTCGGAATATCTTGGAAATTTTGAGATGCTACTACTTGTATAATATAGCTGCGAATTTTGCAGTATATATGCAGTATGCATAGATCTTATTATTTCACATGTTTTTATGATGAAGACACATCCAGGGAAAGGTTCTAATGTAATGAAGTGCATTTATTTATGATAGTTCTTCAAACCCTGATAAGATCAGAAGAATTTGTCCTTGCTTTGTTACTTTTCACACTGTTATGTTCCACGTTATTGCCCAAATTTTCTTATATCCCCTTATATCTATCACTTTTCACTAAGATCCGTAAATCTATTGACGAACAAGGTTACAAAGAAAGTAGCTCAACATTTGTCGTTGAACCATGCAATTTATGTTATGAACAGATTTAAAAAAAAATAGTCTTGGTGAAAGGTGTTGTTCTATAAATGACCGCTTTATGCCATTTTTTAGCTTCTCCTGATTTTATTATGTTGCCTTTTATTAAAATTTATTTTACTTGACTACACCTTCTATTCATTCCTTTTGTATGCTTAGGTTAGAATCTCAACAAAGGTGCTTCTGGATGCTATGCTGCTGCACATGCAAACGCACATAACTCTTGGCCAAAGTTAGTTATGAATCATTCTCATATGCATGGTTTAAATACTTGGCTCACTCTCGCTTTTTGCGCCATGGAGGCAACGGGTAGGTGACGCTCGTGAATGGGTAGATCGGATGACCATTTCCGTGTACATCCAACGGCCAGCGAGGCGGCGGATGTTTTCTTGTTATCCGTCGGCCGATGCGTAGCATGGCCCATTCCTTTTCCAATGTATTTTTTACGCATTATTGCCTGCAATAGATGATATCTCATAATCATGTTTGAATTACTCAAATAATCATAACATGGTTGGGCATGGCTGTCCATTACATTATCGTATGCTAACCATCGTTTGCATAGTAATTACGTTCTCCATATTTATTTTCTGCTCATAGTTTGTTCTATGAGCAATAAGACCATATGCCCTCCATGAATCAAATCTTGGGTACTACTTTTCATTGATACCAACTGACATTATCATAATGACTTGTATATGATGGCTATTATTTTCAAGTTCCATGAGTTTTTCGTTCGATCTTTAAATATGCATCGTAGTAGGTGTATCGTTGAAAATAGTATTGATCGAGACGTGCGTTGCACGTGCAGTAGAGACTTGGGTGTCTGAATATTCATCTACTTTCCTTGTGTATCACATTGTAACTAAGCATCTATGTACCAGCAGTAGAGACTTGGGTGTCTGAATATTCCTCTACTTTCCTTGCATATCACATTGTAACTAAGCATCCATGTAGTATGTACCAACGATAAAGACTTGGGTGTGTGAATATTCTCTCAATACTTGGCTCCCTCTCGCCCTTTGCGCCATTGGCGCAACGGGTCATCTAGTATTATGAAAGATGACATTGCTAGAGCTAATAAAGCAAAACAGGAGCAAAGTGAGAGTGAAAATCAGATTGTGGCAAAGGAATTTGAGCAACATAATAAGCCTAATAAACCATCATCTACTGTTGCATCTGAAATAAAACTGAAGAGTGGTTGTTTACTTGCCACTAAATCTGATATTACTAATTTGGATGTTACTACATTTGTTTGCTAATCTTTTGTATGCAAAGAGGTATTATTTTCATTCAAGGACATGCCTCCCTCTTTGTCTTCTGCTGTCACTAACATTTTGTAGGAGTTCGCTGACGTCTTTCCACAAGACGTGCCATCAGGACTACCACCTATTTGAGGGATTGAGCATCATATTGACTTAATTCCTGTTGCATCGCTACCCAATCGTGTGCCATATCGTACCAATCCAGAGGAGACGAAGGAGATTATGCGTCAAGTACAGGAGCTGCTCGACAAAGGTTATATACGCGAATCCATTAGTCCTTGTGATGTTCCTATTATTCTAGTGCCAAAAAAGGATGGTACATCGCGTATGTGTGTGGACTGTAGGGGCATTAATAATATTACTATTTGTTATCGTCATCCTATTCCTAGGCTAGATGATATGCTTGATGAATTAAGTGGCTCTACAATTTTCTCCAAAGTTGATTTGCGTAGTGGATACCATCAAATTCGTATGAAATTGGGAGATGAATGGAAAACAACATTTAAAACTAAGTTTGGTTTATATGAGTGGTTAGTCATGCCTTTTGGGTTAACTAATGCACCTAGTACTTTAATGAGATTAATGAATGAGGTTTTACGTGCTTTCACTAGACGATTTGTGGTAGTCTATTTTGATGATATACTGATTTATATTAGATCTTTGGAGGAACACTTGGAACATTTACGTGCTGTTTTTATTGCGCTACGTGATGCACATTTGTTTGGTAACCTTGGGAAGTGCACCTTTTGCATCGATCACGTATCTTTTCTTGGCTATGTTGTTACTCCATAGGGAATTGGAGTTGATAAAGCCAAGATTGAAGCTATTGAGAGTTGGCCGCAGCCCAAAACGGTCACACAAGTGAGAAGTTTTCTTGGCCTCGTTGGTTTCTATACGCGTTTTGTGAGAGATTTCAGCACCATTGATGCACCTCTCGATGAGCTTACAAAGAAGGATGTTGATATGTCTACAATGTATCTATAATTTATCAAGTATTCATGCCATATTGACAACAATTTTATATGGTTTTGGTATGATTTGCATGGAACTAACCCGGACTGACGCTATTTTCAGCAGAACTACCATGGTGTTGTTTTTTGTGCAGAAATAAAAGTTCTCCAAATGCAACAAAACTTTTTCATGATTTTTTTTGGAACAAAAGAGGCACTAGAAGCTTCATGGGAGGGCCAGAAGAGCCACGAGGTGGCCATAACCCACCAGGGCGCGCCAGCCCCCTCTGGCGCGCCCTGGTGTCTTGTGGGCCCCTCGTGGCCAATCTTCGTGTGAAACCGACGCCCAAAAATCCTACATATTCAGAAACACCCAGAAATAACCCTAGATCAGAAGTTCCACCGCCGCAAGCCTCTGTAGCCACGAAAAACCAATCTAGACCCTGTTCCGGCACCCTGCCGGAGGGGGAAATCATCACCGGAGGCCATCTTCATCATCCCTATGGTCTCCATGATGAGGAGGGAGTAGTCCACCCTCGGGGTTGAGGGTTAGTACCAGTAGCTATGTGTTTAAATCTCTCTCTCTCTCTCATGTTCTTGATTTGGCAGGATCTTGATGTATCGCGGGCTTTGTTAATATAGTTGGATCATATGGTGTTTTTCCCTCTCTATCTTGTTGTGATGAATTGAGTTTTCCCCTTGAGATTTCGTTATTACCGGATTGAATACTTTTATGGATTTGAGAGCACTTGATCTATGTATTGGCACTCAACTCGTGGATTCCCGAGGTGACATTGGGGTAATCTATGCATAGGGGTTGATGCACGTTTTCGTCCTACTTTCTCCGGTAGAAATCTTGGGGCACTCTCTGAGGTTCTTTGTGTTGGATTGAGTATTATGAATCTGAAATTGTTTGATGCGTATCGCATAATTAACTCATGGATACTTGTGGTGACATTGGAGTATCTAGGTGACATTAGAGTTGGTTGATGCGTATCATATGGTGTTATTTTAGTACGAACTCTTAGATAGATCGATCAGAAAGGATAACTTAATGTTATTTTAGTACGAACTCTTGGATAGATCGATCAGAAAGGATAACTTTAAGGTGGTTTTGTACCTTACAAACAATTTCTTCTTATGTTCTCTGCTAGATAAGAACTTTGGAGTGATTTTTCGTTGCACATTGAGGGATGGTTATGTGATCCAATTATATTAGCATTGTTGAGAGATTGCACTAGCGAAAGTACGGACCCTAGGCCTTGTTTTCAAGCATTGCAATACCGTTTGTGCTTTCTTTTGTTACTTGCTACCTTGTTGTTTTTTATTGTTACTATTACAAAAATCAATACCTACTATCATTACTACACTTGTATCACCATCTCTTCGCCGAACTAGTGCACCTATACAATTTACCATTGTATTTGGTGTGTTGGGGACACAAGAGACTTTTTATTATTTGGTTGCAGGGTTGTTTGAGAGAGAGAGCATCTTCATCCTACGCCTCCCACGGATTGATAAACCTTAGGTCATCCACTGAGGAAAATTTGCTACTGTCCTACAAAACTCTATGCTTGGAGGCCCAACACGAGTCTACAAGAACAAGTTGTGTAGTAGACATCAGATGTGCCTTTTGTTTGGGGTACCGTACAGGAAGAAGCCTTCACGGTATTGAAAGATAAGTTAACACATGCTCCTTTACTCCAACTTCCTGATTTTAATAAGACTTTTGAGCTTGAATGTGATGCTAGTGGAATTGGATTAGGAGATGTGTTATTACAAGATGGTAAACCTGTTGCATACTTTTCTGAAAAATTGAGTCGGCCTAGTCTGAATTATTCTACTTGTGATAAGGAATTATATGCCCTCGTTCGGACTTTGGAAACATGGGAACATTATTTATGGCCTAAAGAATTTGTCATACATGCCGATCATGAATCTTTGAAACATATAAAAAGTCAAGCAAAACTGAACCGTAGACATGCTAAATGGGTTGAATTCATTGAGACTTTCCCTTATGTCATTAAACACAAGAAGGGTAAAGAAAATGTTATTGCCGATGCATTGTCTCGTCGTTATACTATGCTTTCACAACTTGACTTTAAAATATTTGGTTTGGAGACCATCAAAGATCAATATGTGCATGATGCTGAATTTAAAGATGTGTTGGAGAATTGTAAAGAAGGGAGAACATGGAACAAGTTCATCATAAATGATGGATTTGTGTTTCATGCTAACAAGCTATGCATCCCAGCTTGCTCCGTTTGTCTTTTATTGTTGCAGGAGGCGCATGGAGGAGGATTAATGGGACACTTTGGCGTGAAGAAGACAGAGGACGTACTTGCTACGCATTTCTTTTGGCCAAAGATGAGATGGGATGTTGAGCGTTTTGTTGCTTGCTGGACTACATGTCAAAAAGCTAAGTCATGACTCAATCCTCATGGTTTATATATGCCCTTGCCTGTACCTAGTGTTCCTTGGGAAGATATCTCTATGGACTTTGTTTTAGGTTTACCTCGAACAAAGAAGGGGAGGGATAGCATATCTGTTGTCGTGGATAGATTTTTGAAAATGGCACACTTTATACCATGTCATAAAAGTGATGCTGCTAGTAATGTTGCTGATTTGTTCTTTCGTAAAATTATTCGCTTGCATGGTGTGCCAAATACAATTGTTTCAGATCGTGATGCTAAATTTCTTAGCCAATTTTGGAGATGTTTATGGGCTAAGTTGGGGACTAAACAACTTTTTAGTACTACATGTCACCCCCAGACCGATGGACAAACTGAAGTAGTCAATAGATCATTGTCTGTTGTGCTTAGGGTTGTTTTGAAGAATAACTTGAAAATGTGGGAAGAATGCTTGCCTCATATTGAATTTGCTTATAATCGTTCATTGCATTCTAGTACTAAGATGTGCCCTTTTGAAGTTGTGTATGGTTTCTTACCTCGTGCACCTATTGATTTGTTACCTCTTCCATCTTCGGAAAAGGTTAATTTTGATGCTAAAGAACATGCTGAATTGATATTAAAGATGCATGAGTTAACTAAGGAAATCATTGATCATATGAATGCTAAATATAAACTTGCTGGAGATAAGGGTAGAAAACATGTTGGCTTTGCACCCGGAGATCTTGTTTGGTTACATTTGCGTAAGGATAGGTTTCCTGATTTGCGCAAGTCGAAGCTAATGCCACGTGCCGATGGTATTTTTAAGGTGTTAGAGAAAATAAATGATAATGCATATAAACTTGAGCTGCCTGCAGATTTTGGGGCTAGTCCCACTTTTAACATTGCAGATTTGAAGCCTTATTTGGGTGAGGAAGATGAGCTTCCGTCGAGGACGACTTCGTTTCAAGAAGGGGAGGATGATGAGGACATCAATACCATTGTCACACCCACAGCTCCTGCTGCTATACATATTGGACCAATTACTGGAGCTCGCTCACGCCAATTGAATTACCAGGTACTTCCGTTTCTTGGAAATCCTTCCAATGTTCATGAACATATGATGCTGCCTAAATTAGATACTTCTGTTTTACTTACAAATGAAGGGCCTAGCATCTGATACCACTTGATAGAGGCAAAGGTGTCCCATCTTTCGATGAGATGGTGGCTATCATTTTTGGTGGAGTAGACTTTGACGATAAAACTACGAACGTGCGAGGACGTCATGCCTTAGCAATCGCTAAACCAACTCCGAGAGGTTATTGACCACGTCGGAGCACGATCTACCTGACCACGAAGGTCTATTTCCTGCACGCAAATGAAGAACAAGCAAGAAATTGAAATTGCAATCTGGATATTGCGAATATAAGAGGAAAGCTTTATTGATGAAAGTGGGGTTCTGTGACGTCTTGGTCTGGTCGTGGAACACAAACGAAGGATGCGAAGTTGCAGCTATGGTGAACTTGTAATCTAAACAAAACCCAAGTCTAAACGGCGCCCTAAGGGCTGTATATATGGGGGAATAGAGGGGTATTTTCGTGACCCCTTGGAGGAGGGGTCCGAAAACAACCCTAACTCAGTTTCCCCATACATACGGACTCTAAAAACAGCCTTTAATGTAGTATTTCGAAATTACATGGGCCTGGCCAATAAATAAGGTGATGCAGCGCCCATAATAGCCTATGGACGGAATTTATGCAGTGGAATCTTGTATATTTCGTCCAAGCCTTCATGCTCTCCTTATGGTGGCTTAAAAGTACGAAAATCACCACTGGAAACACCATTGTTCTTTCCCGCGTGCGCACCTTCTTCTCCATGCTTTATTCCGTTCCAATGGGCATCCTTCTTGTCCATGCTAGTCCCTTCATTCATAAGTAAAAACAAAGTATCTAATTTAGGCAGCATCATATGTTCATGAACATTAGAAGTATTTCCAATAAACAAAAGTACATGGTAAATTAATTGGCGTGCGCGAGCTCTAGCAATTGGTCCAGTATGTCTTGCAGCAGGGGCTGCGGGTGTAACAATGGTATTGATGTCCTCATCATCGTCCATCTAAATATCAAACATGGCAATTTTCCCTTGTCATAGACTTCATCAATTGCCATGCTACATTATGCATTCATGGCAATTTTCACTATGTTTCCCCTACACTCATGTGCACTTGTTCTTATCACAGCATCATGGTTCGCAACCACCAGGAAGATGAGGATGACGACTTCATGGAGCCGCCACCATGGAATGATGCAGCTGCTGTCAAGAAAGATGGGGACGATGTTCTTTCTTCTTCCTTTCACCGTGTTCATGAGAGTTGATTCATTTTATTATGGTATTTTTTATCAGATTGAACACGACAAGAATGACTGTGTTTCTGTTTTGCTGAAGAAGAAATGCGTGCGCAATAGTGCTTCACAAGAACGGTTGACTGTATTGATCGAAGGATTTATCGAAGGACAGAAGTTAGCTGTCGAGGATATGGGGATGCATGCATTGATGGATGTGCAATGCACAAATTTAGTGAACCCCGTGTGCGATTGTCTTGGGGAGATCTATGATCCTGCGTCCAGGGAATTTGTTATTCCGGGACGTGGAAGACTCCCTTTGGATGAGGAGTCTGTTTTCTGCACCTTGGGTGTCCCCTGTGGCGGAATCAAAGTTACTTACGAGGTGAACAATGAAATCAAGGCAATTTTGTTCCCTCGTCTATTTCCCGACAAGGCATCCATGCCTAACAAGACTGTACTTGCAACTTCGTTGGGTGATATGAAAACCCGTGGCGAGGTTTTCAAGATGAAGCTTCTCATGTACTTAATCTCATCCGTCTTTGCGCCTACCATGTCGCTACACCCAAGCAACATATGCTTTCCTATCCTGGTGAATGTTCTTCATTTTCTTTTTTTCCATGTTCTCTTTTGTTGTCATGTACTAGCATGTGTTTCCCAGTTGAAGTTTTTTAACCGTGTACGTGTGTCCATTTTTTTTAAATTTCGCAGGCGAAGCTGAATAACATAAAAAACATGAATTGATGCAAGTTCATTGCTGACTTCCTGCATGATGCCTTTACAAACAAGATGTACCAGAAGGGTTGCTGCCTACACCTAATGGTAAATGTTTCTTCATAAGTGCTTTATCGTGCTACATTCGTTCCTGTCTTGACAAAATAGAGAACCCAATGTGGCTACGATAGCAGATTCAAGATGGCAAACGTTGTTCATCGAAACACTTTTAAGGAGTAAATAAGTGGCAACTGCATTTGATATGGGATGGCAATTGTAGTTGTTCACATATGGCAACTATAGTTGTTCACATATGGCAACTCTAGTTGTTCTCACATGGCAACTCTAGTCGATGCTACATGGAAACTACACAGACATGCATTCTATAGTTCACATGCACATGGAAAATACTGTACATCACACATGGCATATTTTTTCCAAACTCCACATGGTTGTTATGGCACTACCCAACTGGGTTTGCAATGTGATGCTCATGGCAGTTACTATTCCACATATATGGCAAATGTTAGTAGGTTAGGCATGTCACTACAAGAAACATGTTATCTTGTGAGCCTCCATACTGGTCCCTGAATGGTCGTTGTTTCTCATTTGTGACCTTTTTGACCATAAACAGTTGGTCAAAAGCTGGCCGCCCTTTAATAAAACTTAACAACCTTCTTTGTGAAGTGGTCGTAGAAAGTTATGACCAAATTAAAAGGTCATCGATTTTATGACCAATTGTTTTGGTCACTATCTATTTGTCCAGACCACATCAGATCCAACGTGGTGGCAAAAATTACGACCAAACGAAATGGTCGTAGATCAAAATAAGCCCGGTCCAATTCGGTGTTTTACATGGGCTGAGCCCAACAAATTCGATCTTTCTATTATTAAGTTTCCTGTGATTTTTGTTCAACTACATGGGCGAAGCCCAACATTTCGGCCTTATTATTTTTGGGCTTTAGCCTTTTACAGTCTATTGATTTCCTATTTTGGCCATTATATTTTGGAGCTGGTCCTACTAGTTTTGTTCATCTCATAAATTGATCCCACACATCAGAAAGTTCCAAATTTGTCATATTATTTCATAATTGGGTCCCACTGGTTAGGCTCCCATTTCACACACTATCAAATCACAGTCATAATAAAATATTTGAAAGAGAACAGAGAACACATGAAATTCGTGAAATAAAACTAAATCAGTCTACTACAATCTTTACAGTCTATTACACCCAAATATGCCAGATATTACAATATTACAATCTTTGCCATCTATTACAGTCAAATAGAACAGACAACTCTTTGCTGAGTAGGGCTTCATGGCTTTGCACTTTTGTTCACATCTTCGCACTTTCCAACTATCTTAGGCCTGGAGCTCCTGTAAAAGAGGAACCAAGTAAAAAGTTACATGCAACAATATTTGCTATAGATCAGCTTTCAACTCGATATTTATGCACACCATACAAAAATTGTTTCCATTTAGTACAAGTTCATTTAATACTCATCTCCTTTATTTGTGTCCATTTGGTGCAAGTTCATTTAATGATGCAAGCAAGCAACAATTTTAATCAAGCTCCAATAGCTTGATTTGCATCATGAGGTACCCCCTCATCGAGTGATGACACAAGAAACTAACGAAACAACAATGATGACACAGAAGGAACAATCAAGTGTAGTATTTGACTATTCCCTTGTATCCAAGGGCCGCAATATGCCTATTCGTGAAGTAAAATTAAGCCAAAAGATATGCTCCAGCGAGATCTAGCCAGCGAGCGCAAGTATGTGTAGGTACCGATGGAAGGGTGTACTTCGATGTAGGGCCTGATAAGGGGGAGCTGGAGCGCCCACCTGAACTGCAGCTCGTCTGTAACCATGTAGGCGAGCACTACCCGATACTTGCACATGCTGAAAAGGAGACCATGTCGTCAACAATACTCACGTAGACATGCATCAACCACAGACACCAAAACTGAGAACTGAGTCCAAAATTTACATCAAACAGAAAATTAAAATATAAGTATGTGGCATCGCATAGCTAAAGAAACCATATAATGTAACCCTAACATTTGCAAAAATGGAGCTAGGTTCTCTCTAGGATTACTAGTCAGCTCACACTGTAAACAGAACATTCGTCCATATTATATAACAGAAAAGCTCAGAAATGTCGATCGATCGGTCCAAAAATGCAATATATAAGCCCAGCTACAATTGATAACTACAAGCTACACCAGCTCAAAGTGGCAGTAGCTAAAACACAAGCATTGTTCAAAGACAAACAACGACAATCACCATTACTAGATTAAACTCAATGCTATCTTAATATTAGCTAACAGAACATTTATAAGACACCTTGTTTCAACATACCTTTCAAACTTAATAGTATTGTGTTCTTCATGGCATCATCAGTCTAAACCAAACCAGAGCAAGTAAAGGAGCTAATCTCCATGAGTAAAACAAAATTCAATCACATTAGCAATCTATAACATTCAGTAACAACAATAAGAAATCCTTTAAACAGAGAACAAGTTGATATATTGCACAAGAAAGCTTATTTAATCTTAATACACATGAACTAGGGGATGCGTTATCGCAGTAATGCCAGAACTGATGTTGTGCTAGGCATGGCAGTGATATATTTGTTCTAGCAATTAAGATCAAAGATAACTAGTTTCTAAAGCCAAAAAAGCATACAATTGGTGTGACATAACAAACTACAGAACCAAGAAATCGATGTGACATAGCTAGTTTCCAGCAATATCCAACGACTAATTGATAACACATATATGTATCTATCATGCAAGAACAACTACAGAACATTCCAACTAGCAGTAGCAAACAATCATGAATATGGAAACTAACATTCGAGGAACAATTTGAATCGATGAGAACGTACTATACAAATTCTAAGGGGGGAGAACAGGGAATTGATAGGCTAGTACCAGATAATGATGGCGTCGACGATGATCTGGATGGGGTTGGCGTCGGTGAGCAGGGATCCACCTCCCGTCAGTTCCATCCATGCTCCGGTGAGGCATTTTCCTCATAGCCAGGTTCAAGAATGCAGAAAAATATCACCACCAAAACATAACAAAGTCAGCGAACAATAAGAACTTCCTCACAATCGACAAGAACAAGAACATAATAAATCAGGTCAAATGCATGACTTTTGTCAGCTCACATACACAAACATGTACACAAGGATGAGACTAAATGGGTTTCAGTTTATAGTTTACACAAATAAACCAAAGATTTAGCAAGAGCATGTCGATAAAACAGTAAAAACAATGGTATCTACTGCACCGCCATGCATGAGCACTTCAAGCAGCATATGTGCTTTATGACAGGAGGGAGTACATCCAAAAACATTAACATAATTGGAGCATTCTAGCTAACAAGAAGAAAGAAAACAAAGCAGACATACACTAGTGCAGAAAAGCCTAGCTATGGCGTGGCAAAAAAGGCTTTGCTGGCGTGGTAGTCCGACGCCACAAATATGGTGCCATTGTTAAAAAATATGGTGGCATTGGGTCCCACGTCAGCGGTATTCTTCTAACTAGTATATATAATCTTTAAAGAAAGTAAAATAAAATGTTTGTTATTTTCTAACTAGTATATATAATATTTAATACTTAAAATACTAGTTTAAGTGGAAATATTATGTCTGTCGTAAAATAACTTGGCACGCCAGCACTAATTAATTAGCTACGACGTGCACAGAAATGCAACGCCACCACTATCTTACAAACGGTGAGTACAGGTGGGCCAACAGATTTATGACGTGTCCAAAAAATTGCCACGCCAACACTGACCGTTTACAGCTGGCGTACCAATTTAGCCGACGCCAGCACTATTTGAGAAAAATAGTGCTGGCGTTGTGTGAAAATGGTGCGCCACCAACAGGAGTTGCGGCTAGCCATTTCTCCACTAGTGATATGCTGCAATGAAGACCCGTCATGCCATCATTTACTGCTAGCACCACTAGGAGAGCCATTCATACACAACACAAGTATGATTCAATGTTCACTGGTGCAACAAAGATAGACATGATGCCCAACCACATACATAATCACTAACTAACAACTAACTACACAAGTAATTAGTTTGACTGGCACCATCAGTGACCTCGGCAACAAGAGTTTGGATGGCACCAGAAGTGAAGCGAGCTCCCCAACAAGAGTTTGGCACCAGCAGTATTGCTAACTGGTGGAGAGTAAATAAAGTTGACAAGCAAATCGAGGCATTCACAAATTGATTTCAGTGAGGGATACCCGGTGATCCGCTAGGACATGTTCTCCAGCCGCGTGTTCCACTCATGCGGGCTCCTCATCGTCGATGTCTGGACAACAAAAGCAGTGCCTAGAATCATAAATCACCGGAAACATTCACCAAAGCTAGGAACACGGAGCGGAGGGGCAAGGAAGGGAGCGAGGAGGCTTATGTGGACCCAGGTCTTGTAGAGGTCAGTCTCGTCAAAGCCGGAGATGACCTCCTCTACGAAGTAGCGGGCCAGGTTGAAGCGATCGTGTTCCCGCAGCATGAGGGATGACTTGTCCCGCCTATTCTCCGCGTTGGCGGAGCCCGCGGCCATGTCGGGTGCCGCAGCGGAGGAGGCGGCCAAGATTTCCCCTGCGGCGCAAACCTTAGGCAGGCCAAGTGCGCGCCACAGTCTGGCTAGCTCGATGGAGCATGACACATCGAAGGACGCATGCGCGGGCTGGCAAGCAAGCCAGTCGCGATGTTGTTGTCGCTGGGCGGTGGTGCCTCTCTCTCCGTTGCATGAGGAAAGAAGGATGCCTGGTCTGGGGAGAAGGAGGTGGCGGCGGGTGGAGGGTATCTGAATCAGGGGAGAGGGGAGAGGGGGTCGATGGGTGAGGGGATCTGAGTTAGGGTTTGGGTCATTGGGCTATGGGTGTGGTTTTCTTTTTGTTTCCTTTTCTCCTTTTCTCTTTAGATGGATGGATGGATGTGTGCCATGTCATCGATCCATGGCACAAACGTTTCCACCAATGAGAATTGAGCTTATGTAATTGTGTTTTTGCTTTTTGTTTCTCTTATATTGTTTTCACTAATATGAAGAACCTACAAAATAAAGTTACAAAATTGGACCGCAAGAATTTTCAAAAATATTCGACCATATTTTATGTATAATTGACCAAATAGTCCCCTGTTAAAAAATTCCGTGCACCTCTCGTCGAATTGATAAATTACCATTGATTCACCAGGAAGTGGGTCAAATTTGAACTACACCAACATCATAGTTTGCTCGTAATTATTTGTAAAGATCATTTTTAGTACACAAATAGCTATTTCATTAGAGATCCACCAAGACTTTTGCATGGTTAAGCCCCTAGCCACGAACAATCATGCTACAAATTTTGACACCATTTTGAAATCGGTATAAAAAATTCAAAAAAATAATTGTTGCAAAATTGAACCACATCAATTTTCTAAAATATTAGACCATATTTAATGTACAATTGACCAAATGGTTTGGTGTCAAAAGTTTTGATCCACCTCTCGTGAAAAAGACAAATTTTCGCTGATTCAGCGGGTCAAATTTGAAAACACCTGGCTCATAGTTTGCTCTTTATTTTTCCAAAAATCATTTCTAGGTACATAAGTATCTATTTAATCAGAGATACTCCGAGAGTTTTGCAAGATTCAACCCCTAGCTATGAAACGCATGCTCGCCGTTTTGACCACTTTTTGAAACGGACGTAAGAAATTCAAAAAAATGAAAACCTTCGCATTGTGTCATTATATGTGACCTAGTTTACTGGAAAAATAACAAACTTGGACTACAACAAATGTCTTAAAAAAGTGTTCTCAGAAATGAGCTATCATGTATGAAGTTCCATGGCTTTCAAGGCGGCCAATGTTATGGCAACATTCATTGCATAGTTTTTTTCGAATGATATCATATTTTGCACAAGTTTGAATCTTGGAATGACAAACAATGTTGTCTAAGGAAGTTTTCATTTTCTTTGCACGGAATTTTTTTTCCATTTTCGAGTGCCCAAAATGAGTTTTTTGTGAAGAACCTAGCAAATAGTTGTTGCAAAATTAGACCAAATCAATTTTCTAAAATACTAGGCCATATTTAATGTGCAAATGACCAAATGATTGGGTGTCAAAAGCTTTTGATCCACCTCTCGTGAAAAAGATAAATTTCCGCCGGCTCAGTAGGAAGCGGGTCAAATTTCAACCACAACTGCCTCATAGTTTGATATTTATTTTTTCCAAAAATCATTTCTAGGTACACAAGTATCTATTTAATAAGAGATACTCCAAAAGTTTTGCAAGATTCAACCCCTAGCTATGAACGGTCATGCCCGCCGTTTTGATCGCATTTTGAAACGGGCATAAGAAATTCAAAACAAATTGAAAAATTGAAAACCTTCGCATTGTGTCATTATATGTGACCTAGTTTACAGGAAAAATAACAAACTTGGACTACTGAAAATGTCTTAAAAAAGTGTTCTCACAAACGGCGCTATCATGTATGAAGTTCCATGGTTTTCAAGGCAAATGGCCAATGTTATGGCAACATTCATGGCATAGTTTTTTCAAATGATATCATATTTTGCACAAGTTTGCATGTTAAAATGATAAACAATGTTGCCTAAGGAAGTTTTCATTTTCTTCGCACGGAAATTTCATTTTCCATTTTTCGAGTGCCCAAAATGAGTTTTTTGTGAAGAACCTAGCAAATAGTTGTTGCAAAATTGGACCAAATCAATTTTCTAAAATAATAGGTCATATTTAATGCACAATTGACCAAATGTTTGGGTGTCAAAAGCTTTTGATCCACCTCTCCTGAAAAAGACAAATTTTCGCCGATTCAGTAGGAAGCGGGTCAAATTTGAACTACAACTGCCTCATAGTTTGCTCTTTATTTTTTCCAAAATCCTTTATAGGTACATAAGTATGTATTTAATGATAGATACTCCAAAAGTTTTGCAAGATTCAACTTCTAGCTATGAACGGCCATGTCCGCCATTTTGACCGCATTTTGAAATGAGCATAAGAAATTCAAAATTATAAAAAATGAAAACCTTCGCATTGTGTCATTATATATGACCTAGTTTGTAGAAAAAATAACCAACTTGGACTAAAACATATGTCTTTAAAAAGTGTTCTTAGAAACGAGCTATCGTGTATGAAGTTCCATGGCTTTCAAGCCAAATGGCCAATGTTATGGCCTGGCATAATTTGTTCGAATGATATCATATTTTACATTTTCTTTGCATGAAAATTTCATTTTCCATTTTTCGAGTGCCCAAAATGAGTTTTTTTGTGAAGAAAATAGTTATTGCAAAATTGGACCAAATCAATTTTCTAAAATACCAGGCTATATTTAATGTACAATTAACCAAATGGTTGGGTGCCAAAAGCTTTTGATCTACCTCTTGTGAAAAAGACAAATTTCTGCCGATTTAGTAGGAAGCGGGTCAATTTTGAACTATAGCTGCCTCATAGTTTGCTCTTTATTTTTTCAAAAAATCATTTCTAGGTACATAAGTATCTATTTAATCATAGATACTCCAAAAGTTTTGCAAGATTCAACCCCTAGCTATGAACAGTCATGCCCATCGTTTTGGCCGCATTTAGAAACGGACATAAGAAATGCAAAAACAAATCAAAAAATTGAAAACCTTCACATTGTGTCATTATATGTGACCTAGATTTCGAGAAAAATAATAAACTTGGAGACGATGACAAATTTTGAAATTCACGAATCACGATCATTTTTTGTGAACATTTAAAGAAAAAATCATGAACATTTTTCGAATTCACTACTTTTTTCAAATTCACGAACATTATTACAACACGCGAACATTTTTTTCAAAATAATGAACGTTTTTAATCCAGAAAGATTTTAGGAACGTTTTTCCAGAAATCACTTTTTAAAAAAAATTGAAACTTTTTTGAAATCCCAAATTATTTTAAAGGACAAAAAATGAAAGCAGGAAAAAAATCACACATTTTCCATCTAAAAATACCTTCTAATTGGCTATGGTCCGTTGGCCCACTCGCCGGACCGCAGAGTAAATAAAGGAAAAAAATAAGGAGAGAAGGGGAGGCCTCGCACGAATTCGGCCCGAGCCCAGGAGACGAATATATCTATAAGAAAGACGAGTGTGGAATACTATCACTAACTTTGTTGTGGCGTGGTGGTAAGGTACTCTGTGCTATGAGCTTGCGGCGCGGGTTCGAATCCTAACCGCCGCGGCATTTCCTTTTTATTTTTCTGGTTTCTGGTTTCGTTGAAGACATGTGGGTCCTGCTCGTTAGATAGTGGAAGTGTCAGTTTAGTGGGTCTTAATTGTGAGGTCAGTGGTGGGACCCGAGTGTCAGCTTGGTGGGTTCAACGTGTCAGGTAGGTGGTGGGTCCCACTAGTTGATTTGGTGGGGCCTACGTGTCATGTAGGTGGTGGGTCCGGTGTAGTTGGACTTCCTGGTCAATAGGTCAATTTGTGGGTCCCATCCGTGAGGGTAGATTCAAACCTGGTACTATCCAGACACGTAAGCGAAAATTCACACATGGACATGACACATAGGCAAAAATTAACACATGAACATGACACATAGGCAAAATTATTGTGGTGGCGCCTAGTCATAGCAATGCACCACAATTTACAAGGTCATGACCATCTAGATTGCTCGTAATCAGCTAGAAATCATGACCTCGACCACTGTTATATGCTTTATGACCATTTCGTGTAAGGAAATTACGACCTTTCTGACCAAAATGATCGTTATGGTTTACGACTTGGACCCTCCCATACAACTTACGACCAATTGGTTCTGAATGGTCGTAGATTTACGACCAATTCACTCATGGTCACTAAGAGAAGGTCACAAGTTGACATATTTCTTGTTGTGTGTCCTGTGCAGTACTTAATATATGGCAAACATATCAGCATGAACATGTCAAACCTTTTTAAGTTCCCACATGCGAATATGCATCACCAATCACATAGCAAACCTGCTATTATTTTCGCATCGCATCTATTGAAATCTGACTTGTGTTTTCCTCAGTTTTCGCCTTTTTGTGTTTTCCAGCTCATATATGTTGACAGTCTTGATATCTCTACTGTCAAGTGATAACCCACAAGTAAAGGGGATCACAACAGTTTTCGAGGGTTGAGTATTCAACCCAAATTTATAGTTTCGACACAAGGGGAGCCAAAGAATACCTGAGAGTATTAGCAGTTGAGTTGTCAATTCAACCACACCTGGAGATTAAATATCTGCAGCAGAGTGATCAGTAGCACAATAATATGATAGTTTTGATAGCAGTAGCAATAGTAACAGTAGCGGTAACCATAGTAGCAATAGTTTTGCAGCAGTTGGAACAACAGCAACAACAGTAGTAACTTAGCAAGAACAATAAGTGGAAAGGTCGTAGGCACTAGATCGGTAACTCATTGGATGATATTCATCATGTAACAGTCATAACCTAGGGCGATACAGAACTAGCTCAGTTCATCAAGGTAATGTAGGCATGTATTCTGTAAATAGTCATACGTGCTTATGGAAAAGAACTTGCATGACATCTTTTGTCCTACCCTCCCGTGGCAGCGGGGTCCATAAGGAAACTAAGGGATATTAAGGCCTCCTTTTAATAGAGAACCGGAACAAAGCATTAACACATAGTGAATACATGAACTCCTCAAACTACGGTCATCACCGCGAAGTATCCCAAATATTGTCACTATGGGGTTGACGAATCATAACACGTAATAGGTGCATATGACTAGGCAAGATCGGATCAAGAACATGGATATAGAGATGATAACATAAACGGTTCAGATCTGAAATCATGGCACTCGGGCCCTAGTGACAAGCATTAGGCATAGCAATGTCATAGCAACATCAATCTCAGAACATAATTTATACTAGTGATCAAGCCCTAACAAAACTAACTCGATTACATGATGAATCTCATCCAACTCCTCACCGACCAGCAAGCCTATGAAGGAATTACTCACTCCCGGTGTGGAGCATCATGGAATTGGCGATGGAGAAAGGTTGGTGATGACGAAGACCAAAGATTCCCCTCTCCGGAGCCCCAAACGGGCTCTAGATCTGGCCTCCCGATGAAGAACAGGAGGTGGTGGCGGCTCCGTCTCGTGAAACACGATAATTCTTTCTCTCTGATTTTTTTCTCCAAATTTAGGAATTTATAGTGGCGGAGATAGGGCAAGTGGGGCCTCGAGGTGCCCATCCCCCACCAGGGCGCACCGGGAGGGGGCTGGCACGCCCTGGTGGGTGATGCTCACCCTGGGCCCCCTCTCCGGTGGTTTTTGGCTCCAGTATTTTTGATATTTTCCAAAATAAATCTCCAAAAAGTTTCGTTCCATTCCGTGAACTTTTATTTCTGCACAAAAACAACACCATGGCAATTCTGCTGAAAACAGCGTCAGTCCGGGTTAGTTCCATTCAAATCATGCAAATTAGAGTCCAAAACAAGGGCAAAAGGGTGAGGAAAAGTAGATATGTTGGAGATGTATCAACTCCCCCAAGCTTAAACCTTTGCTTGTCCTCAAGCAATTCAGTTGATAAACTGAAAGTGATAAAGAAAAACTTTTATGAACTCTTTTGTTCTTGTTTACATATATATGCTTAAGTGGCGCCCAGGTTTTCAGCAAAGATTATGACTAACCATGTCAACAATAACTCTTAGGAATTATATTTACTCATATCAATAACATAAGCAACTAACGAGCAATAATAAGATATCTCAAGTGCCAACATTTTGTCAAAACGACCGTGATACAATATGACAATAGTGGTATCTCGCTAGCCCTTTCCGAGACCGCAAAACATAAATGCAGAGCACCTCCAAAGTTCAAGCAACGACTAAACATTGTAATTCATGGTAGAAAAGATCCAGTCATGCTGCACCCAACAGGAACTATACACAATGCATGAGGATGACAATAGTGCTCTCAAGTCTGGCGCTTATTTGAGAAGGTGATGACTCAACATAAAAGTAAATAGATAGTCCCTCGCAGAGGGAAGCATGGATTTGCAGCGGTGCCAGAGCTCAAAGTTTAAAACAGAGATAGATATAATTTTGGGAGGTACACCCTTCCTGTCAACGTCACGACCAAGAGTTATCAATATCTTCCATGCTAAACAAATTAGCGGCGGTTCCCAAGCGGTAAAAGTAAAGGTTTACTCCCCCTCCACCAACAATCACACTCCACGGTGAGCCCCATCCATGGGTACCATCCAAACCAACAGCATTCACGGGGGAGTTTTGTTTAATTATTTTTTATTTCGGGACTGGGAATCCCTATTACTGCCCCTCTCGTGTAAGGACAAGTGAATAAACACTCATCATGAGAATAACTCGCTTAGCATGGAAGATACTGACCGCCCCCTGTCGCTCCATGAGCGGTCCAGGCACACAAAACAGATGTTTATTTGAAATTTTAGAGGTGGCACATGCAAATTTACTTTGGAATGGCAGGGTAATACCGCATATAGGTAGATATAGTGGGCTCATCTGGCATAACTTGGTTCAAGGGTTTTGATGCACAAGCAGTATTCCTGCTTAGTACAGGCGAAGGCTAGCAGTTATATTGAGAAGCAGCCAGCTAGAGAGCGAAGACGGTCATGAACATGCATTACATATAATCAACATTGAATACTAGCATGAGTAGGATATGGACACCATGAACATAAATATCATGAAGGCTATGTTGGGTTTGATTCAACTACATGCGTGAACATGTGCCAAGTCAAGCCACTTGAAACATTCAGAGGAGGATACCATATCATCATACCGCATCACAACCATTTTTAATGCATGTTGACACCCAAGATAAATAATTATCCACTCCTAGCTACTTAAGCATGGCATGAACAACTATAATCTCTAATGGTCATTGCAAACATGTTTGATCATAATGAGCTAAATCAAGGGATACTAGGTTAAACATATTTACAAAAACAAAAGCAAGTTGAGTTCATACCCGCCTTTCTCTACCACAGTCAATTCATCAAATGTCATCATTATTGCCTTTTACTTGCACGACCGAATGATAAGAGAATAATAATAGTGCAAGAATGCCGTGGACTAAGCTGGAATCTGCAAACATTTTATTCAAGAGGAGAAGACAAGGCAATATGGGTTCTTATTAGGTAAACGATAATGCAGATGAGAACCACTCAACAATTTCATCGTGGTCTTCTCCTCGGTACGACTCAAGTAAAAAGATAAGAGTTTCAGAGAAACACACTGTAATATTTTTGGAGTTTTTGATTTTTAAAGAAGCAAGCAAAACAAAGAAGAAAAACTAAAATGAGAAAACTATTTACACGGGATAGCTCCCAACAAGTAAAAGAAGAAGCGAGAAATCTTTTTAGGTTTTCTTTTAATGCTATAATTAAACTAAGCTAGAAAGAAAAACTAAAAAGAAGTAGGAAATATTTTTCGGTTTTCTCAAAGTTTTTCAAACACACAAGAAGAAAGCGAGAAAACAAATCTAGCATGGATAATACAATGAAAAAGTGTGAACACCGATAACTGGAATAAAATGTGCGAACATGAATGTAATGTCGGTGGAAATACGTACTCCCCCAAGCTTAGGCTTTTGGCCTAGCTTGGTAATCACCAACCGTATGAATAATAATCTGGGCGATGGCTCATCAAGAACCTCGGAGCAGACTCCGTGGCCCTCCTGGCAGCTTCAACCTCTGCGTTGTACTCATAAGCTTCGCTCTCAAGAACATAATATCTTCCCCTAGTGTGAAAATCAAAGAGAGCAGGAGCAGGCAAAACAATAGGCACAACAGTTTTTTTTATTAAATCTCAAGTTATAGGTGTAGTTGGTAGCCGTACCCGTAAGGAACTTATGATGCTTCATGGCGTCAAAGTCGAAATAATGAGTGGGTAGGATGGGGTCATTAGGCCAAGGTGAAACATTAATCTCTCAGCTACATGGGAGGCATAAATTCCTCTATAAAACTTACCACTAGCAGCATTAAGCTGCAACCTCCGTGCAACAATAGCACCAAGATTATAATCATTATTCCCAGTTATGGCAGTTTGTAAGAGACTTAAATCATGAGCACATAGTGTGCTACGATCTTGTTTGCCTACAATACATTTACCGTTAAAGAGCGCAAAATACTGGAGTGATGGAAAATGGATGCTGTTAATTCTCCCTTGTGTAACCCCTCTATCTTCGCCAAAGCAAAGATTTACTAAAAATGATTCATACTCGGATCTTGTTCGTTCATCGAAGGAACCCTCATATGGAAGTTTGCATGCATCGCTAAACATTTCTAATGGCATGGTAAAGGAATGATCGTACAGGTTGAATGAGACTCTAGACTCACGGGGAAAATATTTAAATTTCTTTGTGAAGGTTTTCGTGAGTTCGAGGCGTTGAGGGCACTTATCTGCGATGAAGGAAGCAAGCCCTGTGTTGTGGATAAATTGATGAAATTCCTCCTTAATACCTGCACCTTCCATGAACTCGTCGCAAGGCCACAAGCATGATTTGGTAGCGGCATCTCGCATCGAGCTTTTGCTTGGTTCAACATAAGACTGTCGAACTGAGCTTCCACTTGACAAGGCTCCCGAGGATCTCCTCCTCGAAGAACTCCTAAAGAATTGCATTTTTATTCCTATAAAAATTCTGAAAAAATTTAGTCCACAAAAATTGTCAACAAAACTTTGTAAGATTGTTAGCAACTACTCCTAAGCATGCATAGAGGCCATATTGAGCATTCAAACTACTTAGAACTCTAAGAATTCAACATGCAAGCTCATCTACAGCAGCTCCAAGAGTAGCTAATTACTCTAAAAATAAGCTATTAAAACAAAAACTAATTGGAGCAATGGAGGAGTCACATACCAAGTAGGAATCCCTCCAAACAATTTTGGAAATGGAGCTTCGAGCAAAGAGATCGAAATCCGCGGGTTTGAGAGCAAGAACATGAAAATGGTGGCTGTGGTGATTTTTTGCTGGAGGTAGGTGATAATGTGGGCTAAAGAGATAAGTGAGGGGGCCTACGTGGGGCCACCACCCACCAGGGCGCGCCCTGGGGGTGCTGGCGTGCCCTGGTGTCTTGTGGGCACCAGGTGCACCCCCCTCTGGTGTTATTTGCACCAAAAATTCATAAATATTCAGAAAAAATTCGTGTTAAATTTTCAGGGCAGTCTGAGAATTTTTATTTTTGGGTCATTTTTTATTGCACGGAGAAAACAGAAAACAGGATAATCATGGCATTTTATTTTATTTGACTAACTAAAACAGAAAATAAAATGTGGGAGCACAGAGTTGTGCTTACTAGATTCATCGATGTCATACCTCTCAAAAATGATTCATTAATAAGGTTGATCAAGTCTTATTAACAACCACTTCCGATTAGCATGAAACCGAAGAACTTTCGTAAAACACTAAGTTACCTCAATGGGGATGTGCATATCCCCAACAATAAGTATATCATATTTCTTTTTGGCAGTAGATAGAGGTAGTTGAAAACTTCCAATAGTGATGGTCGGAGATTCTTCAATAACATTTATACCATTCACTTGAAATTGTTTCTTCGGAAAGTGCACCGTGTGCTCATTACCATTGATATGAAAAGTGACTTTACTTTTATTGCAATCAATAACAGCCCCCGCAGTATTAAAAAATGGTCTACCAAGGATAATCGACATGTTGTCGTCCTCGGGAATCTCAAGAATAACAAAGTCCGTTAAGATAGTAACATTTGCAACAACAACGGGCACATCCTCACAAATACCGATAGGTATGGCAGTTGATTTGTCAGCCATTTGCAATGATATCTCAGTAGGTGTGAGTTTATTCTAATCAAGTCTTTTGTATAAGGAGAAAGGCATAACACTAACGCCGGCTCCCAAATCACACAAAGCAGTTTTAACATAGTTTCTTTTGATGGAGCAAGGTATAGTTGGTATTCCAGGATCTCCAAGTTTTTTAGGTACTCCGTCCTTAAAAGAATAATTAGCAAGCATGGTGGAGATTTCAGCTTCAGGTATTTTTCTTTTATTAGTGATGATGTCTTTCATATACTTTGCATAAGGGGCCATCTTCAAAATATCAGTTAAGCGGGTAAACAAAAAGACTGGCCTAATCATTTCAGCAAAGCGCTCAAATTCTTCATCATACTTTTTCTTAGATGGCTTAGCTGGAAATGGCATGGGTTTCTGAACCCATGGCTCTCTTTCTTTACCATGTTTCCTAGCCACAAAGTCTTTTTTATCATAATGTTTATTTTTAGGTTGTGGGTTATCAAGATCAGGAGCAGGCTCTATTTCAACATCATTATCTGGTTCTACATCATTACTAGGTTGAGCATCATCATGAACATCATCATTATCATTTTCATTATCACTAGGTGAATGTTCATTACCAGACCGAGTTTCAGCATCAGAAATAGAGACATCATTACTATCAGGAGGTTTTTGTGTCTCAGGTTCACTAGAGGTATGCAAAGCCCTATCATTTTTCTTTTTCTTTTTCTTCTTATAAGGACTAGGTGCATCACTGTTAATTCTCTGAGAATCTTGTTCAATTCTTTTAGGATGACCCTTAGGATAGAGTGATTCTTGGGTCATCCTACCTCCTCTAGTTACTACTCCAGCAGCAAAATCATGCATATTATTATTCATTTCATCAAGTAATTCCTTTTGAGACTTAGCAACTTGTTCTAACTGAGTTTGAACCATAGAGGCATGCTTTACTACACCTCTAACATCATTACTGATTCTAAATAGCAAGTCACTCAAGCGAGGAATCATATCACAATTATATTTCAATTGTTTCAGAACATGGGCATTGAAATGATCTTGCTTCATAATATAGTTATCAAACACATATAAGTATTGACTAGGAGGTTTATTGTGAGGGATGTCACTTTCATTAAACTTTAATAAAGAATTTACCTCTACCACCTGTGGAGGTGGTGCTGTGTCAAGGCCATGTATTTCTTCAATAGGTGGCAAATTCTTAACATCCTCAGCTTTAATACCTTTTTCCTTCATATATTTCTTTGCCTCTTGCATATCTTCAGGACTGAGAAATAAGATACCCCTCTTCTTCGGAGTAGGTTTAGGCGGTGGTTCAGGAAGAGTCCAATCATCATAATTCTTCAATACATTATTCAATAATTCCTCAGCTTGTTCAACAGTTCGTTCCCTGAAAACACAACCTGCACAACTATCTAGGAAGTCCCTAGAAGCATCGGTTAGTCCATTATAAAAGATATCAAGTGTTTCATTCTTCTTAAGAGGATGATTAGGCAAAGCATTTAGCAACTGGAGAAGCCTCCCCCCAAGCTTGTGGGAGACTCTCTTCTTCAATTTGCACAAAGTTCAATATTTCCTGTAAGGCAGCTTGTTTCTTATGAGCAGGAAAATATTTTTCAGAGAAGTAGTAAATCATATCCTGGGGACTACGCACACAACCAGGAGCAAGAGTATTATACCATGTCTTAGCATCACCCTTTAATGAGAATGGAAACAACTTAAGGATGTAATAGTAGCGAATTTTCTCATCATGAGCAAAGAGGGTGGCTATATCATTCAGCTTAGTAAGGTGTGCCACTACAGTTTCAGTTTCATAGCCATGGAAAGGATCAGATTCAACCAAAGTAATTAACTCTGGGTCGACAGAGAACTCATAATCCTTATCGGTAACACAAATTGGTGAAGTAGCAAACTTAGGATCACATTTCATTCTGGCATTCAAAGTTTTTTCCTTATACTTGCATAGCAGTTTCTTAAGATTGTCTCTATCCTTGCAAGAAAGAATTTCTCTAGTTATCTCCTCGTCTATAACATAACCTTCAGGTATCTTAGGCATTTCAAACTTAGGGGAGCTAGGACTAATAGGAGTTTCATAATCATAATCAGTTTCATAAGCTTCATCCGTTTCAGCAATTTCATTTTCTTTAGCTCTAGCAATTTGTTCATCAAGAAATTCTCCTAGTGGCACATTATCATCAAGCATGGTACTAGCATCATCATAAGCATCATTCATAGCAGAGGCAGCATCATCAATAACTTGCGACATATCAGGATTACTAGCATGTGGTGTTGTTGCAAGTTTACTCATAACAGAAGGTGAATCAAGTGCAGAGCTAGATGGCAGTTCCTTACCTCCCCTCGGAGTAGAGGGAAAAATCTTGGTCCTTGGATCCTTCAGATTCTTCATAGTGATAAATTGATATAAATCCCAAGTGACTCAACAAATATTGCTATGCTCCCCGGCAACGGCGCCAGAAAAAGGTCTTGATAACCCACAAGTATAGGGGATCGCAACAGTTTTAGAGGGTAGAGTATTCAACCCAAATTTATAGATTCGACACAAGGCGAGCCAAAGAATACTTGAGAGTATTAGCATTTGAGTTGTCAATTCAACCACACCTGGAGATTAAATATCTGCAGCAGAGTGATCAGTAGCACAGTAATATGATAGTTTTGATAGCAGTAGCAATAGTAACAACAGCGGTAACAGTAGTAGCAATAGTTTTGTAGCAGTTGGAACAGCAGCAACAACAGTAGTAACTTAGCAAGAACAATAAGTGGAAAGGTCGTAGGCACTGGATCGGTAACTCATTGGATGATATTCATCATGTAACAGTCATAACCTAGGGCGATACAGAACTAGCCCAGTTCATCAATGTAATGTAGGCATGTATTCCGTAAATAGTCATACGTGCTGATGGAAAAGAACTTGCATGACATCTTTTGTCCTACCCTCCTGTGGCAGCGGGGTCCATAAGGAAACTAAGGGATATTAAGGCCTCCTTTTAATAGAGAACCGGAACAAAGCATTAACACATAGTGAATACATGAACTCCTCAAACTATGGTCATCACCGCGAAGTATCCCAAATATTGTCACTATGGGGTTGACGGATCATAACAGGTAATAGGTGCATATGACTAGGCAAGATCGGATCAAGAATATGGATATAGAGATGATAACATAAATGGTTCAGATCTGAAATCATGGCACTCGGGCCCTAGTGACAAGCATTAGGCACAACAAAGTCATAGCAACATCAATCTCAGAACATAATGAATACTAATGATCAAGCCCTAGCAAAACTAACTCGATTACATGATGAATCTCATCCAACTCCTCACCAACCAGCCAGCCTACGAAGGAATTACTCACTCCCGGTGGGGAGCATCATGGAATTGATGATGGAGAAAGGTTGGTGATGATGAAGACCGAAGATTCCCCTCTCCGGAGCCCCAAACAGGCTCCGGATCTGGCCTTTTGATGAAGAACAGGAGGTGGCGGCGGCTCCGTCTTGTGAAACGCGATAATTCTTTCTCTTTGATTTTTCGCTCCAAATTTAAGAATTTATAGTGGCGGAGATAGGGCAAGTGGGGCCCCGAGGTGCCCATCCCCACCAGGGCACGCCGGGAGGGGGCTGGCGCGCCCTGGTGGGTGATGCTCACCCTGGCCCCCCTCTCCGGTGGTTTTTGGCTCCAGTATTTTTGATATTTTCCAAAATAAATCTCCAAAAAGTTTCGTTCCATTCTGAGAACTTTTATTTCTGCACAAAAACAACACCATGGCAATTCTGTTGAAAACAGCGTCAGTCCGGGTTAGTTCCATTCAAATCATGCAAATTAGAGTCCAAAACAAGGGCAAAAGGGTGAGGAAAAGTGGATACGTTGGAGACGTATCATCAAGCTTCCTGAGTTAGCAGGTCCGCCACCTCCACATAAGTTTGTCGTCTCTACTTGGACTAACGACGTTGTCAAGGCCTTGCTTGTCGCAGACAGGATATCTAACATAAAGTACGACAAACTACATGTTAGTTTTCTTTTCGTTTTTTATATGGCAATTTGAAGTTCAATGCAAAAAATCAAAACTTTTTGGTCTGTTAGGCATGGCAAGTTTGTGTATTCCTCTCACCATATTGAAAATTGTAGTACATTTTTTATAGTATCTTCAAAGGGGGAGATGTAGTGCCATATGGCAAATATGGTTGTTTTCCACTTGCCATATGTAGTACATTTCACGTGGCAAACATAGTGCATTCTGTAGGGCAACTATCTTTTGTATTCCACATGGAAACTGCATTGCATTCAAGATGGCAAATAAATTGTAACACATATGGCAAATATGTTTGTTTCCACATGGCAATTGTAGTTCATTTTCAGCATGCAAACATACATTCTGAAAAGTTCATATGGCAAATGCACCTTGTATACACTTCGCACGACAAGTCTTCGGGTATCACATGGGAAATATTGTGTTCCTCATATGGCATACCATTTCCCCACATACGTGCGATCCATTTTTACTGTCAATGTTTTCTGACCTCTCTTTTGCTGTTTTACAGCTGATGGCCAAGCATGCTATTGACTATAGTATGTTTGGTGGGCCACAAAATTTTAGCAAATAGTTGGATGTGCGTACAACTCCATCTTGTTCCGCCGAGGTAATTAAACATGCAGTTGTTTTCATGACCCTTTTGCATTTGAGATTTTTGTGATTTTGCTTTTTTATCCCCCTATTCTTTGTGTGTGAATTTGTTTTTGTTTGTTCTAATTAGGCCAAGGCTCCTATCGAGCATCTAGTTGGGTAGTTCAAGTCTGGCATGAGCAGCCTTCTTGGGAAGTTGGTTGAGGGCTGGACAACATTGGCATGTTCTGATGGCGATGCAATTGCCAGGCAGTTCACTTCTTTTGTTGGAGAACGTACACATCGTCTAACTAGTTGTCGTGGCCGGTATGACTACAACAATTCTCAGGAGCACTTTAGCACCCAAGAGGAGCTATTTGGGGGATGGTTTTGGTGGTGACGACGCTGGTCTTGACAAGGATGAAAAGGATGATATGGAGAATGTGCAACCTGACACTGATCACGATGAATCTTAAGAAATTCAGGCTAGAGATCCCACTCACAAGGCTCCACTAGTTGTACCAGCATCCGAAGGAGACAATGCCTCCACTGTCGCGGGTGGCGTTGATGTTTCTGCTTCGAAGAGGGGTAGGGTTCTAGAGGATGGTGTCCAGACCCCTGCCGACAAGAGGCTCAAGACTGATCATGTTGTTGCTATGAGTATAGGTCAAAGGTGGCTCATCGGTGCCCTGCTGCCCTGCACCTTCACGTGGGTGACGCGCGCCACGCCAAGCGGCGCCCGTAGTCGTGCCAGCGGGCGTGGATGGGGAGGTTTTCCTCTTTCGCGCTAAGGAAGAGGGGCCAGCCCACCGGTCCCAAAAGCAACCCCTAAAAGGTTTCCTGTTTGGTGAAAGAAGACCAAGGCTGGGGGCTTGCCAGGACGGAGGTCATCCCCGAGCCCATCGATGCATCACGGCAGGAGGCTTTTGCAAGCGAAGATTACTTTCGTCAGGATAAGCTGCAGTCCTGTCCCCCTTCAAACTGTCCGTTGTGGCAACCCTTCCCGCCTTGTGTTTTCAGGGGAAGAGGACCAAGGCCAGTATAAGAAGGGGTAGGCTGCAACCGTAGAGAGGACCGACCCCCGCGGTATTGACTCTCACCATCTAAGCAATCCAGATAGGCAGGAGTAGGGTTTTACACCGCGAGGTGGCCCGAACCTGGGTAAAGGGCCATGTTCATTGTTCTTCCCCCCAAGATCAAGCACGCCGGAGCATCGCCGTAGGTTAGCAGGAGAGAGCTAGGTTGGAGAGCCGGCGCACCCTAGAGTTCGAACCTCTCTCGGGTCCCCGGAGCACCAATTGCGACATTTGGCGCGCCAGGTAGGTGGTGCGCCACTTTTCTTCAGCCCCGTTTTGGCTCCGCCCTTGCTGACCCCATGGCCGAAGCCCGTTGTGTGCGTGCTGAGCGTCGAGTGGCCCGTGTCGTGCAGACTGCGCCCGTGGGCCGTGACGGCCGCCGCCACTCCGCCGGCGCCGAAGCTGCCGCCGTCACCGACCTTGCTATGTGCGGGCGACAAGACTCCTTCGTGCGCCCTCCCGTGAGGCAGGATGGCCAAGGTCGTCGTCGCCCCCTCCACCGCTCACCTGACGCACGTGAACACGCGGGCCGTGCCGCTCACGGCGTGCGAGCCGCTTCGCGTCTGCCCGACGGACGACGAACAAGGCGCCTGGCCGGCCCGTATTACCGAGCTCGCCGCCGCTACGGGTGGGGCCCAGGCACCTCCTCGTCCGCCTCACCCCCCGTTACGCCACGTCGGGGACGCGGGTCGAGGGGTGCACCCTCCGCCCCTTGCGCGGTGACCTAGCCGGGCCTCGACACGGTTTGCACCCGCCAGGCGGGGGCACCGGAGTTCATCAGGGGGGACCACCCTAGATCCACTGCCGCCATGGGCGCCCTCCCCATGCCGTGAGCCCCAGCCACCAGCAACGTCGTGGTCACCAAAACCCTCATTTATGGAGGTGTTGGACTCAATGTCATCTCCGCCGTGACTCTCGAGACTACGTGAGAGGCTGCCCCCCGCACCATCAACAAGCGCGCTGGACTGAGGCACGCCAGCCCGTCTTCAGGGGACCACCTGCTGCTGGCGCTAGAACCTCAGGAGGATGGCCAGGCCGACGAGTTCAAGGCTTACCTGCTCCATGGCGACCTCCCAGTAGAAGATGCAGAGACAGCAAGCGTCATCCGACAAGCCACTGCCTAGTGCCCGCAGGGCGGTGAGTTGTACCGCTGGCAGCCTAACGACGCCCTACTACGGTCCGCCTCGGAGGAACAGGGGAACGAGCTGCTCGCCGATACCCGTGGGGGAGATTGCGGACACCACTCCTCGTTGCGCACCCTGGATGTCTAGAGAAGCCTGCCAGTTCCATGCCAAGTAGATCCACTAGCCCGTGCAAGGGCTAAGATAATCCCGCTCTCTTGGCCCTTTTCGGTATGGGGGCTCGACATCTAGGGCCCTTCCCCTTGTGCGTCCGACAGATACCGGTACCTCTACGCCGCCGTCAACAAATTCACCAAGTGCGCGGTGGTCGAGCCCTTCCGCCCCATCCCAGCTGTGTCGGCCGTTAAGTTCATCATGGGCCTCGTGTGCCGGTTCGGTGTCCCCAACCATCGGGGATATTACCCACGGTTTGACCCGGCCAGGAGCATGACCCGGCCCGCCATTTGGCGGCTCATAATGTTACCGTGTTCACCGAGTCAATCTGGACGATAAGGCATAAGGCCCAAAGTGCACCCCGGCGGCAGGCGGCTCATGGAGAGGCTTGGAGGGCCGACTTATAGAGAAGGCCCAAGAAGAGGAAGAATTCCCTCACAAGAGAAACAAGACCCGGATTAGGATTCAAAAGAGACTAGTCCTAGTCTCTCTCCCAGTAGGACTCTACATGTAATCCTACCACTTCAACTTATATAAGGAGGGGTAAGGCACCCCAAGAGGGACAGGTTAAAGTCATTAGAGATAGATAGATTAGAGGCTCTCGAGACTAGAGGTAGCAATACAGCACCCTTGTAATCGAGATCATCCTCATCATCAATAACACAAAGCAGGATGTAGGCTTTTACCTCCATCAGAGGGGGCAAACCTGGGTAAACTCGCATCTCTCGATTCCGACCAACCCCTCTCAAGCCGCCACCTAGTTGCGATGGCCTCACACCTAAGATTTCTCACAAGAACATCTTGCCGTGACAAAACCACAACAGTTGGCACCCACCGTGGGACTACGCACGGTGGTGTTGTGTTCTTGAAGGGATCTCTCCTAGGGATCGAGAAGCTTATGACCCGCCGGATCAGCAAGAGCCGACACGAAAGAATATTCATCTACTCCAAATTCATTGGTCAAGGTTGAAAAAGTTTCAGCATCGACATAAAAAGCATTAGGTACAGAAAGAAGAGAATTAGGGTTGTGTGTCTGTGCGGCACCGCAAGTCGCCGAGTTGAGGTTGTCAATAATTTTCGATGCAGTATCAATCTGTCGGCAGCCGTGTCCAAGTGCTACTACATCCTTCTCTGTCCATGTGCAACACAGAGAATCAAGTCCCAAGGAATTCTACAATGACAGCATTATCGTTCAGTCGCGTGTTACAGCAGCGCTCTCGAACAAACTCATGGTTAGGACAACAAATTTGTGTCCTCAAATGAGGCAGACCGGACTGCGTGTTGCATCACAGCTCACTGTGGCCGACAAGGATTCTTGTTGGACATATATATTTATATTCAACTTTGGAGTGTCAGACGGTTCAATTTGGGAGATCCATCGTTCGGAGCAGCAAGCCAACTAAGTTGACCCGTCTAGAATACGGCAAGTCACCTGCATCCCTTGATGATCTGATTTTTGTTCTGCACACATACGGACCATGGGCAGTTGCACGTCTCGAGGAGACTTCCAATTGTTATTCCATCAATCAGATCAAGAAAAGAAAAGATAAGTAGTAACAAAATCCCATTACCTGGTTCAAGTTTCCAGAGCAGTTAGTACTTCCACAAAGGGACAAATTGTGAAATGCAATCAATCATGGCAAGGGCAAACCGTCAGAACCAATACGGAGCTACACGTACTATTTCATGAAAAAAGAGTTGGCAGCGACAGAAGCTAGTCCAACAAATCTTTTAATTTTTCAAGACCGAGCATTTGTGATTGGAAGCCAAGAAGTGATTGCTCTATCCGTCACTACGTCTTTATGTAAGCATCATCAGCTAAGCCCTCACAAGCTTATGCAGCCGATTCGGAAATCAAAGAAGCAATACACAGTCCAAATCAACAGACTTTGTTGTGAGGTCCCGCCAGGCAATAGAGTAAATTGCAACAGCCGCAACTCGGGCCGCCAGTGCATCTAAATGCCATACGCGGAATGCTACGACCAAAAAAAGAGAGAAGACCACGACCTCCTAGAGAGAGATGGACAACCGCGAATCGCAGATAGCCAGGGACGCGGACTCGGCCTCCGCCCATGTCGCCGGCTTCGCCTCGAGCTGCCTCGCCGCCGCGACTACACCTCGCACCGGCTTTGCTTCGAGTCGCCTCATCGCGCCTGCCTCCGCCGTGTTTGCTCACCTCTGCTCACCTGTGCCCGCGCCTCCGCAGGCTGCCTCACCCACATCCGAGGCCCTGCACGCCGGCTCACCTTTGTTGCCACGTGTACAAGCCGCCGTGGCCGCACATATCACCCCGTCGACCTGCCGCAACCGCGGCGGTTGGCCTCGCCTCTCTCGCCGTCGCCACGCCTCGCTTCAACCGTGGCTTTGTGATGCGCATTGTGGATATGGCATTAAAAAGAAAAAATTCAACCATGGAGGAACGTCACTGAAAGGAGAGTTCGACTCAGCGGAATAAAAAAAGAGGAAGATCAGTTAAAGTTAGGCATACATCTGTTGCATCTGATTACGTCCACTATTATCCAGCACCGGTGTCCGTATTCATCTAGCAAAAATCCCAGGTGATATTCATCGTATCTATCTTTCAGAATATATTATTCGTCCGTGGACAATTACTTGGCCCTGCCATATATTTTACGAAGGACAATTATTCTTTACAAAAATGGCGTTATACTACACGCACGCAGCCCGGTCTACACCAACAGCGCCGCGGCCGCCTCACGCGTCCTTGCTGGCTTACAACGCCACGGCCAACTCATGCGTCCGCATTGGCTTACAAACGTCGCGGCCGCCTCGCGCGTCTGCATTGGATCCCAATGCCGTGGCCGACTCGCACGCCCGCGCCAGTTATGACGCTGCTGACGGCTCATGCATCCGCGTCGTCTTCAGACGCCGCCACCGGCTCGCACGTCTGAACCGGTCTACATCCACATGCCGGGGCCATGCTCACCCGCCAGTGTGAGCCGCCCAATGGACACGCGCAAGCCGCCATCCCTGCGGTTTGGTCTACATCAACAACATTGCGGCCACCTCGTGCTTCCACACCAGCTTACAATGCGGTGACCGACTCCCGCGTCCATGCCAGCTTACAAACACCGCGACCGACTCTTGCATTTGCGCTATCAAGCCGATTTGTAACGCCGCAACTGATTTCCATGCCTACATCAACACGCTGGTGCCGTACCTACTTACTCGAGCCATCCTACGGATGCGCGCAAGCCGCTCCCATGGCTTGTCTCCTTCAACAACATTGGAGCGAAAAAAAAAAATGACAGTCAAAATCATATCTTATGTAACATCGCCAAAACACGCGCCTGCCTCCACTCGCACCAGGTTGCTCAATGGATAGACGCATTGGCCTGTTATCCCAGTGATACGATCTACTTCAACATATCAAAAGAAACAGCAGAGCTTGCCATGAAGGAAACATCTCTGGAGAAGCTACAATTGAGTCGACCATTATTGAGCCGGCAATTCAAAAGTCAGCGGCAAAGAAAAAGAAAAATGGCCCTGGAGGAGCCAGGAGAGACGAACTACATGAGAATAACAAAGCATGGGTCAAGAAGCATATAAACTCAATTTCTCCACGACATTTGCCAAGGACATACGATGAGCATCATGAAGATTATCAACTCGCCACATCGCTTCGAGTTTCAATAAATTCCATCGTTCAGCCGTCAACCTTATACCGGCTTATACCACAGCCAAATATGAAGACTCTTAATCCGCCTCTTTGAGTCGACTTAAGACTCGGGGGCTACATAGATATGACTCGGCAGATTCAACCGGGCTCAAAAATTCAAGAACCCCGGGTCCTTGTAAGGAAGATAAGCCGGTCCCGGGGGCTGCTGCCTTATGGCCGAAAAATTAAAAGTTTCCAAAGAGGACCAGCTGCCATGATGCGCTGCTCAAACATAGGTATCCTGCCTTATTGGATCATCATATTATCATATTATGATCAATGGAATAAAGTCGGCTTATCTGAACCCCAGATGTTTTACAGTAGAAGCATTGTCTCCTGTAATCCTATGCTGAACATTTCGATGATCATAGGTCACTTGGGGGCTTCCAACTCACCGAGTTTAGCTTTCTCACCCTCTTGACCCGGCTCATCAATGCCACAAAATGGTTAAGCCTGCCTGTATGCTTGATGCGACTCCGATCAGGTGACCCCATGTACTCTTGACAAGTCAATCCATCTGGACCCTGACTTATCAAGGTTAAAACATCGGCTTGAGTCACGTGAGAGCCGGCTTACAGAGAGCTAGGATAAACCATGGGTTGATGAGCCCCGAAAGCCGGTCTTTATGTTACGCCTTGAAAACTGGCATTATTATCATATACATACATCATCCTGCATTGCATCATTGCACAATTCATCATACATACATATCTATATTCATTGCGGAAATCCGGTTATCAAACCGGGTTACATCATAACCTCTGCAGGAACAAATAAATCTTTGACAGCCAAAATGGCCGGATCTTCATCATGGTTTATCATAACCAGTATTAAATGATTAGGGTTTTTCAAGCCATCTCAGGAGAAACAAATATTCTCGAAGAGCTAGTCTATCACATATATTGCCGGGTCATCTAATTGACCGCCTCTTGGATTTCTTCAACTTGTGCTCTGTAGTAAACTACAACACTTATGGATTTCTCAAACATATATTTGCCGGGTTGCACCGCAACCACAAGCAGAGATTTCATTCCAAAGCACAAAAGGCATTATTCCAGGATATTCGTACCGGGTTACATTACAACCACGGTTAAGAATTCATTCAAGTCAGAGTAATATCAGTTCAAGAGAACCTCTGAAATGCATTATGATGGGCTACACCGCTCAGATCAAATTTTCTAAAGTCCCAAGTCGCTGCACGCATCCGACCCGACACTTGGGGGCTACAGTATTCAGCTGTTAAACAGATTATAAGGTCCAAACTGAAGACCCGGACTATCACATACCGATGAGCCGGCCCTTGGGGGCTACACATATGAAATTCAAGACATTCAATCCATATCTGACGATTCAGATGACAACCCAGATTTCTCCAATGCTATCTATCTACAACATTCAAAATCAAGTTCAAAAGTCCCAGGTTGTTGCAGGCAAGACAACCCGACACTTGGGGCTACACAGTCAAAATATTGTTCTATGCAAATCACCAAGTCATCATGAACTGATAAACCTGGAGCTTGGGGGCTACAGGTAATATGGATATATTAGAAAATAGAAGAACACTTTCAAGCTGTCAATTGTGAGCGAGACTGGTCTCATTTCTAGATGGAGGATTGCAAAGATCATCTTCTCCAAGTTATTCATAGAAAGACCTAGAAGACTGGATCAACATCACCCGGATTTGTTTATTCCCAATAAATTTATCAAGTCAACTGGAGTCCAGTTGTTTGACCTGGCAACTCCAACGATCACCACCCGGCATCACCAAAGATCCTGACCCGGCAGAATCAATATAAGCAACCCGGCTTCACAAGTTGGCAAGTTCTACATCCATAAATCAGCAATATTTTTGTCCTAAGTTGGTATCTATTACATCTCATGACCCGGAAAGATCCCCGCGTCCCATGAAGTGGTTTAACAAACGGACTAATTTCTATTCACAATATTTTCATCAAAGCCGAAGCAATGGAAGCCGGCTCAACTTCATATGATTTCTCTTCTCTCCAATATTTTCATCAAGCCAAAGCATTGGAGGCTGACTCAACGAACATATGGATGTTTTATTCCCAATATTTTATTGCAAAGGACACTGACAAGCAAGATGTTTGGGTAGACGGCTCGTTAATATGAAGAAGAAACCCGGACTTTCAAGGAGCCACTTCATTAAGTTAAGCTGGCCATTGGAGCAAGCCGGTTTCTTAACACATTTATTATCCTTATTTCAGGAGCTTACCATAATAAATTCAAGCTAACCTGGGGGTTTGATAACCCACAAGTATAGGGGATCGCAACCGTTTTCGAGGGTAGAGTATTCAACCCAAATTTATAGATTCGACACAAGGGGAGCCAAAGAATATTTGCGAGTATTAGCAGCTGAGTTGTCAATTCAACCACACCTGGAGATTAAATATCTGTAGCTGAGTGATCAGTAGCACATTAGTATGATAGTTTTGATAGCAGTAGTAGCAGTAAACAATAGCAGTAGCAGTGATAGCAATAGTTTTGTAGCAGTTGGAACAGTAGCATTAGCAATGGTAACTTAGCAATGACAATATGTGGAAAACTCGTAGGCACTGGATCAGTGAACTCGTTGGATGATATTCATCATATAACTGTCATAACCTAGGGCGACACAAAACTAGCTCTAGTTCATAAATGTAATGTAGGCATGTATTCCGTAAATAGTCAAACGTGCTTATGGAAAAGAACTTGCATGGCATCTTTTGTCCTACCCTCCCATGGCAGCGGGGTCCATATGGAAACTAAGGGATATTAAGGCCTCCTTTTAATAGAGAACCGGAACAAAGCATTAACACATGGTGAATACATGAACTCCTCAAACTATGGTCATCACCTGAAAGTATCCCGACTATTGTCACTCCGGGGTTTACGGATCATAACACGTAATAGGTGCGTATGATTAGCAAGATCGGATCAAGAACATATATATAATGGTGATAACATAAACGGTTCAGATCAGAAATCATGGCACTCGGGCCCTAGTGACAAGCATTAAGCATGGCAAAGTCATGGCAACATCAATCTTAAAACATAGTGGATACTAGGGATCAAGCCCTAACAAAGCTAACTCGATTACATGATGAATCTCATCCAACTCCGCACCGACCAGCAAGCCTACAAAAGAATTACTCACTCCCGGCGGGGAGCATCATGGAATTGCCAACGGAGAAGGGTTGGTGATGACGAAGACCGAAGATTCCCCTCTCCGGAGCCCCAAACAGGCTCCAGATCTGGCCTCCCGATGAAGAACAGGAGGTGACGGCGGCTCCGTATCGTAAAACGTGATGAAACTTTCTCTCTAATTTTTCTCTCCAAAAATTGGATTTTATAGCATCGAAATCAGGGCCAGTGGGGTCCCCGAGGTGGGCACAACCCACCAGGGCGCGCCTGGAGGGGGTGGCGCGCCCAGGTGTATCATGCCCAACCACGGCTCCCCCTCCGGTGGTTCTTGGCTCCAGTATTTTTTATTTATTGTAAAATAAATCTCCAAAAAGTTTCGTCCTGTTCTGCGAACTTTTATTTCTGCACAAAAACAACACCATGGTAGTTCTGCTGAAAACAACGTCAGTCCGGGTTAGTTTCATTCAAATCATGCAAATTAGAGTCCAAAACAAGGGGAAAAGTGTGAGGAAAAGTAGATACGATGGAGACGTGTTAACTCCCCTAAGCTTAACCCATTGCTTGTCCTCAAGCAATTAAGTTGACAAACTGAAAGTGATAAAGAAAAACTTTTACGAACTCTTTTCTTCTTGTTTACATACATATGCTTAAGTAGCACCCATGTTTTTAGCAAAGATCATGACTAACCATGCCAACAATAACTCTTAGAAATCATATTAACTCATATCAATGACATAAGCAACTAGCGAGCAATAATAAAATATCTCAAGCGCCTACACTTCGTCAAAACAATCATGATATAATATGACAATAGTGGTATCTCGCTAGCCCTTTCTGAGACAGCAAAACATAAATGCAGAGCACCTCCAAAGTTAAAGCAGCGACTAAAAATTGTAATTCATGGTAGAAAAGATCCAGTCATGCTGCACCCAACATTAATTATACACAATGCTTGAGGATGACAATAGTGCTCTACGGTCTGGCGCTTATTTGAGAAGGTGATGACTCAACGTAAAAGTAAATAGATAGTCCCTTCGCAGAGGAAAGCAGGGATTTGCAGAGGTGCCAGAGCTCAAAGCTTAAAACAGAGAGATATATAATTTTGGGAGGTACACCCTTCTTGTTAACGTTACGACCAAGAGTTATCAATATCTTCCATGCTAAACACATTAGCGGCGGTTCCCAAGCAGTAAAAGTAAATGTTTACTCGGCCTCCACCAACAATCACACTCCATGGCTAGCCGAATCCACGGGTACCGTCCAAACCAACAACCTTCCTGGGGGAGTTTTGTTTAATTATTTATAGTTTTTGATTTCGGGACTGGGAATCCCTATTACCGCCCCTCTCGTGTAAGGGCGAGTGAATAAACACTCATCATGAGAATAACCCGCTTAACATGGAAGATATTGACCGCCCCCTATCGCTCCATGAGCGGTCCAATCACACAAAACAAATGTTCATTTGAATTTTTAGAGGTGGCACATGCAAATTTACTTGGAACGGCAGGGTAATACCGCATATAGGTAGATATGGTGGACTCATCTGGAATAACTTTGGTTTAAGGATTTTGATGCACAAGCAGTATTCCCACTTAGTACATGCAAAGGCTAGCAAATAGATTGAGAAGCGGCCAACTAGAGAGAGAAAACGGTCATGAACATGCATTATGCATAATAAACATTGAATACTAGCATGCGTAGGATATGGACACCATGAACATAAATATCATGACGGCTATGATGGTTTTGATTCAACTACATGTGTGAACATGTGCAAGTCAAGCCACTTGAAACATTCAGAGGAGGATACCATATCATCATACCACATCACAATCATTTTAATGCATGTTGACACCCAAGATAAATCATTATCTACTCCTAGCTACTTAAGCATGGCATGAGCAACTATAATCTCTAATTGCCATTGCAAACATGTTTGATCGTAATATGCTGAATCATGGATACTAGGTTAAACATATTTAAAAAACAAAAACAAGTTGAGTTCATACCCGCTTTTCTCTGCCACAGTCAATTTATCAAATTTCGCCATTATTACCTTTCACTTGCATGACCGAGTGATATGAAAATAATAATAGTGCAAGAGTGCCGTGGACTAAGCTGGAATCTGCAGACATTTTATTCAAGAGGAGAAGACAAAGTAACATGGGCTCTTTGTTAGATAACAATAGTGCATATGAGAGCCACTCAACATTTTCATCGTGGTCTTCTCCTTAATACGACTCAAATAAAAGGAAAAGAATTTCAGAGAAACACACTGAAATATTTTTGGAGTTTTTGGTTTTTCTTGAAGAAAGCAAATTAACAAGGGAAAAACAAAAATAAGAAAAATTATTTACACGGGAGAGCTCCCAACAAGTAAAAGAAGAAACGAGAAATCTTTTTGGGTTTTCTTTTGATACTACAATTAATTTAAGCTAGAAAGAAATACTGAAGAGAAGTAGGAAATATTTTGGGATTTCCTCAAAGTTTTTCAAACACGCAAGAAGAAAGCGAGAAAATAAATCTAGCATGGATAATACAATACGTACTCCCCCAAGCTTAGGCTTTAGGCCTAGCTTGGTAATCACCATCCGTAGTAAACATTCGGTCTTAAGTCGAAGTGAGGTGGAGGCGGCACCTGAGCGTCCCACTCCTGGGGCTCCTCCTCAGCCGCTGCTAGGTTGTTCCGGTAGGCTGTAATGTCATCTGGCATAATCCTGTATCCGTTCCTGGCAGTAGAATCAAACAGAGCAGGTGCAGGCAACGGGATAACATCATGGGTTTCGACGCTGAATACTAAATTGTAACGAATATTGTCAAAAGCATCATTTGCCTCAATAAATTGGTGATCTTGCGACGCCTTGTGATCAAGATAAACTTGGAACAAGGGATAACCATGTGGGCAAATCTGAACATTAAAGTGTCTCGCTAAGCGAGTAGCATAAATACCACCATGCATCTTTCCCTTAGTCCTGTTAAGGTGTAAGCGACGTGCAATAATAGCCCCCATACTAAAGGTGTGATCATTGTGCAATGCATGGTGTAAAATGGCGAAGGCGGGGGCACTAAGTGCGCCAACCTTCTCCCTAGCGGTTAAACACTTCGCGATGAATAAAGCAAAGTAGTGCACAGAAGGAAACTTCAAACTGGTAGCACTGGCTTTTGACACACCTCTATCTTCACCGACTGTTAAAGTGAGGAGAAATTCCTCAAACTCCCCTGGTCTAGGCTCTCTTAATTCCCCATCAGAAGGGATCAAGCATATGTCACAAAAGTCAGTAAGCGGTATCTTGTGAGTTTCAGCATATAGCTTAAACTGCACCTCGGGAGGATTATTCCTACTCAGAAAATGAAAACTTTACAGAAATGAATTTGTAAGGATGTGGTGTTGGTCACAGTTAGCTGCGAGGAACTCGGTTAGCCCAACATTTGCAATGAATTGAGCAAACTCTTGATGGAACCCGGCCTCCTCCATGAAGGCATCATGCGGCCATTCGCACGACCGCACCTCCACCGCTCTCGGGGTGTGGAGGTCATTGTCCGATGATTCCCCAATGACTCCTTTGGCATTTTCCTTGGAGGAAAACTTCCTAAAGAAATCCATCTTATTCCTATAATAAAAATTCTGAAAATTTTAGTCCACAAATTTTTTATCAACAAAACTTTGTAAGATTGATAGCAACTACTCCCAAGGATGCATAGAGGCCATATTAAACATTCAAACTACTTAGAACTCTAAGAATTCAACATGCAAGCTCATCTACAGCAGCACCAAGAGTAGCTAATTACTCTAAAAATAACCCACTAAATCAAAAACTAATTAGAGCAATGGAGGAGTCACATACCAAGTAGCAATCCCTCCAAACAGTTTCGAGCAAAGAGATCGAAATCCGCGGGTTTAAGAGCAAGAACACGGGAATGAGAACTATGGTGAATTTTTTCTGGAGGTAGGGGATGCCATGGGCTATTGGGATAAGTGAGGGGGCCTACGTGGGGGCCACAACCCACCAGGGCGCGCCTGAAGTTGCTGGAGCACCCTGGTGTCTTGTGGGCACTAGGTGCACCCCCTCTGATGTTATTTGTACCAGAAATTCAGAAATATACAGAAAAAATCGTATCAAAATTTTAGGATATTCTGAGAACTTTTATTTTTTGGGTCATTTTTTTATTGCACGGGGAAAACAGAAAATAGGATAAACATGGCATTTTATTTTACTGGACTAAGTAAAACAGTAAATAAAAGGTGGGAGCAGAAGATTGCGCTTACTAGATTCATCAACTTCAAACCTCTCAAAAATTATCCATTAATAAGGTTGATCAAGTCTTATTAACAACCACTTCCGATTAGCATGAAACCGATGAACTTTCGTAAAACACTAAGTTAACTCAATGGGGATGTGCATATCCCCAACAATAAGTATGTCATATTTCTTTTTGGCAGTAGGTAGAGGTAGTTTAAAACTTCCAATAGTGATTGTCGAAGATTCTTCAATAACATTTATACCATTCACTTGGAATTGTTTCTTTGGAAAGTGCACCGTATGCTCATTACCATTAATATGAAAAGTGACTTTGCTTTTATTGCAATCAATAACATCCCCTGCAGTATTCAAAAAGGGTCTACCAAGGATAATCGACATGTTGTCGTCCTCGGGCATTTTAAGAATAACAAAGTCCGTTAAGATAGTAACATTTGCAACAACAACGGGCACATCCTCACAAATACCGATTGGTATGTTAGTTGATTTGTTAGCCATTTGCAATGATATTTCAGTAGGTGTGAGTTTATTCAAATCAAGTCTTTTATATAAGGAGAAAGGCATAACACTAACACCGGCTCCCAAATCACAGAAAGCAGTTTTGACATAATTTCTTTTAATGGAGCATGGTATAACTGGTATTCCCGGATCTCCATGTTTTTTAGGTACTCCATCCTTAAAAGAATAATTAGCAAGCATGGTGGAGATTTCAGCTTCAGGTATCTTTCTTTTATTAGCGATGATGTCTTTCATGTTTTTTGCATAAGGGGCCATCTTTAAGATATCAGTTAAGTGGGTACGCAAAAAGACTGACCTAATCATTTCAGTAAAGCGTTCAAATTCTTCATCATCCTTTTTCTTAGATGGTTTAGGTGGAAAGGGCAAGGGTTTCTGAACCCATTGCTCTCTTTCTTTACCATGTTTTCTAGCCACAAAGTCTCTTTTGTCATATCATTTATTTTTAGGTTGTGGGTTATCAAGATCAGCAATAGGCTCTATTTCAACATCATTATCTGGTTCTTTATCATTGTTCAGTTGAGTATCCTCATGAACATCATCATTATCATTTTAATTTTCACTAGGTGGATGTTCATTACCAGATTGAGTTTCAGCATCAGAAATAGAGACATCATTATTATCAGGAGATTTTTGTATCTCAGGTTCACTAGAGGTATGCAAAGTCCTATCATTTTCCTTTTTCTTTATCTTTTTAGAAGGACTAGATGCATCAGTATTAATTCTCTAAGGGTCTTGTTCAATTCTTTTAGGATGACCTTCAGGATAAAGAGGCTCTTGGTTCATTCTACCTCCTCTAGTTACTACTCTAGCAGCAAAATCATTCATATTATTATTCATTTCATCAAGCAATTCTTTTTGAGATTTAGCAACTTGTTCTATCTAAGTTTGAACCATAGAGGCATGCTTTCCTACACCTCTAACATCATTGCTGATTCTAAATAACAAGTCACTCAAGCAAGCAATCATATCAGAATTATATTTCAATTGTTTCAGAACATGTGCATAGAAGTGATCTTGTTTCATAATGTAGTTATCAAACTCATATAAGCATTGACTAGGATTTTTATTGTAAGGGATATCACTTTCATCAAACTTTATTAAAGAATTTACCTCTACCACTTGTGGAGGTGATGGTGTGTCAAGGCCATGTATTTCTTCAATAGGTGGTAAATTCTTAACATCCTCGGCTTTAATACCTTTTTCCTACATACATTTCTTTGCCTCTTGCATATCTTCATGACTGAGAAATAAGATACCCCTCTTCTTCATCGTGGGTTTAAGTGGTGGTTCAGGGAGAGTCCAATCATCATAATTCTTCGATATATTATTCAATAGTTCCTCAGCTTGTTCAACAGTTCGTTCCCTGAAAACAAAACCAGCACAACTATCTAGGAAGTCCCTAGAAGCATCGGTTAGTCCATTATAGAAGATATCAAGTATTTCATTTTTCTTGAGAGGGTGATCAGGCAAACCATTAAGCAATTGGAGAAGCCTCCCCCAAGCTTGTGGGAGACTCTCTTCTTCAATTTGCACAAAGTTAAATATTTCCTGTAAGGCAGCTTGTTTCTTATGAGCAGGAAAATATTTTTCAGAGAAGTAGTAAATCATATCCTGGGGACTACACACACAACCAGGAGCAAGAGTATTGTACCAAGTATTAGCATCACCCTTTAATGAGAACAGAAATAATTTGAGAATATAGTAGTAGCGAATCTTCTCATCATGAGCAAAGAGGGTGGCTATATCATTCAGCTTAGTAAGATGTGCCACTATAGTTTTAGTTTCCTAGCTATGGAAAGGATCAGATTCAACCAAAGTAATTACCTCTGGGTCGACAGAGAATTCATAATCCTTATCGGTAACAAAGATAGGTGAAGTAGCAAACTTAGGATCACATTTCATTCTAGCATTCAAAGTCTTTTCCTTATACTTGCGTAGTAATTTCTTAAGATCATTTCTATCGTTACATGAAAGGATTTCTCTAGTTGTCTCCTCATCCATAACATAACCTGCAGGTATCTTAGGCATTTCAAATCTAGGAGAGCTAGGTCTAATAGGGGTTTCATAGTCATCAGTTTCAAAGGTTTCATCAGTTTCAACAATCTCATCAGTTTCAATAATTTCATTCTCTTTAGCTCTGGCAATTTGTTCATCAAGAAATTCACCTAGTGGCACATTATCATCAAGCATGGTACTAGCATCATCATAAGCATCATTCATAGTAGAAGTTGCATCATCAATAACTTTCGACATATCAGGATTAATAGCATGTGGTGGTGTTGCAAACTTACTCATAACTGAAGGTGATGCGGAGCATGCAACCATCATCCTCATGAAACCTACTCGATCAAGCCAACCCCCAAGTGGTCCCATGACAAGAGCCCGTGCACGCGCCATGGAATCCGAGGTGACATCTCTCCTTGCTCAATATTCGTTTGATCCACTCGAGACATGGTCACTACCTCAGACGGAAGTTCTCTGTATACCCAGATGCTTGGACGTATAACATGGAAGCAAGCACGAAGGACGTCAAGCTTGGAAGGACAAGGGAGGACCTGCGGACAAGTCTCAGCTCTCGGACGACCGGCCGGCATCAGACGATCGGAACCCGAACGACCGACACACCTCAGACGTCCGACGCCTGGAGGCCGACCCCGCCCGAAGACCAGCTGGACTCTACAGCGCACGGACGACCGACACCGCCCGGACGACCGATACGCTCTAGCGCACGGACGTGCGAGCCATCCCGGAAATCTGACGCCAGGTCTCCCGTTCCAAAACGTCGGAAGACCGGAGCCTCCGGACGACCGAGCCCCGGACGCCCGACAGCTCCCAGAAATCTGGCCAAAGTGCACCCGCACTGAATTCTCGGAAGTCCGGCCTCCTCCGGACGTCCGGACCGCCTTGAGCGATCGGACGTCCGACACCGTCAGGACGTCCGGACCCTGTCTGCGCACAGGAGTACGGGCCTTGTCCCATGTACCCCCTCTTTCATCTAAGACTATATAAACTCCACTCCCTCCTCTCTCTAGGGTTAGCTTTGTTTAGCAAATACCTTTTTGTTGAGCATAGCTCCATTACTTACTTCTCCCATGGAGATTGACCTCCATTGAGAGAAGATCCAAGTGATGCCAAGGCCCCTCTAAGGGAAGATCCTAAGGGATTCAAGACCTCCTCCTTTGGAGTGAGGAGACTACCGGTTATGTGTATCCTTATGTTGATTGTGGATCTTGTGTCTTGTGTGTTCGTGTGTTTCTAGTGGATGTGTAATCAAAGATTGTCCTTGAGTTTGTGATTTCCCCTCGTGTTCTTTGTGGAATCCCCCTCCAATTCGTGAAAGATCGACACACACGGGCATGCCCCGTATCATATTGGTATCAAGAGTCACGTTTCTCATGAATTTGGAGTCCTTCCCTTTGTTTTCTAGCCAATTTTGTTTCGTTTTTGACCTAATTTCGAAAATCCCCACAAAATAGCCATACCAATTTTTCTTGTATTTGTTATATTTGAGGAGATTTTTTTGATTTTGATCCATGGATTTCGTTGTGGACAAGTGGATCTACCTTTCCCCCATCATCCCCATCAATTTCATCCGCAAAATTGCCGCAATTTTGCCCGAATTTTTTTGCTTGGTTCGAGTTCTTCCGCCTCTAGTTCATCCGGTGAAACCCGCATGCTCCGGACGACCGACAGCCGCCGAACGACCGGACCTCGGATGACCGACAGTCATTGGACGACCGGACGCCGGACGACCGTCAAGGGCCGGACGTCTGAGCAACTCTGTCAAAACAGAATTTTCCCCGAAAATATTTGTCTTCTCCACCACTTTTCTTTCGCATTTATCTCCACCAATTCTTCCGCAACCCTTTGCATTTGATATTTTGATTCGTGAGCCTTGCCACTTCCTAAGGTGTTTCGGCTAGTTAGGAGTAGTTCTTCATCGACATCGCCGCTCATCATCACCCCGGATCGTGGCAACCACCTCTTCGTTCAAACCACACCATAAGCAAGGAAGGTAACCGCGATGACTCTCTCGTTATATACCCTTGCCATTGCATTGTTACCTCGAGCCAATTTGCGTTCCTTGCCTATCGAGACTAGCCATTGAGTATTGCCGGGCTACGCTACTTGTGCACTTTAGTGATACATACTCCGCATAGATAAAATTGCGTGCATATATCTTAGTATCAACTTTTGTGTTACGAATAGTCCCCACATACATAATTTCTATCTCGGTGTGCACGTCCCACATTGTGTCCATACAAAACATCATTACAAAAGAAAAGAGAAGCAAAGCTTTTAAGCAAGAGCAAAAGAGCAAAAGAGCAATAGCATCGGAAGCTTCGCATAGCATATTTGATCATCTTGGATCACTTGAGCGAGTGCCACGTGCCACATACACACATAGCAAGTCGGGCATAGGAAGACGACACGTTTGGTTCCTTTTAGGTTGTGCACAAGTGCATATCACGCCCATTGGAGCAATCGTGCTAGCATCTCTCTAGTGTTGTGTAACGAGAGCATTTTCCGTGGATTCCACATTTTGGCTCATCCTTGGTTGCACGACCCCGATTTTCTTCCGTGTGTGTGTTTCCGTGTATACTCATTGCTATTCATCTACATTGTCTCATTTGCAAATTTTACAAATCTCTTTCAACTTTATTGAATCTTATCTTTCGGATTGCTTGAAATTTGCGCCACTATCCTAACCAAGCTTCTCCATAAGCCTTATTTGTGTAGATATGAGAAGGACGATCTTCGGTACCAATTCTACTATTTCCATACTTGCACATTGAGTGATCTTGATCCACTTTCAACTTTTGGAACGGTAATTGCTATTGTCTTCTCACTTTTCCCACTTATATCTCCTTGAGTGCTATGGATAGGTCAAGCATCCACAACCCGACGTTTGAGGAACAAGAGGACGACGATACCACCTTCGTCACCAAGATGCAATTCTTCGGCATGCAAAAAGCAATGCGCCAATCGCATGACGTCTTGAACGACCGCATAGAGCAACTCGCCACCAACGTACGCGAATCCGAAGTGCGAACAAGGGACTACCTCAACACCAAACTCTCAAGCCAAATGGAGGAAATTCGCGCCTTGATGGTCACGCGGGCTTCTTCTACATCTACATCCTCCGGACAGAGCCACTGAAGTTCTCACTCATCGGAGTACTCTTCCGGCGAGAGTCCACCTCTAGCACGTTCTCATCATCGAGATGACCGCTCCGGTCCAAGTTCACACCACGGACGCCAGCGTCAAGCTTAGGACAATCCCTTCCATGGCAATGGACTACAAGATCGACTTCGCGACCGTGCTAGGCGTCACCAACAAGAACAAGAAGCATTGGAACAAGAACGCCATCAACAACGCCGTGAAGAAGAACTACGTCACCGCGAAGATTAAGCGCTCGAAGGCCAACAAGCACTCCGTGATGCTACTCGCGCATTGGAGGAACGCAACCGTCAAGCACGTCTTGAGAAAGAAGCACTTCGCCAAGAACGACAAGACGAACTTCGTCGACAATGACAAGAAGAAGCCAATCGCCAAGAGGAGCACCAAGAAAGGCGCAACCGAGTGCATCCACCTCGTCGCCGTCCTCAAGCTCATCGCGACGAACCCGACCATGAAGACGAGCAAGGACAAGATCAACGCCAACACGCTCAATGACAATGAGGATCCACATCCAAGACAAGGATTTCGGCATCACCACTACAGTGATGAACTACGGTTCAGCAAGCTCAAGTTCACAATGCCAAATATTTCCGGAAGCAATGATCCCGAAGACTACTTATCATGGGCCCTCAAGGTTGACAAGATCTTTCACCTCCACAACTATGATGAAGAGAAGAAGATCGCCATGGCTTCACTCGAGTTCCAAGACTATGTCCTTATTTGGTGGGAACAAGTGATTGAGCGGAGGAGAGAAAGAGGTGAGCCACCTATCAACACTTGGGCCCAAATGAAGGATCTCATGTGAGCTCGTTTTGTGCCTACACACTACAATCGGGATCTCTTCAAGAAGCTACAACAACTCAAGCAAGGCACAAGGTCGGTAGAAGAGTACTACCAAGAGATGGAAATCGCTATGATCCGAGCCAATTTCAAGGAAGATGACGAGCAAACAATGGCATGCTTCTTGAATGGCCTCAACTACCAAGTCAAGAAAATTGCCGACTTCCAACCATACTCCAACCTTCTTGAACTTGTGCATCAAGCAACCAAGGCGGAACGACAAGTGCAAGATGACTACAAGTACTCCAGGTTCTCCTCCAAGACCTATGGCTCAAGTGCGCAAGCTACTACGACAACGACACCTTCGACTACGAAATCTACAACACCTACCAGCGACAAGTCAAGCTACAAGGACAAGACGACCTTGTCAAGCCGACCAACCGCAAGCACCTACAAGCCGCGAGCTTCATCCTCTACTCAAACACCGGATGCTACCGCCAAGACAAGTTCCATCAAGTGTTTCACGTGCCAAGGCCGAGGCCACAAGACCTTTGAATGTCCAACCAAACGCAATACGGTTCTACTCGATGACGGCACCTATGACTCTATGAGTGACGACGAGATGCAAGCTTTGGAGCAAGTGGCCATACACTGTCAAGTGAATGAAGATGAAGATTCGCAAATCTTTTGCGACAACGATCCGAGCGCCGCTCTCGTTGTCTCCAAGGTTTTGAAGCTCCAACAACAAGAGGACGAGGACCAACGTTTCCACATATTCCACACCAAGGCGAGCATACAAGGAAAATCCATCAAGGTCATCATCGACGATGGGAGTTTCCACAACTTGGCAAGTGAGGACCTTTGTTCCAAGCTACAATTGGTTAAGAAAAAGTACCCTCGCCCCTACAAAGTCCAATGGCTAAGTGATTCCGTCACCCTCCAAGTTGAACATATCGTGGAAGTTTCCTTCAAGATAGGCGCTTATGAAGACACTTTGGAGTGTGATGTGGTTTCAATGTCCGTTTGCCACCTCCTACTTGGTAGACCATGGCAATTCGTCCGTGTCGTCACGCACAATGGTCGGACAAATCAATATAGCTTCAAAATGAAGGGCAAGCAATATGTACTCCGACCAATGACTCCAAGTGAGAGAGTGATCCACCTCAAAGATAGTGAGTGCCATAAGCCAAAAATGAGCGATTCCACAATGAGGGACATGAGAGATATAGTTCTTTTAGCCACCAAACGAGATTTGAGGGATGTGAGTGAGAGCCCATCCGCCTTTCTTCACTATGTACTTGTGTGCAAAGATGACGTCGTTCGGACTAACCCTTCACAACATCTTCCTCTTATGTTATCTAAGTTGTTGCAGGAATTCAAAGATGTTTCTCCGATGAGCTACCTCCGGGACTACCACCAAAACGAGGGATCGAACACCGCATCGACCTCATCCCCGATGCACCGGTTCCTAACAAGGCTCCCTACCACGTCAACCCCAAAGAAACAAATGAAATACAAAAGCAAGTACAAAAACTCCTAGATAAAGGGCATGTACGTGAGAGTTTGAGTCCTTGTGCAGTTCCGGTGATACTAGTGCCTAAGCAAGATGTATGCGCATGTGTTCCGATTGCCGTCCTATCAATGCTATCACCATTCGTTATTGTCATCCCATTCCTCGCCTTGATGATATGCTTGATGAACTTAGTGGTGCCACTATATTTTATAAGATTGACTTAAAGAGTGGTTACTACCAAATACACATACAAGAGGGTGATGAGTGGAAAATGGCATTCAAGACTAAGTTTGGTCTTTATGAATGGCTCGTGATGCCCATGGGCTTATCCGAAGCACCGGGTACCTTTATGCGTGTTATGCATTATGTGTTGCGAACACTCATTGGATATTGTGTTGTGGTCTATTTTGGTGACATTCTTGTCTTTAGAAAGTCTCTTGAAGAGCATGCTACCCATGTTCGTGATGTTTTGCAAATCCTTAGGAAAGAACAACTCTATGCAAACATGGAGAAATGCACCTTTGGTGTTGAGAAGGTAGTTTTCCTAGGCTTTGTAGTATCTTCTAAGGGCATTCATGTAGATGAAACTAAGATTGATGCTATTAAAACTTGGCCTACACCAACAAATTTGCAACAAGTGCATAGTTTCCTAGGACTACCAGGTTTTTATCGCCGTTTTATCAAAGACTTTAGCACTATTGCATCTCCTCTCCATGCTTTGAGCAAGAAGAATGCACCATTTATTTGGAGTACTTCCCAAGACACCGCATTCCATGAACTTAAATTTTTTCTCACTCATGCACCTTTGCTTGCTTTGCCCAAGTTTGATAAAACATTTGAAGTGCATTGTGATGCTAGTGGTAATGGAATAGGTGGTGTGCTTATGAAAGAGAAGCGTCCTATCGCGTACTTTAGCGAGAAACTATCCGGCGCTCAACTTAATTACCCCATATATGACAAAGAATTGTATGCTTTGGTGAGAGTTTTACATGTATGGGAACATTATTTGCGACCTCATGAGTTTGTTATCCATACCGACCATGAAACGCTCAAGTACTTAAAGGGTCAAACGAAGTTGAACAAACGGCAAGCTAAATGGAGTGAATTTATTGAGTCTTTCCCTTATGTCATCAAATACATTAAGGGTAAGGAAAACGTTGTGGCGGATGCCCTTTCCGGAAAATGCATGCTAGTTACTCAACTTGAATTGAATGTTGTTGGTTTTGAGCATATCAAAGACTTGTATGAGCATGATGTTTTTTTTGCTACTCCATATGCTAAATGTCAAGTGAAAACTTGTTGGGAGAATTACTATATGAAAGATGGCTATCTTATGCGTGCTAACAAACTTTGTATACCCGAGTCTTCTCTTCGTTTGTTGCTTTTGCAAGAGGCTCACGGTGGAGGACTTATGGGTCACTTTGGATGCGACAAGACGTATGCCACACTATAGAACAAGTACTTTTGGCCCAAGATGTTTCGTGATGTTGCACGCTTCACCAACCGATGCTCTACATGCCGCAAAGCTAAGTCAAAATCTCAATCACATGTTCTTTACCTGGCTCTCCCTATACCCTTCCAACCTTGGGAAGACATTAGTATACGCGGCAAGACGTATGCCACACTATACAACAAGTACTTTTGGCCCAAGATGTTTCGTGATGTTGCACGCTTCACCAACCGATGCTCTACATGCCGCAAAGCTAAGTCAAAAGCTCAATCACATGGTCTTTACCTGCCTCTCCCTATACCCTTCCAACCTTGGGAAGACATTAGTATGGATTTTGTGCTTGGTTTGCCAAAAAATAAAAATGGACATGATTCCGTTTTTGTCATTGTGGACCGCTTTTCCAAGATGGCTCATTTCATTCCATGTCACAAGATAGACGATGCTTCACATATTGCAAATCTCTTTTGTAGGGACATCTTGCGACAACATGGCGTCCCCAAGACCATTGTCTCGGATCGCGACGTCAAGTTCTTAAGCTACTTTTGGAAGACTCTATGCGCCAAGCTCGGAATCAAGCTTTTATTCTCTTCGGCATATCACCCTCAAACCGATGGACAAACGGAGGTGACGAACCGGACGCTATCTACTCTACTACGCGTGTTGATCAACAAGAACATCAAGGAATGGGAAGAATGCCTCCCCATCGCCGAGTACGCCTACAATCGCGCAAGTCACTCCACCACCAGCAAGTCTCCGTTCGAAGTGGTCTACGGCTTCAACCCCTTGTCCCCATTGGACATCCTTCCTCTACCACTCCAAGAGCGTGTCAACATGGACGCAAGTGCAAGGGCAAGCTACATCAAGAAAATGCATGAAGATACAAGGCGCACTATCGAAAGTCAAGTGGAACGCATCACCAACAAGCGCAACCTCAAAAAGCACCCCATGGTGTTCAAGACCGGTGATCTTGTGTTGCTACACCTTCGCAAGGACCGCTTCCCCAACGAACGCAAGTCGAAGCTACTTCCTCGAGCTGATGGACCCTTCAATGTGTTGATACGCTACAAAAATAATGCCTACAAGATCGACATCCCCCGCGACAAGTACAACGTGAGTGATACCTTCAACGTCAAGGATCTATCCCCTTTTCATGGTGATTAAGATCTTGATCCGAGGACGGATCTTCCCCAAGGGGGGGAGATGATGCGGAGCATACCACCATCATCCCCATGAAACCTACTCCATCAAACCAACCCCCAAGTGGTCCCATGACAAGAGCCCGTGCACACGCCATGGAATCCGAGGTGACATCTCTCCTTGCTCAATATCCATTTGATCCACTCGAGACATGGTCACTACCTCAGACGGAAGTTCTCTGTATACTCAGGTGCTCGGACGTACAACATGGAAGCAAGCATGAAGGACGTCAAGCATGGAAGGACAAGGGAGGGGCTACAGACAAGTCCCAGCTCTCGGACGACCGGCCGGCATCGGACCACCGGAACCCGGGCGACCAACACACCTCGGACGTCCGACGCCTGGAGGCCGACCCCGCCTGAAGACCAGCAGGACTCTATAGTGCCCGGAGGACTGACGCCGCCCGGACGACCGACACGCTCCAGCGCACGGACGTCCGAGCCATCCCAGAAATCTGACGCCAGGTCACCCGTTCCAAAACGTCGGAAGACCGGAGCCTCCGGACGACCGAGCCCCGGACGCCCGACAGCTCCCGGAAATCCGGCCAAGGCGCACCCGCACTGAACTCTCAGAAGTCCGGCCTCCTCCGGATGTCCGGACCGCCTTGAGCCGTCGGACGTCCGACACCGTCTGGACGTCCGGACCCTGTCTGCGCACAGGACTACGGGCCTTGGCCCATGTACCCCCTCTTTCATCTAAGACTATATAAACTCCACCCCTCCTCTCTCTAGGGTTAGCTTTGTTTAGCAAATACCTTTTTGTTGAGCATAGCTCCATTACTTACTTCTCCCACGGAGATTGACCTCCATTGAGAGAAGATCCAAGTGATGCCAAGGCCCCTCTAAGGGAAGATCCTAAGGGATTTAGGACCTCCTCCTTTGGAGTGAGGAGACTACCGGTTGCGTGTATCCTTATGTTGATTTTGGATCTTGTGTCTCGTGTGTTCGTGTGTTTCTAGTGGATGTGTAATCGAAGATTGTCCTTGAGTTTGTGATTTCCCCTCGTGTTCTTCGTGGAATCCCCCTCCAATTCATGAAAGATTGACACACACGGGCGTGCCCCGTATCAGAAGGTGAATCAAGTGCAGAGCTAGATGGCAATTCCTTACCTCTCCTCGTCTTAGAGGAAAAAATCTTGGTTTTTGGATCCTTTAGATTCTTCATAGTGATCAATTGATATAAATCCCTAGTGACTCAACAAATATAGCTATGTTGCCCGGCAATGGTGCTAGAAAAAGGTCTTGATAAACCACAAGTATAGGGGATCGTAACAGTTTTCGAGGGTAGAGTATTCAACCCAAATTTATAGATTCGACACAAGGGGAGCCAAAGAATATTTGTGAGTACTAGCAGCTGAGTTGTCAATTCAACCACACCTGGAGATTAAATATCTGCAGCAGAGTGATCAGTAGCACAGTAGTATGATAGTTTTGATAGCAGTAGTAGCAGTGATAGCAATAGTTTTGTAGCAGTTGGAACAGTAGCAGTAGCAATGGTAAGTTAGCAAGAACAATATGTGGAAAACTCGTAGGCACTGGATCGGTGAACTCGTTGGATGATATTCATCATATAACAGTCATAACCTAGGGCAACACTGAACTAGCTCCACTTCATAAATGTAATGTATTCATGTATTCCGTAAATAGTCATACGTGCTTATGGAAAAGAACTTGCATGACATCTTTTGTCCTACTCTCCCGTGGCAGCGGGGTCCATAAGGAAACTAAGGGATATTAAGGCCTCCTTTTAATAGAGAACTGGAACAAAGCATTAACGCACGGTGAATACATGAACTCCTCAAACTACGGTCATCACCGGAAAGTATCCCGACTATTGTCAGTCCGGGGTTTATGAATCATAACACGTAATAGGTGCGTATGACTAGCAAGATCGGATCAAGAACATATATATAATGGTGATAACATAAATGGTTCAGATCTGAAATCATGGCACTCATGCCCTAGTGACAAGCATTAAGCATGGCAAAGTCATAACAACATCAATCTCAGAACATAGTGGATACAAGGGATCAAGCCCTAACAAAACTAACTCGATTACATGATGAATCTCATCCAACTCCTCACTGACCAGCAAGCCTATGAAAGAATTACTCACTCCCGGTGGGGAGCGTCATGGAATTGGTGATGGAGAAGGGTTGATGATGACGAAGACCGAAGATTCCCCTCTCCGAAGCCCCAAACGGGCTCCAGATCTGGCCTGCCGATGAAGAACAGGAGGTGGCGGCGGCTCCGTATCGTAAAATGCGATGAAAATTTCTCTCTGATTTTTTCTCTGAAAATAGGATTTTATAGCGTCGGAATTAGGGTCAGTGGGGCCCCGAGGTGGGCACAACTCACCAGGGTGCGCCTGGAGGGGGTGGCGCGCCCTGGTGTACCGTGCCCAGCCATGGCTCCCCCTCCAGTGGTTCTTGGCTCCAGTATTTTTTATTTATTGTAAAATAAATCTCCAAAAAGTTTCGTTCTGTTCCGAGAACTTTTATTTCTGCACAAAAACAACACCATGGTAGTTCTGCTGAAAACAACGTCAGTCCGGGTTAGTTTCATTCAAATCACGAAATTAGAGTCCAAAACTAGGGAAAAAGTGTGAGGAAAAGTAGATACGACGGAGACGTATCAGGGCTAATGTCAGGGATATTACCCACGGTTTGACCCGGCCAGGAGCATGACCCGACCCGCCATTTGGCGGCTCATAAGGTTACCGTGTTCACCGGGTCAATCTGGACGATAAGGCATAAGGCCAAGAGTGCACCCCGGCGGCAGGCGGCTCATGGAGAGGCTTGGAGGGCCGACTTATAGAGAAGGCCCAAGAAGAGGAAGAATTCCCTCACAAGAGAAACAAGACCCGGATTAGGATTCAAGAGAGACTAGTCCTAGTCTCTCTCCTAGTAGGACTCTACATGTAAACCTACCCCTTCAACTTATATATGGAGGGGTAGGGCACCCCAAGAGGGATAGGTTCAAGTCATTAGAGATAGACAAATTAGAGGCTCTCGAGACTAGAGGTAGCAATACAACACCCTTGTAATCGAGATCATCCTCATTATCAATACACACAACGCACGACCTGGTCTTTTACCTCCATCGGAGGGTCCAAACCTGGGTAAACTCGCGTCTCTCTATTCCGAATAACCCCTCTCAAGCCGCCACCTAGTTGCGATGGCCTCACACCTAAGTTGTCTCACGAGAACATCTTGCCATGACAAAACCACGACACCAACCGAACCATCACCAACAATGGCTCCCAATTTACAAGTGGCCTCTTCAAGTCATATTGTGCTAACCTTGGTATGCAGATATGCTGTGCTTCGATGGCCCGCCCTTGAAGCAATGGCTGGGCCGAGCGGACCAACGCTGAGGTCCTCAAGGGCCTCAAGACAAGGAGCTTTGGAAAAAGCCCGAGGCCTGTGGGAGGCGGTGGCCGAACAAGCGGCAGTCCATGTCGTGGTCCATTCGCACCACCACGGCTAAGCCTACCGATGGAACCACTACTAGGAAAAGGGCTATAGATGATATGGCTACTAATGGCGCACCAGACATGTGGTGCGCCACTACTATATAGTAATGGCGCACCATGAGTTGGTGCGCCATTAGTGTGGTAGACACTAATGGCGCACCAGACCCACGGTGCGCCATTAGTGACAAATGTTTTTTTTTCATTTTTCCAAAAATACTAATGGCGCACCAGGGAAGAGTGCGCCATTACTAGTTTAACTAGTAATGGCGCACCTCCAACACAGTGCGCCACTACTATTTTTTTTTTTTGCAAAACTACTAATGGCGCACCTCAAGCTGGTGCGCCATTAGTAACCAGGGTTACTAATGGCGCATATATGGGTGGTGCGCCATTAGTAACCTGGGACCAGCTAGATATTTTGGACAGCCACACCTACACACTCACTTTCCCCACTTCATTCTCTCCACCTCCTCCTCCAAGATTGTGTCGGCTGCCTCCTCCTCCTCACCTCATTTGCACCATAGATTCATCAAAATTAGGTGGTTAAATTACCTTTTTTTGATAGGTAAGTAAGGGGAAAGCTATCTTTATGTTGTAGATCTACTTTTTTTCTCTCCCTCGCTCCAACAACGTGCACATGCACTTTTTATGGCCTTGCTAGATCTATGTATGTTTGTGGTGTTGCATATGTTTGTGGTGTTGCATATATGTTTGTGTTTGCAGGTACCGGTATTTGAAATGCGATAGTTGCCAATATTTTGCCGGAATGTTGATTCATTTCCGTTTCGGCGAGAATTTTGGCACTATGCATTCTTTTTGGTCCTATTTTTAGGGAAAGTCATGCCAAATTTTTTCTTGGTTCTAAAATATCGTTTTGCTCTACCCCGCAGGCGACCATGGTCCGCACGATGACCGAAGGCATCGTGAATAGGTTTTTGAGCTCCGCGAAGGCCAAGATGCTTCAAAAGAACGAGACGGAGATAAGATGTCCGTGTCGAAGATGCAAGCTGAAGAGCCTTATTGCGGACCCGGATTCCGGGCAGGTGCGGGACCACCTGCTCTTGCGTCGTTTCATGGATGGCTATCGGTGGCAAGGTGATGAAGATGACTATGAAGTCGTCCATGGGGGCCGGGCAAGAAATGAGGAAGGGCAGCAAGACAACCACCGTGGCGAGGGCGGTCAAGAAGACGAAGAATCTCCAGGACATGATCACGACGGTGATGCTGTACACAGTCATCATGTAGAAGATGCCGGACATGATGATGAGGAAGATCAAGACGAAGGGCATGATCATGAAGATGAAGATGCCGGAGCAGACGACGATGGAGGCTGGGTGCAGGACCCTCATATTCAAGAGCTGCTTCTCAAGCAGACGGATAACGCAAGAGCTGCCGCCCGAGAGAAAGCCAAGCTGGATCAACTGGAGATAGACGCGGTTACTCCATTGTATGAAGGATGCAGGCCCGAGGATACCCGCCTGAAAGTAACGCTCATGGCTCTGGAGATGAAGGTAAAACACAAAATGACCGACGCATGCTTCGACGAGAACATGTCATTCTGGCACGAACGTCTTCCCAAGGGGAACAAGTGCCCGACCAGTTTCGAGGAGGCGAAGAAAATCGTGTGTCCTCTGGATTTACCGCACGTGAAATACCATGTGTGCATGAACAATTGCATCATTTATCGGGACGAGCACGCGGGGTCTACCATATGTCCGGTGTGCGGCGTCACTCGATACAAGAAGAGGAAGAAAGCTCCTCGAAAAGTGGTGTGGTACTTTCCGATCACTCCTCGTCTGCTGCGGTATTTCGCGGACCCTAAGGTAGCAAAGCTCCTGCGTTGGCACGCGGATAGGGAGGAGAAGAAGCGAGAAGATGACGGAAATGATCCGGAGATAAATAAAAAAGACAAGATGCTGAGTCACCCTAAGGATGCGAGCCAGTGGCAAGCGTTGAACTTCGAAGACCCAGAATTTGGGAACGATCCAAGGAACATCGTGCTGGGCGCGAGCACCGATGGAGTCAATCCGTTTGGCAGCCAGAGAAGCACACATAGCACCTGGCCTGTGTTTGTGTGGATGTACAACCTTCCCCCCTGGTTGTGCATGAAGAGGAAGTACATTCACATGAGTATGCTAATTGAAGGGCCGAAACAACCAGGGAACGACATCAATCTGTATCTGGGGCTGCTGAAAGAGGAGCTAGACACGCTGTGGAAAACGCCAGCCAATACGTGGGACGCCGCAGAGAAAGAATATTTCCCTATGAGAGCCGCACTGCTCACGACGGTGCACGACTATCTCGGTTACGGATATCTCGCGGGGCAGGTGGTCCACGGATTTTCTGGATGCGTCAGGTGCATGGATGACACAACGTATCGCCAGCTAGATAGAGATCCTGGGTCTTCGAAAACCGTGTTCATGGGACATCGAAGGTGGCTTCGCGACGATGACCCGTGGAGAAAACGCAAGGATCTGTTCGATGGTGAAACCGAACCCCGAAGACGCCCGCGTACGAGGAGCGGCGAGGAAATAGACGAGCTGTTGAAAAATTGGAAAGATTGCCCACTGCCGGGAAAGAAGCAAAAGGCGCCAGAGCCGGGAAAGAAGCGAAAGGCGCCAGAGCCGCTGCTGAAGGTATGGAAAACGAGGTCTGTTTTCTGGGACTTGCCGTACTGGAAGATCCACCGTGTGCCTCACAGCCTTGATGTCATGCATATCACGAAGAACGTGTGCGAGAGTCTGCTTGGTACCCTGCTCAACATGCCAGAGAGGACCAAAGATGGGCCGAAAGCAAGGGCAGACTTGAAATCAATGGGCATCAGGGAGGAGCTTCACGCTAATGATGATGATGATGAGGCGAAACAGGACACAGAAAGTCATCGCAAAGGCAAAAAGGCCAAGAAGACCGGAAATGACTACCCTCCCGCGTGCTTCACTCTAAGTCAGGAGGAGATCGAGCAGTTTTTCACCTGCCTCGTAGGAGTAAAACTTCCTTACGGTTACGCGGGGAAGATAAGCAGATACCTAGACCCAGCGAAGCAGAAGTTCAGCGGGATGAAGTCTCACGACTGTCACGTGCTGATGACGCAGATACTTCCAGTTGCAATCCGTGGGATCATGGACGCGCACGTCCGTGAAACGCTATTTGGCCTATGCAACTTTTTCGACGTCATCTCTCGGAAGTCGGTTGGCGTGAGGCAACTCAGAAGGCTACAGGAAGAGATCGTGGTGATACTATGCGAGCTTGAGATGTACTTCCCGCCCGCATTCTTCGATGTTATGGTGCATCTGCTGGTCCATATCGTGGAGGATATCATCCAACTCGGGCCGACGTTCCTGCACAGCATGATGCCGTTCGAAAGGATGAATGGTGTCATCAAAGGATACGTTCGCAACATGTCACGTCCAGAGGGAAGCATAGCCAGGGGCTTTCTGACCGAAGAGTGCATCTCCTACTGCACGAATTATCTAGGCATCGAGAACCCCGTTGGTCTGCCCGTCAACAGGCACCTCGGCAGGCTCGCTGGATGGGGTCACCGTGAGGGTCGGCGCGAAATGCATGTCGACTTCGAGGGTCGACTCGCCGACTTTGAAAGAGCAAACCTAGTCGCGCTACAACACATAGACGTGGTCGATCCTTGGGTGGTAGAGCACAAAACCTTTATTGAGAAGACGTACAATGACCGAGGCCAACAGAGGACGGACGGAGATATAATCAAAGAGCACAACTCATGTTTCACGCGTTGGTTCAAGCAGAAGCTTCTGTCGTACCCTTTACATGAGGATTCTTCCGCGGAAGAACAACTCATATTCGCCTTGTCACAGGGCGCCGAGCACAACCTGATGACCTATGAGGCGTATGATATCAACGGCTACACATTCTACACCGAGGACAAGGACATGAAGAGCGATGGTTATCAGAACTCCGGGGTAACGATGGAATCCTACACCGGTAACGACAAGGACAGATACTACGGAAGGATCGAGGAGATCTGGGAGCTGAGCTACGCTGGAGAGAAGGTCCCGATGTTCCGTGTCAGATGGGCCAAGAGCGTCCTAAAAGAAGACCGGTATTTCACCACCATGGTTATACCCGAAGCCAAATCCAAGACCGCGGGCGCAAACGTCACCGCGAAAAATGAGCCATGGGTACTGGCTTCCCAAGTGGACCAATGCTTCTTCATTACCGACCCGTCAAAGCCCAGTCGTGTTGTCGTGAGGAGAGGCAAAAGGAAGATCATCGGAATGGATGGAGTCGCCAATGAGCAAGACTTCGACAAGTACGGCGACCCGAAGATGGAACATGACGACGACGATGAAGTAGCAGCATACACCACAAGAAGAAGCAGGACCACCCTACCTAAAGGACGTCCGTTCCACAGAAGAACTCCATTTGCGAAAAAGAAGGGCAAGAAGATTGTGAACAGATAGCTAGCTAAGATCGATTGTATTTAAATCGTAGTCTTCATTTCTCGATTGTATTTCATGGGCACTTTTTGAACTCATGAATATTTTTAAATTTCATGGGCACTTTTTGAATTCATGAATATTTTTTCAAATTTGATGATATTTTTTCATATTCAATATGAAAAAATATTGAATATTCATGAGGACACTCGATCTCGATCCCCCTCCATCTCGATCGCTATCCCCCTCCATCTCGATCTCGATCCCCCCCGCACCCTCCCCCGCTAGCTCCACCGCCGCCGACGACCCACCGCACCCTCCCCCGCTCCACCGCCGCCACCGACCCCCCGCACCCTCCCCGGCCCGCTCCACCGCCGCCGAGCACCCCCCGCACCCTCCCCCGCTCCACCGCCGCCGCCGACCCACCGCACCCTCCCCCGCTCCACCGCCGCCGCCGAGCACCCCCATTTGATGATATTTTCAAATAACAAATTTGATGATATTTTTTCATATTAATAAAAAAATTATTACTGTTTTTATAAAAAATTATTACTGTTTTTATAAAAAAATATTAAAAATAGCAACAAAAAATAATAATAAAAAAACATACTAATGGCGCACCGCTCGGGTAGTGCGCCATTGCTATCTAAAAAAAAGCTTTCTAATGGCGCACCTCTAAGGGGTGCGCCATTGCTATAAAAAAAAAGATTTCTAATGGCGCACCGCTCGGGGGTGCGCCATTAGTAAGCTTCCCCCTAGCTCTACCTCGCCCGACCCCTTCGTCCCTCCCTCTCGCCAGATCCACTTCCCCCCCCGCGCGCTGCCCCGACCCACGACGCCGCCGCCCCTACGTGCGCCGCCGCCCCCGCGCCCCCTTTCGAACTCAAACAACCACCTAGCCTCGCACACAGGAGATGGAGCAGCGAGGGCGGCGCTAGGGTTTCCGCCGCCAGTCCATCCTCGCCTCGTCCGCCGCCGGTGACCGCGAACGCTGGCGCCGGCCCGCCCTCACCTCGTCCCTGCGACCCCAAGCACCTCCGCTGCCTCGTCCGTGGGCTGCGACCAGCGGCCACGGCCCTCTCCCCTCCAGCCGAGCCTATATGGGACAAGGAGGACGCGGAGCGTGCCGAGCAAGGCCTACCGCCCTGCTTCGAGAAATACCGTGACAAGCAGACCAGGAACTATGTCAGGGCCCGGTACAAGGAGGACTCGGTAACAAAGGAGCTTACCACGGATCCGAAGACCAGGGCGCTTGAGCTTGTTCTGGCGCAGGAGACTGAAAGCAGTAGCGCGGGGTCGTCTCAGAGCATCCCTTGGGACAACACTCTAAATAGGGCGTTGAACGTAATGAAAAACAAGGATAAGCTCAGTAAGCCGTCGTCAGCTGGTCGTGTGGCCGGCAAAGGCTTGTCCACAAAATGGTCGTCATACTATAACGCTGGTGGGCGAAAGGAGAGAAAGACCAGCTCGGAAAGCCAGTCGCGCGAGGTTCAAGAACTCAAGGCACAAGTGGCGCGGATTCCGGAGATTGTCCAAGAGCAAGTGCAACAACAACTGGGATCGACGCTCACCGGCATTATGCCTACCTTGATTCATAGGCTGACGACGTGGATTGCGAGCGGCCAACAGGGGCCGCCCCCGATTCCCAGCTTCACGGCCAGCAACTCGCACAACGCGCAGGCGGCGCCATTGGTGTCTCCGGCGGAGCCGGTATTGGTGTCTCCGACGCCGGCACGGGCATTGGAGCTTAATGCACCCGGGTGTACGCCGGCCGGCATCTCGGCAGCAAGCGGCCCCTCCGTCAATTGCACGCCCGCCGTTGGCGGTGCCTCGACATTAGCCGAGCTCGACGCCATCATCACGGTAACTAATTAAGCCTCTCGGCCGAGGACTTCATCTCCTTGCCTTTGACTGGGCATCCCTGACGCCCTACATGTTTTCGCAGGGCGCCGCCGACGTTCCGTGCACTCTCCTGCACTTCGTGAACAACGAGTTGGTCGATGTCGCCAAGGGCAAAATCGTTCAACCGGGCAACCCCGTGTTCCACGGTAATCCAATGCCACCCACCGTGTATAGGGTTCAACTGGTTCGGGTGCTGCCAGGCTGCGATGAGTTGTTACCTCCGATTCGACCCGCCGGGGCCGACGAAGATGATGTGATGACCCTCAGCGCCTGCCTAAGCTGGCCCCTGCTTTGGCCGAAGAGCCAGATTCGTTTGGGGGCGGGGGACACCACCCCAAAGACAACACCGCCAGTCGTGCCGGCGCCAAGCCATGGCAAGACCGCCGCAACGCTACCGGACATGCCGGACATGCATATGGCACAGGATCCAAACGACGACGGTACATTTACCAACGTCGATAAGTACTTCAACGAACATGGGTGCGATGACGAATTCATGGGGCCTCCTTCTCAAGAACCCAACCCTGCAAAAGACGATCGCGATCTAGCTGGTACCGCGGAGAAACCCAATTGCAACAGGCGTCGTCTGGCGTTCAGTTCTCAGGAGACGCCTCCAGCTGCCGACTTCACCGAGCCTCAGATAGCCGAGGTGCGAAATATTATCAGCCCCAGCACACTCAAGAAGGCGGTCTGTGAGCAGAACTCGGTCCCATTACAGCAGAAGAAGAAGGGACGGAAAAGAAAGAGTAACAAGGGTGCGAGCCAGCCGGCACCGAGTACGACCCGTGCTCAGGACGGGCCACCTTCACCTAAGGATATCTCGAGGAGGGTGCATGTGGCGGGTAGGCCGATGCTACCGACTAATATGCTCAATGCTGCAACCGGTGCTATGCGGAGTCTGCATGACAGTGTTCTTTCTTTGGAGAAGCGGCATCTCCGAGAGAATGACGTGGCATACCCGGTTTTCGTGGCCAAGGTGCCAGAGGGCAAGGGCTTTGTGGATAGCGCCATCGGGGGTACGATCGTCCTGCGGTTTGATGACATCTTCGCTATGTTTAACCTTCATCCGCTGCACTACACCTTCGTTCGGCTATTTTCGCTGAGTATGGAGATGCGGATCATTAGAGACAAGACCCCGGACATCGTGATAGTCGACCCCTTCTACATGCGTGCCAAGATCTTGGGCAGCGCTGGGGACCGGCAAGTCGCGAGTTCTTACCTCGAAGGCGTCATTCTGGCAAACCCAGATAAGGATAACTTCCTCGTGCCTTACTTTCCCGAGTAAGTCGTCCCCTCAACCGCCCCGTAACATATGATTTCTTAGATTTCGATCGTTTTTTTTTAACATTCCGTGTTTTGTGCAGTGACACACATTGCACACTCATCCTCTTAAGCCTGAAATATTCCATGGCCACGTATTTCGACTCGGACCGTCAGTCGAAGAAAGACTACACAAATGTCAAGAAAGTTCTTGATGATGTTCTCCCCGGCTACGCCAAATCTGGAGGCACCTTCACCAGGCCAGTTCGTAAGTACGGCAAGCACGTGTTCGCCCACAATACGACGTTCCCCTGCGTCAAGCAGCCGCCTGGCGGTCAGAAGGATGCCTACTACGCCCTCCATCACATGCGGGCGATCGTACGGGACCATAATCACCTTCTGCTACCAAATAATCTCAAAGCTTGGGCCGCAAGCTTGTCGGCAATCCAGGACACGGACATCAGACAAGAATTCTTTCGCATCCAGTCGGAGTTTGCGGAAATCATCCATCAAGATGTCCTTCGTACCTCGGGGCAGTTCTACCTCAGAAATCAACCGTCCAACCGTGAGGTAGACACAACGCTACAAATGCAGGCTGACAACGCCCGCGATTTCATGACCATCACGATAGACGGCGGCTTCATCCACGCTCCGGTCCCTTGAGTCGAGTCGAAAGTAGTGATGCTATGTCTAGTTTTGAAACATCGATTGGCTCATGTTGTAATTAAACTTTGATGAACTTGTATGTCTCTTTGGTTTGGACAGTCGTTCAACTTAGATGTAATCGATGCTATTAATGTCTTGCTTTTCTCTTCCGATCCTTTTGTTGCATACTTATATATTGCTTATGTATTGTCTGTGAATTGGTACTAACGTTTTGTTTGGCTAGTGCATAGAGATGCCGTCGTATGTCGTGTACAAGGGTAGGGTTCCCGGAGTCTACGACGACTGGGAGGAGTGTCGGACACATGTTCACCGTTTCAGCGGTAACAGTTACAAAGGGTACACCACTAGGGCGGAGGCGGAATCTAGATACGCGCGCTATCTAGCGGGAGAGAGGAGGGAGCGTTAGAGGAACCGGATGAAGACCAGTTTCATCGCGATTATGCTCATTGTGATGACCGCAGCTCTCTTCTATGTGATGGTAGTTTAGATGATCGATATCGACTTGTAATGTGAAGACAAACTCGCTACTCGCGGTTTCGAGACTTGTAATGTTCTAACTTTGTTCGGTATTTTAAATTCGGAGACTAATATGATGAATTGTATTCGGACACTAATCTTCTATTGTATTCGATGAATCTGCTGTTGCTGTGTGGTGCTAGCTATATTCTGTCAAATAATATATTTTGTAACCTGTGAAAATATCAGAAACGAAAAAAAAATAATCCCTAATATTCATACTAGTGGTGCACCACCACATAGTGCGCCATTAGTAAGCCAGAGCACACTAAAGGCGCATCATCCACCAGTGCGCCATTAGTATGCCAAAGCACATGGGTAAATATGGCCCCTGGGAGGCATACTAATGGCGCACCGTGGGCTATACTAATGGCGCACTGCATGGTGCGCCATTAGTATACCAGATACTAATGGCGCACCAGTGGTGCGCCATTAGTAAAAAATTCTAATGGCGTGGTGCTAGTGGCGCACCTGTAGTGCGCCATTAGTAGCGAAAACAGGTGCGCCACTAGCAGCCCTTTTCCTAGTAGTGAACCCCCTCCCTCCTCGTCAATGGGGCTGAGGCGGTCCTTCCCTCGGAGCTTAAGCATGGTTCCCCGCGGGTTTTGGCATTCGACGAGGCACATCAGGATGACCCGCGGGGGGCCGTCCCTTTTCTCCTCGAGGAGGCCCGCCAATGATACGTCTCCGTCGTATCTACTTTTCCTCACACTTTTGCCCTTGTTTTTTGTGCAGAAATAAAAGTTCTCGGAATTGGACGAAATTTTTTGGAGATTTATTTTGGAATAAACAAAAAATATTGGAGCCAAGAACCACCAGAGGGGCCCCCTGTCGGCGTCCTGGGAACGGGGGTACCCAGAACTGCCTGCCTGCGACCAAGGGCGTGGCCTGCTACGGAGGCCTGGTACGGCCCAACGCGGCCCCACTCAAGACAAGGCCCTCGTGAGAGCCCCTCGCTCGCGAGGGAGACAGCGCCAAGACCCTTAGAGGGAAGAGGTCTCCACAGGCCCCCTCCTAAGCGGCGGAGATCTCTATGCAATGCTCGGCCTCGGGAGGTCAAGGGTGACGCAAGCCGGGCCGGGCGGGCACCAGCGCGCACAGAGGAGACAATTTCTTCTTTGGTGCAAAGAAGGCAAAGATGTACACAGGTTCCTGAGGCGTCCCACCAAAGATTTCCATTCCGGTGCAACGAGACCAAGACCACGAGCTCAGCAGGGCGGATGTCACCAGCGAGCCCACCACCGCGTCACTGCCAGCTACTTTGCAGGCGAAGATCACCTTTCGTCAGGATAAGATGTACGCCTTGTCCCCCTTCGAATTTGGTCGTTGTGGGATCCCTTCCCGCCATTGCGATAAGGGAAGAGGACCCGGGCCACTATAAATAGAGGCTAGGCTGCTCCGTAGAGGAGAACGAAACACCACCCGAGCGCCCTCGCGAGGTTAATCACCACTGTACTAGTTCATCCACCAACCTCCTCGTGAGGCAATCCACCAAAAAGCAGGAGTAGGGTATTACGCTTCACAACGGCCTGAACCTGGGTAAATTCTCGTGTGTTAATCTTCTTCCTCGCAATTGAGTGAGTTCGTCGAGCTGGGCTGTCGAGCTGTGAGCTTGAGGTCGAAGCTGGTGGTGATCTTCGCACACGCCCCTGTGTTCGAACCTCTTGGGTTTTGCGGAGCCCGAAATCCGACATTTGGCGCGCCAGGTAGGGGGCATGTCGAAGCCTCTCCATCCGTGACTGCATTCAGGCCTCGATTCATCAGCTCCATGGCTAGCGTCGCCTCCGAGGCCGGGTAGCCCTTGGCGTGCGGCGGAACCACGGCTCGCCTGGCCGACCCCGCGGTCGCATGCACCCTTGGCGGATCGCAGGCACCCGCCTCCAGCCGCCAGGTCAAGCAGTTTCTCCGCCAGGCGAGCGCGGTCCGGCCACGGCTCGAGGCCCCACAGCTTCGAACGTGGCCAGAGGTTGACATCACCTTCGGCCCCGACGACCATCCCAGGACAATGACTGCAGCCGGTACGCTCCCCATGCTGTGCAAACTGACCATAAGTGGCGTGGCCATCACCAAGACCCTCATAGATGGCGGGGCCGGCCTCAACGTCCTCTCCGTGGAGACCTTCAACATGCTTCAGGTGCCCTACGACCAGCTCGCACCCTCAAGGCCCTTCTCTGGGGTGGCCAGGGGCTCCATCGCCCCCTTAGGGCGGGTGCGCCTCCCCGTCACCTTTGGCACCTGCTACAACTACCGCACCGAGCAGATCGACTTCGACGTCGCCCGCATCCACCTCCCTTACAACGCAATCCTTGGCTACCCCGCCCTCGCCAAGTTCATGGCGGCAACGCACCCAGGCTACAACGTCATCAAGATGCCTGGGAGTAACGGCATCCTCTCCGTTGCCGGAGATGCCAAGGACGCGGTCCACGCAGTCAAGCTTGCCTACAAGGCCGTGGCTACGGCACGCTCCAACGCTGGGAATGCCGCGCAGGCTTTGGAGGAACGTGGAGGCCTACGTCGATGACATCGTGGTCAAATCGCGAGAAGCCAAGACCTTGATCGGGGACCTGGAGGAGACATTCGCTAGCCTGCGGCGGGTGAGCCTGTGGCTGAACCCCGAGAAGTGTGTCTTCGGGGTCCCGTCGGGTAAACTGCTCGGCTTCCTGGTGTCGCACCAGGGGATCGAGGCAAACCCGAAGAAGATCAAGGCTATAAGCAAGATGAGTCCGCCTCTGACCCTCAAGGAAATGCAGAAGCTGGGGGGCTGCATGACCTCCTTGGGACGCTTCATCTCCAAGCTTGGCGAGCGCGCCCTGCCGTTCTTCAAGCTCATGAAGAGGAATGGCCCCTTCGAATGGACTCCGGAGGCAGACGCGACATTCGAGGACCTCAAGCGGTACCTCACGAGCCCACCAGTAATGGTGGTGCCCCGCCTTCGGGAGCCCCTATTGCTATACCTGGCTGCCACCCTGCACTCCGCCAGTGCTGCGCTCGTGGCAGTCAGGGAGAAGCGTGCCAGCGCGCACGCAACACCCTCAGGCATAGGCGGGTCCCTGGGCATGAAGCAAGGTGACCCACAGGATGCCCCGAAGCCCTCACCTCTTCAAGATGACACTTCTGAGGCCTCGGCCACCCCGGCGACCCCCGAGGCACCAGGATCTCATGAGCCTGCTGCGGAGCGGGGCGGTGCGGAAGGCTTCTCCCTTGTCGAGCACCTACCGCGGGACGCGCGCTCGCGTTACCCTATGCAGCAGAAGCTCCTGCTCGCGCTTCTCATCGCTTCAAGGAAACTGCGCCATTACTTTCAGGGCAACCCCATCAAGGTCGTCTCTGCGTATCCCTTGGAGAAAGTGCTGTGCAACCCCAACGCCGCAGGGAGGTCGCAGAATGGAACATCGAGCTGCAGGCCTTCGAGTTAGAGTTCAACACGACCAGGGTCATCAAGGGGGCAGCCCTGGCGGACTTTGTGGCTGAGTGGACGGACGCGCCTGACCGAGGGCTGGACGAGGGCCAGTCCCTCACCTCCGGTGACGAGGCGCCTGATGGATGGGTCATGCACTTCGATGGGGCCTTCGCGCGCAGGGGAGCGGGGGCCGAAGTTGTACTCATCTCCCCAACCGGGGACAAGCTCTACTACACCATACAGCTTTGCTTCCAGCATGGCGAGAAGGTCTCCAACAACATCGCGGAGTATGAGGGCTTGATTGCTGGCGTCAAGGCCGCGGCCGCCTTGGGGATTCAGCGCCTCACCATCAAGGGCAACTCCCAACTCCTCGTCAACTTCTCCAACAAGGAGTATACGCCTAAGGACGAGCACATGGAGGCATACTTGGAAGAGGTACGTAAGATTGAAAAGCGTTTCCAAGGCTTGGATTTGCAGCACATCCCGCGTGGCTCGAACAAGGAGGTCGATGACATCGCCAAGAGGGCGTCATGTCGTGAGCCTCAGAAGTCGGGCGTCTTCGAGGAACGGCTCTTCAAGCCATCAGCGGCACCCCCAACTGTGGATCAGGCGCCGCAGAGTGAAGAGCTACCGCCAGCACCGCCCTCGGGGCTCCAACTTCTAGCCCGGCCTCAAGAGCCCGACTGCTCCTGGTGCTGGAGCCCCAGACCGACGACTGGACACAGGAGTTCAAGACGTACCTGCTCCACGGCACACTACCAGAAAAGGAGGAAGACGCAGAGCGTGTGGTACGACAGGCCACAGCTTATTGTCTACAGGACGGTGAGCTATACCATAGGCGCCCGAACGACGTCGCGCTGCGATGCGTGTCCGGAGAACAGGGGCACGAGCTACTGGCCGACATCCACGGAGGAGACTGCGGACACCACTCCTCGTCACGCACCCTTGTAGGGAAGGCGTTCCGCACTGGCTTCTACTGGCCTACGGCGCTCAACGACGCCACCGGGCTGGTCTGGTCCTGCGAGGCTTGCCAGTTCCATGCCAAGCAGATTCATCAGCCCGCGCAGGGCCTCCAGACCACCCCGCTCTCCTGGCCCATCGTGGTCTGGGGGCTGGATATACTGGGGCCCTTTCCGCGAGCATCCGACGGATACTGCTACCTCTACGTCGCCATCGACAAGTTCACCAAGTGGACGGAGGTGGAGCCCGTCCACACCATCCTCGCCGGTTCGGTCGTCAAGTTTATCAAGGGCCTTGTGAGCCGCTTCGGCGTCCCCAACCGCATCATCACTGACAATGGTTCGGAGTTCACAAGCAACCTTTTCAGGACCTATTGTACTAACCTTGGAACACAGATATGCTACACTTCGATGGCGCACCCACGAAGCAACGGTCAGGCAAAGCATGCCAACGCAGAGGTCCTGCGGGGCCTCAAGGCAAGGAGCTTCAAGAAGAAGCTTGAGGCCTGTGGCAGGGGTTGGCTCGATGGCCTTCGGTCCGTGTTGTGGTCCATCAGCACCACTGTGACTAAGCCCACCGGCGTGACCCCGTTCTTCCTCGTCTACGGAGCTGAAGCCGTCCTCCCACACGAGGTCAAGCATCGATCCCTGTGGGTCTTGGCATTCGATGAGGAGCGTCAGGATGCCTCGCGGGGGACAGACCTCGTGCTTGGGAAGGGGGCCTGTCACCAAGCCTCGCTCCGAGCTGCGAGGTACCAACAGGCACTGCAGCGTTACCATTGCCGTACGTCCACTCCAGGACCCTCGAAGTTGGAGACCTCGTCCTGAGGCGGGTCCTTTCCAGGGAGGGCTTGCACAAGCTCTCGCCCATGTGGGAGGGCCCGTTCAGGGTCGCCCGTGTCTCTAGGCCTGGCGCCGTGCGCGTGGAGACTCAGGACGGGGTCCCCATCTAGAATGCCTGGAACATCCAGCACCTCCGCAAGTTCTACCCATGACACTCTCACATAATAATGAGTGGGATGTATACGCCCGGAGCACCCCGAGGATGCGGAGGGGTTCCCACCCACGACCAAGTGGAAGACCCATGCTCCGCGCTAGCGGACAACACTATCCTCCAATGACCATGCCCACGCAACGTGGATGCCCTATGCTCTGCGCTGGGGGAAGATGAAGAGTAGCCTAGGTGCCGGACGCGGCTGTTCTTTGCTTTTCTTGTATTCGGATTTGCCATTTTTCTGGAATGAAACTCGAGGTTTTTCAACTATATTTAAAGAAAAAGGGGAGGGGATTTTTCTCCTTGCAGTTTTCTATCTTGAAGTTTCTTTCTTCGGGTTAACACATGCCGGCCTCTCCCTCTCGCGCCCCGCGAGCGAGGGCTACGGGCACGGTGCGCACACCTTGCCAAGGCCTTGGCGTCCTGGTCCTCACGTGGCCTTGGCGTCCTGGTCCTCGCGTGGCGCTCTCGAGTGAGCTAGCAGGCGTGTGCCGCCTCACCCTCGCTTGGGGGCTCCGCCGCGGTCCGGCGCGCTATCTTGGAGCTTCTGGAGGCTCATGCCTCCTGGGGCAGGAACCGGCAAAAAGGTATGGTCGCCGCTTGAGCATCAAGGGGGGCTCCTGAGCTACGCACCTCAGGAGCCTCACTGATTTCGTAGCTCCTCGCCCCTTGGTCTCGTCCTGGTGATGCGGACGCCCCAACGGCGGTCAAGGCCTCGCCCCTTGGTCTCGTCCTGGTGATCCGGACGCCCCAACGGTGGTCAGGGCATGCGCGGGATTGGGCCCCACCGACGTAGAGTGCCGAAAGAGCCCCCAAACTGCCTCAGTCGCAGGAAGGAGGAACCCCCCAAGACCCCCAAGTTCCCCAGATGCCACTGCCAGACCTCACGACGCAGAGACCCGCCGCGGACGCATCGAGCTAAGTACCCTAACCACGACCAACAGGAAGTCTCGATTAACAGTAACACAGGGACCGGAATACATGAGGAGAGTGTTAATATAAGGGCGCAAGCGCCAAAGTTCATTACACGCCCAGAAGGGCCCCCCATGATTTTTTGGTTACAGGGAAAGGAAAGGAAGAAGAAGGCGAAGGAGCCCCCCGGGGGCTACCACTCCTGAGGCCCCGGCTCTGGCGCGCTAGCGCTCAGTCGGAGTCCTCCTCCTCCTTGACGGGTCAGTGGTGGCACGCCGGCGTAGCCGCCTCCCGGGTGGGGGAGCGGTGCCGTCGTGGCTGGCTACCCCCCGAAGTCCGAGCGCGCCGACGCGGCAGTGTGTCATAGCTGTCATCGCTCGGACTCTCCTCGAAGGAGGTGTCGCTGCTGCTGGAAGCATGGCGGCCGTTGCCAAGGGCAAGCTCACCTCCAAGGTCGCCGCCGCCGTCGCCCTCCGGGCAGCACCCTAAGCGCCTGCCGTCCTCCCCAAAGATCTTGACGAAGAGCGCTGCTGCACCGTCGTGCTTGAAGTGGAGCGCGAGCCTCCCCTCCAGGCCGTGGGCGCGAGCGAAGGTCTTCCACCCACGGCTCAAGAAGGCGTAGCCTGCAGGAGTAACCTAGATCTCCACCCACAACGCGCCGCTACAACAACCATCGGCTTGCAGCCACAGACCTGCGGGCTCGTTAACCCGTAGCGTCTCCACGAAGAAGCGCGGGAGCTGCAGCCAGGAGATCGCCAGCCTCTCCACCAGCACCAGGAACTCCTGGCCCGTATCGGCTGTGTGGGCCCGCGGGTGCGGTGGTCGAGCACCTACTGCGGGTCTCCCTCCTCGGCCACGGCCACCGCGCCCGCCGCCTCCGGCTGCACCAGCAGAGGCACCAGCCCTCGCGGAGGCACGGCCGTGCCCACGGGGCGCCGCTGTCGACGCCTCAGCATACTTGCGAGGACGACACCGGCTCCTCTTGGGAGGCTATTGGTCCAGCCCCTCCTGGCAGGCTTTCCCCTTCTCGGCAGCAGAAAACCTCCTCACCGGTGTCATGATCAAGGAAGGCGGAGGGCGAAGGCGGGGGAGCGAGAAGTAGGAATGGGCTGGGGGCTCCGTTCCCTTCGCCCATTTATAGCCAGGTGGAGGCCAACCGGCACCTCTGCCCATCCCGGGCAATGATGGACCTGCGACGTGCGCCGGTTGCTGGTCAGACGGAGCGGTTGTCGAGGCACCATGGGGAAGTGGAGGCGTCCGTGCCTCGTTATTTGCCAAGTGATAGACTGGGCTCACAGGCATTTGGGGCCCGCAGCGCTTCGGGCCATCTTCTCCGGCTTCGCCCCAAAGCCAGCCCGGGCGCGCCTTGGGCCCGGGGGCTACTGTCGGTGTCCTGGGAACGGGGGTACCCAGAACTGCCTACCTGCGCCCAGCACGTGGCCCACTACGGAGGTCTGGTACGTCCCAACATGGCCCCACTCAAGACAAGGCCCCCTCGAGAGCCCCGCGCTCGCGAGGGAGACAGCGCCAAGACCCTTAGAGGGAAGAGGTCTCCCCAGGCCACCTCCTTAGCGGCGGAGATCTCTATGCAATGCTCAGCCTCGGGAGGTCAAGGGTGACGCAAGCCGGGCCAGGCGGGCACCAGCGCGCACAGAGGAGACAGTTTCTTCTTTGGTGCAAAGAAGGCAAAGACGTACACAGGTTCCCGAGGCGTCCCACCAAAGGTTTCCATTCCTGTGCAACGAGACCAAGACCACGAGCTCAGCAGGGCGGATGTCACCAGTGAGCCCACCACCACTTCACCGCCAGCTACTTTGCAGGCGAAGACCACCTTTCGTCAGGATAATATGTACTCCTTATCCCCCTTTGAATTTGGCCGTTGTGGGATCCCTTCCCGCTATTGCGATAAGGGAAGAGGACCCGGGCCACTATAAATAGAGGCTAGGCTGCTCCGTAGAGGAGAACGAAATACCACCCAAGCGCCCTCGCGAGGTTACTCACCACTGTACTAGTTCATCCACCAACCTCCGCATGAGGCAATCCACCAAAAAGCAGGAGTACGGTATTATGCTTCACAGCGGCCCGAACCTGGGTAAATCCCCGTGTGTTAATATTCTTCCCTGCAATTGAGTAAGTTCGTCGAGCTGGGCTGTCAAGCTGTGAGCTTGAGGTCGAAGCTGGTGGAGATCTTCGCACATGCCCCTGTGTTCGAACCTCTTGGGTTTTGAGGAGCCCGAAATCCGACACCCCCTGGCTGGGAAAGATACACCAGGGCGCCCCAGCCCCCCCAGGCGCGCCCTGGTGGGTTGTGCCCACCTCGTGGCCCCACTGACCCTAATTCCGACACTATAAATTCCTATTTTTGGAGAAAAAAATCAGAGAGAAAGTTTCATCGCGTTTTACGATATGGAGCCACCTCCACCTCCTGTTCTTCATCGGGAGGCCAGATCTGGAGCCCGTTTGGGGCTCTAGAGAGGGGAATCTTCGGTCTTCGTCATCATCAACCCTTCTCCATCCCCAATTCCATGATGCTCCCCACCGGGAGTGAGTAATTCCTTCGTAGGCTTGCTGGTCGGTGAGGAGTTGGATGAGATTCATCATGTAATCGAGTTAGTTTTGTTAGGGCTTGATCCCTAGTATCTACTATGTTCTGAGATTGATGTTGCCATGACTTTGCTATGCCTAATGCTTGTCACTAGGGCCCGAGTGCCATGATTTCAGATCTGAACCGTTTATGTTATCACCATTATATCTATGTTCTTGATCCGATCTTGCCTAGTCATATGCACCTATTACGTGTTATGATCCGTCAACCCCATAGTGACAATATTTGGGATACTTCACGGTGATGACCTTAGTTTGAGGAGTTCATGTATTCACTATGTGTTAATGCTTTGTTCCGGTTCTCTATTAAAAGGAGGCCTTAATATCCCTTAGTTTCCTTATGGACCCCGCTGCCATGGGAGGGTAGGACAAAAAATGTCATGCAAGTTCTTTTCCATAAGCACGTATGACTATTTACGGAATACATGGCTACATTACATTTATGAACTGGAGCTAGTTCTGTGTTGCCCTAGGTTATGGCTGTTATATGATGAATATCATCCAACGAGTTCACCGATCCAGTGCCTACGAGTTTTACACTTATTGCTCTTGCTAAGTTACTACTGTTGTTGCTGTCGTTCCAATTGCTACAAAACTATTGATACTACTGTTACCGCTACCGCTACTGTTACTACTGCTTTCATACTACTGTGCTACTGATCACTTTACTACATATATTTAATCTCCAGGTGTGGTTGAATTGACAACTCAACTGCTAATACTCTCAAATATTCTTTGGCTCCCCTTGTGTCGAATCTATAAATTTGGGTTGAATACTCTACCCTCGAAAATTGTTGCGATCCCCTATACATGTAGGTTATCAGCCACCAGGCCGCCCTTCACGCCGCGAGGCACCAGCAGGTCTTGCAGCGCTGCCACGGCCGCGACATCCGTCTTTGTACCCTCAGGGTCAGGGACCTCATCCCGCGACACATCCTCTCCAGAGGGGGCCTCAGCGAGCCCTCACCCATGTGGGAAGACCCCTTCAGGGTCACCCATGTCTCTAGACCGGGCGCGGCCCTCTCAGAGACTGAGGATGGAGCCCCCGTGCAAAACGCATGGAACATCCAGCACCTCCGCAAAATCTACCCGTGATACTCTCACATAAGAATGAGTGGGGCTGTATACATCCCGAAGCCTCCTGATGCGCCACCCATTGGCCTCGGGAGGACTCCCGCCCACACCCAAGTGGAAGGCCCATGCTCAGCGCTGACGGAAGTACTGTCGAACCGTTACTATGCCCACGCCCAAGCGGAAGCCCCACGCTTCGTGCTGGCGGAATTATTGTCGAACCGCGACTATGCCCACGCCCAAGTGGAAGCCCCATGCTCCACGCTGGCAGAATTACTGTCAAACCTTGACTATGCCCACGCCCAAGTGGAGGCCCCATGCCAAGCCCCATGCCTCGCGCTAGGCGTGGAAACTGCCGTCCTACCCGTTTGTAAATCAGTTCGTTGCTCCCCTTAAGCAAGGTTTCGGTTTTCCTCAGTATTGCGGCATTTTGTTGAAACCCTTTGGCAAAACCGCACGTTCATTCTCTCCCTGGTGTACTTCGCGTGAGCGGGGGCTCGACACGATGCCTATGCTTGGATCGGCCCCGGCGACATCAGAAGCCCAAGTAGCGGGCTCCGAGCTGCGGGCCGGCCCTCGTGCGTACCACCTCACCAAGACTCTTGGTGTCTGGTCTCCTCGCGTGATGCACATGAGCGAGCCAACAAGAGCACACCATTCTGAAGGCGGACCCCCCCGGGCAGGACCCGTGCGCGCGGGGGCGTTTTTTCGGCCGGAGGGCGACCTACCAAACATTTCGCCTCAGGAGCCCATGCTCGTCCCTGGCACCCTCACCCCTTGGCTTAGTTTGGCCCCGACCTAGGTAGCGAGCGGTGACTGGAGCTTGCATGGAAACTAGGCTTTAATGGCACCAAGAACTGAAGCAGGTATGAAAAACAGTAAGGGAGAGTTCATGAGATCATAAGTACTTCCTACGATGACAAGAGGCCCAATCGAGGACCACCGACTTCATGCCCCGATGGAATCATGGGCGGGCGCTAACAGGAAGGCAAAGTGTAACCTAAGGGTTCACATTGCTTCCATTGCCATTGGCGCCATCACCCTCGCGACCGTCAGGGGTGAACTATGCACTTAGCGCGTCTACATAATCTTCCACTACTTCCTTCAGGGCATCACGGATCTCCTCGGGGACTGGGGCTATCACGGCCTCGAAATCAAAGCTAGGATCAGCGCAGAGTAGATGGCTGAAGACGCATGTCAGCGCCTGGGTAAGAATGTCGTGGCACTCGTCCTCAATAATCCTACCCACCTCCTTGGCGCCCGCTTCAAGTCGCCCCATGACCTTGGCAAAAAAGTCTAAGTAACCGGCGTCGTCAGGCACAAGGGGATCAGGGACGTCCCCTTTACAGATGGAACCCAGGGCATGACGGGCCCGTCACCCAAGGCTTCGAAACATCCGGGAGCGCATGTGCTGTTGCCCCTAAGCCCAGTCCACATTATCCATCGCCTGTTCCACATGGGATGCGACGCTCCCCACCTGTCCCTGAAGGGACGCCAGTTCGGCTTCGGCGTCGGCTTGAGCTTTCAGCGCGACCTCCCACCGCGTCTCGGCCTCGGCCAACATCTCCTGAGACCATCTATCTCCTGCTGCAGCCCCCGACACCGCGCCTTGAAGCGGTTCTCCTGAAGCACCAGTTTATCGTGGCACTCCTTTGCGAGGGCCTTGTGAGCCCGCTTGACACTCGAGTCGGCGTCCTCCTGGATCCTCTTCTCTTTAGCCGCTAGAATGGTGTTGGCCTCCTTCAAGCGTCTGTCAAAAGAGGCCAGGGCGGCAGTCATGTCGCGGTCCAACGCCTCCAATCGCTCCCGCTTTGATCTCTGCTCCAGAGATGTCAGGGTGAGATCTTGCTCGAGAGCCCGGAGGCTTGCCTCGCGTGCCGCCAGCCCTTCGTCTGGGGTGGAGAAGCTGCTCTTTCGATCTTGGAGTCACTGTTCCAGGGCGGCGTTCGAGGCCAGAAGTTCTTGCTCCTGGGCCTTTGCCGCTTCATGACGTCCCAAGCCTCGCGCCCTCGACAAGAGGCGGTGAGATCGCCTCGTGCCCCAACATGTCAGCTGCGCCTCGGTGGGGCGCGCCCTCCACGCTCCTCCGGGTCATGGAGGGCGGCGGAGAAGAGGGTGCCATGCCCGAAAGCGTCCTAGCCTTTTTTCCCCAAAGCAGGCCTGCACAGGAGAAAGGATCAGGTGCCCGGGCACGCTAAGACGATCAAGGAGGAGGCAGGATGCTTACTCGTCCCTGGCGGTCCACCTCTGTTTCTTCAACACCCCTGGCAGTACGCCGGCGCTGCCCCCGGGCAGAGCTCCCCTCTTGCAACCATCCTTGGGAGGAGGTCGGGCGATCTCGGTGCTGGCTCCAGCCTCGTTCGCAGAGGAAGAGTGGGGGCCGGACATAGCTCCTCCCTTGGGGGCGAGCGGTCTGGGGGTCGCGAGCCCAGGGCTCCCGGGAGGCAGGACTGTTGGGTAAAGATCCACCGCTTTTTGCAGCCACAGCCGGAGGATCGAGACCGCCCGAACCCTCCGTTTCAGGGGTCGCCAGGAAAGGTTGTCCCAGGCCCCCGCGTGGCCCTCAGGGAGCATCCCCCATTGGTCAGAGCGGGGCATTCCCGGGGCGAGGATTACCGTGTTATTGTAGTTGTACAGGGGAAGCCCACGATCGGGAAGCTTGTTGGCCTCTTGGCCAGTCAGGGTCTTGAGCACCCCGCAGAGCACGTTGTCTGGCAAGGCCTCAGCATGGATTCGCATAGTATCCGCCAGGCTAGTAAAAGTCCACAATGGGCGAGAGTGGCGTTAGAGGGGGCGATCCTCCCGCGGAGGAATTCCCTCACGACCATCATCACCGTCACCCCCGAGGCCCGTAGGACGGTGAGCCTCTTCGTCACCTGTCAGGGAAGTATCTTTCGGTGAGACCCGCCCGTTTAGGGCCGGGTTTTGGGGATTTTTATTGAAGGTGGGCCAGGTGGGCTGGAGCGTCCTTAAGAGGCCCAGAAGGAGATCCGCCCAAGGAAGGGCCGGCCCAAGACCCGCCGTGAGAGGCGGTATGTGCAAACCGCCTCGAGGTATAACTTAGGAAACAAGTAAAGGAGAGTTGGGCTCGGATTGTTATCCCGACCCGGACTCTATGTAAGCCCGGGACCTCTGCCTATATATAAAGGGGAGCCCTGGGGCTAGAGGGATCATGTTGAGACTTTTCGAGAGCTAGGGCTAGACAAGTTCCAAAACCCTTGTAATCGAGATCTTCAATACATCTAGCAGGAGTAGGCTTTTACCTCCACGAGAGGGGACAAACCTGGGTAAACCTTGCCTCCCGTGTTCCTCGTTTAACCCCTTCGGTCTGCTACTTACGCGATGGCTTCGAGATTAAGTCCTATGAGGACATCTGCCGTGAAAATACCACGACAGTTGGCGCCCACTGTGGGGCTATCGCATGGTGGTGTTGAGTATTCGAAGGGTCCTCCCCGAGGACTCGAGGGATACGTGATTGGCCGGATGACCAAGAGTCGCTGCGGCAATCTGCTCAGCGACGACTCCGGCTGGGGCCCCGAGGCCGACTCTCTTGAGTACGGGTACTGGGTCCCCTTCGGCGGAATTCATGTCTTCATCGGGAAGGCCGGCGGCTTCAAGCCGGCCATCCCCACGGAGGTCGTTGAGACGGCCCGCCGCGTGCAACCCGCCGCTGCGAGAGCCGCCCCACGGCTTCCGGCTCCTGTGCAGCCTGGCGGATCTGGAGCTGGGCCGGATATCTTCACCGACACCTTCAAGCCGGTCCAGGACACGCAGCCCGCCAGGCAAGAGCATGTCTTCATCGGCTTCACTCAAGGGGTGGGGTATTCTGGATCGTCGGCCTCCACGGAAGGCTCGGCGACTTACGCTGATGGTGGCTACTCCTCTGGCGGAGAATCGCTTTATTCTCTCCACCAGGAGGATCTTGGGGGCTACCAGCAGAACTCGCCGGCACAGGATTCTTTAGGCCCGCCTGCTCGCCCTGTCGTCTACATGGCGGGGGCGGCTGATATGCCAGACCCAGCAGCAGATGCTGGAACCTCCAACGTGGTGTCAAGAGTTTCGCCGGCACAGGCCCTGGTGGGATTGACGACTACATTGACTACACTGCTGGGTACACAGGTCACTGCGGAAAATCAGGCAGAGCTCAATGCGGAAATCGCCAGGATCAAGGATCAGATGGTGCAGGCTCAAGCTGGCATCGACGCGGAGAACGTCCGTCTGGCGACTCGTGAACGAGAGATACGAGAAGAAAAGGCGCGTTTGCAACAGGAGAGTTATCATCTGGAGCAGCGCCGGGTGGAGTCTGACGCAGTTCATCACAGACGACACCAGAGCCGGCTTACGGCCGAGGTTGAAGGTCAGGCCCTGCAGTTCAGCACCCCGCCAGGGGAACGCCTTCGAGGTCCAGCAACAGGAACTCCCCAGAGGTCGCCAGACCCGGGAACCCGACGCTCGGCGGGTCATGTGGAGCAGCCAGAGGTACCGATGCTTACGGCACAAGGGCACTTTACGAACCCTGTGGACAACCTCTACGCGGCTACCACGGCACTGGCACGTCTGCCCATCAATGGAGACACGCCCCTTGAGATCGAGGTTCGCAATGCAATTGCAAAACTGAAAACCGCTGTGGTCCAGCAAGCGAATTATTCGTACAGCCGGGAGCGACTGCATTCTACACCCGCTCCTAACAGAAGCCGCACTAGAAGCCGCCACGCTGAAAGCCCTGCGGTGTCTAGCACCCGCCATCATCGGGGTGCGCCTGGGGGCTTGCCGTATTCACCAAATCCCATGATCCCAGGGCACGGAGTACATGAGACTCACGCAGCACATACGGCGGCTCACGCGGCGGATCAGACAGCGGCTCATCCGGCGGCTCTCGCGCCAGTCGTGACTACAACAATCACCCCAACAGGAAGATCCATTGGAGTGCTTTGCTTGAGCCCGGCTCTCCGCAGCGCACCCCTGCCCAGGGATTTCAAGGGCCCGCGGAAGGTGTCCAGTTATACACCAGACCAGGACCCGGCTCAGTGGATAGAAAGTTATGAGCTTGCCATGGATATGCAGGGGGTCAGCGATGAGGCTTGTGCAAGATACTTCACCATGATGTTGGAAGGAGCGGCGCGTACGTGGCTGAAGAATTTACCCCCGAATTCCATCAATACATGGGGCGAGTTAAGGGAACGTTTTATCAAAAACTTCCAGGGTACCTGCAAGCGTCCAAAGACTATCATTGATCTTCAGCATTGTGTTCAGCGACAGGGAGAGTCGGCTCACCATTGGGTCAGCCGAGTTGCAGAGATCATTCATTCTTCAGATAATATCTCCGCCCCTCAGGCAGTTTTGGTGCTGGAGAAGGCCTGCCACTATGAGCCTCTCACGCAGAAGTTAGGGCGGCCCAAACGGAGTGTCAAAGATATGGCGGAGCTCATGAATGCTCTCACCAAGTATGCTGAGTCTGATCCTACGAAGGACCCATGAGTTGATGAGCCAGAGGTTCTTGATCCGAAAGGTAAAAAGCCTGTTGGTGGCAAGAGTCAGCAGCAGAACAATGATAAGAAGCGTAAGGGCCCAGAAGCCGGATCAGAGCTGGTGGCTAATACCAATGCGGGTGCTAAATCTCAGAAGGGTGGTTCCGGTAACAGACCCTTTAAGCCACAGAACTTTGATGAGTTCCTGAAGGGGCCGTGTCCGAAGCACGGTACCAAAGAGCGTCCAGCGAGGCATACTTGGGAACAGTGCCACATTATGGATGATTTCGCACAACATTTCCAGAACCCGCCAAGAGGTGGGAGTGGAGGTTACGGACCGGGTTCCGGGCCCGGGTTCGGACCGCCTGGTGGAGGCCCGCCTGGCGGCTTTCATCAACAGTCGCACCTCCCGGGCGGGTCTGGTAGCGGCTTCCAGGGGAATAGCAGTGGTCATAACCTCCAAGGAAACCAATACAACAGTGGCCAACACTCTCAGCAACAGCAGAACAATCAGACCGGGTTCCAGAGTAATCCTAAACAGTTAAATAGTGGACAGTATCATGTATTCACTACATGTGCAGATAAAAGGGAGCGCAAGGTCAAGAGACGTTCTGTTAATGCGGTAGAGCCGGCGGTCCCAGAGTATCTGAAGTGGTCAGAGATGCCGATTACTTGGAGCAGGGAGGATCACCCGCCCAGAGTAGATAATCCGGGTCATCTGGCACTTGTGGTAGCACCCCAGGTTGGAGGATATGCTCTCACCAAGGTTCTGATGGACGGCGGGAGTAGCATCAATATTCTATATTATGACACTTTCCGGCGTATGGGATTAACAGAGAAAGATCTTACACCATCTAACACGTTTTTTCATGGGATTATACCTGGTAAGTCTGCATACCCTGTCGGAAGGATCAAGTTGAATGTGGCTTTTGGGACATCAGAGGATAACTCCAGATGTGAGTCATTGTCGTTTGAGGTAGTCAGGATCAAGAGTCCCTATCATGCTCTCTTCGGGCGGCCGGCTTATGCCAAGTTCATGGCTAGGACCTGTTATATTTATCTCAAGCTCAAGATGCCGGGTCCCAAGGGTCCAATCATAGTTCACGGAAACCGGAAAGTCGCCATGGAGTGTGAAGAAGGAGATGCTGCTTACGCTGAGGCGGCTTGTGCCTCGGAGGAGCTCAAGATCTACACCAGCAATGTAGACCCGGCGGACATGACGCCTCTCAAGAAGCCCTCTACAGAAGGAGAGCCGCCTCTCAAGTTTCAGGCTCACAGAGATACCAAGGAAGTGGAGTTTACCCCTGGCGACACTTCTGCTAAGTTCACTATCGGGTCCAACATGGACCCCAAATAGGAAAGCGCGCTCGTCGAGTTTATCCGTGAGAATCGGGACATCTTTGCATGGAAACCTTCTGACATGCCGGGTGTGCCGAGAAAACTCGCCGAGCACCGCCTTAATGTGGATCCTAAGTACAAGCCTGTCAAGCAGTATCTTCGTCGCTTTAATGAGGAGAGACGTAAAGCTATTGGGGAAGAGATAGCCCGGCTTCTGGCAGCCGGGTTTATTATAGAAGTCTTACACCCGGAGTGGTTGGCTAACCCGGTGCTGGTTTTGAAGAAAAATGGCACTTGGCGTATGTGTATTGACTACACGGATCTTAACAAAGCTTGTCCAGCTGATCCATTTGCTCTCCCTCGCATTAACCAAATCATTGATGCTACAGCGGGGTGTGAGAGGTTATGTTTCCTGGATGCACACTCTGGTTATCATCAGATCAAGATGGCAGTAGAGGACCAAGAGAAGACGGCTTTCATTACACCTTTTGGCGTCTTCTGTTATGTGTCTATGCCTTTCGGGCTCAAGAGTGCCCAGGCGACTTATCAACGTTGCGTGCAAAATTGTTTCCATGGACAGATTGGCCGTAACGTGCATGCCTATGTGGATGATATTGTGGTCAAGTCAGAAAAGAAAGAGACCTTGTTAGATGACCTCAAGGAGACCTTTGACAATCTCAGAGTTTACCAGATGAAGCTTAATCCGGACAAGTGTGTCTTTGGTGTTCCTGTAGGAAAGCTTCTAGGTTTCATGGTTTCTGAGCGTGGAATTGAAGCTAACCCGGAGAAAATCAAGGCTATCACCTCTTTGGCTGAGCCTAAGTGCATCAATGATGTTCAGCGCCTGGCGGGTCGCATTGCAGCTTTGAGTCGCTTCATAAGCCGCCTAGGGGAGAAGGCTATGCCTCTATATCAGATGCTGAAGAAGGCGGATGACTTCCAATGGAGCAAAGCTGCTGGGGAGGCCTTTGAGGCTCTGAAGAAGCAGCTGGCAGAGCCGCCCATACTGGCGGCTCCTATCACCAAGGAGCCGATGCTTCTGTATATTGCAGCAAATAACAAGGCTGTTAGTGTTGCAATGGTGGTGGAAAGAAAGGAGGCAAACCGGGAGTATCCGGTCCAGAGGCCGGTTTATTATGTTAGTGAGGTCCTGACTTTGTCTAAGCAGCGTTACCCACACTGGCAGAAGCTGGTCTTCGGAGTATTCATGGCAAGCCGGAAGTTGAGGCATTATTTTCTGGAGCATCCTATCACAGTGGTCTCTTCAGCTCCTTTGGGGGATATAATTCATAACAGAGAGGCTACATGCAGGATTGCAAAGTGGGCCATCGAACTTGGACCCCATGACATCAAATATGTGCCTCGCACGGCCATAAAGTCTCAGGCATTAGTGGATTTCATTAATGACTGGACAGAGCTTCAAGCCCCGGAAGAAAGGCCAGATAACACATATTGGACCATACACTTTGATGGGTCTAGGCAGCTGGAAGGCTCGGGGGCTGGAGTTATAATATCTTCCCCTCGAGGTGACAAGTTCTGCTATGTTTTACGGCTTATGTTTCCTTGCACTAACAATGTTGCAGAGTATGAGGCCCTTCTCCATGGGCTCCGGATTGCAAAGGAGATGAATCTCAGCCGGGTTAGGTGCCTTGGCGACTCTGATCTGGTGGCACAACAAGTTTCAGGGACTTGGGATTCTAAAGACCCGCTCATGGCGGCTTACAGGCAAGCTGTTACTAACGTGGCTGGTTGCTTCAAAGGTTATCAGGTGGATCACATTGATCGGCGGCAGAATGAGGCGGCTGATGCTTTATCACGACTCGGATCGCAGCGAAAGCCGGTTCCTCCGAATGTTTTCCTGGATGTACTCCATAACCCGTCAGTCAAATTGTCAACGGAGGAGGACCTCGCTGTCCCAGACCCGGAGGCCTAGCTCGTGGCGGCTCTCCATGAGATCCCGGATTGGACTGTTCCATACTTGGATTATCTGACTCGTGGCGTCCTGCCAGCTGACGAGATCGAAGCCCGCCTGATTGTGAGAAGGTCCAAATCTATGACCATTATCAATGGCGAATTGCACCGGAGAAGTGCCACAGGCGTCTTTCAGCGCTGTGTATCACCTGATGAAGGCCGGAATATCCTCAATGAGATACACTCTGGCGACTGTGGTCATCATGCCGGCTCTAAATCATTGGTGGCGAAGGCTTTCCGCCACGGTTTCTTTTGGTTCACGGCTCATGCTGATGCGAAGGATATAGTCAGGAAGTGCGACGGCTGTCAGAGGTTTGCCCGCCAAGCTCATGTGCCGGCTCAGGAACTCCGGATGATCCCTATCACATGGCCCTTTGCGGTCTGGGGGCTGGATATGGTGGGGCCTTTCAAAGCTTCTAGTGACAAAAAGACCCACCTTTTGGTGGCTGTTGACAAGTTTACCAAGTGGGTAGAGGCAGAGCCTATCAGCAATTTGGATGCAGAGACGGCTGTGAAGTTTGTCAAAAAGTTAATTTTTCGTTTCGGGTACCCGCACAGCATCATTACTGACAACGGCACAAACCTTTCGAAAGGCGCCATGAAGCAGTTCTGTGATGGGGAGCACATCAGGCTTGATGTGGCGGCTGTTGCGCACCCGCAGTCCAATGGGCAGGCTGAACGCGCCAATCAGGAGATCCTTCGAGGAATAAAACCCCGGCTTATGGTTCCTCTTCAGCGCACACCTGGCTGTTGGGTGGAAGAACTTCCCTCCGTCTTATGGAGCTTACGGACAACTCCCAACAGGTCAACGGGTTTTACACCTTTCTTCATGGTTTATGGGGCAGAGGCTGTTTTACCAAGCGATATCCGCCATGACTCGCCCCGGGTCTCAGCATATGTTGAAGAGGAGAATGAGTTGGCTCGTCAGGACTCTCTGGATGCTTTGGAGGAAGAGCGGGACTTGGCAGCCGCCCGATCTGCTATCTACCAGCAAGACCTGCGTCGCTATCATAGCCGTAGGATCAGAAGCCGGACTTTCCAAGAAGGAGACTTGGTGCTTCGTTTAATTCAAGACCAGTCAGGCATTCATAAGCTTTCGCCTCCTTGGGAAGGGCCCTTTGTTGTCAGTAAAAATCTTCACAACGGGTCTTATTATCTGATTGATCTCCGGCCAGGAAAGGAGTCTCGAACATCTGAAGAAGAGACCAACAGGCCCTGGAACATAGCTCATCTGAGACCCTACTACACCTAGAGTTCCGGCTCTGGGAGTCTTGTACATACCTCTCATGTATATATTATCAATAATGAATAAAGCCGGCGGCCCTGAAACTCGGGGTATCTGTCGTTTTCCATCCATCATGATGAGTAAGTTTTTGTTACATTACTTTTTCTACTCCGTTATACATATATTGTGAAAGTACAGAAACAAGAGACCCATATGAGTTGAGCTTTCTGGTAATCCAGAAGCCTTCACCATCATGGGACCTTCAACCGTATGGGCCGAACTTACTGGTAAGCCAGAAGTCGCCACCATATCGGGTCAAAGTCCTAATAAGCGGGCTGTGTTACTGGTAATCCAGAACCTTCAACCGTGTACAGGCACCTAATAAACGGGCTGTGTTCCTGGTAATCCAGAACCTTCATCCGTGTACAGGTATAAAAGACTCATGTGGGTTGAGCCTCCTGGTAATCCAGAGGCCTTCACCATCTTGGGACCATCAACCCTTATGAAGCTAAACTTACTGGTAAACCAGAAGTCGCCATATTGGGAAAAAGACCTAACAAACGGGCTGTGTTACTGGTAGTCCAGAACCTTCATCCGTGTACGGGCACAAACGATTTTGATGGGATGCTGCCTACTGGTAATCCAGAAGGTTTTACCATCTTGAAATAATCAACCTTATGGGCCGAACTAACTGGTAAGCCAGAAGTCGCCACCATACAGGGAGAGAAATAACTGATCTGGTTTGGGGTGATCCAGGAGTCGCCACCATACTGGGGGCTTTGCAATCTTTATAAATTTGCTAACGCTTTTATTTAAGATATATTGCTTTAAAGAGTTTTATGACCTTTCCTTATGAGCTCTTTTTAATGTTCGTGTTTGGCCAAAGAGCCGCCAGTTATATTATATTGGTTACACCTTAAGCATCTGCAAGTTTGTTGGTTATAAGCCGCCATGACTGCTTTAGTTATTGGTTTAATACTTGTTAAGAGTAAATTATACATCTTATCAAGCTTTATGACTGTCTTGATGTTTGGCCAAGAGCCGCCAGCGTCAAAGGATTCAATTTCTTTCAGAAGCAGCCAGAATAACTTTTCGCAAGGAAGCTTCAGGCAAAAAAAAAAGGCAGACTTGTTTCCCAAGGAAGCCAGTACGAGTTTAAAGGTAAGGGACCAAGAATTTTTTCTAAGACTATTACAAAAGGCCACTAGAGGGCATTTCAGAATCATTGTTCAAGACATATATTGCAAGCAGTTAAACAACTGGCGACTTTCAAGGTTCCGGTTTTATTCCCGGGTCTTGTTGCCTTCAGCTTGGGCCGCATCTGTTGAAGGATCTGTCTTGGCTTGGTCGGCAGCCCAGTCAACAGTGGCAAAGGCCTCAAAATTTTCTCCATCATCAATAAGATCCGAAGAATCAATATCCGGAGCGAACTCGTCCTTACGGCCTTCAGGAATAAGATCGAGAGGCAGGAGAGGACCGGGCTTTACGCGTTTTCCATCTTCGCTGTAAGCTGGCTGATACCTTATAAGTCTCATCTCTTGGACCAACTGGCTTGCAGGAACAAAAGTCTCCTTCTTCAAAGCATTATAGGTGAGCTGGTCAAGTTCTTTTCCCTTGTAAGTTTCGGGAAAGCCGCCGACTAAAGTTGAAAGGTCTAAATCCTCGTAATGAGCTTTAGCGCGGGCCATGGTATGCATAGTGGCGATGCGGGCGCTGGACTCTTTTACGATCTGCAGCTGAGCAGGAAGAGTGGATAAGGTCTTCAGAACTTCCTTGATGGTGGATGGCATTTCTTTCCCATAGAAGGCGGCTTGGACAACCCGCCGACTTCCAGTATATAGCTGTTCAAGGAAGTTATAAGCCGCCTTGAGCTGCATTACTGGTTCTTTCGTCAGCTTATCGCTTCTAGGACCTGCAAAGGAAGGGTGTCAGGGTTATCAAGGTTATAAAAATAAGGATTATAAACTGGCGACTTACCGAAGATAGCGCTGCTCATTTGCTGGATGTGCGATTTTAGTCCGTGGAGTTCATCAGAAGCAGTCTTCAGGCAGCCTTCAGCATCTTTAGCACGTTGAACAAGGGACTGCTTCTCCTTCTCATGCTCAGCGGTCAAAGTGGCCAACTTGGTGGCCGCCTTAGACGCGGCTTTCTCCAGAGTCTTAACCCTTTCTTCAGCGGCGACTCTCAGCTCTTGTTCAGTTTTCAGCTCTTTTTGACAGTCGGCCAGCTGAGTGTGAAGGGAAGATAATTGAACCTGAAAGAAAGGAAATCAGATTATTCATACAAGTCAAGTTCCATACAGATTACAAGTAATCTACATGGCACTTGGGGGCTAATGCAATCCCGAAGTTTTTCTGCAAAGAAGTGTCATTTAATAGAGGGAATCATTTCAGACCCGGATACATGTGGTTTTTTGCTCTAAGACCCGGCTGTTTCAAGAAGACAGCCGGCTCCCGGGGACCACATGTGGTTCTTTGCTCTAAGACCCGGTTGTTTCAAGAAGACAGCCGACTCTTGGGGACTACATGTGGTTCTTTGCTCTATTTAAACATGTGGTTCTTTCCTCTATTTAAACACGTGGTTCTTCCTTCTACTTAAGACCCGGCTGTTTCAAGAAGACAGCCGACTCTTGGGGACTACATATGCGTATTTACGTATTTTAAAAGATATAAACTTACGAACCTTCATACAGCTATGAAATCAGTAATATGCAGGTTTGGGCGACTAATAAGGGTCATAAATAAATTATGACTCGCCTTGGGTTTGTTGGCCAAGGTTTTGGCAATCTCTTGACTCTCAAGTAGTCGAGTCTGAAGGGCTTCATGAAGGTCATTTAAATCAGCACTCTTCAAGGAGGAGAGATCTAATTTATTCTTCTCTTTAGAAGACGTGGCTTCAAAGGAAGATTTGCCCAAAGCCGCCGATGAGTCTGGGGCGGTGGCAGTGGCGGTAGCAACAGTACCCTCTTCAATATCGAAGGAGGGTATAATAGTATCCGGCTGTTGTTCAATGTTAGCAGCCGGCGCTGCCATCTCTGGTTCTAAAGAAACCTGAGTCTCTGGAGCGGTGGAAACATCTGGCAGAGGAGGATCATTGGCCCTTTCCTCTGTGTCTTTGGCCGGGTCTTCAGAACCTTCAGGAGGCGGAGACGAGGCAGAAGTTGTGGGTTTTAGTTTCTTGGAGGTAACCCTACATTTTTGACAAAGACCTCAATAAGTATTATCTTTTGCTTTATGTAAGAGGAGTGAGAATAAGGGTGATCGTATCTTTACCCTGCTTTAATAACAAAAGTCGTATCTGGCGACTCTGAGGCGTCATCATCAGAGGATGTTTCCTGATAGTCCGGATCTTCGGGATTAAGAGGTCGTTTAAACAAGCCGGCTTTGGGAAACAAAAGAGTCGGGTGAAGAAGTACCTCACGAGGGCGCTTATGAGAGCCGCCCGCATCGGCGTCAGACCCGCCCATACCAGTGCTAGAGCCGCCACAATCAGTTTGGCGGAGCTCGGCGTGCTGAGACGTCTTCCATGAATAATATGGGTCCAAACGAGCAGAAGGATGAGAAAAAGGATATTTTCTCACAGCAACTCTGTTTTTCCTAGGTTTATGAATATCAAAGTCAGGCAAGGTTGAAGTTACCTCAGTTTCATCCTGGTCTTCCTCTTCTTCTTCGTCCTGGAAAGGTACAGATTAAAGTTATCAGCAGAAAGTTGCAGATGAAAGACAGATTGATTCAAGTTATGTACTTGCCTCTGACTCATCTTTAGAGGATTCTACGATGGACGGATCCACCTCTAAAGGATTGATGGTATTCTGCTTCTTCTTCTTAGCAACGGCTTTTTTCCCCGTCTTCTTCTGGCCCTTCGTAGCTATTTCTTTCAACATCGGCCTCGCTTGCCAGAAGGAGCTATCCGCCTGTGGTTTATCAGGGAAAAGGTTTTCATGATATGAAAGTTTAAGCGGAAAAATAAGAGATTGCTTGAAAGTTTCTTACTGCTGGTGGCGGGTTAGTTTTGGTGAAAGGCGCCAAGCCAAACTCGCCAGTGTATTTGTCTGGTAAGTTGACAATAATTCTCATCTGATTAATTACAGACGACAAGGAGATGTCTGTGGCACTGATCCTTTGCGGATCCTGTAAGCCGGAGTATTCATGCATCAGTTTATTCCGGAGACTTAGTGGCTGGATCTTCCATGACAGCCAGCAACGGATTAAATCGGCTCCTTCCAGGCCGTTGGCGGCCAAGGCAGATATTTTATCCATCCAAGGTTTCAGCTCTGCTTGTTCCGCTGGTGTAGGCCTGGGAGGGTATTTCTTTTTGTGATCCAAGCGCCCTGGCCTGAAACCCGGCAGTGGGTGTTCTCCTTCAGGAACCGGCGCCTTACAGTATATCCAAGACTTGCCCCAGCCCTTGGGGTGGCTTAGCAGATCAGCTCCAGGGAAGGTGACCCCTCGCCGCTTCTGGAAAGAAACACCACCAAGCTCTTGATGACGGCCTTGGGCGGTCTCAGTTTGTTTGTTGACATAGAAGCATTCCCGAAACAATAGAACTGTAGGTTCTATCTGAAGATAAGCTTCACATATCACTGCAAATTGGCTCATGTTGACAATTGAATTGGGAGAAAGATCTTGTGGATGCAGCCCATAGAAGTTCAGAAGGTCCCTAAAGAACTTGGAGCCGGGAGGGGAAAATCCTCTCTCCACATGATCAAGGAATATAATAACTTCTCCTTCTTTAGGCGTTGGGGGACATTCGCCTCTTGCAAGTCGGCAGTTAGTAGCCCCTTTCAGTATGCCTGTCTGAATGGCATTTTTGAGAAAATCTTTGGTGATCTCAGAAGGAACCCAGTTGCATTCAATTGTTTTCTTTGTCATCCTAGTTAATGGAGCAAAGGGTTGAGTTAGCGGCTTTCGGCACAAAGTAAGGGATGTTACAAGAAATGAAAGACGGCAGTTTGATTATGTTTCTAGGGTCTGAGACATATGGTTGGAAAAATCATTAAATATATACGGCGGCTTACATAAGTCGCCACAAGTGAGAGCTGCTCGGCGAGGCGAAATTTTTTACTAAGTCTGCAATAACAGCTTTTTACCGAGGGAGGTGAAATTTTGGATCAAGAAGTCTGTAAAAATGAGGAAAAAAGCAGTTCTGGCTACTGTTCGTAAGGCAGCAGCAGGTCATCACAGATGGGTTTTTCTTAGATCTGTTTTTATGCAAGATTGACTCCTGAGTTTAAGGGGGAATCAACAGCGCAGTTTCTATGCCTTGGAAGCATCAAGATGTGGCCGGCGGCGGCGACCATGGAGAAACCGAGGCGGAGCTTGAGCTATGATAATGGCGGAACCCTAGGAGGAGGAGGAACAATGGGTACCTGAAATCTGATGGAGACGCGGCGCGGTTGCAGACGGCGACGGTGGTGCGTTGAAGCTGAGTCCCCTCCGGTGGCTGATGAGCTCGTGATGCAGAATGGGTCTGCGGCGGCTCGAGCAGAGAGAGGAGGAAGGCGAAGGGGAAAATGATAAAAGAATGACCCAGGGGGTATTTATAACAGGATGGGATGTTCAAGAGTCGGGGCGGAAATTATGGATCTACAGTATCCCGACGCCCCGATTTTCGTGCCTAATCGATTCATTTGAGATATGGATGATGTCATGGAAAGATCCGTTTTAAAGATTCGGTGACATCATAAGGCGAACAGGTTTAAAAGAAAAACAATTAAGAAATATTCAGAAGTGGTGGGTTCTGCGGAGACTCGCCAAATGTCAAAGACAGGTTTGTATGAAGACAAGGTTGTCCAGAAACAGTTCAAGTCAACCTGAGGGCTAATGTCAGGGAAGTATCTTTCGGTGAGACCCGCCCGTTTAGGGCCGGGTTCTGGGGATTTTTATTGAAGGTGGGCCAGGTGGGCCGGAGCGTCCTTAAGAGGCCCAGAAGGAGATCCGCCCAAGGAAGGGCCGGCCCAAGACCCGCCGTGAGAGGCGGTATGTGCAAACCGCCTCGAGGTATAACTTAGGAAACAAGTAAAGGAGAGTTGGGCTCGGATTGTTATCCCGACCCGGACTCTATGTAAGCCCGGGACCTCCGCCTATATATAAAGGGGAGCCCTGGGACTAGAGGGATCAGGTTGAAACTTTTCGAGAGCTAGGGCTAGACAAGTTCCAAAACCCTTGTAATCGAGATCTTCAATACATCTAGCAGGAGTAGGCTTTTACCTCCACGAGAGGGGCCGAACCTGGGTAAACCTTGCCTCCCGTGTTCCCCGTTTAACCCCTTCGGTCTACTACTTACGCGATGGCTTCGAGATTAAGTCCTATGAGGACATCTGCCGTGAAAATACCACGACATCACCCGTGACAGCCGCGGGTCGTCGAGCCTCTCGTGCCGCCACCCGAAACTTGGCAGCGCCGGAGATGAGGGGATCGACATCAGGGGGCTGTATTGGGCAGCGTCCACGTACACCCACTGCTTCATGAAGCCCTTTGCTTTGTGGTGGACCTCCATGTTGATGCACTCGCTTGTCGTCGCATTCATGGCCGGGAGCGACACGCACACGGAGCATTGGTTGGTCGCGGTAAGCTGGAGACAGAAGAAATGTCGAAGCAACGCCACCGAGGGGGCCACGCCCAGGAAGGCCTCGCATAAAAAGGCGAAGGCTGAAAGTAGGAGAATGGATGTTGACTCAAAGTGCAACACGTGAACCTGGTAGTGAGTAAGAATGTCGTTGAAGACATCTGAAAACAGAGGCAAAAAACCAGAGAAGAGCGTGGGGAGGTGGATGGCGACGATGGTGGCATCAAGCTCGGCGGGACGCTGTGAGGCTGACTAGATCCTGGTCAGCCCCCATTCGTTGAAATCGGCCGCAATCATCAGGAGGACCTTGTCGAGCCCTCGCGGTTGAGCACCGTAGACTTGCCCAGGGCAGGCTCCGGTGCCACTGGCCCGCTTGCCGTCGCCATCACCTCCCTCCTCTTGACCGGGGGCGCCATCGCCGCGAGGCAAGATGGGAGGCGGCAGAGGTTCGGCGAAAGAAGGGCAGCCTTGCGCAGGAAGGAATGTGCGAGAGGATAGATGCAAGACACGGAAGGCCGATGATGGCCCCGAGCCGCGTGCAGGCTTTACGTCAGTTCGGGCGGTTGTCGAGGTGTCGTGGGAAGTGGGGGCATCCCACGCCTCATTGTGCACCACGCGTCACGCGTGGCCCGCAGGCGGTTGGGCCCCGCATCGTCTCGTCCCCTCCAAACGGCGGGGTCGTGTGCGCCGCGGCCCCGGGGGCTACTGTCGGGCTCCTAGGACTGGGGATACCCAGACCCGTCTGCCTGAGGCCCAAGACGCGATGCTCGCTGCATGGGCCTGGTACGGCCCACCGCTAGGCTTTGCGGGTGAGCCCTTTATGAGAGCTCCTGCCTCGCGAGGCCTTCAGCCAGAGGCGCCTCCGGAAGCCTCGCGAGGTCACCCGACGGGGGCTTCGCGGGGCGTATAGGTCAAAGGTGGCTCATCGGTGCCCTGCTACCCTGCACCTTCAAGTGGGCGACGCATGCCACACCAAGCAGTGCCTGGAGTCGTGCCAGCGGGCGCGGACGGGGAGGTTGTCCTCTTCCGCGCTAAGGAAGCGGGGCCAGCCCACCAGTCCCAAAAGCAACCCCTCAAAGGTTTTCTGTTTGGTGAAAGAAGAACAAGGCTGGGCGCTCGCGAGGACGGAGGTCATCCGCGAACCCACCGACGTGTCACGGCAGGAGCCTTTTGCAGGCGAAGACTACTTTCGTCAGGATAAGCTGCAGTCCTGTCCCCCTTCAAACTGGCCGTTGTGGCAACCCTTTCCGCCTTGTGTTTTCGGGGGAAGAGGACCAAGGCCAGTATAAGAAGGGGTAGGCTGCAACCGTAGAGAGGATCGACCCCTGCGGTGTTGGCTCTCACCCTCTAAGCAATCTAGACAGGCAGGAGTAGGTTTTACACCACGAGGTGGCCCAAACCTGGGTAAAGGGCCATGTTCATTGTTCTTCCCCCCAAGCTCAAGCACACCGGAGCATCGCCGTAGGTTAGAAGAAGAGAGCGAGGTTGGAGAGCCGGCGCACCCTAGAGTTCCAACCTCTCTCGGGTACCCAGAGCCCAGATTCCGACAGTGCTTCTGCCCGGTTGAACAAGGCGGCACCCACTGTGGCTAGCATCACGTCCACACGCTTGTCTCCTCGTTTAGCGTCATCCAACACCGGGGATCCAGTTGTGTTGGAAGACTTGAGGAAAACAACCAGGAGGTGTGTTCTTCTTTCCCTTCTGTGGTGGCACCTAACTCAACGGTGGAGACAGCAGCAATCCTTTTTACAAAATTCACATGACGGTCATATTATGTTGAACATTGCAACTGATACTTACTGTGCACAACAACTTGTTCAATGGATTCCACAATCAGTGGCAACTTTGTTGCATTCCAGGTGGCAACTCCTATTTGTCCCACATGGCAACTTCTGTCTGTCACACATGGCAACTCTTGCAAACCAAAGATGGAAATTTATGTTTGCCACACACGGAAACTCTGGAATATCACACACGGCATTTTTGTGGGGACCCCGACTCATAAGTCGTGATCACCGAATGCACATGTATAGTGATCCCAGAGATCAATGCTCACTGAACACACATAAGCTGAATAAGAAGAGTCTTACATCCATACATACCGTCTTACACAAATAAAGACCACCGAGGTCATGTCTTACATGGATAGGGCCATGAAGGCCAAACACCAAACATAACTAGCAGTGGAAATCTCGAACGAAAGCGTGAACCCATGCCATCTGCCTTAACCCTACATGCATTCTAACTGGGAAGCATCCTAGTTAGCATGTTCGTCACCAACGAATTCTTCACCATATTCCTGCTCTTCCATGCCTGTCCAATTAAATAACCAGTTGCAAGCGAATGAGTAATTTGAATATACTCGCAAGCAACCCATGTTTTGGAACATGGTATAGCAATGCATGATATAACACTAAATAGGTAAGTTGCGGAAAGCTAATTTTTAAGTGCAATGACATGATCAATCAACTTGTAAGAGCATGCATCATGAGGATACAAGTATCCTTTTGAACAAGTTACATATATCAATATAATCAAGGTCTGAACATCTCATGTTCAATCATCATGTCAAGTCATCCGACTTAACTCGAGTATTCCATCTTTCTCCCACACGCACACACCAAGTTTTGTAAACAATGGACGTAGCTCAAGAGCGGTCATCCAACTGTCCTTGACTATGGACACGGCTATTCGAATAGTTTTACACTCTGCAGAGGTTGCACACTTTACCCACAAGACTCGGGAAACTTCCGTGTCAAGCCACGACTCGCGGTATTGTTCATACCCAAGGTAAGTACCCGAACATTGCCTTTCCCTATACAATACTAACAAAGAGTTCACTCGTTGGTGCCATCCCTCATGGTGTACATCACAAGTATCATCCACGAGGGCACGCAACGATGTGCTCGGTGTTTGTAAAAACAGACCATGATCGTCCTTTCAGGAACGACCCTGTATCGAGAGTGATCACGCCACTCCCGCCACTAGTAATGCGGGCTCAATGCTAGTACCCACCAAAGTAGTCAACAAAGCCCCGTCCCATAAGGGGTATCGTGGTCGTACATGTAAGGTTGGAATGATGGTCGCAACTCACACCAATACGTTTTCGAAAAACCAACACACTCACTTGCTCTGGTACACCACTTCTTTATCAAGTGGTTACCTAGCTCATCATCATCACCCTCGAGCATTAGTGGCACCCGACGGGGTTTTTGAAAAGTTTTTGAAAACATTTCTGTTTCCTTCACCATGCATAATTCCGTCACACTTTGCATAGCAACTACTCAGCAACCTATCTACTTCCCACCCACACAACTCTTAGTAGTAGGTAGAGTCATGTCTTGCAAGTATCAGTGGTAAAAGTATCGGAGGCAACCCATAAAGGTGGTCACCATATCATCATGATTCACATAACAAAATAAAGTGCTATATGCCATCCAATAAAATGGTTTCTTAAACATGGTCAAAGGGCTGCTTGCCTGGCTCAGCAAAGTCTTCGAGGTCTTCACAAACTTCTGGTCCAACTGCGAGCACTTCGTCTACTTTGTCAACTATCGCCAGAAACAACTGCAATAAGCAACACAACAAGTAGAGAAATAAAAGTGCTCTGTAAAAAGAGTTTTATTTTTCTTGGACATCTCTGGTCATAAGAAAAATACCAAAAATGGCTCTACTGGATTTTGGATCACCAGAGATTTTTGAATGATGGAAATGGAGGCATTATTGATCCTATAAGAAGTCTACAGAAAATATTTTTGTAAAAATGAGTGGATGCACCCAACAAATAGGGCATGATTTTAGAAGATTTTAGGAAGTGGTTTCACTGGATTTGGAGTAGGGATGTTTTTCCTATGGATTTACTAAGATGAAATAAATGAAAAATAGGGCTATTGATTTGATCTAGCAAAAGCAATTCATGGTAAAAATGTGAACAATATCTAGATAAACTGGGCATGATATTTAGAGCCTCTAGAAATTTGAATCACTCCATTTGGAGTTGACATGAATGCTCTAGGTATTTTACAAGTGGGGCATTTCATAGTTCAAATTTAAATTTGAGTTTGAACTATACAGAAAAGTTTGCAGGAAAAATGTGTAAGATATATTTCTGGATAGAGAAGGAGTTTAGAAATATTTAGGAGTTGGAATCAACTAATTTGGAGTTAGGATGATTTTTCAAGGATTTATTTAGTGTGTGAGAAAAAGAAAAAGAGAAGCTCTTATACCTAAACGGGTTAAGGCTAGCGGCCGCACAACGGACCGGCTCGGAGCCGTTAATGGACGGCCCAGCAATTCGGCCGCGTAGGAGGCCGGCGTGACATCGAAGGTGGGTTATCCTCTGGGCGTCTTCTCCACGGGAAAACGGGTTCAGCTGAAGGCGCCTCCACGGGGGCCCGGCCGACTAGTCACGACAGGCGGGGCCTGCCTTTCAGGTTTATCCCCAACCTCCCACTCGAGCAAGAAGGAGGCAGAGGCGGGCAGACCGAGCGCGCACCGGCGCTGCCTCGGCAGCACAGGCCTCCTCCGACGATGACCCGGCCACCGGAGTGTTTGGGGGAACGCTCCGCACTCACCCGGTGGTCCCATCTTTACGGGGGAGCGCCGAAGCGAGCAGGGCTTCGGCCGCAGAGGGGGCCGATGACGGGCAGCCGTGCAAACATGCTCCGGCCATCGGGGAAAGGAATAAGGAGTGTGGAGAAGGTCCGTGGTGATGCAAGGAGCGTCCTGATGGAGCTCAGGGGAGAGGAGAGAGGCGGGGCGCCGCGAATCCAACTGAGGCCAAAGCGGCATTGTGGCGGCTATGGGAGAAGGAGGAGGGCACGGGAGCTCCGATATCTCGGTCCAGGAGCTCCGTGGGAGTGAGAGGGAGGGCATGCGCGCGAGAGGAAGCTCAGGGACAGGTTGATATAGGGGGCGAGCGAGAGGGGCTCAGGAGTGCCTCGGATGCGTTTCGGGCATGGCGAGCACGCGTGCCAAAGTCGCTTTGGAGCTTTCTTGTCATTGGGGAGAGGCGTGGGAGGTCGAGGGGAGGTTCCTGGCATGCGTGGCATCCTGTCGAGGCCAGACGAGAGATAACCGACGAGGTCAAGTGGGAGAGCGCCATTGTTGCAGGTCAACGGCGTGCTCACCACGCTACAACGTGTCCAGAGCATCCTTTGGGAATGGAAAAGCTGTCTGGCGTGTGAGGCATGGGTGCTTGAGTGCTCTGATGAAGTTTTGGTCCCATCTGGAGCTGGGTATAAGTGGTTTCTACTTAGGGTAAGTTTGTAGCAGCAAACTGGGGGCCAGAGCAGGTTTTTTTACTGGAAGGCATTTGAAATGAAACCTTGTCTAGTGGTCATGGGCATGGAGGGACTATATGACCACCAATTCTTAGCTCAGGAAGACAAGTTTACAGGGCACTTGTAGTACAAAGCTGCATTTGCTGCCATAAACTAGGTTCAGATGATTCGCTCATATTTTTGACATAAGCATGCCATCTTTGGATGTGTAAATATGCATTGGCATGCTAGAGGTGTTGTGGTAAAACTTGGGGGCAGTTGCATGCATAGAATAATAGGGGAGAGGAAGACAGTCATGCCAATGATGTCCAAAAGTGGGAATCTTGGGGTTTTACCCCCCTCAATAACTGAGCCAGGGCAAGATAGACTTACTGGAGGTAGAAGAGGTATGTGAGTGACTGTGGTAAAAGTTTGAAAGCAAGGAGAATGGGGGAAGGGGTCAAAACAACAGTTTTACCAATCTACCAGAAGGTGTTTGTGTTGCAAGTGATATAGTCGCAAACCTGTTGCCTAGGGCAAAGTGCGACTCATACCAAAACATAAACAAATAAAACAAGCAACACACAATCATGGTTCTATCTGAACCATCACACAGACTCGACTTCGCATGGGGGATATACGACTAATCCTACCCTAGGGGTTCTCGGATTCAGTAGTCGTGCTTTGCTTCGTATCTCGGAGAGAAGGACTTCCAGTCTTCTGGGTCTTCCGCAGGTGTTGCCACGTCTCTTTTAGTTGTTCATCGAAATGATCCGGATTGAGCCTGAAGAATCTTTGACAACTTCTCATCTGGTAAGTTTACGGGACGAAGGTGGTTCCTTGTGGTCGCCACTGACTCGGTCTTCTGTTGTCTTCTTAATCATGACAATCCCTCTTGTCTTCTGAGACGTCGAGGGTGCCAAGTGGGCAATCCTTCGTGCAATGACATCAACAAGGCATGATAGAGTTCCAACTTATCGGTCATGTTGATGATAATACCGACACCAAGAGCGGGGGATGAAGAGAACCGTTTTTCCTTCTCACTATGGTGAGGCAAACCAATTGGCGAGGTTCTCATCCACCAACGGTTGCCGATACAACAACGGTAAGGACAAGGTTGCTCTACTAGCGATGCATACCATGACATTGCATGTCTTATGTCTTGATCATCATAAGCCAAGGTTGCATCATCCTGGGTCCGTGTCAAGGGTGTTACCATCTTCCTAGTCTTGATGCCTTCATTACTCGAGAAGGTTTCTTCTGTTGGTATCGGCTTGTCGTGCTGTCGTCAAACTTGTGTGGATGTCTGGCATGGTGGATTCCTCCCAGGTTACCCATGAGGATTACAAGGAATCTAGTGGTCAGGGGCACAAGGTTACTAACGACCATTTGCATGGTTTTGAAAAGCAGATGAGGAGACCCAAGAGAAAATGGTGGAAGTGCTAAGGCAAAAACCTTCACTACCTTTGAAAATTAGGAGAGGTGAGGAATATAGAGGTTTTGTAGGTGGCTTCTAGGGTCTGAAAAAAAATACTTTTGTCCTAACTAACGTCCATGCTAACTAAGGGCTTCCTACGGTCAGGATGGCTCTTATACCAGCTCTGTGGGGACCCCGACTCATAAGTCGTGATCACCGAATGCACATGTATAGTGATCTCAGAGATCAATGCTCACTTAACACACAGAAGCCAAATAACAAGAGTCTTACATCCATACATACCGTCTTACACAAATAAAGACCATCGAGGTCATGTCTTACATGGGTAGGGCCATGAAGGCCAAAAACCAAACATAACTAGCAGCGGAAATCTTGAACGAAAGCGGGAACCCATGCCATCTTCCTTAACCCTACAGGCATTCTGATTGGGAAATGTCCTAGTTCACATGTTCATCACCAATGAATTCTTCACCATATTCCTGCTCTTCCATGCCTGGCCAATTAAATAACCAGTGGCAAGCCAATGAGTACTTTGAATGTACTCGCAAGCAACCCATGTTTTGGAACAAGGTATAGCAATGCATGATATAGCACTAAATAGGTAAGTTGTGGAAAGCTAATTTTTGAGTGCAATGACATGATCAATCAACTTGTAAGAGCATGCATCATGAGGATACAAGTATCCGTATGAACATGTTGCAAATATCAATATAATCAAGGTCTGAACATCTCATGTTCAATCATCATGTCAAGTCATCTGACTTAACTCGAGTATTCCATCTTTCTCCCACACGCACACACCAAGTTTTGTAAACAATGGACGTAGACCAAGAGCGGTCATCCAACTGTCCTTGACCGTGGACATGGCTACTCGAATAGTTTTACACTCTGCAGAGGTTGCACACTTTACCCACAAGATTCGGGAAACTTCCGTGTCAAGCCACGACTCGTGGTATTGTTCATACCCGAGGTAAGTACCCGAACATTGTCTTTCCCCTGATGATACCAACAAAGAGTCCACTCGTTGGTGCCATCCCTCATGGTGTACATCACAAGTATCATTCATGAGGGCACGCAACGGTGTGCCCGGTGTCTGTAAAAACAGCCCATGATCGTCCTTTCAGGCACGACCCCGTATCGAGAGTGATCACACCACTCCCGCCACTAGTAATGTGGGCTCAATGCTAGTACCCACCAAAGTAATCAACAAGGCCCCATTCCATAAGGGGTATCATGGTAGTACATGTAAGGTTGGAATGATGGTCGCAACTTACACCAATCCGTTTTCAAAAAGCCAACACACTCACTTGCTCCGGTACACCACTTCTTTATCAAATGGTTACCTAGCTCATCATCATCACCCTCGGGCATTAGTGGCACCCAACGTTTTTTTTGAAAAGTTTATAAAAACATTTCCATTTCCTTCAACATGCATAATCCCGTCCCACTTTGCTTAGCAACTACTCAACAACCTATCTACTTCCCACCCACACAACTCTAAGTAGGAGGTAGAGTCATGTCTTGCAAGTATCAATGGTAAAAGTATCAGAGGCAACCCATAAAGGTGGTCACCATAGCATCATGATTCACATAAAAAAATAAAGTGCTATATGCCATGCAATAAAATGGTTTCTTAAACATGGTCAAAGGGCTGCTTGCCTGGCTTAGCGAAGTCTTCGAGGTCTTCACACACTTCTGGTCCAACTCCGATCACTTCGTCGACTTCGTCAACTATCACCGGAAACAACCGCAATAAGCAACAAAAAAAGCAGAGAAATAAAAGTGCTATGTAAAAAGAGTTTTAACTTAGTCAGGAGAAGCAAAACACAGGGTGTGACAATTTTATGTCTGAATTCTTGGCAAATTTTTGTTGTATACACATTTTCTTTATGTGCTTTTCATGATTGTCTTTTCGTTCCACATTTTGCAGTGTAAAGAAGACTCTTACACGTGCGTGCAAACCCAAGACATAAGACTCACTAGAATGCATTCACTCCAAGCTGGTGATGTCCAACAATGCAGAGATTCATGAGCCATCAGTTGACAAATCTGTTGTTGCCTTGTCCACTGTTGCCACCCATTGCAGAGGTGCATACCACAACTGGAGGTAATGGTAGATCCGGTAGCGACGAATAAGTATCTGCTAGGACTGTTGAGGTCGTGCCTACCCTTCTGTCAATGAGGGATGCTGGTGACATCCCTTGTAACCGTTCAGTAAGTTTTGAAGTGGATGCGCCAGAGCTCAACTTAAACAAGGAAGATTCTCGCTCATCTGCTACAGACTCCACGCGTGCATCCGCTAGCACTATCGCGCCCACAAATGAAGGGGTTGCGGTTGGAATTCCTGATCAGACGACATCTACGGACGACTCTCGCCGCATAGTTGATGCATCGGCTCCTAGTACGTAGGCTGCTCCAGCAAAGGGTTTGCAAGCTGGCCTGCCACCTAGGCGTAGCCCCCGCAAGAAAGTTGCACCATCATCTACTGCAGTGGAGCTTGGTAAAAGGAGAGCTGACACCGGTTTCGTGCCCGCTTCCACACTTTTCCCACCTTTTGCACAAAGCAAAGCAGCGGAGACCACGGAAGTCCAGATTTCGGCAGATGCAGGTGATAAGCAACCTAGTACTGCTAGAGATGCACGTACACAGCAGTCGGTGCCCTGTATGGTCGAGAACACTCCCAATTTAAATTTGCATACTTCCAAGATTCCTGTCAACCTTGGTGTCCCATATAGTCCAAATAAGAAGATAACCAAGAAGTGACGGGGGGATAACCCCGGGGTAGCCTCAGCCGACTGCTTCCTCCAACTTTTCAAAACGACCGCAGGACGAGCCACCTCCCCCTGCAGTCCGGCTCCGCGTGGCCGGCTCCACCAATCGACCGGCCAAGGGCCGCGTGGCCGGCTACTCCAATCGGCCGGCTAGGGGCAGAGACGCTTAGCCCCCTAGCCGGCGGTGCTGCAGGTACTGCTGTCAGAGCACGCGTGGCTACAGAGGTCGCCATCGCATCGGGGGTCAGCGCCCGCATGGCCACAGTGAGGCGACAGTGCCTCTGACTCTGGCTGACTGCAACCTGGCGAACGGCACAGTGCCGGCCTGCCCTCAACCACTCCATTACCTGCCCCGGCATGGCTACAGCGTGGACGGCCGTACCGCTGACCGCGCCCGGCTACCGCAAGACGACGCCCCGAAGGACGACCCGTGCCGCGATGAGACAGGCACAGGGGCCCGCCGGGCGGGTCTCCTCCGGCTCCCGATGGGACCCCGCAGCAGGCGGGTCCTACCAGCGACGAGACCCCTCAGCCGGGGGCCCCACGGCCGGCTAGGCAAACCGCCAGCTGGGGCCCTTCGGAGCCTTCTACTCATATTGTATTCCGGGGGTTGGCCTATAAACCCCCCCGAAGCTCCCCCATGCAGAGGAGGAGGATTCTCCCCTAGCATAAGCACACACACACACCGACGTAGAGAGGCAGAGAAGGCAAGCTAGCCCCTTCTTCCTCCTCTATCCATACAGCTCAAGGAGCACGATTGTAACCCCCCTTGGTTCATCAACCAGACCGACAGGACTAGGGGTATTACCTCCCACGGAGGGCCCTGAACCTGGGTACATCGCATGTCCTTCACCGCTTGTGCCTAATCCCACTCCCGGAGCCCGTCGGCGTCCTTCGGCCCCAACCACTCTCAATAAGCCACCCCCTGGCATCTGTTGTGAGAAAACGACGACAGTTGGCGCCCATCGTGGGGCCGGACGCGGCGCCGGCCAGAGTCACGCTCCGGGCGGGACCCTTCACCACCTCCCCCGGCTGCCCCGCATCCGGGCGGAACCGCACGCTCGTGGGGCTTGCTCCTGCGGGGCAGAACCCCGCCCCCGCTGGCCCTATGGGCGACGTTGTCGGCCTCTCCGTTGAGCGGCTCGGCAGCGACCCTCTGTTCAACATTACCGACCTCACCGAGCGCGTCGGCAAGCTGAGCCCCGCCGATGAGCCGGCCACCGCCGAGAACCCAAGCCACGTGCTCGACTGCCTCGATCCGCCCTCGTCCGTGGGTGCACTCGCCCCGGGCGAGGCCGGCGACCCCCGCGTCCGCGCTGGGGTAATGGCCACTGGCTCCTCCACGACCTCCGGCCGTGCCAGGGCGGAGGCAGACGCGGCCACCGCGGCCGCTCGCGCCGGCACCTCCGACCCCCTCGGCTCCGTGCTTCAGGGCCTCAGCACCCCCGTCGCGCCTACGATGAATGCAGCCATGGCTACGGCCGAGCTGGAGGCTACTCGCCGGCTGCTGTTCGACGAGGCGACCGTGCTCGCCACCACCAAGCGCCGGATGGAGTCCGCGCAGCGCGAGTACAACTCCGCCTACGGCCTCACCCCTGCCAACGACGAGCCCAGCTGGCGCGGTGACATCCGCAACCATAGTCGTGTGGTCGCAGAAATCCTCGACGGCAGGCTCCCCACCTATGACACGCCGGTTGCAAACCTGAGGGCTGCCCACGTAGCCTACGCCGACCTCGCTGGCCTGGTGGGCGAAGAGCGAGAGCAGCAGGACCGCCACATCCAAGACCTCATCGCCACCGCTAACACCCAGTAGGCCCGGCTCGACGGCATCAACGCCGGCTCCGAAATTCCCGTCCCCGAGGGGGATGCTCCGCCTACTGCTGGCCAGCACCGGCCGGTCCACCAAGCCTCTTCCCCTCGCGGCTTCGACCGGCGGGGCGCTGGGTCTCACAACGGACGCTCCCGGCTACGAGACGAGCAGCCTGCCGTCAACAGCCAGCGGGATGACGCTTTGGCTGGTGGCGGCCGGCGCAGCCGGGACCATACCCCACCCCCGCGGCGAGAGCGTGCCCGCTCACCTGCCCCGGCTGTTCGCGCCGAGCTCACCGCTCGGTTCGGCCCACGTGTCCCGCGGAGTGGCGCCCGGACCCGCATCGACCGGCTAGCACAGTCGGCCCTCCTCGAGGAGGAGGGCTCGATCGGCCCGGCATGTTTCGGCCCCCGGATCCGCAACGAGCCGTTCCCGGCCGGCTTCACTCTCCCTCGCGACACCCCGAAGTACAACGGCACCGTCAAGCTGGAGGACTGGCTGATCGACTACACCACCGCAGTCGGCATCGCTAGGGGAAACAAATGCGTAGCCGTACACTACACTCCCCTCATGTTGACTGGCTCAGCCCGGACCTGGCTTAACAGCCTGTCGGCCGGCAGCATCAACACCTGGACGGACTTCGAGGAAGCATTCGTCCGCAACTTTACCGGCACCTACAAGCGGCCCGGCCGGCCCCGCAAGCTGGCCATGTGCGTCCAGGGACCGGAGGAGCCCCTCCGCGACTACCTCATGCACTGGACCGAGCTTCGCAACTCCTACGAAGGGGTGCACGAGGTGCAGGCCATCCAGTATTTTATCGAGGGTTGCCGCAACGGCACCTCCCTCATGCACAAGCTCTTGTGCTCTGAGCCGGCGACCCTGGCAGATCTGATGGCCAAGGCAGACAAATATGCCACGGCCGACTCCGCAATGCGGATGAAGGTCACCACGCCGGCCAAGCCAACTCCGCAGCCTGCCACGCCGCGGGTGGCTGCCAACAACTGGCAGCAGCAGAGCAACAAGCACAAGCACGACCAGCCGGATCCCCGCTATGGGAGCCGGCAGGTCGCCACCATCAAAAAGGAGCAACCGGCTGCCCAGGCACCCAGCCAGTGCCAGTGCACCGGCAAGGCCGCCTGGCAGCCCAAGCTCACCTGCGAGCAGATGCTCAACCTACCCTGCAAGCACCACTCCGGGGCCAAGCCGGCCACACATATGCTTAGACAGTGCAGCTTCTCCCAGCGGCTAGCCCGAGGCGAGGGCCTTCCGGCTCCTCCACCTCCGGCTCCCCATGCGCCAGCTCCGGCTCAGGCCCAGCTGCCTGCTCAGGCCCCGGCCGCCAACGACAGATGCTTCCATGACCAGTTCCCTAACCAGGACGGGTCCTACGTTGTCTTCACCAGCGAAGCAACTGACAAGCACAGCGTGCGCCAGTGCTGGCACGAGGTGAACACCACCGTCCCCTCGGTCCCCCAGTTCATGCATTGGTCTGAGAAGCCGGTCACCTGGAGCCGGGCGGACCACCTGGCCGTGATGCCAAACCCGGGCAGCTACGCCCTCGTCCTTGATCCCACCATCGTCTCCGAGAGGCGCACCTACCGTTTCTCGCGGGTGTTGATCGACGGGGGCAGCAGCATCAACATCCTCTATCGCGACACGATGCTCAAGCTGGGGCTCAAGGAGAAAGACCTGCGAGCAAGTCGGATTGTTTTGCACGACATCGTGCCGGAAAAATCCTGCACCCCCATCGGCAAGATCGAGCTCGACGTCCTCTTTGCGACAAGAGCCATTTCCGCCGCGAGCCGATATGGTTCGAGGTGGTGGACCTCGACAGTCCCTACCACACGCTGCTGGGCAGGCCGGCCCTCGCCAAGTTCATGGCGATCCCCCATTATGCCTACCTCAAGCTCAAGATGGCGGGCCTCAAGGGCATCATCACCGTCACTGGCGACTACAAGATGTCAATCGAGTGCGCCCGCGACGGTAGCCGGCTGGCCGAGGCTTAGGAGATAGCGGAGGAAAGGCGGCAGCTCGACCGGCTCGTGGCTCACGCCTCCGACCTGCCGTCCGTGCTGGCTCCCCCGTCCCAGTCGGCCAGCGAGGCGTCGTTCCAGCCGTCCAAGGACACCAAGCTGGTGCCGCTCGACCCGGCTAACCCCAAGCAGCGCGTCACCATCGGCGCCAACCTCAGCAGCAAATAGGAAGGCGAGGTTGTCGACTTCCTCCATGAGAATCGGGACATCTTCGCATGGTCTCCCAAAGACATGCCGGATGTTTCGAGGAAGTACGCCGAGCACAAACTTCACGTTCGGCCAGATGCGAAGCCGGTCAAGCAACCCCTACACTGCTTCTCTGAGGAGAAGCGGCGTACTATAGGAGAAGAGATAGCCCGGCTGCTCACAGCCGGCTTCATCATGGAAGTTTTCCACCCGGACTGACTGGCCAACCTAGTCCTGGTACTGAAGAAAAATAAGACTTGGCGCATGTGTATCGACTACACGAGCCTGAACAAGGCATGTCCCAAGGACCCGTTCACCCTGCCGCGGATCGATCAAGTTATCGAATCCATGGTCGGCTGCGATCTGCTGTCCTTCCTGGACGCCTACTCAGGCTACCACCAGATCAAGCTGGACCCGGCCGACCGGCTGAAGACCTCCTTCATCACCCCCTTCGGGGCCTATTGCTACATCACCATGTCCTTCGGCCTGAAGAATGCAGGCGCCACCTTCCAGCGCTGCATGCAGAAGTGCCTCCTGCCACAGATCGGCAGGAACGTCCACGTCTATGTTGACGATATCATCGTCAAAACCAAGAGGCACTTCAGCCTCTTTGACGACCTCCGGGAGACCTTCGCCAATCTGCGCGAGTACAAGGTCAAGCTCAACCCGGAGAAGTGCGTTTTCGGCGTCCCAGTCGGCCAACTCCTGGGTTTCTTCGTGTCTGCCCGCGGCATCGCGTCGGATTTTGGGCTTCGCAAAACCCTCAAGGTTCGAACACGGGGGTGTGTGCGAAGATCCTCTGCGGCCTCACCCTACCTAGCTCACTACTCGATGGCTAAGATGATGAACTCGCACGATGACGAGGAAGAAGATGAACACGGTGGTTTACACAGGTTCGGGCCATTGCGAAGCATAATACCCTACTCCTGCTTTGGTGGATTACCTCTCGTGGAGGTATGGTGGATGAACTAGTACAATGTTCAAGAGCCTCGCGAGGGCGCTCCTGAGGTGTTCTTGGCCCTCTGTTGGCTTTGTGGTGGGTCGGATGGATGGGTGGATCCACTGATTTCCGAATCCAGCTCTATGGCGCAGTCTAGCCTCTATATATAGCGGTGGTTCGGGTCCTCTTCCCTTATCGCCATGGCGGGAAGGGATCCCACAACGGCCAAATTTGAAGGGGGACAGGAGTACATCCCCGCCCTGTCCAAAGGTGGTATTCGCCTGCAAAGTAGTTGTCGACGACGCAGAGGTGGGCTCGGCGATGACATCCATCCTGCGGGGCTCGTGGTCGTGGTCTTGTTGCACCGGAATGGAAACCTTTGCGGAGCGCTTTGGGAACCCGCGTTCGTCCTTGCTCCCTTTGCACCAAAGGGGAAACTGCACCGCCTGGCGTGCTAGCGCCCGCCTGTCCTTCCTTACATCACCCTTGACTCCTGAGGCCGGGTCCCGCATAGAGATCTCCGCCGCTCCAGAGGGGGCCTGGGAAGACCCTCCGTTTGCCGATCTTGGTTCTGCTCTCCCTCGCGAACCTAGGGTCCTCGCGAGGGCCTTGTCTTGAGTGGGGCTGCGTCTGGTTGTGCTTGGCTGACGAAGTGGGCCATGCCCTAGGCCGCAGGCAGGCAGGTCTGGGTACCCCCGTTCTCAGAATGCCGACAGTAGCCCCTGGGCCCAAGGCGCGCCCGAGATGGCTTCCTGGCGAAGCCTTGAGGGCGGCCCGAAGCGCCGTGGGCCCCAAATGCCTGCGGGCCAGGCTTTACACGCGTCGAGCGCCTGGGCGGCGACGCCCCCGCTCCCCGAGGGCGTCAGGAAACGCTCCAAGTTAAGCTGACGCGATGCCCGTGTGCCCTTCCTTGAATGCTGCTGCTACTTTGGGTCACGCGGATGTGACCCTCCAGAAGCCGCACGTCTCCCGGGATGCAAGGGGGCGCCGGTTGGCCCTTGGTTGTATATAAGCGGGCGAGGGCAAGGAAGGCCTCGACACATCTTTGTCTTCCTTGCCTTCCAATCTCCAAGCCGCCGCTCTCCCAGTCATGGCTTCAGTGAGGAAGTTCTCCGGCGCCGAGAAGGGGAAGGCCTCCGGGGAGAGTCCTGCCGCTCCGCTGTCCAGGAGGGGCCGTGGTTGTCCCTGAAAGCAAGCCGCGACGCCGATAGTGGTTCCCGGTGGGCACGGCCGTGTTTCTGCGTGGCCCGGGGTCACCATCGCGGTGGGGCGTCGTCCAGCGTGGGCGGCCATAGTAGTCGAGGTGGTGGCGCCCGCGGTGGGAGGTCGTCGGTGGACACCCGGCCGCCACGCCCGCGGCTCCATTTGACCGACACGGCCCAGGAGTTCGTGATGTGGGCGGAGAGGCCGGAGGCCGCTTGGTTCCAACTCCCGAGCTTCTTCGCGGGGGCGCTGCTGGCCAGAGGGCCTGCCGGCCTATGGCTGCAGGTCAACGGCTGCTGCTACGCGGCATCGTGGGTGGAGGTCGAGGTCACCCCCGGAGGTTATGTGTACCTGAACCGCGGGTGGCAGACGTTTGCCCACGCCCGCGGCCTGAAGGGGAGGCGCACCCTTCACTTCAAGTACGACAGGGTGGCGACTCTCTTTGTCAAGATCTTTGGGGTGGAGGGCAAGCGCCTGGGATGCTGCCTGGAAGACGACGGCCGTGGAGATCTTGGAGGTGAGCTTGCCCTTCACGACGGACGCCGCACCTCCAGCAGCAGCGACACCCCCTCCGAAGGGAGCCCGAGCGACAGCAGCGACAACAGCTATGACACGCCGCCACGCCGGCGTGCCCGGACCTCGGGGGGTAGCCAACCGCCGCGGCGCCGCTCTTCTGCTCGTCCGTGCCGGCGCGCCTCTACGGGCTCGTGAAGGAAGAGGAGGGAACCGACTGAGCGCTGGTGCGCCGACGCCGGGGCTCCTGGGGCGGCAACCCCTATGGGGGCTTTCTCACTTTCTTTCTCCTCCTCTTTTCATGTCCCTGTAATCAAAGAACCAAGGGGGGCCCTGCAGGCGTGTAATGAATTTGGGCGCTTGGCTCTCTTCATCAGCACTTTTGTCATGTGTCCTGGCCTTTATGTTTTGTTGGTTGAAATCGCCTTCCGGTCGTGATTAGGGTACTTAGATTAACATGCTCGTGGTAGGCTTCAGGGTCGCGGGGGTGTGGTTGTGGCGCTCGGAGAGTCCGGACGTCCTGTGGGCTTCTTCTTCTTGCGAGCGAGGTAGGTTGGGAGCCCTTTCGGCACTCTGTGTCTGCAGGCCCCAGTCCCGTACATTTCCCTACCACCGTAAGGTACGATCAGATCACCTGGACGCACTTTACGAGGTGAGGCCCCGACACCCTTGATGCCGACCGGATCACCAAGGACGACATCAAGGGGCGAGTGGCTTTACGACCGGTAAGGCTACTGAGGCGTGACGCTCAGGAGCCCCCTTCGACGCTCAAGCAGCTCTACGTCGGTAGGTCCCAGTCCTGCACATTTCCCTACCACCGTAAGGTACGACCGGATCACCTGGACGCACTTTACGAGGTGAGGACTCGACACCCTTGACGCCGACTAGATCACCAAGAAGGACATCAAGGGGCGAGTGGCTTTACAACCGGTAAGGCTCCTGAGGCGTGATGCTCAGGAGCCCCCTTTGACGCTCAAGCGGCTCCCCAAATTTTTTTGCTTCCTGCCCCGGGAGGGGCGGGCCTCCCGAGGCTCCGGGTTGACGCTCAAGTAGCTCTACGTCGGCAGGTCCCAGTCCTGCACATTTCCCTACCACCGTAGTGTACGACCGGATCACCAAGGACGCAACTATGGGGTGAGGCCTTGACACCCTTGATGCCGACCGGATCACCAAGGACGACATCAAGGGGCAAGTGGCTTTATGACCGGTAAGGCTCCTGAGGCGTGCTGCTCAGGAGCCCCCTTTGACGCTCAAGCTGTTCCCAAAGAAAATTTTGTTTTCTGCCCCGGGAGGGGCGGGCCTCCCGAGGTTTCAAGATGGCGCGTCGGGCCGTGAGTAGAGCCCCCGAGCGAGTATGAGGCAGCATGCGCCTGCTGACGCATCCATGAGTACCACGCGAGGATCCGGGCGCCAAGGCCTTGGCGAGGTGCGAGCACCGTGCCCCCCAGCCCCCGCTCGCGGGGTACGAGGGGGAGGGGAGCAGGCGAGTGCTCGACTCGAAGAGAGAGAAACCAATATAAGAAATGACGATGAAAACAAATCCCTGACCCTTTTCTTTAAAACACGTTTTGGAAAGACCCCGAGTTTTGTTACAGAAAAGTCAGCAAATTCAAACTTCAGAAGAGCAAATAACAGCCGCGTCCGGCACCTAGACTAGTCTTCATCTTCGTCTTCCCCCAGTGCTGAGTGTAGGGCATCCATGTTGCATGGGCATAGCCATTGGAGGGCAGTGTTGTCCGCCAGCACGGAGCTGTGGCTTCCACATTGCGTGGGAAGGAACCCCTCCGCGTCCTCGGGGCGCTCCGGGCATATACATCCCACTCATTATTATGTGAGAGTGTCACGGGTAGAACTTCCGGAGGTGCTGGATGTTCCAGGCATTCTGGATGGGGGCCCCGTCCTGAGTCTCCAGGCACACGACGCCAGGCCTGGAGACGTGAACGACCTTGAACGGGCCCTCCCACATGGGCGAGAGCTTGTGCAAGCCCTCCCTGGAGAGAACCCGCCTCAGGACGAGGTCTTTGACTTCAAGAGTCCTGGAACGGATGTTACGGCAGTGGTAGAGCCGTAGCGCCTGCTGGTACCTCGTAGCTCGGAGCGAGGCTCGGTGACGTGCCTCCTCCCCAAGCACGAGGTCCATTCCCCGCACGGCATCCTGACGCTCCTCATCAAATGCCAAGACCCATGGGGATCGGTGCTTGACCTCATGGGGGAGGACGGCTTCGGCTCCATAGACGAGGAAGAACGGGGTCTCGCCGGTGGGCTTAGTCACGGTGGCGCGGATGGACCCTAGCACCGATTGAAGCTCATCGACCCAACCCCTGCCGCAAGCCTCAAGCTTCTTCTTGAAGCTCCTTGCCTTGAGGCCCCGTAGGACCTCCGCGTTGGCGCGCTCCGCCTGGCCGTTGCTTCATAGGTGGGCTACTGAGATGTAGCATATATGCATTCCAAGGTTAGCACAATAGGTCCTGAAGAGGTTACTTGTGAACTGCGAACCGTTGTCGGTGATGATGCGGTTGGGGACGCCGAATCGGCTTACAAGGCCCTTGATGAACTTGACGGCTGATCCGGCCAGGATGGCGCGCACGGGCTCCACCTCAGCCCATTTGGTGAACTTGTCGATGGCGACATAGAGGTAGCGGTATCCGCCTGCTGCTCGTGGGAAGGGCCCCAGTATGTCTAGCCCCCAGACCGCAAAGGGCCAGGAGAGTGGGATGGTCTGGAGGCCCTGCGCGGGCTGGTGAATCTGCTTGGCATGAAACTGGCAGGCCTCGCCAGATCAGACCAGCTCGATGGCGTCGTCAAGCGCCGATGGCCACTAGAAGCCTGATCAGAATGCCTTCCCTGCAAGGGTGCGCGATGAGGAGTGATGCCCGCAGTCTCCTCTGTGGATGTCGGCCTGCAGCTCGCACCCTTGCTCCTTGGAGATGCACCGCAGTGCGATGTCGTTCGGGCACCTACGGTACAAGTCGTCGTCCTGCAAACAGTAGGCCATAGCCTGCCGTGCTACGCGCTCCGCGTCCTCCTCCTTTTCCGCTAGCGTGCCATGAAGTAGGTACGCCCTGAACTCCTGCATCCAGCTGTCGGCCTGAGGCTCGAGGGCCAGGAGCAGTCGGGCTCCTGAGGCCTGGCCACAGTCCGGAGCCCCCGAGGGTGGCGCTAGGGGGAGGTCCTCACTTCGCGGCACCAGGTCTTCAGTGGGTGGCGCCGTGGAGGGTTTGAAGAGCTGCTCCTCGAAGACGCCTGGCTCTTGGGGCTCGCGACACGAGTGTCAGGACCGGTTTTCCACGATATTAATTTCCCAGTAAATGGCCCTTGTGCTCACCAGCCCCAGGATTACTGTTAGCTGATGAGACACAACCTTGATACATAAATTCCAAGCAAAATACAATATTTGAAGTACACGACCAAAGTGGTCTCTGAGTACAACAAAATGTTTCTAGTGGTTGATGGCGGAAGCGGTTTGCGGATCGTGAGTGTCTATGGGACTCCATTTCCCACAGGAACAGCTGACCTGGTTAATTCCTATCTTCGCATATCTGCTGTCATCGATGCCTAGGTTCCGAGGCTGTCATCATTGTGCTCCTCTTCAAGCAAGAAATCTGGCCAAGACAATAGCCAGGGACAAGCCAGTGATTACTTTGAATGAACTCGCAAACATCATGAAAATAGGTTAGGCTGTGTCCTAATGCAAGAGCGCAGAGTAATTGCTTATGCCTCAAGACAACTGCGTCCTCATGAAGAGAACTATCCAGTTCATGATCTCGAATTAGCTGCAGTGGTCTATGCTCTATTGAATTGGCGACATTACCTCCTCGGTAATCGTTGCGAGATCTATACTGACCATCAAAGTCTGAAATACTTGTTTACTCAACCAGACTTGAATCTTCGTCAGCGAAGATGGATGGAATCCCTCACCAACTATGATTTCAGTATTTCATATACCCCTGGCAAAGCTAATGTAATGGCTGATGCTTTGAGCAGAAAATCTTATTGCAACAATTTCATGGTTGAGAAAGCTAATCCCCGTCTTCTTGAAGAGCTTCGCAAGTTGAACCTCCACATTGTTCCGAAAGGTTTTCTCAATAACCTTTTTGTGGAACCGGACCTTCACAGAGCTATCGTAATTGCACAAGGAAAGGACACAAACTTATATCCAATTATGGCAGAAATTCGAACCAACAAAGTTAAGGACTTCTCCTTAGGTGAAGATGGAGCTTTATATTTTAGGGATCGTCTTGTGGTTCCCCAATATGATCTTATGATAGACAAGGTTATGAAAGAAGCTCATGACACTCTATTGTCTATTCACCCTGGGAGCACCAAAATGTATCGCGATATTCGTCAACGATATTGGTGGCCCAATATGAAGAAAGATATTGCTCGGCACATTGAAGAATGTCACACTTGTCGTCAAGTTAAAGCAGAACATCAGAAACCTGCAGGACTTCTACAACCATTACCTATTCCTGAATGGAAGTGGGATAAAATTCAGATGGATTTCATTACTAGACTTCCCCGCTCACAGAAAGGTCATGATACTATCTTTGTCGTCATTGACCGATTCTCCAAAGTTGCACATTTTCTGCCAGTAAAGGAGACTATCACTGCTAGTCAGTTAGCGGACTTGTATATTTCCAGAATTGTTCTACTGCATGGCATTCCAAAGGAAATCAGTTCAGATCGAGGCAGCATTTTCACCGGGAAATTCTCGGAGAGTTTCCAACAAGCTTTGGGCACTCATATAACCTGGAGTACTGCTTATCACCCGCAGACCTAGGGTCAAGTTGAACGAGTTAACCAAGTGCTTGAAGATATGCTACATGCTTGTGTCATCTCATTTGGTAAGAAGTGGGAAGAATATCTTCCGTATGATGAGTTCTCCTACAACAACAGTTATCAAGCAAGCTTAAAGATGGCCCCCTTTGAAGTGTTATTTGGACGTAAGTGCCGAACCCCTCTGAATTGGTTTGAAACTGGGGAACGTGCACTCATTGGTCCGGACATCATTCAACAAGCAGAAGAACAAGTTCGAATTGTACGAGAGAATCTTAAGACGGCTCAGTCACGTCAGAAGAGCAGTTATGACCGCAAACATTGGGGACTTCAATACCTCCCCGGTGATATGGTTTATCTACGTGTCACTCCGATGAGAGGCACTCGTCAGTTTGTTGTCAAGGGCAAGCTAGCTCCTCGCTACATTGGACCTTTTTGCGTTGTTGACAAACGTGGACAAGTGGCTTATAAATTGGAGCTGCCACTGCAATTTTCTCACCTGCATGATGTCTTCCATGTCTCACAATTGCGTCAATGCTTCAAGGATCCGCAATGAGCAGTGGATTATGAGATGCTTGATCTGCAAGATGATCTCTCCTACAAGGAGCATCCAATCCGCATTCTTGATGAAACGGAACGAAAGACTCGTGAAAAGACTATCAAGTTCTTCAAGGTTCAGTGGTCAAATCATTCAGAAGATGAAGCCACATGGGAACGCGAGGATCATCTTCGCGAAGAATACCCCGAGCTTTTCCCTTCTACTTCTTAATTCTTGGGACGATAATTCTTGTTAGTAGAGGAGAGTTGTAACACCCCCATGTAATGGTGCACAGTGATGACTATGATCAGCAACTAATCATTTTGCTAAGTGGGATATGATCATGTTGAATTTCAAATTCCATTTCAAATTCCACTTTAAAAGGCATTGAATATCATAGCGATAATTTAAATCCTCAAACAGCTTATGAAAAATGTTGCACACTTGTGGAATATTCCAAAACTATTAATGTTGAGGAAAACAACATCACCAAGCTCATAATGTGGACCCCACCATCAAAGCATAGTCCTAATTGCATTTAAAAGTGCTATTAAATTCAATTTGGAAATGCAAACCAGTTCGAAAAATGCCCAAACTTTTTGTGGCCACTCTGGATATTGCCAAGTAATATTTGGGCCCAATGGCATATTTTTGCAATAAAGCAAAATGGCTAAAGATTTTAAAACAGAAGCTGGAAAAAGGAAAAGCAGGGAAAAAGGAAAAGCTCACCTGTGCACTCAAGCCCACGACTACAGTGTCGGCCCAGCCCACCACGCTGGTCGTGCCCTTCCTCCTGCTCACCAGGGAGGACGTGGACGCGGCGATGTGCTCCACCGGTCGTCCCCGTTGCCCTAACGCCATCCGACGGCCTCCCCGTCGCCTACAAGGACCCCCTTGACTCCCTGGCAAACCCTAGCCACTCCTTTCACTCCTCTCCCTCGTTCCCCCCCTCACCCGAGAGCCGCCATGGCCGCTCCCCCGTAGAGCTCGCAGCTACCGTACCCCTCTCGTCGCCCCGTCATGCCCACCGGGCCCGCCGTGGTCGCCTGCGTTGATCTCGCTGACTGGAGCAAGCCGGGAGCCACCGCACCACCCTCGACGCCGTCTTCTTCCTCCTCTGCTCCGACGAGCTTCGCCGACGATTCTGACCACCCCAGGCCTTCCCCGAGCCCGCTTTGCTCACCTACAGGACCGCTGTGAGGCCCCGCTTCTTTCCCCTCCTTCCCCTAGTCGAATCCGTAGCCGTAGCCGTCGATTTCGTCGGAGCCCGATTGCGCCGCCGCCTCTGCTCGTCGCCGACGTGGCTCCGATGACCTTTTGGTCACGGGCTCGTGGCCATTGTGTTTGCGCGTGAACGTAGGTCGTCGCTAGCTACTTAAATCGCCCGCGCGCGCAACATATTGCCGTCCCCGTAGCTCACCCGAGAAGCTCGCCGCCGGCGAGGTCGTAGCGCTCGTCTCCGGCCATCTCAGCTCGCGCTAGGGCCATGGATCGACGCGGCCTTCTTTGCTCGTTCGAACGCACGCACGCGCGGGCCAAATGGCCCTCTGTAGCCGATTTCCGGCGAACCCCGAGCCCCTCCGCCGCGTCGGGAGCTCACCGGAGCAACTCCGGTCGCCGGAGCTGACCTGGCCAGCCGGGGCCATAGTCAGGGTCACTGGCCAGTGGCCCAGAGCGACCCCGTTGACCTGTTGACCAGGTCAACCTGCTGACTGGGCGCTGACCAGTCACTGACTGGTGGGGCCCAACACCCCTGTGCCAATGACATATGGGCCCCTTTGTCAGTAGCTAATTTAGTTAATTAAGTTAATAAAAATAATTAAGTTAGCCCTAATGTGTCACTGACACTGGACCCCACACTATTATTTAGCCTAATTAGTTTAAATTAAAACCCTGGAATAGCCCACTGTCTATGACAGGTGGGGCCCAGCTGTCAGGTTTGACCCGAGACAGCTGGGTTTGACCTGCTGATGTCATCATTGCGTCATGCTGACGCCATCTTTTACTATTCTGGATAATGTTGAATTAAATAAAAGGAATAATTCCAGAAATTGTTTAAAACTTTGAAAAATCATATAAAATAATCTGTAGCTCAGATGAAAAAGATTTATATATGAAAGTTGATCAGAAAAATCCCACGAATCCAAATATGCCCTCCATTCATCTGTCACATGCTCCTAGTGTGATGAACATGGAACTTTCCCCTCCGATTCGACTGTCCGATAAACCCACAGACCCGGGAAATATCGTCAGATATTCTCCCGCTTCGTCTGATACGTGTAGTACTGCGTTAGATCACCCCTAGCACTGCGTATTGTCATGTCATGCATCGTGTTGCATCTGTTTGCTTGAATTTATTGTTTCTTCCCCCTCTTCTCTCCGATAGCTTCCGAGACTGACGTTGTTGCCGAGTGCGACTACGCCCCTGACGACCAGCCTTTTGCAGCAGAGCAACAAGGCAAGCAAAACCCCCTTGAGCATTCCAATATCACCTATTCTTCCCCCCTCATGCTTGCATTAGATTTTGCTACTGTATTTACACAAGTACCTATTCTGATGCATAGCCTGATTTTGAGTACTGCTTTCATATCTGCTTTCATACCATGTTGTAGTATAGGTATGGATAGTATCCCCCTGTGACTCCCATTTTACTATTGTCGTTGCCCCTGCTTTCATCACCGTCGTCATCGAGGACTTGAAGACAGAAGACTCAGTCATTATGACTGACAAGCCGTTACCGACACATCACCTCACACACCCCGAGTGTGGAAACACTTGGGGCACTGACTCACAGCCACTTTGACTTGTTACTGAGACATATGAGAAAGACGGGTCGGCCCCAAGGGTACCCGCGAGTGTGAGATGTGGTGGGGTGCGCCGGTAAGGCACCATTATAGACGAGGCGTGGCCGGACAGTGATGTCCTTGCCACAAGTTCTCGAGATGGGGTGACGGGATGGAGGGACCGCTCGTCACCGCAATAGTACAAGTCACTAACGGGTTTGGATATGTGATCTGAGAAGGCCTCTCGCCTCTTTCGTACTAACCTCCACGCGGGAATAAGTATGGGCACTCTGCGGCGTACATTCTCCCGAAAGCTCTTCAGATGTCACATTGAGCGACTCGCGCCCGGGTGGTTTGGAACGCAGGGACCTTGACGGAAGGCATGCTAGGACTGACACCGACCGATGGCGTAACATGCAGGATGGCGAGGGTGATGGCCCAAGACCCCGAGCCTTTAGGATGTAGACCGGCGTGCTGGCCTCTCTATTGAGCCTAGGTAGGACTACGTCGTGTCGATGGATGAGGCTGGGTATGACCCAAAAATTGTGCACCCCTGGAGGGAAGTCAATCTAATCGATTAGCCATGTCCACGGTAACGGACGCTCAGAGTTGTATCCTGATCTATGATAACTAGAACTGGATACTTATGTTGTTACTTGAATTATTGGCTCCGGGATTGCTTTCTCGCAAGGGGTCGAGGAAGGATCTCTGGGCCTTGTTGTATTATAACCTGTTAATTAAAATATGATGCTCAACTCTCTTCTCATGCTGCAAGATGCTGAAGATGCTAGTCTTCGATAGGACTAGGCCTCCTCCCCTCTTCTGGCATCTCTGCAGTTTAGCCCAAAGATATAGCCCCATTCCTTTGATACTGGTGCATATCTAGCATAGTTCTGATGTAAGTCTTGCGAGTACTTTGGATGAGTACTCACCGCTGCTTTGCTCCCCTTTTCCCCCTTGATACGATACCGCGACCAGATGACGGAGCTCTGGAGACCCAGGATCTAGCTTACCCGGTGGACGACTACAGCTACCCCGACGGAGGCCACTACTACCAGGATGGAGCCTACTATGACGTAGACTTCTCGGACGTTCAGGAGTAGTTAGGAGGTTCCCAGGCAGGAGGCCTCACCTCTTTCGATCCGCTGCTTATGTTTGTGCTAGCCTTCTTAAGGCAAAGACTTGTGTACCTTTATGTCTGTACCCAGGTATTATTTGCTTCCGCTGACTTATGCTTGTCGAGCTTTGTATTCGAGCCCTCGAGGCCCCTGGCTTGTAATATGAAGCTGTATGACTTTAAATTTGTGTTTAGAGTTGTGTTGTGATATTGATTAGTGAGTCCCTAATCTTGGTTGTACGCATTGCGTGATTGTTTAGCGTACGGTCAAGGCTAGGGGCGTTATGACTGTTATATGATGAATATTATCCAACGAGTTCACCGATCTAGTGCCTACGAGTTTTCCACATATTCTTCTTGCTAAGTTACTATTGCTACTGCTACTGTTACACTTGGTACAAAACTATTGCTATCACTGCTACTGCTACTGTTACTGCTACTACTGCTATCAAAATTTTCATACTAGTGTGCTACTGATCACTCTGCTGCAGATATTTAATCTGCAGGTGTGGTTGAATTGACAACTCAGCTGCTAATACTAGCAAATATTCTTTGGCTCCCGTTGTGTCGAATCTATAAATTTGGGTTGAATACTCTACCATCAAAAACTGTTGCGATCCCCTATACTTGTGGGTTATCAGGTAGTAGGGCCAGTGGCTGCGGAAGATAAGGCACGCTTCCGGCCAGGCGACGGAGGTGCGTCCCCCCTGGACGGAGTGTTGGAGGAGCTTTCAGGGTCGTTTCCGTCCTCCTCCTTCCCCGTCGCATTTTCCCTCGCTACCTCATATCTGGCCTCTTGAGGAGGGATGGGGTTCAGACTCCCACGGTCCACCGGCCCTGCGAAGATAAGTCCCCTCCAGTTGCACTTCGGCATCTGCTTTAGTATGGAGATGCGAGATTGGTTGTGATGAAGCATACCTACCGAGGCCAGCAAGCCGGGGGTCTCGGGAGAGTAGTACAGGGTCTCCATCACCCATGACAGATGTTCCTCTGTCAGGGCATCCCGGTGTAGGCGCTGACTGTATTCATCGCCCGTGAGCATCCAGGTCAGTTCCTTCCGGTCCTGGAGAGGGACAACCCAAAGAGGGGCAAAGCTACACGCCACCATGCGGCTGGTCATCCCCTACTCTGCCAATATTTTTATGCGCTGAAGAGCAGGCTCAAAGGCCTTGCCGGCAACGCTCCTCTTCCATCCTGGGCATGTTGTCACCAGCGGGGGAGCTTCTGGCACCCAAAGCAGAGGGGCGATTCCCGCATGGTGTTCACCAGCAACCTGTCCCAGCGCCACTCCATCACACGGGAGTACAAATCCACCAGGACATAGCTCTTGCCCGCCTTCATCATCGTAATATGAAATGTTATGCTCCCCGAGATCTGTCGGTCAGCGGTGTTTGGGAGGGGTGATTAGAAATGCCATAAGAGTTTCACCGACGATCGCACTCCAACAAAGCCCTCGCAGAGATGGGCAAAGATGGCCAAGGCTGTCATCGCATTTGGATGAAGATAAAGCATGTGTAGCCCATAGTGCTCCAGCACCGTCGAGAAGAAGTCAGAAAAGGGAGGCACCAGGCCGGCTGAGGGTTCACTAGAAGAGTGTCTAGAGGGGGGGGGGTGAATAGACTACTAGCAGGAATTTAAAACATAACCTTTTCCCAAGTTAATTGGTTGGCAGATTTTAACAATCATAGCAAATCTAGCACACCCTACACATGCATGTCAACAAGTATGGCAGCGGAAAGTAAAGACATTGCACATGAAGTAAAAGAGTTGAGATAGGAAGATCAAACACAATTGGAGGCGCAAAGATTTTTCCCGTGGTTTCGATAGGTGGTGCTATCGTACATCCACGTTTATGGAGTCTTCAACCCACGGAGGGTAATGATCGCGAGAGTCCACGGAGGGCTCCACCCACGAAGGGTCCACGACGTAGCAACCTTGACTATTCCATAACGGCTTCCGTGTGGGGACCCCGACTCATAAGTCGTGATCACCGAATGCACGTGTACAGTGATCCCAGAGATCAATGCTCACTGAACACACAGAAGCCGAATAATAAGAGTCTTACATCCACATTTAGCATCTTACACAAATAAAGACCATGAAGGTCAAGTATTACATAGATAGGGCCACAAGGGCCAAACACTTAAACATAACAAGCAGCGGAAATCTTGATCACAAGCGTGAACCAATGCCATCCGCCTTAAACCTACAGGCATTCTCACTGGGAATCGTCCTAGTTCGCATGTTCGTCACCAACGAACTCTTCGCCATATTCCTGCTCTTCCATGCCTGGCCAATTAAATAACCAGTGGCAAGCCAATGAGTACTTTGAATGTACTCGCAAGCAACCCAAGTTGTGGAACAAGGTATAACAATGCATGGTATAGCACTAAGTAGGTAAGTTTTGCAGAAAGCTGATTTTAAGTGCAATGATATGATCAAGTAACCTTGAGTAAGCATGCATCAACTGTTAACAGGTATTCATGTGAACAAGTCTTAGTTATCATCATAAGCAGGGGTCGAACATCTCATGTTCATCATCATGCCAAGTCATCGGACTCAGCTCAAGTATCACATTTATCACCAACACACACACACACACACACACACACACACACACACACACCGGTTTAGAAACCATGGACATAGCACAAGAGCGGTCATCCAACTGTCCTTGACCGTGGACACGGCTATTCAAATAGTTTTACACTCTGCAGAGGTTGCACACTTTACCCACAAGACTCGGGAAACTTCCGTGTCAAGCCACGACTCGCGATATTGTTCATACCCGAGGTAAGTACCCGAACATTGCCTTTCCCCTAGCGATACTAAACAAAGAGTCCACTCGTTGGTGACATCCCTCATGATATACATCACACGTATCTTCCATGAGGGCATGCAACAGGTATGCCCGGTGCCTGTGAAGACAGCGCATGATCGTCCATTCCGATACGACCCCGTATCGAGAGTGACCACTTCACTCCTGCCACTAGTAATGCGGGCTCTATGCTAGTACCCACCAAGGTAATCAACAAGGCCCGGTCCCATAAGGGGTATCGTGGTTGTACATGTAAGGTTGGAGTAACGGTCGCAACTTACACCAATCCGTTTTAGAAAACCACACACACACTCACTTGCTCCGGTACACCACTTCTTTATCAAGTGGCTACCTAGCTCATCATCATCTCCCTCGGGCATTAGTGGCACCCGACGGGGTTTTCGAAAAGTCTTTGAAATAATTTTGTTTCCATCACCATGCACATCCCGTCCCACTTTGCGTAGCAACTACTTAGTATCCTAACTACTCCCACCCGCATAACCCTCATAAGAAGGTAGGGTCATGCACGATGCAAGTATCAACAAGAAAGTATCGGAGGCATCCCACCAAAGTGGTCACCACATCATCATGATTAATACAACGAAATAAAGTGCTATATGCCATGCAATAAAAGGTTTCATAGTCATGGTCAAAGGGCTGCTTGCCTGGCTCAACAAAGTCTTCGGGGTCTTCGAAATCTTCTGGTCCAATCCCTTCGTCAACAACGCAATCTATCGTCACGGAATAAACGGGCAAAAATAAGCATCGCCCAAAAATAGAGCACAATATTTACTTCTAAAATGTTACCCTACTCTGATAAATACTACAAACTATCCTAAAAACATATGTCTATGGTTTTGTTGTGAAAAACATTTTGAAAACTATTTAAACAGAGGCTAAAAATATTAAAAACTAGATTTTAATTAAAATCACTATGTAAAACATTTACACAAAAATGCACAAGTGGCACTGTTAAATTCTACAGATTATTCTAAGATTTATGGTGGAAAAATATTGGGCATTGGATTTTTATTTCGAGCTGTGGGATTTTGGAAAACTAACATGTGACAGTCCGGGACCGACGCTCCAGAAGATTCCCGTTTTTTTTCCATTCTTGTCGTGTGATTCGTTTGCTTGTCGCATTCACCATCGCATCATTCTCATCATCCGCATTGCATCGGCACTTTGTTATCATCGTTTTCAAAATTGTGCATCCGTTCGTAGTTGCCGGTTCTCTCCGTTCGTGTCGTTGACCATTTTGAGACCAACCACACACACGCGCCCATGGCATTGCAATTTATTGTTTTTAAAAGTGGGTATAAAATATTCTCGGATTGGGTCGAAACTTGGCGTGCGGTCTTGTTTTATTGTAGGTTGACCGCCTGTCAAATTTGGTCACAATCGGAGGTCGTTTGAGACCCGAACGGTCGACCGTAGCGGCACCGTCATCGGTTTACTCGTCGGACGTTTTCGGTATTTCAAATCATGTCACGGGGTGCAACATTCCCTCTCATGTCCACCAACACCCTCTACACGGCCCAACGCAGCCCAGCTAACCCCCTCTCCGCTTCCGGACCGTCCAATCAAGATTGCACAGTCCGAAAACGGATGAAAACCAGCAAACCCTAGGCCTTGTTTCCTATTTAAGCAGCTCCACATGTCCATATTTGGAACCCTAGCCTACCCGCCTCGGAATCCACGCGCAGCCATCCACAGCCACCCTTCCCCTGTCGTCTCCCACCTCGAGCACCACGGGCCCGCGAAAGCCCATCCGGAGCCCTCCCGGGCCCGGATCCGCCGCCGCCAGCGCCCGCGGCCACGCTAGCCTCGATCCTCCCGACCTCCTCCCATGCAACCATGCCGGCCCGAGCCTCCCCACTCCGCACAGCCTGGCCTCCTCGCCTCGTCGCTGGCAAGATGCCTCGTCGGAGCTTCATCGAAGGCCAGTCCCTCGCCTCCCCTCTTCTCCTCCCGTTCACTCCTCTCTCTTCCCTGACTCCTCTCTCTCTCCCTTGCCATCGACCAGCGCCGCCGTGAAAGTCCAGTCGTCGCCGGAGCTCAGCTCCACCGGGAATGGATGCCCCAGGACCAAATCTGCCCGGATCTGCGAGGGGCCCCGCCGGATCCCGCCTGCGGTGCCGCCCCTTCGCCGGAGTTCATCACCAAGCTCTGCCTCCCTGCGCTCGGGCTCAAGGACAGGGACGAGGTGCCCGTTGACCACACTCGCTCGGGCCGCCACCCGAGCCAGGCCTCAACCGCTGTGGGCCGCTCGGCCCAAGCCAACCGTGGCCTCGAGACCCCGCCGGCCCAGCTCTCTCCTCCGACCGGGCCAAGAGCCCATGGTGAGCACCCCATCCAGCCCAACCCCGCTCCTGTTGCCCTATGCTCCGCCCCGTGCGTTGTTTAGCTAACCAGTGTCCAGATCCGGCCCAGTTTTTGTTTTTTTAGTTCTTTGCGAATTTATCAATATCCATTGATTTCGTAATTTCAGAAAAAGGTGCATGATTTAAAAAGATCATATTTAATAACCGTGCACCGTAATAAAATATTTTATATATGAAAAATGTGTAGAATTTTGTGTAGATTAATTGTATCACACTTTTGTAAATGTTTAAAAATTGTTTAACTGTTGGTTGTGTTAATTTGCAGAAAAATAACTTGCTAATAGGTTATGCCATAAACTTGCATAATTAATTGTGACCTATTTTCCTACATGAACCTATACATATTATATATGTTTTCGGGGTAGAAAAATCCATAGAATTTAACTGTGCATTTAGTATTGTCTTTGGAGCAGTTTGCGTGCATGTCATTCTTGCCATGATGCCCTTTTGTCTATTTCGTGTGATTAATCCATGCATGATATGAAATAATTTTGAACATGAGATATGCCCTTTGATATGTCCACTAGCCCCTGGTCATTTTGTTTGCCATGATAATCCATGATTAGGTGCTATTTTCTTGTTGCCAACATGCCATAAAAATCTGCTGTTTTGAGGGTCCAAAATATTTCTAATTCTGGAAATCTGTTATCTTGTTGCTGTCTTGCCATGTGATTTGCTAGTGTTCTAGGAGTCTTTTGGTGATGCCACCATGGAGTCTTTTGTTAAGCATGTTATGCTCTATCATGTTGTGCCAATAGTTTGCATGAATAGGTTTTGAATCATAATTAAACCTGCTGTCCAATATGTCAATCTATTAAAAACTGCTGCTCATGACTAGCCTAATTTTCACTAAGTCTGAGAATTTGTTTTCTTCATGATGCCATGTTGTGTTGATGTTTGCCATGAATCTGAGCATAATTTGATGTTGCCACCATGGGATGAATTGTAGTGCATCATGTCTTCTACCATGCTGTTAATTTTCATGCCAATATATGCCCCGTAGCATATAGTTTTACTGCTGCCAATATGCCTCCATGAAAATCTTCTATGCTAAAACCTGTTATTTTCACTAAGTCCTAATCTGCTATATTTTGTTGCCATGTTGTGAGCTTCCTACCATGTGATCCATGACTCTTTTGAGTATGATATGTGAAGATGAAATGAAGTGTGTGTTATATGCTACTGCCCCATGCTTAGTTTGTGCATTTTAGAATAGTGTAACTTGTTGTTTTCATGTGTGCAAAATGCAATCTTGCTGTTTTGGACAGATTTGCACTAAAACTTGTGTTGCTTGTTATTGTTGAACCGTAGCTCCGTTTTGAACATGTTGCATATGTAACTTGACTAGAATTTCATGTAGTTTCATAATATCTTGCTGCATTCATGATTTGAAATGCTTGGGGTTGACATTTTCATGCATTTTGCATTCATGGCATAATATCTTGTGAAGGTCATATCTTTTAGACCGTAGCTCTGTTTGAGATGTTCCATATATGTAAATCGACTAGAATGATGAGTAGAATGTCAGTGTGCACTTTATTTCCCTGTTTAATAAATATAGAACCTGATTAGTTCAGATCTGGACCTATTTCGAAATTAACATATGGGGTCGTTTCGGAAATGCTATATGTTGTTTCCGGCCTCATTTAAACTTGCCTAGATGTGTAGTTTACTTATGCTTCACCTCTTGCCATGTTTAACAACATTTAATATTGTCGTGTACCTAACGAGAGTGAACCAAATAATATCCGAATGTGGAGTTTCGTCAATATGCAACCTGTTGCATATTGAGCTTCACTTAATGCGTAGAAGTTGATTGTTGTGCTTTGCCATGTCATGCATAACATGCATCATAATTGATGTGCATCATGTCATGCATATGTTGTGGTGTTTTTCATGTGTTGATTGTTGTTTTTGGATTGCTTCTTCTCGTTAGATTTCCGAAAGCGTTCGGAGTGTGAGGATTCGTTCGACTATGTTGGCTCGACTTCTTCATGGATTCGTTCTTCTTCCAAGCGGGATCTCAGGCAAGATGATCATTTCCCTGGATACCATTACTATCATTGCCATGCTAGATGTCTCGTTTCTATCGCTGTCTCGATACCTACCACTGTATGTCAAGCCTCCCAAATGCCATGATAAGCCTCTAACCCCTCCACATCCCAGCAAAACATTGTTTGGCTATGTTACCGCTTGCTCAGCTCTTCTTATAGCGTTGCTAGTTGCAGGTGCAATTGTTTCCAGCTATCACAATATTATTGCTATTTAATTTAATGCACATATATACTTGGTAAAGAGTGGAAGGCTTGGCCTTTTGCTCGGTGTTTTGTTCCACTCTTGCCGCCCTAGTTACTTGTGTACCGGTGTTATGTTCCATAATTGAGCGCTCCTAACATGCTCGGGGTTGTTATGGGGACCCCCTTGACTTTCGTTTTAGGATAAAACTTGTCTGGCAAGGCCCCACATTGGTACTACATTTGCCTAATAACTAATAAAATTGCATAGGGACTTTCCGGACCCCGTGGATAATTAATCAACCCCCGGGCCAGTGCTCCTCATGAGTGTTGGTCCAAACCTGTCAACCGCCGGTGGCCGCTAGGGGCAACTCTGTGATTGGCCTACCAGAAGTTTGGACAATCCGTCGTGTCCTGAGAACAAGATACGCGGCTCCTATCGGGATCGTCGACACGCCGAGCGGCCTTGCTGGATTTGTTTTACCTTTCTCGAACGTCTTGTGCGAGGAATTCCGAAAATACTTCGGGCTATCTCGAGGTTGCGGTTTTCCAGTGGAATTGCCTAGGAAGATCACGAGATTGGTGGTCGAGGTTATTCCCGCTGCGTGTGGTTAGTTTGTGATGGATGAGTTGGAGCACCCCTGCAAATTAAATCTTTTGGAAAGCCGTGCCCGTGGTTACGTGGCAACTTGGAAACTTTGTTTAACACCCGGTCATAGCAAACTTGAAGTAAACTCAAATAAAATACACCAACCGTGTGCGTAACCATGACTGTCTCTTCTCGTGAGTCCTTATCTGAGAGAGAACACGGTGGGGTTATGTTTGATGTAAGTAGGTGTTCAGGATCTCTTAGAGATCATTATTAGTTCACGTCCGTTTATGCGACAATCATCCCCCTTTATTCTTGTACTCGTAAGTTAGCCACTCAAATAAATGCTTAGTCGCTTGCTGCAGCCTCACCACTTAACCATATCTCACCCATTAAGCTTTAATAGTCTTGATACCCTTGGAAATGAGATTGCTGAGTCCCCGTGGCTCACAGATTACTACAACAATAGTTGTAGGTACAGGTAATGCGATGATTTGACACGAGCGCGATGCTTTGTTTGATTTGGAGTTCTTCTTCTTCTTCTTCATCGATCTAGGATGGGTTCCAGGCGGCAGCCTGGGATAGCAAGGATGGATGTCATTTTATCGTTTGTTTTCGTCTGTAGTCGGACCCTACTCTTCTGTATGATGATTGTATTTGTTGTTGTATTGATGTGATATTGATGTAGCTTGTGGCGAGTGTAAGCCAATTCCATATACTCATCTCTTCTTTACATGTACTTGTAATGATATCCATTCTTGCGAAATGACGAGATGCGCTTCTATCCCTGTCGAGGCCCTCGTGCTAAAATAAGGATACGATCACATCTTGGGCGTGGCAAGTTGGTATCAGAGCCTGTACCGACCTAGGAGCCCCCTTGTTTGATCGAACTTGGCCGAGTCGATTCTAGAAAGAAAAACTATTTTGAGTCTAGTTATATCGGAGAGTAGGTTTCTTTTACTCCTCTTCTATGCTCTGGTGAGGTATTCGACTTAGGAATTTTGATTCTACTCCTCTTCTCGCTCAAAATTTTTTTAGGATCATGCGGGTATTTTGGAATCTATATGATGCCGATGTGACGGAGTTCTGTCTTGGTGCCTCCTGTCTGACTTGATTTCTTCCGGGGAGTTGAGCTCCAGGGGATTCTTGACACATCGTTATCGTTCAGTTTCCTTAGTACTTAAGAAGGCGGATGTTCGAAATTGCTTCAATACTTTTCGTGGCAAGATAAGGCTGGAGTCACCCAGTACTGGGGACGCGTCCGGGGTACTGCCATGTTTAGTATCGTTGCGATTACGAGGATCTGAGGTAGATGAGTTTCCGAGACCTTTCGTTGTGTGTTGAGGGATGTGATACACTGGAGAGTAGTATTACTGCTAGGAGTTGAGTGATCAGGTAAAAACTCCGTGTATCCGTGTACCCGATTGCATAACCGAGATTTCGGGAGTTCTTAGGTGGGAATTCAAGTGGTTACCTAGGATTATCTTCCGCAGATGATGATGTGAGGTTGGGGTTCGACATCGAGTGGTTCGCTTGGTGACGGTCTTTCTTATAGCGGTTCTCGTTGTGTCTTAAAGAGTCCTTGTAGCATGCTACGACTCGGGGACGCTTCGTATGTCGTGTGCATTGCCTTGTACATGATGGCTACTGTAAGATCGAGCCCGTGTGAGCCTTACCACGAAAATGTCGAGCGAAATCTCTGTCATATATCTGTTTCCGGCTTAATTTGCAAGCCTCATCCTTTGTTTTGTTGGAATATGGTAATTCGAGTTGCTTCGATGTCAAGCGGTGATTTCATATCTTTTCTAAGCGGTGTTCTCACATTTTTATGGGAATGCTAATCCTTTTGTTCAACCGGAGTTGTCATGTCAATTCTTTCCAACCGGTGTGCTTCTCTTCAAGATGATTCAACCCTCTCCAATATTTGCAAGATCAATCCTCTTATTCCTTCCAGAGTTCTTTTCATCTATCAAGTTGTCTTTGTTTTTCCCACCCTCATGCCCTTTTCTTCAATGATCAAATTCTCATTCAAGGTCTTTTCTATTCATGTGATGCTTCCGCTATCTTCTCTTCCGTGATGTATCCGGTGATTCGTTGTGAAGATCCCAAGTGCTCAAGTTCATCATTTCTTAGTCTCCATCTTTGTTTTCTTGTCCGGTGAATTCAATTCAAGCTCTCGGTGTTCATCATATCCTTGCCATTCTCTTAATGCCTTCTCGTGTTGCAATTCTTTATCAAGCCTTTCTTGGTTTTCATATTTCTCTTTTCTATCCGGAGTGCTGAAGAGGTCTCAGAAGTCTTGTGTTTTCATTCAAATCCTTTCAACTATTTCGAGGTTCTCACCTCATCAAGTTTTCATTTGTACCGGTGCAATATCTTTCTAAGCAATCATGTCAACGGTGGCCTCTTTGAGTGGGCTCATAACCCACAGGGTTTTTCCCAGGATCTTACCTAGCTCTTTTAATCTTTCCGGAGATGTCCTCAAGTTCTTTTCAATATGACGTAAGAATGAATTTCATCAGTCATATTCCTTCCCGAAGATCGCTTCTAAATCATTTTCTTCGTTGGTTCAACCTTCCTTTATTCATCATCCTGGAGTGTCTCAGTAATTCTTAGTGGTGTTTCTCGCCATCATTCTTTGCCTTCAAGACCAAGAAGAGTTTCTCTTAAATCTTTCTCCGTTCTTTCAAAGATTTGTCATCTCAGCTTCACGCTATCCTCTCAAATTCTTTTCGATCATGAGTAATTCCTCCAATATCTATCTGGAGCATTTGAGTGTGTTTTCATTTCTTGATCCTCCGAAGGCCATCATTTCAGAAGATTTCTTCGTTCTAAGCTTTCAGCTTTCGTTCTACAATTTTTCTCAATTGTTGTCTCTTCGTTCGTCTCTCAATTATTATGGTGCTTCGTTCAAGTTTTTTGCTAGGTGGATTGTGATCTCTTCGTCTCATGTATCTCAATTCATTCTTGGTATCCTCATTCGTTGGTAAATCTACCGGTGGTTCGTTCAAGACTTCCTCAAGCTTGTCTAGTCTCTATTCATTTTTTTTCGAGAAGAATAAGTAGTATGCCAAATCCGTTGTTTGTCATCAATTTAACTTGATGAAGGATAGGCATAACATAATTCTTATTCTTGTTTCATCAAAGTGATTTCAATCCTTCTTCCGGAGTTGTTCATGATATCAAATTCTCTATTCTAGTTGCTTATCTTTTCTTTTCATGAGTTCCAGTTTTTAGTTTTTTCTCAAGTATCTCTTCACGAAGCTCCATCAAAATCTCTGCAAGGTCATAATCTTATTCTTTCAACCTTCAATTCTTTTCTATCATCATTTCATTCCAGAGATTCATCATGGTGGTTCGTCAAGGATATAATTCATTCTTGAAGTGTTCTTCATGATTTTTGTTCGAAGAGCTCAAGTATTCTTTCTCTTGCATTTCAAGTGCAATTCTTTCTTCCTTATCTTTTGAGATGGTGTTTTATCATTCTTGACTTGTGAGAGTCTCGAAGAGTAGTTGACAAGAATGATATATGTAAACCCATCATCTTTCCCATTGGAGTTATCTTGGTATGGATTTCACCTAAAGCATGTCCTAAGGATTGTTGCTATCATGGTGCTTATCAATCATCCAAGTTCTCAAGGTATCTTCTTGGTGAAAGAAGTTTTGCATATCTTGTTGCTCCCAAGCTATCTTTGTTTTCCATTTAGTGGCCGGTTGTCACCTCATAATTTAGAGATGTTTTCCATAAGCCCACAACAAGCTTATCTTTCGTTGTTGATTTTCCAACAACTCCATCCAATCCTTCTTGTAATGATGCTTTCAAATTCAATTGTGGCAGAAATTGCCATTTTTTTTCTCCGTTCTTTTCTCTCAAATGATCTAGCTTCTTTCCTTGTTACGGAGGCGTTATGATGTTGCTCTCTTTCATCCATTGTCTTGCTTCTTCAAGATCATGTGCTTTTCTTGTTTATCCATTTAACCGGAGTGTTGTTTTCTCTTTTCAAGTTCTCTCCATCTTATCAAATTTTGCCCCTCTATCCTACCGAAGTGCTGCCGAAATTTCTTTTGAATTCTTGCCTGTTGCTCATATCATTCTTCATCTCTTCCAACCTTCATGTTTCTATGTTTTCACTCGTTTGTCAAAGCAGCAACTAAGCTTTACCTCTTCCTTTTGTCTTTCTCTTCCCCTTCTCGTTCTAAGATCTCGTGGCGAGATCTCTTGTAAGTGGAGGAGAGTTGTGACAGCCCGGGACCGACGCTCCAGAAGATTCCCATTTTTTTTCATTCTCGTCGTGTGATTCATTTACTTGTCACATTCACCATTGCATCATTCTCATCATCCGCATTGCATCGGCACTTTGTTTTCATCGTTTTCAAAAATTTGCATCCGTTCGTAGTTACCGGTTCTCTCCGTTCGTGTCGTTGACCGTTTTGAGACCAACCACACACACGCGCCCGCGGCATTGCAATTTATTGTTTTTAAAAGTGGGTATAAAATATTCTCGGATTGGGTCGAAACTTGGCGTGCGATCTTGTTTTATTGTAGGTAGACCGCCTGTCAAATTTCGTCACAATCAGAGGTCGTTTGATACCCGAACGGTCGACCGTAGCGGCACCGTCATCGGTTTACTTGTCGGACATTTTCGGTATTTCAAATCATGTCACGGGCTGCAACATTCCCTCTCATCTCCACCAACACCCTCTACATGGCCCAACGCAGCCCAGCTAACTCCCTCTCCGCTTCCGGACCGTCCGATCGAGATCGCACGGTCCGAAAACGGATGAAAACCAGCAAACCCTAGGCCTTGTTTCCTATTTAAGCAACTCCACATGTCCATATTTGGAACCCTAGCCTACCCGCCTCGGAATCCACGCGCAGCCATCCACAGCTGCCCTTCCCCTGTCGTCTCCCACCTCGAGCACCACGGGCCTGCGAAAGCCCATCCGGAGCCCTCCCGGGCCCGGATCCGCCGCCACCAGCGCCCGCGGCCACGCTAGCCTCGATCCTCCAGACCTCCTCCCATGCAACCATGTCGGCCCGAGCCTCCCCAATCCGCGTAGCCCGGCCTCCTCGCCTCCTCGCCGGCAAGACGCCTCATCGGAGCTCCATCGGAGGCCAGTCCCTCGCCGCCCCTCTCCTCCTCCCGTTCACTCCTCTCTCTCTCCCTGACTCCTCTCTCTCTCCCTTGCCATGGACCAGCGCCGCCGTGCAAGTCCAGTCATCGCAGGAGCTCAGCTCCACCGGGAATGGATGCCCCAGGACCAGATCCGCCCGGATCTGTGAGGGGCCCCGCTGGATCCCGCCTGCGGTGCCGCCCCTTCGCCGGAATTCATCGCCAAGCTCTGCCTCCCTCCGCTCGGGCTCAAGGACAGGGACGAGGTGCCCGTTGACCACGCTCGCTCGGGCCGCCACCCGAGCCAGGCCTCAACCGTTGTGGGCCGCTCCGCCCAAGCCAACCGCGGCCTCGTGACCCCGCCGGCCCAGCTCTCTCCTCCGACCGGGCCAAGAGCCCATGGTGTGCACCCCATCCAGCCCAGCCCCGCTCCTGTTGCCCTATGCTCCGCCCCGTGCGTTGTTTAGCTAACTAGTGTCCAGATCCGGCCCAGTTTTTGTTTTTTTAGTTCTCTGCGAATTTATCAATATCCACTGATTTCGTAATTTCAGAAAAAGGTGCATGATTTAAAAAGATCATATTTAATAACCGTGCACCGTAATAAAATATTTTATATATGAAAAATGTGTAGAATTTTGTGTAGATTAATTATATCACACTTTTGTAAATGTTTAAAAATGTTTAACTGTTGGTTGTGTTAATTTGCAGAAAAATAGCTTGCTAATAGGTTATGCCATAAACTTGCATAATTAATTGTAACCTATTTTCCTACATGAACCTATACATATTATATATGTTTTCGGGGTAGAAAAATCCATAGAATTTAATTGTGCATTTAGTTTTGTCTTTGGAGCAGTCTGCATGCATGTTATTCTTGCCATGATGCCCTTTTGTCTATTTCGTGTGATTAATCCATGCATGATATGAAATAATTTTGAACATGAGATATGCCCTTTGATATGTCCACTAGCCCCTGGTCATTTTGTTTGCCATGATAATCCATGATTAGGTGCTATTTTCTTGTTGCCAACATGCCATAAAAATCTGCTGTTTTGACGGTCCAAAATATTTCTAAGTCTGGAAATCTGTTATCTTGTTGCTGTCTTGCCATGTGATTTGCTAGTGTTCTAGGAGTCTTTTTGTGATGCCACCATGGAGTCTTTTGTTAAGCATGTTATGCTCTATCATGTTGTGCCAATAGTTTGCATGAATATATTTTGAATCATAATTAAACCTGCTGTCCAATATGTCAATCTGTTAAAAACTGCTACTCATGACTAGCCTAATTTTCACTAAGTCTGAGAATCTGTTTTCTTCATGATGGCATGTTGTGTTGATGTTTGCCATGAATCTGAGCATAATTTGATGTTGCCACCATGGGATGAATTGTAGTGCATCATGTCTTCTACCATGCTGTTAATTTTCATGCCAATATATGCCCCGTAGCATATAGTTTTACTGCTGCCAATATGCCTCCATGAAAATCTGCTATGCTAAAACCTGTTATTTTCACTAAGTCCTAATTTGCTATATTTTGTTGCCATGTTGTGAGCTTCCTACCATGTGATCCATGACTCTTTTGAGTATGATATGTGAAGATGAAATGAAGTGTGTGTTATATGATACTGCCCCATGCTTAGTTTGTACATTTTAGAATGGTGTAACTTGTTGTTTTCATGTGTGCAAAATGCAATCTTGCTGTTTTGGACAGATTTGCACTAAAACTTGTGTTGCTTGTTATTGTTGAACCGTAGCTCCGTTTTGAACATGTTGCACATGTAACTTGACTAGAATTTCATGTAGTTTCATAATATCTTGCTGTATTCATAATTTGAAATGCTTGGGGTTGACATTTTCATGCATTTTGCATTCATGGCATAATATCTTGTGAAGGTCATATCTTTTAGACCGTAGCTCCGTTTGAGATGTTCCATATATGTAAATCGATTAGAATGATGAGTATAATGTTATTGTGCACTTTATTTCCCTGTTTAATAAATATAGAACCTGATTAGTTCAGATCTGGACCTATTTCGAAATTAACATATGGGGTCATTTCGGAAATGCTATATGTTGTTTCCGGCCTCATTTAAACTTGCCTAGATGTGTAGTTTACTTATGCTTCACCTCTTGCCATGGTTAACAACATTTAATATTGTCGTGTACCTAATGAGAGTGAACCAAATAATATTCAAATGTGGAGTTTCGTCAATATGCAACCTGTTGCATATTGAGCTTCACTTAATGTGTAGAAGTTGATTGTTGTGCTTTGCCATGTCATGCATAACATGCATCATAATTGATGTGCATCATGTCATGCATATGTTGTGGTGTTTTTCATGTGTTGATTGTTGTTTCCGGATTGCTTCTTCTCGTTAGAGTTCCAAAAGCGTTCGGAGTGTGAGGATTCGTTCGACTACGTTGGCTCGACTTCTTCATGGATTCGTTCTTCTTCCAAGCAGGATCTCAGGCAAGATGATCATTTCCCTGGATACCATTACTATCATTGCCATGCTAGATGTCTCGTTTCTATCGCTGTCTCGATACCTACCACTGTATGTCAAGCCTCACAAATGCCATGATAAGCCTCTAACCCCTCCACATCCCAGCAAAACATTGTTTGGCTATTTTACCGCTTGCTCAGCTCTTCTTATAGCGTTGCTAGTTGCAGGTGCAATTGTTTCCAGCTATCACAATATTATTGCTATTTAATTTAATCCACATATATACTTGGTAAAGAGTGGATGTCGGGGAAATGACACCTATGGGATCGAGAGGATCCCTTTACAATTCGGCAGGGAAGAATGTTTGCACAGAGAGCAGATCTGATGATGAACGCGCAAGATGATCATTTCCCTGGATACCATTACTATCATAGCCATGCTAGTTGTCTCGTTTCTATCGCAATGTCTCGCTACCTACCACATGTTTGTCAGCCTCCCAAATTGCCATGGAAAGCCTCTAACCACTCCACATCCCAGCAAACATTGTTTGGCTATGTTACTGCTTGCTCAGCCCTTCTTATAGCGTTGCTAGTTGCAGGTGCAATGTTTCCATGTGCCAACATGGATTTTTGTTATATCACAATATTACTGCTATTTAATTTAATGCACATATATACTTGGTAAAGGGTGGAAGGCTTGGCCTTTTGCTCGGTGTTTTGTTCCACTCTTGCCGCCCCTAGTTACTTGTGTACCGGTGTTATGTTCCATAATTGAGCGCTCCTAACATGCTCGGGGTTGTTATGGGGACCCCCTTGATTTTCGTTTTAGGATAAAACTTGTCTGGCAAGGCCCAACATTGGTACTATTTGCTTAATAACAACTAAAATTTGCATAGGGCATGATCACCCCGTGGATAATTAATCAACAACCCTTGGAAATGAGATTGATGAGTCCCCATGGCTCACAGATTACTACAACAACAGTTGCAGGTACAGGTAATGCGATGATATGACGTGAGCGCGATGCTTTGTTTGATTTGGAGTTCTTCTTCTTCTTCATCGATCTAGGATGGGTTCCAGGCGGCAGCCTGGGATAGCAAGGATGGATGTCATTTTATCGTTTGTTTTCGTCCGTAGTCGGACCCTGCTCTTCTGTATGATGATTGTTATGTTATTGTATTGATGTGTTATTGATGTAGCTTGTGGCGAGTGTAAGCCAATTCCATATACTCATCTCTTCTTTACATGTACTTGTAATGATATCCATTCTTGCGAAACGACGAGATGCGCTCCTATCCCTGTCGAGGCCCTCGAGCCAAAATAAGGATAGGATCGCATCTTGGGCATGACATCAATCCCCAGGCCAGTGCTCCTCATGAGTGTTGGTCCAAACCTGTTAACCGCCGGTGGCCGCCAGGGGCAACTCTATGATTGGCCTACCGGAAGTTTGGACAATCCGTCGTGTCCTGAGAACGAGATACGCGGCTCCTATCGGGATCGTCGACACGCCGAGCGGCCTTGCTGGATTTGTTTTACCTTTCTCGAACGTCTTGTGCGAGGAATTCCGAAAATACTTCAGGCTATCTCGAGGTTGCAGTTTTCCAGTGGAATTCCCTAGGAAGATCACGAGATTCGTGGTCGAGGTTATTCCCGCTGCGTGTGGTTAGTTTGTGATGGATGAGTTGGAGCACCCCTGCAGGGTTAAATCTTTCGGAAAGCCGTGCCCGCGGTTACGTGGCAACTTGGAAACTTTGTTTAACACCCGGTCATAGCAAACTTGAAGTAAACTCAAATAAAATACACCAACCGTGTGCGTAACCGTAACTGTGTCTTCTCGTGAGTCCTTATCCAAGAGAGAACATGGTGGGGTTATGTTTGATGTAAGTAGGTGTTCAGGATCTCTTAGAGATCATTATTAGTTCACGTCCATTTATGCGACAATCATCCCCCTTTATTCTTGTACTCGTAAGTTAGCTACTCAAATAAATGCTTAGTCGCTTGCTGCAGCCTCACCACTTAACCATACCTCACCCATTAAGCTTTAATAGTCTTGATACCCTTGGAAATGAGATTGCTGAGTCCCCGTGGCTCACAGATTACTACAACAACAGTTGCAGGTATAGGTAATGCAATGATTTGACGTGAGCGTGATGCTTTGTTTGATTTGGAGTTCTTCTTCTTCTTCTTCATTGATCTAGGATGGGTTCCAGGTGGCAGCCTGGGATAGAAAGGATGGATGTCATTTTATCGTTTGTTTTCGTCCGTAGTCGGACCCTGCTCTTTTGTATGATGATTGTATTTGTTGTTGTATTGATGTGATATTGATGTAGCCTGGGATAGCAAAGATGGATGTCATTTTATCGTTTGTTTTCGTCCGTAGTCGGACCCTGCTCTTCTGTATGATGATTGTTATGTTATTGTATTGATGTGTTATTGATGTAGCTTGTGGCGAGTGTAAGCCAATTCCATATACTCATCTCTTCTTTACATGTACTTGTAATGATATCTATTCTTGTGAAACGACGAGATGCGCTCCTATCCCTGTCGAGGCCCTCGAGCCAAAATAAGGATAGGATCGCATCTTGGGCGTGACAAGTTGGTATCAGAGCCTGTACCGACCTAGGAGCCCCCTTGATTGATCGAACTTGGCCGAGTCGAGTCTAGTGAAAAACTATTTTGAGTCTAGTTATATCGGAGAGTAGGATTCTTTTTACTCCTCTTCTATGCTCTGGTGAGGAATTACGACTTAGGAATTTTGATTCTACCCTCTTATCACTCAAAAAATTTTAGGATCACGCGGGTATTTTGAAAACTATATGATGCCTATGTGACGGAGTTCTGTCTTGGTGCCTCCTGTCTGACTTGATTTCTTCCGGGGAGTTGAGCTCCAGGGGATTCTTGTGCACATCGTTATCATTCAGTTTCCTTAGTATCTCAGGACGGAGGATATTCGAAATTGCTTCAATACTGGTAGTGGCGAGAGGAGTCCGGCATCCCCAGTACTGGTGGAGAAAGTTCGGATGTACTGCCATACTTAGTATCGTTGTGATTACGAGGATCTGAGGTAGATGAGTTTCCGAGACCTTTGGTTGTGTGTTGAGGGATGTGATACACTGGAGAGTAGTATTACTGCTAGGAGTTGTGTGATTATGTGAAACTCCATGTATCCGTGTACCCGATTGCATAACCGAGATTTCGGAAATTCTTAGGTGGGAATTCAGTAGTTACCTAGGATTATCCTTCCAACGAATGCGTAATGGGTTATGTATTTGTTTCCGGCTTAATTCTCAAGCCTCACCCTTTGTGTTGTTTTGGAGTATGGTAATTCGAGTTGCTTCGATGTCAAGTGGTGATTTCATATCTTTTCTAAGCGGTGTTCTCACATTATTTATGGGAATGCTAATCCTTTTGTTCAACCGGAGTTGTCATGTCAATTCTTTCCAACCGGGGTGCTTCTCTTCAAGATGATTCTATCCTTTCCAATATTTGCAAGATCAATCCTCTTATTTCATTCCGAAGTTCGTATCATCCGTCCCAAGTGTTCCTTGTTTTTTTCCCACCCTCCCGCCCTTTTTCTTCAATAGTTAAATTCTCATTCAAGTGCCTGTTCTATTCATGTGATGCTTCCGCTATCTTTTCTTCCGTTTTATATCCGGTGATTCGTTGTGAAGATCCCAAGTGCTCAAGTTCATCATTTCTTAGTCTTCATCTTTGTTTTCTTGTCCGGTGGATTCAATTCATGTTTCCGGTGCTTATCATATCCTTTTCATTCTCTAAACACTTTCCCATGTTGGAAGTTCTTATCCAAGCCTCTCTTGGTTATTCATCTCTCTATTCTTTCGGACTTTTCAGCATATCTCAGAAGATCCGTGTTTCTGTCAAAGCCTTGCAAATTTTTTTGAGGTTCTCACCTCATCAAGTTTTCAATTGTATCGGTGCAATCTCTCTTCCTAAGCAATTGTTTCAACGGTGGTCTCTTTGAGTGGGCTCATAACCCACAAGTTTTTCCCCCAGGATCTTACCTGGCTCTTCTGATCTTTTATGGAGATCTCAAGTTCTTTTCAATATGACGTAAGAATGAATTTCATCAGTCATATTCCTTCTCCAAGATCGCTACTAAATCATTCTCATCATTGGCTCAACCTTTTCTTATTCATTATTCCGGAGTATCTCAGTAATTCTTGTTGGTGTTTCTCATCATTATTCTCAGCATGAAGACCGAAGGAGAGTTTCTCTTAAATGTGGTTCCATTCTCAGATATTCATGGTTTCAGCTTGATGCTATTCTTCCAAATTATTGACAATCATGAGTAATTCCTTCCCTATCTATCCGGAGCATTTGAGTGTTGTTGTCATTTCTCGATCCTCCGAAGGCCATCATTTCAGAAGATTTCTTCGTTCTCAGCTTTCAGCTTTCGTTCTCAAATTCTTATCAATTGTTGTCTCTTCGTTCGTCTCTCAATTATTCCGGCGTTTCGTTGAATACTTCTTTCAGCTTGCGCTCTATATATCTCTCTTCAATCATTCTCAAGAAAAATAAGTGGTATGTTAATCCGTTGGTTGTCATCAATTTAACTTGATGAAGGATAAGAATAACATAAACCTTATTCTTATGTCATTAAGGTGATTTCAATCCTTCTTCCAGAATGGCTCATGAGATCAAATTCTTGGATCTAAGTGCTTCATCTATTCTTTTCCAGAGTTTCATGTTTTCTCAAGTATCCCATCACGAAGATTCATCTAGATCTTTGCAAGGCCTCAATCTTATTCTTTTCAACCTTCAATTCTTTTGATCGTTCTTTCATATACGGAGGTCCTCATGGTGGTTCTTCAAGTATTTAATTCCTTCTCGAAGTGTTCTTCAATATTCTTGTTGTAGTAGCTCAAGTATTCTTCTCTTGCATTTCAAAGTGCAATTCATTCTCTCTTATCTTTTCAGATGGTGTTATAGCATTCTTGATTCATGAGGAGTCTCGAAGAGTAGTTGACAAGAATGAGATATGTAAATCCATCATCTTCCTCATTGGAGCTATCTTGGATTGGATTTCACCTAAAGCATTTCCTTAGGATTATTGCCATCATGGTGTTCGTCAATGATCCAAGTTTTCAATGTATCCTCTTCGTGAAAGAAGTTTTGCATATCTGTTGCTCCCAAGCAACCAATTGTTTTTGTTTGTGGCCGGTTGTCACCTCATAATTTTGAGTGTTTTCCATAAGCCCACAACAAGCTTATCTTTCATTGTTGATTTTCCAACAACTCCATCCAATCCTTCTTGTAATGATGCTTTCAAATTCAATTGTGGCAGAAGTTGCCATTTTCTTCTCCATTCTTTTCTCTCAAATGGTCTAGCTTCTTTCCTTGTTTCGGAGGCGTTATGATGTTACTCTCTTTCATCCATTGTCTTGCTTCTTCAAGATCATGTGCTTTTCTGGTTTATCCATTTAACCGGAGTGTTGTTTTCTCTTTTCAAGTTCTCTCCATCTTATCAAATTTTGCCCCTCTATCCTACCGAAGTGCTGCCGAAATTTCTTTTGAATTCTTGCTTGTTTCTCATGTCATTCTTCATCTCTTTGCTTCCTCAAGATTTGTTGGTTTCACTCGTTTGTCAAAGAAGCAACTAAGTTTTACCTCTTCCTTTCTTCTTCCTCTTCCCCTTCTCATTCTAAGATCTCGGGTCGAGATCTCTTGTAAGTGGAGGAGAGTTGTAACAGCCCGGAACCGATGCTCCAGAAGATTCCCCTTTTGTTTCGTTCTCGTCGTCTGATTCGTTCGGTTGTCGCATTCATCATCGCATCATTCGCATCATCTGCATAACATCGACACTCGTTTTACAAAACTTGCATCCGCTAGTAGTTGCCGGTTCTCCCCGTCGATCGTTTCGAGGCCAACCACACACGCACGCGCCCGCGGCATCGATAAAAATATTGTTTTTAAAGCGTGTATAAAACTTTCTCGGATTGGGTCGAAACTTGGCAAGCGGTCGTATTATATTGTAGGTGGACCGCCTGCCAAATTTCGTCGCAATCGGAGGTCGTTTGATACCCCAACGTGCGACCGGAGCGGCATCGCCATCGGTTCATTTGTCGGACGTTTTTGGTGTTTTAAAACTTGCCGCCGGGCCACCGCCTCTCTCTCATCTCAGCCCATGGACTTCTACACAGCCCACTAGCCCTACCTAGCCTAGCCCCCTCCGATCGAGACCGTCAGATCACGATCGAACGGGCGAGATCCAACGCCCCTAGTCCATTCCCTATATAAAACCACCCCGTAGAGAGACCCCTCTCACTCTCTAGGGTTTCCCCATGTAAAAATGCAGCCACCCCCTAGAAAACCCCACCTGTTAGCTCCACCTCCCTCCAATCCCGCAGCCCTAGCTACCCAGCCAAATCTGGCCCTCAGATCTGAAATCTGAGGCTCAGATTCACCCAAATCCCACCTACCGGACATGTCCGTGGTCAAATCGAACACGTCCGGCGACTGCAGCCTCCCCACGCAGCCGCCCGAGCCGCAGCCCGCGCGCCGCCCTCTCCCTGGCCGAAGCCCTGCCCGCCGTCGGACCTCGCCGGCGAAGCCCGCGTCGCAGCTCGCCGCCCCCGGGTCAGCCTCGCCGCCTCCCTCTTCTTCCCTCTCTCTCCCTCATGCTTTCTCTCCCGCCATGCCCACAGGAGCTCCGCCCCCATGGGTGTGGAGGACCTCGCCGCCCGATCTCCGTTCCCCAGCGCCGTCTCGAGCCGCCACCGCCGGGAATGGCTCCGCCCCGGCCGGATCCGGCCTTCCCCGGCCTCCCCCTCGCCGGATCTCGCCGCCCATGCGCCATCCCGCCGGAGTCCCCTGCTCCGCCATGGCGCCTCCCTCGTGTTTGTGCGCGGACGGGAGGACGACGCCCATCGCCAGCCCCGCACGCTCGGCCGGGCGGGCCACATGGCCGGCCCAACAGCCAGGCCCAGCCCGACCGTAGCTCCTCAGGCCCAAGGCCGCTCTGGTGACCGTCCGCTAAATCCCGCCCGTAGACGCAATTTAGTATGTGTAGCCCATGTTCTGTCCAGATTCTGCCCAGTGTGTTTTTTTTCCTGCTCGGGACGATTTTAGTATTTACCCCAGGAATTGTAGATTTGCAGAAAACCCCCATGGATCATGCATTTAATATCTCACAAACCGTGCACCGGATTAAAATGAATTATATATGTAAAATGCCTAGAATTTTTGTAGTTTAATAATATCCAACTGTTAACCATGTTAAAAAATGTTTAAAATTGCTGTTTGTGTAATTTGCGTTAATGCCATGTTTAAATGGTTTTTATCATAACTAAATAACCGTAGCTCCGATAAAAATGTCCCACATATGTAACATGACTAGAAATATGTGTAGAATTTTATGGCACACTTTATTTTGCTGTTTAACAAATATAAAATTGTGTTAGGACAGATCTGTACCAAATTCATAATTTGCATATGAGGTCGTTTCGGAAGTGCTATATGTTGCTTTCGGCCTCATTTAAAATGCCTAGACGATGTAGTTATCCATGCTTCACCTCTTCCCATGCTAAACCACATTTAAAATGATTGTTTAGTTAAACAACTTTAAACGCATTTCTCTTAACTCGGAGAGTTATTATTTTGTTATATGTAAGTTCTCCCTCTCCATTTAAAATTGCGTAATTCCATCTTCACCTTGTGCCATGACCATCCATGTTAAACAACATTTAATATTGATGAGTACCTAATGAGAGTGAACTAAATATTTGAACGTGGAGTTTTGTCAATATGCAACTCGTTGCATATTGAGCTTCACTTAATGTGTAGCATTTGATTGTGTGTTTTTCCATGCCTTGCATATTTAAACCGGACATACATCATATTTGTTTTCCGCATCATGTCATGCTTTTGTTGTGGTGTTTTTTGTGTGTTGATTGTTGTTTCCGGATTGCTTCTTCTCGTAGAGTTCCGAAAGCGTTCGCAGTGTGAGGATTCATTCGACTACGTTGGATCGTCTTCTTCACGGATTCGTTCTTCTTCCATGCGGGATCTCAGGCAAGATGATCATTTCCCTGGATACCATTACTATCATAGCCATGCTAGTTGTCTCGTTTCTATCGCAATGTCTCGCTACCTACCACATGTTTGTCAGCCTCCCAAATTGCCATGGAAAGCCTCTAACCACTCCACATCCCAGCAAACATTGTTTGACTATGTTACTGCTTGCTCAGCCCTTCTTATAGCGTTGCTAGTTGCAGGTGCAATGTTTCCATGTGCCAACATGGATTTTTGTTATATCACAATATTACTGCTATTTAATTTAATGCACATATATACTTGGTAAAGGGTGGAAGGCTTGGCCTTTTGCTCGGTGTTTTGTTCCACTCTTGCCGCCCCTAGTTACTTGTGTACCGGTGTTATGTTCCATAATTGAGCGCTCCTAACATGCTCGGGGTTGTTATGGGGACCCCCTTGATTTTCGTTTTAGGATAAAACTTGTCTGGCAAGGCCCAACATTGGTACTATTTGCTTAATAACAACTAAAATTTGCATAGGGCATGATCACCCCGTGGATAATTAATCAACAACCCTTGGAAATGAGATTGATGAGTCCCCATGGCTCACAGATTACTACAACAACAGTTGCAGGTACAGGTAATGCGATGATATGACGTGAGCGCGATGCTTTGTTTGATTTGGAGTTCTTCTTCTTCTTCATCGATCTAGGATGGGTTCCAGGCGGCAGCCTGGGATAGCAAGGATGGATGTCATTTTATCGTTTGTTTTCGTCCGTAGTCGGACCCTGCTCTTCTGTATGATGATTGTAATGTTATTGTATTGATGTGTTATTGATGTAGCTTGTGGCGAGTGTAAGCCAATTCCATATACTCATCTCTTCTTTACATGTACTTGTAATGATATCCATTCTTGCGAAACGACGAGATGCGCTCCTATCCCTGTCGAGGCCCTCGAGCCAAAATAAGGATAGGATCGCATCTTGGGCATGACATCAATCCCCAGGCCAGTGCTCCTCATGAGTGTTGGTCCAAACCTGTCAACCGCCGGTGGCCGCCAGGGGCAACTCTATGATTGGCCTACCGGAAGTTTGGACAATCCGTCGTGTCCTGAGAACGAGATACGCGGCTCCTATCGGGATCGTCGACACGCCGGGCGGCCTTGCTGGATTTGTTTTACCTTTCTCGAACGTCTTGTGCGAGGAATTCCGAAAATACTTCAGGCTATCTCGAGGTTGCAGTTTTCCAGTGGAATTCCCTAGGAAGATCACGAGATTCGTGGTCGAGGTTATTCCCGCTGCGTGTGGTTAGTTTGTGATGGATGAGTTGGAGCACCCCTGCAGGGTTAAATCTTTCGGAAAGCCGTGCCCGCGGTTACGTGGCAACTTGGAAACTTTGTTTAACACCCGGTCATAGCAAACTTGAAGTAAACTCAAATAAAATACACCAACCGTGTGCGTAACCGTAACTGTGTCTTCTCGTGAGTCCTTATCCAAGAGAGAACATGGTGGGGTTATGTTTGATGTAAGTAGGTGTTCAGGATCTCTTAGAGATCATTATTAGTTCACGTCCATTTATGCGACAATCATCCCCCTTTATTCTTGTACTCGTAAGTTAGCCACTCAAATAAATGCTTAGTCGCTTGCTGCAGCCTCACCACTTAACCATACCTCACCCATTAAGCTTTAATAGTCTTGATACCCTTGGAAATGAGATTGCTGAGTCCCCGTGGCTCACAGATTACTACAACAACAGTTGCAGGTATAGGTAATGCAATGATTTGACGTGAGCGTGATGCTTTGTTTGATTTGGAGTTCTTCTTCTTCTTCTTCATTGATCTAGGATGGGTTCCAGGTGGCAGCCTGGGATAGAAAGGATGGATGTCATTTTATCGTTTGTTTTCGTCCGTAGTCGGACCCTGCTCTTTTGTATGATGATTGTATTTGTTGTTGTATTGATGTGATATTGATGTAGCTTGTTTATTAGGACTTTAACCCAATATGGTGGCGACTTCTGGACTACCAGTAAGTTCGGCCCATAGGGTGGAAGGTCCCAAGATGGTGAAGGCTTCTGGATTACCAGTAAGCACAGCCCATATGGGTCTTTTTTATTCGACTAAGTGCAGGGTCCTCCATATGATGGATGGAAAACGACAGATACCCCGAGTTTCAGGGCCTCCAGCTTTTATTCATTATTGATAATATATACATGAGAGGTATGTACATGATCCCCAGAGCCGGAACTCTAGGTGTAGTAGGGTCTTAGATGAGCTATGTTCCAGGGCCTGCTGGTCTCTTCTTCAGATGTTCGAGACTCCTTTCCAGGCCGGAGATCAATCAGATAATAAGACCCGTTATAAAGATTTTTGCTGACAACGAAAGGCCCTTCCCAGGGAGGCGAAAGCTTATGCATGCCTGACTGGTCTTGAATTAAACGAAGCACCAAGTCCCCTTCCTGGAAAGTCCGGCTTCTGATCCTACGGCTATGATAGCGACGCAGGTCCTGCTGGTAGATAGCAGATCGGGCGGCTGCCAAGTCCCGCTCCTCTTCCAAGGCATCCAGAGAGTCTTGACGAGCCAACTCATTGTCCTCTTCAACGTATGCTGAGACCCGGGGCGAGTCGTGGCGGATGTCGCTCGGTAAGACGGCCTCTGCTCCATAAACCATGAAGAAAGGCGTGAAACCCGTCGATCTGTTGGGAGTTGTTCGTATGCTCCATAAGACGGAGGGAAGTTCTTCTACCCAACAGCCGGGAGTGCGCTGAAGAGGAACCATAAGCCGGGGTTTTATACCACGAAGGATCTCCTGATTGGCGCGCTCAGCTTGCCCATTAGATTGCGGGTGCGCAACAGCCGCCACATCAAGTCTGATATGCTCCTGATCACAAAACTGCTTCATGGCGCCTTTTGAAAGGTTCGTGCCGTTGTCAGTAATGATGCTGTGCGGGTATCCGAAACGGAAGATTAACTTTTTGACAAACTTAACAGCCGTCTCTGCATCCAAATTACTGATGGGCTCTGCCTCCACCCACTTGGTAAACTTGTCAACCGCCACCAAGAGATGAGTCCAGGAAACATAACCTCTCACACCCCGCTGTAGCATCAATAATTTGGTCAATGCGAGGGAGAGCAAATGGATCAGCTGGACAAGCTTTGTTAAGATCCGTATAATCAATACACATACGCCAAGTTCCATTTTTCTTCAGAACCAACACCGGGTTAGCCAACCACTCCGGGTGTAAAACCTCTATGATAAACCCGGCTGCCAGAAGCCGGGCTAACTCTTCCCCAATAGCCTTGCGTCTCTCCTCATTGAAACGACGAAGATACTGTTTGACAGGCTTGAACTTAGGATCCACATTAAGGCGGTGCTCGGCGAGTTTTCTCGGTACACCCGGCATGTCAGAAGGTTTCCATGCAAAGATGTCCCGATTCTCACGGATAAACTCGACGAGCGCGCGTTCCTATTTGGGATCCATATCAGACCCGATAGTGAACTTAGCAGAAGAGTCGCCAGGGGTAAACTCCACTTCCTTAGTATCTCTGTGAGCCTGAAATTTCAGAGCCGGCTCTCCCTCTATAGAGGGCTTCTTGAGAGGCGTCATATCCGCCGGGTCTACATTGCTGGCGTAGATTTTGAGCTCCTCCGTGGCACAAGCCGCCTCGGCATACGCGGCATCCCCTTCTTCACATTCTATGGCGACTTTCCGGTCTCCATGAATTGTGATTGGACCCTTGGGACCCGGCATCTTGAGCTTGAGATAAATATAACAAGGCCTAGCCATGAACTTGGCATAAGCAGGCCGCCCAAAGAGAGCATGATAGGGACTCTTGATCCTGACCACCTCAAATGACAATGACTCGCATCTGGAATTATCCTCTGACGTCCCAAAAGCCACATTCAACTTGATCCTTCCAACAGGGTATGCTGACTTGCCAGGTATAATTCCATGAAAAACTGTGCTGGATGGTGTAAGGTTTTTCTCCGTCAACCCCATACGCCGGAAAGTGTCATAATACAAAATATTGATACTACTTCCGCCATCCATCAGAACCTTGGTGAGAGCATAGCCTCCCACTTGGGGTGCTACCACAAGCGCCAGGTGACCCGGATTATCAATTCTGGGCGGGTGATCCTCCCTGCTCCAAGTAATCGGCATTTCTGACCACTTTAGGTATTCTGGAACTGCCGGCTCTACCGCATTAACAGAACGTCTCCTGACCTTGCGATCCCTTTTATCTGCACATGTAGTGAACACATGATACTGTCCACTACTTAACTGCTTAGGATTGCTCTGAAACCCGGTCTGATTATTCTGTTGTTGCTGATTGTTGTTCTGCGGGATCTGCTGAAAATGCTGGCCATTGTTGTATTGATTCCCTTGAAACTGCTGACCGCTGCTATTCCCCTGGAAGCCGCCACCAGACCCGCCTGGGTGGTGTGACTGTTGCTGAAAACCGCCAGGCGAGCCTCCACCAGGTGGTCCGAACCCGGGCCCGGAACCCGGTCCGTATCCTCCCCCCCACCACCTGGCGGGTTCTGGAAACGCCGAGCAAAAGCATCCATTATATGGCACTGTTCCCAGGTATGCTTGGCTGGACGCTCTTTAGTGCCGTGTTTTGGGCATGGCCCCTTCAGGAACTCCTCAAATTTTTGTGGCTTAAAAGCTCTGTTATCAGGACCACCCTTCTGAAATTTTGTACCTGCATTTGTATTAGCAACCAGCTCTGACCCGGCTTCTGGGCCCTTACGCTTCTTATCATTGTTCTGCTGCTGACTTTTGCCACCAACAGGCCTTTTACCCTTCGGATCAGGAACCTCTGGCTCATCAACTCCTGGGTCCTTTGTAGGATCAGACTCGGCATACTTGGTGAGAGCATTCATGAGCTCCCCCATATCTTTGACACTCCGTTTGAGCCGCCCTAACTTCTGCGTGAGAGGCTCATAGTGGCAGGCCTTCTCCAGCACCAAAACCGCCTGAGGGGCAGAGATGTTGTCTGAAGAATGAATAATCTCCGCAACTCGGCCGACCCAATGGTGAGCCGACTCTCCCTGCCGCTGAACACAATGCTGAAGATCAATGATAGTCTTTGGACGCTTGCAGGTACCTTGGAAGTTTTTGATAAAACGTTCCCTTAACTCGACCCATGTGTTGATGGAATTCGGGGGCAAATTCTTCAGCCATGTCCGCGCTGCTCCTTCCAACATCATGGTGAAGTATCTTGCACAAGCCTCATCGCTGACTCCCTGCATATCCATGGCCAACTCATAACTTTCTATCCACTGTGCCGGGTTCTGGTCTGGTGTATAACTGTACACCTTCCGCGGGCCTTTGAAATCTCGGGGCAGGGGAGCGCTGCGGAGAGCCAGGCTCAAGCAAGGCACTCCAATGGATCGTCCTGTTGGGGTGACTGTTGTAGTCACGACCGGTGCGAGAGCCGCCTCCTGAGCGGCGAGAGCCGCCGCCTGCGCCGCTGTCTGATCTACCGCGGGAGCCGCCGTGTGTGCCGCGTGAGTCTCATGTACTCTGTGCCCCGGGACCATAGGATTTGGTGAATATGGCAAGCCCCCAGGCGCACCCCGATGATGGCGGGTGCTAGACACTGCAGGACTTTCAGCATGGCGGCTTCTAGTGCGGCTTCTGTTAGGAGCAGGTGTGGAATGCAGTCGCTCCCGGCTGTAAGAATAATTTGCTTGCTGGACCACAGCGGTTTTCAGCTTCTCGATTGCGTTGCGAGCCTCAATCTCCAGGGGCGTGTTTCCATTGATTGGAAGTCGCGCCAGCGCGGTAGTGGCCGCATAAAGGTTATCCACAGGGTTCGTAAAATGCCCTTGCGCCGTAAGCATCGGCGCCTCTCGGCGTAAATTAGGCTCAACCCGTGGCAGCTCTTCACGACCCGCCAAGTGGCGGGCTTCCAGTTCTGGCGACCTCTGGGGAGTTCCTGTTGCAGGACCACGAACACGTTCCCCTGGTGGGGTGCTGAACTGCAGGGCCTGACCTTCAATATTGGAGATATAGCGGCTCCGGTGTCGTCGGTGATGAACCGCATCAGACTCTGCCCGGCGTTGCTCCAGATGATAATTCTCCTGTTGCAAACGCGCCGTCTCTTCCTGTATCTCTCGGTCACAAGTCGCCAGACGGACGTTCTCCGCATCAATGCTAGCCTGAGCCTGCACCATCTGACCCTTGATCCTGGCGATTTCCGCATTGAGCTCTGTTTGATTCTCCGCTGTAACCTGTGTGGCCATCAATGTCGTCAACGTGGTCGCCAGCCCCACCAGAGCCTGCGCTGGCGAGACTCTTGGCATCGCATTAGAAGTTCCAGCATCTGCCGCCGGGTCTGGCATGTCAGCCGCCCCTGCCATGTAGACAACAGGGCGAGCGGGCGGGCCTAAAGAATCCTGCGACGGCGAGTTCTGCTGAAAGCCCCCAAGACCCTCCTGATGAAGAGAATAAAGCGACTCTCCACCAGAGGAATAGCCACCATCATCGTAAGTCGCCGAGCCTTCCGTGGAAGCCGACGGTCCAGAGTACTCCACCCCTTGAGTGAAGCCAATGAAGACGTGCCTCTGCCTGGCGGGCTGCGTGTCCTGGACCGGCTTGAAGGTGTTGGCGAAGATATCCGGCCCAGATCCAGAACCGCCGGCGTGCACAGGAGCCGGAAGCCGAGGGGCGGCTCTCGCCACGGCGGGTTGCGCGCGGCGGGCCGTCTCAACGACCTCCGTGGAGGTGACCGGCTTAGAACCGCCAGCCTTCCCAATGAAAACATGAATTCCGCCAAAGGGGACCCGGAAACCGTACTCCAGAGAGTCGGCCTCGGGGCCCCAGTCTGAGTCGTCAACGAGCAGATTGCCGCGCCGACTCCTGGTCATCCGGCCAATCACGTATCCCTCGAGTCCTCGGGGAGGACCCTTCGAATACTCAACACCACCATGCGATAGCCCCACGGTGGGCGCCAACTGTCGTGGTATTTTCACGGCAGATGTCCTCATAGGACTTAATCTCGAAGCCATCGCGTAAGTAGCAGATCGAAGGGGTCAAACGAGGAACACGGAAGGCAAGATTTACCCAGGTTCGGCCCCTCTCGAGGAGGTAAAAGCCTACTCCTGCTAGATGTATTTGAAGATCTTGATTACAAGGGTTTTGAGACTTGTCTAGCCCTAGCTCTCGAAAGATTTCTTCCCTCCCTCTATCCCCGGGGGCTCCCCTTTATATACAGGCGGGGCCCCGGGGCTCACATAAGAGTCCGGGCCGGGATAACAATCCGAGCCCGACTCCCCTTACTTGTTTCCTAAGTTATACCTTAAGGCGGTTTGCACTTACCGCCTCTCTCGGCGGGTCTTGGGCCGGCCCCTCAATGGGCGGCTCTCCTTCTGGGCCTCCATAGAAGACACTACGGCCCACCTGGCCCTTCATGGTTTTACTCCTCGAGACCCGGCCCTGAACGGGCGGGTTTCACCCAAAGATATTTCCCTGACACCAGTTTCAAACCTGACGGGCGGTGCCCGGGTGCGAGTGAGAGAGAGACGCGGGAGGGGTGCGAGAGGCTGACGACCTGGCCCCACTGGCAGGCCGGCGTCCACCTCTGCCCAGGGACCGGTGGTGCTCACCGGCGGCGAAGGAAGGCACGACGAGGGGAGGCGAGCACGGGAATGAGCTCAGGAGGCTTCTGCCGTTCGGGAGGTGCCGGAGATGGTCGACGGGGAGGCCCTGGTCGCCGGCGATGAGGTTTCGCGGCGGAGAGGCTTCGGGAGGTGCTGGCCCCGGCCGTTTCCGACCGAAATCTGCACGGGGGAGAGGGGGAATGGCATCAGGAGGGCAAAAGAGGCTCGTAGAGGAGGAAGGAGAGCCGGAGATTGGCCGTACCCGGAGATCACCGGCGGCCCGTCGCGGCGAGGCTCCGGTTGATCCCGAGCGTCTGGCCCTCAAAATGGAAGGGGAGAGGCACAGGGGCTCGATTGAGGAGTGGGGGAAGGGACCAGAGGGGAGAGAGGGACGCGGGGAGGCCCTTTTATAGAGGAGCCGCGGTCCACCGAGTGCTCCTGCGCCGGCGAGCTCGTGGCCGAGGCCAGAGGCCACGGGAGGGGGAGAGGGCGCGTCTGGGGTGCTCGTGGGGTAGGTCTAGGCCAGGGGGAGCGATAGAGATAGAAGGGGAGGCACACGCGTGTGGAACTGCGGGTTGGCCGAGCCGGGCAGCGTCAGGCACGCGCGCGGGAGGTCGTCGGAGAGAGACTGGAGAGGGGGCCGACTGCTTGGAGGGACGCGGATGTCGAGGGCATCTCGGAGGACACAAAGGGGAGGCCCTAGGTGGTCGGGAGCAGGGATTGGGCGGTGGCTACAGTGCGGGAGCGCACTGTAGCGCGCTCCAGAGCATGCGTTCTACATGCCATGGCGTGCTGCTCGCGCTCTAGCGTGTCCCACCTTGTCCTCTAGCTCCTGGGGTAAGCTGGGATGCTCCTTGGATGCTCTGAGAGGTGAGGAGAGGGGTAGAAGTAAAAGGAGGGGGTAAAAATGATGCTGCCATCACTATCCAGGGGTGAAAAAGGAGGTTTTACCCCACTTTATGATTGAGTCTTGGCCAGGGAGAGTTACTGGGGATGAGGTGCAATGCTAGTATGCTTTGGTAAAAAATTGGAGTGAAGGAGAATAGCAGAAGGGGGTCAAACAAGGCTTTTTACAGCATAAGCAAAAGTGTTTGATGATGGTTTGGCTAAGCAAATGGGGTTTGCTTGCCATGAGATCTAACAGGATGAAAATATAGGTACAAATAGAGAGGATCACCAAGTTTGAGCTTGATTGAAGAAAGTTCAAAATGTAACTTTGTGAAACCTTAGAAATCAACAGAATCAGATTTCTGTAGATCTAGGCATGCATATCACTTACCACAAATCCACCACTTGGTGTGGTATCATTATTTGGGGTTTAGCACATGCCCACAAAGTTTGGGGTCAAGGGAATAAACTTCACAATGTAAAGTTGTTCAAATTTGGCTCTAGACAGGAATGGTTTTGGAATATTTTGATGATGCAAATCAGTTGGGATTGAGATCAAACTTGGCAAGATCATCACATATGACAATTGTGACTTGCTGGAATTTTCTTGGAATTTATTGAGAATATTTCTTATAGAAATATTTCAAAAGCTTGATTTAAGTAGAAAGGGTTTTGAGGGGTTTTGCCCATGATTTTGAACATGACCATGTGTTGAAACTCATATATATGGAAAATATATGTCCACTGAGTTTCCCTAAATTTTTCTCAAATATTGTTAAAGCATTTAAATATTTTTTCCCTATAAAAGGCCATTTCTGGCCTTAAGAAAAAGCCTTTAAATAAAATAGTAAAGTAATATTTAAAATTAATGTTTGGTGGTTTTGGGAAGTCATATATATAGTAGGTTCCAAATAAAGTCTTTGGGGAAAAGGAACCACCCAATTTGAGGACTTGCAGTACAAACCTCAATTCAGGGGTTTTAGAAAACCTTATTTGAATAAATCCTTTTTGGTCAAATTTTTTTTTGATAAAAATTAGTTTTGGGTACTATTCACATGGCGTGATCATTGGGCAAGAAGTTTGGATCAAGGAAGATGAATATGGATAGGAGTAGAACCTAAGAGTGCCATACACAAACAACCAAACAAGCAAACAAGCTACAATTCAAACAAGCATGTGCACTCAAAAGTTTTAATTGGTTCCAAATTTTGTAAATCCAAGCATAGCAAAGTGATACAAACACAGGGTATGACATTCCGTCCATGAAGGACTAGCCTCACTATGGGTAGATCTTCATGAAGTAGGCGATCTCCTTGCCCTTACAAACTTCTTGGTTCAACTCCACAACACGAAGTAGGAGGCTCCCAAGCAACACCTAACCAATCTAGGAGGCACCACCCTCCAAAAGGTAATAGGATCGGCAATGTCGATGAACTCCTTGCTCTTGTGCTTCAAGATGATAGACTCCTCAACACACAATCACTCTCTCACAGATTTGGCTTGGTGGAAGAGATGGGATTGGTGGAAAGCAACTTAGGGAGGCTAGAGATAAAGATTCATATGGTTGGAATGGAATGGCATGATCTCAACACATGAGTAGGTGGCTCTCTCTCAGAAAATATGATGGGGCAAGTATGGAATAGTTCTGAGTGCTTCTCTTTCGAGTAGGTGGTGGTGAAGGGGTATATATAGGCATCTCCAAAAATCCAACCGTTACACCTAAAGTGACCAACTCGATGACACCGATGTGTGAATCTCGATGGTACCGAAGTGACCAAAAGGTGGCAACTTTTGAATCTCGATGAGACTGATATATAAAACTTGGTTGTATCGATCAGGTGACCAACGGTCAGATTGCACAAACTCGGTGACGCCGATCTTCACATCTCGGTGGTACCAATTCTTGACCAAGGCTTACCAGAGAGTTGGTCCAGAAACTTGGTGGCGCCAATCCACATTTCTCGGTGGTACCGATCAGGTGAATGGCTATCCAGAGAGTTGGTCCAGAAACTCGGTGAGACCGATAAGCAAATCTCGGTGATACCGAAGACTGAAGATGGCTAAACAGAGAGTTGGCAACCTAAACTCGGTGGCACCGACGAGCTAGGGTTTGGCATGGGTCTATCTGAGTTTGGATATCGGTGGTACCGAGTGGGAAGTGTTGGTTGCACTAATTTTGGATATTTGACTTTGGACAGACTTTTGTGCAAGAGCTTGTGGGTGTTTTTGGTGACTATCACTTGTGCACGTATGAGCTTTTTGTTCACCAACAGTACCTTACCCCCTTTTAATAGTATTGGCTTTCCTATGGACTCAAAGTGATTTCTCACAAAATAAACTGTAGAGTCCTCTTGCTTGAAGCTTTGCCAATCCATTTCCTTGCATCTTGGGGTATCTCCACACAGCCTTTTTTACCAACCCATCTCTCCATGGACTTTTATCTGAAATTCACTAGGTAAAAGTATTAGTCCAAGAGACAATGTATGTTGTCATGAATTATCAAAACCACCAAGGGAGCAGGTTGTGCTTTCAATCTCCCCCTTTTTGGTAATTGATGACAACATACAATCAAAGCTTCAAATAAGGATATGCATGTATATAATGAAGACTTTGAGAGACACATGACTTAGACTTGCTCCCCCTAAATGTGTGCAATCCCTTTAAAGGATAGTTGCTTTGGAATGCATGGACACACATATAGTAGAAGGGATATAATGAGTCATGTGTATCTTGGCTATATGCATCAAATATATGTGAATGAGTTACATCCTTGTTCAAGACTTCACTCTTGCAAACAATATGTGCAAGAAGCAAGAGATCATCTTGATCAAAGATATGATGCATATACTTACCTTGAGTTCTTGAGCATTCTTGTAGTAGAGGTACACTTGAGAAAACAATGTTAGGAAACACAAGAGTATTCTACCAATCAACAAGGCAATAGAACTAAAAAAGTACCAAGATATGGAGAGCATATATAAGATAGTAAATCCTTAAGATTGATATGTCTCCAAAACCATTTAGAACTTTCTCCCCTTAGATATGAAAATAGTAGATCATCCCCCCCCCCCTGAATCTTAGCATGGAGATATTGGGATTGGATAGGGTGAGAAAAGTCTAAGATGAGTATATTTTTCTCCAAACACATTTTTCTCCCCCTGCTTTGGTATTATCCCCTTGTCTATATAGATGTAAGCTTTGATATCTGCTCTCCCCCTTGATTATATCTCCCCCTTTGCATAAGCACGTATCTCCCCTTTTTGCATTGAAGCTTTGGTATTCTCCCCCTTTGGCATTAATTTCCAAAAAGGTCATACATAGGGTCAGATACAGGGATCATTGATTAAGAAGGGATCCTTGAGAACAAGGGTCATTGAATGTAGGGATCATAGAAAGGAAAACTGAGGGAATCATGGAAAATAATTTCTCTCCCTCTTGGCTGATCTAAGATCTTGTAGGACTTTTCCTCCTTTGAGTTAGGGATCCTTGAATAAAGTTTCTCCCCCTAAGATTTTTTTTAATAATAAGGAATCATCGAAGGAACAAAACCATCTCTAGTAGGATCACTAAAGAAACACAGGTTTGCAATTATGAACCTAGATAAGAGAAGAAATCAAATCAGTGGTTCCGAGACAAATAAATTGGTGGTGCCAAGATTTTGTGGTGCGGCTCATCTACTAATTCGGTAGAACCGAGTTATTTGTATCGGCGGCTCCGAGGCTGAAACAGAAACTTGGCAAAGTGATTTTGAAATCGGAGAATAGATCGAGATTTCTCAAACATTGCCATTAACAAAGTGTCAAAAGAAATTTTCAAAAGGGAATGCAAAAGTTTTTACAAAAGGATATCAACTAGTGAAGATTTGAGTGGTTCCAAGAAATCTTGCAAATAGAGAATGAACCAACTAAAAATACTTAACTAGCTGATGGACGGTGACTAGGTCACCTATATTAGAGTATATTGACTTAGGAGCCAAGCAAGAATACTTGATCATAGGTCATACTCATCGTTAAGCTCAAAATGGGGTTTCCATTTTTTGATTAAGCATTTTAATGTGTTCATATCACTTGAGTTGCTTTTGCTCATGTCTTGGAGTAAAGCCTTTTCAAGGATATGAGTACATACCTTTGAGTGATGTTGATGACGTAGCTTGTAGATGAACTTGTTGAGGATGCTCGAGATTGATGAAGATCATCTTGAGTTGGGAGCAATCCTTCTCGTTGTAGTACACTTGTCACCTACAAAGGTTAGTCAAGCAAGGAAGAACAGTATATATATCCATTTTGACATGGTACCAATTAAGAATTATAAATATGTGTCAAGGATATGTTCTTGTTGTCTTCTTCCTTCCATTATCTAGAGGGGTTGTGGATACTTGGTCATAACAAGATTGCTTACAATTGTAGTTGATGACAATCGTGTGGAATGAAGTTCTTCCAAGTACCTACAAAATGTTAGATGCAATACAAGGGAGCATAGAATTCCATGGCATAAGATAACATGTTAAAAGATCATGGAAATATCAAGAAAGCTCATGCCCTTGCATGCAACCGGGTGAGTCTAGCTCAAGTTTGAAGCATCAATGATGTTCAACTCACTCCTCAAGTAACAAAACATTTTCTCATCAAGTGGCTTAGTAAAGATATCAGCCAATTGTTTGTTAGTGCGGACATGCTTAAGATTAATATCTCCTTTGGCAACATGATCACGAATGAAATGATGTCTAACTTGAATATGTTTAGTTCAAGAATGTTGCACAGGATTATGACCAATTTTAATAGCACTTTATTGTCACAAAGTATTGGAACATTTTTAACATTGATTCCATAATCCTTAAGCGTTTGTGTCATCCAAAGTAATTGTGCACAGCAAGATCCAGCAGCAATATACTCAGCTTCGACAGTAGATAAAGATAACGAGTTTTGTTTCTTGGAGGACCAAGATACAAGAGATCTACCCAAAAATTGACAAGTACCCGAGGTGGATTTTCTATCAACCTTGTCTCCAGCATAGTCCGAATCAGAATAGCCAACAAGGTTAAAGGAAGATCCCTTGGGATACCAAATGCCAAAGTTTGGTGTTTGTATCAAATATCTCAGAATACGTTTCACGGCCAAAAGATGACACTCTTTAGGTGCGGCTTGATATCTAGCACACATGCAAACACTAAGCATAATATCAGGACGGGAGGCCCATAGATATAGCAATGAACCAATCATAGATCGATAAACCTTTTGATCAACCAGTTCGTCCTCCTTGGTAAGATCAACATGTCCACTAGTAGGCATAGGAGTTTTCATACCTTTGCACTCTTGCATGTTGAACTTCTTGATCAAGTCCTTGGTATACTTAGTTTGAGAGATGAAAGTTCCTTCTCTCGTTTGCTTGATTTGCAAACCAAGAAAGAATTTCAGCTCACACATCATGGACATCTCATACTTCTCGGACATCAACCTTCCAAATCTTTCACTAAATTGTGGGTTAGTAGATCCAAAGATAATATCATCCACATAGATTTGGCACACAAATAGTTCACCATTAACTCTTTTAGTGAATAAGGTTGCGTCAATTTTACCAATTTCAAAACCCTTTTCAATGAGAAACTTCGTTAAGCATTTGTACCAAGCACGAGGGGCTTGCTTACGACCATAAAGGGCTTTACGAAGCTTGTAAACATGATTAGGTTTCTTAGGATTCACAAAACCAGCTGGTTGCTTAACATAAACCTCTTCTTCAATCTCACCATTTAAAAAGGCACTTTTAATGTCCATTTGATAAAGCATGATATCATGGTGATTGGCATAAGCAAGAAGAATGCGAATAGCTTCAAGTCTAGAGACGGGGGCATAGGTCTCACCGTAGTCCATACCTTCGACTTGCGTATATCCTTGGGCTACGAGACGTGCCTTGTTGCGTACGACTTGACCGTCTTCGTCTTGCTTGTTCCGAAACACCCATTTGGTTCTAATGATGTTGTGCTCATCCTCGGGCTTCTCCACGAGTGTCCACACTTCGTTCCTCTCGAAGTTGTGAAGCTCTTCATGCATTGCGTTCACCCAATCCGGGTCTTCAAGATCTTGTTCTACCTTCAAGGGTTCAATGCTAGAGATGAAAGAATAATGCTCACAAAAGTTAGCTAGGCGAGTTTTAGAGCGAGTGATTCTCCCGGTTTGTATGTCGCCAAAGATTTGGTTTAGAGGATAGTTCTTGGTCACTCTTGCTCGAACTCGGGGTAGCTTAGGCTTGTTGGATGGTGGAGCTTCTTCTTCATCATCATCTCCTTCATCTTTGTTGTTGTTGAAGATGTCGTTCCCCTAAGGTGGTGGTGAAAGAGGTTGTGGTGGATCTTCATGATGTACTTCCTCCTCTTCATCATCTTGTCGAGTACCACTTGTGGATGCCTCCATGTCGTGTTGAGGATCACCTTGACGTGAAGTAGGGGCTTCCACTTGAGTTGACAAAGTACTTTCCTTCACCTCCATGGGACGAATCTTGCCGATGGACAAGTCTTGGATAGCTTCCGAAGGATCCTTATCACCTACATCATTTGGCAATTGTTCGACTTGCGAACCAATAGATTCATCAAACTTCACATCTACCGTCTCTTCAACTTTTCGAGTGAAGTTGTTGTAGACACGGTAAGTGTGAGAGTTTGATCCATAACCAAGTACGAATCCTTCATGAGATTTAGGAGCAAATTTAGTACGACGATGCTTATCAAGAATGTAGCACTTTGAGCCGAATACCCGAAAGTATCCAACTTGGGGTTTGTTACCGGTGAGTACCTCGTATGCCGTTTTACCGAGAAGCTTGTGCAAGTAGAGTCGGTTTGTGGCATGACACGCTGTTTCCACGGCTTCTGCCCAAAAGTGTCTTGGCGTCTTGTATTCATCAAGCATCATTCTTGCCATCTCAATAAGAGTTCGGTTCTTCCTCTCAACAACTCCATTTTGTTGAGGTGTGTACGTAACCGAGAACTCATGTGAGACACCTTCTTCGTCAACAAAGGTATCCACATGGGTGTTCTTGAACTCCGATCCGTTATCGCTCCGAACCTTCTTGATCTTCACTTCAAACTGATTTTGCGCTTTGCGAACGAAATTCTTGAAGATCTTTTGCACCTGCGACTTATCATCAAGAAAGAATACCCACGTAAATCTGGAAAAATCATCAACTATAACTAGACCATAGGAATTTCCACCGAGACTCTTGTAAGCATTGGGACCAAAAAGATCCATGTGAAGTAACTCGAGTGGTCTCCTAGTAGTCATGATATTCTTAACGGGATGACTTCCACCTACTTGCTTTCCAGCTTGACAAGCACTACAAAGTCTATCTTTGTCAAAGATAACATCTTTAACACCAAGTATATGATCACCTTTGATAAGCTTGTCTAAGTTACGCATGCCAACATGTCCTAGTCGTCTATGCCAAAGCCAACCTTTAGAAGATTTTGCAATAAGACATGTACGAGGTTTGGATCTCTTAGTGAAATCGACAATGTATAGATCACCTCTACGGAAATCGGTAAAGACCATGTTATGATTGTCTTGACGAAACACTTGGCAATCTACTTTCGTGAATAGCACATTAAAACCAAAGTCGGCAAGTCTAGATACGGAAAGAAGATTGTAGCCAAGAGATTCAACAAGCATAACATTTTGAATAGAGCTATCATGGGATATGGCACCTTACCAAGACCAAGTACCTTACCCTTGGAGTTGTCGCCAAACGTTACGTACCTTCGCGGTCCATGGTTTGGTGTGATCTCTTCAAACAATTCTCTATCTCCAGTCATATGATCGGTGCATCCGCTATCGAGAATCCACTCTTTTCCTCCGGACATGTAATCCTTGAAGTTTGGCATGAGACTTAGATTCTTCATGATCTTCTCATACTCGATGTCGAACAACTCATATTCATCATAGTAGCCATGTTCCACATTGTCATCATCAAGTGGGAAATCCTCGTCACAAAGAACAAGAGATTCGTTAGGATTGTGATCATGACAATGTTCAAGATTGTGAATTCGAATGGCTTCTACATGATGTTGCTAATGGTTATGACATCTCCTTTAGCACGCATGAGGTCTCTAAGCTCAAATAGATAGTCATCAAACTTGGGATTACAAGGCGTCATTTTATGAAAGGCAATAGTTTTATGAAGAATTTCATCAAGATTACTCAATGAATAACTTGGATATCGTTTCTCCAAGTCATTCCACAAAGTATAAGCACATTCAAAATTCTTCATTTGATTAAGCACATTTCTAGGCAATGCTCTAACAATGAGATTAACAGTTCTAAGATTGCATAGCATATCAATTTCCTCTTCGTGTGTGGGATGTAAAGGATCAATGGGAGGTACATAGGGGCTCTTAACATATTTGCTCAATTGAAATTCATTAAACAACTCAAGCATCAAAGTTTTCCATTGACTATAGTACTCTCCATCAAGAATGGGCACTCTACAACTCAAACTCCCTATACTAGACACATCCATCTTCCTCCATGGTGATGAAACCGAAGCAGTGGAGACCAAACCTCTGATACCAATTGAGGGATCACTAGAAGAGTGTCTAGAGGGGGGGTGAATAGACTACTAGCAGGAATTTAAAACCTAACCTTTTCCCAAGTTAATTGGTTGGTAGATTTTAACAATCATAGCAAGTCTAGCACACCCTACACATGCATGTCAACAAGTATGTCGGATTTCGGGCTCCGCAAAACCCTTGAGATTTGAACACAAGGGCGTGTGCGAAGATCCCCTGCAGCCTCGCCCAACCTAGCTCACTACTTGATGGACAAGACGACGAACTCGCGCGATGACGAGGAAGAAGATGAACACGGTGGTTTACCCAGGTTCGGGCTGCTACGAAGCGTAATACCCTACTCCTGCTTTGGTGGATTGCCTCTCGTGGAGGTATGGTGGACGAACTAGTACAATGTTGAGGAGCCTCGCGAGGGCGCTCCTGAGGTGTTCTTGGCCCTCTGCTGGTTTGGTGATGGGTTGGATGGATGGGTGGATCCGCTGATTGCCCGATCCCTCTCTACGGTGCAGCCTAGCCTCTATATATAGCGGTGGCCCGGGTCCTCTTCCCTTATCGCAATGGCTGGAAGGGATCCCACAATGGCCAAATTTGAAGGGGGGCAGGAGTACATCCCCGCGTTGTCCAAAGGCGGTCTTCTCCTGCAAAGTAGTTGTCGATGATGCAGAGGTGGGTCGGCGATGACATCCATCCTGTGGGGCTCGTGATTGTGGTCTTGTTGCACCGGAATGGAAACCTTTGGGGGGTGCTTTGGGAACCCGTGTACGTCCTTTCTCCCTTTGCACCAAAGGGGAAACTGCACCGCCTGGCATGCTGGCACCCGCCTGTCCGTCCTTGCGTCACCCTTGACTCCTGAGGCCAGGTCCTGCATAGGGATCTCCGCCGCTACGGAGGGGGCCTGGGGAGACCCTCCGCTCGCTGATCTTGGTGCTGCTCTCCCTCGCGAGCCTAGGGTCCTCGCGAGGTCCTTGTCTTGAGTGGGGCTGTGTATGGTTGTGCTTGGCTAATGAAGTGGGCCATGCCCTGGGCCGCAGGCAGGCAGGTCTGGGTACCCCCGTTCCCAGAACACCGACAGTAGCCCCCGGGCCCAAGGCGCGCCCGAGCTGGCTTCCGGGCGAAGCCTTGAGGTCGACCCGAAGCGCCGCGGGCCCGTAATGCATGCGGGCCAGGACTGGCGCACGTCGTGCGGTTGATGTCGGGCATCCTTCGTCCCTTTGGCCACCGCCCGAGTCGACAAGAGCCTGACTTCCAGTGCCGAGCCATTATTGCTTTCCCCTTCTATGCACCTGCTCTTGCTTCCCAGATCCCCGGCCCTAGCAGAGGCCTCTCCAGATCCGGCGTCGCTCCGTCCTCCTCCTTGCCGCGCCGGCCCCGCGAACTTCCCGATGGCTCCCGCCGGCAAGCAGAAGCCAGAGACCCAGAGCTCAGCCTCCGCTCCCATCTCACCGGCGCTCTCGGGGTCCACCATCGCCAAGTATGAGGACCTCGTCCCGGTGCTCCAGTCGATGGCAGATGAGACCAACGAGTGGGGGTGGACCTTGATATGGGGCGGCTCCTCAGAGAAGCGGCCCTCGTCCAGGGCGGTCTACCCTTTCTTTCTCCATAGCGTCTTCGCCGGGCTTGTCCCGCCCTTCTCCGCGTTCTTCACCACCATCCTCGACCACTACGGGATTCAAGCCCTTCATCTCCAGCCCAACTCCATCCTACTCTTGTCCGTCTTTGCCTTCTACTGCGAGGCTTTCGTGGGCGTGAAGCCTTCGGTGGCCCTCTTCCGCCATTTCTTCAGCTTGCGCGTGTATGATGGCACTCAACGGTCAGCGTGCGTCTCCTTCGTCGCGGTCCAGAGCGGTAACATGCTCTTAAAGGCTAGGAAGAAGGTGGAGAACTTTAGGCACCGCTGGGTCCTCATGGACCTCAAAGACACCAACCCCCAGTTGGATCTGCCGAAGGGGCTGCCGGAGAAGACCTCCGCGTGGAGCTCCACGAAGCTTTCTGACCCCCGGGCCAGGCCCGTCTTGGAGCGGATTTCCCACGATATAAGTGCCAGGAAGCTGACTGGGGGGATGATAGTGAAGGAGTTCTTAACGCAGCGCCTGGTGCCCCTCCAGTCCCATTCTAGGCCCTTGTGGGACTATCAAGGCAACGGCGACAACCTCAGGCTTCGGTCCACACGCATAACTCCCGAGGAAGTGAGCAGGGCTGTGGCGACCTTGCTCAATGGCGACCCCGGTGATCTCCCCGATGCCTACGCCCTGCTGTACTGCCGCGACGACGGGGCCGATCTGGTTGCCGCGATGCCTGTCTTCAATGAACTGGGGCTCCCCCAGCTGAGGGGCTTGGCTCCCCGATGATGGTGTCCTCCGGCGACACCACGGGTGGGGAGGATTCGGGGAAGACCGCCGATGATGACCCGGCAGGGGCAACCCCCCCGTCGCAGGGCACGCTCCTACGTGACCTCGAGGACGACGGTGATGTCGGTGAAGTTTTTGCTGCGGGCTCCCCACGTCCCGCCAAGGTCCTCAGGGGGCTAGGACCGGCTCCTCGCGCCACGCGGTTTGCCTGCGTGTCGACCCCCAAGAAGCGCGGAGCGGGGTCTCCTCCGGTGCGCCCTACCTCTGCCGGCAAGGCAGTTGAAGCGCCGGCCTCGCCCCCGCCCGAATCGCAGCTCGTAGGCACGGTGGGCGAGGCCGGGGCCACGACGATTCCTCCAGCGGCCGCCCTTGCGGACAGCGCCCTTGCTCGCCCGCATGGTGGTGCCCTCTCTGAGAAAGGCGACGGTGCCCCCGTCATTGCCGGAGCAGAGAGGAAGAGGAAGTGGGTCGATGTTGAAGAGTAAGTGATCCGGCTCAGCCTTGGTCCCCTGCCGGCAGCTTGCGTATTGATGATTTTCCTTTGCTTGGTAACCAGGAATGCCGCCGCGCTGAAGATGAGGAAGAAGAAGGCGGGCGTCAAGCCGAAGGCGCCTTCCGACGCGCCGCCCATTCCTGATGTCCTGCCGCCGCCCGTCGAAGCGCCCGCTGCCGAGGGGGAGGGGGCTCGCGAGGCAGCCCTCCTGGTCACCGCCGCGGAGCCCCTCGAGCCCCCAAGGCCTGTTGGCGTGGTCGCTCCTGCCCTCGAGGGCGCGGAGGTGCCGCAGTCCGGAGGGCCAACCGCCCGTCGATCCGTCTGTGTCCATGGTTGTCGCGCGGCCTCCGGAGCCTCCTGCTCCTCGGGCTGCTATCCCTCGGGGAACATCGTCTACGACCGCGTAGGCGACTCCTCCAGAGGAGGCCTTGGTGCCTTCGTCGTGCGGCCTCGATGTCCTGGACGGGGCCCTCGCCGCCCTGGGTCAGGTCCGGGACGCCCTCGCAGGTGCCGACGATTGCCTCGCGAGTGGGCGCCTGAGACTCCTTTCCGGGTGGCTCCGGGCCGATGCCTCTGTCGTGGCGGTGTGGGGTGAGGCCGAGGCTGCCGCGGCGAAGAGCGAGAGGGAGGTCGCGTCTGCCAGGGTAGCCCACGAGGAGGCACTGGCCGACGCGGCATCCGCCGTCAGGCGATGCGAAGAGGTGGAGGCCCGCCTGAGGGCTCTCCGGGAGGAGAAGTCTGAGCTTGCGGAGCAGTTGCGTCAGCAGGAGGAAACCTTCAAGACCCGCGAGGCCAAGCTCGCCGCTCGGGACTCCTAGCTATCCCAGGCGGCGACCCGCCAGGCCGCGGAGCAGGAGCGCCTGGACATGCAGGAGAAGGAAGTCACTTCGGAGAAGGCCCTGCTCGACACCAGGGAGAAGACTCTTGCCGCGGCTAAGGAGAAAAAGGCCACGGAGCTCAGCGCCTTTCCCTCCATCAAGCTCAAGCTTCGCCAAGCGCTCCACTCCCTCTACCGGGATGGGTTTGCGGAGCCCCTGGCGGCTCCAGAGAGCGGCTTCGTGGGGCTCGCTTCGAAGCTCGTTGAGGCGCTGGAGGGCGCCGTCGTTAAGGTGGAGGGGATCTTGGAGAGCGAGTGCCACGACCTCTTTTCTGAGGCCGCGATGTGCATCTTCAGCCATCTTCATCTGCACGAGCCGGGGTTTGACTCCGACTTCGTGATCCACCCGGTCGCCCCCGAGGCCCGTGCCAGTGCTGCGGCGGCGGTGAAGGGTGCCGTGGAGACGCTGGTGAAGAGGTTCACCCGCGTCACCGTTCCTCCGCCTCTTGATGCTGTAGGGGTTAGCGGCGAAGAAGAGGACGCCAGCGATGTCGACGATGAGTTCCCCGAGAACCGGACGAGTGGTGGCGGCGGCTCCCCCTAATTCCTCTCCCTTGCTCCTTTCCTGCAATGTCCATCGTGCCTCGTGGAGGCGTTAAACTCGTTTGTATCCGCAAAAACTTTTAATGCTTGCAATAATTGTTGAACTGTGTGATTGATCTCTTCGCCTTGTTTCCTTCTTGCTTGTTGTGATGCTCTACGTCGGTAGGGCCCGGCCCCGTGCATACCTCAGCCACCGTTGGGCCGTCCGGATCACTAAGGATGGTTCCAAGGGGTGAGGGGCTATGGGGCCTGTGAGGCTCCTGAGTCGCGATTGTCACAGCCCTAGCTTTCCTTTGTTTGACATTGCATTCATGGATGCATTTAAATTTCAAATGAAATGGAAATGAGGAGTGATCAAGCCTCATCATTCAAATTTTTGACAAACAAGCATTATAAAAATTGCTTCAAACAGGTCCAAGAAAATGTCCCTGGTGTTCTGATAAAATATTGACATGATGTGAAAATGTCAACCAATATTTTGGAAACACAGAAACATTTTATGTTGGGCATTTGAATTAATTCAAACCTTATTTGAAATAGATATATATTTTCCATATAGAAAATATATGTCCAATAATTCTGAGAATTATTATGTGGCATAGGATATTTCCATTTAACCCACATGTATATTTTTAGCATTTATGAAAATAGTTTGCTATTATTTTGCAAGCTAAAACAAATGTCAGAAAAAGAAAAGAAAAGAATTAAAAGGAAGGGCCACTTACCTGGGCCTTACCTGGTAAGTCAGCCCAGCTGACTAGCCCAGCCCACCAGGGGTGGGGAGGTCATCTGAACGGCCCAACCGGGACCGGCTTGGGGCCCTGTACACAACTTCTGAGTCCAAATCGTGAAACACGACCGGATTCTCGATTGTGGTGACCAACTCAGTTAGGCGACTGCCTTGGTCTAGAGTCGTTGTAAGTTAACGTCCGTGGCCGACTCCCTCGCTGGGCTTCCGCTTGAAGGTTGCCGAGGTGCCTTTTTACGTGCACATGGCGGTAAGTGGCGGGAGCATGTGTGACGAAGTACACCCCTGCAGGGTAATCAATCTATTCAAATAGCCGCGTCCGCGGATATGGACTACTTGGAGACTTGCATTGTTCATAGACAATTTAAATGGATACTCTAAAATACTCTAGATAAGTGTGAGTGCTATGGATGGCTTCTCGTCGGAAGACGAGAGAGGATCCATAGTGGTGTATTGATATGGAGAATATGTGGACTCGTGTGTGCTCTCTCGTAGGGAGACGAGAGAGTAGTGATACAATGGATACATTGTCGTAGTCTAGTTTAGCCAAAGGTCAAAGCTGGCATTCTGTAGTAAACCCCACAATCCCGTTCATTGATACATGATGCATATGTAGTTAGTTCTGATGTAAGACTTGCTGAGTACCTTCGTACTCACTGTTGCTTATTTACATTTTTGTAGAGATAGACGTTGTTCAGTTATGTTTGTTCTGGCGTTGACATCGACGGATTAGCTTAGTAACCCAGACAGGAGTCTGGCTCCTTTGGTAGGGTCGTTGTAGCTTTTCAGGCTCTTCTAGCCGCCTTTGTAGATGTCTGTACTCAGACATGTAACTTCCGCTTGTTGTTTGTATGCTCTGAATGTTGGGTCATGTGACCCCTCCTGCTTGTAACATTATACTATGTTGGCTCTTCGGAGCCCTCTAAATAAATGTTATGTTGTAGAGTTTTGTTGTGATGCCATGTTGTATCTACGCATATCATGCATAGTGCGTGTATGATTGAAATGCGTTGGTATGTGTGGGATTCGACACCTAGTTGTGTGCCTTTAGTAGCCCTCTTTATAGGGAAATGCCTCTTTGTGTTTCCACCGAGCCTTGGTAGCTTGCTACTACTCCGGACACATTGATTGACCGGCGTGTATCCTTCTTTGCTGCTGTGTCTGTCCCTACGGGGAAATGTCACGCGGTGTAATGGAGTCCCTGTAGCCTGCTATGACTCATCTACGTACCGTTGATGACAGATATGTCTCACGACGTAATGGAGTCCATGTAGCTTGCTATGACTCGTCTACACACGCTGATGACCGACACCTGCATTGTTGGGTTACGTATGCCTGTCCCCGTACGGTTGTGCCACTTGGATCTATAACTAGTCATGTCGACCAGGGTTCTTTGACGTGTGAATGCTAGCGACATGTTCATATCCGTGAGCCAAAAGGCGCAAACGGTCCTGGCGAAGGTAAGGTGCAGCCATGGATTACCGTGCGTGAGGCCGCAAAGTGGTGTGACATGTTACAGGCTGGATTCATATGGTTTAGGATCGGGGTCCCGACAGCGTTGGTATCAGAGCTGAACTGTCTGTAGGTTTACGAAGCCAAACTGGTCGATGTTGAGTCTAGTAATGCTTTAGTTATATAAGGGAATTGATTGTGGAAGGGAACGTAATGCTCTTTTTATTGCTTTCCTCAAGTTACTCTATTCTGGGTCACCCTCTTCCTTTCTACGGTGATTAAGGACTAGGCTTCTTACCTATCTGCTAGGATGACGAGTTACTGGACCACAGACTTATAGAATGGTTGTTTGTGTCAAGTAATGTCCCATCAGAGATGTGAGAAGTGATGCCAATGTTCTCACTGTGCCTTGAACCATGATGTTGAGCTGTTATGCTGCCCAAATCTTGTGCAGGTTGCCTCATATCTCATGCCCGTACCGTCGTTATGCTGTTCGAGTTCCTCTAGGTTTAGATATGTTTCGGTGTTCTTCCTTGTTTCTGAACCCTGGTTTTCCTTCAGGATGTCGCCAGTAAACCGGAGATTTGCTAGTCGTGGTCAGAACCATGGAGATGGTAGGGATGAAGAAGATCCTCCCAACCTACCTCTGTTGGCGGAGGTTATGCTAGAAGTTGAGAGGAACAAGTGTGCCACCAACCGTCTGTTGGAGCACATCGAGCAGAATACATCCCATCAGCGCAATGAGCTAGTATCCATCAAAGACTTCATCAAGTTGCAACCGCCCGCTTTCCATCATTCCATTGAGCCACTGGATGCAGATGATTGGCTCCGGAGTATCAACAACAAGCTGCGTTATGCAAACGTGGCTGAAGGAGACAAGGTCACCTATGCCGCTTATCACCTTGAAGGTTCCGCCAGCTTATGGTGGGAGAACTTTGAGGCCATGCGACCTGCAGGCCAAGCTACTTCATGGAAGGAATTCTGTGATGTTTTCCGTGAGCATCATATTCCCCAGGCCCTGATAGATCTTAAGCAAGAGGAGTTCTGCAATCTGACCCAAGGCAAGATGGATGTGGATGCATATAGTCGGGAGTTTGGACGCCTTGCGCGTTATGCACCCGAAGAAGTATCCACAGATGCCAGGAAGCAAACAAGGTTCAGGAAAGGTCTCGACCCAGAGCTACGTCATGACCTCAATCTGCATGAGTTCGCTACCTTTCAGGTTCTTGTGAACAAAGCCATCCAAGCAGAAACTGGTAGGATGACCTATGAGGAATCTCGCAAGCGCAACTGTGATTTTGGGTCATCCTCAGTCTCTATATCTCAGAGGCGTAGGTTATGGATCCCGAACGCCGCTCTCCCTCCCGGATATGCATCGAGGCCATCCTATGTGGCGTCTCGTCTACCGATGCCATGTGTTCCCCAGAAGAACCTCATCAACCGGATGATCAACCCATATCCCCGGCCCATTCATGGAGCATGCTTCAAGTGCAGTCAGCCTGGACACTATTCCAAGAATTTCCCTTTGCGAGCAAATGTTCCATCCTCTTCAAGCAATGTTGTCAGTCGTGGCAGGCCCCCAATCAACAAGTTTAATGCCAGGTCAGTTGTTCATACTCGTGGATGTGTGCACCATGTAACTGCAGAAGAAGCTGAAGATGATGCTAATGTCATGCTTAAGATGCTTCTTGTCAATTCTCATCCAGCTTTAGTTCTATTTGACTCTGGAGCATCGCACTCTTTCATCTCTGACAGGTATGCCCTGTCGCATGATATGTCCTTTGATATTATGCCAACTCCTTTGGAGGTTCAAACTCCAGGTTCTAGATGGCAAACTGCTAGAGTGAGCCATGGAAATCAAATCCTTGTTCATGGTTTGGTGTTCCTTGCTTCTCTGATAGCTCTTAAGTCTTCGGACATCAATATCATTTTGGGGATGGATTGGATGATAGCCCATCATGCCAAAATTGATTGTTTCACTAGGTCTGTTCAGCTTACCCACCATTCTGGACAGATAGTCAAAATCCAAACCCGTATTCCAGAAGGGCGGATATATTCTCTCAATGCCAATCCTCTCCCAGACCTTGAGAACATCCCGGTAGTCCGTGACTTCCCGGATGTCTTTCCAGAAGACATCCGGGAAGTCACCATTCTGGACAGATAGTCAAAATCCAAACCCGTATTCCAGAAGGGCGGATATATTCTCTCAATGCCAATCCTCTCCCAGACCTTGAGAACATCCCGGTAGTCCGTGACTTCCCGGATGTCTTTCCAGAAGAACTGCCAGGTGTTAAACCTGACAGAGAAGTAGAGTTTGTCATAGACCTTGTTCCAGGAACTGCCCCAATTACTAGGAGACCACATAAGATGTCACCCCAAGAACTAGCTGAGCTTAAAATCCAACTCGATGAATCTTTGAAGAAAGGTTTCATCCGCCCTAGTTCTTCTCCATGGGCTTGTCCTGTCCTCTTCGTCAAGAAGAAGGATGGTACGGATCGGATGGTTGTCGATTATCTACCGGTTAATCTGGTCACGATAAAGAACAAATATCCACTCCCCAGGATCAACGATCTGTATGATCAGCTCGCTGGATCCGCAGTCTTTTCCAAGATGGATTTGAGATTAGGTTATCATCAAATCAAAATTAGGAACGGGGACATTCCAAAGACGGCTTTTGTCACTCGTTATGGCCAATATGAGTACACCGTCATGTCCTTCGGTCTAACCAATGCCCCAGCCACCTTCTCCCGCTTAATGAATTCGATCTTCATGGAGTATTTGGACAAATTCGTCATGGTTTACGTCGATGATATTCTGATTTACTCGAAGAATGAAGAAGAACATGCTGAGCATCTTAGGCTGGTATTGATGAAACTTCAAGAGCACCGCCTTTACGCCAAATTCTCTAAGTGTGAATTCTGGTTGCCAGAAGTGACCTATCTAGGTCACGTAATCTCTGCGAAAGGTATTGCTGTCAATCCCGAGAGAGTTCAAGCTTTCCTTGACTGGACTCAACCTGAATCGGTGAAGCAAGTTAGGAGTTTCCTTGGCTTAGCGAGCTACTGTCGCTGCTTCATTGAGAACTTCTCCAAAGTTGCCAAACCTCTAACTGAACTCCTCAAGAAAGATAAGAAGTTCGAGTGGACTCCAAAGTATGAGGAAAGTTTTCAGGAGTTGAAAAGATGACTGACTACTGCCCCGGTACTTGTACCCTCGGATTTCACAAAGGACTTTGTTATCTACTGTGATGCTTCGCGACAAGGTCTAGGTTGCATTCTTATGCAAGATCGTCATGTGATTGCCTACGCATCTCGACAGTTGCATCCACATGAGGAGAATTATCCAACACACGATCTGGAACTTGCCGTTGTAGTTCATGCACTTGTCACTTGGCGACAATACCTTCTGGGTAATCGTTGCGAAATATACACTGATCACCAAAGTCTCAAATATATATTCACCCAACCGGATTTGAATCTCAGGCAAAGACGGTGGATTGAGTTGATTACGGACTATGACTTAGGAATATCTTACACCCCAGGCAAAGCCAATGTCATGGCTGATGCACTAAGTCGTAAATCCTATTGTAACAACCTCATGTTGCTACAAAGTTAACCACTTCTCCACGAGGAATTTCGTAAGTTAAATCTTCACATTGTTCCTCGAGGATTCCTTTCTACCTTCGTGGCGAAACCGAGTCTTCAGGATCAGATCATTGCTGCTCAGAAGCAGGATACGGGAATTTCCCGGATCAAGAGCAACATTGCCAAGGGAGTTGCTGGACGCTTCTCGATAGATGATCAAGGTGTTGTATTCTTTGAGGACCGCTTGGTGGTTCCCAAGAAGCAACAACTTTGAGAGCTGATCCTTAAGGAAGCTCATGAATCTCCTCTCACGATTCATCCCGGTAGTACTAAGATGTATTAGGACCTACGCCAGAGGTTCTGGTGGACCCGGATGAAGAGAGAAATCGCTCAGTTCGTTGCTAACTACGATGTTTATCGTCGCGTTAAGGCAGAGCATCAAAGGCCTGCTGGCACTCTTCAGCCCTTGGCTATTCCCAAGTGGAAATGGGACAAGGTCGGTATGGATTTCATCACCGACTTTCCAAAGACTAAGAAAGGGAATGATGCCATCTTCGTGGTCATCGATCGCCTTTCGAAAGTTGCTCATTTCCTTCCAGTTTGAGAGAGTATAACTGCTAGTCAATTAGCAGACCTATATATCTCTCGAATAGTTTCTCTTCATGGTGTTCCTCTAGAGATCAATTCAGATCGTGGAAGTCTTTTCACTTCTCGATTTTGGGAAAGTTTCCAGAATGCTATGGGAACCCATCTCTCCTTTAGCACCACTTATCACCCTCAGTCAAGTGGTCAAGTCAAAAGAGTCAATCAAATTCTTGAAGATATGCTCAGAGCCTGTGTTATCTCATTCGGAATGAATTGGGAGAAATGTCTTCCATTCGCTGAGTTTGCTTATAATAACAGCTTCCAGTCTAGTCTGGGCAAAGCTCCTTTTGAAGTGTTGTATGGACGAAGATGTCGAACGCCATTAAACTGGTCAGAAACCGGTGAAAGACAATTCTTTGGACCGGATATGATCCAGGATGCAGAAGAGCAAGGTCGCATCATTCGTGAGAATCTGAAAACTGCCCAATCTCGTCAAAAGAGTCAATATGACCGTCGTCATAAGGACGTAAGTTATGAAGTTGACGAGAAGGCTTACCTTCGGGTTACACCTCTCAAGGGTACCCATCGTTTCGGTATCAAAGGCAAATTGGCTCCTCGTTACATTGGTCCTTTTCGCATTCTCGCTAAACGAGGATAGGTTGCCTACCAGTTGGAACTACCTCCATAGCTTTCCAAAGTTCATGATGTGTTCCACGTTTCTCAACTCAGGCGTTGCTTCAAGGATCCTGTCCGTGAAGTAGACCACGAAACGCTTGATCTTCAAGATGACCTCTCTTATTGAGAATATCATGTTCGTATTCTCGATGAAGCCGAGCACAGCACTCGACGTCGCAGCATCAAGTTTCTCAAGGTTCAGTGGTCACACCATTCCGAGGATGAAGCAACCTGGGAGCGCGAAGATCGTCTTCGACTTGAGTACCCCGACCTCTTCCCGACTACGCCTGAATCTCGGGACGAGATTCTTGTTTAGTGGGGGTGAGTTGTCACAGCCCTAGCTTTCCTTCGTTTGACATTGCATTCATGCATGCATTTAAATTTCAAATGAAATGGAAATGAGGAGTGATCAAGCCTCATAATTCAAATTTGTGACAAACAAGCATTATAAAAATTGCTTCAAACAGGTCCAAGAAAATGTCCCTGGTGTTCTGATAAAATATTGGCACGATGTGAAAATGTCAACCAATATTTTGGAAACATAGAAACATTTTATGTTGGGCATTTGAATTAATTCAAACCTTATTTGAAATAGATATATATTTTCCATATGGAAAATATATGTCCAATAATTCTGAGAATTATTATGTGGCATAGGATATTTCCATTTAACCCACATGTATATTTTCAGCATTTATGAAAATAGTTTGCTATTATTTTGCAAGCTAAAACAAATGTCAGAAAAAGAAAAGAAAAGAATTAAAAGGAAGGGCCACTTACCTAGGCCTTACCTGGTAAGTCAGCCCAGCTGACTAGCCCAGCCCACCAGGGGTGGGGAGGTCATCTCCCACCTCCGGCCAGTAGGCAGCCGAGGTGTCGACCGCACGCGCGCCGGCCTCCACCTCCTGCTTGCCACGGAGCTACTTCCCCTCGCCTCTCTAGCGCCACGGAGACGCCGTGGAGCTCCTTCTCTTCTCCTCTCGAGCTCTTCCTCTTCCTCTGCTCTCTCCCCCGCACCGGACCCGCCGCCGCCATTTGCTGCCACCATGGCCACTCTGCTCCCCTCGCCTCGCCGACACGCCCACCGGAACTGCCAGCGACCGCAGCCTCTCCACGCTGGAGGAATCAAGCTTGGATGCATCGCATCGCCGCCGTCGCCCTCTTCTTCAACCCCGGGCTCCGGTGATCCCCGCCGCCGAATTCGCGAGCCACCGGACGCCTCCGACCTTGTCGTTGCCTCCAAAGGATCCGTGGTGAGCTCCTGATTCGATTCCCCCCATGCCCTGTTGCCGTCCTCCGCCCCCAGCTGCTAGCTTCGCCATGGCCGAAAGCTTCTTCCGCCGGCGATGACGTCGCCGTGGCTGCACGTGCCGCAGCTTGCGCCTGAGCATGCGGGCGTGCCCAGTGCTTCCTAAGGAAGCCGCAGCCACCCCCAGCTTGACCTGGCATGCCCCGCAGCCCCGCGCCCGCATGCGGCCGAACGCCGGCCGCCGCTAGCTTGCTCGCCACTAACGAAGGTGAGCACCCTGAGCCCCGCTGTTGCCCCGATGGATGCACCGCCAGCAACTCGTAGCGTCAACCGTGCATGAAACGGTGCCCCATAGCGCAAGCCCGAGCATCTCCGGTGAGTTTCCACCATCGGTTTGGTCACCGGCGGCCTAACTCTGGCCGGTACCGACGTGGCCGGCCATTAGGGTCTAATCCCCCTGCTAATGACCCCCCTAGTCGCTGACAGCGGGCCCCAGCTACGGGTGAAACCCCGGTCAGCACGGGGATTAGCCCCGTGACACTGACATGCGGGTCCCACCGGTGAGATTTGACCTGCACCGGCCCGGTTGACTGCTGACGCACGCATGACGTCAGAATGACGCAATAAATATATTTCTGTAATAAAAATAATTCCAGGAAATAGTAAAATCTTTGAAAAATCATAGAAAATAATCTGTAGCTCAGATTGAAATAATTTATATATGAAAAATTATTAGAAAAATGCAAGAATCTAATGGTACCATTTTCATGCATGTTAGAGCAAGCTATATAGGCAAACATGGACATTTTTTTCAAATCACAATATGCCATATCACTTATGGAGTTGAATTTGAACCTAGGGTTCAAACCATCTTCATTTAACATGTTGATAGGTGCATTAGCTCAAACCAGCATCATTTTGACATGTCATACTCATGCATCATTGTGAAGCATTTGCCGTGCTTAATTTATACCTTGTTTGATCTTGTCGATAGACTTGCGAGACGTAGTTATCGATGACATCGAAGAACAACTGAGTTTTTCTGATTAACAGGCAAGCAACCCCCCCTTGAGCATATTCGATACAATCCCACTCTCTCGCTCTTGCTCTCATTTCAATGCATTAGGACAATGCGATTCAACTGCTACTTGTGTTGCGATAGATGAACCCACTCCTTTGCATGACCTGTCATTGTCACAGTAAATAGCTGAACCAAGCAACCTAGCATACCTGGTAGATGCTTGAGCCATGTTGTGCTATCACCCTGTTATGCTTTGCTATGCTTAGAGTTGTGTCAGATCTAATTCATCTGGGTGATGAACCGGAGTGAAACGATTGTGTCCTGATGACGAGGGTTAAGTGTTGAACCTGTTTTGGTAAAGGTAGCGATGAGAGGCCATGTAGGAGTACATGGTGGGTTGTCTCATTGAAGCCGCTCATAGGAACTAAGTTCTGTGTTGTCTTCCAAGACTAGCTACTACCGCACATTGGGCTCCGGTAACTCGAGCTCTCTCGGCCTATTAACCTACCCTGTTCTCTGTCCAGGAGTCGCACTAGTTCGAAATGTTGATAGGATGTGGCCGGGCCTGTGAAGTGAACGAACGGCCCAACCGGGACCGGCTTGGGGCCCTGTACACAACTTCTAAGTCCGAATCGTGAAACACGGCCGGATTCTCGATTGTGGTGACCAACTCAGTTAGGCAACTGCCTTGGGCTAGAGTCGTTGTAAGTTAATGTCCGTGGCCGACTCCCTTGCTGGGCTTCCGCTTGAAGGTTGCCGAGGTGCCTTCTTACGTGCACATGGCATTAAGTGGCGGGAGCATGTGTGACGAAGTACACCCCTGCAGGGTAATCAATCTATTCGAATAGCCGCGTCCACGGATATGGACTACTTGGACACTTGCATTGTTCATAGACAATTTAAATGGATACTCTAAAATACTCCAGATAAGTGTGAGTGCTATGGATGGCTTCTCGTAGGAAGACGAGAGAGGATCCATAGTGGTGTATTGATATGGAGAATATGTGGACTCGTGTGTGCTCTCTCGTAGGGAGACGAGAGAGTAGTGATACAATGGATACATTGTCGTAGTCTAGTTTAGCCAAAGGTCAAAGCTGGCATTCTGCAGTAAACCCCACAATCCCGTTCATTGATACATGATGCATATGTAGTTAGTTCTAATGTAAGACTTGCTGAGTACCTTCGTACTCACTGTTGCTTATTTACATTTTTGCTGAGATAGACGTTGTTCAGTTATGTTTCTTCTGACGTTGACATCGACGGATTAGCTTAGTAACCCAGACAGGAGTCTGGCTCCTTTGGTAGGGTCGTTGTAGCTTTTCAGGCTCTTCTAGCCGCCTTTGTAGATGTCTGTACTCAGACATGTAACTTTCGCTTGTTGTTTGTATGCTCTGAATGTTGGGTCATGTGACCCCTCCTGCTTGTAACATTATACTATGTTGGCTCTTCGGAGCCCTCTAAATAAATGTTATGTTGTAGAGTTTTGTTGTGATGCCATGTTGTATCTACGCATATCGTGCATAGTGCGTGTATGATTGAAATGCATTGGTATGTGTGGGATTCGACACCTAGTTGTGTGCCTTTAGTAGCCCTCTTTATGAGGAAATGCCTCTTTGTGTTTCCACCGAGCCTTGGTAACTTGCTACTGCTCCCGACACATTGATTGATCGGCGTGTATCCTTCTTTGCTGCTGTGTCTGTCCCTACAGGGAAATATCACGCGGTGTAATGGAGTCCCTGTAGCCTGCTATGACTCGTCTACATATCATTGATGATAGATATTTCTCACGACATAATGGAGTCCATGTAGCTTGCTACGACTCGTCTACACACGCTGATGACCGACACCTGCATTGTTGGGTTACGTATGCCTGTCCCCGTATGGTTGTGCCACTTGGGTCTATAACTAGTCATGTCGACCTGGGTTCTTTGACGTGTGAATGCTAGCGACATGTTCATATCCGTGAGCCAAAAGGCGCAAATGGTCCCGGCCAAGGAAAGGTGGCAGCCGTGGGTTACCGTGCGTGAGGCCGCAAAGTGGTGTGACATATTACAGGCTGGATTCATATGGTTTAGGATCGGGGTCCCGACAGCGATGCTCAGGAGTCCCCCTTAACGTACGAGCTCCGGCGTTCTCCTTAGGGGTTTGAGCGCTTCTGAGCTCTGCATCAGCAGGGCCCGGCCCCGCGCATACCTCAGCCGCCGTTGGGGCCGTCCGGATCACCAAGGATGGTTCCAAGGGCTGAGGGGCTACGTGGCCAGTGAGGCTCCTGAGTCGCGATGTTCAGGAGTCCCCCTTGACGTACGAGCGGCTCCCATACCTTTCCTCGTTGGCTTCTCCTGAGATGGGCTCATGAAGTCCAAGTTTGGCAGACCTAGGGAGGTGGCGTGTACCAGGCTTGGCCCGGTAGTAGCCCCCGTGCAGCCCCCTCACGCGTACATCCCAGGGGAACTCAGCGAGACGGGGCCGTGAGGGGCCTTCCTTAGGTTGGATGCAGCCGCTGGGGCGCCCTCAGTTGTTTATCCCCAGCACAGAGCGAAGGGCTTCCACATTGCGTGGGCATAGTCATTGGTGGACGGTGTTGACCGCCAGCACGGGGCTGTGGCTTCCACCTTGAGTGGGCACAACCATTGGAGGGCCGTGTTGACCGCCAGCACAGAGCAGTGGCCTCCACATTGCGTGGGCATAGCCATTGGAGGGCCGTGTTGACCGCCAGTACAGAGCTGTGGCTTCCACATTGCGTGGGAAGGAACCCCTCCGCGTCCTTGGGGGGCTCCGGGCGTGTACAGCCCATTGAGTTCGTGGCGTGGCTTGCATGGCAGAACTGGGAGGTGTATCTGGGAGCTCGTGAGGGCGCTTTCGCCTCGCGAGGTCCCTACCTCTAAGGCGGTTTGCACCTGAGTCTTCTCGTAGGCGGCGGCGTCCGAGGTCCTGCAGACTTCTTCTTCTTCACGAGTGAGGCAGGTTGGGAGCCCTTTCGGCACTCTGCGTCTGCAGGCCCCAGTCCCGCACATTTCCCGACCACCGTAGTGTACGACCGGATCACCAGGACGCAACTACGAGATCAGGCCTCGACACCCCTGATGTCGACCGGATCACCAAGGACGACATCAAGGGGCGAGTGGTTTTACGACCGGTAAGGCTCCTGAGGCGCGTTGCTCAGGAGCCCCCTTTGATGCTCAAGCGGCTCTACGTCGGCAAGTCCCAGTCCCTCACATTTCCCTACCACCGTAGTGTACGACCAGATCACCAGGACGCAACTATGAGGTTAGGCCTCGTCACCCCTGATGCCGACAGGATCACCAAGGACGACATCAAGGGGCGAGTGGCTTTATGACCAGTAAGGCTCCTGAGGCGTGTTGCTCAGGAGCCCCCTTTGACGCTCGAGCGACCCCCATTCCGTCCTGCCGGCTGCTGCCTCAGGAGGCCCTGGAGCCTCCCGAGACTCCATGCCGCGGTGCCGCGCTGCAGTCGGAGCCCCCGGGCGGGGGTCGACTGCCCAAGATGCAAGTCCCTAAGGTGACAGGGCCCCGCTGTCCAGTTTCGAGGTGCCTCGAGGAGGGCCGTAGTGCACGGCCCCTTGCGAAACACCAACTCAGAAAGAGTGGTGCGGCGACATTCACGCTGGCAAAGAGCCGTGCAGGCAAGGTAAAACATTAGGAAACAAGTCATGTGCATGAGAAACTATTGAAATATGCGTAAATGAAGCGGCTGCAGGGGTATGCCCTGACTGCCTGAGGATAATGCGGCCCGGTGGGCGCTCTCAAATGGAGTAAACCAAAAAGTTACCTGGTAACGGCCAACAAAAAGTCACCTGGCGGCCATGCCGCTGAAGAGTCGAAGCTGCCATCGTAGCCTGATCTTACACCTCCACGAGCGCGACCCTCACGGGTCCGTCGTCTCCTGGGGCTCGGGACCTTCGCTCGGTCCGAGCATCTCCTCCAACTCCTCGCCGCGCCCCGCCAGGCAAGGTACGAGCATGGCCCGGGCAAGGCGCTGGAACGTGACGCCTGCGTTCGCTAGGCTGAAGGGCATGCAGACGTAGTTGTGCGGGTAGACCCATCCATGATCGGCACGCGTTGGCCAAAAGGGGCCCTGGGACGCGGCCCTGTTGATCGCGAGCGTGTTGACGCAAATGCGCGGCTGGTCGACCGTGCCGATGATGGCGGCTGCGATTGGTGGTGCTGGACAGTTTCCGCCTTGCATGGCATGTGCTTCCTGAAGCTCCTCGATCGCTCTGATGATGGACTCTTGCGAGCTCGGCGCCACGCGCCGTGCCCCTAGCTTTGGTAGTCGCGCGTCAGGACACGCCTTCAGGTTGTGCCCGAACGCCTCCCTTGTCTGACCGGTCAAGCCGAGGGCCTCCTGAATGGGAGCCCCCGAGCCCGACCCAAGGGGGGCGCCGAGCGCGCTTTCCTATGCGATGGAAGGTGGTGCCCCGCCCCTGGGTGTAGAGCTTGAGGCTCGGCCCTTGGAGGTCCCAGCCCCCTAGCGCTCCGCGGGGATGAGCGTCTTCTTCTTCTTGCGTGCGTCCTCGCAAGGCAGGGTGTCTTCCTCGTCATCCGAGTGCTCGGCCGCCGCGGCGCGGTAAGCACGCTCGAGGGAGCAAACGGCATCCTTCTCATCGCAGGCGACAGTGATGACGCCGCCACTCCCTGGCATCTTGAGGAAGTTGTAGCCGTGATGAGTCGCCGCCATGAACTTGGCGAGGGCCGGGTACCCGAGGATGGCGTTGTCGGGAGGTGGATGTGCGTGACGTCGAAGACGTAACCTCGGTGTGGTAGTTCTCGCGTCCGCCAAAGGTGACGGGCAGGCGCACTTGCCCGATGGGGACGATGGACCCGTCTGTGACTCCCGAGAAGGGCTTGGTCGGCATGAGCTGTTTGTACGGTACTTGGAGCATCTTGAAGGTCTCAATGAAGAGGACATTGAGCCCCGCTCCACTATCGATGAGGGTCTTGGTGATGAGGACGTTGCTGATGGTTGGCGTGCACAGCATGGGGAGCTTGCCGGCCATGGCCGAGCACCTGAGCTGATCGCTCGAGTCGAAGGTGATTGCAGTCTGGGACCACTTGAGGGGACGCATGGTCTCGGGCTTTGGGAGAGCCGCATTCACTTCCCGTGCGAACTGCTTGAAGACGCGGTTCGATGCTGGGGCCTGGGCGCCGCCCAGGATACAGGCTACCGCCCTGACCTCCTAGAAGCCCCCCAGCCCCATCGTCTTGCCTGTCCTCTTCCTTCCTTCTAGGTGGCGGTGGTAGTGGTGGTAGGCCGGCCTCACGAGGATGGGCCTCACAAGGCTGGCCACGGCGTGACCCCTCCGGAGGGTCATCGCGACGGTGGTCCTCCCGAGGCTGATCGTGCCAGCGGTCTTCCTGAGGCTGATCGTGCCACCCTTGATGCGGTTCCCGGTTGTCCTAACGACCTCCAGCGCGGCCTCCGCCTCGTCCGAAGCCAGGGTCAGCGCGTCCAAGGGGCCGACCGAAGTGTTCGGCGTGGACCAGCCTGAGTTCCTGGCAGTCGGCGGTGTCATGGTTGTTCGTGCCATGGAAGATGCAGGTCGGTCTTCCTCCTGCGGGGTGTTCCTCACCACGGCTGCGCTTCGCCTTAGGCTTGGCCGCAAGTACCGCTGGGGCCTTACGCTTCGTCTCCTTGGCCTTGGTCTTCTTTTCCTCTGGCTCTGCCGCCAGAGGCCCGCGGAGCGACATGCGGCCCTCTTCAGCCTTGGCGCACCTGTTCGCCAGATTGAACATCTCCAGGGCTAAGCACAGTTCGTCGTTCATGGCGAGCTCCTCCTTCATCTTGAGGTCCGTGACGCCGTCGGTGAATGCGAAGATGATAGCCTCGTCCGATGCTTTCGGGATCTTGAGGCGCGTAGTCATGAAGCATTGTATGAACTTGTGCAGGGTCTCCCCGTCCTGCTGCTTTACACGCCGTAGGTCGTTCACGATGAGTGCACGGTCGCGGGTGCCTTGGAAGTTGGTGATGAAGCGCTTGTGCAGGTTGTCCCAGGAGGTGACGGACCCCTCCGGGAGGTTGAGGAGCCAGGAGAGCACGCCACCTTTGAGCGCCATGGGGAACCAGCACGCCATGACTTTGTCGTCTCCACCGGCAGCCCGTATGCTCAGCGAGTAGAGCTGTAGGAATTCGGCAGGATCCGGGGTGCCCTCGTAGCGCGGGGGTAGGTCAGGCTTGAACTTGCAGGGCCACGCGGTTGGGTGGAGCTCCTGGGTGATGGCGAGGCACCCCACTGGCTCGACGGGTGCTGCTTGTGCGGGTGGGGTCCGATCTTGGCGCCCCTGAGGGGCCGCCTCGAGTGGTGCCCGGTCGCGACGCTGGTTCGGGATCGCGGGGAGCGCACGCGCGTCGGCCCGCGACCGCACCACCTGGCAGCTCACTTAATCTCTCGCCCTTGCCCGTGGTTGTAACGCCCCTAGATCTATGCCACAGTGATGATTGTAATTAAGCTACGATGATGGCCGAGAACACGCTAAGGCTTTTGCTAAATCTAAGTTAATCACCGTTGGAATCGGTCCGGAATTTAATTCCGTTGCAATTTAAAAATTCGTCGGAAAAGCGGTTTTAAAAGTTGTCCAAAACTGGGATTAAAAATGTTGGATGGATCGCAAATAATCCGTAAAGTTTTATAAAATTAAAACGGAAATTTTTGGAATTGGTTTGATACCCCAAAAGTATTTTAAACGTCTTTTGAAACGTAGGGAAAATAGACCCGAAAACTGGACCCGAATTTGGACGAAACTGGGCCGGCCCCAGGCAGCCCCTATATAAGGCAGGGGCGTGCCCTAGCCGTGCCCGAGCCCGTCCCATTCCCCCCCCCCGCCGCCGCGCGCAGCACCCGACCCCGCGCCCCCGTGTTCCCCCCCTCTCGGCCGACGGGAGCCGGCCCCAGCCTGCCCGGCCGCTCCGCCCCCTCCCCCCGACGCGCCCGCGGCCAGCCGCCCGCGCCGCGCCGGCCCCGCCCGTTGCCGCCTCCGCGTCGCCGCCGCCTCGCCTGCACCGCCGCCGTTGCCGCCTCCCCGACCGGATCCGCCGCCGCCGCTCGCCTCCCCACCCGCCGGTCGCCGCCTCCCGGTGAGCCGCCGCCGCCGTTCCCCCCCCCCCCCCCCCCCGACCCGACGGCAGCAGCCGCTGCGCCGGCCCGACCCGGCCGGCCGCGAGCGAGCGCGTGCGTGCACCCGTGTGTGTGTATGTGTATGTGTGTGTGTGTATAAGTGTACATACATACACATACGTATGTATATACGTATATGTATATGTATATGCTTTTTAAAATATCAGTAAAATGAATTTAGAAAAAAATAAAATAAAATAATTAGTTTAAATTAATTAATTAATTAATTAGTAAATTAATTAATTAAGTAATTAGTTAATTAGGTAATTAAGATTAATTATATTAATTAATCTGTTAATTAATTAATTAATCAGTAATTACTGTTTAGGATAATTTAAACAGTAATAAATACTGTTCTGGATAATTCGGAATTAATTCGGATTTAATAATTAAATTAATTTCAGAATATTATTAAAACTTTAGAAATTAATATAAAATAAACCGTAGCTCGGATTAAAAAGTTTTGAACATGAAAGTTGCTCAGAATAATTCTACGGTTCCAACTCCGCAGTCCGTTAGTCTGTCACCTACCCCTGGCATAGCAAACCTGGAACTTTTGCCCTCCGGTTCGACTGTCCAAAAAATCCAAAGACCCGGGAAGGATCGTCAGATATTCTCCCGCTTCGTCTGATACGTGTAGTATTGCGTTAGACTACCGCTAGCACAACGTATTGTCATGTCATGCATCGTGTTGCATCTGTTGCTTGTATTTATTGTTTCTTCCCCCTCTTCTCTCCGGTAGTTTCCGAGACTGACGCTGCCGCCGAGTACGACTACGCCCCTGATGGCCAGCCTTTTGCAGCAGAGCAACAAGGCAAGCAAAACCCCCTTGATCATTCCGATATCGCCTATTCTCTCTCTCTCATGCTTGCATTAGATTTTGCTACTGTATTTAAACAAGTACCTATTCTGATGTATAGCCTGTTCTTGAATACTGCTTTCATACCTTCTTACATATTATGTTATAGCATAGGTATGGATAGTATTCCCCCTGTGACTCCCATTTTACTATTGTCGTTGCCCCTGCTTTCATCACCGTCGTCATCGAGGACTTGAAGACAGAAGACTCAGTCATCATGACTGACAAGCCGTTACCGACACATCACCTCACACACCCCGAGTGTGAATTCACTTGGGGCACTGACTCACAGCCACTTTGACTTGTTACTGAGTGATATGACAAAGACGGGTCGGCCCCAAGGGTACCCGCGAGTGTGAGATGTGGTGGGGTGCGCCGGTAAGGCACCATTATAGACGAGGCGTGGCCGGACAGTGATGTCCTTGCCGCAAGTTCTCGAGACGGGGCGACGGGATGGTGGGACCGATCGTCACCGCAATAGTACAAGTCACTAACGGGTTTGGATATGTGATCTGAGAAGGCCTTCGGCGAAAGCTCTGGTCTCTTTCGCACTAACCACCACGCGGGTATAAGTATGGGCATTCTGCGGCGTACATTCTCCCGAAAGCTCTTCAGATGCCACATTGTTCGACTCGCGCCCGGGTGGTCTGGAACGCAGGGACCCTGATGGAGGGCGTGCTAGGACTGATCCCGGCCGACGGCGTAACGTGCAGGATGGCGAGGGCGATGGCCCAAGACCCCGAACCATTAGGATGTAGACCGGCGTGTTGGCCTCTCTGTTGAGCCTAGGTAGGACTACGTCGTGTCGATGGATGAGGCCGGGTATGACCCAAAAATTGTATCCGGCCAGAGTTTATCGAGCATGTTGGGTAAGTTTGTGCACTCCTGCAGGGAAGTTAAACTAATCGATTAGCCGTGTCCGCGGTTATGGACGCTCAGAGTTGTATCCTGATCTATGATAACTAGAATTGGATACTTATGTTGTTACTTGAATTATTTGGCTCCGGGATCGCTTTCTCGCAGGGTGTCGAGGAAGGATCTCTGGGCCTTACTGTTTATAACCTGCTAAATAAAATATGCTACTCAACCCTCTTCTTATGCTGCAAGACGCTGAAGATGCTAGTCTTCGATAGGACTAGACTTTCTTCCCTCTTCTGGCATTTCTGCAGTTTAGTCCAAAGATATAGCCCCATTCCTTTGATACTGGTGTATATCTAGCATAGTTCTGATGTAAGTCTTGCGAGTACTTTGGATGAGTACTCACCGTTGCTTTGCTCCCCCCTTTCCCCTTGATACGATGCCGCGACCAGATGACAGCGCTCAGGAGACCCAGGATCCAGCTTACCCGGTGGACGACTACTACTACCCCGACGGAGGCCACTACTATCAGGATGGAGCCTACTACGACGTAGACTTCTCTGACGTCCAGGAGTAGTTCGGAGGTTCCCAGGCAGGAGGCCTCGCCTCTTTCGATCCGCTGCTATCGTTTGTGCTAGCCTTCTTAAGGCAAAGACTTGTGTACCTTTATGTCTGTACTCAGATATTATTTGCTTCCGCTGACTTATGCTCGTCGAGCTTTGTATTCGAGCCCTCGAGGCCCCTGGCTGTAATATGAAGCTTGAATTATTTTAATTTGTGTCTAGAGTTGTGTTGTGATATTGATTAGTGAGTCCCTAATCTTGGTCGTACGCATTGCGTGATTGATTAGCGTACGGTCGAGGCTAGGGGCGTCACAAGTTGGTATCAGAGCCGACTGCCTGTAGATAGCCCCCTTTTCACATCCTTGGCCGAAGTTGAGTCTAGTCATTGAAAAACTTTTACTAACACTGATGCTGTGGCTTACGGGCCCACATCTCAATCGGGTGGTATTAGGATCTTTTATTCCTCGTCTATACTCTGGGTTCTGATCTCTCTTCTCTTTCGGGTTAAAGGTTTTCCTAACTCTAACATTAGGATCTCGTGATCACATCCATCCGGAGATTTGTTTCGTCGACAACTGCTTTCTCTTTGAAGTTATGATACACGCACTGTCAATTGACATCTTGAATCTCCTTGTTACAGATGCGTCCCGATAGGCAGGTCGTCCGTCTGACCTACGCGCACGATACGACTGGGTTTCCGGCCATTCTGAACGACCTCTTGAAGACACTGTGATATCGCTGGTACCCCGAGTACACTGTTTACGAGGACTACCACGAGTTCAACCAGGAACAGTATGAGGCCGAGATGGTTATCTGGGATAAGCATGATCGCACCATTGTTGGGCTGCACACCTTCCGTGGCATTGGAGTGACTGTTGAGATGGCAGTACAGGATGCTGCCTATGCTGCTATTGTTCGTCTCCGTGCAGCGAACCCCAGCTTGGAGGATTCGGCATATCGGTAAATTCCATATGTCCCTGCTGGAGTTGATACACCAGCCGACGCTGAGGTCTTGATCCCTTTTGCTCGGCAGCGCACCGATCGTTCCTACACTGCTGTCTGCGCCCCCTACGTGAGTCGTCGCTACGACCCATAGGTTCTGATGCAGTACACTGAGGCGCTGGATCGCACTGTTAGGGCTCTAAACTTTGAGCTGTACGCCACCCGTGCTCGTCTTTACCGGGCTTTGGAGCAGTTGAGGCCAGCAGTTGTTGCGGGAATGCATACGGAGTTTGTTCTTCACCCGCGTCCGACTGAGTTCCCTCCGGGTCTTGAGTGGCCTGCTATCAGCGGACGTGCTCCCGCACTTGGGCCTAGGCTCCCAGTTGATATGCAGATCCTGCATCAGGGTGTACACGGGATGCAGTACTCCAACACCAGATTTAACGGTCACATGCAGTTCCCCGGCTACTTTCGTTGTCCCCGACGCTGATGCGTTGTTGTATCCCTCCATCGCGTGCCTGCGTGCCGCCTAGTTTGTCTTAGGTATTTTCATGCCGGACCTATCATCTATTTGTAACAGACTTATGGTTTGTAACAGACATATGTATGGATCATTAAGTCGTGTTTGACTACTATGATGTATTTTATTGCACTTCCTTTGATGTGTATGATTACTTCATGAATGAATCCTTGCCTTGCTATTGCTTAAATACTGAACTACCCCCTGTTATAAATTAGCAGGATGGTTAGACTAGCAGGAAGTGGTCGTCGTGGCAACGCATCACCGCCACCTGATTACATGACTGGAATGATTCAGCAGATGGAAGTTCAATGTCAGTTCATGCAAGGACTAGTGGACCAACTCCAGAGGTCCCCTATGTACCAGCAGCAAGCTGCAATGTCGCTGCAGGACTTTGTGCGTCTCAACCCGCCAACGTACCACAACTCAACCAAGCCGCTAGATGCTGATGACTGGCTGCGTGATGTTACTCACATACTGGAGTCTGCTATGGTTCCCCCTGCCAACCATGTCAACTATGCGGCCTACTTTCTGAGAGGTCCCGCTGCTCAATGGTGGACCAGCCACAAGCAGTCTCTGCCAGCAGGCGCCATCATTACCTGGCCAGAGTTCGAAGCTGTTTTTCGTGCTCGCTACATTCCTCAAGGGATGATGGACCGGAAGAAGCAAGAGTTCCGCAACCTTACCCAAGGCAGCAAGACCGTGGACGCTTATCAGAAGGAATTTCTAGACTTGTCCCGTTATGCTGAAGAGGACCTGCCAACTGATGCTCGCCGACAGGAGAAATTCCGTGAAGGGCTTCACCCAGATGTTCACCTTGCTCTGCTAGCTCATGACTTCCCTGACTTTGCCACCTTGGTGAATAAGTCTATCCAGATTGAGACAGGTCTGCAGAGGTACAAGGATCACACTAAGCGCAAGACTGACGTGGGTTCATCTTCGGGCCCACGTCCTTAGAAGCAAAGAATCTGGATCCCCAACAGTTACTGTCCGCCTGCTTATGCATCGAGGCCATCCTATGTGGCGCCTCGTCTGCCCCCTCCGCCGCCAAGACAGCCAAGAGCAATGCTGCCAAGAGCGCCTCAGCCTCCACCCTCCCACCCTGAAGATGGGCTGTGCTTCAAGTGTGGCCGTCCAGGTCACCGTGCTAGAGATTGCAGGCAGGGTCAGAAACAGCTTGCACTGCCGAACTATCAGCCCCGCAACAGCAATAACAGAGTTCCTTACACTCGTGTTCAAGCCAACCATACTGATTTGGCTGAAACTGAAGGCCAGCCTTCTACTGTGATGGGTACACTTCTTGTTAACTCAATACCCGCATCCGTTTTATTTGATTCTGGATCATCGCATTCATTCATGTCAGAAGAATTTGCATCTAAGCATAACCTTAAGTGCGAGAACATGGACGGTCAAATAATGGTTTCCACTCCCGCGGGTAATTGTCGGGCCACTATGATATGTCCCAACGTCGCCGTTGAGATCGAAGGACTAGAGTTCCTCGTCTCGCCCATTGTATTGGCGTCTTCCAATATTGACTTACTCTTGGGAATGGAATGGATGACAACACATAGTGCTTCAATCGTTTGTGCCACTAAGACCGTGCATCTTCTGCACCCATCCAACGAGTTAGTGGTTCATACCGCTCGTCTCGTTCGTAATGCCGAAACCGAGATACATTACATGAACGCATTGAATGCTTCACCTCTTGAAGGGATTGAAAGCATTCCAGTGGTTCGAGACTTCCAAGATGTATTTCCAGAAGAGCTTCCAGGCATACCCCCTGCTAGAGCAGTCGAGTTTGTCAGTGACTTGAAACCAGGCACCACCCCTATTGCTAAGCGGCCTTATAAAATGCCTCCTCATGAACTTCTTGAGCTTAAGGAAGAAATTGACAAACCACTTCGTAAGGGTTTTATTCGTCCTAGTTCCTCAGCTTGGGGAGCACCTTCTCTCTTTGTCAAGAAGAAAGATGGAACTAATCGGCTAGTTCAAGATTACCGGCCCATTAACCAAGCAACAATTCAGAACAAATATCCGCTTCCCCGGATCAATGACCTGTATGATCAGCTTGCTGGATTGTCAGTTTTCTCTAAACTCGACTTGAGATTGGGTTATCATCAGATCCGTGTTCGTGAAGAAGATATTCCAAAGACAACATTTGTTACTCGCTATGGTTCATACGAGTACACCGTCATGTCTTTCGGCTTAACTAATGCCCCAGCAACCTTCTCTCGGTTGATGAATTATATCTTCATGGATTATCTCGACAAGTTTGTAGTGGTATATCTGGATTATATACTGATATACTCCAAGAATGAAGAAGAACATGCCGAACATCTTCGTCTTGTACTTGAAAGGCTTCGAGAACATCAACTGTACGCCAAGTTCTCTAAGTGTGAGTTCTGGCTAAATGAAGTGACTTACCTTGGTCATGTGATCTCCAAGGATGGTATTGCCTTCAACCCTGAACGAGTTCAGGCTATTCTTGACTGGACTCCCCCGAAGAATGTTAAGCAAGTCAGAAGTTTTCTTGGACTTGCCAGCTATTGCCGTCGCTTCGTCGAGAACTTCTCCAAGATTGCAAAGCCCCTGACCAATCTGCTTCACAAAGGTGTTAAGTTTGAATGGACAGACAAATGTCAGGAAAGTTTCCAGACTCTCAAGGACAAGCTTACATCAGCACCAGTGCTGGCTCCTCCAGATTCTCGCAAGGACTTTGTCATTTATTGTGACGCTTCTCGTCAAGGATTAGGCTGTGTCCTAATGCAAGAGCGCAAAGTAATTGCTTATGCCTCCAGACAGTTACGTCCTCATGAAGAGAACTATCCAGTACATGATCTCGAGTTAGCTGCAGTGGTCTATGCTCTATTGAATTGGAAGCATTACCTCCTCGGTAATCGTTGCGAGATTTATACTGACCACCAAAGTCTGAAATACTTGTTTACTCAACCAGACTTGAATCTCCGTCAGCGAAGATGGATGGAATCTCTCACCAACTATGATTTCGGTATTTCATATACCCCTGGCAAGGCTAATGTAATGGCCGATGCTCTGAGCAGGAAATCATATTGCAACAACTTCATGGTTGAGAAAGCTAACCCCCGTCTTCATGAAGAGCTCCGCAAATTGAACCTTCACATTGTTCCGAAAGGTTTTCTCAATAACCTTCTTGTGGAACCGGACCTTCACAAAGCTATTGTGATTGCACAAGGGAAGGACACGGAGTTATATCCAATCATGGCAGAAGTTGGAACCAGCAAAGTCAACGACTTCTACTTAGGTGAAGATGGAGCTTTATATTTCAGGGATCGTCTTGTGGTCCCCCAATTTGATCTTATGACAGAGAAAGTTATGAAAGAAGCTCACGACACTCCACTGTCTATTCACCCTGGCAGCACCAAAATGTATCGCGACCTTCGTCAAAGATATTGGTGGACCAATATGAAGAAAGATATTGCTCGGTACATTGAAGGATGTCACACTTGTCGTCAAGTTAAAGCAGAACATCAGAAACCTGCAGGACTTCTACAACCATTGCCTATTCCTGAATGGACATGGGATAAAATTCAGATGGATTTCATTATTGGTCTTCCCCGCTCACAGAAAGGTCATGATGCTATCTATGTCGTCATTGACCGATTCTCCAAGGTTGCACACTTTCGGCCAGTTAAGGAGACTATCACTGCTAGACAGTTAGCGGACTTGTATATTTCCAGAATTGTTCCACTGCATGGCATTCCAAAGGAAATTAGTTCAGATCGAGGCAGCATTTTCACCTCGAAATTCTGGGAGAGTTTCCAACAAGCTTTGGGCACTCATATAACCTGGAGTACTGCTTATCACCCGCAGACCCAGGGTCAAGTTGAACGAGTTAACCAAGTGCTTGAAGATATGCTACGTGCTTGTGTCATCTCATTTGGTAAGAAGTGGAAAGAATCTCTTCCGTATGCTGAGTTCTCCTACAACAACAGTTATCAAGCCAGCTTAAAGATGGCCCCCTTTGAAGTCTTATATGGACGTAAGTGCCGAACCCCTCTGAATTGGTTTGAAACTGGGGAACATGCACTCATTGGTCCGGACATCATTCAACAAGCAGAAGAACAAGTTCAAATTGTACGAGAGAATCTTAAGACGGCTCAGTCTCGTCAGAAGAGCAGTTATGACCGCAAGCATTGGGGACTTACTTATCTCCCCGGTGATATGGTTTATCTGCGTGTCACTGCTATGAGAGGCACTCGTCGATTTGGTATCAAAGGCAAGTTAGCTCCCCGCTACATTGGACCTTTTCGCGTTGTTAACAAACGTGGACAAGTGGCTTATAAATTGGAGCTGCCACCGCAATTCTCTCACCTGCATGATGTCTTCCATGTTTCTCAATTGCGCCAATGCTTCAAGGATCCGCAACGAGCAGTTGATTATGAGATGCTTGATCTGCAAGATGATCTCTCCTACAAGGAGCATCCGATCCGCATTCTTGATGAAACTGAACAAAAGACTCGTCAGAAGACTACCAAGTTCTTCAAGGTTCAGTGGACAAATCATTCAGAAGATGAAGCCACTTGGGAACGCGAGGTTCATCTTCGCGAAGAATACCCCGAGCTTTTCCCTTCTACTTCTTAATTCTCGGGACGAGAATTCTTGTTAGTAGAGGAGAGTTGTAACGCCCCTGGATCTGTGCCACAGTGATGATTGTAATTAAGCTATGATGATGGCCGAGAACACGCTAAGGCTTTTGCTAAATCTAAGTTAATCACCGTTGGAATCGGTCCGGAATTTAATTCCGTTGCAATTTAAAAATTCGTCGGAAAAGCGGTTTTAAAAGTTGTCCAAAACTGGGATTAAAAATGTTGGATGGATCGCAAATAATCCGTAAAGTTTTATAAAATTAAAACGGAAATTTTTGGAATTGGTTTGAGACCCCAAAAGTATTTTAAACGTCTTTTGAAACGTAGGGAAAATAGACCCGAAAACTGGACCCGAATTTGGACGAAACTGGGCCGGCCCCAGGCAGCCCTTATATAAGGCAGGGGCGTGCCCTAGCCGTGCCCGAGCCCGTCCCATCCCCCCCCCGCCGCCGCACGCAGCACCCGACCCCGCGCCCCCGCGTTCCCTCCCCCCCCCCGGCCGACGGGCGCAGGCCCCAGCCGGCCCGGCCGCTCCGCCCCCCCCCCCCCGACGCGCCCGCGGCCAGCCGCCCGCGCCACGCCGGCCCCGCCCGCCGCCGCCTCCGCGTCGCCGCCGCCTCGCCTGCACCGCCGCCGCTGCCGCCTCCCCGACCGGATCCGCCGCCGCCGCTCGCCTCCCCACCCGCCGGTCGCCGCCTCCCGGTGAGCCGCCGCCGCCGTTCCCCCCCCCCCCCCGACCCGACGGCAGCAGCCGCTGCGCCGGCCCGACCCGGCCGGCCGCGAGCGAGCGCGTGCGTGCACCCGTGTGTGTGTATGTGTATGTGTGTGTGTGTATAAGTGTACATACATACACATGCGTATGTATATACGTATATGTATACGTATATGCTTTTTAAAATATCAGTAAAATGAATTTAGAAAAAAATAAATAAAATAATTAGTTTAAATTAATTAATTAATTAATTAGTAAATTAATTAATTAAGTAATTAGTTAATTAGGTAATTAAGATTAATTAGATTAATTAATCTGTTAATTAATTAATTAATCAGTAATTACTTTTTAGGATAATTTAAACAGTAATAAATACTGTTCTGGATAATTCGGAATTAATTCGGATTTAATAATTAAATTAATTTCAGAATATTATTAAAACTTTAGAAATTAATATAAAATAAACCGTAGCTCGGATTAAAAAGTTTTGAACATGAAAGTTGCTCAGAATAATTCTACGGTTCCAACTGCGCAGTCCGTTAGTCTGTCACCTGCCCCTAGCATAGCAAACCTGGAACTTTTGCCCTCCGGTTCGACTGTCCGAAAAATCCAAAGACCCGGGAAATATCGTCAGATATTCTCCCGCTTCGTCTGATACGTGTATTATTGCGTTAGACTACCCCTAGCACAGCGTATTGTCATGTCATGCATCGTGTTGCATCTGTTGCTTGTATTTATTGTTTCTTCCCCCTCTTCTCTCTGGTAGTTTCCGAGACTGACGCTGCCGCCGAGTACGACTACGCCCCTGACGGCCAGCCTTTTGCAGCAGAGCAACAAGGCAAGCAAAACCCCCTTGATCATTCCGATATCGCCTATTCTCTCTCTCTCATGCTTGCATTAGATTTTGCTACTGTATTTAAACAAGTACCTATTCTGATGCATAGCCAGTTTTTGAATACTGCTTTCATACCTGGTTACATATTATGTTATAGCATAGGTATGGATAGTATTCCCCCTGTGACTCCCATTTTACTATTGTCGTTGCCCCTGCTTTCATCACCGTCGTCATCGAGGACTTAAAGACAGAAGACTCAGTCATCATGACTGACAAGCCGTTACCGACACATCACCTCACACACCCCGAGTGTGAATTCACTTGGGGCACTGACTCACAGCCACTTTGACTTGTTACTGAGTGATATGAGAAAGACGGGTCGGCCCCAAGGGTACCCGCGAGTGTGAGATGTGGTGGGGTGCGCCGGTAAGGCACCATTATAGACGAGGCGTGGCCGGACAGTGATTTCCTTGCCGCAAATTCTCGAGACGGGGCGACGGGATCGTGGGACCGATCGTCACCGCAATAGTACAAGTCACTAACGGGTTTGGATATGTGATCTGAGAAGGCCTTCGGCGAAAGCTCTGGTCTCTTTCGCACTAACCACCACGCGGGTATAAGTATGGGCATTCTGCGGCGTACATTCTCCCGAAAGCTCTTCAGATGCCACATTGTTCGACTCGCGCCCGGGTGGTCTGGAACGCAGGGACCCTGATGGAGGGCGTGCTAGGACTGATCCCGGCCGACGGCGTAACGTGCAGGATGGCGAGGGCGATGGCCCAAGACCCCGAGCCATTAGGATGTAGACCGGCGTGTTGGCCTCTCTGTTGAGCCTAGGTAGGACTACGTCGTGTCGATGGATGAGGCCGGGTATGACCCAAAAATTGTATCCGGCCAGAGTTTATCGAGCGTGTTGGGTAAGTTTGTGCACCCCTGCAAGGAAGTTAAACTAATCGATTAGCCGTGTCCGCGGTTATGGACGCTCAGAGTTGTATCCTGATCTATGATAACTAGAACTGGATACTTATGTTGTTACTTGAATTATTTGGCTCCGGGATCGCTTTCTCGCAGGGTGTCGAGGAAGGATCTCTGGGCCTTACTGTTTATAACCTGCTAAATAAAATATGCTACTCAACCCTCTTCTTATGCTGCAAGACGCTGAAGATGCTAGTCTTCGATAGGACTAGACTTTCTTCCCTCTTCTGGCATTTCTGCAGTTTAGTCCAAAGATATAGCCCCATTCCTTTGATACTGGTGCATATCTAGCATAGTTCTGATGTAAGTCTTGCGAGTACTTTGGATGAGTACTCACCGTTGCTTTGCTCCCCCCTTTCCCCTTGATACGATGCCGCGACCAGATGACGGCGCTCAGGAGACCCAGGATCCAGCTTACCCGGTGGACAACTACTACTACCCCGACGGAGGCCACTACTATTAGGATGGAGCCTACTACGACGTAGACTTCTCTGACGTCTAGGAGTAGTTCGGAGGTTCCCAGGCAGGAGGCCTCGCCTCTTTCGATCCGCTGCTATCGTTTGTGCTAGCCTTCTTAAGGCAAAGACTTGTGTACCTTTATGTCTGTACTCAGATATTATTTGCTTCCGCTGACTTATGCTCGTCGAGCTTTGTATTCGAGCCCTCGAGGCCCCTGGCTGTAATATGAAGCTTGAATTATTTTAATTTGTGTCTAGAGTTGTGTTGTGATATTGATTAGTGAGTCCCTAATCTTGGTCGTACGCATTGCGTGATTGATTAGCGTACGGTCGAGGCTAGGGGCGTCACAGTGGTTCGCGGGGCTGATCGCGGGGGCGCGCTTCTCGCCTGGGCTCGGGGTCGACGTTCTGTTGCGGAGGGGGCAGCGGCGCATCGTGGGCCACGTCGTCTGCCAGTGAAGGTCGGGGTCGAAGGGAGTAGGAGAGCGCTGAAGCATCGCCGATAGCGCTGACGAGCTCCGCGATGCGCCGAAGCCAGTCATCGCAGCGGTCGGGGGCAGGGCAGTAGCGGAGTAGCTCGTTTGCCATGGCGAGTGTGCCAGAACCGTGCACCGGTCCGGGCCGAGCGTGGGAGGATGACCCGAAAGCTGGAACGATCGACGGAGTGGCGGTGTGGCCGTCGCGTTACGCGGTGACCGGCTGGGAGGAGTCTTGTTGCTCGTGGGCGTCCGGGCCTGTGGTGGCATTGGCCACATGCGAGGGTGACTGAAAGCACAACATGCTCCCTTGGTGGTTTTGATAATTCATGACAACATACATTGTCTCTTGGACTGATACTTTTACCTAGTGCATTTCAGATACAGTCTATAGAGAGGATTGGCAAAAAGGAGATTGTGGAGATACCCCAAGTTGCAAGGAAATAGGTTGGCCAAGATTCAAGCAAGAGGACTCTACATTTTATATTTGTGAGAAATCACTTTGAGTCCATAGGAAAGCCAATACTATTAAAAGGGGGTAAGGTTTTGTTGGTGAACAATATGCTCATACGTGCACAAGTGATAGTCGCCAAAAACATCCACAAGCTTTCCCACCAAAGTCTGTTCTAAGCCAAACACTCAAAATCGGTGCAACCAACTTTCCCATCCCGGTGCCACCAATTCTAAACCCTAGACAGACTCTGCCAAACCCTAACCACTTCGGTGCAACCGATTCCATACCGGTGCCATTGAGTTTAGGTTGCCAACTTTCTGTCACGCAAATTCACATTTTTGGAACCACCGAGAATGTTGGATCGGCGTCACCGAGATTGGAAATCTGACCGTTGGTCACCTTATCGGTGCAACCGAGTTTCCTATATCGTTCTCACCGAGATTCAAAAGTTGCCACTTTTTGGTCACTTCGGTACCACCGAGATTCACACATCGGTGTCACCGAGTTGGTCATTTTGTGTGTAACGGTTGGATTTTTGGGGATGCCTATATATACCCCTTCACCACCACCTACTCGAGAGAGAAGCACTCAGAACTATTCCATACTTGCCCCATCCAGTTTTCTGAGAGAGAACCACCTAGTCTTGTGTTGAGGTCAAGATCTTCCACTCCAACCATATGGATCTTGATTTCTAGCCTCCCCAAGTTGCTTTCCACCAATCCCATCTCTTCCACCAAGCCAAATCTGTGAGAGAGTGATTGTGTGTTGAGGAGTCTATCATCTTGAAGCACAAGAGCAAGGAGTTCATCGTCATTACCGAGCCTATTACCTTTTGGAGGGTGGTGCCTCCTAGATTGGTTAGGTGTCGCTTGGGAGCCTCCTACTGCGTGTTGTGGAGTGAACCAAGAAGTTTGTAAGGGCAAGGAGATCGCCTACTTCGTGAAGATCTACCCATAGTGAGGCTAGTCCTTCGTGGACGGAAGCCGTTATGGAATAGTCAAGGTTGCTACTTCGTGGACCCTTATGGGTGGAGCCCTCCGTGGACTCTCGCGACCGTTACCCTTCGTGGGTTGAAGACTCCATAAACGTGGATGTACGATAGCACCACCTATCGGAACCATGGGAAAAAATCCATGTGTCTCCAACTGCGTTCGATCTACCTATCTCTACTCTTTACTTCATGTGCAATGTCTTTACTTTCCGCTGCCATATCTATTGACATGCATGTGTAGAGCTGTTAGATTTGCTATGCTTGCTAAAATTGTTAAAATCTGCCAACCAATTAACTTGGGAAAAGGTTAGGTTTTAAATTCCTGCTAGTAGTCTATTCACCCCCCCTCTAGACACTCTTCTAGTGATCCCTCAATTGGTATCAGAGCATTGGTCTCCATTGCTTCGGTTTAATCACCGAGGAGGAAGATGGATGTGTCTAGCATAGGGAGTTTGAGTTGTAGAGTTCCTATTCTTGATGGAGAGTACTATAGTCAATGGAAAACCTTGATGCTTGAGCTATTTAATGAATTTCATTTGAGCAAATATGTCAAGTGCCCTTATGTACCTCCCATTGATCCCTTGCATCCCACACACGAAGAGGAAATTGATATGCTATGCAATCTTAGAACTGTTAATCTCATTGTTAGAGCTTTGCCTAGGAATGTGCTTAATCAAATGAAGAATTTTGCTTGTGCTTAAACTTTGTGGAATGATTTGGAGAAACGATATCCAAATTATTCATTGAGTAATCTTGATGAAATTCTTCATAAAACTATTGCCTTCCACAAAATGACGCCTAGTGATCCTAAATTTGATGTTTATCTATTTGAGCTTAGAGACCTCATGCATGCTAAAGGAGATGTCACTACTATCAACAATATCATTATAGAAGCCCTTCGCATTCATAAACTTGAACATTGTCATGATCACAATCCTAACGAATCTCTTGTTCTTTATGACGAGGATTTCCCACTTGATGATGACAATGTGGAACATGGCTACTATGATGAAGATGAGCTGTTCGACATCGAGTATGAGAAGATCATGAAGAATCTAAGTCTCATGGCAAACTTCAAGGATTACCTGTCCTGAGGAAAAGAGTGGATTCTCGATAGTGGATGTACCGATCATATGACCGGAGATAGAGAAATGTTTGAAGAGATTACACCAAACCATGGACCGCGAAGGTACGTAACGTTTGGAGACAACTCCAAGGGTAAGGTACTTGGTCTTGGTAAGGTGGCCATATCCCATGATAGCTCTATCCAAAATGTTATGCTTGTTGAATCTCTTGGCTACAATCTTCTTTCCGTATCTAGACTTGCCGACTTTGGTTTTAATGTGTTATTCACGAAAGTAGATTGCCAAGTGTTTCGTTAAGATAATCATAAAATGGTCTTTACCGGTATTCGTAGAGGTGATCTATACATTGTTGACTTCACTAAGAGATCCAAACCTCGCACTTGTTTAATTGCTAAATCTTCTAAAGGTTGGCTTTGGCATAGAAGATTAGGACATGTTGGCATGCGTAATTTAGACAAGCTCATCAAAGGTGATCATATACTTGGTGTTAAAGATGTTATCTTTGACAAAGATAGACTTTGTAGTGCTTGTCAAGCTGGAAAGCAAGTAGGTGGAAGTCATCCTGTTAAGAATATTATGACTACTAGGAGACCACTCGAGTTACTTCATATGGATCTTTTCGGTCCCAATGCTTACAAGAGTCTCGGTGGAAATTCCTGTGGTCTAGTTATAGTTGATGATTTTTCCAGATTTACGTGGGTATTCTTTCTTGATGATAAGTCGCAGGTTCAAAAGATCTTCAAGAACTTTGCTCGCAAAGCGCAAAATCACTTTGAAGTGAAGATCAAGAAGGTTCGGAGCGATAACGGATCGGAGTTCAAGAACACCCATGTGGATACCTTTCTTGACGAAGAAGGTGTCTCACATGAGTTCTCGGCTACGTACACGCCTCAACAAAATGGATTTCTTGAGAGGAAGAACCGGACGCTTATTGAGATGGCAAGAACGATGCTTGACGAATACAAGACGCCAAAACACTTTTGGGCAGAATCCGTAGAAACAGCATGTCATGCCACAAACCGACTTTACTTGCACAAGCTTCTCGGTAAAACGGCATACGAGCTACTCACCGGTAACAAACCCCAAGTTGGATACTTTCGGGTATTCGGCTCAAAGTGCTACATTCTTGATAAGCACCGTCGTACTAAATTTGCTCCTAAATCTCATGAAGGATTCCTGCTTGGTTACGGATCGAACTCTCACACTTACCGTGTCTACAACAACTTCACTCGAAAAGTTGAAGAGACGGTAGATGTGAAGTTTGATGAATCTAATGGTTCGCAAGTCGAACAATTGCCAAATGATGTAGGTGATAAGGACCCTTCGGAAGCTATTCTAGATTTACCCATCGGCAAGATTCGTCCCATGGAGGTGAAGGAAAGTACTTCCTCAACTCAAGTGGAAGCCCCTACTTCGCGTCAAGGTGAACCACAACATGACATGGAGGCATCCACGAGCGGTACACGAAAAGATGATGAAGAGGAGGAAGTGCATCATGAAGATCCACCACAACCTCCTTCACCACCACCTCAAGGGAACGACAGCGTCAACAACAACGAAGATGAAGTAGATGATGATGATGAAGAAGAAGCTCCACCATCTAATAAGCCTAAGCTACCCCGAGTTCGAGCACAAGTGACCAAGAACCATCCCCTAAACCAAATCTTTGGTGACATCCAAACCGGGAGAATCACTCGCTCTAAGACTCGTCTAGCTAACTTTTGTGAGCATTACTCTTTCATCTCTAGCATTGAGCCCTTGAAGGTAGAACAAGCTCTTGAAGACGCGGATTGGGTGAACGCGATGCATGAAGAGCTTCACAATTTCGAAAGGAACGAAGTGTGGACACTCGTGGAGAAGCCCGAGGATGAGCAGAACATCATCGGAACCAAATGGGTGTTTCGGAACAAACAAGACGAAGATGGTCAAGTCGTATGGAACAAGGCACGTCTCGTAGCCCAAGGATATACGCAAGTCGAAGGTATGGACTACGGCGAGACCTATGCCCCCGTCGCTAGACTTGAAGCTATTCGCATTCTTCTTGCTTATGCTAATCACCATGATATCACGCTTTATCAAATGGACATTAAAAGTGCCTTTTTAAATGGTGAAATTGAAGAAGAAGTTTATGTTAAACAACCACCTGGTTTTATAAATCCTAAGAAACCTAATCATGTTTACAAGCTTTGTAAAGCTCTTTATGGTCTTAAACAAGCTCCTCGTGCTTGGTACAAATGCTTAACGAAGTTTCTCATTGAAAAAGGTTTTGAAATTGGTAAAATTGATGCAACCTTGTTCACTAAGAGAGTTAATGGTGAATTATTTGTGTGCCAAATCTATGTGGATGATATTATCTTTGGTTCCACTAACCCTCAATTTAGTGAAAGATTTGGAAGGTTGATGTCCGAGAAGTATGAGATGTCAATGCTGTGTGAGCTGAAATTCTTTCTTGGTTTGCAAATCAAGCAATCAAAAGAAGGAACTTTCATCTCTCAAACTAAGTATACCAAGGACTTAATCAAGAAGTTCAACATGCAGGAGTGCAAAGGTATGAAAACCCCCATGCCTACTAGTGGACACGTTGACCTTACTAGAGAGGATGAACCGGTTGATCAAAAGGTTTATCGATCTATGATTGGTTCTTTGCTATATCTATGTGCATCTTGTCCCGATATTATGCTTAGTGTTTGCATGTGTGCTAGATATCAAGCTGCACCTAAAGAGTGTCATCTTTTGGCCGTGAAACGTATTGTGAGATATTTGATACAAACACCAAACTTTGGCATTTGGTATCCCAAGGGGTCTACCTTTAATCTTGTTAGCTATTCCGATTCAGACTATGCCGGTGACAAGGTTGATAGAAAATCCACCTCGGGTACTTGTCAATTTTTGGGCAGATCTCTTGTATCTTGGTCCTCCAAGAAACAAAACTCGGTATCTCTATCTACTGCCGAATCTGAATATATTGCTGCTGGATCTTGTTGTGCGCAATTACTATGGATGACACAAACGCTTAAGGATTATGGAATCCATGTTAAAAATGTTCCATTACTTTGTGACAATGAAAGTGCTATTAAAATTGGTCATAATCCTGTGCAACATTCTCGAACTAAGCATATTCAAGTTCGACATCATTCCATTCGTGATCATGTTGCCAAAGGAGATATCAATCTTAAGCATGTTCGCACTAACAAGCAATTGGCCGATATCTTTACTAAGCCACTTGATGAGAAAACTTTTTGTCACTTCTGGAGTGAGTTGAACATCATTGATGCTTCAAACCTGAGCTAGACTCACTAGGATGCTTGCAAGGGCATGAGCTTTCTCAATACTTCCATGATTTTCCTAACATGTTATCTTATGCCATGGAATTCTATGCTCCCTTGTATTGCATCTAATCCTTTGTAGGTACTTGGAAGAACTTCATTCCATAAGATTGCAATCAACTCAAATCCTAAGCAATCTTGTCTTGACCAAGTATCCACAACCCTTCTTGATGATGGAAGGAAGAAGACCACTCAACCATATCCTTGACATATACTTGATCACAATTGCACACTCTCAATTGGTATCATGTCAATTGGATATATCTATTGTTCTTCCTTGCATGACTAATCTTTGTAGGTAACTAGTGTACCAGAACAAGAAGGATTGCTCCAAACTCAAGATGATCTTCATCAACCTCGAGCATCCTCAACAAGTTCATCTACAAGCTACGTCATCAACATCACTCAAAGGTATGTACTCATGTCCTTGAAAAGGCTTTACTCCAAGAAATGAGCTAAAGCAACTCAAGCGATATGAAGACATTAAAATGCTTAATCGAAAAAATGGTAACCCCATTTTGAGCTTAACGTAGAGTATGACCTATGATCAAGTATTCTTGCTTGGCTCCTAAGTCAATGTACTCTAATATAGGTGACCTAGTCACCGCCCATCATCTAGTTAAGAATCTGGTGTGGTTTGCTCTCTATTGCATGATTTCTCATAACCACTCCAATCTTCTCTAGTTGATGTCCTTTGTAAAAACTTCATATCTCCTTGAAAATATTTCTCTTTCGGAGCTGCCGACTCAGATATCTCGGTTCTACCGAAATTGCAGACAAGCTGCACTTCAAAATCTCGGTACCACCGATCTATCTTTCTCGGAGTCACCGATTTATTTCTTCTATTATTTGTCTTTCTTCTGTCACTTCGATGATCCCTTCTTTAAAAAAAATGTATTACTTCGGGGGAGAAGAACAAAAGCTAATCTTGAGGAGAGAGTTTCCTTATTCAAGGATACCTAACTTCAATGAAGAAAGGGGGAGAAGAACAAAGTCCTACAACATCTCAAAGGGAGAGAAATCATTTTCAATGATTCCCTCAGTTTTCATTTCTATGAACCCTACATTTCCATGACCCTTGTTCTCAAGGATCCCTTCTCAATTAATGATCCCTGTATCAATCCCTGTTTTTGCCTTCTTTTTGGAAATTAATGCCAAAGGGGGAGAAGAACAAAGCTTCATGCTAAAGGGGAGATACATGCTTATGCAAAGGGGGAGATATGATCAAGGGGGAGAACCAATATCTATATTCATACTCACTCAAACAAGGGGAGAATATCAAAGTAGGGGGAGAAGAAAAATTTGGAAGTTGACCTTTCTCACCTTATCCAATCCCAATATCTACATGCTAAGATTCAGGGGGAGAGGATAATCTATTCTCATATCTAAGGGGAGAAAGCTATAGTTTTTACTTTTTGAGTTCTATTGCCTTGTTGACTGGTAGAATACTCTTGTGTTTCCTAACACTGTTTTCTCAAGTGTATTTCTACTAACTAGAATGCTCAAGAACTCAAGGTAAGTATATGCATCACATCTCTGGTCAAGATGATCTCTTGCTTCTTGCACATATTGTTTGCAAGAGTGAAGTCTTGAACAAAGATACATCTCATTCATATATATTTGATGCATATAGCCAAGATACACATGACCTGTTATATCCCTTCTACCTTATGTGTGTTCATGCATTCAAAAACAACTATCCTTTAAAGGACTGCACACATTTAGGGGGAGCAAGTCTAAGTCATGTGTCTCTCAAAGTCTTCATTATAACCATGCATATCTTTATTTGAAGCTTTGATTGTATGTTGTCATCAATTACCAAAAAGGGGGAGATTGAAAGCACAACATGCTCCCTTGGTGGTTTTGATAATTCATGACAACATACATTGTCTCTTGGACTGATACTTTTACCTAGTGCATTTCAGATACAGTCTACAGAGAGGATTGGCAAAAAGGAGATTGTGGAGATACCCCAAGTTGCAAGGAAATAGGTTGGCCAAGATTCAAGCAAGAGGACTCTACATTTTATATTTGTGAGAAATCACTTTGAGTCCATAGAAAAGCCAATACTATTAAAAGGGGGTAAGGTTTTGTTGGTGAACAATATGCTCATACATGCACAAGTGATAGTCGCCAAAAACATCCACAAGCTCTCCCACCAAAGTCTGTTCTAAGCCAAACACTCAAAATCGGTGCAACCAACTTTCCCATCCCGGTGCCACCGATTCTAAACCCTAGACAGACTCTCCCAAACCCTAGCCACTTCGGTGCAACCGATTCCATACCGGTGCCACCGAGTTTAGGTTGCCAACTTTCTGTTACGCAAATTCACATTTTCGGAACCACCGAGAATGTTGGATCGGCGTCACCGAGATTGGAAATCTGACCGTTGCTCACCTTATCGGTGCAGCCGAGTTTCCTATATTGGTCTCACCGAGATTCAAAAGTTGCCACTTTTTGGTCACTTCGGTACCATCGAGATTCACACATCGGTGTCACCGAGTTGGTCATTTTGTGTGTAACGGTTGGATTTTTGGGGATGCCTATATATACCCCTTCACCACCACCTACTCGAGAGAGAAGCACTCAGAACTATTCCATACTTGCCCCATCCAGTTTTCTGAGAGAGAACCACCTAGTCTTGTGTTGAGGTCAAGATCTTCCACTCCAACCATATGGATCTTGATTTCTAGCCTCCCCAAGTTGCTTTCCACCAATCCCATCTCTTCCACCAAGCCAAATCTGTGAGAGAGTGATTGTGTGTTGAGGAGTCTATCATCTTGAAGCACAAGAGCAAGGAGTTCATCGTCATTACCGAGCCTATTACCTTTTGGAGGGTGGTGCCTCCTAGATTGGTTAGGTGTCGCTTGGGAGCCTCCTACTGCGTGTTGTGGAGTGAACCAAGAAGTTTGTAAGGGCAAGGAGATTGCCTACTTCGTGAAGATCTACCCATAGTGAGGCTAGTCCTTCGTGGACGGAAGCCGTTATGGAATAGTCAAGGTTGCTACTTCGTGGACCCTTATGGGTGGAGCCCTCCGTGGACTCTCGCGACCGTTACCCTTCGTGGGTTGAAGACTCCATAAACGTGGATGTACAATAGCACCACCTATCGGAACCACGGGAAAAAATTCATGTGTCTCCAACTGCGTTCGATCTACCTATCTCTACTCTTTACTTCATGTGCAATGTCTTTACTTTCCGCTGCCATATCTATTGACATGCATGTGTAGAGCTGTTAGATTTGCTATGCTTGCTAAAATTGTTAAAATCTGCCAACCAATTAACTTGGGAAAAGGTTAGGTTTTAAATTCCTGCTAGTAGTCTATTCACCCCCCTTTAGACACTCTTCTAGTGATCCCTCAGTGACCGGCGCGCGTCGGCGTGGCCCACAGGTGCCGTCTGGGCGACGCGGGTAGCACGGCGCTCGGCGCGGGCTCGGCGAGCGTCCGACATCGGAACGGCGAGGTGGGAGAAGATCTTGGCTTGAGGAAGACTCCGACACGCCCCCTACCTGGCGCACCAAATGTCGGATTTCGGGCTTCGCAAAACCCTTGAGATTCGAACACAGGGGTGTGTGCGAAGATCCCCTGCAGCCTCGCCCTACCTAGCTCGCTACTCAATGAACAAGAAGACGAACTCGCGCGATGACGAGGAAGAAGATGAACACGGTGGTTTACCCAGGTTCGGGCCGCTGCAAAGCGTAATACCCTACTCCTGCTTTGGTGCATTGCCTCTCGTGGAGGTATGGTGGATGAACTAGTACAATGTTGAGGAGCCTCGCGAGGGCGGTCCTGAGGTGTTCTTGGCCCTCTGATGGTTTGGTGATGGGTTGGATGGATGGGGGGATCCACTGATTGCCCGATCCCTCTCTACGGTGCAGCCTAGCCTCTATATATAGCGGTGGCCCGGGTCCTCTTCCCTTATCGCAATGGCAGGAAGGGATCCCACAATGGCCAAATTTGAAGGGGGACAGGAGTACATCCCCGCCCTTTCCAAAGGCGGTCTTCGCCTGCAAAGTAGTTGTCGATGATGCAGAGGTGGGCTCGGCGATGACATCCGTCCTGCGGGGCTCGTGGTTGTGGTCTTGTTGCACCGGAATGGAAACCTTTGGGGGGTGCTTTGGGAACCCGCGTACGTCCTTGCTCCCTTTGCACCAAAGGGGAAACTGCACCGCCTGGCGCGCTGGCACCCGCCTGTCCATCCTTGCGTCACCCTTGACTCCTGAGGCCAGGTCCTGCATAGGGATCTCCGCCGCTCTGGAGGGGGCCTGAGGAGACCCTCCACTCACTGATCTTGGTGCTGCTCTCCCTCGTGATCCTAGGGTCCTCTCGAGGGCCTTGTCTTGAGTGGGGCTATGTCTGGTTGTGCTTGGCTGATGAAGTGGGCCATGCCCTGGGCCGCAGGCAGGCAGGTCTGGGTACCCCCGTTCCCAGAACGCCGACAAAGTATGGCAGCGGAAAGTAACGACATTGCACATGAAGTAAAGAGTTGAGATAGGAAGATCAAACACAATTGGAGATGCAAAGATTTTTCCCGTGGTTCCGATAGGTGGTGCTATCGTACATCCACGTTTATGGAGTCTTCAACCCACGGAGGGTAACAGTCATGAGAGTCCACGGAGGGCTCCACCCACGAAGGGTCCACGAAGTAGCAACCTTGACTATTCCATAACGGCTTCCGTCCACGAAGGACTAGCCTCACTATGGGTAGATCTTCACGAAGTAGGCGATCTCCTTGCCCTTACAAACTTCTTGGTTCAACTCCACAACACGAAGTAGGAGGCTCCCAAATGACACCTAACCAATCTAGGAGGCACCACCCTCCAAAAGGTAATAGGCTTGGCAATGTTGATGAACTCCTTGCTCTTGTGCTTCAAGATGATAGACTCCTCAACACACAATCACTCTCTCACAGATTTGGCTTGGTGAAAGAGATGGGATTGGTGGAAAGCAACTTGGGGAGGCTAGAGATCAAGATTCATATGGTTGGAATGGAATGGCATGATCTCAACACATGAGTAGGTGGCTCTCTCTCAGAAAATATGATGGGGCAAGTATGGAATAGTTCTGAGTGCTTCTCTTTCGAGTAGGTGGTGGTGAAGGGGTATATATAGGCATCTCCAAAAATCCAACCGTTACACCTAAAGTGACCAACTCGATGACACCGATGTGTGAATCTCGGTGGTACCGAAGTGACCAAATGGTGACAACTTTTGAATCTCGGTGACACCGATATATAAAACTCAGTTGTATCGATCAGGTGACCAACGGTCAGATTGCACAAACTCGGTGACGCCCATCTTCACATCTCGGTGGTACCGATTCTTGACCAAGGCTTACCAGAGAGTTGGTCCAGAAACTCAGTGGCGCCGATCCACATTTCTCAATGGTACCGATCAGGTGAATGGCTATCCAGAGAGTTGGTCCAGAAACTCGGTGAGACCGATAGGCAAATCTCGGTGATACCGAAGACTAAAGATGGCTAAACATAGAGTTGGCAACCTAAACTCGGTGGCACCGATGCAGAATCGGTTTCACCGACGAGCTAGGGTTTGGCATGGGTCTGTCTGAGTTTGGATATCGGTGGTACCGAGTGGGAAGTGTTGGTTGCACCGATTTTGGATATTTGACTTTGGACAGACTTTTGTGGAAGAGCTTGTAGGTGTTTTTGGTGACTATCACTTGTGCACGTATGAGCTTTTTGTTCACCAACAGTACCTTATCCCTTTTAATAGTATTAGCTTTCCTATGGACTCAAAGTGATTTCTCACAAAGTAAAATGTAGAGTCCTCTTGCTTGAAGCTTTGCCAATCCATTTCCTTGCATCTTGGGGTATCTCCACACAGCCCTTTTTGCCAACCCATCTCTCCATGGACTTTTATCTGAAATTTACTATGTAAAAGTATTAGTCCAAGAGACAATGTATGTTGTCATGAATTATCAAAACCACCAAGGGAGCATGTTGTGCTTTCACCGGCAGGGAGGGAGTTGACAAAGATGGGGACCACGTCCGCATCTAACCCTGGGCTGCCCGCTGGCAGTATCTTGGTACATCCGGACTCATGACCCTAACCGGTCGCCAAGAAGCAAAGTGTCTCCACCTTGGCAGCATCCGCATAATCCGATTCATGTAGGGCCGACTCCAGCAATTGCGGCTCCAGCGCCTCCTTGCCTTTCTTCCCCTTGTCTGCAGCGGTCTTGGAACTGCGAGATGCCATCGGAAAGAGATCCCAGACAAGGGCGGATGCGGAAAGGTGAGAGGAGTTGTGGCATCAACACATAATGGTTGGGGCAAGAACGACAGAGGGGGCTGACGGCTTCCTGATTCCACACCCTTATAAGCCAAGGGTTTGTCGCAAGGGAAACCGCTCAACTCTCAGCGATAACTGCCCACGGCCTCCGCTTCCCAAGGACACGCTGCAAGCATGGGCAGGAATCGAGGCACTCCCGAAGTCTGACAAGGTCACCTACCAAACCATCTCTTAATGCATCACTGGAAAAGTCTTGGGCGCCCAGACCCGTCATGTGTTGTCGGGCGCCACGCATCAACGCTCTTGGGAAACATGGCCCCATTCCCCGTCTCGGGCCGGGCCATCACCGAGATGGGTAACGGGCCCAGGGGCTACTATTGGCGTCAGTAAAACCAGGGTATTACTAACCCTATAAGAAGAGCCTTGGTGTCAAATGCATGGATATCTCTCCACCCAGGGAATCTTTGTTGAATACTCTGATGCACCCGGCGGACTACAACATGGTTCATAAAGGAACGGTTCAAGAGGAGGATGTCATCTCTCCTCCGGGAGTCCTTCCCAGGGCCTTCCCGGGAAGCCCCGGCAGTGCGTTACCTACCTCTTCAGGAAGGGGAGCATTGACTCTTGAAGCCATGCACTGGTGCGTATCGAGGAACACTGCTGCCTGCGTCAGTCGGGGGCGAGGGAAGAATGGCTAGTCCTCATGTATGGTCTTCGACAGGACCCATGCGGCCCAAGTCGTCCACTATTTCTATAGTAAGATTCACCCACTACTTGCGCCGCTACAGTGGAAGTACCTCACCTCATGCCGATGAATACCAGAAGAAGCGAGTAAGTATCCGAAGGGTAGCATGCTACCCCAGAAGGACGTCATCATCACCCATACAGGCGTGTCACGGGTAACCATGCCGCTGTTGTACAAGTTATACTCAAGTGTATCTTCAACCAATAGGAGCCTACGACAAGGTCTCTCTCGATACTATAAATAGGGGAGACCGAGGCCTCAGAGGGGGTCAATTTTTTCATCATTGTAATGCACACATTATAGCTCTCTACCATTGCAATACAACAAAGCAGGAGTAGGGGATTACACCAAGAAGGTTACCCAAACCTGGGTAGTTCTTCGTGTTCATCCACAACATTCCATCCATGACTTAGGATAGCTGGACGTGTTTAGTCCCTGGCCGAACTCTCAAAGAGTTGTTGCTCACAACTCATATGTAGGTTCTTAGAAACCGACATTAGGGAGTTCAACTTCCATCCATTCTATCACAAAATCTGTTAACACTTGGGACTTAATGGCTCGACATGGGCGGTATATAATTTCAAAGGGTAGGAGCTCAATTTCCCATTTGACAATTCTTCCTGTGGCATCCCTGTTACTGATTATATCGTTAAGAAGTACTTTGGATGCCATCGTGATCGAGCACTCTTGAAACGTGGTACAGCTGGGCTCGATGCGCGATCGGTCATAGTGCATCTTCTAAAGAATCTCTTCATATATGAGGTTTAAACTGATGCCACCCTCCATTAAAACTTTACGTAATTGACATCCATCCACTATAGGGTCGAGGACTAGGGATGTTGTTCCTCGACTCGGGTCGGTCTTTGGTTGATCATGTTGCCCAAAAGTGATAGGCATGTCGAACCATTTAGCCGATGTCGCTACATGATGAGCGTGGCTCATCTCGGCAAGGGCTCGCTTCCTTTGATTCCTTGATGGATGAGTTTCATAGATAATTAAGATCTCGTCCTCGTCAGAGGACATTGATGCACGCTTGTGTGCGTCACTATTCTTGAGGAGGTCTTCCCCTTCGTTTGCCACTTGTTTAACCACCCAACAAGCCTGGAGACTATGAGTTGGGTTCCTGTTCAACAAAACAGAGTGGATGGGGCATGGTTCATCCAAGAGTTTATCGAGGGCAATTTTTGGCCCTGTTTCGGGTTTCTTTCTTTTCCGTGATGGCACATGTGCCCTAGAGCATCGAAGACGCTCCTTTACATGTATATGCATATCACGGTTTCTTGCTTCGATGCAGATTGAATCCCTCGGCTCTTTTTGAGCCAGCCAGGCATCTTCCATGACACAGAATCTTGATACCAAGTCTAATAACTTGGAAAAAGTTTGAACACATCAATGAGCGAGGGCGTTCAAGATGCCCTTATCTCGACAGTTGTGGTGGAAAGCTGCCAAGATTTCTAAGTCGCAACAGTCTAGAATTTTGTTCTTGATTAACAGGGAACACATCCAGAATTGCCAGACTACCTCGTTAGGTTGTTGCTTAACATAGATTATACCCCAGACATCGGGTGGTTCTGAGTTACTCGGACAATACTCGATGTGGGGGTGCGTGGGATAAAAAATTAACCCCGGCTTGTTGTGGAATTCCTGCTCCGAAGTGTTCCTCCCGAGGTTGCAATGTTGAGGCCAAACTAGAAGGGTTGACTTTCAGAGTCCGAGCTCCAGGCTCCCTATGATTGGCCAGGCATGCCATGTTGGCGTGCAAACTTTTGGATCATCCGTGAATGAAGATCCTTGGTCAAGTTTGGAGATAGGGCGCGTGGCTTGGCCGTTGGTTCGAGATCGCCACCCCTCGGCTCTTGAGGGAGGAGGGGCGATCTGATGTCTTTTTGATTTTTGGTTGATCCTATGACTTGAAAGTACGGTTTGAAGGATACACCATTTTAGGTTTGATCATTGATTGATGCCTCCATTATTCCGGGGCGACCGTACTGCGGGACCTACATGGGGCTACCCATGTCAGTGCTAAAACTGGCGGATCTTGGGTAGGGGGTCCCGAGATGTAGGTCTAGGAGCAATGGTAATAGGGGACGAAGGGAGACGATATGTACCCATGTTTGGGCCCTCTCGAAGAGATAAAATCCTACGTCCTGCTTTGATTGTATTGATGTTACAGAGTACAGAGTACAAGATGATCTACCTCGAGATCATATGATTGTGTTCTAAACCCTAAGGCTCTTAACTGTGCCTCTAAAGACTAAACCCTCGGCTTATATATGCACTGGAGGTACCTAGGTAGTACACATGGTCGGTTGTTACTATGCCGGCTACAAAGCAATCCTTGAAGTACACGCCAAGTCTTCAGAGGTTTCCATCTTGATTATGCCGAGGTTCGTAGCTTTGAGAGTCCTTCCTTTGATGATCTGCAGGCCATAAGCTTGACCCATGGATATCAGGCCGTACGGGTTAGTACCCCATTATCCAGGATACCGTCACTCATGAAGGACTACTTCGCCGAGGTACCAACATATCCGGGTCACCTATTTCGTACGCGATACCGAATGCGTAGGTATGTTTTCATGCACATCGTTGAAGATTTGCGAGCAGAATTGCCGTTTTTTCACTCGGCGTAGCAATGTCGCCGGTTTGATTGGATTTAGTGCATATCAAAAAATATCGACTGCGATGAGAGTGATTGCATATGGTGTTCTCGCCGACTACGCGGATGAATATCTTCGCATTGGAGAAGATACCACCATCAAATGCGTCTGTGTCTTTGCGAAGACAATTATCCAGGTTTTGGACTAGGGTACCTTCGAGCTTCGAATGAGGAGGACACGAAGAGTCTCATGGAATTGCACAAAGAAAGGGGATGGCCGAGCATGCTAGGTAGTATAGATTGCATGCATTGGAGGTGGAAAAACTGCCCAGTGGCTTAGGCAGGGCAATACACCGACCACAAAAAACCCACAATTGTGCTTGAAGTCATGGCTTCACATGATCTATGGATTTAGCATTATTTTTTTGGTTTGTCGGGGTCTCTCAATGATATCAATGTGCTGCAACGGTCTCATCTATTAGCTCAGCTAACTAGTGGCAAAGCTCCGACTTGCAACTATATCGTTAATGGCCATGAGTATAACATAGGGTACTATTTGCCGACGGTATTTATCCTTCCTGGTCAACATTTGTGAAGACCATTAGTGACCCCAAAATCAAGAAATACGATTTTTTGCCGAAGCACAAGAAGCTCGCCAAAAAGGGTATTGAAAGGGCATTTAGTGTGCTGCAAGCTCGGTTTGCCATTGTTCGAAGTCCTGCTTGCTTCTGGGATAAAAAATCACTCGGAAATATCATGACTGCTAGTGTAATTTTACATAATATGATCATCGAGGATGAGAGAGATTTGGACTTGGAGTACAACTATGACAATGTTGGTAGCCGTGTGAAGCATGCCATGGATGGAAATGAGTTCGCTGCATTTTTTGAGACCTACCAAAAGATCGAGAACCGTGAGTCACACAACCAACTCAAGCTTGATCTTATTCAGCATCGTTGGCAACTCTATGAGAGGAGATAGATCCCCATTTGTATTCATATGTATTTGTGTGTGATTTAAACAATTTGGTATTATATATTTATTCGAATTTGAACATTTGTTGTAATGAAAACGACTGTTGTATTGCTATCATTCTGTTTAATATTATGATTTGAACATTTTATATTATTATTTTATTTGGTTTTCTTCGTTGAAATCTCTAATTTATAAAATTATGCAAAATTTACGAGACCATGAGTCCTCCGGCACGCTGTTTCCCGTAAATGCGTTTGCAGGATCTTGTTTTGTTTGGTTGGAGGCTCGGTACAATGAAAAGTTTTTGCGAACGCTCTTAGAGCATCTCAAGCAGACCCCTTATATCTCCCCGACCCGCAAAATAACCGCCAGTTTATGATTCCGCGCAAAAAAGTGGCCCGAACAGACACCGTATCGGACAGTGGCCTGTAAAAAAATTGTGGGGTGCGACAAATCTTCGCCCTCAACCTTTAGATTCACGGGGTGGGAGGCCGACCCGAGCTTGACCCCTATCGGCAGCGATATTTGGCGAGAGGGAGATTTCCACGCGGCAGTTATCGCCTTCTATTGCCACCATGGAAGCCTCCCAGCCATCGCCCATCACCGCTGAAGTCATCTACGCGCCAACCCCTTCGGCAGATCTCATCGCCGGCCATGTCGCGCCTGTCGCCATTCAAGGCTCCACCACGCCTCCTCACAAGCGACATGGCAATATCATCGTCCAGGGCGGCACTCCCGCCGCTGCCGCTACGAATTCTGACAGGCCCCCATCGGCGAAGAAAGGCAAGGTTTCGGGTGTGAAATGGAAGAAGGCCACCGCGACAATAGCTACCCCACCAACACATCCCCCGATTGCTCCGGCATGAGCTACCCCGACGATGTCCGCTGACGACGCTGTCACCGCCACCCACAATGTGTTCGACGAAATGGGCGCAAGGTGTGATACTTTGATTTCTTCCATTTGTTTCACTTTTCTCCATTGCGCTCGTTCGTGACTTGTTGAGCGAAATTGTAGAGTCGGTATGCATGATGCGACTGTCGAGCTTGTGCACTTGTTGGATGACAACAACGTCGACATCGATCAAGCTCCGATCGGTGGTTACGGTTACAATGAGATGGATGGTGGCATGCACGGTCACGGTGAGGAAGAAGATGAAGTGGAGGAGGTTGAGAAGGGGGTGTTCGATCAAGAACAAGCAAAAGTGTGCACAAGATCGAAGATCTACACGCCATTTGAAGATCAAATCTTGATCAAGGCTTGGGAAGCCGTGTCTCTTGATGCGTGCATCGATACTGACCAAACCGCCAAGCAGTATTGGCAAAGGATAGAGGATCAGTTCTTCCGCATGATGGCAAAGTATCCCAATCGGACGTGATAGAGGCGAGGTTGTCCCTGTCTTTTGATGAGATGGTGGCTATCGTTTTCGGTGGAGTAGACTTTGACGATCCGACTACGAACGTGCGAAGACGTTGCGCCTTAGCAATCGCTAAACCAAATCTGAAAGGTTATTGACCACGCCGGAGCACAATCAACCTGACCACGAGGGTCTATTTCCTGTACGCAAATGAAGAACAAGCAAGAAACTGAAATTGCAATCTGGATATTGCGAATATAAGAGGAAAGCTTTATTGATGAAAGTGGGGTTTTGTGACGTCTTGGTCTAGTCGTGGAACACAAACGAAGGACGCAAAGTTGCAGCTATCGTGAACTTGTAATCAAAACAAAACCCAAGTCTAAAATGGCGCCCTAAGGGCTGTATATATGGGGGAACAGAGGGGAATTTCGTGGCCCCTTGGAAGAGGGGTCCGAAACCAGCCCTAACTCAGTTTCCCCACACATACGGACTAAAAAAACAGCCTATAATATGGTATTTCCAAATTACATGGGCCTGGCCAAAAAATAAGGTGACGCAGCACCTATAATAGCTTGTGGATGAAATTTATGAAGTGGCACGTTGTATATTTCGTCCAAGCCTCAAAGCACTCCTTATGGTGGCTTCAAAGTGCAAAAATCACCACTAAAATGTCTGTTGTTCCTTCCCCCGCGCGCACCTTCTTCTCCATGCTTGATCCCGCTCCAATGCCATCCTTCTTGTCCATGCTAGGTCCTTCATTCATAAGTAAAACAAAAGTATCTAATTTAGGCAGCATCATATGTTCATGAACATTAGAAGGATTTCCAAGAAAGAAAGTACCTGATAATTTAGTTGGCGTACGCGGGCTCTAGTAACTAGTCCAATATGTGCAACTAGTGGGGATGTGGGTGTAACATTAGTAGGGATGTCCTCATCATCCTCCCCTTCTTGAACTGAAGTTGTCCTCGACGGAAGCTCATCATCCTCACCCAAATAAGGCTTCAAATCTGCAATGTTAAAAGTGGGACTAACCCCAAAATCTGCAGGCAGCTCAAGTTTATATGCATTATCATTTATTTTCTCTAACACCTTAAAAGGACCATCAGCACGTGGCATTAGCTTTGACTTGCGCAATTCAGGAAACCTATCCTTACGCAAATGTAACCAAACAAGATCTCCAGGTGCAAAGACAACATGTTTTCTACCCTTATCTACAACAAGTTTATATTTAGCATTCATACGCTCAATGTTCTCCTTAGTTAACTCATGCATCTTTAATATCAATTCAGCACGTTCTTTAGCATTAAAATTAACCTTCTCTGAAGATGGAAGAGGCAACAAATCAATAGGTGCACGAGGTAAGAAACCATACACAACTTCAAAAGGGCACATCTTAGTAGTAGAATGCAGCAAACGATGATAAGCAAATTCAATATGAAGCAAGCATTCTTCCCACATTTTCAGGTTATTCTTCAAAACAGCCCTAAGCATAGTAGATAATGATCTATTCACTACTTTAGTTTGTCCATCAGTTTGGGGGTGACATGTAGTACTAAAAAGCATTTTAGTCCCCAACTTAGCCCATAAACATCTCCAAAAGTGGCTAAGAAATTTAGCATCACAATCTGAAACAATTGTATTTGGCACACCATGCAAGCAAATAATTTCACGAAAGAACAAATCAGCAACATTAGCAGCAGCATCACTTTTATGACATGGTATAAAGTGTGCCATTTTCGAAAATCTATACACGACAACAAATATGCTATCCCTCCCCTTCTTTGTGCGAGGTAAACCTAAAACAAAGTCCATAGATATATCCTCCCAAGAAACACTAGGTACAGGCAAAGGCATATATAAACCATGAGGATTGAGTCGTGACTTAGCTTTTTGACATCTACTGCAGCAAGCAACAAAACGCTCAACATCCCGTCTCATCTTTGGCCAAAAGAAATGTGTAGCAAGTACGTCCTCCATCTTCTTCACGCCAAAGTGTCCCATTAATCCTCCTCCATGCGCCTCCTATAACAACAAAAGACGAACGGGGCTAGCTGGAATGCATAGCTTGTTAGCACGAAACACAAATCCATCATTAATGACGAACTTGTTCCATGTTCTCCCTTAATTACAATTCTCCAACACATCTTTAAATTCAACATCATGCACATATTGATCTTTGATGGTCTCCAAACCAAATATTTTAAAGTCAAGTTGTGAAAGCATAGTATAACGACGAGACAATGCATCAGCAATAACATTTTCTTTACCCTTCTTGTGTTTAATGAAATAAGGGAAAGTCTCAATGAATTCAATCCATTTAGCATGTCTATGGTTCAGTTTTGCTTGACTTTAATATGTTTCAAAGATCCATGATCAGAATGTATAACAAATTCTTTGGGCCATAAATAATGTTGCCATGTTTCCAAAGTCCGAACAAGAGCATATAATTCCTTATCATAAGTAGAATAATTCAGACTAGGCCCACTCAATTTTTTAGAAAAGTATGCAACAGGTTTACCATCTTGTAATAACACACCTCCTAATCCAATTCCACTAGCATCACATTCAAGCTAAAAAGTCTTATTAAAATCAGGAAGTTGGAGTAATGGAGCATGTGTTAACTTATCTTTCAATGCCGTGAATGCTTCTTCCTGTGCGGTACCCCAAACAAAAGGCACATCCTTCTTTGTAAGCTCATTTAGAGGTGCAGCAATGGTGCTGAAATCCCTCACAAAACGCCTATAGAAACCAGCGAGTCCAAGAAAACTCCTCACTTGTGTGACCGTTTTGGGCCGCGGCCAACTCTCAATAGCTTCGATCTTGGCTTTATCAACTTCAATTCCCTGTGGAGTAACAGCATAGCCAAGAAAAGATATCCGGTCGGTGCAAAAGGTGCACTTCCCAAGGTTACCAAACAATAGTGCATCACGTAGAGCAATAAAAACAGCATGCAAATGATCCAAGTGTTCCTCCAAAGATCTACTATAAATCAGTATATCATCAAAGTAGACTACCACAAATCATCCAATGAAAGCACGTAAGACCTCGTTCATTAATCTCATGAAATTGCTAGGTGCATTAGTTAACCCGAAAGGCATGACTAACCACTCATATAATCCAAACTTAGTTTTAAATGTTGTTTTCCATTCATCTCCCAATTTCATATGAATTTGATGGTATCCACTACGCAAATCAACTTTGAAGAAAATTGTAGAGCCACTTAATTCATCAAGCATATCATCTATCCTAGGAATAGGATGACGATAATGAATAGTAATATTATTAATGCCTCTACAATCAACACACATACGAGATATACCATCCTTTTTTGGTACTGGTATAATAGGAACAGCACAAGGACTAATAGATTCGCGTATATAACCTTTGTCGAGCAGCTCGTGTACTTGACACATAATCTCCTTCGTCTCCTCTGGATTGGTACGGTATGGTGCATGGTTGGGTAGCGATGCACCGGGAATTGAGTCAATATGATGCTCAATCCCTCGAATAGGTGGTAATCCCGGTGGCACGTCTTCTGGAAAGACGTCAGCGAACTCCTGCAAAATGTTAGTAACAGCAGGAGGCAAAGAGGGAGGCATGTCCTCGAATGAAAATAATACCTCTATGCATACAAAAGCATAGCAAACAGATGTAGTAACATCCAAATCAGTAATATCAGATATAGTGGCAAGTAAACAACCACTCTTCAGTTTTATTTCAGATGCAACACTAGATGATTGTTTATTAGGCTTATTATGTTGCTCAAATTCCTTTGCCACAATCTGATTTTCACTCTCACTTTGCTTCTGTTTTTCTTTACTAGCTCTAGCAATGTCATCTTTCATAATATGTTCGGGAGACATAGGAAGCAAAGTTATATTTTTATCCTTATGAACAAGAGTATACTGATTTGTCCTACCATGGTGTCCAGAATTTTTATCAAATTGCCATGGTCTACCAAGTAAAACGGAGCATGCTTGCATGGGTACCACATCACAATCAACATAATCAGAATATGTAGCAATGCTAAAGTACACACGAACAGTATGTGTTACCTTAACCTTTCCACTGTTGTTGAACCATTGGATGTAATAAGGATGAGGATGTGGTCTGGTGGTTAGAGATAGCTTCTCCACCATCTCCATGCTAGTGAAGTCATTGCAACTCCCTCCATCGATGATGACGCGAACAGAATGCTCCTTCACAACTCCCTTTGTATGGAACAAGTTGTGCCTCTGATTTTGCTCAGCCTGTGTAACCTACACACTTAGAACACGTTGAGCAACTAAACTTCCATACCTGTCAGCGTAGTCAGCAGCCATGTAGTGTGTCTCTTCTTCAGTATCCTCGGCACCCTATTCTTCACTTGCAATAAGAGCCAAAGTCTTTGCATCATAATCACTAGCGAACGCATATCCACTATCCTCACTAACAATCATCACACGCTTGGAAGGGCATTCTCTCGCATAGTGACCTCCACCCTTGCAACAACGACAAATAACCTCATGTGTTTGCCCTGTAGATGCCATGGATGAAGAAGAGCTCTGTGCGGGCCCCGAAGGTGTGCCCTTGCTGGAGGCTGGTGGCGGTGCCTGCTTCCTTGTATCTCTATTGGAGTTGGCGGCTGAAGTAAGTGGTGCTGTGGTAGGACGTGTGGAAGTAGATGATGTACGTGGTGTCCATGATGAAGCTTGATATGTCTCCAACGTATCTATAAGTTTTGACTGTTCCATGCTGTTATATTATCATTCTTGGATGTTTTACAATCATTTTATTACAACTTTATATCATTTTTTGGGACTAATCTATTAACATAGTGCCAAAGTGCCAGTTGCTATTTTTGCTTGTTTTTTACTTCGCAGAATATCACTACCAAATGGAATCCAATCGCGACGAAACTTTTTGCGGATTTTTTTGGACCAGAAGACACCCAGTGGGCCAAAGAAGTGCTAGAGAGGTTGGCTGTGGAGGCCACAACCCACCAGGGCATGCCAGGGGCCCCTGGCGCTCCCTGATGGGTTGTGCCCTCCACGGGGCCCCCCTCCACCGCCTCTAACGCCTATAAATTCCCAAATATTCAGAAAACCCTAGGGGAGTCGACAAAACACAATTCCAGCCGCCGCAAGTTCCAGAACCTCGAGATCCAATCTAAACACCATCACGGAGGGGTTCATCTTCTTCATAGGTGCCTCTCCGATGATGCGTGAGTTGTCCACCATAGACCTACGGGTCCGTAGGCAGTAGCTAGATGGCTTCCTCTCTCTCTCTCTCTCTCTCTCTCTCTCTCTCTCTTATGATTCTCAATACAATGGTCTCTTGGAGATCTATTTGATGTAAAATTTTGCGGTGTGTTTGTTGGGATCCGATGAATTTTGAGTTCATGATCAGTTTCTATCCATGAATATTATTTGAGTCTTCTTTGATCTCTTATATGCATGATTACTTATAGCCTCGTATTTCTTCTTCTATTCTTTGGTTTAGTTAGGCCGACTAGATTGATTTTTCTTGCCATGGGAAGAGGTGCTTTGTGATGGGTTCGATCTTGCAGTGTCCTTTCCCAGTGACAGAAGGGGCAGCAAGGCACGCATGTATCGTTGCCATTAAGGATAACAAGATGGGGTCTATTCCTACTTTAATAGATCTTGTCTACATCATGTCATCGTTCTTATTGCATTACTCCATTTTTCCATGAACTTAATACACTAGATGCATGCTGGATAGCGGTCGATGTGTGGAGTAATAGTGGTAGATGCAGGCAGGAGTCCCTCTACTTATCTTGGACGTGATGCCAATATAATGATCATCGCCTTGGATATCGTCATGATTATTTGATCTTCTATTAATTGTCCAACAGTAATTTGTTCACCCATCGTGCGCTATACTCATGAGAGAAGCCACTAGTGAATCCTACGGCCCCCGGGTCTACTTTTCCAACATACTGCTTTCCGATCTATCTTTTTGCCTCTTTGTTTTCAGATCTACAAAACCAAAAACCAAAAAAAATATTTCTGCACTTTTTATTTTGTGTTCTTGAGAGATCTATCTCTCCTATCTATCACTACCTAATCTATCTTTTTACCGTAGAGAGATTGACAACCTCTCTTTCGCGTCGGGTTGCAAGTATTTGTTATTTGTGTGCAGGTGCTGCTTATTGGGTGGTGGTGATCCTCCTACTGGTTCGATAACCTTGGTTTCATAACTGAGGGAAATACTTACCGTCGTTGTGCTGCATCGTCCCTTCCTCTTTGGGTGTAACAGCCCGAGACCGACGCTCCAGTAGATTCCCGTTGTTTTCCATTCTCGTCGTGTGATTCGTTTGGTTGTCTCATTCATCATCGCATCATCCGCATTGCATCGGCACTTCGTTGCCGTTATTTTTTCAAAAACTTGCATCCGTTCGTAGTTGCCGGTTCTCTCCGTTCGTGTCCTCGACCGTTTCAAGACCAACCACACACGCACGCGCCCCGCGGCACTGATAAAATATTGTTTTTAAAAGTGTGAATAAAACTTTCTCGGAATGGGTCAAAACTTGGCGAGCGGTTGTTGTATATTTTAGGTAGACCGCCTGCCAAATTTCGTCACATTCAGAGGTCGTTTGATACCCGAACCGTTAAATCTATAGCGGCACTAGCCGGTCAAATTGTCAGACGTTTTCGGTATTTTAAAACCTGTTGCCGGGCTGCCCGTCTTCCCTCTCTTCTCATGCCTAGCCCTCTACACAGTGCACACACCCCTCGCGCACGCACGAAAACCTTCCCCGAACCCGAAACATACGGTCATGACCGTTGGATCCGGATCAACCCCGTAATACCCCAAACAATCATCGGTTTTTCATAGGGACTTCCTAACCTAATTATGTCAACCGTCCGATCTATATCGGAGGGTCCAAATGGCGCCTAGCCTAATCCCACAGCGGTATATATTCAGACTAACCCTAGTCTAGCGTGTCCCATCCCTCGTTTTCCTCAGCGCCGCCGCCACCCACAAGCATCCCCCTCGGGATCCATCCCCATCCAACCAGATCGCTCAGACCACCTTCCTTGTTTTCCACCGCCGTCCAACCCAGCCTCCTCCCTCCTGCCCGAGTGGACGCGTCCGCCTCCCTTGGATCCGTGCGCCGGTGGACCTCGTCCCCCCAGCAGTCAGCATCCATGGCGCCCCTCCCGCTGATCCCGCGGCCGACCTCAGAGCCTGCATCTCATCGCCCGCACCGGTCAGCAACAGCAGGTCATCGTGCACGTCGCCCAGCTCCTTTCCTTCTCCTCCCTCCTCTGCTCTAAACTCTCTCTCCTTCAACTGCTCCCGCAAGGACCAAAGAAGCTCTGCCCCGATGCCATGGACAGAAGCTACCCGCCATGACCTTGGAGCTTGCCGACGTCGTCCGAGCTGCTGCTCCACAGCCGTGCTGGCCACCTTGCCTCGGCAGCCTGGCTGCCATCGTTCCCTAGTTGAGCAGCAGCTACACCGCGATGTTGCTCCGCCTCCTCTCTCCCCTGGCTCTCTCTGAACCCACTTGTTCCTCTGAACAGCAGCACCACGCCATGGCCTCAAGCTCAAGCTCACCGCTGCACCTTGGAGAAGCCACGGGAGTGTTGTCCTCCTCCGACCCCGTGCGGATCCGAAGCCCCAACGCCAGACCCCGCCATCTCCGTCGCTCCCTAGCCTCCCGCACTGCAAGCCTCGCTGCTGCGTTGGTCTTCCTCTGATGGTGAGTCCCCATGAGTTCCTGGAAAACCAAGCCTAGGCCTTTGGTCTGTTCTTAGCGAGCAGTGCCTATAATTAGTCACAAACTCATTAGTGGTGCACTGGCTAGCTCTGCTCGTTTCTATCCTGGAGGTCATGGGTTCGAGTCCAGACCTCCCCAATTTTTGGGCTGATGCCTTTTATTTTGTTTTCATGCACATGCACACCAGCGCACACTCAAGCCAAATCCTCCTGGGCCGCTGCACTTTGCTGCAATTCGGCCCATGCACATTTTTTTCCTGTTGCGATTTTGTCAATAATCAAGACATGCATCAATTACAGATTTTGTCACTGTTTTAAAATGCCTATAATTAGATATTCATGCATCTAAATAAAACATGTCATATACATAGTATGTTCAGAATTTGTGTATATTAACAATATGCAACTTTCAACCATAATAAAATGTTTAAACTTGTTGTTTGCAATTATTTGCCTAATGACGTGCTAAACGGTTTTTATCATAACTAAATAACGGTAGCTCCGATTCTAATGATCCACATACGTAACTTGCTTAGAAAAATGTGTAGAATCACATGGTGCACTTTATTTTCCTGTTTAACAAATATAAAACTGTGTTAGGGCAGATCTGAACCAAATTCATATTATGCACATGGGGTTGTTTCGGGAATGTTATATGTTGCTTCCGGCCTCACTTAAAATGCCTAGTTGATGTAGTTGTTCATGCTTCACCTCTTGTCATGATGACCAACATTTAAAATTATTGTTTGCTTAAACAACATTAACCGCATTTCTCGTAATATGGAGAGTTATTGTTTGATTATATGTATGTTCTCCCTCTCCATTTAAAATTCCTTAATTCCATCTTCACCTTATGCCATGACCACCCATGTTAAACAACATTTAATATTGATGAGTACCTAAACGCGAGTGAACTAAATGATTCGAACGTGGAGTTTCTGCAACTCGTTGCATATTGAGCTTCACTTAATGTGCAGTATTTGTTTGTGTGATTGTCATGCCTCGCATAACTAAACCGGACATGCATCATATTTGATTGTGCATCATGTCATGCATATGTTGTGGTGTTTATCGTGTGTTGATTGTTTGTTTTTGGATTGCTTCTTCTCGATAGAGTTCCGAAAGCGTTCGGAGTGTGAGGTTTCGTTCGACTACGTTGGCTCATCTTCTTCATGGACTCGATCTTCTTTCAAGCGGGATCTCAGGCAAGATGATCATTTCACTGGATACCATTACTATCATTGCCATGCTAGATGTCTCGTTTCTTTCGCTTGTCTCGCTACCTACCACTTGTTTGTCAAGCCTCCCAAAATGCCATGCTAAGCCTCTAACCCCTCCACATCCCAGCAAAACATTGTTTGGCTATGTTACCGCTTGCTCAGCCCTTCTTATAGCGTTGCTAGTTGTAGGTGCAATTGTTTCCAGCTATCACAATATTATTGCTATTTAATTTAATGCACATATATACTTGGTAAAGAGTGGAAGGCTTGGCCTTTTGCTCGGTGTTTTGTTCCACTCTTGCCGCCCTAGTTACTTGTGAACCGGTGTTATGTTCCATATTGAGTGCTCCTAACATGCTCGGGGTTGTTATGGGGACCCCCTTGATTTTTGTTTTAGGATAAAACTTGTCTCGCAAGGCCCAACATTGGTACTACATTTGCTCAACATAATAATACTGAACACTGTTAGTAATGCATAGGGAGTTAGGACTACCCGTGGTTTAATCAACATAATACAGGGGGGCCAATGCTGATGGTGTTGGTCCCAAACGGGCTGCCTGCGAGGCCGCCTCGAGGAAACTCGGGGATTGGTTTTACTCATAGCTAGTCCCATCCGGTCGTGCCCTGAGAACGAGATACGCGGCTCCTATAGGGTTTGTCGGCACGTCGGGCGGCCTTGCTGGATTTGTTTTACCTTTCTCGAATGTCTTGTGCGCGGGATTTCGATGACACTTCGGGCTATCTTGAAGTTGAGATTTTCCATCGGGATTCCGCAAATATTACGGGTGATTCCACGGTTGAGGAATTCAAATGCAGCTTGTGGTTAGTTTTGTGATGGATGAGTTGGAGCACCCCTGCAGGGTTAAATCTTTCGGAAAGTCATGCCCGCGGTTACGTGGCAACTTGGAAACTTTGTTTAACACCCGGTCATAGCAAACTTGAAGTAAACTCAAATAAAATACACCAACCGTGTGCGTAACCGTGACTGTATCTTCTCGTGACTCCTTATCCGAGAGAGAACACGGTGGGGTTATGTTTGACGTAAGTAGGTGTTCAGGATCTCTTAGAGATCATTACTAGTTCACGACCGTTTATGCGACAATCATCCCCATTTATTCTTGTACTCGTAAGTTAGCCACTCAAATAAATGCTTAGTGCTTGATGCAGCCTCACCACTTAACCTTACCTCACCCATTAAGCTTTAATAGTCTTGATACCCTTGGAAATGAGATTGCTGAGTCCCTATGGCTCACAGATTACTACAACAACAGTTGCAGGTACAGGTAATGCGATGATTTGACGTGAGCGCGATGCTTGTTTTGATTTGGAGTTCTTCTTCTTCTTCATCGATCTAGGATGGGTTCCAGGCGGCAGCCTGGGATAGCAAGGATGGATGTCATTTTATCGTTTGTTTTTGTCTGTAGTCGGACCGTGCTCTTCTGTATGATGATTGTATATGTTGTTGTATTGATGTGATCTTGATTTAGCTTGTGGCGAGTGTAAGCCAATTCCATATACTCATCTCTTCTTTACATGTACTTGTAATGATATCCATTCTTGCGAAACAACGAGATGCGCTTCTGTCCCTGTCGAGGCCCTCGAGCCAAAATAAGGATAGGATCGCATCTTGGGCGTTACAAGTTGGTATCAGAGCCCGTACCGACCTAGGAGCCCCCTTGATTGATCGAACTTGGCCTAGTCGAGTCTAGTGGAAAAACTATTTTGAGTCAGTTATATCGGAGAGTAGGATTCTTTTTACTCCTCTTCTATACTCTGTTGAGGTATTCGACTTAGGAATTTTGATTCTACTCCTCTTCTCACTCAAAAAAAATTTTAGGATCACGCTAGTATTTTGGAAACTATATGATGCCGATGTGAAGGAATTCTGTCTTGGTGCCTCCTGTTATCGAGGAGTAGAGCTCCGAGGGGGTTTTGCACATTGTTATCATTCTGTTTCCTTAGTATCTCAGGACGGAGGATGTTCGAAATTGCTTCAATACTTTTCGTGGCGAGATAAGTTTGGAGTCACCCAGTACTGGGGAGAGCGTCTAGGGTACTGCCATGTTTAGTATCGTTGTGATTACGAGTGTCCGAGGTAGATGAGTTTGCGGAGTTTCTTGGATTATGGTGTGGAAGGTTGTGGGTGCAGTTGTAGCTGATTACCTTGGGTACGTTCCTGGGTCCACAACCCGAATCGCATAAACAAGAAAGACTTCAAAAATTCTTAGGTGGGAATTCAAGTAGTTACCTAGGATTATCCTTCCAACGAATGCATAATGGGTTATGTATTTGTTTCCGGCTTAATTCTCAAGCCTCACCCTTTGTGTTGTTTTAGAGTATGGTAATTCGAGTTGCTTCGATGTCAAGTGGTGATTTCATATCTTTTCAGAGCGGTGTTCTTATATTTTGTGGGAATGCTAATCCTTTTGATCAACCAGAGTCGTCATGAAATTCATTCCAGCCGGTGTGCTTCTCTTCAAGATGATTCAACCCTCTCCAATATTTGCAAGATCAATCCTTGTATTTCTTTCCGGAGTTCATCTCATCGGTATCAGTTGTCTTTGTTTTTCCCCGCCCTCCCGCCCTTTTTCTTCAACAATTAAATTCTCATTCGAGTGCCTTTTCTATTCATGTGATGCTTCCGCTATCTTCTCTTCGGTGATGTATCCGGTGATTCGTTGTGAAGATTCCAAGTGCTCAAGTTCATCATTTCTTAGTCTTCATCTTTGTTTTCTTGTCCGGTGGATTCAATTCAAGTTTTTGGTGCTCATCGTATCCTTTTCATTCTCTAATTGCTCTCCCATGTTGGAATTCTTATCCAAGCCTCCTTTGCTTATTCATCTCTTTATTCTATCCGGAGTGTTGAAGATATCTCAAAAGCTCGTGTTTTCATTCAATCTTTTCAAAGTATTCCGAGGTTCTCATCTAATCAAGTTTTCATTTGTACCGGTGCAAGCTCTCTTTCTAAGCATTTGTTTCAACAGTGGTTTCTGTTGAGTGGGCCCATATCCCACAGGTGTTCCCCAGGATCTTACCTGGCTCTTCTAATCTTTCCGGAGATGTTCTCAAGTTCTTTTCATATATGACATAAGAATGAATCTCGTCAATCATATTCGTTCTTGAAGGTCGCTTCTAAATCATTTTCATCATTGCCTCAACCTTTCCTTATTCATTGTCCGGAGTGTCTCAGTAATTATTGGTGGTGTTTCTCGTCATCATTCTCTTCATTGAAGACCGAAGAAGAGTTTCTCTTAAATCTTGTCCGTTCTTTCGATGATTCATGGTTTTAGCTTGTTGCTATCCTCGTAAATTGTTTTCGAGCATGAGTAATTCCTTCCATATCTATCCGGGGAATTTCAGAGTTGTTTTCATTTCTCGATCCTCCGAAGGCCATCATTTCAGAAGATTTCTTCATTCTCAGCTTTCAGCTTTCGTTCTCCAATTCTTCCCAATTGTTGTCTCTTCGTTCGTATCTCAGTTATTCTGATGCCTGGTTGAAATTTTCTATTATATTAGTCGGATCATGATCTCTTTGTTCTCTTGTATCTCCATTCGTTCATGGTATCCTCATTTGTTTGTGAATTTGTACCGGTGGTTCGTTCAGAAATTCTTCAAGTTTGTGCTCTTATCAATCTTCAATCTTTTCAAGAAGAATAAGTGGTATGTTAATCCGTTGCTTGTCATCAATTTAACTTGATGAAGGATAAGCATAACATAATTCTTATTCTTGTTTCATCAAGTGATTTCAATCCTTCTTCCGGAGGTTGTTCATGATATCAAATTCCTTATCCCAAGTGCTCATTGTTTCTTTTCCAGAGTTCCAAGTTGTCTCAAGTATCTCTTCGTGAAGTGTCATCTTAATCTCTGCAAGACCTCAATCTTATTCTTTTCAACCTTCAATTCTTTTCTATCATCCTTTCATTCTGGTGTTCTCCAAGAAGTTCTTCATGGTGGTTCATCAAGATTTCTCTCTTTCTCAAGTGTTCTTCAAGATTTGTTGGAGGTCCTCAAGTGTTCTTATCTTGCATTTCAAAATGCAATTCTTTCTCCCTTATCTTTTGAGATGGTGTTATAACATTCTTGATTATGAGGAGTCTCAAAGAGAATTTATCAAGAGTGAGATAATTAAACCCATCATTTCTTTCCCGAAGTTATCTTGGATTGGATTTCACCTAAAGCCTTTCCTAAGGAATGTTGCTATTGTGGTGCTATGAGTGATCCAAGTTCTCAATGTATCCTCTTGGTGAAAGAGGTTTTCCATATCTTGTTGCTTTCAACCAATCATTGTTTTCCGTTAATGGCCGGTTGTCACCTCATTATTTGAGATGTTTTCCATAAGCCCACAACAAGTCTATTCTTTTCGTTGTTGATTTCCAACAACTCCGTTCTATCTCTCCTTTGTAAGGACTCCTTTCAAGTTCAATTGGGATAGAAGTTGTCATTTTCTTTCTGTTCTTTTCATTCCAAGTATCTAGCTTCTATTCTCTTATTCCGGAGGCTTTGTGATGTTGCTCTATTCATCCCATCATCTTGGTTGGTGAAGATCATGTTCTTTCCTTTGCTTATCCATTTAACCGGAGTGTTGTATCATCGTTCCATGTTCTTTCCATCTTATTAAATTTTGCCACTCTATCCTACCGAAGTGCTGCCGAAATTTCTTTTGAATTATTGCTTGTTCATCATGGCATTCTTCATCTCTTTGAAATCTTCGAGGTTCTTTAGTTTCACTCCTTTGTCAAAGAAGCAACTAAGTTTACCTCTTCATTTCCTCTGTCTCTTCCCCTTCTCATCCTAAGATCTCGGGTCGAGATCTCTTGTAAGTGGAGGAGAGTTGTAACAGCCCGAGACCGCCGCTCTAGTAGATTCCCGTTGTTTTCCATTCTCGTCGTGTGATTCGTTTCGTTGTCTCATTCATCATCGCATCATCCGCATTGCATCGGCACTTCATTGCCGTCATTTTTTCAAAACTTGCATCCGTTCATAGTTGCCGGTTCTCTCCGTTCATGTCCTCAACCGTTTCAAGACCAACCACACACGCACATGCCCCGCGGCACCGATAAAATATTGTTTTTAAAGGTGTGTATAAAACTTTCTTGGAATGGGTCGAAACTTGGCGAGCGGTTGTTGTATATTTTAGGTAGACCGCCTGCCAAATTTCGCCGCATTCATAGGTCGTTTGATACCCGAACCGTTAAATCTATAGCGACACTAGCCGGTCAAATTGTCGTACGTTTTTGGTATTTTAAAACCTGTTGACGGGCTGCCCGTCTTCCCTCTCTTCTCATGCCTAGCCCTCTACACAGTGCACACACCCCTCACGCACGATCGAAAACCTTCCCCGAACCCGAAACGTACGGTCATGACCGTTGGATCCGGATCAACCCCGTAATACCCCAAACCATCATCGGTTTTTCATAGGGACTTCCTAACCTAATTATGTCAACCGTCTGATCTATATCGGAGGGTCCAAATGGCCCCTAGCCTAATCCCATAGCGGTATATATTCAGACTAACCCTAGTCTAGCGTGTCCCATCCCTCGTTTTCCTCAGCGCCGCCGCCACCCACAAGCATCCCCCTCGGGATCCATCCCCATCCAACCAGATCACTCAGACCACCTTCCTTGTTTTCCGCCACCGTCCAACCCAGCCTCCTCCCTCCTGCCCGAGTGGATGCGTCCGCTTCCCTTGGATCTATGCGCCGGTGCACCTCGTCCCCCCAGCAGTCAGCATCCATGGCGCCCTTCCCGCGGATCCCGCGCCCGACCTCAGAGCCTGCATCTCATCGCCCGCGCCGGTCAGTAACAGCAGGTCATTGTGCGTGTCGCCCTGCTCCTTTCCTTCTCCTCCCTCCTTTGCTCTAAACTCTCTCTCCTTCAGCTGCTCCCGCAGGGACCAAAGAAGCTCTGCCCCGATGCCATGGACAGAAGCTACCCGCCATGACCTTGGAGCTTGCCGACGTTGTCCGAGATGTTACTCCGCAGCCGCGCTGGCCGCCTTGCCTTGGCAGCCTGGCCGCCAACGTTCCCTAGGTGAGCAGCAGCTGCACCGCAATGTTGCTCCGCCTCCTCTCTCCCCTGTCTCTCTCTGAACCCACTTGTTCCTCTGAACAACAGCACCACGCCATGGCCTCAAGCTCAAGCTCGCCGCTGCACCTTGGAGAAGCCACGGGAGCATCGTCCTCCTCCGACCCCGTGCGGATCCGAAGCCCCAACGCCGGACCCCGCCATCTCCGTCGCTCCCTGGCCTCCCGCCCTGCAAGCCTCGCTGCTGCGTTGGTCTTCCTCTGATGGTGAGTCCCCGTGAGTTCCTGGAAAACCAAGCCTCGGCCTTTGGTCTATTCATAACGAGCAGTTCCTATAATTAGTCACAAACTCATTAGTGGTGCACTTGCTAGCTCTGCTCGTTTCTATCCTGGAGGTCGTGGGTTCGAGTCCAGACCTCCCCAATTTTTGGACTGCTGCCTTTTATTTTGTTTTCACGCACATGCACACCGGCGCACACTCGAGCCAAATCCTCCTGGGCCGCTACACTTTGCTGCAATTCGGCCCATGCACATTTTTTTCCTGTTGCGATTTTTTCAATAATCAAGACATGCATCAATTACAGATTTTGTCACTGTTTTAAAATGCCTATAATTAAATATTCATGCATCTAAATTAAACATGTCATATACGTAGTATGTTCAAAATTTGTTCATATTAACAATATGCAACTTTCAACCATAATAAAATGTTTAAACTTGTTGTTTGCAATTATTTGCCTAATGACGTTCTAAACGGTTTTTATCATAACTAAATAACGGTAGCTCTGATTCTAATGATCCACATATGTAACTTGCTTAGAAAAATGTGTAGAATCACATGGTGCACTTTATTTTCCTGTTTAATAAATATAAAACTGTGTTAGGGCAGATCTGAACCATATTCATATTATGCACATGGGGTCGTTTCGGGAATGCTATATGTTGCTTCCGGCCTCATTTAAAATGCCTAGTTGATGTAGTTGTTCATTCTTCACCTCTTGTCATGATGAACGACATTTAAAATGATTGTTTGCTTAAACAACATTAACTGCATTTCTCGTAATACGGAGAGTTATTGTTTGATTATATGTATGTTCTCCCTCTCCATTTAAGATTGCTTAATTCCATCTTCACCTTATGCCATGACCACCCATGTTAAACAACATTTAATATTGATGAGTACCTAAACGGGAGTGAACTAAATGATTTGAACGTGGAGTTTCTGCAACTCGTTGCATATTGAGCTTCACTTAATGTGTAGTATTTGTTTGTGTGATTGTCATGCCTCGCATAACTAAACCGGACATGCATCATATTTGATTGTGCATCATGTCATGCATATGTTGTGGTGTTTCTCGTGTGTTGATTGTTTGTTTTCGGATTGCTTCTTCTCGATAGAGTTCCGAAAGCGTTCGGAGTGTGAGGATTCGTTCGACTACGTTGGCTCATCTTCTTCATGGACTCGATCTTCTTCCAAGCGGGATCTCAGGCAAGATGATCATTTCCCTGGATACCATTACTATCATTGCCATGATAGATGTCTCGTTTCTTTCGCTTGTCTCGCTACCTACCACTTGTTTGTCAAGCCTCCCAAAATGCCATGCTAAGCCTCTAACCCCTCCACATCCCAGCAAAACATTGTTTGGCTATGTTACCGCTTGCTCGGCCCTTCTTATAGCGTTGCTAGTTGCAGGTGCAATTGTTTCCAGCTATCACAATATTATTTCTATTTAATTTAATGCACATATATACTTGGTAAAGAGTGGAAGGCTTGGCCTTTTGCTCAGTGTTTTGTTCCACTCTTGCTGCCCTAGTTACTTGTGAACCGGTGTTATGTTCCATATTGAGCACTCCTAACATGCTCAGGGTTGTTATGGGGACCCCCTTGATTTTCGTTTTAGGATAAAACTTGTCTGGCAAGGCCCAACATTGGTACTACATTTGCTCAACATAATAATACTGAACAATGTTAGTAATGCATAGGGAGTTAGCGCTACCCGCGGTTTAATCAACATAATACAGGGGGGGCAGTGCTGATGGTGCTGGTCCCAAACGGGCTGCTTGCGGGGCCGCCTCGAGGAAACTCGGGGATTGGTTTTACTCGTAGCTAGTCCCATCCGGTTGTGCCCTGAGAACGAGATACGCGGCTCCTATCGGGTTTGTCGGCATGTCGAGCAGCCTTGCTGGATTTGTTTTACCTTTCTCGAACGTCTTGTGCGCGGGATTTCGACGACACTTCGGGCTATCTTGAAGTTGAGATTTTCCATCGGGATTGCGCAAATACTACGGGTGATTCCGCGGTTGAGGAATTCCAACGCAGCTTGTGGTTAGTTTGTGATGGATGAGTTGGAGCACCCCTGCAGGGTTAAATCTTTCAAAAAGTCGTGCCCGCAGTTACGTGGCAACTTGGAAACTTTGTTTAACACCCGGTCATAGCAAACTTGAAGTAAACTCAAATAAAATACACCAACCATGTGCGTAACCGTGATTGTCTCTTCTCGTGAGTCCTTATCCGAGAGAGAACACGGTGGGGTTATGTTTGACGTAAGTAGGTGTTCAGGATCTCTTAGAGATCATTAATAGTTCACCACCATTTATGCGACAATCATCCCCCTTTATTCTTGTACTCGTAAGTTAGCCACTCAAATAAATGCTTAGTGCTTGCTGCAGCCTCACCACTTAACCTTACCTCACCCATTAAGCTTTAATAGTCTTGATACCCTTGGAAATGAGATTGCTAAGTCCCTGTGGCTCACAGATTACTAAAACAACAGTTGCAGGTACAGGTAATGCGATGATTTGACGTGAGCGTGATGCTTGTTTTGATTTGGAGTTCTTCTTCTTCATCGATCTAGGATGGGTTCCAGGCGGCAGCCTGGGATAGCAAGGATGGACGTCATTTTATCGTTTGTTTTCGTCCGTAGTCGGACCCTGCTCTTCTGTATGATGATTGATACGTCTCCAACGTATCTATAATTTTTTATTGTTCAATGCTATTATATTATCTGTTTTGGATGTTTTATATGCATTAATATGCTATTTTATATTATTTTTGGGACTAACCTATTAATCTAGAGCCTAGTGCCAGTTTCTGTTTTTTCCTAGATTTTGAGTATTGCAGATAAGGAATATTAAACGGATTCCAAACGGAATAAAATCTTCGGAATGATTTTTCTTGGACCAGAAGAAACCTGCCAGACTTGGAGACGAAGGCAGGAGACCTGCCGGGAAGACACAAGCCACCAGGGCGCGCCCTAGGGGGGGCGCCCCCTGGCTTGTGGCCCCCCAGCAGGCCTCCTAACCCTATTCTTCGGCCTATAAATTCCCAAATATTCCCCCAATACCAAAGAGAGCCACGGAAATACTTTTCCGCCGCCGGAAGCCTCTGTTCCCATGAGATCCCATCTTGGAGCCTTTTCCGGTAATCTGCCGGAGGGGGATTCGATCATGGAGGGCATCTACATCAACTCCATTGCCCCTCCGATGATGCGTGAGTAGTTCACCACAGACCTTCGGGTCCATAACTAGTAGCTAGATGGCTTCTTCTCTCTCTTTGTTCTTCAATACCATGTTCTTCATGATCTTCATGGAGATCTATCCGATGTAATACTCTTTTGCGGTGTGTTTGTCGAGATCCGATGAATTGTGGGTTTATGTTCAGATTATCTATGAATAGTATTTGAATCTTCTCTGAATTCTTATATGCATGATTTCATATCTTTGCAAGTCTCTTCGAGTTATTGGTTTGGTTTGGCCAACTAGATTGGTAATACTTGCAATGGGAGAAGTGCTTAGTTTTGGGTTCAATCTTGCGGTGTCCTCACCCAGTGACAAAGTAGGGGTAGCGAGGCACGTATTTGTATTGTTGCCATCGAGGATAAAAAGATGGGGTTTTCATCATATTGCTTGAGTTTATCCCTCTACATCATGTCATCTTACCTAATGCGTTACTCTGTTCTTCATGAACTTAATACTCTAGATGCAGGCAGGAGTCGGTCGATGTGTGGAGTAATAGTAGTAGATGTAGAATTGTTTCGGTCTACTTGACACGGACGTGATGCTTATATGCATAATCATTGCCTTGGATATCTTCATAATTATTTGCTTTTCTATCAATTGCTCGACAGTAATTTGTTCACCCACCGTATTATTTTCCTTCATGAGAGAAGCCTCTAGTGAAACCTATGGCCCCCGGGTCTATTTTCCATATTATATTTTCAGATCTATAAACCAAAAATACCAAAAATACTTTGCTGCAATCTTTTTACTTTTGTTTTACTTTTTGTTTTAGTAATCTTCTATATCTATCTCTATCAGATCTCATCCTTGCAAGTAACCGTGAAGGGATTGACCACTCCTTTATAGCGTTGGGTGCAAGTGTTTGATTATTTGTGTAGGTACACCTATTGGGGACTTGCTTGTATCTCCTACTAGATTGATACCTTGGTTCTCAACAACTAAGGGAAATACTTATCTACTTTGCTGCATCACCCTTTCCTCTTCAAGGGAAAATCAACGCAAGCTCAAGAAGTAGCAAGAAGGATTTCTGGCGCCGTTGCCGGGAAGATCTGCATCAAGCCTACCAAGTACCCATCACAAACTCATCTCTTGCATTTACATTATTTGCCATTTGCCTCTATTTTTCCTCTCCCACACTTCTAAAACGATTTTCAGAAAAAAACCAAAAAGGTTTGCCTTTTTATTTGCCCTTCTTTCCTTCGTCTTTTCGTTTGCTTTTTGTTTGCTTGTGTGCTAGATTGCATGCCTTGTCACGATGACTCAAGAGAATACCAAATTGTGTCACTTCTCCAATACTAATAATAATGATTTTATTAGTACTCCGATTGCTCCCGCCACTAGTGCGGAATCTTATGAAATTAATGCCGCTTTGCTTAATCTTGTTATGAAAGAACAATTTTCCGGCCTTCCTAGTGAAGATGCCGCATCCCATCTAAATACTTTCGTTGAGTTGTGTGATATGCAAAAGAAGAAAGATGTGGATTATGATATTGTTAAACTGAAGCTATTTCCGTTCTCACTACGAGATCGTGCTAAAACTTGGTTTTCATCTTTGCCTAAAAATAGTATTGATTCATGGAATAAGTGTAAAGATGCTTTTATTTCCAAGTACTTTCCGCCCGCTAAGATCATCTCCCTTAGGAACGATATAATGAATTTTAAGCAACTTGATCATGAGCATGTTGCACAATCTTGGGAGAGGATGAAATTAATGATTAGAAATTGCCCCACATATGGTTTGAGTTTATGGATGATTATACAATTTTTTTATGCGTGATTGAATTCTGCTTCTAGAAATCTTTTAGATTCCGCCGCGGGTGGTACTTTTATGGAAATATCATTAGGAGAAGCTACCAAACTCCTAGATAATATTATGGCAAATTACTCTCAATGGCATACCGAAAGATCTCCTACTAGTAAAAAAGTGCATGCTATTGAAGAAATAAATACTTTGAGTGAAAAGATGGATGAATTAATGAAATTGTTTGCTAGTAAGAGTGCTCCTATTGATCCTAATGATATGCCTTTGTCTTATTTGATTGTAAATAATAATGAATCTATGCATGTGAATTTTGTTGGTAGGAACAATTTTGGTAATAACGCGTATAGAGGTAATTTCAATCCTAGGCCGTTTCCTAGTAATTCCTCTAATAATTATGGTAATTCCTACAACAACTCTTATGGAAATTATAATAAGATGCCCTCTGATCTTGAGAATAATATTAAAGAATTTATTAGTTCACAAAAGGGTTTCAATGCTATGATTGAAGAAAAATTGCTCAAGATTGATGATTTGGCTAGGAAAGTTGATAGAATTTCACTTGAGATTGATTCTTTGAGAATTAGATCTACTCCACCCAAGCATGATATTAATGAGTCTTTAAAATCTATGAGAATTTCTATTGATGAGTGTAAGGAAAGAACCGCTAGAATGCGTGCTAAGCGTGAATGGCTTGAAGAAGTGTGTTCTCGTGATAATAATAACGAAGATCTTAAAGTGATTGATGTGACTCCTATTGAATCTTTGTTTTCTAATATAAATCTTGACGAAGATGGGACTGGAGATAAGTCAACTTTAGTTAAAAGTTGTCCCAATGATTCGGAGTTTATAGATCTTAATGCTAAAATTAATAAAAGTGGGATTGAAGAGGTCAAAAAACTTTAAATAGCAATGAACCCACTCTTTTGGATTTCAAGGACCTTAATTTTGATAGTTGTTCTTTGATTGATTGTATTTCCTTGTTGCAATCCATGTTGAATTCTCCACATGCTTATAATCAAAATAAAGCTTTTACCAAACATATCGTGGATGCTATGATGAAATCTTTTGAAGAAAAACTTGAGTTGGAAGTTTCTATACCTAGGAAGCTTTATGATGAGTGGGAACCTACTATTAAGATTAAAATTAAATATTATGAGTGACATGCTTTGTGTGATTTGGGTGCTAGCGTTTCCACGATTCCGAAAACTTTATGTGATGTGCTAAGTTTCCATGAATTTGCTGATTGCTCTTTAAATTTGCATCTAGCGGATTCCACTATTAAGAAACCTATGGGAAGGATTAATGATGTTCTTATTCTTGAAAATAGGAATTATCTGCCCATAGATTTCATTGTTCTTGATATAGATTGGAATCCTACATGCCCTATTATTCTTGGTAGACCTTTCCTTAGAACGATTGGTGCTATTATTGATATGAAAGAAGGAAACATTAGATTCCAATTTCCATTAAGGAAAGTCATGGAACACTTTCCTAGAAAGAAAATAAAATTACCTTATGAATCTATTATGAGAGCCACTTATGGATTGCATACCAAAGATGACAATACCTAGATCTATGCAGTTATGCCTAGCTAGGGGCGTTAAACAATAGCGCTTGTTGGGAGGCAACCCAATCTTATTTTATGTTCCTATTTTTGTTTGTTTTTTCTTCTGTTTTTCAGTGCCTTACACATTATTACCTCTGTAGTATTTTTTTTTCTTGTTTTAATTATTGTTTGTGCCAAGTAAGACCTTTGGGATGGTCTACGGTGATTGTGATTTGATTCTGCTGAAAAACAGAAACTTTTGCGCTCAGTCCAGGAATTTTATAAATTCACCAGAGCGTCTAATGAGTCTGAAATTTTTACACAAGATTTATATACAAATTTTCCTGATTTTCCTAATTTTTCAGAATTTTTTTAGTTACAGAAGTATTCGAAGTCTATAGATTGCTACAGACTGTTCTGTTTTAGACAGATTCTGTTTTCTTTGTGTTGTTTGCTTATTTTGGTGTATCTATGGGTTGTATCGGGGGGTATGAACCATGGAGAAGTTGGAATACAGTAGATATTACACCAATATAAATAAAGAATGAGTTCACAACAGTACCTAAAGTGGTGATTTATTTTTCTTATACTAACGGATCTCACGAGTTTTTTGTTGAGTTTTGTGTTGTGAAGTTTTCAAGTTTTGGGTAAAGATTTGATGGACTATGGAATAAGGAGTGGCAAGAGGCTAAGCTTGGGGATGCCCAAGGCACCCCAAGCCACATTCAAGGATACCAAAGAGCCTAAGCTTGGGGATGCCCCGGAAGGCATCCCCTCTTTCGTCTTCAATCCATCGGTAAATTTACTTGAGGCTATATTTTTATTCACCACATGATATGTGTTTCTCTTGGAGCGTCTTGTATGATATGAGTCTTTGCTTTTTAGTTTGCCACAATCATCCTTGCTGCACACATCTTTTGAGAGGGACACGCTGAATCGTGAATTTATTAGAATACTCTATGTGCTTCACTTATATCTTTTGAGCTAGGCAATGTTGCTCTAGTGCTTCACTTATATCTTTTTAGAGCACGGTGGTGTTTTTATATTATAGAAATAATTGAACTCTCGTACCTCACTTATATTATTTTGAGAGTCTTTAAACAGCATGGTAATTGGTTTAGGTTATGAATTTAGTCCTAATATAATGGGCATCCAAGAGGGATATAATAAAAACTTTCATATAGTGCATTGAATACTATGACAAGTTTGATTCCTTGCATATAGTTTTGAGATATACAGATGGTGATATTAGAGTCATGCTAGTGAGTAATTGTGGATTGGTAGAAATACTTGTGTTAAAGTTTGTGATTCCCGTAGCATGCACGTATGGTGAACCGTTATGTGACGAAGTCGGAGCATGATTTGTTTAATGATTGTCATCCTTTGTGTGAGGGTCGGGAGCGCGCGATGGTTAACTCCTACCAACCTCTCCCCTAGGAGCATGCATCTAATACTTTGCTTTGATAACTAATAGACTTTTGCAATAAGTATGTGAATTCTTTATGACTAATGTTGAGTCCATGAATTATACGCACTCTCGCCCTTCCACCTTTGCTAGCCTCTCTAGTACCGCGCAACTTTCGCCGGTGCATTAAACCCACCTTCCTCAAAACAGCCACCATATACTTTCCTCAAAACAGCCACCATACCTACCTATTATGGCATTTCCATAGCCATTCCGAGATATATTGCCATGCAACTTCCACCGTTCCGTTTTTCATGACACGCACCATCATTTTCATATTGCTTTGCATGATCGTAAGACAGCTAGCATGATGTTTTCATGGCTTGTCCATTTTTTGATGTCATTTGCTATGCTAGATTGTTGAACATCCCGGTGTCCCACCGAAAGCTTTCATATAGAGTCATATTTTGTTCTAGGTATCGAGTTGTAAGTAAATAAAAGTGTGATGATCTTCATTATTAGAGCATTGTCCCGTGAGAGAAAAGGATGATGGAAGCTATGATTCCCTCACAAGCTGGGATGAGTCTCCGGACTTTACAAATAATAAAAGAGGCCAATGAAGCCCAAATAAAAAAAAGAGGCCAAAGATGCCCACCAAAAAAAAGAGAATGAGAGAAAGAGAGAAGGGACAATGCTAGTATCTTTTTCCACACTTGTGCTTCAAAGTAGCACCATGATCTTCATGATAGAGAGTCTCCTATTTTTGTCACTTTCATATACTAGTGGAATTTTTCATCATGATGCACGTCCACTTAGTTTCTTTTTGAGCTTTCATAAACTTATAGCTCTAGTGCATCCGTTGCATGGAAATCCCTACTCACTCACATTGATATCTATTGATGGGCATCTCCATAGCCTGTTGATACGCCTAGTTGATATGAGACTATCTTCTCCTTTTCCATACAACCTCCACCATATTCTACTCCACCTATAGTGCTATATCCATGGCTCACGCTCATGTATTGTGTAAGAGTTGAAAAGGTTTGAGAACATAAAAGGTGTGAAACAATTGCTTGACTTGTCATCGGGGTTGTGCATGATTTAAATACTTTGTGTGGGGAAGATGGAGCATAGCCAGACCATATGATTTTGTAGGGATAGCTTTCTGAGGCCATGTTATTTCGAAAGGACACAATTGCCTTGTTAGTATGCTTGAAGTATTACTGTTTTTATGCCAATATTAAACTTTTGTTTTGAATCTTACGGATCTGAATATTCATGCCACAATAAAGAATATTACATGGATAAATATGTTAGGTAGCATTCCACATCAAAAATTCTGTTTTTATCATTTACCTACTCGAGGACGAGCAGGAATTAAGCTTGGGGATGCTTGATACGTCTCCAACGTATCTATAATTTTTGATTGTTCCATGCTATTATATTATCTGTTTTGGATGTTTTATATGCATTAATATGCTATTTTATATTATTTTTGGGACTAACCTATTAATCTAGAGCCTGGTGCCAGTTTCTGTTTTTTCCTTGATTTTGAGTATTGCATATAAGGAATATTAAACAGAGTCCAAACAGAATAAAATCTTCGGAATGATTTTTCTTGGACCAGAAGAAACCTGCCAGACTTGGAGACGAAGGCAGGAGACCTGTCGGGAACTCACAAGCCACCAGGGCGCACCCTAAGGGGGGGCGCCCCCTGGCTTGTGGCCCCCCAGCAGGCCTCTGTCAGGACCGGTTTTCCAATAAATATTTATTGAAAAATCACCCCCTCAGTCAGACCAGCACATAAAATCCTTCGTGCTGGTAGACAAATCCTTGATACAGAAAACCAGTAGTACTTAATATTATACAGGGTTGAGCTGAGGCTGCTCAACAATTTATTACAAGCACGCCAATGATACACATAAATGCGGATATGTCACAATGGATATGGTGGCATAATTACTGACTCGCAATAAAAGGTGGTGGTGGATATGTCACATTGGAGTGGGTGACATGACTCTAATATCTTACAACTCATCAAGCGTCGGAGTGAGGCTCGATGATTTTATTTGAGTAGCGAAAGTGTATATAATACAAGTGACCAACTCAAGGATCGCAAGAGACTGACTGGGACTCCTCTAGGCGTCGGACTCGCTATCATACTCTTCATCCATAAGATCGCCTTCGTCAACGTCTGGCCAAATCAACAAGCCAGGTGAGTACTTTGAATGTACTTGCAAGACAGTTTGGACATAAGATATAACAAATGCAACCATGATGCACATGAGCAAATTAGTAATACACACTCAGGTAATAAATTTGCACTTCAACATAAATAAAAAGGAAGTCGGGCGGTAGTCCTCCCGAAATCCCAATAAAATAGAAGAAGACCGATCGGGTGTCTGAAGCGACGCCTCGAAAGGTAAAAATAAATTAACATGCCGCAGTCAGGCGTCGGGGCGACACCACATAAAGGGCTTATACTGAAAAATAAATAACAGTATGTGCCACAGTCGGACGTCTGATGCGACATCTCATAAAGGGCTTATAATGAAAGTAAACAACAAGAATGCCACAGTCGGACGTGTGCGCGACATCACATAAAGGGCTTATATCGAAAGTAAATAACAAGAATACCACAGTCGGACGTCTGAGCGACATCACCTAAAGGGCTTATATCAAAAGTAAATAACAAGAATGCTACAGTCGGACGTCTGAGCGACATCACATAAAGTGCTTATATCAAAAGTAAATAACAAGAATGCCATAGTTGGACGTCTGAGCGACATCACATAAAGGGCTTATATCAAAAGTAAATAACAAGAATGCCACAGTCGGACGTCTGAGCGACATCACATAAAGGGCTTATATTTCATCATTTGAATTTGAGTAGTCCAGGAGGTAGCACCATCCCAAGGAATACTCGGTACATAATAATAAACATGTTAGTCCATCCACAGGAATAATATTCAGCCAAGTTTACTTCTGTCATTTAACATATTAGTTCTCCAGAGACTGACACTGAGACCGACACTTGACCTGTCAACCAACGTCCTTGACCGTGGACACGGCTACTCGAATAGTTTTGACTCTGCAGAGGTTGTACTCTTTACCCACAGCCAACGGATTTCAGTAGTCACAAAGGACTAGTTCCGTTTACGGTATTTTAGATGAAAACACACCTAACCAGTACACACCCATTTCACATCCCGATGCCAGGTATCACCCTAGGCAACGTTCAAGAAAAACATTAAGACGGGGAGGCCAACACCTCGAATAGCATGGGATCAAATTTATATCGCGCGCTCTAAGTGGTGCCCCCCTCTCGGTCCCAACCGGAAACACCCATGCCCCCTGACCGGATGACGGGCTTTAATCCAGGGCCATGGAACCCTCATCACGGCCCCTCTATTTCGTGTGTACATGGAAAGAGGTTTGCAACTTACTAAACCGTATTCTTTGCAGAAAACATGTGGCAGCACGAAAAGAAGGCGAACGGGAACAAGACTCGATCTATGTCAACACTGGAGTTAAACAGTTTCTTTAATAATACCGGCATGCTCCAACAATACCAGCATACAACCTATCATGTCACCACATGACTAGGTTGTTCAATATTTCATGATCTCATCAAGTTTGTAGCTTACTTGCAACTTATCAAGCATGAAATATAACATTCATCAAATGCTTATATAAACATGCCATGAGAACAACCACTCAAACAAACATGAAAAACACTCATCATATCAAAGGTTCAAACATGCTTGCCTAGATCGGAGTAGTCGGAGTCTAGCTCGGCGAAGTTGACGGCAGTGTCTCCTCCTTTGGTATCTACGATATACAAATATTCGAATACTAACGTAAATACCGTGCGCGCATAAAAGTTGTTCCAAATATTTTTCAAATAAATATGATAAAAAAACTAGACATGAAAATAAAGATGACAGAAAAAGAATCAACTCAAAATCATCTTTTGTTTAAAAGTTACAAAGGTTTTATTCCAGGGACTATTCTGTTATAAACAAAAAACTTTCCAGGGGCTAGTTTGAATAAACAGAAAATGCTTCGGATAAAAATACGTCAACCAGAAGGGAAAACGTACTCAGCCCGAAGGCGTCATCAGAAAACAATTCGAAAAGAATAGAATCCTGACGAGGGGGTCTCACCCATCAGGTTTAAAAATCCCACCGGCGACAGAGGCTCGCGGTGGTCACCGGCGACGATCGACGGCGATCCAGAGGAGGGCAAGGGGATGGTTGCACTCACGGGTCTATTCCGCGTCGGTGGGTGGTGGAAGGAGGCGTCGGAGAGCACCACTGCGACGGCCACTTCCTCTCCGGCGGACGGCAGCGTCGGGCGATGATGGATCTCACCGTCGGGGGAACCTAGCGTCAAATTGGAGTGGGGGTTAGAAGAGAAGGTCTACTAGGAGGCTGCTGATCAAATTTGAGCCGAGGAGATAGAGCAACCAGGGTGAATTTTGCTGGCGCCCGAAGCGGATCGGGGCGGCCGGAGACGAAGAAGAATACCTCCCCGAGGTCCTCTGAGGGGCTTGGCGAGGCTTTGAGGTGAGGTGGAGAAGTGCTGGGTTGCTGGATGGCTCGGGGGCCTCCTATTTATAGGCGGGCGATGGGGTGCCGCAAGCAGGATTACTCCGGCTAGCAATTATGGCGAGGCAGAGGTCGGACGGGAGGTTAAGGCGACTGGGCAGCTTCGGATTGGTCCACTGGTTCCATTTTTGGCTTAAGCTCAGTCAAACTTGGGCGACACTCCAGGATTCGACGGAACAACGCTTACGGGCACGTCGGCGGCAGAGAGCGCGCTCTGCGCTTCTCAGGCCACGGCGACGGGTTTGCAGCACGCACAGAGAAGAGGACGGTCACGCGGAGGCTCCTGGTGGTGTGGGCGGTGCTGGACAGCGCCGCTCCTCGCTGAGCTCTCTGGCGACCACAGCGGGCGTTGCTGCCGCCGCTCACGGGGACGATGCACCCCTGCCAGCTCACCGGCGACCCGAGGAAGAAGCCAACCGACCATGCAGCGCACTGGATAAGGGAGAGAACAGTGAGCAACGAGCCAACGCGAGCACTGGCGAGATTGTCACTGACGACTGCCGAAAACGACACTGAATCTCTGAAGATCGACACTGAAACTTCTCAACCTTGACTGAAACAGTGCATGCCAGCTACTCGATGAAATGATTGACGCACGTGGAAATTTTTTCTTGAGCTGAAACTTGGAGGGGTGGCCTCTTGAAGCATCCAGAGGCTCCCTAAATTTTCTCAGAATTTTTTAAAGGTGGAAGAATGAATTTCACCAAAAACAGCAAATCTGGTCCAAATTTGCAGTAGACAAATTTTGAAAATTTTGAACTGTGGACCAGCAGTTCTTGATGGATCTAGGTTGAGGGTACTAAGGATAAGCTAGGATAATTTTCTTGGGGTCAAAGCTCTAAGGAATTTGGCACTTCCTTTGTAAATCCCAAGGGTCCAAATAAAAGACAGAAAATGATTTGATGATGAAATAAAAAGAAATAAAATCTAAAAGAGGTTGAAACTTGCTGGAATAGGATGCTTGGCTTGATCCAAAGTAGGGAGGAGAGTTTTGGAAGGGAATTTGCAAATGAAGGTTTTGGCAAGAGAGTAGCATAGGAATATTTTTGAATAGGAAAGGATAAATCCAATTTCATAGAAATACTTTTTAATAAAAGAAATAGCAAAATATCCCAAGAGTATTTGTGTTGAACCAACACATGTTAAAAAAAAACCTCAAGACCAGAATTCAAGATTGAAAAAGGTTTCAATAAAGATTTCTCATTAAAAAGATTTGAGAAGGAGAGTCTTTTTTTCAGAAAAAATTCAAATAACCTCATTTAAATCAAATAAAGAATTTGGTAAAAACCAAATCAAAATCTTGGAGTGTTTACAGCCTCCTAACCCTATTCTTCGGCCTGTAAATTCCCAAATATTCCCCCAATACCAAAGAGAGCCACGAAAATACTTTTCCGCCGCCGGAAGCCTCTGTTCCCGTGAGATCCTATCTTGGAGCCTTTTCCGGTAATCTGCCGGAGAGGGATTCGATCATGGAGGGCATCTACATCAACTCCATTGCCCCTCCGATGATGCGTGAGTAGTTCACCACAGACCTTCAGGTCCATAGCTAGTAGCTAGATGGCTTCTTCTCTCTCTTTGTTCTTCAATACCATGTTCTTCATGATCTTCATGGAGATCTATCCGATGTAATACTCTTTTGCGGTGTGTTTGTCGAGATCCAATGAATTGTGGGTTTATGTTCAGATTATCTATGAATATTATTTGAATCTTCTCTGAATTCTTATATGCATGATTTCATATCTTTGCAAGTCTCTTCGAGTTATTGGTTTGGTTTGGCCAAATAGATTGGTAATTCTTGTAATGGGAGAAGTGCTTAGTTTTGGGTTCAATCTTGCGGTGTCCTCACCCAGTGACAAAGTAGGGGTAGAGAGGCACGTATTTGTATTGTTGCCATCGAGGATAAAAAGATGGGGTTTTCATCATATTGCTTGAGTTTATCCCTCTACATCATGTCATCTTACCTAATGTGTTACTCTGTTCTTCATGAACTTAATACTCTAGATGCAGGCAGGAGTCAGTCGATGTGTGGAGTAATAGTAGTAGATGCAGAATCGTTTCGGTCTACTTGACACGGACGTGATGCTTATATGCATAATCATTGCATTGGATATCTTCATAATTATTTGCTTTTCTATCAATTGCTCGACAGTAATTTGTTCACCCACCATATTATTTTCCTTCATGAGAGAAGCCTCTAGTGAAACCTATGGCCCCCGGGTCTATTTTCCATATTATATTTTCAGATCTATAAACCAAAAATACCATAAATACTTTGCTGCAATCTTTTTACTTTTGTTTTACTTTTCATTTTAGTAATCTTCTATATCTATCTCTATCAGATCTCATCCTTGCAAGTAACCGTGAAGGGATTGACAACCCCTTTATAGCGTTGGGTGCAAGTGTTTGATTATTTGTGTAGGTACACCTATTAGGGACTTGCTTGTATCTCCTACTGGATTGATACCTTGGTTCTCAACAACTGATGGAAATACTTATCTACTTTGCTGCATCACCCTTTCCTCTTCAAGGGAAAACCAACGCAAGCTCAAGAAGTAGCAATGATTGTATATGTTGTTGTATTGATGTGATATTGATTTAGCTTGTGGCGAGTGTAAGCCAATTCCATATAGTCATCTCTTCTTTACATGTACTTGTAATGATATCCATTCTTGCGAAACGACGAGATGCGCTTCTATCCCTGTCGAGGCCCTCGAGCGAAAATAAGGATAGGATCGCATCTTGGGCGTTGCATTGGGGAAATACCGACGCAGTCTCAAGCCAAGTCAAAGGAATTTCTGACGCCGTTGCCGGGGAGGAAGCGGTCTCTTCTACATGCCTATCTCAGGCGCCGAGGAGACTCTATCATCATCAACCAGGTTCCTAATCACAAATCTCATCTCCTTGCAATTACATTATTTGCCATTTGCCTCTCGTTTTCCTCTCCCCCACTTCACCAATTTGTCGTTTTATTCGCCCTCTTTTTTGTTTGCCTTTTTCTCGTCAGATCTCTTGCCTTGTCATTATGGCTAGTTCATCCTTTATTGCGTGTACTCCCGATAATGAGGTTCTTAATTTTAAGCAAAGGGGAGGGGAGAACTTAAAAGATGCTTGGTATAGGATTTGCGATGCTCATAATAGATATATCCATAAGCAATCTACCGTTGTTCTTCTTCGCAGTTTTTATGTTGGTATCACCACTTGGTATAGGTTCGTCCTTGATACGATTACCGGTGGGAATTTCTTGATGTGTCCATCTTTGGATGCTTTTAATGCTATGGGAAGTTTAGTGGGATCACCACCTCTTATGATCAATGAAACAACTTGAAAAGAAGATGATTAGCAAAGAACACCTTCAATATTTGGATAAGAAAATGCATAATCTTGCTAATAAAATTGGGACTAAGGCGGGAGATGTCGTTAAATTGCTAAAGGCAAAAGAAACCGTAGTTAACGAAAGGGTAGAAGAGAGTCCTTACCGGATTGATAAGTTGGAGGAGATTTTTAGTAATTTGGGTTTGGCTTTTTCTTCTATCAAAACTATTGAAAAACTCCCGTAAAAATTAGCAAGACCACGCAAGTCTCCAAGAACAAAGTTGCTACACCTAGTAGTCACAAGGGGGATCTTAAAATGATTAGTATTTATCCCGACTTTGTTGAAATCATAAGAGACCCTATTTACAAGAATGATTTTTTTGGTTTTCTTCCTAGGAGTGTTTTCATCGAGAATATGCATGGTAAATCCTTAAATAAATCTAGTTATGTGATTGAAGAGTTGAAAACCAAAGATGACAATACTTGAATCTATGTGTTATACCTAGCTAGGGGCGTAAAACGATAGCGCTTGTTGGGAGGCAACCCAATGAATAAATAATTTTTTTCCTTTCTTTTTTCGAGTGTTGACACAATTATGCCTCTGTTATGATTGTGTTTTTATGGTTTATTTAGTGTTTGTGTCAAGTAAAGCCTTTAGGATGATTCATAAGATGAGTAGAAGCGATGCTGAATCTGAAACAAAAACTTTGCGTCCAGTATATGAATTTTCAGTTTTTTACTGGAACGTGATCTTGAGCTGAACTTTTAACACAGTGTTTCTATACAAATTATTTACGTTTTCCTAATCTTTCAGAATTTTTAGAGTTACAGAAGTATGGTTAGAGTACAGATTACCGCAGACTGTTCTGTTTAAGACAGATTCTGTTTTCGTTGCCTTGTGTGCTTGTTTTGATGAATCTATGGGTTGTATTGAAGGGTATGTGCCATGGTAAAGTTAAAATACAGTAGGTATAATGCAATAATAAAATATGAATGGGTTTGCAACAGCACCTAAAGTAGTGATTTGCTTTATTATACTAACAGATCTCACGAAGATTTTGTTGAGTTTTGTGTGATTGAAGTTTTCAAGTTTTGGGTGAGATCATGATGGATGAAGGAATAAGGAGTGAAAAGAGCCTAAGCTTGGGGATGCTACAGAACCCCCTAGATATATTCAAAGAGAAACAAGCAACTAAACTTGGGGATGCCCCCGAGTGGCATCCCCTCTTTCTTCTAACAACCATCGGTATTTTACTTGGAGCTATATTTTTATTCGTCACATATCATGAGTTTTGCTTGGAGCGTCTTGTATCATTTGAGTCTTTGCTTGCTTTTCTTGTTAGTTTGTCACTTGTATCCCTGCTGGACACACCTATTGGGGAGAGCCAAAATTATGCTATGATTTGTTAGAATTGCTCTCTATGCTTCACTTAAACTTTTTGAGCTATAGAATTGCTCTAGTGCTTCCCTTATATCTTTTTGAGCATGGTGTGCTTGGATTTTTTTTGTAGAAATACTCTCATGCTTCACTTAGATTAATTTGATAGTTAGTAAATTTTGAAGAAATCCTCTCATGCTTCACTTATACCTTTTTGAGGGATGAAATCTTTATGCTCATGTGTTTCACTTAAATTTTTATAGCTTGTCAAAAAGCAATGGCAATATATGAAACTAGTCCCAAAGTGATAGATATCCAAGGAGGATATAATAAAAACTTTCATGAAGATCATTGGACAAATTAAACTTGATTCCTTCTAATAGTTTTGAAACATGATGATAGTAATATGTGAGTCATGTTAGTGAGTAATTATGCTTTAGTAGGAATATTGATGTTAAGGTTTGTGATTCCCTATGCAAGTACGAAAGTCAATAGTTGTGCAATGAAATTACATCCTACTTATGGTGCATTATTCGGTGTTAGTTATGCTCAATGCTCGCTTATGTGAATTTTTGTTTCTTGGTTTGGTTGCTTCTCAATCTATTTGCTAGCCTCCATTTGTACTAAGTAGAAATACTACTTGTGCATCCAAAATCCTTAAACCAAGTTTTGCCTTATGAGTCCACCATACCTACCTATATGCAGTATTTCCATGCCGTTCCAAGAAAATTTGTATGTTCCATCTCTAATTTTCAAAATAAATTTTCTCTTTTGTGTGCTCGTACCGCTCATGAAACGCTAGGGAGTGTCCAATATTTTTCCATGCTAGATGTGTTATTCTCAAGATAAGTGTTTATTCACTTGTCATTGCACGAGAGTGCGGCGGGAATAGGGATGCCCATTCCCGAAATGAAAAAGAAAAAAATATTTACTTTATGTTATCAAATAATAAATTCCTTGGAAAGTGTTGGTATGGAAGGCAACCGTGGATACGGCCCGCCATGGAAAGTGAAAGTTTGGTGGAAAAAGGAATAAACTTTATTTTCTGTTTGGGAACCGCCTATGATATATCTAGCATGGAAAGTATTGTGAGCTACTTTGTTGTTTTCGTTGACAGGAAAGGCATGCCACCCAAAATATTTTTCTCTCTCTATTTAAAACCTCGAGCTCTGGCACCTCTACAAATCCCTACTTCCCTCTACGAAGGGCCTATCTATTTACTTTAAGCAATCTTTATTTTTACTTTGAGTCTCGATCTTCTCTTATAAGCACCAACTAGGGGGGCACTATGATCGTACTTGAGCACTGGGCATAGCTAATATTTGAGTGTGTTTCATGAATGGATCAATGATTGAGCATGATGGGCTAGGGATAACTTTCTTTAGTGTTGATATTTTGAAAGACATGGTTGCTTGTTGGCATGCTTGAGTATTGAAGTCATTATGTTAAAACTAGACTATTGCTTTGAATCATCTATAAGTCCAAATATCCATGCTATACAAAAGAAAAGAATATGAGATGAACATGTTAGGCAGCATTCCACATAAAAAATTCTGTTTTTATCATTTACCTACTCGAGGACGAGTAGTAATTAAGCTCGGGGATGCTGATACGTCTCCAACGTATCTATAATTTTTGCTTGTTCCATGCTGTTATATTATCGGTTCGTTGGTGGGGGGTTGTGCTGGTATGCGTGTCCAGCCCAAGATATCGTGCTAGGTTTGTCGAGCAAACGGGCTGCCAGAAGCAGGTGTTGGATGGTCTCCGGGGCTTGATCACACAACAAGCATCGGGGGTGGTGTGGCAGGCCACGGCGGGCAAGCCGCTCCGCCGTCCAGCATCGATCCTGGCCGGCCAACCAATGAAAGAACCTGACGCGAGGCGGCACCCAGCTCGTCCACGTCAGCTTCCATGAGGGGCATCGTGTGGATCCATGGAAAGTCACGGCGTAGCATGATTGTGCCGAGTATGTGCCAGTGGCCGTCCATCTCCATAGCATTTGGTCAGGCTCGTGCGTGAGGGTGATGTGCTGCACGGCCTGCCAAAGCTGTAGGTATTGCCCAATCTAGTGTATCCTGATGACACCTTGGATGTCGCGGGCCCAGGAGTTGCTGGCCAGCCCCTCCGCCAACGTTCTTGATTTGCGTCGCCGTTTGGGTATGCACTGATATAGGGTCGGCGCGAATTCGCGCACAGACTGCCGGTGCAGCCACCGGTCGTCCCAAAACAGGGCAGTCTGTCCCTGCGATGACCATAGTAGTAGAGGCGAAGAATAGCGCTCGCTCCTCGCGGGAGAATTGTAGATTGTTGAGATCGAGAGGGGAAGCAGTACCTCGCGTGAGTTGGTCTCCCGTGTGTGCGTGTGTGGCGGCTGAGCAGGGAACGGGAGGACTGGGTGACTCCTTCTAGGTCAGTCCTCTACATGGGCTTGGGCCCTAAGGGACAAGAGGATGGGCTGGGCCCATACCGGTTCAACATTCCCCCTCAAGATGGATGGTAGATATCTATCATTCCCATCTTGTCACATGCCAAGTTACAGTCCTTTGTTCCCTGTCCCTTTGTCAAACAATCTGCAAACTGCTGCCCAGAGCTGACATGAGTAAGGCTGATGATCTCGGCATCAAGTTTCTTCTTAATGAAGAAGCGATCAATTTCCACATGCTTTGTCCTATCATGTTGAACTGGGTTATTAGCGATGGCTATAGCTGACTGATTTTCACACCACACCTTCAAGGGTCCCTTCCTCAGAAGTTTCAACTCTCTTAGTAGGTACTTCACCCAGAGCATCTCACACAACCCTTGAGATAATGCTCTATACTCAGCTTCTGCTGTTGATCTAGACACAACCGACTGTTTCTTGCTTCTCCATGACACCAAATTTCCTCCCACAAACACGCAGTAGCCAGAAGTTGATCTTCTATCATCTTGACAACTGGCCCAATCAGAGTCACTATAGCCATCCACCTCAAGATGTCCACTCTTCCCAAACCACAACCCTTTACCCGGAGTCCCCTTCAAGTATCTCAGGATTCTGTGCACAATATCAAGATGCCCACTCCTTGGTTCATGCATGTATCTGCTCACCACCCCCATAGCATACGTAATGTCAGGCTGGTATGACACAAGTACAACAACCTCCCAACCAATTTATGATAATCTTCCTTATTCACTAGCTCTCCCGATTGTGCTGTCACTTGGTGATTTTGTTCAATCGGAGTAGGGGCAGTATGGCATCCCATCATGCCCATGTCACTCAAGAGATCCAAGGTGTATTTTCGTTGGCACAAGGAAGTATTTTCGTCGGCATCCCATCATCCCATCACTAGCTCTCCCTTCTCCGTCCGAGCCACTTCAATGCCAAGGAAGTATTTTAGGTTACCCAAATCCTTTACCTCAAACTCCTTGCTCAAACAACCCTTCAATCTCTCTATTTCCTCCTTATCATCTCCAGTGATGATAATGTCATCCACATAAACAACGAGAATGGTGATCTTCCAATCAGAGTGCTTGTAGAACATCGTGTGGTCACCGTTACACTGACCATACCCCATACCACGAACAACAGGTCTGAACCTATCGAAGCATGCCTTGGTGATTGCTTCAGTCCATACAAGGATCTCTTCAGCCTGCATACCTTTCCCGTAGTCTCTGAAGTACCAAAACCTGGTGGTATCTCCATGTACACTTCTTCCTTCAACTCACCATGCAAGAAGGCATTCTTGACATCTAATTGATGCAACTTCCACCCAAAGTTTGCAGCACAGGAGACCAATATCCTTACTGTGTTCATCTTTGCCACGGGAGCAAACGTCTCATCATAGCCAACTCCATAAGTTTGACTATATCCTCTGGCGACCAATCTGGCCTTATACCGTTCGACCTTCCCTTCAGGATTCTACTTCACTGTATAGATCCACTTACAACTCACTGCTTTCTTTTCTGCCGGCAATGTGGTGAGCACTGAATGTGCGTTATATCGACTAGAGGGGGGTGAATAGGCGATTTTTACAAATTCATCACTGAGGAATTTCAACTTGAGGAATTTGAAATGTGATGAACAACTAGCAGCGGAATAAGTACTCAGGTGCATACAAAGCATAGCTATCGCATAGGCATCATGATGAAATAAACATGCACAGATTACAGGTAGCGTGATACAGGATAAGCAGGTGACGAACAAGGCAACTTGAAGAATTTGAGGTGAGGAAATTGAGAAAGTCTTCAGTCAAATTCTTTAAACAGTAACGATCAATTTCATCAACACATATACAAGGAAATGGAAGGGTTGAGGAAATAGAACCAGGAAGCTCGATGAAGACAATGATTTGATGACCCAGTTCCAACTGCTGTGACAGTCGTACGTCTGGTTTGGAGCGGCCTGGTATTTAAACCAGAAGACACACAGTCCCGGGACACACAGTCCCTACCGTATTCTCCTTGAGCTAAGGTCACACAGACCTCGCCCAACACTCGTGGTAAGTCTTCAGGGTAGACTTCCAAAACCCTCACAAACTGGTCACCCGGCGATCTACAATTTACTGCTGGATGCTCTAGACCAAGGTCACTTCATGATCCCCAATTGACTGCAGGATGCACTAGACCATGACGCCTAACCGTCTGGAAGATACACAGTCTTCAAAGGTAACAAGCGTCGGTTCCACACAGGAACAATTTCTTCAGTGATGCTCAATCACTTTGGGTTTGGTGGTTTGGTGGTTTGGTTTTGGGGTTTTTCCTCACTGATGATTTTCTCTCAAAGTCCTCGAGGAATGGGATGCTCTCAAATGACAAATGTCAGTTCTCTCTCGGAGCAGCCAACCAGCTAGTGGTTGTGGGGGGTGGCTATTTATAGCCAGGGAGCAACCTGACATGATAAGACATAAATGACCCCAATGATATGACCGTTATGTGGATAGGATGATTGGGGACAGCTGGCACTTAGCACAGCAACGGTCGGAATTTCGAACTATGAAAGTCCTCAGGCTTATCATATTCCTCACTTGTAGGCAATTCGCACTGGCGAAATCCTAACTCCTCAGTCAGACCAATTTCCTCAGAGACCAGAAGATCATCGTCTCTGTCACTGAAGAACTTGACTGAACTGCAAAAGGCTTCCAAAGGCTTCACTCGAAGGATTGGTTAGGTTGAGGCTTTTGAGTTGAGCATCAGTTGGAAATTTTCCTTAGTTTTACCTCGGCCCCCTTTAACAGTACGGTGTTTCCTATGACTCAAAGAAAGGAAATGAAACTACGAAAACAAAGTCTTCACGCTTCATATTCCTCGTTCATTTCTTCAAGGTCACACCAACTTCGTCTTTGCCAAAGTCTTCAGGGAATACCAAAGTCTTCAGCAAAGTCTTCACCGAAGTCTTCACCAAAGTCTTCAGTTAAAGACATACATTTTTAGGGGTCGATAATCTCCGAATGTATCAAACTCCTCAACGACTTATAGAGCCTGTGTATACTTACAAACGCATTAGTCTTTTAACCTATAAGTCTTCAATACACCAAAATCACTAAGGGGCACTAGATGCACTAACAATCTCCCCCTTTTTGGTGATTGATGACAAATAGGTTAAGTTTTCAACGGGGATAATAATATGAAGTGTAAGTACTGAGTTTGAGGAATTTGATCGCAAGATATAGAAGAACTCCCCCTGAAGATGTGCATATTTGAGGAATTTGCTTTGTACTGCAAATGCACATAGCAGGTTAAAAACATGGAGAACACCCCCTATATCTTGTAATTCATACACGCATTTAACATATGATATGAGGAATTTGAAATGCATGATGAAAAATGGGGTCTGAGAAAATTCAGCATGCGTGTATTAAGATAACTTGAGGAAATAGCATGCGGAAAGCAGTTCAAAAGCATCAGACCACCATCGGACTTAAGTTTACAACTCAACCAACAAAAGCTTCAGAAGAGCGAGAGTTGTAACTTAAAACAAAAACAGCCCATATATAGAGACCCGCTTGAAGACTAACTCAAATTTTCTCCCCCTTTGTCATCGAAGACCAAAAGGGACGAAAACTGAGGACTAACGCCCCTGAAGAATTTCAACTTGAAGGTGGTGGAGGAGCGCCAGCGTTGTCGGGGTCGTTTGTTGATGCCGGGCCTGCAGCAGTGTCGTCAATATCCTCAGCTTCATCCGCCTGGCGAGATGAAGAATATGAACTTGTAACCAGCTGAGGAACTTGAACTTTCTTCCATTTCTTCTTGGGAGGCATGGACCAATCAAAGTCCCGCTGAAATTCCATTTCCTTGAGTTCTTCAGGAGTCTTGAGGTGAGACAGGATGGCCCATGTGCGGTCAAAGACTTCATGAAGATAATAGTGGTTCTTCCTCACAGAGTTGTGCGTGACAGTCATGTCTCGAAGAAGTGAACCAAACTGACGTTTTACTCACTTGTGATTTCGATCAATCTTCTGATGAAGACTTAGAAGAAGTTCGCGATCAGTCATCACACGAGGGGCAGTTTCTTGACGATTTTGCGCTGAGGCTTTTGCGGCAGAATCTTGAGTAGCAGAGTCATCATTGGTGGAATATGATGCAGCTTTGCGAAACTGACCATCCAATGGACGAGTACCTTCATCAATGACAGCCTTGCCTTTACCCGCAACTGAGGAAAATGTATTCTTGAGGACTTCAATTGGAGGCAGAAAGCTGAAGTGATTCTGAAAGTCAGCCTTGAAGGGAATTGAAGACCTTGATCTGATGAATTTCATGATCCAGGGAGCGTAAGGCTTCAATTCAAACGGGGCTGAAGCAGCATTGGCCAAAGTCCTCATGAAGAAATCGTGGTAATTTATGGGAATCCCATGTATGATGTTGAATAGCATATTCTTCATGATTCCTTCCACTTCTTCTTCAGAATTGTGGCCCTTCTGAGGACTGAGGGTTTTGGTCAGAATGCGATAAACTGTCCTGTGCACATAGAGCAAATCCTTCACAAGGAAGGAAGTCCTTTGAGGCTGGCCCTGAGCCAATGGCTTCATCAGCACTTGCATCAAGTGGTTGGACAGTTCAGTTTCATCATAGATGCAACGAGCTCCTTCTGAAGGAATTGCTATTGGCACGGCCTGAAGCAATTCAGTGGCTGGGGCAGTGTAGTGAGTAGATCCTGTCATCCAGTCCAGAATCCATGAATTGACATCAGAAGCATCACCTGAGATATGCAAGGTTGCATAGAATTGAAGAATTAGCTCTTCATTCCAGTCGCATATGTCAACGCAGAATGAAAGAATTCCCGCATCATGAAGGACTGTGAGCACGGGTGTGAAGCATGGGATAGTTTCCATGTCCGCATGAGGAATTTGCCGATGCTCGAAGACTTTCTCCTTGTCAAACAGCACTGAAGCATAGAAATTCATCTGTGTAGGTGTCCAGAATCTGGTGCGACCGGCCCTTGCAGAGTCATATGGATTTGGTCCGTTGAAGAAAATGTGCTCGTTGAAGAAATTGGTCTTGAGGAACTTGGGACGCTTTGAGCTTTTGAAAGGCATCTTGGGCTTCGGCTGAAGATTTGGCTTGAAGCGGCCCACAACTTCCAGAGGAGGAACTTCTCCAGATTGAAGAATTTGAATAGCAGTTTCCTCACTTGCAATTTGAGCAGCAATTTCTTCAGCTGTTGCAGCTGGAATTTCTTCAGTCTGGCCTGGAGACTGAGGAATTTGAGTAAGGGCAGTGGTCATTGGAGAGTTTGGGTGAGTAGCTTCCCAATATTCATCATTGATGAGAGGAGTAGTGTTTCCAATATCCACATCCTCTTCCATTTCTTCAACGCCGGCCTCTTCAGCAGTCAACTGAGGCTGAGGCGATGATACCAGTGGAGTTGAAGCTTTTGCTTCCACTTCAATTTCTTCATCAATCTGCTCTGAGGAAGCAGCAGAATGATCTTCTTCATCATCATCATTTGGAATGTCATAGTCGACACCAAATGGAACAATCTCATAGGCAGGCACTGAGGAGATTGGGGTTGCATCAATGGGTTCAGTTGAAGAACTTGGCAGTGTCTTCAATTTCTTCACTGCTGAGGAATCTGAAGTTGATGCTTTTCTTTTCTTAGCTGCAGCCTTCTCCGCAGCCTTAGTTTTCTTCGCTTCTTTTGGAGAAGGAAGGGTGATGTTCTTCACCCTTGAGGACTTTGCAGTTTCAGCAGAGGGTGAAGGCGGAGCATTTTCTTCAGGCACGACTGATGCAGTCGTCCTAGCAGTCTCAATTTCATCAGGCACAGCAAAAGTTTCAGCTGGCCTGGCAATTTCTTCAGGCGCAACAGTGGAGGTTGCCCTGACAGGTTCTTCAGCAGCCTGAATTTCTTCAGCTGCGCGTGCAGTTTCTTCAGCAGGCTGAGCAGATTCTTCAGCCTGAGGAATTTGCTGTTGCAGTTGAATTGCAACTCTTGAGTTGTGATCTTTAACTGCAGCTTGGGCTGCCCTGACAAATCTCACTTTTGTGCCCTTCCATTCAGCATCATATTTAGCTTGTTCATCTGTTAGGCAGCGAATCTCAGATTGAACTGTGATGAGTTGAGTGGGAGTCAAATTCATCACATTGTCCTTCATGAATTTTTCTTTTCTTGCCCTGCTCCTCTTGGCTCTCTGAGCTTGATCTCTTTTCCATTTTTCTTCAGCAATAAAGTGGGTGAGGACATGATCCACAGCAATAGGCAGTTTTAGTGAGGAAAGTGGAGTGCTGGGATCCTCATGCCATATGTCTATGAAGTTGAGGATCAACTTTGGATCCAGCAGAAGAGGAACTGAGCTGTCCTTGGCAATTGCAGCCTTTTGCTGACTGTTTCTGATGATTTCTTCTAATTCTTCATTAGTAGCCTCATCATCATCCTCAGATCCTGAGGGTACATTCACAGTAACTTGCCTTTTGTGAGGACTTGGTCTCTGACCTCGTCCAGCAGTTCTTTTCAACTTCATCAAAGTAGGGCTGGTTGATGACTGTGCTTGGGCTGAGGAACTTGCAGAGAGCCCTGTAGTAATTGACAAGCCAATAGTCCTTTGACATGTTGCAAGATGTACATGTGTTGAGGACTTTGTGGCAGCAGCTGATGATTGTGCAGCAACAGAAGGCATTTCAGTGGCCTTTGAAGAATCTGCTTGAGGATTTTGCTGTGAAGACTTTGAAGATGTTGATTTCACAGCAGATTTCTTCACTAGTGATTTCTTCGGAGCACTATCAGAAGCCCCGGCAGAGGCAGCAGCAGCAGAATCTTCATTGAATTTCTTCACTGCAGCTTTTGCAGATCTCTGAAGTTTTTTTTGATGCTTTGCCCATTCATCAGGAAAGTCTTCACCACGAGCAATGCTAGTGGGATCGACTTCTTGGTCATCAGCAGGAGGAGCCCTTTTGCAAGGAGGTTTGAGGGCGAATTTCCTCATGTATTTCGGAGTGACATAGCGATAGTCTCTTCATTCCTTCATCCACCTCCGTTCAATCCTTTGAATTCTGATTTTCCTCTGCTCCTTTGTTTCTTTGCCATGAATGGCCTCATCTGGATTGCAGTACCCAGCATATAAATCCTCAGGTATCTCAAAAGCTGTGTTCTGTTCTGCCTTCTTTCCACCCTTTTGAGGTCTTTTGCCATCAGCCATTTTCTTCACTTGATGACTTTGAACTCTTAATGATTCTGAAGATGTGTACAGTTTTTCCTCAAGAAACGCTGCAAATGAGTTAAGTTGATGAGAACCTAGTGATTCATCAGCAGACATTTCGGTACCTGTGAACAGAGTATAGGTGCGAGGAATTTGAAGAGGTCATATGCGTTCTCAGAAATTTTTCAAAATACATCAAGTTGAGGATTTTGACCATAGATGTCTTGAGGAATTTCACTAAGTGTTCTTGTCTTAGGTTCCAGAGTTGTGCGAATATGTAGATCCACACAATTGAGGAATCTTGAAGAAAATCATAACTTAGAGAAAAACATCAAGGGATTGAAACATGGGAAGTGCTTAAGAAGACGATTCTTGAAGAATAAACACTTTTGAGGATTTTGTGGAAGAATTAAAGATCAAACAAGGGCAGTAAAATTAGATTTTATTTACCCTGATGAAGAACACGACGAACAGTGAGAAGAAATCTGGGAAGTTCGTCCGTTCAGATCTCCCACGCCCTAGCTTGGCAGAGGGAGACAGCTACAGCGGCGGCAGGGTGAAGACTTCCGAGGCCGATGCGAGTACGACGACGGCGAGGTCGAGGCAGTGAAGCTCTTCCTCCCCGGCGGCGATGATTTTAGCGGCGGCGCTAGGTTTGATCTCGGGAGAGATGGAGTGAGGTGTAACTCGAGCACAGTGAAGGGGAGGGGGTATTTATAACGGCAGTAAAAACGAGTCGGCCCGAAAATTTTGGACCAGATTGCCCCTGACCCTTACTCTCCAGGCGACATGTGTCACCCACGGTCTGAGTAGTGGAGATCGTGGGGGATCGTGGCTTATCCAGTCGCGGGAATCAGAATGGTTTGAGCGGGAAGCGCCGAAAATTTTGATAGTGGGATTTTTAAAGTTTTCATTCACAAATTCTTCAGCTGTCAAGGATACAGTGAAGACTTTGAACAAGTTTCAAAGAAGAACGCATATGAAGAATTTGTGAATAGACTAGATTGAGTTTAGCATAGAGGGGGAACGGGTCCGATCACATTCACTTAGATGAAAATCAACTTGAAGAATTAGCTATAAGTGAATGCTGTTGAGGACATTGAAAACTCAAATATATATATATAGTCAATGAAGAACATCAGTTTCATAGTTTGAAGAATTTGAAAAGTTGAGGAATTTGCAAACTTGAGGAATTTGAAAATTTGAAGAATTTGCAAAATGATGAAAAACTCAACTCTGAAGAATTTCAACTATTGTTGGTGGCGTAACCCACCGTATAAGAATGATGATTTCAGACACCGCGTACAATTGTCGTAGGGTTCTGAGAATCAAATTCTTCGTTAATTTCTTCACACTTAGAGAGTTATTCTTCATCGCTTGAAGAAAAACGTTACTTCGTGTGTTGCACATCAAAGTCATCAATTTTGCATAAGTGTTAGGATGTGTGTCCTTTCAAAGAACATTCGAAGATTCTAAGATATTTAGCTCACACCGCAACTTGCAAAATCTCTTTTCATCCAAGGGCTTAGTGAAGATATCGGCCAGTTGTTCTTCAGTGGGGATGTGGTCGATGGAGATGTCGCCCTTGAGTACATGATCTCGAAGAAAATGATGACGAATCTGGATGTGCTTGGTCTTGGAGTGCTGAACTGGGTTGTAAGCAATCTTGATAGCGCTCTCATTGTCGCAGTAGAGAGGCACATTCTTCACCTTGATGCCATAGTCCTTGAGGGTTTGCTTCATCCATAGCAACTGAGCGCAGCATGAACCAACAGCAATGTACTCAGCTTCAGCAGTAGAAAGTGACACGCAGTTCTGCTTCTTCGAGGACCAACATACTAAGGATCGTCCGATGAAATGACATGTGCCTGAGGTTGACTTGCGATCCACACGATCTCCAGCATAGTCAGCATCTGAGTATCCGACGAGGTGAAGATTTGAGCCCTTGGGATACCATAATCCAAGTGTTGGTGTGTGAGCTAAGTATCGAAGAATATGTTTCACAGCCTTATGGTGTGATTCCTTCGGTGTTGCTTGGAATCGGGCACACATGCAAACACTCAGCATAATATCAGGCCTAGATGCACATAGATACAATAAAGTGCCAATCATGGAGCGGTATACCTTCTGATCGAAATCTTTACCATTTTCGTCAGTGCTGAGGTGGCCTTTTGAAGGCATTGGAGTTTTGACGCCTTTGCATTCGTGCATGTTGAATTTCCTTAGTACATCCTTGAGGTATTTCTCTTGTGAGATGAAGATGCCATTGTCTTGCTGACGAATTTGAAGACCTAAGAAGAATTTCAACTCTCCCATCATAGACATTTGATATTCTTCACTCATCATATAGGCAAATTCATCACTGTAACGTTTGTCAGTACATCCAAATATAATATCATCGACATATATTTGGCATATGAACAGTTCATTGTTATAGGATTTAGTGAAAAGAGTTGGGTCGAGTGAATCGGGTTTGAAGCCTTTCTTCATGAGTAAATTGCTTCAGAGTGTCATACCACGTCCGAGGGGCCTGCTTGAGGCCATAGAGGGCCTTGTTGAGTCTGAAGACTTTGTCGGGATGCTTAGGATCTTCAAAACCTGGGGGTTGAGCAACATATACTTCTTCCTCAAGCTTACCATTGAGGAATGCACTTTTCACATCCATTTGATACAGAGTAATATCATGATGGTTAGCATAAGCAAGCAATATGCGAATAGCTTCAAGTCTAGCAACAGGTGCAAAACTTTCATCAAAGTCAATTCCTTCAACCTGTGTGTAGCCTTGAGCTACCAGATGAGCCTTATTCCTTACCACAAGGCCATTTTCATCTTGTTTGTTGCGGTAGATCCACTTGGTACCTATGATGTTATGCTTGCGAGGATCTGGCCGCTTGACAAGTTCCCACACATTGTTGAGCTTGAATTGATGCAATTCCTCTTGCATAGCTTGAATCCACTCAGGTTCTTGGAAAGCTTCATCAACTTTGGTGGGCTCTATCATAGAGACAAAAGCAAAATGCCCACAAAAGTTAGTCAGATGCGAAGCTCTTGAGCGAGTGAGAGGACCTGGTGCATTGATGTTGTCGATGATTTTGTCAATCTGCACTTCATTTGCAACTCTTGGGTGAGCAGGTTGACGTGGCTGAGGATTTTCTTCAGCACCATTTTCTTCAGGTGTATCAGCATGAATGTCTTCATTGATTGGAATGACTTCCTCAGTGGGTTGAGGATTTTCTTCAGTGGGTACTACATCCTCAGTAGCCTTCAACTTAATGGATTCCTCAGGAGACTTTTCATCTGTCACAGAAGGCAGGTGCTCTCTTTGCGAGCCATTAGTTTCATCGAACCACACATCTACAGTTTCAACAAGCTTTTGATGGTAGGTGTTGAAGACTCTGTAGGTGTGCGAGTCCTTTCTGTAACCAAGCATAAAACCTTCATGTGCTTTCGGTGCAAACTTAGAACTGTGGTGAGGATCTCTTATCCAGCATTTAGCACCGAAGACTTTGAGATAACTTACATTGGGTTTCTTGCCAGTCATAAGTTCATATGAGGTCTTCTTGAAGAATTTGTGAAGATATACCCGGTTGATGATGTGACATGCAGTATCAATTGCCTCAGGCCAGAAGCGACGAGGGGTCTTGTATTCATTAAGCATGGTGCGAGCCATCTCAACAAGAGTCCTGTTCTTGCGCTCCACGACGCCGTTCTGCTGAGGAGTATATGGGGCAGATAGCTCATGAGTAATACCAAGTTCATCAAGATATTCATCAAGATTGGTGTTCTTGAACTCAGTCCCATTATCACTCCTGATATGCTTGATCTTGACGCCGAAGTTCGTTGAGGCCCTTAAAGCAAATCGTCTGAAGACATCCTGCACTTCAGACTTATATAGAATAATATGCACCCAAGTGTAACGGGAGTAATCATCAACAATGACAAAGCCATACAAACTTGAAGAATTTGTTAGTGAGGAATAATGAGTGGGGCCGAAGAGGTCCATGTGAAGCAATTCAAAAGGTCGAGTCATGGTCATGATTGTCTTCGAGGGATGCTTGGATCTGGTCATGTTCCCAGACTCACAAGCACCACAGAGGTGATCCTTGAGGAATTTGACACCTTCAATGCCAATGACGTGCTTTTTCTTCACGAGCGTGTGCAAGTTTCTCATACCAGCATGTCCAAGTCGTCGATGCCACAGCCAGCCTTCTGAGGACTTTGCAAGTAGGCACGTGGCAGGTTGAGGACCTGTAGAGAAATCAACAATATACAAGTCTCCTCTCCTAAAGCCTTCGAAGACTTTGGAATGGTCAGATTCCATGATGACAACACAACGATATTTTCCAAAGATGACAACCATATCAAGATCACAAAGCATTGAGACAGACATGAGGTTGAACCCGAGGGATTCGACAAGCATCACCTTGTCCATGTGTCGATCCTTGAAGATTGCAACCTTACCTAGACCCAATACCTTGCTTTTTCCTTTGTCAGCGTAGGTGATATGCTTCAGATGAGATGGAGCAAGTGGCATATTCATCAGTAGACTCTTGTCACCAGTCATGTGGTTGGTGCATCCACTGTCGAGGACCCACTCAGTAGTTTTTGGAGTTTCATCATGCAGATGAATTAGTACAACTTACGAACTCATATGCTTCAGAGTGAAGAATATGACATCAAATTCATTAGGCAGAATTTCATCACATAACATAGTAAGTAAAGCAGTGTGAGGACGTGAGAAATGAGGAATTCATTTCTGCATAATTAGCTTGCGTCCTTTCAAGCATTTTCTTCAGGTCTCCAGCAAATTCATCAGACGTTCAAGTTCGTCTGGAGACCTGACCCTGCATAAGAAGTTAGTTCAATTTCTTCACCACCCACATCTGGAGGGGTGGCAAAGAGTTCATCATTCTACGAGCTCCATACGAGAAGGGAGGCATTGAAGCTAGTGCACTTCGTTTCACAGGACTAGGGTTAGAGTACTCATATGAATAAGCAGAGAAATTCTTCGAGGACTTATGAATGTAATGATTTGAAGAATAATGCACATATTCAGAACTCTTAGATTTTCCTTGCGAAACAGATGCATTAGCACGAGAATGATAGTTTTGACCATTTGAGGAATTTGGTCCAAGTGAAGACTTTGGTCCATATGAGGAATTTGATCTGGGGTTCCTCATGGGTGGTGTAGTGAGGACATTCACTTGAAGATTTTCCAAGCAGCTCTTAGGAACCCAGATTTTCCTCATAGGTGAACCGTTCCTGCAGTTAGTTCCAACAAATCTGGCAAATACTTCACCTTTCTGATTTTTGAAGAATTTGTAGTTGGAGTCAAGTGACACATCAGAGGAATATGCAGTTTCACAAGTAAAGCCAGATAAAGTGCATGGATCCACAGGAGGTCCTTTTGCAGCAACCCATTAAGTTTTGGGGTACTGCTCAGGTGTCCAGTAGGATCCATCAGCATTGAGTTTCCTCTCAAATGCAATACCCTCTTTCCTAGGGTTCCTGTTCAGAATCTGCTTTTTGAGCACATCGCAAAGGGTTTGATGCCCTTTGAGACTTTTGTACATGCCAGTCACATACAATTCCTTCAACCCTGCAGTTTCGTCAGTGATACTTGTGGTATCCTCAGTTGAGGAATTTGTGACCACGGGTATAGTTGAAGAATTTGCAGTAATAGAAGCATTTGAACATTCAGGTGAAGAATTAGCAGTTTCACATTCGATGCATTTCATACAGGGTGGAACAAATTCTTCCTGAGCGGTACTGATCTGTTGAGCCAGTAAGGAATCGTTTTCCCTTTGGAGATCCTCATGAGCCACTTTTAGTTTCTCAAGATCTTGCTTTCTTTGAAGAAATTCATAAGAAAGCTTCTCATGGTCAGCTAAAAGAGCATTATGATGACTCTGAAGGTTATCATACTTTGTCTGAAGACTTTTGACATCATCAGACAGAGTTTGAGTCCGATCCACTTCCTCATTCAACAGATCATCGCTTTTGTCTAGCAATTTCTGAAGCTTTTCAAGTGCACTTTGTTGCTTAGTGGCAATTTTAGCAAGTTTGGCATAACTAGGTTTCACATATTCATCAGATTCACCTTCACTTGATTCAGAAGAAGAGTGATGCTTGTGTACCTTGGAACCTTTTGCCATGAAGCAGTAAGTGGGAGCATATTCATCATTGCTGACGTCAGAGTCATTGGAGTGGTCATTTTCTTCATCGTTGAAGATGGACTTGCTGACGAAAGCAGTGGCGAGAGCAAGGCTAGCAACACCAGAATCAGACTCCTCCTCAGATTCTTCCTCTTCTTCATATTCTTCAGATTCTTCTTCAGAATCCATTTCCTTGCCAATGAACGCCCGAGCCTTTCTGGAACCTTTCTTCTTGTGCGATGAGGACTTTGCAGATGAAGACTTTGAAGTTGAGGACTTTGAAGATTTCTTCTTTTTCTTCGAGTCATCAGAACTGTAATCCTTGTATTTCTTCTTTGATTCTTTTTCCCAGAGAGGACAATCAGAGATAAAGTGCCCAGACTTCTTGCATTTGTGACAAGTTCTCTTCTTGTAGTCGCTTGAGGAATCTGGTTTCCTCAAACCACTTTTTGATGACTTTCCAAATTGGCCTCTCCTTGAGAACTTCTGGAATTTCCTTACGAGCATTGCCAGCTCCTGACTCAGTTCTTCAGGATCACCAATGCTACTATCAGAATCTTCGTCTTCGGATGAGGAAATTGCTTTTGCCTTCAGAGCATGAGATCTTCCATAGCTTGGGCCGTAGAGGTCTCTCTTCTCAGCTTGTTGGAATTCATGAGTATTGAGTCTCTCAAGTATATCAGCAGGATCAAGTGACTTGTAGTCTCCACGTTCTTGAATCATCAAAGCAAGTGTATCGAATGAGGAATCAAGAGATCTTAGCAGTTTCTTCACCACCTCGTGGTCAGTGATATCCGAGGCACCCAGTGCTTGAAGCTCGTTGGAGATATCAGTGAGACGATCAAAAGTTTGCTGAACATTCTCATTGTCGAGTCTTTTGAAGCGGTTGAAAAGATTGCGAAGAACATCAACACGAGAGTCACGTTGAGTGGAAACACCTTCGTTGACTTTGGACAGCCTATCCCAGATAAGCTTAGCAGTTTCCAAAGCACTCACTCTGCCATACTGACCTTTGCTCAGATGGCCACAAATGATATTCTTCGCTTGAGAATCGAGTTGCCTGAATTTCTTCGCATCAGCAGCAGTAACAGTCGGAGATGTGCGGGAAACACCATTTTCCACAACATACCAGAGATCGTTGTCAATTGCTTCAAGATGCATGCGCATCTTGTTCTTCCAGTAGGGGTAGTCCGTCCCATCGAAGGTAGGACAGCCTGCGGAGACCTTGATCATTCCTGCAGTCGACATAACTAGAACTCCAGGCGGTTAAACCAAAATCACACAGAACAAGGGAGTACCTTGCTCTGATACCAATTGAAAGTGCGTTATATCGACTAGAGGGGGGGGGTGAATAGGCGATTTTTACAAATTCATCACTGAGAAATTTCAACTTGAGGAATTTGAAATGTGATGAACAACTAGCAGCGGAATAAGTACTCAGGTGCATACAAAGCATAGCTATCGCATAGGCATCATGATGAAATAAACATGCACAGATTACAGGTAGCGTGATACAGGATAAGCAGGTGACGAACAAGGTAACTTGAAGAATTTGAGGTGAGGAAATTGAGAAAGTCTTCAGTCAAATTCTTCAAACAGTAACGATCAATTTCATCAACACATATACAAGGAAATGGAAGGGTTGAGGAAATAGAACCAGGAAGCTCGATGAAGACAATGATTTGATGACCCAGTTCCAACTGCTGTGACAGTCGTACGTCTGGTTTGGAGCGGCCTGGTATTTAAACCAGAAGACACACAGTCCCGGGACACACAGTCCCTACCGTATTCTCCTTGAGCTAAGGTCACACAGACCTCGCCCAACACTCGTGGTAAGTCTTCAGGGTAGACTTCCAAAACCCTCACAAACTGGTCACCCGGCGATCCACAATTTACTGCTGGATGCTCTAGACCAAGGTCACTTCGTGATCCCCAATTGACTGCAGGATGCACTAGACCATGACGCCTAACCGTCTGGAAGATACACAGTCTTCAAAGGTAACAAGCGTCGGTTCCACACAGGAACAATTTCTTCAGTGATGCTCAATCACTTTGGGTTTGGTGGTTTGGTGGTTTGGTTTTGGGGTTTTTCCTCACTGATGATTTTCTCTCAAAGTCCTCGAGGAATGGGATGCTCTCAAATGACAAGTGTCAGTTCTCTCTCGGAGCAACCAACCAGCTAGTGGTTGTGGCGGGTGGCTATTTATAACCAGGGAGCAACTGACATGATAAGACATAAATGCCCCCAATGATATGACCATTATGTGGATAGGATGATTGGGGACAGCTGGCACTTAGCACAGCAACGGTCGGAATTTCGAACTATGAAAGTCCTCAGGCTTATCATATTCCTCACTTGCAGGCAATTCGCACTGGCGAAATCCTAACTCCTCAGTCAGACCAATTTCCTCAGAGACCAGAAGATCATCGTCTCTGTCACTGAAGAACTTGACTGAACTGCAAGAGGTTTCCAAAGGCTTCACTCGAAGGATTGGTTAGGTTGAGGCTTTTGAGTTGAGCATCAGTTGGAAATTTTCCTTAGTTTTACCTCGGCCCCCTTTAACAGTACGGTGTTTCCTATGACTCAAAGAAAGGAAATGAAACTACGAAAACAAAGTCTTCACGCTTCATATTCCTCGTTCATTTCTTCAAGGTCACACCAACTTCGTCTTTGCCAAAGTCTTCAGGGAATACCAAAGTCTTCAGCAAAGTCTTCACCGAAGTCTTCACCAAAGTCTTCAGTTGAAGACATACATTTTTAGGGGTCGATAATCTCCAAATGTATCAAACTCCTCAGCGACTTATAGAGCCTGTGTATACTTACAAACGCATTAGTCTCTTAACCTATAAGTCTTCAATACACCAAAATCACTAAGGGGCACTAGATGCACTAACAAGCACCCATGTCTTGTTTTTCCTCGGTGCTTCCAACTCTTCTATCATCGCGTCACGCCACTTCGGATCTTGCTTTGCAGGCTTCCAATCCTTTGAAATTGACACAGTTTGAAGGGAGGCAACAAACGCCTTATATGAGGGTGACAAAGCCTTATAAGACACAAAATTGCCAATATCAAGATCATCACAAGCATCATCCTTTGGTAGAGTCTTCCTTGCTACTTCACCCTTTCTTACCGCTTCACGTGTAGCCTTTCGCAATGCAATGGGCAGCTCCAGTGTGTCAGATGAGCTTGTCTCACTGTCTTGCTGCTCCCCCTGTAGTCTTGCCCCACTGCCTTGCTGCTCCCCCTGCACTCTTGCCCCACTGCCTTGCTGCTCCCCCTGCACTCTTGCCCCACCGCCTTGCTGCTCCCTTTGCACGTGTGGTTGCCGTCGAGAGTACACCAGGGTGTTCGTCTACCATCTGTTGAATATATGGTGCATGTATATTGTGTCTAGGGCCCACCTCCTAGTTTTCCTGTATAGTTGAGGTTGTGGCCCCCATCCTGTACATCATATATACGTGCCCAGTGCACCGATCAATATCATTGTGTTGCATGGCCTAAACCTAGTCTTCTACATGGTATCTATCGCAAGTCGTTCTTAGCCCTACCCTAGCCGCCGCCGCCGCGCCTTCATCGCGCCGCCGCCGCCGCCGCTATCTCCACCAGCCGCCGCCACCCGCCGCCGCACTCGGCTCCCCCCAGCCTCTGCCGCCGCCGGTTGCCGCCGCTCCACCCACCTGCCGCCGCCACCCGCCGCCGCCGCCGCTGGTAGCCGCCGCCACTCCTTCGCTTCTCTCGCTGCGCCTCCCCTACCCCTCACCACCCTCGCCGCGCCCAACCCTAGCCGCCGCACCCGCCCTCCCAACCCTAGCCGCCGCTCCCGCCCCTCGCACCCGTCACTGTCCCGTCCTCCCCTCCGTCACCATGAGCTCCCCGGGGTCCTCCACCGCCACCAACCCCTTCCCCGGTCCGGACGTCACCCTCGTTCGCGATCTGAACATCCATGAGCGTGTTCCGGTGGTTCTTGATCAATCCACCGCCTCCTACTCCACTTGGAAGCGGTATTTTCACCTGGTGTTTCGCGAGTACCAGCTTCATGGACACGTCGACGGCACTGTGGACTCCAGCCTCATGGTGAACGACGAGGAGTGGATGATCCTCGACGCCACCATCATCCGCTGGTTCTACCACACCATCTCCAAGGACCTCTTCCACACGGTGGTGGACGACGACGACGCTTACGCCGTCTGGACCAAGCTCAACGGTCTCTTCACCGACAACAAGCTTCAGCGCAAGGTCCTCCTCCACGGCGAGTTTTATGGGTGCCAGTAGCTTGACTCGTCTACTGACGACTTTTGCATGCGCCTCAAGAAGCTCGCCGACGAGCTCCGTGATCTCGGCGAGACGGTCGGCGACGAGCTCCTCATCAGCACCCTCACCGCCGGTCTCAACGAGGATTTTGGGAACGCCGCCTGCAACCTTACCCTCATCCCGAACCCTACCTTCGCCAAGGTGGTGGCGTACCTCAAGCTGGAGGAGAGGCGAATGAAGATGGCGCGGATCCGGGCCGCCCACACCGCCCTCACCACCGGCACTCGCGGGGGCCTGACGCCGCCACCGCCGCGTCCCACGCCGGCCTTCCAGCCCCCGCCGGGCTTCCCGCAGGCGCCGGCCGCCCCCTTCCTGCTGCCCCCGCCAGCCCCTAACGGGGGTAACGGGGATCGCCGTGGGGGCCACCGCGGTGGCCGCAAGCAGCAGCAGGGCAACGGGGCTCAAGGAGGAGTTGCCCGTCCCTCGCAGCAGTTTCAGCCGGCCAGAACCCATGGACGGGCGTCGTGCACGCCTACTCCATGCCGGTTACACGTGCGCCCGGTCCCGGTATCCTCGGCCTGAAGCCTCTATCGCATCAGGCGTTTTACGCCGCGCCGCAGCCGTACGCGGCGCCTTATGGGCCGCTCCTCTACGGCCAGCCGCCGCAGCCAGGAGGGCTGCCGCCGCTGCCGTTGATGGCCCTAGTCACAGCCGCCGGTCCCGGCGCTTCCTCCAGCGCCTTGGGATCCGGCCTTGCTGGCGGCTCTGCACTCTGCCCCTACTCCCTCCAACAACACCGGCGGCGGTGACTGGTATATGGATATCGGCACAACGACTCACATGGCCGCTCAACCCGGTAATCTCCCCACTTCTTATCCCGTCAACACCTATACTCGCATCACCGTCGGTGACGGTTCCTCCCTCCCTATTACCCACATAGGACATGCATCTTTTCCCTCCACATCTACTCCAATTTCGTTATCTAAAATCTTAGTTTCACCTGCCCTTATGAAAAATCTTGTTTCTGTTCGTTATCTTACACGTGAAAATCCTGTTACCGTTGAGTTTGACGAGTTTGGTTTCTCTGTCAAGGACGCTCGTACCCGGACGGTGCTCCACCGCTGTGACGGCCCTGGCGAGCTCTACCCGGTCCACTCCACCGCCTCCACCACCACCGCCGCTCCCGTCGCACTCGCCACCGGTGTGGACCTTTGGCATGCTCGCTTGGGTCATCCCAACCCCGCCACCCTTCGTCATATTCTTCGGAGTTTCTCTTTCACGTGTAATAAGATCGACGATCACTCTTGTCATGCTTGTCGTCTAGGCAAACATGCTCGTCTTCCATTTAGGGCTTCTTCTCATGTTGCATCGTACCCGTTTGAGTTAATTCATAGTGATGTATGGACCTCTCCAGTTGCAAGTAATATGGGCTATCTTTATTATCTTGTCATTCTTGATGATTTTTCGCACTTTGTGTGGACCTTCCCGTTGCGGCGCAAGTCCGATGTCATCTCTACTATCGCTGCATTTTACTCCTATGTCTTCACGCAGTTTGGTCGTCCCATCCTTGCGTTCCAAACAGACAACGGGAAGGAGTTCGACAACCCCACACTGTTCGTACTCTCCTCACCTCACACGGCACGATTTTTCGTCTCACATGTCCGTACACTTCGCAACAAAACGGTCGCGCTGAGCGCATTCTTCGCACTCTTAATGACTGCGTTCGTACGCTCCTCTTTCACGCCAATGTGCCTCCGCGCTTTTGGCCTGACGCTCTCGCCACCGCCTCCCTCCTCATTAACATCCGCCCATGTCGTACTCGCGGGAACTTTGCACCTCATCATCTTCTCTTTGGTACACCACCCTCTTTTGACGAGCTTCGCATCTTCGGCTGTCTTTGCTATCCTAGCACAGTCGCCACTGTGCCTCATAAGCTTGCACCTCGCTCCGTCGCTTGCATATTCCTTGGCTACCCACCTAACACTAAAGGATACCGCTGCTATGATCCCGTCTCACATTGTGTTTTCACCTCCTGACACGTTTACTTTGATGAGAGGGTGTTTCCGTTTCAGCAGGTACCTCCCGTCGCCTCGTCGCCGCCGGCCACCGGCTGCCCTTCGGCGACCCCGTCTGGTGGACGGCCCCGCTTAGCTCTTGGACCGCCTTCGGGCTTCGGCGGTCCTCGCGTCGTGGGACGAGCTGCGCCTCGCACCCCCACGCCGCCCTCGCCGGACGCCTCGTCACCGGCTGCCTTGTCGACCGCCCCGTCGCCGGCCTCGTCGCCGGCTGCCTCGCCAGCCCCATCGCCGGCTGCCTCGCCGGCCGCTCCGTCGCCGGCGGCCCCGTCGCCGGCGGTCCCCTCGTTGACCCCCTCGCCGGTTGCCTCGTCGCCGGCCTCGGCCGCCCCCTCGGGCGCTGCAACCCCGGTTTCGGACGCGCCGCCCGCTGTGGTCTCGGAGTTGCCGCCTCGCCCTCTCACTCGGGCCCGGGCCGGCGTCCATCGCCCGAGTCTGCGGTACTCCAGCGACGAGTACATGCTCGCTGTCTCCACCGCCGAGCTGTCCCCGATTCCTGCGTTCGCCAGAGCAGCCCTTCGAGATCCTCACTGGCTTGCGGCGACGCAGGAAGAGTTCGACGCCCTTCAGCGGAACCGTACTTGGACGCTGGTTCCCCGGCCGCCTCGTGGCAACGTCATCAGCGGCAAGTGGGTCTTTCGTCATAACACTCACTCTGATGGCACTCTTGAGCGCTACAAGGCTCGCTAGGTTGTCCGCGGTTTTCGTCAGCGCGCTGGAGTCGACTTCACCGAGACTTTTGCACCGGTTGTCAAACCGGGCACGATCCGCACTGTCCTTCAGTTGGCGGTTTCTCGCGGCTGGCCGGTTCATCAGATGGATGTCTCCAATGCCTTTCTTCATGGTCACCTTGCCGAGCAGGTCTACTGTGAGCAACCCACTGGTTTCGTCGACGCCACTCATCCCAGCCACGTGTGCTTGCTTTCTCGGTCTCTCTACGGCCTCAAGCAAGCACCTCGAGCTTGGTACCAGCGTATCGCCGGTTTTCTGCAGACAGTGGGCTTCCGTGTTACTCGCTCGGACGCCTCGCTGTTCGTCTATCACCATGCCGACACGACTGCCTACTTGTTACTCTACGTCGACGACATCATCCCGACGGCCTCCTCCATAGCCCTTCTTCAGCAGATCACTAATCGGCTGCGTGACGAGTTTGCCATCAAGGATTTGGGTGCTCTCCATTATTTCCTGGGCATCGAGGTTGTTCGGCGCCCCGATGGCTTCTTTCTTCATTAGCAGAAGTATGCGCATGAGCTACTTGAGCGCGTTGGTATGCTCAACGGTCAGCCTGTTGCTACTCCTGTTGACACGAAGGCCAAGGTTTCTGCTCTGGAAGGTTCCCTGGCATCGGATGCTCCATTCTACCGATCCATTGTTGGTGCTCTCCAGTATCTGACGCTCACCAGACCGGATCTGCAGTATGCTGTTCAGCAGGTGTGTCTTCACATGCACGCCCCTCGTGACTCCCATTGGACACTCGCGAAACGGATTCTCCGCTATATCCGTGGCACGATGTATCTTGGCCTCACGCTCACGGCGTCCCCCTCTATGGAGATGGTGGCTTACTCTGATGCTGATTGGGCTGGCTGCCCTGACACACGGCGCTCCACTTCCGGCTACTGCGTCTACCTCGGTCCCTCCCTCGTATCGTGGTCGTCCAAACGACAACCCACGGTGTTGCGCTCCAGCGCGGAGGCTGAGTACCGTGCAGTGGCGAACGCTGTCGCCGAGTGTACTTGGCTTCGACGGCTTCTTCAGGAGTTGCATCACGACGTCTCGCAGGCTACGGTCGTCTACTGCGACAACGTCTCTGCCGTGTATCTTTTCGTCAACCCCGTTTGTCGTGGTTTTAACACGGCAGATGTCCGAAGACTTAGGTTCGAGGCCATCGCCATGGTAGTGGACTCAAAGGGGTTGATCGGGACGAAGGACGCGAGTTTACCCAGGTTCGGCCCCTCAAGTAGAGGTAAAAGCCTACGTCCTGCTTGTGTTGTATTGATTGGAGTATCGATTACAAGGGAGCGGATTGCTTGACCTAGTTCTCGATAGGTTGGTTTCTTGTCTAAGTCGCCCCAGGGACTCGCCTTTATATAGGAGGTCAAGGCCCTGGGTTACACGAGTCATAAACCGTCTTACACAACGTAGTCTATTCTGTCTCTAAGCCGCCTTGCCGTCTTGGGCAAGCCGTCTCCGGGCGGCTTAACCGCCCGGGTCTTCTTACCATCTTCTGTCTCTGGGCCTTCCGCCTTAGCCCATCAGGTAAGCCGCCACGCGGCCTGGCCTTCATCTTCCGGCCCATCTTACGGGTCTTGAGCTATGAGCCGCCAGGTATGACCCGGCCCCTCCTGGGCGGGTCTTACCACGGGGTTATATCCCCAACATTAGGCCCCAGGTTGATTTGAGCCAGCACATGTCAATCTTCAATTCACTTGGCGGCGAGTCTTCATATTTTCTGTCATCTGAAAAGACAACTTGTAACCCGCCATGACGTCATATCGAATATTCTGAAAAGATTCCATGACGTATGTAACGGATCTTTTTCATTGAAAGGCCATCCCGAAAATCGAGGCGCCATGTTTGGTCAATCATCACTGTGCCTCCCCAATTTTCGCGCGCACTGTTGGCCTTCCAACTCATAAATAGGGACACGTGGGGCCCTTTTCCTTTCCTCTGCTGTCACTATCGTCTTCCTCCTTTCGAACGGCCGAACCTCTGGAGCTCCGCCGCACGTGACAGCTCCTCACCGTCACCCCCATCGCCGGCCGCTGCTCCGACCTGAGCCAGATCAGATTTTCCGCCGGCGCATCCGCATCCGCAAGGTGCTTCTTCCAGTCCTTACTCCAATCTGGATCCATCTCCATTAGGGTTCCGAGTTCCTCTGTTGTTCATAACAGTTCATCAGTGTTCATCATGGCACAGACCGCTGAGCACCACTTTGCATCCCGTGGCGCTGCCTATCTGTTGCGCTTATGCCTTAAATACCAATGCCCTACTTGCTTTGAATCTGTATAGCGAACCCCGCTGTGTACGGTCCGCCTGTTCTTCGTCAGCCTTTTTAGGTATTTGAATATTTTCCATTTTTCCTTTACCCGTAGATCTTGCAGCTGTGTTGATAATATGTGAAACTTGTTCGTCCGCACTTAGCCGTTTTTCTGATACTGCCTGGTCCACCTAACCCGCCATAGCCTTGGCGGCTCTCCGCTAGAACACTTCGGCGGCTTAGCTCCTCACTATTAAACTGACCATAACGGCATCATCTAATTAATATTTTTCTAACCCGCCGCACTCCGCGCCTTTGCAGCCTAACTCGCCATTATGTCAAGGGCACCATCATCCTGTGATTGGGTCTGCTCCGGCGTCACCGAAGAACTTCTGCTTGATTTTGTAGAGTCAGGCATGCTGCCGGCTAAAGATGTTATACATTGGCGGGTTCCAGGGCCAGAGAAGAGGCCTAAACCCAAGGAAGGGGAGGTTATCGTATTTACTGATCATATCCTCCGCGGGTTCAGCCCTCCCGGGTCAAAATTCTTTCAGGATGTTCTTCACTTCTTCAAGCTTCATCCTCAAGACATAGGCCCAAATTCAGTCACCAACATTTGCCAGTTCCAAGTCTTGAGTGAAGTCTATCTGCAAGAAGAGCCGTCTGTTGACCTCTTCCATGACTATCATTATGCTAACCGCCAAACTGAAATGGCGGCTGGGCCAAGTTTAGAGCTTGGGGGCATTACAATCCAGAGACAGAGAGATTTGCCCTATCCGATAGCTACCTTGCCAAGTCATCCCAAAGACTGGAACAAGACCTGGTTTTACTGTAAAGATACTTCTCCGGAGGGAGAGAATCCATTGCCGGGTTGTCGCCCTACCCGGCTTCCCAATTCCGGAGAACTCCCAGGCCGGATGTCAGCCGCAGAACGAGCAAAATACGCTCCAACTTTCGCAAAGATCAGAGCCTTAATGGCCAACGGCTTGACAGGCGTCGATCTAACCCGCTGCTGGGTCAGCTGGAAAATTCTGCCACTGAGCCGGCGTGACCGGCCTATGCATGAATATACGGGTGAGCCCAATGACCCCCTCTGCTTCAATGCCACCCCTCTGACCGATGAAGATATCAATTCCACCGTCAAAGGACTTCTAGGTGAAAAGCAAGCGGTCTGCAACAAAACCGGGCTTAACCCCTTTTATGCCAAGAATCCAGCTCCAGATGTAAGACTCTTTTCCCTCAATTGGTCACATTTGTCTTGTACCTTTTAACCTTTATTGGCGGCTTATGTACAGGCCGACTCCCCTTTCTGGAAAAAGAAGTATACCCCGCCAGTGAGGAAACAAAGGTGAAAACCCCCGCTCAAAAGAAGAAGAAAGCCGCCACTCCAGAGCCGCTTGAATCTAATGACTCGGAGGTAAAACTTGACTCCCTTGGCCGTCTCTTTATGCAACTTATTGACAATAATTATTCACAGGATGAAACGGAGACGAGCCATGCAAACGCCCCTGAGGTAATTGACATTTCTGACTCAGAGAACTTTCCACAAGGCAGAATACGGCGGGTCATCCGGAAAGTCCCCTTCTCTCATTCTCTTGCTCATTTAGACCCCAATTTTCTTTTGAAAAAGCAACAGCACACCTCCCGACGTCAGACCCGGAGCACCGGCTCTGAAGATCTCGTGGCCGGGTTATCGCATGCTCCGGCTCCACGGAAACGGCCAGCTGAGGTATTCTTTAACTGAGATGTAACTTTAATCAAACTTGCATTGTAACCTTACTCTGCTTTGTATTGCCTTAACTGCCTTCAGGATTCTCCTCCTTCATCTGACGACTCAACAGCCTCCAAGCTGCCTCCAATGAAGATCAACCCAGAGTGCGTATCTTTACTTTTGCACCAAACACTGTAATACTCGTCCTCTATGTAACAATTTTCTGTGCCTTCCAGGGCCCAAGCGAAACGAAGGAAGACTGGCGGGTCTACTGCCGCCCCAACTGCCCAAGAGCCGGAGTTTTCTAAGCCGGACTCCCCTTTAACTCATGCTAAGCCCACTGCTGTTACGAAGAATGCACCTGAAGACACCAGCTATCTGAGCCGGCAGGTCATGACCTAGCTACTGAAAGCCCTGCAAAGGATGACCCTAAGCCGCCCAGCCCTTCACCAGCCGCTGAAGACATGGTCCTTCCAGATGCTGTCATTACTGGGACGGGTCATCAAACACCTGAGCCCCATGTACTGTCAAGGCATTCCGGCAAGGCCGAAACTTCCTCACCCGAGAAGCTTGATTTTGAACTCCCTGTGCTGGAGAAGCTGACGGCTGATGAGCTCCATGCTGGTTATCTGAACCGCCTGACGACAAGCCGGAACTTGGAGCTCAAGCTTGTTAACCTGATGAAGAAAAAATACGAGGTAATCTCTTTGCCTGTTTTTTCCTTGTACCCTTACGTAGCCGCCAAGAGCTGGTTTAGTATTGCAAATAGTAGACCGGGTCTTCCAATCTATATCATACTCCGATTAATTTGGACTGTAGCCCCCAAGTATCGGGTTAGGATAGATAGTAAGCCGATACTCAATTTGAAGAGTTTGATCGATGGTAGCCCCCAAGTCCGGGTTAACATAAAATGATGAACCGGAATTTCACTGGAGACTGAACTGATTGTAGCCCCCAAGTGCCGGCTGATCTTCATGAAGATGCGCCGGGACTGTATTGCAGATGTGCAGAACACCGATTGTAGCCCCCCAAGTGCCGGCTTATCTTTGCGGAGATGAGCCGGGACTTGATGAAAAACTTGAGAGCGTCATCTGTAGCCCCCAAGTGCCGGCTTATCTTTGCGGAGATGAGCCGGAACTGCAGTATAACCTTGAAGAGCAAACAGACATTAGCCCCCAAGTGTCGAGTATATTGCTTGCAATCTGCTTGAGACTTGTAGCGTAATTGCTTCATCAATTATCCTTCAATAATTCATCCTGGCGGCTTAAACCTGTTTTGGACTTGTATGAAACAGGATGCTTTAGAAGCGGCTGAGTCTGAGCTGACCAGCCTAAAAGGAAATCTTGCTTCACAACAAACTGCCCGGTCCGAGGCGGAAAATAAATGGCGGGTTGCCATCGAAGATCTTGAGAAGACGCAAGTTGATTTTGCCCTTTTCAAGAAAAATGCCGAAACTGAACAAGCTGCCCTGACCAAGCGCGCAGATGACGCGGAGGGGCGGCTTACAGTTGTATCAAAAGAACTGCAAAGCCTCAAGCGCCATATCTCCAGGATGACCTCTGCCATCTTTGGTGAGTTTTAAAGACTTAGCCAATTTCCTTGCTTTGTTGAATCTTGTGGGGGCGGCTTATAACGACAAACATGTCTTGTAGGTCAGAGAAGCCGCCAGTTATCATCTGATAGCTTATTGAAATTGAAGGCAGTGTACTCCTTAGCGGAACAACTGTACTGCGGGACTCTTTGCACTATCAAAGCAATGCTGACTGAGAACAGCATCCCCAAGTATATGAAGGGAGTCATAGAACTCTTATCCACGCTGCCCAAGCAGGTTGACGAGCTTAAACGATCAGCCGCCCGGCAGGGAGCTATGGCCGCGCTAAGCCGGTGTCTAGCCTTTGCTCCTGAGCTGACTGCTGAAGAGATGATGGATGGGTTCCCATCCAGAAAGGATGACGGCTCAGAATTCACAGCTGAAGACTATGCCCGATGCAGGAAAGCCTCCAGGGTGCTTGCATCAACACTGGTGGATGAACTTGATCTGTCAACATATCAGGCGGCTTACAGCGAGCCCAGCAAGAGAGTGCGCGGTCCGACTTTTGAAGCCAAAAACATGACTCCTGCACGCCGTAAGCACCTTTTCGCCCCTGAGATTGACCCGTCTGCCCTCTTTGAAGAGGCTCAGTTTGAAGCTCTAACAAACTGCAACTGGGATGTGGACAATCTTCAGATAGAAGAGGTCGAAGACCCGGCGCAGGATGACCCGCCATCGAGCTGAACACTGTCAATTTGATAACTCGGCCGTCTGAGCCGCCAAACTGAAAGTTGTACAAAACTTAAGTCTGTTGCCTTTTGGGCTCTCGTGGAGAGCTTTGTAATATGCTTAGAAAAACTTTAACTGTCTGAGCCGTGCCATCGTGCACATATGAATCTGTTGCCTAGCTTGACATGCTTTGTTTCTCTTTGTCCGGCTTATGATACCAGCTTGCACGGCGGCTCATCTGAGAAGATAAACCCTGCAAAATAAACAAGACAGAATATGCTATGTTTTGCTGTAAGGGAGGCTTGAAAAAGCACAACCCGGAGACGTTAAATCTCATGATCTTTCCTTTTTTTCCAAAAACTTATAAACTGGTTCTTCTGGGTAGTCTCACTACTTGAACTCTTAACAGTACAGGGTCTCTAGCGAGAGTGACCGTCAATTCTTTGACCGGCTCAGGGTCTCTAGACGAGATTAACTGATCAGAGCGTAGCGAACCAGAAAGAGACGCAGCAGGGGGTGGATACCCTTAGAGCCCATAAGCTACTTCTCACGTGACGTAAATCCATCGTTTGGACCTCAAGGGTACGATGGGCCACTTGGCGGAGAGTACGCAGCAGATGGGAGAGTTTGCCTCGCCGCTGTAAGAGGCCCTTGCATGGGGTAAGTGTACAACTCGCTGCACCCCTGGCAAAGCGGCAGCTACTTACAGGCAGGTATAACCCGGCCTTGCAGATCGGAAAAGGGGGTAAGTTCACAACTCGCTGCATCCCTAGTGATCTTTGTTGACGTAGTCAACGTTTGGGTCCACGACCCACCTTACAGTGGCTGAAAAGCCTGATCGAGAGGGTTGAAGCTTAACCCGGTGGGTTGAAAGCCCCCAAACAACCTTGTTGACGGAGTCAACTTTTTGGGTATATAACCCGGCCTTACTGTGGCTGAAAAGCCTGATCGAGAGGGTTGAAGCTTAACCCGGCGGGTTGAAAGCCCCCAAACGACCTTGTCGATGACATCAACTTGCACACCATCTTGTAAGCCGCCATATGATGGTGCTATTTTGGCTGAAGAGCCGATCAAGGGGGGTTGAAGCGTAACCCGGCGGGTTGAAAGCCCCCAAATGATCGTATGATTGTATCCATCTTTGAACAATGTGAGATACGTAAAACGGCAGAGGCCCCGGCTTGCAGGGATGCCAACTTTATTATATATATATATGTGATATATACAATGATGATATACAATGGGGGGAGTCGATGAGTCAAGTGTAGTAAGGCCGCAGATGAGCGATATTCCACGATCGGTAGGTCTCCTGCCCAGAAGTGCGTGACTCGTCTCGTACGTCGATGAGATAGTATGACCCATTGTTGAGGTTTCTGCTAACCACAAAAGGTCCTTCCCATGGAGGGGATAACTTGTGCGCGTCCGTCTGATCTTGAATCAGGCGCAACACTAAGTCGCCTTCTTGAAACGTCCTGGTCTTGACTCTGCGGCTGTGATAGCGACGCAGGTCTTGTTGATAAATCGCTGATCGAGCCGCCGCCAGATCACGCTCTTCATCCAAAGCATCTAACGCGTCCTGACGCGCCGTCTCGTTATCTGCCTCAACGTAAGCCGCCACTCGTGGCGAGTCATGACGTATGTCGCTTGGTAACACGGCCTCTGCGCCGTAAACCATGAAGAAAGGCGTATAGCCTGTTGATCTGTTGGGAGTTGTATTGATGCTCCATAGAACTGATGTTAACTCCTCAACCCAACACCCCGGCGTTCTTTGTAGAGGAACCATAAGCCGGGGCTTGATACCTCTCAGGATCTCCTGATTAGCACGCTCCGCCTGACCGTTGGACTGTGGATGAGCCACAGCAGAGACGTCAAGCCGGATGTGTTCACTTTCACAGAATGCTTGCATAGCCCCCTTGGAGAGGTTTGTGCCATTGTCTGTAATGATACTATGGGGGTAACCAAAACGGTGGATCAATTTTTTGACAAACTGAACCGCCGTAGCCGCGTCACACTTGCTGACCGGCTCAGCCTCCACCCATTTAGTAAACTTGTCCACCGCCACCAGAAGGTGGGTCTTCTTGTCTTTGGATCTTTTGAAGGGCCCGACCATATCAAGCCCCCAGACTGCGAACGGCCAGGTTATTGGGATCATACGCAATTCCTGAGCCGGCACGTGAGCACGTCGCCCGAACTTCTGACATCCATCACACTTGCGAACCAAGTTCTCTGCGTCTTTGTGAGCCGTCAGCCAGAAGAAACCATGTCGAAAAGCCTTGGCCACCAGAGATTTTGAGCCGGCATGATGACCACAATCTCCGGCGTGGATTTCATTCAAGATCTCCTTGCCTTCCTCAGGTGAAACACAACGTTGAAAAACGCCAGTAACGCTGCGCTTATGCAACTCGCCATTGATGATCGCCATGGACTTTGATCGCCTGATGATTTGCCTCGCCAAGTTCTTGTCCTCAGGTAACTCGCCGCGAGTCAGATACGCCAGGTAAGGTAACGTCCAGTCAGGAATAGCATGCAGAGCCGCCACCAGCTGCCCCTCCGGGTCCGGTATAGCCAGATCCTCCTCCAAAGGTAGCTTAACTGACGGGTGATATAACACGTCCAAGAACACGTTAGGGGGCACCGGCTTACGCTGAGAGCCAAGCCTTGACAATGCATCAGCCGCCTCATTCTTGCGACGATCAATATGATCCACCTGGTAACCCTTGAAGTGACCTGCAATGATGTCGACCGCCTAACGATAAGCCGCCATCCGTGGGTCTTTGGAGTCCCACGTGCCTGAAACTTGCTGAGCCACGAGGTCTGAGTCGCCGAGGCATCTAACCCGGCTTAGGTTCATCTCCTTAGCCACACGGAGGCCATGAAGCAAAGCCTCATACTCAGCTGCATTGTTAGTACAAGGAAACATCAACCTTAGCACATAACAGAACTTATCACCTTTAGGGGAAGTTAAGACAACTCCAGCCCCCGAGCCTTCCAGCTGTCTAGACCCGTCGAAGTGAATCGTCCAGTAGGTGTTGTCCGGCTTCTCCTCGGGCGACTGACACTCTGTCCAGTCGTTTATAAAGTCCACCAAGGCTTGAGACTTAACCGCCGTGCGAGGCACATACCTCAGATTAAGAGGTCCAAGCTCTAATGCCCACTTAGCAATTCTGCCAGTGGCTTCTCTGTTTTGAATTATGTCTCCCAACGGGGCAGAGCTAACCACTGTGATCTGGTGTCCCAGGAAGTAATGTTTCAGCTTACGATTCGCCATGAACACCCCATATATTAGCTTCTGCCAATGCGGGTATCGTTGCTTGGACTCGATCAAGACTTCGCTGACATAGTAAACCGGCCTCTGAACCGGATATTCCTTTCCTGCTTCCTTGCGTTCGACAACAATCGCAGCGCTGACTGCTCTGTTGTTAGCCCCCACATAGAGGAGTAAGGGTTCCTTCTCAGCCGGAGCGGCCAAGATTGGCGGCTCAGTCAGTTGCTTCTTGAGCGCCTCAAACGCCTCACCCGCCGCTTTGCTCCAGACAAAATCGTCTGTTTTCTTCATCATCTGATATAAAGGGATTGCCTTCTCACCCAGACGGCTTATGAATCGGCTTAAGGCAGCGATCCGACCTGCCAGGCGCTGAACGTCATTGATGCACGCCGGCTCATCCAGGGAAGTGATAGCCTGAATCTTGTCCGGGTTAGCCTCAATACCACGCTCAGAGACTAGAAACCCCAAGAGCTTGCCTGCAGGGACTCCGAAAACACACTTGGCCGGGTTAAGCATCATCTTGTAAACCCGCAAGTTGTCAAAAGTCTCCTTCAGGTCGTCCAGCAAAGTTTCCTTCTTCCTTGACTTGACCACAATATCATCCACATAGGCATGAACATTGCGTCCAATTTGACCGTGAAGACAGTTCTACACACAACGCTGATAAGTCGCCTGGGCACTCTTGAGCCCGAAAGGCATAGATAAATAGCAGAAAGCACCAAAAGGCGTAATGAAAGCCGTTTTCTCTTGGTCTTTGACTGCCATCTTGATCTGGTGATAACCTGAATAAGCGTCCAGGAAGCATAAGCTCTCGCAACCCGCCGTTGCATCAATGATCTGATCAATACGGGGGAGAGCAAACGGGTCAACTGGACAGGCTTTGTTAAGGTCCGTGTAATCCACACACATAGGCCAAGTGCCGTTCTTCTTAAGCACTAGCACCGGGTTAGCTAACCACTCCGGGTGAAAGACCTCCACGATGAACCCTGCCGCCAAGAGCCGGGCCACCTCTTCTCCAATAGCCTTGCGCCGCTCCTCATTGAAACGACGAAGGAACTGCTTGATCGGCTTGAACTTAGGATCCACATTAAGGTGGTGCTCAGCAAATTCTCTCGGTACACCCGGCATGTCAGACGGCTTCCATGCAAAGATGTCCCGATTCTCACGGATGAATTTGATGAGCGCGCTTTCCTATGCGGGGTCCATGTTAGCCCCGATAGTGAACTGTTGCGATGAGTCGCCCTCAGTGAAATCCACCAACTTGGTATCATCCGCCGCAAACTTGAGGGGCGGCTCAGATTCCGTGTTAGGCTTCTTCAGTGGAGTCATATCTTCCGGGTCGACATTTTCCTTGTAAAACTTGAGCTCTGCCTCTGCACAACTTGACTCTGCATAAGCTGCATCACCTTCCTCACACTCAATAGCCGTCTTCCGATCACCATGCACGGTAATCGTTCCTCTTAACCCGGGCATCTTGAGCTATAAGTAGACATAGCAAGGCCTAGCCATGAACTTGGCATAAGCCGGCCGTCCAAACAGAGCATGATATGGACTTTTGATTTTGACCACCTCAAACCACAAGGACTCCACCCTGTAGTTGTATTCATCACCAAAGGCTACCTCCAGAGAAATCTTGCCCACTGGATAAGCCGACTTGCCTGGCACCACACCATGAAACACCGTGGAAGAGGGCTTAAGATCCTTGTCAAGCAAGCCCATCCGGCTGAAAGTGTCATAATACAGGATGTTGATGCTGCTGCCACCATCCATAAGCACCTTAGTGAATACGTATCCACCCACTTGGGGGGCAACCACCAAAGCTAACTGCCCCGGGTTGTCAACCCGTGGCGGGTGATCCGCCCTGCTCCAAGTGATGTCATACTCAGACCACTTCAAATACTGCGGGAGAGCCGGCATGACCGTATTAACCGCCCGCTTGCGCACCTTCCGGTCTCGCTTGTCCAGGCTAGTTGTAAAAACATGGTATTGACCCCCACTGAGCTGCTTCGGGTTACTCTGGAAACCTGACTGGTTATGCTGCTGCTGGCCGCCATCACCAGACTGTTGATGATGACCTCCTTGATTGCCTTGACCCTGGTAACCGGACCCTGAACCGCCAGGACCGAAGCCGGCTCCTGACCCGCCTGGCCTTGAGCCGCCAGATGGACCATTGCCGTTGTTGCGATGTTGTTGAAGGCTGTAATCTCGAAACTGCCGCATAATGCTGCAATTCCTCCATGTGTGGCCTGCCAGCCTATCAGGCTGACTATGCTCCGGACAAGGTTTATTGAGCAGCTCTTCCAAGTTGAAAGGAGCTTTACCCTTGTTAAAGGGTTGCCTGAAGTTCCCGTTGCCCTTAGCACGATTGTTTCCGGCGCTGGTATTCGCCACCAGCTCTGACCCGCCGTCCGGGTTCTTCCGCTTGCCAGGATTGCTGCTTCCGGCCGCGTTCTCCATTGTTACTCTTCTTCCCCTGACCTGATTTTTCATCATCAGAGCCCGGGTCCTTCGTGTTGTCAGAGTCTGCATATTTGGTGAGAGCCGCCATGAGCTCCCCCATGTCCTGACACGAGCGCTTGAGCCGCCCAAGCTTCTGCTTCAAAGGTGTAAAGTGACAATTCTTCTCCAGAATCAAAACCGCTTGAGCCGCCGTAATCTGTTCTGAAGAGTGGATGATGGTTGAGACCCACCGGACCCAATGATGAGCCGACTCATCCGCCTGTTGCACACAATGATCCAAATCCACAATCGTCATGGGCTGCTTGCACGTCCCTTTGAAATTTTTGATGAATTTCGCCTTCAACTCGGCCCAGGACGTAATGGTGTTGGGTGGCAATCCCTTCAACCACGTGCGAGCCGGCCCTTCCAGCATCATGATGAAGTATTTGGCACATACTGCATCACTAACGTCTAACATCTCCATGGCCAGCTCATAGCTTTCAATCAAAGCCTCTGGAGGTAAGTCAGCTGTGTAGTTAGGCACCTTACGAGGGCCCTTGAAGTCCTTCGGCAGACGCTCGTTTCGCAGAGCCGATATTAAGCACGACACTCCCACAGCCCTGGAGGTTAATCCTGCCCCAACCGATACGGAGGGTGCAACTGAGGGTTCCTGATAAGCCGCCGCTGCTGCCAGAGCCGCCGCCTCCCGCTGTGCTCTTGCTCGATCCACCAGTGCCTGAGCATCCAGAGCCGCCCGGTCAGCACGCGGCGGGTTCCGATGTCGTTCACAGCTAGAAACCGCCGGCGACTCATAACGCTGGCTGTAGCTGCGACTGGGGATGGGGGTTGAGTGCACGCGACTCCGGCTGTAAGTATACTTCTCCTGCTGGGCCACCGCCGTCCGCAGGTATCCAACAGCGTTCCGCACTTCTTCCGCGAAAGGCGACTCGTCGGGGATGGGGATAGCAGCAAGCCGGGTTGCCGCCACCACCATGTTCTCCGCCGGGTTAGAATAATGACCCGCCGGTGTAGGGAAAGAAGTTGGCGTAGCCTGGTTCCGCCGGGGCGGGTTAATCTGCTGATGCTGACCCGCCGCCCGGCTTCCAGGTACTTCCACCGTCCGGGCTACGGCCAAAGGCACGTTCTGTCCCGTTCCTGGCGTGTTGAAAAGATTCCTTGCTTCGTACTGATCCGGCAAGCGGGATTGATGCCTCATCCGCTGAACCGCCGCTGCTGACTGCTGTTCCAGCTCAAGACGAAAAGCGTCCGCCCTAAGGCGCTCTGCCTCGGCATCCATCTGATCCTTCAGCGTATTGATTTCCTGTTGGACCTCGGTCATCTGGTTCTTCAACCTCGCGATCTCCGTGTTACGGGCCGCTTGGTTTTCAGCCGTGACCTCAGTCGCCATCAGGGTTGTAAGCTCATTCACCAGATCCAGAAGAACCTGAGCCGGCGGCCTGCCAGCCCCAGATCCGGTTGCCCCGGCGGCTGAACTGCCAGGAGCCGCCGCTGAACCCGCCATGAAGACGGCAGCACGGTTCGGCGGCTCATACTCCTCCGGCTCATGGAACTCCGACTCGGGGTAAGGCTCGACGTAGCCCCCGAGCCCGCCATTGTGGAGCTGGTAGATTGATTCCGTCTCTCCGCTCGAAGATCCATCCTCGGAGCAGATGAGAGTTTCCTCCTGCGACATAGATCCCTCGAGATCCATGCCCTTAGTGAAGCCGATGAAGACATGCTTCCTGCCCGGTTTAGCACGGGCGGGTTGCACGCGTCGGGCGGGTTGCTTGCGCCGAGCCGGCTCGACGATGTCGGTGCAGGTGTCCGGCCCGGGTTCAGATCCGCCGATCTTGCCGATGAAGACGTGAATCCCGCCGAAGGGGACCCGGAAACCGTACTCAATGGAGCCAGCTTCGGGGCCCCAGCCGGCGTCGTCGATGTAGAGCCGGCCGCGGCGACTCTTGGTCATCCTGCCAACAGTGTACCCCTCGATCCCTGGGAGAGAACCCTTTGAGAACTCAACACCACCGAGCGCTAGCCCCACGGTGGGCGCCAACTGTCGTGGTTTTAACACGGCAGATGTCCGAAGACTTAGGTTCGAGGCCATCGCCATGGCAGTGGACTCAAAGGGGTTGATCGGGACGAAGGACGCGAGTTTACCCAGGTTCGGCCCCTCAAGTAGAGGTAAAAGCCTACGTCCTGCTTGTGTTGTATTGATTGGAGTATCGATTACAAGGGAGCGGATTGCTTGACCTAGTTCTCGATAGGTTGGTTTCTTGTCTAAGTCGCCCCAGGGACTCGCCTTTATATAGGAGGTCAAGGCCCTGGGTTACACGAGTCATAAACCGTCTTACACAACGTAGTCTATTCTGTCTCTAAGCCGCCTTGCCGTCTTGGGCAAGCCGTCTCCGGGCGGCTTAACCGCCCGGGTCTTCTTACCATCTTCTGTCTCTGGGCCTTCCGCCTTAGCCCATCAGGTAAGCCGCCACGCGGCCTGGCCTTCATCTTCCGGCCCATCTTACGGGTCTTGAGCTATGAGCCGCCAGGTATGACCCGGCCCCTCCTGGGCGGGTCTTACCACGGGGTTATATCCCCAACACCGTTCATCATCGCCGGACGAAGCACATCGAGCTCGACATCCACTTTGTGCGTGAACAGGTAGCCCTTGGCCACACTCGGGTTCTCAATGTTCCGACCGCACAACAGTTTGCCGATGTGATGACTAAGGGACTGCCTACTTCCACCTTTGAGGAGTTTCGATCCAGTCTCTGTGTCTCTGGCGACGCTTCGACTGCGGGGGGGTGTTGAATATATGGTGCATGTATATTGTGTCTAGGGCCCACCTCCTATGATACGGGGCACGCCCGTGTGCGTCGATCTTTCACGAATTGGAGGTGGATTTGTGAGGGAACGTGAAGAACACGAAGAACACAACGGTAAAATCACAAGAGGAAAACACTCAAGAACGATCCACGATCACACATCCACTAGAATCACTCGAGTACATGAGAATCACGGTCCACAAACAACCAAAGGATACACGTAACGGTAGTAGTCTCCTCGCTCCGAAGGAGGAGGCCTTGAATCCACTAGGGATCTTCCCTTGATAGGGGCCTTGGCATCACTCCGGATCTTCTCACGTAGAGGGTAGTCGCTCCACGAGGGAAGGGAGATAATGGAGCTAGGCTCAACAAGTGTAATCGCTAAACCTCAGCTAACCCTAGAGAGAGGAGGAGGGGGTGTTTAAATAGTACTAGGGAAAAGGAGGCGAGAGAGAGAGGGTACATGGCCTCTTGGGCCCGAGTCTGCCCACACAGGGGCCGGACGTCCGGGCTAGGGGCCGGATGTCCGGGGCTTCAGCCTGCGCCGGATGTCCGGGCTGAAGTTGCCGTTTCCGCTTGGTTCGGTCGCGCTGAGGCCGGATTTCTGGGGTGGCTGCCGGATATCCGGGCCGGGGCCGGATGTCCGGGCTGGGGCCGGATGTCCGGCGCCTGTAGGCCCTGCTGCTGGCCTTTGGTGCTGGTGCGGTCTCCAGGGGCCGGACGTCCGGGGTCTTGGCCGGATGTCCGGGGCCTGGAGGGTGGACTTGCCTTCTTTCGATGCGCTTGTCCATCCTTCTCCGTGTCCGTCTTCGTGGTGACTTGGTCTTCATCCCGAGCATCTCCTAGGCCCTCTCCGTCGTACCTAATCATGCAGAGAGTCTCCGATTGAGGTAGCATCCAAGTTCCGTGAACATCAAAGAGAGAATCGTATAGGAGAGATGTCACCTCGTGTTGTATAGCACGTGCCCGGGCTCTAGTCATGGGTCCCTTTGTGGCTTGATGTGATGGTGTAGAGTCCATGGGGATGATGTTGGGATGCTCCGCATCATCTCCCCCCCCCCCCTTGGGGAAGATCCGTCCTCGGATCAAGATCTTCATCACCATGGTAAGGGGATAGATCCGTGACGTTGAAGGTGTCTGATACGGGGCACGCCCGTGTGCGTTGATCTTTCACGAATTGGAGGTGGATTTGTGAATGAACACGAAGAACACGAAGAACATGAGGGGGGAAATCACAAGAGAAACACTCAAAACAAGTCCAATCACACATCCACTATACTCACATCCACACAAGATCCACAAGGGTACAAGAACAACAAAAGGAAAGAGGATACATGGTAGAGTTCATCCCAAATCCCATGGGGAGATGGAGCCTTGAATCCACTAGGGATCTTCCCTAGATAGGGGCCTTGGCATCACTCCGGATCTTCTCACGTAGAGGGGAATCACTCCACGAGGGAAAGGAGATAATGGAGCTAGGCTCAACAAGTGTATTCGCTAAACCTAAGCTAACCCTAGAATGAAGGTGGGGGTGGAGTATATATAGTCTTGGCCACGAAGGGGTAAGTGGAGAAGGGATACAAGGCCCAAGGCCCGTGGCTGCACACAGGCAGGCGTCGGACGTCCGGAGGACGTCGGTCGTCCGGAGGCTCGGGAAGGTCTGGACGTCCGAAGTGTGTCGGACTTCCGACAGTTCGGATCGGTCGAGGTCCTGTTGGATTTCCGGAGAACGTCGGTTGTCCGGGCGCTGGAGGTTGTTGGACGTCCGGGTGGCGTCGGTCGTCCGGCCGCTGTGGAGTTCTTCTGGTCTTCTGGCTTAAGCGTGGCTCCAGGCGTCGGACGTCCGAAGTGTGTCGGACGTCCGGAAGATGTCGGACGTCCGGCTGCTGTAGACTCTGCTGCTCCGTCTTCTTCCGTCTTCGCTTCCACGCTTCCCTCACGGATGTTGTAGGTGTACACTTGCGCTCGCACTCCTCCTCGTCCTCCATGAAGCTTCGACAATACCTATGCATGCACACGAGGGGAATGGCAAGTAGTATACCATCCTCGAAGGGGTCAAGTGAACACGTGTAAAGGAGACGATTCACCTTTATGTATGTGAAGTAGTCGCGGCACGTGTCACTTGCCAAACGGACTCTTGTCATGGTGATGTCCATAGGATGCTCCGCATCATCCCCTCCCCCTTGGGAAAGATCCGTCCTCGGATCAAAATCCAAATCACCATGGGAAGGAAATGGCGTCGCTGTGTAGGAGTGGACGGTCACCAAACGCTCATCATCATCAAGCTCGAAATGGGCACTCTCCAATGTCGCACCGTCAAGTAATTCCTTCAAAAGGAGCAAACACGACAAACACTTGGAAAAACAAATGTGGTTAGCGTTAGTGCAAAACCAAGCATTCAAGCGGTTATTCACCGAACAAGTGTCGTCATCATGCATAACATATGGTGTGACAAGGGATTGTGTCATGACATGTAAGCATATGGATTGAGCACAATCTAAGGCGTCATGGATACAAGCATGAAAATGTGAGGTAGTGATGCAAATATGTGTGACAATATAATAAGCATCTACCTCATGGTCATAGCAATCGTGCACAAAGCAATCAACGAAAGGTCTATGGTAGGCATATGAAGCATTCACAACACCAAGTAAAATGAAGTGTCTATACACATGGGGTAATCCGAAGTGCAAGACAATCCAAGCATAATGTGCATATGGTGTAGTGAAGATAGTGTGGCACTCAACACAATAGAAAGAGCAATTGGTCATCATGTGTGAGGCAATCAAGTCAAGCATGTAGCAAGCAATCGGGTATGGCATATGTGAAGAAATGACATTGTTGCAACCAAACATATGATAGGAGAAATCAATCCACAAGTTGGATGCAACACACAAGGTATATATGTTATGAGGCATGGCAATATGGAAATCGTATGGCAAATCAATATCACTAACATGTGTGCAAGTAAGTGGTCCAAGATGACCCATATGTGTCATGGTACGAGCAACACAAGTAGGGTGAGCCACAATATCCATGCTCAAGAAGGATGTTACCTTGAAAACTTGTCCTTGTGCTTTCTTCACAATGTCGATGCGCAAGCAAGTGCGATGTAGAAACGCGTCGGTGTAGCATGGCTCGCTCTCAAGGGCTCGAATCCTCAACTCACGTGAAGTGGAAGTTGACATGTAGTCGAGGTATCCTACACATACACACAACAAAGGAAACAATGTATGTGCATGGTAGACAAACACATCATCCATCATGATGGTTCTCTTCTCGTGCACATAACCATTAGGATAGATAGTGCATGAACAATATGATGCAACAATGGCTATATTCATGGCACGAGGCATATGGTGCAAAGAAGGCAAGAAAGCATGCTTCACGTGAAAGATGTCAAAAGCTCCAATAATATGAGAGAAAGCTATGGGGGCATTCTCATTAGCAAGATCAAAAGCAGTGTTGCACTCAATACATGGCGAAGCATCGAGCATGAGAGAGGCAACATATGGAGACATATGACAATAAGCAATACCAATCATGTGCGAAGCATGGCAATGGTTGTCATCAACCGCATAAAAGGAGCACATCGGCGATGCAACACAAGCAAGCATAGTGATCACGTCGTGCAAACTAGTAGTGCGAAGATGCAACATACTAGAGGAAATCATGGCAATCATGTCATGTGAGCAAATAGTAGGCATAAGTAATGCGCATGACATATCGCGAGCACGAGCACAAAACATGATCAATGTATCATCATAGGCATGGGGCACAAAGCAATAGCAACTAGGATCTCCACCAAGCAAGGAAATACACATAGTAGTAGGAGAATGGTTAATCATGGGTAAATGCAAGCAAGGGTCACAATCGCATGGCAAAAGTATAGAATGAGGCCTAACATGCAAAGTGAACACGAGAATATGAGCAAAAGACAACAAGTGGTATATAGCTCATAGTCGTGTGAGAACCAAGTAGAAGAGGTGCGCGTAGTCCTTGCGCGGGGGGAATGGTTGGAGACACATTCCGGTGAATCCCAAAGCATCGGTGCTCTCAAGAGCTCGTTTCGTCAACTCATGGGATTGTGAGGTTGACGAGTATTCATGAGTACCTACACACAACCAAGACAAAGGGAAAATTGTGTACGCGTGGTATATGTATACATCATCCGTTAGGATGTGCATGTGCTTGTGTTCGTTAGCACAAAATATCCAATGCTCAAATAAGTGAGATGCATGATATAGGAACATGTCATCCATTATGAAAGGTTTGCTTTTATGTATAGCATAATGGAGACTAGGAATATGTAGTGCATCATGTGAAATATCGAGAGCATTGTTATTCATGATATGCGGATGGTGCACACAAGAATTGGAATCATGCAATGGATGGGATGTAACAAAATCTCCTAACATGTATGAGAAAACTATTGGGGTCTCCTAATGTGCAATAGCGGAAGCATAATTAGGATAATATGGACAACATCCAAAACAAGGCATATCCATAGCTAGGTGGTCATGGCATGTCATATGTGAGCAATTGCGCAAATGATGCAAAGGGAGCATGGCAATATCATCACAAGAAAAGCAAATGCCAATAACCATTGGTTTGTCATCTATGCCATATGTGCAAATTGGATTAATTTTTATGGTATATGCATAGTCACTATGGTGAGATTGCAAAGATGCAATATGGGAGATTTCACGCATAGCATATGACAAGTCAAGCGGATTGTCAAACATGATGTGACCTATAGAGTTCTCACAAGGTATCCTATGCAACATGGCATCACAAGTAATAGACTCCACATGAGAATCGTCAAACTCATCGTAAATGGGCAATTCATCACATGAGGAAGTCGCATAATCATGAAGCATAGAAATGGGGTGATCATCATCATGCAAGCAATCAATCTCAAGATAGTCCACTAGTGGGACAAGAGCATCACCTTCACCTATGTTACCTTGTTCGTTCCACTCGTGTGGTGTAGGTGAGGTGGTAAAGACCAAAGCGTGGTCATCTTCATCGTCATGGAACCATGTGGGGGGTGCGTCATATTCCACCATGGCCATCGTCTTGTTCAAAGGAAGGATGAAGTCATCAAGGATCGGTGCGTCATCGTATATGGGACCTAGCACCAAAGGAGAAGACACAATAGAGGTAGAGATTAAGTTGTTAGAAATCGAAATGGCCTCACATGACCTATCAACTACCTCACTCTCTCTATGTGGTGGTGGCTCACACACTCCCTCAAGGTAGGTGCACTCAAACTCGCATATGGTGGAGTCACTCGTCTCACTCAAGTGGTGGGGGTTGTGGCTCTCCTCACATGGGAATTGGGGCAACTCATCACATATGGGGCTAGTGGTGAAGTCACTCTCACTCTCAATATGGTGGCAAAAGTCTCTCAACTCATCACCAAACGCCGCCGTGGTCGAAGGGAAAATCCCATGCTCAACCAACTCTTCACCGTCGCCGTGGATGAAGGCCGAAGATGGCACATCATCACTCTCGCCTCCGAAGATGGAAGCATCATCCTTGCTCGCCACCTTGTCGCTCGCCTCCAAAGCATATTCCTTGAGTGGCTCCGTAGTCGTGGTCGTCGCCGCGCCGTCTTCAAAAAGAGTCATGGTAGACTCGGCATCGTGAATGCCACAAAGAGGGATGTCGGTGAAGTCGAACTTGGGAGCGTCGTCTTGGAGCTCGTCGGGCTTGGACATCTTGGTGGTACCATCCTCATGCTCATCGTCGTGGAGCTTGGTCGTCGTGAAGTGTGCTCGGGGTCGAGTAGCCTTGGCCTTGAGTTCTTTTTCTGCCTTGAGAGCACCAACATAGATGTCGTCGAGAGACTCATAGTTGTTGTGGAAGATAGTCTTGGCGATGTCGTTGTTCAATCCCATCATGAAGTGGAACTTCATCCAAATGGGGTCGTCCACACCGGCTTGTCGCAAGGCTTTCTTCATCTTCATGAAGTACTCATCGAGAGACAAGGATCCTTGTATGGTGTTCTCCAAGTGACGGTGAAGATGTTCCGTGTATGTAGAAGGCACAAACTCTCGCCGCAACGCTTTCTTCAACTTGGACCAACTCATGTCGAAGTTCGTCGAAGATGTGTGAAGCCACCATGTCGACGCGTCGCCGTGGAAGTTCCTTGTGGCGCACTTCACTTGATCTTCGGAAGGGACTTGAAGTAGCTTGAGGTAGTAGTCCATCTTGCGCTCCCACGCGAGATACTCCTCGGGGTCTTGACTCCCAAAGAAAGGATTCTCGTGGTCGATGTCGAGGTCGTAGTAGCTCGTGGAAGTCGCGGACTTGATCTTGGGGAGCTTCTCTTGAAGTGCTTGTCGGTGAAGATGCCGCATATCCAAAGGCGAAGATGCTTTGAAGTCGCTTGGTGAAGATGCCAAGGTAGATGGTGAAGTCATTGAGCGGTGGTTGGTGTCGAGCTCGTGACCTTCATGCTTGTTCGTAATTGGACGCCTTGATGTTGGCGTCGTTATGTCTTCATGTCGTTGAATGTGTCGATGCCGCGGTGATCTTGCCGGAGATGGTAGCTCGGGAGCATGTGCACTTGAGCGTCTTCTCGAAGATGAGGAAGACCGCTTGCGGTTCTTGATGAGGACCTTGAGCTCCTCCATTTGAGCATCCAACTTGGCGTCGATTAAGTTCTTCATGGCATCGAACTCGTCGTTGTTGTTGTAGACCGAAGGAGATGATGTGCTTTGCCTATCCATCACAAGACTCGAGCAAAGGTGAGTGGGAAATGAGATAAACAATACCAAAATACCGTTTCCCAAAGTTGAGGATGTATCCCGTTTCACTCAATGTGAAATGCAAGAATAGGGGAATTGGTACCGGACTTGTTCACTCACACCTACAAATAAAGCTTATCGAGTGGCTCGGTTAGGACAAGTGGCACAAAATTCAAGCAATTGTCAATTCAAGATATCGAAAATGTTGAGGAAGATTCACAGAATTGCAATGCAAAGCAAATAGATCAATAGCTATGGTGGCACTAGGAACACACACACGGATAGAAAAATGGGATCCGCGCAACCAAGTAATGAGCACAAAATGTGAGAGACCCGGGAAAAGCTCGTATTGCACGGATACTAGAAGAGACAATAGCTCGATTGCTCAAATGGGCTAGATACGCGCTTGTGCACCAACCTAAAAGAGTAAACGAGCCGTCTTCAATCCCAAGTATGCTATGTATGTATGATCCAAGAGTATGAACTATGCAAAATGGCTCAATGCTATTGCTATTGCTTATAAGCTCTTTTGTATCTCCTCTTGTGCTTAAAAGCTTTTTCTTCTTTTGCTGTTTTTTTTTCCTATGCTTGATGCTCGAACCAAGATATGAGACAAGTATGATGGATATGCACGGGAGAGACTTATGGCACAATGTAGGTAACAAGATGTTTGCACGCTAAAGCTAGCTATGCGGCATAAGAGTATCACTACGGTGCACAAGTAACGTGGCCCGGCAATTCTCAACTCGCTAGTCTCAATGGGTAAGGTACGCAATAGTCTCGAAGCGATCAATGCAATGGCAAGGTAATGGACAATGATGTCGTCGAGGTTACCGTCCTTGCTTACGGTTGGGGGGCCAAAAGGCAAAGTGGCCGATGTCGATGTCGAGGCCGAGGCGATGATGAGTAGCGGTGTTGTCGATGTAGAACCGTCCCTAATTAGCCGAAACACCTTAGGAAACGGGAACCGCAACTCAAAATCTCAAACAAAATTGGGTTAGAATGGCGGAAGTGTATGGCGGAAAGGCTATGCGGAAGTTATGGTGGAGGCCTATGCAAACTTGCGAAAATTCCAAAAATATGATGGAGTCAAATGATTATGAATCTATTTTTGTGGGAAGGAGGGTGTCAATAGCTACAAAACGAGCTAAAGAACGTCAAAATCGGAGTCCGGATGAATTAGTTATGGACAAAACAAAAATCAGCCGATGTCAGTTTCTACAGGATACGGACGTCCGAGAGATGTCGGACATCCGAGGGTCGGACGACCGGACGGTCCGGATATCCGAGATTTCGGGTCTGTTTTGGTGTTCCGGATGTCCGGAGGCTGTCGGACGTCCGGAAATGGTCGGACGTCCGAAGGGTCTGGGTCAGCTCGAGATCTGAGATCTGGGACGCGATTTTGGGCGGAAATTTTGATTTTCGGGGTCAAAATTGAAGGGGAAAAAGAAAAATTAGATGGATTTGGTGGTGGGAAAGCTAGATCTACTTGCCAAACACGAAATCCATGTATCAAAATCAACAAAATCTCACAAGAACCAACAAATCACAAATATTTTGGTGAGGCTATTTTTGGTGGGGATTTTCAAATTGGGACGAAATAAAGCAAAATTAGGCTAGAAAACGGTGGGAGAGACTCCAAATTCATGATCAACGTGGCTCATGATACCAATATGATACGGGGCACGCCCGTGTGCGTCGATCTTTCACGAATTGGAGGTGGATTTGTGAATGAACACGAAGAACACGAAGAACATGAGGGGGGAAATCACAAGAGAAACACTCAAAACAAGTCCAATCACACATCCACTATACTCACATCCACACAAGATCCACAAGGGTACAAGAACAACAAAAGGAAAGAGGATACATGGTAGAGTTCATCCCAAATCCCATGGGGAGATGGGACCTTGAATCCACTAGGGATCTTCCCTAGATAGGGGCCTTGGCATCACTCCGGATCTTCTCACGTAGAGGGGAATCACTCCACGAGGGAAAGGAGATAATGGAGCTAGGCTCAACAAGTGTATTCGCTAAACCTAAGCTAACCCTAGAATGAAGGTGGGGGTGGAGTATATATAGTCTTGGCCACGAAGGGGTAAGTGGAGAAGGGATACAAGGCCCAAGGCCCGTGGCTGCACACAGGCAGGCGTCGGACGTCCGGAGGCTCGGGAAGGTCCGGACGTCCGGAGTGTGTCGGACTTCCGACAGTTCGGATCGGTCGATGTCGTGTCGGATTTCCGGAGAACGTCGGTCGTCCGGGTGCTGGAGGTTGTCGGACGTCCGGGTGGCGTCGGTCGTCCGGCCGCTGTGGAGTTCTTCTGGTCTTCTGGCTTAGGCGTGGCTCCAGGCGTCGGACGTCCGAAGTGTGTCGGACGTCCGGAAGATGTCGGACGTCCGGCTGCTGTAGACTCTGCTGCCCCGTCTTCTTCCGTCTTCGCTTCCACGCTTCCCTCACGGATGTTGTAGGTGTACACTTGCGCTCGCACTCCTCGTCCTCCATGAAGCTTCGACAATACCTATGCATGCACACGAGGGGAATGTCAAGTAGTATACCATCCTCGAAGGGGTCAAGTGAACACGTGTAAAGGAGATGATTCACCTTTATGTATGTGAAGTAGTCGCGGCACGTGTCACTTGCGAAACGGACTCTTGTCATGGTGATGTCCATAGGATGCTCCGCATCAGTGTCACTCACGTTGTACTTGTCGCGTGGTATGTCGATCTTGTAGGCATTGTTGTTGTAGCATGCCAACACCTTGAAGGGGCCGTCGGCGCGAGGAAGTAGCTTCGATTTGCGCTCGTTGGGGAAGCGGTCCTTGCGAAGGTGTAGTCAAATGAGATCACCGGGTTTGAACACCATGGGGCGTTTGTTGACGTTGCGTTTGTTGGTGACGTATTCCACTTGACGTTCCATCGTGCGCCTAGTATCTTCATGCATCCTCTTGATGTAGCTTGCCCTTGCACTTGCGTCCATGTTGACGCGCTCTTGGAGGGGTAGAGGTAGGATGTCCAATGGGGACAACGGGTTGAAGCCGTAAACCACTTCGAACAGAGACTTGCCGGTGGTGGAGTGACTTGCGCGATTGTAGGCGTACTCGGCGATGGGGAGGCAATCTTCCCATTCCTTGATGTTCCTCTTGATCAACACGCGAAGTAGTGTAGAAAGTGTCCGGTTTGTCACCTCCGTTTGTCCATCGGTTTGAGGGTGATATGCCGAAGAGAATAGGAGCTTGATTTCGAGCTTTGCGCATAGGGTCTTCCAAAAGTAGCTCAAGAATTTGACGTCGCGATCCGAGACAATGGTCTTTGGAACGCCATGTAGTCGCAAGATGTACCTACAAAACAAATTTGCAATATGTGAAGCATCGTCTATCTTGTGACATGGAATGAAATGAGCCATCTTTGAAAAGCGATCCACAACTACAAAAACGGAGTCATGGCCATTTTTAGTTCGTGGCAAACCAAGCACAAAATCTATACTAATGTCTTCCCAAGGTTGCAAAGGTATAGGTAGAGGCATATAAAGACCATGGGATTGAGCTTTGGACTTAGCTTTGCGGTATGTGGAGCATCGGTTGGTGAAGCGTGCAACATCACGAAACATCTTGGGCCAAAAGTACTTGTTGGATAGTGTGGCATACGTCTTGTCACGTCCAAAGTGACCCATAAGTCCTCCACCGTGAGCCTCTTGCAAAAGCAACAAACGAAGAGAAGACTCGGGTATACACAATTTGTTAGCATGTATAAGATAGCCGTCTTTCATATAATATTTCTCCCAACAAGTTTTCACTTGGCACTTAGCGTAAGGATTAGCAAAATAGGCATCATGCTCATACAAGTCCTTGATGTGCTCAAAACCAACAACATTCAATTCAAGTTGAGTAACTAGCATGCATTTGCGGGAAAGAGCATCCGCCACAACGTTTTCCTTACCCTTAATGTATTTGATGACATAAGGGAAGGACTCAATAAATTCACTCCATTTAGCATGCCGTTTGTTCAACTTAGTTTGACCCTTTAAGTATTTAAGTGTTTCATGGTCGGTATGGATAACAAACTCATGAGGGCGCAAATAATGTTCCCATACATGTAAAACTCTCACCAAAGCATACAATTCTTTGTCGTAGATGGGGTAATTGAGTTGAGCGCCGGATAGTTTCTCGCTAAAGTATGCGATAGGACGCTTCTCTTGCATAAACACACCACCTATTCCACTACCACTCGCATCACAATGCACTTCAAAAGTTTTATCGAAATTGGGCAAAGCAAGCAAAGGTGCATGAGTGAGCAAATTTTTAAGTTCATGGAAAGCGGTGTCTTGTGGAGGACCCCAAATAAATGGTGCATTTTTCTTGCTCAAAGCATGGAGAGGTGATGCAATAGTGCTAAAGTCCTTGACAAAACGGCGATAGAACCCGGCTAGTCCTAGGAAACTACGCACTTGTTGCAAGTTCGTCGGTGTGGGCCAAGTTTTAATAGCATCAATCTTAGTTTCATCTACATGAACGCCCTTGGAAGATACCACAAAACCCAAGAAAACTACCTTCTCAACACCAAATGTGCATTTCTCCATGTTTGCATAGAGTTGCTCTTTCCTAAGGATTTGCAAAACATCACGAACATGTGTAGCATGGTCCTCAAGAGACTTGCTAAAGACAAGAATGTCATCAAAGTAAACCACAACACAATATCCAATGAGTGGTCGCAACACATAATGCATAACACGCATAAAAGTACCCGGTGCTTCGGATAAGCCCATGGGCATAACCAACCATTCATAGAGACCAAATTTTGTCTTAAAAGCAGTTTTCCACTCGTCACCCTCTTGTATGCGGATTTGGTAGTAACCACTTTTTAAGTCAATTTTAGAAAATATAGTGGCACCACTAAGTTCATCAAGCATATCATCTAAGCGAGGAATGGGGTGACGGTATCGAATGGTGATAGCATTGATAGGACGACAATCGGAACACATGCGCATACTACCATCATGCTTAGGCACAAGTATAACCGGAACCGCACAAGGACTCAAGCTCTCGCGTACATGCCCTTTATCTAGGAGTTTTTGGACATGCCTTTGTATTTCCTTTGTTTCTTCGGGGTTGACGCGGTAGGGAGCCTTGTTAGGAAGCGGTGCTCCGGGGATGAGGTCGATGCGATGTTCGATTCCTCGTTTGGGTGGTAGTCCCGGAGTTAGCTCATCGGGGAACACATCCTTGAATTCCTGCAACAACTTAGATAACACAAGAGGAAGATGTTGTGAAGGGTTAGTCCGAACGACGTCATCTTTGCACACAAGTACATAGTGAAGAACGGTCGATGGGCTCTCACTCACATCCCTCAAATCTCTTTTGGTGGCTAAAAGAACTATATCTCTCATGTCCCTTATCGTGGAGTCGCTCATTTTTGGCTTGTGGCACTCACTCTCTTTGAGGTGGATCACTCTCTCACTTTTAGCTCCACGATGGGATGTAGCTTGTTTGTCGGCGATGACTTGACTTGGGGTCATTGGGCGGAGCACATATTGCTTGCCCTTCATCTTGAAGCTATATTGATTCGTGCGACCGTTGTGTGTGACGCCACGGTCGAATTGCCAAGGTCTACCAAGTAGGAGGTCGCAAACGGACATAGGAACCACATCACACTCCAAAGTGTCTTCATATGCGCCTATCTTGAAGGAAACTTCCACGGTGTGGTCAACTTGGAGCGTTCCGGAATCACTAAGCCATTGTACCTTGTAGGGGCGAGGGTGCTTTTTCTTGACCAATTGTAGCTTGGAACAAAGGTCTTCACTTGCCAAGTTGTGGCAACTTCCTTCGTCAATGATGACCTGGACGGACTTTCCTTGGATGCCCGCCTTGGTGTGGAAGATGTGGCAACGTTGGTCCTCGTCTTCTTGTTGTTGGAGCGTCAAAACTTTGGAGACAACGAGAGCGGGGCTCGAATCGTTGTCGCAAAAGATTTGCGAATCTTCATCTTCATTCAGTTGGCGGTGGATGGCCACTTGTTCCAAAGCTTGCATCCCGTCGTCACTCATAGAGTCATAGGTGCCATCATCGAGGAGGATCATGTTGCGTTTGGTTGGGCACTCGAAGGTCTTGTGGCCTCGCCCTTGGCACGTGAAACACTTGATATTGCTTGTCTTGGCGGTAGCATCCGGTGTCGGTGTAGAGGATGAAGCCCTTGGCTTGTAGGTGCTTGAGGTTGGTCGGCTTGACGAAGTCGTCTTGTCCTTGTAGCTTGACTTGTCGCCGGTAGGTGTTGGAGATTTCGTAGTTGAAGTTGTCGTTGTTGTAGTAGCTTGAGCACTTGATCCATAGGTCTTGGATGAGAACTTGGAGTACTTGTAGTCATCTTGCACTTGCCGTTCCGCCTTGGTTGCTTGGTGCACGAGCTCAAGTAAGTTTGAGTAAGGTTGGAAGTCGACTATCTTCTTGACTTGGTAGTTGAGGCCATTCAAGAAACGTGTCATTGTTTGCTCATCGTCTTCTTTGACATTTGCTCGGATCATAGTAATCTCCATCTCTTGATAGTACTCTTCTACGGACTTGGTGCCTTGCTTGAGTTGTTGGAGCTTCTTGAAGAGATCCCGGTTGTAATGTGTAGGTACAAAACGAGCTCGCATGAGATCCTTCATTTGGGCCCAAGTGGTGATAGGAGGTTCACCTCTCTCCCTTCTTCGCTCAATCACTTGTTCCCACCAAATAAGGACATAGTCTTGGAACTCAAGGGAAGCCATGGCGATCTTCTTCTCTTCATCATAGTTGTGGAGGCGAAAGATCTTGTCAACCTTGAGGGCCCATGACAAGTAGTCTTCGGGATCATTGCTTCCGGAAAACTTTGGCATTGTGAACTTGAGCTTGCCGAAGCGTTGTTCATCATTGTGGTTGTGATGCCGAAGTCCTTGTCGTGGCGGTGGACCGTCATTGTCATTGCCTTGAGCGTGTTGACGTTGATCTTGTTCGTGCTCATCTTCATGGTCGGGTTCAACACGATGATCTTGAGGACGGCGACGAGGTGGACGCACTCGGTTGCGCCTTTCTTGGAGCTCCTCTTGGCGAAGGGCTTCTTCTTGTCGTTGTCGACGAAGTTCTTGTTGTGCCTGGTGAAGGGCTTCTTGCTCGTGATGAGCTTGGCGATTGCGCTCCTCCAAGGCACGAGTAGCTTCTTGCAAAGCGCGATGTGCCTCAAGCGCTCGTTCATGACGACGATGTTGTTCTTCTTCTCGGCGTCGTTGTTCTTGCTCCCACGCAGCTTGCTCTTGTTGGTGGCGACGGTCTCGAGCGCGGACGCGATCTTGAAGTCCATTGCCATGGAATGGGTTGTCTTGACGGTGACGACCTTGTGGAGAACTTGGGCCGGAGTGTTCGTCTTGTTGATGAACACGTGCTCGCCGGGGGCTTGCGTCGGAAGAGTACTCCGATGAGTGTCGGCTTGAGCGCCGTCTTGACGTAGTCGAAGTAGAGGGAGCGCGAGTGACCATCAAGGACCGAAGTTCCTCCATTTGGCTTGATAGCTTGGTGTCGAGGTAGTCCCGTGTGCGCGCCTCAGATTCGCGCAAGTCGGTGGCGAGGTTGTCGATGCGGTCATTCAATGCATGTTGCGCTTGAGTAATTGCCTTGTTTGCGCCGAAGAAGTGCAACTTGGTGACGTGGGTGTTCGCGTCGTCAACATGCTCCTCGAATGTCGGGTTCGACATGATGTTCCTATCCATAGCACTCAAGAAGATATAAGTGGAAGAGTGAGAAGACAATACCAATTACCGATCCAAAAGTTGAGAGTGAATCAAGATTACTCAATGTACAAGTATGAAAATAGTAGAATTGGTACCGAGAATCGTCCTTCTCACACCTACACAAATAAGGCTTATGGAGTAGCTTGGTAAGGATAGTGGCACAAATTTCAAGCAATTCGAAAGATAAGATTCAATAATGTTGAAAGAGATTCGAAAACTTCACAAGTGAGACAATGAGTATACGCGGAAACACACACGGTAGACAATTGGGGTCATGCAACCAAGGGTGAGCCAAAATGTGGGATCCACGGAAAATGCTCTTGTTGCACAACACTAGAGAGACGGTAGCACGATTGCTCCAATGGGCACGATACGCACTTGTGCACACCCTACTATGAACCAAAAGTGTTGTCTTCCTATTCCCAACTTGCTATATGTGTATGCGGCACGTGACACTCGCTCAAGTGATCCAAGATGATCAAGTATGCTATGCGAAACTTGCGATGCTATTGCTCTTTTGCCCTTGCTTAAAAGCTTTGCTTCTCTTTTCTTTTGCAATGATGATTTGTATGGTCACAATGCGGGACGTGCACACCAAGATAGCAATTATGTATGCGTGTACTATGTTGCAACACAAAGATGATACCAAGATATATGCACGCAATTGAAGCTATGCGGAGTATGTATCACTAACGTGCACAAGTGGCGTAGCCCGGCAATACTCAATGGCTAGTCTCGATAGGAAAGTAACGCAAAAGGCTCGGGGGTAACAATGCAATGGCAAGGGTATAGACAAGAGTGTCGTCGCGATTACCGTCCTTGCTTACGGTTGGTGTCAATGAAGAGTTGGTTGGCGACGATCCGGGCGATGATGAGCGGCGATGTCGATGAAGAACCACTCCTACTTAGCCGAAACACCGTAGGAAGTGGCGAGGCTCGCGACTCAAAATCTCAATTGCAAATGGGTTGCGGAAGAAATGGTGGAAAAGAAACAAAAACTGTCAACACCGGAGGTGAAAACAGCAATGCTGTGCTCCAGGGGCCGGATGTCCGGGCTCCCTCGCTGGATGTCCGGCGGGCCGGATGTCCGGGGGTCGGGCCGGATGTCCGGGCCGCCCGAAAACAGATCCAATCTCAGGAACCCTAAGAACTTGAGGATGAACACGAAAATTTTTCTGCAAAATTGGGGCGATTTGACGGTGGAAAATGATGGGGATGGTGGGGAAAAGCTAGATCTACCTGTCCACAACGAAATCCACGGATCCAAATCAACAAAATCTCCTCAAATCAAACAAATCCAAGAAATTTGGGTATGGCTATTTTTGTGAGGATTTTCGAAATTAGGTCAAAACAAAACAAAATTGGCTAGAAATCGGTGGGGGAGGCTCCAAATTCGTGATCAACGTGGCTCATGATACCAATATGATACGGGGCACGCCCGTGTGCGTCGATCTTTCACGAATTGGAGGTGGATTTGTGAGGGAACGTGAAGAACACGAAGAACACAAGGGTAAAATCACAAGAGGAAAACACTCAAGAACGATCCACGATCACACATCCACTAGAATCACTCGAGTACATGAGAATCACGGACCACAAACAACCAAAGGATACACGTAACGGTAGTAGTCTCCTCGCTCCGAAGGAGGAGGCCTTGAATCCACTAGGGATCTTCCCTTGATAGGGGCGTTGGCATCACTCCGGATCTTCTCACGTAGAGGGTAGTCGCTCCACGAGGGAAGGGAGATAATGGAGCTAGGCTCAACAAGTGTAATCGCTAAACCTCAGCTAACCCTAGAGAGAGGAGGAGGGGGTGTTTAAATAGTACTAGGGAAAAGGAGGCGAGAGAGAGAGGGTACATGGCCTCTTGGGCCCGAGTCTGCCCACACAGGGGCCGGACGTCCGGGCCAGGGGCCGGATGTCCGGGGCTTCAGCCTGCGCCGGATGTCCGGGCCAGGGGCCGGATGTCCGGGCTGAAGTTGCCGTTTCCGCTTGGTTCGGTCGCGCTGAGGCCGGATTTCCGGGGTGGCTGCCGGATATCCGGGCCGGGGCCGGATGTCCGGGCTGGGGCCGGATGTCCGGCGCCTGTAGGCCCTGCTGCTGGCCTTTGGTGCTGGTGCGGTCTCCAGGGGCCGGACGTCCGGGGTCTTGGCCGGATGTCCGGGGCCTGGAGGGTGGACTTGCCTTCTTTCGATGCGCTTGTCCATCCTTCTCCGTGTCCGTCTTCGTGGTGACTTGGTCTTCATCCCGAGCATCTCCTAGGCCCTCTTCGTCGTACCTAATCATGCAGAGAGTCTCCGATTGAGGTAGCATCCAAGTTCTGTGAATATCAAAGAGAGAATCGTATAGGAGAGATGTCACCTCGTGTTGTATAGCACGTGCCCGGGCTCTAGTCATGGGTCCCTTTGTGGCTTGATGTGATGGTGTAGAGTCCATGGGGATGATGTTGGGATGCTCCGCATCATCCTAGTTTTCCTGTATAGTTGAGGTTGTGGCCCCCATCCTGTACATCATATATACGTGCCCAGTGCACCGATCAATATCATTGTGTTGCACGGCCTAAACCTAGTCTTCTACACCATTGATCTCGAACAGGAACCCGAAGAGCACCAATCTTAAGTGTATCAACAGTTGGCTCGACATGAACCTGCACATCATCATCAGTGAGAGTACTAACCGGAATTGTTTGCACTATTGATTGGACCTGAACCTGCACATCATTATCAGTGTTATTGCCCACAGAATCACCTGGAGCACGAGACACATCCTTCTCCCCCTCTTGACCATCTTGCACATGATGTAGGTGGTCAAGCTCTGCAAACAACAGACTGTGATCAGTCGGCGCACCATAGAATGGCTCAGACTCCCTGAAGGTAACATCCATACTCACAAATTTGCGTTTTTCAGAGGGACACCAACATTTATACCGCTGCTGACTAGAGGAGTATCCTAGAAAGACACACTTCACTGCTCGAGGATCAAGCTTTTCAACATATGGTCGGTGATCACGAACAAAGCAAGTACTGCCAAATAGCTTTGGGGAAACAACAAACTTATTATCTCCAACGAGCAACTCAGACGGAGATTTCATACCTAGTATCCTGGAAGGTGTCCGGTTGATCAGGTATGTGGCAGTCATAACTGCTTCATCCCATAAGATCTTAGGCACATTCATGGTAAACATTAACCACCGAGCAACCTCAAGAATATGATGATTCTTCCTTTCGTCCACTCCATTCTGAGGTGGGGTGTCCGGACATGAAGTTTGATGAAGAATCCCTTGGTCAGCCATGAAAGCCCCGAAAATATTGTTCACATACTCTGTACCATTGTTAGTCCTGAGCACCTTGACCTGCACCTGAAACTGGTTCTTTACAAGACCATGGAAGTTCTGAAAACAGCTAAACACCTCATCCTTGTGACGCATCAAGTAAATCCAAGTCATACGAGAATAGCAGTCAATAAAGGTAGCAAAATACTTCTTTCCATTCATTGACACTACCGGGTTAGTCCATACATCCGAATGAATGAGCATAAAAAAGGAGATATGCTCCTAAGCCCCTTACCCACATATGAGGCTCGTGTGTGTTTTGCATATTCGCAAGCATCACATGTCAACTTGCCCTTGCCTATTCCACACATAACATCCGGAAATATTCTACTCATCTTATCAAAAGATATATGACCCATCCTACAATGATGAATCATCGTCTGCTTCTCCTTGTCCTCCATGGTCGCAGCACACACCAAGTCCGGTTGCACCTCCTGGTCCATGTACCAGAGCCCCCTACGCCTGGTGCCAGTCCCAACCGTCTGGCTCGTCTGTCGCTCCTGAATCAAGCAACCGAACTTGTCAAGAATCACACGACAGTCTATTTGATCAATGAGAGCACTGAAAGAGACTAAATTGACAGGAAAAGCTGGCACATGTAAAACTGACGATAAGGAGATGGTTGAAGTGCATTTGACTGTGCCAACCCCTACGACAAGCTGATTTGTACCATCAGCAGTTTGTATAGTGCCCTTGTGAGTAGGAGCATGCTTATGGTAAGACTCAAACACACAGGAATTACCCGCAACATGCTTAGATGCTCCAGAGTCTAGGACCCACACTGAAGCACTCTCATTAGGAGTAAGAGATGCCTTTGTCGGATTACCTTCATCAGTGGAGGCCCAGTGAGCAAAGTCTCCATAGGCAGCCTCATCAACTCCCTCGCCCTGTGACGTCGCAGTGTCCCTTTCAACTACCATATGCGCCCTCTGACCCCCTGAGTTTCCTGAGTAGCCACCTCTGCCCCTAGAAAGTTGACCCCCTGAGTTCCCTAGGTATCCACCTCTGCCTCTAGCATGCCTGCCTCTGCCAGTTCCCCCTCTATAATATCCCCTGCCTCTACCACGAGTTGGACATTCCCTCTTCCAATGACCTACCTTCCCACAGATATGACATTTGTTGGGATCTCCCCACTCCATGCGCTCAGTGACCGCAAATGTCGAAGCCGGCACAGCCTTCACGTCTGCATGCTCAAGAGATAGCCTCACCTCCTCTTGAGACATTGCTGCAATAGTCTCCTCAATAGTTGACAGGAGAGGTTGGTGCAACAGGGATGCCCCCTGCCATGAAAGCAACCTCTGAGCCCTTCCAACAGTTTTAGCACACGCCTGCGTGCAATCCACTTGCGCCCTGACTCGATGCAAGCCGCAACATAAAGTTCTAGAGGATCGCAGTTATCCTACTCCGCCCACAGAGCCTGCAGCTCTGCCACATAGGCCATCACTGGCATGTCGTCACCTTGGCGCAACCGGCTGATTTTCCCCTCAATCTGAGCAATTAGCATGAAATTACCCTTGGCTGAGTATTGGGTGGATAGAGTCTTCCATATCTCGGCGGACGTGGATAGTCCCTCCATAGGGCGTCCAATGAAGGGCACCACTGAGTTTAACAACCAGTCAACGAGCACGGAGTTTATGACCTTCCACCTCTTCCCCTCTACGGTAGTCTTGTCTCCTGGTTCATCAACCGCACCCAATAAGTGCCCATCAAGTTCCATCTGTTCCACAACCAACAATGTCCTCCGGGACCAACTCAAATAATTTGTGGCCCTCTCCAGCTTCATGTCCAGGGTGACATTTCGAGCTTCTGAGCCACTTCCTGTCGAGGAACGATGGCCCCAGAGTTGGACTGGGCGAGGATCGTAGCAAGCTTCTCGAAAGCCTCAGCCAAAGCATTTGGTTCAGCCATCGTTTGGCGGGATAATCAGCAACAGCAACCCGCAGGACTACACACTTCAGCTACTCAACAGCAGCAGCAGAACTCAGCCTCAGCAAGTCTTCTTTCCCAAGCACACAGCATCAAGTCAACAGGAAAAAAAATGCTCTGTAAAGCACACAGCAGCAATTCACAGCCCCTCACGAGCAAGCTGCAGAGTCAACAACTCTTGGAGAGTAGGAGCAGTAGCAGTAGCACCCTCCAGCAGTTCAGCCCGGGCTCTTCCTGCTACAGATCGAGCACTCCAGTGGGCTGCACCTCTTTCTTCCTCTGCCGCAGCAGCAAGAAGCAGCAGCACAAGCAGCAGCTGCTGCAGTCCCTCCTCTGTTCAGTAGCACCAAAAGCAGCAGCTCCCCGCAGCCCAAATCCGCCGCCGCTTTCTTCCTCCTCTTCTTCCCGTCGCGTCGCGGCTCCTCGAACCCAGCCGCGCCGCCGCCGTGCGCGCACACGCAGCCTCCTCTCTCGCTTGACCCCGCTGGGCCCCGCCGCCACCTCGCCGGCGGGGTACTACACTGCCACCGCCGTCGTCGCCTGGCTCGATACCATGTTGAGATCGAGAGGGGAAGCAATACCTCGCGTGAGTTGGTCTCGTGTGTGTGGGTGTGGCGGCTGAGCAGGGAACGGGAGGACTGGGTGACTCCTTCTAGGTCAGTCCTCTACATGGGCTTGGGCCCTAAGGGACAAGAGGATGGGCTGGGCCCATACCAGTTCAACATAGATCGAGCCCTTGCCATGTGCGGTCTTCGTCGGTGCGAGTGTACCACAGCCATCGCAGACTTAGTGCCAGCCCGGCGCGCTCTAGATCTCTGATCGCCAAGCCACACTACACAATTGGGCGACACACATGGCGCCAATTGACATGGCAATGCCCACCGTTGGCCACGATGCGCCCGGCTCAAAGGAATCCTCTCTTGATCTTCTCTAGTTGTTTGAGTGTCTTCTTTGGTGGGGCGAACGCTAGCATTTGGTGTACCGGGATAGCGTTGAGCACCGATTTGACCAATGCAAGTCTTCCGGCCTTGTTCATGAGCTCTCTTGATCTTCTCTAGTTGTTTGAGTGTCTTCTTTGGTGGGGCGAACGCTAGCATTTGGTGTACCGGGATAGCGTTGAGCACCGATTTGACCAATGCAAGTCTTCCGGCCTTGTTCATGAGCCACGCCTTCCATGACGGGAGCCTCCCAGCCACCGAGTCGACCAATGGCTGAAGCTGAGCTGCGGAGGGGCGTCGCAACGTCAGTGGAATGCCCAGGTAAGTGATGGGTAGCTCCACCACCATGCATCCCGCTTGGGCGATCATCGCGGTCGCGTCTGGATCTCCATGTAGGATTTTGATCGAGCTTTTTGTGTAGTTGACTTGTAGGCCGCTGGCATTGCCGAACACAATTAAGATGCCCTTGACTGTGTCCATGTTATCCAGTGTGGCATGGCAAAATAGCATCACGTCGTCGGCGTATAGCGAAATAGCCGGAATGGTTCGTCGTGGGTGCAGCTGTCGCAAGATGCCGTGGTCGTGGGCGCGACGGATGAGGCGGCCAAGGATGTCCACGGCAATCACGAAGAGTTGCGGGGACACTGGATTACCTTGGCGTAGCCCGCATCGGTGCCAGATTGGCGGCCCTGGTTCTCCGTTGAGCATGATCCTGGTGCTTGAGGTCAAGAGCAAGATCGCGAGCCACTCTCGGAATTGAGGCCCATACCCATATTGGCCGAGCAATTCAAACAGGAAGGGCCAAGATAGGGAGTCGAAAGCCCACGTGAGGTTGAGTTTGAGCATGACTCGTGGGGCCCCAAGTTGGTGTAGCTGCTTCATCGATTGCCTAACGAGGACGAAGTTGTCGTGGAGGCTCCAGCCTGGGATGAATGCATTCTGGTTGCGACTTACCAAGCCTTCAAGTCTGGGGGCAAGACGCAATGGGAGCACTTTCGTGAAGATCTTGGCCACGAGATGTATGAGACTGATCGGGCGATAATCTCGGAGCTAGCAGGCGTCGGCGCACTTTGGTAGCAGGGTCAAGAGGGCCTAATTTAGCCTGCTGAAGCCGCGGCACGTAGCTCAAACAGCTGCTGGAAGACATCCATACAGTCTTGTCGCACAATGCCCCAGCATGCCCGCAAGAACTCAGCCGTAAATCCATCGGGTCCGGGTGCTTTGCGGGCTCTGAGGCGTTTGACAGCGTCCCAAATCTCCTCGTGGCTGAATGGGGCGTCGAGGCAAGCTAGGTCGCATGGCTCAATGAGCTGCGACAGATCCAGCGTTGTGGGGAACGAAGCACATAATCAAAAAATTTCCTACGAACACCCAAGATCTATCTATGGAGATGCGTAGCAACGAGATGGGAGAGTGTGTCTACGTACCCTCGTAGACCATTAAGCGGAAGCGTATATTACGCGGTTGATGTAGTCGTACCCTTCACGATCCAATCGCGATCCAATCCGATCCAGCATCAAACGGACGACACCTCCTCGTTCAGCACACGTGCGGCTCGATGACGTCTCCGCCTCCTTGATCCAGCATGCGAGGGCGGAGAAGTAGATGGGATCTCGACCAGCGCGACGACATGGTGGAGATGGTGGTGGAGCAGTGCCAGCAGGGCTTCGCCAAGCGCCTCCGGAACTACGAACGAAGAAGAACGGGAGAGATGGGAGAGGGGCTGCGGCTGTGGGAAGGGGTGGCTGCCCCCTTGCGCCTCCCCACCTTTATATAGGCCTGGGGGGATGCTGGTGACTTTCCCTCCAAGTCCCTAGGGTCGTTGGTCAAAGGGGAAGGAAGGAAATCTCTCCTTTCCTTCCCCCACCGATCGCTATCCCCCTTTTTAGGGTTATTGATCTTAATCCCTTCGGGATATGATCCTATTCCTTTTAGGGGGGATCTTGGTGCACCTAGACCAGGGGTGTGGGGACTTTCCCCACTACCCACGTCCATGTGAGTCCCCCATGCAGGTGGCCCCACTGCAGAACCTTCTAGAACCTTTCCGGTACAATACCGAAAAATCCCGAACATTTTCCAGAACCCTGAATATGACTTCCCATATATAAATCTTTACCTCCGGACCATTCCGGAGCTCCTCGTGACGTCCGAGATCTCATCCGAGACTCCAAACAACATTCAGTCACCAATGTACATATCTTAATACTACTCTAGCGTCATCGAACGCTAAGCGTGCGGACCCTACGGGTTCGAGAATCGTGTAGACATGACCGAGGCACCTCTCCGGTCAATAACCAATAGCGGGACCTGGATGCCCATATTGGTTCCTACATATTCCACGAAGATCTTTATCGGTCGAACCACGATGTCTAGGATTCAGTTAATCTCGTATGCAATCCCCTTTGTCCAGCGATATGTTACTTGCCCGAGATTCGATCGTCGGTATCTCCATACCTAGTTCAATCTCGTTACCGGCAAGTCTCTTTACTCGTTCCGTAACACGAAATCACGTGACTAACTCATTAGCCACATTGTTTGCAAGCTCTTTACGATGTTGTATTACCGAGAGGGCCCGGAGATACCTCTCCGTCATACGGAGTGACAAATCCCAGTCTCGATTCACGCCAACCCAACAGACACCCTCGGAGATACCTATTGAGCACATTTATGATCACCCAGTTATGAAGGGACGTTTGATAGCGCACAAGGTATTCCTCCGGTGTCAGGAAGTTGCATGATCTCATGGTCTTAGGAAGACATACCTGACATGAAGAAAGCAGTAGCAATAAACTTAAGTGATACGATCATATGCTAAGCTTACGGTTGGGTTTTGTCCATCACATCATTCTTCTAATGATGTGATCCCGTGATCAAATGACAACTCACGTCTATGGTTTGGAAACTTTAACCATCTTTGATCAACGAGCTAGTCTAGTGAGGCTCACTAGGGACACGGTGTTGTTTATATACACACATGTATCTAAGTTTCCGGTCAATACAATTCTAGCATGGATAATAAACGATTATCATGAATAAGGAAATATGATAATAACCAATTTATTATTGCCTCTAGGGCATATTTCCAACAAGCGTGTGGCCGCAGGCGACGGGGGAGCCAAGCAGCTCGTCGAAGTGTGAGATGGCCGCCTGTGCCATTCCCTCCTGGTCCGTGACCTCATGGCCATCTACGGTGAGGCTAAATATGTGGTTCTTTTGCCGCCGGAAAGAGCATTGCCGATGGAAGAACGCCGTGTTGGCGTCGCCGTCTTTGAGCAAAACTATACTAGCATGCTGCCTCGTGATGGTGCGCACCAAAGATGCAAGCCGAAGATATGTGATCTTTAGTTGCCTGCGCAGCCAGCCCTCAGCAGGGGAGAACGCGCGGTCCTCCTGGGCCTTGTCGAAGCGTGAAATCAGCTCACGGGAGATGGCCATCTTATCTCGGATGTTCCCCTTGGATTTGGCGCTCCAGCTTGTTAGCTTGTGGCCGTGGCTTGGAGCCGTAGCATCAGACGGCGGAAGGGATCCGTGTCGTGCACCGAGCCCCAAGCAGTGGCCACCGTGTCGTGAAACCCATCCAACCGCAGCCAATAATCCTCGAAGTCGAAGCGCCTGTGCGCCGCGTGTGTTGGCGAGCAGTCGAGGAGGAGAGGGCAGTGATCCGACACGGCGGAGGCGAGGCAGCGCAGATGACAGTTTCCATGCGCATCCTCCCAATCCGACATGCAGAGTACACGGTCCAGGTGCACCAGGGTTGGTGGTGACTGCTCATTCGTCCACGTGAACCGTCGACCGTTGAGGTATATCTCCTTCAATGCGAGGTCGTTGATGACGCGACGGAATCTGCCCATCATGCGGCGGTGCGAGTTGCCGCTGCTCTTGTCCTCGTCACGAAGTATCAGGTTAAAGTCCCCACATACATCCAAGGCCCGGGGCATTCCGTGCGTATGTCGCGGAGCTCCTGCAAGAAGGCGGTCTTGTCGGCATTCTCTTGGGGGCCGTAGACCACATATAGCCACACCAGGGTGGTGCCGGTGGGCGTCGTCACCTTGGCCGTGAGGGCGTTCGTGGTGAACATCGGGTCTGTGATAGTCACGGCCCGGCTCTTCGATGCCAACAGTATGCCGTCCCGAGTGCCTTGCGCCGGGAGGTACGTATAGTCATCGAACTCCGAGCCAAGTGTCTCAAGGACAACGGACGAGCAGATCAACGCCATTTTTGTTTCTTGTAAGCATACAATGGAGGCGGAAGTGGTGTCTAGCAGCGATCATATGGCAGTGCGCCGTACGCGCGCATTGAGGCCACGCACATTCCAGACAGCAATCCTTAGGTCGTGATCAGTGGCGTAGCCATCTCAGTGAGCTAGGGTGGTCCAACAATGAAAATTTTCATAATATATCTGATCAAAAAATTACATTTTTTTCTACCCTATATAGGCTATGGGAAAAATTACAGGGTGGTCGGTGGTCCATGGACCACCGTGTCCACCCCCTAGCTACGCCACTGGTCGTGATCCATGAACACATGATCGACGAGGGGTGCAGCAAGTGCGGCCTATGACGCGGCGTCCACCTCAGTACGCGCCGCGGCGGTCGTCGGGGTGGACATGCTCGTTGGGATCTCGCGATCAACCAGGGCTGCGATGGCCGAGAGCACCGTACGCCTTCATCTCTGCGGAGGTGATCCTTTGTAATACCGATCATTTTCTTTAGTCTGTATCATATTGATCATTTGTAATACCTTCAACAACAACAACAGAGCCTTCAAGTTTGGTATAAAGCTGGATTACTATATCTTCATTTGTGTGGCTTGAAGGTATTACAAATGATCCTTGCTGAATTTTCTATCACTGATTGTTACTGCATTGCTGTTCTTATTTTTTAGCAACTAAGGAAAATCTTAAAACTTAGGAAGCTACCTGAATGAAATCCACTCATATATTTTGCAAGAATAAATGTACTCAATTTGATGTGTAGAATCCCTTTTTCTTATTTTCTGATGACTTAATATGTGGTATGCTTTTCTTGTGCAGACTGAGAGGAGTGTCGATATGCTACTTCATGGCAAGAAGCCACTTGTTGAGGTAATATCTATTAACATGCCTGTGCCGTTTTGTTGATGTGATAAATTTCATGGCATGGCAGAAGACTGACAGTTTTTCAAGTTTGCCTTACCTGTCAATTTTATTTTGAAGCATGACTTTTATACCGCTGTGTGATTTGCACTTTCGATCTAGTGTTCTAATGTTGAGTTTATATGTAGACTAGTGAATTCTCTAGATTATTATTTAGTTCATAGGACTCTTTAGTGAAGCAAAACTTTGTATCTCTAGCACTTCGGTCCATGTAAGAACTTAAGGTAAATGTTGTAAAGCATTAGTTGATGCCTTGTCACATCGCAGGTCAGGAAACGGGATAACGAGTTTCAGGTTATCATTGAAAGATGGGCGACATATGATGGAGATGGACTCTGAATTCCAAAATTTCAAGTTGTTATTTCTCCTGCCATGCTTCATTTTCTTCATACTTGCGGTCTTTGTGGATATTGTACAAATTCTATTGAGCTTGTTATTCTAAGGTAGAATGGAGAGATCCTGGTTCCTAAAGTTTGTTGAGTTTATTTAGAAGTATAAAATAGTGATATTATTACTCTTGCAAAGGAACCGATGCTGCCCATTAAGCTTAGTACACAAGCTCCATACCTTTTCTATATATTCTTCATTATATCAATGTCATTGTAAATTCCTTTCTTCTCAAATTGGGTCTTCCATCGGTCACAGTAGGGCCTTTTTATCTTAGACTTGAAGCTGTACATTTATTTGTTCCTCCTTTGGTTCTGAAATTGACAGTGGGTTAGTTATTATGTCGAATGGCAGAAAATGTCCTGGGAATTATTTTAAAATGCCTGGCAAAAGGTTAGCAGAAAATGAAGTGAAGATTCTTTCATGGGCAACTTGGGTGACCAATGGTCCCAGGCTTGTCCAGCTCCTTTTCACATCAGGTGATTCCCATTACTTAGGGGAAGAAAAGCATATACAATTACTTCAGGTAAATATAACATACAGCTGTATCTTGTCTCCCGGGAAAATGTACCACCGACCTGTAAGCGTTGTATGAAATGCGATTGGTATCAGTATTTGATTGTTTGTTAAGTAAGATGATTATTATTTTTTCTTTTTGGAAAAGGAGGAACGGAGCTCCGGCCTTTGCATCAATTGATACATGCAGCCATATTATTAAACGGGTTCAAGAACAAAGACTTAGATCCACATTGTGCCCACAATCTAAGCAACCAACAAGTGCGTAAATAAATAAAAACTGCCACATCCGGCGAAACCAAAAGTAGGGTACGATGCCTATACACCTAGCCTATTATTAGCTCGCCATCTAAATCGGCTGAAGATAGGACGTGTGACCGTCTCTCACCGGTTGTACCCAATAGCCATAAGCTCCCTGGAGACCACAGGAGTGAGTAAGGACCACGTACGGATCCAAGCCGTGACTGTAGATAACCTGTAAAAAGTTGTTAAAATTCTTGTCATTAAAAAGCATATCGTTTCTGGTGTTTCATATAGCCCAAAATAATGCACTTATTCCAATCCGGATATGATTCGTTATAGTTACGTCTACTCCATTGAGCCACATCCCAAATATCGTATTAATGCACGTTGGTGGAGCTATACGAATAGTGCGCCATAATAGTTTTGCTATTGGACAATCGAGAAAGAGGTGTCTTATTGTTTTATTTTGATCATAATAGCAACATCTAGAACTGCCTAATCATCTTCGTTTTATCAAATTATCTTTGGTTAGTACCACTCCCTTGTGTGCAAACCACAAGAATTTTTTAATTCTAAGCGGCACTTTAATCTTTCAAATATGTAATGATCTCGAAAGAGGCCCATAGTTAATTAGATCCATATACATGGACTTCACTAAAAAACTACCAATCGTAGCTAATTTCCAGTGAATATTATCTGACTCGTCAGAGAGTTGAACATCCATCAATCGTCTGACCAAGTGCAGCCAGGAATTCCAGCGTTTCCCAGTAGAGATCGCCTGAATTGGATATTAAGAGGTACCATTTGTAATACTGTGGCAACGTCCTCTTTCTTACGTTGTACAATATTATATAGGGTAGGATATTGTAACGCTAGAGGTGTATCGCCAAGCCATGTGTCCTCCCAGAATCTGGTCGTGGTACCATTGCCAACTAAAAACTTCACCCGCTGGAAGAAAGTTACCTTCATCTTCATTCACCCCTTTCAAAAAGGTGATTCATTAGGCCTAGCAGTAACCTGTGCCAATGTCTTAGACTGCAAGTACTTATTCCTCAGGATTTGTACCCACATCCCTTCGGTCTCGGTAGATAACCTGTATAACCATTTGCTAAGTAAGCATTTCTTCACTTCTAAATTCCCAATGCCTAAACCACCTTGGTCTTTGGGTCTGCAAATCATATCCCACCTTGCCAATCTATATTTCTTCTTAGTCTCATCACATTGCCAGAAGAAACGAGATCGGTAAAAGTCTAGTCTTTTCCGTACACCTACCGGTACTTCAAAGAAAGATAGAAGGAACATCGGCAAGCTTGTCAAAACCGAGTTTATCAACACAAGCCGCCCTCCATAAGACATAAGCTTGCCCTTCCAGCAACTTAGTCTTTTTTCGAATCTATCTTCAATACATTTCCATTCCCGATTCGTCAATTGTCTATAGTGAATGGGAATCCCTAGGTAACTAAACGACAATGATCCCATTTCACATCCGAATAGTTGCCTGTAAGCATCTTGTTCCTCTTTTGCTCTCCCAAACAGAACAATTTGCTTTTGTTAAAATTTATTTTCAGTCCACACAGTTGTTCAAATAGGCAAAGTACAAGCTTCATATTCCTAGCTTTTGCGATATCGTGTTCCATGAAGATGATTGTGTCATCCATGTATTGTAGTATGGGCACTCCCCCTTCTACAAGGTGTGGGACAAGTCCTCCTACTTGGCCATTCTCTTTAGCCCGACCAATAAGGACTGACAACATATCCGCTACTATGTTGAACAACATGGGAGACATGGAATCTCCCTGACTCAATCCCTTACGAGTCTGAAAATAATGACCTATGTCATCATTAACTTTAATCCCAACACTACCTTTCTGAATGAAAGCATCCACCTGATCCCTCTAGGATTCGTTGAACCCCTTCATACGCAAGGCCTGTTGAAGGAATGGCCATTTGACCTTATCATATGCCTTCTCGAAATCCACTTTAAAGACAACCCCGTCAAGTTTCTTTGTATGGATTTCATGTAACGTTTCATGCAAGACGACAACCCCTTCTAGGATATGTCTTCCAGGGAGGAAAACTGTCTGAGTCGGTTGGGCTACCGAATGGGCTATATGTGTCAACCTATTCGTTCCAACCTTTGTAATTTTTTGAAACAAACGTTGAGAAGACATATCGGTCTGAACTGCTCAATGCGAACAGCCTCCACCTTCTTTGGCAATAGCGTTATTGTTCCAAAGTCAAGGTGGAATAGCTGTAACTGACCATTAAATAAATCATGGAACAAAGGCAAAAGATCACCCTTTATAATATCCCAACATTTTTTATAAAATTCTGCCAGACCCATCCGGTCCCGGTGCCTTATTTTGTTTCATTTGTGCTATTGCGTCAAACACCTGTTTCTCTGTAAACCGGGCTGACAATACCTCATTCTCGTCCGAGCTAAGCTGAGGTATGTCACCTGTTGTGCTCTCATCCAGAGAAACAAAATTCTCTTCGGGTGCACCAAAAAGTTTCTTGTAGTACTCGGAGATGTACAATTTTAGGTTCTCATGTCCTACAATTGTACCCTCATCCTGTTCAAGTTGAATTATTTTCTTCTTTCTATGCTTGCCATTCACGATCATGTGAAAGAATTGTGTGTTATCATCACCATGAACTACCTTCGTCACCTTTGCTCGAAGGTCCCACTTCATCTCCTCCTCTCTCAAAAGAGTTTGCAACTTCTTCTCAGACTCAGTCTTAATATTTCGATCTGACATATTAAGAAGTGTAGACTCTGCTTTCACATCTAGCTCATTAATGAGCTGAATAAGCCTCTCTTTTCCACTTTCTAAAGGCCGCTTTGATTCTTGGCCTAGCCTCTCAAAAACTGGCACAAGTGTCTAATTTTGTTTTGCCACCGGTCCATACTAGATGACCCACCACCTTCCCTGGCCCATTCTGTAGCAATGAGATCCATGAATCCTTCTCTCTCGAACCAACTTAATTCGAAGGAGAAAATATTTCTGTTACCCACATGATTCGCTTCCCCAGAATCGACTAGAAGTGGTGTGTGATCCGAAATGGCCCTTCGTAAAGCATGAACCGTGATGAGCGGATACTTCTGCTCCCATTCTACACTGGTCAGAACCCGATCCAACTTCTCATATGTTGGCACAGGTAGTGACTTTGCCCATGTGAATTGTCTATGAGTGAGGTCAATCTCCCTCAAATCCAGACTCTCAATAATCATGTTGAACATAAATGACCATCTTCCATCGAAGTTGTCATTGTTTTTTTCCTCTTGTCTTCTGATGATATTAAAGTCTCCCCCAACCAGAATGGTAAGATGATTCTTGTACTTTGCATTAGTACATCAATGCTTGAGTTTTTTCATAGTTTCCAGACTACCGGTTTTCATTTTACACTTTGTATTTTTGAGACGTGTATTGAATTAATGCTCTAGCCAATTTGTCCAAAAGTCTGAACCGACGGAGAGAGACGCACAATATATTTCAACAATGTACTGCATCACATATCACAATTGCTAAGTTTTGTTTGCTTATGGGAGAGGCAAAATCCTGAAAATATTCTACAGTCTCATAGAGAATATCAAGCCTTTTCCTACTTTTAAAGGCTGTGAAAGAAAAGCGCGGATTTTCAGATACGAGACCCTGAAAATAGTAGCATTGCAGGCATAATTTGTTTATCAATTAAAACCGATTCCTCTCAATAAATCTGCTAGTTCAACTTTTGGGAGGCCCTTGTTTCAGTGGCATACCATTGTTTTCTAGTATCCCTTCCGGCAAAAACAGAAGTTTTCTAGTCTTCCTACCACGGAATTCCAAACTTGCCATGATAAAAGGTTAAGGTAATTGAAGTTAGAGATATAGCTGGGTATTCTGGGCAAAAGTACGCCAGGGACTGGAATACGTTATGATGCAACTGAAAGAACACAAAAAAGAAAGAACATTCTAGTTGTTCCGAGTCAACTTCAATAGTTGATCTCTGAATGGTGACAGACTAAGGACCTGAAAACATGTAGGGTGTACCTTATTTTGGACTTGTGATGCTACAACTAAATGGAATATTCCAATAGCAATAACGTTTAGTCTGTAAACCTGTGCTAAACATCACATTTTCTACAGTAAATAAATGCTAATGTTACCTAATTTCATCTAAATAACGAGCCAATATTTTGCCATTCTTAATCTAGTGCCACTGTTTAAATTGTTAATGCCACAACTGTTATATGCATTGTGTTTATACCGTTATTATGACACTATTGATAAATACTATATGTAAGTATTGAAGTAATGGCACCGCCAATATGAAGTAATGACACTGCTTATCTAACAAATATGTTAGCTCGTTTTTTGAGCAAAAACAGTAGGGAAGACCCTTACTGTGACTATTTTTCACTATATGGATGGGTCATTACAATGGGTAGGAAGATCATGATTACACATATACAAGTGGTTCACAAGTAATCTAACCAAGATTACATGCCCTCCTTCAGACTAGGCTTGATTCTCTTGATGACCATGTCAAAGTGTTCTTTGAAGCTGTTGATACAATATGCTAGATTTTTTGTTTGTGGTCAAAGATGATACTGTTTCGATGCTTCCATATACTCCAGCAACCAGTCAATAGGCTCTCCTTGAAACATGTGATCCTGCTTTTGTTTTTGGCTTCTACAATCATATCAATTATGTCCACATATATGTATTCCATTGTAGTCCTAGTGCAATCCAGAAGCTGTGGCTGAAATCGCATGAGAAGAATAGATGGATGAAGTCCTCATTTGGTTCATCATCACATAACACACATCTTCTGTTATCAATGTGGAAAATTTTCCTAGTAAGCAGGTCTTCGGTATTCAGTCTGTCTTGCAGGAGCAACAACAAGAAGAATTTTTTGCTTGTGTAAACAACTAGATTTCCAGATACAATGTAATGGCTTGCAAGCATCAGGAAGGTTACCAGCAAGTTCAAGGTAGATTCTCTTATTTGAGTATTTCTGATTCGACCAGTAGAATTGCCATTTGTCCTTCTAGTTGTTATCTATTCCCTCCGTCCCATAATATAAAACATTTTTTTGACACTACGCTAGTGTCAAAAAATGTCTTATATTATGGGACAGAGGGAGTATCATACTATTGATAATATTGTGGAGTGTGGTGCTCTGTTAAACAACAATACTGGACATAGGCAGGCTGAACATGGCATAGAAATCCTCTCCTGCATATACTAGAGCCTTAGCCACAATGATCTCCTTATCATTTGCAGAAGAGAATAATTGAGGGAATTTGGCCAGCATGATTTCATCCTGCTATAATTTAATTGTATCTCCACAGTTGATAGAACTGTTGGAAATATGCCCTAGAGGCAATAATAAAGTGATTATTATTATATTTCCTTGTTCATGATAATCGTTTATTATCCATGCTATAATTGTATTGATTGGAAACTCAATTGCATGTGTGGACACATAGACAACACCGTGTCCCTAGTATGCCTCTAGTAGACTAGCTTGTTGATCAAAGATGGTCAAGGTTTCCTGGCCATAGACATGAGATGGCATTTGATAACGGGATCACATCATTAGGAGAATGATGTGATGGACAAGACCCAAACTATGAACGTAGCATATGATCGTGTCAGTTTATTGCTATTGTTTTCTGCATGTCAAGTATCTGTTCCTATGACCATCAGATCACGCAACTCACTGACACCGGAGGAATACCTTGTGTGTATCAAATGTCACAACGTAACTAGGTGACTATAAATATGCTCTACAGGTATCTCCGAAGGTGTCTGATGAGCTGGCATGGATCGAGACTGGGATTTGTTACTCCGTATGACGGAGAGGTATCTCAAGGCCCACTCAGTAATACAACATCACAATAAGCATTGTAAGCAATGTGACTAAAGTGTTAGCCACGGGATCTTGTATTACGGAACGAGTAAAGAGACTTGCCAGTAACGAGATTGAACTAGGTATACAGATACCAACGATCGAATCTCGGGCAAGTAACATACGGAAGAACAAAGGGAACATCATACGGGATTAACTGAATCCTTGACATAGAGGTTCAACCGATAAAGATCTTCGTAGAATATGTAGGATCCAATATGGGCATCCAGGTCCCGCTATTGGTTATTGACCATAGAGGTGTCTCGGTCATGTCTACATAGTTCTCGAACCCGCAGGGTCTGCACACTTAACGTTCGGTGACGTTTCAGTAGTATTGAGTTATGTATGGTGCCGACCGAAGGTTGTTCGGAGCCCTGGATGAGATACCAGACGTCATGAGGAGCTCCGGAATGGTCCGGAGGTAAAGATTGATATATAGGAAGTCCCGTTTTGGCCACCGAAAAAGTTTCGGGTATTTTCGGTAGTGTGCCGGGAGTGCCGGAGGGCCATCGGGAGGGGCCACCCACGCCGGGAGGCCATATGGGCCCGAGGGAGGTGCACCTGCCCTTAGTGGGCTGGGCAAACCAGCCCCACAAGCCCCATGCGGCTAGGAAGGTGGGAAAGGAAAAAACCCCAAAGAGAGGGGAGAATTCCAAGTAGGATTGGAATCCTACTTGGAGTAGGATTGGAGGTGGACTCCTCCACCTCCTCCCACTTCGGCCGAACCCCCTAGGGGGGAACCCTAGGGCTGCCTCCTCCCCCTCCCTCCTATATATACCATAGGAATAGATCTCCTCAAAGCATAAGTCCACGTGCTAGTTCTCTATTCCCTAGTTTCTCCACCAAATAGATTCCGACGGTGCTTAGGCGAAGCCCTGCCGGAATAGTTCCACCACCACCGCCACCGCGCCGTCACGCTGCCGGAGAACTCATCTGCCTCTCCACTCCCTCTTGCTGGATCAAGAAGGCGGAGATCGCCATCGAACTGTACGTGTACTGAACGCGGAGGTGCCGTCCGTTCGGCGCTAGATCGTGATTGGATCGCGAGACGGCTAGCGATTTGGATCGCGAAGACGTTCGACTACATCAACCGCGTTTCTTAACGCTTCCCGCTTAGCGATCTACAAGTGTATGTAGATCCACTCTCCCTCTCGTAGATGCTCATCACCATGGATAGATCTTGCGTGTGCGTAGGAATTTTTTTGTTTCCCAGGCAACGTTTACCAACAAGAACATGTGGTCATCATTTTGAAGTCATTTAGTATGGAGCAACAATCTCTCCACCAGAATGATCCCACATGTGTGGGGAAGTTGGGTACTTGCCCCATCATAGTAATATGTGTTATGGGATGTAACCAAGGAATATCCTGTTTTAACCAGTCATTTACCATGCTTATTAATATATTTACCATACCAGAGGAAGTTTTTGCCAGATTTTACAAAGTGATCCAGTATGGTGAATGGTACTCTAATGCAATACATACCAAATATAGGAAGTGCAGCTATGACAATCTTCAGATGTGTTAATCTATGAACATAGGACATCACAGTGGCAATCCCACATAATCTTTTGTCCTGTCTTGATACCATAGGCATAAGATCATCCACTCTGGGTATGGTGGTGCCCATAGGTAGTCCTAGATATGTGAATGGCATTGCTTCCTTTTTACAACCAAGAATATTAACAAGCTGTATTGTTTTGTCCTCACCAATATTAATAGGAACCAATGATGATTTGTTATAATTCATTTTCAAACTAGTGAAACCAGAGAAGGTTTTTAGAATGGTCACAAGGTTGTGTAGTTTCTCCTCTTCATCAGGCATGCTAAATTGAGGTATCATCTGCATACTGAATAATGGGATATATGATATTACATCTCCTCTCAATGGGAAGTTGTCCTTGTGCTCTGTGCCATTCCTCATTGATAAGAATTTAGAGTTATTCTGCTGCAAGCACATATAGAAGAGGGGACAGGGGGTCGCCTTGCCTGACTCAACATTTGCCTTTTATGGTTTTACTAGTTACACCATTTAAAATAACTGATGTTGAGGTAGTACTGATGCCCGTGTCGAAACCGGCGGATCTCGGGTAGGGGGTCTCGAACTATGAATCTAGGATCGATGGTAACAGGGGACGAAGGAGATGGTGTTTACCTAGGTTCGGGCCCTCGTGAGGAGGTAAAACCCTACGTCCTGCTTGATTGTATTGATGAATGAGATGGTTACAGAGTAGATCTACCTCGATATCAAATGAGCTAAACCCTAATGAGTTAACTTGTTCCTCTATGAACTAAGCCCCCTGGTTTATATAGACACCAGGGGCACCTAGGATTACACATGGTCGGTTTCCATCCGGGCATAGATACGCCCATTCTTTCTTGGAGGACACACCAAATCTTTAGAACATTACCCCATAAGCCCAGGGTCATTTCGTAGTCCGGCCTTCCCGAAGATGCCATAAGGCGGCCCACCGGGCCGGACTATAAGAGATAAGTCAATGGTCCGAGGACCCCTTAATCCCGGACTCCCTCAGTAGCCCCCAAACTAGCCTCCAACGCCGGTCTTCAGGTCATCAGCCACTCTTCACATCTAGAATGTTCGGCTTGTGGGGCGAGTTCCTTTCTTCCTTTCATGCGTCATTGTCTTTAGCTCGGCCACCGATGACACCCTGCCTTCCGAACATACCTTGGCTAACTTTGAAGGCCGAACGCCCGAGTGTGAATAGTACCCTTCCTGACAACTTTTCTGGCGAAAGGCTCGGACGGGTCGTGGCCACTGAACCAGTTACAAAACTTGATTCGCGGTTTGAGGCCGCCTTTTACTGGCACGTTCAATCGACATGGAGACCGTGCTCCATTTTTTCGGGATATGATCAATGATGTGGGCTATCCCACGCGCACATAACAGTGCGTTCGCTTCGGGAACTGGCGCAGCTCACGACACAGTAAGGGGACACTTGGTATTACAGCCTTCCATAAAAGGGAGAAAAACAACTTCACAGCCCTTCCAAGCTCCCCAGATTCACTTTCTCAAAACCTTCCTCGCTCCGAGCGCACAGATCTAGTCCTTCTCCAATCCTTCCCTCGACACCCAGCCTTCTTCCCCGAGCACGGCCATGGCTGGCTCAGGCTCGCAAGGCAAGTGGGAGGCATCGTGCGTCACCGAGGATGACATCCAGGAGTTGAAATGCACCGGTTACCTCCCGGTCGATGTCGCCCACCGCGCCCCCGAAGAGGGCCAAGTAATCCCCATGGCACAGCCCGGGGAGCGGGTAGTGTTCCTTCCCCATTTCATCCGGGGACTGAGCTTCCCGTTGCACCCCTTTGTGAGGGGCCTGATGTTCTTCTACGGCTTGGACTTCCACGACCTTCCCCCAAACTCCATCATGCACATATCGGCCTTCATCATCGTCTGCGAGGCCTTCCTGCGGGTCCAGCCACACTTCGGCTTATGACTGAAGGTCTTCAAGTTCAAACCGAAGTCCGTGAGCAGCCAGCACGCGAACTGTGGGGGGCGATGATCAGCAAGCTCCCTCGGGTCCAGTGGCCGGAGGGCACCTTCATCGACACCATCAAGACCTGGCAAAAGGAGTGGTTCTATATCACTGAACCACGGGCCGCAGACTAGGCGGCCTCTCCTGAATTCAGGTCTAGACCTCCCGCAAGGTTAACCTCGTGGATCAGGAAAGGGCTGGACTGGGGGTCGGCCAGTGAGGTAAAGGCGCTTCAGGAACGCATCGGAAAGATGCTAGAAGCAAACATCGGCCTGACCAATGTTGTCCAGGTCATGCTTCGTCACCGCCTCCTTCCCTGCCAGCTCCGGGCCACACCGATGTGGGCCTACAAGTCCGACGATCCTCCCACCGTGCGCAAACCCTACCGCACTACTTGGGAGAAGCTATGGAAGGCGCTGTTCAAGCCTCAGGAGCAGTGGCCGGTCAAAGAGGAAGACACCGTCCTAGACGCCAAACACCCTCCGCTTAAGGTAAAGCTTCAATCTTTTATCTTCAGGTTCAGTCTTTCAGCAAGGATTATAACATCTCCTATCCTGGTTCCCCTAGGGATGGCTAGCTAAGGCCATGTGGATCAACGGCCCTGCCCCCCTGCCCGAAGCCCCCAGGTCGATCCTCTTGACGGCGATGCTGGTCGAGGCACCGTATTCGGCGCCAGAGAAGAAGGACAAGCAGAAGAAAGGTGAGAAGAAAGGGACCCGAACTGGTCTCCGCCCAAGAGGCCCCCCTGACGCTAAGTCCGAGGAGACCCATGCCTCCTCCGCTCACGAGGAGGAGCAGACAGAGGAAGGGGGAAATTGATTCCCCTAGCGAAGGAAAAGGGCGGCATCTATAGATGCCGAGGAGGACTCAGCCCCTCCTTCTCCAAAGAGGCCCTGCAGGATCAAGGTGACCTTGCGTGATGTCAGCCCGGATTCCGATGAGGAATCCGAGGCGTTCGAGAGGGTCCCGCGGAGGGTCCTCAGGACCAAGCCCGCGGCACAGAGGTAACGATTCCGAACACATTGCTTATGCAAGATTTCTGTTATTAACTGGACTAATGCCTCTCATGTTGCAGCCCGGCCTGTGATCTCCCGACTGAACAGGTCTCAGAGGGAGATCCCCCGCCAGCCGAGCTAGCGAAAAGCGGGACCACGTCTCGCACTTCCCCTCCCCAGGCCGCTGGAGAGGCCATGGAGGCGATATCCCGACGGGCCCCTCCCTGGCCTAATACCGAGGGTGAGGAGGTTATGACCGAGGCCCAAACCTCAGTGGCCGAGGATCAGGGGGCCGAGCCCCTCCTGGTGTACAAAGAGGGAGGCCACGAGTCATCGGAGCTTTCTCCGAAGACGGCTCCGAAGACTGCCAAGTCTCCGATTCCGGCGACTCTCCCTTCACAAGTCTCCGATTACAGCTGAGTGGCCGACCGCGATGGAGGAGGCCTTGCGCAACTCCGTCATTGCCGAAGACCACCGCATGCTTATGGGTGCGGTTCTGAAAGGCGTTCAGTCCGTTGACAGCGGACTAAAGGAGGCCTTCGGCGGTCTTTTGACGGGCTTCAAGGTAAGCCGTGTAATGCTCCTCTCTCTAAACGTTATTTGTTCGTGAGGTATATATGTTCCAGATAGGTATACTAGGCCCCGAGCCCTGGGTGAGTTTAAGAACCTTACCCGGGGATCACAAGACCTCAGGTTCCAAGTAACATCGATATTTTGGCTATTTCTGGAGATGGTCTGGAAAGGAGGGTTTAGGACCAACAGTTCCGATGTGTGTCTCACATAATTTTTGGTTTGCAGGCCTCGTCGGCGGCGGCGGCGGTCCATGACGTGGAACTGGCCGAGCTCAACCGGAAGCTCAAGAGCTCTGACGAGGAGCTTGACCTTCTGAACAAGCGGTTTGATGAAACGCAAAGTGAGTTGGAATTTTGTCTCGGAGACCCTGCATAATCCTCATTCATTGAGTTTCTTGAGCTTTCAAATCCTAATTTTTGGTCTTCCATTGTATTTGCAGCCATTTCTTCCGAGGTCGAGAACCTCAAGGCTGAGCTGGAAAAGGCCAAGCGGGAGGCTGCCGATCATAAGATGGCGGCCGAACTGAGCTCCTTGAAGGCTGTCAGTGAAAAGCACGAAGCTCGGGTGGCCGAGGTGCAGAAAGAGCTCCAAGATGCAAGCACTAAGTGTGAGGCTCTTGAGCAGAAGACCAAGGACCAGACGGCCGAGCTATCCACATTGTCTTTCGATCTTAAATCGGAGCGTGTGGATAGGCGGTCTTATGAGGAATAACTCCGCCAAGTCAGGGTTATCGCGGATGGTAAACCATACTTACTACAATGCGCCTTTGGTGGTAACAGGTTTGCTCGTCTTACACGGCTATGGCATTCCTCAGGCACCTTCACAGACCTTCCGACGAGTGCGGCGAACGCGGCCAAGCACTTTGCGCCTTGGGACGGGGATGCAGAACAGAGGCTGTTTTGGGCGCAATTTCAGAACCCCGAGCCCCGTCACGTCCTTAGCCAGTAGATGAAGTAGCTGATGGAGCTGCATCGAATGGCGGAGCCGGCCATGAAGGACCTATGCATTCGGTTGTGGCCTTCAGAGCCACTGCCGGGCAGTTACTTCGGCCTGGTGCAAAGGCTTTGTGACGCCTCCTCTCGCATTGAGGTCCTGAAGCGCCTTGTATGTATTGAGGGAGCGCGGATAGCCTTTGCAAGGACTATGATGCACTGGCCAGGGATGAAGTTGCTCGAGATGGCTACAGGGCCCCCGCCGCTTGGGAAGGAGCATAGGCGCTCTGAACTGTATTTCGCCACTGCAATGGAGGGTGCTCGGTCCGTAGAGACCCAATGCCCAAAGGATGCGATGTTGGAATGAACACTTTTTATTATATGTCCGATGAATGCTTTGATTTATATAATATGTATGCATGGGTTATCATGCTTTGGTGTTTGGATTATTTTGACTCCTGTGTGACCGTCCTCGAACTGAAAGTTGTCAGTCGTCGGCTTCAGCCCCCATGTGATTATTACAAGGGGTGTTCCGTTATCCGCAGTGTTATCCTTAGCCGAATACTCGGAACCCAAAAGGCGGTTATGCGAGAGGGGGGGACGAGGTAATCAGACTATGCGGCTTTATTGCTTTCACTTAGCTGGAGGAGCTTGACTGTGGGGGCTGGTTAGTAGCCCCCAGTGTTGTGTGGTATTCAGGTGAACCAAGGTAAAAACCATTACCACGTGGCTTGTGAGAATGCAAGCCCCTCGTATAACATGGAATAATCTCTATCAATTTTTAGTTTGACACTTGTGCTCAGATTGCAGACTGGTTCGCGCTTATTATGACGGTCGATTTTTGGCTTTCTCCACTAAGGTACTTGACCAGGCGAGCTGGAAATACAACCGCAGTGGTTCTCCCTTTACCCTTTTAGCCGAACGAGCGGAACATGAGAGGGTAAGCATAGGAGCCAGGCAACCCAACTGTTGACCTAAGACATAATTCGGAACTGATGCATAGAATGCAGAAATCCGACACACCGGACATATAAAGAACAATGCCGGGACGATGTTTGGGACGAGCTTTATAGCTAAGCCCCCCGGTCAATCAGCCGGTTGCATCAGATATGTACCGAACAGTTTTGCTTCTGGAGGCAGGGAGTTTGAAAACGCTTTATAAAATGCCATGATCAGACCGTAAAAAATGATATTTATATAGTATGAATTTTTACAATTCATATTGCGGGCATAACTGTTACATGTATTTTTAGAAACAGATGTATACAAAGGGGAGGTTCGATCGGGGCTCTTGATCCGCGGCTTGATGTCCTTGGCGTATCCCTGTGCGCCTCCATTCCTTTGCTCTTGAAGAGTAGCGTGCTCCTTTAAAGGTGGTTATAATTGGCAAACAGACCCTTGAGGGAGGTACATGTTTAAATCGCCGAGACATGCAAGAGTTTGACGCCTGCTGTGCTGAGAGTAGTTCGGTCGAACCAACCACTCTATTGTGATGAGGTGTCCCTCCGCAACTGCCCATGGCATTTTAAGCGTGAAATTATGCCTTCTCGGTACGTACCTGATGGGTAGCGAGGACGTGTTGTGGGGGGCGCATCCCTATTTGTGATGAACAAGAGTTTGCTCCGGGAGATCAGGTCGTGCTCGGAACCGCTTGCTCGCCTGTCACAGCTTGTCGCCTGGTTGGGGTCCTAGTGCCTTGATGCAGACTGGAATTCGGCCGCTAGAGCCGATGTGTGTTCTTCAGTCCGGAGTGAGCATTTGGTATTGCCATTGACAGTGATGACTCCCTTTGGCCCAGGCATCTTGAGCTTCAGGTATGCGTAGTGGGGAACGGCGTTAAAGTGAGCAAACGTTGTGCGGTCGAGCAGTGCGTGATAGCCACTGCGAAAAGGCACTATATCGAAGATCAAGTCTTCGCTACGGAAGTTTTTAGGCGAACCGAACACTACTTCTAGTGTCACGGTACCCGAGCAGCGTGCTTCGACACCGGGGATGACTGCCTTGAAGGTGGTGTTGCTAGGTTTAATTCTTGATGGGTCGATACCCATCTTTTTTACTATGTCTGAGTAAATCAGATTAAGGCTGCTTCCTCCGTCCATAAGGACTCTAGTGAGGTGGAACCCATCGATGATGGGGTCCAGGACGAGGGCGGCCGAGCCTCCATGACGGATGCTGGTCAGATGATCCCTGCGATCGAAGGTGATCGGGCGGGCCGACCATGCGTTAAATTTCGGGGCTATGGCCTCTATGGCGTAGACCTCCCGAAGTGCATGTTTCCTCTCTTTTTTGGGTATGTGTGTGACATATATCATGTTAGTTTTGATCTCGGGAGGGAATTGCTTCTGCCCGCGAGGTTCTTCATCGTCGTCGCTGCGTGGGCTCTTCCTCTGTTCCTCGGTCGCGAGCTTGCCGGCTTGTTTGAACACCCACCAGTTTCTGTTGGTGTGGGTGGCTGGCTTGTCCTGTGTGCCGTGGATCTGGCAGGGCCTATCCATGATTTTGTCCAAAGCAGTCGGTCCATCCCTGTTCCCTTTAGAGGGCTTCTTCCATTGACCGGGTTTGGAGTTGTGGAAACCGGCATTTACGGCCTTGTCTTCCGAGTCGCCATTGCTGTGGAGCGTTTATTTTTGTTGCGCCTTGGCTTTCCATTACCATCTCGCACTTTAGAGGTGCCGGGGTCTTCAGGATTGTGGCTTCGACGAGCTAGCCAGTTGTCTTCGCCCGCACAAAACCCGGTCATAAGTGAGGTGAGGGCCGACATTGTTCTCGGCTTATCCTGGCTGAGCTGGCGAGCCAGCCATTCGTCCTGGATGTTGTGTCTGAACGAGGCTATCGCCTCAGTGTCCGGACAGTCGATGATCTAGTTCTTCTTGGTCAGGAAGCGATTCCAGAACTGCCTAGCTGATTTGCCAGCCTTCTAGACGACGTTGCTTAGGTCGGAAGAGTCCGGGGGCCGGACGCACGTGCCTTGGAAGTTAGACCGGAAGGCATCTTCAAGCTCTTCCCAACTCCCAATGGAGTTCTCGGGGAGACTATTTAACCAGTGCCGAGCTGGTCCCTTTAGCTTGAGTGGTAGGTATTTGATGGCATGGAGATCGTCTCCTCTGGCCATGTGGATATGAAGGAGGAAGTCCTCGATCCATACGGCTGGGTCCGTCGTTCTTTCATATGATTCTATGTTTACGAGTTTAAACCCCTTGGGGAACTGGTGTTGCATAACCTCATCTGTGAAACACCGTGGGTGTGCGGCGCCTCGGATCCGGGCTACGTTGCGCCGGAGGTCGGCTGCTGGCTGGGCCCGGCATTGTTCCCGGCTTCTGTGGTTGCGGTTGAGCCATGATTGGTAGCCATCCCGTCTAGCGAGGGAGCGTCCCCTAGATCCGTAGATGGATCTGGTGTGACCTGCCCTATAGTCCAGGTCCTGACGTAAATCGTATCGATCTTCAGGCTGTACTGTGCCGTAGATCGTATCGTAACTTAAAGCAAGCATATATACTGAATAATCATTCTGTCACCTATGAGGATACCTAACTTCTGTCACCTATGAGGATACCTAATCATTCATGAAGAAGTACAAAACTTTTGAATGGTTGTTATCCCAAAACAAATTGAATACACTCTACTGCTTATGCTCCGGGTCAAATCCTAATTATGAGGAGACAGCAAACAAGAATTTCTAACAACTTTACTGCTTATGCTTAAAGATATAAAAAAATACATAAAAAAGATGACAAAAACTACGAACAGTACTAAATCTTCATCTTTCTGAATCTCTCCATATCAAGCCAAGTTCTGTCTAATACTAGCTACTAGTACTAAATCACAACAAGACAATTAGCATTTAGACAAAGATTCAGATTTTGTGCACATTAGGGCCAAACCTAATTTCACTGCTGCTGGGGAGGCCAGACCAGGGGAGGCCAGAGCGGGCGCCGAGCGGAGCAGCCAAGCCAGGCCTGGGCCGAGCTGGCAAGCGGCGGAGGCTGAGACGGCCGGGGAGCAGTGGGTGGAGGGCGGCGGGCGGCGGCGGCCTCCAGTCCTGGCGGTGGCTACGCGCCTACGCCTGCGCGGCTGCGGAGTAGTTTTCGCGTGCGGTGCAGGGGCGCCTCGCTCGCTTGCTACTCGCTAGGTCAGGGTGGCCACCTTGGGCGTGGTTGCGTCCGGCGGCGTGGGGCGGAAGAGCGGACGGGGCGGGGCGGCGTCCCTGGAGCGGGGAGGTGTTTTGTTTGCGGGAAAGATCTGGCGGGCAGGGAGGTGTTTTGTTTGTGGGATTAGGGAATTTCTTTGTCGTCTGCTCGTCTGCCTCTTTGCCGTCCGCTTTCACCGTTTTCCGTCCGCTAGCGAACGGCATCTGTGCCGTCTGTTTGACCTAACAGCGCCGCGCTCTAGTGGGGCCAGATGGGCTCTTTGTCATCTGCTATTTTTCTCTTTGCCGTCCGTCCGCCTTTCTTTGCTGTCTGCTTTATAGGATATTTGCCGTCCGCTAGCCGACAACAAAGAAAGGACTGACGACAAAACCAATCTTTGACATGAGGCCTTTCTTTGCCATCCGCTTTTTGCAAGCGAACGACAAACATCATATGTGTTGTCCGCTAGCAGACGACAAAGAATGGACTGATGGCAAATTCTCTAATTCCTGTAGTGATGGATGTATTCAAATGCCAATGGCAAGAGGTTCTGAATAGTTCTACCTTTGATGAACCCATATTATTCTTATGGATCATAGGGATTATGATATCTTGCACTCTATTTGCCATCAATTTAGTCAGGATTTTTTTGGGAATGCTGGCCAGATAGATAGGCTTGAAGTCGTTGGGGATCATGGTAATAAATGATGTGTTGACAGGTTTTATATTGAGTTTTTCCTCATAGAAATCCTCAATAAAATTGTAGAAACATTCTTTTAAAATGTGCCAACATTGCTTCATGAAATTGCCATTGAATCCATCTGGTACATGAACTTTATCGTTAGGCATGTGTTTGATGCACTACTGCAGGAATGCCTAGCAGTGGCAGGTGGAAAAAGGCCAGCAGTGGTGGGCCAGGCTCCTAGGGTCGCCCACCACTGCTATAACCACATCAGTGGCGGGAGCCTTCCCGCCACTGATAGAGAGTCTACAGTGGTGGGCGCGTACGGGAGCCCGTCACTAGTTGGTTTGGTATCTGTGGCGGGCTTTCATTACACCCACCACTGAGTCTCAGTCACACAAATTAAAAAAATGCCAGTGACGACAACATTTATGTCGCCATGGTTGTTTTTCCTATAACACATATCAGAATACATTGATAAGAATAAGAGAGGATGCAATATTGCTGTATACATTAACCACTAGCTCTAATTGTTGTCAATCATAACTAAAAATGCTTCAACTGAATATTCGTAGGTAGGTAGCAACCAACACATAGTACGCAAAACACGACTGACGATACAAACATCCACCAGTTAGTTAGTCCTGATAATGACAAAGGACTAGGACCTACTCCTCTCTTTTAGAATAAATTGAAAAGAATAAGAATGCTCCTGCATCTCGATGGTGGAGCACAGAGATCTACCGAACTCCAATTTCTGGTCTGCACTCATTCAATATTTGTAGCCATTCATCAATTTTGAGGCGTCCATCTCATGGGTTTGCAGTTGAGTAGGTGCCTTTGAAATTGGTCTTCTGATGGAAAATAATTGTCATCTCACCTTTTGCATCCATCACTGCAGGCACAACAACTCTTGGGAGCTTCTGTTGAGGAACAACATAGTAACATAATAAGCAGTGTAGTTTATTTAAACTGGACTAGTGGCACAATAATAGTACAAAATAATACTATGCAATTTTTATAAATGTTGGTATTGGTCAACTTGTGTACTAGTGGCACACATGGTGTAGTATTTGGACCAGCTCCGTAGTGCCCTTAAATGACTCAACATCATTAACAAAGGAGATAAGATAATTCTTCTCCTCCCAAGTAAGCTTAGAGCCAGCAGTGTTGTCGGCATTCTGGAAATGGGGGTACCCAGACCTGCCTGCCTGCGGCCCAGGGCATGGCCCACCTCATGATCCAAGCATGGCGTGGCGCAGCCCCGCTGAAGACAAGGCCCTCGCGAGGACCCAAGCTCGCGAGGGAAGCAGCGCCAAGATCAGCAAGGGGTGGGCCTCCTCAGGCCCCCTCCGGAGTGGCGGAGGTCTCTATGCAGAACCCGGCCTCAGGAGTCAAGGATGACACAAGGAGGGACAGACGGGCGCCAGCACGCCAGGCGGTGCAGTTTCCCCTTTGGTGCAAAGGGAGCAAGGACATACGCGGGTTCCCAAAGCACCACTCAAAGGTTTCCACTCCGGTGCAACATGACCATGACCACGAGCCCAGCAGGATGGATGTCATCGCCGAGCCCACCTCTGCATCATCGACAGCTACTTTGTAGGCGAAGACTACCTTTGGACAGGGCGGGGACGTACTCCTGTCCCCCTTTGAATTTGGCCATTGTGGGATCCCTTCCCGCCGTTGCGATAAGGGAAGAGGACCCAGGCCGCTGCTATAAATAGAGGATAGGCTGCACCGTAGAGAGAGGATGAAAGGAAGGACAACAGACAAGGCAGAGAGCCAAGAACACCACTCCAGCACCTTCGCGAGGCTCCTCACCATTGTACTAGTTCATCCACCACACCTCTTCGCACACGCCCCTGTGTTCGAACCTTAAGGGTTTTGCGGAGCCCGAAATCCGACATTTGGCGTGCCAGGTAGGTGGCATGTCAAAATCTTCCTCGAAGCCTCGCTCTTCCCTCGCCGCACCGCTCCAATGGCCAGCGCCCGACAAGCTTCCTCCGGCCATGGCGGATCCGTCTTCACCAACCCCACCGCTTCAGACCGAGACCCACGCCCCAGCGGCACGATGCTGGGCGGTCAGTATCAAGCCGCCAGTGTCGTCTCTGCCGTCATCGCCCCTCGCGCCACCCAAGCGCACGGCAGACGGGCGACGCCCCCGACACCGACATCGCACTGCACCTACGTGGGAGACCTCGACGCGCATGATGCGTTGCTGATGGCAAGCGAGATGCTTGGCCACCGCCCGACGCACGGGGGCTTCGACGCACGGGCCGACCACATCGCAGAGCTGGTCGCCGTTGCGCGGAGGGCCATGGCCACTAACCCTCCTTCGCGGCCGCGGGCGTCAGGCGCCGGGGGCTCGTTCGCCGTGCCTGTCGCCCAGCCCGCCGGCGGCGTGCCTCCTCAGGCCCCGAACGAGCCCGAACGGGGCCCGCCGCACACCGTGCTCCTTCTCCTCCAAATTCCAGTGACCGGTTTCGGGGCGCCGCCCGGCCCCGATGATGGAGCGCACGGAGAAAACGACAGGGCGCCCCGCGCGCGCACCGACTCGCACTCTCGTACCCCTGCGGACCATCAACAGCCTGGGTTGACCAGGCAGGAGCGCGCCATCCTGTGCAGGGAGCATGCGGCGCAGGTGTCCGGACAAGCAAGCAACCACGGCGAAGGCGCATCGGATCGCCAAGGTAACAATCCCCGTCAGGAAGCACGCGGCCCACCCAGCGGCGGTGGCAGAGGTAAGAAACTTCGAGCTGAGGCTCGTCGCAGGAGGGTCCGCGGGCTGCGTGCACAGGACGGCGTCCCGCCGCTGCCCGAAGGGGCCGTCCCCAGCGCCCCGCTGGACGGCTCAGGAGGAGAATCGGGCCCTTATGTAGAGCCCTATGTACCAAGCTACGTCGTACCTCCGGATGGTGGGATGGATCAGGCTCCTGCCGCAGGCGCCAACACCCCCCAAGAATAGGGGGTACCCTGGGTGACCTCCCCGAGCCGGGCCTGGGGGATTCCACCGACGGAGCACCTGGCCTGGATAACGCGAGTGGGAGAAAGAGGGAGGATGCCCCCGGGCCCGTAGGGAACGGCGCAAGCCGTCGCCCTCGCGAGCAAGCAACACCGAGCCAAGCCCCGAGGCCTCAGGAGAAACGGCCTGGGGGGGAGCAGAAAGACACAAGTAGCGCGGGCCACCAGCGGTAACCGGAGCGCCGGTGCAACCTCGGGAGGCTGGGCCTCACTAGGCCCACAAGACACTGCCCGGACGACGCCCCGACGCTTCACGAGGTGGCTTCACGCGCCATCTCGGAGCCTCGGGAGGCCCGCGCCTCCCGGGGCAGGAAACAAAATTTTTTGGGGAGCCGCTTGAGCATCAAGGGGGGCTCCTGAGCAACGCACCTCAGGAGCCTTACCGGTCATATAGCCACTCGCCCCTTGATGTCATCCTGGTGATCCGGTCGGCATCAAGGGTGTCGAGGCCTCACCTCGTAGTTGCGTCCTGGCGATCCGGACGTACATTACGGTGGTCGAGGAATGTGCGGGACTGGGACCTGCCGACGTGGAGCTGCTTGAGCGTCAAAGGGGGCTCCTGAGCAGCGCGCCTCAGGAGCCTTACCGGTCATATAGCCACTCACCCATTGATGTCATCCTGGCGATCCGGTCGGCATCAAGGGTGTCGAGGCCTCACCTCGTAGTTGCGTCCTGGTGATCCGGACGTACATTACAATGGTCGAGAAATGTGCGGGACCGGGGCCTGCAGACGCGGAGTGCCGAAAGGGCTCCCAACCTGCCTCACTCATAAGAAGAAGAAGTCCCCAGGACGTCTGGACTCCCCAAGCATGGGCCACCTACGGCAACCGGAGCGCCGACGCAGCCTCGGGAGGCTGGGCCTCACGAGGCCCACAAGACACTGTCCGGCCGGTGCCCCGACGCTTCACGAGGTGGCTTCATCGACAAAACACCTTTATGGCTACGCCAGATGCATTGTGCTCATGTTTGGGATGCGGGAGCGCAATCTTGCGGCTACGCAGGGAACAATGCATTCAGGTGTGGGTCATAGAGGCGCGCAACCGAGCAGAAATGCATGGGATGGCTCTTAACGGAGTTGGGAGCAACCGGGCCGTGCGCCTGGGGGCTTGCCCAGCTATCTACCGCCGTGACACTCTCACGTAATAATGAGTGGGCTGTATACGCCCGGAGCCCCCCGAGGACGTGGAGGGGTTCCTTCCCACGCAATGTGGAAGCCCCATGCTCCGCACTGGCGGACAACACTGCCCACCAATGGCTATGCCCATGCAACGTGGAGGCCCTATGCTCTGCGCAAGGGGAAGACGAAGGCGAAGACTAGCCTAGGTGCCGGACATGGCAGTTGCTTGTTTCTTTTTGGTGTTCAAATTGCCACTTTTTGGAACGAAGTTCGAGAATTTTGGAACTCTATTTTTAAAAAGAAAGAAAAAGGGGTGGGGACTTTTCTCTCATCATTCTCTCTTTTTCTGGTCTCGGAGTCTCTTTCTCTGAATTGGTGTTTCGCAAGGGCCCGTGCACTCCGGGCCTCCCCGAGGCGCCTTGGAACTGGATAGCAAGGCCCTGTCGCCTCAGGGACTTGCATCTTGTGGCGGTCGATCCCCAATCGGGGGCTCCGACCACAGCGTGGCACCGCGGCATGGGGCCTCGGGAGGTCCCGGTGTCTCCTGAGGTGGCAGCTGGCATGACGGAATGGGGGTCGCTCAAGCGTCAAAGGGGGCTCCTGAGCAACGCGCCTTAGGAGCCTTACCGGTCATATAGCCACTCGCCCCTTAATGTCGTCCTGGTGATACGGTCGGCATCAAGGGTGTCGAGGCCTCACCTCGTAGTTGCGTCCTGGTGATCCGGACGTACATTACAGTGGTCGAGGAATGTGCGGGACTAGGACCTGCCGACGTAGAGCTGCTTCAGCGTCAAAAGGGGCTCCTGAGCAGCACGCCTCAGGAGCCTTGCCGGTCATATAGCCACTCGCCCCTTGATGTCGTCCTGGCGATCCGGTCGGCATCAAGGGTGTCGAGGCCTCACCTCGTAGTTGTGTCCTGGTGATCCAGACGTACATTACGGTGGTCGAGAAATGTGCGGGACTAGGGCCTATAGACACAGAGTGCCGAAAGGGCCCCAAACCGTCCCACAAACAAGGAGGAAGCATCCCAGGTGGAATCGCGGACTATCTGGACAACCCCGCCACACCTCGCAACGCACGAGATCATCACCAGCCTATGAGCTAAGTACACTACCGAACCAAGCAAGAGCCTCCAGATCTAATGACGACCCGAGGACAGGATAAGGGTTGTGCGCACTAATGTGAGGATGCAGGTACTGCGGGCCACCACGCGCGGCTACCGGGACCCCTGAGGCCTGAGGAGCCAGGAAGAACGGCGCGAGGGGAGGGACCCAGCCACGACGAGCAGCAAGGCCATGAACCCAGGGAGTGGTGGCCACGAGCTGCCCCTCATGAGAGAGAGCCTCACAAGGGCCCCGCCAGCCATCATCACCAAGCCACATCGGCGGCGACGCCAAGCCCCGCGCGAAGAAACTAAGTCACGTCACGGCAAGCAGACAGTCGGCGATTTAAGAAAAGGAAGGACGGAGACAAAGGTAATATGCAAAAGGCTAATGCCGTCCGGGGCTGAGTTCTTCTTAAATATTACAGGAACCATGAAAGGGAAACAGGGGGTGCCTAGAGGGAGGAGTCGCTGTCGCCGCCCGCGCCGCCGGCCGCCTCGGCACCAGAATCGTCCTCCCCGCTGGAGGCGGGCACCTGGATGAACCGCTCCACCAGGGACTCCCCGTGCGGGCACACCTCATCCCAGAGTTGCCTCTGGAGCTCGTAGGGCACCCACTCCCTGACGCGTCGGAGGTCAAGCTCCGGGGCATGGCGGCGCAGGTTGGAGAAGACGCGCGTCAAGGCGAGGTCCAGGAGGTCGCGCGCGTCGGACTCGTTGTCCGCGTTCACGTGGGAGATGCCAGACTCCAGCGCCTCCACCACCCTCCGGAAGAAGTCAAGATAGCCCCCGTCGCCGTGCGCGCACGGCAGCGCGGGGGCTTCCCCGACGAACCGGCTCACCGTGCCAGCCGCGTGGCGGGCGATGTCAAGATACTGCTCGGCGCGCAGGGACTTCAGCATCTTGGCATGCGCCGCCTCGTCCTGGGCGGCCTGCACGGCGTCGACTGCCTCCTTAAACTGGGCCTGGAGGGACACCAGCTCCGCCCTGGCCTTCGCTTCGCCCCTGAGGGCAGCTTGGAAGGCGGCCTCGGCGGTCGCCAGCTGGGCCCGCAGCGCGTCCACCTCCTGCTGGAGCTCGTCGAGCCTGCGTTTCTTGGCCGCAGGTGCCCTGGAAGAAGGAGAGGATCAGGTCCAGTGCACTGGATGAGACAACTAAGAATGAAGGAGGCGGCGGAATACTCACTCATCGACCATGGCCCAGCGCCGGCGAACTTGCGCCGGCCCCGAAGGCCCCCTGCTGCTGCCTCAGGAAGGGGACGAAGCAGCCGATGGGCCCGCGCGCTTCCCCGTGCCCGCAACACTTCCTCCAGACGCCATGGGAGAGGGTAAGCATGGAGGAGGAGAGGGTTTTTCTGTGGAGGAATGGGAGCGAGAAGACACCTCGAGACTGCAATGCCCCCCAGGGGCGGGGCGGATTTATAGAGGTAACTGCAGCCACGAAGCGTTGTGGGAGGGCAGGCATCATGCGCCTCTCGAGCGCCGCGGGGCGGTTCGATTGGCGCAGTCCCATCCGCGTCGCCTTGCCTGCCAATTGTCGGGTCACATCCGCGTGGCCCGGAGAGTGGAAACCCGAGGGAGCAGCATCATTCAAGGAAGGGTAATGATGGCCGGCGCTGCACACGGGTGTCGCATCAGTTTGGCTTGGGACGGTTCCTGACACCCTCGGGGAGCGGGGCCGTCGCCGCCCAGGCGCTTGACGAGTGAAGAGCCTGGTCCGCGGGCGTTTGGGGCCCGCGACGCTTCGGGCCGCCCACAAAGGCTTCGCCCGGAAGCCAGCTCGAGCGCGCCTTGGGCCCGGGGGCTAATGTCGGCGTTCTGGGAACAGGGGTACCCAGACCTGCCTGCGGCCCAGGGCATGGCCCACCTCATGAGTCAAGCATGTCCTGGCACAGGCCTACTGAAGACAAGGCCCTCGCGAGGACCCAAGCTCACGAGGGAAGCAGCGCCAAGATCAGCAAGGGGTGGGCCTCCTTAGGCCCCCTCCGGAGCGGCGGACGTCTCTATGCAGAACCCGGCCTCGGGAGTCAAGGATGACGCAAGGAGGGACAGACGGGCGCCAGCGCACCAGGCGGTGCAGTTTCCCCTTTGGTGCAAAGGGAGCAAGGACGTACGCGGGTTCCCAAAGCGCCACCCAAAGGTTTCCACTCCGGTACAACAAGACCACGACTACGAGCCCAGCCCACCTCTACATCATCGACAGCTACTTTGCAGGCGAAGACCACCTTTGGACAGGGTTGGTACGTACTCCTGTCCCCCTTCAAATTTGGCCATTATGGGATCCCTTCCCGCCGTTGCGATAAGGGAAGAGGACCCGGGCCGCTGCTATAAATAGAGGATAGGCTGCACCGTAGAGAGAGGATGAAAGGAAGGACAACAGACAAGGCAGAGAGCCAAGAACACCACTCGAGCGCCCTCGCGAGGCTCCTCACCACTATACTAGTTCATCCACCACACCTCCTCGAGAGGCAATCCACCAAAGTAGGAGTAGGGTATTACGCTTCGCAGTGCCCGAACCTGGGTAAATCACCATGTGCATCTTCTTCCTCGTCATCGCGCGAGTTCGTCGTAGTAATCATCGTGTCGTGAGCTAGGTAGGGCGAGGCTGCAGGGGATCTTCACACACGCCCCTGTGTTCGAACCTTAAGGGTTTTGCGGAGGCCGAAATCCGACAAGTGTAATAGGTCTCGTCTACTATATTCCGTATTTTTATTACAGATAGAAATAAGCTATAGATTTTAATTAAAATGTTAAGTTAGGACTAAATAACAAATATTTTAAAATTAGCAAGATATACTTAACAAATTTGTTTAGGAAACTCACAGAGAGGAAAAGTAGGAATCATGTCTGTTTCCACCCAAATATCTTGATCAAAAGTAGAAGTGCTGCCGTAAAAGATGCCAATATCAAAGGTTATACTCATACCCTCCTCAAATCCGTAAGCCTTGCGGAATCCTTTCCAGTTTTTGCAAATCTACTTCATTGTAGATCTTAGCTTTGAAAACAAACCATGTTTCATCTTCATGTAAACAGTCCTTTCAGTATTGTCCTTTGTGTCTTCGACATGGAGCTTCTCTAAGACAAAATGCCTTGCATGGTAGGAGGTGCACTAGTCGGATTGAGGAAAAAAATAGAAATTACATGTTAAAACAAAAATCTTGAGACATGTGAAGTTCACAAGGAAATATGTGCATAAATTACTGTATAGTATTTGTAGTCCTCTTTGAGCGTTAATGAGAAGTACCTATCGTCCTCTAGAAGAGGATTGTCACACATACTCCTGTTGTCGGAACAATAGTCTCACTCTGGGGTCCCATCGAACTCATACTCCTCATTCATTTGCTATGTTCATAGATAGAAGATTAAAACAACCACAAAAGAAATCGTGCGATCACACATTACCAACACTGCTTGTGCCGCTCGATGAGGTCAGACCATTGTATCTTGACCATGTTGGGTTTTCAATCAGGGGCGCCCACTTTCTAGAAATTGAAGACAATATGGATCGCAAACTAATGTCGGCTCATATGTAAGCAAATTAAACATGCTCATTGATCACATAAAGGCATATGAAACTAAGTTCACACATATCATATAGATCACATAAAGATAGTGCAACACTAGTTCACAATATGAAATTAAGTTCAACTCCATCATAGCAACATGAAATTAAGTTCACATAGATCATATAGATAACATAGAGGCAGTGCAACACTAGTTCACAAGCAAACGCTCGACTCTGTCCAGAGCTATCCTCGTCTCCATCCTCGTCCCCAATCATCTTCTTGATCTCGGCTGGGGCGGTGTTCGCAGCTTCGGTGGTTGTACGCGCCATCACAACAGCTCCTCACGAACTTTTGTAGGCGTGTTCAGAGTGATACAGCTACTACTACCTCCATTAAGGAGACTGTGACCTGCGTGTAATGAACCACCTTCGAGATGGAGTCTACAACTATAGGAGCCATAACGACGTGTCTTGGCTTCTCCATCTAATACACATTAAAAAACTTGACATTTAAATAAAGCACAATCTCATTGAAAGCAACGTTTAGATAACAAGATATAACGGTCGATGTGTTGTACGAAAAAAATCGGCATGACCTTTTGGGACGCCCCCGCCTTGATCGTACACTAATCATACATGCAAATGTGCACGGTCAAGGTCAAAGACTCACGGGAAGAAATCACAACACAACTCTAGGCACAAATTAAATTCATACAAACTTTATATTACAAGCCAGGGGCCTCGAGGGCTCGAACACAAACGAGTTAGAGGAAGCAACAATATCTGAGTACAGACATAAGTAAACAAGTTTGCCTTAAGAAGGCTAGCACAAACATCATCATGGATCGAAAAGGAAAGGCCTCTTGCCTGGGAGCCTCCTAACTACTCGGCGGCCTCCACGTAGTAGTAGGCTCCGTCGTGGTAGTAGTAGTCATCGGCGGGATCTGCCATCTCCTGGGCTCCGTCATCTGGTCGCAACAATTGTATCAAGAGGAAAAGGGGAGCAAAGCAACGGTGGGTACTCATCCAAAGTACTCGCAAGACTTACATCAGATCTATGCTAAGTATGCATCAGTATCAACGGAATGGGGCTATATATTTGGACTGAACTACAGAAATGCCAGAAGAGAGGGGAAGAACCTAGCCTATCGAAGACTAGCATCTTGCATCGTCTTGCAGCATTAGAAGAGTACAAATTAGCATATTATAAGTATATTGTAGTAACGCCCAGAGATCCTTCCTCGACTCCTTGCCAGAAAGCAATCCCAGAGCTATCATATTCATTTCATGTCTCCAGTATCCAGTTCTAGTTGTATAGATAGGGATACAACTTCGAGCATTCGTTACTCTGGACACGGCTATTCGAATAGATATACTTCCCTGCAAGGGTGCACAAACTTACCCAACACGCTCGATTATCTCTGGCCGAACACACTCTTTTGGGTCATGCCCGGCCTCGGCTGATCGACACGCCGTAGTCCTACCTAGGCTCAACAGAGAGGTCAACACGCCGGTCTAAATACTAAGTGTGAAGGGGTCATGGGCCCATCACCCTAAATACTCCTGCATGTTACGACGACAACCGAGATCAGTCCTAGCTACCTCTTTAAACAAAGAAGGTGCTTACGCGAGCCACCCGGGCGCATGCCGCTCAACTTTGACGTCCGAAGAGCTTTTTGGAGAATGTACGACGCAACGTGCCCATACTTATTCCCGCATGGTGGTCAATGTGAAAAAGGACAGAGTCCTACTCATATCACATATCCAAACTCGTTAGTGTCTTGAGAGCGCACAGAGACGATCAATGATCCACAATCTATGGTCCCGTGGCCCCATCTCACAGACTTACAACAAGGGCTAAGAATGCCCGGCCGTGCTGCGTGATTATCTCGCGGGTACCCTCCAGGTCAACCCGACTACAAAACACTCGCGGGTACCTCTCGAGGCCGACCCGTCTTTCACATTTCTCTCGTGGGTACCCCTCGGGGCCGACCCGTCTTTCACATGGTTCTGGGGTAAATTCAAAGTAGCCGTGTGTCCATAACATCAAGGGGGAATCCGAGGAATCACCCTCGATGGATTCCACTCGATGTAACTGTCAAGGTGACCCGAGAGGAATCACCCTCGAGGGTTCACACTTGAGGTGTTGCACGACACAGTCGTTATAGGGAGTGGTGAAGGAGGAATCACCCTCCGTAATCCACGACCGATGAGCTACATCATAGAGTTATCATGAAGAGAGCTATACGAGGTATCACCCTTGACACTCGAAAGTAGATCTGCAGAGGCGTACAACTAAGGGGGTGTGAGGTGATGTGTCGGGCTCAGGGCGTCGATCAAGTTGATCGAGTCATTGATGATGAAGCAGGGGCAACAGGGACAAGGTGAGGGGTCACTGGTGGATCACTAACCAACCTATACTAAGCATATAGGGTAGACAGTTAAAGTACAACAACATGTTACAAAAACAGGCTATAAATCAGAATAGGAGCTATCAACAACAGTAGCTAAATCTAATGCAAGTATGAGAGAGAAGGAATGGGTGATATAGGAATGATCAAGGGGTTTTTCTTGCCTGGAAGCTCTACTGCAAGTGGCTGGACGTCAGAGGTGTAGTCGTATCCGGTAGCAGCGTCGGTCTCGGGGTCTACCGGAGAGAAGAGGGGGAAAATAATAAATATAAAGCAAACAAATGCATCACGATGCATGACAAGGCAATATGCAGTGCTAGGTGTGACCTAACGTAGTGCTACATGTTACAAACGAAGCGGGAAAATATCTGCGGATATTTTCCAGGTCTTTGGCATTTATCGGACATGCGACCTGGAGGGGAAAGTTCCATGTTCATCATGCTAGAGGCATGTGATAGATGAACGGATAGCGCATTCGGATTCATTATATTTTTTGAGCAACTTACATATATAAATTATTTTCATTCAACTTACGGCTTAATTTAAATGAATTTTCAAAGATTTAAACATTTTTAGAAATTTCTAGATTTATTTTAATTCACAAATAAATAAATATCGAATGCTATGGGTACACAGAAGTGTACCTAGAGAGGTGCAGCAGGGGCCGACAGTGGGCCCTGTTAACTGGGTCAATTGCCTAGTCACCAGAGGCTGACTGGTGGACCCAGCTGCTAACTCAGCAGCTGACTGGGTAAACCTTATCCACTCGAATGGTGGACATGGCCCACATGTTAGTGACTAGGGGCTAATCCCTTTGTTTAAAATAAACATAGATTAATTAAGGGGGGCAGGGCCCGCATGTCACTATCTAATTAAGTTAATCTAATTAATTAAATTATCAATTTAGTTAATTAGGGGGGGTGGCCCACCGGCTAGTGACTATGATGCCCAGTCAGCACAGTTGACCGGGGTCAACTGGCCAGCTGGGCCCCCTAGGACCCACTGGCAGTGACCCAGGGGTGGGGCCCCAAGCCGGCCACGTTGGCGGTGGCGCCGGAGTTGGCTCCGGTGATCACAAATGCGGCAGAGGGGTTCGGGCCCTCGCCGGGATTTCGTTACGGGCGGCCATTTGGCATGGGGCCGACCGCGTTCGAACGAGTGGAGCGGGCTATGTCGATCTGTGGTGGTGACGTCACCGGAGACGGCCTATAGCGACGACAGCGACTAGCGGATCGGGGTTGCAGCACGTAAACGCGCAAATGGAGCGACTATCAGGGGTCTACACGATGGAGTGAAGAAGATGGGCACCAGCGGTGGACCATTTGGTCACCGGAGCATCGCCGGAGATGAGCTCGAGCGACGCTGAGCTTCGGCTCTGATGGCAGAAGTGGCTAGGGGACGCGTGCGAGCAAACGAAGAGGGGGGGGAAGGAAGGGGAGCTCACAACGGCCCTGTAGAGGTGCAAAGCGGGCTCGGGGAGGGATCGTCGATGACGAATTTGAGCGACGGAGCTTCGGTGTCCCGAGGAGGAAGATGATGACAATCCGGCGCTGCAGGGGCTCCAGGCTCGAAGGGGAGGTAGTAGAGGACGTAGCAATCGACGGCAGAGCGGACGGACACGGTCTCAGCCGAAGGGGATGAGGGTGAGCGCGCAGGCGAGGTCGTCCATGGCGACGGTGGTTCGGCCGAGTGGGAGGGAGAAGAAAGCGATGCGTGGGGGGATGGAAGCTAGGATTCGTGTCCAGGGGGGTCGAGGGTGACCTAGTAGCCGTCGGGGAGGGGCTGGATGCCTGGCGCATGGCCATCCTGGCCACGGACACGCGCGCGGCGTCCACCTCGCCTCTGGTGAACAGAGGAAGGGGACGACCTGGGTTGGGCTGGGCCAGGCCGCACTGTGCCCAGCAGGGCTAAGTGCACAGTAGAGTTAAGGCTTTTTCTTTTCTTTTTCTTTTCTGTCTCTTTTATTTGTTCTGTTTTGTAATTATTCTAAATAGCAAATAGGTGTAGTAAAATATGGAACTTTGCCCATTATTAGTAAAGCAATATTATGCACTGCCACAAAAAGTTTGAGATTTAAATAAAGTAGTTTGGATTTTTTATAATTTAAAAAGGCATTTAAATTATTGCTTGGCCTCTGTTTTAAATGTTTTAGGGCTTTAAACCACTTTATAAAAAGTTGGTTTCACCTTGACAAATATCCGGGGATTATTTGCAACACTATGAACATTTTAGTTTTCATGTTTGTGAATTACTTTATTTCACTTATTATTTGAATTTGAATTCAAAGTGGAATTTTAAATGAGATATGGATTAGAGGATGATCAAGCACTGTTTAGCAAAATGCCTTAGCTTAATCAGAGAGGTCATTGTAGCTTAATTACAGGGGTGTTACAACTCTCCTCCTCTAAAAGAAATTCTCGTCCCGAGAATTAAGAGGTATAAGGGAAACAATCGGGGAATTCCGCACGCAGATTATCTTCGCGTTCCCAAGTGGCTTCATCTTCAGTATGATTCGACCACTACACTTTGAGGAACTTGGTAACCTTCTGACCGGTTCGGCGTTCAGCTTCTTCAATAATGCGGATCGGATGCTCTTTATAAGTGAGATCATCTTGCACTTCGATCAATTCAGGATCCACTTCACGGGGGGGGGGGGGGGGGGGTCATTGATGCAACGACAAAGTTGCGAAGCATGGAAGACATCATGGACATGAGAGAATTGCGGTGGCAGCTCCAATTTATAAGCCACATATCCACGTCTGGCAAGAATGCGGAAATGACCAATGTGGCGAGTAGCTAACTTTCCCGTCACACCAAATCGATGAGTGCCTCTCATTTGAGTGACACGCAGATAAGCTTGATCACCAGGGTTATAGGTAGATCCCTAGTGTTTACGGTCATAGTTGCTCTTCTGATGGGACTGGGCCGCCTTAAGATTATCCCGGAAAATGCGAACTTACTCTTCCGCTTGTTGGATAATATCCAGACCGATGAGTGATAGTTCCCTGGTTTCTGACCAATTCAGAGGGGTTCGACACTTAAGTCCATATAATACCTCGAAGGGGGCCATGTTTATGCTAGTTTGATAGCTGTTGTTATAAGATAATTCAACATACAGGATAGATTCTTCCCACTTCTTGCCAAAGGAGATGACACAAGCATGCAACATATCTTCAAGTATTTGGTTAACTCGCTCAACTTGACCTTGGGACTGGGGGTGATAAGCAGTGCTGCAAGTTATATGAGTTCCCATAGCTTCTTGGAAACTATCCCAGAATTTTGAGGTGAAAATGCTGCCTCAGTCTGAACTGATCTCGTTCGGAATGCCATGGAGTGACAGAATTCTGGAGATATACAAGTTCGCTAACTGACTAGTAGTGATAGTTTCCTTGACTGGCAGAAAGTATGCAACTTTGCAGAATTGGTCGATGACGGCAAAAATAGCATCATGACCCTTTTGTTATTTGGGGAGGCCAGTGATGAAATCCATCTAAACCTTATCCCACTTCCATTCAGGAATAGGTAGTGGTTGCAGAAGTCTAGCAGGTTTCTGATGTTCTGCTTTGACGCGACGGCAAACGTCACATTCTTGAATATAGCGAGCAATGTCTTGCTTCATCTTAGACCACCAATATTTCTGACAAATGTCTAGATACATCTTGGTACTTCCCGAGTGAATAGACAGGGGTGTGTCATGTGCTTCTTTCATAACTTTCTCTGTCATAAGGTCGAACTGGGGTACCACAAGGCGATCTCTGAAGAACAAAGCTCCACCTTCATCCAGCGAGAAGTCCTTGGTTTCTCAGAGGCAATATCACTTTTAATCCGATCAATTTCAGTGTCCTTCTCTTGTGCAGACATGATAGCTTTCTGAAGAGGCGGTTCCAGGACAAGGTTATGAAGAGAACCCTGTGGAACAATGTGAAGGTTCATCTTCTTCATGGAGGTGGGGTTGAGCTTTCGGAACCATGTGGTTGTTGCAATAAGCTTTTCGACTCAAGGCATCGGTCATGACATTAGCCTTGCCAGGGGTATAAGAAATACCGCAGTCATTGTTTGTAATTTGTCGGCGTTCTGGGAACGGGGGTACCCAGACCTGCCTGCCTGCGGCCCAGGGCGTGGCCCACTTTGACAGCCCAGTATGGCCCGGCGCAGGATCGCTCAAGAACAAGGCCCTCGCGAGAGCCCCGCCCTCGTGAGGGGGACGACGCCAAGACCCCCGGAGGGAAGAGGCCTCTTCAGGCCCCCTCCCGAGGGGTGGAGATTTCTATGCAGCGCTCGGCCTCGAGAGGCTGAGGTGACGCCAGCCGGGCCAGGCTGGCGCCAGCAGGCATAGAAGAAGCAGTTTCCTCTTTGGTGCAAAGGATGCAAGGACGTACGCAGGTTCCCAAGGCATCCCCCCAAAGGTTTCCATTCTGGCGCAACGAGACCAAGACCATGAGCCCCGCAGGATGGACGTCATCGCCGAGCCCACCTCTGCATCACTACCAGCTACTTTGCAGGCGAAGACCACCTTTCGTCAGGATAAGGTGTACTCCTTGTCCCCCTTCGAATATGTCCGTTGTGGGATCCCTTCCCGCTAGTGCGATAAGGGAAGAGGACCCGGGCCATTATAAATAGAGGCGAGGCTGCGTCGTAGAAAGGGATGCACCAGAGACCACCCGAGTGCCCTCGCGAGGTTGCTCACCACTGTACAAGTTCATCCACAAACCTCCTCATGAGGCAATCCACCAAAAGGTAGGAGTAGGGTTTTACGCTTCGCAGCGGCCTGAACGCGCATGACGCGCTGCTGATGGCAACTGAGCTGCTTCGTCATCGCCCGACGCATGGGGGCTTCGACGCCTGGGCCGACCACATCACCGAGCTTGGGCCGACCACACCACCGAGCTTCAACGCAAGGCGAGACTGGGCCCCGCACCTCCCCCTCCAACCTCCGATGCTGGGCGCCGGGGGCTCGTCCGCCGCACAGCTCCCTTCATCGACCGGAGGAAAGCTCGGCCCGCGCCCGGGCGGGCCCGAGCAAGGCCTGCCCCATGCAGTGCTCCTTCTCCTCCGGGTCCCGGTGGCCGGATTCGGGGCATCGCCCGGCCTCATCGGCGACACGCAAGAAGAAGGCGACGAGGCACCATGCGCGCGCCTCGGCAAGCGCACCCCTGACACGCGCACCCCCGGCACGGTGGACCATCGGCCGCCTGAGCAGTCCAGGCGCGAGCACGCTAACCGGTGCAGGGACCAGGCGGCTCAAGCCTCCGAGCAAGCAGGTAATCGCAACAGGGGCACGGTGGATGACCACGAAGGCAATCCTCATCAGGACGCGTGCATCCAACCTCACGGCAACGGCAAGGGCAAGCAGCTTCGCGCAGAGGCTTGGCGCAGGAGGGTCTGTGGACCGCGTGGCCCGGGCAGCGCTGCCGCGGCACCTGGGGAGGTTGATCGCGTTGCACGCGGAGACGGCTCAGGAGGAAGCCAAGGCCTTTACACGGAGCCCTATGTCCCGAGCAACATCATGTCTGTGGACGGCGCCGCAGGTGCCATCATCCTCCCGGAGTAGGAGGGTGACCCGGACGCCTTCTTCAAGTCGGGCCTGGGGGCTTCCACTGAAGAAGCACTGGGCCCGGTTGGCGTAGAGAAGGGGGCGTCCCGGGATGCGCGGGGGTGCGGTGCGAGTCCCGCCCCCGCGAGCAAGGAAGACGCAGCCAGGCCCCTGGGCCGCAGGAGCCACCGCCTAGGGGACCGGCAGGACATGAGGAGCGTGGGCCACGTGCGGTTCCGGGGCCGCCGGCGCGGCCTCAGGAGGCAGGGCCTCGCGAGGTCTCCAGGTCGAGGCCTGGCGCCCCGACGCCTCACGAGGCGGCTTCACCGACACAACACCCCGATGGCTATGCGGGGTGCATTGCGCTCAGGTTTGGGCCGCGGAAGCGCAATCCCGCGGCTACGCTGGGAGCAATGCACTCATGTTTGGGCCGTAGGGGCGCGCAACGGTGTAGAAATGCGTGGAATGGCTCATGGCCGAATTGGGAGCACCTAGGTCCTGCGCCTAGGGGTACGCCCAGCTACCTTCGACCGTGACACTCTCCCGTAATAATGAGTGGGCTATATACGCCCGGAGCCCCCCGAGGACACATAGGGGTTCCCACCCATGTCCAAGAGGAAGCCCCATGCTCCGCGCTGGCAGATAACACTGTCCTCCAATGACTATGCCCATGCCTAGTGGAAGCCCTACGCTTTGCGCTGGGGAGAGGAGAAAGATGAAGACTAGCCTAGGTGCCGGACGCGGCTATTCCTTGCTCCTTTTTGTATTCGAATTGCCACTTTTTTGGAATGAAGCTCGAAGTTTCGCAACCTTACTTAAAAAAAGGGGTGGGAATTTTCTCCTCGCAGTCTTTTCTGTCTTGAAGTTTTGTTTTCTGAATCAACACCTGTCGGTCTCCCCCTCACGCACCCCGCGAGCGGGGCTTGGTACGGTGTCCACACCTTGCCAAGGCCTGGACACCCTGGTCCTCGCACGGCGCTCTCGAGCAAGCCGACAGGCGCATGCTGCCTCAGAGGCACCCATCTCCTGGCCATCGCTGAGCATCGCGACTCAGCGTACCAGCGATGATCGACCCTTACTCGGGGGCTCCAGCCATGGATTGGCGCGCCGCCATGTACCCTCGGGAGGCTCGGGTACCTCTCAAGGCAGGAGCTGGCGAGGAAGGGTAAGGGAGTCGCTCGAGCGTTAAGGGGGACTCCTGAGTAACGTGACTCAGGAGCCTCACTGGTCACGTAGCCCCTCGCCCCTTGGTCTCGTCCTGGTGATCCGGACGCCCCAACGGCGACCGAGGTATGCGCGGGATTAGGCCCTGCCGACGCAGAGCACCAAGAGGGCTCCCGAACCGCCTCGCTCACAAGGAGGAAGACCCCCCTGGTGAGATCCCCAAACTCCCCAGAAGCCCAGCTGCACCTCATGACGCATGAGCTCGCCACGGCCTGCGAAGTTAAGTATCCCAACCGTAATGAGCAGGAATTTTTGATTCAAGAGCAGCCCAAATAATGGAGTATGACACGGGAGCCCTAACGCAAAAGTGCAGGCACTAAGGTTTACTGCGTGCCCTCACGGGGCCTCCTGCAGCTTCGGATACAGGAGAGACGACACAAGCAAGGGAGTTCAGCTTCTCTAGGCATCGCCGCTAAAGCCTTGGCTTTGGAGAAGCATGCGCCCCCTCAGGAGTGCCCACCTCGTGAGGTCCCGGTAGGTTACTATCACTGGACACGATGCGACAACCCCTCGCACCCCCCGAGGAGCGTCTGGCACAGAACAACGGCACAACGAGGCGTGCAAGGGCACGAAGGGATGTGCGGAGGCACACCAACGATGACGTAAAACCCCGCGGAGAAAATGAGGACGCGCAGCGCAAAATGAGCAATAGACGGTTCGAAAGAAGGAAGACAAGGTAAAACACAAAATTTTAATGCCCCCGGGGGCCAAATGTTTCTTGATGCAACAGTAACCAGAAGGAAGGAAACAGGGGAAACTCAGGCGGAGGAGGCGCTGTCCCCGTCGTGACCTCCACCAGCCGCGGCGTCGGAGCCGCCGCTCTCTTTGGAGGGAGGCTCCTGGACGAACCGCTCCACCAGGGACTCCACCTGCCCGCGCACTTCGTCCCTAAGGGGCCTCTGGAGCTCCTTAGGCACCGGCTACATCACACGGGAGAGATCAAGCTCAGGGACATGGTGGCGCAGGTTGGAGAAGACGCGCGTCAGCGCGATGTCCAGAAGGTCGCGCGCGCTGGACTCATTGTCTTCATCCACCCGGGAGACGCCGGTCTCCAGGGCCTCCACCACCTTCCCAAAGAAGTCGAGATAACCCCCGTCGCCGTGCGCGCACGGCAGCGCGGGAGCTTCTCCGACGAACCGACCAACTGCACCGACCGCGCGGCGGGCGATGTCCAGATACTGCTTGGCGCGCTGCGCCTCTAGCATCTTTGCGTGTGCGCCTCGTCCTTGGCGGCCAGCATGGCGTTGGCTGCTCCCTCAATCTGGGCTTGGAGGGACGCCAGCTCTGCCTTGGCTTCCTCCTCACCTTTGAGCGCGGCCTGAAGGGCGGCCTCGGCGCCCGCAAGCTGGGCCCTGAGCGTGTCCGCCTCCTCCTGGAGTTCGTCGAGCTTGCGCCCTCTGCCGCTTCCAGAGGCCGGAGGAGGAGCCGGAGACCCCGTGCGCCTCCCCGCGCCTGCTGCACCCCCCAGACGCCATGGAAGGGAAGGAAAGAGAAGAGAATGATATCTTAGGGAGATTGGGAAGCGAGAAGGAGCGCTAGGATGGCAAGACCCCCCGGGCGAGGCGATTTTATAGGCACAACCGCTGTCCATGAGGCATCGTGGAGAGTGGAGGCGGCGCGTGCTCCCCAGGCACCACGTGCCCGGCTCGACCGGCGTGCAGACCTGCCGCACGTCGCCTCGCCTCCCCCCATCAAGTCACATCCGCGTGGGTCGAGGGGAGAGAAGGGGCAAGGAGGCGGCTACATTCAAGGAAGGGCAATGATGGCTAGCGCCGCACGCAGGCTTCACATCATCTTGACTCGGGGCGGTTCCCGAAGTCTTCGGGAAGCAGAGGCGTCCGTGCCTCATTATGCACCACGCATCAGGCTGGGCCCGCAGGTGGTTGGGGCCCGCGGCGCTCAGGTCGGCTCCTTCGACTTCGCCCCGAAGCGAACCCAAGCGCGCCTTGGGCCCGGGGGCTGCTGTCGGCGTTCTGGGAACGGGGGTACCCAGACCTGCCTGCCTGCGGCCCAGGGCGTGGCCCACTTTGACAGCCCAGTATGGCCCGGCGCAGGATCGCTCAAGAACAAGGCCCTCGCGAGAGCCCCTCCCTCGTGAGGGGGACGACGCCAAGACCCCCGGAGGGAGGAGGCCTCTCCAGGTCCCCTCCCGAGGGGCGGAGATTTCTATGCAACGCTCGGCCTCGAGAGGCTGAGGTGACGCCAGCCAGGCCAGGCTGGCACTAGCGGGCACAGAAGAAGCAGTTTCTTCTTTGGTGCAAAGGAGGCAAGGATGTACGCAGGTTCCCAAGGCATCCCTGTAAGTGCATCTTGTGCCCCTTAGTTATTTTGGTGTATTGAAGACTTATAGGTTAAGAGACTGATGCGTTTGTAAGTGTACACAGGCTCTATAAGTCGCTGAGGATTTTGATACATTCGGAGATTATCGACCCCTAAAAATGAATGTCTTCAACTGAAGACTTTGGTGAAGACTTTGCTGAAGACTTTTCTGAAGACTTTGGTATTCCCTGAAGACTTTGAAAAAGAAGAAGTTAGTGTGACCTTGAAGATATGAACGAGGACTATGAAGCGTGAAGACTTTTGTTTTCGTAGTTCCATTTCCTTTCTTTGAGTCATAGGAAACACCGTACTGTTAAAGGGGGCCAAGGTAATACTAAGGAAAATTTCCAACTGATGCTCAACTCAAAAGTCTCAACCTATCCAATCCTTCGAGTGAAGCCTTTGGAAATCTCTTGTAGTTCAGTCAAGTTCTTCAGTGATAGAGACGATGATCTTCTGGTCTCTGAGGAAATTGGTCTGAATGAGGAGTTAGGATTTCGCCAGTGCGAATTGCCTACAAGTGAGGAACATGATAAGTCTGAGGACTTTCATAGTTCGAGATTCCGACCGTTGCTGTGCTAAGTGCCAGCTGTCCCCAATCATCCTATCCACATAATGGTCATATCATTAGGGGCATTTATGTCTTATCATGTCGGGTTGCACCCTGGCTATAAATAGCCGCCCCCACAACCACTAGCTGGTTGGCTGCTCCGAGAGAGAACTGACACTTTTCATTTGAGAGCATCCCATTCCTCGAGGACTTTGAGAGAAAATCATCAGTGAGGAAAAACCCCCAAACCAAACCATCAAACCCAAACCCAAAGTGATTGAGCATCACTGAAGAAATTGTTCCTGTGTGGAACCTACGCTTGTTACCTTTGAAGACTGTGTATCTTCCAGACGGTTAGGCGTCATGGACTAGTGCATCCTGCAGTCAATTGGGGATCACGAAGTGACCTTGGTCTAGAGCATCCAGCAGTAAATTGTGGATCGCCGGGTGACCAGTTTGTGAGGGTTTTGGAAGTCTACCCTGAAGACTTACCACGAGTGTTGGGCGAGGTCTGTGTGACCTTAGCTCAAGGAGAATACGGTAAGGACTGTGTGTCCTGGGACTGTGTGTCTTCTAGTTTAAATACCAGGCCGCTCCAAACCAGACGTACGACTGTCACAACAGTTGGAACTGGGTCATCAAATTATTGTCTTCATCGAGCTTCCTGGTTCTATTTCCTCAACCCTTCCATTTCCTCGTATATGTGTTGATGAAATTGATAGTTACTGTTTGAAGAATTTGACTGAAGACTTTCTAAATTTCCTCACCTCAAATTCTTCAAGTTACCTTGTTCGTCACCTGCTTATCCTATATCACGCTACCTGTAATCTGTGCATGCTTTATTTCATCATGATGACTATGTGATCGCTATGCTTCATATGCACTTGATTACTTATTCCGCAGCTAGTTATTCATCACATTTCAAATTCCTCAAGTTGAAAGTCCTCAGTGATGAATTTGTAGAAATTGCCTATTCACCCCCCTCTAGTCGATATAACGCACTTTCAATTGGTATCAGAGCAAGGTACTCCCTTGTTCTGTGTGATTTTGGTTTAACCACCTGGAGTTCTAGTTATGTCGACTGCAGGTATGATCAAGGTTTCCGCAGGCTGTCCTACCTTCAATGGGATGGACTACCCCTACTGGAAGAACAAGATGCGCATGCATCTTGAAGCTATTGACAACGATCTCTGGTACGTTGTGGAAAATGGTGTTCCCCGCACTTCTCCGACTGTTACTGCTGCTGATGCGAAGAAATTCAAGCAACTCGATTCACAAGCGAAGAATATCATCTGTGGCCATCTGAGCAAAGGTCAGTATGGCAGATTGAGTGCTTTGGAGACTGCTAAGCTTATCTGGGATAGGCTGTCCAAAGTTAACGAAGGTGTTTCCACTCAACGTGACTCTCGTGTTGATGTTCTTCGCAATCTCTTCAACCGCTTCAAAAGACTCGACAATGAGAATGTTCAGCAAACATTTGGTCGTCTCACTGATATCTCCAACGAGCTTCAAGCACTTGGTGCCATTGACATCACCGACCATGAAGTGGTGAAGAAACTGCTAAGATCTCTTGATTCCTCATTCGACACACTGGCTTTGATGATCCAAGAATGTGGAGACTACAAGTCACTTGATCCTGCTGATATACTTGAGAGACTCAATACTCATGAATTCCAACAAGCTGAGAAGAGAGACCTCTACGGACCAAGCTATGGAAGAACTCGTGCACTGAAGGCCAAGGCAATTTCCTCATCCGAAGGCGAAGAATCTTATAGTAGCCTTGGTGATCCTGAAGAACTGAGTCAGGAGCTGGCAATGCTTGCGAGGAAATTCCAGAAGTTCTCAAGGAGAGGCCAATTTGGAAAGTCATCAAAAGGTGGTTTGAGGAAACCAGATTCCTCAAGCGACTACAAGAAGAGAACTTGTCACAAATGCAAGAAGTCTGGTCACTTTATCTCTGACTGTCCTCTCTGGGAAAAAGAATCAAAGAAGAAGAAATACAAGGACTACAGTTCTGATGACTCGAAGAAAAAGAAGAAATCTTCAAAGTCCTCAACTTCAAAGTCCTCATCAAAGTCCTCATCGCACAAGAAGAATGGTTCCAGAAAGGCTCGGGCTTTCATTGGCAAGGAAATGGATTCTGAAGAAGAATCTAAAGAATATGAAGGAGAGGAAGAATCTGAGGAGGAGTCTAACTCAGGTGTTGCTAGCCTTGCTCTCGCCACTGCTTTCGTCAGCAAGTCCATCTTCAATGATGAAGAAAATGACTACTCCAACGACTCTGACGTCAGCAATGATGATTATGCTCCCACCTATTGCTTCATGGCAAAAGGATCCAAGGTACACAAGCATCACTCTTCTTCTGAATCAAGTGAAGGTGAATCTGATGAATATGTGAAACCTAGCTATGCCAAACTGGCTAAAATTGCCACTAAACAACAAAGCGCACTTGAAAAGCTTCAGAAATTGCTAGACAAAAGCAATGATATGTTGAATGAGGAAGTGGATCGGACTCAAACTCTGTCTGATGATCTCAAAAGTCTTCAGACAAAGTATGATAACCTTCAGAGTCATCATAATTCTCTCTTAGTTGACCATTAGAAGCTTTCTTATGAATTTCTTCAAAGAAAGCAAGATCTTGATAAACTAATAGTGGCTCATGAGGATCTCCAAAGGGAAAAACGATTCCTTACTGGCTCAACAGATCAGTACCGCTCAGGAAGAATTTGTTCCACCATGTATGAATGTACCCTCAGGATCTGAGGATAATGATGAGGCTACCAATGAAGAATTGGAAGAAATCATCAGAAACAGTCAGTAGAGAGCTGCAATTGCCAAGGGCAGCTCTGTTCCTCTTATGCTGGATCCCAAGATGATTCTCAACTTCATTGACATATGGCATGAGGATCCAAGCACTCCACTCTCCTCACTAAAACTGCCTCTTGCTGTGGACCATGTCCTCACACACTTCATAGCTGAGGAAAAGTGGAAAAGAGAACAAGCTCAGAGAGCTAAGAGGAGCAAGGCCCGAAAAGAAAAGTTTCTGAGGAACAATGTGATGAATTTGACTCCCAGTCAACTAGTCACTGTTCAGTCTGAGATTCGGTGTCTCACTGAAGAACAACAAAAGTATGATGCTGAATGGAAGGGCTCCAAAGTAATATTTGTGAGGGCTGCCCAAGCTGCAGTCAAGGAACACAACTCAAAGGTTGCAGCTCAAATGCAACCGCAAATTCCTCAGGCTAAAGAATCTGCTCAGCCTGCTGAAGAAACCGCACGCGCTGCTGAAGAAACTCAGACTGCTGAAGAACCTGTCAGGCTAACCACCACTGTTGTGCCTGAAGAAATTGCCAGGCCAGCAGAAACTTTTGCTGCGCCTGATGAAATTGAGACTGCTAGGACGACTGCATCAGTCATGCCTGAAGAAAATGCTCCGCCTTCACCCTCTGCTGAAACTGCAAAGTCCTCAAGGGTGAAGAACATCAACCTTCCTTCTGCATCAGAAGCGAAGAAAACAAAGGCTGCGAAGAAGATAGCCGCTAAGAAAAGAAAAGCATTAACTTCAGATTCCTCAGTTGTGAAGAAGTTGAAGACTATGCCAAGTTCTTCAACTGAGCCTATTGATGCAACTCCGATCTCATCCGTACCTTCCTATGAGATAGTTCCATTTGGTGTTAACTATGACATTCCAAATGATGAAGATGAAGAAGATCATTCTGATGCTTCCTCAGAATAGATCGATGAAGAAATTGAAGTGGAAGCAAATCCTTCAACTCCACTGGTATCATCAACCCAGCCTCAGTTGACTGCTGAAGAGGCCGGCGTTGAAGAAATGGAAGAGGATGTGGACATTGGAAACACAACTCCTCTTATCAATTATGAATATTGGGAAGCTGCTCACCCAAATTCACCAATGACCACACCCCTCACTCAAATTCCTCAGTCTCCAGCCCAGACTGAAGAAATTCATACTGAAGAAATACCAGCTGCAACAGCTAAAGAAATTGCTGCTCAAATTGCAAATGAGGAAACTGCTTTTGAAATTCCTCAATCTGAAGAAGTTCCTCCTATGAATGTCGTGGGCCGCTTCAAGCCAAATCTTCAGCTGAAGCCCAAGATGCCTTTCAAAAGCTCAAAGCGCCCCAAATTCATCAAGACCAATTTCTTCAACGAGCACATTTTCTTCAACGGACCAAATCTGTATGACTCTGCAAGGGCCGGACGCACCAGATTCTGGACACCCACACAGATGAATTACTATGCATCAGTGCTGTTTGACAAGGAGAAAGTCTTCGAGCACCAGCAAATTCCTCATGCAGACATGGAAACTATCCCATGCTTCACACTGGTGCTCGTAGTCCTTCATGATGCAGGAATTCTTCCCTTCTGTGCAGAGATATGCGATTGGAATGAAGAGCTGATTCTTCAATTCTATGCCTCCTTGCACATCTCAGGTGATGGCTCTGATGTCAATTCTTGGGTCTTGGAATGGATGACTGGATCAACTCACTACCCTGCTCCAGCCACTGAATTGCTTCGGTGAGTCACACTACCAATTTCCTCAGAGGGTGCAAGATGTCTGTTTGATGAACCTGCTCTCCCAAATCACCCGATGCAAGTACTCATGAAGCCATTGGCTCCTGGCCAACCTCAAAGGACTTCCTTCCTTGTGAAGGATTTGCTCTATGTGCCCAGGACAGTTTATCGCATTCTGACCAAAACCCTCAGTCCTCAGAAGGTCCACAACTCTGAAGAAGAAGAAGTGGAGGGAATCATGAAGAACATGCTATTCAACATCATTCATGGGATTCCCATCAATTACCATGATTTCTTCATGAGGACTTTGGCCAATACTGCTTCAGCCCCATTCGAATTGAAGCCTTACACTCCCTGGATCATGAAATTCCTCATATCAAAGTCTTCACTTCCATTCAAGGCTGACTTTTAGAATCACTTTAGCTTCCTGCCTCCGATCGAAGTCCTCAAGACCACATTTTCTTCAGTTAAGGGTAAAGGCAAAGCTGTCGTTGATGAAGGTACTCGTCCATTGGATTGTCAGTTTTGCAAAGCTGCATCTTATTCCACCAATGATGACACTGCTACCCAAGATTCTGCTGCAAAGGCCTCAGCGCAAAATCCTCAAGATACTGCCCCTCGTGTGATGACTGATCGCGAGCTTCTTCTAAGTCTTCATCAGAAGATTGATCGTAATCACAAGTGGGTAAAGCGTCAGTTTGGTTCACTTCTTCGAGACATGATAGTCATGCACAATTCTGTAAGGAGGAACCACTATTATCTTCATGAAGTCTTCAATCGCACTTGGGCCATTCTGTCTCACCTCAAGACTCCTGAAGAACTCAAGGAGATGGACCTTGAGCAAAACCTTGACTAGGCTCGTCCTCTTCAGAAGAAATTTAAGAAAGTTCATGTTCCTCAGCTGGTTACAAGCTCATATTCTTCATCGCACGAGGCGGATGAGGCTGAGGATATTGACGACACTGCTGCGGGCCCTGCATCGACAAACGACCCCGACAACGCTGGCGCTCCTCCACCACCCTCAAGTTGAAATTCTTCAGGGGCGTCAGTCCTCACTTTTTCGTCCCTTTTGGTCTTCGATGACAAAGGGGGAGAAAATTTGAGTTAGTCTTCAAGCGGGTCTATATATGGGCTATTTTTGTTTAAGTTACAACTCTCACTCTTCTGAAGCTTTTGTTGGTTGAGTTGTAAACATAATTCTGATGGTGGTCTGATGTTTTTGAACTGCTTTCCGCATGCTATTTCCTCAAGTTACCGTAATGCACGCATGCTGAATTTCCTCAGACCCCATTTTCCATCATGCATTTCAATTTCCTCATGATATATATTAAATGCGTGTATGGATTACAATATATAGGGGGAGTTCTCCATGTTTTTCACCTACCATGTGCATTTGCAGTCCAAAGCAAATTCCTCAAATATGCACATCTTCAGGGGGAGCTCTTCTATATCTTGCAATCAAATTCCTCAAACTCAGTACTTACACTTCATATTATTATCCCCGTTGAAAACTTAACCTATTTGTCATCAATCACCAAAAAGGGGGAGATTGTAAGTGCATCTAGTGCCCCTTAGTGATTTTGGTGTATTGAAGACTTATAGGTTAAGAGACTGATGCGTTTGTAAGTGTACACAGGCTCTATAAGTCGCTGAGGAGTTTGATACATTCGGAGATTATCGAGCCCTAAAAATGTATGTCTTCAACTGAAGACTTTGGTGAAGACTTTGCTGAAGACTTTGCTATTCCCTGAAGACTTTGAAAAAGAAGAAGTTGGTGTGACCTTGAAGATATGAACGAGGACTATGAAGCGTGAAGACTTTTGTTTTCGTAGTTTCATTTCCTTTCTTTTAGTCATAGGAAACACCGTACTATTAAAGGGGGCCGAGGTAATACTAAGGAAAATTTCCATCTGATGCTCAACTCAAAAGCCTCAACCTATCCAATCCTTTGAGTGAAGCCTTTGGAAATCTCTTGCAGTTCAGTCAAGTTCTTCAGTGATAGAGACGATGATCTTCTGGTCTCTGAGGAAATTGGTCTGACTGAGGAGTTAGGATTTCGCCAGTGCGAATTGCCTACAAGTGAGGAAAATGATAAGTCTGAGGACTTTCATAGTTCGAGATTCCGACCGTTGCTGTGCTAAGTGCCAGCTGTCCCCAATCATCCTATCCACATAACGGTCATATCATTGGGAGCATTTATGTCTTATCATGTCGGTTGCACCCTGGCTATAAATAGCTGCCCCCAACAACCACTAGCTGGTTGGCTGCTCCGAGAGAGAACTGACACTTGTCATTTGAGAGCATCCCATTCCTCGAGGACTTTGAGAGAAAATCATCAGTGAGGAAAAACCCCCAAACCAAACCATCAAACCCAAACCCAAAGTGATTGAGCATCACTGAAGAAATTGTTCCTGTGTGGAACCTACGCTTGTTACCTTTGAAGATTGTGTATCTTCCAGACGGTTAGGCGTCATGGTCTAGTGCATCCTGCAATCAATTGGGGGTCACGAAGTGACCTTGGTCTAGAGCATCCAGCAGTAAGTTGTGGATCGCCGGGTGACCAGTTTGTGAGGGTTTTGGAAGTCTACCCTGAAGACTTACCACGAGTGTTGGGCGAGGTCTGTGTGACCTTAGCTCAAGGAGAATACGGTAAGGACTGTGTGTCCTAGGACTGTGTGTCTTCTGGTTTAAATACCAGGCCGCTCCAAACCAGACGTATGACTGTCACAGCAGTTGGAACTGGGTCATCAAATCAATGTCTTCATCGAGCTTCCTGGTTCTAATTCCTCAACCCTTCCATTTCCTCGTATATGTGTTGATGAAATTGATAATTACTGTTTGAAGAATTTGACTGAAGACTTTCTCAATTTCCTCACCTCAAATTCTTTAAGTTACCTTGTTCGTCTCCTACTTATCTTGTATCACGCTACCTGTAATCTGTGCATGCTTTATTTCATCATGATGACTATGCGATCGCTATGCTTCGTATGCACTTGAGTACTTATTCTGCTGCTAGTTATTCATCACATTTCAAATTCCTCAAGTTGAAATTCCTTTGTGATGAATTTGTAAAAATCACATATTCACCCCCCCTCTAGTCGATATAACGCACTTTCAATCCCCCCATGGTTTCCATTCCGGCGCAACGAGACCAAGACCACGAGCCCAGCAGGACGGACGTCATCGCCGAGCCCACCTCTGCATCACTACCAGCTACTTTGTAGGTGAAGACCACCTTCATCAGGATAAGGTGTACTCCTTGTCCCCCTTCTAATTTGGACATTGTGGGATCCCTTCCCACCAGTGCGATAAGGGAAGAGGACCCGGGCCATTATAAATAGAGGCGAGGCTGCGCTGTAGAAAGAGATGGACCAGAGACCACCCGAGTGCCCTCGCGAGGTTGCTCACCATTGTACAAGTCTATCCACAAACCTCCTCATGAGGCAATCCACGAAAAGGCAGGAGTAGGGTTTTACGCTTTGCAGCGGCCCAAACCTGGATAAATCCTCATGTGTTAGTCTTCTTCCTCACGATTGAGTGAGTTCGTCTGGCTAGGCTGTGAAGCTGTGAGCTTGAGGTCGAAGCCGGTGGGGATCTTCGCACACGCCCCTGAGTTCGAACCTCTTTGGGTTTTGCGGAGCCCGAAATCTGACATAATTGCTTCCATCCATCACTGCTAATGGAGATTCAGATCTGGCTGAGTAAACATATACTTCAGACTTTGATGGTCGGTGTAGATATCAGAACAATTACCGAGCGATAACCTGACCACAAGAACAATGTATAGATCTCTACAGTGAGTTCGAGGTCATGAACTGGATAGTTCTCTTCATGAGGGTGCAATTATCGTGAGGCATAAGCAATCACCCTACGCTCTTGCATTAGGACACAACCTAATCCTTGACGGGATGTGTCACAATAAATGACAAAGTCCTTACAAGAATCTGGAGGAGCAAGCACTGGAGAAGATGTCACCTTGTCCCTGAGTGCGTGTAAGCTTTCCTGACATTTTTCTGTCCACTCAAACCTTATGCCTTTATGAAGCATATTAGTCAAAGGTTTGACAATCTTGGAGATGTTCTCGACAAAACAACGACAATAGCTGGCGAATCCGAGAACACTTCTGACTTGCTTGACATTCTTCGGGGGAGTCCAGTCTAGAATAGCTTGAACTCTTTCTGGGTTGACCACAATACCATCCTTGGAGATCACATGACCAAGGTAAGTGACTTCGGTTAACCCGAACTCACACTTGGAGTATTTGGCATATAGTTGATGCTCTCGAAGTTTTTCCAGTACAAGACGAAGATGTTCAGCATGTTCTTCTTTATTCTTGGAAAACACCAGGATATCATCCAGATAAACCATGACGAACTTGTTAAGGTATTCCATGAAGATATAGTTCATCAAATGAGAGAATGTTGCTGGAGCATTAGTTAAACCGAAAGACATGACGGTGTACTCGTATGAACCATAGTGAGTAACGATTGCGGTATTTGGATTATCCTCATCATGAACTCGGATCTGGTGGTAACCCAATCTCAACTCGAGTTTAGAAAATATGGAGGAACCAGCAAGTTTATCATACATATCGTTGATCAGAGGAAGTGGATATTTGTTCTGAATTGTTGCTTGGTTGATGGGTCAGTAATCTTGGACCAGATGATTCGTACCATCCTTCTTCTTGACAAAGAGAGAAGGTGCTCCCGTGGCAGAGAAACTTGGACGAATGAAACCTTTCCAAATTGAATTGTCGATTTCTTCCTTAAGTTCAAGGAGTTCATGAGGAGGCATCTTATAAGGTTGTTTGGCGATATGAGTGGTGCCATGTTTTAAGTCGATGACAAACTCGACAACTCTAACAGGGGAACTCCTAGAAGTTCTTCTGGAAAGACATCTTGGAAGTCACAAACAACTGGAATGCCTTCAGTCTCCTCAAGAGGTGACACATTTAATGCATTTAAGAGGTAAATCCGGGCTTCGACATCTCAAACAAGACGAGCATGGTAGCTTACTATCTCATTCGAAGGATGTAGGAGATGGACAGTTTTTGTGGCACAAACGATTGAAGCATTATGAGTTTTCAACCAGTCCATTCCCAGAATGAGGTCAATATTGGAAGACTTCAAAATAATGGGAGAGACATGGAATTCCAACCCTTCAATTTCAATGGTGATGTTGTGGCTAACCATGGAGGTTGGATATTGGCCCGTGGGGATGTGTACCACCAGTGGAGTACTCATCTCTTCGTATGTAATGCCATGCATGTATGCAACATCTTCTGACATGAAAGAATGCGATGCTCCTGTAGCAAATAAATAGAAGCTGGTACTGAGTTAACAAGAAGAGTACCCATCATAGTAGTAGGCTAGTCTTGAGCTTCATTCAGTTCAATTTTGTTAGCCTGACCATGACCATAAGAAGACCTAGCATTGTTGTTGCGGGGCTAGTTGTTACCACGACAAGTTGAAGGCAGTGCAAGCTGATTCTGATTCTGGTTGCATTCTCTGGCACGGTGACCTGGACGACCACACTTGAAGCACAACCCATCATTGGGACAGGGAGTAGGAGCTTGGGGTGGTGCAGCTGGAAGTGTCGGCTTCCTAGGTGGTGGAGGAGGCAGACAAGGTGCAACATAGGACGACCTTGGAGCAGGAGCAGGAGCAGGTGCATGGTACATGTTGTGGGGAAACCATATCCGACACTTCTATGATGATGAGCCTGAAGATGAGCCGACATCACGGTTGCGCTTGATATCTTCCTTGTATTCCTGCAGACCAGTCTCAACTTGAATGGCCTTGTTCACCAAGGTGGCGAAGTCAGCAAAGTCTTGAACAAGGAGCACGAGTTTGATATCTGGGTGAAGTCCTTCATGGAACTTTTCCTGTCTGTGAGCATCAGTAGTGATATCTTCTTCAGCATAGCGGGACAAGTCAAGGAACTCCCGCCGATAAGCATCTACGGTCTTGTTGCCCTGTGTGAGGTTGCAGAACTCTCGCTAATTCCTGTCCATGATTACCTGAGGAATGTAGCGAGCATGGAAGGCAGCTTGGAACTCCGGCTAGGTAATGATGGTTCCAACAGGCTGTGAACGCCTGTGACTGTCCCACCATTGAGTAGCGGGACCCTTCAGGAAGTAGGATGCAAAGGTGACATAGTTGGCAAGGGCGACGTTGGCAGACTCTAGCTCATATGTGATGTCACGGAGCCTATCATCAGCATCAAGGGGATGAGTTTAGCTGCGATAGACAGCAGGGTTGAGGCGCACAATATCTTGCAGAGTTATTGGGGCTGGCCGCTGATTCATATTCGGCCGCGGGAATTGATCCATAAGCCCTTGAATAAACTGGCGGTTCAGCTCAAACTGCTGTATCATTCCAGCCATATATTCGGGCGGTGGTAGAGCGTTGGCACCACAGCCACGACCAGCTGGTCTAACCATTCTGTTAAATTGTAACAGTGGCAGTTTAGTATTGGGTAAAAGCAAATACAAGGAATCATTCATGAGGTAATATGCACAATGAAAGAAGTGCAATAGATATGTCATAGTAGTCAAGCATGATATACAGATCTATACATAGGTCTATTACAAGCCAGCGATCACAGGTTCGGAAAGGAAAATAACCTAGACCAACAAGGCGACACACAGGCACACGGTAGAGGGATACAACAACGGGACATAGCGATGGTACATCAACATCGGAGAAAACCACTGAAGCCAGGTAGCTGTAGGTGACGACGCAGGGCGCCCCCGATATAAGGATCCTGCACTCCGTGAAGACTCTGGTGCAGAACCTGGTACCATACGGGGAGCAGAGGCCCACATGGAGGAGTACAACCTCCAACAGGAGGCCACTCAAGACCTGATGGTAGCTCTGTCCTGCCCGGGTAAAGGATGTGCTCAGGATGCATCCTCACACTGACTGCTGGGAGCAGTTGTGTCAGAGCGTCCTGAAGACGAGCATGATTGGCGTACAACTCGACAGCAAGAGCTCGGACAGTACGATCCAGAGCCTCAGTGTACTGAACAAGAACCTGCGGGTCATAACGACGTCGCACGTAAGGGGTGCAGACAGCAGTGTAGTATCCAGTCTCATCCCCAACGGGTCATACGGGATGTATCTGAACCCAGTATCCTTGATGACCCACAATTATAGGGGATCTATCGTCGTCCTTTCTATAAGTAAGAGTGTCGAACCCAACAAGGAGCAGAAGGAAATGACAAGCGGTTTTTAGCAAGGTATTCTCTGCAAGCACTGAAATTATCGGTGACAGATAGTTGTGTGATAAGATAATTCGTAACGGGTAACAAGTAACAAGTGTAACAAAGGTGCAGCAAGGTGGACCAATCCTTTTGTATCAAAGGACAAGCCTGGACAAACTCTTATATAAAGCAAAGCGCTCCCGAGGAAAAATGGGAATTACTGTCAAGCTAGTTTTCATCATGCTCATATGATTCTAGTTCGTTACTTTGATAGTTTGATATGTGGGTGGACCGGTGCTTGGGTGCTGTCCTTACTTGGACAAGCCTCCCACTTATGATTAACCCCTCTCGCAAGTATCCGCAACTACGAAAGAAGAATTAAGATAAATCTAACCATAGCATGAAACATATGGATCCAAATCAGCCCCTTACGAAGCAACTCATAAACTAGTGTTTAAGCTTCTGTCACTCTAGCAACCCATCATCTACTTATTACTTCCCAATGCCTTCCCCTAGGCCCAAATAATGGTGAAGTGTCATGTAGTCGACATTCACATAACACCACTAGAGGAAAGACAACATACATCTTATCAAAATATCGAACGAATACCAAATTCACATGATTACTTATAACAAGACTTATCCCATGTCCTCAGGAACAAACGTAACTACTCACAAAGCATATTCATGTTCATAATCAGAGGACTATTAATTATCATGAAGGATCTGAACATATGATCTTCCACCGAATAAACCAACTAGCAGCAACTACAAGGAGTAATCAACACTACTAGCAACCCATAGGTACCAATCTAAGGTTTTGAGACAAAGATCGGATATAAGAGACGAACTAGGATTTGGAGAGGAGATGGTGCTGGTGAAGATGTTGATGGAGATTGACCCCCTCTTGATGAGAGGATCGTTGGTGATGACGATGGCTTCGATTTCCTCCTCCAGGAGGAAAGTTTCCCCGGCAGAACAGCTCCGCCAGAGCCATAGATTGGTTCAGCCCAAGTTCCGCCTCGAGACGGCGGTGCTTCGTCCCGAAAGCTCTCTTCTGATTTTTTCCAGGTCAAAACCCTCCATATAGCAGAAGATGGGCACCGGAGGGCTTCCAGGGGGCCCACAAGCCACAGGGGCGCGCCCTGGGGGGTAGGGCGCGCCCCCCAGGCTTGTGGCCTCCTGGTGGGTCCCCTCTGGTATTTCTTTCGCCCAATATTTTTTATATATTCCAAAATAATTCTCTGTAACTTTTTAGGACTTTTGGAGTTGTGCAGAATAGGTCTCTCATATTTGCTCCTTTTCTAGTCCAGAATTCCAACTGCCGGCATCCTCCCTCTTCATGTAAACCTTGTAAAATAAGAGAGAAAAGGGCATAAGTATTGTACCATAATGTGTAATAATAGCCCATAATGCAATAAATATCAATATAAAAGCATGATGCAAAATGGACGTATCAACTCCCCCAAGCTTAGACCTCCCTTGTCCTCAAGCGAAAGCCGAAATCGATAAATATGTCCACATGCTTAGAGATAGAGGTGTCGATAAAATAAAATACGGACATGAGAGCATCATGATCATCTTTAGAACAGCAATACTTATTGATATATAATTTCTTATACTAGAGTAACAATTCATTCACAAGGTAAAGTATGAATCAAGAACTCTATTGAGAACCAATAAACTATGATCTTAGTCATTGAAGCAATTGCAATTTATCATAACATCGGAAAGAGTCAATATAAGAGCTTGTAAAGCAAATCCACATACTCAATCATCTTTTAGTCTTTCATAATTGCTAACACTCACGCGGTACTTATGAGGTCAAAGCTTCAATTGGACACAGAGAAAGATAGGGGCTTATAGTTTTGCCTCCCAACTATTTCCCTCAAGGGTAATGTCAACAGAAATAACTCATGATCACCCACATCTGAGTGGATATATGTGTCTAGATCATTCCCCAACACATGACGCTTGCCAAGAGAGAAAGGCGAAATATAGGAAGTGGTGAAGATCACCATGACTCTTGAATAAAGGTAAGTACTAGAAAGTAAAAGTAACAGATAGGTCCTTCACAGGGGGAAGCAGAGGTTGTCATGCGCTTTTATAGTTGGATGCGCAATCTCTTAATGTAAAAGAACGTCACTTTATATTGCCGCTTGTGATAAAGAACTTTATTATGCAGTCTGTCGCTTTTATTTCTTCCATATCACAGGTTCGTATAAAGTTTATTTTCCTCACACAAATAGATCATACATATTTAGAGAGCAATATTTATTGCTTGCACCGATGACAACTTACTTGAAGGATCTTACTCAATCCATAGGTAGGTATGGTGGACTCTCATGGCAAAACTGGGTTGCGGGTGTTTGGATGCACAAGTAGTATCTCTACTTGGTGCGGAAATTTTGGCTGATATGGGGTGGAAGCAAGCGTCACATGTTAAAGGATCTATAACCATATAACTTCTATTCGGAAATAAGCAAACATAACCTATTATGTTGTCTTCCTTGTCCAACATCAACTTCTTAGCATATAATATTTTAATGAGTGCTCACAATCATAAAAGATGCCCAAGATAATATATTTATATGTGAACCTCTCTTTCTTTATTACTTCCTTTTAATTGCAGCAATGACCAATCGCTATGTTTGTCAACTCACAACAAATTTGAATCGACATACTTCTTATATGTGAAGTCATCACTACCCATAAGGTCATCATATATACTCTTAGTTTTTATTCTATTCTTCTTTTTATTTTTTTCTCAAGATCATAGCAAGCAAGCAAAGCCCTCAACTCAAAACTACTTTTTATTATATAACTCTCAGACTCGAATACATAGGGGGAACATAAAGAAAAACTCGAAGCTAGATCACACTAAAAACTTTATTCTACTAGATCAAGATATAACCAAAAGGATCAAACTAAGAAAAACGATAAAAGTAAAAGATGTGATGGTGATACGATACCGGGGCACCTCCCCCAAGCTTGGCACAAGCCAAGGGGAGTGCCCATACCCATGTGTTTCGTTGTGTTTCTTCTAAGGTGGTCATGTTGGAGTTGTTGATGAGGTTGGAGGCTTGTCCTCTGTCTTCCAAGGCATAGGCTCACCATCGTAAAAAGATGTACGAGTCTCCGGGATCCTCAAATCTGCAGCCAAACTCATTCTCTTAAATCTGTATTCATACTCACAGTTTTGGTTTTGCAGGTCATAGATCTGGGCTTGGAGATGCTCGATTTTCTCATAAAGCTTGAAGATGTCCTCCCCGATGTCCTTGGCGTCCAGCTTGTGCTTATGGGTAAACTCCGCGATCATCATGTGATTGTCATTGAGTCCACGTTCCACCATCCCTTGACACTTGAAAACTTGCTGCTCCATTTCTTCGAGCCTTGTCTCCACGCTTCCGGTCTTCTTTGGCCCCTCAACATCACGGATGTGCAGCACCCCCTCACGCATCTCAATAGTTTGAGGGTGTCGCAGCACCTCCACAAGGTAGGGGTTGATGACCTTCTCGAAGAACTTGTCCTTCGAAGCACTTGGGGACATCATGGCGATCTAGATCTGTCTAGAAAGCAATTCGAAACAAAAACATGAGATGTTGTTGTGATACGAAGGTCAAAACCTTTGGGAGATTATATAATGAATTTTTACCGACCTAAAGGAGTATACCACAAGAAAACGGAGTCCGGAGGGTACACGGGGTGACCACAAGCCACAGGGGCGCGCCCAGGGGGTAGGGCGCGTCCCCCTGGCTTGTCGCCTCCTCGTGCACTTTTTGGACTACTTTAAATTTTCCTAATTTATTAAATATTCCAAAACGGAGAAAAATTGCTATTGGAAAAGTTTTGGAGTCGGTTTACTTACCGTACCACATACCTATTGCTTTTCGCGGTCTGAAACATTCTGGTAGGTCTCCCTAATGTACTCCTCCGGAGTTATGGTATTGATAATATTGGTTTCAACATTTATGGGAGTACCTAAGATATAATGTTTGATTCTTTGCCCGTTTACCACCTTTGGGTTAGTGCCTTCGGCGTTGTTGATCTTGATGGCACCGGAATGATATACTTCCTCGACAATGTGAGGCCCTTCCCATTTAGAGAGAAGTTTTCCTGCAAAAAATCTTAAACGAGAATTGTATAGAAAGACATGGTCACCTACATTGAATTCACGCTTTTGTATCCTTTTATCATGCCATCTCTTAACCTTTTCTTTAAACAACTTGGCATTCTCATAGGCCTGGGTTCTCCATTCATCAAGTGAGCTAATGTCAAATAACCTCTTCTCACCAGCAAGTTTGAAATCATAGTTGAGCTCTTTAATTGCCCAATAAGCTTTATGTTCTAGTTCAAGAGGTAAGTGACATGCTTTACCATAGACCATTTTATACGGAGACATACCCATAGGGTTTTTGTAAGCAGTTCTATAAGCCCATAATGCATCATCAAGTTTCTTAGACCAATTCTTTCTAGATCTATTAACAGTCTTTTGCAAGATCAATTTAATTTCTCTATTGCTCAATTCTACTTGACCACTAGACTAAGGATGATATGGAGATGCAATTCTATGATTAACATCATACTTAGCAAGCAATTTACGGAAAGCACCATGAATAAAGTGTGAACCACCATCAGTCATTAAATATCTAGGGACTCCAAATCTAGGGAAAATAACTTCTTTAAGCATTTTAATAGAAGTGTTATGGTCAACACTACTAGTTGGAATAGCTTCTACCCACTTAGTAACATAATCAACAGCAACTAGAATATGAGTATACCCGTTGGACTTTGGAAAAGGTCCCATATAATCAAAACCCCAAACATCAAATGGTTCAATAACAAGTGAGTAATTCATAGGCATTTCCTGACGTCTACTAATATTACCAATTCTTTGACATTCATCACAAGACAAGAAAAACTTACGAGCATCCTTGAAGAGAGTAGGCCAATAAAAACCAGATTGTAATACCTTGTGTGCAGTTCTATCTCCAGCGTGGTGTCCTCCGTAGGCCTCAGAGTGACACTTGTGTAGGATCTGTTCCTGTTCATGCTAAGGTACACAACGTCTAATAACACCATCTACTCCTTCTTTATAAAGGTGTGGATCATCCCAAAAGTAATGTCTTAAATCATAGAAGAACTTTTTCTTTTGTTGGTATGTGAAACTAGGTGGTATAAATTTAGCAACAATGTAATTAGCATAATCAGCATACCATGGAGCATTACGTGAAGCATTTATGACAGCTAATTGTTCATCAAGAAAGCTATCATCAATAGGTAGTGGGTCATCAAGAACATTCTCTAACCTAGACAAGTTATCTGCTACGGGGTTGTCAGCACCTTTTCTATCAACAATATGCAAATCAAATTCTTGTAGAAAGAGAACCCATCTAATAAGTCTAGGTTTAGCATCTTTCTTTTCCATAAGGTATTTAATAGAAGCATGATTAGTGTGAACAGTAACTTTGGAATCGACAATATAAGATCTGAACTTATCACATGCAAACACAACAGCTAAAAATTCCTTTTCAGTAGTAGCATAGTTTCTTTGAGCACTGTCTAGAGTTTTACTAGCATAATGGATAACATTCAATTTCTTATCAACTCTTTGTCCTAGAACAGCACCAAGAGCATAATCACTAGCGTCACACATGATTTCAAAGGGTAGTTTCCAATCAGGTGGTTGAACAACAAGTGCAGTGATCAAGGCTTTCTTAAGAATTTCAAATGCTTCTACACAATCATCATCAAAAACGAAAGGAAAATCTTTTTGCAAGAGATTAGTGAGAGGCCTAAAAAATTTAGAGAAGTCTTTAATAAATCTCCTATAGAAACCAGCATGACCGAGGAAACTTCTTATACCTTTGATATCCATAGGACACGACATTTTTTCAATAGCATCAACTTTAGCTTTATCAACTTCAATACCTCTTTCGGAGATTTTGTGTCCCAAGATAATACCTTCATTAACCATAAAGTGGCACTTTTCCCAATTCAAGACAAGATTAGTTTCTTCACATCTCTGCAAAACTCGATCAAGGTTGCTTAAGCAATCATCAAAAGAAGTTCCGTAAACGGAGAAATCATCCATGAAAACCTCAACAATCTTTTCACAAAAGTCAGAGAATATAGCAGTCATACATCTTTGAAAGGTAGCAAGTGCATTGCATAAACCAAAAGGCATATGTCTATAAGCAAAGGTACCGAAAGGGCAAGTAAAAGTAGTTTTTTCTTGATCCTCTTTTGACACAGGTATTTGAGAGAAACCAGAGTAACCATCTAGAAAGCAGAAGTGTGTATGTTTGGATAGTCTTTCTAGCATTTGATCAATAAGAGGTAGAGGGTAATGATCTTTCCTAGTAGCTTTATTTAATTTCCTAAAATCAATTACCATTCTATATCCCGTAACAATTCTTTGCGGGATCAATTCATTTTTATCATTGGGAACAACGGTAATACCTCCCTTCTTAGGGGCACAATGAACGGGACTAACTCATCTACTATCAGCAATAGGATAAATTATACCTGCCTCCAGAAGCTTTAATATTTCATTTCTTACCACTTCTTTCATTTTAGGATTTAACCGTCGTTGGTGATCAACAACTGGTTTAGCACCAGGCTCCATATTGATTTTATGCTGACATAGAGTGGGACTAATGCCCTTAAGATCATCAAGAGTATATCCAATAGCAGCATGGTGCTTCTTTAGAGTTTTCAATAATCTCTTTTATTCATGCTCTGAAAGGTTAGCACTAATAATAACAGGATATATCTTCTTTTCATCAAGATAAGCATATTTCAGAGTATCCGGTAATTGTTTAAGCTCAAACACGGGATCGCCCTTGGGTGGAGGAGGATCCCCAAGTATTTCAACAGGCAAGTTGTGTTTCAAAACAGGCATTTGATCAAAGAAAATATTATCTAATTCCCTTCTTTCATTCATGAACATATCATTTTCATGGTCTAGCAAATATTGTTCTAAAGGATCAGTAGGAGGCACAGCAATAGAAGCAAGACCAATAATTTCATCCTTACTAGGCAATTCTTTATCATGGGGTTGTTTACGAAATTTAGAGAAATTAAACTCATGGGACAGATCTCCAAAACTTACAGTAACAGTTTCTTTCTCACAATCTATCTTAGCATTAACAGTATTCAAGAAAGGCCTACCAAATATAATGGGACAAAAATCATCTTGTGGGGAACCAAGAACAAGAAAATCAGTAGGATATTTTATTTTCCCACACAAGACTTCAACATCTCTAACAATCCCAACTGGTGCTATAGTATCTCTATTAGCAAGCTTAATGGTAACATCAATTTCTTCTATTTCAGCTGGTGCAATATCATTCATAATTTCTTGATATAAGGTAAAGGGAATTGCACTAACACTAGCACCCAAATCACATAAACCATGATAACAATGATCTCCTATTTTAACAGAAACAACAGGCATGCCAACAATAGATCTATGTTTATCTTTAGTACCAGGTCTAGCAATTCTAGAAGCTTCATCACAGAAATAAATAACATGCCCATCAATATTATCGACCAAGAGATCTTTAACCATAGCAATACTAGGTTCAACTTTAATTTGTTCAGGGGGTGTAGGTGTTCTAGTATAACTCTTACGAACCATAGTTGAAGCTTTAGCATGTTCCTTTTTTCTAACAGGGAAAGGTGGTTCTCAATATAAGCAGCATGAATAACAGGATCAACATTATAAGTAATAGTTTCTTCTTCAACTTTAATAGGTTCAACTACTTTCACTTCAATGGGAGGATGATATTTAAACCACTTCTCCTTAGGGAGATCAACATGAGTAGCAAATGATTCACAGAAAGAAGCTACTATCTCAGAGTCAAGTCCATATTTAGTGCTAAATTCACGAAAAGCATCGGTGTCTATAAATGATTTAACACAATCAAACTTAAGGTTTATACCTAAATCCTTACCTTCGTCGAGTTCCCAGTCTTCAGAGTTGCATTTAATTCTTTCCAATAAATCTCATTTGAATTCAATATCTTTCTTCATAAAGGAACCAGTACAAGAAGTATCGAGCATGGATTGATCATTACGAGAAAGCCGAGCATAAAAATTCTGAATGATAATTTCTCTTGAGATCTCATGATTGGGGCATGAATATAACATTGACTTAAGTCTCCCCCAAGCTTGAGCAATACTTTATCCTTCACGAGGCCAAAAATTATAAATATAATTCCGATCACGATGAACCAGATGCATAGGATAAAACTTCTGATGAAATTCCAATTTCAATCGGTTGTAGTTCCATGATCCAATATCATCACATAGCCTATACCATGTCAATGCCTTCTCCTTCAAAGATAAAGGGAAGACCTTCTTCTTGCCATCATCCTTGGGCAAACCTGCAAGCTTAAATAATCCACAAACTTCATCCACATAGATTAGATGCAAATCATGATGTATTGTTCCATCTCCTGCATAAGGATTAGCTAGCAGTTTCTCTATGATACCCGAAGGAATTTCATAATAAATATTTTCAGTAGGTTCAGTAGGTTGAGGAGCAACTCTTTGTGCTTCCGGTCGAGGTGAAGATACCCCGAACAAGCCCCTCAAAGGATTATTTTCCATAGTAACAAGTGACAGTAAATTTCAGCACACTATATAAATTTTTCCTTGCCAAATTCCACTCACCAAAGGCGCTTCACTCCCTGGCAACGGCGCCAGAAAAGAGTCTTGATGACCCACAAGTATAGGGTATCTATCGTAGTCCTTTCGATAAGTAAGAGTGTCGAACCCAATGAGGAGCAGAAGGAAATGACAAGCGGTTTTCAGCAAGGTATTCTCTGCAAGCAATGAAATTATCGAGTAAGATAATTCATAACGGGTAACAAGTAACGAGTGTAACAAAGGTGCAGCAAGGTGGCCCAATCCTTTTTGTAGCAAAGGACAAGCCTGGACAAACTCTTATATAAAGCAAAGCGCTCCCGAGGACACATGGGAATTACTGTCAAGCTAGTTTTCATCATGCTCATATGATTCGCGTTCGTTACTTTGATAGTTTGATATGTGGGTGGACCGGTGCTTGGGTGCTGTCCTTACTTGGACAAGCCTCCCACTTATGATTAACCCCTCTCGCAAGCATCCGCAACTATGAAAGAAGAATTAAGATAAATCTAACCATAGCATGAAACATATGGATCCAAATCAGCCCCTTACGAAGCAACTCATAAACTAGTGTTTAAGCTTCTGTCACTCTAGCAACCCATCATCTACTTATTACTTCCCAGTGCCTTCCCCTAGGCCCAAATAATGGTGAAGTGTCATGTAGTCGACGTTCACATAACACCACTAGAGGAAAGACAACATACATCTTATCAAAATATCGAATGAATACCAAATTCACATGATTACTTATAACAAGACTTATCCCATGTCCTCAGGAACAAACGTAACTACTCACAAAGCATATTCATGTTCATAGTCAAAGGAGTATTAATTATCATTAAGGATCTGAACATATGATCTTCCCCCGAATAAACCAACTAACATCAACTACAAGGAGTAATCAACACTACTAGCAACCCACAGGTACCAATCTGAGGATTTGAGACAAAGATCGGATACAAGAGACAAACTAGGGTTTGGAGAGGAGATGGTGCTGGTGAAGATGTTGATGGAGATTGACCCCCTCTGGATGAGAGGATCATTGGTGATGTCGATGGCTTCGATTTCCCCCTCCGGGAGGGTTGTTTCCCCGGCAGAACAGCTCCGCCGGAGCCCTAGATTGGTTCTGCCCAAGTTCCGCCTCGAGACGGCGGCGCTTCATCCCGAAAGCTCTCTTTTGATTTTTTCCAGGTTAAAACCCTCCATATAGCAGAAGATGGGCACTGGAGGGCTGCCAGGGGGCCCACAAGCCACAGGGGCACGCCCTGGGGGTAGGGCGCGCCCCCCAGGCTTGTGGCCTCCTGGTGGGTCCCCTCTAATATTTCTTTCGCCCAATATTTTTTATATATTCCAAAATAATTCTCCGTAAATTTTCAGGACTTTTGGAGTTGTGCAGAATAGGTCTCTCATATTTGCTTCTTTTCCAGTCCAGAATTCCACCTGCCGGCATCCTCCCTCTTCATGTAAACCTTGTAAAATAAGAGAGAAAAGGGCATAAGTATTGTACCATAATGTGCAATAACAGCCCATAATGCAATAAATATCAATATAAAAGCATGATGCAAAATGGACGTATCACTCCTCCAAGCGGTGGTGCTCGGCATGGAGATGGACGATAGCAGGATAGGCAGCATCATGGACTGCCATATCAACAGTCTCTCCAACACCATGATAGGTGTGCAGCTCAGTGATGGAGATGTCCTGTCGATTAAAGATACGAACCACAGCGTGGTACTGCTCCTGGTTGAACTCGCGGTAGTCCTCGTAAGCAGTGTACTCGGGGTACCGGCGATATCCTAGCCTGGTTAAGAGGTCGACCAGAATGGCCGGGAACCCAGTCGCATCGACATCCATACTCTAGCGTACGAGCTGCCTTGCGGGACGCATCTAAAACAAGGAGGTTCAAATATGTCAAATGTCAGTGTGTGCATCATACTTTCAAAATTCAGCTCTCCGTTGGATGTGATCATGAGAACCTAATGTTAGAGTTAGCAAAATCTTTAACCCGAATAGAAGAGAGATCAGAACCCAGAGTAAAGAAGAGGAATAAAAGATCCTAATCCCAACCATTTGTGATGTGGGATTGTAACCCACACAACAGTGTTAGTAAAATAGTTTTTCAAAGACTAGACTCAACTTCGGCCAAGGAGTGGAAAGGGGCTTCCTACAGGCAGTCGGCTCTGATACCAACTTGTGACGCCCCCGTCTTGATCGTACACTAATCATGCACGCAAATGCGCACGATCAAGGTCAGAGACTCACGGGAAGATATCACAACACAACTGTAGACACAAATTAAAGTCATGCAAGCTTTATATTACAAGCCAGGGGCCTCGAGGGCTCGAATACATAAGCTCAAATACAAATGAGTCAGCGGAAGCAACGATATCTGAGTACAGACATAAGTAAACAAGTTTGCCTTAAGAAGGCTAGCACAAACATCATCATGGATCGAAAAGGCGTTGGGAGCCTCCTAACTACTCGGCGGCGTCCACATAGTAGTACGCTCCGTCGTGGTAGTAGTAGTCGTTGGTGGGATCAGCCGTCTCCTGGGCTCCGTCATCTGGTCGCAACAATCATATCATGAGGAAAAGGGGAGAAAAGCAACGGTGAGTACTCATCCAAAGTACTCGCAAGACTTACATCAGATCTATGCTAAGTATATATCGGTATCAAAAGAATGGGGCTATATCTTTGGACTGAACTGCAGAACTGCCAGAAGAGAGGGGAAGAACCTAGCCTATCGAATACTAGCATCTTGCATCGTCTTGCAGCATTAGCAGAGTACATATTAGCATATTATAAGTATGTTGTAGTAACACCCAGATATCCTTCCTCGACTCCCTGCGAGAAAGCAATCCCAGAGCCATCATATTCATTTCATGTCTCCAGAATCCAGTTCTAGTTGTATAGATCGGGATACAACTCCGAGCATCCGTTACCGTGGACACGACCATTCGAATAGATATACTTCCCTGCAGGTGTGCACAAACTTACCCAACACGCTCGATTAACTCTGGCCAAATACACTTTTCTAGGTCATGCCCAACCTCGGCTGATCGACACGCCGTAGTCCTACCTAGGCTCAACAAAGAGTTCAACACGCCGGTCTAAATCCTAAGTGCAAAGGGGTCATGGGCCCATCACCCTAAACACTCCTGCATGCTACGAGGACAGCCATGATCAGTCCTAGCTACCACTTTAAAACAAAGCAGGTGCTTACGCTGGCCACCCAGGTGCGTGCCGCTTAACTGTGACGTCTGAAGAGCTTTTTGGAGAATGTACGACGCAGAGTACCCATACTTATTCCCGCGAGGTGGTTAGTGTGAAAAAGGCCAGAAGCCTACTCAGATCACATATCCAGACCCGTTAGTGTCGTGAGAGAGCACAGAGACGATCAATGATCCACGATCTGTGGTCCTGTGGCCCCGTCTCACGGACTTACGCCAAGGGCTAAGAATGCCCGGCCATGCCGCGCCATTATCTCGCGGGTACCCTCAAGTTCAACCCGACTACACAACACTCGCGGGTACCCCTCGAGGCAGACCCGTCTTTCATATTTCTCTCGCGGGTACCCCTCGGGGCCGACCCTTCTTTCACATGGTTCTGGGGTAAAGTCAAAGTAGCTGTGTGTCCATAACATCAAGGGGGAAACCGAGGAATCACCATCGATGGATTCCACTCGATGTAACCGTCAAGGTGACCTGGGAGGAATCACCCTCGAGGGTTCACACTTGAGGTGTTGCACAACAGAGTCGTTATCAGGAATGGTGAAGGAGGAATCACCCTTCGTAATCCACGACCGATGAGCTACACTACAGAGTTATCATCAGGAATGCATTACGAGGTATCACCCTCGACACTCGATAGTAGCTCTCTAGAGACGTATAACTAAGGGGGTGTGAGGTGATGTGTCGGGCTCAGGGCGTCGATCACATTGATCGAGCCATGATGATGAAGCGGGGGCAACAGAGACAAGGTGTGGGTCACTGGTGGATCACTAACCAACCTATACTAAGCATATAGGGTAGACAGGTAAAGTACAATAGCAGGTTACAAAAGCAGGCTATGCATCAGAATAGGAGCTATCAACAATAGTAGTAAAATATAATGCAAGCATGAGAGAGAAGGAATGGGCGATACATGAATGATCAAGGGGTTTTGCTTGCCTGGAAGCTCTACTGCATGTGGCTGGACGTCAGAGGTGTAGTCATACACGGTAGCAGCGTCAGTCTCGGAGTCTACCGAAGAAAAGAGGGGGAAGAAACAATAAATATAAAGCAAACAAATGCATCACAATGCATGACAAGGCAATATGCAGTGCTAGGGGTGACCTAACATAGTGCTACGTGTTACAGACGAAGCGGGAAAATATGTGTGGATATTTTTCGGGTCTTTGCACTACTAGGGAAAAGCCTAGCAGTAGCGCAGTTTTTAGGTGTATCAGTAGCGCGGGCACCCGCGCTACTGATAAGGCGCTACAGCTAACTTGTATCAGTAGCGCTGGTTACCCAGCACTACAGCTAAAGTTTAGCAGTAGCGCCTCTTAACCGGCGCTACTGCTAACCGAGTTATCAGTAGCACGCTTCTCTAACCCGCGCCATTGTTAAACGCACATATTCCTTTTTTTATATTTATGTTGTATTTACACACAGTTACACATATTAATATACAACATCAATAATTATTGTGCCAGCAACTACATTTAGATTAAAGTGGATGGATGCAAGTGATCATGTTGAATTAGAAGAAAATATGATGTTGCCAATCGCAACATCATATTTTCCTCTAATTCAACATGATCACTTGCATCCATCCACCTTAATCAAATATATGTCATATAACTCATCATCATCTTACTCATCTAACAACTCATCATCATCATAATCATACCAAGTTAAAATCTCATAAAACAGAAAAACATCACAATAGTAATCATCCTAATCGATCATGCAAGTTAATATAAACCAGAAAAACTTCTCTCTCATAGGACCTAGTCCTCCCTCCTAGGTAAAATGACATAAAATAGAATAACACCTATGTCTCCATGATGAAGCAAAGAGATCCAACGGTCTCCAACATGTTGCTTGCGATCCTTCTTTATTTCTCCCCATGCTTCAATTTGGAGCCATCTTGGTGGTTTGCGCTCAGTCGAGTATGCAAAAGAAAACTGGGGCCTCATAGGGCTTTTAATTGTCATATTACCTTTGCCATGCATCAACGGAGGCACAACTTCATATGGCAGTTTCTGTTGAAGAACATAATAGTAGCCTAGTTAGCAATGTAATCAATACCATTTACGCAATAGTAGTGTACTTAATTAGCAACTCTTACCAAGATATTTCGGCGAATGTCATCTGCCCTCAACCTATGCACTAGTGTCCTGTACAATGTATAATTTGGGCCAGTTCCCAAATTATACGGGAAGATCTCCCTACCAACTAGGACACCAGTAACAAAGTTGATAAGATCATCCTTCTCCTCCCAAGTTAGATGTGATCCATAAGTGTAGTGTGTCGTGTCAATTATTTTCCGTGTTTCACTCGAACAAACGAAATAAGCTGTAAATTATAAATTAACAAATTTAGTATGGATGAACACCAACTATTTTTAAATATAGAATGCAAATTACTTGAAAACTATGCATGGTTGATAAACTCACATGGAGGTAAAATAGGAAGCATATCGACATCCACCCAAATGTCGATGTTACCTTCAATATGATCTTCAGGACGAAGATCGAAGGTTATTTCCATATCCTCCTGAAATCCATATGCCTTGCAAAGAGCTTCCCAATTTGAGCACCCTAATTCTGTGTTATTAACTGCATTCATTACTTTGACCAGAAATGTGTGACCATGTTTAGTCCTCAGGTTAGCTCTCCTCGTCTCCATACTCTCGTGGTCCTCGAAACCGATCCTCTCCAAGACATACCATCTTGCATGGCAGGGGATGAACTAGTCGAATTGTATAAAACAGAAATTACACGTTGAAGCAAAGAAACAGAAGTCATGCTTAATTACGAAAAAACACTTGTCATCGTTGCGTACCATAGAAACAATGAAGGTCTCGTCAAGCTTGATGGTGAACCTGTCATCTCGCAGCCCAGGCTGGTCGCAAAGACCCTTATCTTCGCCGCAGAGTTCACATGCTTGGATCCTATTGTCATCATCAGACGACGACATTTCCTGTGTTCATGATTAAAAAATTACGGCATGACCATTTCTAATGTAAGACATATTGAGCGCCTAAAATTTGCCGGAATGGAAATAAATCAACATTCCGGCAAAACATAGGCACTAGGAGGGGTTCCCTGCAATAACATACACACATGTCCAAATAGACTTAATTCGATATCGGTTGACTTTCGGTCCATCGAGGCTTTCCTTAAATAACTCTCATATCTTATGGTGTGTTGGTGCGCACTCTCTCACACTGATATGGTGGTGTATATATGTTGGTGGACACTCTCTCACACTAATAGTTCAACCATCGGTGATGGGCGCACCTCCTCTCCTCTACTTGCGCATTACACCGAGGTATATATCGAAAGAAAAGAAGAGGAGGTAGCGCCCCCACGACAACAGTCGGGATTCCTCCATCAAGAACACACAAGGAGCAATGACAGACCGAAAGTCACACACGCATTATACCAATATAATATCACTAATACATTTATAATGAACTCGAATATAATATCACTAATACATTTATAATGAACTCGAATATAATATCACTAATACATCATCTCGAATAATCCAGTTAATGCATCATCAAATATTAACTAATACATCTCGAATATTATCATATAAGATCACTAATACAGATTGAATATCCTAGAATCCAAAGTGAAGGACGGTGAACTCGGTTCACTAGTGGTCTCTGAGTCACTGGCGGTGGACACCCAAAGATAACGAACCATCACCGGATCATAACTCGGGTGAGATCCCTGAAGAACCTGCCAGGTATTGGAGAACCTGGCGTCCAACGCCGCCATGTAGCGACGGACGTGCTCGTCCTCCTCCTTGACACGGCGACGTACCACCTTTGTGGGGGCCCGCTCCCTCTGCACCGAAAGTGGCCCATGCGACAGCCACCAAAGAAGCTCCGGGTCGACGACGAGACCAGGATTCCTTACCAAGCTCCGAGCCCGGGAAGGTAGCACCTCCCAGTGCCAGCTCGGCGGAGCCCAGTCCCGGACATTGCGCCTCTCAAGCAGGATGTCGCCGCCGACTCGACGACGACGAGGATGCGGGCCAGGCATCGTCGACGTCGAGACAAATTCCTATGAGAACATTTTCTTATCATTTAATCACTAATTTTTTAAACTCATTTTAGACTCATTTTTGACATGACCTTTTCTAGCACTCGATATGCCTACTTTCTAGCACAAGTCATGCCAAAATTTCGACATGACCTTTGCTAAAAAGTGGACATATCGAGCGCCTAAAATTCACCGGAACGGAAATGAATCAACAATCCGGAGAAACATAGGCCACTCTAATCATTTACCCTGCAAACAACAAAAGGCCACTTGGGCACATTCATATATAGGGCACTAGGGCACAATTATCGAACAATTCAAAGTGAAGATGAAGAAAAAATCACTAAACTAACTTTTTGCTCTAAACTAATTTTTTCCACTACAACCATCAAGAACAAAATCATTAATTCAAGCGTGAAGATGAAGAAAACTACATTGGGTCCAAAGCAAGCTTATTTCTATATTGATTTTTTTCTCTAAACTAGTTTTCCCACCACCACGAACTAACTATATTGGGTCCCTAGAGAGATTTTTCCTAATATTACAAAACCTAACCCTAGAATCAACCTAACCCCCTAACCCAAGAATCAAACTGCTCTGCCTATGAACCTGGATGTCCGGATGCGAGAGGGAGGTGAAGGGAGTGAGGGGAGAGGGAAGAGGGAGGAAGGAGGGAGTGGTGGCTACCTGCAGAGGGAGGGGGCGCGGCGGTGAGGGAGGGGGCGTGACAATTGTGGCGTCCGGGTCGGGGCTCAGGGGTAGGCGAAGGAAAGGGAGGGGGCGTGACGGCGAGTGAGGGGGCGCGATGGTGGCAGCGTCGAGGCGATGGCGACAGTGGCGGTCGGGGGAGAGGGAGTGATGAGAGGGAGACGGGATCGAATGAAGAGAGGGAGACGGTGGGGGATAGCAGTAGACGGGATCGAATATAGTAGTAGCACGTTTTATAGTCGACGCGCTACTGCTATGTCGATAGTAGTAGCACGTTTCTAGGAGCGGCGCTACTACTACACCTAGCCGGTCGGCAACGGTGTGGCAATTATAGTAGAAGCGCATTTTATAGTTGACGCGCAGCTGCTATGTCGATAGCAGTAGCGCCCTTGCCGTCCACGCGCTACTGATAATTAGCAGTAGCGCCTCCTTTTAAAGAGCGCTACTAACAAGCTTCTGTGTATAAGGTTTTCCCTAGTAGTGTTGGCATTTATCGGACAGGCGATTCGGAGGGGAAAGTTCCATGTTCATCATGCTATAGGCATGTGACAAATGAAAGGATAGCGTATTCGGATTCGTTATATTTTTTTGAGAAACTTTCAAATATAAATTATTTTTATCTGACTTACGGATTGATTTATATGATTTTTCAAAGATTTAAACATTTTCTTAAATTTCTGGATTTATATAATTCAAGAAATATTAAATATTAAATGCTATGGGTACACACAAGTGTACCCAGAGAGGTGCAACAGGGGCTGACAGTGAGCCCTGTTGACTTGGTCAACTGCCCAGTCAGCAGAGACTGACTCATGGACCTAGCTGTTGACTCAGCAGCTGACTAGATCAACCTTATCCACTAGAACAGTGGACAGGGCCCACATGTCAGTGACTATGGCCTAATCCCTTTGTTTAAAATAAACTTAGATTAATTAAGGGTGGCAGGGCCCACATGTCACTGTCTAATTAAGTTAATCTAATTAATTAAATTATCAATTTAGTTAATTAGGGGGTGGCCTACTGATCAGTGACTGTGCTGCCCAGTCAGCACAATTTATTGGGGTCAACTGGTCACCTAGGCCCCCTGGGACCCATTGGAAGTGACCCAGGGGTGGGCCCTAGGCCAGTCACATCGGCGGTGGCACCGGAGTTGGCTCCGGTGACCACAAATGCGGCGGAGGGGCTCGGGCCCTCGCCGGGATTTCACTACGGGCGGCCATTTGGCATGGGGCCGGCCACGTTCGAATGAGTGGAGCGAGCCGCGTCAATCTGCGGTGGTCGCATCGCCGGAGACGGCCTACAGCGACGACAACAACTAGCGGGGCGACTGCCGGCGTTCGGGTGTGGACGGGATCGTGGCTATAGGGAGTAAACATGCAAACGGAGCGGCTAGCGGGGGTCTACACGATGCGGTGAAGAAGATGGGCACTAGGGTTGGACCATTTGGTCACGGGAGCATCGCCGGAGATGAGCTCGAGCGGCGCTGAGCTTCGGCTCCGATGGCAAAATTGGCTAGGGGACGCGCGCGAGCAAACAGAGAGGGGGGAAAGGAAGGGGAGCTCACAGTGGCCCTGTAGAGGTGCAAAGCGGGCTCGGGGAGGGCTCGACGGCGACAAATTCGAGCAGCGAAGCTCCGGCGTCCCGAGGAGGAAGATGATGGCGATCCGACGCTTCAGGGTCTCCGGGCTTGAACGGTAGGTAGTAGAGGATGTAGCGGACGACGGCAGAGCAGACGGACACAGTCTCAGCCGACGGGGATGAGGGTGAGCGTGCGGGCGAGGTCGGCCATGGCAACGGTGCTTCGGCCGACTGCGAGGGAGAAGAAAGCGGAATGGAACCTAGGGTTCGTGTCCAGGGGGGTCAGGGGCGACCTAGTAGCCGCCAGGGAGGGTTGGATGCCCGGCGCGTGGCCATCCTGACCACGGACGCGCGCGCGACGTCCACCTCGCCTCTGGTGAACAGAGGAAGGGGACGACCGGGATAGGTTGGGCCAGGCCACACTGTACCCAGCACGCGTAAGTGCACAGTGGAGTTAGGCCTTTTTCTTTTCTTTTTCTTTTCTGTTTTCTGTTTCTGTTTTCTGTTTTGTAATTATTTTAAATAGCAAATAGGTGTAGTAAAATATGGAACTGGGCTCATTATTAGTAATGCAATATTATGCACTGGCACAAAAAGTTTGAGATTTAAATAAAGTAGTTTGGAATTTTTATAATTTAAAAAGGCATTTAAATTATTGTTTGGCATCTGTTTTAAATGTTTTAGGGCTTTTAACCACATTATAAAAAGTTGGTTTCACCTTGACAAATATATAGGGATTATTTTCAACACTATGAACATTTAGTTTTCATGTTTGTGAATTTCTTTATTTTACTTATTATTTGAATTTGAATTCAAAGTGGAATTTGAAATGAGATATGGATTAGAAGATGATCAAGCACTGTGTAGCAAAATGCCTTAGCTTAATCAGAGAGGTTACTGTAGCTTAATTATATGGGTGTTACAACTCTCCTCCTCTAAAAGAAATTCTCGTCCTGAGAATTAAGTGGTAGAAGGGAAAAGATCGTGGTATTCTGTACGCAGTTCATTTTTGCATTCCCAAGTGGCTTCATCTTCAGTATGATTCGATCACTTCACTTTGAGTAACTTGGTGACCTTCTGGCTGGTTCGATGTTCAGCTTCTTCAAGAATGCGGATCGGATGCTCTTTATAAGTGATATCATCTTGCACTTCGATGAATTCAGGATCCACTTCATGGTGCGGGCCGTTGAAGCAACGACGAAATTGCGAAACATGGAAGACATCATGGACATGAGAGAATTGCGGTGGCAGCTCCAATTTATAAGCCACATATCCATGTCTGGCAAGAATGCGGAAATGACCAATGTTGCGAGGAGCTAACTTTCCCTTCACACCAAATCGATGAGTGCCTCTCATTGGAGTGACACGCAGATTAGCTTGATCACCAGGGTTATAGGTAGATCCCTAGTGTTTACGGTTATAGTTGCTCTTCCAACGGACTGGGTCGCCTTAAGATTATCCCGGACAATGCGAACTTGCTCTTCCGCTTGTTGGATAATATCCAGAACTTGTGAGTTTCTTTATTTCACTTATATTTGAATTTGAATTCAAAGTGGAATTCAAAATGAGTTATGGATTAGAAGATGATCAAGCACTGTTTAGCAAAATGCCTTAGGTTAACCAGAGAGGTTACTTTAGCTTAATTACAGGGGTGTTACACCTTTGCTAGTTATTCGACATACCGAGTGCCAGAAATTCAACGAAATGGAAGTTAATCAACGTTTCCCAAAACATTGGCGCTCCTTATGAATTCCTTATGAACACCTCCATCATGAATAACTAGTACAAACTTTTAGTTTTACATGTACACTATCTAATAACTAGTACTAACTTTTTCTTGTTTAAAGAATATGCTACGCCAAAATATTCTACATCTACTACTAACTTTTCTAGTACAAGAACAACAACAATCTAAATATAGAATAAAATATAAAGACGTGGTTACCGGGGAGGACGGAGAAGATGCAGAGGGCAGGGGACATTGAGGATGTCGGGGATGCGGCGGACGTTGGAGTCAGTGGAAAGTGAAGGCGACAGTGATGGCGGGGACGTTTGAGGCGATGGCGAATGGTGTTGATGTTCGATGTGGCAACAACGAGGAAGACGGGGACGACAATCATGAGGGAGACGACGCCGACCTTATAGGCTTCGGGAGTGAGCGCGACTGTAGCGATGTCGAAGGCCGCCACGACGACCGTGACGGGGGAGAGAGACGAGATGAAATATTTTTGGATAAAATGTGGAGGGTTGCGTGCACGTGGGGCTTAGAAACCCTAAACCGTATGGTTTAGCGCCCGTGACGGGGAAAACATAGAACCCACCACAACTAAGTTCAGGTGGCGGGCTGACAAAATTACCTGCCATATGATGTTAGGCACCCGCCACTGGTATTTTTTGTAAATTTTGAACACCTTGGGTGCGAGTTACCGAAATACATGTGTGGCCAGCTCCATATGCTGCCCGCCACAGCTATGTGATGTAGTAGTGGCGGGCGAAGGGTGCCGCCGGCCACAAAATGTTTTCACCAACCGAGGATCTTTAAAACAGTACGCCTGTGTTGGGTTCGTCGTAGTGCCCGCCATTGCTGTGACAAGAGCAGTGGCAGGTCCATTTTACTACACGCCAGTGCTACTTCTCCACCGTTGTAGTGGCGGGTGCTATAGTGGGCCCATCACTAATTTGGGATCACCAATAAACCCTTTCCTAGTAGTGATGATGCAATCTATCTCATTCCTGGTGAAGGTGCTTCCAGTTCATCCAACAAATTACTTGGGGTCAAGTGACTAATATTGAAGTTCATAAATGTATCACCTGGTTTTGAATACAGTGGACGACCATTGTATCCAGCTAGGAGGCCGCATACGCCAGGTCAAGAAATCAACCTGCACGCTCTTACAATCCTTGAGTAACATTGTACAAGCCATTCGATATGAAGGATACTTTTTTGATTTATACAAGTTACAACGTCGACTTTCCAAGTCTCAACATGGTGTCGAGGTCGGAATGGTCTGAGTAGTTAGGGTGACTACGTCAGAGATGACTGCGCGGAAACTTCTACAATGGTAGCAACACGGTCCTAGCGCGACTCCATTCCACAGGGATCTGACCAGGGCTCTCTCGCCTAGTGTCGTATCAATTAAGTCTCCTTAATAGCTTTCGACCTGGCCATGTTAAAAGTTATGACTACATTTAATGTACTCCCAAGTCAAAAATATCTCGCAGCCGCACCAAAGAAACACCTCAAGTTACTCAAGCATGAGATTGCTCTCACACTAAGAAATATCAACAACAACATAATATTAACATAAATCAAGTCTTATCTACTGAGGTAAATGGTAAAGCATCTATAAAATTTAACTAGCCATATAAATAATGCAACCACGATAAGATAAAGATTGTCCTCAACGTGATCACTTACTAAACTAAAGGCCGTCCACCGATGTGATCCATGCAACAACTTTATAAACACTTGTAATATCACCTGTATAACAACAATAATAACATACAATGACCACTGCTAGACTAAAGTCTTTACACCTACTGTGATCATTACAACAACAAAAACAAGAAACCTTTCAGTTCATTACAATCTTATGACCATCTTTACCTAGGCCTTTAGCATTGGTCCATCCTGGCATCCAGGATGCAGGCTGCTTGCACCAATCTCTTGCCTCCACACATCTTGTTTTAAAAGTTAATTAAATTACTCAAATTATTAAAGTTAATCCCTGACTAGATAATCCTTGTGTGACTTCCCCAAACTATGTCCATTACAGAGGATGTGGCTATTCACATAGATTCTAAACACACATTTTGTAACGGTTGTACACTTTACCCACCATAGACTCTAAGTCTAACAAATCCTATTTATAGCATGGCACTCTAACCGTGTCTCCGACCTCCCACAGGCTAGCCCTAGGAGAGAGGATCTGGGTCCCTGACACTTCGTGGCACAACTTAACCCGGGAATCTTCACTCTTGAGCTCATCTACTGAGCCAGGATCTCTAAGGCTTGGAATGTAATCCTGGGTCAGAGGCATTAGTACTCCAACCTTCCCTATTTGGAGACATGCGAAAGAGACATAACTATAAACAAAATAGGGCCTTTCCACTCAGGCATATGTGGTTGTACGGGTTAATTTGGTTATGTGGCACTTTGCCCCATCTCTCTAAAGGAAGTTGATATATAGTTTCTAGTTTATTACGGTAATTATGTGCAGCTACAACATTAGTCTTGCACAAAAGTAAACCAGAAATAGTAATAATCTACAAAAACCTAACTCCAGAGATGCTAATACAAAGCGTAGTGATAGCTTATTTGAAGTACAATTGAAGTAAATAACAACACGTAAAGCATCCGAGAAAAATGTGTCGACAAAAACCAACAAACAAAGCCAAAACAACGTGTGAAAACTCAGGGTTTGCATCAGAGAAATTGACTTGCCTTAGTACATGGGGCCTATCGGGGGGGGGTCTGATAGTGCCCGGTAGTAACGGGAAGGATTCCGGTGCTACCAAGTGGCCTAAAGAGGACCAATGGCAAAACGGTAATTTAACTATGTGCAGTTTTAGTGAGAGGGATTCCAACGAAAACTGCTCGACCAATGGTGAACATGAGTGTTGAAATCACATCAATCAGAGTTATGGTGAAGAAATTGTGAGGGTGTGAAGTACACAGACTTATTTGCAAATAAACAATTTACCTAGAGGTCACTCGCTGAGTTAAATTTGAGAAAATGAATAAAAGTGCACGTGGGCTCTGTTGAGCTGGAAGTGATCGGCCGGGCAGTGTGCTACTGGGCCGGCCCAGTAGCGACTGGAGGAGGCGACATCGATGGCGTACTTGAGGGATACGCCTTCTTCGAGGGAAGTGGGTTCTGGAGAACCCGTCTCCACTTAAATGGGCGGTTCAACGGCCGAGTCGCTGACGGACGGGCCCAACTTGGTAGCTCTTTCTCACTCCGTGCTTCTTCTATTTTCTCGCGACCAAGAGCAACAGAGGTGCGTGGTTCATGAGTGATATTTTTACACTCATTTCAACCATGTTCAAACCGAGATATTTCGTTAAAAGAGAGTATTCGCTCCAGTATTGCCACTAATGACTAATGAATGCAAAGGATTTCACAAATCCTCTCTTTGATATTTTTCCATAGGAAATGGGCTAAAAAGGGAAGAAATCATGTGGGAGAAAATAAAGGAAGGAAAATGGAGAGGAAATAAGTCACTAGGAGGTGCCAGAAGGCCACGAGAGTCAAAGATGGCGTTCCATGCGACCGCACGAGCTCGCATGAGCGATCATTTGGCGTGGAAACCGAGGCAGGTCGTCCACCTGAACAACTTTTATAAAGGGGATCCTATCGAATTGTCAACAGGGCAGTGTCGAGCACAGCGAGAACCTCTTCATCATCTTCAATACCAGTGATTGTTCCATGTATCTCCTAAAGTTCCTATAGTCCCCAAATCCTTGAGAGGACTATCTCATCGTAGTATATCCACCAATTCCCATCATGATGATCTAGTAAACTACAATGTAAGGTGCATATAGATCCTCGAATCAAATTGGACAACAATCCAGTGTTTCTAGTTTATCTTCCATCAAGAAACATGGTATCAGGATCGAGATCATCGGACTAAATCCAAATTACTCTGAACCATGTAGACTTACTCAATATCTATACTCCACTAGGTTCACCTATTTAATCCAAACCTCGTGTCCTATAAGAAATCCTACTCGTCCCTCCAAGAATCTCAGCTTGTGATCATAATTGTCCTACTAAATCTAATTTTCTCAAGGGAGAAGTAAGTTATGCTACTCTATCAACTTGATCCACCAAATTCAGCTATCATCATGAAAGTCTCGTAATCCACCAAAGGATAACATAGCTTTGGCATATCAAGCAGTTGATGAAGAGGAGGAGCCTCAAGCTGCTACTGAAGAGGTTCAGATCATTGTTGAACAGCCAGTGGCTAATGTTCCAGTGCCATTGCCAGTGCAAACCATGATCCAACAACTTCCTCATTCAGATGTCATTCCCAATGATACTGAGACAGAGAAGACAGGGAGTTCTACAGCACAAGTGAATCTTATAGAGGCAGCTGATAGTGAAAATGCTACAATCAAGGACAATATTTCAGTGGAGAATATAAAAGAGTCCAGTGAAAAAGCCATCACTGAGGAGACTATCAATATTCAGCCAGCAGCAGGCATGACAATGTCTTCGGTTCACTCTGATACTGCTTTGCAGGCTGGATCTTCAGAGGCTACCAAGATAGGTACTGAAGCACCTCTTCTGTTCTCTAGCCCTTTGCCTTCATTTGACTTTCAGAGCATTGCTGAATCTCATGCACTGGATATTATTGATGGTTCTCATTTAATTTCTGAAGAAGGAATGGAACTTTTGATTCAACATTTTGCTAACAAGGTGATTCTACTGCCATTAGGAGAAGCTGTCTCAAAGAAAAGAAGAGACAAAGAGCCTTTGGTGGAGACAGAGGTAAGGAGAAGTGATAGAATTAAGAAAGATAACAATGGTTATAGGAGAAAATCATGTGATACTAAATCTTGCCTTCCATGTAATGCAATACCACCAATCATTCAGAACAGAGTGGTTAAAAATCTTACAACTTCTTTCTGCAAGGTGGCTGAGGAAGAACTTCAGGAGAAGCTGTCCAAAAGATCCAAGAAAAAGGGACAGGATGATGTGGCCAAGGTGTCCAAAGCCACAGGAGCTACACAAAACCCCAAGCATGTGTAATGATCAGACTTCCTCATAAAAGCCAGCACAGGGAATGGTGGTTTCAGATGCTTAGTTTGGGACATAGTTTCTTTATGTATGTTGGGTCTATAAACTTCAGTACTTGTAATATGACTGCATATGGTCCTGTTTGGCACCTTTTGTATGAAATCCTTTTGCTCTTCCCCCAAATGACATGGATATGGTATTGGAATGAGGGAAATTTCATTACTATGGTTAATATGGATATTCATCTGTCTCCTTCAATTAATATTTTCAGAGCTACATCCTGCATTATAGATTTTGTTAGGATGACTTGATGCTATAAAAGCCTGCTCAAAGATAGCTCTGGTTATTCGAAAATTGCGCAATCAGGGTTTTATATCAAGGGATGGTCCTTGGTATTTCAAATAAAGCAAAATATTGGTTTTAATGAACAATAAAAGATCATGGAACATTTTGAACTGGAATATTAGAGGGTAGAATGCTCCAGAAAAATGGTTGGCCATTAGGCAAAAAGTGGAAGAAAGTGTTGCTGGTATTCTTTGCATACAGGAAACTAAAAGAGACAATTTTGACCTGGCCTACATTAACCAATTCTGTCCACAAAGATTCAATAAATTTGAATACTTACCTTCCATTGGGGCTTCTGGAGGTATCCTTACTGCTTGGAATGGAGCACTCTTTTCTGGTGAAATGATTTTCCAAAACAAATTATGTATCTCCTTACAATTCACTTGCAACACCACTGCCACATCTTGGATTCTGACAAATATCTATGGCCCTTGCAATACTGAAGAGAAGAGTGAATTCATTGAATGGTTTAGTAATATTCAAATGCCAAATGAAGTAGACTGGATCATCATGGGTGATTTCAACTTCATCAGATCTCCTGAAAACAGAAATAAACCTGGAGGGGATGTTCATCAAATGATGTTGTTCAATGAGGCTATTAGCAGCTTAGGCCTGGTAGAATTACCCCTGAAAGGAAGGCAATATAGTTGGAGCAATATGCAGGACAACCCATTACTTGACAAACTTGACTGGTTCTTCACCTCCACAGCTTGGATGACTACCTACCCTGATACCACTACTCTTCCTTTAGCAAAACCAGTTTCTGATCATATGCCTTGTGTGACTAAAATTGGAACACAAATTCCCAAGTCAAAGGTTATCCGGTTTGAGAATTACTGGTTAAAACATAGTACCTTCAAAGAGATAGTTCAAACAACTTGGAATACTCCTATGGGTTTCACTGATCCTGCCAAGAAAGTTAATGCTAAGTTTAAAAACCTGAGAAGGGCTTTGAAATTATGGGCCAAGGCCCTATCATGTCTTAAGAAGCAGATTGAAGATTTAAATGCTTGCATTTTCCTTTGGGATTTGATTGAGGAATACATAGATCTATCATTATTTGAAGGTAATTGCAGATCCATGTTAAAAGAACTCCTGCTGATAGTGCTTCAAAATCAAAAGATATATTGGAAGCAGAGAGGAAAAATTAAAGGAGTCAAGTTTGGTGATGAAAATACAAAGTTCTTCCACACTAAAGCCTCAATTAATCACAGACACAGAAAAATTGCCATGTTACTGAATGAGGACCAAGTGGAAATTACTGATCATGAGGGCAAGGCACCTATACTTTGGGAAGCATTCAGGAAAAGATTAGGCCAATCCACTGGCCACACAATGCACTTTGATTTAAATGAATTGCAGGATCATAATGTGGAACCTGAGGTTTTCCAGGACCTTGAAAAGCCTTTTACTCAGGATGAAATTGATACAGTGGTTAAACAACTTTCCATAGATAAATCTCCAGGTCCTGATGGTTTTAATAATGAATTCATCAAAGCTTGTTGGGACATCATCAAAGTAGACATCACTGAACTTATCATGGCTTTTCATAATGGTAATGTAAATCTAGAGAGCATCAATACATCTTTCATTACCTTGATACCAAAGAAGGAAGTACCAGTTTCCCCTAATGACTTTAGACCAATCTCACTACTCAATGGGGTTTTAAAAATAATCACAAAGCTGCTGGCTAACAGATTGCAAAAAGTGATTCTCAGGATGGTTCATATTAATCAATATGGGTTCCTCAAAGATAGAGTGATACAAGACTATCTTGGTTGGGCATTTGAATACATACACCAATGCCACAAATCCAAAGAAGAGATTCTAGTGATTAAGCTGGACTTTGAGAAAGCTTTTGATACTATTGAGCATCAGTCTATTATTGATATACTCAGAGCAAAGGGTTTTGGAGAAAAGTGGATATCATGGATGCAATTACTTTTCACATCTACCTCTTCTGCTATAATGTTGAATGGAGTTCTTGGGAAAAATTCTACTGCAGAAGGGGAGTTAGACAGGGTGAACCACTGTCTCCATTAATTTTTGTCTTGGCAGCTGATCTATTGCAATCAATACTCAATAAGGCCATGAGACTGAATCTAATTACCCCACCTCTTCAAGTGAACTCCTGCCCAGCTTTTCCAATAGTGCAGTATGCTGATGACACACTGGTCCTTATGCAAGCTAATGCCAGGCAATTGATATGTGTCAAAGCTTTATTAAACACATTTGCATCAGCCTTTGGGCTCAAAGTCAATTATGGAAAATCAATCATGGTGCCAATTAACATTGCAGAAGACAAAATAAGAATTTTTACCAATACCCTGCAATGTGCTAGAGGACAATTCCCTTTTACCTACCTGGGTTTACCTCTGGGAATTGATAAACCAACTGTGGAACAATGTATGCCCCTCGTCAACAGAGTTGCTAAAAGATTGGCTGGTCTTTCTACCTTTATGACACAGGCTGGTAGACTACTTCTGGTCAAGTCAATACTGGCATCATTGGCAATATTCTTCATGTGCTGTTTGGACATACCTATCACTATCAAGAAACAGATCAACAAATATTTGAGGCATTGCCTCTGGAGAAGCCCTGATTTGGAAGACCACAAACTAGCCTTAGTGTCATGGCACACAGTTTGCGGACCAAAAAGTCAAGGAGGCCTGGGAGTCATGGATATTTATTTACAAAACAAGACACTGCTCATGAAAAATCTGCATAAATTTTTCAACAGACATGACATTCCATGGGTGAATCTAATTTGGGAATCATACTATAGTAATGGACAACTCCCAGGAGATTATAAAGTGGGCTCTTTTTGGTGGAGATCAAACTTGGCACTCCTAGATCATTTCAAGGCAATTGCCAGATGCAATGTAGGAGATGGTAAAAGTGCACTGTTCTGGGATGATATGTGGCACCAGTCCATTTTGAAACACAAATTTCACCACCTGCACTCTTTTGCCAAGAACACAAGTTTAAATGTTCAACAAGTCATCAACTCAGAATATCTCCAAGACCTTTTCTACCTTCCATTGACTAAACAAGCCTATGAAGAATTTTTGGAACTGGAAAACATCTGTACCACTTTAAGGCAATCTGAATATCTGGATGCTGTGGACACATGGAATTATATATGGGGCAATGAATTCTACTCCTCCATAAAAGCTTACAAGGTTTTAATTCGGCACAAACAAACACCACCACATTTCAGTTGGATTTGGAATAGCTCTTGTCAACCCAAGCATAAAGTTTTCTTTTGGATGCTGCTACATGATAGAGTTAATACTAGAAATCTGTTAAGAAGGAAAAGTTTTCAGCTTGAGGCATACAACTGTGCAGTGAGAGATTGTCAACAGGAAGAAACATTACATCACCTCTTCTGGGGATGTCCTTTTGCCATTCAATGCTGGGATTTCATATGCCCCACAAGAACACATAACCTGTCAGTGCTAGAAGCATATCAAGACCTAAAGGACAAACTCAACTACCCTTTCTTTATGAAAATTATCATACTTGGGTCATGGGCCATCTGGATTTCAAGAAACAATAAGATTTTTGAGAACATAACTCCTTCTTTCCAAGGCTGGAAATTTATCTTCCTGGAAGAACTCAAGTTACTACAATACAGGATGAAGAGAAAGCATGCACACCTATTTGCTGCTTGGTTGGAAAACTTATTGTAATAGATTCCTTAGGAGTAGACTAGTTTTTTCCTTTCTCTTTATTTATCTTTTTTCCTTTTCTTTCCTTGTTTTCTATTTTCTCTTCCCTAGTTTTTTAGTTTTTGTTTTTGCTTCGTTTTCCTTTTCTTTTTTTACAGGGCTTATCTCAAGCCTACAGACAGTCTGTATTTTACTTGCTTAATTTTATAAAAATTGCAGTGGGGTTTTACCCTACTGTTTATAGTCAAACAAAAAATCCACCAAGGATCTCAACTACTTCCTCAAGATATCTATTTTAGCCTCGTCAAATCATTGATCTACTAATCATATATCCTCAAAATGATCTTCCCTATGGCATCGTTAGTCCAAGTGCTGGCTTAAGAATGTAATGTGTTTATTCACCTCGATCACTAGTTCCATGGTGAACCCAGTGCTAAACAAGGTCATTCAAGCTTAACGGGTTTTCTTGCAAACCCTTTGGTTAAGCATATGGTTAACGGTTTAAGCTGGGTAGCTTGTGGGGTCTAGGCTGGTCTAGGGAAGTACTTCAAATCCTGAGAGAAAATCATAACCCTACGGGGTCACACCTGGTTGAATAGGTCATTGCCAAAAGTCCTCAGTGCCAGTTCTTTGTTGAGGAGGATCCTTGGTGCATCTTGCCTTGCGGGTCTTCAGTTGACGAGAAAGGTGAGAGGGAAAAGTATCATAGAGTGGAGGTGCCTAAAGGGGGTGCTATGGTGCAAGTGTAATGAAACAAGAGCCGAAAAGGGTCAAACACAAACATCAAGGTAAGGTAGGTGATATAGTCGCATACTTGTTGCCTAGGGTAAAAGTGCAACTCATATCACACAAACAGATAAAAACAAGCAACACACAACATGGTCCCATTTGAACCATCACACGGACTCGACTTCGCATAGGGGATACACGACTCATCCTACCCTAGGCACTACTAGAAAAATGCCTATTAGTGGCGCACCTATTTTCCCTATTAGTGGCGCACTATAGGTGTGCCACTATTATCACGCCACTACTAATAAGTAGTAATGGCGCACCCCTGGTGCGCCACTGTTAATGTACATAACAGTGGCGCACCACCTGGTGCGCCACTACTACCCCTCCCAGTGCGCCACTAATAGGCAGTTTGGGTGCGCCACTAATAGGCAGTCTGGGTGCGCCACTAATATACAGTTTGGGGGGGGGGGCTACTGGTGCGCCACTACTAACTCTAAAGGTGCGCCACTGGTATAAAATATGGGTGCGCCACTAATATATATATATATATATATATATATATATATATATGGTGCGCCACTACTATTAATTTCAGTATTTTTTTTATTTTTTTGCTTTTCTCTTATTTGCACGGGTTACATAATACAATAAAGCACATAATATACAGTTTGCATTACAGTATAAATTACCATCAGTCAAATATAAACAGCACATAATACAATTCATCACATTAGTCTCGGAATTCGAAATAGTGAACAAAGTTCAAATATTAGACAAGTTTAGGTCTCGAGACCGAGTAGCGAGTTTGCCGTCACATTACAAAGTTGATATCATCTAAACTACCATCACATAGAAGAGAGCTGCGGTCACGATGAGCATCATCGCGATGAAACTGGTCTTCATCCGGTTCCTGCTCCGCTCCCTCCTCTCTCCCGCTACATAGCGCGCGTATCTAGCTTCCGCCTCCGCCCTAGTGGCGTACCCTTTGTAACTGTTACCGCTGAAACGGTGAACCCATTCTCAACCGAAATGGAAATTAATCGACATTTCGGGAGAAAGGGGTAATTTTTTGTACCTGCACAAAAAAGGCCTACATATAGGGGGAAATCATCCTCCTATATAGAGCAGCAGCAGCAGAACAGAGGAGCAGCAGCAGAACTTAATATACTTATGATCCTCATGCATGTTAAATAACTAGAGCAGCAGCAGCAGCAAAAATAGAGCAGCAGCAGCAACAAAAACAGAGCAGCAGCAGCAACAAACATTTTGGGTGAGGGGTGCAAATACTTTAGAAGAAATTAATAATAGGGGCACCACATCTGCATGCTTGTTACCAGGGTAAGACATGATCCTGTCACTGACACTGTTCATCACTCCATCTATCTACAGACAGCAGACTACAGCAAAAAGCATGGCCATTTCTCCAACTGAGAAGAAGTGTTTTTACTCTGTCTACTAATCCACATCATCAAGATAGTGACGTTGGAGAATAGAGATGCTCTTTGTTGGGAACTAGGCCGCTTAATATGCAAGCTGTTCTTCTTACAGTTGCATCTTTTTGTTGGTGGCTTTCTTTAGGGCATATATAATAAGGAAGCATGCAGTAGACGTCATTTTACCTTACACCATTCCTTCTGTCTGTCATGTTGCAAGTAGGGGTACATAAATGTACTTCTGATATGCAAAACTGGATTTCTGAGAGCAAATGGTATTATCAAATATTGATTCTTTTTAAAGCACCTGGCATTTGATGTCTCATGAGAATTTGCTCTCATGCACCAGCAGATGCGTATATGTGGAAGTTATTTCTTGGTTGACTAGTGTAGCAAGTCTACAGAAATTTACTCTGCTGGCTGATAAGTTCAGCTTGGGCTTGCTGCAGGCTTTGAAAACATTTTGGTTACATGGTAAACGAAGAAACTTACATGTCCCTTTTGTACCATTTGACTCATTAGGCGGATGTGGACAACAGTGGGACCATTGACTATATGGAGTTCATCGCTGCAACATTGCATCTGAATAAACTGGAGCGTGAGGAACATCTAGTGGCAGCCTTTTCATATTTTGACAAAGATGGAAGTGGTTACATCACAGTGGATGAACTGCATCAAGCTTGCCAAGAGAATAACATGCCAGATGATTTTCTTGATGATGCCATTAAAGAAGCTGACCAGGACAACGTAAGTGTGGTGTTAATTCTATGTATTATATTTATATAGATATGGTACATGTCTTGGTTACCTATTAGTCTATCACTGTCTTCCTAGCTGGTATATGTACAATCAGTATTCAGTGCGATGCGATAGAGCTTGTTCAGTAGTTTAGTCTAGACAACAAATAACTTGTACCGAGGTTTCAGTCTTTGGAAGAGGAATATAGTCCCTCAACCACCTAGGTTTTAACACTAGATACTTGCAATTATGATCAAATATTTTCTGGGTTTGGCAACACATTATGTTATCCTACTAACCCACAGCTAAGCAAAAACCACACCAAAAAAAAACTACTCATTGTACAGAATGTAGAAACCAAACTGAACAAACATGACCAATGCTGCAAAAACTCTGTCAGACACATCTATCACTATACAAAATGAATATGCACCCCTCACCCAAAATGTTTTGAGTTTCCGGACATTAAATGAGCACAAATTCTTGGTGGATTTCTCTGTCAGACCTACTGTTTGCACAAATTCAGTTGCCTTAACCTCCATAAATATACAGAGAAGGATATACTAGTTCAGAGAAGAGAGGAAACAGACCTTTTGCGCGGAGGGAGTCGGACTTGGCGCGGAGCTCGGCGGCGGAGGGGCGACGGGGGAGGACGGGGACGGCGAGCCTCCTCCTCCTCCTGGTGGTCGAGGACGGGGACGGGGACGGGGACGTCGTGGTGCTCCTGGGGACGAGCTCGGCCTCCTCCTCCTGGTGCTCTCCGGCGGGCCTCCTCCTCCTGGTGGTCGCGGGCGGGCACTGCCGGACGGGAGAGATGTCAGACAGGGGATAAGGCGGAGGGGAGAGAAAGGAGGGGAGGGGGGAGGGAGGGGGAGGAGTAGGGGGAGCTCACCCTCGACGGCGACAGGCGATGGCGCGGCGCGGGGGAGAGGGGGGATCTGGGCAGGTGTGCTCCAAAGTGCGGGGGATCGAGTGAGGAGGGAGGCGCGGGGAGGAGAAGCAGGGGAGGGCCGCGGCATTTCAATGGCGCACCTGTGAGGGGTGCGCCATAAACACTGCATTTCAATGGCGCATCTCCTGCTAGTGTGCCATTACTACTACTAGTAATAGGTTAAAAGAATCCGCGTCTGGTTATAGACAGAACTACTTACATGGCCTAGTGGTTGGACCCTTGATATAATAGCCAGCCGGCCAGGGTTCGAATCCTGGCGGCCCCATTTTTTGCATCTTTTAAAAAAAATGTTTTTGATGTATATATGTCTATTGGTTGCACTAGTCCGGTCTTTAAACATTTTTTACCTTTTTCTGTGTTTTTTCTTTACTGTTTTTGTCAGTTCTTTTTTAGTTTTTTTAGGTTTTTATTTTTATTTTTTGTTTGTTCTTTCTTTGATTTTCACCGGATTTCTTTGTTTATTTATGTTTCTCCCTGGTTTTCTTTGGTTTTTTCTTTGCCCTTTTGTGAACACATGACTACATTTCCACACACATGTGAGCAGAGGATACATCCTCTACGAGTCCACATTATAGTTATGCAAAATTTGAAATGAATTCAAAAAGGGGACAGTAAAACTTAAAAAGAAAAGTGGGCTTTAATGAACAGTGGGCTTTAATTTTCTCCCTTTCTTAAATATATGGACATCTTTTAGGACAATATACGTGGGCTTATGTGTTTAGATTTAAGATTTGAATCATTGTGATAATTTAAGATTTGAGATAAAAGAAAAGGAAAATGCAAATGGAGTGATAAAACCATTGTGCAAAGATTTAGAATTAGATGACATGGTTGAAATCAAGTGATACATGTAATAATTTAGTTGCATGTAATAATTGAGCTTGCCACTGACACACACACACGCGGCCGACACGTCGTGATTCGATCTTAGCTATCTTTTCACAATCTTCTTGCCCTTCTTCCTCGCGGTTGAATAATTTAGCCCCGGAACCCCTTGAATTGATCTTTTCTTGAACGGACGTCCTTTAGGTAGGGTGGTCCTGCTTCTTCTTGTGGTGTATGGTACTTCATCGTCGTCGTCATCTTCCATCTTCGGGTCGCCGTACTTGTCGAAGTCTTGCTCATTGGCGACTCCATCCATTCCGATGATGTTCCTTTCGCCTCTCCTCACGACAACACGATTGGGCTTTGGCGGGTCGGTAATGAAGAAGTATTGGTCCACTTGGGAAGCCAGTACCCATGGCTCATTTTTGGGTGAATCTATGGTGCAAATGAGGTGAGGAGGAGGAGCAAGACGACCAGATCTGTTTTGGTGGAGGGGGAAAAAAGTGAGTGTGTGGTAGGTGTGGCTGCCCAATTATAGCTACTGCTCCCAGGTTACCAGTGGCGCACCCCTTCACTGGTGCGCCACTAGTAGCCAGGCATACTAGTGGCGCACCAGTGAAGAGGTGCGCCACTGCTATTTTTTTTTGGACCACCCTGCCCAGGCTTACCAGTGGCGCACCAGGTCCAGGTGCGCCACTACTATCAAAAATAGTAGTGGCGCACCTGGACCTGGTGCGCCACTGGTAAGCCTGGGCAGGGCTGGTTACTGCCAAAAAAATAGTAGTGGCACACCCCACCCCTGGTGCGCCACTAGTAATGTCACTATTAGTGGAGCACCTGTTTATGGTGCGCCACTGCTATATAGTAGTGGCACACCACATCTCTGGTGCGCCACTAATAGTGATATTATCTATAGCCGTTTTTCTAGTAGTGAGGGGTCCTCGGACTCAATAGTGGTGCTTGCTTCGTGTCTTGGAGAGAAGGACGCTTGGTCTTCTGGGTCATCCTCAGGTGTCTCTATGTCTCTTGTAGTTGTCCGTTGAAGCGATCCCGGTTGGGCCTGAAGAATCTTTGGTAACTTCTCATCTGGTAAGTCGACGGGGCGAAGGTGATTCCTCATGGCTGCCATTGTCTGGGTCTTGTGTTATCTCCATAATCATGACAATGTCTTCTTGTCTTCTAAGGCATCGAGAGTTCCAGGTAGGAAATCCTTGATGCAATGATATTATCAAGGCATGCTAGATTTATAACCTGCCGGTTACGTTGACGATAATATCAACACCAAGAGCGGGGGATGAAGAGAACCGTTTTCTTGCTCACTATGGTGAGGCGGACCAAATGGCAAGGTTCTCATCCACCGGTGGTTGCCGATACAACAACGGTAAGGACATGATTGCTCTATTAGCGATGCATATCATGATCTTGCATTTCTTACGCCTTGATCATCATAGGCCAAGGTTGCATCACCCTGGGGCAGTGTCGAGGGTGTCACCTTCTTCTGCATCTTGATGTCCTCATTCCTTGAGAAGGTATCTTCTATTGGTGTCATTTTGTCGTAGCGTTGCCAACCTCTTCTTCCAAATATGTGAGTGGTCATTTGGCAAGGTCGCTTACTTTCAAGTTACCCATGAGGATTTCAAGGAATCCAGTGGTCAGGGGTATAAGGGTTCTAGCGACCGTTTGCAACTTTTGAAAAAGCAGATGAGGAGAGTCAAGAGAAAAAGGGTGAAAGTGCTAAGGCAAAAACCTTCGCTTTCTTTGAAAACTTAGAAGTGGTGAGAAATAAAGAGGTTTTGTAGGTGGTTTGAAGGGTCTGGAAAAATAGTTTTGGCCCAACTAATGTCCATGCTAAATAAGGGCTTCCTATAGTCAGGATGGCTCTGATACCAGCTCTATGGGGACCTGTCACACCCTGTGCATGGTTTTACAAAATTTGGACCCATTTAAAACTTTTGCTTGCCGCCTCGTGAGGGGTGTGATACGTCTCAAACGTATCTAGTTTTCCAAACACTTGTGCTCTGGTTTTGCCCTCTAATTTGCATGATTTGAACGAAACTAACCCAGATCGACGCTATTTTCAGCAGAACTACCTTGGTGTTATTTTTGTGCAGAAATAAAAGTTCTCGGAATTGGACAAAACTTTTTGTGGATTTTTCTGGAATATATAATGAATTTTGGAGCAAAGAACTGCCGGAGGGGGTGTGCCAGGGGGCCACCATGCAACAGACCGCGCCCCCTAGTGGCGCGGCCTATTGGCCTGTGGGGCCCTCGTGCCCCCTCCGACCCTAATTCTAGTCCTACAAATTCACATCCACGGAGAAAAAAATTAGAGAGAAGATTTCATCGTGTTTCACGAGATGGAGCCGCCTCCACCTCCTGTTGTTCCTTCGGAGGGCTGAACTGGAGCCTGTTTTGGGCTCCGGAGAGGGGAAATCATCACTGTCGTCATCATCAACCCTTCTCCATCAACACCACCATGATGCTCACCACCGGGAGTGAGTAATTCCTTTGTAGGCTTGCTGGACGGTGGTGGGATTGGATGGAATTGATCATGTAATCGAGTTAAGTTTGATAGGGCTTGATCCCTAGTATCCACTATGTTCTGAGATTGATGTTACTATGACTTTGCTATGCTTAATGCTTGTCACTAGGGCCCGAGTGCCATGATTTCAGATCTGAACCTATTATGTTTTCATGAATATAAGAGTGATTTGGATCCTATCTTGCATGTTATATGAACCTATTACGTGTCATGATGCGCATACCCCAAGGTGACAATAATTGGGATTCTTTCCGGTGATTGCCGGAGTTTGAGGAGTTCATGTATTCACCATGTGTTAATGCTTTGTTTTGGTTCTCTATTAAAAGGAGGCCTTAATATCGCTTAGTTTCCAATAGGACCCCGGTGCCACGGTAGGGTAGGACAAAAGATGTCATGCAAGTTCTTATCGCAAGCACATATGACTATATACGGAATACATGCCTACATTACATTGATGAATTGGAGCTAGTTCTATGTCACCATAGTGTGTAACTATTATATGATCAATGTCATCTAAACCATTATCCACCACCGATCCACGTGCCTACGCATTACATATACTGAATCTTGCTAAGTTACTATTGCTATTGCTACTGTCACACCTGCTACAAAACTTCTACTGTCACTACTACTGTAACTTTTGCTACCACTATTTGCCGTGCTATTAAATCTTTGCTACAGAGAGATATCCTCGGTGCAGTTGAATTAACAACTCAACTGTCAAGGCCAATAAATATTCTTTGGCTCCTCTTGTGTCGAGTCAATAAATTAGGGTGAAATATGACCTGTGAAGACTGTTGCGATCCCCTACACTTGTGGGTTATCAGGGTGCACTAGCCAGCACCATCCAGAGCCCTGTGAAGCCCCTCGCGAGGTCACCTCCCGAGGCTGGTTATGGGTCTTTCATGGGACAAACATACCTAGGATGGCTTGGCGGGGCCATGCGGTATGTGCATGCACGTGCACGACACGCGCTGCGCCAAGCGGTGCCAGGAGCCATGCCAGAAGGCGCGGACAGGGAGGATTTCCTCTTTGGTGCTATGGGGGCAGGGCCAGCTGGCCCTGCTCCCAAAGCAACTCCTAAAGGTTTCCAGTTAGGTGAAAGAAGACCAAGGATGGGGGCTCGGCGGGAGGGAGGTCATCCCCGAGCCCACCAGTGCGTCATGGCGGGAGGCTTTTGCAGGCGAAGACCGCTTTTGTAAGGATAAGCTGCAGCCCTCTCCCCCTTCAAACTAGCTGTTGTGGTGACCCTTCCCGCTGGGTGTTTTCGGGGGAAGAGGACCAGGGCGAGTATAAGAAAGGGCAGGCCGCAACCGTAGAGGGGATCGACCCCAGTAGCCAGAACACCCCCCTTTTACTCGTCCTCATCCTCAAGCAATCTAGCAAAGCAGGAGTAGGGTTTTACACTGCTAGGTGGCCTGAACCTGGGTAAAGGACCGTGTGCACTGTTCTCCTTCCTTAGCTCGAACACGCCGGAGAGTCGCCGTGGAGTTGCGATGTAGAGCAGGGTGAGAGAACTCGCGCACCCCGGAGTTCAAACCTCCTTGGGTCCCCGGAGCCCCGATTCCGACATTTGGCGCGCCGCTGTTCTCAAAAGCTCCAGCTCCAGCTTCGCCAACCCTATGGCCGACGCTCGCCGCGGCTGTGCCGAGCGCCGGGCGGCCCACGTCACCCGGGACGCGCCTGCAGGCCATGATGGTCGCCTCTGCCTTGTTGGCACAGAAGCTCCCGCCGCCACCGACCCAGCTGCCTGCGAATAGTAGGGCTCCTCCTTGCACCATTTGGCACAACAGGGTGGCTGTACGACCGCGGCTTCCTTCTCATGTGCCCGCCTTGGGAGCGTGGACACACGGGCCGGGCTGCTCATGGTGCGCGAGCTGCTTCGCTATCCCCCGGTGAACGCAGACCGAGAGGCTTGGCTGGGCCGCATCACCAGGCTCGTCGCCGCCGCCAGAGAAACCCCAGTGCTCTCTCGCTTGCTTCACCCTCCACTGCCACGAGCTGGGAGCACGACATGCGGAGTGCCTCCTCCAATTCCCCTGTGTTGCGACCCGGTCGAACCCCGGCGCAGTGCGCGCTCACCCGACGGGGGCGCCAGAGCTCGCCAGGAGCCACGCGAGGTGGCGTGCATCCTCAGCGGGGCCCAGGCCCCCATCGCTGGCGGCCGCCTCAAACCGTTCTTCCGCGGGGCGAACGCTGCCCTCAAGGAGTGTGGGCCCGCATCGCCGCCTGACTAGACGTAGCGTGTCATCACCTTCGACGCAAAGGATCATCCTAGATCCGCGACCGATGTAGGCGCCCACCCCACCATAAGCAAAGTCGCGGTCACCAAGACCCTCATCAACGGGGGCGCTGGATGCTACTTCTCAAGCATGCGTTGGTTTTCCCTTGAAGAGGAAAGGGTGATGCAGCAAAGTAGATAAGTATTTCCCTTAGTTGTTGAGAACCAAGGTATCAATCCAGTAGGAGATACAAGCAGGTCACCAATGGATGTACCTACACAAATAATCAAACACTTGCGCCCAACGCTATGAAGGAGTTGTCAATCCCTTCACGGTTACTTGCAAGGATGAGATCTGATAGAGATAGATAGATATGATTGCTAAAACAAAAAGTAAACTAAAAGTAAAAAGATTGCAGCAAGATATTTTTGGTATTTTTGATTTATAGATCTGAAAATATAATGTGGAAAATAGACCCGGGGGCCATAGGTTTCACTAGAGGCTTCTCTCATGAAGGAAAATAATACGGTGGGTGAACAAATTACTGTCGAGCAATTGATAGAAAAGCGAATAATTATGAAGATATCCAAGGCAATGATTATGCATATAGGCATCACGTCCGTGTCAAGTAGACCGAAACGATTCTGCATCTACTACTATTACTCCACACATCGACGACTCCTGTCTGCATCTAGAGTATTAAGTTCATGAAGAACAGAGTAACGCATTAGGTAAGATGACATGATGTAGAGGGATAAACTCAAGCAATATGATGACCCATCTTTTTATCCTCGATGGCAACAATACAATACGTGTCTCGCTACCCCTACTTTGTCACTGGGTGAGGACACCGCAAGATTGAACCCAAAACTAAGCACTTCTCCCATTGCAAGAATTACCAATCTAGTTGGCCAAACCAAACCAATAACTCGAAGAGACTTGCAAAGATATGAAATCATGCATATAAGAATTCAGAGAAGATTCAAATAATATTCATAGATAATCTGAACATAAACCCACAATTCATCGGATCTCGACAAACACACCGCAAAAGAGTATTACATCGGATAGATCTCCATGAAGATCATGAAGAACATGGTACTGAAGAGCAAAGAGAGAGAAGAAGCCATCAAGCTACTAGCTATGGACCCGAAGGTCTGTGGTAAACTACTCACGCATCATCGGAGGGGCAATGGAGTTGATGTAGATGCCCTCCGTGATCGAATCCCCCTCTGGCAGATTACCGGAAAAGGCTCCAAGATTGGATCTCACGGGAACAGAGGCTTCCGGCAGCGGAAAAGTATTTTCGTGGCTCTCTTTGGTATCCAGGGAATATTTGGGAATTTATAGGCTGAAGAATAGGGTTAGGAGAGCTGCCGTGGGGCCACAAGCCAGGGGGGCGCCCCCCCTAGGGCGTGCCCCTGTGGCTTGTCGCCACACGGCAGGTCCCCTGCCTTCATCTCCAAGTCTGCTGGCTTTCTTCTGGTCCAAGAAAAATCATTCCGAAGATTTTATTCCATTTGGACTCCGTTTAATATTCCTTATCTGCAATACTCAAAAACAAGGAAAAAACAAAAACTGGCACTAGGCTATAGATTAATTGGTTAGTCCCAAAAATAATATAAAATAGCATATTAATGCATATAAAACATCCAAAACAGATAATTTAATAGCATGGAACAATCAAAAATTATAGATACATTGGAGACGTATCAAGCATCCCCAAGCTTAATTCCTGCTCGTCCTCGAGTAGGTAAATGATAAAAACAGAATTTTTGATGTGGAATGCTACCTAACATATTTATCCATGTAATATTCTTTATTGTGGCATGAATATTCAGATCCATAAGATTCAAAACAAAAGTCTAATATTGATATAAAAACAGTAATACTTCGAGCATACCAACAAGGTAATCGTGTCCTTTCGAAATAACATGGCCTTAGAGAGTTATCCCTACAATATCATATGGTCTGGCTATGCTCCATCTTCCCCACACAAAGTATCTAAATCATGCACAACCCCGATGACAAGTCAAGCAATTGTTTCACACTTTTTATGTTCTCAAACCTTTTTAACTCTCACGCAATACATGAGCGCGAGCCATGGATATAGCACTATAGGTGGAATAGAATATGATGGAGGTCGCAAGGGAAAAGGAGAAGATAGTCTCACATCAACTAGGCGTATCAACGGGCTATGGAGATGCCCATCAATAGATATCAATGTGAGTGAGTAGGGATTGCCATGCAACGAATGCACTAGAGCTATAAGTGTATCAAAGCTCAAAAAGAAAACTAAGTGGTTGTGCAAAATGATGAAAAATTCCACTAGTTATATGCAAGTGACAAAATAGGAGACTCTCTATCATGAAGATCATGGTGCTACTTTGAAGCACAAGTGTGGAAAAAGATAGTAGCATTGTCCCTTCTCTCTTTCTCTCATTTTTTCCTTTTTCCCTTTTTTCTCTTTTTTTATTTTGGTGGGCATCTTTGGCCTCTTTTATTTTTTGTAAAGTCCGGAGACTCATCCCAACTTATGAGGGATTCGTAGTTTCCATCATCCTTTTCTCACACAGGACAAATGCTCTAATAATGGAAATCATCACACTTTTATTTACTTACAACTCGATACCTAAAACAAAATATGACTCTATATGCAATATGAAAGTGATGGTGCATGTCATGAAAAACGGAACGGTGGAAGTTGCATGGCAATATATCTCGGAATGGCTATGGAAATGCCATAATAGGTAGGTATGGTGGCTGTTTTGAGGAAAATATATGGTGGCTGTTTTGAGGAAGGTGGGTTTGATGCACCAGCGAGAGTTGCACGGTACTAGAGAGGCTAGCAAAGGTGGAAGGGTGAGAGTGCGTATAATCCATGGACTCAACATTAGTCATAAAGGACTCACATACTTATTGCAAAAGTCTATTAGTTATCAAACAAAGCATTAGACACATGCTCCTAGGGGAGAGGTTAGTAGCAGTTAACCATCGCGCGCTCCCGACCCTCACACAAAGGTTGACAATCATTAAACAAATCATGCTCCGACTTCGTTACATAACGGTTCACCATACGTGCATGCTACGGGAATCACAAACTTTAACACAAGTATTTCTCCAATTCACAATTACTCACTAGCATGACTCTCATATTACCATCTTCATATCTCAAAACTATATGCAAGGAATTAAACTTCTCATAGTATTCAATGCACTTAATATGAAAGTTTTTATTATATCCCTCTTGGATGCCCATTATATTAGGACTAAATTCATAACCTAAACAAATTACCATGCTGTTTTAAAGACTCTCAAAATAATATAAGTGAGGTACGAGAGTTCAATAATTTCTATAAAATATAACACCACCGTGCTCTAAAAAGATATAAGTGAAGCACTAGAGCAACATTGCCTAGCTAAAAAGATATAAGTGAAGCACATAGAGTATTCTAATAAATTCACGATTCAGTGTGTCTCTCTCAAAAAGATGTGTGCAGCAAGGATGATTGTGGCAAACTAAAAAGCAAAGACTCATATCATACAAGACGCTCCAAGCAAAACACATATCATGTGGTGAAAAAAAATATAGCCTCAAGTAAATTTACCGATGGATTGAAGACGAAAGAGGGGATGCCTTCCGGGGCATCCCCAAGCTTAGGCTTTTTGGTATCCTTGAATATGTTTTGGGGTGATTTGGGCATCCCCAAGCTTAGGCTCTTGCCACTCCTTATTCCATAGTCCATCAAATCTTTACCCAAAACTTGAAAACTTCACAACACAAAACTCAACAGAAAACTCATGAGATCCGTTAGTATAAGAAAAATAAATCACCACTTTAGCTACTGTTGTGAACTCATTCTTTATTTATTTAGGTGTAATATCTACTGTATTCTAACTTCTCCATGGTTCATACCCCCCGATTCAACCCAAAGATACATCAAAATAAGCAAACAACACAAAGAAAACAGAATCTGTCTAAAACAGAACAGTCTGTAGCAATCTATAGACTTCGAATTAGGACAATCAGTGAAATTTGTATATAAATCTTGTGTAAAAATTTCAGATCAAAAGAATGTTCCAGTGAATTTACAAAATTCCTGGACTGAGAGCAAAAGTTTCTGTTTTTCAGAAAAATCAAATCACAAACACCGTAGACCATCCCAAAGGTCTTACTTGGCTCAAACACTAATTTAAACAAGAAAACACAATTATTACAGAAGTGATAATGTGCAAAACACTCAAAAACAGAAGCAAAAACAAGCATAAAAATAAAATTGGGTTGCCTCCCAACAAGCGCTATTGTTTAACGCCCCTAGCTAGGCATAACGCAATAGATCTAGGTATGGTCATAGTAATAAGGGAGATCATCAATCCTCATCTCATACTCCCTTCTTTCAGCAGCAAGCTTTATTTGTGGCAAGCAAAAGTAATCAAAAGGGCTAAATTTAATAGGATAAGGATCCTTAAGATCAAGTGCGGGAGGAATAGGTTCCTCCTTTGGCCCCTTATAACGTATAATCAATTCATCATTGTAGGCTTTCCTTTGGTGGAAAGTCATAAGCCTATCTCTTAATATGAAGTCCAATCCGTTATTTTGTATAGCAAAATTGTCATTGAGTTCAGAAATCTTATCAATCAAAACCTCCATAGGGACTCTTTTTCTCAAGTTTTCATTATAAGCAACGTAATCCGGGGATTGCAATCTCATTATTTCTTCTTGATTAAAAAGGATCTCCTCTATAGGGGGACATCCACCATTAATTTTATAATGAGCAAAGATTTCACTAGCCTCTTTCATGATAAATCTAAACTCGTGGGCTAGGAATATAGTGGCGGCACGCTTAATAGAAAAATACTGAATATTAGAGAACTCAAGAAAAATCCTTTGTATGCAAGGGTGCATATGAACAAATTGCCTCTCAACTTCGATTATTAGGAGTGTTATGGCATCCGCAAGACTATTAGTTTTATTGAGAATAGACCCTCCTAAGGTAGGTAGCGTACCCGCACAAGTAAAAAAATCTTGAATAACGCCTTTTCCAATAATATTACCGCTACCTATGCGGAATTTTTTCATATGCATGATAGTTGGTTCTTCATGAGAGTGGTTTTTAGCAAAGTTGTTAAAATTTCCCTCAAGATTATTACTATCCTTTTCAATAGAAACCTCCCCAGATTCAGACATGGTGGCAATCAAAGCAATCTAGCACACAAGCAAACAAAAAGCAAACACAAAGATGAACGGAAGAAGGGCGAATAAAAAGGCAAATCTTTTTGGAAAATCGTTTTAGAAGTGGGGGAGAGGAAAACGAGAGGCAAATGGCAAATAATGTAAATGCAAGAGATGAGTTTGTCATGGGTACTTGGTAGGCTTGATGTAGACCTCCCCGGCAACGGCGCCAGAAATCCTTCTTGCTACTTCTCGAGCATGCGTTGGTTTTCCCTTGAAGAGGAAAGGGTGATGCAGCAAAGTAGATAAGTATTTCCCTCAGTTGTAGAGAACCAAGGTATAAATCCAGTAGTAGATACAAGCAAGTCACCAATGGATGTACCTACACAAATAATCAAACACTTGCACCCAACGCTATAAAGGGGTTGTCAATCCCTTCACGGTTACTTGCAAGGATGAGATCTGATAGAGATAGATAGATATGATTGCTAAAACGAAAAGTAAAATAAAAGTAAAAAGATTGCAGCAAGATATTTTTGGTATTTTTGGATTATAGATCTGAAAATATAATGTGGAAAATAGACCCGGGGGCCATAGGTTTCACTAGAGACTTCTCTCATGAAGGAAAATAATACGGTGGGTGAACAAATTACTGCCGAGCAATTGATAGAAAAGAAAATAATTATGAAGATATCCAAGGCAATGATTATGCATATAGGCATCACGTCCGTGTCAAGTAGACCAAAATGATTCTGCATCTACTACTATTACTCCACACATCGACCGACTCCTGCCTGCATCTAGAGTATTAAGTTCATGAAGAACAGAGTAACGCATTAGGTAAGATGACATGATGTAGAGGGATAAACTCAAGCAATATGATGAAAATCCCATCTTTTTATCCTCGATGGCAACAATACAATACGTGCCTCGCTACCCCTACTTTGTCACTGGGTGAGGACACCACAAGATTGAACCCAAAACTAAGCACTTCTCCCATTGCAAGAATTAGCAATCTAGTTGGCCAAACCAAACCAATAACTCGAAGAGACTTGCAAAGATATGAAATCATGCATATAAGAATTCAGAGAAGATTCAAATAATATTCATAGATAATCTGAACATAAACCCACAATTCATCAGATCTCAACAAACACACCGCAAAAGAGTATTACATCAGATAGATCTCCATGAAGATCATGAAGAACATGGTACTGAAGAGCAAAGAGAGAGAAGAAGCCATCTAGCTACTAGCTATGGACCCGAAGGTCTATGGTAAACTACTCACGCATCATCGGAGGGGCAATGGAGTTGATGTAGATGCCCTCCATGATCGAATCCCCCTCCGGCAGATTACCGGAAAAGGCTCCAAGATTGGATCTCACGGGAACAGAGGCTTCCGTCGGCGGAAAAGTATTTTCGTGGCTCTCTTTGGTATCTAGGGAATTTTTGGGATTTTATAGGCCGAAGAATAGGGTTAGGAGAGCTACCGTGGGGCCACAAGCCAGGGGGAGCGCCCCCCTAGGGCACGCCCCTGTGGCTTGTCGCCACACGGCTGGTCCCCTTCCTTCATCTCCAAGTCTGCTGGCTTTCTTCTGGTCCAAGAAAAATCATTCCGAAGATTTTATTCCGTTTGGACTCCGTTTAATATTCCTTATCTGCAATACTCAAAAACAAGGAAAAAACAGAAACTGGCACTAGTCCCAAAAATAATATAAAATAGCATATTAATGCATATAAAACATCCAAAACAAATAATATAATAGCATGGAACAATCAAAAATTATAGATACGGTGGAGACGTATCACCGGACTTAACGCCATCTCCATCGCGACTTTCGAGGCTCTCTAGGTGCCCCGCGACCAACTGAAGCCCACCAGGCCCTTCTCTGGAGTGGCTGACGGGATCATGGCTCCCCTCGGGCAAATACGTCTACCCGTCACTTTCGGCACCCGCGACAATTACCGCACCGAGATCATCGACTTCGATGTGGCGCCCATCAGCCTCACATACAATGCCATCCTGGGCTACCCGACACTCGCCAAATTCATGGCAGCAACCCATCCGGGCTACAACATCATCAAGATGCCTGGCTGCGGCGGTATCATCACCATCAAATGCGATGAGAGGGACACAGTCAGCTCCCTCAAGCGTGCATACAAAGCCGACGCGGCCGCACACCCAACGGTAAGGAACGAGGCGGCACTCCCCGAGGTGGCACCAGCAAGGAAAAAGCTGTTGTTCTCCCAAGAACGGACTGAAACTAAGAAGGTGACATTCGACGGTAGCGACTCGGGCCACACCTTCACCATCAACGCCGACCTTTTCCCCGAGCTAGAGGGTGCGCTCGTCGCTTTCCTTTGGGAAAACGCTAATGTGTTCGCATGGAAGCTAGGCGACCTGACCGGGGTCCCGAGGGAAGTGATCGAACACCACCTGGCGGTGTTCCCCAATGCATGCCCCGTCAAGCAGAAGGCGCGGCGCCAGGCGCTGGGAAAGCAACAGTTCATTGTTCAGGAGGTGGATAAGTTACAAGAGGCTGGGGTCATCCGCGAGGTGCGTTACCCAAAGTGGCTCGCCAACCTAGTCATCGTCCCCAAGAAAGGTGGTAAGGAGCGAATGTGCGTCGACTTCACCAGCCTCAACAAGGTATGCTAGGATGCCTGGTTTAGCTATTTACTGTGACAATGATAGGTCATGCAAAGGAATGGGTTAAACTATCCAGAACAAGTAACAGTTGAATCGTGATTGTCCTAATGCAATAAAAGAGTGCAGGAGCAAGAGAGTGGGATTATATAAAAATGCTCAAGGGGGGGTTGCTTCCCTAACACTTCTGAAGATAACAGTGAGTCTTCATCGGTGGCATCGACATCAACGTCGGAATAATGTCTACCCAGAGGCAACAATACCGGCAAAGAAGGGAATGAACACACTCAATGCAATGCAGCAGACATGATGTATGGCATGGCAACTAAAGGTACTGAATTTACGTAATGTAATAGCTAGTCATATTAATTGAAGTGGAATTCAAATGGACATCAAATTCCAACTCCAAACTATTTATCAACTTTTCCCTAATCATCATTTGTCCTATTTGGTGATTTTTTTGAATTTCTATGATTTTTCGAAAATTTAGGTATTTTCTGGAATTAACTAAATTCAGAAATCAATTATTCTATCATCATTGCGTCAAGGTGACATCAGCAGGTCAACTGGGCGGTCCAGGTCAACCTGGCATGTGGGACCCACATGTCAGTGACACAATGGCTAAAAAGGTTTAAGTTGAACCTAAATAATAGTTAACAGGGCCTGGCCCTACCAGCAGTGATCCATAGTGGTCCTTAGCGCAAATCTAACTACGGTAGTTAGCGCCTAATGAGGCGCCACGTCGGCTCGCCGGGGTTTGGTCGCCGGCGACCAAAAAACAACGACGGTGACGCGTCGGGAGGCCACGGGAGCGGCGGAGGAAGGCACCCGGTGGTAGCCCGTGCTCCCACGCATCCAGGGGAGGCATCACCAGGCCGCGAGGTCGCCGAAGCTATGCCCGACGACGAGGCTAGTGGCGGCTGGAGCATTGGCTCGATCGCGCATGGGGTTCCAGTGCGCAGGCGAGCGAGGTAAGTGGCTAGGAGGCCTCCTAGGGGCTGCACAAGCACGGCTACATGTTCGAACATGGCGAACGCGAGCTTAAACGACGGCAGTGACAGGTGCGATGGTGGCGAGCTCTGGGGGGAAGAGGGGAGAGGAGAAGGAGCTCACGGGGATCCTCTTGGGATGGTTGACGAGCTCGGGGGCGTTGTGGTTGGAGAGAATCGACTGGCGGCGATCGTCGGAGCCCGAGGATGTAGACGATGATGATGGCGATGCGGTGGTGCCTCCGGCCTTTCTTAGTTCAGTGGATAGGTGTAGCGCATTGACGCGGATCTTCCTGACACGGTCGCAGGGCAAGGCAACATCGGTGGCTGTGACTACGGCGAGCGGCGGCGACGGATGCGTTTGCCCGGGCAGGAGAGAGAGATCCACGGGATGTGGAAGAGGGCGAGAAAGAGCGGGTTGGGTTCGAGGACGTGCGTGGAGGCTCTAGGCGACGTCCAGGGCGAGCAGGCAGGCAAGACGTGGCCATGCGCATGCCGGTGCATCATGGCCACGCGTGCCCTGTCTACTGGCGCGGTGGGGAAGACGACAGGCAGCGGCACCTTGCTGGGCTGGGCCTCAGCTACAGTGCTGGCCGCCAGGTACTCCCTCTCTCTTTTCTAATTTTCTTCTATTTTCTATTTTCTGCAATTGTTTTTAATTTGGTTCTTCAAACCAAATTAATTTTGTTGCTTTTGAAAAATAATTTGGGAGCTAAATGAATTATTACAAATCCCCAGAAAAGTTTCAGAATTATTGGACATGTAGTTCTTTTATAGCAGAAGTAAATCCAATTTAAATACTTATTGGTTTAATTAAAATGCCCAAGATAAATATTTTTGTGATTCCAAAAATATTGGTTTGAATTTTACCTCTTGCCAATATTTTATTAAAATAGCAGGGACATTTTCTTGGACTAATTTGAAGCAATTTTTGTTGGAAATATGCCTTAGAGGCAATAATAAAATGGTTATTATTGTATTTCCTTGTTCATGATAATCATTTATTATCCATGCTATAATTCTATTGATTGGAAACTCAAATACATGTGTGGATATATAGACAACAAAGTGTCCCTAGTAAGCCTCTACTAGACTAGCTCATTGATCAAAGATGGTTAAGGTTTCCTACCCATAGACATGAGATGTCATTTGATAACGGGATCACATCATTAGGAGAATGATGTGATGGACAAGACCCAAACAATGAATGTAGCATATGATCGTGTCAGTTTATTGCTATAGTTTTTTGCATGTCAAGTATCTGTTCCTATGACCATGAGATCATGCAACTCACTAACATTGGAGGAATACCTTGTGTGTATCAAACGTCACAACATAACTGGGTGACTATAAAGATACTCTACAGGTATCTCCGAGGGTGTCTGTTGAGCTGGCATGGATTGAGACTGGGATTTGTTACTCCGTGTGACGAAGAGGTATCTCAGGACCCACTCGGTAATACAACATCACAATAAGCCTTGCAAGAAAAGTGACTAAAGGGTTAGCCATGGGATCTTTTATTACGGAAAGAGTAAAGAGACTTGCCGGTAACGAGATTGAACTAGGTATAGAGATACCGACAATCGTATCTCGGGCAAGTAACACACCGATAAACAAAGGGAACATCATACGGGATTGACTGAATCCTTGACATAGAGGTTCAACCGATAAAGATCTTCATAGAATATGTAGGAACCAATATGGGCAGCCAGGTCCCGCTATTGGTTATTGACCGTAGAGGTGTCACGGTCATGCCTACATAGTTCTCGAACCCGCAGGGTCTACACACTTAACGTTGACATTTCGGTAGTATTGAGATATATGTGTTGGTGACCGAAGGTTGTTCGGAGTCCCGGATGAGATCCCGGATGTCACGAGGAGCTCCGGAATGGTCTGGAGGTAAATATTTATATATAGGAAAGTAGTATTTGGGTTCCGGAAAAGTTTCGGGTATTTCCGGTAGTGTACCGGGAGTGACGAATGGGTTCTGGGGGTCCACCGGGTGGGGCCCACCCACCCCAGGGGCCACATGGGCCCAAGAGGTGGCGCACCAGCCCCTAATGGGCTGGGGAACCGACCCCATAAGGGCCCATAAGCCCAAGAGGAAAAAAAGGTGGAGATAGGAAGGAATAGGACTCCTTCCTAATATGAATCCACTTCCTAGTAGGAAGTGGATTGGACTCCTCCTTTCCCTGGTTCGGCCGACCCCTAGGGGAAACCCTAGGGAGGCTTGCTCCTCCCTCTCCCTCCTATATATACTAGATAGAGCCCCAAAACCCACGGCCACGTGCTAGTTCTCTATTCTCTAGTTCCTCCACCAAATAGATTCCGGTAGTGCTTAGGCGAAGCCCTGCCGGGATAACTCCACCATCACCACCACCACGCCGTCGTGCTGCTAGAGATCTCATCTACCTCTCTGCCCCTCTTGCTGGATCAAGAAGGCAGAGATCATCATCGAGCTATACGTGTGCGGAACGCGGAGGTGCCGTCCGTTCGGCGCTAGATCGGAATGGATCGTGATTGGATCGCGGGACGGCTAGTGATTTGGATCGCGAAGACGTTTGACTACATCAACCGCGTTTCTTAACACTTCCCGCTTAGCGATCAACAAGGGTATGTAGATCCACTCTCCCTCTCATAGATGCTCAGCACCATGGATAGGTCTTGCGTGTTCGTAGGAATTTTTTTGTTTCCCATGCAATGTTCCCCAACAGTGGCATCATGAGCTAGGTCTATGCGTAGATGAGATCACAAGAGAACACAAAGGAGTTTGTGGGCGTTGATGCTCAGATTGCTCCTCCCTTGGTCTTTTCTTGATTCAGCGGTATTGTGGGATGAAGCAGCCCGGACCAACCTTACTCGTACGCTTACGAGAGACCGGTTCCATCAATTGACATGTGACTTTGTTGCACAAAGATGGCTGGCGGGTGTGTGTCGCTCCTACTTTAGTTGGATCGGATTCGACAAAGGCGGTCCTTGAGAAGGTTAAATAGTAATTTTTGTATCACCGTTGTGGTTTTGCGTAGGTAAGAATCGTTCTTGCTAGATACCCCTAGCAGCCACGTAAAACATGCAACAACAATTAGAGGACGTCTAACTTGTTTTTGCTGGGTATGTTGTGATATGATATGGCCAATGACATGATGAGATATATGTGATATATGAGATGATCATGTTATGTATAGATAATCACGACTTGCATGTCGATGAGTACGGCAACCGGCAGGATCCATAGGGTTGTCTTTAATTTATTTTCGCCATTTTGCTTTACTTTATCACTATGAGTTAGCAATAGTTGTAGAAGCAATAGTTGGTGCAACAACCTCATAGCGACACGTTGATGGAGATCAAGATGATGGAGATCATGGTGTCATGCCGGTGATGATAGAGATCATGCCAGTGCTTTGGAGATGGAGATCAAAGGCACAAGTTCATGGCCATATCATGTCACTTATGATTTGCATGTGATGTTAATCCTTTTATGCATCTTATTTTGCTTAGGACAACGGTAGCATTATAAGGTGACCGGTCACTAAAATTTCAAGATAAAATTGTGTTCTCCCCGAGTGTGCACCGTTGCGAAAGTTCGTCATTTCGAGACACCACGTGATGATCGGGTGTGATAGACTCTACATTCACATACAACGGGTGCAAGCCAGTGTTGCACGTGCGGAACACTCGGGTTAAACTTGATGATCCTAGCATGTACAGACATGGCCTCGGAACACAAGAGACGAAAAGGTCAAGCATGAGTCATATAGTAGATATGATCAACACGAAGATGTTCACCATTGAAACCACCTCATCTCACGTGATGATCGGACTTGGGTTGGTGAATTTGGATCATGTGACACTCGAATGACCAGAGGGATGTAAATTTGAGTGGGAGTTCTTTAGTAATATGATTAATTGAACTCATTATCATGAACATAGTCAAAATGTGTTTGCAAATTATGTTGTAGATCACTAGCTCGCCCTGTAGCTTCCCTGTGTTTTTATACGTTCCTAGAGAAAATAGAGTTGAAAGATGATTGTAGCAATAATGCGGACTGGGTCCGTGATCTGAGGATTGTCCTCATTTGCTGCACAGAAGGCTTATGTCCTTAATGCACCGCTCGGTGCGCCACCCCCTCAAGCGTTGTCTGTAGACGTTGTGAACATCTGATAGGCACGTTTTGATGACTACTTGATAGTTCAGTATGTCATGCATTATGGCTTAGAATTGAGGCTCCTAAACATTTTTGAACATCACGAAACATATGAGATGTTCTAAGAGCTGAAATTGGGATCTCAAGCTCGTGCCCGTGTTGAGAGATATGAGACCTCCAACAAGATTCTTTGCCTGCAAGATGAAGGGGAATAGCTCAATCGGTGAGCATGTGCTCAGATTGTCTGGGTGCTACAATCGCTTGAATCGAGTGGGAGTTGATCTTCCAGATAAGATAGTGGTTGATATAGTTCTCCAAGTCACTGCCACAAAGCTACTAGAGCTTCGTGATGAACTATAAAATGCCAGGGATGGAAAATATGATCCCCGAGCTATTTGCGATGTTTGACACCGCAAAGGTAGAAATCAAGAAGGAGCATCAAGTGTTGATGGTTAGTAAAACCACTAGTTTCGAGAAGGGCAAGGGCAAGGGATACTTCATGGATGGCAAGCCAGTTGCTGCTCCAGTAAAGAAACCCAAGGTTGAGCCCAAACCTGAGACTGAGTGCTTCTATTATGAGGAGAACGGTCACTGAAGCGGAACTGCCCTAGATACTTGGTAGATAAGAAGGCTAGCAACATCAACAAAAGTATATTTGATATACGTTCTATTCATGTGTAGCTTGCTAGTACTCCTAGTAGCACCTGGGTATTAGATACCGGTTCAGTTGCTAAATGTTGGTAACTCGAAATAAAAGCTACGTTATAAACGGAGACTAGCTAAGGGCGAGGTGACGATGTGTGTTGGAAGTGTTTCCAAGGTTGATGTGATCACCATCGCACGCTCTCTCTACCTTACGGATTAGTGATGAACCTAAATAAATGTTATTTGGTGTTTGCATTGAGCATAAACGTGATTAGATCGTGTCTATTGCAATACGGTTATTCATTTAAGTTAGAGAATAATGGTTATTCTGTTTACATGAATAATACGTTCAATGGTCATGCACCCAATGTGAATGGTTCATTGAATCTCGATCGTAGTGTTACACATGTTCATAATATTGATGCCAAAAGATGCAAAGTTAATAATGATAGTACCACATACTTGTGGCACTGCCGCTAAAGGTCATATTGCTGTAAAACCCATGCAGAAACTCCATGCTGATGGATCTTTGGACTCACTCGATTTCGAATCGGTTGAGACATGCGGACCATGCCTCTTGGGCAAGATGACTAAAGCCCCATTTTCTGACTTGATGGAGCGGGCAAGTGACATATTGGAAATGATACACGTTGATGTATGCGGTCCAATTAATGTTGAAGCGTGCGGTGGATATCGCAGTTTTCTTACCTTCACTGATGATTTCAGTAGATATGGGGATATTTACTTAATGAAACACAAGTCTGAAAAGTTTGAAAAGTTTAAACAAATTCAGAGTGAAGTTTGAGATCATCGTGACAAGAAGCTAAAATGTCTACGATATGATCGTGGAGGTAAATATCTGAGTTACGAGTTTGGTATGCAACTTAAGACAAGATGGAAATTGTTTCACAACTTACGCCACCTGGAACACCATAGTGTGATGGTGTGTCCGAACGTCGTAGTCATGCTCTATTGGATATGGTGCGTACTATGATGTCTCTTATCGATTTGCCACTCTCATTTTGGGGTTATGCATTAGAGACAACTACATTCACTTTAAATTAGGGCACCATCTCAGTCCGTTGAGATGACACCGTGTGAATTTTGGTTTGGCAGAAACCTAAGCTGTCATTTCTCAGAGTTTAGGAATGCGACGCCTATGTCTGATAAGATCGAACCCAAAGCGGAAAAGTGCATCTTTATAAGATACCCTAAGGAAACAGTTGGATATACCTTCTATCTCAGATCCAAGGGCAAAATGTTTGCTGCTTAAAACGAGTCTTTTCTCAAGAAAAAGTTTATCGCGAAAGAATTGAGTGGGAGGAAAGTAGAACTTGATGAGGTTGTTGAACCATCACATCAGTTGGATAGTAGCACGACGATGTTTCTACGATGCCTACACCAAGTGAGACGGAAGCAAATGATGATGATCATGAAGCTTCGGGTCAAGTTACTATCGAACCTCGTAGGTTGACAAGAACTCGTACCGCCCCTGAGTGGTATGTCAATCCTGTCTTGGATGTCATGCTGTTAAGACAACAGTGAACCTACGAGCTATGAAGAAGCGATGGTGGGCCCAGATTCCAACAAATGGTTAGAAGCCATGAAATCCGAGAAAGGATCCATATATGAAAACCAAGTATGGACTTTGGTAGACTTGCCCGTTAAGCGGCAGGCCATTGAGTACAAATGGACCTTTAAGAAGAAGACAAACGCTGATGGTAAATGTCACCATTTATAAAGCTCAACTTGTCGCAAAGAAGTTTCCGACAAGTTCAAGGAGTTGACTACTATGAGACTTTCTCACCCATAGCGATGCTAAAAGTCTGTTGGAATTATGTTAGCAGTTGATGCATTTTTTCGATTATGAAATCTGGTAGATGGATGTCAAAACATCATTTCCTTAACGGTTTCCTTAAGGAAAGGTTGTATGTGATACAACCGGAAGGTTTTGTCAGTCCTAAGGATGCTAAAATGTATACAAGCTCTAGCAATCCTTCTATGGACTGGAGCAAGCATCTCGGAGTTGGAATATGTGCTTTAATGAGGTGATCAAAGCTTTTGGGGTTATACAAAGTTTATAAATAAACTTGTATTTACAAGAAAGTGAGTGGGAGCACTATAGAATTTCTGATAAGTATATGTGGATGACATATTGTTGATCGGAAATAATGTGGAACTTCTGGAAAGCATAATGGGTTGTTTGAAAGGAGTTTTTTCAAAGGAAGACCTGAATGAAGCTACTTAAATATTGGGCATCAGGATCTATATAGATAGATCAAGACGTCTGATAAGACTTTCAATGAGTATATACCTTGACAAGATTTTGAAAGAGTTCAAAATAGATCAGTCAAAGAAAGAGTTCTTGCCTGATTTGTAAGGTGTGGAGTTGAGTGAGACTCAAAGCTCGACCACGACAGAAGAAAGAGAAAGGACGAAGGTCGTCCCCTATGCCTTATCCATAGGCTCTATATAGTATGCCATGCCGTGTATCGCACCTAGTGTGTGCCTTGCCATGAGTCTGTCAAGGGGTACAAGAGTGGTCCAGGAGTGGATCACTGGACAGCGGTCAAAATTATCCTTAGTAACTAGAGGAGTAAGGAAATGTTTCTCGGTTATGGAGGTGATAAAGAGTTCGTTGTAAAGGGTTACGTCGATGCAAGCTTTGACACCTATCCCGATGACTCCGAGTAGCAATCCGGATACGTATAGTGCAGCAACCATTTGGAATCGCTCCAAGTGGAGCGTGGTAGCATCTGCAGTATGACATATAGATTTGCAAACAACACACGGATCTGAATGTTGCAGACTGTTGACTTAAAACCTCTCTCACATGCAAAACATGATCGAACCCCAGAACTCATTGGGTGTTAGATTCATAACAATATAAATCACATAGCGATGTGAGCGAGATTATTGACTCTAGTGCAAGTGGGAGACTGTTGGAAATATGCCCTAGAGGCAATAATAAAATGGTTATTATTATATTTCCTTGTTCATGATAATCGTTTATTATCCATGCTATAATTGTATTGATTGGAAACTCAAATACATGTGTGGATAGATAGACAACAAAGTGTCCCTAGTAAGCCTCTGCTAGACTAGCTCGTTGATCAAAGATGGTTATGGTTTCCTAGCCATAGACATGAGATGTCATTTGATCACGGGATCACGTCATTAGGAGAATGATGTGATGGACAAGACCCAAACAATGAACATAGCATATGATCGTGTCAGCTTATTGCTATAGTTTTCTGCATGTCAAGTATCTGTTCCTATGACCATGAGATCATGCAACTCACTAACACCGGAGGAATAACTTGTGTGTATCAAACGTCACAACGTAACTGGGTAACTATAAAGATACTCTACAGGTATCTCCGAGGGTGTCTGTTGAGCTGGCAAGGATCGAGACTGGGATTTTTACTCTGTGTGATGGAGAGGTATCTCAGGGCCCACTCGGTAATACAACATCACAATAAGCCTTGCAAGCAAAGTGACTAAAGAGTTAGCCATTGGATCTTGTATTACGGAACGAGTAAATAGACTTGCCGGTAACGAGATTGAACTAGGTATAGAGATACCGACGATCGAATCTCAGGCAAGTAGCATACCAATAAACAAAGGGAACATCATACGGGATTGACTGAATCCTTGACATAGAGGTTCAACCGATAAAGATCTTCATAGAATATGTAGGAACCAATATGGGCATCCAGGTCCCGCTATTGGTTATTGATCTTAGAGATGTCTCGGTCATGTCTACATAGTTTTTGAACCCGCAGGGTCTGCACACTTAACGTTCAATGACGTTTCGGTAGTATTGAGATATATGTGTTGGTGACCGAAGGTTGTTTTGAGTCCCGGATGAGATCCCGGATGTCAGGAGGAGCTCCGGAATGGTCCGGAGGTAAAGATTTATATATAGGAAAGTGGTATTTGGGGTCCGGAAAAGTTTCGGGTATTTCCGGTAGTGTACCGGGAGTGACGAATGGGTTCCGGGGGTCCACCGGGTGGGGCCCACCCACCCCGGGGACCACATGGGCCCAAGAGATGCCGCACCAGCCCCTAATGGGCTGGGGAACCGACCCCATAAGGGCCCATATGCCCAAGAGGAAAAAAGGTGGAGATAGGAAGGAATACGACTCCTTCCTAATATGAATCCACTTCCTAGTAGGAACTGGATTGGACTCCTCCTTGCCCTGGTTCGGCCGAACCCTAGGGGAAACCCTAAGGAGGCTTGCTCCTCCCTCTCCCTCCTATATATACTAGAGGAATAGAGCACCAAAACCCATGGCCACGTGCTAGTTCTCTATTCTCTAGTTCCTCCATCAAATATATTCCGGTAGTGCTTAGGCGAAGCCCTGCCGGGATAACTCCACCATCACCACCACCACTCCGTCGTGCTGCTGGAGATCTCATCTACCTCTCTGCCCCCTCTTGCTGGATCAAGAAGGTGGAGATCGTCATCGAGCGGTACGTGTGCTGAACACGGAGATGCCGTCCGTTCGGCGCTAGATCGGGACGGATCGTGATTGGATCGTGGGACGGCTAGCGATTTGGATCGCAAAGACGTTCGATTACATCAACCGCGTTTCTTAACGCTTCCCGCTTTGCGATCTAGAAGGGTATGTAGATCTACTCTCCCTCTCGTAGATGCTCATCACCATGGATAGGTCTTGCGTGTGCGTAGGAAATTTTTTGTTTCCCATGCAACGTTCCCCAACATTTTTTATGTGGCTTATTTTGACAAAAAATATTACTGAGACTTGATCATTCCTCAATTTATTTTTAATTGAATTTAAAATGCATGCATGAATATGCAATGACAAGCAAAGCTAAACTAGGTTTGTGACAACTCACCTCCACTAAACAAGAATCTTGTCCCACGATTTAGGCGTAGGGTAAGAAGAAGAGGGGACACTAACTTAACACAACCATCATGATCCAATTGCCCTTCTCGAAGATGTTTATTCATTGCATCATGATGATCTTGACATATTTTCCTTCGGGATCTTCATCCAACACCACAACAAAAGATTGAAAAGCTCTGCTAGAATCGATCTTCTCGAAGATTGAGCAATTCACGATCAACTCATAGAATGAGACGTAGAACATCTCTCCAGCTGAGACACAAAACACACATCAAGAATGAGGGAATGATGTAGATGATGGAGGTTCAACTGGTAGGCAACAATTTGATGCTAAAGCAGATGGTGATGAGGTTTGAAAGTAGCGAGTAGTTAGTTGCCATAATTCCATAACGGGGCACCTTAGAGGAGGCAACTCGTAGAGTTATTCCCTTAAGTGGCAAAAAGAATTACTTTTGATCCAGAGATCATTGAAACTCTTCATTACAGACTATGGCAATTCACAAACAATCGTTTGAAGGAATTTGAGTGAATGACACACTCAGTTTGGAAAATAAAATAGAGTTATAGAACAACTCGGCAAAGGGAAGGAACATTCTGATTGATATCGAAGATATAACCCAGTGTCTGAGCGTGCTCTCAAGAACTTGAGCATTTCCATATTCATCAAGGTTTTACCAACATCCATGCCAAGGATCTTGGCCACATCATACTACCATGATGAATATCGTTGGAGGATGCAGATGCAAAGGAAGACAACACTTTCTCAGATTACACCTTAGCTATGCCAAGGGAACGAAATCTGGATGATCGAACGAGAGACATTTAGCACTCCGCTTCTAATGTTCTCCTTGATGAAATAGCATAACCCAATTATCAGTGCACTAGGAATGGGGTACCCAGTGCCCCTGACCTATGCATAGGCAGTGGTAGCAGAACCCATCAACATAAATACGGTCGAGACCAAGACTCCGGCAGAAGTAGCCCACGCTGGCTACGCAACACCGGCAAGGTCGATGCACCGGCCCAGAACGGGCCTGAGCTGCGCCAGCAGCGGCCCCGGTGCCTGTCGGGGACTGAGGCATGCACATCTTTAGGAAGACCCGACAATCCATCCCCTGGCAAGCGCGAGCCGATCGGTCACCGCTCCACCGCATCGCAACGCCAATCATTTGTCAATGTGGTGTCGAGCCCTCAGGTGGCTAATTGGCTCTCGCTAAGTACGTGGCGGCTCGCTGGAAAACAGATTGTGCCCCTTTGACACCCGTCTAGAGGCGTGTCAAGACATTGGGTGATAGTTAGCTAAAGTGGTGGAAAGAGCCTGTCGGGAATGCATCTCCGCACGCCACCTAGGCTAGCATTTATGGCATTTTGTCCTAAGTGCCAGAGTTAGGTATGATAGCACTGTTAGCTATCTAATCACTAGATAATGTCTGTTTTGCCACTGTGGTTGCCCCTTGAGCTATAAAAGGAGGCCCAAGGCAACCTAGCTAAAGATACGGACCTTTTGACACGTGTACTCGCGTAGCAGCACTCCCGAAGGCAACCTTGCCGGGTTTGAGCTTTGCGTGTGCTTCTTGTTCCTCCGATCAATCCACAAAAGCAGGAGTAGGGTTTTACTCTTCCCAGCGGCCCAAACCTGGGTAAAACACCAGCGTCTCATCGTCGTGCTGCCTCACTACCTCTGCTCTTTGTGCAACGTGATCTCACCCCTGCTGAACCACAATGGGGCCCGTGGCTCCATAGGTGATCGTGTACATCGTAACCCGACATCTTTGGCGCGCCAGGTAGGGGGAGCATCATTTGCGTGAACCTAAGATCATAAGCAGCGCGTCGATCTTCATCGCCGTCTTCTTCATCCATGGCTCCCAAGAAGAAGACTGGCGTGACCGTGCATCCCTCCACTTCGAAGGCGCCCTCGCATGCAGCTGCGGACGCCGTTGGCACCGTAGAGATGATGAGTGAGGTGGGTGTCGTGGGCGACGCGACTGGCGCAGGCGGCGCCACCGTCGTGTCCCTTGCGATCGAATCCCGAGCAGGGAACGCCGAAGGGGAGCAACTGCAGCAACATTTTGGCGAGCTCGTCCCTAGCGCCGCGGGAGGAGGAAACGTTCAGTCTCCACCTCCCCGCCACGCTGGTGGCCGCGACCGCAACAGCGGCGCCCAATCTGGGGTGAGCCGCGATCTCCCAGCTGCGCCCATCACAAGCGCAACTGTTGGGCACGCGCCTGGCCCAGGGAAAGACGGAGTGCCGAACCGGGCCGTAGACCCACAAGTCCGACCTCCTCCAGATCAGACCGCGCCAGCGATCGGTGCACAGCAACAAGAATGCAGCGACACCCCTCTTGGTTCCTCCAGGAGTCGAGCGACGTCTCGATCCGCCTCTCTAGCCATGCTGGCCACCGCAGTGGAAGCGATGGCGCGGGCCCAACTTCTGTTAAATTTCCCATCGACGGCTGACAAGATGGACGAGTGGAGAGCCACCATCCAGAGTTTGATCGGCCTCGTCGAAGCCAGCAAATCGCAGCATGCAGAGCCGTCGCGATACCCGCGGACAGCGAGGGTGGCCCAGGCCGACGATTGTGTCGAGGGGGCCGCGCCAACGGTGCAATCCCCTCCGTGACAATAGACCCAGAGGCATCCATAACGAGCTCCACATGCCGATGAGCCCGACGAAGCATCTATGGTCTCGTCCGGCCCGCGCGATCGCCGGGACCAGCGGCGTGTCATGGAAGACCAGCAGAGGGAAGTTGCGCACGTCACCATAGAGCGACGCCGGGAAGCACACCGCCAATCCGACATGCGCAACGGCCCAGATGCTGGCGACCCCGCGCCCAGTGCTGGCGGGTACCTGCCTTATGAGGTTGGGTGCCCTGCCTTCACTCGCGAGCTGCGACAGGTCCGCTGGCCATCGGCCCGAGCTTTCAAGCCTGAACAGATGGAGAAATACGATGGGAAGCTAAACCCGGCGGAATTCCTGGGCATCTATACGATAGCCGTTCAAGCCGCCGGGGGAAGAGATGAGAAGGTGCTCGCCAACTATTTCCCTTTGGCACTCAAGCCAAACGTGAGGTCGTGGCTGATGCACCTGCCGGAGAACTCTATTTCATCATGGACTGACTTGTGCAACGAGTTTGTCGGCGCCTTCACAGGTGGACACCAGGAGCCAGGACAGCCCATCGACCTAGAAGTCCTTCCGCAGGAGGAAGGAGAAGCTTTGCGGAAGTACATCCCAAGATTCAGTCGAGTACACCGCAATATTCCAGAGATACACCCTGCAGCCATGATTGCCGCGTTCCATTCAAATGTGTGCAACAGGAGGATGCGGGCCAAGATGAATGGTAGACTCCCCAAGGCCATCAATGAGTTGTACACATTGGCGGACAAGTGTGCTCGTGCCGAGGAAGGAAGGCGACTCCCCGGGGAGGAGGTTGGCATCGAAGTCAACTCAGACAATGATGACGATGCCCCTGACCGAAAGGGGAAAAGCCGAAGGTGTAACAAGAAGCATAAGGGAAAGGAAGTGTTGGCCATTGAGAGCTCTGGTAATCTCAATGCCGGCAAAAAGGCCAAGGCCGAGGCCCCCGGCAAGGCAGATGCCGCATGCGCTGATTCCTGGGAGGCCGCGGCGGCAGAGAAAACCGGAAAGTCCGACGAGCCATACTGCAAAATCCAACGCACCAAAGGTCATGATCTCCAAGAATGCTGCCAAGTTGAGCAGCTTGCTGAAAAGCAGATGGCTGAATATGAGAAGCGTGACAAGGAGAGAGGCCAAGATGGTGCTGCCGGGAAGGGCCATGGTGGTAGAGGAGGCCGCCGTGGCAAGGCCTCACATAAGAAGGAAAAACCAACTAGAGGCCATGAGAAGAAAGAAGGAGATGATATGAGTGATGATGAGGATGATGGAGAAGAGTCCAGTGATCGAGAGTTCTAGAAGGCAACTGAGGCTATGTGTGTTGACGGGGGTGCGTCCTTGCATTCCTCTCATTGCCAGCTCAAGCAGTGGGTGTGTGAGATCAACGCCATGGAGCCAGCTGTACAGTCCAGAAGGCCACTCAAATGGTCCGCACGCCTATCATCTTTGACGAAGAGGATCATCCTGACCTCACCACTGCGGTCGGATGTTTGCCGTTGTTGGTCTCCCCAACAATTCGCAACCTCAAAGTCACCAAGATGTTAGTTGACGGCGGGGCGGGGTTGAACTTAATCTCCCCTAAAGTGGTTGAAAGACTGCAGATCCCTGACGATGAGCTCAAAGCTATGGGTACGTTCCAAGGAATCAACCCCGGCAGGAGCCGACCCAAGGGAAAGATCACTTTGCCTGTGACTTTTCGCGGGGAGTTGAACTACCGAACTGAGAAGCTGGTGTTTGATGTGGTCGAACTCCCTCTGCCTTACAATGGAATTCTTGGTCGCCCAGCTCTGGCAAAATTCATGGCAGCATCCCACTATGCTTACAACACTTTGAATTTGCCAGGGCCCGTGGGAATCATCTCCATCCCATCTGATAAGAAGGATGCAATTATATGTGTGGACAAGATGTATCGAGACACGGTAGCAGCTGAGGTCGCAGAAACCCCAGCTCCTGCCAAGGAATCAAAGAAGGGGAAGAAGTCTAGCAGAGACGCCGGCAAGGACTGTGGGAAGCGCACCTCTTCGGAGTGCGCTGCACCCGTCGATGACCTGCCGGAGATTTCCACTAGCAAGAGATCTAAGGTCACCTATCCTGCAACGAAGAAGGTCCTGACAGGGCAGGATGGCACTGATGGTACGTTTATCATCAATGCCACCCTTAATGATAAATAGGAAAGCACGCTCGTTGCCTTCCTATGGGCGAATGTCGATATGTTTGCTTGGCAACCATCTGACATCCCCGGTGTTCCCAGGGAGGTAATTGAGCACCACCTTGCTATCTGCCCTCATGCCAGGCCCGTCAAGCAGAAAGTTAGAAAGCAAGCCTTGGAGTGGCAACAGTTCATCGCTGAGGAAATCAAGAAACTCGAAGCAGCTGGTTTGGTCAGAGGAGTGTTGCATCCAACTTGGTTAGCCAACCCGGTAGTGTTGCGCAAGGCAAATGGGAAATGGAGGCTTTGCATTGATTTCACTGACTTAAACAAAGCATGCTCGAAGGACCCTTTTCCCTTGCCGCGCATTGATTAGATTGTTGATTCCACTTCTGGGTGTGACTTGCTTTCCTTCTTAGATGCATACTCCGGATACCACCAGATATTCATGGCCAAGGAAGATGAGGAAAAAACCGCGTTCATAACTCCATGTGGCACGTACTACTTTGTACGTATGCCCTTCGGGTTAAAGAGAGCTCGTTCTACTGTTGCAAGGGCCATGCAGATTTGATTTGAACCTCAGTTCCATAGGAATGTGGAAGCTTACATGGATGACATAGTAGTCAAAACCAAAGATGAAGCAACCCTCATACAAGACCTGGAAGAAACTTTTATGAACTTGCGCAAGATCAATTGGAAGCTCAACCTTGAGAAGTGTGTGTTTGGTGTCCCATCCGGCAAGCTGCTTGGGTTCTTTGTATCTCAGCGAGGAATAGAAGCCAATCCTGACAAGATCAAAGCAATCGAGTAGATACAAGCACCCAATTCCGTCAAGGATGTAAGACGCTTGGCCAGATGCATTGCCGCGTTGAGAATGTTCATCTTCAGATCCGCTGAACGCGCCCTACCATTTTTCAAGATTCTGAAAAAGGCTGGCCCGATGAAGTGGACCCCGGAAACAGAAGCAGCGCTGCAAGATCTGAAAGCTTACCTTTCCTCCGCTCCCAGCATGGTTGCGCCTAAACCACAAGAACCATTGCTGTTATACTTGGCCGCAACGAATCAAGTGGTTAGTGCAGCGCTGGTGGCGCAACGAGAAGTGGATGAAGATGCAGCCGCTGCGACTGATTTCACCGGGAGTGGAACCGATGCACCCGCGGCCGGACCTAATACAAACCAAGGGGAACCTAAGCAAGCAAACGAAGGCAGTTTCAAGAAAGTGGCGAAGAAGAAAGTGGTGCAGCGACTAGTGTACTTCGTCAGCTCCTTGTTACAGGGGGGCTAGGTCAAGGTACTCTGGAGTGCAAAAGCTGATCTTCGGCCTTATCATGGCCTCAAGGAAACTGTGCCACTACTTCCAAGGCCACGAGATCACAGTTGTCAGCCGCTTTCCACTGCAACGTGTATTGAGGAACCCCGAATCCACTGGCAGGATAGTTGAGTGGGCGTTAGAGCTATCAAGTTTTGGTTTGAAGTATGAGAGCACTTCCACAATTCAGAGAAGAGCTTTGGCGGAATTCATTGTGGAATGGACGCCCACGCCAGATGAAGAGGTTCGAGAGAAAGTTCTCCCCGACAAGGAAGCGCCTAAGGAATGGATCATGTATTTTGATAGTGCTTTCTCGCTTCAGGGCGCCGGAGCAGGCATGCTCCTCATCGCCCCCACCGAAGAGCATCTCGAATTTGTGATTCAAATGCACTTTCCCCGGGAGGAGTCCACCAACAAACTGCTAAATATGAGGGGCTCCTTGTCAGACTCAAAATCGCGGTGGAGTTGGGAATCAAGAAACTGATCATCCAAGGAGACTCTCAACTCTTGGTGAAACAAGTCAACAAAGATTATCAGAGTCCCTTGATGGAAGCATACGTGGAAGAGGTGAGAAAACTGGAGGAGCACTTTGATGGATTACAAGTAGAGCATGTACCACGTGCGGAAAACAACATCGCTGATCATCTGTCAAAGTGTGCGGCGCAAAAGCTTCCTGTGGAACCAGGAACCTTTGTCCTCCACCTCACTCAACCATCAGTATCCCCGTCATCGATGACCAGGAAAAGAAGAAAGCTGAACTCTCGCAAGCATTTCCCGACAAAGCTTCCTAGAGCCGCTGGTAGAGAGGCTACCGGGGACAGTCTCGTTTCGGTTGGTGAGCAGCTCCCTCCTGCAGAACCCCGGGCTCTCGCGGTCGAGATAAACGTGCTGAGGCGGTCCTTCCCTTCGAGCTTAAGCATGCCTCCCCGCGAGTCTTGGTGTTCGACGAGGCGCATTAGGACGACTCGCGGGGGACCGATCTTTTGCTCGTTGAGGAGGCCCACCGCCTGGCCGCCCTTTCCGTAGCAAGGTACCAGCAGGCCTTGCGGCATTATCACAATCGCAACGTCTGCCCTCGTACCCTCAAGGTCGGGGTCCTCATCCCGCGATGGATCCTTTCCAGGGAGGGCCTCCACAAGATCTCGCCCATGTGGAAAGGCCCTTTCAGGGTCATCCATGTCTCCAGGCCAGGCGCCACCCGCCTGGAGATGGAGGATGGGATACCTGTGCAAAATGCATGGACCATCCAACACCTCCATAAGTTCTACACATGACCCTCTCACGTAAGAATGAGGTGGGGTTGTACATGCCCCGGAGCATCCTGGTGCGCCGCCCCTCGGCCTCGGGAGAACTCCCACCCATGCCCAAGTGGAAGCCCCATGCTCGGCGCTGGCAGAACGATCAAACCACGATCATGCCCACACCCAAGTGGAAGCCCCATGATCCGCGCTGGTGGAATGATCAAACCGCGATCATGCCCATGCCCAAGTGGAAGCCCCATGCTCCGTGCTTGCGGAATAATTGACCCACGATCATGCCCATGCCCAAGTGGAAGCCCCATGCTCTGCGCTGGTGGAACAAATCAACGAGGGTGCCCCACGAGCCACACCAACCTCAAGCCGACCTGCGCCAGACATGGCGGCCCCACCTCTTTTTGCTTGTAAACAAATTTGTCATCTCTTTTTAATGAAAGCTTTGGTTTTTGAGTCTTATGACATTTCGTTGGGTTTTTTCTCGTGGGCCGCACGCGCTCGATGCTTACCCCTTGGGCCTCACGTGAGCGGGGGCTGGGCACAATGCCTGTGCTTGGGTCAGTCCTAGCAGCGCCAAAAAAGCCAAGGGACTGGGCTCTGGCTCACGGGTCTCCCCCTGTGCACGTCACTCCACCGAGGCCCTTGGTGCCTGTTTTCCTCACATGACACCCAAGTGCAAGCTAACGAGCGCACGTAGTTCGAAATGAAGGGTTCTCACGCAAGCCCCCGAGGCAGCCTTGCCATCGCTGGCATCTCCCCTCGCACGTCGAAAGGGAGACCTCCTAAGCACGGCGCCTTAGGAGCTCTTACCAGACTTCAGGCCCTTCGCCTCTGGGTCTGTTCCAGGCATCATGACCTGATATACCAGCAGCAGCTGAGCCAGGTTCGGGGGACTGGATCCTAGCGACGTTGAGCATTAGGGCGATCGAGAGGAAGGGGACAAACCTGACGAAGAATGCCAGGAACAAATTCATTCTCGACCAAAGACATCATTAAGCTTGAGGCGTAAGGGCCAATCATTCTTACGCACCCCCGTAGGGTCAACATGGTTCACCGCAGGAAAAAAGAAACAACACAAAAGAAGCAGAAGAAGAAGGGCCAAGCTCGAGCAGGCTGCCTCCAAGATTCCGACTCCGGAACCGTCGGCGCCTAGTCAGAGTCTTCCTCCATGACACGGATGTCCGGGGAGTCGTCAGAGCCGTCATCACCCTTGCTCCCCCGGAGGAAGAACTGTCGATACTGTCGTCGGCGGAAGATCCACATCCATCGCTCCTGTCGCTCTCCATGCAGCAGTCCAGGCGGTTGTCGGCCTCCTAGAAGATCTTCACAAAGAGCGTGGTGGCTGCGTCAAACTTGAAATGGAGAACATGCCCCTCCTTCAAGCCGCGGGCGAGGGCGAACGCCTTCCACCCCCGCTTCAAGAACATGAAGCCGAGAGGATTGAACTCCGTTGCCACCCAAGAAGACCCATTGCAGCAGCCGTCTGGCTGCAGCCACAGGCCCAGGGGCACGCGCTCCGCCATCTCCCCCGCGAAGGAGTCCGGGAGACGGAGCCAGGTGCGGGGCTGGCAGTCCATCCTCACGATGAACTCACGGGCCGAGGCGGCCTGGTGGGTGTAACATTCCCCCTACCTCGCCCACGGCCACCTTGCCCCCCACCTCCGTGCCCACGGGCCGAGCTCCCTCCACGGCCGCTCGAGTCAACATTAGTCGCCCGCGGAGAGCACATGTGCCCCCTGGAAGGCGCCCCAGGTACGGTGGCGGGGGCTACGGAATGAGGGCGCCCTCGCCCCCTCACCGGTGTCGGTGCTTCTGCCTCGTCCACCTTTGCCTTCCCCTTCTCTGCGGTGGAGAACCTCCTCATGGGTGCCATCGCTAGTACATCGATGAACAGAAGCAAAGAGCGAGAGCCAGGAGGTTGAGCCGGGGGATTTTCTTCTTGCCCTTATATAGCTCCCGGCAAAAGGCCGGCCGGTGCCCCCTCGCTTCTGTTGAATGGGCACAGCACACTTGAGAGAAATGATGGCACTGCACCGCGCGCAGGTTTTATGTCAGCTCAAACGGTTGCCAAGGCATCGTGGGAAGTGGAGGCATTCCACGCACCATCAAGCGTCACGCGCTGCGCCTGGCCCGCAGGCGGCTGGGGCCCGCACCGTTTCGCTCCTCCAAGTGGTGGAATGGTGCACGCCGCGGGCCCGTGGGCTACTGTCGGGCCCCTGGGACTGTGGGTACCCAGGCCCGTCTGCCTGCGGCCAAAGACGCGGCGCACGCGATGGGACCGGCACGTCCCGTCACCAAACTACACAAGCAGGGCCTTCGCAGGGGCCTCCACCTCGTGAGGGGTGCGCTAGGCAGCACCGTCCAGAGCCCTATAAAGCCCCTCGCGAGGTTGCCTTCCGAGGCTGGTTACAAGTCTTTCGTGGGACAAACATACCTAGGATGACTTGGCGGGGCCGTGCAGTATGTGCATGCGCGTGCACGACGCGCGCCACGCCAAGCGGTGCCAGGAGCCATGCCAAAAGGCGCGGACAGGGAGGATTTCCTGTTTGGTGCTATGGGGGCAAGGCCAGCTGGCCCTGCTCCCAAAGCAACTCCTAAAGGTTTCTAGTTAGGTGAAAGAAGACCAAGGACGGGGGCTCGGCGGGATGGAGGTCATCCCCGAGCCCACCAGTGCGTCACGGCGGGAGGCTTTTGCAGGCGAAGACCGCTTTTGTCAGGATAAGCTGCAGCCCTGTCCCCCTTCAAACTAGCTGTTGTGGCGACCCTTCCTGCCGGGTGTTTTCGGGGGAAGAGGACCAGGGCCAGCATAAGAAAGGGCCAGCCGCAACCGTAGAGGGGATCGACCCCAGTAGCCAGAACACCCCCCTTGTACTCCTCCTCATCCTCAAGCAATCTAGCGAAGTAGGAGTAAGGTTTTACCCCGCAAGGTGGCCTGAACCTGGATAAATGACCGTGTCCACTATTCTCCTTCCTTTGCTCGAGCACGCCAGAGAGTCACCGCAGAGTTGCGAGGTAGAGCAGGGTCAGATAACTCTCTCACCCCAGAGTTCGAACCTCCATGGGTCCCCGAAGCCCCGATTCCGAATGGAAGACTCTCATTTACGTGTATCCTTTCGTTAACTTTGGATCTTGTATCTCGTATGCTTTTATTGATCTAGTGGGTGTGTGATTTGGGAATCGTCCTTGAGTGTTCTTGAGTTTTTCTCTTGATCTCTTCCCTTTTCCCTCCAAGTGTAAAAAGATCGACCTCACCGGGTTTGCCTTGTATCATCTTGGTATCATGAGCCACGTTGATCCACACTTTGGAGTCTCTCCCTCCACTTTCTAGCTAATTTTTGTTTTGATTTGACCTAATTTTGGAAATTCACACAAAAATAGCTATACCAATTTTTTTTGAATTCGTTGGATTTGAGGAGCTTTTGTTGATTTGGGTCCGTGGATTTCGTTGTGGACAGGTAGATATAGCTTTTCCCCATCATTCCCATCATTTTCCACCGCTAATTTGGCCAAAAGTTTTTCGAGCTTCATCCACATCTCATGGGCATCTCCAGATCAGATCTGGATCGGGAGGCCCAGATATCCGGCCCGACCCCCGGACAACCGGCCTACCGGACATCCGGCCTGACGCAGATAGCAGGGCATCTTTGCCTCATTTTGTAGTTTTCCTTCGATTCTCACCATTGTTCTTCCGCCACCACTGCCATTTCTTCCGCAACCCTTTGCATTTGAGATTTTGAGTCACGAGCTCGCCACTTCCTAAGGTGTTTCGGCTACTTAGGAGTGGTTCTACATCGATATCGCTGCTCATCATCGCCCCAGATCGTCGCCAACCAAGTCTTCGTTGATACTTCACCGTAAGCAAGGACGGTAACCGCGACGACACTCTTGTCATATATCCTTGCCATTGCATTGTTACCCCGAGCCTATTTGCGTTACTTGCCTATCAGGACTAGACATTGAGTATTGCCGGGCTACGCTACTTGTGCATTTTAGTGATACATACCCCGCATGGCTTCAATTGCGTGCATCTATCATAGTATCACCTCTTGTATTACTATCCTAACCAAGCTAATCCATAAGCCTTAATTGTGTAGGTGTGGGAAGGGAGATTTCCGGTACCAATTCTACTATTTCCATATTTGCACATTGAGTGATCGTGATCCATTGTCATCTTTTGGAACGGTAATTGGCTTTGTCTTCTCATTCTTCCACTTATATCTACTTGAGTGTTATGGATAGGACTGCCATGTCGAACCCGGCATTCGAGGAGCATGACGATGACGCGAATAACTAAGTCACCAAGTTGCGCTTCTTCGGCGCACAATAGGGCATGCGCCAGGCACAAGATTCCTTGAACGACCGCATCAAGCAACTCGCCACCGACTTGCGCGAATCGGAGGAGCATACGCGGGACTATCTCGACACGAAGTTATCAAGCCAAATGGAGGAGTTCTGTTCCTTGATGGCCAACCACGCTCCTTCAACATCTACTTCGTCAAGGCGGCGCCACTCAACTCGCCACTCATCGGAGTACTCTTTCGGCGCAAGTCCACCACGAGCACGTTCTCATCATAGAGATGACCGCTTCGGTCCAAGTTCACCACAAGGTCGCCAACGTCAAGCTTCGGAGAATCCATTCCATGGCAATGGATTGCAAGATCGTCTATGAGACTGCGACCGACGTTTTCAACTAGAGAAAGAACAATAACGACAACACCATGAAGAAGTACAACGTCATCGCCACGATCAAGCAATTGAAGCACAACACGCTCTACATGAATCTACACATGCCTTGGAAGAACACAACCGCCAAGCACGCAAAGAACCGGAAACCCTCCGGTGTGAACCACAAGAAGAAGCCGCTCAGGAAGAGGAGCACCAAGAATGAAGGAACCGATTGTGAGTACCTCGTCAACAGCCTCAAGCACATCACGTCGAGCCCAATGATGACGAAGCCCTAAGGCAACAACAACATCAACTCGACAACAACAATGATGCACCTCCTCCATGACAAGGGCATCACCACAACAATCACAATGAAGAACAATGCAAACTCAAGTTCACCATGCCTAAGTTCTCCGAAAGCAATTACTCCGAAGACTATCTTTCATGGGCACTCAAGGTTGACAAGATATTCCGTTTGCACAACTTTGAGGAGGAGAAGAAGATCGCCATGGCTTCCCATGAGTTCCAAGACTATGTTCTCATTTGGTGGGAACATGTGATTGAGTGAAGAAGAGAAATAGGTGAATCTCCTATCACCACTTTGGCCCACATGAAGGACCTCATGAGAGCTTGCTTCGTGCCAACCCACTACAACCATGATCTCTTCAGGAAGCTACAACTCCTCATGCAAGGCACCAAGTCAGTAGAAGAAAATTATCAAGTGATGGAAATAGCTATGATCCGAATCAATGTCAAGGAAGATGAGGAACAAACAATGGCGCGTTTCTTGAATGGCCTCAACTACCAATTCAAGAAAACCATGGACTTCCAACCATACTCCAACTTACTCGAGCTAGTGCATCAAGCGACAAAGGCAGAATGCCAAGTGCAAGATGACTACAAGTAGTCCAAGTTCTATTCCAAGACCTATGGCTCAAGTAAACAAGCTTCTCCGACCACGATGCCTTTGACTACGAAACCTCCAACTACTACCGGCGACAAGTCAAGTTATAGGGACAAGACGACTTCGTCAAGCCTCCCCCCTACAAACAACTACAAGCCAAGAGCTTCATCCTCTACTCCGACATCGGATTCTATTGCTAAATCAAGCTCCATCAAGTGTTTCACGTGCCAAGGCCGATGCCACAAGACTTTTGAGTGTCCAACAAGACGCACCATGATTCTTCAAGACGATGGCACCTATGACACTATGAGCGAAGACAAGATGGAAGCAGTGGAGCACGTGGCCATGCACCGCCAAGTCAATGAAGATGAAGATTCACAAATCTTTTGCGACAATGATCCGAGCCCCGCTGTCGTTGTTTCCAAGGTTTTGACTCTTCAACAACAACAAGATGAGCACCAACGTTGCCACATCTTCCACACAAAAGCGGTCATCCAAAGAAAATCCGTCAAGGTTATCATCAACGGAGGAAGTTGCCACAATTTCGCAAGTGAGGACCTTTGTTCCAAGCTAAAATTGGTCAAGAACAAGCATCCTCGCCCCTACAAGGTCCAATGGATTAGTGATTCTGGCACCCTCCAAGTCGACCACACCATGCAAGTTTCCTTCAATATAAGTGCTTATGAAGACACCTTGGAGTGTGATGTGGTTCCCATGTCCGTTTGCCATCTACTCCTTGGTATACCTTGGCAATTTGACCATGGCGTCATCCACAACGGTCGGACCAATCACTATAGCTTCAAGATGACGGACAAACAATATGTGCTTCGAACAATAACACCTAGTCAAGTGACCGCCGACAAGCAAGCTTCATCCCATCATGGAGATAAAAGTGAGAGAGCGAACCACTTAAAAGAGAGGGAGAGCCACAAGCCAAACTTGTGTGACTCCACGATGAGGGACAAGAAAGATCTAGTTCTTTTAGCCACCAAAAGAGACTTGAGGGATGTGAGTGAAAGCCCATCAAGTGTACTTCACTTTGTGCTTGTGTGCAAAGATGAGATTGTGAGGACTAATGTTTCACAACATCTTCCTCTTGTTTTGTCTCGTTTGTTGCAGGAATTCAAATATGTTTTCCAGATGAGCTACCTCCGGGACTACCACCAAAACGAGGGATCAAACACCGCATCGACCTCATACCTGAGAACCACTTCCTAACAAGGCACCTTACCAAGTTAATCCTGAAGAGACTGAGGAGATACAGAGACAAGTCCAAAAACTCCAGATAAAGGGCATGTATGTGAGAGTTTAATCCCTTGTGCGGTTCCGGTGATACTAGTGCCTAAGAAAGATGGTAGTATGCGCATGTATTCGGATTGCCGCCCAATGAATGCTACAACCGTTCGATATCGCCATCCTATTCCTCGCCTTGATGACATGCTTGATGAACTTACTAGTGCCACTATATTTTCTAAAATTGATTTAAAGAGTGGTTACTATCAAATACGCATGCAAGAGAGCGATGAGTGGAAAATGGCTTTCAAAACTAAGTTTGGCCTATATGAATGGCTGGTTATGCCTATGGGTCTATCACAAGCACCGGGTACATTTATGCGTGTTATGCGTTATGTCTTACGTCATCTCATTCGATATTGTGGTGTGGTATACTTTGATGATATTCTTGTTTTTACCGAATCTCTAGAAGAGCATGCTAAACATGTTAGGGAAGTATTGCAAGTTATTAGGAATGAAAACCTATATGCAAACTTGGAAAAATGCACTTTTGGTGTTGACAAAGTTGTTTTCCTAGGATTTGTGGTTTCGTCTAAGGGTGTTCAAGTTGATGAAACTAAAAATGATGCTATTAAAACTTGGCCTACCCCTACAAATTTGCAACAAGTGCGTAGTTTCGTTGGACTAGCCGGCTTCTACCATCGCCTTGTTAAGGATTTTGACACGATTGCATCTCCTCTACATGCTTTCAGCAAGAAGAATGCACCATTTATTTGGGGACCATCGCAAGACACCGCATTCCATGGGATTAAAAATTTGCTTACTCATGCACCATTGCTTGCCTTATCCAATTTTGACAAAACCTTTGAAGTGCATTGTGACACTAGTGGTAATGGCATAGGTGGCGTGTTAATGCAAGAGAAGCGCCCAATTGCATATTTTAGTGAGAAACTTTCCGGCGCTCAACTTAACTATCCCATATATGACAAAGAATTGTATGAATTGGTGAGAGTCTTACATGTTTGGGAGCATTATCTCCTTCCACACAAATTTGTCATTCATATCGATCATGAAACTCTCAAGTATCTTAAGGGTCAAACTAAGTTGAACAAATGACATGCTAAATGGAGTGAATTCATTGAGTCTTTTACTTATGTCATCAAATACATCAAGGGTAAAGAAAATGTTGTGGCGGATGCTCTTTCTCGCAAATGCATGTTAGTTACTTAACTTGAATTGAATGTGATTGGTATTGAGCATATCAAAGATTTGTATAAGCATGATGTTTCATTTGCAACTCCATATGCTAAGTGCCAAGTGAAACCTTGTTGGGAAAACCATTACATGGAAGATGGATATCTTATGCATGCTAACAAACTTTGTATACCCCGAGTCTTCTCTTCATTTGTTGCCTTTGCAAAAGGCTCACGGTGGAGGATTGATGGGCCACTTTGGATGCGACAAGACATATGCCACCCTCTCCAACAAGTACTTTTGGCCAAAGATGTTTCGTGATGTTGCACACTTCACCAACCGATGCTCTACATGTCATAAAGCTAAGTCAAAAGCTCAGTCCCATGGTCTTTACATGCCTCTTCCTATACCTTTTCAACCTTGGGAAGACATTAGCATGAACTTTGTGCTTGGTTTGCCATGAACGAAAAATGGCCATGATTCCGTTTTTGTCGTTGTCGTTTGTTTTTCCAGGATGGCTCATTTCATTCCATGTCATAAGATCAACGATGCTTCACATGTTGCAAATCTCTTTTGTAGGGAAATTTTTTGATTACATGGAGTTCCCAAGACCATCGTGTCGGACCGTGACATCAAGTTCCTTAGCTACTTTTGGAAGAATCTATGGCCAAGCTCGGGATCAAGCTACTTTTCTCTTCGGAATGTCACCCACAAACCGATGGCCAAAGGGAGGTGACCAAGCGGACTCTCTCAACGCTCCAATGCGTGTTGATCAAGTAGAACATCAAGGAATGGGAAAAATGCCTCCCCATCGCCGAGTACGCCTACAACTGCGCATGTCACTTCACCATCGGCATGTCTCCATTCGAATTGGTTTACGGCTTCAACCCTTTGTCCCCATTGGACATACTTCCACTACCACTCCAAGAGCGCGTCAACATGGACGGAAGTGTGATAACCCACAAGTATAGGGGATCACGACAGTCTTCACGGGTAGTATTTCACCCTAATTTATTGATTCGACACAAGGGGAGCCAAAGAATATTTATAGGCCTTGACAGTTGAGTTTTCAATTCAACTGCACCTAGGATATCTCTCTGCGGCAAAGATTTAGTAGCACGGCAAATGATAATAGTGGCAATAATAGTGATAGCAGCAATTTTAGTAACAGTAGTAACAATAGCAATTCAGTAACAGGTGTGATAGTAACAACAACGGTTGTTGTAGAGCGTAGGCCCTGGTGTAGTGATGGAAATATATGGATGGCATCAATCATGTAACAGTTACACACTAGGGCGACACAGAACTAGCTCCAATTCATCAATATAATGTAGGCATGTATTCCGTATATAGTCATACGTGCTTGCAATAAGAACTTGCATGACATCTTTTGTCCTACCCTCCCATGGTAGCGGGGTCCTATTGGAAACTAAGGGATATTAAGGCCTCCTTTTAATAGAGAAACGGAACAAAGCACTAACACATGGTGAATACATGAACTCCTCAAACTACAGCAATCACCGGAAAGAATCCCAATTATTGTCACCTTGGGGTATGCGGATCAAGACACGTAATAGGTGCGTACAACTTGCAAGATAGGATCCAAATCACTCTTATATTCATGAAAACATAATAGGTTCAGATCTGAATCAAGGCACTCGGGCCCTAGTGACAAGCATTAAGCATAGCAAAGTCATAGCAACATCAATCTCAGAACATAGTGGATACTAGGGATCAAGCCCTATCAAACTTAACTCGATTACATGATCAATTCCATCCACACCCTCACTGACCAGACGCCTACAAAGGAATTACTCACTCCCACTGGTGAGCATAATGGAATAGTTGATGGCGACGAATCCCCCTCTCCGGAGCCCCAAACGGACTCCAGATTAGCCCTCCGGAGGAAGAACAGGAGGTGGCGGTGGCTCCGTCTTGTAGATCGCGATGAAAACTTCTCTTTGATTTTTCCACCGAATATGTGAATTTATAGGACTAGTTTTAGGGTCGGGGGAGCCTTATGGGCCTCAGCACACAACAGGGCACGACCAGGGGGTGGCCGCGCCCTGTTGCCTCGTGGGCACAGGTGCCCCCCCTCTGGTGGGTCTTGGCTCCATAATTCATTATAATTCCAACAAAAAATTCACAATTTTTTTGTCCAATTCTGAGAACTTTTATTTTTGCACAAAAATAACACCATAGGTAGTTCTACTAAAAACAACGTTAGTCCGGGTTAGTTCCGTTCAAATCATGCAAGTTGGAGTCCAAAACAATGGCAGAAGTGTTTGGAAAAGTAGATACGTTGGAGACGTATCAACTCCCCCAAGTTTAACACATTGCTTGTCCTTAAGCAATTCAGCTGATAAGCTGAAAGTGATAAAGAAAACTTTTACAAACTCTTTTGTTCTCGTTTTTATACACATGCTTAGCTAGTGTTCAAGTTTTCAACATAAATCATAAATAACCATATCCATGATAACAATTAAACATCGTACTCACTCATGGCAATACATAACCAACTAGCAAGCAATAATAAGATATCTCACATGTCAACAATTTGTCAAAACAATCATGATATAATATGGTGACATGGTATTTCGCTAGCCATTTCTGAGACCGCAAAAACATAAATGCAGAGCACCCCTGAGATTCAAGTAGCGAGTAAACATTATAATTTAGGGTACAAAAGATCTAGTCAATGCATAAGAATGACAATAGTGCTCTTCGGTCTAGTGCTTTTAGTAAGAGGGTGATGACTCAACATAAAAGTAAATAGATAGGCCCTTCGCAGAGGGAAGCATTGATTTGAAGAGGTGCCAGAGCTCAAGGTTTAAAATAGGATTGAAAATATAGTTTTTGGGTGGTGCACTTTTCTTGTCAATGTTACGACAAAGGTTTTCAATATCTTCCGTGCTAAACTCAATATTGGCGGTTCCCAAACAGAATTGTAAAGTTTACTCCTATCCGCCATCCATACACAAACCATGGCTGACCGAATCCACGGGTGCCTGCCAACATATCAACTATTCCAAGGAGTTTTGTTTAATTAATTTTGATTTTGTAGGACTGGGCATCCTTTTTACCAGCCTTTCTCATGCAATGACGGCGAATAAACAAGCGTCTTGAGAATAACTCACTTAGCATGGAAGATACAGACCGCCTCGTCACTCCATGAGCGGGATGAGTGCACAAAATAGATGTTTATTTGAATATTAGAGGTGGCACATGCAATGTGGAATAAATTGGTTTAAGGATTTTGGATGCACAAGCAGCATTCCCGCTTAGTACAGGTGAAGGCAAGCAATAGATTGAGAAGCGACTAGCTAGAGAGTGAAACGGTCATAAGTATGCATTGTGAATAATTAACATTGGACATAGCATGAGTAGGATATGAACACTCTGAATTTAAACATCATGAAGGCTGCATTGGCTTTGAATTAACTACATGTTTGCACATGGTCCAAGTCAAGCCGCTCAAATTCCTCTGAGGGAAATACCATACTACCATACCACATCATAACCATTTTAATGCATGTTGACACATAAGATAAATCATTATACACTCCTAGCTATTTAAGCATGGCATGAGAAACTATAATCTCTAATTGTCATCATAAACATGTTCACTCATGATATATTGAATCAAGATCGAACGAGCTAAACATATTTATAAAAACGGAAAACAAGAAGAGTTCATACCAGCTTCCATTGCCACGATCACTTCATAAAACATCATCATTATTTCCTTTCACTTGCATGATCGAATGATGTGATAATAATAATAATAGTGCAAGTGTGTCGTGGACTAAGCTAGAATGTGCAGGGCAGTTTTATACAAAGGAGAAGACAAGGTAATATTGGCTCTGTGTTGGATCAACAATAAAGCATATGGGAGCCACTCAACATTTTTATCGTGGTCTTCTGCTTCCATGACTCAAAGAAAAGAAAAGAAATTTAGAGAAACACACTGAAATATTTTTGGAGTTTTTGTTTTTCTCAAGGAAGCAAATAAACAAAGGGAAAACAAGAACGAGAAAAAATATTTACACGGGAAAGCTCCCAACATGCAAAGGAAATCTTTTTGGGTTTTCTTTTTAGTACTGCAATTAATTAAACGGGAAAGAAAAACCAAAAAGAAGTGAGAAATATTTTTGGATTTTCAAAGTTTTTCAAACACACAAGAAGAAAGCGAAAAAACAAAGCTAACATGGATATACGATGAAGGAGGATGAACACCGACAATTTATATGAAGTGTGTGAACATGAATGTAATGTCGGTGAGAAATACATACTCCACCAAGCTTAGGCGTTTGCCTAGCTTGGCGATCACCATTGATAATAGCCATCAGGTTTGGGATAATATTGTTGCTGGGGCACGTGAGTATCCCACGCTTGGGCCTTGGCTTCTGCTGCAGCCAACTCATTCCGGCAGGCAATTATATCTTCTAGCATAAGGATGTACCCGTTCCTGGCATGATAATAAAACAGAGAGGGTGCAGGCAACATAATAACATCGTGAGTGATCTCGCTATATACTAAATTATAATGAATGTGCTGCAGGGGCTTTGGTTCATCAATGAATTGGTGATCTAGCATGGACTGATGGTAAAGAAAGACTTTAGGCATCAAATAATCAGTGGAGCGTATAGCAATATTAAAACATTTTGCTAAGGGAGTGGCATAAATACCACCTTGAATCTTGCCTCTGATTCGATTAAGATGCAAGCGACGCGCAACAATAGCTCCCATGTTATAAGTTTTTTTATCATTGTAAAGTGCTCGACGCAAAATGGCAAGGATGGGGGCACTGAGACGATCACCCTTCTCCATAGTAGTTATGCATTTTGTTATGAATAAGGCAAAGTAATGCACAAAAGGGAAATGTAAGCTGGTGGCCCTAGCACCTAATACGCCCCTAGTTTCTCCCACGGTTAAGGTATGAATGAAACCTTTGAACTCCTCCAGTTTTATCTCGCGCATTCCCCCGTCAGAGGGAAGCAGGCATATCTCACAGAAATCAGCAAGTGGTAGTTCAAAAGGTGTTGCATATAAAGCAAAGCATACAATGGGAGCACCGGGCGTATTCATGAAATGGAAATTTTGCACAAAGGAATTTGCATGGAGATGGTATTGGTCACACTCATCTGCGACAAATTGGTCAGCCTGACATTTGCCACAAATTGTATGAACTCTTGATGAAAACCCGACTCACTCATGAAGGGTGTATGTGGCCATTCAGATTGACTAACCTCCATGTTGCGAGGAATGTTGACGTCCTGGTACAGATTCCTCTCAATGACTCCTATGGAACTCCGGCTTGAAGAACCTTTCCTGAAGAAACTCATTCTCCTATCAACAAATTTCTGAAAATTATGTCAATAAAACCTTGCAAGATTGATAGCAACTACTCATCTGGATGCCTAGAGGACATATCAAGCATTCCCACTACTTGGAACTCAAAGAATTAGACATGCAAGCTCATTTTCAGTAGCACCACGTGCAACAAAATATAGACCACTAAAGCAAAAACTAATTGGAGGAATGGGAGAGTCACATACCAAGGAGCAACTCCTCAAAACAGTTTCAGAAATGGAGTTCCGAGCAATCAATTTCAAGGGGAAGAACACAAAAGGGAGAACTAGGGAATTTTTGCTGGAGGTAGAGGATGACATGGGCTGAAGAGATAAGGTAGGGGACCCCTGTGGGCCCCACCATACAACATGGCGCGACCAGGGGGTGGCCGCACCCTGTTGCCTCATGGTCCACAGGTGCCCCTCCCTGATGTGTTTTTAGCACCCAAAATTTATAAATATTCCAGAAAAAATCATGTTAAAATTTTGTGGCATTCTGAGACTTTTTATTTTTGGGTCATTTTTCTATTGCACGGAAAACTCTGAAAACAGGATAATCATGGCATTTTATTTTATTCAACTAAGAATAATAGAGAGCAAACTAGTAATACAAAAAGTTGTGCCTAGTAAATTCACCAACCACATGTCTTTCAAAAAGGATCCATTAATAAGGTTGATCAAATCTTATTAATAACATTTTCCAATTGACATGAAACCGAAGAATTTTTGTATGACACTAAGTTACCTCAATGGGGATTTGCATTTCCCCAACAATAAGATTATAATATTTCTTCTTGGCAGTAGGTAGAGGAATTTTGAATTCTCCAATGATGACCATGGACTAGGCTCATTGACATTAATATTGTTAACCAAGATTTGTTTCTTCGGAAAATGAACGGTATGTTGTTTGCCATTGACATGAAAAGTGACCTTGCTTTTGTTGCAATCAATAACAGCCCATGCAGTATTTAAAAAGGGTCTACCAAGGATGATCGACATATTGTCGTCCTCGGGCATATCAAGAATAACAAAGTCTGTTAAGATAGTAAGATTTGCAACCACAACAGGAACATCCTTGCAAATTACAATAGGTAAAGCGGTGGATTTATCAGCCATTTGCAAGTATATCGCAGTGGGTGTAAGCTTATTTAATTCAAGTCTCTTATAAAGAGAAAGGGCATAACACTAACACCTGCTCCTAAATCACATAAAGCAGTTTTAACATAGCTTCGTTTAATGGAGCAAGGTATGGTGGGTATACCGGCATCTCCCAATTTCTTAGGCACTCCACCATCAAAAGAATAATTAGCAAGCATAGTAGCAATTTCAGTTTTAGGTATTTTTCTTTTGTTGGTAATAATATCCTTCACATACTTAGCATATGAAGAAATTTTCAAAATATCAGTCAAGTGAGTGCGCAAAAGGATGGGTCTAATCATTTTGGCAAAGAGTTTAAGATCTTCATCGTCCTTGCTCTCAGAAGGCTTACGAGCGAATGTCATGGTATTTTGAAACCATGGCTCTCTTTCTTTTCCATGCTTTCAAGCAACAAAGTGTCTTTTATCATAGCGTTTATCTTTAGGAGGTGGGTTGTCAAGATCCTCAACAGGTTCTATTTGCACATCATTATCAGGTTCTTTATCTTTATTACTATCTGGTGAAACATTTACATGAACATCATTATTCACACTATCATTCTCATTATCACTAGGAGCATGTTCGCTACCAGATTGTGTCTCGGCATCAGAAATAGAAACATCATTATGATTCCTAGCAGGTTTTTCTATAATGGGTTCACTAGAAGCATGCAAAGTCCTATAATTTTTCTTTTTCTTTTTCTTATTAGGTGGACTAAGTGCATCATCATTAATTCTTTGAGAACCATGTTCTACTCTTTTAGGATGATGTAACGCCCAAGATGCAGTCCTATCCTTGTTAAGGCGCGAGGGCCTCGACGGGGATAGAAGCACATCTAGTCATTTCGCAAGTACGGGAATCATTGCATACATGTAATAAAGAGATGAGGATATGAGTTGGCTTAGACTCGCCACAAGCTATCTTACAAGTCCACACAATTATTCATACATTCATCCAAAAGATAGGGTCCGGCTACGGACGAAATCAAACGATAAAAGAAACAATGAAAAACTGTCTTGCTATCCCAGGAACACCACCACGAAGCTCCCTACTCATCAGGATACGTAACGTACATACGGCTACGTTCTTCATCGTACTCCCACTCGAGCTGAGACACATCATCTGGCACGTACTCGTCAACACCTGTACCTGTATTGTTGTAATCTGTGAGCCACAGGGACTCAGCAATCTCATAACCCGGGTACCAAAACTATGTAAGCCAATAGTGTCGGCATTCTGGGAACGGGGGTACCCAGAGCTGCCTGCCTGCGGCCCAAGGCATGGTTCACTTCGTCAGCCAAGCACAACCAGATGCAGCCCCACTCAAGTCAAGGCCCTCGCGAGGACCTTAGGCTTGCGAGGGAGAGCAGCACCAAGACCGGCTAGCGGAGGGTCTCCCCAGGCCCCCTTCGGAGTGGCGGAGATCTCTATGCAGGACCCGGCCTCAGGAGTCAAGGGTGACGCAAGGAAGGACAGGCGGGCGCCAGCGCGCCAGGCGGCGCAGTTTCCCCTTTGGTGCAAAGGGAGCAAGGTCATACGCGGGTTCCCAAAGCACCCCCCAAAGGTTTCCATTCCGGTGCAACAAGACCACAACCACGAGCCCCGCAGGACGGATGTCATCGCCGAGCCCACCTCTGCATCATCGACAACTACTTTGCAGGCGAAGACCGCCTTTGGACAGGGTGGGGATGTACTCCTGTCCCCCTTCAAATTTGGCCGTTGTGGGATTCCTTCCCGCCATTGCGATAAGGGAAGAGGACCCGGGCCACCGCTATATATAGAGGCTAGGCTGCACCGTAGAGGGGATCCGGAATGAGTGGATTCTCTCATCCATCCGACCCATCACCAAGCCAGCAGAGGGCCAAGAACACCTCAGGAGCGCCCTCGCGCGGCTCCTGAACATTGTACTAGTTCATCCACCATACCTCCACGAGAGGCGATCCACCAAAGCAGGAGTAGGGTATTACGCTTCGCAGCGACCCGAACCTGGGTAAACCACCGTGTTCATCTTCTTCCTCATCATTGTGAGAGTTCATCGTCTTAACCATCGAGTAGCGAACTAGGTAGGGCGAGGCTGAAGGGAATCTTCGCACACGCCCCTGTGTTCAAATCTTGAGGGTTTTGTGGAGCCCGAAATCCAACATTTGGCGCGCCAGGTAGGGGGAGTGTCGGAGCCTTCGCCAAGCCTCGCTCTCCCCACGCCTCACCGCTCCGATGGCCAGCGCCCAACAAGCCTCCCCCGGCCATTGCGGATCAGCTCCCATCGATCCCACCACTGCCGCTGGAGACCCGCACCCCAGTCGCATGGTGCTGGGTGGCCAGTACCAAGCCACCAGCATTGCCTCCACTGTTGCCGCCTCTCGCACCGCCCAAGCACACGGCGGACGGGTGGTGCCCTCAGCACCAGCGTCGCGCTGCACCTATGTGGGGGACCTCGACGCGCACGACGCACTGCTGCTGGCAAGCGAGATGCTCCGCCACCACCCGACGCACGGGGGCTTCGACGCATGGGCCGATCACGTTGTAGAGCTGGTCACCATCGCGCTGAGGGCCGTGGCGCCTCACTCTTCTTCAAGGCCACAGGCATCAGGCACCGGGGGCTCGTTCGCCGCGCCCGTCCCCCAGCCCGCCGGCGGCGTGCCCCCTCCAGCACTGGGCAAGCCCGAGCGGGGCCCACCACACGTCGTGCTCCTTCTCCTACAAATCCCGGTGACCGGTTTCGGGGCGCAGCCCCGCCACGACGACCGAGCACACGGAGGAAACAACGAGGCGCCCCACACGCACGCAAACATGCGCCTCCGTGACCCGGTGGATGTTCAACAGCCTGGATTGACCTGGCGAGCAAACAATGCCGAACCAAGCCCCGAGGCGTCAGGAGTGATGGCCTAGGGGGAGCAGCAAGACACAAACAGCGCGGGCCACCCGCGGCGACTGGAAGGCCGGCGTGGCCTCACTAGGCCAGGCCTCACGAGGCCTGCAGGACATTGTCCGGCCAATGTCCAGACGCTTCACGAGGCGCCTTCATCGACAAAACACCTTTATGGCTGCGCCGGATGCATTGTGCTCATGTTTGGGCCGCGGGAGCGCAATCCTGCGGCCACGCGGGGAACAATGCATTCGGGTTAGGGTCATAAGGGCGCGCAACTGGGCAGAAATGAACGGGATAGTTCTTGACGGACTTGGGAGCCACCAGGCCGTGCGCCTGGGGGCTTGCCCAGCTATCTACGGCCGTGACACTCTCACGTAATAATGAGCGGGCTGTATACGCCCGGAGCCCCCCGAGGACGCGGAGGGGTTCCTTCCCACGCAACGTGGAAGCCACAGCTCTGCGCTGGCAGACAACACTGCCCTCCAATGGCTATGCCCATGCAACATGGATGCCCTATGCTCAGCGCTGGGGGAAGACGAAGACTAGCCTAGGGGCCGGACGCGGCAGTTGCTTGCTTCTTTTTGGACTTCGAATTGCCGTTTTTTGGAATGAAGTTTGAGGATTTTGAAACTCTATATTTAAAAGAAAAAGGGGCGGGAACTTTTCTCTCTTTGTTCTCTCGTTTTACCGGTCTTGAATTTTCTCTTTCTGGATTGGCGTTTCGCAAGGAGCCATGCGTTCCGGCCCTCCTCGAGGCACCTCGGGGCTGGATAACGAGGCCCTGTCGCCTCAGGGGCACGCATCTTTTAGCTATCGACCCCCGCTCGGGGGCTCAGACCAGAGCATGGCACCGCAGCATGGAATCTCAGGAGGCCCCAGGGCTTCCTGAGGCAGCATCCGGCAGGACGAAATGGGGATCGCTCGAGCGTCAAAGGGGGCTCCTGAGCATCGCGCCTCAGGAGCCTTACCGGTCATATAGCCACTCGCCCCTTGATGTCGTCCTTGGTGATCCGGTCGGCATCAAGGGTGTCGAGGCCTCGCCTCATAATTGCGTCCTTGGTGATTCGGTCGTATATTACGGTGGTAGGGAAATGTGCGGGACTGGGACCTGCCGACGTAGAGCCGCTTGAGCGTCAAGGGGGACTCCTGAGCAACGCACCTCAGGAGCCCTACCGGTCATATAGCCACTCGCCCCTTGATGTCGTCCTTGAGGATCCGGTCGGCATCAAGGGTGTCGAGGCCTCACCTCGTGGTTGCATCTCGGTGATCCTGTCGTACATTACGGTGGTAGGGAAATGTGCGGGACTGGGGCCTACAGACACAGAGTACCGGAAGGGGCCCCAAACCGTCCCACAAAGAAGGAGGAAGCATCCATGGAGGAATCACGGACTATCTAGGTAACCTAGCCGCACCTCGCGATGCGCGAGATCATCACTGCCCTGCAAGCTAAGTACACTGCCGAACCAAGCAAGAGCCTCCTGACCAAATAACAACCCGAGGACGGGATACGGGTTATGCGCACTAATGTAAGGATGCAGGTACTACGGGCCACCACATGCGGCTATCGAGACCCCTGAGGCCCGAGGCGCCAGGAAAAGCGGCACGAGGGGAAGGACCCCACCACGACAAGCCGCAAGGCCATGAACCCAGGGGGGGCGGCGGCCGTAAGTTGCCCCTCAGGAGAGAGAGCCTCGCGAGGGCCCTACCGTCTGCCATCACCAGGCCGCATCGGTAGCGGCGCCGGACCACGCGCGGAGAAACTAAGTCACGTCGCGGCAAGCAAGCGATCAGCGATTCAAGGGAAGATAAACAAGAAGGCGAAGGTAACATGCAAAAGACTAACGCCCTCTGGGGCCGAGTTCTTCTTAAACGTATTACAGGGACCATGAAAGGGAAGTAGGGGATGCCTAGGGGGAGAAGCCGCCGTCACCACTCGCGCCACCGGCCGCCTCGGCGTCGGAGTCGTCTTCCCCGCTGGAGGCGGGCACCTGGATGAACCGCTCCACCAAGGACTCCACGTGTGGGCGCACCTCCTCCCGAAGGGGGCGCTGGAGTCCGTCAGGTACCCGCTCCCTGACACACCAGAGGTCGAGCTGCAGGGCGAGGCGGCACAGGTTGGAGAAGACAAGTGTCAAGGCAAGGTCCAGGAGGTCGCGCGCGTTGGACTCGCTGTCCGCGTTCACGCGGGAGACGCCGGTCTCCAGCGCCTCCACCACCCTCTGGAAGAATTCAAGGTAGCCCCCGTCGCCGCGCATGAACGGCAGTACGGGGGCTTCCCCAACGAACCGGCTCACCGCGCCGGCCGCGCGGCTGGCAATGCCAAGGTACCACTTGGCTCGCTGGGATTCTAGCATCTTGGCATGCGCCGCCTCGTCCTGAGCGACTTGCACGGCGTCGGCTGCCTCCTTCACCTAGGCCTGGAGGGACGCCAGCTCCACCCTGGCCTCCGCCTCGCCCTAAGGGCGGCTTGGAAGACGGCCTCGGCGGTCGCCAGCTGGGCACGCAGCGCGTCCACCTCCTCCTGGAGCTCGCCGAGCCTGCGCTTCTTGGCCGTAGGCGCCCTGGGAGAAGGAGAGGATCATGCTCGGAACGCTGGACAAAACGACTAAGGAGGAGGGAGGCGGCGGAGTACTCACTCATCGACCATGGCCCAGTGCCGGCGAATTTGCGCCGACCCCGAGGGCCCCCCACCGCTGCCTCCGGAGGAGGGCGAAGGAAACGGCGGTGCCGCGTGCTTCCCAGCGCCCGCAGCGCTTCCTCCAGACGCCATGGAAGAGGAGAGGGCTTTCTCTGCAGAGCGATGAAAGTAGGAAGATACCTCGAGACTGCAATGCCCCTCCCCTGCCAGGAGCGGGGCGGATTTATAGGCGTAACTGCAGCCGCGAGGCATCGTGGGAGAGAAGGTGTCATGCGCCTCTCGGGCGCCGTGGGGCGGTTCGATCGGCGCAGTACCATCCGCGTCGCCTCTCTTCCGATTGACGGGTCACATCCGCGTGGCCCGAGGAGTAGAGGCCCCAAGAAGCAGCAACATTCAATGAAGGGCGATGATGGCTGGCGCTGCACACGGGCATTGCGTCAATTTGACTCGGAGCGTTTCCTGACGCCCACGAGGAGCGGGGGCTTCGTCCCAGGCGCTCGACGCGTGTAAAGCCTGGCCCGCAGGCGTTTGGGGCCCACGGCCTTTTGGGCCGTCCTCAAGGCTTCGCCCAGAAGACAGCTCGAGTGCGCCTTGGGCCCGGGGGCTACTGTAGGCGTTCTGGGAATGGGGGTACCCATACCTACCTGCCTGTGGCCCAGGGCATGGCCCACTTCATCAGCCAAGCACAGCCAGACGCAGCCCCACTGAAGACAAGACCCTCGCGAGGACCTTAGGCTCGCGAGGGAGAGCAGCACCAAGACCGGTGAGCGGAGGGTCTCCCCAGGCCCCCTCCGGAGCGATGGAGATCTCTATGCAGGACCCGGCCTCAGGAGTCAAGGGTGATGCAAGGAAGGACAGGCGGGTGCCAGCGCACCAGGCGGCGCAGTTTCCCCTTTGGTGCAAGGGGAGCAAGGACATACGTGGGTTCCCAAAGCACTCCCCAAAGGTTTCCATTCCGGTGCAACAAGACCACAACCACGAGCCCCGCAGGACGGATGTCATCGCCGAGCCCACCTCTGCATCATCGACAACTACTTTGCAGGCGAAGACCGCCTTTGGATAGGGCGGGGATGTACTCCTGTCCCCCTTCAAATGTGGCCATTGTGGGATTCCTTCCCGCCATTGCGATAAGGGAAGAGGACCCGGGCCACCGCTATATATAGAGGCTAGGCTGCACCGTAGAGGGGATCCAGAATGAGTGGATCCTCCCATCCATCCAACCCATCACCAAGCCAGCAGAGGGCCAAGAACACCTCAGGAGCGCCCTCGCGAGGCTCCTGAACATTGTACTAGTTCATCCACCATACCTCCACGAGAGGCAATCTACCAAAGCTGGAGTAGGGTATTACGCTTCACAGTGGCCCGAACCTAGGTAAACCACCGTGTTCATCTTCTTCCTCGTCATCGGGCGAGTTCATCGTCTTAACCATCGAGTAGCAAGCTAGGTAGGGAGAGGCTGCAGTGAATCTTCACACACGCCCATGTATTCGAATCTTGAGGGTTTTGCGAAGCCCGAAATCCTACAAATAGGTGAGGAAAGGTTAAGTGGTGAGGTTGCAGCAAGCACTAAGCATCTATTTGGTGGCTAACATACAAGAACAAGAATGTAAATATGGTGGCCTACGCATGACGGTCGTGAACTAGCATGATCACTAAGTGATACTGAACACCCACTTACGTCAAACATAACCCCATCGTGTTCTCTCTCGGTTCATGTTCACGAGCAGAGACAGTCACGGTTACGCACAGAGTTGGTGTATTTTATTTTAGTTTACTTCAAGTTAACTATTACCGGGTGTTAAACAAATTTCCAAGTTGCCACATAACCGCGGGCACGGCTTCTCGAAAAGATTTAACCCTACACGGGTGCTCCAACTGATCCATCAGAAACTAACCACACGCCGCGGGAATAACCTCGACCACGAATCCTATGATCTGCTAGGCAATTCCGTTGGAAAACCTCAACCTCGAGATAGCCCAAAGTATCCTCGGAATTCCTCATGAAAGACATTCGAATAAAGGTATAACAAGTCCAGCAAGACCGCCCAATGTGTTGATGAACCCGATAGGAGCCGCGTATCTCGTTCTCAGGACACGACCAGATGAGCACAGCGTACGGTGGGCGGGTAGACATCTCCCGAGTTGCCCCGGGTTGGCCCCGCACACAGATCTAGTTTGGACCAACACTCATGAGGAGCATTGGCCCGGGGTGTTGATTAATTATCCACAGGGTAGCTAAGCCCTATGCATTTTAATTAAGTTGTTTAGCAAATGTAGTACCAAAGTTGGGTCTTGCCAGACAAGTTTTAATCTAAAACGAATGGTCAAGGGGGTCCCCATAACAACCCCGAGCATGTTAGGAGCGCAAAATATGGAACATAACACCGATACTCGGAACTAGTGCGGCAAAATTGGAACAAAACATCGGGAAAAAGGCCAAGCCTTCCACCATTGCCAGATATATATGTGCATTAATTTAAATAACAGGAAAATAAGGTGATATCTCCAGATATCCATGTTGGCACATGGAAACAGCTTGCAGCTGCAACTAGCAACGCTATAAGATAAGGGATTTGCAGCGGTAACGTAGCCAATCAATGTTTTGCTAGGAAGTGGAGGGGTTAGAGGCTTTCATGGCAATTTAGGAGGCTGACAATTTAATTGGTAGGCAACGAGACATAACGGTATAAGCAAGACATCTAGCATAGCAAAAATAGTGTCGGGAACCGGGTACGATCATCTTGCATGTTGGGTCTTCAGAGGGACAAAGAGCTCGGTCCTCGTAGTTGTACTCTCTGGGATCTTCGTACTCAGGCTCGACACTCGGGTCTACCCAAAGATAAACAACACCAAATAAACATACAAACAAAGTGCAATGCGCATACAAGATGACGCATGACCAATTTGAAAGATTTAACATGGCAACCCTATGCTAGTCATGTTTCTCATGCAATTATTAAGTTCTTAGTATTCTCGAAAGAACCTCAAGATTTTTTATTTGAACATGCATGATCATGTCAAATATGAATGCTCCATGTAAAATCAATGCAAATGCATATGTAGAACGTTGCAAACGGAGTAACGAAGCTCACGGTACACTCACGGCAAGGTATGAATATTAACGATGACAAACACAAAGATGAGGGAGGCCATGGGCTATTCCTTGGTATTCCAAGGATGCCACTGGATTGGAAATGAAAATATAGGAAGAATAGATCTAAAGATCACACAAAACAATGGAGTATAGCTCCCACAAGTCACAAAACAATCTACACACAATCTGTCCACAAATAGCAGCATGTCATCTTGCAACACACATAACCAGAGCTACAGCAAGATTCAAATCACAACCAAGGTATGGACATGAAATATACAACATGCTTAACAATTCATCTATTAACAGGAACACGAAAGGAGGCAAGGATCATTGGCAAATGAGCTAACAAGATGGCATGTTGAAACCGTTTTCAGGGACTTAGTGAAAATTCCAGTTTTACAGAATCTGAGTAACATGATAGCATCTTGACAGCAACTTCATATATGCTACAAGAACTTTCATGGCATGAAAATTAACAAGGTGATAGAGGGCAACATGTACTTCAATTAATAACATTATGGCAACATCAAAATATGCATGCATCAATGGCTACCATCCTCACAATATGACATATCGAGAATAGCAGATTCTCGGACTTAGTGAAATTCAACAAGGGGCAAACAGGGCACTTATTATCAGAATGGCTTGTTGACAGCAAGTTTTATATAAGATGCAATTGTTTAATCCACAAGATCTTGGCACACATTTACAGATGATGACAAGCACAACAATGTATTCCATTGTGCCAACTCTAAAAGAGCAACATATACATGGGAATTGTCTAGATAACATGGCAACAAAATAACAGATTTCAACACTTCGAAATATTTGGGCATTTGGAAACATTATTTTGGTGACATGTTGACAACAAGAATGCCACTCATAACATGATCTATCATGCAAGCAAAAATACCAGGGGCTAGAGCACACACTGATGAACACATTTCATGTTGACAAGTTTATCATATGATGCAAGAATTAATTCATGTGAAAAATACAAAATGGCATATTATCACAAAATAACATTTTTACAAACTTCCCAAAAGATAAATCTAATGCCCCCACTGGATTCACTGCATTTTTCTACCCTAAAATCATCTATCACATGCCTATGTTGTTGTTGATAAAAACCACACAATTGCATTCACAAAATTGTCATAACCACTTATAACATGTCATATGCCCAATTTGGCATGTCCTAAATAACTGACAGATTTGGAAGTTTCCAAATTTGGCAATATTCCCTAAAATGAAATATTCTCAGAATTGCACAGAAACAAATAAAAACAAAACACAAAAAAAGGAGGGGCCACATGGCATAGTCACCAGGGCCCTAGGGGATGAACAGTAGGCCTAGGGCCCACTGTCAATGCCTATCAAATAAACTGATAAAAGGATCCCGGGGGGGGGGGGGATCGAACCCAAGTCTCCCCGATAGAGCAACGGGCGCTTTACCGATGGGCTAGGCTCGAACGACTGACCATATGGGGCCTCTGTTCTTTTTGAACAGGCCCCGGTTGTTTCTGCCACCTCGGGATAGAGGAACACGCTAAGGCGCCGGTGAGCCTTCCGGTGATCACCGTGGGAAAGGGGCTACGGCAGGGCTATTGGATCCTCTAGGGTTTCGGTCCCCGGTGCTACGAGGACCTACGCTCGCGGGGTTAGTGAGCTCGGGCTCGAGCTTGCCTCGGCCGGGCAAGGGGGTGGTAGATGAGGCAATGCAGAAGCGTGGGCGAGCGAGCAATGACTAGCGCATGACGGGGCAAGCGAGAGCGCGGGGGGGGGGGGGAGGGTGAGGCACGACGTGGCAAGGTGCCAACTTGGGCACACAACTTGCCATCCATGGCGGAGGGACTCGGACCGTTCGGATCCGTCGCTCTAACGGGAGCAAAAGCGAACGAAGGGGATGGGAAGGACCGACGGCTCACCCCGGGGTTGCTGTTGCAGTGGGACAAGCCCGTGGTGGCCAGAGACGTGGACGAGGTAGCGTTCGACGGAGACGACGCGGATCGGCAGGGTTCCCGGTGGGCGAAGAATATGATGTAGAGGGTGACGATGTGAACGCACTCTCCTCCTCCTAGCTCCGGGAACGGGTCGAGGGCGCTACAGTCGAGGACAATGACGACGATGGCGAACTCTTCCCTGAAGCTCGCTGAACGATCTCTGAACCTCTCTCTGCCGCACATGTTGCAGCTAACCAGGGAGGATTTGGAGAAGCAAAAGCGGTGGCGGCGGCATGAGGAAAGGGGGGAAACCCTAGGAGGGGCTTGAGGCTTTATATGGGCACGGAGGGACAGCGGCCTCGACGTCCGTGAAGCTCACGGCACGACGCGTGCTCTCTTAATCTCTTTGACTCAGCACGAGGAAATGCCGTCAGGGAGCAGGTGATCGTCGGGGACGCTGGTTGGGCTTGCGGGAGCATTAGTTGGGTCACGGGGGAAGGAGAAGGCCCGGCTGGGGATGCTCCCTCCCTAAAAAAACGTGTTTCTTTTAAAATAAAGAGCCAGAGAGAATGGAAAAGATTTTTAGAAAAACAAAAATATACTTGCACTCAAAAAATTATGCCCTATTTAATAAAAATGACTGGGCATTTTTAGAGCAAACAAAATTAATCCCATATATTAATTATAACAATCTGTTTTTGCCAAGATTCAAAGACAACAGCTCCAAACATGTTTGAGAGTTAAACGACAATTCTTATCTGATTTTATAGGAGAAGTGAAACATTTTTATTTAGAATAATAAGCAAGTGAAATCAACACATATGGAATTGCTATATCAAAGGGGTTTAGGCATGCATTATGGAAACATTTGGGAGAGGTTCACCTAGGCAATGATCTTGCTACAACACACTCAAGATCCGCAACACACTCTCACACCCAACAACATCACAAGCATGACAAGCAAACATGATGCACTTATGGTATGATGATGTGATGATATGATGCCATGATGCCAAATGACATGAAACAATTACATTAACTCAAGTCACATGAGGCATAACATGAAGGTTCCACATGAAATATATTACAAGATGGCAAGGATTGCACTTGGGCTGTTACAACTCTCCCCCACTACATGAGGATCTCATCCCGAGATCTAGGAACGGAAGAATTCAGGAAATTCAGAACGGAGAAGGTCCTCTCGTTCCCAAGTGGCTTCTTTGTCAGAGTGATGTGACCACTTCACCTTAAGAAACTTGATTGACTTGTTGCAAGTCTTAGTTTCTTCGAGGATAGCAACTGGATGCTCATGATATTATAGGTCTGCTTGGAGATCAATGTCTTGGAGATCAACGGTGTGCTCGAGAGTCTTGAAACACTTCCAGAGCTGAGAGACGTGAAACACATCATGCACATTTGAGAAATTGGGAGGAAGCTCGAGTTGGTAGGCAAGGTCACCCCTCTTGCCAACAATCTTGAATGTACCCACAAAGCGTGGATCACGCTTTCCTTTGATGCCAAAGCATTGAGTGCCCTTCATGGGAGACACTCTGAGATAGACAAAATCATCGATCTGAAAGGTCATGTCATGATGCTTGCTATCATAATAGCTCTTCTGACGGGATTGAGCTGCTTTGAGATTTTCACGAATGACATTGCACATTTCTTCTGCTTCAGTGATCATGTCATTACCAAGGATTTGGCGCTCACCGGTTTTAGACCAATTGAGTGGGGTGCGACACTTTCTGCCATGGAGAATCTCAAAAGGAGCCTTGCCGGAACTTGCTTGGAAGATATTGTTGTATGAGAACTCTGCAAACGGGAGACAATCTTCCCACTTCATGCCAAAAGAAATCACACAAGCTCTGAGCATATCTTCAAGGATTTGATTGACTCTCTCAACTTGACCACTAGTCTGAGGATAGAAAGTTGCACTAAAACGGAGATTGGTCCCCATTGCAGTCTGGAAGGAATCCCAAAACTTGGAAGTGAAGATGCTTCCACAATTTGAAGATATGAGCTGAGGAATACCATGCAAAGAAACTATCCTTGACGTGTACAACTTTGCTTGCTGAGCTGCCGAGATAGATTCTTTGACCGGAAGGAAGTGGGAAACTTTGGTGAGCTTGTCTATGACCACGAAGATGGCATCATTTCCTCTCTTGGACTTAGGAAACCCAGTGACGAAATCCATTTCAACATGATCGAATTTCCACTCTGGGATAGGCAAAGGCTGAAGGAGACCTACTGGACGTTGATGTTCCGCCTTCACTCTGCAACAAACATCACACTCGTTCACAAACTGAGCAATCTCATGTTTCATACGAGTCCACCAGAAGGTTTGCTTGAGGTCCTAATACATTTTGGAACTTCCTGGATGAATTGAGAGGAGGGAATTATGTGCTTCATCCATGATAATTTTTCCTTAGTTCACCTTTTGGACCACCAGACGGTCCTCGAAGAACAAGGTATCTTTGTCATCAACACGGAAGCACTTATACTTTGGAATGCTCTTGGCCACACCTTTCTGCACTTTCTTCACCATAGCATCAAGAAGCTGAGCTTGGTGAATCTGATCTTCCAAAGTCGGAGAGACTTGAAGATTGGCAAGAAATCCTTGAGGAACAACTTGGAGATTGAGCTTGCGGAAAGCGTCACAAAGCTCGGCTTGGAGAGGCTTGAGGATATGACTGTTGCAGTACGCCTTTCTACTCAGCGCGTCTGCAATGACATTTGCTTTTCCAGCAGTATACTCAATGCTTGGATTGTACTCCTCGATCATTTCCACCCAACGTGTTTGCCGAAGATTGAGATTCGGTTGAGTGAAAATTTACTTCAAGCTCTTGTGGTCAGTGAACACCCCAACTGGTCTTCCCAACAATAGATGTCTCCAGGTCATCAGAGCATGCACAACTGCAATGAACTCAAGATCATGAGTGGGGTAGTTCTTCTCGCTAGGCTTCAGCTGCCGCGAGGTATAAGCCACAACCTTCTTATCTTGCATGAGAACACCACCAAGACCTTCGGGGGAAGCATCATAGAACACTTGGAAAGGCTTGGATTCATCTGGAGGAGTGAGAACTGGAGCTCAAGTCAACTTTTCCTTGAGTGTATTGAACGCCACATCACACTCAGGAGTCCACACATACTTGACACTCTTCTGAAGGAGGTTAGACAGAGGCTTAGCAATTTGAGAGAAGTTCTCCACGAATCTTCTGCAGTATCTTGCAAGCTCGAGGAAGCTTCAAAGCTGCTTCACATTCCGAGGAGGCTCCCACTTCAGGATGGCCTCAACTTTCTCATGATGCACCTTGATGCCCTCGGCAGAGATGACATGCCCAAGGTACACCACTTCATTGAGCCAAAACTCACACTTGGAGAACTTAGCATAAAACCGATGCTCTCTTAGCTTGTCAAGCACAAGCCGGAGATGCTCTGCATGCTCTTCTTCGGTCTCCAACAAAACAAGAATGTCATCCAAATACACCAACACGAACTCATTCTTGAAAGGAGAGAATATGAAGTTCATCATTATGGAGAAAGTCGGAGGCGCATTTGCTAGACCAAAGGAAATGACGGTGTACTCATAAGAGCCAAAACTCGTCCTGAAAGCATGTGGGGACCCCGACTCATAAGTCGTGATCACCGAATGTACGTGCACAGTGATCCTAGAGATCAATGCTCACTAATCACACAGAAACTGAATAACAAGAGTCTTACATCCATTACGTACCATTTTACATAAATATGGCCTTTATGGCCAAGTCTTCATATGATTGCAGCGGAAATCTTCAACGATAGCGTGGACCCATGCCATCTGCCTTAACCCTACAGGCATTCTGACTCGGAAGCGTCCTAGCTCGCATGTTCGTCACCAAAGTAATCTTCATCATAACCTGGTCTTTCATGACTGGCCAATAAAATAACCAGTGGCAAGCCAATGAGTACATTGAATGTACTCGCAAGCAACCCATGTTTGGAACAAGGTTCAACTGAGCATGATGTGGCACTAAGTAGGTAATTTTGCAGAAAGCTAATTTTGAGTGCAGTGACATGATCAACTAACTTATGTAAGCATGCATCAACAGTTGGCAGATATCCATATGAACAAGTTACAGATATCATCATAAGCAGGGGTTGAACATCTCATGTTCAGTCATCATGTCAAGTCATCCGACTTAACTCAAGTATCATCTTTGTCACCAACACACACTCACACCAAGTTTTAGAGAACACTGGACGTAGCACAAGAGAGGTCATCCAACTGTCCTTGACCGTGGACACGGCTATTCGAATAGTTTTACACTCTGCAGCGGTTGCACACTTTACCCACAAGACTCGGGAAACTTTCGTGTCAAGCCACGACTCGCGGTATTGTCCATACCCGAGGTAAGTACCCGAACGTTGCCTTTCCCCAGACGATACTAAACAAAGAGTCCACTCGATTGGTACCCAGCCAACATCACAAGTAACATCCATGCAGGGACCAACGGTGTGCCCGATGCCTGTGAAGACAGCGCATGATCGTCCTTACCGGCACGACCCCGTATCGAGAGTGACCACGTCACTCCCGCCACTAGTAATGCGGGCTCTATGCTAGTACCCACCAAGGTAGTCAACAAAACCCCGTCCCATAAGGTTGGAGTTGATATGAATATTCTAGTACCCACCAAGGTAGTCAACAAAACCCCGTCGTGGTTGTACATGTAAGGTTGGAGTAACGGTCGCAACTTACACCAATCTGTTTTCGAAAACCTCACTTGCTCCGGTACACCACTTCTTTATCAAGTGGCTACCTAGCTCATCATCATCTCCCTCGAGCATAAGTGGCACCCGATGGGGTTTTCGAAAAGTCTTTGAAATCATTTTGTTTCCATCACCATGCATATTCTCGTCCCACTTTGCGTAGCAACTACTTAGCAACCTAACTACTCCCACCCGCACAACCCTCATAAGGATGGTAGGGTCATGCACGATGCAAGTTTCAACGGTAAAGTATCAGAGGCATCCCACCGAAAGGAGGGAAACACCACATCATGATCAAATCATCGAAACAACAAGTGATATATGTCATGCATGAAAAGTTTCTTATCAAGGTCAAAGGGCTGCTTGCCTGGTTCAGCAAAGTCTTCGAGGTCTTCACACGCTTCTCTTCCACTCCGACCATTTCATCTACTTCGTCAACTATCGCTAGAAACAACCATAATAAGCAACACCACAAGCAGAAAAAATAAAAGTGCTCTATAAATAGGAGTTTTATTATTCTCGGACTCCTCTGGTTATGAGAAAAATAACCGAGGAGGTTTTATTGGATGTGGGTCAAGGGGGAGTCTTGAATGGTGGAAATGAAGGAATTGATGGTCCTATAAGGTGTCCATAGAAAATATTTTTATAAAAATGAGTGGAGGCAATCATTAACTTGGGAATGATTTTAGAAGAATTATGGAAGTGGTATCACTGGAGTTGGAGTTGATATGAATATTCTAGAGATTTAACAAGTGGTTCCTATATGAAGAAATGGCTCAATATTCTAGATTGAAGAAGAGGTGTAAGGAAAAATATTCACCACTTAGTGTATGAATTCAGGACCAGCTAGGAGTTAGAATCATTGCATTTGGAGTTAGGGTGAGCATCCTAGGAATTTCTAAATTTGTAAGCAGGAAATCAAAAATAGGTTTAATCATATAGGTGTACAGGAAACTTTTCTGAAAAAATGTGCAATGCACATATTTGGTTAGGCCAAGATTTTTGGAACGTGTAGGAATTTGAATCATCAAATTTGGAGTCGATTTGAATATTCTATGAATTTCTATTGTTTTACTGGAAAGAAAAAGGATAAAAAGGGAATTACCCAAATGGGCTTAAGCTACGCACTGGGCGTAACTTAGCACCGGGGCGCACTGGGCCGGCCCAACTGCTCGGCCACGCGCGCGAAGCAGGCCACGTCGAAGGTGCACTCAGGGAAAGCCGTTTTCCCTGAGCAAAAACGACACCAGGCGGAGCCCGCTTCTACTTAAACAGGGGGCCCGGTCGCTGACAGGCGAGGCCCGCCTGTCGGGTCCATCTTCTCCCTCCCGCTTGAGCATAGGCGACAAAGGAGGCGAGGCAGAGCCTCTGCCGGCGCCGTTCTGGTGGCTCGGGCCATCTCTGGGCAAGCTCCGGCCGCCGGAGCGCTCAGGGGAGGCGCCCGCACCCACCTGGGGGGTCCATTCCCGTCGGGGAGTGCCGTGGTGAGCGTGGCTTCCACCGCGGCGGAGGAGGCCATTGCCCAATGTGGGCACAACACCACCGTCTCGGAGAGGAGGAGATGGAGGCATCGGGGCTCAGCGGGGACGAGGAGAGTGCACGGGCGTGGCTAGGGAGCGAGGGGAAACCCAGGCCGCTCGAATTTCAGTGGGGCCGAGGCGGCATTGATGGCAGTAGGGAGAAGGAAGAAGGGCATGGGAGCCAAAGGGCTCTGGTCCAGGAGCTTCGTGGGAGATAGAAGGGGCGAAGGGAGCTGCGAGAGACGCTCGGGGAGGCTTTTATAGGGAGGGCGGTGGCGCACCGTGAGCTCGTGTGCCGGCTCGGCCACTGCCGTTGCTGGAGGGCATGGGGGGCCGCGGGAGCGTGTCTGGGGCGTTGGTGGACGTCGTCCACGACTCGGGGAAGGGAGAGAAGGAGCGGTGAGGACCAGGTCATCGCGCGTGTCAGCACGTTCACTGGTGTGCTCGGGCGGCGCCATGCGCATGTGAGGAGAGGCCAGCAGAGGGGGGAGATGAGGGGGACAGGGGCCTTGCGTGTCCCGGACATCGAGGCGGACCGGCTGGCAAGAGGGAGGGGGCTCGAGGTGGTCGGGGCCATGCATTGGGCAGCGGCTACAGTGCGGTCGGGCACTGTAGCACGCTGTAGAGCGCCCAAATGGCCGGCATAGCCATGCCACCACGCGCTCTGGGCCACCAAACCTTGTCCACTAGCCACCAGGGTCTTCTGGAGATGTCCTAGTGCACAAGGGATCTAGGAGAGAGGTGGGGAGGGAGAGTAGAGGTGAAGAAGAGCTAGGCAGGGGCTGACCAGAGAGGTAAATGGGGGGTTTCACCCCATAAATCCTTGAAAATGACCATGTAAGCTTTGCTGGAGGTAGAAGGGCACTATTAGGAGGTGTGGTAAAATTTTGGGATCAAGGAGAAACAGGGAAGTGGGCAAAACAGGAACTTTTGAAAACCAACAGAAGTTGTGCGGGGATTAAAAAGATTCCACCAGCCATGAGATTTAACAGGACTAAATGGTGATTAAAAATAAGGTTTACCACCAAGTTTGAGATTTGTTGAGGAAAGTTGCCAATGTAAGTTTGGCAAACCCTAGAAATCCTCAAAAACTAATTTTCTTAGATCTAGCCATGCAAACTTATTCTCCTTAATGCACCACTTGAGGTGGTGGCATAATTTGGCCATTAGAGCATGCCCAAAAAGTTTGAGACAATTGGGGAAACTTGATAATGGAAAAGTTCCCAATTCTTGAAATCACCAGAAATGGGTTTGGGGGGATTTGGACAAGTGTATCTGTTCTCCTTGATGCACCACTTGGTGTGGATGCATTAATAGAGGATTAGAACATGTCCACCAAGTTTGTAATTGGAGACAGTTGGCAATGTAGAGTTGCTCAAATTTGGATCTGGACAGAGAGGGTTTTGGAATATTTCGGTGTATCAAATCAATTGGGATTGTGATGAAACTTTGCAGGATGATCACAAATATCATATGTGTCATGATAGAATTTTCTTGGATTTATTTGAGAATATTTCCTATAGAAATATTTCAAAGGCTTGATTTGGGCAGAAAGGGTTTTGAGGGGTTTTGCCCATGATTTTGAACATGACCATGTGTTGAAACTCACATATATGGAAAATATATGTCCACTGAGTTTCCCTAAATTTTCTCAAATATTTTTAAAGCATTTAAATAATTTTTCCCTATAAAAGACCATTCCTGTCCTTAAGAAAAAGCCTTTAAATAAAATATAAAAATAATCTTTAAAATTAATATTTGGTGGTTTTGGGAATTCATATATATAGTGGGTTCCAAACAAAGCCTTTGGGGAAAAACAATCCACCCAACTTGAGGACTTGTAGTACAAACCTCAATTCAGGGGGTTTTGGAAAACCTAATTTGAATAAATCCATTTTGGCCAAAATAAAATTTTATAAAAATAGTTTTATGTCCTATTCACATGGCATGATCATTGGGCAAATATATGGAGCAAGGAGATGAGTTTGAGAGTTTGAGGGATTTTATGAATATAGAGCACAAGCAAGCAAACAAGCAATCAACAATCAAGTCAAGCATCACAAGCAGAGAAAAAGTTTTAATTGGTCCTAATTTTTGAGTCATGTTAACTTAGTCATGAGGCAAAACATAGGGTGTGACAGACCTACCCCCCTTACAAGAATCTCGTCCCCGAGATTCCTAGGCTAGGCGTTGAAAAGATATGGAAATCCAGAAGTGAGGTAGTCTTCACGTTCCCATGTGGCTTCTTCTCCGGCATGGTTGCTCCATTGGATCTTGAAGTCCCTGATGATATGTCTTCGAGTGCATCGTTGACTTTGTCTAAGGGTGAACGGGGTTCTAGCAACCTGCTAGGCTTGCCTAATGGTTAAGGGTTTGGTGGATCAGGTCTTGGCAAGGCCTGGCTTGCGTGTGTATTCCAAAGTCGGAATACTTGGCCAAGTAGTGTGACTGTGTGCTGGTCCCGGGGTTGCTCACATTTGTTAGTGACATCTAGATGTCTCGCGTTAGAATAGGAGGGTTGAGTCTTGGTGTAGCTTCTCGTTGATGGGGAAGTCCTTATCTTCCTTAAAGCAGGAGATCCTCAGTCGTAGGTGGTCTTCATCCTTGAGAGTGTTGAAGCACGTCATCGTGGGCTTCTCGCCGAGACCTTCTGCTTGAGTAAGTTGCCCAGGTAGACTCTCCATTCTTCTTTGGTCGTTTATCTTCATCGTCATGGACGCACGTTTCTGGAGGGTCTTTGAGCGTTTGGTCTACTCGTATCTCTGTGGCAAGGTCTGTGATGAGTCTCGTCCCTAAGACTGAGCTTAGAGACTTGGTGTCAAAATGGGTTCCACCACTTGGAAGGTTTCCGAGGGGTTCTAAATAAGCTGACTATCCAGAGTATAGAACAACCATCTAATCCCCAAGGTCTGAGGCTTGGCAAGCGGGGTGAACTACCTTTGACAGGTGGTTTACCATGATCGAGTCACGATTTATGCCCTAGATTGTCTAAAAAGGGTTGATAACGAAGTCGTGATAGTCGTCCACTCCATTCCAGGCATCTGAAGAGAGTAGGGACGTCGTGCTCATCGTTCTCGGTATCCTCCTAGTCAGGAACTGAGGGATGATCAGTCATAACAAGGGGCTCTTTAATCATCTTGATGTGCTAGGGCTTCATTGTGCTTGGACGTCGGTGCTTCTTGGTATAGTCTAGTTGGTGTAGTCGGCAGAGGAGTTGTGGTTGACTTCTCTTGCCTCATCTTCTTCGTCAGTTTTCTCAATCGTAGTGGTTCTTCATCTTGCTTGGATAAGAATGTCTTCTTCTGTAGGGAGGGTACTTCAAGGAGTCCAACTTGTTCAAGGTGAACCCTTATACTTGAGAGGCATGGTAATTGGTGTTCCTGGGGCTGGTCCAAACAGGACTAAGATGTTCCTTCTCTCATTGGGTAAATAGGTATGTCATCCCGGAGGACAACAACCTATTTTTCCAAGTATCACATAAACATTGCTCATGGGATATGTGAGAGGAGCGGGCATTTTGTTCCGGATTGTCACTAGTTCAGGGGTTCGTGATCCAACGTAATCTAGTTCTTCGTATCCACCTTCCTTATGAACAGGATTGGTGGTGGTCGAGGTGAAGTATTGGCCATAGTCTAATGACTTAGAGCCAAGACCTATGGTCATAATCCGACCGTATTGTGGCTTGGTGAAGATTAGGAGGTTTCAAGGAGCTTAGGATGAGAGTGAACATCTACCTTCTTATCCTCGAGCACAGTTCTTAGATGCCAACAGTACTGCCTATTACTCCAAACAAAATCACCCTATATCATCGAAGGTATCATCTCATCTAAGTCAACTCCAATATTACACATGCTACTCATATCTCCAAGGTTTTGAGAGAAGGACTATACCGAAAATCTCATATGTATACTATAGCTAACACATATATGCCTATATAAAAATCCTCGGGATAATTTACAAGCCGCTAAGATTGATCATGACACTACCAATCCAAGTGTCCTACTGACCTATCCAAGGTCTAAGGTACTGCATGACTATGCTAAGGAAATTCGTAATATACCAATCCAAGATCTTGTTTCCTTCCTACGAATCCAACTTAATCGATCCACGAATATCATCCACTATTACATGATCCTTTACTGCTACAAATCCAGCATCGATGGTGTCCAACATAATCTCCTCGAGTTCATGTAATCCACATATCATTGCAAGGACTATTATTACAGTATATCCACGAACTTCCAATCTCATGACCAACTAAACTCCAAGGTCGAGCTTATATAGATCCCTAAATTATTCCTAACATCATCTGATTCCTTCTACTTATCGTCCACCGAGAAACGTGGTATCATGATCAAGTTCATTGGACTAAATCCAAATTACTCTGAACCATGTGGTTTAATTGATCCCGAGCACCTATTAGAATCACCTATTTAAATCCAAGGTTTACATCTAGTAAGAATTCCCTACTAGTTACTCCAGTCACTATCTTATCACCATCAATCCACTATCAATCATTACTTGCCAAAGTCAAGTCATTAATCCACCAAGAATTTCAGCTTGCGATCATTACTAAATCCAAGTTACTCAAGGGAGAAGTAAGTTATGCTACTCTATCAACTTGGTCCATCAATCTCCCGATCATCCTAGAAATCTCGCAATCCACCAAAGGGTCTCGACCACTTCCTCAAGACATCTACTCTAGCCTCGTCAAATGATTAGCCTACTAATCATTTATTATCAAGATGATCTATTCTATGGCATCATTAGCTCAAGTGCTAGTCTTAAGGATGAAAGGTGTTTGTTCACTAGGATCACTAGTCCCGTAATGAACCCAGTGCTAAGCAGGGGTTATTGATGCTCATCAGGCGATCTGGGAAATCCGTGTATTAAACACGTGATCAGAGGTTTGAGCTGTGGGAGCTTGCGAGGTCGAGGTTGGGCTAGGGGGGTTTTCCAATCTTGAGGGAAAAGCATAACTCTACGGGGTTGCGTCTGGTTGAGTACGTTGTAGTCAAAGTCTTTGGTGTCAGTTGTTTGTCGAGGTGGGTCCTTGGTGCATCTTGTCTTGGTGGTCTTCAGTTGATGAGATGGGGGAGAGGAAGTAGCATCGAGAGGAGTGCCTAAGGGGGTGGTACAGTGCAAGTGCAATCAAGCAAGTGCCGAAAAGGCCAAACTCAAACATCAAGGCAAGGTAGGTGATATAGTCGCGCACTTGTTGCCTAGGGAAAAAGTGTGACTTACACCAAAGCACAAACAAGCAAAAACAAGCAACACACAATTATGGTTCTATCTGAACCATCATACGGACTCGACTTCGCATAGGGGAGACATTCGCATAGGGGACACACGACCTATCCTACCCTAGGGGTTCTCGGACTTATTAGTCGTGCTTGCTTCGTGTCTTCGAGAGGAGTCCGCTCGGTCTTCTGGGTCTTCTTCAGGTGTTGCTAAGTCTCTTGTTGTTGCTTGTTGAAACGATCCGGGTTGTGCCTGAAGAGTCCTTGACAACTTCGCGTCTGGTGAGGTGATGACGAAGGTGGTTCCTCATGACTGTCGTTGACGGGCCTTCTGTTGTCTTCGTAATCATGCCAATGCCTTCTTGTCCTTCAAGGCATCGAGAGTTCCAAGTGGGCAATCCTTTATGCAATGACATCCACAAGGCATGATAGAGTTCCAACTTGTCGGTCATGTTGATAATATCGACACCAAGAGCGTGCGATGAAGAGAACCGTTTTCCTGCTCACTATGGTGAGGCCGACCAAATGGCAAGGTTCTCATCCACTGGTGGTTGCCGACATAACAACGAAAAGGACAGGGTTGCTCTATTAGCGATGCATATCATGACACTGCATGTCTCGTGCCCTGGTCATCGAAGGCCAAGGTGGCATCATTCTGGGGCAGTGTCGAGGGTGTCACCATCTTCTGAGTCTTGATATCCTCATTCCTCGAGAAGGTATCTTCTGTTGATATCTCCTTGTCTGTTGTCGCCAACTTGTGTCCAAGATATGTGGGCAATCGTCTGGGAAGGTGGCTTCCTTCCAGGTTACCCACGAGGATTACAAGAAATCCGGTGGTCAGGGGCATAAGGGTACTATCGACCATTTGCAAAGTTTTGAAAAAGCAGATGAGGAGAGTCAAGAGAATAAGGTTGGAAATGCTAAGGCAGAAACCTTCACTTCTTTTCAAAATTTAGGAGAGGTGAGAAACATAGAGGTTTTGCAATTGATTTTGAAGGGTCTCGAGAGATAGTTTTGTCCTAACTAACGTCCATGCTAACTAAGGGCTTCCAACAGTCAGGATGGCTCTGATACCAGCTCTGTGGGGACCCCGACTCATAAGTCGTGATCACCGAATGTACGTGCACAGTGATCCCAGAGATCAATGCTCACTGAACACACAGAAACTGAATAACAAGAGTCTTACATCCATTACGTACCGTTTTACATAAATATGGCCTTTATGGCCAAGTCTTCATATGATTGCAGCGGAAATCTTCAACGATAGCGTGGACCCATGCCATCTGCCTTAACCCTACAGGCATTCTGATTGGGAAGCATCCTAGCTCGCATGTTTGTCACCAAAGTAATCTTCATCATAACCTGGTCTTTCATGCCTGGCCAATAAAATAACCAGTGGCAAGCCAATGAGTACTTTGAATGTACTCGCAAGCAACCCATGTTTGGAACAAGGTTCAACAGAGCATGATGTAGCACTAAGTAGGTAATTTTGCAGAAAGCTAATTTTGAGTGCAGTGACATGATCAACTAACTTATGTAAGCATGCCTCAACAGTTGGCAGATATCCATATGAACAAGTTACAGATATCATCATAAGCAGGGGTTGAACATCTCATGTTCAGTCATCATATCAAGTCATCCGACTTAACTCAAGTATCATATTTGTCACCAACACACACTCACACCAAGTTTTAGAGAACACTGGACGTAGCACAAAAGCGGTCATCCTACTGTCCTTGACCGTGGACACGGCTATTCGAATAGTTTTACACTCTGTAGAGGTTGCACACTTTACCCACAAGGCTCGGGAAACTTCCGTGTCAAGCCACGACTCGCGGTATTGTCCATACCCGAGGTAAGTACCTGAACATTGCCTTTCCCCTGATGATACTAAACAAATAGTCCACTCGATTGGTACCCAACCCTCATGATGTACATCACAAGTAACATCCATGCAGGGACCAACGGTGTGCCCGGTGTCTGTGAAGACAGCGCATGATCGTCCTTACCTGCACGACCCCGTATCGAGAGTGACCACGTCACTCACGCCACTAGTAATGCGGGTTCTATGCTAGTACCCACCAAGGTAGTCAACAAAGCCCCGTCCCATAAGGGGTATCGTGGTTCTACATGTAAGGTTGGAGTAACGGTCGCAACTTACACCAATCCGTTTTCGAAAACCACACACATACTCACTTGCTCCGTTACACCACTTCTTTATCAAGTGGCTACCTAGCTCATCATCATCTCCCTCGGGCATAAGTGGCACCCGACAGGGTTTTCGATAAGTCTTTGAAATCATTTTGTTTCCATCACCATGCATATTCCCGTCCCACTTTGCGTAGCAACTACTTAGCAACCTAACTACCCCCACCCGCACAACCCTCATAAGGATGGCAGGGTCATGCACGATGCAAGTTTCAACGGTAAAGTATTAGAGGCATCCCATCGAAAGGGGAAACACCACATCATGATCAAATCATCGAAACAACAAGTGCTATATTTCATGCATGAAAAGTTTCTTATCATGGTCAAAGGGCTGCTTGCCTGGCTCAGCAAAGTCTTCGAGGTCTTCACACGCTTCTCGTCCACTCCGAGCATTTCATCTACTTCGTCAACTATCGCCGGAAACAACCATAATAAGCAACACCACAAGCAGAAAAAATAAAACTGCTCTATAAATAGGAGTTTTATTATTATCGGACGCCTCTGGTTATGAGAAAAATAACTGAGGAGGTTCTATTGGATGTGGGTCAAGGGGGAGTCTTGAATGGTGGAAATGAAGGAATTGATGGTCCTATAAGGTGTCCATAGAAAATATTTTTATAAAAATGAGTGGAGGCACTCATTAACTTGGGAATGATTTTAGAAGAATTATGGAAGTGGTATCACTGGAGTTGGAGTTGATATGAATATTCTAGAGATTTAACAAGTGGTTCCTATATGAAGAAATGGCTCAGTATTCTAGATTGAAGAAGAGGTGTAAGGAAAAATGTTCACCACTTAGTGTATGAATTCAGGACTAGCTAGGAGTTAGAATCACTGCATTTGGAGTTAGGGTGAGCTTGCTAGGAATTTCTAAATTTTTAAGCAGAAAATCAAAAATAGGTTTAATGATATAGGTGTACAGGAAACTTTTCTAGAAAAATGTGCAATGCACATATTTGGTTAGGCCAAGATTTTTGGAACGTGTAGGAATTTGAATCATCAAATTTGGAGTCGATTTGAATATTCTATGAATTTCTATTGTTTTACTGGAAAGAAAAAGGATAAAAAGGAAATTACCCAAATGGGCTTAAGCTACGCACTGGGCGTAACTTAGCACTGGGGCGCACTGGGCCGGCCCAACTGTTCGGCCACGCGCGCGAAGCAGGCCACCTCGAAGGTGCACTCAAGGAAAGCCGTTTTCCCTGAGCGAAAATGACTCCAGGCGGAGCCCGCTTCCACTTAAACTGGGGGCCCAGCCACTCGGTCGCTGACAGGCGGGGCCCGCCTGTCGCGTCCGTCTTCTCCCTCCCGCTCGAGCAGAGGCGACAGAGGAGGTGAGGTAGAGCCTCTGCCAGCTCCGTTCCGGCGGCTCGGGCCATCTCTGGCCAAGCTCCGGCCGTCGGAGTGCTCAGGGGAGACGCCCGCACCCGCCTGGGGGGTCCATTCCCGTCGGGGAGTGCCGTGGTGAGTCCGGCTTCCACCGCAACGGAGGAGGCCATCGCCCAAGGTGGGCACAACACCGCCATCGCAGAGAGGAGGAGATGGAGGCATCGGGGGCTCGGCGGGGACGAGGAGAGTGCACGGGCGTGGCTAGGGAGCGAGGGGAAACCCAGGCCGCTCGAATTTGAGCGGGGCCGAGGCGGCATTAATGGCAGCAGGGAGAAGGAAGAAGGGCATCGGAGCCAAAGGGCTCTGGTCCAGGAGCTTCATGGGAGATAGAAGGGGCGAAGGGAGCTGCGAGAGATGCTCGGGGGAGGCTTTTATAGGGAGGGCGGTGGCGCACCGTGAGCTCGTGCGCCGGCTCGACCACTGCCGTTGCTGGAGGGCATGGGGGGGCGCGGGAGCATGTCTGGGGCGTTGGTGGACGTCGTCCACGACTGGGGGAAAGGAGAGAAGGAGCAGTGAGGACCAGGTCATCGTGCGTGTGAGCATGCTCACTGGTGTGCTCGGGCGGCGCCATGCGCGTGCGAGGAGAGGCCAGCAGAGGTGGGGAGAGGAGGGGGACAGGGGCCTTGCGTGTCCCGGACGTCGAAGCCGACTGGCTGGCGAGAGGGGGGCTTGAGGTGGTCAGGGCCATGCATTAGGCAGCGGCTACAGTGCGGTCGGGCACTATAGCACGCTATAGAGCGCCCAAATGGCCGGCATGGCCATGCCACCACGCACTCTGGGCCACCAAACCTTGTCCACTAGCCACCAGGGTCTTCTGGAGATGTTTTAGTGCACAAGGGATCTAGGAGAGAGGTGGGGAGAGAGAGTAGAGGTGAAGAACAGCTAGGCAGGGGCTGACCAGAGAGGTAAATGCGGGGTTTCACCCCATAAATCCTTGAAAAATGACAATGTAAGCTTTGCTGGAGGTAGAAGGGCACTATTAGGAGGTGTGGTAAAATTTTGGGATCAAGGAGAAACAGGGAAGTGGGCAAAACAGGAACTTTTGAAAACCAACAGAAGGTGTTTGATGCTGGTTTGGGGGACTAAAAATATTCCACCAGCCATGAGATTTAACAGGACTAAATGGTGGTTAAAAATAAGGTTTACCACCAAGTTTGAGATTTGTTGAGGAAAGTTGCCAATGTAACTTTGGCAAACCCTAGAAATCCTCAGAAACTGATTTTCTTAGATCTAGCCATGCAAACTTATTCTCCTTAATGCACCACTTGAGGTGGTGGCATAACTGGCCATTAGAGCATGCCCAAAAAGTTTGGGACCAATTGGGGAAACTTGATAATGCAAAAGTTCCCAATTCTTGAAATCACCAAAAAATGGTTTGGGGGTATTTGGACAAGTGTATCTGTTCTCCTTTATGCACCACTTGGTGTGGACGCATTAATAGAGGATTAGAACATGTCCACAAAGTTTGAGAATAATTGGAGACAGTTGGCAAAGTAGAGTTGCTCAAATTTGGATCTGGACAGAGAGGGTTTTGGAATATTTTGGTGTATCAAATCAATTGGGATTGTGATGAAACTTGGCAGGATGATCACATATATCATATGTGTCATGATAGAATTTTCTTGGATTTATTTGAGAATATTTCCTATAGAAATATTTCAAAGGCTTGATTTGGGCAGAAAGGGTTTTGAGGGGTTTTGCCCATGATTTTGAACATGACCATGTGTTGAAACTCACATATATGGAAAATATATGTCCACTAAGTTTCCTTAAATTTTCTCAAATATTTTTAAAGCATTTAAATAATTTTTCCCTATAAAAGACCTTTCCTGTCCTTAAGAAAAAGCCTTTAAATAAAATATAAAAATAATCTTTAAAATTAATATTTGGTGGTTTTGGGAATTCATATATATAGTGGGTTCCAAACAAAGCCTTTGCGGAAAAACAATCCACCCAACTTGAGGACTTGTAGTACAAACCTCAATTCAAGGGTTTTTGGAAAACCTAATTTGAATAAATCCATTTTGGCCAAAATAAAATTTTATAAAAATAGTTTTATGTCCTATTCACATGGCATGATCATTGGGCAAATATTTGGAGCAAGGAGATGAGTTTTGAGAGTATGAGGGATTTTATGAATATAGAGCACAAGCTAGCAAACAAGCAATCAACAATCAAGTCAAGCATCACAAGCAGAGAAAAAGTTTTAATTGGCCCTAATTTTTGAGTCATGTTAACTTAGTCATGAGGCAAAACACAGGGTGTGACAAAGCAGTCTTTCGAGTATCGTCTTCATGAATGCGGATCTGATGATAGCCCATACGGAGATCTAACTTCGATGAAACCTTGGCACCTTTAAATTGCTCAAACAACTCATTGATGTTGGGAAGTGGATACTTGTTCCTGATTGTCTTCTTATTCAATGGACGGTAATCGACATATAGTTGGTCCGTGACATCCTTCTTCTTGACAAATAGAACACCACAACCCCAAGGTGAAGAAATTGGTCTGATCAAACCCAGGCGCTCTTGTTCATCTAGCTACTTCTTCAATTCTTTCATCTCTTCGGGGCCAAGCTTATAAGGATGCTTCAACACCGGTGCAGTTCCAGGCTCAAGTTCAATCACAAACTCCACTGGCCGGTGAGGAGGCATTCCTGGCAATTCTTCTGGAAAGACATCTTCATACTCAGAAACGACGGGGATTTGAGAAATGGCAGAAATCTCACCCTTCTTATAGAGAGAAAAGAGACGAATCGTGTCATCGCGAGCAGCAAAAATGATCATATCTTCAGAATGATGAGTTAATTGGACTTCTTTGGCTTTACAGTTGTCGGTGCACTAGTATAGGGGTACCCAGTGCCCCTGACTTATGCACAGGCAGTAGAGCAGAAATCTCCGCCAGCAGTCAAGACCAAGACTCCAGCAAGCTCAACGCGGCAACCCAAGCCTGAGCTGTGACGCACCAAGCACGTCCCCGACGCTGCCGGGGACCAAGACGAATGCCCCTTCCAGAAGACCCGGCAAGCCACTCCCTGGTAGGCACGAGCCAACCAGCCACCGCTCCACCGCATCGCTACGGCTGTCACTTGTCGATGCGGTGTCAAGCCTTCAGGCGGCTAATCAGCTCTCGTAAAGCACGTGGCAACACTCCAGAAGCCAAGTTACGCCTGGTTGACACCCGCCCTATGGCGTGTCAAGATCTCAAGCTACAACCAGCCAAGCGGTGGCAAGGGCTTGCCGGGGATGCACCCCCAAGCGCCACCTAGGTAGGTAATCATGGCATTTTGTGCTAAATGCCAGAGTTAGGTATGATAGCTCTGCTTAGCTATCTAATCGATAGATAATGTCTATTTTGCCACTATGGTAATCCCTAGCACTATAAAAGGAGGCCCAAGACAACCTAGCTCAAGGTTGGCAACTTGTACTTGCATAGCCGCTCTCCCCCTGGCAGCAGCCCTTGTTGGGGTTAGGCGCCCTGCGTTCCTTGTGTTCCTCCAATCAATCCACCAAAAAGAAGGAGTAGGGTTTTATGCTTAGCAGCAGCCCAAACCTGGGTAAAATGCCTGACCCTTGATCGTTGCGTCGTCTCGTGATCTCCGCTCTTCGTGCAACGAGACCCCCCTAGCCGAACCACAAGGGACCTCTGGTCCCATAGGTGATCGTGAGCATCCGTGCCCCGACATCTTTGGCGCGCCAGGTAGGGGGCGTGCATCATTTGCGCGAACCCGAGTTCGTGAACGGCGGATCAATCTTCATCATCATCTTCTTCAACAATGGCTCCAAAGAAGAAAACCAGTGCGGCTGCGCATCCCTCGTCCTTGAAGGCCCCGTCACACGCGGCCGCCGACGCTGTAGGCACCAAAGCGGCTGCAGGCGAGGTGGGCATCATGGACAACGCGGTCGGTGCAGGCGGTGGCCCTGTCCGGCCTCTCACGACTGGGGATGGAGCGGGAGGCACCGGAGGGGAGCAACTACAGCAACAACATGGCGAACCCAGCCTCGGCGCCATGAGCGGAGGGAACGTCCGTTCATCACCTCCCCGCCGCGCGGATGGCCGAGGCCGCCTCAGCGGCGCCCAGTCCGGTGCGAGCCGTGACCCTCCGGCCGCACCCGTCACCAGCGAGATTGTTGGGCGTGCACCTCAAGCGGAGCGAGACGGGGTGCCCAGTGGAGCCGCAGCTCCTCAGGATCGGCCCACAACTCACCAGAAAGGTCCAGCGAGTGGCGTGCGACATCAAGGACGTGGCGACGCTTCTCTTGGTCCTACCTAGAGTCGAGCCACGTCAAGGTCCGCCTCTTTCGCCATGCCTGGCACCACAGAGGAGGCCATGGCGAGAGTCCAGATGCTGCTCAACTTCATGCCAGCAGCTGATAAGATGGATGAATGGAGAGCCACCATTCAAAGCCTGATTTCCTTCGTTGAAGCCAACAAGACCCAGCATGCAGAGCCGTCGTGACGTACGCGGATAGCAGCGGCGGCCCAGGGCGGCAAGCGCGTAGAAGGGGCCACCACAACGGTGCAATCCCCTCCGCGACAGCAAGCCCAGAGGCAGCCGCAGCTAGCTTCACATGCTGACGACCGCGACGAGGCGTCCATAGTCTCGTCCGGTCCGCACGACTGCCGGGACCAGTGGCTTGTCCTCGAAGACCGGCGGAAGGAAGACACGCGCATCACCATCGACCGACATCATGAAGCACACTGTCAATCCAACAGGCGCAACGGTCCAGATGTCGGCGCCCCCACGCCTAGTGTCGACGATTACCATCCTTACGAGGTTGGTTGCCCTGCCTTCACGAGCGAGCTGCGAAGGGTCCGGTGGCCATCCACCCGAGCCTTCAAGCCTGAGCTACCAGAGAAATACGACAGATAGCTAAACCTCGCGGAGTTTTTGGGCATCTACACAATAGCTATTCGAGCTGCGGGGGGAAGAGATGAAAAGGTGCTCACCAACTATTTCCCTTTGGCGCTCAAGCCAAATGTGAGATCATGGCTGATGCACCTGCCGGAGAATTCTATTTCTTCTTGGGCTGATCTGTGCAACGAGTTTGTTGGCGCCTTCACCGGTGGTCATCAAGAGCCAGGCCAGCCCAGCGATCTCCAAGTCCTCACGCAGAAGGAGGGAGAAACCTTGAGAAAGTTTATCCAAAGGTTCAGCCGGGTACACCGCAACATCCCTGAGATCCATCCCGCGGTAGTGATTGTTGCGTTCCACTCGAACGTACGCAACAAGAGGATGCGAGCCAAGATGAATGTCAAGCTCTCGAAGACTGTCAATGAGCTTTACACCTTGGCGGATAAGTGTGCTCGAGCTGAAAAGGGAGGCGAATTCCCGGAGAAGAGACGGGCGTCGAAGTGGATTCAGATGATGACGACGATGCCCCCGACCCGAAGGGAAGGAATAGGAAGCGCAACAAGAAGCGCAAGGGAAAAGCAGTGCTCGTTGTCGAGAGCTCCAGAGACCTCAGTACCGGCAAGAAGGCAAAAGCCGAAACCCCCGGCAAGGGAGCTGCTGCGTGCGCTGATTGCCGGGAGGCTGCTGCCGCTGAGAAGGCCGGGAAATCCGACGGGCCGTACTACAAGATTCACCGCACCAAGGGCATGATCTTTAAGAATGCCGATAGGTTGAGCAACTTGTTGAGAAACAGAGGGCCGAGTACAAGAAATGCGACAAGGAAAAAGGCCAGGACGGCGCTGCAGGGAAGGGCCATGGCGGCAGAGGTGGTCGACACGGCAAAGCCCCGCGGCAAATGGAAAAACCCGCCAGAGGCCGAGAGAAGAAGGAAACAGATGATGTGAGCGATGATGAGGATGATGATGAGGATTCCAGTGACAGGGAGTTTTAGAAAGCAACTAAAGCTATGTGGGTTGACGGGGGAGCGTTCTTGCACTCCTCTCGCCACCAGCTCAAACAGTGGGCACGCGTGGTCAATGCTGTGGAACCAACTGCAGAATCAAGGAAACCACTCAAGTGGTCCCGCACGCCTATCATCTTTGACGAAGAGGATCATCCTGACCATACCACTACCGTTGGATGTTTGCCGTTGTTGGTTTCCCTAACAATCTGCAACCTCAAAGTGTCTAAGATGTTAGTTGACGGTGGGGCTGGACTGAACTTGATCTCGCCTAGAGTGGCTGAGAAACTGCAGATCCTTGATGAAGAGCTCGAAGCCACGGGTACATTCCAAGGAATCAACCCCGGCAGGAGCCAACCCAAGGGAAAGATCACTCTGCCTGTGACATTCGACGGAGAGTTGAACTTCCACACAGAGAGGATAGTATTCGATGTCGCCGAAATCCCACTGCCCTACAACGGAATCCTTGGTCGCCCAGCTCTGGCAAAGTTCATGGCGGCATCCCACTATGCCTACAATACTTTGAAGATGCCAGGGCCCATTGGGGTCATTTCCATCCCATCCGACAAGAAGAACGCGGTTATCTGCGTGGACCAAATGTATCGTGATGTGGTAGCAGCTGAAGCCACAGAAGTCCCAGCTCCCGCCAAGGATACAAGGAAAATGAAGAAGCCTGGCAGGAACACCGGCAATGACTCCGGGAAGCGTGCCTCTTCGGAGTGCGCGACACCTGATGATGACCTGCCGGAAAGTTCCGCCGGCAAGAAGACCAAGGTCACCTACCCTGAAATGAAGAAGGTCCCGACAAGGGAGGATGGCACTGGTGGTACCTTCACCATCAGTGCTACCCTTACTGACAAATAGGAAAGCGTGCTCGTTGCCTTCCTACGGGAGAATGTCGATGTGTTTGCCTAGCAACCATCCGACATCCCCGATGTTCCCAGGGAGGTAATTGAGCACCACCTTGCTGTCTGCCCTCATGCTCGACCCGTCAAGCAAAAGGTTAGGAAACAGGCCTTGGAGCATAGCAGTTCATTGCCGAGGAGATCAAGGAACTTGAAGTAGCTAGTTTGGTCAGAGGAGTATTGCATCCAACCTGGTTGGCAAACCCAGTGGTGGTACGAAAGGCAAATGGGAAATGGAGGCTTTGCATAGACTTCACTGACTTGAACAAGGCCTGCCCAAAAGACCCTTTCCCCTTGCCACGCATAGATCAAATCATTGACTCCACCTCCGGATGTGACTTGCTTTCCTTTTTGGATGCCTACTCCGTCTACCACCAAATATTTGTAACAAGGAAGATGAGGAGAAGACCGCATTTATAACTTCCTGCAACACGTACTTCTTTGTACGAATGCCCTTCTGGTTAAAGAGTGTTGGTTCAACCTTCGCCAGGGCTATTCAAATTGGTTTTGGACCTCAACTACACAGAAATGTGGAAGCATACATGGATGACATCATGGTCAAGGCCAAGGATGAAGCCACTCTCATACAAGATCTGGAAGAAACTTTCGCAAACTTGCGCAAGATCAACCTGAAACTCAATCCTGAAAAATGTGTGTTCGGTGTCCCATCAGGCAAGCTGCTTGGGTTCTTCGTGTCTCAGTGAGGAATAGAAGCCAATCCCGACAAGATCAAGGCGATCGAGCAGATACAGGCGCCCAAAACCATCAAAGATACCAGACGCCTGACCGGATGTGTTGCCACATTGAGCAGGTTCATCTCCAAGTCTGCTGAGCGCGCCTTGCCGTTCTTCAAAATTCTGAAGACGGTTGGCCCGATGAAGTAGACCCCGGAAGCAGATGCAGCACTACAAGACCCAAAGAAATACCTATCCTCAACTCCCACCTTTGTCGCTCCTAAACCGCAAGAACCGTTGCTGCAATATCTAGCGGCAACGAATCAAGTGGTTAGTGCAGCGCTGGTGGCGCAGCGGGGGGTGGATGAATATTCAGCAGCCGTTGTTGATGGTACCGGGAGCGAGAAAGAAACTTCCGTGGTAGATCTCGATGCAGGTCAAGGGGGATCTCAGCAAATGGTTGACAGCGAGTCCAAGGAAGTGGCAAAGAAGAAAATGGTGCAGTGGCCCGTGTACTTTGTCAGTTCCTTGCTACAGGGGGCTCGATCAAGGTACTCTGGAGTACAAAAGCTGATCTTCGGACTCATCATGGCCTCGAGGAAGCTACACCACTACTTCCAAGCCCATGAGATAACAGTTATCACCCATTTCCCGTTGAAACGCATACAGAGAAACCCCGAAGCCACTGGCAGGATAGTTGAGTGGGCACTGGAGTTGTCAAGCTTTGGATTAAAGTATGAGAGCACTTCCACCATTCAAAGCAGAGCCTTGGCAGAATTTATTGCAGAATGGACACCCACGCCAGATGATGAAGCTCCGGAGACAAACCTCCCTGGCAAAGAGGCGCCAAAGGATTGGATCATGTACTTTGATGGTGCTTTCTCACTCCAGGGCACTGGAGAAGGCATGCTCCTCGTAGCCCCGACCGGAGAGGACCTCAAGTACGTCGTCCAGATGCACTTTCCCCGGCAGGAAGCCACCAACAATACCGTTGAATATGAGGGGCTCCTTGCCGGACTCAGAATCGCGGTAGAGTTGGGGATAAAGAGGCTGATCGTCCGAGGAGACTCTCAACTAGTGATAAAACAAGTCAACAAGGATTATCAGAGCCCACTGATGGAGGCCTACGTGGAAGAAGTGAGAAAGTTGGAGGAGCTCTTCGATGGGCTGCAAACAAAGCATGTGCCACGAGCAGAAAATAGCATTGCTGACCACCTATCGAAGTGCACTGCGCAGAAGCTTCCTGTGGAACCAGGAACCTTTGTTCTCCGCCTCACCCAACCATCAGTGTCCCCGTCTGTGATGTCCAAGAAGAGAAGGAAGTTGAACTCCGGTAAGCATTTCCCAGCAGAGCTTCCCGAAGCCGCTAGTAGAGAAGCTGCCGGGGAGAATCATGTTCCGGTTGACGAGCAGGTCCCTCCCGCAGGACCTCCGGGTCTAGCGGTTGAGACAAGCCCTCCCGGAGACATGGAGACCCCTTTGGTCCTTGTTGTCAAGCCACAAGCTCCAACTTGGGCGCAGCATATAGTCCATTTCCTTCAAACTGGAGAACTCCCCAAAGAGCAAGAGGAAGCCGAAAGAGTAGCCCTTCAGTCAAGTATGTACCAGTTTGTCGATGACACCCTGTACAGAAGGCGGCCGAACGGTGTGAAATTAAGGTGTATTTGCCAGGAGGATGGACTAAAGCTGTTCGCGGAGATTCACGGAGGAGTGTGTGGTTCCCACATTGGATCTAGGGCCCTTGCCGGGAAAGCTTTCCGGCAGGGTTTCTATTGGCCCACCGCCCTCCAAGATGCTACTGAACTGGTCACCAAGTGTGAAGCTTACCAGTTCCACTCCAAGAACATCCATCAACCAGCGCAAGCCCTGCAAACAATCCCTCTATCCTGGACATTCTCGGTCTGGGGGCTCTACATCCTGGGCCCCTTCCCCCATGCTGTCGGGGCTTTGAGTTCTTGTTCGTGGCAACCGACAAGTTCACAAAGTGGCCTGAGGTGGAACCAGTGAGAAAGGTGACAGCACAAGCAGCTATCAAGTTCATGAAAGGACTGGTGTGCCGTTTTGGAGTACCTAACAGAGTGATCACCGACAATGGCACCCTGTTCATGAGTCGCGCCTTCATGCAATATATCCAAAGCCTTGGAAGTAAGGTCTCGTTCGCCTCTGTTGCTCACCCAAGGAGCAACGGGCAAGTCGAGAGGATGAACACTGAAGTGTTGCGAGGACTCAAGACAAGAACTTTCAATAAGCTGCGGAAGTGCGGCAGGCGCTGGATCGATGAGCTGCCGGTGGTTCTTTGGTCCCTCAGAACGACACCAAATCGAGCCACCGGCCAGACGCCCTTCTCCCTAGTGTACGGGGCGGAAGCAGTGCTCCCCACGGAACTCATATACGGGTCACCTCGAGTGCTTGCCTATGATGAAGTAGAGCAACAGCAGCTGCGGCATGACGATGCCACGCTCCTCGTGGAAGACCGTCTCTGGGATGTTGTGCGTGCCGCACGTTACCAGCAAGCTCTGCGCCGCTATCATAGCCGCAGAGTTTAGGCCCAGAGCCTTGAGGAAGGCGACCTTGTCCTTCGGCGTGTTCAGTCCGCCAAGGGTACAAACAAGTTGACGCCGAAGTGGGAAGGCCCTTACCGGGTAGTACGAGTCACCAGACCTGGCGCAGTCCATCTAGAGACCGAAGATGGCACCAAGGGGCAGAACTCATGGAACATTGAGCATCTTCGTAAGTTCTACCCGTAAGGCGCGGCTGCCGGGCTCAGTCCCCGGCAGCCACCTTTTGTACAAGCCTTGCCGATGTTGCATGTAACCCTTTGTACAAAGCCAGACGAAGACCCTGTGCAACAGTAATAAAGCTAGGCATTGCGTCATATCGTCATCCTTACATGATCGTTACACATTTTTATGACTTCAATGTTATCACCTTTGAGTTATTAAGATTTGCTAGAATGCTTGATGAGACCATAATCTTTGTTACTGTCCTCAACCTACATGTTTTACCATCAAGAAAATAGGGGAAGGAAACAAGGGAACAAAGGAGGCGGCCCATCATGCTTAAAAAGGAGACACTTCCTAGAAAAGATAAGTGTATCGCATATTTCCAGTTCAGTACTTCTCGTTTTCTCAAGGAAACCCTTAGTACCTTCCTTACTGTGGGATGTGGAGTTACCCACGTGGAGAAGACCCTTGTCGGGACGAGCCGTCCCCCCTGCCCTTGTTGATGGGGGTGACAGCACCGATACCGATAAGGAGCTCTGCCAGGGAACAACGCCAACCTGTTACCGGGGGCTCGCCCCCCCCCCACTCTGGCACTTGTGGTTCGGATGACGACCCGGCAAGCAGCTCCACGCGGTAGAGACAAAACATACTGATGTAGTACAAATAAGGAAAGGAAAAGGAAATGACAGTACTTGCGGAAAGAAAATAGCATTCTATTCTCATTCATTTTCGATACAAATGGGTAGAGATTACACTTATGATTCATTAAAAACTTGGCAAGTGCCTACATCTTTCGACATAAAAAAAGAAAAGTGCCGTAATCCCTTTCTTGTCCCTCTCTTCTCAGGGACTAAGTAGGAAAGGAGCAGAGGTCAAAAGGAGCACCTGGCCGGGATTCAACGCTTCCCAGCCAGGACCAGAGGGACACGACCGGCGGAAGGCCCCTGCCCCCAGGCAAGGTGGACGGAGCCGACGGAGCGGACAAGACCGACAAGGGGAAAGAAGGCGGAGAGCAGGTGCAGATGGTGGCGCTGCCGGGGCCCAACTGGTGATGATGGTGCTGCTGGGGAACGCGACGCGTCGGAGACCTCATCTGTGCTCCTGACGCGTCGTAGGTCTCCAACCACCATCGTCTTCCTCATCGCCACCTCCCGAGGAGACACCCCTGCCATCGCTCAAGCTCCAAGCGTGGCGACTCGGGGAACCCACAGAGAGCATGGTCGTCCCCGGTGGCCAACGGCGGGGAATTCCGTACCCCGCCATAGAAGAACACATGAAGATGAAGAACTCTCTTCCGTACGCTCCATCCAGAACGCCGCAGAGGGAGAGCTTTACCACGGTAAATGACGACACGCAGTGGCAACCGCGTGCACACCCGTGGAGACCGTGTGGACGTTTTTTCTCCATCACCTTGATGAAGGAATGCGGAGACCATGGACCGCTATGACGCCGCACCTCCAGCGCAGGTTCTGATGCGATGACAACCGCTTGGTGCTCCGTCAAGACCAAGGAAGCGGGCAGCGCGACGACAGGCGTACCGCCACAGCCGTTCCCGATGCAGCCACCACGCTGCCCGCTCCCCCATCCAAGACTTCTCCGACCAACCTTCTGTTCAGAGCTGTTCACCCATGGTGGGAACCAAAATAAGTTTTGGAGGGAAAGTTATACAAGCACGCTCGCTCGCCTCCTCCCCTTGAGAATTAGAAGGGCGAGCGCAGCTCAAGACGAAGAAATAGAAGGGCGAGCTCTGTGGGATTGCACTCAAGGAGGAAGAAAGGGTGGACGAGCATCGCCCCTCGCGACTCCCCAATTTATAGGGAGGAGTGCGGGGACTGGCTCTCCTCCACTCCAAGGGTCGCCGCCCATCTCCACCAATTCCATCGCCCACGATCAGGGTGAACAGGTAACCGCCCCATTACTCCAATCCATGGCACCACGGTTTCTGCCACGATCAGGACTTTAAGTCACACGCGCCCATCGCTAACTCCCCAATATGCATGCGGCGCGCGTGGCGGAAACAACCTGAGGTGGTGGGTCAGTGCTGACCAATAAATTGGCAGTTACTCCCTCACATTGCGCGCCTATGCATGAAACTTGGGCCTGACCCAACGACACTTGGCGAGCATGTATGGGCCAGTCCTGATGGCTCCTGTCGGTGCACTAGTACATGGGTACCCAGTGCACCTGACTTATGCACATGAGGTAGAGCAGAAAACCCTACCAGCAGTCAAGACCAAGACTCCAGCAAGCTCAACGCGGCAACCCTAGCCTTGGCTGTGACGCGCCAAGCACGTCCCCGACACTGCCGGGGCCCAACACGAATGCCCCTTCCAGAAGACCCGGCAAGCCACTCACCGGCAGGCACGAGCCAACCAGCCACCCCTCCACCGCATCGCTACATCTATCACTTATCGATGCGGTGCCGAGCCTTCAGGCGGCTAATCAGCTCTCGTAAAGCACGTGGCGACACTCCAGAAGACAAGTTACACCCGGTTGACACCCGCCCTGTGGCGTGTCAAGATCTCAAGCTACAACCAGCCAAGCAGTGGCAAGGGCTTGCCGGGGATGCACCCCCAAGCGCCACCTAGGCAGGTAATCATGGCATTTTGTCCTAAATGCCAGAGTTAGGTATGATAGCTCTGCTTAGCTATCTAATCGATAGATAATGTCTGTTTTGGCACTTAGGTAACCCCTTGCACTATAAAAGGAGGCCCAAGGCAACCTAGCTCAAGGTTGGCAACTCGAACCCCCGAACGCTTGTACTCGCATAGCCGCTCTCCCCCTGGTAGCAGCCCCTGTTGGGGTTAGGCGCCCTGCGTTCTTCGTGTTCCTCCAATCAATCCACCAAAAAGCAGGAGTAGGGTTTTACGCTTAGCAGCGGCTTGAACCTGGGTAAAATGCCTGACCCTTGATCGTTGCATCATCTCGTGATCTCCGCTCTTCGTGCAATGTGACCCCCCTTGCAGAACCACAAGGGACCTCTGGTCCCATAGGTGATCGTGAGCATCCGTGCCCCGACAACAGTCAACATAAGCCTTGTTCATTGCCAGAAAATCCATGGCAAGAATAAGATAAATATCGGAATTGCCAAGAACTATTGGAGAGGCCAGAAAAGAATAACTGCCCATCTTGATAGAGACATCCGGAACAATGCGGTTGGAGTTCAACATCATACCAGGAGAAACAACTGACAAGGACCTAGGAAAATCTTTATAATCGAACTCATGCTTGACAAAAAATGGCTTCGACATGAAACAATGTGATGCACCGGTATCAAACAAAACTTTTACAGGAATAGAAATAACCAAGAGATTACCCATTATCACTTGAGAAGAATCCTCTGCTTCAGCTGCATTGACTATGTTCACTCTTGCTAACTTGGGATTGTGCTTCACCATAGCACTACCTGGTGGCCTGATAGGAGGAGGAGGCAGAAGACGCCACTGGTTGGTGCACTTGTTGGAGTAGTGGCCCTTCTGACCACACTTGTGACACGTAACCTCTGAGAGCGGACAGAAGTTGCCTGGAGGAGGAGCATTTGCTGACTTGGGTGCCCGAGGCCTCTACTAAAAACCTGGGTTGGGTGGGTGGGAAGGTCCACAACCACCGTGCTCCTTCTGCTGCTGAGGAGGACAAAATGGAGGAGGAGGAAGAACCCAATACTTCTGCTACTTAGGAACAATCTGAGAGCTGGACAAAGAAGAGTTCGAGTCTCTGAACCGCTTCTTGTAATTCTCAAGCTTGAGCTGAACTGCCTCGAACTTTAGAGCCAAGTTATAGAACTGATCAAACACAAGAGGATCATGAAGGACGAGGCAAGCTGAAGATCTTCTCTGACGCCACCTCTGAACTGATAAATCTTGGACTTCTCATGAGGAACATCTTGTTTAGCATAGCGGGCCAGATTCTGAAACTCTGAGTTGTACTGATAGACAGACATACTCCACTGCTTCAGGTTCCTGAACTTCTCACACATACCCTCGACTAAGCTCATCGGGATATGATGACCCCTGAAGTCACGGCAGAAATCATCCCAAGAGACTACACGATCACCTCTAGAATCCTTGTACTGCTGCCACCAATCTGCTGCCTGACCCTTAAACTAGAAAGTCGCAAACTTGACTTAGTCCTCAGGCCTGACCTTGCTGCACTCAAAATGCTTGTTCATGTCACGGAGCCAATCGTCCGCATCGAGAGGCTGATCACAAAAAGTGAAGGACTTGGGTTGATTCGCGAGGAACTAGTTCAGAGTTGCGAACTGTGGTTGATTATTGAAATTCCCTTGATGACCTTGTTGTCACTGCTGCCTTTCCTGCAGCAACCTGAGCAACATCTGAGTGTTGGCATTGGTTGCGGCCATCATAACTTGCCAAGCTTCTGGAGGTGGAGGTGGGGGTGGTGGAGGATCAGACCGCTCCACATCACGACCCTGATTCCCACGAGTTGTTGGAGCCATCCTGAAGATGGACAAGACATCAGCACACCATTGACAAAGAAGATTGAAATAAGCTGAATCAAATGGCTTGAAAGAAATTGCAACGGGAAATCATCAATTGCATTCAAACTTCAAATAGTAAGAAAGCCTTCTGTAGGATCGTGATAACATCATTAGATCATGAAGACACTGGAAATAACACAACACGTATTGATCTAAGGTTGCTCAGAACAAATGTATAAACCATCATACATCTGTCGGAATATGATCCTAGGTAACTACTGGAAATCCCACCTAAGAACTTCCGAAATCTTGGTTATGCAATCGGGTCCACGGATACACAAAGTTTTTATCCATCACTCAACTCCTAGCAGTAATACTACTCTCAAGTGTATCACATCCCTCAACACACAACCAAAGGTCTCGGAAACTCATCTACCTCAGACCCTCGTAATCACAATGATACTAAAGATGGCAGTACATGTGATCCCTCTCACTAGTATTGGGTGCCGCCACACTCTTCGCACCACGAATAGTATTGAAGCAATTTCGAACATCCGCGTCCTGAAGTACTAAGGAAACTGAACGATAACGATGTGTCAAGAATCCCCTGGAGCTTTACTCCCCTGGTCCAATCCATACGTATGGGAGGCTCCAAAATACTCGCTTGATCCTAAGAATTTTTTTGAGTGGGACGAAGATAGAATTAAAATTCTTAAGTCGTAATTCCTCACCAGAGTATAGAAGAGGAGTAAAAGAAACCTACTCTCCGATATAACTAGACTCAAAATAGTTTTTTTTAACTAGACTCGACTCGGCCAAGTTCGATGAAGCAAGGGCTCCTATGGTCGGTATGGCTCTGATTACCAACTTGTAACGCCCAAGATGCGGTCCTATCCCTATTAAGGCGCGAGGGCCTCGATGGGGATAGAAGCGCATCTAGTCATTTCACATGTACAGGAATCATTGCATACATGTAATGAAGAGATGAGTATATGAGTTGGCTTACACTCACCACAAGCTATCTTACAAGTCCACACAATTATTCATACATTCATCCAGAAGACAGGGTCCGGCTACAGACGAAAGCAAATGATAAAAGAAACAATGAAAAACTGTCTTGCTATCCCAGGAACACCACCACGAAGCTCCCTACTCATCAGGATACGTAACGTACATATGCCTACGTTCTTCATCGTACTCCCACTGGAGCTGAGACACATCATCTGGCACGTACTCGTCAACACCTGTACCTGTATTGTTGTAATCTGTGAGCCACAGGGACTCAGTAATCTCATAACCCAGGTACCAAAACTGTGTAAGCCAATAGGTGAGGAAAGGTTAGGTGGTGAGGCTGCAGCAAGCACTAAGCATCTATTTGGTGGCTAACTTATGAGAACAAGAATGTAAATATGGTGGCCTATGCATGACAGTCATGAACTAGCATTGTCATTAAGTGATCCTGAACACCTACCTATGTCAAACATAACCCCACCGTGTTCTCTCTTGGTTCATGTTCATGAGCAAAGACAGTCATGGTTACGCACACAGTTGGTGTATTTTATTTGAGTTTACTTCAAGTTAACTGTTACCGGGTGTTAAACAAATTTCCAAGTTGCACATAACTGCGGGCACGGCTTCTAGAAAAGATTTAACCCTGCAGGGGTGCTCCAACTCATCCTTCACAAACTAACCACACGCTGCGGGAATAACCTCAACCACGAATCCCATGATCTCCTAGGCAATTCCGTTGGAAAACCTCAACCTCGAGATAGCCCAAAGTATCCTCGGAATTCCTAGCGCAAGACATTCGAGAAAGGTAAAACAAGTCCAGCAAGACCGCCCGACGTGTCGACGAACCCGATAGGAGCCGCGTATCTCGTTCTCAGGACACGACCGGATGAGCGCAGTGTACGGTGGCCTGATAGACATCTCCTGAGTTACCCCGGGTTGGCCCTGCACACGACTCTAGTTTGGACCAACACTCATGAGGAGCACTGGCCCGGGGGGTTGATTAATTATCCACGGGGTAGCTAAGCCCTATGCATTTTAATTAAGTTGTTTAGCAAATGTAGTACCAAAGTTGGGTCTTGCCAGACAAGTTTTAATCTAAAACAAATGGTCAAGGGGGTCCCCATAACAACCCCGAGCATGTTAGGAGCGCAAAATATGGAACATAACACCGGTACTCGGAACTAGTGCGGCAAAAGTGGAACAAAACACTGGGCAAAAGGCCAAGCCTTCCACCGTTGCCAGATATATATGTGCATTAATTTAAATAACAGTAAAATAAGGTGATATCTCTAGATATCCATGTTGGCACATGGAAATAGCTTGCACCTGCAACTAGCAACGCTATAAGATAAGGGCTGAGCAGCGGTAACGTAGCCAATCAGTGTTTTGCTAGGAAGTGGAGGGGTTAGGGGCTTTCATGGAAATTTGGGAGGATGACAATTTATGTGGTAAGCAACGAGACATAACGGTAAAAGTGAGACATCTAGCATAGCAAAAAAAAGTGTCATGATCAGGGTACGATCATCTTGCATGTTGGGTCTTCAGAGGGACAAAGAGCTGGGTCCTCGTAGTTGTACTCTCCGGGATCCTCGTACTCAGGCTCGACGCTCGGGTCTACGCAAAGAGAAACAACACCAAATAAGCATACAAACAAAGTGCAATGCGAACAAGATGATGCATGACCAATTTGAAGGATTTAACATGGCAACCCTATGCTAGTCATGTTTCTCATGCAATTATTAAGTTCTTTATTATTCTGGACAGAACCTCAAGATTAGTTATTTGAACATGCATGATCATGGCAAATATGAATTCTCCATGTAAAATCGATGCAATTACATATGTAGAACGTTGGAAACGGAGTAACGAACCTCACGGTATACTCACGGCAAGGAACGAACATTAACGGTGACAAAAACAAAGATGAGGGAGTCCATGGGCTATTCCTTGGTATTCCAAGAATGCCACTGGATAGGAAATGAAAATCTAGCAAGAATAGAGCTAAAGATCAGGCAAAACAATGGAGTATAGCTCCCACAAGTCACAAAACAATTCTACACACAATATGTCCACAAACAACATGTCATCTTGCAACACACATAACCAGAGCTATAGCAAGTTTCAAATCACAACCAAGGCATGGACATGAAATATACAACATGCTTAACAATTCATCTATTAACAGGAACATGAAAGGAGGCATGGATCATTGGCAAATGAGCTCACAAGATGGCATGTTGAAACAGTTTTCAGGGACTTAGTGAAAATTCCAGTTTTACAGAATCTAAGTTAACTTGATAGCATTTTGACAGCAACTTCTATATATGCTACAGGAACTTTCATGGCATGAAAATTAACAGGGTGATAGAGGGTAATGTATACTTCAATTAATTACATTATGGCAACATCAAAATATGGATGTATCAATGGCTACCATCCTCACAATATGACATATTGAGAATAGCAGATTCTCAGACTTAGTGAAATTCAACAAGGGGCAAACAGGGCACTTATTAACAGAATGGCATGTTGACAGCAAGTTTTATATAATATTCAAAAGTTTAATTCACAAGATCTTGGCACACATTTACAGATGATGACAAGCACAACAATGTATTCCATTGTGCCAACTCTAAAAGAGCAACATATACATTGGAATCATCTAGATAACATGTTAACAAAATAACAGATTTCAACACTTAGAAATATTTGGGCATTTGGAAACATTATTTTGGTGACATGTTGACAACAAGAATGCCACTCATAACATGATCTATCATGCAAGCAAAAATACCAGGGGCTAGAGCACACACTAATGAACACATTTCATGTTGACAAGTTTATCATATGATGCAAGAATTAATTCATGTGAAAAAGACAAAATAGCATATTATCACAAAATAACATTTTTAGAAACCTGCCCAAAAGATAAATCTAATGCCCCCATTGGATTCACTGCATTTTTCTACCCCAAAATCATCTATCACATGCCTATGTTGTTGTTGATAAAACTCACACAATTGCATTCACAAAATTCTCATAACCACTTATAAGATGTCATATGCCCAATTTGGCATGTCCTAAATAACTGACAGATTTGGAAGTTTCCAAATCTGGCAATATTCCCTAAAAGGAAATATTCTCAGAATTGCACAGAAATAAATAAAAACAAATAAAACAAAACACAAAAAAAGGAGGGGCACATGGCATAGTCACCAGGGCCCTAGGGGATGACCACTAGGCCCAGGGCCCACTATGAGTGCCTAACAAATAAACTGATAAACGGAGCCCAAGGGGGATCAAACACGGGTCTCCCCGATAGAGCAGCGGGCGCTCTACCGCTAGGCTAGGCTCAAACAACTGACCATATGGGGCCTCTGTTCCTTTTGAACAGGCCCCGGTTGTATCTGCCACCTCGGGACAGAGGAGTGCGCTAAGGCGCCAGTCAGCCTTTCGACGATCACCGGGGGAAAGGGGCTACGGCGGGGCTGCGGATCCTATAGGGTTTCGGTCCCCAGTTCTACGAGGACCTACGCTCGCGGGGTTAGTGATCCCGAGCTCGAGCTTGGCTTGGCCGGGCAGGGGGGTCGGAGGCGAGGCGATGCAGAAGCGCGGGCGAGCGAGCGATGACTAGCGCGTGACGGGGCAAGCGAGAGCGCAGGGGGGAGGCACGACGTGGCAAGGTGCCAGCTTGGGCACACAACCTGCCATCCATGGCGGAGGGACTCGGACCGCTCGGATCCGTCGCTCTAACGGGAGCAGGAGCGAAGGAAGGGGATGGGAAGCACCGACGGCTCACCCCGGGGTTGCTGCTGCAGTGGGACAAGCCCGCGGTGGCCGGAGACGTGTATGAGGCGGCGTTGGATGGAGACGAAGCGGATCGGCAGGGTTCTGATACGTCCACTTTGCATCATGCTTTTATATCAATATTTATTACATTATGGGCTGTTATTACACATTATGGTACAATACTTATGCCTTTTCTCTCTTATTTTACAAGGTTTACATGAAGAGGGAGAATGCCGGCAGCTGGAATTCTGGACTGGAAAAGGAGCAAATCTGAGATACCTATTCTGCACAACTCCAAAAGTCCTGAAATCTACGGAGAATTATTTTGGAATATATAAAAATTATTGGGCGAAAGAAACTCATCAGGGGACCCACCAGGGAGTCACAAGCCAGGGGGCGTGCCCTACCCCCTGGGCGCGCCCTTGTGGCTTGTGGCCCACATGGCAGGCCTCCGGTGCCTATCTTCTTCTATATGGAGGGTTTTGACCTGGAAAAAATCATAAGGGAGCTTTCGCGACGAAGCGCCGCCGTCTCGAGGCGGAACCTGGGTAGAACCAATCTAGGGCTCCGGCGGAGCTGTTTTGCCGGGGAAACTTCCCTCCCGGAGGGGGAAATCGAAGCCATCGTCATCACCAACGATCCTCTCATCGAGAGGGGGTCAATCTCCATCAACATCTTCACCAGCACCATCTCCTCTCAAACCCTAGTTCATCTCTTGTATCCAATCTTTGTCTCAAAACCTCAGATTGGTACCTGTGGGTTGCTAGTAGTGTTGATTACTCCTTGTAGTTGATGCTAGTTGGTTTACTTGGTGGAAGATCATATGTTCAGATCCTTAATGAAAATTATTACTCTTCTGATTATGAACATTAATATGCTTTGTGAGTAGTTACGTTTGTTCCTGAGGACATGGGATAAGTCTTGTTATAAGTAATCATGTGAATTTGGTATTCGTTCGGTATTTTGATGAGATGTATGTTGTCTCTCCTCTAGTGGTGTTATGTGAACGTCGACTACATGACACTTCATCATTTTTTGGGCCTAGAGGAAGGCATTGGGAAGTAATAAGTAGATGATGGGTTGCTAGAGTGACAGAAGCTTAAACCTTAGTTTATGCGTTGCTTCGTAAGGGGCTGATTTGGATCCACATGTTTCATGCTATGGTTAGATTTATCTTAATTCTTCTTTCGTAGTTGCGGATGCTTGCGAGAGGGGTTAATCATAAGTGGGAGGCTTGTCCAAGTAAGGGCAGCACCCAAGCACCGGTCCACCCACATATCAAATTATCAAGGTAACGAACGCGAATCATATGAGCATGATGAAAAGTAGCTTGACAGAAATTCCCATGTGTCCTCGGGAGCGCTTTGCTTTATATAAGAGTTTGTCCAGGCTTGTCCTTTGCTACAAAAAGGATTGGGCCACCTTACTGCACCTTTGCTACACTTGTTACTTGCTACCCGTTACGAATTATCTTATCACAAAACTATCTATTATCGATAATTTCTGTGCTTGCAGAGAATACCTTACTGAAAACCGCTTGTCATTTCCTTCTGCTCCTCGTTGGGATCGACAGTCTTACTTATCGAAAGGACTACGATAGATCCCCTATACTTGTGGGTCATCAAGACTCTTTTTTGGCGCCGTTGCCGGGGAGTGAAGCGCCTTTGGTGAGTGGAACTTGGTAAGGAAAAATCTATATAGTGTGCTAAAATTTACTGTCACTTGTTACTATGGAAAATAATCCTTTGAGGGGCTTGTTCGGGGTATCTTCACCTCGACCGGAAGCACAAAGAGTTGCTCCTCAACCTACTGCACCTACTGAAAATATTTATTATGAAATTCCTTCGGGTATGATAGAGAAACTGCTAGCTAATCCTTATGCAGGAGATGGAACACTACATCCTGATTTGCATCTAATCTATGTGGATGAGGTTTGTGAATTATTTAAGCTTGCAGGTTTGCCCGAGGATGATTTCAAGAAGAAGGTATTTCCTTTATCTTTGAAGGAGAAGGCATTGACATGGTATAATCTATGTGATGATATTGGATCATGGAACTACAAATGATTGAAATTGGAATTTCATCAGAAGTTTTATCCTATGCATCAGGTTCATCGTGATCGGAATTATATCTATAATTTTTGGCCTCGTGAAGGAGAAAGTATCGCTCAAGCTTGGGGGAGGCTTAAGTCAATGTTATATTGATGCCCCAATCATGAGCTCTTAAGAGAAATTATTATTCAGAATTTTTATGCTCGGCTTTCTCATAATGATCGATCCATGCTCGATACTTCTTGTGTTGGTTCCTTTATGAAGAGGGGTATTGAATTCAAATGGGATTTATTGGAAAGAATTAAACGCAACTCTGAAGATTGGGAACTCGACGAAGGTAATGAGTCAGGTATAAACCTTAAGTTTGATTGTGTTAAATCCTTTATAGACACCGATGCTTTTCATGAATTTAGCACTAAATATGGACTTGACTCTGAAATAGTAGCTTCTTTCTATGAATCTTTTGCTGCTCATATTGATCTCCCTAAGGAGAAGTGGTTTAAATATCATCCTCCCATTGAAGTGAAAGTAGTTGAACCTATTAAAGTGGAATAAGAAACCATAACTTATAATGTTGATCCTATTGTTCCTACCGCTTATATTGAGAAACCACCCTTCCCTGTTAGAATAAAGGAACATGCTAAAGCTTCAACTGTGGTTCGTAAGAGTTTTACTAGAACACCTACGCCCCTTGAACAAATCAAAGTTGAACCTAGTATTGCTATGGTTAAAGATCTCTTGGTTGATAATATTGATGGGCATGTTATTCATTTCTGTGATGAAGCTGCTAGAATTGCTAGACCTGATACTAAAGGTAAACATAGACCTATTGTTGGCGTGCCTGTTGTTTCTGTTAAAATAGGAGATCATTGTTATCATGGCTTATGTGATGTGGGTGCTAGTGTGAGTGCAATTCCCTTTACCTTATACCAAGAAATTATGAATGATATTGCACCAGCTGAATTAGAAGAAATTGATGTCACCATTAAGCTTGCTAATAGAGATACTATTGCACCAATTGGGGTTGTTAGAGATGTTGAAGTCTTGTGTGGGAAAATAAAATATCCAACTGATTTTCTTGTTCTTGGCTCCCCACAAGATGATTTTTGTCCCATTATATTTAGTAGACCCTTCTTGAAAACTGTTAATGCTAGGATTGATTATGAGAAAGAAACTGTTACTGTAAGTTTTGGGTATGTGTCCCATGAGTTTAATTTCTCTAAATTTCGTAGACAACCCCATGACAAAGAATTGCCTAGTAAAGATGAAATTATTGGTCTTGCTTCTATTGTTGTGCCTCCTACTAATCCCTTAGAACAATATTTGCTAGACCATGAAAATGATATGCATATGAATGAAAGGAATGAAATAGATAAGATTTTCTTTGATCAGCAACCTATTTTGAAACACAACCTGCCTGTTGAAATACTTGGGGATCCTCCTCCACCCAAGGGTGATCCCGTGTTTGAACTTAAACAATTGCCTGATACTCTGAAATATGCTTATCTTGATGAAAAGGAGATATATCATGTTATTATTAGTGCTAACCTTTCAGAGCATGAAGAAAAGAGATTATTGAAAAACTCCGAGGAAGCACCGTGCTACTATTGGATACACTCTTGATGATCTTAAGGGCATTAGTCCCACTCTATGTCAGCATAAAATTAATATGGAGCTTGATGCTAAACCAGTTGTTGACCATCAACGACGGTTGAATCCAAAAATGAAAGAAGTGGTAAGAAATGAAATACTAAAGATTCTAGAGGCAGGTATAATTTATCCTATTGCTGATAGTAGATGGGTTAGTCCCATTCATTGTGTTCGTAAGAAAGGAGGTATCACCGTTGTTCCTAATGATAAAAATGAATTGATCCCGCAAAGAACTGTTACAGGGTATAGAATGGTAATTGATTTTAGGAAATTAAATAAAGCTACTTGGAAAGATCATTACCCTCTACCTTTTATTGATCAAATGCTAGAAAGACTATCCAAGCACACACAGTTTTGCTTTCTAGATGGTTATTCTGGTTTCTCTCAAATACCCGTGTCAAAAGTGGATCAAGAAAAGACCACTTTTACTTGCCCTTTTGGTACCTTTGCTTATAGACGTATGCCTTTTGGTTTATGCAATGCACCTGCTACCTTTCAAAGATGTATGATGGCTATATTCTCTGACTTTTGTGAAATATTGTTGAGGTTTTCATGGATGATTTTTCCGTTTACGGAACTTCTTTTGATGATTGCTTGAGCAACCTTGATCAAGTTTTGCAGAGATGCGAAGAAACTAATCTTGTCTTGAATTGGGAAAAGTGCCACTTTATGGTTAATGAAGGTATTATCTTGGGGCACAAGATCTCCGAAAGAGGTATAGAAGTTGATAAAGCCAAAGTTGATGCCATTAAAAAAATGTCGTGCCCTACGGATATCAGAGGTATAAGAAGTTTCCTTGGTCATGCTGGTTTCTATAGGAGGTTTATTAAAGACTTCTCTAAGATTTCTAGGCCTCTCACTAATCTTTTGCAAAAATATGTTCCATTAGTTTTTGACGATGATTGTGTAGAAGCATTTGAAATTCTTAAGAATGCCTTGATTTCCGCACCTGTTGTTCAACCACCTGATTGGAACCTACCCTTTGAAATTATGTGTGATGCTAGTAATTATGCTGTTGGTGCTGTTCTAGGACAGAGAGTTGATAAGAAATTAAATGTTATTCATTATGCAAGTAAAACTCTAGACAGTGCTCAAAGAAATTATGCTACCACTGAAAAGGAATTTTTAGCGGTTGTGTTTGCTTGTGATAAGTTCAGACCTTATATTGTTGATTCCAAAGTAACTATTCACACCGATCATGGTGCTATTAAATACCTTATGGAAAAGAAAGATGCTAAAACTAGACTTATTAGATGGGTTCTTCTGCTACAAGAATTTGATTTGCATATTATTGATAGAAAGGGTGCTGACAACCCTGTAGCAGACAACTTGTCTAGGTTAGAAAATGTTCTTGATGACCCACTACCTATTGATGATAGCTTTCCTGATGAACAATTAGTTGTCATAAATGCTTCACGCAATGCTCCATGGTATGCTGATTATGCTAATTACATTGTTGCTAAATTTATACTGCCTAGTTTCACATACCAACAAAAGAAAAAGTTCTTCTATGATTTAAGACATTACTTTTGGGATGATCCACACCTTTATAAAGAAGGAGTAGTTGGTGTTATTAGACGTTGTGTACCTGAGCATGAACAGGAACAGATCCTACACAAGTGTCACTCCGAGGCTTACAGAGGACACCACGCTGGAGATAGAACTGCACACAAGGTATTACAATCTAGTTTTAATTGGACTACTCTCTTCAAGGATGCTCGTAAGTTTGTCTTGGCTTGTGATGAATGTCAAAGAATTGGTAATATTAGTAGACGTCAGGAAATGCCTATGAATTACTCTCTTGTTATTGAACCATTTGATGTTTGGGGTTTTGATTATATGGGACCTTTTCCGCAATCTAACGGGTATACTCATATTCTAGTTGTTGTTGATTACGTTACTAAGTGGGTAGAAGCTATTCCAACTAGTAGCGCTGATCATAACACTTCTATTAAAATGCTTAAAGAAGTTATTTTCCCTCGATTTGGAGTCCCTAGATATTTAATGACTGATGGTGGTTCACACTTTATTCATGGTGCTTTCCGTAAATTGCTTTCTAAGTATGATGTTAATCATAGAATTGCATCTCCTTATCACCCTCAGTCTAGTGGTCAAGTAGAATTGAGCAATAGGGAAATTAAATTGATCCTACAGAAGACTGTTAATAGATCCAGAAAGAATTGGTCTAAGAAACTTGATGATGCATTATGGGCTTACAGGACCACTTACAAAAACCCTATGGGTATGTCTCCGTATAAGATGGTTTATGGTAAAGCATGTCACTTACCTCTTGAACTAGAACATAAAGCTTATTGGGCAACTAAAGAGCTCAACTATGATTTCAAACTTGCTGGTGAGAAGAGGTTATTTGACATTAGTTCACTTGATGAATGGAGAACCCAAGCCTATGAGAATGCCAAATTGTTTAAAGAAAAAGTCAAGAGATGGCACGATAGAAGGATACAAAATCGTGAATTCAACGTAGGCGACTATGTCTTGCTATACAATTCTCGTTTAAAATTTTTTGCAGGAAAACTTCTCTCTAAATGGGAAGGGCCTTACATTATTGAGGAAGTATATCGTTCCAGTGCCATCAAGATCAACAACGCCGAAGGCACAAACCCGAAGGTGGTAAACAGGCAAAGAATCAAACATTATATCCCAGGTACTCCCATAAATGTTGAAACCAATATTATCAATACCATAACTCCGGAGGAGTACATTAGGGAGACCTACCAGAACGTTTCAGACTCTGAAAAGGAATAGGTAAGTGGTATGGTAAGCAAACCGACTCCAAAACTTTTCCAATAGCAATTTTTCTCCGTTTTGGAATATTTAAAAAATTAGGAAAATTTAAAGTAGTCCAAAAAGTGCATGAGGAGGCGACAAGCTAGGGGGGCGCGCCCTACCCCCCTGGGCGCGCCCCTATGGCTTCTGGCCACCCCGTGTACCCTCTGGACTCCGTTTTCTTATGGCATACTCCTTTAGGTCGGTGAAAATTCATTATATAATCTCCCGAAGGTTTTGACCTTCGTAACATGACAATATCTCATGTTTTCGTTTTGAGCTGTTTTTGCAGCAGATTTAGATCAACATGACGTCCCCAAGTGCTTCAAAGGACAAGTTCTTCAAGAAGGTCATCAACCCCTACCTTGCGGAGGTGCTGCGACACCCTCAAACCATTGAGATGCATGAGGGGGTGCTGCACATCCGTGATGTTGAGGGGCCAAAGAAGACCGGAAGCGTGGAGACAAGGCTCGAAGCAATGGAGCAACAAGTCTTCAAGTGCCAAGGGATGGTGGAACGAGGACTCAATGCCAATCACATGATGATCGCGGAGTTTACCCCAGAAGCACAAGCTGGACGCCAAGGGCATCGGGGAGCACATCTTCAAGCTTTACGAGAAAATCGAGCATCTCCAAGCCCAGATCTATGACCTGCAGAACCAAAACTGTGAGTATGAATACAGATTTAAGAGAATGAGTTTGGCTGCAGATTTGAGGATCCTGGAGACTCGTTCATATTTTTACGATGGTGAGCCCATGCCTTGGAAGACGGAGGACAAACCTCCAATCTCTTCAAAAACTCCAACATCACCACCCCCGAAACAAGACAACTAAACACATGGGTATGGGCACTCCCCTTGGCTTATTCCAAGCTTGGGGGAGGTGCCCCGGTATCGTATCACCATCACATCTTTTACTTTTATCGTTTTTCTTAGCTCCATCCTTTTGGTTATATCTTGATCTAGTAGAATAATTTTTTTAGCATGATCTAGTTTTGAGTTTTGCTTTATGTTCCCCCTATGTAAGCAAGTCCGAGAGTTATATAATAAAGAATAGTTTTGATTTGAGGGCTTTGCTTGTTTGCTATGATCTTGAGAAAAAGAAATAGAAAGAAATATAGAATAAAAGCAAAAAGTATATATGATTATCTTATGGGGAGTGATGACTTCACATATAAGAAGTATGTCGATTGAAATTTGTTGTGAGTTGACAAACATAGCTATTGGTCATTGTGGCAATTAAAAGGAAGTAATAAAGAAAGAGAGATTAACATATAAATATATTATCTTGGACATCTTTTATGATTGTGAGTACTCATTAAAATATTTTATGCTAAGAAGTTGATGTTGGACAAGGAAGACAACATAATGAGTTATGTTTGCTTATTTCCGAATAGAAGTTAAATGGTTATAGATCCTTCAACATGTGACGCTTGCTTCCACCCCATATCAGCCAAAACTTCCGCACCAAGTAGAGATACTACTTGTGCATCCAAACACCCTTAACCCAGTTTTGCCATGAGAGTCCACCATACCTACCTATGGATTGAGTAAGATCCTTCAAGTAAGTTGTCATCGGTGCAAGCAATAAAGAATTGCTCTCTAAATATGTGTGATCTATTAGTGTGAAGAAAATAAACTTTATACAAACTTGCGATGTGGAAGAAATAAAAGCGACAGACTGCATAATAAAGTTCTCTATCACAAGGGGCAATATAAAGTGACGTTTTTTTGCATTAAGGGATTGTGCATCCAACTATAAAAGCACATGACAACCTCTGCTTCCCTCTGCGAAGGGCCTATCTGTTACTTTTATTTTCTAGTACTTACCTTTATGCAAGAGTCGTGGTGATTTTCACTGCTTCCTTTATTTAGCCTTTATCTTCTGGCAAGCGTCATGTGTTGGGGAATGATCTAGACACATATATCCACTCGGAAGTGGGTGAGCATGAGGTATTTCTGTTGACATTACCCTCGAGGTAAATAGTTGGGAGGCAACACTATAAGCCCCTATCTTTCTCTGTGTTCGATTGAAGCTTTGACCTCATAGGTACCTCGTGAGTGTTAGCAATTGTTAAAGACTAAAAGATGATTGAGTATGTGGATTTGCTTTACGATCTCTTATATTGACTCTTTCCTACGTTATAATAAATTGGAATTGCTTCAATGACTAAGATCATAGTTTGTTGGTTCTCAATAGAGTTCTTGATTCATACTTTACCTTGTGAACGAATCGTTACTCCAGCATAAGAAATTATATGTCAATATATGTTGCTGTTCTAAAGATGATCATGATGCCTTCATGTCCGTATTTTATTTTATCGACACCTCTATCTCTAAACATGTGGGCATATTTATCGATTTCGGTTTTCGCTTGAGGACAAGCGAGGTCTAAGCTTGGGGGAGTTGATACGTCCACTTTGCATCATGCTTTTATATCAATATTTATTGCATTATGGGCTGTTATTACACATTATGGTACAATACTTATGCCTTTTCTCTCTTATTTTACAAGGTTTACAGGAAGAGGGAGAATGCCGGCAGCTGGAATTCTGGACTGGAAAATGAGCAAATCTGAGATACCTATTCTGCACAACCCCAAAAGTCCTGAAAATCTACGGAGAATTATTTTGGAATATATAAAAAATATTGGGCGAAAGAAATACATCAGGGGACCCACCAGGGAGTCACAAGCCAGGGGGCGCACCCTACCCCACTGGGCGCGCCCCTGTGGCTTGTGGCCCACCTGGCAGGCCTCCAGTGCCCATCTTCTGCTATATGGAGGGTTTTGACCTGGAAAAAATCATAAGGGAGCTTTCGGGACGAAGCGCCACCGTCTCGAGGCGGAACCTGGGCAGAACCAATCTAGGGCTCCGGCGGAGCTGTTCTGCCGGGGAAACTTCCCTCCCGGAGGGGGAAATCAAAGCCATCGTCATCACCAACGATCCTCTCATCGAGAGGGGGTCAATCTCCATCAACATCTTCACCAGCACCATCTGCTCTCAAACCCTAGTTCATCTCTTGTATCCGATCTTTGTCTCAAAACCTCAGATTGGTACCTGTGGGTTGCTAGTAGTGTTGATTACTCCTTGTAGTTGATGCTAGTTGGTTTACTTGGTGGAAGATCATATGTTTAGATCCTTAATGACAATTAATACTCCTATGATTATGAACATTAATATGCTTTGTGAGTAGTTATGTTTGTTCCTGAGGACATGGGATAAGTCTTGTTATAAGTAATCATGTGAATTTGGTATTCGTTCGATATTTTGATGAGATGTATGTTGTCTCTCCTCTAGTGGTGTTATTTGAACGTCGACTACATGACACTTCATCATTGTTTGGGCCTAGAGGAAGGCATTGGGAAGTAATAAGTAGATGATGGGTTGCTAGAGTGACAGAAGCTTAAACCTTAGTTTATGCGTTGCTTCGTAAGGGGCTGATTTGGATCCACATATTTCATGCTATGGTTAGATTTATCTTCATTCTTCTTTCGTAGTTGCGGATGCTTGTGAGAGGGGTTAATCATAAGTGGGAGGCTTGTCCAAGTAAGGGCAGCACCCAAGCACCGGTCCACCCACATATCAAATTATCAAGGTAACGAACGCGAATCATATGAGCATGATGAAAAGTAGCTTGACAGAAATTCCCATGTGTCCTCGGGAGTGCTTTGCTTTATATAAGAGTTTGTCCAGGCTTGTCCTTTGCTACAAAAAGGATTGGGCCACCTTGCTGCACCTTTGCTACACTTGTTACTTGCTACCCGTTACGAATTATCTTATCACAAAACTATCTGTTACCGATAATTTCAGTGCTTGCAGAGAATACCTTACTGAAAACCGCTTGTCATTTCCTTCTGCCCCTCGTTGGGATCGACACACTTACTTATCAAAAGGACTACGATAGATCCCCTATACTTGTGGGTCATCGGGTTCCTGGTGCGCGAAGAAGACGATGAAGAGGCCGATGATGTGGTCGCGCTCTCCTCCTCCTAGCTCTGAGAACGGGTCGAGGGCGACGTCGGGGATCCCCTGGACATCCTTGAAGGAGCGGAGGAAGGCGCTGGAGTCAAGGACGACGACGGCGGTGGCGAACTGTTCCCTGAACCTTGCTGCTCTCTGAACCTCTCTCTGCCTGACATGTTGCAGCTAACCAAGGAGGATTTGGAGAAGGAAAAGCGGTGGCGGTGGCTCGAGGAAAGGGGGAAACCCTAGGAGGGGCCTACGGATTTATAGGGGAGTGGAGGGACGGCGGCCTCGACGTCCGTGAAGCTCACGATGCGACGTGCGCGCTCTCTGAATATCTCTGACACAGCACGAGGAAACGCCGTCAGGGAGCAGGTGACCGTCGGGGATGCTAGTTGGGCTTGTGGGAGCTCTAGTTGGGCCATGGGGGAAGGAGAAGGCCCGGCTTGGGATGCTCCCTCCCTCAAAGAAAAATGCTTTTCTTTTAAAATAAACAACCAAAAGAAATAAAGAGCCAAAGAGAATGGAAAAGATTTTTGGAAAAACAAAAATATACTTGCAGTCAAAAAAATATGCCCTATTTAATAAAAATTGTTGGGCATTTTTAGAGCAAACAAAATTAATCCCATATATTAATTATAACAATCTGTTTTTGCCAAGATTCGAAGACAACAGCTCCAAACATGTTTGAGAGTTAAACAACAATTCTTATATGATTTTATAGGAGAAGTGCAACATTTTTATTTAGAAGAATAAGCAAGTGAAATCAACACGTATGGAATTGCTATATCAAAGGGGTTTAGGCATGCATTATGGAAACATTTGGGAGAGGTTCACCTAGGCAATGATCTTTCTACAACACACTCAAGATCCACAACACACTCTCACACCCAACAACATTACAAGCATGACAAGGAAACATGATGCACTTATGTTATGATGATGTGATGATATGATGCCATGATGCCAAATGACATGAAGCAATTACATTAACTCAAGTCACATGAGGCACAACATGAAGGTTCCACATGAAATATATTACAAGATGGCAAGGATTGCACTTGGGCTGTTACAAATGACCTTCGGGATAAAGAGGTTCCTGAGTCATACGGCCTCCTCTAGTCATTACTCTAACAGCATTATCATTCATGTTATTATTTATCTTAGCAAGCAAATCATTTTGTGACTTGGCAACTTGATCTAGTTGGGTATGAACCATAGAAGCATGTTTACCTAGACCTTTAACATCATTAGCAATTCTAAAAATCAAGTCACCCAAGTGATCTATCATCATAGCATTACGTCTTAATTGATCTTTAACATAGTTGTTGAAGTGTTCTTGCTTAACAATGTAATTATCAAATTCATCCATGCATTGACTAGGAGTCTTAGTATAAGGTACGGAGAGATTTTACCTCTACTACCTGTGTCGGGTTGTCAAGTCCATGTATTTCTTCGATAGGTGGCAGTTTCTTGACATCTTCAGATTTAATACCTTTTTCTTTACTAGATCTTTTGGCTTCTCGCGTGTCTTCAGGATTGAGGAATAGAATACCTCTCTTCTTTGGAATAGGTTCCGGAGGTGGTTCAGGAAGTGTCCAATCATCAGCATTTTGCAATATGTTATTCAATAGTTCTTCAGCTTGTCCAACAGTTCTTTCCCTGAAAACACAATGAGCACAACTATATAGGAAGTCCCTAGAAGCATTGGTTAGTCCATTATAAAAGATATAAAGTATTTCATTTTTCTTAAGAGGATGATCAGACAAAGATCTCAGTAACTGGAGAAGCCTCCCCCAAGCTTGAGGGAGATTCTCTTCTTCAATTTGCACAAAGTTAAATATTTCCTGTAAGGCATCTTGTTTCTTATGAGCAGGAAAACATTTTTCAGAAAAGTAATAAAGCATATACTGGGGACTACACACACAACCAGGAGCAAGAGAAAGGAACCATTATTTACCCTCGCCTTTTAGCGAGAAAGGAAAAAAGCTTAAGGATGTAATAATAGCGTATCTTTATCTCACTCGTGAATAAGGCAGCAATATCATTCAGTTTGGTAAGATGTCTGACAACAGTTTCAGTTTCATAACCATGGAAAGTATCTGACTCTACTATAGGAATTAACTCAGGGTCTATAGATAACTCATAATCTTTATAAGTAACAAATATGGGAGAAGTAACAAATTTAGGATCACGTTTCATTTTCTCCATCATAGATTTTTCTTTCAGTTTGCATATTAGTTTCTTCAAGTCATATCTATTTTCACAAGCAAGGAAATCCCTAGCTACTTCTCCATCCATAACATAACCTTCAGGTACATAAGGCAATTCATATCTATTAGGAGAGAGAGGTGTAATAGGTGATTCAAAATCTTCATTAGTTTCAGCATTTTCAAGTTCTCTAGCATTAGCAATATGAGCATCAACTAATTAAATCAGTGGCACAGTTTCAGTTTCATCATGTGCAGCAATAGCATCATCATTAATCTCAGAAGTAGCATAATCAAGTTCATGTGACAAATCAGGACGATCAACAGGTGGTGGTGTAATAAGCCGATTCAAAACAGTAGGTGAATCAAAAGCAGAGCTAATTGGCAGTTCCTTACCTGCTCTCGTGCGAGAGGGGACGATTTTAGTCGATTATCTTTCAGATTCTTCATAGTGGCAATTGGATATCCTCAAGTTAACACAATAAATATAGCTATGCTCCCCGGCAATGGCGCCAGAAAAAGGTCTTGATAACACACAAGTATAGGGGATCGCGACAGTCTTCACGGGTAGTTTTTCACCCTAATTTATTGATTCGACACAAGGGGAGCCAAAGAATATTTATAGGCCTTGACAGTTGAGTTGTCAATTCAACCGCACCTGGGATATCTCTCTGCAGCAAAGATTTAGTAGAACGGCAAATGATAGTAGTAGCAATAATAGTGATATCAGCAAATTTGGTAAAAGTAGTAACAAAAGCAGTTGAGCATCAGGTGTGACAGTAACGGCAGCAATAGTAACTTAGCAAGATTCAGTATATGTAAAGCGTAGGCCATGGTGCAGTGATGGAAATATATGGATGGCATCAATCATGTAATAGTTACACACTAGGGCAACACAGAACTAGCTCCAATTCATCAATATAATGTAGGCATGTATTCCGTATATAGTCATACGTGCTTGCGATAAGAACTTGCATGACATCTTTTGTCCTACCCTCCCGTGGCAGCGGGGTCCTATTGGAAACTAAGGGATACTAAGGCCTCCTTTTAATAGAGAACCGGAACAAAGCATTAACACATGGTGAATACATGAACTCCTCAACTACGGCAATCACCGTAAAGAATCCCAATTATTGTCACCTTGGGGTATGCGGATCAAGACCCATAATAGGTGCGTACAACTTGCAAGATAGGATCCAAATCACTCTTATATTCATGAAAACATAATAGGTTCAGATCTAAAATAATGGCACTCGGTCCCTAGTGACAAGCATTAAGCATAGCAAAGTCATAGCAACATCAGTCTCAGAACATAGTGGATACTAGGGATCAAGCCCTATCAAACTTAACTCGATTACATGATCAATTCCATCCACACCCCTCACCAACCAGCAAGCCTACAAAGGATTACTCACTCCCGATAGTGAGCATCATGGAATAGTTGATGGAGAAGGGTTGGTGATGATGATGGCGATGAATCCCCCTCTCCGGAGCCTTAAACTGACTCCAGATCAGCCCTCCGAAGGAAGAACGGGAGCTGGCGGCGGCTCCGTATCGTAGGCCATGATGAAAACTTCTTTCTGATTTTTTTCTCCAAATATGTGAATTTATAGGACGGGTTTTAGGGTTGGGGGAGCCTCGAGGGACCTAGCACACAATAGGGCGCGGCTAGGGGGGTGGCCTCGCCCTGTTGCCTCGTGGGCCCTAGGAGCAACCCCTCTAGTGGGTCTTGGATCATAATTCATTATAATTCCCACAAAAAAATCACAAAAAGATTTGTCCAATTCCGAGAACTTTTATTTCTGCACAAAAATAACACCAAGATAGTTCTGTTGAATATAGCGTTAGTCCGGGTTAGTTCCATTCAAATCATGCAAGTTAGAGTCCAAAACAAGGGTAAACATGTTTGGAAAAGTAGATACGTTGTAGACATATCAAAGTGCAAGGGCAAGCTATATCAAGAAGATGCATGAAGGTACAAGGAGCACGATCAACCATCACGTGGAATGCGTCACCAACAAGTGTAACAACTACAAGCACCCTATGGTGTTCAAGACCGGTGATCTTGTGTGGCTACACCTCCGCAAGGATCGCTTTCCCTCCGAGCGCAAGTCCAAGTTACTTCCTCGAGCCGACGGACCTTTCAAGGTGTTGGCACGCTACAACGACAATGCCTACAAGATCGACATTCCACGCGACAAGTACTATGTGAGCGACATCTTCAACGTCAAGGACCTTTCCCATTTCCATGGTGATGAAGATCTCAATGCAAGGACGGATCTTTCCCAAGGGGAGGGGAAGATGATGCGGAGCATCCCATGGTCACCCACATGGATCCATCACCGATGCCTCAAGCTCCGAGTGGTCCTATGATGAGAGCCCGCACACGTGCCATCGAATCCGAGGTGACATCTCTCCTTAGTGAATTCCCGTGTGATACTCGTGGAACTTGGATACTACCTCAAGTGGAGGCTCTTTGCATACTTAGGTACCACGAAGGCGATCTCGAAGATGCTCGGAACAAAGTACAAGCTACTATGAAGATGGACACAAAGAAGGATGAGCAAGAGCACCAAAGGAAGTTCATGACACCTCCAAGGCCCGGGACAAACGGTCCACACCCCGGAAATCCGGCCCCTGGAGGTCACACCAGCGCCAAGGCCGAGCTGAAGAAGCTACAGGCACCGCACATCTGTCCGGCCAGAAATTCGGCCACCGCCCCGGAAATCCGGCGCCCCAGGACCAGAACTGTGCAGGAAACCGGGTACCCGAGCCCCGGACATCCGGCCAAGACCCGGACATGCAGCGACCCTTCGAAGCCCCGGACATCCGGCCTCCTCCCCGGAAATCCAGCGCATCCACACCCGAACCGAGCAAAGCCAGGCGCCCGAGCCCCGGACATCCGGCCTACACAGCCTGGACATCCGGCACCGCCATGAAGCGCCGGACATTCGGCCCTCCCTGCGAGGGCAGACGCGGACCAAGGCCATGTAACTCCACGTTTTTTTCCTCCACTCGCCTAGCACTATATAAAGGACCCCTCCTTCTCTTTTTAGGGTCAGCAATGTGTTGGCTCATAGTTAGTTGAGCATTGCTCCTTCCATATCCTTCTCCTTTGTAGTTGCATACCTCCACGTGAGAAGATCCTATGGATGTCAAGGCCCCTTTTTAGGGAAGATCCCAAGAGATTTCAAGGCCCCTCCTCCGGAGTCGGAAGACTCTCTGTTACATGTATCCTTTCATTAACTTTGGATCTTGTATCCCGTATGCTTTCATGGATCTAGTGGATGTGTGCTTTGCAAATCTTTCCTGAGTGTTCTTGAGTTTTTCTCTTGATCTCTTCCCTTTTCCCCTCCAAGTGTGAAAAGATTGACCTCACCGAGTTTGCCCCATATCACGATGCCTTTTGGGGCATCCCCAAGCTTAGAAGCTTGAGTCTTCCTAGAATTTTACTTGGAGTGCCTTGGCATCCCCAAACTTAGGTTCTTCCTGCTCCTTATTCCTTCATCCATCGGGATAACACCCAAAACATGAAAACTTCAGCACACAAAACTCAACAGAAACCTTTGTGAGATTCGTTAGTATAATAATTATATCAAATACTTTAGGTACTGTTATAAATCGACTCATATTTTATTATTGAATAAGGTATTGTATTCTAACTTATCCATGACTTATACCCCCCCCCCCCCGATATAATCCATACAATCATCAAAACCAGCAAACTATGCAAGCAAAAACAAAATCTGGCTAAAACAGAACAGTATGTAATGATTTGTAAAGAAAGTATACTTATGTAACTACAAAAATTCTTAAAAATAGGAAAACCTGGGGCATTTTAATAGAAATCCTATGTAAAAATTTCAGAACAAAAATACTTTCCATTAAAATCAAAGAAATTCTGCACTGGACACTAAAGTTTCTGTTTTTGCACCGTATCAATTCTACTCATCATGCAAGTCATCCCAAAGGCTTTACTCGGCACAAACACTAATTAAAACATAAAAACACAATCATTACAATAGCAATAATCATGTTAACTAAAATAATAGAAAGTATTGGGTTGTCTCCAACAAGCTCTTTCTTTATTGCCATTAAGATAGGCTTGTGATAATAATGATGCTCACACGAAAGATAATAATTGAAACATAAAGAGAGCATCATGTAGCATGTGAAAACACATTTAAGTCTAACATACTTCCTATGCATAGGCATTTTATAAGTAAAATAATTATCTAGCATATGCATGTAGGAATAAAGAAGCATTGATATTTTTAACACAAATAGAGGTAAGTGAGTAATATGAAAATTTCTATAACCATATTTTCTTCTCTCATAATAATTACATGTAGCAACATATTCAAATTCAACTATATAGCTCACGTATAAAATATTCTCTCCATTATCCACATGCACAAAAGTTTTACAATCTTCCAAGGTAGTGGGATCAACATTAACTAAAGTCATGACTTCTCCAAACACACTTGTATCAATAAAATCAAAAGATTGAACACTCTCCCAATATGTGGGATTCTTATATAAAGTTGACGCTCTTCCAAATCCACTTTAAATATTATCGCAAACATTATTATCCATAACATATTCATCATGAGGCTTAAATAAATTTTCAGGATCAAAAGAAACATCATCACCCCAATCATGATCATTGCAATAAGTAGTGGACATAACAAAATTATCATCCCCAAGCTTGTAACTTTGCATACCACTAGCACAATTGACATTAATAGAAGTTATAGTAACATCATTGCAATCATGCTTTTGGGTGCAATAGCAATAATTTCATTTTCAACATAAGGAACTATAGCAAGTTCACCTTCATAAGCATCATTAATATTGGCACCGTGTCCATAAGAACAGCAAGCATCACGTTCATCAAGAGGGGATATTTGAATCGAATCAATGGAATCATAATTTTCTTCCAAAGCAGCAGACATTCTCTCAATAAATTATTTAACATAGGAATTGGGAGCATATTTTTCATAGCAATAGTTAAGTATGGCAAAATTGTCATATTTGTAGAGAGTAGCATCATACTTTTCAATCGAAGAAGCAACTTCATAAGCACCCTTAAAAGCAACAAATTCTTCAATTTGTTCGATATCATAGTAACTATAAACACCCTTCGCATAAGAAGATAAGATTTCATTATCATTAAACTCACATAGGTAGGGAAGGTCTTTTTAGGGTTCTCAAAGCAACAAGTAAAATCATAAATTTCACACAGATTCCAAGCATAGCATAGCAACCAATTTATTTGATGCGATAAGAGTCTCCCCTTTTCAGCAACCGGTGACGAGCAAAATAAGCATGCTCATCTAATGATTTCCCTCAACTAAGCTAGTTGGGGTTTCAACACGAGCACGAATGGGTCGAAGATGATCCAAGTAGAAAACTTTAAGTGGATCCATATGTCTTTACCTTCTATTTTTGTGTGATAACATATTATTGCAAGCAAACTAGCAAAGATAAATATTTTTGTATTTTTTTATAGCAAGCAAAATATAATAGAAAATAAAAAGTAGAACAAGTGAATGATAATTTGTGTGAAGGTACTTGATAGTAAGTTGGTGATATTCCCCGGCAACGCGCCAGAAATCCTTGCTGATACTTGTGATATGCGTTGGGTTTTTCCGCGAAGAGGAGCGGATGATGCACCACAGTATTGATAAGTATTTCCCTCCGTGAGAACCAAGGTTATCGAACCAATAGGAGGACCACACAAATCCCGTCTTCAGCGCCTACGCAAACACTTGCACCCAACGCGGGCAAGAGGGTTCTCAAGCCACTTGAACTTGTTACTTGCAAGCAGATAAGTAGTGTAGTTGATAGTTGGATAAATATAAATTGTAAAATAAATAAAAAGGAAATAATGGCAGCAAGGAAATGATAACGTTTGTAAATATATAAGTGAATAGACCCGGGGTCCATAGTGTTCTCTAGTAGCATCTCTCTCAAATTAGGCATACAGTGGGTAAACAAATTACTGTTGGGCAATTGATAGAAAAACGCATAGTTATGTGATATTCACGGCAATGATCATGTGTATATAGGCATCATATTCATAAGCAAGTAGACCGACTCCTTCCTGCATCTACTATTATTACTCCACTTCGGGAGCGCATCTATGCTTGCCCCTCTAGGTATTAAGTTCATGCAAACAGAGTAATGCTTGGATAATGATAACATGATGTAGACAAAGTAAGCTCAATTAATATGAATGAAACCCATCATCTTTTCCTTAATGACAGCAATACAAATACGTGTCTTGTCCCTTTCTGTCACTGGGATATAGAGCACCGCAAGATTGAACCCACTAGAACGCACCCCTCTCACTTAAGATAGATCAATCTAGTTGGCCAAACCAAATCAATAAACCGAGGAGATTCACTAAGCTATAATAATCATGCAAATAAGAATCATATAATTCAGAGAAGACTCAAATATTTTCCATGAATAATCTGAACATAAACCCACAATTCATCGGATCCCAACAAACGCACCGCACAAAGTGATTACATCGAATAGATCATCGCGAAGATGCGATGAACTTTGTATTGAAGAACATAGAGAGAGAGACATCTAGATACTAGCTATGGACCCGTAGGTATGTGGTAGACTACTCAAACATCATCATGGGAGCAGGAAGGTTGAGGAAGAGGCCCTTCGTGATCGATCCCCCCTCTGGCATGGCACCAGAACAGGGCTCCGGATGGGCACACGGTTTCAAAATATATGTGAATTTATAGGCCAGAGAGGGGCGTCGGGAGACGAGGGGTTGGCCCACGAGCTAACAATGCGTGGCCACCCCCTAGGCGCGCCCTGTTGGCTCGTGGGGCCCTCGTGCGGCCCCCGGCCTTCTCCCGAAGCTTCCAGGTCTTCTACTGGTCTAGAAAAAATCATAAAAAAATATCGTGGCAATTGGACTTCGTTTGGTACTGTAAACCTGAAAAGCCAAAAACATGCAGAAAACAGCAACTGGCGCTGGGCACTGGCTTAATAGGTTAGTGCTCAAATATAATATGAATTGGCAAATAAATGCCTAAAAAGCATCCTATAATGATAATATTATATCATGGAACCATAAAAAATATAGATACGTTGGAGACGTATCAATGTGCAAAACTCTTAAGGGAAGGGACATCACTTTATATTGCCCCTTGTGATAGCAACCTTTATTATGCAATCTGTCGCTTTTATTTCTTTACCATCTACAATGTTTATTTTGCCTTACAATAAAAGATCATGCATATTTAGGGGCAATTTTTATTGCTTTTGCACCGATGACAACTTAATTGAAAAATCTTATTCAATCCATAGGTAGATATGGTGGACTCTCATGGCAAGAAACTGGGTTTAAGGGTTTGGGATGCACAAGTATTATATCTACTTAGTGCAAAATTTTGGCTAGCAAAGGATTATGAGCAAGCACCACATGTTAGAGGATCCATGACAATATTACTTCTATGTGAATATAAGAAAACATAACACCTTACATTGTCTTGCTTGTCCAACGTCAAATATTTGATCAAACATATACTCCCTCCGTCCGAAAATAAGTGACTCAACTTTATACTAACTTTGTACTAGAGTTAGTACAAGGTTGAGTCACTTAATTTGGGACGGAGGGAGTAATATTTAATGGGGGCTCACAATCATAAAAGATGTCCAATATAGTATATTTATATGTGGGACCTCTCTTTCGTTATTACTTTTTCATGAATTGCATCAATGTCCAATGCTATATTTGTCAATTTCCAACAAATTTTTATTAATTATACTTATTTTATGTGAATTCATAACTCCCCATGGGATTAGCCTATGATCTTTTTATTTTTTCCATTGCTAAGACTGGCACAAAAAGGTAAAACTACTCTTTATTTTATAACTTTCACACTCGATCACACACACACATACATACATACATATATATATATATATATATATATATAGAGAGAGAGAGAGAGAGAGGGAGGGAGAGAGAGATCATGAAACAAGCACTCAAAACTAAATCATATTAAAACTTTATTCTTCTAAATCATAGAATAACTAAGGATCGAACTAAGATAGGTAAGGATGGTAAAAGTAATGTGATACAATACCGGGGCACCTCCCCCAAGCTTGGAACAAGCCAAGGGTGGTGCCCATACCCGTGAACTCAAGTTTCTTTCATAGGTGATGGAGGTGATGAAGTGGTGATCTTGTCTTCCATCTTCCAGGGCATAGGTTCTCCATTGAAAAAGGAAGAGTAGGTCTCCGAAATCCTAAATCTATAGTTATGCTCATCCTCCTAAAAGGAGATTCATACTCACAGTTTTGGTTTTGTAGGTCATAAATTTGAGCCTGTAAATATTCGATCTGGGTGTCGACCTTGAAGATAGCTTCTCCATATCCTTGTCGTCCATCTTATGCTCACGAATGAAATATGTGATCATGGAGAGGTTAGCACTAAGTCCATGTTCCGCTATCCCTTGGCACTTGAAGATTTCCTACTCCACCACTGCAAGTCTGGACTTCTCGCTCCCCTCCTTCTTTGGTCCCTGTACATCTCGGGTGTGAAACACGCCCTCACACATCTCCAAGGTTTGAGGGTGCTTCATCACCTCCGACAGGTAGGGGATGATGACTTTCTCGAAGAACTTGTCCTTGGCCGAGCTTGATGAAGCCATGGCGATCTAGTTCTGTAAGAAAACATGCCCAAACAAGAACAAACGCTACAGGAATCAGGTTCTTTGCCGTCCGCCATGGCAGACGGCAAAGGAGCAACCACGGACGACAAATAACTTTGTTGTCCGCCAGCGGACGGCAAATTTTTGGGACGAATAAACCCCGGCAAAGAGGTCCTTTGTCGTCTTCCATCGCACAGTGGACGTCAAAGATTTTTTGCTGTCGGCCTGCAGACGGCAACGAGCATGGACAGCGAAGTTTGACGTTAGCACCGTTAGGTGGCTAACGGGCCCTCACCAAAGTCTTTGCCGTCAGCCCCAGGACGGCAAACAATCAGTCCTTTGCCGTCTGCCATGGCCGGCCCCACACAGGCCTTTGCCGTCTGCCTCGGACGGCCTCGCCCAGCCCTTTGCCGTCTGCCCCCGACGGCCCCACCCAACGCTTTGCCGACGGCCACCGTCGGCAAAGAAGCCACCCTTTGCCATCTGCCCCAGCTATGCCGACGGCCACCGTCGGCAAAGAAGCCAAATGGCCTCAGGCCTGGCGCTCCCAGGTTTAACAGGTGGCTGGCAGGTGTCCTCTTTGCCGACAGCGGCCATCGGCATAGCTGTCTTTGCCGTCCAGGGCAGACGGCAAAGCGGCTGTATTGCCTCCTTTTTTCTTGTTTTTGCTATATTCAACAATTTTCACATGCAAAAATATGATATGTATATATATATTTCACAGAAACAATATCCCTGCCATATGGATATGATCAGCCAACAATTATACCAAATTAAAAGTATCAAATGTCACATTGTTCACCATATTACATTAGTTTCATCCATACGTACATAGTCTCATAGGTAGAAAGTTTCACGTAAGTTCATCGATACAAAATGAAAACATAAATTAAAGACTAGCACTACATCAAAGCAAGCTGCCGTGAACTCAATCAAATCTGCAAAATTGGAAATAAGAAAGTTAGAATAAGAATACTAGAAGAAGTAGAAGATCTAGAAGAAGAAGATGATGAAGAAGCATTTTTCTTCTCTCTCTTTCTCCTCTTGTTTTTCTTCTTCTTATTGCTTATTTGTGTCATTTTAGAGCTAACCTAGGTAATTATCACATTATTGACCTAACTAAGCTTATTGTGTCATTTTGGAAGAAAATAAGCTAAGTCTATGGCATCTATGAGGTTACCAAGTCTATTATGCCATTTTTGAGTTAACTAAGCTTATTATGTCATTGTGGAGGGAACAATGCAAAGTATAGGTCATTTTAGAGCTAACTTAGGTACAATATGTCATTTTGGAGGTAAGTAAGCTTGCTATGTCTTTTTAGAGGAAACAAAGCTAACTTAGGTAAAATATGACATTTGTCTAAGTGCTAAGTTTGTCTTTGTGCTAAGTTTGTCTAAGTGCTAAGTTTGTCTTTGTTTGAGAAAATGAGCCAAGTAAGTGGCATATTATGGCTTACCGTCCTCGTCATCACGGAGGTGAAGCACCGGGGTTGCTCGGGCCGGTGTCAGCTCGAGCACTACTTGGCCCTGGAGAAGGATCATGCCATGTGGCTCGGGAGTTATGCTGTACCAAAGATCATTTGCGTTAGCAAGATGACGCTGAAACGTTAAGACTAGTAACTAATGAAGATTGAAATGAAACTCACCGTTCCATCCATGGTAATGACTGGCATTGGCGGAGGGGTCTGGCTGGTCTTCTCACACAAAGTCTGCACATTTGGGTTTGACAAGTCAATCATATTGGTTATTAATGAAACAAACATGTAGTGCATGATTTGGATAATATGAAGAAGAAACTTACCAGGAGGAGCTCGTACATGGCCCGGTGAGATGCATCGTTCCGTGCCCTCTCCTCCTCCAACAACCTAGCCGTCCTCTCCTCCAAATCCCTCTTCTCCTCCGCCGCCTGCCGGGCCTGTTCCGCCAGAAGCGCCTGGGTTGTCTCTCTCTCTTTCTGCAGAGTAGCCTGCAACACAACTCCTCGTTAGCATTGTGATCATCTTTGTTCGCACACACAATGTAATCGAGGAAAGCTATCTGAGTCCGTATGACTAACCTCGAAGGCGAGCTGGACATGCCATGGACGAGGCGTCATCTCAGGACAGGAGCTCGTTTGGCGCGCCTTGATCTGCCGGAGAGTGCGCGAAGACTGTATAAGTCCATCTCCAATGGCTATCGAGCCATGGGGCCTCCCGTCGCCAGCAATCATCACCAGGTCTGGATCAATAGGATGCTGGCTCAGGTTGAAGTCCTCCCCATTAACCGCCTTCCCCACATCTCTGTACCTCACGAGCTTGTTGTGGGAGGAGATGTTGGTGAAGTTCTTGGGATTATCGAGGTCAGACTCAGAGAATGCCTTGGCCTTCTTGTACGAGGCAGTATGGGCCATGGCATAGAGGTCGTACACCTGTGGCACCTCCGTCTTATTATAATGCGCCTACAAGAGAGGAACAAAGTATTAATAAAGGGGTCAAGCTAGCATCAAAAAATGAATTGCAGGAGTCATGAAGCAAACCACATACCCAGTTCCGCCCGAACTGAAATAAGTTGGCGCTGCCTTGATGGTATGGCACACCTTCCATTTGGGCACGCCATTCTTTAGCATCGTCGTGGACGGCTCGCCATTCGTGAGAGCACCACTCATTCACCAACGCCTCCCAACAACCCATCTTATCCGCACACCATCTCGGGGGCACCTAAGTTAGTAAAGGGAAATTTGAGAGCTACGCCTATGAATCAAAGCAAGAAACTAAGTACAAGGCCTTAAGAATAGATAATTACCTTCATGTACTGCTCCTTGTCCAGAAACTTTCGGCGGGACGATGACTTGTCCTTCTTAATACGCCGCGAGGCGTAGTAGTCTTGAACAGCCTGTACCCGAGCCTCGTGCCATAAGTTCTGTAGTAGGCGCCTGCACTCGTAATCGATAAGCTTTGCCGCGGCCTCCTCGTATCCCTCCTCACACCTGTAGAAGGTCTGCAGTCAAACGAGACAACACTGATTAGTACAATAAATGGCTATTATTGATTTTGAATTGTGTAAAGGAGAAATTACCCAGAACTTTTTGATGACCATGTCGGCCCTCGTGTGGCACAACACACCGTCGATCATCTCCTCCGGCGGGGCAGGGGCAGCCAAGTAGTGCTCCCATTTTAATCCTAACTCTGGAAGCTGACCCTCGCCGGGCAACATGACAAACCCCGGGAAGTTATGCCGTAAAAGCACACCAAGGATGGAGTTGGGCCTGCGGACATCCTTGGCGTGAATCCAACCCCTGCAGTATGACAAAGCCAACGCATTAGATATGTGAAGAAACATGAAGGCAAAAGGTTTAAAAAGAGCAAATGCACTTACTTCAGCGACTCATGCTTAATCGGCCACCTCTGCTCGTGGGTCGCCGACACGGGCGGGAGCCGTGTACACCCACGCTGGTAGACGGTGGCCCCCTCAGCCACCTCGTCCTCGCTATCAGAAAAATGATCCCCGCCACCATCAGCATGGCCACTCGGCTCCGGCTGATGCTGATCCGGCCAGGTATTCCATCCGGTCGAAGTGTGTGGAGTCTCGTAGGACGAAGCGTCTGGCACAGGAGTCTCGCGGGACAAAGTGTCTGGCACAGGAGTCTCGCGGGTCAAAGCGTCTGAGACAGAAGGATCGTCGACCCGAGGCTCGTGGATAGGAGTCCTTGTAGCCTCCACCTCAGACGGGTCCACCGTAGCAGTCCTATGCTTGGGTGAATCAGCTGGGGGTGGCGGCGAGGAAGGCGTAGCAGCCTTCCTACCTCTCCCGCAGCCACCATGTGTACCTTTAGGAGCCTTCCTACCTCTCCCCCGACCTCCTCTCCCGGTAGGCAACTTACTCGATGAAGAAGCGCCCTCGGGTGTCCCAATACTGTCGTACAACGCTCTCCGGAGAGTTTGGGCTGGAATGGAAGTACCCCTCCCACCACGCGCCGACGAAGGAGCCTCGGATCGCTCTCGACCCGCGCCCACCATCTTTCAACACCTGCCATGACAAAGAGTAAACGAAATTAGTACAACATAAAAAGATTGAATACCGACATGAATAATAATATGTATATATATAATTTGAGTGTATCATCATCTTGTATACCTGATATGAACTAATAATAATCTTCATCGTCTATATATGCTCCGGGATCAATAAATGCATCATCATCATCACTATCATCAATAAATGCATCATCATCACTATCGGGAGCAACAAGTGGAAGGCCTCCTTTATGTAATCGGTCAAGCATTGAGAGGTCATCCGCAGCAGTAACCTCTTCTTCTTCCGTCTCTTCTTATTCCAGTTCAGGGGTGAAGTCGGATTCACTGTCGCTGTCTACTTCAATGTTCTGCGGTGAAGTAGAGTGGTTCTTGAAATGTTTTTTTGGAAAGACGTGTTTCTTGGAAGAATTCTCCTTCATATGTGTCTGGGTTAATGTGAGGTTCATAATCATCTTCATTGAGGGGAGGTGGTCTAAAATGTGGTGGCACATCATAAATGACATCCCAACCATTCAGATTTGGATCAGTTTGGCAGGCCCATGGTAGATAAAAAACTTAGGTCGCCTGTTGAGCCATAATATAGACATCGGGAACATCTAAATGGGTGCTTTGTTTGATTTCGACTAGCCCTATATGTTCATGATTCCTTCTAGTCTCCTTCGGCTGGAACCAATAACATTTGAATACTACGACGTTTGGTGGGTTTTCACCAAAGAATATAAGTTCATAAATTGTTTCAACTCTTCCATAATACTCGACACCTCCTTCGCCGATAGCAGAGACACAACAATATGTAGAGTTTCGGTCGGCCATAGATAGCTCTTTGCCAAAAGTACGAAAGCGATACCCGTTGATGTCGTATTTGTCAAATGAACCGACCTTATAGTCAAAACCATTAGTGACTTGTCTCAATTCGGAGTCTGTAGACTCTGAATTAGCCTACAAGTTCAATACGAAAGGATTGTTGCATTAGCCGCAAACTAGACGAAGAAATGAAATGGTCTAATGGAAATTACCGTTTGTTTGAACCAAGAGATGAAACCGGGATAGCCGCCTCCATGCTTTGCCAGAAGCTCATACTTTTCGATGGAATCCTTTTGGATCACCACTCCATCCAAGAATTTGGCGACGTATCGACTGTATCACATATCCGGGAATAAGAGCATTTCAAAGGAATTAGAAGTTGCGAAACAATGTACCAAGAACTTACTCGATGTACGTCCGCACTTCTGTTAGGTTGTTGAAGATATACAACGAAATGGTCCGCCATTCTTCGACATCCAACGCTATTGCTTTTGAAGCACCGGCTGGTGCGAGCTTCCCTTTGAATAGGCTGAGGTTGGATCGACCTTTTTCACGGTCGCCATCATTTTACCGAGGCTTTGGATTATGCAAATAATGATTCTTGGCTTCGTAGTGTGTTGTCACGAAGTTTGCCGCCTCCTCAGTAATGAATGCCTCGACCATCGATGCTTCAATTCTACGTTTATTTTTACATTTTGCTCGAAGCGTCTTGTGCATTCTCTCAGTTGCGAATCACCAACGATTTTGCACGGTCCCCCCAATCTTGCCTCGGTCGGGAGATGCAAAATCAAATGCTGCATTGGATTAAAGAAGCCCGGTGGAAAGATCTTTTCTAACTTGCAGATCAACTCCGGCGCCAACTCTTCCAGTTCATCTAGCACGTTAGGCGATAGTTGTTTCGCACAAAGAGCACGGAAGAAATAGCTCAGCTCTGCCAGTACTAGCCATTCATCCTCAGGGATAAAGCCACGCGACATCACCGGCATCACCCACTCAAGCCATATGTGCCAATCATGACTCTTAAGACCAAATATTTTCAATTTGTCAAGACTCGCTCCCCTCTTAAGATTCGATGCATACCCATTGGGGAACATCAATTGCATTTTCACCCACAAGATCATTTCCCTCATAGCTGGCCTTCCAAGATTGAACCATGCCTTTGGCTTCCTCCAGTTCTTCTTTCCTTTCGGTTGTCGCATGTTTTGTAACGGTCTATCACATAGAGCCTCCTGATCGACTCTAGCCATAGGATTATCCTTTGACTTCCCCTCTATGCCGAACAATGTACCAAAAAGGGCCTCGGCGATATTCTTTTCAGTGTGCATCACGTCGATGTTGTGTGGGCAAAGGAGGTCTTTAAAGTAAGGTAGATCCCACAAGCATATCTTGTGAGTCCAGGCATGTTCCGAATTATACCCTTTGAAATATCTAGGACGCTCTGGATCAGGATTGAGAGCATTTAACTGATCCAGGGTCTGTTGGCCTGTCAATGCAGGTGGTGCAGAATTTTTGACAACTCTTTCTTTGATGAAATTCTTCTTGTCTTTTCTGAACTTATGGCGAGGATCCAGGAACTGTCTATGCAAGTAGAAGCAAGAATACTTGCGACCCGCCTGCAGCCAATGGAACTGAAGAGTTGTCTTGCATGTGGGGCACGGGAACCTTCCATGCACACACCAGTTAACGAATAGCGCATACGCCGGCAAGTAATGCGTCGAGTACATGTACCACACATGCATTTTGAAGTTTTGTTTTGTAGCGGCGTCATATGTTTTGATCCCATTATCCCAAGCTTCTTGCTATTCATCCTTAAGCGGCTGCATGTACACATTCATATTCTTCCCCGGATAGTTGGGCCATGGAATTATCAACGTCAAGAAAATGTTCTTTCTTTTCATAATCTCTCCGGGGGGGGAGATTGAGTGGAATGACAAATACAGGCCAACAATTGTATTGGGTTGCCGTCATACCAAACACATTAAACCCATCCGTGCTGATGGCGACTCGAGGATGCCTTGGATCTGCCGCTTTATCCTTATGTAATGCATCGAAGTGCTTCCACGCAAAAGCGTCTGAAGTGTGTCCCAACATCGGATTCCCATCTGCATCTAGTTCGGTTCTTTTACCCAATTTGTGCCACGTCATCTGTCTAGACGTATCTTCGACCATGAAAAGACATTGAAGTCTTGGTATGATTGGCATATACCGAAGAACATTAACTGGCATTTTGGTCTGACTCTTCTCACCCATACCGTTGTCTACCACAACATACCTGGAAGACTTGCAAATGGGACAATAGTTCAAGCCCGCATACTCAAGCCTAAATAAGGCACATCCATTCTCACAGGCATCTATCTTCTTATAGGGCATCTTAAGTTGGCGTAGGATTTTGTCCGACTGGTACAGGTTTGCAGGCAATACATGGCCTTTGGGTAGAAAGCGTCCAAATATTGTCATCATCGCGTCGTAGCATTCTCTGCCCAGGCTAAACTGAGCCTTCAGAGCCATTACTTGCGCGATGGCATCCAGCTGACAAAGCTCAGTGTGCTCATGGAGAGAACGTTTTGAAGACTCCAACATTTCATAGAAGGCTTTTGCAGATTCCTCCATCTCATCATCCGAATCCCGAGCATCATCAAAGTCTTGCACCATGTCTTCGATCCCGGTACCATGCTCGTCGGTGCGACGACGAACCACCTCAGCTCTGGCGCGTTGGGCAGACTCACCATGAAATCTCCACACCGTATAATCAGGCGTAAAACCCCACTTCTGCAAGTGTTTACCCATTTCATCCCGTGTCCACTTTTTATGGTTGTCGCACCGGACAAAGGGGCACCAGGTTATTTCCTGGCCATTTGCAAATGTGGCGCTCAGAAACCCCTTGGTTTTTGTAAACCATTCAATGGTCATGTCTTTCTGACTAGGGTGACCGGTGTACATCCACGCACGATCACTCATCTTGCCTACCTACTAAACACACAAGAAAAATATATATAATTCATCATCTATATTCATCAGTTAATCAAGTTTGTCAGTTTTATTATGTCCATGCAGCCTACATGCTAATAGGTAAAGATAGGTCCTAATCCCACCCGAGTATGTGTAGATTGGGTTCGTTTTCCCATGCTCTGCTCCGGATCCGACATAGAATTTCGGCAGCACCTCCCCACTGTTCTCCTGATACACATCTCGGCAATAAGCAGAGAGGATGTGTACCCAGAGAACAACAGGGAGGCACTGACGAAATTCCGCATTGGATCCGGAGCAGAGCATAAGGGAAAACGAACCCAATCTACACATACTCGGGCTGTCCATGGATAACGTTGGACAATTCGAAAGGATGGCGGTTATAAATATGCAAAGACATGTATATTTATAGATGCCGCCCTTTCGAACGGGAGACGCATACTGGTCACGCATACTGATGATTGAAGACACCTATAGCTAGCAAGTTTCATCGGCACGAAGACTGGAACAGAGCAAATTAAGGGGGGGAGGAGATGTCATTTGTGCTCACCCACGAACGCGTCGGGGGTCGGGGCTCAGTGGCATCGGGGGTCGGGGGTCAGTGGGGGTTAGTGGCGTCGGGCGTCGGGGGTTGGGGGTCTTCTTCTTCTTCTCCTCCTCCTCCTCCTATTCTTCTTCTTCTTCTTCTTCTTCTTCTTCCTTCTTTTCTTTTTTCCTATTCTTCTCCTCTTATTCTTCTTCTTCTTCTTCCTTGTTTTCATTTTTCCTATTTTTCTCCTCTTCTTCTTCGTCTTCTTCTTCTTCTCTTCTTTTCTTCTTCTCCTCCTCCTCCTCCTCTTCTTCTTCTTCCTCTTCTTCCTTTTTTCCTTTATCCTCTTCTTCTACTTATTCTTCGTTTCTTATTTTTTGCACTAACCTAATTAAACTAATTAACACTAACCCAATTAACTATAACAGTAACCTAAACTAACAGTAACCTAAACTAACGGATGCAATGAAATGAAACAAAAAAGATGCAAGAACTCACCGAAGGAGGGCCGGTGGAGAAGGGTCGGCGTAGGGAGGGTGGCCGGCGCGGGTAGGACACCGCGGTGGTGTAGTCTGGCCACGGGGAGGGGGGTCGCGGTGGTGTCGGCGGCGGGAGCAGGGGGTGGCGGCGACGAGGAGGGCGCGGGGGTGGCGGCAGCGGGAGCAGGGGGTGGCGACGGCGAGAGGGCCACGGGGAGGGGGCACGGTAGTGGCGGCGGCGGGAGCAGGGGGTGGCGGCAGCGAGGGGGGCACGGGGAGGGGGGTCACGGTGGTGGAGGAGCCCCGCGGGGAGGGAGGGCAGGGGATGCCGGCGGCGGGGGCGGCGAATGGGCGAAGAGGGGGCTGGCGGTGGCACGGTGATACGTCTCCAACGTATCTATACTTTTTTATTGTTCCATGCTATTATATTATCTGTTTTGGATGTTTTATATGCATTAATATGCTATTTTATATTATTTTTGGGACTAACCTATTAATCTAGAGCCTAGTGCCATTTTTGTTTTTTCCTTGTTTTTCAGTATTGCAGATAAGGAATATTAAATGGAGTCCAAATGGAATAAAATCTCCGGAATAATTTTTCTTGGACCAGAAGACATCTACCAAGCTTGGAGACCAAGGCAGAGGAGTTGCCGTGTGGCCACAAGCCACCGGGGCGCGCCCTAGGGGGGGGGCGCCCCCCTGGCTTGTGGGCCCACAGCAACTCCCCCAACCCTAATCTTCAGCCTATAAATTCCAAAATATTCCCTGTATACCAGAGCGAGCCACGAAAACACTTTTCCGCCGCCAGGAGCCTCGGTTCCCATGAGATCCAATCTTGGAGCCTTTTCCGGTAATCTGCTGGAGGGGGATTTGATCACGGAGGGCATCTACATCAACTCCATTGCCCCTCCGATGATGCGTGAGTAGTTCACCACAGACCTTCGGGTCCATAGCTAGTAGCTAGATGGCTTCTTCTCTCTCTTTGCTCTTCAATACCATGTTCTTCATGATCTTCATGGAGATCTATCCGATGTAATACTCTTTTGCGGTGTGTTTGTCGAGATCCGATGAATTATGGGTTTATGTTCAGATTATCTACGAATATTATTTGAGTCTTTTCTGAATTCTTATATGCATGATTTCATATCTTTGCAAGTCTCTTCGAGTTATTGGTTTGGTTTGGCCAACTAGATTGGTAATTCTTGCAATGGGAGAAGTGCTTAGTTTTGGGTTCAATCTTGCGGTGTCCTCACCCAGTGACATAGTAGGGGTAGCGAGGCACGTATTGTATTGTTGCCATTGAGGATAAAAAGATGGGGTTTTCATCATATTGCTTGAGTTTATCCCTCTACATCATGTCATCTTACCTAATGCGTTACTCTGTTCTTCGTGAACTTAATACTCTAGATGCAGGCAGGAGTCGGTCGATGTGTGGAGTAATAGTAGTAGATGTAGAATCGTTTCGGTCTACTTGACACGGACGTGATGCCTATATGCATAATCATTGCCTTGGATATCTTCATAATTATTCGCTTTTCTATCAATTGCTCGACAGTAATTTGTTCACCCACCGTAATACTTGCCATCATGAGAGAAGTCTCTAGTGAAACCTATGGCCCCCGGGTCTATTTTCCATCTTATACTTTCAGATCTAAAACCAAAAACACCAAAAATACCTTGCTGCGTTATTTTTACTTTTGTTTTACTTTCCTTTCAAGCAATCTATTCAATCTATCTCTATCAGATCTCATCCTTACAAGTAACCGTGAAGGGATTGACAACCCCTTTATAGCGTTGGGTGCAAGTGTTTGATTCTTTGTGTAGGTACACCTATTGGGGACTCGCTTGTATCTCCTACTGGATTGATACCTTGGTTCTCAACAACTGAGGGAAATACTTATCTACTTTGCTGCATCATCCGTTCCTCTTCACGGAAACCAACGCATGCTCGAGAAGTAGCAAGAAGGATTTCTGGCGCCGTTGCCGGGGAGATACATAGCAAGTCAAGATAAGAACTTTTCCGTCAATCTCTGACGTGGTTGTCGGAGAGATCTACATCAAGCCATCAAAGTACCCGTCACAAACTCATCTCTTGCATTTACTTTATTTGCCATTTGCCTCTCGTTTTCCTCTCCCCCACTTCTAAAACGATTTTCCAAAAAGATTCGCCTTTTTCTTCGCCCTTCTTCCGTTCGTCTTTCGTTTGCCTTTTTGCTTTCTTGTGTGCTAGATTGTTTGCTTTGTCATGATGACTCGAGAGAATACCAAGTTGTGTGATTTTTCCAATACTAATAACAATGATTTTATTAGTACTCCAATTGCTCCCGCCACTAGTGCGGAATCTTATGAAATTAATGCTGCCTTGCTAAATCTTGTTATGAAAGAACAATTTTCCGGCCTTGCTAATGAAGATGCCGCATCCCATCTAAATACTTTCGTTGAGTTGTGTGATATGCAAAAGAAGAAAGATGTGGATAATGATATTGTTAAATTGAAGCTATTTCTGTTCTCACTACGAGATCGTGCTAAAACTTGGTTTTCATCTTTGCCTAAAAATAGTATTGATTCATGGAACAAGTGTAAAGATGCTTTTATTTCCAAGTACTTTCCACCCGCTAAGATCATCTCCGTTAGGAACGATATAATGAATTTTAAGCAACTTGATCATGAGTATGTTGCACAATCTTGGGAGAGGATGAAATTAATGATTAGGAATTGCCCCGCGCATGGTTTGAGTTTATGGATGATTATACAAATTTTCTATGCTGGATTGAATTTTGTTTCTAGGAATCTTTTAGATTCCGCCGCGGGTGGCACTTTTATGGAAATCACATTAGGAGAAGCTACTAAACTCCTAGATAATATTATGGAAAATTACTCTCAATGGCATACCGAAAGATCTCCTACTAGTAAAAAGGTGCATGCTATTGAAGAGATTAATACTTTGAGTGAAAAGATGGATGAATTGATGAAATTGTTTGCTAGTAAGAGTGCTCCTATTGATCCTAATGATATGCCTTTGTCTTCTTTGATTGTAAATAATAAATCTATGGATGTGAACTTTGTTGGTAGGAACAATTTTGGTAATAACGCTTATAGAGGTAATTTCAATGCTAGGCCGTTTCCTAGTAATTCCTCTAATAATTATGGTAATTCCTACAACAACTCTTACGGAAATTATAATAAGATGCCCTCTGATCTTGATAATAATATTAAATAATTTATTAGTTCGCAAAAGGGTTTCAATGCTATGATTGAAGAAAAATTGCTCAAGATTGATGATTTGACTAGGAACATTGATAGAATTTCTCTTGAGATTTATTCTTTGAAAATTAGATCTATTCCACCCAAGCATGATATTAATGAGTCTTTAAAAGCTATGATAATTTCTATTGATGAGTGTAAGGAAAGAACCGCTAGAATTCGTGCTAAACGTGAATTGCTTGAAAAAGTGTGTTCTCGTGAGAATATTGATGAAGATCTTAAAGTGATTGGTGTGACTCCTATTGAATATTTGTTTTCTAATGTTAATCTTCATAAAGATGGGACTGGAGATGAGTGAACTTTAGTTAAAAGGCATCCCAATGATTTGGAGTTTTTAGATCTTAATGCTAAGATTGATAAAAGTGGGATTGAAGAGGTCAAAACTTTAAATAGAAATGAACCCACTCTTTTGGATTTCAAGGACTTTAATTATAATAGCTGCTCCTTGATTGATTGTATTTCCTTGTTGCAATCCATGTTGAATTCTCCTCATGCTTATAATCAAAACAAAGCTTTTACTAAACATATTGTTGATGCTATGATGAAATCTTTTGAAGAAAAACTTGAGTTGGAAGTTTCTATACCTAGAAAGCTTTATGATGAATGGGAACCTACTATTAAGATTAAGATTAAAGATTATGACTGCCATGCTTTGTGTGATTTGGGTGCTAGTGTTTCTACGATTCCAAAAACTTTATGTGATGTGCTAGGTTTCCGTGAATTTGATGATTGTTCCTTAAATTTGCATCTTGCGGATTCCACTATAAAGAAACCTATGGGAAGGATTAATGATGTTCTTATTGTTGCAAATAGGAATTATGTGCCCGTAGATTTCATTGTTCTTGATATAGATTGCAATCCTACATGTCCTATTATTCTTGGTAGACCTTTCCTTAGAACGATTGGCGCAATTATTGATATGAAGGAAGGGAATATTAGATTCCAATTTCCATTAAGGAAAGGCATGGAACACTTTCCTAGAAAGAAAATAAAATTACTTATGAATCTATCATGAGAGCTACTTATGGATTGCATACCAAAGATGACAATACCTAGATCTATAGCGTTTTGCCTAGCTAGGGGCATTAAACAATAGCGCTTCTTGGGAGGCAACCCAATTTTATTTTCGTTTTCTGTTTTTTGTTTCTGTTTTGGTGTGTTTTGCACATTATTAGTTCTGTAATAATTGTGTTTTCTTGTTTAAATTAGTGTTTGAGCCAAGTAAGACCTTTGGGATGGTCTACGGTATTTGTGGTTTGATTCTGTTAAAAAACAGAAACTTTTGCGCTCAGTCCAGAATTTTTATAAATTCACTGGAACGTGCTTTTGATCTGAATTTTTCACACAAGATTGATATACAAATTTCCATTTTTGTCCTAAGTTTTCAGAATTTTTAGAGTTAAAGAAGTATTCGAAGTCTATAGATTTCTACAGACTGTTCTGTTTTTGACAGATTCTGTCTTCTTTGTGTTGTTTGCTTATTTTGATGTATCTATGGGTTGTATCGGGGGGTATGAACCATGGAGAAGTTAGAATACAGTAGGTATTACACAAATATAAATAAAGAATGAGTTCACAACAGTACCTAAAGTGGTGATTTATTTTTCTTATACTAACGGATCTCATGAGTTTTCTGTTGAGTTTTGTGTTGTGAAGTTTTCAAGTTTTGGGTAAAGATTTGATGGACTATGGAATAAGGAGTGGCAAGAGCCTAAGCTTGGGGATTCCCAAGGCACCCCAAGCCATATTAAAGGATACCAAAAAGCCTAAGCTTGGGGATGCCCCGGAAGGCATCCCCTCTTTCGTCTTCAATCCATCGGTAAATTTACTTGAGGCTATATTTTTATTCACCACATGATATGTGTTTTGCTTGGAGCGTCTTGTATGATATGAGTCTTTGCTTTTTAGTTTGCCACAATCATCCTTGCTGCACATCTTTTTGAGAGAGACACTCTGATTCGTGAATTTATTAGAATACTCTATGTGCTTCACTTATATCTTTTGAGCTAGGCAATGTTGCTCTAGTGCTTCACTTATATCTTTTTAGAGCACGGCGGTGTTATATTTTATAGAAATTATTGAACTCTCGTACCTCAATTATATTATTTTGAGAGTTTCTTAAAACAGCATGGTAATTTGTTTAGGTTATGAATTTAGTCCTAATATAATGGGCATCCAAGAGGGATATAATAAAAACTTTCATATTAAGTGCATTGGATACTATGAGAAGTTTGATTCCTTGCATATAGTTTTGAGATAATAGAGATGGTAATATGAGAGTCATGCTAGTGAGTAGTTGTGAATTGGAGAGATACTTGTGTTGAAGTTTGTGATTCACGTAGCATGCACGTATGGTGAACCGTTATGTAACGAAGTCGGAGCATGATTTTTTTAATGATTGTCGACCTTTGTGTGAGGGTCGGGAGCGCGTGATGGTTAACTCCTACCAACCTCTCCCCTAGGAGCATGCGTCTAATGCTTTGTTTGATAACTAATAGACTTTTTCAATAAGTATGTGAGTTCTTTATGACTAATGTTGAGTCCATGGATTATACACACTCTCACCCTTCCACCATTGCTAGCCTCTCTAGTACCGCGCAACTTTCGCCGGTACATCAAACCCACCTTCCTCAAAACAGCCACCATATATATTCCTCAAAACAGCCACCATATCTACCTATTATGGCATTTCCATAGCCATTCCGAGATATATTGCCATGCAACTTCCACCGTTCCGCTTTTCATGACATGCACCACCACTTTCATATTGCATATAGAGTCATATTTTGTCATATGTATCGAGTTGTAATTTTCCTTTTGAGTTGTAAGTAAATAAAAGTGTGATGATTTTCATTATTAGAGCATTGTCCCGTGTGAGAAAAGGATGATGGAAGCCATGACTCCCTCCCAAGTTGGGATGAGTATCCGGACTTTACAAAAAAATAAAAGAGGCCAGCGAAGCCCAAATAAAAAAAAGAGGCCAAAGATGCCCACCAAAATAAAAAAAAGGAGAAAAAAATGAGAGAAAGAGAGAAGGGACAATTGCTACTATCTTTTTCCACACTTGTGCTTCAAAGTAGCACCATGATCTTCATGATAGAGAGTCTCCTATTTTGTCACTTTCATATAACTAGTGGAGTTTCATCTTGCACGACCACTTAGTTTTCTTTTTGAGCTTTCATACACTTATAGCTCTAGTGCACCCGTTGCATGGCAATCCCTACTCACTCACATTGATATCTATTGATGGGCATCTCCATAGCCCGTTGATACGCCTAGTTGATGTGAGACTATCTTCTCCTTTTCCCTTGCAACCTCCACCATATTCTATTCCACCTATAGTGCTATATCCATGGCTCGCGCTCATGTATTGCGTGAGAGTTCAAAAGGTTTGAGAACTTTAAAAGTGTGAAACAATTGCTTGACTTGTTCATCGGGGTTGTGCATGATTTAGATACTTTGTGTGGGGAAGATGGAGCATAGCCAGACCATATGATTTTGTAGGGATAACTTTCTAAGGCCATGTTATTTCGAAAGGACACGATTGCCTTGTTGGTGTGCTCGAAGTATTACTATTTTTATGTCAATATTAGACTATTGTTTTGAATCTTACGGATCTGAATAGTCATGCCACAATAAAGAATATTACATGGATAAATATGTTAGGTAGCATTCCACATCAAAAATTCTGTTTTTATCATTTACCTACTCAAGGACGAGCAGGAATTAAGCTTGGGGATGCTTGATACGTCTCCAACGTATCTATAATTTTTGATTGTTCCATGCTATTATATTATCTATTTTGGATGTTTTATATGCATTAATATGCTATTTTATATTATTTTTGGGACTAACCTATTAATCTAGAGCCTAGTGCCAGTTTCTGTATTTTCCTTGTTTTTGAGTATTGCAGATAAGGAATATTAAACGGAGTCCAAACAGAATAAAATCTTCGGAATAATTTTTCTTGGACCAGAAGACATCTACCAAGCTTGGAGACCAAGGCAAAGGAGCTGTCGTGTGGCCACTAGCCACAGGGGCGCGCCCTAGGGGGGGCCGCGCCCCCCTGGCTTGTGGGCCCACAGCAACTCCCCCAACCCTAATCTTCAGCCTATAAATTCCAAAATATTCCCTGTATACCAGAGAGAGCCACGAAAACACTTTTCTACCGCAAGGAGCCTCGGTTCCCGTGAGATCCAATCTTGGAGCCTTTTTCGGTAATCTGCCGGAGGGGGATTCGATCACGGAGGGCATCTACATCAACTCCATTGCCCCTCCGATGATGCGTGAGTAGTTCACCATAGACCTTCGGGTCCATAGCTAGTATCTAGATGGCTTCTTCTCTCTCTTTGCTCTTCAATACCATGTTCTTCATGATCTTCATGGAGATCTATCCGATGTAATACTCTTTTGCGGTGTGTTTGTCGAGATCCGATGAATTGTGGGTTTATGTTCAGATTATCTATGAATATTATTTGAGTCTTTTCTGAATTCTTATATGCATGATTTCATATCTTTGCAAGTCTCTTCGAGTTATTGGTTTGGTTTGGCCAACTAGATTGGTAATTCTTGCAATGGGAGAAGTGCTTAGTTTTGGGTTCAATCTTGCGGTGTCCTCACCCAGTGACATAGTAGGGGTAGCGAGGCACGTATTGTATTGTTGCCATTGAGGATAAAAAGATGGGGTTTTCATCATATTGCTTGAGTTTATCCCTCTACATCATGTCATCTTACCTAATGCGTTACTCTATTCTTCATGAACTTAATACTCTAGATGTAGGCAGGAGTCGGTCGATGTGTGGAGTAAGAGTAGTAGATGCAGAATCGTTTCGGTCTACTTGACATGGACGTGATGCCTATATGCATAATCATTGCCTTGGATATCTTCATAATTATTCGCTTTTCTATCAATTGCTCGACAGTAATTTGTTCACCCACCGTAATACTTGCCGTCATGAGAGAAGCCTCTAGTGAAACCTATGGCCCCCGGGTCTATTTTCCATCTTATACTTTCAGATCTAAAAACAAAAACACCAAAAATACCTTGCTGCATTATTTTTACTTTTGTTTTACTTTCCTTTCAAGCAATCTATTCAATCTATCTCTATCAGATCTCATCCTTGCAAGTAACCGTGAAGGGATTGACAACCCCTTTACAGCGTTGGGTGCAAGTGTTTGATTCTTTGTGTAGGTACACCTATTGGGGACTCGCTTGTATCTCCTACTGGATTGATACCTTGGTTCTCAACAACTGATGGAAATACTTATCTACTTTACTGCATCATCCGTTCCTCTTCACGGAAACCAACGCATGCTCGAGAAGTAGCACGCGGCGGGCGCTGGTGGTGGCGGCGGCGGGCGCAGGGGGTGGCGGCGGCGAGAGGTGGCGTCCGTAGGAAGGGGGAGTGAGAGAGAGTGGAATGGGGGCGGGGCACGGCCGTTACTTTTTGTTTTGAGAAGAGCACGACCGTTACTAGTCCGTTCCCTTTACCGTCTGCCAGCGGACGGCAAACATTCTTTGCCATCCGCTGGCAGACGGCAAAGGGATAACCCATCTGACCTAAAGCTTGAACAGGGCCCAGTGGGCCCAGCTGGCTCCTTTGCCGTCTGCCAGCGGACGGCAAAGAAAGTTTGCCGTCCGCTGGCAGACGGCAAAGATTCGACCTACGGCAAACACAATCTTTGCCATCTGGCATTTCTTTGCCGTCCGCTTTTTGCCAGTAGACGGCAATGGCCTTCTTTCCGTCCGCTGGTAGATGGCAAAGAACTGGCAGACGACAAATTCCCTGAGTCCAGTAGTGAAAGGGAAAACTTGCGATATGGTGGTCAAAACTGCAAGAGTAGATATAATAATTTTTTGTCGTGCGGGACAAGTCTAGAAAGGAAAATAGAGTCGGGAAAGTCCACGGGGAGTCACAAGCTCACATGGCGCGCCCTGGGGGTAGGACGCGGTCCCTGAGCTCGTCGCTCCCTCATGCAATTTCCTGATTGTTTATTATTTTTCTAATTTTTCATATACTCCGAAGTGAAAAAAATACTCTTCTGGAACTTTTGGGGTCGGTTTACTTATCGTATAACATACCTACTCCTTTTCAGGATTCTGGAGTGTTTTGGAAGGTCTCTTTTATGTGTTCCTCCGGTATCATCGTTTGGATAAGTGCTTTCCTTGTTAACGGGTGTACCTAAAATATAATGTTTAATTCTTTTCCCATTAACCACCTTAGAATTTGTTCCCTCGGTGTTGTTAATCTTGATAGCTCCGGAGCGACAAAATTGCTCGATGATATAGGGTCCTTCCCATTTAGAGAGAAGTTTTCCTACAAAGAATCTGAAACAAGAGTTATATAATAGAACTTGATCACCGACATTATATTCCCGGTTCCGTATTCTTTTGTCACGCCATCTTTTAAATTTTTCTTTAAACAACTTGGCATTTTCATAGGCTTGTGTCCTCCATTCGTCGAGAGAGCTCATATGAAATAACGTCTTTTCACCGGCAAGTTTGAAATCATAGTTCAATTCTTTAATTGCCCAATAAGCTTTATGTTATAATTCTAGAGGTAAATGACAAGCTTTTCCATAAACCATTTTATATGGGGGCATACCCATAGGATTTCTATAAACAGTTCTATATGCCTACAATGCATCATTAAGTTTCTTAGACCAATTCTTCCTAGACCTATTAACTGTCTTCTGCAAAATTAATTTTATTTCTGTATTACTTAATTCAACTTGACCACTAGACCAAGAATGATACAGTGAGGCAATTCTATGGTTAATATCATATTTAGCTAAGAGTTTACGAAATGCACCATGAATAAAATGTGAACCACCATCAGTCATTAAATATCTTGGGACTCCAAACCTTGGGAAAATAACTTCTTTAAGCATTTTAATAAAGGTGTTGTGATCAACACTACTAGTTGGAATAGCTTTTATCCACTTAGTAACGTAATCAACAACAACTAAAATATGAGTATACCCATTAGAGGAAGGGAAAGGTCCCACATAATCAAATCCCCAAACATCAAATGGTTCAATAACAAGTGAATAATTCATAGGCATTTCCTGACGTCTACCAATATTACCAATTCTTTGACATTCATCATAGGAAAGGACAAGCTTACTTGAATCCTTGAAGAGAGGAGGCCGGTAAAAACCATACTATAATACATTATGTGCAGTTCTATATCCCACATGGCGTTCTCCGTATGCTTCAGAATGATACTTCCGTAGGATTTGTTCCTGTTCATGCTCAGGTACACTTCATCCAATAATGCCATCTACGCCTTTGTATAAAGGTGGGTCATCTTAAGTGTAATGTCTTAAGTCAAAGAAGAACTGTTTCTTTTGCTGGCATGTGTAACTAGGTGGTATATACTTAGCAACAATGTAATTAGCATAATCTGCATACCGAGTACTATTGTGGGAAGTAGAAGGATTTATAACAGCTAATTGCTCATTAGGAAAACTATCATGAATATGCAGTGGGTCATCAAGAATATTTTCCATCCGATACAAATTATCTGCTACGGAGTTTTCAGCTCCCTTCCTATCAACAACATGCAAATCAAACTCTTGTAGTAAAAGAACCCACCTAATTTGTTTAGGTTTAACATCTTTCTTTTCCATAAGATATTTAATAGCAGCATGATCAGTGTGAATTATTACTTTAGAATCAACAATATAAGATCTAAATTTATCACATCCAAACACATCTGCAAAAAATTGTTTCTCAGTAGTATCATAATTCTTTTGAGCATTGTCTAAGGTTTTACTAGCATAATGAATAACATTTAACTTCTTATCAACTCTTTGTGCTAGAACATCACCAACATCTTAGTCACTAGCATAAGTATTTCAAAGGCTTCTACACAATCATCATAAAAACAAATGGAACATATTTTTGCAGAAGATTGGTAAGAGGCCTAGAAATTTTAGAAAAATATTTCAGGAACCTTCTATAGAAACCAGCATGACCTAGAAACCTTCTAATACCTTTGATATCTTTAGGACATGACATTTTCTCAATTACATTAACTTTAGCTTTATCTACCTCAATACCTCTTTCGGAGATTTTATGCCCAAGGACTATTCACCATAAAGTGGCACTTCTCCCAGTTCAAGACAAGATTAGTTTCCTCACATCTCTACATAACTCGATCAAGGTTGTTTAAGCAATCATCAAAAGAGGTTTCGTAAACGGAAAAATCATCCATGAATACCTCAACAATTTTTTCACAAAAATCAAAGAATATAGTAGTCATACATCTTTGAAAGGTAGCAGGTGCATTACATAAACCAAAAGGCATACATCTATAAGCATAAGTTCCAAAAGGACAGGTAAAGGTGGTTTTATCTTGATCTTCTCTTGCTACAGGTATCTGAGAAAAACCAAAATATCCATCTAGGAAGCAAAAATGTGTATGAAGATAATCTTTCTAACAATTGATCAATAAAAGGCAAGGGGTAATGATCTTTTCTAGTAGCTTTATTTAATCTTCTTAAATCAGTTACCATCTTATAACCAGTTACAATTCATTGAAGGCTAAGTTCATTTTTATCATTAGGAACAACAGTAATGCCTTCTTTCTTAGGGACACAATGAACATGACTTACCCATCTACTATCAGCTATAGGATAAATTATACGTGCCTCCAGAAGATTTAGTATTTCAGTTCTTACCACATCCTTTATGTTGGGATTTATACGATGTCGATGATCAACCCTGGTTTAGCATTTGGTTCCATATTAATCTTGTGCTGGCATAAAGTGGGACTGATGCCCTTAAGATCATTAAGAGTATATCCTTAGAATTTTAAGTAATCTCTTTTCTTCATGCTTTGAAAGGTTAGCACTAATAATGACATGATATATCTTCATTTCATCAAGATAAGCATATTTCAGTGCAACGGGTAGCTTCTTTAATTCAAACACATGATCACTCTTAGGAAGGAGAGGGTCTCCCAAAGTTTCAACCCACAAATTATGTTTAAGGATAGGTGCTTGATTGAAGAATATATCATCTATTTCATTTATTTCATTCATATGCATATCATTTTCATGGTCTAGCAAATATTGCTCTAATGGATCGGTAGGAGGCACAACAATAGAAGCAAGACCAATAATTTCAGCTTTACTAGGTGGCTCAAGAGCATGTGGTAGTCTATTAAACTTAGAGAAATTTAACTCATGAGATACATCAACAAAGTTAACTTTAACCTTTTCTTTAACACAATCAATTTCAACATTAACATTATTCAAGAAACGTCTACCAAATATAATGGCGCAAAATTCATCTTGCAGTGATCCAAGTACTAGGAAATCAGTAGGGTATTTGATATTACCACACAAGACTTCAACATCTATGACAATACCAAGATGTAAAATAGTATCCCTATTTGCAAGCTTAAGAGTAACATCAATGTCTTCTAAATCAGCGGGTGTAATATCATTCATGACTTCTTGATATAAGGAGAAAAGAATAACACAATACTAGAATCCATATCACGTAGACCATGATATTAATGTTCTCCTATTTTAACAGAGACAATAAGCATGCCAACAACAGGTTTGCTTTTATCCAATTTATCTTGTTCATTATTAGCTGGTTTGGCAATTCTAGTGGTTTCTTTACAGAAATAAATAACATGTCAATCAATATCATCAGCTAAGAGATCTTTAATCATTGCAATATTAGGTTCCACTTTAATTTGTTCAGATGGTCCAGGACTTTTAACATTACTCTCATGAACCATAGTTGTAGCTTTAGTATCTTCCTTTATCCTAGTAGGGAAAGGAGGTTTCTCAATATAAGCACTAGACACAACTGAACCAACATTATAAATGCTTGTTTCCTCTTTAGATATAACATGTTCCTCACAAGTGTTTTCAATAGGTGGATGATATTTAAACCACTTCTCCCTAGGGAGATCAATATGAGAAGCAAATGATTTACAGAAAGTTGCTACTATTTCAGAGTCAAGTCCATATTTCGCACTACACTTATGAAAAGCATCGGTTTTCGTAAAAGATTTAACACAATCAAACTCAAGATTTATACCTAACTCTTTCACTCTGTCGATTTCCCAATCCACAGAGTTGCGTTTAATTCTTTCCCGAAGATCCCAATTGAATTCAATAGTTTTCTTCGTAAAGGAACTAGTAGAAGAAGAATCAAACATTGATTGATCTTCATGAGGAAGATGAGCATAAAAGTTTTGTATATTTATTTCTCTTGAGAGCTCATGATTGGGGCATTATGCATCATATATTTAAGCCTCCCCCAACCTTGAGTGATAATTTCTCCTTCATAAGACCAACAATTATATATGTAACTCCAATCACGATGAACCAAATGCATAGGATAAAATTTCTGGTGAAATTCTAGCTTCAACCTATTCTAATCCCATGTTCCGGTATCATCCAATAGCCTATACTATGTCAATGCCTTTCCCTCTAAAGATAAAGGGAATATTTTTTTCTTAACTCCATCCTCAGATAAACCTGCAATCTTAAACAATCCACAAACTTCATGTATATATATCAAGTGCATATGAGGATGTATCGTTCCATCTCCTGCATAAGGATTAGGTAGTAGTTTCTCTAACATAACAGAAGGAATTTCATAATAAATATTTTGAGTATGTTCAGTAGGTTGAGGGGCAACTCTTGTTTCTTCCAGTCGAGGTGGAGATACCCCAAATAGACCCCTTGATGACCCACAAATATAGGGGATCAACCATAGTCCTTTCGATAAGTAAGAGAGTCGAACCCAACGAGGAGATGAAGGAAGTGATAAGTAGTTTTCAGCAAGGTATTTTCTGCAAGTGTTGTAAGTAATAGTGATAGATAGTTTTGTAGCAAGATAATTCGTAAAAAGTGACAAGTAACAAAAGTAACGAGTGTGTACCAAGGTAGCCCAATCCTTCTTATAGCAAAGGACAGGCCAGACAATTCGCTTATATGAAGCAAAGTGCTCTCGAGGACACATGGGAATTTCTATCTAGTCATATTCATCATGTTGAGTTGATTCGCGTTCGTTACTTTCATAATTTGATATGTGGGTGGACCGGTGCTAAGGTGTTGTTCTTACTTGAACAAGCAACCCACTTATGATTACCCCCTCTCACAAGCATCCACAACTACAAAAGAAGAATTAAGATAAATCTAACCATAGCATGAAACATGTGGATCCAAATCAACCCCTTATGAAATAACACATAAACTAGGGTTTAAGCTTCTGTTACTCTAGCAACCCATCATCTACTTATTACTCCACAATGCCTTCCCTTAGGACCAAAATATGGTGAAGTGTCATGTAGTTGACGTTCACATCACTCCACTAAAGGAAGCAACAACATAAATATCATCAAAATATCGAACGAATACCAACTTCACATGATTACTTATAACAAGACTTATCCCATGTCCTCGACAACGAAAGTAACTACTCACAAATCATCACCATGTACAATATCAGAGGTGTAATAAATATGGTAAAGGATATGAACATATTATCTTCCACAAAACAAGCCAACAAGCATCAACTACAAGACGTATTGAACACTACAAGTCACCCATAAGTACCAGTCTGAGGTTTTGAGACAAAGATTGAATACAAGAGATGAACTAGGATTTGAGACGAGATGGTGCTGGTGAAGATGTTGATGAAGATTGATCCTCCCACGAAGGAGGAAACATTGGTGATGACGATGGCTTCGATTTCCCCCTCCCAGAGGGAAGTTTCCCCGACAGAATCTCTCTACCGGAGAGCAAAAGGGCATCTGCCCATATTTCCGCGTTGAGACGGAGGTGCTTCATCCTGAAAGTATCCACTTGATTTTTTATAGGTCAAAACACATCATATAGCAGAAGAGGGGGGCGGAGGCCGCCTATGGGCCTGCCAATCCATAAGGGAGCGCCTAGGGGGGGTGGGCGCGCCCTGTTGGCTTGGCACCAACAGGTGGACCCCTCTGGCACTTCTTTGCTCCTTAAATTCAAATATATTCCACAAAACAAATCCTCGTGAAGTTTCATGTAATTTGGAGTCAAGAGAATTTTCAGCCTTCTCTTTGTTTTCAGGTCCAGAATTCCAGTTTTCGGCTATTTCCCTCTTTGTGATGTACCTTGTAAATTAAGAGAGAAAAGGCACTAGAATAGTATCATAAATGGAATAGTGGCCAAGAATAATATAAATATCAATAAGAAATCATGATGCAAAATGGACGTATCACCCCTCAAAGGATTATTCTCCATAGTAACAAGTAACAGTAAATTTCAGCACGTAACAAAAATGTTTCCTTACCAAATTACACTTATGGAAGGCGCTTCACTCCCCGGCAATGATGCTAGAAAAGATCTTGATGACCCACAAGTATAGGGGATCAATCGTAGTCCTTTCGATAAGTAAGAGTGTGGAACCCAACCAGGAGTAGAAGAAAATGACAAGTGGTTTTCAGCAACGTATTCTATGCAAGTACTGAAAGTTGCGGTAACAGATAGTTTTGTAGCAAGGAAATTCGTAACAAGTAACAAGTGACAATAGTAACAAAGGGGAAGCAAGGTGGCCCAATCCTTTTTATAGAAAAGGACAAGCCGGTAAGTTCTCTTATAGAAAGCAAAGTGTTCTTGAGGGCACATGGGAATTCTTATCTAGTCATGTTCATCATGTTTAGGTGATTCGCGTTTGTAACTTTGATAATTTGATATGTGGGTGGACCGGTGCTAGGTTGATGTTATTACTTGAACAAGCAACCCTATTATGATTATCCCCTCTTGTGAGCATCCACAACTACGAAAGAATAATTAAGATAAATCTAACCATAGCATGAAACATGTGGATCCAAATCAACACCTTATGGAATAACACATAAACTAGGGTTTAAGCTTCTGTCACTCTCGCAACCCATCATCTACTTATTACTCCCCAATGCCTTCCCTTAGGAAAAATTATGGTGAAGTGTCATGTATTTGATGTTCACATGACAACACTAAAGGAAGAACAACATACACATCTTCAAAATATCGAACGAATACCAACTTCACATGATAACTTAGAACAAGACTTCTCCCATGTCCTCAAGAACAAAATTAATAAAATTCTCAAAAATCATATTCGTGTTCAAGATGAGACGTGTATTAAATATGCTTAAGGATCTTAACATATAATCTTCCACCAAGTAAACCAACTAGCATAAACTACAAGATGTAATCAACACTACTAGGGACTCACAGGTACCAATCTGAGGTTTGGAGACAAATATTGACAACAAGAGATGAACTAGGGTTTGAGATGAGATGGTGCTGGTGAAAATGTAATATTGGTCCTCCCATGATGGAGGAACTGTTGGTAATGATGATGGCTTCGATTTCCCCCTCCAGGAGGGAAGTTTCCCTGGAATAATCGCTTTGCCGGAGAGGAAAAGTGCTCTTGCCCAGGTTACGCCTCGAGACGGCGACGCTTCATCCCGAAAGTGTTCTTATGATTTTTTCTAGGGAAAATAGGATCCTATAGGAGGAGATGGGCCCCGGAGGCCTGCTGGTGGAGCCACGAGCTCAATAGGCTCGCCTAGGGGGTTAGGGCGCTGATACGTCTCCAACGTATCTATAATTTTTTATTGTTCCATGCTGATATATTATCATTCTAGGATACTTTTTGGGTCTTTATTTACCAATTTATAATATTTTTGAGCACTAACCTATTGACCCAGTGCCCAGTGCCACTTGTTGTTTTCTGCATGATTTTGCCTTTTCAGGTTTACTGTACCAAACGAAGTCCAATTGCCACGAAACTTTTTGATGATTTTTTATGGACTATATGAAGACCTAGAAGCTTCGGAAGGAAGTCAGGAGGTGCACGTGGGCCCCACCACACATCAGGGTGCGCCCTGGGGGGCTGATATGTGGTGGCCCACTCAACCGCCTCCTGACGTCCCTCTTCAACCTATAAATTCTCTAATATCATGTAAACCCGGGAGGCAGTCCCGAAACTCTTTTTACGCCGGCGCAAGTCTCTGTTCTGGCAGAGGGGGGATCGATCACGGAGGGCCTCTTCATGAACCTTGATGCCCTCATGATGATGTGTTAGTAGATCACCACAGACCTACGGGTCCATAGCTAGTACCTAGATGCCAATCTCTCTCTCTTATGATCTTCAATACAATGATCATCGCATCTTCGCTTTGATCTATCCCATGTAATCCTATTGTGCGGTGTGTTTGTTGGGATCCGATGAATTGTGGGTTTATGTTCAGATTATTCATGAAAAGTATTTGAGATACCTCTGATATATATTGTCTCTTAATTGCATGATCATTATAGCTTCGTAATGCTCTCCGATCTATTGATGTGCTTTGGCCAAGTAGACTGATATTTCATCGGTGGGAGTGGTGCGTTGTGGTAGGTTCAATCTGGCGAGTTTCTATATCCCAGTGACAAAGTAGGGGACAAGATGCATCTTTGTGTTGTTGCTACTAAGGATAAAATGATGGGGTTCATTCATATTGTTTGAGTTTACTTTGTCTACATCATGTCATCGTTCTCCAAGCATTACTCTGTTTTACTTAATACTCTAGATGCATGCTACATAGCGGTCGATGAGTGGAGTAATAGTAATAGGTGTAGGCAGGAGTCGGCCTATTTTTTATGGACATGATGCCTATATACACATGATCAGTGCCGTGAAAATCGCATAACTATCCGCTCTTCTATCAATTGCCCAACAGTAATTTGTTACCCAACGTATCCTACCGACATGAGAGATGGCGCTAGGGAAAACAATGGCCCCCGGGTCTATTCATTTATATATTTTTACAAACACTACAATTAATTTTCTGCCTTTATTTACCTTTTATTTTACTTTGCATATATTTATCAACAATTATCTACACAACTCATTTGCTTGCAAATAACGAGATCAAGGGGATTGACAACCCTCTTGCCCGCGTTGGGTGCAAGTTGTTTGTTCATTTGTGTGCAGCCGCTGAAGACGGTTGAGGATTGATATTCCAATTGGTTCGATAAATAGTGGTTTTATAACTGAGGGAAATACTTACCCACTTTGTGCTGCAATTACCCGTTCCTCTTCACGGACAACCCAACACAGATCACAAGTATCAGGAAGGATTTCCGGCGCCGTTGTCGTGGAATATCATCATCAACTACCAAGTAACTCCACAAAAATTTTCATTCACTTGTTCTTCTTCTTATTTGAAGTTACATTTATCTTGTCTCATAAAAATCAAAAATACAAAAATAGTTATCTTTGCTCGTTACTAAGTTTGCTCGTCGTCATGGCTAGTTCTTCTTCCGCTCGCTTTACTCCCAATGATGATGTAGTAAATTTCAAACAAAGGGGAGGAGAAAGCTTAAAATATGCATGGTATATGATTTTATTTGCTCAAAATAAAGCAACTAAAAAGTTATCTACCACTACCTTGCTTCAAAATTTTTATGTTGGTATCAACACTTGGTATAGGTTTGTACTTGACACCATCACTTGTGGAAACTTTTCAATGTGTCACACCTTGGATGCCTACACTGCAATTGAAAATCTTGGAGGGACACCACCCATTATTGTTAATGAAACAAATTTGACCTGGGAACATGTTATGCAAAGGCTTTATGCTATTGAGAATAATATGATCACAAACAAACCAATTGAGGAGTTGGATAAAAAACTTCATAATCATATCACTCAACTTGGGTCATGGGTAGGAATGACTTTGAAAACCTTAAAGGAAAAAGACACTACTATTGATGAAAGGATAGAACAAGGTTTGAATATAATTGATAAAATGGAAGAGGTCATTGAAAAAGTAGGTTCCGCCTTCATACCTTCTAAAGCTAATGCTAGTACCTCTCAAAACAAAGAACCCAAGTTCATATATATTCCTAAGAGTGTTAGTACACCTCCTACCAAAGGGAACGAGGATCTAAAGATGATTAGTGTTCACGCCAACTTTATAGATTCGATAAAGGATCCTATTGCCAAGCCTCGTATTTCCCCTATTATCCACGGTTGTGTTATTGAGGAGCTTGATGTAAAAGATGACAATACTTGAAACTATGCATTATGCCTAGCTAGGGACATAAAACAATATCGCTTGTTGGGAGGCGACCCAATAGTTATCTTAATTTTTTTGCTTTGAACTTTCTGTTTAATTTTAATAACATGATTATTTCCTCTGTAATTATTATGTTTTTTGTATTTAAATTAGTGTTTGTACCAAGTAAAGCCTTTGGGATGACTCACAAGATGAGTAGAATCGATGCTGAAACAAAACATAAACTTTTGACCCTAGTACAGGAATTTTAAGTTTTTACTGGGACGTGATAATGATCTAAATTTTTTACACAGTGTTGATATACAAATTTCCGAGGTTGTCCTAATTGTTTCGATTTTTTCGAGTTATATAATTATAGGCTCTCTATATATTGCTACAGACTGTTTTGTTTTAAACAGATTCTGTTTTTGCTTGCATAGTTGCTTGTTTTGATTATGCTATGGATTGTATCGGGGGTATAAGCCATGGAGAAGTTAGAATGCATTAACTATTATGCATTTATGAAATTTGAATCAATTTATAACAGTACTTGATGTATGCAATTTGTTTCTTATACTAACAGATCTCACGAAGTTTTGTTAAGTTTTGTGTGATTAAAGTTTTCAAGTTTTGAGTGTTATCTTGATGGTCAAAGGAATAAGGAGTAGCAAGAGCCTATGATTGGCGGGGATGACTAAGGCACCCCAAGGTAATATTTTAAAGGAGACCCAAGTGTCTAAGCTTGGGGATGCCCCGGAAGGCATCCCCTCTTTCGTCTCAAATCCATCGGTATGTCACTTGAAGCTATATTTTTATTCGTCACATGATATGAGTTTTGCTTGGAACTTTGTTTGCTTTTGTTTTCTTTTACTTTCAGTTTGCCACAATCATTGTTTGCTGGACACACCTATTTAAGAGAGACACACCTTCATCATAATTTGTTAGAATACTCTATGTGCTTCACTTATATCTTTTGAGCTTAGCAGTTGCTGTAGTACTTCACTTATATCTTTTTGAGCACGGTGGCGTGTAGATTTTATAGAAATGATTTCACTCTCTTTATTCACTTATATTTGTTTGAGAGTTAATAAATAGTGACGGTAATTTGCATGGGCCATAAGACTAGTCCAAAAATATTAGGTATTCCAAGAGTGACAATCAAAACCATCATGTAGCACATATAAAGAAATTGTGGGTCAATGATATGATATTGATGTAGTAATATGAAATAGGTGTGAGTACATAATTGTTAAACAATAGAAGTGTCAATATTAATAAAGGTTGACCTTTTTGTTCATCTAAAAATGAAAGAGGCATGCTGATGATGTGTGAGCATTTCTATTCCTCGTTGAGATCCTAGTGTTTTTTCGGGTCGGAAGCGTGCGATGGTTAACTCCTACCAACCTCTTCCCTCGAGGCATGTGAATAGTACTTTTATTTATGATAAACTAATAAAACTTTACAATAAGTATATGAGTTCTTTATGACTAATGTGAAACCATGGACATACGCAATCTCACCTTTTTCATAATTTTCTAGCCTCTTCGGTATCATGCATAGCCCGTTCTCACCTCGAGGATCGGTGCAACTTTCGCCGGTGCATCCAAACCCCGTGACATGATACGCTCTGTTGCACATAAGCCTTATTATATCTTCCTCAAAGCAGCCACCATACCTACCTATCATGGCATTTCCATTGCCATTCCGAGATATATTGCCATGCAAATTCCATCTTCACTTCACATGACTAGTTCGTTCATCATCATATTGCTTTGCATGATCATATAGAGCTGACATAGTATTTGTGGAAAGCCACCTTTCATCATGTTTTTGATACATGTCACGCTAGATCATTGCACATCCTGGTACACTTCCAGAGGCATTCATACAGAGTCATATCTTCATATCAGTTCTCCATATTGAGTTGTAAGTAAATAAAAGTGTGATGATCATCATTATTAGAGCATTGTCCCAGTGAGGAAAGAATGATGGAGATGATGATTCTCCCATAAGTCGAGATGAGACTCCCGACGAAAATAATGATGGGGTGTCCAAATGAGCCCACCATCCATTCAAAAAAATGAGAGAAAATGAGAGAATGGACTTTGCTACTATCCTTTACCACACTTGTGCCTCAAAGTTGCACCATGTTCCTCATGTAGAGAGTCTCATGATATATCACTTTCATAAGCTGGGAATTACCTATTCATTATTAAAAACTTGGCTTGTATATTCCTATGACGGGCTTCCTCAAATGCCCAAGGTCTTCATGAGCAAGCAAGTTGGATGCACACCCCACTTAGCTTCATTTGAGCTTTCATACATGACGAGGTCACCTACCTTGGGTAGGGTCATAGACCTCTCATCTTGGACACACCTGGGGTCCTACAAGTTACAGAAGTCCCTGGACTACCTTAGCACTCTGACGAATGTACAAGATACACTCGGATCCTTGGAAGTCACTCGGACGTTATCAAACCACTCGGCTTAGCTCTGACACCCGGACGTGAAGAAGCAGAGGCGACGTGGGAGCTGCAATGTTCGAGACACTTAATTAACATTGAATACTGTAGACGTTGCATTACCTGTAACGCTCATAGGTAACTCAACAGTTTCCAGTAACTCCGGTAGTTACTAGCATTAATGACCCTCGTAATGGCACTCGGCTGGTGGTGGCGCACTCTATATAAGCCACCCCCTAACGCCAGAAGAGGGGTTACGAGCTCTCTGTAATCAGAACTCATACCAAACAATAGTTAGCCTCAGGGATCGAGACGTAGGACTCTTACCACTTCCGAGTTGGGTCTGAACTCGTAAACACCAAGTGTTACACTTGCTCCGTACCTAGGCTTCGCCCTACTCATTCGTACCCCCTGTACTATTGTCAGGATTACTCCCATAACAGTTGGCGTCCACCGTGGGGTGGCAGTTATAGCAAACTCCGGCGCAAGTGAGATTCCTTTCTTTTTCCGGCCATCATGCTGGCACTCGGCGGTGAGATCCTGTTTGGCAGCCTCTGCTTCATCACTGACAGTTCAGCCTGGTTGCACGATGCACCGCTAGATCCGGATGCGTTCCCCGCCTGCGGGGCCATGCATTTTAGTGCAATGGCATAAGGGGTTCTCCTGTGACAGTCGTCGGAGCCGCATAGCTCAGGGTCGATCCGTTCGACCTCCGGTCGCTACAAGCATTTCGTACGCTCGTGGTTGCAGCGGTGGCTCAAGGATGTCATGACACGGCAACCTACCTCCGAGCAGTTTGATGTGCTTGACTCCGGCGAGCCTACCCTCAGCTTGTCTCCCACATCGGGTGACAAGTTTTTCGACGAATCCGAGTGTGAAAGCAGCGGAAACGCTGCTGAGATACTAATGGCACACTCCACCGATCATGGTGCCCCTAGGTAGTCGGTGGGTGGTTCTCGTGACCGAGGTGGAGGTCGTCTCGGCGACGGTCCTTCCGATGGTTATTTTCTGCAGCCTCTCTCTCGGGAGTAGCGGGAAGAGAGGAGAAGGAGGGACGACAAAGTCCTTCTTATCCCTATCATGGGAATGTCACTCGAATAGATAGCCTTGGAGGCCACACTCCAGGCCACCTTGGCTGAGCATGCGCGTTTAGAGAGGTTCTAGTGAGCACTCGATGAACGCGCAGCAAGGGAGCAACCAAGCTCCTGTTATGCCAGGCGGCGACCGATCCCGAGTGATAAGCCGCCCAAGATTCCAGTGATGTGTACCCCTATAGAGAATCTAGCTGTAGCCACTCGGATAGCTGAATCCATTCAGGCGTCCGGTTCTGCGGCTGGACAAGGCATTCGACAGATCCAGACTCTCCTAAAGACGGCGATGAGGAAGAATGCAGAAGTGTATCGGTCGAATCAACGTGTTTACAACAAGTCATTTCGAGCTGACACTGTCCAGTCCATGCATAGTCCGCATGCTTATGGGAAACACCAATACTCTCCTCCTCCTCTGAGAGGCCGGCACGGAGGGCATTGGCGCGATGACCGTGACATCAGTCGGATTCCTCCTCTGAGGGGTGGTTCACATGGCAAGCGCCTCTATGATGACGGTCGTCCTCACAGAGAAGATCGCAATCGGACTCTCCCTCACCCCAGAGGTTATGAGGAAGCAGGCTGATGCCCCACGTTGCTCAATGCTAGGTCTACCATCACTCAGAGATTGGCGGATAAAATCCGAGTGCTCAGGGACCGAGTGAGCGGATGGGGGACGTCAGGTCTCGAGTGTTTCTGCAAATATATCCGAGAGGCCGAGATTCCCCCAACTATAGGTTGGCGACATGGATAGGGAAGTTTAACGGTGAGTCCAAGCCTGAAACTTGGCACGAAGATTACCGAGTGGCAGTTCAGATCGGGGGTGGTGATGACTTCATGGCAATGAAGCATCTTCCCCTCATGCTGGAAAGATCTTCTCAGGCATGGTTGAACCAGTTACCTTCTACAGCATCTATTGCTGGGAGGACTTGGCGCAGGTGTTCATTAAGACGTTTGAGGGCACTTACAAGCATCCGGGTGGATTTACGGAGTTGCAACGTTGTGTCCAGAAGAGCAATGAAACTCCTCGAGAGTACATACAACGATGGACCACTCTGCACAACACAGTCGAGAATGTCACCGAGCACCAGGCCGTGTGCGCCTTCAAGGCAGTCACTCGGTACCGGGAGCTCATACTGAAGTTTGGCCAATCGGGAGATCTATCTCTCAGTCAGGCCATGGAGATTGCCAACAAATACGCCAATGGCAAAGAGGAAGACCGCCTCCGCAGCGGCAAAGGGCAAGCTGGCAATGCCCCACAATCGGCGGGGAAGGCCGGCAAGAAGGAGAAGCGGAAAGCCGATCCTCCGGGAAAGGCGGAAGTGGCTGTTGTTCCTTGTCAGGGGAAGCCGAAGCCCAAAAATAATAAGAAGAAAGATTGGGCTAACAAAAAGAAGCCCGAGTACAATTCTGAAGTGTTGGATCATCCCTATGCTATTCACACTAAAAAGGATGAGGAGGGCAACCTCATTTACCCAAAGCACACCACTCGGGAGTGCCAGATGCTCAAGCGTGAGATGGGTAAGGAGGCCTCTTCAGAAAAGGACGACGACGAAGAGGGCGAGCGCGATCCTGAGTATCCTCACGTTGACAAGGTCCTCAACATGATCTTCGCGAATGTGGAAAGTAAGAGCCGATTGAAGGTCATCAATCGGGAGGTAAACTTGGTGGCCCCGGCAATCGTCAAGAACCTCAATTGGACAAAAACTCATGTTACTTTCGATCAGTCTGATCACCCAGCCCATATAGCCACCCCCGGGAGGCGGGCGCTGGTTGTCGATCCGGCCGTCAATGGAGTCCGACTGCGCAAAGTTCAGATGCATGGAGGCAGTGGGCTGAACATAAACACAGATACACTCAGCGCAATGGGCATTCCGATGTCCCGCCTGAGTAAGAGTAACATGCATTTCCATGGAGTCATTCCTGGAAAGAAAGCCGAGTCACTCGGTCATATCGCTCTGGATGTCATCTTCGGCGGAGAGAAGAACTTCCGGATGGAACGCCTGACGTTCGAAGTGGTAGATTTCCGAAGTGCGTATCATGCTATCCTGGGTAGACCTGCCTACGTGCGTTTCATGGCCGACCATGTTACGTGTATCTTAAGCTTAAGATGCCAGGACCGAGTGGTGAGATCATGGTTACCGGCGATCGGAAGGTTGCTGAAGAGTGCCTCCAGCAGGGCTCTAAAATTACAAACGAGCAGATACTCGCCGTCGAACTCGACGAGTACAAGAAAGCAGTGGACGCTGCAGACTTGTTAAATTCCAAGCGACCGGCGACAGAATCAGCTTTCCAATCGGTCGGCGAAACTAAGCAGGTTCATGTTCATCCAACCGATCCGAGTGTGGCTCCGACCAACATCTCGATGACACTCGGTGAAAAATAGGAAGCCGAGCTCATCCAGTTCCTCCGTGAGAACTGGGATATCTTTGCATGGAAGCTGTCTGACCTGTTGGGGGTTCCCAGGGGACTGGCTGAGCACCGACTCCAAGTGGATCCTAAAGTCAAAACTGTCAAGGAGCACTTGCGTCGATCCTCCGTAGAGAAGCACAAGGCAATTGGTGAAGAGATCGCTCGGCTCCTAGCTGCTGAATTCAACCGCGAAGTCTTCCATTCTGAGTGGCTAGCCAACCTAGTGTTGGTGCCCAAGAAGGACAAGTCCCTCCGGATGTGCATCGACTTCAAGCACCTTAATCGGGCCTTCCCGAAAGATCATTTTCCCCTTCCCCGCATAGATCAAATAGTAGATTCCACTGCCGAAGGTGAACGCCTATAGTTCTTAGATGCGTACTTCGGGTACCGTCAGATCCGAATGTATGGACCAGATGAAATGAAAAAAGCTTTCATCACCCCATTCGGGTGTTTCTGCTACATCACTATGCCATTCGGCCTCAAGAATGCTGGGGCAACTTTTATGCGTATGATTGAGAAGTGTTTGCAAGATCAAATCAGTCAGAATGTAGATGCTTACATGGATGACATCGTGGTCAAGTGCTCCAACCTCCGACGTTTCCAAATAAAACTGAATCCTGCGAAATGCACATTCAGAGTGCCCTTTGGTAAGCTACTCGATTTTCTCGTTTCTGAGCAAGGAATTGATGCTAATCCGGACAAGATCGGTGTCATCGTCCAAATGAAGAAACCTGTCCGTCTGCATGACGTCAGAAGCTCACGGGATGCCTTGCAGCCCTGAGTAGATTCATATCTCGACTCGGTGAAAAGGCCTTACCTCTTTACCGATTGATGAAGAAATCTGATACTTTTGAATGGACTCCTAAAGTGCAAGCCGCATTCGATCAGTTCAAGGCCTTGCTTTCCACCCAGCCGGTGTTAGCTGCTCCGAGCAGCCGAGAGCCTTTTGTCTTATACACCACGGCTACTAGCCACGTGGTCAGTACTATCCTCACTGTGGAGCGCGAGGAATCGGGAAAACATTCAAAGTGCAGAGACCCGTTTATTATATTTCGGAGGTCTTGACTCCTTCCAAGCCGAGGTATCCACACTATCATAAGCTAGTTTATGGCATTTACCTCACTGTGAAGAAGGTGGCTCATTACTTCCAAGAGAACTCGGTCACAAGTATCAGCGATGCTCTCCTATCAGAGATCCTGCATAACAGAGATGCCACGGGCCGAGTGTCCAAATGGGAGATTGAGCTCCTCCCGTTGGAAATCAAGTTCGAAGCCAAGAAGGCGATCAAGTATCGGGCACTTGTGGACTTTTTAGCGAGTGGATAGAGAAGGAACAGCCAGCTCCGAGTGTTCCTAAACACTGGGCTATGTTTTTCGATGGATCTGAGAAGCTTCAAGGGTCTGGCACTGGAGTAGTTATTGTTTCCCCTAGAGGAGACTGATTGAGTTACGTCCTTCAAATCCATTTCGACTCGTCAAACAATGATGACGAGTAGCAAGCCCTCCTGTATGGGCTCCGAATGGCTATCTCGCTCGATATCCGACGCTTGATGATATTCGGTGACTCGGACCTTTTGGTCAATCAGGTGATGAAAGAATGGGACATCCGGAGTCCGTCCATGACTAGGTACTATAATGCAGTCCGGAAGTTGGAAAAGAACTTTGAAGGCTTAGAACTGCATCATATACCCCGAGTGAAGAACCAGGCTGCCGACGATCTGGCTAAGATCGGATCTACACGGCGGGTAGTCCCAAAGGGCATATTCCTTGAGCACCTGCATTCTCCTTCAGGCAGTCGGACCCTCTGATCCAACTAAAGTTGACATTCCGGCTGTAGTCGATCTCGTTCAAGAGATGTTGGTGATCACTCCCGAGTGGACCCAACCTTACTTAGCTTACTTGCTCCGGCAAGAGCTCCCTGAAGATGAAGAAGAAGCCAGATGGATTGTCCGACAATCTAAATCATTTGAAGTGATGGGAGAACAACTATACAAGAAAAGCACTACAGGTGTGGCGCAAAAGTGCATATCCCCAGAGGAAGGGCTGCAGATTTTGCATGAAATTCATTCGGGAACCTGTGGTCATCACGCATCCTCTTGGACGTTGGTCGCAAAGCATTTCTTGCATGATTTTATTGGCCCCGAGACAACGCAGGTGCTAAACACATGGTTGACCTCTGTGTTGGATGTCAGTTTTTCAAGAATCAGACGCACAAGCCTGTGTCTGCAATCAACACCATCCCGCTCACCTAGCCGTTCGCTGTGTGGGGCCTCGACATGGTCGTTCCCCTGCGTACAGGGTCGAGTGGGTTTACCCATCTGTTGGTTGTAGTGGATAAGTTCACCAAGTGGGTTGAAGCGAAGCCCATCAAAAGTTTGGATGCCGCTACCGCTATCAGTTTCATTCGGTAGATTATCTTCAGATTCGGAGTGCCCCATGAAATCATCACTGACAATGGGAAGAATCATCACTGACAGTGGGTTTACACTCAAGGGACTCGGATCAATTATGCTTCCATAGCACACCGCAGTCGAATGGACAAGCAGAACGAGCTAATGGGATGATTCTTCAAGGATTGAAGCCCCAATTGAGGAGAGATCTAAAAATTGCTGCTGGCGCTTGGGTTGAAGAACTACCGTATGTCCTTTGGGGCATTCGGACGACTCCGAATTGTTTGACCAAGTGCACTCCTTTATTTATGGTATACGGGTCCGAGGCAGTTCGGTTGAGTGACGTTCGCCACAATGCTCCCCGAGTGGAGCTTTACAATGAAGACGAAGCAGAAGTGGCATGCCAGGACGGTCTGGACCTCTTAGAGGAAGAGAGAGAGAGCTAGCCTTGATCAGGTCGATGTTGTATTAGCAAGACTTGAGGTGCCTTTACGACAGACAAGTCAGAAGGTGCGCTTTTCAAGAAGGCAATCTGGTTCTCCGATTGGATCAGCAGAAGCCTCACAAGTTAGCACCTCCGTGGCAAGGGACTTACGCAATCTCCAAGGTCCTAAACAATGGAGCTTACCAGTTGTACAACGATACCGATGCAGAAGAGCCCCAAGCATGGAACGCGGACCTGCTCCACAAGTTCTACACTTAGTTGAAAAACACTCTGTCATTCCAGTAATGAACTTCCGAGTGAATTCGATAAATAAAAGTCTTTACTTTCTTTACTCCTTGTCGAAACTTTTTAATTTTGTTTGTTTTCCTCACCCCAGTGGGTGTATGGATAAAACTTAACTATGAACCTTAGTTTTCCTAAGTTGCAAACTACTCCGAGTGAAGACATCATCCACACTCGGGGGCTTAGCTGCGAACCTGATTTCGCCTAAGTTACAAACTACTCCGAGTGAGGACATCATCCACACTCGGGGGCTTAGCCACGAACCTGATTTCGCCTAAGTTACAAACTACTCCGAGTGAGCACATCATCCGCACACGGGGGCTTAGCTGCGAACCTGATTTCGCCTAAGTTACAAACTACTCCGAGTGAGGACATCATCCGCACTCGGGGGCTTAGCGGCGAACCTGATTTCGCCTAAGTTACAAAGTACTCCGAGTGATGACATCATCCACACTCGGGGGCTTAGCTGCGAACCTGATTTTGCCTAAGTTACAAACTACTCTGGGTGAGGACATCATCCACACTCGGGGGCTTAGCTGCGAACCTGATTTCACCTAAGTTACAAACTACTCCGAGTGAGGACATCATCCACACTCGGGGGCTTAGCCGCGAACCTGATTTCGCCTAAGTTACAAACTACTCCGAGTGAGGACATCATCCACACTCGGTAGCTTAGTTGCGAGCCTGATTTCGCCTAAGTTGCAAACTACTCTGAGTGAGGACATCATCCACACTTGGGGGCTTAGATGCGAACCTGATTTTGCCCAAGTTCAAAACTACTCCAAGTGAGGACATCATCCACACTCGGGGGCTCAGCTGCAAACCTGATTTCACCTCAGTTCAAAATTACTCTGAGTGAGGACATCATCCACACTCAGGGGCTTAGCCGCGAACCTGATTTCGCCTAAGTTACAAACTACTCTGAGTGAGGACATCATCCACACTCGGGGGCTTAGCTGCGAAGCTGATTTCACCTAAGTTCAAAATTACTCCGAGTGAGGACATCATCCACACTCGGTGACTTAGTTGCGAACCTGATTTCGCCTAAGTTAAAAGCTATGCCGAGTGAGGACATCATCCACACTCGAGGACTTAGCTGCGAACCTGATTTTGCCTAAGTTCAAAATCAAGACGAACGTTCAAAACGATCAAGTAAAGACATTCGAATGTCAAGCAGTTCAAATCAAAAGTGCAGATAGTTGTGACCACAAGGTCATAGCAAATGTATGGATACAGAAATCACTCGGCATACCGAGACAAATATGGCTTAAAAGTTTTTCTTCCAAGATTCACTCGGCCGATGTCGGGGATGCTACGTTAGTGAAGTTGTCAAGGTCGATAACCTCCGCAATCCGAGTGGCCGCCAGCTGGAAGGTCTCCATGAAATCTTTGATCATGGCATTCGTTCGGTTGATGACCTTTAGCACCTTCAGCTTCTCCTTGTCTACGCCCTTGCAATGCACGTGGACAAGGGAGAGCGCAATGTCTACCCCGGCTCGGGCCACATACTTCTTCCATAACTGCACTCGGTGCAGAATGTAATGCAGATGGTTGATGAGGGCGTCCAAGTCACTCGGGGGCTCCTTGTCAGGGGCAATTTCCTTGTAGATCTCCTTGACCGCTTCGCGTAAACGGTTGAGGAAGATATCTGCCTCCGAAGTGCGCTCGTCGAGTCGAAGCAGTGCAAGATCCGAGCTGTCACGAAGAAGATCATCACTCGGATCTAGCTCCTTCTCGATTTTGGAGGTCTCATCCTCGGCATCCCAGCATAGATCTTGCAATCACTCTGGAGGAGGAAGTTGAGAGAGGAGAAGAGTTGTGATGTAATGACTCGGAACTTGGTCATGCCTGATGCGTACCTTTGAGTTTGTCGTTCATTTCATTGCAGTGGTACTCAATGAGCATCTCCAGCTCCTGCCTCTTTGACGCAACTTGCTTCAGCTTCGCCTCAGCCTCAACCGCCTCTGCAGTGCTCCTCCTCGCAACTTCCTCTAGAGTTTTCTTGTCCTCCTCCCAGTTCTCAAAGGAATTCAGCTTGTCTTCAGCTTCCTTTGCCTTCCGACTGGCTTCCTTCTGAGCGGTTGCTAGTTCGCGGTCCTTCTTCTCCAAAGCCTCCTTCATGGTCTCTGTAGAAATAGAAGCCCGGAGCCTCTTAGTAAGTTGAAGGTTCTCACTATGTACATCTAATGAAATACTTTCAGTCGGATGGGGAAAAGGTTCATGTCCAAAGGTACTCGGTCAAGATTTGATTACCTCCGAGTGATCATTTTTCTTGTTCCAGACGAGTGCTCTTGGTCTTCTTAGTCTCCAGACTATGACGCAGCTCCTGTACTTCCCTCTCAAGGGCATTATAATGGGTCCCGAGCTCACACACGCCCTGTCGACATGAAACAAGGAAATATCAGTGATAACACTCAAATATCAAGACAAATAGCATTAGGATTTTGAGACTATCGCCCACTGCTTCAGTCGGCGGCAGCCTCGGGGACTACACCCAGTAGGTGCACTCAGCGCGCTCCCACCGGAGAACTACAGGTTCTACACCCCGACGGTCAACGTCGAGGGGCTCTAGTCAATGGACCAGCACCGTATCCTCTTCGACAAGTATCTCATCATTCGAATTCTTCTACATTCGGATTCTAAGACTATCGCCGACTGCCTCAGTCGACGGCAGCCTCGGGGACTACACCTAGTTGGTGCGCTAAGTGCGCTCCCACTAAATAAGTTCAAAAATGAAATGAGATGTCCAAAGATTATATATGATCAGGATCGAGTGCTACCTTTCGAAGTTGCAGCGTCGACCTCGACCTTGTCCTTCTCCAGGGAAGCAGTCGACGTGTCGGCTCTGCAGAAGAATCACTCGGAATGTTATTACATCTGATCAGTCATTCGGAAGGATATTCAGAGTGAAGGTACTTACGGAGAGTCCACCGGCACGTTCATCTTGGTCTTGGGCAGAACCGCCTTCCGAGGTTTGCTGGAAGTGATCTTCGGCTGCTTGGTGCTCTTCTCTAGAGATGAAACGAGCTCGGCACGCCCACGCTTTGAAGTCCGAGTGGGAGGGATGACCACAGAGGACTTGGCATTGTTCGATCCCCCTGCGTTGCCTCCTCGGACAGCAGGGTCTTGGCGCTTCCTCTTGCGGGGGAAGCACCTCCTCCGAAGGAGAAGACTCTGCCTCGTCCCCTGGGTCAGACTCCTTCTCGACCTCTTCATCTTCGCTGTCGTCCACGTACTCCTCCTCTCCATCTGAGTCATCATGACGCTCATTGTCACTGGCCACGTCAGCAGTTGCGTGGTTGCCTGCGGGTATCAAGCTCACCATGCCTGTGAAGGCCTGTCAAAACAAAAGTTACACCAATCAGGATTTGATAATTGAAAGCTGCATCACTCGGAAACAGTAATGGTACTCGAAATTTACCTCGTTCGCCGGATTCTTCACCAAGTACGAAGGCACGCGCCTCGTACCCCTGGGATTGTCCCGAGCTGGGGTGATGACCTTAAGCTTGTTAGCCATAGTCTCCTCGGTAAGCTCCTCCGGGTGCGTACGCGTAAGGTCATCTGGGACCGAGTACAGCCACATGGGGTGGGCTCTGGCCCGCAGTGGCTGGACCCTCCTCTGGAAGAAGACCTCCAGCAGGTCCAGTCCGTTGATCCCATGGTTTACTAGGGATACCAGTGCAATCACAAGGATGTCTACATCTACCTTCTCGTCCTTGGACATAGTCAGTTTGGGGAGTCACCGAATGCGCTCAGCCGAGTATGGAGGGAGACCCGACTGACCCTCTCCGACTGGAACGTCCTCACAGTAAAACCTAGACGACTGCCAACCCTTAACAGTGTCTGGTAAAGTCATAGATGGGAAAGTACTTTTGCCTCTCAGCTGAATACCCAGGCCCCCGCATAACTGAACTACATTCGTCTTCTCCTCTGTCAGATTGGTTTTCTTTACACTCATCACTCGACACATGAATAAGTTTTTGAACAAACCCTAGTGGGGGTGGAAACCAAGGAAGTTCTCACAAAGCGAAATGAAAGCGGGCAGAGAGGTGATGGAATTGGGGGTGAAGATGATGAAGTTGAGCTCCAAAAAAATCCAAGAAAGTACGGAAGAAAGGGTGTGGGGGCAAAGAAAAACCTCTGTCGGGGTGAGTGGTGAGGAGGACCCTCTCATTCCCGCGCGGCGCAGGCTCTGTCTCCCCCTTGTCCGGCAGCCTCCAGCTTCCGGTGACCAGGAGACCCTGACTCTCCAGGTCCTCCAACCGACTGGCTGTGACCCGAGAGGCCAGCCAATCGCCTTGGACAAAGCCGGCTGAGGCGCCCGCGCTCGTGGAGGACTCGCGCGAGGTCTTCTTCGCCCTCTCAGCTCTCAAAGTGGCGCTCGTCGTCATCTCCGGCAAGGAGCAGCAACAAATCGGCAGGAAGCGGAGCTTTCGGTGGAGCGGAGGAGCAAATCGGGAGAATGGAGATGCTTTTCCTATCTTCCTCCCGGCCTGCTTTTATACTCTGACTCAGCAAAATTTCAGTCGTCGGATCAATAGAGGCCACGCAATCAACGGACGCGGGCAGATCCGCGATATCTCTGGGGCAGAGATGCGGGGACGCGTGGTGAAATTCCCGGCCACTTTCCCCACTTTCCTGACACAACCGTAACAATCGCCTGCGCGTGCCTCCCCACGATTTTGAAATCGCCGGAGATTTCGCGGAACCGCCGTCCTAATGAACTCTACGATCCCTGAAGCATTCCAAGGCAACAAAATTGCTCGAGTGAACTCTGTGTTCATTGGTGCATTCCGGTGCACCATAATTGACCGAGTGAGCCCCGTGCTCGCTGGTGCTTTCCGATGCACTAAAATTGACCGAATGAGCTCCGCGCTCACTGTTGCATTCCGATGCACTAAAATCGACCGAGTGAGCTCCGAGCTCACTGACGTGTTCCTACACGCAAGAACTCACCGTACGAATCGAAGAGGCCCGTCGAGTACTCAGTTGAATCTAACATCGATTCAAGAGCCTCCGAGTGAAAGTCAATCGGAAGGTTCAATAATATTATCTCTAGGCTGTAAGGTTGGTTCTCCCGAGAACTGATCTGCACCAGGTCGAGTGACTTGAACAGCCGGACTGTTCGAGTCATTCAAAATTTACTTGACCTAAATCGGTCGCGGTTTCGATGACGAGTGAGGTGCAATCCGCCTTGCTCCCTATCATCCCCAAAACGCTACCAACGGCCCAGTGCGTTGGTCACTCGGCTCTCAAAAGCCTCAACCGATTCGGGGGCTACTGACGAGGTCACCTACCCTGGATAGGGTCATAGACCTCTCATCTAGGACACACCTGGGGTCCTACAAGTTATAGAAGTCCCTGGACTACCTTAGCACTCAGACAAATGTACAAGATACACTCGGATCCTTGGAAGTCACTCGGACGCTATCAAACCACTCGGCTTAGCTCTAACACCCGGAAGTGAAGAAGAAGAGGCGATGTGGGAGCTGCAACGTTCGAGAGACTTAATTAACATTGAATACTGTAGATATTGCATTACCTGTAATGCTCGTAGTTAACTCAGCAGTTTCCAGTAACTCCGGCAGTTACTAGCATTAATGTCCCTCGTAATGGCACTTGGCTGCTAGTGGCGCACTCTATATAAGCCACCCCCGACGCCAGAAGGGGGGTTACGAACTCTCTGTAATCAAAACTCATACCAAGAAATACTTAGCCTCAGGGCTCGAGATGTAGGACTCTTACCACTTCCGAGTGGGGTCCGAACTCGTAAAAACTGAGTGTTACACTTGCTCCATAGCTAGGCTTCGCCCTACTCATTCGTACCCCCCGTACTATTGTCAGGATTACTCCCACGGCAATACACTTATAGCTCTAGTGCATCATTTGTGTGGCAATCCCTACTCCTTGCATTTACATCTATTGATGGGCATCTCCATAGCCCGTTGGTACGCCTAATTGATGTGAGACTATATTCTCCACTTTTTACCCCTTTGATATCTACCACCATACTCTATTCCACTTAATTGCTATGTCCAGTTGCTCATGCTCATGTATTGTGTGAAGAATAAAAAGTTGATGCATATTGAAAAAGTACAACCCAATTGCCTGACTTGGACACCGTGGTGCTTAACATTTGTATTAATGTGGTGAAGATGGATCCATGCCTTGCTAATACAGTAAGATGAATGGGGGGTAAACATTTCTTAAGGATCGTATACTTTTAAGAATTAACAATTCTGGTTTTTACATTTTAATTATTGCTATAGTAATATTTGTTGATTCATCTTTTCTCAATGAGCATACATTCATAAGATTACATAGTGGATAGCATGTCACCTAAAAAAATTTGTTCTTATTATTTACCTACTCGAGGACGAGCAGGAATTAAGCTTGTGGATGCTTCATACGTCTCCAACGTATCTATAATTTTTTATAGTTCCATGCTGATATATTATCATTCTAGGATACTTTTTGGGTCTTTATTTACCAATTTATAATATTTTTGAGCACTAAACTATTGACCCAGTGCCCAATGCCAGTTGTTGTTTTCTGCATGATTTTGCCTTTTCAGGTTTACTGTACCAAACGAAGTCCAATTGCCACGAAACTTTTTGATGATCTTTTCTGGACTATATGAAGACCTAGAAGCTTCAGAAGGAAGCCAGGAGGTGCACGAGGGCCCCAGCACACATCAGGGCGCCACCCCCAGGGCGCGCCCTAATATGTGGTGGCCCCGTCAACCGCCTCCCGACGTCCCTCTTCGGCCTATAAATTCTCTAATATTGCAAAAACCCTGAAGCAAGTCCCGAAACCCTTTTTCCACCGCCGAAAGTCTCTGTTCCGTCACGAGGCCATCTGGAGCTCCGTTCTAGCACCCTGTCGGAGGGGGGATCGATCACGGAGGGCCTCTTCATCAACCTTGCTGCCCTCGTGATGATGTGTGAGTAGTTCACCATAGACCTATGGGTCCATAGCTAGTACCCAGATGACAATCTCTCTCTCTTATGATCTTCAATACAATGATCATCGCATCTTCGCTTCGATCTATTCGATGTAATCCTATTGTGCGGTGTGTTTGTTGGGATCCGATGAATTGTGGGTTTATGTTCAGATTATTCATGAAAAGTATTTAGGATACCTCTGATATATATTGTCTCTTAATTGCATGATCATTATACACTAGTAGAAAACAGGGCTTTGGTTGAGGCCAGGATAAGGGCATTAATCCCGGTTCACTTACGAACCGGGACTAAAGGGTGCATCAGTCCCAGTTCGTGAGGCCAGGGCGCCGGCCGGGCCTCGGTGGCCATTGGTCCCGGTTCGTCTGACACTTTTGGTCCCGGTTCCAGACACGAACCGGGACCAATGGGCCTCACTGCTGGCCCAGCACCTTTAGTCCCGGTTGGTGGCTGGAACTGGGACCAAAGGTCGGTCTTCTGTCCCGGTTCTATCCACCAACCGGGACTAAAGCCAAGCCTATATATACCCCCGCCCCTTCCCGCTCACTCTGTTTTTTGGCCGGCCGGCGTGTGCAAGTGTGTGTTGCTCTAGCTCTCACCTCCTATGCACATGAGGTGTTCGATGAAATGCCCGAGACACACTTAAGCTTTCTCCTCTCCAAGCTCGACCTCCAAGCTCCATTTTCCTCAAGATTTGTCTAGGTTTGGCGGTCCGTCTTGTCCCGTCCCCGTCCTCACCGCCGTCGATCGCCCGCGCCGATCTTGTCGCCGGCACCCCCGTGGTGAGCCTCTTGTTCTTATCTTCTTTCTAAAAGAAAAAAATCTTACTTGTATGATTTAGATAGATACTTGTATAATTTTCTTACTTTTATTATTGTTTGTTATTATATAGTGCCATGGTTTTGGTATCCTCCCCCGTCGGCCCTCGTCCTGTCTATGATTCGGATGTGGTATATTATCTTTTATAACTATTTGTTTCATTTAGTGTTTATGACAATTATGCCGACCAACGTGACATAGATGTTTTTATCTAGGAGGTATGTGAACCGGAAATTCGAACCGACCCTCTTGTCGAGAGGTTAAATTTAGTTGAAAAAGAAAACAATTACTTGAAGAAAAAATTGAAAAGAATTGAGGAGGAGAAGATGGAATTGGAGTTGCATGTTGCCGATGTCGTCGAAGATCACAAGATCAAGATGGATGCAATGCGCTTGAAGATTAGAAAGATTAAAAAATATGCGATTCATACTGAGGCTTGGTATCATTATGCCATTGGATCAATTGGTACCTTAGTTGCGGTTATGATCGCATTTGTTGTTGCATTTAAATGTTTTACATAGTTTCAATGTATGTTTTAATTAGATGCTCTAGAGAGCTATATGTTGTTCAATGAGAACTATGTATGAACTTTATGTATTTATTTTGGTCACTATTGTACTTTGGTTTTAATGTGATGATGAACTTCTATTAATTTGGTCACTTCTCTATTCATGATGTTCTGTAATGGTTTTTGATACACTTAATTAAATAATGCACGCAGATGAACTGGCAATGGATGTACGGTGACCGACGCACCTCCGAGTACATTAAGGGCCTGCATAATTTTCTCGAAGTGGCCGAGGCAACCAAGCAGAATGGTTTTATGTATTGTCCATGTACTATCTGTGGGAATACAAAGGATTACTCTAACTCAAAAACCCTTCAAGTTCACCTGCTTGAGAAGGGTTTCATGCCACACTATAATGTTTGGACCAAGCACGGAGAAAGAGGGGTTATGATGGAAGACAACGAAGAAGAAGAGGATGATGACAACTATCCGCCCGTTGAATACGGTGATGTTGCAATGGGGGAAGCTGAAGATTAAGAGGAAGAACCAGACGATGTGCCCGATGATGATCTTCGCCGGGTCATTGTTGATGCAAAGAGACAATGCCAAAGTGAAAGGGAGAAGTTGAAGTTTGATCGCATGTTAGAGGATCACAAAAAAGGGTTGTACCCAAATTGCGAAGATGACAACACAAAGCTCGGTACCACAATGGAATTGCTGCAATGGAAGGCAGAGAATGGTGTATCTAACAAGGCATTTGAAAAGGTGCTGGAAATAATGAAGAATAAGCTTCCAAAGGACAACGAATTTCCCGACAGTACATACGAATCAAAGAAGGTTGCCTGCCCTCTAGGATTGGAGGTGCAGAAGATACATGCATGCCCTAATGACTGCATCCTCTACCACGATGCGTACGAGGATTTGAACGCATGCCCGGTATGCTGTGCATTGCGATAAAAGATCAGACAAGATGACCCTGGTGATGTTGAGGGCCAACGCACCGGGAAGAGGGTTCCTGCCAAGGTGATGTGGTATGCTCCTATAATACCACGGTTGAAACGTTTGTTCAGAAACAAAGAGCATGCCAAGTTGATGCGATGGCACAAGGAAGACCGTAAGAAAGACAGGAAGTTGAGAGCACCCGGTGATGGGTCGCAGTGGAGAAAGATCGAGACAAAGTGGGGGGACTTTACAGGTGACCCAAGGAACGTATGGTTTGGTTTAAGTGCAGATGGCGTTAATCCTTTTGGGGAGCAGAGCAGCAAGCATAGCACATGGCCTGTGACTCTATGTATGTATAACCTTCCTCCTTGGTTGTGCATGAAGCGGAAGTTCATTATGATGCCAGTGCTCATCCAAGGCCCTAAGCAACCCGGCAATGACATTGATGTGTACCTAAGGCCATTAGTTGATGAACTTTTACAACTGTGGAATGGAAAAGGTGTACGTGTGTGGGATGAGCATGCACAAGAGGAATTTGACCTACGAGCGTTGTTGTTTGTAACCATCAATGATTGGCCGGCTCTCAGTAACCTTTCAGGACAGACAAACAAGGGATACCACGCATGCATGCACTGTTTAGATGACACAGATAGTATATATTTGGACAAATGCAGGAATAATGTGTACCTGGGGCATCGTCGATTTCTTCCGACCAACCATCAATGTCGAAAGAAAGGAAACATTTCAAAGGTGATGCAGATCACCGGAAGAAGCCCGCCCTCCGTACTGGTGATCACATAGTTGATATGGTCAATGATTTACAAGTAATCTTTGGAAAGGGTCCTAGCGGACTATCTGTTCCGAATGACGCTGAGGGACGCGCACCCATGTGGAAGAGGAAATCTATATTTTGGGACCTACCCTATTGGAAAGACCAAGAGGTTCGCTCTGCAATCGACGTGATGCACGTGACGAAGAATCTTTGCGTGAACCTGCTAGGCTTCTTGGGAGTGTATGGGAAGACAAAAGATACACCGGAGGCACGGGAGGACCAGCAACGTGTGCACAAAAAAGATGGCATGCATCCAAAGAAGTATGAAGGTCCTGCCAGCTACGCTCTTACCAAAGAAGAGAAGGAAATCTTCTTTGAATGCCTGCTCAGTATGAAGGTCCCGTCTGGCTTCTCGTCAAATATAAATGGAATAATAAATATGGCAGACAAAAAGTTCCAGAATCTAAAGTCTCATGACTGCCACGTGATTATGATGCAACTGCTTCCGGTTGCATTGAGGGGGGTTCTACCGGAAAACGTTCGATTAGCCATTGTGAAGCTATGTGCATTCCTCAATGCAATCTCTCAGAAGGTAATCGATCCAAAAATACTACCAAGGTTAAAGAGTGATTTGGTGCAATGTCTTGTCAGTTTCGAGCTGGTGTTCCCACCATCCTTCTTCAATATCACGACGCACGTCCTAGTTCATCTAGTCGACGAGATTGGCATTCTGGGCCCTGTATTTCTACACAACATGTTCCCCTTTGAGAGGTTCATGGGAGTCTTAAAGAAATATGTTCGTAACCGTGCTAGGCCAGAAGGAAGCATCTCCATGGGCCATCAAACAGAGGAAAGCATTGGGTTTTGTGTTGACTTTATTCCTGCCCTTAAGCCGATTGGTCTCCCTCAATCGCGGTATGAGGGGAGACTGACTGGAAAAGGCACGCTAGGACCGAATTCAATAATATGTAGGGACGGCATTCTTGGTCAAAAGCACACTACACAGTTCTACAGAATTCTACCTTGGTGACCTCGTATGTCAATGAACACAAGAATATTCTGCGCTCCAAACACCCGGAGCAGTGTGACGACTGGATTACATGTGAACACATCAGGACTTTCGGCAGTTGGTTACAAACACATCTCATGGGTAACACCACTGTTGCAGATGAGCTGTACTCGTTGGCCAGGGGACCATCTTCGATTGTATTGACTTACAAAGGGTACGAGATAAATGGGAATACATTTTACACAATCACCCAACATCAAAAGAGCACCAACCAAAACAATGGTGTCCGCTTTGATGCAGCAACCAACAGGGGAAATGACACATATTATGGTTACATAGTGGACATATGGGAATTGACTATGGACATGATTTTAAGGTCCCTTTGTTTCGGTGCAAATGGTTCAATCTATTAGGAGGCGGGGTACAGGTAGACCCGCAGTACGGAATGACAATAGTAGATATGAACAATCTTGGGTACACAGACGAACCATTCATCCTAGCCAATGATGTGGCGCAGGTTTTCTATGTGAAGGACATGTCTACCATACCGAGAAAAAGAAAAGATAAGGAAGCGAATACATCATACGATGAGCCAAAGCGCCACATAGTTCTTTCAGGGAAAAGAGACATCGTGGGAGTAGAGGGCAAGACAGACATGTCTGAAGATTATGAAAAGTTTCATGAAATTCCTCCCTTGAAAGTGAAGGCTGACCCAAGCACCCTGTTAAATGATGAAGATTATCCATGGTTACGGCGCAATAAGCAAGGGACACACGCGAAGAAAAAGTGAAGACTTTCTCTCCACAACTATTCTGATGATGGCTTTGATCTAGAATATACTGCAGTTACATGTCAAGAAATGAAATGCCTTTTGTAATAGATGAGTTTTCGTCTGAAACCCTGATACTTCGAAAGAGATTGTTCATTTTGTACACGAAGTGCATCCAGTTTTTAGGGTAACCCTCTCAACTTTTTAGCACATGCTATGTGGGTGAAATGATGATACCATGCCAACTTTCAACCATTTCAGAGCTCTTTGCAGTGCTTTTCAATTCAGGGTCATCTTTGCTCAAAATAAATCATGAAATGCATGAAAAATAGCAAATGACGTCAGAAAAGGTTTGAAAAGTGATGATGTGGCTTTGAATGGTGCATATTGAATGCAGAAAAAGTCTTGAGTTCAAATATGTTTAAAAAATTGAAATCCTTTTGTAACAGATGAGTTTTCGTCCAAAACCCTGACACTTCGAAAGAGATTGTCCAATTTGTACACGAAGTGCATCCAGTTTGTGCCGTAACCCTCTCAACTTTTTAGGCCATGCTATGTGGGTGAAACGATGATACCATGCCAACTTTCAACCATTTCAGAGTTCATTTGTAGTGCTTTTCAATTCAGGGTCATTTTAGCTCAAAATAAATCATGAAATGCATGAAAATTAGCAAATGAAGTCAGAAAAGGTTTGAAAAGTGATGATGTGGCTTTGAATGGTGCATATTGAATGCAGAAAAAGTCTTGAGTTCAAATATGTTTAAAAAATTGAAATCTTTTTGTAACAGATGAGTTTTCGTCCAAAACCCTGACACTTCGAAAGAGATTGTCCAGTTCATACACGAAGTGCATCCAGTTTTTGCCGTAACCCTCTCAACTTTTTAGCACATGCTATGTGGGTGAAATGATGATACCATGCCAACTTGCAACCATTTCAGAGTTCATTTGCAGTGCTTTTCAATTCAGGGTCATTTTAGCTCAAAATAAATCATGAAATGCAAGAAAAATAGCAAATGAAGTTAGAAAAGGGTTGAAAAGTGATGACGTGGCTTTGAATGGTGCATATTGAATGCAGAAAAAGTCTTGAGTTAAAATATGTTTAAAAAATTGAAATCCCTTTGTAATAGACGTTTTTTCATCTGATCAATGTTATTTAACTTAATATTATATAAAATTTATGCAACTAAAATTATAAAAGTTATTTTTGTTAAACACTTTAATAGCAAAAAGAATATTCATAAAGTATTTTTTGTTAAGAACTTTTAATATGCAAAAAAAATAACATAAAAAAATAGCAAAAGTGAACATAGATGCGCTTATTGGGAAAATTCGACCTGAAATTCAAAGTGCATACTAGCACTTTAAATTAAGGTCGAATTTCCCGTATAAGGGCATCTATTTTCACTTTGAGAGGAACTCAACAAGGCAGAGAGGGGCAGGCTTATAAACCGGTGTGAGCGCCTCTCGCTTGGCGAGGTGGGACTAAACTACCACCACAGCCAGGACCAACCCTTTAGTCCCGTTTGGTGGCTCCAACCGGGACCAATGCCACCCTTTCGTCCCGGTTGGTGCCACCAACCGGGACCAATGCCACCCTTTAGTCCCGGTTGGTGCCACCAACTGGGACCAATCTCTGCATATAAGCGGAAGTTGGGAATTTTTGAGGTTTCATCTGCAGTTGCCCTCGACGACGCCGAGCACATCGACGCCGCCAGGCTTCCTGAGCTCGCCGTCGACGCCCTCGCCGCCCTCTGCCCTGTCGACACCGTCAGGCTGCTCCACCTCGCCGTTGATGCCCTCGCCGACGCCCTCAATGCTAGCTGCCCCGACGCCGCCCTGCCCTGCCGCCGCCGCCGCCCTGCCCTGCCGTCGCCGCCGCCCTGCCCTGCGCTGCCGCCGCCCCAGTGAGCTCCGGCCTTCCCCTGCGCTGCCGCCGCCCCTGCCCTGCCGCCGCCGCTGCCCCTGCCCTGCGCTGCTACCGCCCCGACCCGACGCCGTCGCCGCTCGTCGCCGTCGCCGCTCTCCTCGTCAGCCCCCCGGTGAGCTCCCTGCATCGATGATTTTCTATAGTAATTTTTTAGTTAATTTAGTTTAGTTGTTTTCATATTATTTTCATATTGTTTTAGTTAATTTAGTTTTAGTTAATTTAGTTGATTATTTTCATATAGATGATTATTTTCATATTGTTTTAGTTGATTATTTGGTTGTTTTAGTTAATTTAGTTAATTATTTTCATATAGATGATGGAGGATAGATGATGATAGATCATTTTCTATAGATGATTATTTTCATATTGTTTTAGTTAATTTAGTTGTTTTATGTTTTATTTGTTTTAGGTGTTTAGTTTTTTTTATGTTTTAGTTGTTTTAGTTGGAAGTAATGTAGCATCGTCGATCGTCGGTGACGCGATATCGAGGAGTCCCCGACTATCGTTGGTGAGGGAGAGTCCCTAACGATCGTCTATGAGGGAGCGAGAGTCCCTGACGATATCGACGATTTTATATTAGGCAGATATATGATGTTTAGATGTTTAAATGTTTAGTTGCATAGCTTAGCCGTTGAGTAGTCGACTCGGTGGCAACCACCTGCTTGAGAGGCGCCATGTCCGGGACTGGGCTCCGCCGGGCTGGCACTGGGAGGTGCTGCCTTTCGGGGCGCCCAGCTTGATGAGGAATGAGGGTCCCGTCGTCGACCCGGAGGTTCTTTGGTGGCGGTCACGTGGACCACTGTCGGTGCAGAGGGAGCCGGCCCCCGCGGAGGTGGTACGTCGCCGTGTCAGGGAGGAGGACGAGCACGTCCGACGCTACATGGCTGCGTTGGACGCCAGGTTCTTCAATACCTGGCAGGTCTTCAGGGATCTCACCCGAGCTATGATCCTGTCATAGTTCCTTCACTTTGGGTGTCCACTGCCTGCGCCGCGAGACGTCAACTATATCTGTATTAGTGATATTATATAATAATATTTGAGATGTATTAATGATAATATTCGATGATGTATTAGCGATACTATTCAATGATGTATTAGTGATATTATATGATTGTATTGTTGCATTGCCTTGTATTGGTTTGCATATCTCATGTTTGTATATTGCCATGTTGTATAATATTTGCAGAAACTATGGATCACAGAGACTTAGAAAAAGAACAGTTGTTGGGGGATATAATCCTCGCCGGAGGTGATCCCTTGTCTTATCTGAACGACACCGATTGTCAGGAAGGAGAGGATGACGGCTTCGGTGATCCAACAATGGAGGAGGAAGGAGATCATGACGGATCCGGTGATCGAATGGCGGAGGAAGGAGATCATTATCACGGCTCCGGTGACCGAACGAAGGAGGGAGCCTTAACTGTTTCAAAGTCCGACGAGGTAAGGAGACGAGGCCCGAAGAAAAGGTTGCGCCCGGATGAAAGGTTCATGATCACAGAAGTCGCGAAAGATGGCCAACCAATTGCTCCCAAGCGGACCAAGGACACATTTGTACATCAGTGTGGAGTTGTTGTTAGGGACTATGTCTTGATCAACACCCAGTAATGGAATAATAATAATAAGGACCCTGAAGTTTCTTATGTCCATAATAGACTGAAAGATGATCTTTGGACCGAGCTAATGACAAATTTCGGCCTACCGCGAGAGGAGGATCCGAATAACCCAGTTATAGAGCGAAAGGTCAAGGCGTTTGCTCTTAAGAAGATGGCAGAACTATTCAGGAACTGGAAGAAAGGGTTGAACACAAAGTTTATCGAGAAAGAGGAGACTCCGAAATTCATCGGTCGATATGAGAAGATAAGAAATTAATGGCCCGAATTTGTGGCCTACAAGAAATCGGAGAAGGGTAAGAAATGGTCACTGACAAACAGGAAAAATGCTGCAAAGAAGAAGTATCACCATCACACGGGGTCAGGTGGCTACTACAAAGCCCGGCAGTTGTGGGACAAAGCTGAGCAAGACCCGCTTGCTAAGAATGTCCAACCAGCGACATTGCGCTGGCCAAATCGTTCAAGGACTTGGTTCTTCGGGGTTGGTGGAACTTTGGACCCAGAAACAGGGGAGTGTGTTTGGACGGACGAGCAACTTGCAATACCCTTCCGGAAGCTTCAGGCAGCAATCAAGGCAGCGCAATAAGGGACGTTCATTCCCGACAAAGAGAAGGACGAGCTGACAGAGGCCCTCGGGAATCCTGAACACCCTAGACGAACACGAGGCACATCAGGCTCCGTTCCGTGGAAGCATGGGTTTCCCGACAGCGGTGGTTATAGAAGCTGAGAGAGAAAGAGGAAACAGGAAGCAAGCGAAATACAAAAGCTCAGTGCAAGATTAGCAAAACTAGAGGAACTTGAGGGCCAGCGAGCTACCGGCCAACCATCTGAGCGGCACAAAGATCCTTCCTTCGACGCTGCCCCAGAAGCTACCCCACCATCTCAGCGGAGAAGCAGTGTGGCTTCCACGGAGCTCGTTCAGCCTTATTTCTTTCTCCTCGCTACCCCTTGGATAGTATCACGGAGGCTGAACATTGCGAGCTAATGACGAAATGCCAGAACCTAACCTTCAAGGTGGCGGTCGGCTCTGTTGTACCTCCTCGAGCTGAGGGAACTTTCCATTGCCGTCCGATTCCACATGGCTATGCTGTTGTGATGGTGGATAAAATAATGGATGGATTTGAGGGGCTGGAGCTTGACAACCCTATAGGTGAAGAGGATATTATTCTTCTAGAAAATGCTTTGAGGAGTACCTGTCTATGGAGAAAGGAGTACATCAAGCTTCCAAACTGGACACCTCAGCAGACTCAGCCTCCTCCGGCACGTCAGGGCACTCCTATTCCTCCTCCTCCGGCGCGTCAGGGCACTCCGCCTCCTCCTTATCCTCCTCCGGCGCGTCAAGGCACTCCGCCTCCTCCTTCGCCTCCTCCGGCGCGTCAGGGGACTCTGCCTCCTCCTCCTCCTCCTCCGGCGCCTCAGGGCACTCCGCCTCCTCCGGCGCGTCAGCAACGGTGGAAGAGAGTCATCGCCGCCGCTCCGACGGCTAGCAGTACAATAGGCGGGAAGAAATACAAATTGGTCCAAGCCTCAAGCCTCTTCCAAAGTTACCATATGAGAGGACTGACAAGGAAAACGCTGAAATCAGTGAAGCCGAAGTGAAGGCCCATTTTGCATGGAAAGATCCACCTCCGAAGGAAACGGTAGATCCGGTGAAAGCGAAGCCCACTCTGCATGCCCTGAAGCGACCACCACCGCCTCGGCTATCCAACTATGACCGCATAATTCCAAAGACACATGATGAAGCGGTACGGTCGGGAAGTACTTCCAGTGCTGCAAGAGACAAAAAATGAAGAAGTGGGAAAACAATTCCCCAGCTCGGCGAACAGGAGAAGCAATCGTGCCCCCCGCTCAAGGTGTCTAGTGATATTCTTAATCATCCGGTGCTACTGCCCGGTACCACTCTTGGTGATTACGTGAGCAATGATGTACAGTTTGAAATGGCTGAGGTAGTAGCAGTACAGGACGACTTTAGATACGAGCACGGGAAGCCTCTCGTCAAACATGATCATCCTCATCTAACAACGATGATGCAAAAATTGCATGAGTGGTACATGGAAACCTGCAGGAAGTCTGGGAAAGACAGTTTGATGATCAGAATTAAAAAAGAGCACGACTTCATTGGAGTCAACCTGATGCCTATTGAATTTGTGTAGTTATTTCAGTTATACAATCAAGAGGCCCTCGACAAACAACTCTTGACTTGCTACTGTCTATAAGTATTACTTCTATAATTAAGTCTCTAGCTCAGCTCGTTCATTGCATGTATATATAATTATCCTCACTATATTATGCAGATTGAAGATGGTCGAATGCAAAAAAGAACAAATCTATGACATTGGGTTCATTAGCCCAAATACCGTAAATGAATGGTCGGTACAAAAGAGAGCCAAAGATACCGAGGACAACTTGCTAGAAGCGTTGCTTAGACATCAAAACAAAAGGGAAATACTCTTTCCTTACAACTTCAAGTGAGTGTTACTGTCTTGTGCATATTCGGTTTTGCTTACTCGAGGTTAAGTAATGTAACTGATGTGTTATGCGTGCGTAGGTTCCACTTTATTGTGATATCCATTAAGCTTGACGAGGCATTAGTAACCATCTTAGACTCGAGACGTAAAGATCACGAGAATTATGCGGACATGACTGCAATGCTCCAGAAGTAAGTTCAATCAATACCGGGACCATATCGGCAACTTTCGTTCATTTCCTGATATCAAGTAATCATTTTCTTTGCCTGCCAGGGTTTGGAAAAAGTTCACCCGAATGGTTCCCGGTCTAAACAACGAGCTATGATTTACACACCCCAGAGTAAGTAGTACTAGCTTGTTTCACGCATCTCTCATTGATTCTAGTTTCATCAATACAATTATCATGCTTGCTTATCAGTTTGATTGAACTCTATTATCGTAAAGTGCTTGTACCAGGCACCCGAGAATCATTTATGTGGATACTACGTATGCGAGTTCATTCGCCACTCGACCTCTGAGCGGGGCTTCTCTGAGAAACAATTTGAAGTACGTAAACAGTATTCACAATTTTATTTTATATATTACCATCAATTGTGTTGAGTTTCATTCATATATATGTATTGACCCCCTTCTTTAAATTAGATCTGGCAGATGCGGGATGAACTCCTACCACATGATCGCATACGAGCAATTCAAGAAGAATTGGCGGGATTCTTTCTTGACCACGTCATACCTGAACACGGAGAATACCATGTGGAATTGAAATGGTCTTAGGTAGATGAAGTTAGGATTGTAAGAGATGCTATATTGTACATATGTAGTAGCGTCAGATAGATATATGAAAACTTGTTGTTCGACCAAGCACGGAGAAAGAGATGTCACTTCTCTCTATATATGTTCATGACGATCTTGTGTAATTAATGGTTTCCTTCATTTGCTTACTAGCTAGCGTCGAGTTCTCTCTATATGTATAGTAGCTAGCGTCGACCAAGCACGGAGAAAGAGTGGTCACTTCTCTCTATTAGCTAGCTAACACAATATGAAACCCCTAAATTAACCCTCCAAAACCCCTAAACCCCCCTTCCAAAAAAAACAAAACCCCCAGCGCCTGCGAGCCGCTGACGCGTGGCAGCCTTTTGGTCCCGGTTGGTGTTACCAACCAGGACTAAAGGTCCTCCTGCCTGGGCGCCCCGCAGCGGCCACGTGGAGCCCCTTTGGTCCCGGTTCGTAAGCAAACTGGGACTAAAGGTTTTGGGTATTAGTCCCGTTGGTTTGTCCCGGTTCCAGAACCGGGACTAAAGGCCCTCTGGAACCGGGAGTAGTACCCTGTTCTCTACTAGTGATAGCTTCGTAATGCTCTCTGATCTATTGATCTGCTTTTGCCAAGTAGATTGATATTTCAACGGTGGAAGTGGTGTGCTGTGGTACGGTCAACCTGGCGAGTTTCTATATCCCAGTGACAAAGTAGGAGACAAGATGTGTCTTTGTGTTGTTGCTACTAAGGATAAAACGATGGGGTTCATTCATATTGTTTGACTTTACTTTGTCTACATCATAGTCTAGATGCATGCTGGATAGCGGTCGATGAGTGGAGTAATAGTAATAGGTGCAGGTAGGAGTCGGCCTATTTGTTTATGGGCGTGATGCCTATATACAAATGACCATTGCCGTGAAAATCGCATAACTATCCACTTTTCTATCAATTGCCCAACATTAATTTTATTTTTTGGAAAAGGAGGTTAAACCCCCGGCCTCTCCATCAATCGATGCATGCAGCCATCTTTATTAATTATTCCACAAAGGTCTGACAAGAACATACATCAATCCACCCAAAGCCACCACTCACACCTACAAACTTGATAATGTGGAGTGCTCTCACTCCACATATCTAAAACCGGTGTCGTCGCCAATCCATCCTCATGACGTATCGGGAACAACAGCCGGTGCAACAGACCTAAAGTGCACACCACATGCACACGTTTTAGAAGCCGCCATCATCATCGGACCATTGACCCATCTTCAGGAGAGAGATCAGCATCATCCTTGCTAGTCCGAACATCCGTCGACGCCACCACGACGCCCAACGGGGCCACCGCCCTGCGCTCATTCATCCAGACGTGAAGACTCTAGAAGATCTGTCGTGCGTAGCACCTGCCAACCAGGCATGACTCATCGTAGCACCTGTCGGCCAGGCATGACTTGACAACTCCACTGAAACTCCGTGCAAGACGAAGCTACTCCACCTACTGCCTCTGTCTGCCAGCGCTGCTCCACAAACGATGCTCCCAAGAGAGAAATGGCACCGCAGTACCGCCATCGTCCGATCTGGAAGACTAGATCCTAGGGTTTCCCCCGAAGCAGTGCCCACCACCAGCAACCATCGAGGACCCACACAGTGCCCACCACCACTTAGCCCTCAAGGCAAAGCCTTCAGGAAGGTCACGGCATCAAGGACGCCGCCGCCGCCCACCGGAGTTAGGGTTTTCACCCGAGAGGCAAGGAGGGGGAGTAGAGGAGCAGACGTAGACCGACGTCTCCAAGAAGAAAAATGGCGCCCTTGAGCGTCGTCATCGGCGCGGCCGGCCGGGGCCGACCAAGGGGTTTCCCCCAATCCGAATCTCCTCCACCAGCTTCACCCGCGGCCAGGGTCCCGGCAACCTCGCCGGCACCGCCAGGAACCCGCAGGAGAGAGGCCCACAGATCAGGGCCGGAGGACAGCGGCAAGATCTGTCGCCGCCGGCCGCCAGAGCAGCCACGCCAGAGATGCCAGCCTCATGCGGCGGCAAGGGAGGGAGGGAGCTCGCGCCCCCGAGCCGTCGCCGTGCAGATCCGCGGCCTCCAGCGCTGGATCCCGCGCTCCCGAGTCGTCGCGCGCAGCCACCCTCCTCGGAGCCACAAGATCTGTGGCCTCCCCGACGCAGCCTTGCTGCGCCGCCGAACACGCGCCTCCACGCACTCGAGCACAGCCCCCCGGCCCGTGCGCGCACTGGCGCGTGAGGTGCACCCTGGATCCCGTCGAGATGGGCAGCCCGCGCTGCTGGAGCTCTACGCAAAGTTACCTCTTTCCGAAGTTGTAGATGGATCTTAAAAGACCACAATGTATGCAAGGAAAAGAGTGCACTTGGTGAAAAACCTTGTCCAATTCTCACAACCTACACAAATGGCTTATAGTGGAGCTCGATGGGGTTAGTAGCACAAAATATCAAGTGAAATGAAGTCCAAGATATTGCAAATATTGAAATCAATCCAATGGACTCAAAATGCAAAGCAAGCGATCACAATATAGAGGAGGGCGATAAAGAAACACACGCGGTGGGATAATGGGGCTTGTGCAACTATAGGGATGAGCAATACAAAATTGCCTAACGAATACTAAGCTCTTGTTGCACAAACACAAGGAGAGATGCTAGCTTGATTGCACGTTTGGGCATGATTCACCACTTGGCACCAATCCTATTCATGCAAGCAAAACGTTTCCTATTCCATGTATCCTCATGCACAAGTATATATTTTCATGCTCAACTCTATGCTTATAAGCTTTTGATCTTTCTTTCTTGCTTAGAAGCTTTTTTTTCTCTTCCTTTCCACTATTCTTATTGAGCCTCAACCAAATATATGAGACAAGTATCACAAGATATGCACGGGAGCAGCAATTGCACTATATGATATTTCCAATGATGCAACAATATGATATGCTATCACTATGGTGCACAAGTTTTCGCGAAGCCCGGCAATACTCGGATAGCTAGTCTCAATAGGTATGAAGGTATTCGCAAAGATAGTGTGGCTATCAAGGTGTAATGGTAAGGAAGGAAAAGTGTACGATGGAATGGATACCTTCGTCACACTTAGCCTTTCACGAAGTCGGGAGTAACCGGCCTCGCTTCTGGTTAAAGATGGTCTCAAAGGATGGATGGTCGTCGTCGATGTCGATCGTCGGTGGTCGGTGTAGATGATGGACCGATACAAGTCACCGGTGGTTGAAGAAGAAGTAACCATCCCTAAGTAGCCGAAACACCTTAGGAGACTCAAATCACAACTCAAGCAGCCACAAATGCAATGGTAACCAAAATGGGTTAGGTTAAGGAAGTCTATGATGGTATTGTGGATGATATGGTGGAGGGCCTAGGCAAATTTGCCAACATTTGAAAAATAGGATGGCGTCAAATGATGGTGGAACAAATTTTGTGGGATCGTGGATGTCAATAGCTACAAAACGAGCTAAAGAACACCCAAATCAGAGTTCGCATGAATTAGTTATGGCTGAAACAAAATTCCAGCCGAGTCAGTTTCTACAGGTTACGGACGTCCGGGAAGTGACGGACATCCAGGGCTGGGACGTCCGGACGGGCCGGAAATCCGAGATTTCGGGTCTGTTTAGGGGTTTCGGACGTCCGGAGGCTGTCGGACATCCGAGGCTTCGGAGGGGTCCGGACGTCCGGAAATGGTCGGACGTCCGAGGGGTCTGGGTCAGCTCGGGATCTGAGATCCGGGACGCGATTTTGGGCGGAAATTGATGATTTTGGGCTCGAAATTGAAGGGGAAAACGAAAAATTGGGGCTAGGGAACGCCAAGGAAAGTAGATCCACTTGCCAAACACTAGATCCACGGATCAAAATCAACAAAAACTCACTAAAACAACAAATCACAAGAAAAAAAATTGGGGCTCTTTTTGTGGAGATTTTCGAAATTGGGAAGAAAAACACGAACTAATGCAAGAAAAGTGGGGGGGTGGTAGGGCTCCAAATTCGTGGCAACGTGGCTCTTGATACCAATATGATACGGGGCAAACCCGAGGGTGAGCCGATCTTCACGAATTGGAGGTGGGTTCGAGGAAGAACACGATGAACACGAGGGGAAAACGTGGAGAGAATCAAAGGGAAAACACTCTATTGGACAAGATCCATACCAAGTACTCCTCAACTCACAAGCAATACAAGAGGTGCATCAAGATCCAAGAACAACAACGGATAAAGATACATGGGTAGTTCATCCAAATCTCTAGGAGAGATGGGCCTTGAATCCGTAGACGGATCTTCCCTTGAAGGGGCCTTGACATCCTCTAGGCATCTTCTCCGGTGGAGGCCACGGTCTCCATGAGAGAAGTAGAGGAAGGAGCAAAGCTCATCTAAGAATGAGCTGTCACTTTGCTAACCCTAGGAAGGAGGTAGGGGAAGAGTATATATAGTCTTAGCCACGAAGGGATAAGTGAGAGAGAGATACAAGGCCAAAGTCCCACGACTGTGCACAGGCGGTGCCGGACGTCCAGAGGTTTCAGACGTCTGATGGCTCACGAAGGACCAGACATCCGGAGGGCGTCGGTCGTCTGAGGCTCGGTCGTCCGGAGGCTTCAGAAATCTGAGATTTCGACACGGGTATCTTGGGACCGGATTTTCGGAGAGGCTCGGACATCCGGAGGCTGGGATGTGTCGGATGTCCGGGCAGCGTCAGTCGTCCGGCCGCTGTAGAGCTCTATCCGTCCTCTGGCTGGGCTGGACTCCAGGCGTCGGTTGTTCGGAAGACGTCAGACATCCAGAAGACGTCGGACGTCCGGAAGCTGTCGGACGTCCGGCTGCTGTAGACTCCACAGCTCCGCCTTCTTCCGTCTTCGCTTCCAAGCTTCCCTCGTGGATGGTGTAGTCGTACGTAGGTGCTGGCACTCCTCCTCATCATTTGTGAAGCTCCCACAATACCTATGCATGCACACGAGAGGAGTGTCAAGTAGTATACCATCCTCGAAGGGGTCAAGTGAACACGTGTAAAGGAGACGATTCACCTTTATGTATGTGAAGTAGTTGTGGCACGTGTCACTTTCCAAGCGGACTCTTGCCATGGTGATGTCCGTAGGATGCTCCGCATCAGTTTGTGAGGGTTTGGAGACCACCACAAGGTCTACCACTAGTGGTTAAGAAACGCCTCGTGGTGTTGTCTCAAGGGGAGAATAGGGTGAGCCTTCATGACGTTGGTGTGCCTTCGTGGTAATATCCATCCCTCCAACGGTGACTAGCTTCCCTCCAAGGAAGTGAACATCGACATACATCCTTGTCTCCCGGAGTTGCAGTTATCCCTAACTCAAACTCTCTACTTGTGCTTATCTGTATCTTAGTCTTTACTTACATTATATTGTGCTTGCTTAACTTACTACTTATTGTAATCGAATATATAGCTTAGCACTAGTGTCACCTTTTCAATTGTTAGGCATACTTTCATATCCCGCATTATTGCCTAAAATTGCTAAGTAACAATTAAAATTTGTAATTGTATCTATTCACAGCTCCCCCCTCTAATTCCATATCGATCCTTTCACACATGGTGGTCCCAGAAGAAGAAAATCATGCCCTCGTCGACGTGTGAGGCCGAGTATGTGGCCGCCACCATAGCGGCATGCCAGGAGGTATGGCTGAACAAGCTCCTCGACGATTTAATGGAAAAGGGCGCTCGTGCCGGCACTATCGTCATCGACAATAAATCATTTATCCAACCAAAGCAGGCGTCCTACGACCGAAGAAAACACACTGAGGTGCGGGACCACTTTATTCATGTGTGCTTCGAAGGCAGAAAGATCAACGTTGACTACATTGCCACCGATGACCAGCTCGTAAAATATGCTCACCAAGGACGTGTTTGGTTCCATTCTCGATGGAGCCTGGTCCAGTGGAGCATGTTTCAGTGTATACAAAGTTTGGTCCATGTTCCGCATGTCATTTGGTAGGCTGCATCAAGTCCAGCTCGCATCCTTCCCGTAGTGTAAATTGCACTAGGCCGGGACTGCATCTGAAAAAACGGTCGATCTGGATGTTCCTGACGGGTCTGCCTGAGAGCGCTTTGCTTTAAGTTTCTTGTGAGTCAGTCTATGCGTGCAAGGTAGACAGCCCCGCACGCGGTTTCAGCAGTTAAGTGCACGCATTGGCACGATCAGGTAGATGGGGTTGTACCGCTCCTTTCCTTTGTTTTTCAACAAAATAAGTAGAGAAATAAGTAAAAGCAGCTGGTTGCGCGGCACACAAAGCAGTCTCTCTCTCTTTTTGAAACATTAATAATTTATTCCTCAAATGATAGCCAAATCGTTATAATATCGTGAGAAATAAAGTCAGGGGTATTATAATCCTAGAACAAGGAACATCAACTAGTAAAAGAATTATTTGCTAAGATATGAGCAACCTCATTTGCTTCTTGAAGACACTGTGTATAATCACTCTTGGCGAACTCAAGGGCTAATTGTCTGCATTCCAGAATTGTGGATGTGTTAACTCCCGCGTACTCGTTCGGATTCTGAAATGATTCCACCACAAAACAGTTATCAGACTCCAGTTGCACTTTGTTACAACCAATCCTGCCAGCTAGCTATAAGCCATTACGTAGTGCCAAACTTTATGCAGCTTCGACATTAGTAACAAGTGGTAGATTGTCGCACCTGAGAATGTTTCTGGCTGGAAAGTGGCATCCAAATTAATTTTTATGACATTGCTTGCTGGTTGTTTCCACATGTGATCATGCAATCTATCCATCTTGTTGCTTGTACTCGAATAAAGTTGGTTGCAAAGATTCTGGATTGCCCCCCCCCCCTTCACATCTTGTCTCCTATGCCACCATGATACTTGTGATCTGCGTTGGGTTTTTCGTGAAGAGGAACAGGTGATGCAGCACAGTATGGATAAGTATTTCCCTCAGTAGAGAACCAAGGTTTATTGAACCAATAGGAGTAATGGTCAACCACCGTCTTCAGTAACTGCACACAAAAGAGCAAACACTTGCACCCACTGCGGCAAGAGGGTTGTCAATCCCCTTGGTCTCGTTATTTCCATGCAAATGAAGTGTGTAGATGAAAGTAGATAATTGTAAATTGCAAAATAAAAGAAAATATAATAAAAGGCAGCAAGGTAATGAAAGCTTTTGTAAATTTATAAGTGAATAGACCCGGGGGCCATAGTTTTCGCTAGTGGCATCTCTCATATAGTAAGCATACGGTGGGTAGACAAATTACTATTGGGCCATTGATTGAAAAGCGCATAGTTATGTAATCTTTATTCATGGAAATCATCATGTATATATAGGCATCACGTCCATCAGCAAATAGGCTGACTCCTACCTGCACCTATAACTATTACTCCACCCATCGATCGCTATCCAGCATGCATCTAGATTATTAAGTAAAACAGAGTAATGCTTGGAGAACGATGACATGATGTAGACAAAGACAATTCAATTAATATGAACTAACCCTATCATTTTAGCCTTAGCGGCAAAAATACAAAGACGTGTCTTGTCCCTTTCTATCACTGCGATATAGAGCACCGCCAGATTGAACCCATTACAATGCACCCCTCTCACTGAAGAAATATCAATCTAGTTGGCCAAACTATTTCAACAGATTGGAGAGAATTACGAAGCTAAGATGATCATGCAAACAATAATCATAATAAATTTCGGAGAAGACTCAAATCTTTTTCATGAATACTCTGAACATAAACCCACAATTCATCGGATCCCAACAAACGCACCGCACAAAAGAATTACATCGGATAGATCAAAGTGTAGATGCGATGATCATTGTATTGAAGATCAAGAAAGAGATATAGCCATCTAGGTACTAACTACAGACCCATAGGTCTGTGGTGAACTACTCACATGTCACCATGGGAGCAGCAAGGATGATGTAGAGGCCCTCTGTGATTGATCCCCCCTCCGGCAGAGCACCGAAACAGGGCTCCAGATGGGCACACGGCGGAACAGAGAGTTGCGGCGACGGAAAAAGTGTTTCGAGGGGGCTCATACGGGTTTTTGGGATTTTAGATGATTTATAGAGCGAAGAGGGGCACCGAGGGACGCCCGAAGGGGGCATGAGGTAACAGGGCATAGCCCAGCCCCAGGGAGCGCCCTGTTGTGTGGTGCCTCTTTCGGTCCAGAAAAAATCATATTAAATTTTCGCAGAATTGGACTTCGTTTGGTACTGTAAACCTGAAAAGCCAAGAACATGCAGAAAACAACAACTGGCACTGGGCACTTGGTTAATAGGTTAGTGCTCAAAAATAATATTATTTGGTAAATAAAGACCCAAAAAGTATCCTAGAATGATAATATTATAGCATGGAACAATCAAAAATTATAGATATGTTGGAGAGGTATCAGCATCCCCGAGCTTAATTCCTGCTCGTCCTCGAGTAGGTAAATGTTAAAAACAGAATTTTTGATGTGACATGCTACCCAACAGGTAAGCTATTGCATGTTTGATCATTAAGAAATGATGAATTAATAAACATCAACGTAGTAATATTTACAAACATAAGAAACATAATCATAAAGTTTCAAAGTATACGATCCGAAAAGAATGTTCACCCCCTATTCATTTTAATATTAGAATAGCATGGCTCCGTCTTCACCACATAAATACAAATGTCAAGAAACACGGTGTCAAGTCAGGCAATTGGATCGTACTTTTTAACGCGCTTCAGCTTTTTATTACTCGCGCAATATATGAGCGTGAACCATGGATATAGCATAAAGGTGGAATAGAATATGGCGGTAGGTTTCGAAGGGGTAAAAAGTGGAGAAGAAAGTGTTGCATCAACTAGGCGTATCAACGGGTTCTAGAGATGCCCATCAATAGATTTCAATGCGAGGAGTAGGGATTTCCATGCAACGGATGCACTAGAGCTATAAGTGTATGAAATCTCAACTGAAGTTAAGTGGGTGTGCATCCAACTTGCTTGCTCATGAAGACCTAGGGCATTTGAGGAAGCCCGTCATCGGAATATACAACCCAAGTTCTATAATGAAAAATTCCCACTAGCATATGGAAGTGACAAAACAAGAGACTCTCTATATGAAGAACATGGTGCCACTTTGAGGCACAAGTGTGGAATAAGAGGTAGTAGCACTGTCCCTTGTCTCTTTTCTCTCATTTTTTTCCTTTTTTCTTTTACTTTTCTTTTTCCTTTTCTTTCTTTCTTTCTTTCCTTTACTTTTATTTTCCGTCCGCAGTCTCATCCTGACTTGTGGGGGAATCATTTCCATCATCCTTTCCTCACTGAGACAGTGCCCTAATAATGATGATCATCACACTTTTATTTACTTACAACTCAACATGAAAAACTGTATGACTCTATATGAATGCCGCTCGCAGTGTACCAGGATGTGCAATGATCAACTGTAACATGTATGATAATGATGAATGGTGGCTTTGCCGCAAATACTATGTCAGCTTATATGATCATGCAAAGAAATATGACAATGGAATTACAAGTCATATGATGTGACGGTGGAAGTTGTATGGCAATATATCTCGGAATGGCTATGGAAATGCCATGATAAGTAGGTATGGTGGCTATTTTGAGGAAGATATAATGAGGCTTATGTGCAATAGAGCGTATCATGTCACGGGATTTGGACGCGCCAATGAAGGTTGCACCGATCCTCGAGGTGAGAATGGGCAATGCACGGTACCGAAGAGGCTAGCAAATATGTGGAGGCGAGAGTGGTAATATCCATGGATTCACACTTGTCATAAAGAACTCACATACTTATTGCAAGATTTTATTAGCTCTCTCGAAGCAAAGCAATACTCGCATGCCCCTAGGGAGGAGGTTGGGAGGAGTTAACCATCGCCTCCGACCTAAATAACACTAGGATTTCAACGAGGAATAAGTATGCTCACACATCATCACCATGCTATAAAAATATTTGGATTAACACCAAGTTAACAACCTCTAATTCATGATGCTCTTATTAACCAATTATCATGCACTCATATGCTTTCACATTACCACATTAATATCATTAACCATGATTTCTCTTTTATGTGCTACATGTGGTTTTGATTATTCACTCATTGCATACCTGTTATTTTTGGACTAGTCCTATAACCCATGCAAATTACCATCGCTATTTATTAACTCTCAAACAAATATAAGTGAAGAACTAGAGTACAATTATTTCTATAAAATCTATACGCCGTGCTCTAAAAGATATAAGTGAAGTACTAGAGCAACAGCTAAGCTCAAAAGATATAAGTGAAGCACAAAGAGTATTCTAATAAATTATGGTGATAGTGTGTCTCTCTCAAGTGGGTGTGTGCATCAAACAACGTTTGTGGGAAACTAAAACAAAAGGCAAACTAAAGCAAATGACGCTCCAAGCAAAACTCATATCATGTGATGAATAAAAATATAGCTCCAAGTGACATACCGATGGATTGAGACGAAAGAGGGGATGCCTTCCGAGGCATCCCCAAGCTTAGACGATTGAGTCTTCCTAGAATATTACCTTGGGGTTCCTTGGGCATCCCCAAGATAGGCTCTTGTCGCTCCTTATTCCTTCGTCCATCGCGATAACACCCTAAACTTGGAAACTTCAGCACACAAAACTCAACAAAAAACTCATAAGATCCGTTAGTATAATGAACATATCAAATACTTTAGGTACTGTTATCAATTGATTCATATTTTATTATTTCATAAGGTATTGTATTCTAACTTCTCCATGACTTATACCCCTCATTATAATCCATAGCATCATCAAAACAAGCAAACTATTCAAGCAAAAACAGAATATGTCTAAAACAGAATAGTATGTAAAGATCCGTGAAGAAACTATACTTCTGTATATCCAAAAATTCTAAACAATTAGGACATCCTGAAGAATTTGAATATCAATATTGTGTAAAAAATTCAGATGAAAAAGATGTTCCAGTAAAATCAAAGAAATCCTTAGCTGGATGCTAAAGTTTCTGTTTTTGCACCGTGTCAATTTTACTTATCTTGTAAGTCATCCCAAAGGCTGTGACGCCCCCAGCCTCGACCGTACGCTAAACAATCACGCAATGCGTACGACCAAGATTAGGGACTCACTAATCAATATCACAACACAACTCTAGACACAAATTTAAAGTCATACAACTTCATATTACAAGCCAGGGGCCTCGAGGGCTCGAATACAAAGCTCGACAAGCATAAGTCAGCGAAAGCAAATGATATCTGAGTACAGACATAAGGGTACACAAGTCTTTGCCTTAAGAAGGCTAGCACAAACATAACATTGGATCGAAAGAGGCAAGGCCTCCTGCCTGGGAACCTCCTAACTACTCCTGAACGTCAGAGAAGTCCACGTCGTAGGAGGCTCCATCCTGGTAGTAATAGTGGCCTCCATCGGGGTAGCTGTAGTCGTCCACCGGGTAAGCTGGATCCTGGGTCTCCTGGGCTCCAACATCTGGTCGCGGCATCGTATCAAGGGGAAAAAGGGGAGCAAAGCAACGGTGAGTACTCATCCAAAGTACTCGCAAGACTTACATCAGAACTATGCTAGATATGCACCAGTGTCAAGGAATGGGGCTATATCTTTGGACTAGACTGCAGAAATGCCAGAAGAGAGGAGAAGAAAGCCTAGTCCTATCGAAGACCTGCATCTTCAGCCTCTTGCAGCATAATACGAGAGTAGACTGGTATCACATATATATAGTCATATTGTTGTAGCAATTTTATTAAGTATCCACGCCCAGAGATCCTTCCCCGACTCCCTGCGAGGAAGCAATCTCGGAGCCACAATTCATTTTAATTAGTTTATGATTATAGTTGTAGTAGGTCAAAGCACCACTCCAAGTCATCCTGTTACTGTGGACACGGCTATTCGGATAGTTTACTTCCCTGCAGGGGTGCACCACATTCCCCAACACGCTCGATAAACTCCGGCCGGATACAATTTTCCGGTCATACCTGGCCTCGGCCGATCGACATGACGTAGTCCTACCTAGGCTCAACAGAGAGGCCAGCACGCCGGTCTACATCCTAATGGCTCGGGGTCTTGGGCCATCGCCCTCGCCATCCTGCACGTTACGCCCTCGGCCGGGATCAGTCCTAGCATGCCTTAACTCACAAGCGCCATGCGTCATCGCGGACCACCCGGGCGCGAGTCGAAAAACGTGGCATCTGAAGAGCTTTCGGGAGAATGTACGGCGTAGAGCAGCCCATACTGATTACCCCGCGTGGTGCTTAGTGCGTATTAGGCCAACGACCTAACTCAGATTAAATACTCAACCCATTAGCAATTTATTAGTGCAGGGCAAGCGCGAACCATGCAGTCCGTCGCCCCGCCAAGAACACTCGGGTGCCTTACCGGCGCACCCCACCGAGTCTCCGGATGCCTTACGGCGCATCCCACCAAATCTTTCTCTCGCGGGTACCCTTGGGGCCGACCCGTCTTCAACATGTTTCTGTAACTAGGTCATAGTAACTGTGTGTCTATGCACCAAGTGGATATCCGAGGAATCACCCTCGATGGATCCCACTCGAGTTATGAGTAAGGCAAGAGTCGCTACCGGTAAATGGAAAGGAGGAATCACCCTCGATAGCCCTGACCGATAGCTACGCTACAGAATTAACACCGGGAGTGCTAAGTGAGGTCTCACCCTCGGCACTCGGTAGTAGCTCTGCAATGCCATACTAAAGGGGAGTGAGGTGATGTGTCGGTAACGGCTTGTCAGTCATGACGATTGAGTCTTCTGTCTTCAAGTCCTCGGTGTCGTCGATGAAAGCAGGGGCAACTGGGACTAAGGGGTCTCAGGGGTTCACTAATCCACCTAAGCTAAGCAGTTGATATGGTACAAGTGTAGTAGCAGTTCATCAAAAATAGGCTATGCATCAGAATAGGAGCTAACTAATACAGTAGCAAAATCTAATGCAAGAACAAGAGGGAGAGAGATGGGTGATATCAGAATGCTCAAGGGGGTTTTGCTTGCCTTGTTGCTCTGCAGACAAAAACGGATCCACGACAGTGAAGTAGTCGGTCACTGGATCAACAACGGTCTCGGGGTCTACCGGAAAGAAAGTAACGGAGGGGAAACATTAAATAACAGAGCAATCAAATGCAACACAAATGCAATGGCACAGCAAGATGTGTGGGTGGCATGCTCTAATGCGAGCCTAAGCATTTTAAAAGAAGAGGGAAATTATTCGGGAATATTTTCCTAGCTCCAGATATTATTCGTTATATTGATCTAGGTGCAAAAGTTCAAGGTTCACTAAGTTAGAGAGGTGTGACAGGTATGTGAATGGCATAAACGGATTTGCTATATTTTTCTGATCATTTTTCATATATAAATTATTTCCATCCGAGTTACGGATTATTTTATATGATTTTCTAAAGTTTTAACAATATACTGAATTTTTCGGAATTATCTTTAATCCTAATTTAAATTCCTAAATACTTTTGTTACGAGGGTATTGGCTAGCCTATGTGTATGACCAGTGGGGTCCAGGGGTCCAGTCAACAGCCTAGTCAAAAAGTTGACTGGTCAAAGGTGGACTAGTCCACTGATGAACAGTGTCAGTGGGGGCCGGCTGTCATTTTTCACATATTTAACAGATTGTCTAAAATAAACTAATTAGTTGTGGGACCTGCTGTCAGTGCCTAATTAGGGGGGGTAGCACTAGTTTTAGTTAGTGCCTAATTAAAAGGGGCCGGCCCTACACTCACACACACACACAGCGCACACACACACACCACGGCCATGACCGCCATGGCCATTTAGCAGCAGCAGCCGGCGGTGGCCACTAGCAGTATAGCGGCAGAAGCAACGCAGCGTAGCAGCACCTAGCGACAGCCGCAACTGGGCAGCGGCTTAGCAGGAGCAGCAGCAGCGGCCAGGAACAGGGCAGCAGCAGCGTAGCAAGCGGCAGTAAGAGCAGCACACACACATACGTACGCGTACACGCGAGCTCGGGGACGGCAAACGGCGACCGAATCAAGACGGAGGAAGAGGGGATCTGGAGGAGTTGCTCACTGCGAGTCCGGTGGCATGCTCGGGGAGGGTCGGGGTGGACCGGAACAGCTGCAAACGGCGACGAACAACGGCGATGTACGCGACGAAAATGAGCTCGATGACGAGCGTACGGGGCGGCCCCGCTCGATTTGATGCACGGGATGGACGAAGCTGAGGGTGGCGGTCCTCCTGGACATATTCTCAGGCGACGGGGAGTGCGGTGGCCGCGGCGACGACGACGTTCATGGCGAGCATGGCTCGGGTGACTTCTAAATCGAAACAGAGAGTGAACGAGGGGGAGAATGGGGATTAGGGTTTGTCCTGGGGGTCGGGCTCGTGCTTATCTACCTCGGGGGTGCCGGCGGATGGCTGACACGGCGACAACCGTGGCCATGGAGGCGTGAATGGCCGACACGCAGAAGCTCTCTGCCTCCTGTATGTGAGGAGGAGGGTGAGGGAGAGATGGGCTAGGCCTAGGTACTGTAGCACTAGAGCCCATGAGCACAGTGGGCGTTTACACTTTTCCCTTTTTTATTCTTTTGCTGTTTTCTATTATTTACATTCTGCTTTTCATTTCTTTTCAAATGAATTTTGTTTTATAAAATACAACACTTGCACCTAAAATAGTACTACAAATTAGGCCACTGCCACATTTCGTTTGGCACCAAAATAAAATAGTTTGTATTTGTATATTATTTAAAAAGCATTTAAATAATTGTTTTAGCCCCTGTTTTATTTATTTTTGGGCAGTTAATTACTTTATAAAATATGCGTCCACCTCCATAATTAGTTATGGATTATTTGTAACATTATGAGCATTTTAGTTTTCCTATTTGAGAATTTGAATTTTTTTGACTTTAAATTTGGATTTGAATTTGAATTGTTATTTGGATCAAGTGAAGATTAGCAACAGTAATGTAATGACATGGCACCAATAACTGGGGATTACTGTAGCATGATTCTGGGGGTGTTACAAATCTCCTCTACTACAAGAAATCTGGTCCCGAGATTTAAGAGGGGGAGTAAGGGGGAAAGTTCTGGTTACGAAATTCTAACAGATCTTCTCGGTCTTGGTTGCTCTTCTCGAAGAGGTTGATTCATGGCACTGATGTCTTTAACTTGCTGTATCAGGGCTTCATGATGAAGTCGTCATCCTTTCTTCGGGATCTTCATCGTCCTACGAATGCGATTAGCGGGAGAAACTCTGGTAGAACGAATCTAAACAAAGCTGGACATCTGACGGTGAACTTAAGGAAGAAGACATGAATTATTTCTCGAGTTGCAGCTCAGGGATTCCATTGAGAGCAATATGCGATGGTACAAAAGTTTCAATCGGGTAGGCAATCGTTCGATGCCTAACCAAAAGATGGAAGGGTTCAGAGCAACGAGAATAAATATTGCGTCTGATACTAGGATAAGCCATCCCTTAGACGGTGGCTCGGGATTTACATACGAAGCCAAGTGCGAAAGATACCTTGGAATCAAAGTGGTACAAGAGTCAGATTTCGATCCTGTGGAACTGAGGGTTTGGGGCCGAACATGTGGATTAAGAGTAGGAAGAGCGGTGACATCTTGCATGGTCATGCTAGCAAGACATGTCAGAGGATAGTCTGTCAACTATGTCGGCAACAACATCGGTACCAAGGGCGGGGGACAAAGAGAACAATCTTCCTGCTCGTCAAAACGAGGCGGACCAATAGGCAAAGTTCTCGTCCACCGGCGGTTACCAAAATGTTAACAACAATAGTAGCAGGGTCTTACTGACAGAGTAGTACACCGAGGTATTTACCTAAGCAGGGAATTATCACTGCTCAGATCAAATAAATCTCAAGAAAGGTTAAATAGACCAATGGAAAGGAAAATGTGATTATCACATTAAACAGACCAATGGAATGGAAAATGTGTATATATGAGCATTAGGTGTATATCCTTTCCAAGAGGAAGCAGAGCAAGTCAATCATGACAAGGCTCCAGGTAGGCAACTATTAAGACAAAGGGGCAAGGATTTTATGATGTTTACCCATACAACGATGTTTGGATAATTGATCAAGAGACATTTAGCATTATGCCGCCAATGTTGTTGCCTCGAGGATTGGTGTACCATAGACATGCTTCGAGATAGCAATGACATGGTCACCAGGTAAAGGACCGGAGTTTAGGAATACAAAGGATCCATCAAGAATATCTCCTAGAATAAATCATAGGATTTCCTGATGGAAGAATGGCAATTCTTGCTGAACAAGGCACTATAACAATATGTCATCCGACCACGTGTGTCCGACATGACACCACCTTATCGGGTACCTAGAGACCAATGTTATAATTCTTGGAAGATGTTCCAACCATCATATCTGTCCGAGATTCCAGATCTGACTGATACCATGACACTTCAGACTTAGCGGGCCTGAGAGGAAAGAGGATGCAACACAGACCGACGAGTTGACATTTGTAAGGCTCTCGGGAAATGAATTATGGAGTCGGGTCCCGAAACAAGAGCTCATCATTATGCCAAGGAGAGGATGAGGTGGTTGATGGACTCAGCGACAATTCATCGAGAATTCCAAACGGATGGATTTCCACATTTATGTGAACAAGGAGACGGCATTTGTCAATTCAAATGACATAATGTTGCATGCTCGAGGAAAACATACACCATTAATCATTGGTTGAAAGGGGCGTACGAAATATGACCTTAGATAGCACGATCAATGTAGAGCGACGTTTCGATAACCAACAGTTGAAGAACGAACTGTCGATCATTAACTTCAAGGCAACAGGGTTTCTAGAATTACAGAATCCAAGCAGTATCTCTTGCATATTGGTATCCCGGTTAGAATCAACACGGGGACCAAGAAGGAACGGTGATGGTGAGAAGTATCACTATGCCAGGAATTTCTTAAGAGGTGGAGCAATCCTCACAACATACTCGACATAAAGACAGTAGTACTCCAAGATAGAACATAATACAAGCTGGATAGCAAGTTGCATCCCTAACATGGACAAGCTTGCACTTGAAAAGAAGTCAAGGGTGTTATTGATGATAACAAAAATCATCGAGGGCAAGGAGGGCATTTCTCATCATGTACTAACAAGAGTAACGAGAAAAGATTGTATGAATGACAAGTGCAATTAGTCATCCATAGGGACTTATCGGTGGTAGGGAATTGCAAAGCCAATGAGCACAAAGTCTCGGAAAACATCAAAAGGGTATCTTCCAGAATCTTCTGACGAAGCACGTGATCTTCTGGTATGAGGGCTCTCCGGGAGAAGTAGTTACAAGAACCTAGAGTTAGAGTTAATAAAATCTTTAACCCGAAGGAGAAGAGAGATCAGAACCCAGAGTAAGGATGAGGAATAAAAGGTCCTAATACCACCCGATTGAGATGTGGGCCCGTAAGCCACAACATCAGTGTTAGTAAAAGTTTTTCCATGACTAGACTCAACTTCGGACAAGGAAGTGGAAAGGGGACTACCTACAGGCAGTCGGCTCTGATACCAACTTGTGACGCCCCCAGCCTCGACCGTACGCTAAACAATCACGCAATGCGTACGACCAAGATTAGGGACTCACTAATCAATATCACAACACAACTCTAGACACAAATTTAAAGTCATACAGCTTCATATTACAAGCCAGGGGCCTCGAGGGCTCGAATATAAAGCTCGATGAGCATAAGTCAGCGGAAGCAAATGATATCTGAGTACAGACATAAGGGTACACAAGTCTTTGCCTTAAGAAGGCTAGCACAAACATAACATCGGATCGAAAGAGGCGAGGCCTCCTCCCTGGGAACCTCCTAACTACTCCTGAACGTCAGAGAAGTCCACGTCGTAGCAGGCTCCATCCTGGTAGTAGTAGTGGCCTCCATCGGGGTAGCTGTAGTCGTCCACCGGGTAAGCTGGATCCTGGGTCTCCTGGGTTCCAACATCTGGTCGCGGCATCGTATCAAGGGGAAAAAGGGGAGCAAAGCAACGGTGAGTACTCATCCAAAGTACTCGCAAGACTTACATCAGAACTATGCTAGATATGCACCAGTGTCAAGGAATGGGGCTATATCTTTGGACTAGACTGCAGAAATGCCAGAAGAGAGGACAAGAAAGCCTAGTCCTATCGAAGACTAGCATCTTCAGCGTCTTGCAGCATAAGACGAGAGTAGACTGGTATCACATACATATATAGTCATATTGTTGTAGCAATTTTATTAAGTATCCACGCCCAGAGATCCTTCCCCGACTCCCTGCGAGGAAGCAATCTCGGAGCCACAATTCATTTTAATTAGTTTATGATTATAGTTGTGGTAGGTCAAAGCACCACTCCAAGTCGTCCTGTTACCGTGGACACGGCTATTCGAATAGTTTACTTCCCTGCAGGGGTGCACCACATTCCCCAACACGCTCGATAAACTCCGGTCGGATACAATTTTCTGGTCATACCCGGCCTCGGCTGATCGACACGACGTAGTCCTACCTAGGCTCAACAGAGAGGCCAGCACGCCGGTCTACATCCTAATGGCTCGGGGTCTTGGGCCATCGCCCTCGCCATCCTGCACGTTACGCCCTCGGCCGGGATCAGTCCTAGCATGCCTTAACTCACAAGCGCCATGCGTCATCGCGGACCACCCGGGCGCGAGTCGAAAAACGTGGCATCTGAAGAGCTTTAGGGAGAATGTACGGCGTAGAGCAGCCCATACTGATTACCCCACATGGTGGTTAGTGCGTATTAGGCCAATGACCTAACTCAGATTAAATACTCAACCCATTAGCAATTTATTAGTGCGGGGCAAGCGCGAACCATGCAGTCCGTCGCCCCGCCAAGAACACTCGGGTGCCTTAACGGCGCACCCCACCAAGTCTCCGGATGCCTTACGGCGCATCCCACCAAATCTTTCTCTCGCGGGTACCCTTGGGGCCGACCCGTCTTCAACATGTTTCTGTAACTAGGTCATAGTAACTGTGTGTCTATACACCAAGTGGATATCCGAGGAATCACCCTCGATGGATCCCACTCGAGGTATGAGTAAGGCAAGAGTCGCTACCGGTAAATGGAAAGGAGGAATCACCCTTGATAGCCTTGACCGGTAGCTACGCTACAGAATTAACACCGGGAGTGCTAAGTGAGGTCTCACCCTCGGCACTCGGTTGTAGCTCTGCAGTGCCATACTAAAGGGGAGTGAGGTGATGTGTCGGTAATGGCTTGTCAGTCATGACGACTGAGTCTTCTGTCTTCAAGTCCTCGGTGTCGTCGATGAAAGCAGGGGCAACTGGGACTAAGGGGTCTCAGGGGTTCACTCATCCACCTAAGCTAAGCAGTTGATATGGTACAGGTGTTGTAGCAGTTCATCAAAAACAGGCTATGCATCAGAATAGGAGCTAACTAATACAGTGGCAAAATCTAATGCAAGAACAAGAGGGAGAGAGATGGGTGATATCGGAATGCTCAAGGGGGTTTTGCTTGCCTTGTTGCTCTGCAGACAGAAACGGATCCACGACAGTGAAGTAGTCGGTCACTGGATCAACAACGGTCTCGGGGTCTACCGGAAAGAAAGTAACGGAGGGGAAACAATAAATAACAGAGCAATCAAATTCAACACAAATGCAATGGCACGGCAAGATGTGTGGGTGACATGCTCTAATGCGAGCCAAAGCATTTTAAAAGAAGAGGGAAATTATTTGGGAATCTTTTCCTAGCTCCAGATATTATTCATTATATTGATCTAGGTGCAAAAGTTCAAGGTTCACTAAGTTAGAGAGGTGTGACAGGTATGTGAATGGCATAAACGGATTCGCTATATTTTTCTGATCGTTTTTCATATATAAATTATTTCCATCCGAGTTACGGATTATTTTATATGATTTTCTAAAGTTTTAACAATATACTGAATTTTTTGGAATTATCTTTAATCCGAATTTAAATTCCTAAATACTTTTGTTACGAGGGTATTGGCTAGCCTATGTGTATGACCAGTGGGGTCCAGGGGTCCAGTCAAAAGCCTAGTCAAAAAGTTGACTGGTCAAAGGTGGACTAGTCCACTGATGAACAGTGTCAGTGGGGGCCGGCTGTCATTTTCACATATTTAACAGATTGTCTAAAATAAACTAATTAGTTGTGGGACCTGCTGTCAGTGCTTAATTAGGGGGGGGGGGTAGCACTATTTTTAGTTAGTGCCTAATTAAAAGGGGCCGGCCCTACACTCACACACACACACACAGCGCACACACACACACCACGGCCATGACCGCCATGGCCATTTAGCAGTAGCAGCCGGCGGCGGCCGCTAGCAGTACAGCGGCAGAAGCAACACACCGTAGCAGCACCTAGCGACAGCAGCAACTGGGCAGCGGCTTAGCAGGAGCAGCAGCGGCGGCCAGGAACAGGGCAGCAGCAGCGTAGCAAGCGGCAGTAAGAGCAGCACATACACATACGTACGCGTACACGCGAGCTCGGGGACGGCAAACGGCGATAGAATCAAGACGGAGGAAGAGGGGATCTGGAGGAGTAGCTCACTGCGAGTCCGGTGGCGTGCTCGGGGAGGGTCGGGGTGGACCGGAAAAGCTGCAAACGGCGACGAACAACGGCGATGTACGCGACGGAAATGAGCTCGATGGCGAGCGTACGGGGCGGCCCCGCTCGATTTGATGCACTGGATGGACGAAGCTGAGGGTGGCGGTCCTCCTGGACATATTCTCAGGCGACGGGGAGTGTGGTGGCCGCGGCGACGACGACGTTCATGGCGAGCATGGCTCGGGCGACTTCTAAATCGAAATAGAGAGTGAACGAGGGGGACAATGGTGATTAGGGTTTGTCCTGGGGGTCGGGCTCGTGCTTATCTACCTCGGGGGTACCGGCGGATGGCTGACACGGCGACAACGGTGGCCATGGAGGCGTGGATGGCCGACACGCAGAAGCTCTCTGCCTCCTGTACGTGAGGAGGAGGAGGAGGGAGAGATGGGCTAGGCCTAGGTACTGTAGCACTAGAGCCCATGAGCACAGTGGGCGTTTACACTTTTCCCTTTTTTTAATTCTTTTGCTGTTTTCTATTATTTGCATTCTGCTTTTCATTTCTTTTCAAATGATTTTTGTTTTACAAAATACAACACTTGCACCTAAAATAGTACTACAAATTAGGCCACTGCCATATTTCGTTTGGCACCAAAATAAAATAGTTTGTATTTGTTTATTATTTAAAAAGCATTTAAATAATTGTTTTAGCCCCTGTTTTATTTATTTTTGGGCAGTTAATTACTTTATAAAATGTGCGTCCACCTTCATAATTAGTTATGGATTATTTGTAACATTATGAGCATTTTAGTTTTCCTGTTTGAGAATTTGAATTTTTTTGACTTTAAATTTGGATTTGAATTTGAATTGTTATTTGGATCAAGTGAAGATTAGCAACAGTAATGTAATGACATGGCACCAATAACAGGGGATTACTGTAGCATGATTCTAGGGGTGTTACAAAGGCTTTACTTGGCACAAACACTAATTTAAACATAAAACAAAATCATTATATAGGCAATAATAATGTTATAAAAAACAAACAGAAAGTATTGGGTTGTCTCCCAACAAGCTCTTTCTTTATAGCCATGAAGACAGGCTTGCGATAATGATGATGCTCACATAAAAGACAAGAATTGAAGCACAATGAGATCATAATGAAGTTTGTGAAAAACACATACAAGTCTAACATACTTCCTATGCATAGGCATTTTATAAGCAAACAATTTATCAACACAAGAAATAACTAGCATTTGCAAATAGGAAAAATGAAGCCTTGATAATTTGAACACAAAGAGAGGTATGTGAGTAACATGAAAATTTCTATAACCAAATTTGCCTCTCTCATAATAATTATATTTAGGATCATATTCAAATTCAGCAATATAGCTATCATATAAAATATTATGTTCATGATCCACATGCATAAAAGTTTTATAATCTTCTAAGATACTGGGATTAACATCAACTAAAGTCATGACCTCTCCAAACCCACTTTTATTTGTAGGACCATTATTACCTAAAGTTGACGCTCATAGAAACCGACTTTTAGTTGCATTGAAAATATCATTATCAATAGTAGATTCATCATGAAGCTCAGAATTCTCAAGATAACAAGAAACATCATGATTATCACCCCAATCATGATCATTAGCACAATTGATATTCATAGAATTTATACTAACAAAATTGCAATCATGATTTTCATTCAATAAAGATATCCCAATAGCATTTTCATTTATCACTTCATTATGAGCTATTGGTTTACAATAGGCAGCAAGTTTGAAAATATTAGCAAGTGGATGAGGATCCATTTATCTTCATTTTTTGCATTTACTTCCTGGTTTGGTGTGACAAAGATAAAGATAACATAACTAGGCAAGCAACTAAATAGAAATAGTTTTGTATTTTTTATTTTTATGAAGCAAGCAAATTATAACAGCAAATAAAAACTAGAACAAGTGAATGATAATTTGTGCAAAGATTCTTGATTGTTGGTTGATGATACTCCCCGGCAACGGCGCCAGAAATCCTGCCTGATACTTGTACTCTGCGTTGGGTTTTCTGTGAAGAGGAATGGGTGATGCAACACAGTATGGATAAGTATTTCCCTCGGTATAGAACCAAGTTTTATCGAACCAATAGGAGTAACAGTCAACCACCGTCTTCAGCGACTACACACAAAATAGCAAACACTTGCACCCAATGCGGCAAGAGGGTTGTCAATCACCTTGGTCTCGTTATTTGCAAGCAAATGAAGTGTGTAGATGAAAGTAGATAAGTGTACATTGCAAAATAAAATAAAATAAAATAAATGGAAGCAAGGTATTGAAAGATTTTGTAAATTTTATAAGTCAGTAGACCCGGGGGGCATAGTTTTCTCTAGTCGCATCTCTCCTATAGTAAGCATACGGTGGGTAAACAAATTACTATTGGGCAATTGATAGAAAAGCGCATAGTTATGCAATCTTTATTCATGGCATGATAATGTATATATAGGCATGACGTCCATAAGAAAATAGGCCGACTCCTGCCTGCACCTATTACTATTACTCGACCCATCGACCGCTATCTAGCATGCATCTAAAGTATTAAGTAAAATAGAGTAATGCTTGGAGAACGATGACATGATGTAGACAAGGAGAATTCAATTAATATGAACTAACCCCATCGTTTTATCCTTAGTGGCAACAATACAAAGACATGTCTTGTCCCTTTCTGTCACTGGGATATAAAGCCCCGCCAGATTGAACCCACTACAACACACCCCTCTCACTGAAGAAATATCAATCTAGTTGGCCAAAATATTTCAATAGACCGGAGAGATTTATGAAGCTAAGATGATCATGCAAATATGAATCATAATAAAAAAATCTTCTTTTTCATGAATACTCTGAACATAAACCCATGATTCATCGGATCCCAACAAACGCACCACACAGAAGAATTACATTGAGTAGATCAAAGCGAAGATGCGATGATCATTGTATTGAAGATCAAGGGAGAGAGAGATAACCATCTAGGTACTAACTATGGACCCGTAGGTCTATGGTGAACTACTCAAACATCACCATAGGAGCAGCAAGGATGATGTAGAGGCCCTCCGTGATCGATCCCCCCTCTAGCCGGGCACAAGAACAAGGCTCCCGATGGGCATACGGCGAAACAGAGACTTGCGGCGGCGAAAAAAGTGTTTCGGGACGCTCCTTAGGGTTTTGGGGATTTTAGATGATTTATAGAGCGAAGAGAAGCACCAGGGGACACCCGAGGAGGGCACGAGGCAACAGGGCGCGCCCACCCCCAGGGCGCACCCTGTTGTGTGGTGCCTCCCTCGTGAGGTCCCGGGCCTCCTTGCGAAGCTTCTAGGTCTTCTTTTGGTCCAGAAAAAAATCATATTAAAGTTTCATGGCAATTGGACTTCGTTTGGTTCTGTAAACCTAAAAAGCCAAAAACATGCAGAAAACAGCAACTGGCAGTGGGCACTCTGTTAATAGGTTAATGCTCAAAAATAATATTAATTGGTAAATAAACACCCAAAAAGTATCCTAGAATGATAACATAATAGCATGGAACAATAAAAAATTATAGATATGTTGGAGACGTATCACACTACTGGTACCAGGACGCAACAAGAATAAGTTCAGGTTTGGGAAGATCATCGACGGTCACGTGCGTCCGGCTTAGAATTTCCATTGTAACAGAGCCTGACCGGTCTTGCCCGACCGCTTCCAGCATGAGATTCTGCATTCCTAGCGAAAGACATACTTCTTTTGCTCTTTTGCATGAAAACAAACATTGTTGAATATCTTCCAATCCAACCGAACAGAATGGGCACTGCGAGACAACCGGAATATGTCTATTAGCCAAAATTCCATAGCAGGGTAGTGATCTGGAAGTTTTAGGTTCCACACGTCTTGCCATATTGTATTAAGATGGGCATTCCCTTGTCCATCGGATCTAGCAAATCGCCGCCCATATAAAAGCTCAAACTCTCTATGATAAGCAAACCGGACTGAGAATGTCCCCGACCTAGTGTAATTCCATGGAACAAAGTCCTCCATTGCCTAAACATTTAGAGGTACTAGGAAAGTTTCCCGTGCGTTGCAACGGGAGAAATCATCTATGCACCCCCACTTGTGAAAGAAAACAATGTAAATCAAATTTGAGACCTTCCCAATTGCCTGGCCTGAGAAATTAAAATTATTTTAGTGCACATATTCAGCAAAGAAATGAAAGTGAAGCAACTCTACGAGATCCTTATACGTGTAGAACGGAATACGTACTTTGTTGGTTTGGCTACCTCATTCTACAAGCAATATTTTGGCCCTAGGTTCAATCGCAGCTTAGACATTACTGTTAGAATGCTAGCGGAAGAGAATGTTCATTGTACAACCATTAACATCAAAATCATGAATCTAAATGAACAATAAATTGGTGTACCCTCTGATTTTGGGCTAACAGTGTTCATATATTTATAGTGCATCAAAAGAACTTACATAATAATAAAGAAAATACAGAATTGCTATGCACGAGAAATTGAAGTGTAAATCTAGATGGTTTGAAGTAGAAACCTTAACATGCAAAAGTGTCTACCTCATTCGAAAAGCAAGTATCTACTGACGATATATTCATTTGAGTATCAATTGTGGCCTCTAATCTAGTCAAAAGACTAAAGTCCCCTTATTAACCCCATAAAAAAGAAATAATAAAGGCCATTCCTTCTAAAAATTAGAAAAGTGAGGAGTATTAAAATGTAATTTGCATTCCGAATTGCTAGATCTTCTCTTTCAGTATTATGAAATTCCATTCCCATTAGAATATTCATTGGCAGATTACAAAAAAAAGGAAAACTCTAATATAATAGAAAATGAAATGAAACGGTCGACCAAGACATCGAGGGTTTACCCAAGCAGATATACCATATACTCAAAAGGACACATTCAAATATTTAAACATGAGTTTAAACAACAAAGATAACTGAATAGCAGGTTAATAGCATACTCAAAAGGACATATTATTAAAAACTACATTTTCATTTTAAAGGTGAATGTATAAACATGCAAATCATTTTTTCCATATTATTAAAACTGCATTTTCATTTTTAAAGGTCAATACACAAACATGCAAATCTTTTTTTGTTGGAAATTTTATCTGTTTTGAACAAACACATGAGGGAAGAGTTTTTCTTCAATATATAATGCTAACTTATTTGTTTACAAAACATGATGAATACAAACTTAGAAGTATGTATATTTCAAAACACTACTAAAAAAACATTAGGACATACTATCAGATACTATGATTAGTGTCATATAATTTATGTACCAATTTTTACAAAACAAAGGAAGTACCTGATTAGTGTGTGCAAAGAGCCTGCACGTGTGTGCTTCTAGTCTCTTCAATTGGATTTGCATGTGGCATGAACTATTGTATAAAAAATATTATCATTGACAACATATAGTCACAGGTGCCCACTACGACAGGCGACAACAACACCTAGTTCTCTCGTGATCGTGATCTTCCTTGGCAGATGCTCCCGCCGCTCTGAGCGGCTTCACCAGTCACCGCTTCCAACTGAGGCCCGTCATTTGTCTCCCTCCCATCCAACCTCCCAACCTATGTGGCGCATGGTTTATCTTTATCTGCTCCAGCCACCTCGGCCACACCTTACTACATGAGACTACATCACTACAAGCCTGATGCAGGTAGCGTACATCCTCCCATCCAAAGCCTTTGCCACTTGCGAGAGGTGGCGTATGTCCTCTCCAACTTATCGATGGAATCCAGCTTAGTTATGGTGATGAAGCTACCCCTCAGGCCGATGCTTCTGGTGTTATCCTCACTTCTACTCCTCCTCCTAGGCCATCCTTTACTCTCTGCCACTATGCCGTCCATCACCACCAAAGTCGTGCCACGGCTGCTGGGTTTCAGCGGCCCCCTTCTCTTCTCCCTTGAAACAGGGTATGCTCTACTCTCTCCTAAGTCACCGTCGTCGTCTTGTTCTTCCTCGGTTAACTTGGTCATGTGGTACGGGCATATGGCACAGGTACGCGGAGTTTGACAACAGCGTCCTCCTCTTCTAATACTTCATCCAGTCGGACTACGATGCAGAGGAGGACCCCGTCCTGCTCTAGCTTACTGATACGTCTTCATCGTATCTACTTTTCCAAACTCTTTTTCCCTTGTTTTGGACTCTAATTTGCATGATTTGAATGGAACTAACACGGACTCACGCTGTTTTCAGCAGAATTGCCTTTGTGTTATTTTAGTGCAGAAATAAAAGTTCTCTGATTGACCTGAAATTTTACGGAGAATATTTTTGGAATTAATAAAAAATACTGGCGAAAGGATCAACCGGAGGGGGTCCACCACATGGCCACAAGCCAGGGGGCGCGCCCTGCAGGCTTGTGGGCCCCCAGGAGCTCCTCCGACCTCAATTCCAACTCTATATATTCCTATTTGGGGAGAAAAAAATCAAAGGAGAAGAGTTCATCGCATTTTACGATACGGAGCCACCGCCACCTCCTGTTCTTCCTCGGGAGGGCAGATCTGGAGTCTGTTTTGGGCTCCGGAGAGGGGAAATCGATGCCGGCGTCATCACCAACCATCCTTCATCACCAATTTCATGATGCTCTCCGCCGTTCGTGAGTAATTCCATCATAGGCTTGCTGGACGGTGATGGGTTGGATGAGATCTACCATGTAATCGAGTTAGTTTTGTTAGGGTTTGATCCCTAGTATCCACTATGTTCTGAGATTGATGTTGCTATGACTTTGCTATGCTTAATGCTTGTCACTAGGGCCCGAGTGCCATGATTTCAGATCTGAACCTATTATGTTTTCATGAATATATATGTGTTCTTGATCCTATCTTGCAAGTTGTAGACAACTATTACGAGTTATGATCCGCATCCCCCAGGGTGACAATAACTGGGATTCTTTCCGGTGATTACCGTAGTTTGAGGAGTTCATGTATTCACTAAGTGCTAATGCTTTGGTACGGTTCTGTATTAAAAGGAGGCCTTAATAACCCTTAGTTTCCATTAGGACCCCGCTGCCACGGGAGGGTAGGACAAAAGATGTCATGCAAGTTCTTTTCCATAAGCACGTATGACTATATATGGCATACATGCCTACATTACATTGATGAATTGGAGCTAGTTTTGTGTCACCCTATGTTATAACCGTTGCATGATGAATGCCATCCGACATAATTATCCATCACTGATCCATTGCCTACGAGCTTTTCACATATTGATCTTTGCTAAGTTACTTTTTCGTTGCTACTGTTACGATTGTTACAAAACAGCTACTGTCACTTTGCCATTGTTACCGTTACTTCCATACTGCTTTGCTACTGAATACTTTGCTGCAGATATTAAGTCTTTCAGGTGTGGTTGAATTGACAACTCAGCTGCTAATACTCGAGACTATTCTTTGGCTCCCCTTGTGTCGAATCAATAAATTTGGGTTGAATACTCTACCGTCGAAAACTGTTGCGATCCCCTATACTTGTGGGTTATCAAGACATTTTTTTGGTGCCGTTGCTGGGGAGCATAGCTCTATTCTCTGAGTCACTTGGGATTTATATCTATTGATCACTATGAAGAATCTGAAAGACCCAAAAACCAAGATCTATCCCTCTACTACGAGGGGAGGTAAGGAACTGCCATCTAGCTCTGCACTTGATTCACCTTCTGTTATGAGTAAATTAGCGACACCACCACTTGCTATTGAATCTGATATGTCGCAAGTAATTGATGATGTTACTTCTACTATGCATGATGCTTATGATGATACTTTGCTTGATACTACCGTGCCACTGGGTGAATTTCTTGATGAACAAATAGCTAGAGTGAATGCTGAAAATGATGATATTTCTGAATCTGATGAAATTATTGAAACTGAACACTATGAGACACCTGCTAGACCTAGCTCTCCTAGATATGAATTGCCTGATATACCTGAAGGTTATGTTATGGAGGGAGAGGTAGCTAGGGACTTTCTTTCTTGTACGGATAGAGATGATCTTAAGAAATTGCTATGCAAGTGGAAAGAAAAATCTTTGAATGCTAGAATGCAATATGATCCTAAGTTTGCTACTTCACCTATCTTTGTTACTGATAAGGATTATGAATTATCTGTCGATCCTGAGTTAATTACTTTGGTTGAATCTGATCCTTTCCATGGTTATGAATCTGAAACTGTTGTGGCACATCTTACTAAATTGAATGATATAGCCACCCTATTTACTCATGAGGAAAAAATTCGCTATTACTATATTCTGAAGTTGTTTCCTTTCTCATTAAAGGGTGATGCTAAGATATGGTTTAATTCTCTTGCTCCTGGTTGTGTGCGTAGTCCCCATGATATGATATATTACTTCTCTGAAAAATATTTTCCTGCCCATAAGAAACAAGCTGCCTTGCAGGAAATATTTAACCTTGTGCAAATTGAAGAAGAGAGTCTCCCACAAGCTTGGGAGATGCTTCTCCAATTACTTAATGCTTTGCCTGATCATCCTCTCAAGAAAAATGAAATACTTGATATCATTTATAATGGACTAACCGATGCTTCTAGGGACCACCTAGATAGTTGTGCTGGTTGTGTTTTCAGGGAACGAACTGTTGAACAAGTTGAACTACTATTGAATAATATATTGAGCAGTGATAATGATTGGTCTATTCCCGAACCACCTCCAAAGCCAACTCCGAAGAAAAGAGGTATTCTATTTATCAGTCCTGAAGATATGCAAGAGGCAAAGAAATCTATGAAAGAAAAAGGTATTAAAGCTGAAGATGTTAATAATCTACCACCTATTGAAGAAATACATGGTCTTGATAACCCGACACAGGTAGTAGAGGTAAATTCTCTCCGTAGATTTGATGAAGGTGATATTCCTTATAATAAGTCTGCCAGCCAATGCTTGGATGAGTTTGATAACTTTGTTGTTAACCAAGAAAATTTCAATGCTTATGTTAGTAGACAATTGAAACATAATGCTTACATGCTTGATCGCTTAGGTGATTATATGAATAGGATTGTTAATGATCTTAAGCTTATTAGTAAACATGCTTCCATGGTAACTACTCAAGTGGAACAAGTACTTAAGGCACAAAATGATTTGCTGAATGAGATGATTGGTAAGAACAATGATCGTTCTGTTAGAGTTGTGACTAGAGGAGGTAAAATGACTCAGGAACCTTTGTACCCTGAGGGCCACCCTAAGAGAATTGAGCAAGATTCTCAGAGAGTTAATACTGATGCACCTAGTCGTCCTAGTAATAGTAGGAAAAAGAATGACGATAGGACTTTGCATGCTGCTAGTGAACCTGTTATAGATACACATGAAAACCCAAATGATATTTCTATTTCTGATGCTGAGACACAATCTGGTAATGAACATGAGCCTAGTGATAATATTAATGATGATGTTCATGTTGATGCTCAACCTAGTAATGATAATGATGTGGAGATTGAACCTACTGTTGATCTTGATAATCCACAACCTAAGAATAAAAGATATGATAAAAGAGACTTCATTGCTAGGAAGTATGGTAAAGAAAGAGAACCATGGGTTCAAAAACCTATGCCCTTTCCTCCTAAGCCATCCAAGAAAAAGGATGATGAGGATTTTGAGCACTTTGTTGAAATGCTTAGACCTGTCTTTTTGCCTATGCGCTTGACTGATATTCTCAAAATGTCTCCTTCTGCTAAGTATATGAAAGATATTGTGACAAATAAAACAAAGATACCGAAAGATGAGATTTCCACCATGCTTGCTAATTATACCTTTAAGGGTGGAATACCAAAGAAACTATGAGATCCCGGAGTACCTACTATACCATGCTCTATTAAAGGAAATTATGTCAAAACTGCTTTATGTGACCTTGGAGCCGGTGTTAGTGTTATGCCTTTCTCTTTATATCATAGACTTGATTTGAATAAGTTGACAGCTACTGAAATCTACTTGCAAATGGCTGATGAATCAACTGCTTTACCCATCGGTATTTGCGATGTGCCTGTCGTAGTTGCAAATGTTATTATCCTAACGGGCTTTGTTATTCTTGATATTCCCGAGGACGACAGTATGTCGATTATCCTTGGTAGACCCTTTTTGAATACTGCAGGGGCTGTTATTGATTGCAACAAGGGCAATGTCACTTTTCATGTTAATGGTAATGAGCATACGGTACATTTTCCGAAGAAGCAATCTTAAGTTCATAGTATCAACTCCATTGGAAAATTTTCAATGATTATTATTGGAGATTTTGAATTCCCTCTTCCTACTGCCAAAAAGAAATATGGTATACTTATTGTCGGGGACATGCATATCCCCATTGAGGTAACCTAGTGTTATTCGAAAATTCTCCGGTTCCGTGTCATTCGAAAAAGGGTTTGTCAATAAGACTTGATCAACCTTATTGATGGATTCTTTTTGATGAGCATGAGATGGATGAATTTAGGAGGCACAACCTTCTGTACCCAACTTTTATTTTCTGTTATTTAGATTAAATAAAGTAAAAATGCTATTATTCTTCTGTTTTCCGTTTTATCCCCGCAATAGAAAAATGACCTGAAAATAAAAGTCCTCCAAATGCCCTGAAAATTTAGTATGATTTTTTCTGGAATATTTTAGAATTTTTGGCACTAAGAACACATCAGGGGGCTGCACCAGTGGGCCACAAGCCTGCAGGGCGTGCCCACCCCCTGGAAGCGCCCCCTGGCTTGTGGGTCCCACATGGGGCCCCCTCACTTATTCCAGCCACCATCCACTTTGTCTTCCTCCAGAAAAAATCCCACCATTGCTCAAACCCGTGTTCTAGCTCATTTTGCTGCCATTTTCGATCTCCTTGCTCAAAGCTCCATTTGCAAAACTATTTTGGGGGTTGTTCATCGGTATGTGACTCCTCCAATGGTCCAATTAGTTTTTGTTCTAGTGCTCTATATATTGCAAATTTTTGCTGCTGTGGTGGCCTTGTTCTTGAGCTTGCATGTCAAAATTGTATGGTCCCAAGTAGTTTTGATGCATGATATAGCCTCTAGGCACTTGTGGGAGTAGTTGCTATAAGTTTTGTTGAGTTTTGTTCACCTTTATTTTGAATCACTAAAAATTTCAGAAATTTCTCAGAGAAAAGAAATGATGAGGAGATTGTTAAGGGGCTCTTCAAGTCGGGGCTCTAAAGATGATGAAAATGAGGTGAAGAAGAAACCCAAATACAATCTTCCTCATGTCGCGGAGGTTTGGCCATGTGAATGGCCAAGTGATGCATTCTTGAGGGTAGCCAGAATTTATGAAGATTTCTATTATTTGGCAAAGAATGCACGCATAACAGACTTCCTCAACGATACGTGCGACCAGTACCTCCTACTCACTAATATCTTCGTGCAAAATTTTCACTTTTATCCTAGGAAGAATCCTCCCATGGTAGAATTTTACTTATATGATGTGCCTAAGGAAATGAAACTTTACGATTTTTGCAAAGTTTGCAAAATACCTTATGAGGGCAGCATCAGTGAACCATGTCCTAGAGACATGGAGGACTTTATTGCCACAATCACTGTGGGGGAAGAGAGAGGGGTGTCAAAGGCAAGAGCGGCTAGTTTACATTTTCCTGCTCGACGCTATTATTCATTATTCGCGGGGAGATGTTTAGTTGGTCGTGGGGAGAGTGGAAGCCTTAGTGCTCCCGACCTCGCCATTCTGTGCCACGCTTTACTTGCTGATAGAACTTTTAGTCTGGGCGCTATGGTTGCCCAACGGTTGAACTTAAACCGTTCGAAGGGCCCCATATTCGGAGGTATTTATGCATCTCGTCTAGCCAAACACTTTAAGATACCCATTAGGCTTGATGAGGAAGAGGAAATGCTGCTACCTACAAGATATTTAGACTATGATAGTATGGTAGCACATGATTTTATTAGAAAGGATAATGATAGGAGGCTGCTTTACAATTTAGTATTTAGTCAGGGTAATTGTGGGATTATTGCTCTGCCTGCTTCCTCTTTGTTCAATATTCATTCAGGCAGGTACACTATTATGCCCGAGGACATCTACAGATATTGGGGCATGTCTCAACCCCCAGCACCTGAGCCGGCACCAGCCCTTGATCCGTACCAGGATCCAGTTTTTCAGTGGGAGCCACAGGAGCTCGCCAACCAGTGGAACCCTCAGAATCCTCCGGAGTATCCAGGAGATAGTTATTTTTAGCCATGGCCCTAGACCAACTTAGGCCAAAAGCCTAAGCTTGGGGAAGTACGTATTTCTCACCGACATTACATTCATGTTCACACTCTCATTTCAGTTGTCGGTGTTCATACTTTTTCATTGTACCATCCATGGTAGTTTATTTCTTCTTTCCGCTTTCTTCTTGTGTGTTTAATTAACCTTAAGAAAAAACCCAAAAAAATAGTTCTAGCTTTACCTTTTAGTTTGTTTAGTTGAAGTATTAAAAGAAAACCCAAAAAGATTTCTTGTTCTTCTTTTGCTTGTTTAGAGCTTTCCCGTGTAAATAGTTTTTCTCGTTCTTGTTTTGAAATTTCTTTTCTTTGGGTCATAAGGAGAAGGCCACGATGAAAATGTTGAGTGGCTCTCATATGCATCATTGTTTATCTTATAGAGAGCCCATATTACCTTGCCTTCTCCTTTGAGTTATTATTTACAGATTCCAGCTTAGTCCAATATACGTGCACTCTTATTATTATTCACACCATTCGGTCGTGCAAGTGAAAGGCAATAATGACGATATATGATGAAATGATTGAGATGGAGAAAAGCTGGTATGAACTTGACCTACTTTGTTTTTGTAAATATGATTAGCTCATCGTTCTGAATTCAGCTCATTATAGATGAAACATGTTTGTAATGACAATTAGAGATTATAGTTACTCATGCCATGCTTAATTAGCTAAGAGTGTATAATGGTTTGTCTTGAGTGCCAACATGCATTTTAAAATGGTTGTTATGTAGTATGATAGGATGGTATCCTCCTCTAAATGATTCAAGTGGCTTGACTTGGCACATGTTCATGCATGTAGTTGAAACAAAATCAACATAGCCTCCATGATATTTATGTTCATGGTGATTTATATCCTACTCATGATTGCATTCAATGTTGGTTAATCTCAATGCATGTTTATGACTGTTGTCGCTCGCTAGTTGGTCGCTTCCCAGTCTCTTGCTAGCCTTCACCTGTACTAAGTGGGAATACTGCTTGTGCATCTATTTCCATAAACCCAAAGTTGTTCCATATGAGTCCACCATACCTACCTATATGCAGTATTTACCTGCCGTTCCAAGTAAACTTGCATGTGCAAAACTCTAAACCTTCAAATAATATTCCGTTTTGTATTCCCGAATCGCTCATGTAGCGACTGGGGGCTGTCAGTATCTTCCATCTAGGTGGGTTATTCTCACGATATGTGTTGATTCATTATCATCGGGATGCCCAGTTCCATGCTCAAAAATTCAAATCAAAATATAATAAAACAAAACTCCCCCAGGATTGTTGTTTGTATGGACGGTACCCGTGGATTCGGCCCGCCGTGGAGTGTGATTGATTGGTGTAGGGGGAGTAAAAACTTTATTATTCTATTTGGGGACCGCCTATAATGTATCTAGCATGGAAGATACCGAGATCTCTTGGTTGTTATGCTGACAATGAAAGCATACCACTCAAAATTATTATTCATCCCTGTTTTAAAAGCTCTAGCTCTGGCACCTCTGCAAATCAATGCTTCCCTCTGCGAAGGGCCTATCTATTTTACTTTACTGTTGAGTCATCATCCTCTTATAAAAAGCACCGGTTAGAGAGCACCACCGTCATTTGTATGCTTTGTTATTAGTTGATATTGAGTATGATTGTGACTGGATCTCTTTTACCATGAATTACAATGTCTAGTCAGTCCTTGTTCTTTAGAGGTGCTCTGCATTTATGTTTTGCGGTCTCAGAAAGGGCTAGCGAGATACCATTATATCATATTGTATCATGATTGTTTTGATAAAATTGTTGTCACTTATTATTATTGCTCGCTAGTTGATTATGCCATTGATATGAGTAAATGTGAGACCTAAATGTTATTGTGAATGTGGTTAGTCTATAATCTTTGCTGAAAATCTGAACATCAGTTAGACGTATTTACAACAACAACATCAAACAGAGTTTGTAAAAGTTTTTCTTTATCACTTTCAGTTTGTCAACTGAATTGCTTGAGGACAAGCAATGGGTTAAGCTTGGGGGAGTTGATACGTCTTCATCGTATCTACTTTTCCAAACTCTTTTGCCCTTGTTTTGGACTCTAATTTGCATGATTTGAATGGAACTAACCCGGACTGACGCTGTTTTCGGCAGAATTGCCTTGGTGTTATTTTTGTGCAGAAATAAAAGTTCTCGGATTGACCTGAAAATTTACGGAGAATATTTTTGGAATTAATAAAAAATACTGGTGAAAGAATCAACCGGAGGGGGTCCACCACCTGGCCACAAGCCAGGGGGTGTGCCCCCCTAGGGCGTGCCCTGCAGGCTTGTGGGCCCCCTGGAGCTCCTCCGACCTTAATTCCAACTCTATATATTCCTATTCGGGGAGAAAAATATCAAAGAGAAGAGTTCATCATGTTTTACGATACGGAGCCCCCGCCACCTCCTGTTCTTCCACGGGAGGGCAGATCTGGAGTCTGTTTTGGGCTCCGGAGAGGGGAAATCGACGCCGTCATCATCACCAACCATCCTTCATCACCAATTTCATGATGCTCTCCGCCGTTCGTGAGTAATTCCATCGTAGGCTTGCTGGACAGTGATGGGTTGGATGAGATGTACCATGTAATCGAGTTAGTTTTGTTAGGGTTTGATCCCTAGTATCCACTATGTTCTGAGATTGATGTTGCTATGACTTTGCTATGCTTAATGCTTGTCACTAGGGCCCGAGTGCCATGATTTCAGATCTGAACCTATTATGTTTTCATGAATATATATGTGTTCTTGATCCTATCTTGCAAGTTGTAGACACCTATTACGAGTTATGATCCGCATCCCCCAGGGTGAAAATAACTGGGATTCTTTCCGATGATTACCGTAGTTTGAGGAGTTCATGTATTCACTAAGTGCTAATGCTTTGGTCCGGTTCTCTATTAAAAGGAGGCCTTAATATCCCTTAGTTTCCATTAGGACCCTGCTGCCACGGGAGGGTAGGACAAAAGATGTCATGCAAGTTCTTTTCCATAAGCACGTATGACTATATATGGCATACATGCCTACATTACATTGATGAATTTGAGCTAGTTCTGTGTCACCCTATGTTATATCCGTTGCATGATGAATGCCATCCGACATAATTATCCATCACCGATCCATTGCCTACGAGCTTTTCACATATTGATCTTTGCTAAGTTACTTTTTCGTTGCTACTGTTACGATTGCTACAATACAGCTACTGTCACTTTGCCATTGTCACCGTTACTTCCATATTGCTTTGCTACTGAATACTTTGCTGCAGATATTAAGTCTTTCAGGTGTGGTTGAATTGACAACTCAGCTACTAATACTCAAGAATATTCTTTGGCTCCCCTTGTGTTGAATCAATAAATTTGGGTTGAATAGTCTACCCTCGAAAACTGTTGCGATCCCCTATACTTGTGGGTTATCACTTATCGGCGGGCCTGTCTGCTCTGCCCTCTCCGGCGGTCTAGCCACGTCCAAGACATCGTGTCACACCCTGTGTTTGAACCACTTTGCTATACTATGAGTTTATAAAATTTGGACCCATTTAAAACTTTTTGTTTGCTTGTGCATGTTCAAATAGTTTGTTGTATGCTTGCTTGTCTGATTGTGTTTTGGTTCACACATATCCTTATTCTCACAAAACTCATCTCCTTGATCCAAGATCTTGCCCAATGACCATGCCATGTGTATAGGACATAAAACTATTTTTATAAAATATTGTTTTGGCCAAGAAGCATTTAAATGATTTAGGTTTTCAAAAACCCCTGAATTGAGGATTGTACTACAAGTCCTCAAATTAGGGAAACCATTTTGCCCCAATTATTTTATTTGGAATCTACTATATATACGAGTTCCCAAAACCACAAAATATTATTTTTCAAGATTATTTTCATATTTTATTAAAAGGCTTTTTCTTAAGGCCAGATTGGTCTTTTATACGGGAAAATTATTTTTCTGCGTTCAAAATATTTGAGAAGATTTAGGGAAACTCAGTGGACATATATTTTCCATATATATGAGTTTCAACACATGGTCATGTTCAAAATATTGGACAAAACTATTCCAAAACGCTTTCTACCTACTTCAAGCATTTGAAATATTTCTATAAGAAATATTCTCAAATAAATCCAAGAAAATATGTTATATGTGATTTTGTTTCCAAGTTTCATCTCAATCTCACTTGTTTTGGTTCACCAAAATAGCCCAAAACCCTCCCTGCCCAGATCCAAACTTGAGCAACCTTGCACTATCATGTTTCCCCAATTGGTCCCAAACTTTGTGAGCATGCTCTAATCTCCAAATAATCCCACCACACCAAGTGGTGCATTAAGGAGAATAGTTTTGCATGACCAGATCTAATGAAACCCATTTCTGCTGATTTCTAGGGTTTATAAAATTTACATTGGCAACTTTTATCAAATGGGCTCAAACCTTGTGATAACTCCTATTTCTACCCATCATTTGATCCTGTTAAATCTCACAGCAAGTGGGGAAAGTTATCTTGCCCAAACACTCATCAAACACCTTCTGGTCATTTCCAAAAGTTACTGTTTTGCCCCCTTCTACTATTCTCCTTCACTTCAAATTTTTACCACATCTCCTCCTAGACCCTATGCAACTCCAGTAACCTTGCCCTGGCTGTTGCTCCATTATTGGTGGGGTAAAACGCCCCATTTCCTCCTCTGGAAAACAAGTTTTCCCCTCTCCCTCAGCTTTCTCAGCCCTCAGCCCTCCCCTTTAGCCTTTGCTTACCTCCTACGCCACCTAGGGCATCTCCAGTAGCTCCCAGACGCGTCAAGACAAGAGGGACGCGCAAGAGCGCGCAGATGCCGGCCAAACGGGCGCTCTAGAATGCGGAGCCGCACTCCAGAGAGTTAACCTTGTGCCCCCGACCACCTTGGGTCCTCCCCACGCGCCAGAGGCCCCGTCCTAGTGTCCACGTCATGCCAGGGCTTCGGCCCCTTCCTACCTCTCTCTCTAGAGCCCCCTGCAGTGCGTGCCAAGGCGCCGCCCGGCTCGGCCAACCCGCGGCCTCGCACGCGCAAGCACCAGAGCCCCGTCTCTCTCTCCCTTCATTCCTTAGGCTCGAAGCCAAGCCTAGGAACGCCTTGGACATGATCAAGCAAGCGCCCGTGTCCTCTGGCAGTGGCCACGACCGCGCCAGACCTCGGTCCACGGTGTGCCGGCGGGAAGGCTATAAAAGCCACCCACGTGACCCTCGCTCCCCTCTGCTGGCTCCCTCTCCCTCCCAGTCGACCTCCCGCACCTCCTACTCCCCCTCGGAGAGCTCCCACGCTCAAGATCGAGCTTGTAGTCGTCGTCTAGGGCCGCCGCTGATCTCCGGGTAGACGACCCCTTCGGCCCCCATTTTCCCTCCGTCGGACTCCGCTCGGTGCCCTGACCCTTTTTCCCCTCCTTCCTGTTCCATTTCGCAGTACGTGGCAACCAGTACGAGTTTGATCCGAAGCCCTCCGCCGCATCCACTCGTAGCCAGCGACTCCGACCACCCCGGCGACTCCCTCGACCTCCACCCGAACGGTGGCTCTCCCTTGAACCCCATCGGTAGCCTTCATTCCCTCCCCCGTGGCCCATAACATCGACGGCGAGCGCCTCGGCCTCCCTGTTGCGAGGTCAGGGATGACAGGCGGGCCCTGCGTGTCATCCACACATCTCTCTCTCTCGCACCCCCCCTCTCTCTCTGGCAGCTGGGCCCCGCCTGTCTGGTTTGAACCCGGGCAGGCGCGCGTGCCTGGCTTGCTTGGGCCTGTTTCACTGGCTGGGCCGGCTCGGCCAGCCACTTTTGGCCCAAAGGCACAATGTCATTTTCCTTTTTCTTTTTTGGTTTGCTTTCCAAAATTTCCATAGAAATAAATATTCCTCCAAATCCAAGGATTCAACTTTGTAATTTTTTGTTAGAATCCAACCTATTTAATAATGCCACTTGTGCAACATTTTGAAAATAATTTATGTACTGTTTGTATTAAAAACATTTTTTGAATATTCAAAACCACTACTAAAATGATTTTCACCACTTTTTACACTCCAAAACCAGAAACTAGTAATTTTGGTATTTTTAGTTGTCACCCTAGTATTTTACAAAAGTGGTTTGATATTTTTCTGAGTGATTTATTTTCTCTGTTTTTGCCGTGAACTTATTTCTGCCCCGTTACTTTGCAATGATAGATCACGTTCTTGACGAGGGAGTTGGAGAGGAAGCATTTGAAGACTTTGGAGACTTTGCTTAGTCAGGCAAGTAGCCCCTTGACCATGTCTAATAAACCTTTTTATGCATGTCATATAGCACTTTATTATTGATGAATTGATCATCATGCTATGGTGACCACCTTGGTGGGTTGCCTCTGTTACTTTCCTCGTTAATACTTGCATTGGCACGACTCTACTTGATGCTTAGAGTTGTGTGGGTGGGAAGTAGATAGGATGCTAGTAGATGCTACGCAAGTGGGAAGGGAATATGCATGGTGTTGGAAACAAATAGTTATTCAAAGACTTTTCAAAAACCCCGTCGGGTGCCACTAATGCCCGAGGGAAATGTTGAGCCAGTAACCATTTGATAAAGAAGTGGTATACTGGGACAAGTGAGTGTATTGTTTTCAAAAACGGATTGGTTTAAGTTGCGACTGTTACTCCAACCTTACATGTACAACCATGATACCCTTATGGGACTAGGCTTTGCTGATAATTTGTGTCGATGCTAGCAGAGAGTCTGCATTACTAGTGGCAGGAGCGACATGGTCACTCTCAATATGGGGCCGTGCTTGAAAGGACGACCATGGGTTGTTATTACAGACACCGGGCACACCGTTGGTCCTCTCATGGATGGTACTTGTGATGTACATCATGCGGGCTGGGTACCAATGAGTGGACTCTTTGTTAGTATCATCAGGGGAAAGGCATTGTTCGGGTACTTACCTCGGGTATGAAACATACCGCGAGTCATGTCTTGACACGGAAGTTTCCCGAGTCTTGTGGGTAAAGTGTGCAACCTCTGTAGAGTGTACAATTATTCGAATAGCCATGTCCATGGTCAAGGACAGTTGGATGACCACTCTTGGGCTACATCTAATGTTTACAAAACTTGGTGTGTGTGTGTGGAAAAAGGGAGATACACGAGTTGAGCCGGATGACTCGATGTGATGATTGAACATGGGATGTTCAAACCTTGTTTATATTGATATCTGTAACCTATTCATACGGACACTTGTGACGTCATGATGCATGCTTACAAGATGATAGGACATGTCATTGCATCCCAAAATTAGATTTCTGCGAAATTACCTACATACTGCTATATCATGCATTGTTGTACCTTGTTCCAAACATGGGTTGCTTGCGAGTACATTCAAAGTACTCATTGGCTTGCCACTGGTTATTTAGTTGGCTAGGCATGGAAGAGTGGGAATATGGTGAAGATTACCTTGGCGATGAACATCAGAATTAGGACACTTCCCAGTCAGAATGCCTGTAGTGTTAAGGCAGATGGCATGGGCATACACTATCTTTCAAGATTTCTGCTGTGAGTTTATGTTTGTTGTTTGGTTTTCGTGGCCCTATCTATGTAAGACTTGACCTTGATGGTCTTTATTTGTGTAAGACGATATGTATGGATGTAAGACTCTTGATTATCCAGCTTCTGTGTGTTCAGTGAGCATTGATCTCTGGATCACTGTACACGTGCATTCGGTGATCACGGCTTATGAGTCGGGGTCCCCACGGAGCTGGTATCAGAGCCATCCTGACTGTAGGAAACCTTAGTTACCATGGACGTTAGTTAGGATAAAACCCCTTTCGAAAACTACACCTAGTATCTATACTTAGCAGTTTCTACACTTCTTATCTCTTCTAGTCTCATTTCAAACCTTACTGACTCCCCTTCCCTTAAACCTTTGTAGATGGACGTCATACCCGAGGACCTCCTAGCATCCGGATTTCCCCTACTCCTTGAGGATAGCCTGGAGAAATGCCAATTTTTCCGACCTCCCGTTTTCCTCTACCACGAGCACTGGGTCGATGCCACCATGAAGGAGTACCACGTTGATGTGGTCATGAAGGCAAACGACTCCCCGACAAGTTGGTTCTTTGAAGGACAACAGATGGAGACCCTGGTGATCATAGTCCAGACGGCTGCACAGAAGGCACTTATCCACCTTCAAGACATCATCCCCGAGATGGCTGACGATCCAGCTACTCGCCACCTACCTTTCAGGAAGGATGATATCGGTGAGAGTTGGACGTTGGTCCCATCCAAGGAGGATGGCACACCACTCAGGTTTCAGACCTACTTCAGCCTCTCCAACGATAATCTGGCTCACAATCTGATTAAGGAGTCCGTGAAGCTCCGCAAGGAACTTCACCACACCCGAGAGCTACTTCGTCAAGCCAAGATGAAGCCAAACAGGATCAAGAAGGATGGAACCCCCGAGGGACGACCAGCTATCACTTTCAGAGGAGTACCCCCATCTAGAGATGCACCCACTCGTCATCGTTGCATGAGTGCGAAGGATTACCGTGCGCTCTTCACTGATCCACCAGTGAAGCATCGTCGGGATGGACCTCCTCGTTCTCTGACCCCCTCGACCGGATACAACGCATGTACCGATGCTGACAATGAGGAAGACTCAGAGGAGCGTGAGTACGAGACCGAGCACTCCACCACTTGAGTCCGAGAACCCCTAGGGCAGGACAAGTCATGTATCCCTCATGCGAAGTCGAGTCCGTGTAATGGTTCATATGAAACCATGTGTGCTTGTTGTTTGTTTTTGTTCTTTGTGTCTTGATGTAAGTCGCACTTTTGCCTTAGGCAACATGTAAGCGACCACATTGTCTATCTTATCTTAATATTATTTGTTAGACTTTCGACCTCTGTTTGATCACACCTGCACCATATCAATCCCCTTAGGCGCACTTTATCCATTGTTACTTTCCCCTCTCACTTGTCCCAGTTGTTTGACTTGGCTGTTCCAAACAGGATGGTGACTGCAACCCGCACCAGCACTTTTGGCAACCCCGACGCCGACAACTCTAGCCAGCAGCAGGGAGCTGGTGGGTCTGCTCCGCCCGGAGGTCACCCGGAGCAGCCACAAGGCAACATTCCCCCGCCACCACCTCAACCGGAGAACATGACTGTCGCTTAGTTTCTCCAAGTTCTCTGGTAGGAACGCCAAGCCAACTCTACCTCTATCCACCAGATGGCTCGGGCCCATGTGAACAACTAGCAGCAAGGAAGGAACGGCAATGGCCGCTCCACTCTATCGAAGTTCATGAGGATTTCGCCCCCAACCTTCACTGAGACTGATGAACCTCTGGATGCCGATGACTGGATCCGCACCATCGAGGACCTCCTTGCACTGTTCAAGTGCAATGAGGATTGCGAGAAGGTTCTTTATGCCTCTCACTGCCTCGGAAGTACCGCCAGAGCTTGGTGGGATGGATTCAAGGTCATGCAAGGCGATCATGTGATCACTTGGGCTGATTTCAAGGATGCATTCCGGGAGGCCCACATTCCTTCTGGGATCATGGCTATCAAGAAACGTGAATTCTGAGCGCTGAAGCAAGGAAGTGGCTCTGTCAAGGAGTACATGCAGAAGTTCAACCTCCTGTCAAGGTATGCCCCGGAAGATGCCAACACTGAGGCGGCTAAGATGGAACGCTTCATGGAAAGACTCCAGCAAGCCCTGCAGTATCAGCTCATTGTCTGCGACTGTCGGACCTTCTTCGACCTGGTGAACAAGGCTCTCATGCTTGAGGACAAGCGGCATGCCATGGAAGACACTCTCAAGCACAAGATGATCAGCAATGGAAGTTCTAGCAACCAGAAGCCTCGCCCATGGCAGCCAGCCCCAGCTAGGCCAACCTATCAGCCTCAGCAGGTCAGGACTCCTGCACCTCGTCTGAGCTACCAGCCTCAGCAGTATGCCAATCCTAGGTCAGCTTACAACAACCCCAACAACAATGGCGGCAACAATAGTAACTTAGGCCAAGTCTTTGGTTGAGGCCAGCCAGGACACATCTCTAGGTAGTGCCCCAACAAGAAGCCAGATGCACCATGCCCCAATGCGCCGAACCCAGGCAGGGCCGTGGAGCACCACTGAAGAACCAAGCTCCCCGCAACCATCCCAACAATGGCAAGGGTCGTGTGAATCACGTCACCGCTGAAGAAGCTCAGGACGACTGTAGGACCCAAAGTATGTCTAGAGGGGGGGTTATTAGACTATTTGACCAAATAAAATTTCTACCTTTTTCCAAATTTTAGTGTTGGCAGATTTTAACATTTATGGCAAGTCAAGTACACCCTACACATGCATGTCTAAGAGTATAGCAGCGGAAAGTAACAACAAGCATGAGTAGAAAGGAAGGGTTGGAAGATCAAACACAATTGTAGACACGATGATATTTCCCGTGGTTCCGATAGGTGGTGCTATCGTACGTCCACGTTTATGGAGTCTTCAACCCATGGAGGGTAATGGTCGCGAGAGTCCACGGAGGGCTCCACCCATAAGGGTCCACGAAGTAGCAACCTTGACTATTCCATAACGGCTTCCGTCCGCGAAGGACTAGCCTCACTATGGGTAGATCTTCACGAAGTAGGCGATCTACTTGCCCTTACAAACTTCTTGGTTCAACTCCACAACACGAAGTAGGAGGCTCCCAAGCGACACCTAACCAATCTAGGAGGCACACCCTCCAAAAGGTAAGAGGCTTGGCAATGATGATGAACTCCTTGCTCTTGTGCTTCAAGATGATAGACTCCTCAACACACAATCACTCTATCATAGATTTGGCTTGGTGGAAGAGATGGGATTGGTGGAAAGCAACTTGGGGAGGCTAGAAATCAAGATCCATATGGTTGGAGTGGATGATCTTGACCTCAACACAAGGGTAGGTGGTTCTCTCTCAGAAAACTGGATGGGGCAAGTATGGAATAGTTCTGAGTGCTTCTCTTTCGAGTCGGTGGTGGTGAAGAGGTATATATAGGCATCCCCAAAAATCCAACCGCTACACACAAAATGACCAACTCGGTGACACCGATGTGTTAATCTCGGTGGTACCGAAGTGACCAAAAGGTGGCAACTTTTGAATCTCGGTGAGACCGATATGTAACTCTCGGTTGCACCGATAAGGTGACCAACGGTCAGATTGCCCATTCTCGGTGATGCCGATCCAACAATCTCGGTGGTACCAAAATTGTGAAACTTCGTAACAGAAAGTTGGCAACCCAAAATCGGAGGCACCGATACAGAATCGGTTGCATCGAAAATCTAGGGTTTGGGCTTAGGTATGTCTGAGTATGGGAATCGGTGGCACCGAGTGGAAAGTGTTGGTTGCACCGATTTTGGATATTTGACTTTGGACAGACTTTTGTGGAAGAGCTTGTGGGTGTTTTTGGTGACTATCACTTGTGCACGTATGAGCATTTGTTCACCAACAGTATCTTACCCCCTTTTAATAGTATTGGCTTTCCTATGGACTCAAAGTGATTTCTCACAAAGTAAAATGTAGAGTCCTCTTGCTTGAAGCTTTGCCAATCCATTTCCTTGCATCTTGGGGTATCTCCACAATCCTTTTGCCAATCCTATCATTGAACTTTTCCTGAAATATACTTAGTGGAAACATTAGTTCAATGACATATATGTTGTTATTAATTACCAAAACCACCAAGGGAGCAAATGTGCTTTCAATCTCCCCCTTTTTGGTAATTGATGACAACATATAGATCAAAGCTTCGATAAAGATATAATCAATGAATATAATCGTCGCTTTGAGATGTATGTGATAAGCAAGAGCTCCCCCTAAATTTGTGCATTATTTTAAATTTGCATTTGAATGCAAATGCACAATCGATTAGGTACATGGGGCACTTCTTCCATGTCACATACATCTTGGTGGTGTGCGAGAATAATAAGAGTTAACATCATAGCACAACACAATCAAGCAAAGGTGAAAGATCATCTCATAAGTAGCATAATGATAGGAAATAGTAGCAACACACATTAAGCGTATGATGAAAACACCAAGAAATGTTTAACACAAGCAGCCAAAAGACCAATTGTTTTTGAAAAAGCGATAAAAACCAAACGCTCTCTCACTCGAAGCCTAAAGATCTATATACACTTCTCCCCCTTTGGCAACAAGTTACCAAAAAGTTCAAAGGCATATATCTAAGCGTTCTTGGGCTGATCTCCTCCGGTTGTTGATGAAGGAGTCGAGAGAACTGCGTTGGCGAAGATCTCAGCTCATGTCGTGGATGGAGTTGGAGTGGCAGCTGGAGGAACTGGAGCTGATGGAGCTGAGGTGACAGTAGCAGGAGCTGATGAAGAGGGCCTCAAATCTGGAGCTGGCACGGTGCCTAATCTGGCCTGGGTAGTAAAGTGTGTGTCTGGCCTGAGAGGTGAGTCATCCTCATCATCATCATCAGAAGAAGAATGAGGAAGAGGCAGAGAGTCAACTACCTTCTTGAGCTCATTGACTGTCTTGGTCAGCCCATCCACCTTGTCATTAAGGGTCTTGATCCCGTTCTCGAAGATCCTGACAAGACTGTTTTGATTGTTCAGAATGTCCTTAATGTCCTTCTGCATGACTTGAACTAATGAGATCAAGAGATCCATTTGCTCGTTCCTGGATCTAGGGACTTGAGCACTAGTGGCTCTAGCTGCCTCTGCTTCTGCCTGTGCTTGAGCTGCAGCTGATGTGGGATGATCTGGGTCCTGGTGTGTCTGTCAAGATGGATTAGCATGTTAATGGAGTAGCCTCGGATCATCTTCTCATCTCCTGACTTGGGAATCAAAGTATGCCTCAAAATAGTGTTCATGGTGCAGAGGCCAGCCGGGAGGAAGTAGATAGAACCTAACTTGTGAGATTTCAAGTTAGCAGTAGGGATAGCATTGTACATATCCTTCATAGCATCATGGCTCTCCTTGGATTCAGAGTAGACATCCAAGTCACCATCCTGCACCTCTGGGACTCCTAAGATTGCAGCCCAATCATCAACAGTAGACTCGTATCTAGCTCCTTCAGTCATCCATACAATCCTACCATCTCCATAGAAATGAGCAGTGGAGTAGAATTGCATGATCATCTCATCATTCCATGCTGTAAACTCTTTGCCAACAAACTCATCCAAGCCAATGCAGTGAAAGTTGTCTTGAACATTTCGAAAATAATCTTCATTCTCCTTGATGAACTTCCAGTCAACGTATCTCATGTCACTCACAGCTGGACTCTTGTCAAGCAGCACAGTCTCATAGAAATCCCGTTGCTCCTTGGTGTAGAATCTGTAGTCCACAGCTGTCTTTCTCCTTTGGGCGTATGGATCAACATCTCTCCATGCCCTCAAACCAGAATCCTTTCTCTTCTTCATATCTTCAGCAAGTAGATGGCTGGCATTATGTTCAGGAAGGTGTGGTCTAAGCTTCATCAAGGCAGACATAGTATCTTCATCCTCAACTCTGGAGGTAGTTCCCTTGTTCTTTTCAGAAGCTGGAATTTGTCTGGATAACCTCTTGGGCTTTTCAGTAGCAGCCTTCTTGGGGGCAGACTTGGTGTTCTTGGATGTGCCAGTCTTTGGCATAGCATCAGCCATAAGCTTCTTTTTCTTCTTGGGAGGGGCCTTCTCAACATGTTATTCCTCCTCCTCAGCAGCAGCACCAGCAGGCAGCAGCCTCCTCAGGGTCCTCATACATAGAGGTTTGCCTACCAGTGACATAGACAATCCTCTTCCTGGCTCTCTTCTTCTCCCCTGCCTTCTTAGGCATAGACTTCCTTGGGGGTGACTCAAGGTGAAGAGCCATAGTTGCCCTAGCACTCTCAGGTGCTCTCATAGCTTCAGAGCTAGCATACTCCTTCCTGACAGCTCTCCTGGAAGAAGTGGCTTCATTAGCAGACTTCTTGGCAGCTTTCTCTTGCTTCTTGGCAAGAATTTCTTCTGGCACAAAATCTGAATCCTCCTCATCTGAATTTAGTTTCTTCCTGATCCTAGTAGCAGCCTTGGGCAACCCATGAGAATTGGGGGTTCCTGGATCTGAAGAGGAACTGGACTCAGGACTAGTGCCTGAACTCATGACAATGTTCTGCTCTTGGAAGTTGTTCTCACTGTCCTCAGCACTTGACATACTGACCCTGTGAATAGAATATAGAGGAGTAGAAGAGGATGAGTCATCACAAAATGCAGCTCTTTTTGAAAGTTTGAACTAAGGATTTCTCAAAATTTTGCATTCTGCCAAAGGTATATCAGTACAGCCGAGACAAAATTTTCGGACCCACCGAGACACACAACCTGCTTTCCAGAAACTTGGCACCTTTCTCGGTTACACCGAAAATAGGCACTCGGTTCCACCGAGGTGTTCTCAGCTGGCTAGAAAATAAAATCGGTGCTACCGATTATTTTGCATCGGTTCTACCGAGATACATGAGGCGGACGGCAAAACCTAAAAAATCCAACATTCGCTATTCTATTGGAATCTTTAGAGGATAGAATGGTTTGCAATTGGTGGCTTATAGATAAAATCAACTTCATTGAACAAGAATCGGATGGGGAGTGCAAGAAGAATCGAATCCGTACCCTAACTTGGCGACGGATCCGCTACGGCGGCGAAGATGCCAGTCGACGGCGAGGATCGCAGCGGCGGAGGAGTGCGGGGAGACAAGGGCGATGACCAGGGGGTCCTTTGCGGCAGCTTAGGGTTGTGGGGCGCGACAGTTTGAAGATTGAATTTTGAAACGTCGGGTCCACAGCATATATACCCCTCACTGTCGGTGTCACCGATTCTAAATTTTCGGTGTCACCGAGTTCCTCAACTGTCAGTTGACAGGGAAACTCGGTGTAACCGAGAATATGGAATCGGCAGTACCGAGATAGAAAACCAGATCAACCCTAGGCATTCGGTGAGACCGAGAATTGTGGGTTGGTTCCACCGAGATGCACTTGGGAGGTTTTAATGATCAATCTTTGTCGATACGGAACTCCGAGTGCTCCACACACAGAGGGATCGAAAAGTATTTGTTCAAGTTTTGTGATGCAGCATGAATGGAATATGAGGTGAGAAAGCATAGATAGCTAAAGAGTGGTCCTAGGCATTCTTGTCCATCCAATTGGCAAAAGATAAATCAAAACCAAATAGCAACAATTGGATGTCCTCGAATGAGAAAATAAATGCAGACCAACATGCTCACACAAAAAGATGTCAAATCAAATCATGACAAACATGCACAACATACTAGCATCTAACAAGCACTTGGGCGATGACGAAGTCATCTATATATGAGTATTTGACTTAGGAGTCAAGTAAGAATACTTGATCATAGGTCATACTCATCGTTTAAGCACAAGTGGGGTTACCACTTTTACATAAAGCATTTAATGTTGTCACATACTAAGAGATGCTTTAACTCAAGTCTTAGAGTAAAGCTCCCGCTTGATGTGACATCCCCCCATAGGAGGGATAAACTAACCTTGGTTTTTGTCAATGAAGACTTCATGTTGGTGAGGTAGTGTTGGATGCTCAAGGTTGATGAAGATCACCAAGAGTTGGGAGCATCCTTGTTGTTTCCTTACTCTTCTCACCTACATGGGTTAGTCCCAACACACAAGAGACAAATACAAGGACATCTATGGACATGGAGTGCAAAACATGTGTAATGATGTCCATTGATTTGTTGATTACCTTGTCCCCTGCTTACCTTTGAGGGAATGTGTGACTCCTTGAACTATTGCATAGAGTTGATGTTGATTGCAAATAATTCTTGCCAATAATGAATGTGAGTGAATTTCATTGGCGGAGTCACCCCTCAAGAACTCTCTAGTTCTTCTTCTTGGGGACCCACATCAAGTTGATGGGGATCCTTGGTGTTGAAGTAGCCTTTGTAGAAGTTGAGCTTGAAGTAGCCTTGGGAACCCACTCCACCATAGCTAGGGAATCATCTTCATATGAGTCAATGTCCTGTTGAAGCTTGTTCTTGCCCTTGAGCTTGTGGTCTTGTGGTGGAAGGTCATCTTGAGTGTTTGTTCCCTTGGGAAGAGTATTTTCATAATTCTCCTTTTGAGGAACAAACTTGGGCTTGGGGTATTGACCTTCTTCCCATTCAACTCCATTTGCATTAAAGTAGCCAACACCATGATTCTTCCGGTATCCTCCATGCTTGCGTACAATTTCCTCAAATTGCTTACACCTGGCAAGACTCTTGTAGATACCTTTCTCTATAATTCCTTTCAATAAAGCATTTTCTTGCTCATGTGTAACTTGGCTAAGAGAATCATCATTAGTGGAATCAATAGAACTACTAGAAGCAACATCATTAGGTTTAGCATTTTTATTGTTGCTACTAGATGAAGAACCTTTCTTGCCTTTGTTACTAGATTGCTTAGACTTAACTTGAGGCATGAATGTAGACAAGAGTAGTCGTTTGGCTAGATAAGATGAAGTCTTTTTTCGGAGATCGTCATTGATAGCTTTAAGAAACTCATGCTCTTGCTCCAAATTGAGCTTCTCGAAGCGTAGCTTCTCATGAGTCCTTACAAGCTCTCTATGATCTTAAAGAGTAGATTCATGATCTAACTTAAGAGTGTTTAGTTCTTTAGTTAGTTGTTCTATTTTCATCTTATCATCATCAATTGACTTATCTTGACTAGCATGAGAATTATCAAGTTCACTTTGACTAACATTACTAGTTTTATCAAAGAGCAAGTCATCATCACAAAGAAAATCATCTTCATCACTACCAAAATCAAGATACTCGGGGTGTGATACATTGGGGCCTTTAGCCATGAAGCAGCTTCCACTTCCTTTGTTTGGTGAATCAAATAGATCATAGGAGTTGGTAGTCACTAAAGCAATTCCGGCAACACCATCATCTTGACTATGGTTGGAGTCGGAGTGATAGCTTCTCTCGGAGTTGTTGTCGGAGTCGGAGCCGGAAACCCATTCACCAACATGAGCTTGTTGTTTTCTTCTTGTGTAGCTCTTGGTGTACTTGTCCTTCTTCTCCGAATCCCTACTTCTCCTTGAGGGTCTTCGTTCATAACGATCATCTCTACTCCTTCTCTCTCTTTGAGGTGATTCATTCCTTGAGCTTCGTCTTCGAGGTGACTCTTCTCTTCGTTTGTAGGGAGCCATGCACTCATTGGAGTTGTGTCGGGGCTTCCCACAATTGTAGCAATTGCGGTCACGACTTGACAAACGCTTCTCATCATATCTTGAGTTGGAGCTTCGTTCTTTGCCTCTATTCTTGTAGAACTTGTTGAATTTCTTGACCATGAGGCTTATCTCTTCATTGGTGACAAGGTTGTCGCTTGAAGTTGCGGGAGCATCACTTGTGGCTTTGTAAGCACTGCTAGACTTGTTGTGAAGCTCTTCTTTGTCTTTGAGTGTCATCTCATGAGCAACATTCCTTCCAATGACTTTCGTAGGCTTGAGATCTTTGTAGTTGGGCATCATTTGGATCAATGTGCACACGGTGTCGTATCTCTCATCCAAAGCTCTAAGTATCTTCTTGATGATGAATTTGTCGGTCATTTATTCGCTTCCTAAGCCGGCAATCTCATTGGTGATGAGAGCTAGCCTAGAGTACATCTCAGCGACTCCTTCACCATCCTTCATATTGAACTTGTCAAGATGACTTTGAAGAACATCTAACTTGGATTCTCTCATGGACTCGGTTCCTTCATGCATATCAACCAAAGTATCCCAAATTTCTTTTGCATTCTCAAGATGGCTGATTTTGTTGAATTCTTCGGGGCATAGGCAGTTGAAGAGAATGTCGCATGCTTGAGCGTTGTATTGCAACATCTTCAATTCTTCCACGGTTGCTGCACGATCCGGTTCCTTTCCATCACCAAAGAATTCACCTTGCAAGCCAACACGAACAACAGCCCAAACGGCGGGGTTATGACCAAGAATATGCATTTTCATTTTGTGCTTCCAACTAGCAAAATTAGTACCATCAAAGTACGGACCTCTACGGTGATAATTTCCCTCACTAGACGCCATACTCTCCTAGGTTGTGAGACCAATGCAATGGAGACCAATGCTCTGATACCACTTGTAGGACCGAAAGTATGTCTAGAGGGGGGGTGATTAGACTACTTGACCAAATAAAATTTCTACCTTTTTCCAAATTTTAGTGTTGGCAGATTTTAACATTTATGGCAAGTCAAGTACACCCTACACATGCATGTCCAAGAGTATAGCAGCGGAAAGTAACAACAAGCATGAGTAGAAAGGAAGGGTTGGAAGATCAAACGCAATTGTAGACACGATGATTTTTCTCGTGGTTCCGATAGGTGGTGCTATCGTACGTCCACGTTTATGGAGTCTTCAACCCACGGAGGGTAACGGTCGCGACAGTCCACGGAGGGCTCCACCCATAAGGGTCCACGAAGTAGCAACCTTGACTATTCCATAACGGCTTCCGTCCACGAAGGACTAGCCTCACTATGGGCAGATCTTCAAGAAGTAGGCGATCTCCTTGCCCTTACAAACTTCTTGGTTCAACTCCACAACACGAAGTAGGAGGCTCCCAAGCGACACCTAACCAATCTAGGAGGCACCACCCTCCCAAAGGTAATAGGCTCGGCAATGATGATGAACTCCTTGCTCTTGTGCTTCAAGATGATAGACTCCTCAACACACAATCACTCTCTCATATATTTGGCTTGGTGGAAGAGATGGGATTGGTGGAAAGCAACTTGGGGAGGCTAGAAATCAAGATCCATATGGTTGGAGTGGATGATCTTGACCTCAACACAAGGGTAGGTGGTTCTCTCTCAGAAAACTGGATGGGGCAAGTATGGAATAGTTCTGAGTGCTTCTCTTTCGAGTGGGTGGTTGTGAAGAGGTATATATAGGCATCCCCAAAAATCCAACCGTTACACACAAAATGACCAACTCGGTGACACCGATGTGTTAATCTCGGTGGTACCGAAGTGACCAAAAGGTGGCAACTTTTGAATCTTGGTGAGACCGATATATAACTCTCGGTTGCACCGATAAGGTGACCAACGGTCAGATTGCCCATTCTCGGTGATGCCGATCCAACAATCTCAGTGGTACCGAAATTGTGAAACTTCATAACAGAAAGTTGGCAACCCAAACTCGGTGGCACCGATATAGAATCGGTTGCACCGAGTGGAAAGTGTTGGTTGCACCGATTTTGGATATTTGACTTTGGACAGACTTTTGTGGAAGAGCTTGTGGGTGTTTTTTGTGACTATCACTTGTGCACGTATGAGCATTTGTTCACCAACAGTACCTTACCCCCTTTTAATAGTCTTGGCTTTCCTATAGACTCAAAGTGATTTCTCACAAAGTAAAATGTAGAGTCCTCTTGCTTGAAGCTTTGCCAATCCATTTCCTTGCATCTTGGGGTATCTCCACAATCTCCACAATCCTTTTGCCAATCCTATCATTGAACTTTTCCTGAAATATACTTAGTGGAAACATTAGTTCAATGACATATATGTTGTTATTAATTACCAAAACCACCAAGGGAGCAAATGTGCTTTCAACGACCCGGACGTCATACTGGGTACATTCCTTGTCAATCCAACCCCAGCAATTGTTCTGTTTGATTGTGGAGCTTCGCAATCTTTTGTTACCCAAAAGTTTGCACTAGAGAGTGGTATGAAGCCTACACCCTTGGTTAGTCCCATGTTGGTGCAAAACCTGGGATCGAAGTTAAGAACCAAGATAGGGTGTAGAGGAGTTGATATTAACATCAACGGGGTAGACTTCCTAGCAGACCTCATAGTTTTGGATTCGCAAGGCTTGGATGTGATCCTTGGTATGAATTGGTTAACCAAGCACCAATGCTTGTTAGACTATGCCAAAAGAACTGTTACCATGACCAGCCGCCAAGGATTTGAAGTCAAGTATGTCCCCAACCCTCCTTTCGCTCAAGCCCCTTAGGTAAATTACCTGTCAGGAGTTGAGTTGGACAAAATGCCAGTGGTATGTGAATAACTAGAAGTATTTCCTGATGAGCTAACCGGAATGCCTCCTAACCATGACATTGAGTTCATCATTGAGCTAATGCCCAGAGAAGGACCCATCTATAAGAAGCCCTATAGAATGGGATCCGAAGAGTTGGCTGAACTGAAGAAGCAACTGGCTAAGCAGCCTAGGAAGGGATTTATCACCTGTTTTGTTTTTCAAAAAAGGGATGGTACGATTCGACTTTGTGTCGACTATCGGTCTCTCAATGAAGTCACAATCAAGAACAAGTACCCACTCGCTAAGATTGAAGACATGTTCGATCAGCTAAATGGAGCCAAGTTGTTCTCCAAGATTGACCTTAGGTCTGGATACTATCAACTCAATATCAAACCCCAAGACATTCCGAAGACGGCATTTGTAACCCGGCATGGCCTATACGAGTACACGGTCATGTCATTTGTGTTAACCAATGCCCCTGCCTACTTCATGTTCCTCATGAACAAAGTTTTCATGGAGTACTTGGACAAGTTTGTTGTCGTCTTCATCGATGACATACTCATCTTTTCCAAGTCTGAAGAAGAGTATGAACAACACTTGAGAATGGTCCTGGATAAGCTTCGAGAGCACCAGCTTTATGCCAAATTCAGCAAGTGCGAGTTTTGGCTACACGAAGTTGGATCTTGGGTCATGTGTTGGCTGCTAAAGGATTGTCAGTGGATCCTGCCAAGATTGAAGTCGTGACAGAATGGCAATCCCCAAGCAATGTGAAGGAACTCAGAAGCTTCCTTGGACTCATGGGATATTACTGCAAGTTTGTCGAAGGATTCTCGAGGATTGCTAGACCCATGACTCAGCTCTTGAAGAAGGACGAGAAGTTCGAATGGACGCCGAAGTGCAAGAAAAGTTTCCAAGAGCTCAAGAAGAGATTGACAACATCCTTAGTTTTGGCCACTCCCGATATTCACCAGGAGTTTGTGATATATTGTGATGCATCGAGAACCGGGCTTGGAAGTGTTCTGACGCAAGAAGGCAGAGTCGTAGCATATCTATCCAGACATATGCCCTCACGAAGCGAACTACGCTACTCATGATCTTGAGTTGGTAGCAGTAGTTCATGCCTTGAAGACATGGTGACATTACCTTCTAGGGAAGCGATTGATACGTCTCTATCGTATCTACTTTTCCTAACACTTTTGCTCTTGTTTTGGACTCTAATTTGCATGATTTGAATGAAACTAACCCGGACTGACGCTGTTTTCAGCAGAACTACCATGGTGTTGTTTTTGTGCAGAAATAAAGTTCTCGGAATTGGACGAAACTTTTCGGAGATTTATTTCAGAATAAAAGAAAAATACTGGAACCAAGAGCTACCGGTGGGGGTGCCCTGGCTGGGCACGATACACCAGGGTGCGCCACCCCCTCCAGGCATGCCCTGGTGGGTTGTGATCACCTCGTGGCCCCCCTGACCCTAATTCCAACTCCATAAGTACCTATTTTCGGAGAGAAAAATAAGAGAGGAAGTTTTATCGTGTTTCAAAAGACGGAGCCTCCGCCACCTCCTGTTCTTCATTGGGAGGCCAGAACTAGAGTCCGTTCAGGGCTCCGGAGAGGGGAATCTTCGGTCTTCGTCATCACCAACCCTCCTTCATCACCAATTCCATGATGCTCCCCATCAGGAGTGAGTAATACCTTCGTAGGATCGCTGGTCGGTGAGGATTTGGATGAGATTCATCATGTAATCGATTTAGTTTTGTTAGGGCTTGATCCCTAGTATCCACTATGTTCTGAGATTGATGTTGCTATTACTTTGCCATGCTTAATGCTTGTCACTAGGGCCTGAGTGCCATGATTTCAGATCTGAACCATTTATGTTATCACCATTATATCTACGTTCTTTGATCCGATCTTGCTAGTCATATGCACCTGCTATGTGTTATGATCCGTAAACCCCAGGGTGACAATAATCGGGATACTTCCCGGTGATGACAGTAGTTTGAGGAGTTCATGTATTCACTATGTGTTAATGCTTTGTTCCGGTTCTCTATTAAAAGGAGGCATTAATATCCCTTAGTTTCCTTATGGACCCCGCTGCCACGGGATGGTAGGACAAAAGATGTCATGCAAGTTCGTTTCCATAAGCACGTATGACTATTTACGGAATACATGCCTACATTATATTTATGAATTGGAGCTAGTTTTGTGTCGCCCTAGGTTATGACTGTTATATGATGAATATCATCCAACGAATTCACCGATCCAATGCGTACGAGTTTTCCACATATTGTTCTTGCTAGGTTGCTATTGTTATTGCTACTGTTCCAATTGCTACAAAACCATTGCTATCACTGTTACCGATACTACTACTGTTACCACTGTTATCAAACTATCATATTACTGTGCTATTGACCAGTTTGCTGCAGATATTTAATCTCCAGGTGTGGTTGAATTGACAACTCAACTGTTAATATTTGCAAATATTCTTTGGCTCTCCTTGGGCCGAATCTATAAATTTGGGTTGAATATTGTACCCTCGAAAACTGTTGCGATCCCCTATACTTGTGGGTTATCAAGACCTTTTTCTGGCACTGTTGACGGGGAACATAGCTATATTTGCTGAGTCACTTGGGATTTATATCAATTTATCACTATGAAGAATCTGAAGGATACAAGAACCAAGATTTTTCCCTCTAAGACGAGGGGAGGTAAGGAATTCACCTTCGGTTATGAGTAAACTTGCAACACCACAACATGCTATTAATCATGATATGTCGCAAGTTATTGATGGTGCTACTTCTGCTATGAATGAGGGTATTGATGATGCTAGTACCTTGCCTAATGATACTGTGCCACTAGGTGAATTTCTCGATGAACAAATTGCTAGAGTTAAAGAGAATGAAATTACTAAAACAGATGAAATTACTGAAATTGATGAAGTCCTTGAAACTGAGAATTATGAAACACGTATTAGACCTAGCTCTCCTAGATTTGAATTGCCTGAGATACCTGAGGGTTATGTTATGGATGGAGAAGTAGCTAGAGACATCCTTGCTTGTAAGGATAGAGATGATCTTAAGAAATTATTATGCAAGTATAAAGAAAAGACTTTGAATGCTAGAATGAAATGTGATCCTAAGTTTGCTACTTCACCTATATTTGTTACCGATAAGTATTATGAATTCTCTGTCGACCAAGAGTTAATTACTTTGGTTGAATCTGATCCTTTTCATGGCTATGAAACTGAAACTGTAGTGGCACAACTTACTTAGTTGAATGATATAGCCACCCTTTTTGCTCATGATGAGAAAATTCGCTACTACTATATTCTCAAATTATTTCCATTCTCATTAAAGGGTGATGCTAAGATATGGTACAATACTCTTGCCCCTGGTTGTGTGCGTAGTCCCCAGGATATGATTTACTACTGCTCTGAAAAATATTTTCCTGCTCATAAGAAACAAGCTGCCTTACAGGAAATATTTAACTTTGTGCAAATTGAAGAAGAGAGTCTCCCACAATCTTGGGGGAGGCTTATCCAATTGCTTAATGCTTTGCCTGATCACCCTCTTAAGAGAAATGAAATACTTGATATCTTCTATAATGGACTAACTGATGCTTCTAGGGACTTCCTAGATAGTTGTGATGGTGGTGTTTTCAGGGAACGAACTGTTGAACAAGCTGAGAAACTATTGAATAATATATTGAAGAATTATGATGATTGGACTCTCCCTGAACCACCACCTAAACCCACTCCAAAGAAGAGGGGTATCTTATTTCTTAGTCCTGAAGATATGCAGGAGGCAAATAAATGTATGAAGGAAAAAGGTATTAAAGTTGAGGATGTTAAGAATTTACCACCTATTGAAGAAATACATGGCCTTGACACACCACCACCTCAACAGGTGGTAGAGGTAAATTATTTATTAAAGTTTGATGAAGGTGATATCCCTTACAATAAACATCTTAGTTAATGCTTATATGAGTTTGACAACTACATTAGGAAACAAGATCACTTCAATGTAAATGTTTTGAAATAATTGAAATATAATTCTGATATGATTGCTCGCTTGAGTGACTTGTTACTTAGAATCAGTAATGATGTTAGAGGTGTAGGAAAACATGCCTCTATGGTTCAAACCCAGTTAGAACAAGTTGCCAAATCTCAAAGAGAATTGCTTAATGAAATGAATAATAATATGAATGATTTTGCTGTTAGAGTAGCAACTAGAGGAGGTAAAATGTCTTAGGAACCATTTTATCCTGAAGAACACCCTAAAAGAATTGAACAAGACTCTCGAAGAATTAACACGGATGCACCTAGTGCTTCTAAAAATAAAAATACAAATAAAAATGATAAGACGTTGCATACCTCTAGTGAACCTGAGATAGAAAAACCTCCCGAAGATAATGATGCCTCTATTTCTGATGCTGAAACTCAATCTGGTAATGAACATTCACCTAGTCATAATGAAAATGATAATTATGATATTCATGAAGATACTCAACTGAATAATGATAAAGAACCAGATAATGATGTTGAAATAGAACCTATTGTTGATCTTGATAACACACAACCCAAAAATAAATGATATGATAAAAGAGACTTTGTGGCTAGAAAACATGGTAAAGAAAGAGAGCCATGGGTTCAGAAACCCATGCCTTTTCCACCTAAACCATCTAAGAAAAAGGATGATGAAGAATTTGAACGCTTTGTTGAAATGATTAGGCAGTCTTTTGCATACCCGCTTAACTGATATTTTAAAGATGGCCCCTTACGCAAAATACATGAAAGACATCATCACTAATAAAAGAAAGATACCTGAAGCTGAAATCTCCACCATGCTTGTTAATTATTCTTTGAAGGATGGAGTACCTAAAAAACTTGGAGATCCTGGAATACTAACTATACCTTGCTCCATTAAAAGAAATTATGTCAAAACTGCTATGTGTGATTTGGGAGCTGGTGTTAGTGTTATGCCTTTCTCTTTATATAAAAGTTTTGATTTGAATAAACTCACGCCTATTGAAATATCATTGCAAATGGCTGACAAATCAACTGCCATACCTATCGGTATTTGTGAGGATGTTCTCATTGTTGTTGCACATTTTACTATCTTAACAGACTTTGTTATTCTTGAGATGCCCGAGGACGACAACATGTCGATTATCCTTGGTAGACCCTTTTTGAATATTGCAGGGGCTGTTATTGATTGCAATAAAAGCAAAGTCACTTTTCATATCAATGGTAATGAGCATACGGTGCAGTTTCCGAAGAAACAATTCCAAGTGAATGGTATAAATGTTATTGAAAAATCTCTGACACTCACTATTGGAAGTTTTCAACTACCTCTACCTACTACCGAAAAGAAATATGACATACTTATTGTTGGGGATACGCATATCCCCGTTGAGGTAACTTAGTGATTTACGAAAATTCTTCGGTTTCATGCTAATCGAAAGTGGTTGTTAATAAGACTTGATCAACCTTATTAATGGATCATTTTTTGAGAGGTATGAAGTTGATGAATCTACTAGGCACAACCTTCTGCTCCCACCTTTTGCTTTCTATTCTTCTTAGTCAAATAAAGTAAAATGCCATGTTTATCCTGTTTTCTGATTTCCCCGTGCAATAAAAATGAGCCAACAATAAAAGTTCTCAGAATGTCCTGAAATTTTAACACAATTTTTTTCTGAATATTTCTGCATTTCTGGTGCAAATAACATCAGAGGGGGGGTGCACCTAGTGTCCACGAGACACCAGGGCACGCCAGCAACCCCTGGCGCGCCCTGGTAGGTTGTGGTCCCCACGTGGGTCCCCTCACTTATCTCTTTAGCCCATTCCATCTCCTACCTCCAGAAAAAAAATCACCATAGCTCTCTCTCTCTCTCATGTTCTTGCTCTCAAACCCGCGGATTTCAATCTCTTTGCTCGAAGCTCCGTTTCTGAAACTGTTTTGGGGCATTGCTACTTGGTATGTGACTCCTCCGTTGCTCCAATTAGTTTTTGATTTGATGGTTTATTTTTAGAATAATTAGCTACTCTTGGTGTTGCTGTAGATGGGCTTGCAAGTTGAATTCTTAGAGTTCTAAGTAGTTTGAATACTTAATATGGCCTCTAGGCATCCTTAGGAGTAGTTGCTATCAATCTTACAAAGTTTTGTTGACAAAATTTTTGTAGACTAAAATTTTCAGAAATTTGTACGTGAATAAAATGAATTTCTTTGGAAGGAGTTCTTCGAGGAGGAAGTCCTCGGAAGCTCCATAGAGTAGAGGCTCAATACGACGGTCTTATGTTGAGCCAAGTGCAAGCTCGATGCAGGATGCCGCTACCAAATCATGCTTATGGCCATGTAATGAATTCATGTTAGGTGCGGGTATCAAGGAGGAATTCGATCAATTTATCCACAACGCAGAACTTGCCCCCTTCATCGTAGATGAGTGCATTCAACACCTCAACCTCACAAAAACATTCACAAAGAAATTTAAATATTTTCCTCGTGAGTCTAGAGTTTCATTTAACCTTTATGACCATCCCTTTACCATGCCTTTAGATGTGTTCTGTGAAGCGTGCAAAATTCCATATTGGGGTTCGCTAGACGAACCACCAAAATCTAAGTATGAGTCATTTCAGATTAATCTTTGCTATGGTGAAGATAGAGGAGTGACACAAGGTAGAATAAAAAGCATCCATTTTCCATCTATACACTACTTTGCACTCTTTAATGGCAAATGCATCGTAGGCAAGCAAGATTGCAGCACACTATGTGCCCCTGATTTGAGTCTTATACACACTGCTATAACAGGAATTAAACGTTATACTCTTGGAGCAATCGTTGCACGGAGATTGCAACACAACGCTACTAGTGGTCACTTTTATGGTGGGATATATGCCTCACGTGTAGCGAAGGAGCTACGTGTATCACCTTGGCCTAACGATCCCATTTTACCTACTCAGTACTTAGGCTTTGAGGCCATGAAACATCATAAGTTCCTTAAGGGCACAATCACTAATTATAAATACAACTTGAGGTTCAATAAAGATCCCATTGTACCTATTGTCTTGCCTGCTCCTGCACTCTTTGATTACCACAGTAAGAGAAGATAATTTGAGGCCCGCGCGTAAAATGCGGAGGTCGAAGCTGCCAGACGGGCTGAGGAGGCTACACCAAGAGCTTCGGTAGGCTATCACTCAGATTATTATCCAGGCCACGGATGGTGTTTACCAAGCTAGGCCAAAAGCCTAAGCTTGGGGGAGTACGTATTTCCACCGACATTATATTCATGTTTACAAATTTCATTCCAGTTGTCGGTGTCTACACTTTTTCATTGTATTATCCTTGCTAGATTTATTTTCTTGCTTTCTTCTTGCGTGTTTGAAAAACTTTGAGAAAATCCAAAAATATTTCTTGCTTCTTTTCGGTTTTATTTTCTAGTTTAAATTAATTGTAGTAGTAAAAGAAAACCCAAAAAGATTTCTCGTTTCTTCTTTTACTTGTTGGGAGTTGGGAGTTTTCCCGCGTAAATAGTTTTTCTTGTCTTTGTTTTTCCTTCTTTGATTTGCTTTCTTTAAGAAAAAACAAAAACTCTAAAAAATATTTTAGTATGTTTCTCTGAAATTCTTTTCCATTTATTTGAGTCGTACCAAGGAGAATACCACGATGAAATGTTGAGTGGCTCTCATATGCATTATAGTTAATCTAACAAAGATCCCAAATTACTTTGTCTTCTCCTTTTGAATAAAATGTTTGCAGATTCCAGCTTAGTCCACAGCACTCTTGTACTATTATTATTTTTTATATCATTCGGTCGTGCAAGTGAAAGGCAATAATGACGATATTTGATAAGTGACTGGCAGAGAGAAGCGGGTATGAACTCAACTTGTTTTTGTTTTTGAAAATGTGTTTAACCTAGTATCCATGATTCAGCATATTATGATCAAACATGTTTGCAATGACAATTAGAGATTATAGTTGCTCATGCCATGCTTAAGTAGCTAGGAGTGGATAATGATTTATCTTGGATGTCAACATGCATTAAAATGGTTGTGATGTAGTATGATGATTTGGTATCCTCCTCTAAATGTTTCAAGTGGCTTGACTTGGCACATGTTCACGCATGTAGTTGAATCAAAACCAACATAGCCTCTATGATATTTATGTTCATGGTGTTCATATCCTACTCATGCTAGTATTCAATGTTGATTATGCATAACGCATGTTCATGACCGTTTTCACTCTCTTGCTGGCCGCTTCTCAACCTATTTGCTAGCCTTCACCTGTACTAAGCGGGAATACTACTTGTGTGTCAAAATCCTTAAACCAAAGTTATTCCAGATGAGTCCACTATATCTACCTATATGTGGTATTACCCTGTCGTTCCAAGTAAATTTGCATGTGCCACCTCTAAAATTTCAAATGAACATATGTTTTGTGTGCCTGGACCGCTCATGGAGCGACAGGGGGCGGTCAGTATCTTCCATGTTAAGCGGGTTATTCTCATGATGAGTGGTTATTCACTCGTCCTTGCACGAGAGGGGCGGTTATAGGGATTCTTAGTCCCAAAATCAAAAATTGCAAATAATTAAACAAAACTCCCCCAGGAATGTTGTTGGTATGAACAGTACCCATGGATTCGGCTAGCCGTGGAGTGTGTTTGTTGGTGGAGGGGGAGTAAACCTTTACTTTTACCACTTGGGAACCGCTGCTAATGTGTTTAGCATGGAAGATATTAATAACTCTTGGTCGTAACATTGAAAGGAAGGGTGCACCTCCCAAAATTATATTTATCTCTGATTTAAGCTTTGAGCTCTGGCACCTCTGCAAATCCCTGCTTCCCTCTGCGAAGGGACTATCTATTTACTTTTATGTTGAGTCATCACCTTCTCAAATAAGCGCCAGATCTGAGAGCACTATTGTCATCCTCATGCATTGTCTATAGTTAATGTTGGATGCATCATGACTGGATCTTTTATACCATGAATTACAACGTTTAGTCGCTGCTTGAACTTTGGAGGTGCTCTGCATTTATGTTTTGCGGTCTCAGAAAGGGCTAGCGAGATACCATTGTTGTTATATTGTATCATGACCGTTTTGACAAAGTGTTGGCACTTGAGATATTTTATTATTGCTCTCTAGTTGATTATGCCATTGATATGAGTTAATATAATTTCTAAGAGTTATTGTTGACATGGTTAGTCATGATCTTTTCTGAAAACCTGGGTGCTACTTAAGCATATTTATGTAAACAAGAACAAAAGAGTTCGTAATTTTTTTCACTTTCATTTTGTCAACTGAATTGCTTGAGGACAAGCAATGGGTTAAGCTTGGGGGAGTTGATACGTCTCCGTCGTATCTACTTTTCCTAATGCTTTTGCTCTTGTTTTGGACTCTAATTTGCATGATTTGAATGAAACTAACCCGGACTGACACTATTTTCAGCAGAACTACCATGCTGTTGTTTTTGTGCAGAAATAAAAGTTCTCGGAATTGGACGAAACTTTTTGGAGATTTATTTTGGAATAAAAGAATAATACTGGAACCAAGAGCCACTGGAGGGGTGCCCGGGCTGGGAACGATACACTAGGGTGCGCCACCCCCTCCAGGCGTGCCCTGGTAGGTTGTGGTCATCTCGTGGCCCCCCTGACCCTAATTCCAACTCCATAAATACCTATTTTTGGAGAGAAAAATAAGAGAGGAAGTTTTATCGTGTTTCACGATACGGAGCCGCCACGACCTCCTGTTCTTCATCGGGAGGCCAGATCTGGAGTCCGTTCGGGGCTCCGGAGAGGGGAATCTTCAGTCTTCGTCATCACCAACCCTCCTTCATCGCCAATCCATGATGTTCCCCACCGGGATTGAGTAATTCCTTCGTAGGCATGCTGGTCGGTGATGAGTTGGATGAGATTCATCATGTAATCAAGTTAGTTTTGTTAGGGCTTGATCCCTAGTATCCACTATGTTCTGAGATTGATGTTGCTATGACTTTTCCATGCTTAATGCTTGTCTCTAGGGCCCGAGTGCCATGATTTCAGATCTGAACCGTTTATGTTATCACCATTATATCTATGTTCTTGATCCGATCTTGCTAGTCATATGCTACTGCTATGTGTTATGATCCGTAAACCCCGGGGTGACAATAATCGGGATACTTCCTGGTGATGACCGTAGTTTGAGGAGTTCATGTATTCACTATGTGTTAATGCTTTGTTTTGGTTCTCTATTAAAGGAGGCCTTATTATCCCTTAGTTTCCTTATGGACCCCGCTACCACGGGAGGGTAGGACAAAAGATGTCATGCAAGTTCTTTTCCATAAGCACGTATGACTATTTACGGAATACATGCCTACATTATATTTATGACCTGGAGCTAGTTCTGTGTCGCCCTGGGTTTTGACTGTTATATGATGAATATCATCCAACGAATTCACCCATCCAATGCCTATGAGTTCTCCACATATTGTTCTTGGTAGGTTGCTATTGCTATTGCTACTATTCCAATTGCTACAAAACCATTGCTATCACTGTTACCGTTACTACTACTGTTACCACTGTTATCAAACTATCAGATTACTGTGCTACTGATCACTTTGCTGCAGATATTTAATCTTCAGGTGTGGTTGAATTGAGAACTCAACTGCTAATACTTGCAAATATTCTTTGGCTCCCCTTGTGTCGAATCTATAAATTTGGGTTGAATACTCTACCCTCGAAAACTGTTGCTATCCCCTATACTTGTGGGTTATTAGTGATGTGAGATATACACAGACCACAAGAGTTTGAAGTATATTTTCACTCAAAAGGAATTGAACACGAGGCAGCGAAGATGGTTTGAGTTGATCAAGGATTATGACCTCAGTATTCAATACCACCCTGGAAAGGCTAACGTGGTAGCGGATGCCTTAAGTAGAAAGGCTTGTTCCTTGAATGCTAGGATTCAGGAAAGGCTACCCGCCTTGTACGAAGAGCTTGAAAGCTTTGGCTTGGAACTAGTTGCACCTAGATTCCTGACCAACCTCGAAGCAAAACCTACCTTGATGGATGATATTAAAGAAGCTCAGAAGGGACATGAGAGTATTGAAGGCATCAAGAGGAAGGTCAAGGCAGGCAACGCCCCAGAATTCTTAGTGGATGAACAAGGAGTTGTATGGTTTGGGAATCGCATTTGCGTGCCCAACAAGGTTGAGCTCAAGAACTTGATCTTGTAAGAAGCTCATGACACTCCATACTCCATACATCCCGGAGGGACCAAGATGTACCAAGACCTCAAAGAAAGATTTTGGTGGAATGGCATGAAGAGAGAGATATCCACTTTCATCGCTAAGTGTGACATATGCCAGAGAGTCAAAGCTGAGCATCAGCAACCCGCTGGACTATTACAACCTCTCAAGGTGCGTGAATGGAAGTGGGACAAAGTCAGGATGGACTTCATCACCCGTTTGCCCAGGTCAAGCAAGGGACATGACTCCATTTGGGCCATTGTCGATCACCTGACCAAGGTAGCCCACTTCATTCCTGTCAAGACCACCTACAATGGGAACCAGCTAGCCAACCTCTACATCAACCGGATCATGAAACTCCATGGAGTTCCTAAGGAGATCGTGTCAGGTCAAGGTACCCAGTTCACCTCGAGGTTCTTGAATAGATTCCAAGAAGCCTTGGGAACCAAGTTATCCTTCAGCACTGCTTTTCACCCCCAAACCGGAGGCCATACAGAGCGAGTAAACCAGATACTCGAAGATATGCTTCGTGCTTGTGTTCTGGTGTATGGAGCCAAGTGGGAAGATTGTTTTCTGTTTGTCGAATTCTCCTACAACAACAGCTATCAGTCCAGTGTGCAGATGGCACCGTTTGAGGTACTATATGGACGCAAATGTCACACTCCCCTCAGCTGGTCAGAGACCGGAGAAGGACTAGTCTTTGGACCATATATCCTCAGCGAAGTAGAAGAGCAAGTTCAACTCATCAGAGAGTGTCCAGAGACCGGCAAGTCAAGACAGAAAAGCTATGCTAACCCGCACCGTCGAGACATGAGTTTCTGTGTTGGAGACCATGTCTATCTTCGAGTCACACCTCTCAAAGGAACCCAACGCTTCCACGTCAAGGAAAAGCTCGCACCAAGATAAATCGCCCCCTTCAAGATCACCGACAGATGAGGAGAAGTTGCCTACCAACTAGAGCTACCTTCCTAGCTATCAGATGTGCACACTGTTTTCCACGTGTCACAACTCTGGAAGTGTCTCCAAGTCCCCAACCGCCCCGACCTCTATAAGGACATCGATCATCAAGCCATCGACCTTCAGCCAGAACTCACTTATTGCGAGAGACCAGTTCGCATCTTGGATGAAGCCGAGCATTGCACCCGAAGCCGCACCATCAAGTACTTCAAGGTCCGGTGGAGCAACCACACTAAAGCAGAAGCAACCTGGGAGCGTGAAGACTACCTTAGATCCGTGTTCCCTTATCTTTTTAGCGCCTAGCCAAGGACTCTCGGGGACGAGATTCTTGTAAGGGGGTAGGTCCGTCATACCCTGTGTTGGTACCACTTTGCTATACTATGAGTTTATAAAATTTGGACCCATTTAAAACTTTTTGTGTGCTTGTGCATGTTCGAATAGTTTGTTGTGTGCTTGCTTGTCTGATTCTGTTTTGATTCACACAAATCCTTATTCTCTCAAAACTCATCTCCTTGATCCAAGATCTTGCCTAATGACCATGCCATGTGTATAGGACATAAAACTATTTTTATAAAATATTATTTTAGCCAAAAAGCATTTACATGATTTAGGTTTTCAAAACCCCCTAAATTGAGGATTGTACTACAAGTCCTCAAATTAGGGAAACTATTTTACCCTAATTATTTTATTTGGAATCTACTATATATAAGACTTTCCAAAACCACAAAATATTATTTTAAGGATTATTTTCATATTTTATTAAAAGGCTTTTTCTTAAGGCTAGAAATTGTCTTTTATAGGGGAAAATTATTTTTATGCTTTCAAAATATTTGAGAAAATTTGGGGAAACTCAGTGGACATATATTTTCCATATATATGAGTTTCAGCACATGGTCATGTTCAAAATATTGGACAAAACCTTCCAACACCCTTTATGCCTATTTCAAGCATTTGAAATATTTCTATAAGAAATATTCTCAAATACATCCAAGAAAATTATAGCATGTCACATGTGCCATATGTGATTTTCTTGCCAAGTTGCATCTCAATCTAACTTGTTTTGGTTCACCAAAATATCCCGAAACCCTCTCTGTCCAGATCCAAACTTGAGCAACCTTGCACTATCTAGTTTCCCCAATTGGTCCCAAACTTTGTGGGCATGCTCTAATCTCCAAATAATGCAACTACACCAAATGCTGCATTATGGAGAATAGTTTTGCATGACTAGATCTAATGAAACCCATTTCTCCCCATTTCTAGGGTTTATAAATTTTACATTGGCAACTTTTCTCAAATGGGCTCAAACCTTGTGATCACTCCTATTTCTACCCATCATTTGATCCTGTTAAATCTCACAGCAAGTGGGGAAAATTATCTTTCCCAAACACTCATCAAACACCTTCTGGTCATTTCCAAAAGTTACTGTTTTGCCCCCTTCCACTATTCTCCTTCACTTCAAATTTTTACCACATCTCCTCCTAGACACTATGCAACTCCAGTAACCTTGCCCCGGCCATTGCTCCATTATTGGTGGGGTAAAACCCCACATTTCCTCATCCGAACAGCAAGTTTTCCCCTCTCCCTCAGCTTTCTCAGCCCTCTGCCCTCCCGTTTTGGCTTTGCTTACCTCCTACACCACCCAGGGCATCTCCAGTAGCTCCCACATACGTCAGGACAAGGGGGACACGCGAGGCCGCACGGATGCCGGCCAAACGGGCGCTCTGGAGCACGCAGCCGCGCTCCAGAGAGTTGACCTTGCACCCCCGACCACCTTGGGTCCTCCCCCCGCGCCATAGGCCGCACCTCGACATCCGCGTCGTGCCAGGGCAACAACCCCTTCCTCCCTCTCTCTCCATAGCCCCCTACAGTGCATGCGAGGGTGCCGCCCGGCTTGGCCAACCCGCGGCCTCTTACGCGCGAGCGCCAGAGCCCCGTCTCTCTCTCCCTTCCTTCCTTAGGCTCGAAGCCAAGCCTAGGAACGCCCCGGACATGATCCATCAAGCGCCCGTGGCCTATGGCAACGGCCACAACCACGCCGGACCTCGGTCCACGGTGCACCAGTGGGCAGGCTATAAAAGCCACTCTTGCGACCCTCGCTCCCCTCTGCTGGCTCCCTCTCCCTCCTAATCGACCTCCCGCACCTCCTAATCCACCTCGGAGAGCTCCTGTGCTCAGGATCGAGCTCGACGCCGCCGTCTCGGGCCGCCGCTGATCTCTCGATAGAGGACCCCTCCAGCCCCCATTTTCCCTCTGTCGGACTCCCCTCGGTGCCCTAACCCTTTTTCCCCTCCTTCCCGTTCCATTTAGCAGGACATGGCAACCGGTACGAGCTTGACCCGAAGCCCTACGCCGCACCCACTCGTCGCCGGTGTCTCCTGATACGTCTTCGACATATCGAAAATTTATGAAGTATTCATGCTATATTCACCTATGTTTACAATATTTTTATATGGTTTTGCTGCACTTTATATGATTTATTTAGAACTAACCCGGACTCACGGTGTTTTCAGCAGAACTACCGTGGTGTTGTTTTTGTGCAGAAAATGAAAGTTCTCGGAATCGCCCAAAACTTTTTGATGATTTTTTTTGGAACAAAAGAGGTACTAGACGCTTCGTGGGAGGGCTAGAAGAGCCACGAGGTGGGCACAACCCACCAGGGTGTGCCAGCCCCCCCTCCCCCCCGATGTTCCCTAGTGTATCGTGCTCACCTCGCGGCCCATCTTCGCGTGAAACCGATGCTCAAAAATCCTATAACTACAGAAACCATCAGAAATAACCCTAGACGAGAAGTTCCGCCGCCGCAACTCTCGATATCGACGTAAAACCAATATGGAGGCGTTCCAGTACCCTGCCGGGAAGGGTAGATCATCTCCGTTGGCCATCTTCATCATCCCGGCAGAGGCCATGTGTAGGATCGAAAGTATGTCTAGAGGGGGGTGATTAGACTACTTGACAAAATAAAAATTCTACCTTTTCCCAATGTTATGTGTTGGCAGATTTTAGCAATGATAGCAAGTCAAGTACACCCTACACATGCATGTCTAAGAGTATAGCAGCGGAAAGTAACTACAAGCATGTATAGTAGAGGGTAGGAAGGAAGATCAAACGCAATTTGTAGACACGAAGATTTTTCCCGTGGTTCCAATAGGTGGTGCTATCGTACGTCCACGTTTATGGAGTCTTCAACCCACGGATGGTAACGGTCGCGAGAGTCCACGGAGGGTCCACCCATAAGGGTCCACGAAGTAGCAACCTTGACTATTCCATAACGGCTTCCGTCCACGAAGGACTAGCCTCACTATGGGTAGATCTTCACGAAGTAGGCGATCTCCTTGCCCGTACAAACTTCTTGGTTCAACTCCACAACATGAAGTAGGAGGCTCCCAAGCGACACCTAACAAATCTAGGAGGCACCACCCTCCAAAAGGTAATAGGCTCGGCAATGTCGACGAACTCCTTGCTCTTGTGCTTCAAGATGATAGACTCCTCAACACACAATCACTCTCTCATAGATTTGGCTATGGTGGAAGAGATTGATTTGGTGGAAAGCAACTTGGAGAGACTAGAGATCAAGATTAATATGGTGGGAATGGAATAGCTTGATCTCAACACAAGAGTAGGTGTCTCTCTCTCAGAAAATAGGATGGGGCTGGTATGGAATAGTTATGAGTGCTTCTCTGTCGAGTGGGTGGTGGTCAAGGGGTATATATAGGCATCCCAAAAATCCAACCGTTACACCTAAAGTGACCAACTCGGTGACACCGAAGTATAAAACTCGGTGGTACCGAAGTGACCAAAAGGCAGTAACTTTTGAATCTCAGTGAGACCGATACATAACTCTCGATGGTACCGACTAGGTGACCAACGGTCAGATTGCACAACTCGGTGACGCCGATTCTCACGTCTCGGTCGTACTGATTCTTGACCATGGCTGACCAGAGAGTTGGTCCAGAAACTCGGTGGGACCGATTCACAAAACTCGGTGGTACCAATTCTTGTGAATGGCTAACCAGGGAGTTGGTCCAAAAACTCTGTGAGACCGATTGGCAAAACTCGGTGGTACCGAAGATTGAAAATAGCTAAACAGAAAGTTGGCAACTGAACTCGATGGAACAGATGTAGAATCGGTTGCACCGAATGGCTAGGGTTTGGCATGGGTCTATGTGAGTTTGGGAATCGGTGGGACCGAGTGGGAATTGTTGGTTGCACCGATTTTGGTTGTTTGGCTTGGACAGACTTTTGTGGAAGAGTTTCAGGGTGTTTTTGGTGACTATCACTTGTGCACGTGGAGCATCTTGTTCACCAACAGTACCTTACCCCCTTTTAATAGTATTGGCTTTTCTATGGACTCAAAGTGATTTCTCACAAAGTAAAATGTAGAGTCATCTTCCTTGAATCTTTGCCAATCCATTTCCTTGCATCTTGGAGTTTCTCCACAATCCTTTTGCCATCCCTATCATTGAACTTTTCCTAAAATATGCTTAGTGGAAACATTAGTTCAATGACATATATGTTGTTATTAATTACCAAAACCACCAAGGGAGCAAATGTGCTTTCAATCTCCCCCTTTTTGGTAATTGATGACAACATATAGGTCAAAGCTTCGACAAATGATATAATCAAAGAATATAATCGTCGCTTTGAGAAGTATGTGATAAGCAAGAGCTCCCCCTAAATTTGTGCATTATTTTGAATTTGTGTTTGAATGCAAATGCACAATCGATTAGGTACATGGGGCACTCTTTCATGTCACATACAACTTGGTGATGTGCGAGAATAATAAGAATGAATATCATAGCACAACACAATCAAGTTATGGTGAATGACCATCTCATAAGCATCGTAATGATAGGAAGTAGTAGCAATACACATCAAGTGTATGATCAAACACCAACAAAGTTTAACACAATCAAACCAAAAGATATCAAATGTTTTGAAAAGCGATAAAAACCAACGCTCTCTCTCTTGAAGCCTAAAGATCTATATACATCTTCTCCCCCTTTAGCAACAAGTTACCAAAAAGTTAAAAGGTATATAGCTAATCGTTCTTCTGGGGTTGATCTCCTCCGGTGGTCGATGAAGGAGTCGAGAGGACGGCATCATCATCATCATCATCATCATCATCAGTGGAATGAGGGCTAGGCACAGCATAAACTTCCTTCTTGAGCTCATCAACTGTCTTAGTCAGCCCATCCACCTTGTTGTTGAGATTGTGAAACATGTTGTCAACAATCCTCGCAAGACTTGCCTGATTCTTCAATACCTCGCTGATGTCCTTCTGCATGCGGAGCATAGTGCTAAGTAGGAGATCCATCTGCACACTCCTGGACCTAGGCATCTGAGAACTAGATTCTCTGGCAGCCTCTGCATGTGCCTGTGCTGTAGCAGATGTGGGATGATCTGGGTTCATCACCACAACGGTGTCTTCTAGATCGAGCAGTAGTGGCAAATGTGGTCTATCAAGAGCAAAGATGTGCTTCTCCAGCTTGGAGTTGATAAGCATCTGAATGTAGGGTGCATAGCAGCAAGGGCGCTTCTGATCAGCAGCAACCCTCTTCACAGTTTCTACTATCAAATCCATCACTCTGAATCTCGTATGTTGATCTTGGTGGGGCAGCATGTTGATGGAATATCCTCTGATCATCTTGTCATCTCCAGACTTAGGCATCAATGTATGCCTCAAGATGGTGTTGATAGTACGCAGACCAGCCTGGAGGAAGTAAATGGATCCTAACTTGTGAGACTTCAAGTTTGCAGCAGGGATCTCATTGTACATGTTCTTCGTAGCATCATGGCTAGCCTGGGGCTCATTGTAGACATTGATGTCTCCATCTTCCACCTGTAGGACTCCTAATATGGTAGCCCACTCCTCAACAGTTGATTCATATCTAGCTCCTTCAGTCATCCATACAATTCTACCATCTCCATAGAAGTGAGCAGTGGAGTAGAATTGCATGATCATTTCATCATTCCATGAAGTGAATTCCTTGCCAACAAATTCATCCAGACCAATGCAGTGAAAGTTGTCTTGCACACTTAGGAAGTAGTCATCATTCTCCTTGATATACTTCCAATCCACATACCTCATGTCACTTACAGCAGGGCTCTTATCAAGCAAGATTGTCTCGTAGAAATCTTGTTGCTCCTTGGTATAAAATTTGTAGTCCACAACTGTTTTTCTTCTCTAAGAATATGGATCAATGGCTCTCCATTCTTTCAAACTAGAGTCCTTCCTCTTCTTCATATCTTCAGCAAGCAAGTGGCTGGCATTGTGCTCTGGAAGGTGTGGTCTTAGCTTCATCAAAGCTGTCATATCATCATCCTCAGCTTCCCTAAAGGTGGAGGTCTTGTTCTTGCTGGAAGCTGGTATCTCTCTGGAGAACCTCTTGGGTTTTTCTGCAGCAGCCTTCTTGGGGGCAGTTTTGGTGCCCTTGGATGAAGTGGCCTTAGGCATTGCATCTGCCAAGAGCTTCTTCTTCTTCTCAGGAGGAGCCTTGGCAACTGGCTCTTCCTCCTCTTCTTCCTCATCTAGATATTCAGGAGTAGAAGGAAGAACTTTAGCTTTGACAAATCTTGTCCTTTCTCTCTTCTTCTCCCTAGCCTTCTTAGGCATGGACTTCTTTGGGGGTGACTCAAGGTGAAGAGTCATTGTTGCCGTAGCACTCTCTGGTGCTCTAGCTGACCCTGAGCTAGCATACTCTTTCCTTATGGCTTTCTTCTTCTTGGATGAAGAAGCAGCAGCAGTGGTGTTCTTTGCAACATTATCCTTCTTGGATAGCTCCTCAGGTATGAAATCCTCATCCTCCTTATCTGAGTTGAGCTTCCTTCTTGCCCTAGTAGCAGCCTTGGGCAAATCAGGAGAGCTAGGAACATCATCATAGCCCCCCTCAGGACTAGTGCCCGAGCTCATGTCAACACTCCGCTCTCTGAGATCATTTTGACTGTCTTCAGCATCTGACATATCTGACCCTGTGAATTAGAGTATAGAAGAGTGGAAGGGATGAGTCATCACAAAATGCAGATGTTTTCAAAGATTGAACTAAGATTTCTCAAGGTTTGCATTCTGCCAGATGAATATCGATACAACCGAGGAAAATTTTCTGGATCCACCGAGACAGACAACCTGCATTCCAGGAACTTGGCACCACTTTCGGTCACACCGAAAATGGGCACTCGGTTCCACCGAGGTGTTCTCAGTTGACCAGAAAATAGAATCGGTGCTATCGATTCTTATGCATCGGTTCCACCGAGATTCAAGTTGCGGACGGCAAACCCTAAAAAAATCTTTCGTTCGTTATTCTACTGGAAATTCTTGCAGATAGATCAATCTCAAACTTGGGCTTATCGATGGAAAAGTCCTAATGCGCAAGATTTGGCGGGAGGAGCGCACGAGGGGTAAAAATCGTACCCTAATTTGGTGACGACTTCGCTACGGCGGGGACGGTGGTGTAGATTCCGTCGACGGCAAGGACTTCCAATGGCGGAGGCACTCGGGAAGATGAAGGCGATGACCAGGGGTCTCTGTTCGGCAGCTAGGGTTTTGGAGGGGATGACGTTTGAGGAACTAATTTCAAAAGTTGTGTTCGCCTCTATATAAACCCGTGGCTGTCGGTGACACCGGTTCTAACTTTTCGGTGTCACCGAGTTCCTCAACTGTCTGCTGACAGGGAAACTCGGTGTAACCGAGAAGATGAAATCGGTGATACCGAGATAGAAAACCAGATCAACCCTAGGCATTTGGTGATACCAAGAATTTGGTATTGGTTCCACCGAGATGCACTTGGGAGGTTTTAATGGTCAGTCCTTTGTCGATACGGAACTCCGAGTGCTCCTCACATAGAGAGATCGAAAAGTCCTTGTTCAAATTTTGTGATGCAGCAAGAATAGAATATGAGACAAGAAAGCATAGATAGCTAGAGAGTGGTCCTAGGCATTCTTGTCCATCCAATTGGCAAAAGAAAAATCAAAAGCCAAATAGCAACAATTGGATGTCCTCGAATGGATAAATAAATGCAGACCAAGATGCTCACACAACAATATGTCAAATGAAATCATGGCAAACATGCACATACATACTAGCATCTATCAAGCATTTTGGCGATGACAGAGTCATCTATATATGAGTATATTGACTTAGGAGCCAAGTAAGAATACTTGATCATAGGTCATCCTCATCGTTTACGCACAAGTGGGGTTACCACTTTTACATAAAGCATTTAATGTCGTCACATACTATGAGATGCTTTAACTCAAGTCTTAGAGTAAAGCTCCCCCTTGATGTGACATCCCCCCATAGGAGGGATAAACTAACCTTGGGTTTTGTCGATGAAGACTTCATGTTGGTGAGGTAGTGGTGGATGCTCAAGGTTGATGAAGATCACCAAGAGTTGGGAGCATCCTTGTTGTTTCCTTACTCTTCTCACCTACATGGGTTAGTCCCAACACACAAGAGACAAATACAAGGATATCTATGGACATGGAGTGCAAAGCATACATGATGATGTCCATGGATTTGTTGATTACCTTGTCCCTTGCTTACCTTTGAGGGAATGTGTGACTCCTTGAACTATTGCATAATGTTGACGTTGATTGAAACTAGTTCTTGCCAATAATGAATGTGAGTGAATTTCATTGGCGGAGTCACCCCTCAAGAACTTCTCTAGTTCTTCTTCTTGGGGACCCACATGAACTTGATGGGGATCCTTGGTGTTGAAGTGGCGCTTGTAGAAGTTGAGCTTGAAGTAGCCTTGGGAACCCACTCCACCAAAGCTTGGGATTCATCTTCATATGAGTCAATGTCCTCTTGAAGCTTGTCCTTGCCCTTGAGCTTGTGGTCTTGTGGTGGAAGGTCATCTTGAGTGTTTGTTCCCTTGGAAAGAGTATGTTCATACTTCTCCCTTTGAGGAACAAACTTGGGCTTGGGGTACTGACCTTCTTCCCATTCAACTCCATTAACGTTGAAGTAGCCAATGCCATGGTTCTTCTGGTATCCTTCGTGCTTGTGTACAATCTCCTCAAATTGCTTACATCCGGCAAGACTCTTGTAGATACCTTTCTCTATAATTCCTCTCAATAAATCGTTTTCTTGCTCAAGTGTAACTTGGCTAAGAGAATCATCATTAATGGAATCAATAGAACTACTAGAAGCAACATCATTAGATTTAGCATTTTTATTGTTGCTACTAGATGAAGAACCTTTCTTGCCTTTGTTACTAGTTTGTCTAGGTTTAACTTGTGGCATGAATGTAGACAAGAGTAATTGTTTGGCTAGATAAGATGAAGTCTTCTTTCGGAGATCGTCATTTAGCTTCAATAAACTCATGTTCTTGCTCCAAGTTGAGCTTCTCGAAGCGTAGCTTCTCATGAGTCCTTACAAGCTCTCTATGATCTTCTAGAGTAGATTCATGAGCTAACTTAAGAGTGTTTAATTCTTTAGTTAGTTGTTCTATTTTGATCATATCATCATCAACCGACTTATCTTGACTAGCATGAAAATTATCAAGTTCATTTTGACTAGCATCACTAGTTTTATCAAAGAGAAAGTCATCATCACAAAGTAAATCATCTTCGTCACTATTGAAATCAAGATACTCGGGGTGTGATACCTTGGGGCCTTTAGCCATGAAGCAACTTCCACTCCCTTCATTTGGTGAGTCAAATAGATCATAGGAGTTGGTAGTCACTAGTGCAAGTCCGGCAACACCTTCATCTTGACTATAGTCGGAGTTGGAGTGATAACTTCTTTCGGAGTTGTTGTCGGATTCAGAGCCGGAAACCCATTCACCAACATGAGCTTGATGTCTTCTTCTTGTGTAGCTCTTGGTGTACTTCTCCTTCTTCTCCGAGTCTCTACTTCTCCTTGAGGGTCTTCATTCATAACGGTCATCTCTACTCCTTCTCTCTCTTTGAGGTGATTCATTTCTTGAGCTTCGTCTTCTCAGTGACTCTTCTCTTCGTTTTTATGGAGATGTGCACTCATTTGAGTAGTGTCCGGGCTACCCACAATTGTAGCAGTTTCGGTCACGACTTGATGAATGCTTCTCTTCATATCTTGAGTTGGAGCTTCGTTCTTTGCCTCTATTCTTGTATAACTTGTTGAATTTCTTGATCATGAGGCTTATCTCTTCATTGGTGACAAGGTTGTCACTTGAAGCTGTGGGAGCATCACTTGTGGCTTTGTAAGCATCGCTAGACTTGTTGTGAAGCTCTTCTTTGTCCTTGAGTGTCATCTCATGAGCAATAATCCTTCCAATGACTTCCGTAGGCTTGAGATCTTTGTAGTTGGGCATCATTTGGATCAATGTGTGTCGGTGTCAAAATCAGCAGATCTTGGGTAGGGGGTCCCAAGCTGTGAGACTAGGATCGATGGTAACAAAGGGACGAAGGAGACGATGTTTACCCACGTTCGGGCCCTCCTATGGAGGTAAAACCCTACGTCCTGCTTGATTATATTGATGGTATGAAGGTTACAGAGTTGATCTACCTCGAGATCGACTAGCTAAAACCCTAGATGAGTTTCTGTGTCGTATGATCTAAAACCCTCCCGGTTTATATATACACCGAGGGGTACCTAGGGTTTACACATGATGGGCCTCCTACCGAGGATGGAGATCTCGACTTTCTCATCTTGACTTGGAGTGCACGACGCGCCTTCGGGGCCTCCTTCTGGAACGTGGAGTCTTGATGTGTTCGGCCCTTCTTCAGAGAACGGCCCATCGAGCCGGCCTATTGAAAGATGAGCCGGCGGCCCGAGGACCCCTTAATCCGGGACTCCCTCAGTCGCCCCCGAACTAGCCCCCAACGCCAAGGGTCTCAGCTCCAGCTTCTTCGTATGATCAGAGTCTTCGGATTGCGGGGTGAGTTCTTCTTCCCTTTCCATGATCGGCTGAGACTAGCTCAGTTTCCGATGACACGTATTTCTTCCGATCATATGATTGACCGAACACCATGAATTGCTTAGCCCCGAAGGCCAATTGCCAAAGTGTAAACAGTGTTTTCTGACACCCCCCTCTGACGAAGGGTCGTGGCCTACCATGACCACTGAACCAGTTACAAAGACTCGATTCGCGGTTCGAGGCCGTTTTTACAGCGACACGACTTATCAATGCGCAGATAGTGCTCCGTTTCACACGGGATATGATTAATCTCCATACGCGCATAACGGCACGCATGTCTTGGGAAGCGGAGGGATTTGTAGCTCGGTAAGCAGGGCTAATCGGTGACATGTCCCATAAAAATGGGGAAAACCCCAAGGCCTATTCACGCTTCCCATTCGCATCCTCCGCCTTCTCAATCTCTCCAAGATCCGAGAGCCCAGATCCAGTTCCTCCTCGCCCCCTCCTCTGAGCTTAACCATGGCGGGTTCGGGCTCCAACGGCAAGTGGGAGGCCTCCACAGTCACCGACCAGGATATCTGGGAGCTAAAGCTCGTCGGCTACCTCCCCGCCAACGTCTTCCACCGCGCCCTGGAGAAGAACTAGGTGGTTCCCACCCCCAAGGCAGGCGAGAGGGTGGTGTTTGTCCCCCACTTCATCCGGGGACTGAGCTTTCCGCTCCACCCCTTCGTCAGGGGACTCATGTTTTTCTATGGGCTGGACTTCCATGACCTTCCGCCGAACTCCTTCATGCACATATCGGCATTCATCATCATGTGCGAAACCTTCCTCCGGGTCGAACCGCACTTCGGCTTGTGGCTCAAGGTCTTCAACGTCAAGCCGAAGACCGTGGCCAGCGAGCACGCAAACTGTGGAGGAGCGGTAATCAGCAAGCTCCCCCACGTCGAGTGGCCTTCTGGCACCCTCATCGACACAATCAAGACCTGGCAGAAGGAGTGGTTTTACATCACCGAGCCAAGGGATGAGAGCTGGGCGGCGCCTGCCGAATTCAGATCCGGACCCCCGACAAGACTAACCTTGTGGCTCAGAAAGGGACTTGACTGGGGGTCGGATGCCGAGGTGAAGCTGTTGTAGAAGCGCATTACATCGGTGATCGAGGCCAAGGTGGAGTTGGTCAACGTGGTCCAGGTCATGGTCCATCGCCGCATTCTTCCCTGCCAGCGCCGGGCATCCCCAATGTGGGCTTACCAGTCTAATGATGAGCCTACCATGCGCCAACTTTTCCGTACCACTCCTAAGAAGTTGTGGAAGGCATTATTCAAGCCTCGGAAAGATTGGCCGACCAAGGAAGAGGATACGGGTCTAAGCGCCGATAACCCACCGACCAAGGTATAGTATAATTTCAATTCATTGACTTTGTTTCCACGGCAAAAAGTCTGAACGCCTTCTCCCTCACTTTCATAGAAGTGGCTGGACAAAGACGCGAAGGTTAACTGTCCGGCTCCACAACCCGAAGACCCCAGGTCAGAGCTGTTGGTGGCGATGCTTGTTATGGCGCCGTACTCGACGCCCGAGAAGAAGGAGAAGAAGAAGAAGGCCAGAGAAGGCCTCCGCATCAAGGACCAGCCGGACGCTGCGTCCGAGGAAACTCATGCCTCCTCCAGTCATGAGGAGGAGCAGGAAGACGGGGGGAGGCATTTCCCCCCTTGCAAGGAAGAGGGTGGCATCATCGGACGCCGCGAAGGATAGAGCTCCTCCTGCCCTGAAGAGGGCGCGTCGGGCAAGGTTGATCCTGCCCGACGACAGCTCGGATTCTGACACGGAATCCAAGGACTTTGAGAAGGTTCCCCGAAGGAGCTTAAGGGTCAAGCCCCCCGCTCAAAGGTATGAATCCGAAGACTCCTGAGTTATTTGTGCGAAGTTTTTCTCAATGTTTTGAATGCAAGTTCACCCTTCAATCCACAGCCCACCACGCGTTCTCCCCACCGTCCAAATATCGGACGGGGAGTCACCAGCCGCCGAGCTAGCGGAAAGTGGGACTGTGTCGCACCCCACACCTCCAAGGGCCATGAAGGATGCCGCGGAGGTGTCATCCAGCCAGGCTCCGTTGGGGCCGAACACGGGCGGAGGGGGTGACCATGCCATGGCCGAGGCTGACGCCACGGCCGCCGAAGGCCAGGGAGAGGAAACTCCCCAGGCTGCTGAGGACCAGGGGGAGAACACTCCCCTGGTCATCGAAGAGGAAGGGCAGAAAAATGCCCAGCGCCCTCCGAGGACGTCTCCGGAGCACGATGTGACTCCGGAGTTACCGGTTCAGTCCCCGATCAGAGATCGCATTGCCCGATCACCACCGATGCCACCAACGGCTGGGTGGCCGGTTACGGAGGAGGCGCTAGCAAGCGCCCCCATCTCCGAGGATCATCGCACTCTGATGGGTGCGGTTCTACAAGGAATTCGGTCACTTGATAGCGGACTGAAGGAGGCCTTCAATGGTCTCTTGACGGGCTTCAAGGTGAGTCATGTAATACCTTTTCCCGAACAACTTTTTAATTTTAAGTTTGTGCTATGTTTATATATGTAGTAGCCCCCGAGCCCCAGATGGGTTTACGAAAATGCATCCGGGGGTCATATAAAAAGGAATGAACAATGACGTACAAGGTGCCATTTAGTCCTGCAATGTTCTAAAAGCCCTTAAGAAGACCGAACATAGAGCCACGTCCTTGACAGTTCGTGGGTTGGGATGCACATAAATGAAATGTGGTTTTTTGTAGGCCTCGTCATCTGCGGCGGTCGGTAATGCCGCTGAGCTGACCGAGCTGAATCGGAAGCTCCAAATCTCCGAAGAGGAGCTTGATAGCCTGAACAAGAGGTTCGACGAGGCACAAGGTAAGCCGAATTCTAATATCCGAGATGTATATTGATAGTGATCTGCACTGGTGACCCAGTGTGATTTGCTTATTATTGCTTCCACAGCTTCAGCTACGGAGGTTGAAAGACTCAAGGCCGAGCTTCAGAAAATGAAGCAAGAGGCCGAGGAGAAGAACACGGCCGCCGAAGAAGCGGCAGCCGCGCTTTCCAGTTTGAAGGCTGCAAGCGCCAAGCACGAGTCCCGGGTGGAAGAGATGCAGCAAGAGCTGAAGGATGCCAGCACGAAGTGCGAGGCCCTTGAGCAGAAAGGCCAAGAACAAGCCGCCGAGCTAGCCGTGCTGAAATCCGAGCTCCAGCTGGAGTGGGTGGACAGGCGGTCCTTCGAAGAGGAGGTTTGCCAAGTCAAGACTATCATCGATGGTAAGCCATATTCGCTGCGATGCACCTTCGGTGGTAGAAAATTTGCTTTGCTCACCCAGGTGTGGCGTTCCTTAGGCGTTCGTGCGGATCTCCAGAAGAGTGCGGTGGATGCGAACAAGCTTTATGCTTCGCGAGCGGAGGATGACGAGGCCCGGCTATTCTGGGCGCAGTTTGAGTCCCCCGAGCGCTCTCCTCTCCTCATTGATCACATGAAGCAACTGATGGAGATGCACAGAATGGTGGAGCCGGCCATGAAGGACCTCTACGCCCGTCTATGGCCCGATGAGCCGTTGCCAAGCAGCTATTTCGGCCTGGTACAGAAGCTATGTGATGTTGCGCCTCGGGTTGACGTGCTGAAGCGCTCTACATGCATCGAGGGCGCACGGATGGCCTTTGCAAGGACCATGGTGCACTGGCCAAAGCTCCAGCCGACCAAGATGGCCACCACACCTCCACCTCCTGACAAGAGTCATAGCTGCCCCGAGCTGTACTTGCCCCATGTAATGGAGGGTGCTCGGGCAATAGAGGCCCAATGCTCCAAAGATGTTTTGTATGAATGAGCGTGATGTAATATGTCCGAAGACTTTAACGCTTTATAATTACTGTTGCATGTTTTATCATATCTTATAAGTTGTTGATGTTTATTTAGACTCCTATGTGGCCGGTTCATCTGAAAGCAGTAAGTCATCGGCTTCAGCCCCCACGTAGATACTACGCGGGGTGTCTCTGTATCCGCACTTTTACCCTTAGCCGAGGTATTGGTGCCCGAAGGCGGTAGTGCGAGAGGGACAAGGCAATTGGACTATGGTGCTCTATCGCTTTCACTTAGCCGTGGGAGTGTAGAAAAATGCGGGGGCCTATGACAAGCCCCCAATGTTTTGTGATGTTCCGATGTATCGGGACCGAAGCCAGCATCACATGGTTTGTACTAGTACCAAACCCTTCGTATAACACGGAATAACCGCTATCAGATTTTAGTATGACACTTACGCTCGGATTCGCAGACCGGTTCTCGCTTACTATGACGGTCAGTTTTCGGCTTTCTCCCCTGAGGTGCTTGACCAGACGAGCTGGAAGCACAATCGCAGTGGTTCTACCTTTGCCCTTTTAGCCGAACGAGCGGAACGTAAGAGGGCAAGCTGTGACGCCCCCGATTTCGACCGTACGCTAAACATACACGCAATGCGTACGACCAAGATTAGGGACTCACTGATCGATATCACAACACAACACTAGACACAAATTAAAGTCATACAGCTTCATATTACAAGCCAGGGGCCTCGAGAGCTCGAATACAAAGCTCGACAAAGCACGAGTCAGCGGAAGCAAATAATATCTGAGTACAGACATAAGTTAGACAAGTTTTGCCTTAAGAAGGCTAGCACAAACATAACAACGGATCGAAAGAGGCGAGGCCTCCTGCCTGGGAACCTCCTATCCTACTGCTGGGCGTCGGCATTCTCCACGTAGTAGTAGGCTCCAACGGTGGTGTAGTAGTCGCCTCCGGCGTACTCCATCTCCTGGGCTCCATCGTCTGAACGCAGCATCGTATCGAGGGGGAAAGAGGAAGCAAAGCAGTGGTGAGTACTCATCCAAAGTACTCGCAAGACTGACATCAGAACTATGCTAAGTATCCATCATTATCAAGGGGAGGGGCTATATCTGGAATGACTGCAGAAAGCAAGAATAGTGAGAAGACCTAGTCCTATCGAAGACTAGCATCTTCAGCATCTTGCAGCATAAGAAGAGGGTAGACTGATATCTCATATATAGTCATATTATTGTAGCAATTTTATTAAGTAACCACGCCCAGAGATTCTTCCTTGACTCCCTGCGAGGAAGCAATCTCGGAGCCACAATTCATTTCAAATTAAATCACAATTATAGTTGTAGGGGGTCAAAGTACAACTCCAAGTCGTCCTGTTACCGTGGACACGGCTATTCGAATAGATAATTCTTCCCTGCAGGGGTGCACAACATATTCCCCAACACGCCTGAGTCACCTCCGGCCGGACACACTTTCCTGGGTCATGCCCGGCCTCGGGATATCAGCACGTCGTCGCCCCACCTCGCCGGTCTAAATCCTAAGCGCGCAGGTTCGTGGGCCCACTTGCCCTTGCACTCCTGCACGATGCGTGGGCGGCCGGAAACAGACCTAGCACACTCCAGTCCAAGAGCTGTACCGTCCAGTCCAATCTTGCGCCCGCCGCTCCATTGCTGACGTCCGAAGAGCTTTGGCTGATACAACGACGCTGAGTACCCATAACTTCTCCCACGTGAAGATTAGTGCGTATTAAGGCCAACGACGTAACTCAGATCAAGTACCCAACCCATTAGCATTTTATTAATGCGGGGAAAGCGCGACCCATGAAGTGCGGTCCGTCGCCCCGCCTCGAGGATGTGTGGCAAAGGCCTCTCTCGCCAGTCCACGCCTCATCATCATCAAACCGTGGGTACCCCTCGGGGCCGACCCATCACCAACATGTTTCTGTATCCCGGTCATAGTAACTGTGTGTACAAAACATCAAGACGGAACCTGAGGAATCACCCTCAAAGGGTCCCGCTCAATGAAATCGTCAAGGTGGACTTAGAGGAATCACCCTCAAGGGTCCCACACTTGAGGGGTTGCACGACAGAGTCATCGTCGGGAGTGGTGAAGGAGGAATCACCCTCGATAACCACGACCGACTAGCTACACTACAGAGCTAGCCTCATGAGTACTTCACGAGGTGTCACCCTCGGTACTCGATAGTAGCGCTGCAGAGTCGTACAACTAATGAGTGTGCGATGAAGTGAGGGGCCTGGCTCGTCGGTCGGTTGACCGAGTCTTCGAGTCTTCGGGTCATCGAGTCGTCGATGAAGAAGCAGGGACTAAGGGGTCACTGGGGGTTCATTGATCAACCTATACTAAACAGTTGGTATGTTTGCAGGTATAGTAGCAGTTTATCAAAAGCAGGCTATGCATCAGAATAGGAGCTAGCTAATACAGTAGCAAAATCTAATGCAAGAATAAGAGGGGAGAATGGGCGATATCGGAATGCTCAAGGGGGGTTGCTTGCCTTGCTGCTCTGCGGCAAAGGGCTGATCGTCAGTCGCGTAGTCGTACCCGGCAGCAGCGTCAGTCTCGGGGTCTACCAGTAAGCAGACAAATGCATCACGATGCATGACATGGCAATTTGCAGAGCTAGGCATGCACTAACACAGTATTACAGGTCGTAGACAGGTCGGAAGAATATCTGACGATATTTTCCGGGAATCGGGCTACTACCGGACAGATAAAATCGATGGAAAAGTTCCATGTTTGCTATGCTAGAGGCATGTGACAGACTAATGGACCGCGTAGTTGGAACCGTAGAATTATTCTGAGCAACTTTCATGTTCAAAACTTTTAAATTCGGACTACGGTTTATTTTATATGATTTAATAAAGATTTAATAATATTCTGAAATTCTTTTAATTAATAGATTCGAATTATCCAAAACAATAAATATTGTTTAATTAAATTAATTAACAGTTTAATTAATTAATCTATTTAATCTTAATCCTCTAATTAACTAATTAATTACTTAATTAGTTAATTCTCTAATTAATTACTTAATTAATTATTTTTATTTACTTATTTATTTATTTATATTTTATATTATTTTTTTAAACAGGGGCACTGGGCCCCGCATGTCATTGGCTGGGCCGGACAATGTCCGGGCGGCACCCATTAGGGCGCCGGACATGTCCGGCCGCACATACGCACACACACGCACACAGCACGCGCGCGCGGGGGGGAGGGCCGGCCAGCGCGGCGGCCGCCGACGGGCGTGCCGGGGGGGAGCTCACAGCGGGAGGAGGCCGAACGGCGGCGGTGGTGTGAGCCGGCGGTGGGACGGGCGACGGGCGGCAGCGGCGCGGGCGGCGCGGCTGACGGCGAGGTGGCGCCGGGCGACGGGGATGCGGGCCGGTCGGGCGCGGCCGAGACGGCGTCGAGGAGGTGTCGGGCCGGGCTAGTGCGGGCACCGCGGCGGCAGTCAGGCCGGACCGAAGCGGCCGGCGTGGCGGAGGCGGGGCGGCGAGCCGGCGGCCAGATCCGCGCGGGCGCGCGCCGGGGGGGAGCAGAACGGCCGGCGGGGCGGGCTGCCCCGCGGGGCGCCCGGTGCGAGCGAACGGGCAGGCCGGCGGGGCTGGCGCGCGTGGGGGGGGGGGGATTGGGCGGGGCACTGGGGGCTGGGGACGCTAGGGTTCCCCGCCCCTGGCTCCCTTATAGCGCCGGATGGGCCGGCCCAATTTTGGCCCAAAAGGGGCCTTTTTCCCTTATTTTTAAAAAGACAAACAACGCCCGGTTTTAAAACATTTGGGGCATTATAATAATTCCAAAAATACCAGTTTTAATTTTATAAAACATTACGGAACATTTGCAATCCATCCAACATTTTTAATTCCGATTTTGCCAAACTTTTAAATCCACTTTTTTAAATGAATTTGAATTTGCAAGGAAATTGAACGGGGTCCGTACCAACGCGAGTTTAGCAATAGTAAACGTGGTGATGTGGCATCATTAGCGTGGGATTACTGTAGCTTAATTACAATCATTACTGTAGCACAAAACCAGGGCGTCACAACTCTCCCCTACTAGCAAGAATTCTCGTCCCGAGAATTTAGAGGTAGAGTAAGGGAAAAAGTTCTGGTTACGAAATTCTAACGAGTCTTATAGTTCTTGGTTGTTCTTCTTGAAGAGGTTGATCCATGGCATTAATGTCTTTAACTTGCTGTATCTGGGCATCATGGTGAAGTCGTCATCCTTTCTTCGGGATCTTCATCGTCCTACGAATGCGATGAGAGGGAAAACTCTGGAAGAACGTATCTCCATAAGGATGGGCACCTGACAGTGAACTCAAGGAAGAAGACATGAATTATTTCTCGAGTTGTTTCTCAGGGAATTTATTGAGAGCAAAATGCGCTGGTACCAAAGTTTCAAAAGTGTAGGCAATCATTCGATGCCTGGTCAGAAGGTGAAAGGGGCTCAGAGCAACGAGAATAATTATTGCGTCTGATACCAGAATAGATCATCTCTTGATCGGTGGCTCGGAAATTACGTACGAAGCCAAGTGCAAAGGATACTTTTGGAATTAAAGATGTACAGGAGAGTCAGGTTTCGATCCTGTGGAACTATGGGTTAAGGGCCCATCATGTGGTTTAAAATATGAAGAGCGGTGACATCTTGCACGGTCATGGTAGCAAGACATGTCAGAGGAAAATCTGTCAATTATGTCAGCAACAACTTCGGTACCAAGGCGGGGGACGAAGAGAACCATCTTCTTGCTCGTTGAAACGAGGCAGACCAATAGGCAAAGTTCTCGTCCACCGGCGATTACCGGAATGTTAACAACAATAGTAATAGGGTCTTACTGACAGAGTTGTACACCGAGGAGTTTACCTAAGCAGGGAATTATCACTGCTCACATCAATTAATTCTCAAGAAAGGTTAAACAGACCAATGGAAAGGAAAATGTGTTTATCACTTTAAACAGACCAATGGAAAGGAAAATGTGTACACACGAGCATTAGGTGTATATCCTTTCCAAGAGCAAGCAGAGCGAGATAATCATGACAAGGCTCCGTGTAGGTAACCATTAAGACATAGGGCAATGAATTTATGAAGTTTACCCATATAATGGTGTTTAGGAAAATTGATCAAGAAACATTTTAGCACTATGCCCCCAATGTCCTTGACGAAATTCGGAATACCACAGTCATGCTTCGAGGTAGCATCGACATGGTCATCAGGTAAGGGCCGGAGTTTGGGAACAAAAATGATCTATTAGTAACAACTTATAAAATTAAGTCATACAATTTTTCTCATGGAAGAATGGCTAATCTTGCTGAACAAGATACTATAACCTGTGACGCCCCCATTCTCGATCGTACGCTAATCATACACGCAATGCGTACGACCAAGATCAGGGACTCACTGATTGATATCACAACACAACACTAGACGCATATTAAAGTCATACAGCTTCATATTACAAGCCAGGGGCCTCGAGGGCTCGAATACAAAGCTCGATAAACATGAATCAGCGGAAGCAAAAATATCTGAGTACAGACATAAGTTAGACAAGTTTTGCCTTAAGAAGGCTAGCACAAACATAACAACGGATCGAAAGAGGCAAGGCCTCCTGCCTGGGAACCTCCTAAACTACTCCTGAGCGTCGGCGTTCTCCATGTAGTAGTAGGCTCCAGCGGTGGTGTAGTAGTCGTCTCCGGCGTACTCCATCTCCTGGGCTCCATCGTCTGAATGCAGTATCGTATCGAGGGGGGGAAAGGAGAGCAAAGCAACGGTGAGTACTCATCCAAAGTACTCGCAAGACTTACATCAGAACTATGCTAGATATGCACCAGTGTTAAAGGAATGGGGCTATATCTTTGGACTAGACTGCAGAAATGCTAGAAGAGGGAAGAAGGCCTAGTCCTATCGAAGACAAGCATCGTCAGCGTCTTGCAGCATAAGACGAGAGTGGACTGGTATCACATATACATAGTCACATTATTGTAGCAAATTTTATTAAGTATCCACGCCCAGAGATCCTTCCCCGACTCCCTGCGAGGAAGCAATCTCGGGGCCGCAATTCATATCAAATTTAAATCACAGTTTTAGTTGTAGTGGGTCAAAGTACAACTCCAAGTTGTCCTGTTACCGTGGACATGCCTATTCGAATAGTTTTTTCTTCCCTGCAGGGGTGCACCTCATTTCCAACACGCCTGGTCACCTCCGGTCGGACACACTTTCCAGGGTAATGCCCGGCCTCGGGATACAGCACGTCGTCGCCCCACCTAGACTCAACGAAGAGGCCAGCCCGCCGGTCTACTCCTAAGCGCGCAGGTTCATGGGCCCACTTGCCCTTGCACTCCTGCACGATGCGCACGCGGCCGAAAACAGACCTAGTACACTCCAGTCCAAGAGCTGTACGTTCCAGCCCAATCCGGCGCGCGCCGCTCCATTGCTGACGTCCGAAGAGCTTCGGCTGATACAACGACGCTGAGTGCCCATAACTTCCCCACGTGAAGGTTTAGTGCGTTAAAGGTCGTATCGACCAACTCAGATTAAATACTCAACCCATTAGCCATTTATTAGGGCGGGGCAAGCGCGAACCATAAAGTGCAGTCCGTCGCCCCGCCAATATCACTCGGGTGCCTTACTGGCGCACCCCACCAATATCCCTCGGGTGCCTTAGCGGCGCACCCTACCACATATCACTCTCGCGGGTACCCTTGGGGCCGACCCGTCTTCATCATGTTTCTGTAACCAGGTCATACTAACTGTGTGTCTATACACCAAGTGGATATCCGAGGAATCACCCTCGATGGATTCCACTCGAGGTATGTGTATGACAAGAGTCGATGTCGATAATTGGAAGGAGGAATCACCCTCGATACCCTTGACCGATTAGCTATGCTACAGAATTAACACCGGGAGTGCTAAGTGAGGTATCACCCTCGGCACTCGGTAGTAGCTCTGCAGTGCCATACTTAAGGGGTGTGTGGTGATGTGTCGGTAAAGGCTTGTCAGTTATGATGACTGAGTCTTCTGTCTTCAAGTCCTCGGTGTTGTCAATGAAAGCAGGGGCAACTGGGACTAAGGGGGTCTCAGGGGTTCACTGATCAACCTATACTAAGCAGTTGATATGATAGCAGGTGTATTTGCAGTTCATCAAAAACAGGCTATGCATCAGAATAGGAGCTAACTAATACAGTAGCAAAATCTAATGCAAGAATAAGAGGGAGAGAGATGGGTGATATCGGAATGCTCAAGGGGGTTTTGCTTGCCTTGTTGCTCTATTGAGAGGGAAGGGTCGTCGTCGACATAGTCGTACACAGCAGTATCATCGGTAGTCTCAGCGTCTATCGAGAGAGAAGGAGGGGGAAGAAACAGTAAATACAAAGCAAACAATGTAACACAAAGCATAGCATGGCAATACGCAGTGCCGGGTGTGTCCTAACGCAGTGTTACACGATACCGAGAAAGGGGGAACCCATCCGGGAAAGTTTTCCCGGTTCCGGACAAATGTCAGTCAGATGACCGGAGGGGGGGATGTTCCAGGTTTGCGGTGTTAGAGACATGGGATAGCTAGGATGCAGTGCAGGGTTGCCTAAAATCATGTATAAACCATTTTAGCTATTTTAGGATTAAAGTTGGAATTAATAGTCGGTAGTTATGCACTATTCATCTGCCGGAAACAGGCGAAAAGTTGCGGGTTCACCTATGTAGAGGGTCCCGACAAGGAAACAGGTAGCACGGTTAGATTCGTGGGATTTTTCTAAGCAACTTTCATGTTCAAAACTTTTAAATCCGGGCTACGATTGATTTTATATTAATTTCTAAAGATATAATCATCTTCTGAAATTCTTTTAATTATTAAAACCTAATTATCCGAAACAGTAACTATTTGTTTAATTAACCTAAACAGTAAAAACTATTTAATTAACTAATTATCTATTTATTTATTATTATTTTTAAATTCATTTTTATTAATAATTTTATTTTCATATACGTATACATATACGTACATACATACGTATGTACACATATACACACATACACGTACATGCACACGCACAGCACACACACACGCGCGCCCACAGCAGCAGCTGCTGCATCGGCGGCGGCGGCGACGGTCGCACGGCGCCGCGGCGCGGGGGGGGGGGGGTGGGTGGCGGAGCTCATAGCGGGGGTCGGGGATGCGGCGGCACGGCGGACTGGGGCGGCGGGCAACGGGCGGCGCGGGGCGAAGGCGGCGCGTGGCGAGGTGGCGGCCGGCGGTAGCGGGACAAGGCGACGGCTGGTGGCGAGCGTCGGCGGTCGGCCACAGGCGGGCCGCGCCGGGGGAGGGCCGGCAGCCGGGTCGCGCGCGTCGGCGGGAGGGGGCGGACGAACCGGGCGCGGGGGCGCCGGATCCGGCCGTCGCCGGTGGGGGGCGAGCGCGGCCGGGGCTGGGCTCGCCGGGAGGGAGAACGGGCACGGCTCGGGGGCGCCTCTGTCGCGGCGGTGGTGCGGGGGGTAATCGGGGCAGTGGCGGCTGGGGCGCTGCGGGGCTGGGGCTAGGGTTGCCAGCTCCTTATAGCGTCCGGTCGGGCTAGACGTTTTAGGCCCGGTAGTCTCCAATTTTTAAAATTGAAACCGCGTTCGTTTTAATATGATTTGGGGCACTAAAATAATTCCAAAAATGCCAGTATCAATTTTATAAAACCCCAGGGAATATTTACAACCCATCCAACATTTTTAATTTCTGTTTTGTACAACTTTTAAATCCACCTTTCAGACGAATTTAAATCGCAATCGAAATTGAACGGGGGTTGAACCGACGCGAGCTTAACAATGGTAATCGTGGTGACGTGGCAACATTAGCGTGGGATTACTGTGGCCTAACACTGGGGGTGTTACAACTCTCCTCGTCTAACAAGAATTCTCGTCCCGAGAATTGAGAGGTAGAGTAAGGGAAAAAGTTCTGGTTATGAAACTCTAACGAGTCTTCTAGTTCTTGGTTGCTCTTCTCGAAGAGGTTGATCCATGGCATTGATGTCTTTAACTTGTTGTATCAGGGCATCATGATGAAGTCATCATCCTTTCTTCGGGATCTTCATCGTCCTACGAATACGGTTAGAGGGAGAAACTCTGGTAGAACGTAACTCCACAAGTTGGGCACCTGACGATGAACCCAGGGAAGAAGACATAACTTATCTCTCGAGTTGTAGCTTAGGGAATGCATCGAGAGCAATGTGCGATGGTACAAAAGTCTTAAACGAGTAGGCAGTCATTTGATGCCTAATTCAGAAGGTGAAAAGAGGTTCAGAGCAACGAAATAAATATTGCGTCTGACATAAGAATAGATCATCCCTTAGGCGGTGGCTCGGGAATTACATACGAAGCCAAGTGCAAAAGATACCTTGGAATCAAAGTGGGACAGGAGAGTCAAGTTTCGATCCTGTGGAACTATGGGTTATGGGTCCATCATGTGGATTAAGAGTAGGAAGAGCGGTGACATCTTGCACGGTATTGCTAGCAAGACATGTCAGAGGAAAGTCTGTCATATATGTTGACACAACGTCGGTACCAAGGGCGGGGGACGAAGAGAACCATCTTCCTGCTCGTTAAAACGAGGCGGACCAATAGGCAAAGTTCTCATCCACCGGCGGTTACTGAAATGTTAACAACAATAGTAACAGGGTCTTATTGACAGAGTAGTACACCGAGGTATTTACCTAAGCAGGGAACTATCACTGCTCAGATCAAATAAATCTCAAGAAAGGTTAAACAGACCAATGGAAAGGAAAAATGTGATTATCACATTAAACAGACCAATGGAAAGGAAAATGTGTATACACGAACATTAGGTGTATATCCTTTCCAAGAGCAAGCAGAGCGAGACAATCATGACAAGGCTCCAGGTAGGTAACCATTAAGACAAGGGGCAAGGAATTTATGATGTTTATCCATACAACGATGTTTGGATAATTGATCAAGAAACATTTAGCATTATGCCGCCAATGTTGTTGCCTTGAGGATTGGTGTACCATAGACATGCTTCGAGATAGCAAATGGCATGGTCACCAGGTAAAGGACCGGGGTTTGGGAATACAAAGGATCCATCAAGAATATCTCCTAGAATAAACCATAGGATTTCCTCATGGAAGAATGGCAATTCTTGTTGAACAAGGCACTATAACGATATGTCATCCGACCACGTGTGTCCGACATGACACCACCTTATCGGGTACCCAGAGACCAATGTTATAATTCTTGGAAGATATCCCAACCATCATATCTGTTCGAGATTCCAGATCTGACTGGTGCCATGCCACTTCAGACTTAGCAGGCCTGAGAAGAATGAGGATGCAACACAGACCGACGAGTTGACATTTGTAAGATTCTCGTGAAATGAATTATGGAATCGGGTCCCGAAACAAGAGCTCATCATTATGCCAAGGAGAGGATGAGGAGGTGGCTGATGGACTCAGCGACAATTCATCAAGAACTCCAAACGGATGGATTTCCATAATTATGTGAACAAGGAGACGGCATTTGTCAATTCAAATGACATAATGTTGTATGCTTGAGGAAAACATACACCATTAATCATTGGTTGAAAAGGGGCGTACAAAATATGACCTTAGATAGCACGATCATTCTAGAGCGACGATTCGATAACCAACAGTTGAAGAACGAATTGTCGATCGTTAACTCCAAAACAACAGGGTTGCTAGAATTACAGAATCCAAGCAGTATCGCTTGCATATTGGTATCCTGGTTAGAATCAACATGGGGACCAAGAAAGAACGGTGATGGTGAGAAGTATCACTATGTTAGGAATTTCTTAAGAGGTGGAGCAATCCTCACAACATACTCGTCATAAAGACAGTAGTACTCCAAGATAGAACATAATATAAGCTGGATAGCAAGTTGCATCCATAACATGGACAAGCTTGCACTTGAAAAGAAGTCAAGGGTGTTGTTGATGATAACAAAAATCATCGAGGGCAAGGAGGGCATTTCTCATCATGAACTCGATTGATACCTGGAAGATCTCCAAATGTTAATGATGATCACGACACATTTGTCGAGAAGTTTCATGAAGATGTAACTGATCAGCGACAACATCAAGCAAAGGAATGGTGAAGCGAAAGGTTATCGGAACCACAGATAAGATTACCAGCTCAAAATCGATATTGTCCTTCAAGACAATTAATCATGATGTTGAAAATTCGATGTAAGCTTAGCACCCTGTTGGAATTGTGTCCCGAGGGTGAAGGATATAAAAGCATGGTCAAGCCTTAGCATGACGATGATGTAGCCTAATAGTTTGTAATGACATCATTGAGTACAAACTCGTAAGCAAAGAAGATTACTACGAGTTGTTGAATTACAGTGCAGACTCGATTCACTATTCGATGTTCTCGGTTGATGACAACCTAGAACCCGTGGAGTGACTATGACAGGGTAAGATATTACTTCATCTTAAATTCCTAAGATGTAGTGCAAAGACACGATATCGTCGAGATACCAGGGGGTAATACTCGAAGGTAGATCAAAATAGAGGTTGGGCAGGTGCATTGATCTGTCGAAGACAAGTGCTTGAACTTGTCCAAGAAATGGAACCAAAGAAAAACAATCATGGTCGAAACCATGGTTGCAAGTACCAAAACATAGATACATGATCAATCCATACAAAGAGAATGGTCCTTGCTACAAGATGCTCCATGATAAGTCATACACCGGGTCCATGGGCATGAACACAAAGTTCAATGTCGACTCCCACTTCTTCAAGGCATAACCTTTCATTTACTTCTCGCTTTCGATGAAGTTACAGTGTTGAAAAATTTATTGGGCTAAACAACAGAGAATATGACTCATGAAAACTCTCGGGTTCACATAGATTAAGGAAAAGCATAGGTTCAACCCATAGGGGCTTCTTAGGAACATATACAACAAACTTCAAGGGTGAATAGCACAAGCTCAAAAGTAGAGCATGGTTGACAAAAGCAGAGGATACTCTCTACCAAAGACATTATGTATCAGGGGAAGAATTCACAAGAATTTTGAATATGTATGCCACTGTCGGATAATATTCCACCAAAAGATCTAGCGGACTACAATTGATCCGATGTGAGTAACGATAGTCAATCAGAGACGGAGGTGTGGATGTGAAGGCGGTTACCTTTTTATTGTGAGGAGGTCACCGGGGGGGTGAAGATATTTGACCCCTTATCTGTGCGAGGACAAGACGGTAAACTCCACCCATCCACCGACAGACTGACCCACGAGCTAGGAAAAGGGTTTCACTATGCGCGCCATTGTTGCATGCATGGCACGGAGGGGCCATGCATGGCTGGCTTCTCTGCTTGAGGGATACGGGTGACACGTACCGTACCGGCACATGCATGGATCCAACTCATGTTTTAGAAAGACGTCTGAGCCGGACGGATAATTCATGATAAACAACTGATGACGCACACACAGGTTGAATCTACGAAATCAAATGACTATCACAAAGGACTTAATGATTACTGCTAGATATATGGGATTATCACAATGTAAGGAGGTGAGAAAGGTCAAGAGCAGTAGGCTACTCAAGATTTCAGAAGACCGGATAACGTTTCAAAGAATTTTGTGAAGGACAAGAACAACTGGGGACGAACAAATCCTTGACAATGATGAGGAGCTATCCACAGGGGTTGGCGATGGGAGGAAATCGCAAATCGACGAGCACAAGCTCTCGAGAGAACATCGGAGAGTATCTTCGGAATCCTCTGACGAAGCAGGTGTTCTTCTGGAATAAGGGCTCTCTGGGAGAAAGTAGTTACGAGAACCTAGAGTTAGAGTTAATAAAATCTTTAACCTGAAGGAGAAGAGAGATCAGAACCCAGAGTAAGGATGAGGAATAAAAGATCCTAGTACCACCCGATTGAGATGTGGGCCCGTAAGCCACAGCATCAGTGTTAGTAAAAGTTTTTCAATGACTAGACTCAACTACGGCCAAGGAGTTGGAAAGGGGGCTACCTACAGGCAGTCGGCTCTGATACCAACTTGTGACGCCCCCATTCTCGACCGTATGCTAATCATACACGCAATGCGTACGACCAAGATCAGGGACTCACTGATTGATTTCACAACACAACACTAGACGCAAATTAAAGTCATACAGCTTCATATTACAAGCCAGGGGCCTCGAGGGCTCGAATACAAAGCTCGACAAACACGAATCAGCGGAAGCAAAAATATCTGAGTACAGACATAAGTTAGACAAGTTTTGCCTTAAGAAGGCTAGCACAAACATAACAATGGATCGAAAGAGGCGAGGCCTCCTGCCTGGGAACCTCCTAAACTACTCCTGAGCGTCGATATTCTCCACATAGTAGTAGGCTCCAGCGGTGGTGTAGTAGTCGCCTCCGGCGTACTCCATCTCCTGGGCTCCATCGTCTGAACGCAATATCGTATCGAGGGGGGAAAAGGAGAGCAAAGCAACGGTGAGTACTCATCCAAAGTACTCGCAAGACTTATATCAGAACTATGCTAGATATGCACCAGTGTCAAAGGAATGGGGCTATATCTTTGGACTAGACTGCAGAAATGCCAGAAGAGGGAAGAAGGCCTAGTCCTATCGAAGACTAGCATCTTCAGCGTCTTGCAGCATAAGACGAGAGTGGACTGGTATCACATATACATAGTCACATTATTGTAGCAAATTTTATTAAGTATCCATGCCTAGAGATCCTTCCCCGACTCCCTGCGAGGAAGCAATCTCGGGGCCGCAATTCATTTCAAATTTAAATCACAGTTTTAGTTGTAGTAGGTCAAAGTACAACTCCAAGTCGTCCTGTTACCGTGGACACGGCTATTCGAATAGTTTGTTCTTCCCTGCAGGGGTGCACCTCATTTCCAACATGCCTAGTCACCTCCGGCCGGACACACTTTCCTGGGTAATGCCCGGCCTCGGGATACAGCACGTCGTCGCCCCACCTAGACTCAACGAAGAGGCCAGCCCACCGGTCTACTCCTAAGCGCGCAGGTTCGTGGGCCCACATGCCCTTGCACTCCTGCACGATGCGAACGCGGCCGAAAACAGACCTAGTACACTCCAGTCCAAGAGTTGTACGTTCCAGCCCAATCCGGCACGCGCCGCTCCATTGCTGACGTCCGAAGACCTTCGGCTGATGCAACGACGCTGAGTGCCCATAACTTCCCCACGTGAAGGTTTAGTGCGTTAAAGGTCGTATCGACCAACTCAGATTAAATACTCAACCCATTAGCAATTTATTAGTGCGGGGCAAGCGCGAACCATAAAGTGCAGTCCGTCGCCCCGCCAATAACACTCAGGTGCCTTACCGGTAAACCCCACCAATATCCCTCGGGTGCCTTAGCGGCGCACCCTACCACATATCACTCTCGCGGGTACCCTTGGGGCTGACCCGTCTTCATCATGTTTCTGTAACCAGGTCATAGTAACTGTGTGTCTATACACCAAGTGGATATCCAAGGAATCACCCTCGATGGATCCCACTCGAGGTATGTGTATGACAAGAGTCGATGTCGATAATGGGAAGGAGGAATCACCCTCGATACCCATGACCGATTAGCTACGCTACAGAATTAACACCGGGAGTGCTAAGTGAGGTATCACCCTCGGCACTCGGTAGTAGCTCTGTAGTGCCATATTTAAGGGGTGTGTGGTGATGTGTCGGTAACGGCTTGTCAGTCATGACGACTGAGTCTTTTGTCTTCAATTCCTCGGTGTTGTTGATGAAAGCAGGGGCAACTAGGACTAAGGGGGTCTCAGGGGTTCACTGATCAACCTATACTAAGCAGTTGATATGATAGCAGGTGTATCAGCAGTTCATCAAAAACAGGCTATGCATCAGAATAGGAGCTAACTAATACAGTAGCAAAATCTAATGCAAGAATGCTCAAGGGGGTTTTGCTTGCCTTATTGCTCTACTGAGAGGGAAGGGTCTTCGACGACGTAGTCGTACACAGCAGTATCATCGGTAGTCTCAGCGTCTATCGAGAGAGAAGGAGGGGGAAGAAACAGTAAATACAAAGCAAACAATGTAACACACAGCATATCATGGCAATACGCAGTGCCGGGTGTGTCCTAACGCAGTGTTATACGATACCGAGAAAGGGGGAACCCATCCGGGAAAGTTTTCCCGGTTCCGGACAAATGTCGGTCAGATGACCGAAGGGGGGGAATGTTCCAGGTTTGCGGTGTTAGAGACATGGGACGGCTAGGATGCAGTGCAGGGTTGTCTAAAATCATGTCTAAACCATTTTAGCTATTTTAGGATTAAAGTTGTAATTAATAGTCGGTAGTTATGCACTATTCATCTGCCGGAAACAGGCGAAAAGTGGCGGGTTCACCTACGTAGAGGGTCCCGACATGGAAACAGGTAGCATGGTTAGATTCGTGGGATTTTTCTGAGCAACTTTCATGTTCAAAACTTTTTAATCCGGGCTACGATTGATTTTATATTAATTTCTAAAGATTTAATCATCTTCTAAAATTCTTTTAATTATTAAATCCTAATTATCCGAAACAGTAACTATCTGTTTAATTAACCTAAACAGTAAAAACTATTTAATTAACTAATTATCTATTTATTTATTATTATTTTTAAATTCATTTTTATTCATAATTTTATTTTCATATACGTATACATATACGTACATACATACATGCACATGCACAGCACACACACACGCGCGCCCACAGCAGCAGTTGCTGCATCGGCGGCGGCGCGGGGGGGGGGGGGGGGCGGAGCTCACAGCGGGGCCGGGGGTGCGGCGGCGTCGGCGGGTGGCGGCGCGGCGGACTGGGGCTGCGGGCAACGGGCGGCGCGCGACAAGGTGGCGGCCGACAGCGGCGGGACGAGGCGGCGGCTGGTGGCGAGCGCAGGCGGTCGGGCCGCAGGCGGGCCGCGTCGGGGAGGGCCGGCGCCCGGGTCGCGCGCGTCGGCTGGGGGGAGGGGCGGACGAACCGGGCGCGGGGGCGCCGGATCCGGCCATCGCCGGGGGGGGCCGAGCGCGGCCAGGGCTGGGCTCGCCGGGGGGGGAGAACGGGCGCGGCTCGGGGGCGCCTCCGTCGCGGCGGCGGTGCCGGGGGGGAATCGGGGCAGGGGCGGCTGGGGCGCTGCGGGGCTGGGGCTAGGGTTGCCCGGTCCTTATAGCGTCCGGTCGGGCCAGACGTTTTAGGCCCGGTAGTCTCCAATTTTTAAAATTCAAACCGCGTTAGTTTTAATATGATTTGGCGCACTAAAATAATTACAAAAATGCCGGTTTCAATTTTATAAAACCCCAAGGAATATTTACAACCCATCCAACATTTTTAATTTTAGTTTTGTACAACTTTTAAATCCACCTTTCAGACGAATTTAAATCGCAATCGAAATTGAACGGGGGTTGAACCAACGCGAGCTGAACAATGGTAATCGTGGTGATGTGGCAACATTAGCATGGAATTACTGTGGCCTAACACTGGTGGTGTTACATAACCATAGGTCCACCTGCAAGGCATGCTAGCCATGACATCACCTTACCGAGTATATAGGGACCAAAATTTATAATCCTTGGAAAAAAAAGTCCCAACCATCATATCTGACTGAGTAACAGGTACTTTAGATGCTTGGTACTACAACAATGGGGATATGAGATCCATGGAAGTGTGGATGTGGGCGCGATTACTTTTATTGCGGGGAGGTGGGGGTGGAGATAATTGATCCTTATCTGCATGAGTACGAGACGGTAAACACCACCCATCCACCGATCCACGAGCTAGGTAAAGAGTTTCACTATGCGCGCCATTGTTGCATGCATGGCACGGAGGGTCCATGCGTGGCTGGCTTCTCCCATGGAGGGACACGCGTGACACGTACCGTACCGGCGCATGCATGGACAGATTGACCAGGCTGTGTTTAACAATGGCGCCTCTCCACATTGGATAAGAACAGCTGAGAGGTCACCGTCGACGATAGACCTGGGACTGACCACTGATCGACTAGGACATATGGCATGTGGCCATGGATGGAGGTCTCTGCAAGACAGGACACTGCTACGCGTGAAAGGGGTCAAGATCTCAGCGTCGGTTGCAGTATCAACTCTAGCAGGAACATACGGGATGTATCTATATGCCGTCTCCAGCATAAGACGACAATGTTCAGCATGCTCTTCTTTATTCTTGGAGTAAACCAAGATATCATCCAGATAAACCACGACGAATTTATCGAGGTAATCCATGAATATATAGTTCATCAGACGAGAGGAAGTTGCTGGGGCATTGGTTAATCCAAAGGACAAGACGGTGTACTCGTATGACCCATAGCGAGTAACAAATACAGTCTTGGAATATCCTCTTCACGAACTCGGATCTGATGGTAACCCAACCTCAAGTCGAGTTTTGAAAATACTGATGATCCAGCAAGTTGATCATATAGACGTTGATCCGAGGAAGCGGATATTTGTTTTGAATCGTTGCTTGGTTGATGGGGCGGTAATTTTGGACCAATCGATTCGTACCATCTTTCTTCTTGACAAAGAGGGAAGGTGCTCCCCTAGTAGAGGAACTTGGACGAATGAAACCCAGACGAAGCGAATTGCCAATTTCTTGCTTAAGTTCAAGGAGTTCATGTGGTGGCATCTTATACGGACGTTTGGCTATAGGAGTGGTACCAGGTACCAAGTCGATGACAAACTCGATAGCTCTAGCAGGGGGATCCCTGGAAGTTCTTCTGGGAAGACATCTTGAAAAATATGGACCACTGGAATGTTCTCAATCCCCTCAAGAGGCGACTCAATTAATGCATTCAAGGCATATAGTCGGGTTTCAGCATCTAACAGCTTGGAATGACATGATCGAGTATAACTCATAATCAAAGAATATTACTAAGAGTTGTTGAATCGCAATGCGTACTCGATTCAGATATCAGTGTCCTTGATTGTCCAACAACTCAGAACACGAGGGAACTGGAATCAGAGAAACATCATAGTTGATTAGGAGCTCATAAGAAGTTATAAAGCTCCGTGATATTCTCGAGATACCAGGGATAATACCCAGAGGTAGATCAGAATAGAGGTTAGACTGGTGTATTGATCTGTGGAAGACAAGCACTTTAACTTGTCTAAGAATGAAATCAAAGTAGAACAACCTGATCGGAACCACGATTGCAAAGGACAAGATCAAAGATGCAATATCAAATCATACAATGAATGATTATATGAAAGGAGAAGCTTGTATGATAAGATCAACATCGTTTCCATGGGCATGAACACAAGGTTCAAGGTCGACTCCCGCTTCATCAATGCATCACCTGACATTTACACCTCGCCCTTGATGAAGTTGCAGTTTTGAAAGATTATCTGGCAAAACACCAGGAAAGTAAGGTTCGTGAAAACTGTCGGGTTCACACGGATTAGGGAAGGCATAGGTTCAACCCATCGGGGCATCTTAGGAACATATACCACAAGCTTCAAGGGTAATTAACACATGCTTGACAACAGAGCATGGCTGACAAAAGCATAGGATACAACTTATCAGAGGGAGAAGACACAATTTACCAATAGCATCATGTATCAGGGGAAGACCATCACAAGAATTTTGAACGTGAAGGATGCTATCGGACAATAACCCAGCAATGGCTCTGGCGGTCCACAAAGGACCTGATGTGAACATCGGTGCTCAATCAGAGGGAGAAGAATGCAAAGCATCAGGTTATAGAACATCTAATAACTTGATGCTTAAAATACAAAGGAATTATGATTTCCAATACTAAGAATCAGAAGCAGACGCTCTGATCAAGGATGGATAAGTTGAAAAGACTTAGTCGGACAATCAACAAAGGTTTGAATTGCCGAGAACCAACTCATGTCCGGAAGGACGTCTGAGCCGGGAGGATAATTTAAACGGATGTCAACGAAGACTACTAGACATATGGAATTAACAATAATGCGAGTAGGCAAGAATTTCAAGAGCAACAAGCTGCAGAGGATTTTTGGAAGATCGAAAAGTATTTCGAAGAATTTTGTGAAACACATGAACAACTGGGATGAACGGATCCTCGACAATTGTGAGGAATTATCTGTAAGGCTTCCATGCGAAAAAGAACTACAAGGCAGTAAACTCAAGGGTTATCGGGGCAATGGAGAGTATTTCGGGGCATCTTGTAATAACAAGAGCAACAAGAAAAGATTGTATGGATGACAAGTGCAATTAGTCATCCATAGGGACTTATCGGTGGTAGGGATTTGCAAAGCCGATGCGCACAAAGTTCTCGGGAGAACATCGGAGAGTATCTTCAAAGTCTTCTGATGAATCGAGCCATCGTCTGAAATGAGGGGCTCTCCGGGAGGAGTAGTTATGAGAACCTAGAGTTAGGGTTAATAAAATCTTTAACCCGAAAGAGAAGAGAGATCAGAACCCAGAGTATAGATGAGGAATAAACGATCCTAATACCACCCGATTGAGAAGTGGGCCCGTAAGCCACACAACTATGTTAGTAAAAGTTTTTCAATGACTAGACTCAACTTCGGCCAAGGAGTTGGAAAGGGGGCTACCTACAGGCAGTTGGCTTTGATACCAACTTGTGACGCCCCCGATTTTGACCGTACGCTAAACATACACGCAATGCGTACGACCAAGATTAGGGACTCATTGATCGATATCACAACACAACACTAGACACAAATTAAAGTCATACAGCTTCATATTACAAGCCTGGGGCCTCAAGGGCTCGAATACAAAGCTTGACAAAGCACGAGTCAGCGGAAGCAAATAATATCTGAGTACAAACATAAGTTAGACAAGTTTTGCCTTAAGAAGGCTAGCATAAACATAACAACGGATCGAAAGAGGCGAGGCCTCCTGCCTGGGAACCTCCTATCCAAATGCTGGGCGTCGGCGTTCTCCACGTAGTAGTAGGCTCCGGCGGTGGTGTAGTAGTCGCCTCCGGCGTACTCCATCTCCTGGGCTCCATCGTCTGAACGCAGCATCGTATCGAGGGGGAAAGAGGAAGCAAAGCAGCGGTGAGTACTCATCCAAAGTACTCGCAAGACTGACATCAGAACTATGCTAAGTATGCATCATTATCAAGGGGAGGGATTATATCTCGACTGACTGCAGAAAGCAAGAATAGTGAGAAGACCTAGTCCTATCGAAGACTACACTACTAGGAAAAGGCCTGCTAGTGGCGCACCTGTTTTGGCTACTAATGGCGCACTACAGGTGCGCCACTAGCATCACGCCATTAGAATTTTTTACTAATGGTGCACCATGGGTGCGCCATTAGTATCTGGTATACTAATGGCGCACCACGCAGTGCGCCATTAGTATATCCCACGGTGCGCCATTAGTATGCCTCCCAGGGGGCCATATTTACCCATTTTTTTTTATTTTTTTTGAATTTGGAAGGCGGGAAAATAGTAATGGCGCATATTCTAACCTCCACGGTGCGCCATTACTATTTTGAATTTTGAATCTGGATCTGGATCGTGATTTTTTTGCTCGTTTTTTTTGCTCTTTTTTTGCCTAGTTTTTGCTCGATATTTTTTCAAATTTCGTTCTCATTTTTGGATCTTGTACGTTCTTTTTGCCGAGCTCCACATGTGGCTGGAGAGGAGCTCGCCGGAGAGGAGCTCGCCGGAGAGGAGTTCACCGGAGAGGAGTTCGCCGGAGAGCATTTCGCCGGAGAGGAGGAAGGAGAGACCGTGTGGAGGAGAGGAAGGAGGAGGGAGGAGGAGCTCACCGGAGAGGAGGAGAAACCGTGAGGGGGGGAGAGGAGAGGAGGGAGGAGGAGAAGGCCACCGGAGAGGAGCTCACCTACATCGCGGGAGAGGAATGGTAGGTCGCCGGAGAGGAGGAGGAGGTCGCCGGAGAGGAGTGGGAGGAGGTCACCGAAGAGGAGGAGGTCGCCGGAGAGGAGGCAGCCGGAGAGGAGGAGGGGAGTATGGTGGAGGAGATGGAGTGGGGGAGAGGAGGAGGTGGAGTGGAGGAGAAAAATGAAGAAGAGAGGAGGAGAGAGGCCGGCCAGCCCTATATATACGGCATAGTAATGGCGCACCGTGGGCTGGTGCGCCATTACTAACTTTTTTTTATTTTTTTGATTTGTTTTGAATTTGGAAGGCGGGAAGATAGTAATGGCGCACCGTGGGCTGGTGCGCCATTACTAACTTTTTTTTTATTTTTTTTACTTATTTTGAATTTGGAAGGCGGGAAGATAGTAATGGCGCACCTAGCAAACCGTGCGCCATACTAAGTTTGATATTTTTTGGAATTTTTTTGCCTCCAGATCTTGAAAGCCCCGTAACTTTTTTTCTGTTAGGTTTTTGAGGATTCTAAAAATCTTCAACGGGGTTCCCCCAGTTGAATTCGGATAGAACTTTTCGAGTAGATGATTTTTCATATAAAAAACTTTTTCATCGGAGTTCGTATGCAAAAGTTATGCCCATTTTACAAATTCTCGAGAGATTTTGCAAAAAAAGTCGAAATTCATGTTTGTAAATTTTGCTAACAACTAGACCACAAATCATATGGGAATCTTATTATTTTTTATCTTTTTGACATTTCTATCATTTTCTTTTATTTTTTTTAAAACTGAAAAGGCGGTCCACCGGGGGGGGGGGGCATTTGGTGAAAACTAGGTAAAACTGAAAAGGCGGTTACTAATGGCGCACCACCCACAAATGCGCCATTAGTAACCCTGGTTACTAATGGCGCACCAGCTTGAGGTGCGCCATTAGTAGTTTTGTAAAAAAAAAATTATATATATATATAGTAGATATATAGTAGTGGCGCACTGTGTTGGAGGTGCGCCATTACTAGTTAAACTAGTAATGGCGCACTCTGCCATGGTGCGCCATTAGTATTTTTGGAAAATTAAAAAAAAACATTTGTTACTAATGGCGCACCGTGGGTCCGGTGCGCCATTAGTGTCTACCACACTAATGGCGCACCAACTCATGGTGCGCCATTACTATATAGTAGTGGCGCACCAAGTGTCTGGTGCGCCATTAGTGGCCATATCATCTATAGCCCTTTTCCTAGTAGTGCTAGCATCTTCAGCATCTTGCAGCATAAGAAGAGGGTAGACTGATATCTCATATATAGTCATATTATTGTAGCAATTTTATTAAGTAACCATGCCCAGAGATTCTTCCTCGACTCCCTGCGAGGAAGCAATCTCAGAGCCACAATTCATTTCAAATTAAATCACAATTATAGTTGTAGGGGGTTAAAGTACAACTCCAAGTCGTCCTGTTACCGTGGACACGGCTATTCGAATAGATTATTCTTCCCTGAAGGGGTGCACAACATATTCCCCAACACGCCTGAGTCACCTCCGGCCGGACACACTTTCCTAGGTCATGCCCGGCCTCGGGATATCAGCACGTCATCGCCCCACCTAGGCTCAACGAAGAGGCCAGCCCGCCGGTCTAAATCCTAAGCACGCAGGTTCATGGGCCCACTTGCCCTTGCACTCCTGCACGATGTGTGGGCGGCCGGAAATAGACCTAGCACACTCCAGTCCAAGAGCTGTACCGTCCAGTCCAATCCGGCGCGCGCCGCTCCATTGCTGACGTCCGAAGAGCTTCGGCTGATACAACGACGCTGAGTACCCATAACTTCTCCCACGTGAAGGTTAGTGCGTATTAAGGCCAACGACCTAACTCAGATCAAGTACCCAACCCATTAGCATTTTATTAATGCGGGGAAAGCGCGACCCATGAAGTGCGGTCCGTTGCCCCGCCTCGAGGATGTGTGGCAAAGGCCTCTCTCGCCAGTCCACGCCTCATCATCATCAAACCGTGGGTACCCCTCGGGGCCGACCCATCACCAACATGTTTCTGTATCCCGGTCATAGTAATTGTGTGTATAAAACATCAAGACGGAACCTGAGGAATCACCCTCAAAGGGTCCCGCTCAATGAAACCGTCAAGGTGGACTTAGAGGAATCACCCTCGAGGGTCCCACACTTGAGGGGTTGCACGACAGAGTCATCGTCGGGAGTGGTGAAGGAGGAATCACCCTCGATAACCACGACCGACTAGCTACACTACAGAGCTATCATCATGAGTACTTCACAAGGTGTCACCCTCGGCACTCGATAGTAGCGTTGAAGAGTCGTACAACTAAGGGGTGTGCGGTGATGTGAGTGGCCTGGCTCGTCGGTCGGTTGACCGAGTCTTCGAGCCTTCGGGTCGTCGAGTCGTCGATGAAGAAGCAGGGGCAACTGGGACTAAGGGGTCACTGGGGGTTCATTGATCAACCTATACTAAACAGTTGGTATGTTTGCAGGTATAGTAGCAGTTTATCAAAAGCAGGCTATGCATCAGAATAGGAGCTAGCTAATACAGTAGCAAAATCTAATGCAAGAATAAGAGGGAAGAATGGGCGATATCAGAATGCTCAAGTGGGGTTGCTTGCCTTGCTGCTCTGCGGCAAAGGGCTGATCGTCAGTCGCGTAGTTGTACCCGGCAGCAGCGTCAGTTTCGGGGTCTACCGGTAAGAAGAGGGGGGAGTAACAATAAATATAAAGCAGACAAATGCATCACGATGCATGACATGGCAATATGCAGAGCTAGGCATGCACTAACGTAGTATTACACGTCGCAGACAGGTCGGAAGAATATCTGACGATATTTTCCGGGTATCGGGCTACTACCGGACAGATGAAATCGATGGAAAAGTTCCATGTTTGCTATGCTAGAGGCATGTGACAGACTAACGAACCGCGTAGTTGGAACCATAGAATTATTCCGAGCAACTTTCATGTTCAAAACTTTTTAATCCGGACTACGGTTTATTTTATATGATTTAATAAAGATTTAATAATATTCTGAAATTCTTTTAATTAATAGATTCGAATTATCCAAAACAGTAAATAATGTTTAATTAAATTAATTAACAGATTAATTAACAGTTTAATTAACAGTTTAATTAATTAATCTATTTAATCTTAATCCCCTAATTAACTAATTAATTACTTAATTAATTAATTTTCTAATTAATTTAACTAATTGTTTTTATTTACTTATTTATTTATTTTTATTTTATATTTTATATTATTATTTTAAACAGGGGCACTGGGCCCCGCATGTCATTGGCTGGGCCGGACAATGTCCGGGCGGCACCCATTCGGGCGCCGGACATGTCCGGCCGCACGTACGCACACAGCACGTGCGCGGGGGGGAGGGGGGGGGAGGGCCGGCCGGCGCGGCGGCCGCCGGCGGGCGTGCCTGGGGGGGGGAGCTCACCGCGGGAGGAGGCCGGACAGCGGCGGCGGCGTGAGGCGGCGGCGCGACGGGCGATGGGCGGCAGCGGCGCGGGCTGAGTGGCTGACGGCGAGGTGGCGCCGGGCGACGGGGATGCGTGCCGGTCGGGCGCGGCCGAGACGGCGTCGGGGAGGCGTCGGGCCGGGCCGGCGCGGCGGCGGTCAGGCCGGGCCGAAGCGGCCGGCGTGGCGGAGGCGGGGCGGCGAGCCGGCGGCCAGATCCGCGCGGGCGTGCGTCGGGGGGGGGGGGAGAATGGCCGGCGGGGCGGGCTGCCGCGCGGGGGCGCCCGGGGCGAGCGAACGGGCGGGCCGGCGGGGCTGGCGCGCGCGGGGGGGGGAGCGGCCGGCTGGCGGCGGGGGGGGGGGGGATTGGGCGGGGCACTGGGGGCTGGGGGCGCTAGGGTTCCCCGCCCCTGGCTCCCTTATAGCGCCGGATGGGCCGGCCTAATTTTGGCCCAAAAGGGGCCTTTTTCCCTTATTTTTAAAAAGACAAACAACGCCCGTTTTTAAAACATTTGGGGCATTATAATAATTCGAAAAATACCAGTTTTAATTTTATAAAACATTACGGAACATTTGATATCCATCCAACATTTTTAATTCCGATTTTGCCAAACTTTTAAATCCACTTTTTTAAGTGAATTTGAATTTGCAACGAAATTGAACGGGGTCCGAACCAACGCGAGTTTAGCAACAGTAAACATGGTGACATGGCATCATTAGCGTGGGATTACTGTAGCTTAATTACAATCATTACTGTAGCACAAAACCAGGGCGTCACACAAGCACAGGAGCCGGGCAACCCAACTGTTGACCCAAGACATAGTTCAGATCCGATGCATATAAAGCAAAACCCAAGATGCCCAACACACAACCAGTTGTACTGGGGTGATGTTCAAGGCAATTTTAAATTCGAGCCCCCGATCTATTAGCCGGTTGCATCATAATATATACCGAACAGTTTTCGCAAGAAGCGTTACCAAGGGAAGAACAGAGGATGTATAAAAGACAATGAAGTGGCCATATATAATGGTTTTGTACTTGCTCAATAATTCTTACAACTTGGATTGCCGGAGCAACTGTTTACAGGTAGGAGAAATATAAAATTTACAGAGGGGAGGCTGTACCAGGGGTCTTCGATTGATGACATGACGTCTTCGATGTGCCTTGTCGCATGTCCGTTCATATTCCTCTGGGGGGTTGCATCTCATTAAGAGTGATGCTGTCGCCGAGCGGACCTTTGGAAGAAGGTCTTGAGAAGTTGTCGAAGTATGGATGAGCTTTACGCTTTTAGCAGGTCTTTGATGGAACCTGTGTTTTGTCCGAGGACGTGTATTGGTATTGGTCGGTCCAGCCGAACACTTACCATTTGATGGTTGTTCCCCATTGCTGCCCATGGAATCTTGAGCGTGAAGTTGTGCTTTATGGGCACATGTTTGGCGGTCGTTAGGGCTGTGCAATGGGGGCGTATCCTTATTTCCGAGGAGCAGAAGAGTCTGGGAGTTCGGTTTGAAACTGAACTCGTTTGTCGACCTTACGGGCCTTTACGGCCGATTTAGGTGTTTGCCGACCGTCCTCATAATAGATTCGGTCGCCAGGCCCAATGCATGCTCCTCAGTTCGGAGGGAACGCTCTGTGTTGCCGTTGACGGTGATGACCTCCTTGGGGCAAGGCATCTTGAGCTTGAGGTATGCATAGTGTGGGACGGCATTAAAGCGAGCGAGCGAGCGATGTACGGCCGAGCAGGGCGTGATAGCCACTGCGGAAAGGTACAATGTCGAAGATCAAGTCCTCGCTACGGAAGTTATCAGGTGAGCCGAACACTACTTCCAAGGTAACAGAGCCCGTGCAGCGGGCCTCAACACCTAGGATCACTCCTTTGAAGGTAGTGTTGCTGGGTTTGATCCTTGATGGTTCTATACCCATCTTTTGCACTCTATCTGAGTAAATCACATTTAGGCTGCTTCCTCCGTCCATTAGGACTTTAGTGAGGTGATACCCATCGATAATGGGGTCTAGGACGAGGGCCGCCAACCCCCCATGACGGATACTGGTCGGGTGATCCCGTTGATCAAAAGTGATCGGGTAGGCCGACCATGGGTTAAACTTTGGAGCTAAAGGCTCTACGGCGTAGACCTCTCGAAGGGCGCGCTTCCTCTCCCTTTTGGGTATATGAGTGGCGTATATCATGTTCACAGTTTTTACTTCTGGAGGGAATTGCTTCTGACCTCCATTGCTCGGACCGCGGGGTTCCTCGTCGTCCTCGCTGCGTGGGCCTTTGCCCTGCTCCTTCGCGGCGAGCTTGCCGGCCTGTTCGAACACCCAACAGTTATGGTTGGTGTGGTTGGCGGGCTTGTTCGGAGTGCCATGGATCTGGCAAGGCCTCTTCATGATCTTGTCCAGCGGGGTGGGTCCGTCGCGGTTGCCTTTAGGAGGCTTCTTCCGCTGCCCTGATCTTGGGTTGCGTAAACCGGCATTAACGGCCATGTCATCGGCGTCGCTAGTGCTATGCCGGCGTTTGTTTTTGTTGCGTCGTGGTTTCCCGTTTCCATCCCGGACTTTGGAAGTGCCGGGGTCTTCGGGGTCGTGGCTTCGCCTTGCTAGCCAGTTATCCTCGCCCGTGCAAAAGCGGGTCATGAGCGATGTGAGGGCGGACATGGTCCTGGGTTTATCCTGACCGAGCTGGCGAGCCAGCCACTCGTCCCGAATATTGTGCCTGAAAGAGGCTATGGCTTCGGCATCTGGGCAATCGACGATCTGGTTTTTCTTGGTCAAGAACCGGTTCCAGAATTGTCGAGTGGACTCTCCTGCCTTTTGCACGACATTTCTTAGGTCGGAAGAGTCCGGGGGTCGTACATAGGTGCCCTGGAAGTTAGATCGGAATGCATCCTCGAGGTCCTCCCAGCTCCTGATAGAGTTTTCGGGGAGACTGTTTAACCAGTGCTGAGTTGGCCCCTTAAGTTTAAGGGGTAGGTACTTGATGGCATGGAGGTCATCTCCTCGTACCATGTGAATGTGGAGGAGGAAATCCTCGATCCATACTGCTGGGTCAGTTGTGCCATCGTATTACTCGATGTTCACGGGTTTGAATCCTTCCGGGAACTGATGCTACATCACCACATCGGTGAAGCACAATGGGTGGGCAGCACCTCTGACCCGGGCTATATCACGCCGGTAATCGGCGTCTGTTCTGGCCCGGTTTTGGTCCCAAACTCTATTGTTTCGGTCGAGCCAGGGCTGGTACTCGTGCCGTCTATCGGGGGAGTACCCTCTAGATCCATAGATGGATCTCGTGCGGCCTGTTCTGTAGTCCAGGTCGCGTCGCAGGTCGTACCTGCCATCAGGCTCCATTGGCTCCTTTCCCCTTCTGCGGGGTATCGCCGGCCTATAACCGGCGTCGCCAGCCGTCCTGTCTCGACCTCTGGGAGGGCGGTCCGGCTGGTCATATGGAGAGCGCTTGGGGGATGGCATATTGGGGAGCTCGTCGTCGAATTGTGGCAGCAACCGCTGGCATGGGTAACTCTTGGGTTGATCCCATAGGCTGGTGCCGTGTTCTTCCTCTGCTGATAGGACCCTTGTCCATCTATCATTGAGGGTATCTTGTTCGGCCTTGAGCTTCCGTGCTTTTGCCTTTAGGCTTCGGGCAGTGGCTAAAAGTTGTTGCCTTAACCATTCCTGATCCTCAATGGTTTCGGGGACGATGAGGTCCTCGTCTTCCGGGCTATCCTCTTCCTCTACAGGGGGGAGGTAGTTGTCATCCTCGGAATCATTCGGATCTTCGGGGTCGCGCTGGTCCTTCGGCCTTTCCTGGTCCTCTAACGGATACTCGGGGATATCGGGATCGCCGAGGTCTTCCGGGGTATCATTTTCCCCGGTGCCAGCAATAGCTTCCCTTCCCTTTTTTGTCTTTGATTGCTTACGCGGTTTCCGGCGCCTTGACGGCGCCTCACCTGAGTCATCGCCATTGTTAGCTGGTGTGCGCTCGCCGTTACCGGCTGGCGTATCCACCATGTAGACGTTGTAGGTGGAGGTGGCGGTCCATCGCCCAGTATTGACGGGGGTGGGCGCGCGATCTTATTCCTCCATGTCTTCTGCCTCCTCGGAGGAGTAGTCCACCATATCGGTTAAGTCTTCGATAGTGTCTACTAAGTGGGTGGTGGGTGAGATGAAAAATTCCTCTTGACCCGCCTCAAGACCGATCTGAGTGTGGATCGGGATTGGGTCATCAGTAGCTTTCGTCAAGGAGATCCGATCTAGAGCCTCGCAGAATGTTGAGAGCTCGATCGGGTCAATCTGCCCGGCGTGTCTGGAGTTAACCTCTGACGCGTCCGCACGAGAAGTGTATTCGGCAGGGGTTGATGCCTGGCCGTCTGGCGCCATAGCCGGATCCGGATTGAAGTCCGGATCATCATTGGGATTGGCCCCGTAAGTGGGATTGGAAATGACATCCAAGGTTAAAGCCTCGGAGTCCTCGGGCGCATCGGATGAGACTGCGAGCCCGGTGAGCAAGAGGTCGCCCCGAGGGTCTACGGAGAACTCCAAGTTCCCGAATCTGGCCTCTTGATCGGGAGCGAAACTTCCGACCAGGCCAAGGCGGTCGGTCGGGTCAGCGTGCAGCACGATGCTGCCGAAATCGAAGATCTGTCCAGGGACAAAGGAGTCCATGCTATGGATCTCTTCATTGATGAAGACACGAGCCATCGATTCCTTAGGCGATCACAGTGGAAATCTCAATGAAAGCACCAATGTCGGTGTCAAAACCGGCGGATCTCGGGTAGGGCATCCCGAGCTGTGAGACTAGGATCGATGGTAACAAAGGGACGAAGGAGACGATGTTTACCCAGGTTCGGGCCCTCCTATGGAGGTAAAACCCTACGTCCTGCTTGATTATATTGATGGTATGAAGGTTACAGAGTTGATCTACCTCGAGATCGACGAGCTAAAACCCTAGATGAGTTTCTGTGCCGTATGATCTAAAACCCTCCCGGTTTATATAGACACCGGGGGGTACCTAGGGTTTACACATGATGGGCCTCCTGCCGAGGATGGAGATGTCGACTTTCTCATCTTGACTTGGAGTGCACGACGTGCCTTCGGGGCCTCCTTCTGGAACGTGGAGTCTTGATGTGTTCGGCCCTTCTTCAGAGAACGGCCCATCGAGCCGGCCTATTGAAAGATGAGTTGGTGGCCCGAGGACCCCTTAATCCGGGACTCCCTCAATGTGCACATGGTGTCGTATCTCTCATCCAAACCTCAAAGTATCTTCTTGATGATGAATTTGTCGGTCATTTCTTCGCTTCCTAAGCCGGCAATCTCATTTGTGATGAGAGCTAGCCTAGAGTACATCTCTGCGACTCCTTCACCATCCTTCATCTTGAACTTGTCAAGCTGACTTTGAAGAACGTCCAACTTGGATTCTCCCATGGATTCGGTACCTTCATGCATATCAACCAAAGTGTCCCAAATCTCTTTTGCATTCTCAAGACGGCTGATTTTGTTGAATTCTTCGGGGCATAGGCAGTTGAAGAGAATGTCACATGCTTGAGCGTTGTATTGCAACATCTTCAATTCATCTGCGGTCGCTTCACGATCCGGTTCCTTTCTATCACCAAAGAATTCACCTTGCAAGCCAACACGAACAACAGCCCAAACGGCGGGGTTATGACCAACAATATGCATTTTCATTTTGTGCTTCCAACTAGCAAAATTTGTGCCATCAAAGTACGGACCTCTATGGTGATAATTTCCCTCACTAGACGCCATACGCTCCTAGGTTGTGAGACCAATACAATGGAGACCAAAGCTCTCATACCACTTGTAGGATCGAAAGTATGTCCAGAGGGGGGTGATTAGACTACTTGACAAAATAAAAATTCTACCTTTTCCCAATTTTATGTGTTGGCAGATTTTAGCAATGATAGCAAGTCAAGTACACCCTACACATACATGTCTAAGAGTATAGCAGCGGAAAGTAACAACAAGCATGTATAGTAGAGGGTAGGAAGGAAGATCAAACGTAATTTGTAGACACGAAGATTTTTCCCGTGGTTCCGGTAGGTGGTGCTATCGTACGTCCATGTTTATGGAGTCTTCAACCCACGGAGGGTAACGGTCGCAAGAATCCACGGAGGGCTCCACCCATAAGGGTCCACGAAGTAGCAACCTTGACTATTCCATAACGGCTTCCGTCCACGAAGGACTAGCCTCACTATGGGTAGATCTTCACGAAGTAAGCGATCTCCTTGCCCGTACAAACTTCTTGGTTCAACTCCACAACACGAAGTAGGAGGCTCCCAAGCGACACCTAACCAATCTAGGAGGCACCACCCTCCAAAAGGTAATAGGCTCGGCAATGTCGATGAACTCCTTGCTCTTGTGCTTCAAGATGATAGACTCCTCAACACACAATCACTCTCTCACAGATTTGGCTATGGTGGAAGAGATTAATTTGGTGGAAAGCAACTTGGGGAGGCTAGAGATCAAGATTCATATGGTGGGAATGGAATAGCTTGATCTCAACACATGAGTAGGTGGCTCTCTCTCAGAAAATAGGATGGGGCAAGTATGGAATAGTTCTGAGTGCTTCTCTGTCGAGTGGGTGGTGGTGAAGGGGTATATATAGGCATCCCAAAAATCCAACCGTTACACTTAAAGTGACCAACTCGGTGACACCGAAGTATAAAACTCGGTGGTACCGAAGTGACCAAAAGGCAGTAACTTTTGAATCTCGGTGAGGCCGATACATAACTCTCGGTGGTACCGATTAGGTGACCAACGGTTAGATTGCACAACTCGGTGATGCCGATTCTCACGTCTCGGTGGTACCGATTCTTGACCATGGCTGACCAGAGAGTTGGTCCAGAAACTCGGTGGGACCGATTCACAAAACTCGGTGGTACCAATTCTTGTGAATGGCTGACCAGGGAGTTGGTCCAAAAACTCGGTGAGACCGACTGGCAAAACTCGGTGGTACCGAAGATTGAAAATAGCTAAACAGAAAGTTGGCAACTGAACTCGGTGGAACAGATGTAGAATCGGTTGCACCGAATGGCTAGGGTTTGGCATGGGTCTATGTGAGTTTGGGAATCGGTGGGACCGAGTGGGAATTGTTGGTTGCACCGATTTTGGTTGTTTGGTTGGACAGAATTTGGTGGAAGAGTTTTAGGGTGTTTTTGGTGACTATCACTTGTGCACGTGGAGCATCTTGTTCACCAACAGTACCTTACCCCCTTTTCATAGTATTGGATTTCCTATGGACTCAAAGTGATTTCTCACAAAGTAAAATGTAGAGTCCTCTTCCTTGAAGCTTTGCCAATCCATTTCCTTGCATCTTGGGGTTTCTCCACATTTCTTTTGCCATCCCTATCATTGAACTTTTCCTGAAATATGCGTAGTGAAAACATTAGTTCAATGACATATATGTTGTTATTAATTACCAAAACCACCAAGGGAGCAAATGTGCTTTCACCATGACGAGGAGGGAGTAGTCCACCCTTGGGGCTGAGGGTATGTAACAGTAGCTATGTGTTCAATCTCTCTCTCTCTCTCTCTCTCTCTCTCTCTCGTGTTCTTGAGATGTCACGATCTTGATGTATCACAGGCTTGGTTAATCTAGTCGGATCACATGATGTTATTCCCTCTCTATCTTGTTGCGATGAATTGAGTTTTCCCTTTGAGATCTCGTTATGTTGGATTGAATATTGGATTTGAGAACACTTGATATATGTCATGCATGTGGATACCCGTGGTGACAATGGGGTGTTCTGTTGATTCACTTGATATAAGTTTAGGTACTCAACTTGCGGATTCCCGAGGTGACATTGGGGTAATCTATGCATAGGGGTTGATACACGTTCTTGTCCTACTTTCTCCGGTAGAAATCTTGGGGCACTCTTCGAGGTTCTTTGTGTTGGATTGAGTATTATGAATCTGAAATTGTTTGATGCGCATCGTATAATTAACTCATGGATACTTGTGGTGACATTGGAGTATCTAGGTGACATTAGAGTTGGTTGATGCGTATCATATGGTGTTATTCTAGTACGAACTCTTAGATAGATCGAACGGAAAGGATAACTTGATGTTATCTTAGTACGAACTCTTGAATAGATCGATCGGAAAGGATAACTTTAAGGTGGTTTCGTACCCTACAAAAAATTTGTTCTTATGTTATCCGCTAGATAAGGACTTTGGAGTGATTCTTCGTTGCACGTTGAGGGATGGTTATGTGATCCAATTATATTAGCATTGTTAAGAGATTTCACTAGAGAAAGTACGGACCCTAGGCCTTGTTTTCAAGCATTGCAATACCGTTTGTGCTCACTTTTGTTACTTGCTACCTTGTTGTTTTTATATTTTCAGATTACAAAAACTGATATCTATCATCCATATTACACTTGTATCACCATCTCTTCGCCGAACTAGTGCACCTATACAATTTGCCATTGTATTGGGCGTGTTTGGGACACAAGAGATTTCTTGTATTTGATTGCAGGGTTGTTTGAGAGAGACCATCTACATCCTACACCTCCCACGGATTGATAAACCTTAGGTCATCCACTTGAGGGAAAATTGCTACTGTCCTACAAAACTATGCGCTTGGAGGCCCAACAAAGTCTACAATAATAAAGTTGCATAGTAGACATCAAGCTCTTTTCTGGCGCCGTTTCCGGGGAGGTGAGTGCTTGAAGGTATATCTTTAGATATTGCAATTAAATCTTTTAGTTTCTTGTTTTTCACTAGTTTGGTTTTATAAAAGAAAACTACAAAAAATGGAGTTTAGGTTGCATCATTTGTATCGTCTTTGTAATGTCTTTCATGAAAGTAAGGATTCAGAAAATTATGCTCAATTGGTAGAGGAAGAAATTATGGAAATACTTAATGAGATTTCCTAGAATGATGAGCATGATTACAATGTTGCTACTATGAATTTTCTGAATATCCATGATGCTAATGATATGCAAAGCCACAAGCTTGGGGATGCTATGTTTGATGAAGATGATATTGTTATTCCCCCAAGTTTTGATGAGCAAATTTATTATGATGATGGCATGCCTCCTATCTATTATGATTATGATGATGACATGTATGCTATAAATAGTGATAGTAACCATGAAACTTGTCATCATGATTTTAATATTGAATGTGGTTATGTCAATCAAGTGTCTCATGATAGTTATTTCGTTGAGTTTGCTCCCACTACAATGAATGATAAGAAAATTGCTTATGTGGAGAGAAATAAATTCTCTATGTGTGTGAATCATGAAGATAATGCTTTATGTGATAGTTATATTGTTGAATTCCTTCATGATGCTACTGAAATTTATTATGAGGGAGGAACATATGCTTGTAGGAATTGCAATAATATCAAGTTTCCTCCCTATGTGTTCAAAGCTTTAAAGTTACGCTTGTTTTTCCTTCCTATGCTAGTTGATTCTTGCTCCCATAAATTGTTTGCTATAAAAATCCCTATGCATAGGAAGTGGGTAAGACTTAAATGTCCTTGTCATGAGATTCATGATGCTCTCTTGCATGTTTCAATTACTATTCCTATGTGAGCATCATTGAAATCATCATGCCTAGCTAAAAGGCTTTAAAGAAAAGCGCTTGTTGGGAGACAACCCAACACTTTTCCTTTCTGTTTTTGTGTGTTCACATGATTAATCTACTGTACTAATCATGTTTTGTGCCTTTTATTTCAATAAAGTGCCAAGTAAAGCCTTTGGGATGACTCACAAGATGAGCAGAATTGATGCTGAACCAAAATAGAAACTTTTGACTCCAGTACAGGAATTTTCATTTCTTACTGGAGCTTGATAATGATCTAAAAGTTTGGCACAGTGTTTATATACAAATTACTCAGGTTGTCCTAAGTTTTCAGAATTTTTAGAGACAGTAAAGTATGGTTACACTTCCAATCTTCACACACTGTTATGTTTTTGACAGATTCTGTTTTGCATCCATAGTTTGCTTGTTTTAGTGTTCCCATAACTTATATTCAGTGATATAAATTATGGGAATGGTATAATACAGTAGGTATCATGTGAGAACAATTATTAATCTTGTCTTGACAGTACCTAAGTGAATGATCTTTATTTATTATACTAACCCATCTCACGAAGTTCCGTTAAGTTTTGTGTGATTGAAGTTTGCAAGTTTTTGGTGAGACACCAATATGAGGAGAATAAGGAGTGATAAGAACCTAAGCTTGGGGATTCCCAAGGCACCCCCAAGGTAATATCCAAGGAAGACTCAAGCGCCTAAGCTTGAGGATGTCCCGGAAGGCATCCCCTCTTTCGTCTTCAACATTATCGATATATCTTACTTAGAGCTATATTTTTATTCGTCACATAATATGTGCTTTGCTTGGATCATCATTATATTTTTTTATTTTATGTTAGGTGTTATTTATGATCTTGTTTTTCAATAAAAAGTTCCAAGAATTGCCTTAGGATGCTTGCATTGCATGTTTGATGTGTGCTGTGTAAAAACAGAAACTTTCTCTGTAGCGTTTGAATTTTCATATTTTACTGGAATGTGGAAAGTTTCTGAAATTTGTACACAGTGTTGTAATATAAATTCTTTATCATGTCATAAATTTTCATAATTTTTTTAGTTACAGAAGTACACTGTTTTCATAAATTGCTACAGACTGTTCTGTTTGGACAGATTGTTGTCATAGTTTTGTTATCTACTTATCCTATAGTTTCCATAGCCTATATTGGTAGATATAAATTATGGAAATGATAGTAAACAGTAGATGATGTTTCAAAATTATTATGCAACTTGTCTTGGTAGTACATGAAGTGTTGATTTATTCTTATGTGTACTAACCTATCTCACGAGTTCTCTTCGAGTTTTATGTGGATGAAGTTTTTGAGAATAGGTGAAACCATGATATGAGAGGATTGAACGAGATACAAAAGGTCAAGCTTGGGGATGCCCAAGGCACCCCAAGTAAACATTTCAAGAAGTCTCAAGCATCTAAGCTTGGGGATGCTACGCATCCCACCTCTCTTCATCAACTATCGGTTAGCCTATGTTGAGCCTAAATTTTTATTCGTTCACATGATGCGTGCTATTCTTGGAGTTCTATTTTTGTTTAGTTTTCTGTTTGAATAAAATAATCAGATCTTAAAATCTTTATTGAGAGAGAGAGAGTCCTCACATAGCTACTTAATTGTTTGACTACTCATTGATCTTCACTTATATCTTTTGAGAGTAGCTTGTCATTTACTCTTGTGCTTCACTTATATCCTATGAGTAAATTGTTGAATGAATTGAATACCATGAAGTTGAAATTATATGATCATATAATTCCTAGTAGTAGCTTCACATTGGGTTTAGAAAGTGAAATCTTTTGAAGCTTGACAATCACAATATTGGTCATACAAGCAATTCGTGAATGATTAGTATAAGGAAGAGAACTTTCACATAGAAATATATTATCTTGGACATCTTCTATGATTGTGAATACCCATTAATTATTTTCAAACTTGAGAAAATTAGTTGAAGTTGGACAAGGAAGACAATGTAATGAGTTATGGTTGTGTATATTTGCATAGAAGTTATATTGTTATGGATCCTCCACCATGTGGTGCTTGTTTAGAACCTTTTGCTAGCCAACACTTCGTACTAAGTAGAGATACTACTTGTGCATCCAAATCCTTGAGCCAAGTTTTTTCCATAAGAGTCCACCATACCTACCTATATATGGTATTTCATTGCCATTCCAAGTAAATTTGCATGTGCCACCTCTAAACATTCAAATAAACATCTGTTTTGTGTGCCTGGACCGCTCATGAGCGACGGGGGCGGTCAGTATCTTCCATGTTAAGCAGGTTATTCTCATGATGAGTGTTTATTCACTCGTCCTTGCATGAGAGGAGTGGTAATAGGGATTCCCAGTCCTAAAATAAAAAAAACATAAATAATTAAAAAAAACTCCCCCAGGAATGTTGTTGGTATGGACGGCACCCGTGGATTCGGCTAGCCGTGGAGTGTGTTTGTTGGTGGAGGGGGAGTAAACCTTTACTTTTACCTCTTGGGAACCGCCGCTAATGTGTTTAGCATGGAAGATATTGATAACTCTTGGTCGTAACATTGACAGGAAGGCTGTACCTCCCAAAATTATATTTATCTCTATTTTTAAACAATGAGCTCTGGCACCTCTGCAAATCCCTGCTTCCCTCTGCGAAGGGCTTGTCTTTTACCTTTCAATATTTACTTTTATGCAAGAGTCAATAGTATGCATTCTCATTTCAACCTCAATCTATTAGTTGGCAAGCATCATGTGGTGGGGAAAGATCCAAACACATATATCCAGTCAAATATATTTGATCATGACTTATTATTGTTGACAATTATCTCTACGATAAATGAGTTGGGAGGCGAAACATTAAGCCCCTATCTTTCTCTGTGTTCGATGGATGCCATTTGTTCTAGAAATATGCTTTGAGTACTAGCAATCATAAAAGACTACATGATGATTGAGTATGTGGAGCTCTTACTTAGACTTTGTTGAGAATAAGTTGAATTGCAATTGTTTGGTGACTAAGAACATAGGTTGTTAAGGTTCAAGAGAATTCATTATTTGAACCATGACATCTGAATTGATTGCTCTATCATGATGATTGTTATGAGAAAAAGTTGATGGTTATGATGCTAGAAAATTGACCGAAATTATCAATGATCAAACTTATATATTATGCTAGCATTCACACTTCATAAATTAGTTCTTTTATCATTTACCTACTCGAGGATGAGTAGGAATTAAGCTTGGGGATGTTGATACGTCTCCAATGTATCGATAATTTATGAAGTATTCATGCCATATTCACCTATGTTTACAATACTTTTATATGGTTTTGATGCACTTTATATGATTTATTTAGAACTAACCCGGACTGACGATGTTTTCAGCAGAACTACCGTGGTGTTGTTTTTGTGCAGAAAATGAAAGTTCTCGGAATCGCCCAAAACTTTTTCACGTTTTTTTTGGAACAAAAGAGGTACTAGATGCTACGTGGGAGGGCCAGAAGAGCCACGAGGTGGGCACAACCCACCAGTGCACACCTCGTGGCCCATCTTCGTGTGAAACCGACGCTCAAAAATCCTATAACTACAGAAACCATCAAAAATAACCCTAGACGAGAAGTTCCATCGCTGCAACTCTCTGTATCGATGTAAAACCAATATGGAGGCGTTCCAGTACCCTACGGAGAGGGTAGATCATCTCTGTTGGCCATCTTCATCATCCCGACGGAGGCCATGACGAGGAGGGAGTAGTCCACCCTTAGGGCTGAGGGTATGTACCAGTATCTATGTGTTCAATCTCTCTCTCTCTCTCGTGTTCTTGAGATGTCATGATCTTGATGTATCACGGGCTTTGTTAATGTAGTCGGATCATATGATGGTATTCCCTCTCTATCTTGTTGTGATGAATTGAGTTTTCCCTTTGAGATCTCATTATGTTGGATTGAATATTGGATTTGAGAACACTTGATATATGTCTTGCACGTGGATACCCGTGGTGACAATGGGGTGTTCTATTGATTCACTTGATATGTGTTTTGGTACTCAACTTACGGATTCCCGAGGTGACATTAGGGTAATCTATGCATAGGGGTTGATACACGTTCTTGTCCTACTTTCTCCGGTAGAAATCTTGGGGCACACTTTGAGGTTCTTTTTGTTGGATTGAGTATTATGAATCTGAATTTTTTTGATGTCTATCATATAATTAACTCATGGATACTTGTGGTGACATTGGAGTATCTAGGCGACATTAGAGTTGGTTGATGCGTATCATATGGTATTATTCTAGTACGAACTCTTAGATAGATCGAACGGAAAGGATAACTTGATGTTATCTTTGTACGAACTCTTAAATAGATCGATCGGAAAGGATAACTTTAAGGTGGTTTCATACCCTACAAAAAATTTCTTCTTATGTTCTCCGCTAGATAAGAACTTTGGAGTGATTCTTCGTTGCACGTTGAGGGATGGTTATATGATCCAATTATATAAGCATTGTTGAGAAATTGCACTAGCGAAAGTACGGACCCTAGGCCTTGTTTTCAAGCATTGCAATACCGTTTGTGCTCACTTTTGTTACTTGCTACCTTGCTATTTTATATTTTCAGATTACAAAAACCTATATCTATCATCCATATTACACTTGTATCACCATCTCTTCGCCGAACTAGTGCACCTATACAATTTGCCATTGTATTGGGTGTGTTGGGGATACAAGAGATTTCTTGTATTTGATTGCAGGGTTGTTTGAGAGAGACCATCTTAATCCTACACGTCCCACGGATTGATAAACCTTAGGTCATCCACTTGAGGGAAAATTGCTACTGTCCTACAAAACGCTGCGCTTGGAGGCCCAACAAAGTCTACAAGAATAAAGTTGCGTAGTAGACATCAAGCTCTTTTCTAGCGCCGTTTCCGGGGAGGTGACTGCTTGAAGGTATATCTTTAGATCTTGCAATTAAATCTTTTAGTTTCTTGTTTTTCACTAGTTTGGTTTTATAAAAGAAAACTACGAAAAATGGAGTTTAGGTTGCATCATTTGTATCGTCTTTGTAATGTCTTTCGTGAAAGTAAGGATTCAGAAATTTGTGCTCAATTGGTAGAGGAAGAAATTATGGAAATACTTAATGAGATTTCCTTGAATGATGAGCATGATTGCAATGTTGCTACTATGAATTTTCTGAATATCCATGATGCTAATGATATGCAAAGCCACAAGCTTGGGGATGCTATGTTTGATGAAGATGATATTTTTATTCCCCCAAGTTTTGATGAGCAAATTTATTATGATGATGGCATGCCTCCTATCTATGATGATTATGATAATGATATGTATGCTATAAAGAGTGATAGTAACCATGAAACTTGTCATCATGATTTTAATATTGAATGTGGTTATGTCAATCAAGTGTCTCATGATAGTTATTTTGTTGAGTTTGCTCCCACTACAATGAATGAGAAGAAAATTACTTATGTGGAGAGAAATAAATTCTCTGTGTGTGAATCATGAAGATAATGCTTTATGTGATAGTTATATTGTTGAATTCCTTCATGACGCTACAGAAATTTATTATGAGGGAGGAACATATGATTGTAGGAATTGCAATAATATCAAGTTTCCTCTCTACGTGTTCAAAGCTTTAAAGTTACGCTTGTTTTGCCTTCCTATGCTAGTTGATTCTTGCTCCCATAAATTGTTTGCTCACAAAATCCCTATGCGTAGGAAGTGTAGGCTTCAATGTGCTTGTCATGAGATTCATGATGCTCTCTTGCATGTTTCAATTACTATTCCTATGTGAGCATCATTGAAATCATCATGCCTAGCTAAAAGGCTTTAAAGAAAAGCGCTTGTTGGGAGACAACCCAACACTTTTCCTTTCTGTTTTTGTGTGTTAACATGATTAAGCTACTGTATTAATCATGTTTTGTGCCTTTTATTTCAATAAAGTGCCAAGTAAAGCCTTTGGGATGACTCACAAGATTAGTGGAATTGATGCTGAACCAAAACAGAAACTTTTGACTCCAGTACAGGAATGTTCATTTCTTATTGGAGCTTGATAATGGTCTGAAAGTTTTACACAGTGTTTATATACAAATTACTAAGGTTGTCCTAATTTTTCAGAATTTTTAGAGATAGGAAAGTATGGTTACACTACCAATCTTCACAGACTGTTCTGTTTTTGACAGATTCTGTTTTGCATCCATAGTTTGCTTGTTTAAGTGTTCCCATAACTTATATTCAGTTATATAAATTATGGGAATGGTAGAATACAGTAGGTATCATGTGGGAAGAATTATGAATCTTGTCTTGACAGTACCTAAGTGAATGATCTTTATTTATTATACTAACCCACTTTTGGCCCAAAGGCACAGTGCCATTTTCCTTTTTCTTTTTCTGTTTGCTTTCCAAAAATTCCACAGAAATAAATATTTCTCCAAATCCAATGATTGAACTACGTAATTTATTGTTAAAATCCAACCTATTTAATGATGCCACTTATGCAACATTTTGAAAATAATTTATGTACTGTTTGTATTTAAAACCTGGTTTTGAAAATGAAAAAACACTGCTAAAATGATTTTCACCACTTTTTACACTCCAAAACCAGAAACTAGTAATTTTGGTATTTTTTAGTTTTCCCCCTAGTATTTTACAAAAGTGGGTTGAAATTTTTCTGAGTGATTTATTTTCTCTGTTTTTGTTGTGATCTTATTTGTGCCCCGTTACTTTGCGACGATAGATCACATTCTTGACGAGGGAGTTGGTGAGGAAGCATTTGAAGACTTCGCTGAGCGAGGCAAGTAGACCCTTGACCATGTCTAAGAAAACTTTGTATGCATGTCATATAGCACTTTATTATCGATGAATTGATCATGATGCTATGGTGACCACCTTGGTGGGTTGCCTCCGTTACTTTCCTCGTTGATACTTGCATTTGCACGACTCTACTTGATGCTTAGGGTTGTGTGGGTGGGAAGTAGATAGGATGCTAATAGATGCTATGCAAGTGGGAAGGGAATATGCATGGTGTTGGAAACAAAGAGTTATTCAAAGACTTTTTGAAAACCCCGTCAGGTGCCACTAATGCCCGAGGGAGATGTTGAGCCAGGTGACCATTTGATAAAGAAGTGGTATACCGAGGCAAGTGAGTGTATTGTTTTCGAAAATGGATTGGTTTAAGTTGCGACCATTACTCCAACCTTACATGTACAACCACGATACCCCTTATGGGATGGAGCACTGTTGATAATTTGTGTCGATGCTAGCAGAGAGCCTGCATTACGAGTGGCGGGAGCGACGTGGTCACTCTCGATACGGGGTCGTGCCTGAAAGGACGACCATAGGCTGTTTATACAGACACCAAGCACATTGTTGGTCCTCTCATGGATGGTACTTGTGATGTACATCATGTGGGCTGGGTACCGAGGAGTGGACTCTTTGTTAGTATCATCACGGGAAAGGCATTGTTGGATACTTACCTCGGGTATGAAACATACAGCAAGTCGAGTCTTCTAGGTAAAGTGTGCAAACTCTGTAGAGTTTAATTAAAACTATTCGAATAGCCGTGTCCACGGTTAAGGACAGTTGGATGACTGCTCTTGGTCTACGTCCATTGTTTACAAAACTTGGTGTGTGTGTGTGTGTGTGTGTGTGTGTGTGTGTGTGTGTGTGTGTGTGTGTGTGTGTGTGTGTGTGTGTCTGTGTGTGGAAAAAGGGAGATACACGAGTTGAGTCGGATGACTCGACGTGATGATTGAACATGGGATGTTCAAACCTTGTTTATATTGATACCTTTAACCTGTTCATACGGACACTTGTGACCTCATGATGCATGCTAACAAGATGATATGGCATGTCATTACATCCCAAAATTAGTTTTCTGCGAAATTTCGTACTTAGTGCTATATCATGCATTGTTGTACCTTGTTCTAAGCATGGGTTGCTTGCGAGTACATTCAAAGTACTCATTGGCTTGCCACTGGTTATTTAATTGGCCAGGCATGGAAGAGCAGGAATATGGTGAAGATTACCTTGGCGATGAACACGCGAATTAGGACGCTTCCCAGTCAGAATGCATGTAGGGTTAAGGCAGATGGCATGGGCCTACGCTATCTTTCAAGATTTCTGCTGCGAGTTTATGTTTGTTGTTTGGCCTTCATGGCCCTATCTATGTAAGATTTGACATCTATGGTCTTTATTTATGTAAGACGATATGTATGGATGTAAGACTCTTGATTATCCAGCTTATGTGTGTTCTGTGAGCATTGATCTCTGGGATCACTGTATACATGCATTTGGTGATCACGACTTATGAGTCGGGGTCCCCACAGATCAGCCCCTTCTACTTCGACTTCCATGGCTACACGAGACGCATGCCTACTCTACTTTGTGGGATTTATCCTTCCCAAGAAGGCCACGGCAATGGGTGACCACTTCAGCGCCGCTTTCGCACAGGTGTGGCTAGGATGATGTTAGTGTGACCTGGGCAACCAGCTTATTGCCCTCCTCCACGCAGTTCTCGGTGATGAACTCTTCCATTAAAGGGTGGGAGGTTGGCATCGCTTCCTTGTCCAAAGGGGCGGTGTGGCACATGAGGTCACGATGTTGCAGACCGGCAGGGATCAATGGGATGTTTGGCCCGGTGGGAGGGTCGTGATTGAGACGCTTCGGGGAGGGGTGCCGGAATGGACTACGGGGATGGTGATAGAACTGGTTGTAGCGTGGCCTCCCGCCTCCTCGAAGCAGCCAACCAGAAACTACATGTTGCCCTTCCTTCCTCATTGGCCTGGCTTGATCGTCGGTGAATCGATGGGCTAACATCTTTTGGGGGACAATCGAGGGAAGAGCTATTATATTGAGCTGGAGAAGGTTTTTGATGTCAACCGTCCGAGAAGGAGGACTCCCTCAGTGGTATTTGTTTTGTATACCGAATATTCTAATTCTATACCGAGGCCAGCCAGTCACTAGACACGGGCGAAGACCCAAGTTGGCTATGGAGGCCCAGCTGAGTGTCTCTCATTTCCAGCAATGACCTAAGGATTTACGGGACGAATCGTTCGGCGATAAAGATGTTACGAAATTTGACCAACGACGTAGTACAAACAAACACGTCTAAAAACGACGCACGAATGGAGAAAAGGACAAAAAATAGTGGAGAAACAATCCTCCTTTTAATATTAGGTAAAGATTTGAAGGATCCTATTAGCATCAACGGGACATAATACCTCCCGAATTAAGACTACATCCCATTGCCCTAGGTGCGGATCGATCAGCTCCACCACAGATCTTAGCATAACTGTACCTCGGGGGTAAATAACTTTTCTCGACAGGCTTGTTGGAATCCATGGGTCCTGCCATATATCAATGTGTGCTCCTGTGCCTACCCTCCAAATGCACCCTCTTTGGGAGGTTTGAATACCAGCAACTATACTCTGCTAGGTGAATGACGAGCCCTTTTTCGGACCTGCCTTAAGGATGTTCCCTTCGGGGTAGTACTTTGTGCTTAGAACACGTGCACAAAGAGAGTCTGGGTTTTGGATTAGTCACCAACACTGGTTTTCTAACATAGCAAGGTTAAAACTGTAAAGGTCCCTAAACCCCAATCCCCCTTTCTTCTTGGCTACACATAACTTCCACCATGCAAACCAATGCATCTTCTTCTTTTTTCCGCCATCACCCCACCAAAATCCAGCCATCTCATTAGTGATTGTTTTACAAATGCCTTTAGGAAGTTTAAACACTGGCATAGCATAAGATGGTATTGCTTGAGCTACAGATTTCAATAAGATTTCATTTCCCTTTATAGATAGGAATTTCTCTTTCCAACCTTTGAGCCTCTAACAAACTTTGTCAATTAGGTGTTGGAAATAATCACTTCTATCAACTCCCCCCATGGTGGGCAGCCCCAGATACTTATCAGAAAGAGCTTCAGTTACAATATTCAGCTCCTGACATACCTCCTCTCTTAATCCAACTGGTGTATTGGGGCTGAAGAAAATACTAGATTTGGCATTACTTACCAATTGTCCTGAGCTCCCACAATAGATATCAAGAACTCTCTTCAGAATGTTTGCACAATTCATACTAGCCTTCATTAAAATTAGGGAGTCATCTACAAAAAGGAGGTGAGAGATCATAGGTGTATTCCTACTCACTTTTATATCTTCCAAGTTCCCAATCTCCTCCTCATGGGCCAAGAAACTAGAGAGACCCTCCGTGCACAGCAAAAAGAGGTAGGAGGAAAGGGGATCCCCCTGCCGTAGGCCTGATAATCCCCGAGTGTGAGGAATCATCGTAGCACTTTCGAAAGATGGAAGTGATAAGTATGGAGTGTCGAACCCACAAGGAGCTAAATGTAAGATCAATATTCTCTCAAGTCCTATCTGCCACTGATACGGCACTATGTACACCGAACGTTTGCTTCTATCTAGTAACGAGAAATAAAACTGCATTTTGGGTATAAATATGATAGCTTTGCATGATACTGGGGAACAGAAATATGAAAATAGCTTCTACCTAAATAAAGTTAGAATATATTACAAATACCGACTATGGAATAATGATGGTATGGGTGTGTGGAATTGTCCTGGGCAATTGATAACACGATCGGTAATCATTATTGTAATTTTATATGAGGGAGAGGCATGAGCTAACATAATTTACTTATTTGGATCATATGAACTTATGATTGGACCTCTAGAAAGCATCTACAACTACTATAAATCATTAAGGTAAACCCAACCATATAATTAAATCTCAAGTCCTCTTTACTCCCATACGCAACAACTCCCTTACTCGGTTGTAAGCTTCTGTCACTCTAGCCCCCCACTATAAGCAAGTCATGAACGTATTGCAACACCCTACACCGGGAATTCTCCACGTGTGCGTGATAAGGAAGGCACCAGAGGACATCCCCGATATAAAACATATAACTCAAATCAATCAAGATCATCAATAAACCCAAAGGAAAAAACAAATCTACTCTAACATCATAGGATGGCAACACATCATTGAATAATAATATGTGGCATAAAGCACTATGTTCAAGTAGGGGATTACAGTGAGGTGCGGGAGAGTGGACCGCTGAAAAGAGATGAGGCAGGTGATGAAGATGGTGATGTTGATGAACACGATCACCGCGGCGATGGTTCCCCCTGTGGCACTCCGGCACCACCGGAAGAGAGGGGGAGAGAGTCTTCCCCCTTAGGCTTCGTCCTCCATGGCCTCTCCCTAGATGGGGAGAGGTTCTCCCCACTGGTCCTTGGCCTCCATGGCTCCCAGAGGGGCGAGAGCCCCTCGAGATTGGATCTCTCTCTGTTTTGTTATTTGTTTTCTCTCCAAATTGGTTTTGCTTTGATACAGAGAGCTACGGTAGCGAAGCAGAGAGTCTCTCCTAATTTCTGATGGTTTCTCTATTTATAGGATTTTTGGCATTGGAATCACGCAAAACGGAGTTACGAGGGGCCCACAAGCTAACATGGCCCTTTGAACCCCCTGGGCGTGCCTTGTTGGGCCCCCTTCAGTGGTTCTTCGCTCCAATGTTGCTCATATGTTCCATATAAAATTACCAAAAACTTTCGAGCAATTTTGAGAACTTTCATTTTCTGCACAAAAAAACTACACCAGGATAATTCTGTTGAAAACAGCGTCAGTCCGGGTTAGTTCTAATTAAATCATAAAAAGTGCATCAAATCCATATAAAATTATTGTAATCATAGGTGAATATGGCATGAATACTTCATAAATTATCGATACATTGGAGACGTATCAGCATCCTCAAGCTTAATTCCTGCTCGTCCTCGAGTAGGTATATGAGAAAAAGAAACAATTTATGAAGTGTGAATGCTAGCATAGTATATAGGTTTGATCAATGTTACTTCCAAGCACTTTTTCTAGCATCATAAACAGAAACACTTTTCTCATAGAACTTCTCATGATCAAGTAACAAGCTATTCACATGTTAAAGTATAGAACATAAACTTTTTTTTGAAAACTAGCAAACTATGTTTTCAGTCATCAAACAATTACAATTCATCTTATTTTCAGGAATGGTCTATGTAAGAGCTTTGATTTTAGCAAATTCCACATACTCAACTATCATTTAGTCTTCCATGATTGCTAATAATCAAAGCATATTTTTAGAACAAGCAGTTTCAATCAAACACATAGGAAGATATTGGCTTAATATTCTGCCTCCAAATTTATTTATCTCAGGGATAATGTCAACAATAATGAATCATGATCACCTATATCCAATGGGATATATGTGCTTGGATCTTTCCCCACCACATGATGCTTGCCAACTAAAGAATTAATAGATTGGAATAGGGATGAACATTATTGACTCATGCATAAAAGTAAATATAGAAAAGTATATACATAAAAGTAAATACATTAAAGTAAAATATAGGCCCTTTGCAGAGGTAAGCAGAGGTTGTCATGCGCTTTTTTTGGATGTGCAATCTCTTAATGAAAAGGAACGTCACTTTATATTGCCCCTTGTGATGGCAACCTTTATTATGCACTCCGTCTCTTTTATTTCTTCACCATCAAAAGTTCGTAAAAATCTTATTTTTCCCTTCCAATAAAGATCATACATATTTAGGAACAATTTTTATTGCTTTTTGCACTGATGAAAACTTACTTGAAGGATCTTAGTCAATCCATAGGTAGATATGGTGGACTCTCATGGCAAGAAACTGGGTTTAGGGGTTTTTGGATGCACAAGTAGTATCTCTACTTAGTACGAATTTTTGGCTAGCAAAATATCCTAAGTAAGCACCACATGTTAGAGGATCCATGACAATATAACTTCTATGTGAATATAAACAAACATAACCATTATGGTGTCTTCCTTGTCCAACGTCAACTAGTTGATAAAGTTTGAAAATAACTAATGGGAGCTCACAATCATAGAAGATGTCCAAGATAGTATATTTATATGTGAAATCTCTCTTCCTTCAATGTTCTTTCATGAATTGTTCAAGTGACCAATGCTATGTTTGCTAACGTCCAATAAATGTTATTGCGTAGACTCTTAGTATGTGAAGTCACTACTCCCCATGGGACAAGCATATGAAGCATATATAATTTCATGTTTTATGACTTTCAATTCATTCAACATTTCTCTTAGGATATAAGTGAAGCAAAAGAGTGATCATCAAACTACTCTCAAAAAGATATAAGTGAAGTTCATAGAGCATTCTTCAATGAATATAGAGAGACCAATATCCAAGCTCAAAATATATAAGTGAAGCGCACGAAACATTCTATAAAGCCATACTAAAAAGATTTAAGTGAAGCGCATGAAGCATTCTATAAAGCCATACTCAAAAGATTTAACTGAAGCGCATGAAGCATTCTATAAAGCCATACTCAAAAGGTTTAAGTGAAGCGCATGAAGCATTCTATAAATAAGCCAAGGATTATATCATACCAGCATGGTGCTTAAAATAAAAAGAAAAAATAAACACAAAAGGTGCTCCAAGAATAGCACATGTGAATGAATAAAAACTTATGATCATCATAGGCTAACCGATAATTGTTGACGAAGAGAGGTGGGGTGTGTAGCAATTCATAGAGGTGTCATAGGCTAACAAAACTATGACAGCAATATGTCCAAACAGAACAGTCTGTAGCAATTCATTTAAAAAAAGTAGTTATGTAACTCAAAAAATTCTGAAAATTTAGGACAATCTAAATAATTTGTATGAAAGTATTCTGTAAAAAAATCAGAAACTTTCCACGTTTTAGTAAAATATGAAAATTCAAACACTACAGAAAAAGTTTCTGTTTTTACACAGTCACACATCAAACATGCAATTGAGACATCTTAAGGCAATTCTTTGAATCTTTTATTGATAAACATGATTCTTGATAACATCTAACAGATAATAACAAAAAAAATGACACTCCGAGCAAAACACATATTATGTGACGAATAAAAATATAGCTCCAAGTAAGGTATAGCGATAGTGTTGAACACGAAAGAGGGGATGCCTTCTAGGGCATCCCCAAGCTTAGACACTTGAGTCTTCCTTGGATGTTACCTTGGTTTGCCTTGGTAATCCCCAAGCTTAGGGTCTTGATGCTCCTTATTCTCGTCATATCGGTATCATCCAAAACTTGAAAACTTCAATCACACAAAACTTAACAGAAACCTCGTGAGATCCGTTAGTATAATAGGCAAATCATAAACTTTAGGTACTATTATAAATTGATACTTATTTAATTATTTCATAAGGTAATGTATTATAACTTCTCCATGGTTTATACCCCCCGATATAATCCATAGTATCATCAAAACAAGCAAAGTATGCAAGAAAAAACAGAATCTGTCTAAAACAGAATAGTCTGTAATGATCAGCAAAAACACCATACTTCTGTAACTCCAAATTTTTTGAAAACTTAGTAGAACCTGGGGAAGTTGTATACCAATATTGTGTAAACAATTCAGATCAAAAGCACTTTCCATTAAAATCATAGAAATTCTTCACTCGACGCAAAGTTTCTGCTTTTTGCACACGATCAAATCTACCATCATCCAAATCATCCCAAAGGCTTTACTTGGCATGTTATTGAAATAAAAGATTCAAAACATGATTACTACAGTAGCTTAATCATGTGAACACACAAAAACAGAAAGGATAAGTGTTGGTTGTCTCCCAACAAGTGCTTTTCTTTAAGGCCTTTTAACAAGGCATGATGATTTCAACGATGCTCACATAAGAATAGTAGATGAAACATGCAAAAGAGCATCGTATTCTCCAATGCGTAACTTTCCAATTGCTTCTCTTATAAAAGGGACGTAAATTTTTTGTGTTTTTCAATTTTTCAATTTTTTTTGTTTGTTTCACCCAAAACTAAATAAATAAAAAAAGCATACATGGAAATATCAACCCCACGCTATTGCTCCCTGGCAACGGCGCCAGAAAAGAGCTTGATAATCCCCAAGTGCAAGGAATCATCGTAGAACTTTCCAAAGATGGAAGTGATAAGTATGGAGTCTCGAACCCACAAGGAGCTAAAGGTAAGATCAATATTCTTTCAAGTTCTATCTGCCACTGATACGACCCTATGTACACCAAACGTTTGCTTCTATCTAGTAACGAGAAATAAAACTGCATTGTGGTTATAAAGAGGATAACTTTGCATGATATTGGAGAACAAAAATATGAAAATAGTTGCTTCCTAAATAAAGTTAGAATATATTACAATATATTACAAATAGTGAGTGTGGAATAATGATGGTATGGTGTGCAAAATTGTCCTAGGCAATTGATAACAAGATCGGTAACCATTATTGTAATTTTATATGAGGGAGAGGCATGAGCTAACCTACTTTCCATACTTGGATCATATGAACTTATGATTGGACCTCTAGCAAGCATCCACAGCTACTAGAAATCATTAAGGTAAACCCAACCATAGCATTAAACATCAAGTCCTCTTTACTCCCATACGCAACAACTCCCTTACTCAGTTGTAAGCTTCTGTCACTCTAGCCCCCCACTATAAGCAAGTCATAAATGTATTATAACCGCCTACAGCTAGAATTCTCCACGTGTGCGCTGTACGGAAGGCACCATAGGACAGCACCAATATAAAACATACAACTCAAACCAATCAAGATCATCAATCAACCCAAAGGACAAAATAAATCTACTCAAACATCATAGGATGGCAACACATCATTGAATAATAATATGTGGCATAAAGCACCCTGTTCAAGTAGGGGGTTACAGCGGGGTGCGAGAGAGTGGACTGCTGAAAGCAGATCAGGAAGGTGATGAAGATGACGATGTTGATGAAGACGATCACCGCGGCGATGGTTCCCCCGGTGGCACTCTGGCGCCACCAGGAGAGAGGGGGAGAGAGTCTCCTCCCTTAGGCTTCCTCCTCCGGGGCCTCTCCCTAGATGGGGAGAGGTTCTCCCCTCTGGTTCTTGGCCTCCATGATTCCCGGAGGGGCGAGAGCCCCTCCGAGATTGGATCTCTCTCTGTTTTCTCTCCAGATTGGTTTTTCTTTGATACAGAGAGCTGCGGTGATGGAGCGGAGAGTCTCTCCTAATTTCTGATGGTTTCTCTATTTATAGGATTTTTTGGCGTTGGAATCATGCAAAACAAAGTTACGAGGGCTCCACGAGCTAACAGGGCCCTTTGACCCCCTCTCGAAGCGCCCTGTTGGGTCATGGCCAACACGGGGCTCCCCTTCGGTGGTTTTTCGCTCCAATATTGCTCATATGTTCTAGAAAATATCACCAAAAATTTTCGGGCGATTCCAAGAACTTTCATTTTCTGCACAAAAAAACGACACCACGGTAATTCTGCTGAAAACAGCGTCAGTCCGGGTTAGTTCTATTAAATCATAAAAATGCATCAAAGCCATATAAAAGTATTGTAATCATAGGTGAATATGACATGAATACTTCGTAAATTATTGATACGTTGGAGACGTATCAAGGCCCCTTGTGGGGATAATCTCCTTTGTCTCTGTGTCGTTGAAGCGAATCATGTAACTGGTAGAGGAGACACATTCCATTATTAGTTGCACCCATTGCTCATGGAACCCCATTTTCAGCATCATTCTCTCCAAAAAACTGCATTCAACTCTATCATAGGCTTTGTTCATGTCCAACTTGGCTGCACATAATCCAAAATTACCATGTGTCTTCTTCTAGATTGTATGAAAACATTCATAGGCCACCAGAATGTTATCAGTGATTAGCCTTCCTGGCACAAATGCACTCTGTGTAGGAGATATTATCTCTGGTAGGATCCTTAAGCCTATTAGCAATCATATTGGAGGTAATTATGTAGACCACATTGCACAAGCTAATGGGTCTAAATTGGATGATTACCTTTGGGATGTCAACCTTTGGGATCAGCACAACGTTCGTCTTGTTCCATCCAGCGGGAATTTTCCTGTTTATTGATTGCCTCGAGAACCTCATTTGTGAGCTCCTCCCCTAAGACATGCCAAAATATTTTAAAGAAAATTGCATGGAGCCCATCTGGCCCTGGCACCTTCATGTCACCTATTTGGAAGAGCTTTGCGCACATCTTCTCGGGTATATGAAGCAACCAGGAATTCATTCATATTATGTAATACAAGAGGTTTTACAGATGCTAAAAGGTCATGGTTTATCTCCTCTACATTGGATCTAAATAAGTGCTAAAATAGTCTCGGACTAGAGGCAACCAGTTATCATTCCCTTCCACCCAGGATTGGGTATCATTCTTCAATTTTTTATTAAGTTCCTTCTTCTCCTCGCTAAAGCACAATGCTGAAAATAGGAAGAATTACGATCTCCTTTTCTCAACCAGAGAGGTACTCAGTGTCCATCAGTACTGGGCAGTGGTCCGATTTACCCAAGTCCAGATTACTGAGTCCAGCAAGCGGGTGTAACAGTCGCCAGGCTGCATTTGAGATGGCTCTGTCTAGTCGCTCGCGTAATCCACCCCAAAACCACATGAACATGTGACCATTGTATCCGATGTCTTCCAGCATGCAGTCAGACAGGGCGTCTTGGAATGCCTGCAATTGTTGGGTTCTACCTTAGGTGCATCGCATGCAAATTAAAATTTTCCTACGCGCAGAACATCCAAGAACATGCTACAGAGATGGATCACAAATCGTTACCACTAGACGCGTAGTGCCATGCAACGGAAGTAGAGTTGGGGCAGCGTGTCCGCGAGGTCCGTCTCCTCCTCGCGTGATCTCCCTTGAACAGCCACTCATCGGATCCCACATACAGGTTCGCTGGAGCGGCGCAAGTGCACCGCCTCTAACGGTATTCGCGCGTGCAGGAGGAACACCATGCGACGGTCTGCTAGGTCCGATCACAGAGTTTGGCGGCAAGTGGAGGTGGTTAGTTGTAACACATGCAAAGCCCTAATGACGGCACCGAAGCGATCAACCCGATGAGTGTACCGCACCTCCACTATATATAGGCATCCGTCGCGGGCTGAACACTTGGGCCTCACACGGATCCTAAAGCCCACAAGTAGTTCCTTCCCTTAAGCGCGAGACCCCTTAGGTTCTTGTTCACTTGGTCGCGAGTCTGATCACATCCGGCTCGGCTAGTCGGTAGCGGCCTCTAGCAAAGCGTGCCGACTCCAAGTGTCCGATGAAGCTGATTAGGCGAACCTGTACATCACACTTCTGTTCCCTTTGACACATGATATATGTTGTCGGGTTCAAGGCGACTTGGTCATCCTTGTTGCAGCACGACCTCTTTCTCGTTTCAGTGAATCTGACCAATACTTCGGATTATCTCATTATCCTCATCACATGGACATGCTTATCCAGGTCGGATCACCCGAGGGGCCTAGAGTATATCTCTCCTGATCGGAGGGGCAAATCCCATCTTGCTCAACCATGTCTCGTAGTATGGGTTCGGACAAGCCCGAAACTTACCTTTACAACTACCCAGTTACGGAGTAGCGTTTGGTCGGCCCAAAGCAGGTCTATCACCATCCCGAGTACATGCATCATCTCAGGTCTTAGGACATAGAACGTATGTTGTACTAGAGACTCACAGATGACCTATCGTTGCGTCTCATAGTCGGGTCTGTCCAACTCAGACCTTATCTCGACTCGGATCCAAGTCGAATCCAACCAGATTTTTCTGAGTCCATATTATTCGGCTAGCATCCAATGCTACATGGTCAGTGAGACCGGACCATCCATCGTGTCATATGCTAGTCTAACTGGCTGCGTGTCCACACAGGCCTTTCGACTAGGAACCATTTAGGAAAGTCATCATACAATGCATAGTCTCACAAACAAGTCACGTACTTGTTAATACACATCATTGATAATATCCAAGGACTATCTTCATTCATAAACACATAGGAAATATCATCATACATGATTGCCTCTAGGGCATATCTCCAACAGCCATCTGTTCGGATGACGGGGTGCACCCCCATCCTTCTTTGATGAGTATAGGATTTCGTTGAAGTCCCCTATGACCATCCATGGAAGACTTGATTGGGCATGCAGATCCCTCAAGTTTTGGAAGGTCCCGTCTTTATGATCCAAACTCGGTTCACCATATATTCATGTCATCCTCCACATTTTCCCATCCGGTTCTTCCACCGACACATCAATGAACTCTAGACTTGTGGTCCGGGAGTAGATCCTAACCTCCTTCTTCCAGACCATCAAGGGCCCACACGTTCTTCCATCCAAACTAGGCGCCACTAGCCTATGATCACAACTGAGTTTTTTCAGCAGCTTCTCTGCCTTATCATCATCCAAGTGTGTTCCAGACAGAAAAAACACATCCGGGTTGAAACGCATCTGGAAGTCTAGAAGCGAACGAACTGTGGGGGCACCAAGGAGGTCCCGACAGTTCCATCTAGAAATTTGCATTGCTCCCGACGATCCTCTAGGTCGGAGGTCGCCAATAACATTGTAACATCACTTCCTGCCATGTTCTGATTAGCCTGTTCGTTATCCCTCCTCCTTTGCCTCTTGGTATCCTGAACCTTCTGAGGTGCTCAAGGCCCCTTTGTCCACAGGAGCATACAGTCCTCCTTCAATCTGTAGAATCCTGTCGGCCACCACCCCCAGCAGAGAACGCGCCACCGTTGTTTCTTTCAAAAAAATTCCATCCGCTCCGACAAGCCTCTTACGGGCCGACGACTCTACATGTTCACCAAAGATCCTATTTCCACTAAGATCCATGTCCCGTTTCTCTTCAGCATTAGCATCACGAGGGTTACCTCTTCCTCTGCCTACACCTCCCCGTCCTGGTCCGTTACCTCCTCACCCCCCCCCCTCTTCCACCCTGCCCAAAAAAGTTTGGGGTATCATAATTTACCAGGCGTCAGTCCCCCCACTCGCATTCTTCCTCCTTGTGTAGTCCATCACCACATTCAGTTACCAGATGGCCTATGAGCCAATAGAAGAAATAGAAATCTGGCATTTTTTTCATACTCCATAGGATACTTAATGCTCTCCTTCAGACTTATTGGAACAAACCTAACGAGCGGCGTGTGAAGATCAAGAAACAGCCGGGCCCTTACGTACTTTGTTTGGAAAATTCTTCCATCATGTACTGCTACACGGATCAGAGGTTTGCCTACTTTCTTTGCTATTTTCTCCGCAACCTCCTTCTTGTTCATCAAGCCATCAGGGACTCCCGAGATCCTCGCCCACACTGGAATCCGGTCAAGTGTGTAATCCTTCACATTGGTGAACCAATTATATTCTTCCATTACTACCGCAAATCCTCGGAACTACCACGGGCCACCTCCCATGACTCTGTCCCAATCACCAACACACATAAACTGGTTCTTGCCCACAGCCTTCAAGGTGACACCCTGCGCAGATGCCCAAGCATTACGCAAAGATTTGTACAGGGCGACATAGCTGAAGGGTTTGGTCATATGCACCCTGAAAATCGCCAGCCACCTGACCTCCTGGATCAATCCATCAATTTCTAATGAGAGATCGGGATCTTCCTCTTCTTCCCCATGCAAGTTAAGACCTGTGAATTTATCCTCCAAATTCATCCTTGATTCATCCTTTCCCTCCTGGTTGCGAGATTCGCTCGGTGCCGGCGGCGGCATCGCCTCTTTCCTAGCCATGCAGCAGAACAGCAACACTCGTAACCCTAGCAGGGAGCAGCAGGGCCAGCACCGCGGGTTGATCGACGTCAAGATTGGTAGAAAACCAAAGGTAGATGGGGAACTCACGCGGGCGGTGGCCGCGAGGGGAAAGTGGAACCCTATAAAAAAACCTATGGGAGAAGTATCCCCCACCTAGTAGTACTTAACCAAACCGGCAGTCTCTCTCACTCTCGTTCGATCTTCCATAGGAGCTGAAGGTGAAGGTTACCGAAAAAGGCTTTTGCCCCGCTTTATATATAAAGCAACGATCATCAACAACCTGGTACGAACGCAGGCCACCACAACACGTGCACACACCCAAGGCAGGATACATAAGCGCTGAGCACAGCAACACCACCCCTAGCACTACGAGAGCAACCGGTGGCTTCAACCGTGAACACGCCATCGTGGAGAGATGAAGCCACATACGACGAACCGTGGGCTCCAAGGCGGCGCCTTCAGGAAGGTTACGACATCGGAACGCCGCCACCACCCGATCCTAGAATCAGAGTTTCCCCAGGAGCAACACGACGGGCAATGAGAGCCGCAACGATGCCTTCAAGAAGGGAACGAGCTTCGTCGCCGCCAGTCTGATCGAAGATAGAACATGTTTTCACCCCAGCCAACACTCACCACCACCGAACGCCACATCCTGGCTACCACGCTGCCCACACGACCATGGCAGCTGGGCAGCACCAAGCCACGGGCTCTGCCCATGAGCACCGTGCTATCACCACCAGGTTCGTCACCCCGACATCCAAGACCTTGACACCACCATACCTGAGACCCACCGCTACCCCAACCAAAGAGACGACCGGAAAGGCCCTGCCTTTCGCACCCCTGGGCGGCCCCCAGCGCCGAGACCCAATAGGCCGGCCAAATTGGCCTCCATCGACCCATCCTGCAGCCCCTAGCGTGAGACGAGCTCGGTCCTACAGTCGGGCGCGATACGAGCTCAGTCCTGGTGTACCAGACGCGAGACGAGCGATGAACTGCAGTTGCGAAAGGTCCAACCCTAAGATGAGGGTATTGCTCGGATGATGAGGAGAGGTATCGAAGGCCGACACAGGCTCCTACGGACGAGCCGACGTCGGAACACGCTAGCCGTCGCCGCCGCAGCCGACCTGCCAAGCTGATGTGGAGCCATCCACGGCCGGAGCAGCAGCCACACTGGGCCACTACCCAACCTGCACCGCCTGGCAAGCTCAAAGCATCGGAGTCACCGAGCACGCACCCGCGCAACCAGCAGCCGGAGGCGAGGAACGCAGACGACGCCCCCACACCTACCCGATCCAGATTAGGGACGGGGAGGCCCGAACTTCCCGCCAGCACCAGCCACCACAGACCATCACGCCGGCGGCCGTGCATAGGACACCGCCGCCCGCGCCCTCCGCCCCTGCACCCTGCCGCACCCACCACCCCGCGCCGCCGGTCGGGATCCCACGCCAGATCCGACCGACCCGCATCCACCCGGCGCCAAGCACCGTTGCACGAAACCGCGCGCGCCCTGATGTCTACTATGCAACTTTGTTCTTGTAGACTCTTGTTGGGCCTCCAAGCGTAGAGTTTTGTAGGACAGTAGCAATTTTCCCTCAAGTGGATGACCTAAGGTTTATCAATCCGTGGGAGGTATAGGATGAAGATGGTCTCTCTCAAACAACCCTGCAATCAAATACAAGAAATCTCTTGTGTCCCCAACACACCCACAATGGCAAATTATATAGGTGCACTAGTTCGGCGAAGAGATGGTGATACAAGTGCAATATGGATGGTATATATAGGTTTTTGTAATCTGAAAAAATATAAAAACAACAAGGTAGCAAGTAACAAAAGTGAGCACAAACGATATTGCAATGCTTGAAAACAAGGCCTAGGGTCCATACTTTCGCTAGTGCAATATCTCAACAATGCTAATATAATTGGATCACATAACCATCCCTCAACGTGCAACGAAGAATCACTCCAAAGTTCTTATCTAGCGGAGAACATAAGGAGAAATTGTTTGTAGGGTACAAAACAGCCTTAAAGTTATTCTTTCCGATCGATCTATCCAAGAGTTCGTACTAAGATAACATCAAGTAATCCTTTCCGATCGATCTATCTAAGAGTTCGTACTAGAATAACACCATATGATATGCATCAACCAACTCTAATGTCACCAAGATACTCCAATGTCACCATAAGTATCCATGAGTTAATTACACGATACGCATCAAACAATTTCAGATTCATAATACTCAATCCAACACAAAGAACCTCAAAAAGTACCCCAGGATTTCTATTGGAGAAAGTAGGAGAAGAACGTGTATCAACCCCTATGCATAGATTACCCCAATGTCACCGCGGTAATCCGCAAGTTGAGTACCAAAACATATATCAAGTGAATCAATAGAACACTCCATTGTCACCACGGGTATCCACATGCAAGACATATATCAAGTGTTCTCAAATCCAATATTCAATCCAACATAACGATATCTCAAAGGGAAAGATTCAATTCATCACAACATGATAGCAAGGGAATAACATCATGTGATTCGACTATATTAACAAAGCCCGTGATATATCAAGATCGTGACATCTCAAGAACACGAGAGAGAGAGATTGAACACATATCTACTGGTACATACCCTCAGCCCCAAGGGTGGACTAATCCCTCCTCGTTATGGCCTCCGTCGGGATGGTGAAGATGGCCACCGAAGATGGATTCCCCTCTTCGGCAGGGTACTAGAATGCCTCCCGATTGATTTTTCATCGATACAAAGAGTTTCGGCGGCGGAGCAAAGAGTCTAGGGTTATTTCTGATGGTTTCTATATTTATACGATTTTGGGGCGTCGGTTTCACGCCAAGATGGGCCACGAGGAGGGCACGATACACCAGGGCGCGCCTGGGCCATCTGGCGCGCCCTAGTGGGTTGTGCCCACCTCGTGGCTCTTATCCGGTGGTTCTTCGCTCCAATATTGCTTATTTTTCCAGAAAAAATCACCAAAAAGTTTCGGGCGATTCCGAGAACTTTCATTTTCTGCACAAAAACAACACCATGGTAATTCTGCTGAAAACATCGTCAGTCCGTGTTAGTTCTAAATAAATCATATAAAGTGCATCAAAACCATATAAAAGTATTGTAAACATAGATGAATATGGCATGAATACTTCATAAATTATCAATACGTTGGAGAGGTATCAGCATCCCCAAGCTTAATTCCTACTCGTCCTCGAGTAGGTAAATGATAAAAGAAATAATTTATGAAGTGTGAATGCTAGCATAGTGCATAAGTTTGATCAATGATAATTTCAACCACTTTTCCTAGCATCATAACAGCAACTCTTTCTCATAAAACTCATCATGATAAAGTAGCAACCAATTCACATGTTATGGTTCAAATAATGAATTCTCTTAAAACTTAACAACGTATGTTCTTAGTCACCAAACAATTGCAATTCAACTTATTCTCAACAAAGTCTAAGTAAGAGCCCCACATATTCAATCATCATATAGTCTTCTATGATTGCTAGTACTCAAAGCATATTTTTAGAACAAATGGCATCCATCGAACACAAAGAAAGATAGGGGCTTAATGTTTCGCCTCCCAACTCATTTATCATAGAGATAATTGTCAACAATAATAAGTCATGATCAAATATATTTGACTGGCCATATGTGTTTGGATCTTTCCCCACCACATGATGCTTGCCAACTAATAGATTGAGGTTGGAATAAGAAGTTGACTCAACATGAAAAGTAAATAACATGAAAGTAAATAGATTGTCCCTTTGCAGAGGGAAGCAGGGATTTGCATATGTGCCTGAGCTCATTGTTTAAAACAGAGATAAATATAATTTTGGGAGGTGCACCCTTCCTATCAACGTTATGACCAAGAGTTATCAATATCTTCCATGTTAAACACATTAGCGGTGGTTCCCAAGCGGTAAAAGTAAAGGTTTACTCCCCCTCCACCAACAAACACACTCCACGGCTAGCCGAATCCATGGGTACCATCCATACCAACAACATTCTTGGGGGAGTTTTGTTTAATTATTTGCATTTTTTTATTTCGGGACTGGGAATCCCTATTACCACCCCTCTCATTCACGGACGAGTGAATAAACACTCATCATGAGAACAACCCGCTTAACATGGAAGATACTGACTGCCCCCTATCGCTCCATGAGCGGTCCAGGAAACAGATGTTTTTTTGAATGTTTAGAGGTGGCACATGCAAATTTACTTGGAATGGCAGTGAAATACCATATATAGGTAGGTATGGTGGACTCTTATGGAATAAACATGGCTCAAGGATTTGGATGCACAAGTAGTATCTCTACTTAGTACGAAGTGTTGGCTAGCAAAAGGTTCTAAACAAGCACCACATGTTGGAGGATCCATAACAATATAACTTCTATGCAAATATACACAACCATAACTCATTACGTTGTCTTCCTTGTCCAACTTCAACTAATTTTCTCAAGTTTGAAAATAATTAATGGGTATTCACAATCATAGAAGATGTCCAAGATAATATATTTGTATGTGAAAGTTCTCTTTCTTATACTAATCATTCAAGGATTGCTTGTATGACCAATATTGTGATTGTCAAACTTCAATAGATTTTACTTTCTAAACCAGATGTGAATCTACTACTAAGCATAAAGCACATTGATAATTTCGTATTTATGATATTTCATTCATTCACAATTTACTCTTAGGATATAAGTGAAGCACAAGAGTAAACATCAAACTACTCTCAAAAGATATAAGTGAAGATCAATGAGTAGTCAAACAACTAAGTAGCTATGTGAGGACTCTCTCTCAATAAAGATTTTCAGATCTGAGTATTTTATTTAAACAGCAAGGAAAAGAAAAATACCACTCCAAGAATAGCACATATCATGTGGACAAATAAAAATTTAGGCTCAACATAGGCTAATCGATAATTGTTGAAGAAGAGAGGTGGGATGCGTAGCATCCCCAAGATTAGATGCTTGAGACTTCTTGAAATATTTACTTGGCGTGCCTTGGGCATCCCCAAGCTTGAGATTTTGTATCTCGTTCAATCCTCTCATATCCCGGTTTCACCTAAGTCTCAAAAACTTCATCCACACAAAACTCAAAAAGAACTCATGAGATAGGTTAGTACACATAAGAACAAATCGACACTTCATGTACTGCCAAGACAAGTTGCACAATAATTTCAAACATCATCTACTTTTTACTATCATTTGCACAATTTATATCTACCAATATAGGCTATGGAAACTATAGGATAAGTAGATAACAAAACTATGACAGCAATCTGTCCAAACAGAACAGTCTGTAGAAATCTATTAAACCAGTGTACTTCTGTAACTCAAAAAATTATGAAAATTTAGGACAGTCTAAATAATTTATATGAAAACACTATGTAAAAAATTTCGAAACTTTCCACGTTCCAATAAAATACGAAAATTCAAACACAACAGCAAAAGTTTATGTTTTTACACAGCACACATCAAACATTCAATTCATGCATCCTAAAAGCAATTCTTGAAACTTTTTATTGAAAAGCAAGATTAAATAACACCTAACAGAGACTAACAAAATAAAATGACGCTCCGAGCAAAACACGTATTATGTGAAGAATAAAAATGTAGCTCTAAGTAAGATATATCGATAGTGTTGAAGATGAAGGAGGGGATGCCTCGGAAGGCATCCCCAAGCTTAGGCGCCTGAGTATTTCTTGGATATTACCTTGGGGGTGCCTTTGGCATCCCCAAGCTTAGGTTCTTCTTATTCTCCTCATATCGGTGTCTCACCCAAAACTTGAAAACTTCAATCACACAAGACTTACGAAACTTCGTGAGATGGGTTAGTATAATAAATAAAGATCATTCACTGAGGTACTGTCAAGACAAGATTCATAATTGTTCTCACATAATACCTACTTTCTTCTACCATTCACATAATTTATATCACTGAATATAAGTTATGGGAACACTAAAACAAGCAAACTATGCATGCAAAATAGAATCTGTCAAAAACAGAACAGACTGTGAAGATCTGTAGTATAGCCATACTTCCCTGTCTCTAAAACTTCTGAAAATTTTGGACAACCTAAAAACTTTGTATGTCAAGACTGTGTAAAAATTTCAGATCATTATCACGCTCCATTAAAAAATTAAAATTCCTGTACTGAAGTCAAAAGTTTCTGTTTTGGTTCAGCATCAATTCTACTCATCTTGTGAGTCATCCCAAAGGCTTTACTTGGCACTTTATGGAAATAAAAGACAGAAAACATGATTACTACAGTAGCTTAATCATGCAAACACACAAAAACAGAAAGAAAAAGTGTTGGGTTGTCTCCCAACAAGCGCTTTTCTTTAATGCCTTTTAGCTAGGCATGATGATTTCAATGACGCTCACATAGGAATAGTATTTGAAACATGTAAGAGAGCATCATGAATCACATGACAAGAACATTTAAGTCTAACCCACTTCCTATGCATAGGGATTTTGTGAGCAAACAATTTATGGGAGCAAGAATCAACTAGCATATGAAGGCAAAACAAGCATAACTTCAAAACTTTGAACACATAGAGAGAAAACTTGATATTATTGCAATTCCTACAAGCATATGTTCCTCCCTCATAATAAATTTCAGTAGCATCATGAAGGAATTTCACAATATAACTATCACATAAATCATTCTTTTCATAATGCACAAGCATAGAATTTTCATTACTCTCCACATAAGCAAATTTCTTTTCATCCATGGTAGTGGGTGCAAACTCAACAAAATAACTATCATGAGAAACTTGATTGACATAACCACATTCAATATTAAAATCATGATGACAAGTTTCATGGTTACTATCACTCTTTATAGCATACATGTCATCATCATAATCATCATAGACAGGAGGCATGCCATAATCATAATAAATTTGCTCATCAAAACTTGGGGGGCAAAAAATATCATTTTCATCAAACATAGCATCCCCAAGCTTGTGGCTTTGCATATCATTAGCATCATGGATATTCAGAGAATTAATACTAACAACATTACAATCATGCTCATCATTCAAGGAATTCTCATTAAGTATTTTCATAATTTCTTCCTCTACCAATTGAGCATAATTTTCTGAATCCTTATTTTCAAGAAAGATATTATAAACACGATACAAATGATGCACCCTAAGCTCCATTTTTTTGTAGTTTTCTTTTATAAAACCAAACAAGTGAAAAACAAGAAACTAAAAGATTTGATTGCAAGATCTAAAGATATACCTTCAAGCACTCACCTCCCCGGCAACGGCGCCAGAAAAGAGCTTGATGTCTACTACGCAACTTTATTCTTGTAGACTCTTGTTGGGCCTCCAAGCGCAGAGTTTTGTAGGACAGTAGCAATTTTTCCTCAAGTGGATGACCTAAGGTTTATCAATCCGTGGGAGGTGTAGGATGAAGATGGTCTCTCTCAAACAACCTTGCAATCAAATACAAGAAATCTCTTGTGTCCCCAACACACCCAATACAATGGGAAATTGTATAGGTGCACTAGTTCGGCGAAGAGATGGTGATACAAGTGCAATATGGATGGTAGATATAGGTTTTTGTAATCTGAAAATATAAAACAGCAAGGTAGCAAGTAACAAAAGTGAGCACAAACGGTATTGCAATGCTTGAAAACAAGGCCTAGGGTCCGTACTTTCGCTAGTGCAATATCTAAACAATGCTAATATAATTGGATCACATAACCATCCCTCAACGTGCAACGAAGAATCACTCCAAAGTTCTTATCTAGCGAACATAAGAAGAAATTGTTTGTAGGGTACGAAACCACCTTAAAGTTATTCTTTCCGATCGATATATCCAAGAGTTCGTACTAAGATAACATCAAGTAATCCTTTTCGATCGATCTATCTAAGAGTTCGTACTAGAATAACACCATATGATACGCATCAACCAACTCTAATGTCACCTAGATACTCCAATGTCACCATAAGTATCCATGACTTAATTATACGATACGCATCAAACAATTTCAGATTCATAATACTCAATCCAACACAAAGAACCTCAAAGAGTACCCCAAGATTTCTATCGGGGAAAGTAGGACAAGAACGTGTATCAACCCCTATGCATAGATTACCCAAATGTCACCGCGGGAATTCGCAAGTTGAGTACCAAAACTTATATAAAGTGAATCAATAGAACACCCCATTGTCACCACGAGTATCCACACGCAAGACATATATCAAGTGTTCTCAAATCCAATATTCAATCCAACATAACGATATCTCAAAGGGAAAGACTCAATTCATCACAACATGATAGCAAGGGAATAACATCATGTGATTCGACTATATTAACAAAGCCCGTGATACATCGAGATCGTGACATCTTAAGAACACGAGAGAGAGAGAGAAATTGAACACATAGCTACTGGTACATACCCTCAGCCCCAAGGGTGGACTACTCCCTCCTCGTCATGGCCTCCGTCGGGATGGTGAAGATGGCCACCGGAGATGGATTCCCCTCTCCGGCAGGGTACTGGAACGTCTCCAGATTGGTTTTTTATCGACACAGAGAGTTTCGGCGGCGGAGCAGAGAGTCTAGGGTTATTTCTGATGGTTTCTATATTTATACGATTTTTGGACGTCGGTTTCACGTCAAGATGGGCCACGAGGAGGGCACGATACACCAGGACGTGCCTGGTCCCTCTGGCGCGCCCTGGTGGGTTGTGCCCACCTCGTGGCTCTTATCTGGTGGTTCTTCGCTCCAATATTGCTTATTTGGTCCAGAAAAAATCACCAAAAAGTTTCGGTCGATTCCGAAAACTTTAATTTTCTGCACAAAAATAACACCACGGTAATTCTGCTGAAAACAATGTCAGTCCAGGTTAGTTCTAAATAAATCATATAAAGTGCATCAAAACCATATAAAAGTATTGTAAGCATAGATGAATATGACATGAATACTTAATAAATTATCGATACGTTGAAGACGTATCACGCCCGCCCGCACGCAACCCTCCACGCCACCGCCGCGGCCTGTTGCCGCCGCGCCCCGCACAGCACCGCGCCCTGGCCGAGCCAGATCGCCCCGCGACGACCTCACCAGGCGAGGAGGAGAAGGCCCCCCGCCGCCGCCCACGTCAGGCAGGCTTCGCCCGCCGGCGCGCCCGGGCGGCGGCGAGGGAAGAGGAGGATGAGAGTGGTCGGGGACCGGCGGCAGGAAGCCTCCTCTGTTGCCCGCGGGAGCGCCGGAGGAGGGTTCGCTTGTTTGTGTTTCCATCAAGGTGAAGGTTAGAGACAACAGGATCACAGAGGTGTACGTACATGCAAAATTTTGCAGTAACCATGCAAATCCATGGATCACACACGTAAAAGTAGCTTTACAATAGTCTACTGGAGCAGTAAAGTGCATATCGAGAGGCAAATTAAGGAGTAAAAAAAGATCTAGAAAATACAGTAATCATCATCTCAGGCTCAGGCTCAGGCTCCCAGCTCGATCGATCTTGCACTTGCAGCTGTATGATCATGCATCTTTCTGCTTGGTAACAAACGTACGTAGTAGTGTTGATTGGAATGGTTCGATTAGTAGCTGTAATTCTTGACGAACATGCCCTCCTTGGCCTCGGCGGCCTCGCCGTCGCTGGTGTACTTTCCGAGCTGCGCGAGCGAGTTGGCCTTGGCACGCAGCAGCAGCGCCTCCTGCGCCGCCTTGACGTTCTCCGGCCGGCCACCCCACGTCTTGAGGCACGTGTTCTGCAGCGCCCTGGCGTAGGAGAAAGAGACGTGCCACGGGTTGGGCCCCTGGTTCATGGCGTTGAGGTTGAGCGTGGCCTCCACCTCGGACTGCCCACCCGACAGGAACATGATGCCGGGGACGGCGGGCGGCACGCGGCGGCTGAGGAGCTTGAGAGTGTAGTCGGCGACCTGCTCCGGCGTGGCCCTGTCCTTGCACTCGGCACCGGGGGTGACCATGCTGGGTTTGAGCAGGATGCCCTCGAACATAACGTTGTTTTGGGCCATCTGGTAGAAGGTCTCGGCCCAAACCTTCTGCGCCACCTCGAAGGTGCGCTCGATGCCGTGCTCCCCGTCCAGCAGGATCTCCGGCTCCACGATGGGCACCAGGCCGTTGTCCTGCGAGATGGCGGCGTAGCGGGCAAGGCCCCAGGCGGCCTCCTTGACGGCGAGCTCGGAGGGGCCATTGGGGATGCTGACCACGGTGCGCCACTTGGCGAAGCGGGCGCCCTGCTGGTAGTAGGCGGCCTCCCGGGAGGCGAGGCCGTCGAGGCCCTGACACCAAGACTCGTCGTTGGAGCCGGTGAGCGGCACGAGGCCCTTGTCCACCTTGATCCCGGGCACGATGCCCTGCTCCACCAGGATGTCGACGATCTTCTTGCCGTCGACGGTGGACTGGTAGAGCGTCTCCTCGAAGAGGATGGCGCCGGAGATGTGGTTGCCGAGGCCAGGGACGGAGACCAGCAGCGTGCGGAACGCCTGCCGGTTGGCCTCCGTGTTCTCCAGGCCGATCGAGTCGAGGCGCTTCCCGCAGGTGGCGTTGGACTCGTCCATGGCCAGGATGCCGCGCCCCGGCGACGCGATGGTTTTCTGCATGTGCGTGCAAACCAGTAGCATGTCAGCCCAGTCCAAGAGTTATCAGTTATATAATTCGGCCGACGAGAAGCTGCAGCGTACATACCGCGGTCTTGACGAGCTCATCGTCGTAGGCGCCGGCGCGGACGACCATGGACACCCTGGGGGCGGCGACCTGACGCGCAACGCCCCATTCGGCCTTCTTGGGGAGGAAGGAGGACTTGAGGAGAGTAGCAGAGGCCATGTCCTTTCTTCTTCTTCCTTTGTTGCTTGCTTGCCACTGACCTCAAGCTCAAGCTGCTAGCTATCCTCTCTGCTTCGCTGAGACCAATGGACTCATATTTGAATGGGTGGCACAAGGGGATATGAGGTGTGGGGTGGAGGTTTGGATGGCTCAATGGCTGGCTGTCCGTCCATCGCCCCAGTCATCACCCCCCCCTTTTTAGCGCACAATTGCAATTCCCCATGTTTATGTGCACCGTGTAAAACAAAAGACAAGAAAATTCCTGCACCTGATCCATCCGTGGGAACGTTGCTGGCCTCAAGATGGTTGACATCATCACCTGCGGCCGCGTTTCACCGGGAGCCTATGGCACAGATTTCTCCCGATAGGGCGTCCATGGATAGATAGATAGATCCACCCCGGCCGGGGTGGTTGCCATACTTCCGCTTTTTTTTCTTTCCCGGATGGATCTCAGCGATTGCAACTCAGGCTGCAGCTGCGAGCTGCTCCTGCTTGCTAGTAGGATGTCATTTCTGACACACTGTCAGGTTCTGTAACTAAACTTAACTGGATGTACTGCCGGCTCCTGCTTTTCGGATGGATCCCGAGTCGTCGATCAAGCATCTAACATCTAACGGCTCTCCTGGCTAAGATACCGATTCACCTCGTGAGCGTTTGTCAAGCATCATCAAGCATCGGACGGTTCCCAAGCTCTCGACCGTCGTTATTACCGGTCCCGCACCTTTTCTCTTTTCAGTCTTACTTTTCACCTGCTCCCAGTTGTAATGGCTATAAGGTCACGTTCTCCCTTCATTTCAAGACCATCTTAATGTAATCAGGTTGTAAACCCTAACTACGTGTGGCGAGCCACAATACTTCCATTCCCACGTCAATTTACACCCTAGACCAGGAAGTTCCTGCTTTGAATTTCGACTAGTTAGGGCTTCAATTCAGTGAGCTCTTAGCTTGTTCCTGACAATTGGTATTGAAAGCCTTGTGTTCCTCGGAGGCGCATGGATCTAGAGTGAAATGGAGCCTCGACGAGCTTGGATCCCGGTCTGTTAGCAGCCGGTCCACCAAGTCCACTACAAGACACGACACTAGCCAAGTCAACGACAACTACGTCAACCCTTCGAGCTCCGTCGCTGACAGTGGACCAGGCAGGAGGATTCGGCACCCGTCCACTCGCTACGCAGGCGAGGAGTGGGCCACATGCTCTGTTAAATAGGAGAGGATATTGTCATTAGAGGGTTGGCTAGTTGGTACGGCAGGAGCCGTCTGCTTGTATCTCTTCCTCCTCTCTCAATCTTATCCATTGTAATTCGAATTCGAGATCCACGAGAGAAACCATGGCCACCAAATAGAGATGTACTAGCGTATTGCTAACAATTGGCACTCAGAGCCAATTTTTCCACCCCGCTGCACTGGAGCATCACCACGACACGTGCGCGGCGGCGGCGGCGGCACGCCGACAATGTGAGTTGATGGAGAATCTCTCTGAGGAGGGCAAGGCGATGTACGCGACCCTCACGTCCGCGGCGGAGGGCGTTCATCAGCGACAGAAGAAGGACCTTGAGGAGCTCATCATCGCCGCATTTGGCCATGCCGTCGATGCGGCAGTCACCAAGTCCGTTCCTCTCGCGGTCGACAAGGCGCTCGGCTCGGTCGTCAACGACTTGCAAGCGTACACTGACGGGGACAAGTAGATCAACGAACTCCGCGCATCAATTGGCCTCGCCTCCCACTCGGGCACCGCGGCGAGGCGGGCGCAAGCGTTCAAGGGTGCCGCGGAGACCGGCTCTGATGGACATCGCGGCAATTCGATTACACGAGGCCCAGGATCTGCGGCATCTCTGCCCTACGTTCCACCTCCGGCTCGAGGTATCACTGATTCATCTACATCCACCTCGTTTGCTAGTCTGATCAATCGAGAGCGTCGCGCATCTCAGTTCCAGTCTTAGTTCCACCATGTGCGCATAACGAAGTTTGCCTCGTTATGACGGTGACAATCCGAAGTTCTGGCAAGCTTGGTGTGAGGATTATTTTGCTTTGTGTGATACTGATCCTGCTATGTGGATAGTGGTGGCTGCAATGCAGTTTGAGGATCCTGCAACACGTTGGCTTTCTTCAATACAACATATGTTTGAGCATGCATCCTGGCAAGAGTTTAGTACTGCAGTAGTTCAACGTTTTGGGCGAAATCAACACCAAACGTTGGTTCGTCGTCTGTACCGTTTGCATCAGACTGACTCTGTTGAGGATTACATACTTGAATTCTCTGCTTTGATGGATCAACTTGTTGCATATGAGCCTAATCCTGACATGATGCATTACACCACTCGTTTCATCGATGGTTTAAAACCTGTTGTTCGTATTATTGTGGCTGTTCAACGGCCTCCAGACCTTGGCACAACGTATTGTATTGCGTCTGTGCATGAGGAGGTCGGAGAGGGTGACACCAAGATCAATTCTTCCGGATACAGTAGAAGACCCAGCTCGTCTGCATCCAATCGCACATACCGATCCAAGTTCACTAATGATACTCGTGCTAACCGTGACACTGTTCATGAAAATCCATCGAAGCCAGCTCAACCTGAAGATAAATTGGCAACTCTGAAGGCGTATCGTCGAGCAAAAGGTTTATGCTACATCTGTGGTGAGCGATGGGGCAGAGATCACAAGTGTAATACCACTGTTCCGTTGCATGTGGTCTAGGAGATGCTAGAGTTTTGTGATCTTCCTTCACCAGATTCGGAAGATAGCGATGATGATCTCATGGTATTATCCACTGAAGCACATATAGATACTTCTAAACCAAGTGCTATTAAACTCACTTGTCAACTGCAAGGGCATTGGATGATATTTCTTCTTGATTCTGGTAGTCCCCATTCCTTCTTGAGCACAAGCGTGGCTGCGTTGGTGGGTGGGCATGAGCCATTACGGAACACAAAAAAAGTCATAATTGCCGGTGGAGGACATTTGGAATGTACGCAACATATACCTCGTTGTTCTTGGTCAGCAGCTGGACACACATTCCAATCAGATTTCAAAATCCTTCCGTTGAAACACTATGATGGCATAATTTGTATGGACTGGCTCGCGGCAAGAGGCACTATGTAGGTTAACTGGGAACAGAAGTGGCTTGCTTTCGATCATTTGGGTCAGAGAATTCTGCTTCATGAACATCCACCTACTGAGTTTGAGTTAACTTTGGTAGAGTTGTTGATAGAGGCGAGGGTCCTGATCTTTTGATGAGATGATAACTATCGATTTGGCTGAGACGACTTTGACGATCCGACTACAAACGTGCACAACGTTGCGCCTTAGCAATCGCTAAACCAATCTCCAAGAGGTTGTTGACCACACCGGAGCACGGTCAACCTGACCACGAAGTTCTATTCCTGCAAGCAATCGAAGAACAAGCAAGAATATGATAAAAGCAATCTGAATGTTGCAAATATAGATGAAGTATTGATAAGGGTGGGGTTCAAAAAGCAGTCTTAGTCTGGTTGTTGGACACAAACGAAGTACACGAAGTTGCAATGGCTAACTTTTAACTAAACAAAACCCAAAGAAAAAGCTACTAGATTGATCTACTTATATAGGAGCAAGGGGTGGCGGACAAGGAGGTGGGAGGACGTCCCAAGGCAGCCTAAAACTAACCCTAGGTCGTACAAGGCCTATGGGCCCAAGTGGAGGTGCTGCAACACCTTTGAACTTATAGTTTGACTCGGATTCTGCTGTAGCATCAAATTATTTCGTCAATATCTCCACTCTCCGGACGAATTTGAAGGTGAATCAAATTGGGATGGAAATCTTATGAAATCTTCTTTTCAACAAAAGAAGAATCACCCAGTTCAGAGTCCGTATGAAAAAGTTCTTGGCGTTTTGAGACTGGTATGTCTGTGCAATCCGAATCTGAGTCCAGAACGTGAGAGACTTGGACTCTATCTTCTCTTGGTCCAAAAGTAACGTGGGAGAATTTCTTGAACATCACCTAATCAGTTTCTTTGAAGTGATAGGACCTCTTGAACAACACCTAATCATTTTCTCTTCCTTTGTCTTCACACGTGGTTCGTAAAAATGTTCAGCAATTCTGCATTTAGCCATGAAATAAAAATAGGTAAAGTATTTTTGTTCCGGATAACATAAATAAGTTATTGCATAATTCTTATAAGAAATCATCTCACAAATATGCATGTATGCAATATTTTTGGTTGTATTCAAGGTAGTCATGCCCTCATCATCCTCCTCTTCTTGAAAACAAAGCCGTCGGCGGCGTTGCTTAGTTTGAAATGTGACTAACAAAAGAGACAAGATGTACATGTTGTATATGTATATGTCATCCATTTTGATTTCCCTTGGTTTTTGCATATATGACACATGTATACATGAGTAACTTTCATATGTTATGATGAAATATAAAGCCAAAATATTATCACAAGAAGTAGAAGGCATGAAAATATTGCAACTCAGTTTGCACATATAAGTGAAGTCCTTATTCATATCAAAAGATTGAAAATGTTCATCATTAAACCATCCCAACATTGATAAATAAACTTGAATTATTTCAAATTTAGATGCTACAACATGCTTAAATAAGCAAACATGCAACATGTCATTTGACATAGAATCATCACCAAGATTGGAGGTCATATCAAAATGATTAAACTGTGGCAGAATTATTTTTAAACATATTTGATCCAAATTTGATTTATTTCCTGATTCACATGGTTCTTTCTCATCAACAGTTAATTCAATGGGTGCACTCAAAATTGTTGATATTGTATTTATTTGTTCACATGGCGAAGTCAAATCATGAACATAGTCCTCTAAAATAGGTGGTGTGATCAAAGCAATGGGTAGCTCATCACGGGGTACATTGGAATTGACAAGGCATTCATCATACTTATGTGGAGGTGGAAGATCAGTACCTTCGTCATTACCTGTTATGATCAACTCTGATGATGTAGGTACTCTCGGTGGTGATGTGTCACATGGTGGAGGTGATGTAGTTCTCACAACAATGGATGTGGTTGTCTTAGTATGCCTAGTAGTTGAAGGAGCAACCGTATCAACTTTGGGAATGTCCACCGTGCGCATGTTCTCCTTGTGTGCGACACGTCGTTTTATTTCCCGTTCAGCTTTGCAAGCAAGACGAAACAAACGGTCCATAGGATAACACTCTTCATGAATTAGTATCTCCTGAATATCATGGTTTAATCCTCCCCAAAATCTATCCATAAAATTTTATTCACTTTCTTCTAATGAGGAATGCAACAAGGTTGTTTGTAAATCATCATAATATTTCGTTACGGTGTCACTACCTTGTTTTAAGTGTTTTAACTTTTTAATCATGACACAGGTATAATAAGCAGGGACAAATGTGTGTCTCATGGCAAGTTTCAAATTATCCCAAGTAGTAGGTATATAATCAGGGTGTAACCGACAATATTCACTCCACCAAACTAAAGCATAACCAGTGAAAGAACCAACTGCGAAATTAACTTTCTTATTTTTAGCAAAATCATGGGAAACAAATATATCATTTATTTCAAACTCCCATTCAATATATAAAGCAGGTCTAAAACGGCCATTAAATGGTGGTATAGAAATATTAACTTGATCGTGTGCATTTGGGTCTCTTTGCACCTCTCGTAACGGTGGTTTTGGTGGCACATCTCCCACGATCGACGAACCCACAAACTGACAACTCTGGATCCTGTCATGTTTAGTAGAAACAAGAAATAAAATCCAAGAATATTGTTCCTATGAACTACTGGGATGTGGTGGTAAAACTCTCACAGTAAAGCAAATATCAATGTCTTACAAATTCTTACCATGCAGCAGGTGATGACCGATAAATCTTTGAAGATTGAGTAAAGTGATTACCAGGTGAACGTACGTATACACGGTGTAGAAATATGTGGAGCTTGAAAGGCTTAATATATAGTAGCAAAATATTAGCAATAATCAATTCAGAGATGCAATGTTGAATAGACGCTCAACGACGGTACTGTGCTGGTCCTAGGCTAGACCGTACTAGAGACGCGAGCCTAGAACACTGACGGAGTCATGGCAAAGCACAAATAGCAGCAATAGATGATAATAGCATGTAGCTTTGGATAGACAAATATAAGTGAAGATCACAATGGCAGTAAAGATAATGATGACAAATGACTGCCAAACATGATATATGAAAACTCTCTCTGGAACTTTCTTCCGAAAAATATTATGTCAAATTTCTGATATTTGTTTTCAAGAATGCTACTGACTCAAGATTTCGGATGCCAAAAGAATCACTCAATTCCGAGTTTGTATGAGGAGTCAAAAAAATTGAAAACGAACCTGAAAAATAATGACAAACTGTGTTTGCGACCTTTCGAAGGCAAAAAGTCCTATTTCGAAGCCGAATTGGAAGTGTAGATAATGAACTAGCTTAATCAGCTATTCAGATGCAGCTTGTCGATAGCTTGAATTTGAGTACTCGTGGAGCCAAAACGGACTTCGTATAAGGAAGATATGCATGTTTTACTGAACACTACGCAAAACAGATTCCACTCCGAAATTTAGATACGAGATTTGAGTCTAGATAGATTCGAAATTTGTTTTTTTTTTCTTCTTTCTATTTTTTTCTCACTTTTTTTTTACTTTTTTTGTTCTCTCTAATTTTCTCTTACTTTTTTTTTACTTTTCTCTCTCTTTTTTCTTCTCTCCAACAAGTCAGATAAGATGCAGATTGGATCAAGTGTATATGCGAATGACCTCAAGTGTGATAATGCAATGACCAATGGGAGCAGGTGGTGAAAATTGATGGATGGTGGTGGGCGACAACGGAAGGGATGACGGCGGCGTGGTGGTGGTATATGGCAGCAGCGATGAAGATGGTGCGGCGGCGGCGTGACAACTAGTGAATAGAACTCGAAACTCTAAAAAACTAGACGCTAAGACTAGTAACTCGACACGACGATGCAACCGCAAATTCAACAAAGCAACACACCGAACAGAAAATTGCAAAAAGGCTCAGATTGGTTCGGATATGATGATCTAACCCTAATTCTTTTTTTGGCTTTTCGTGGACTACAGGTATGAAGAACAGATGCGATCTAACTACGAAAAACTGGTAAAATCTCACCGAGAAACCTGAAAACTGATACCACTTGATAGAGGCGAGGGTCCCGATCTTTCGATGGGATGATAACTATCGATTTGGTGGAGACGACTTTGACGATCTGACTACAAACATGCACGACGTTGCGCCTTAGCAATCGCTAAACCAATCTCCAAGAAGTTATTGACCACACCGGAGCACGATCAACCTGATCACGAAGGTCTATTCCTGCAAGCAGTCAAAGAACAAGAAATAATATGATAAAATCAATCTGAATATTGCAAATATAGATGAAGTATTGATAAGAGTGGGGTTCCGAAAGCGGTCTTAGTCTGATCGTTGGACACAAACGAAGTACATGAAGTTGCAATGGTTAACTTTTAACTAAACAAAACCCAAAGAAAAAGCTACTAGATTGATCTACTTATATAGGAGAAAGGGATGGCGGCCAAGGATGTGGGAGTACGACCCAAGGCAGCCTAAAACTAACCCTAGGTCGTACAAGGCCTATGGGCCCAAGTGGAGGTGGTGGAACACCTTTGGACTTGTAGTTTGACTCGGATTCTGGTGGAGCGCTAGATTGTTTTGTCAATATCTCCACTCTCCGGACGAATTTGAAGGTGAATCCAATTGGAATGGAAATCTTATGAAATCTACTTTCCAACAAAAAAAGAATCACCTAGTTTGGAGTCTGTATGAAAAATGTCTTAGCGTTTTGAGACAGGTATGTCTGTGCAGTCCAAATCTGAGTCCAGAACGTGAAAGACTTCGACTCTATCTTCTCTTGGTCCAAAAGTGATGTGGGAGAACTTCTTGAACAACACCTAATCAGTTTCTTTGAAGTGATAGGACCTCTTGAACAACACCTAATCATTTTCTCTTCCTTTGTCATCACACGTGGTTCGTGAAAATGTTCAGCAATTCTGCATTTAGCCATGAAATAAAAATAGGTGAAGTATTTTTGTTCCGGATAACATATGTAAGTTATTGCATAATTCTTATAAGAAATCACCTCAGAAATATGCATGTATGCAATATTATTGGTTGTATTCAAGGTAGACGCTTTACGCCCAATCATTCCGGATAACGCTTGCATCCTCTGTCTTACCGCGGCTGCTGGCACAGAGTTAGCCGATGCTTATTCCTCAGATACCGTCATTGTTTCTTCTCCGAGAAAAGAAGTTGACGACCCGTAGGCCTTCCACCTCCATGCGGCATTGCTCCGTCAGGCTTTCGCCCATTGCGGAAAATTCCCCACTGCTGCCTCCCGTAGGAGTCATGTCCTCATCAGTTGCAGTTAGTACAAGGCCAAGATTTAGTGGCAGTGCCCGTAGAAATTCAATCTATGCTTGATGGATTTTCTGAAGTTTTCTCTGCACCAACTGAACTTCCACCACGAAGAACTTGTGATCATAAAATTCCATTGATCGCTGGAGCTCAACCAGTTAATGGCAGGCCCTATCGTTACTCTCCTGAGTTGAAAACGGAAATTGAGAAACAAATTGATGAGATGCTTCACTCCGGAGTGATTAAGCCCAGCACTAGTCCTTTTGCTTCCCCAATCATCATGGTGCGCAAGAAGGATGGTTCTTGGCGCCTTTGTGTCGACTACACGCACTTGAATTTGCACACTCTGAAGACAAAGTATCCCTTGCCTGTTATAAACGAACGTCTTGATGAACTCGTGGGTGCCTCTTGGTTTACTAAGCCGGACATGCACGCAGGGTATCATTAAATTCGATTGGCCCCTGGTGAGGAATTCAAAACGGCTTTCCATACCCACAATCGCCACTTTGAGTTTTCCGTCATGGCAATTGGTCTCACGGGTGGACCTGCTACTTTCCAATATGCGATGAATGTTGATCTCTCGCCTGTTAGTCGTCACTGTGCAGTGGTGTTCTTTGACGATATTTTGGTTTTCATTAAAACCTTTGTGGATCATGTACAACATCTCCGTCAAGTACTTCAGATTTTGCAGGACAAACAGTGGAAAGTGAAAGCATATAAATGCTCTTTTTCACAGCGATCTGTGGCCTATCTAGGGTATGTGGTCTCTAAAGAAGGTGTTGCTACTGATCCACAGAAAGTTTCAGATGTTCAAACTTGGCCTGTTCCTACCACAGTCAAAGAATTGCGAGGATTTTTGGGATTATCTAGTTACTACTGCAAATTTGTGTGTCAATATGGGGTTATTAGTCAGCCACTTACTCATTTGCTCCGGAAGCAAGTTCCCTTTGTCTGGACATCTGAAACTCAAAAGGTTTTTGATACACTGAAACAAGCACTTGGCAGCGCCCCTGTGTTAGCTCTTCCTGATTTCACTCTTCAGTTTGTGATTGAGACAGATGCAAGTGATTTACGTGTGGGTGCAGTACTAATGCAGAAAGGGCATCCATTGGCTTATGTCAGTAAAGGCCTTGGGCCACGTACCAGAGGGCTATCCACTTACGAAAAAGAGTACATGGCAATATTATTAGCAATTGAACAGTGGCGTGCATACTTGCAACACGCTGAATTCTTGATCCTTACAGATCATTGCAGTTTGGCACATATGGGTGATCAGCATTTGCACACACCTTGGCAGAAGAAAGTGTTCACTAAGGTACTTGGATTGCACTTTCATATTAAGTATAAGAAGGGAATTCGTAACAAAGCTGCGGACGCCTTATCTCGACGACCTGCCCCTGATAGTTGCTTGTTCACTATCACTTAGTATCGCCCTACGTGGATGTTGGATATTGTGGAGGCCTATAAAGCCGATCCACTTGCTCAAGAATTTCTCACTCGATTGGCTCTCTCTGGTCTCGCTGAAGATCACTATTCTTTGCGTGATGGCTTGATTCGCTACAAGGATCGTATCTAGATTCCCAATAACATTCCTATGCGTACCAAAATCTTGGAAGCTCTTCATGACTCACCCCTTGGAGGCCAGTCTGGTATTCCATTTACATTGCAAAGAATTAAGTAGAATTTCTATTGGAAAGGGATACGAACTTCAGTGCATCAGTATGTGAAAGAGTGCACTGTCTGTCAGTGTGCTAAGCCTGACAGAGCTAAATATCCTGGCCTACTGGCACCTTTGCCTGTTCCTTCACAATATTGGCAAATGCTCACTATGGATTTTCTCGAAGGTTTTCCTCGTTCTAGCCGTTTCAATTGTGTCATGGTAGTAGTTGACAAACTATCTCGTTACGCCCACTTTATCGGTCTTTCCTATCCATTCACCGTCTCTGTGGTAGCCACAACTTTCATGGATAATGTGCATAAGCTACATGGGATGCCAGAGTCCATTGTGTCTGATCGAGATTGCATATTCACCGGCCGCTTCTGGCGTGAACTGGCTGCTCTCTGGAGTTAAGCTTCGTATGAGTTCTTCGCAGCACCCCCAAACAGATGGAACTATACTGAATGTGTGAATCAGTGTTTGGAAGGTTACTTGCGCTGTTTTACGCATGCTTGTCCGGTCAAATGGGCCCAATGGCTATCACTGTCAAAATTTTGGTATAATACCAGTTCGCATTCTGCTCTGGATGGTAAATCTCCGTTCGAGGTTATGTATGGACATACGGCACTACAGCCGATGCATGTTTTGTGCCTGAACTGGATGAATGGCTTAAAGAGAGAGCACTGACATTACGTTTGTTGCAGCAACATTTGGAGCACATCAAGCTTCGCAGAAAGAACCGAGCTGATAAAAAAAGATCAGATCATGTCTTTCAGGTTGGTGACTATGTGTTCCTGAAGCTCCAGCCATATATACAATCTTCAGTGGCTCCGCGAGTGCATCATAAGTTGTTGTTCAAGTATTATGACCCATTTCAAGTTCTGGAGTGCATTGGTGATGTTGCCCACTGCATCCTACTGCCTCCAGGTTCGCGCATCATCCTGTAATCCATGTTTCCTAGTTGAAGAAAGCTTTGGGAGAACAGTATAAGGTGGAAGGCGAACTACCTCCTACCAGTGCTGCTCTTGTTGTTCCTGTGAAAGTATTACAGTGCCGCTTCCGACAGGAAGGCCACTCTGCTGTACCGCAAGGGCTGATACAGTGGTCAGGGCAATCTGAAGCTTTGGCGACCTGGGAGGACCTGGACGAACTAAAGCAACTATTTCCACAAGCAACAGCTTGGGGACAAGCTATACTTCAAGGGAGGGGGGATGTTAGCAGTCGGTCCTCCAAGTCCACTACAAGAGACGACACAAGCCAAGTCAGCGACAACTACGTCAACCCTTCGAGCTCCGTCGCTGACAGTGGACCAGGAAGGAGGATTTGACGCCCGTCCACTCGCTACGCAGGCGAGGAGTGGGACACATGCTCTGTTAAATAGGAGAGGATATTGTCATCCAAGGGTTGGCTAGTTGGTAGGGCAGGAGCCGTCTTCTTGGATCTCTTCCTCCTCTCTCAATCTTATCCATTGTAATTCGGATTCGAGATCCAGGAGAGGAACCATGGCCACCAAATAGAGATGTACTAGCGTATTGCTAACACGGTTGCGGCGGTAGTTCTTGCGATGGCGGTGGGAGTGGCACCAGTTTGGGTGTAGTCATTGACTCAGTCTGGTTGCTGAAGAGCATTTCTTTAGCGTTAAATTTGCAACCCCTGCTACCTTACCGTGCATCTTTTGAACACGAGCGGCGCAGTAAGCGGTGAACGACGGTGGTAGATCGGTGAGAGGACACCAACTAAATCCCTCCCTTCCCAACCCTTGTCCTTTCCTGCAAGTGTGAGGCTGCAAGAAAGCAAGATGACCATAGTGTGTGCTTCGACAGACAACGCAAATCTGGGATTGGAGTCCCTCGAACTCGATGTCAAAATCTTACACAGAAATCAAGAAAAAGATCGTAAGGAGTTTGAGGAGTTCCAAGCAAAAATGAATAGAAATTTTCTCACTATGCAGGAGAACTTCGACAAGATCTAGGCCAATTTTAAACGTATGTATTTGGATCCTCAACCATAAGAAGAGGAAGTAACTGAAGAACAATCTGGCCAATATAGTGCTCCAGACAAAGCAACCCCTGTTAGTGTAGTCACTGGCCGACCCAAGCAACTACCACCACCCATTTCTATACCTGGAAAGCAAACACCTGCAATTGGAGGCTCTGGAGTGTTTAAGGGATCATACAGGAAAAGAGCTTAAATTGTCGGCACCCCACAAACACCCTATATGCACCCTAATTATGGCAACACAAGACTTGAAGGTGCACAGAGCCAAGGCCACATAGCACGACAACAAATGTATGAAGAATATGTGGTAGAGGGAGTTGGCGAAGGAAATTTCAGAAGGCAGAGACCTACTACCCAATTGAGCATAGAAGAGCAGTGTTAATTGTCAAACCTGCGAAGTAAAATATCTCTGAATTTGATGGTCTAAGTGTTGATGTTTGGATACATAACTTGGAGCAATACTTTCCATCTGCTAGAACTCCTTTAGAGCACATAACTGCCTAGCTATGTCCTATTCGAAAGGACCAACTATACAATGGGGGAGAGGCACATGATACACTGCACACAATATGCCATGTCATTGGTTCTGTACCTACTTGACTAAATGTTTTCTATGACATCTGTGTGTGAAAATGTGAGAACTTTCCATAGTCTAGTGCAATCATCTACATTGGATGATTACATTGAGCCATTTGAGAAGGCTATGAACCATAACCACAGGTCCTACAAGATGCCTCACCATCATAATAATGCATCGGAGAAAATCATTATGGAGCTGCTCAAATCCATGATCAGTAGACCAAGCAGTAGTCCATACTCCTCTCCAGCTTTATTAGGGAACAGAAAGATGGGTTTTGGAGGCTTTGCACCGACTACAGGAAACTCAATGTTGGTGTTAAATGATGTCTACTACGCAAACTTCTTCTTGTAGACTCGTGTTGGGCCTCCAAGCGCAGAGTTTTGTAGGACAGTAGCAAATTTCCCTCAAGTGGATGACCTAAGGTTATCAATCTGTGGGAGGCGTAGGATGAAGATGGTCTCTCTCAAACAACCCTGCAACCAAATAACAAAGAGTCTCTTGTGTCCCCAACACACCCAATACAATGGTAAATTGTATAGGTGCACTAGTTCGGTGAAGAGATGGTGATACAAGTGTAATATGGATAGTAGATATAGATTTTTGTAATCTGAAAATATAAAAATAGCAAGGTAACTAATGATAAAAGTGAGGACAAACGGTATTGCAATGCTTAGAAACAAGGCCTAGGGTTCATACTTTCACTAGTGCAAGTTCTCTCAACAATACTAACATAGTTGAATCATATGTAAATCTCTCACGTGCGACAAAGAGTTCACTCCAAAGTCACAAATAGTGGAGAACAAACGAAGAAATTATTGTAGGGTACGAAACCACCTCAAAGTTATCTTTTCCGATCAATCGTATGAGCTATCCCTATAAGTGTCACGAACAGCCCTAGAGTTCGTACTAAAATAACACCTTAAGATACACATCAACCAAAACCCTAATGTAACCTAGATACTCCAATGTCACCACGAGTACCCATGGGCTTGATTATACGATATGCATCACACAATTTCAGATTCATCATGTTCAATCCAACACAAAGAACTTCGAAGAGTGCCCCAAAGTTTCTACCGGAGAGTCAAGACGAAAACATGTGCCAACCCCTATGCATAGATTCCCAAGGTCACGGAACCCGCAAGTTGATCACCAAAACATACATCAAGTGGATCAATAGAACATCCCATTGTCACAACGGATATCCCATCGCAAGACATATATCAAGTGTTCTCAAATCGTTAAAGACTCAATCCGATAAGAAAACTTCAAAGGGAAAACTCAATTCATCACAAGAAGATAGAGAGGGGAAAACTCCATATGATTCATCTATATTAATAAAGCTCGCGGTACATCAAGATCGTGTCATCTCAAGAACACGAGAGAGAGAGATTGAACACATAGCTACTGGTACATACCCTCAGCCCCGAGGGTGAACTACTCCCTCCTCATCATGGAGACCACCGGGATGATGAAGATGGCCTCCGGTGATGGTTTCCCTCTCCGACAGGGTGCCGGAACGGGCTCCCGATTGATTTTTCGTAGCTACAAAGGCTTGCGGCGGCGGAACTCCTAATCTAGGTTTCTTTCTGGGGGTTTTGGTATTTATAGGAATACTTGGCGTTGGAATCAAGTCAGGGGACCCCCGAGGGGACCACAAGCCAGGGGGGCGCGCCCCCTAGGCTTGTGGCTGCCTCGGGACTCCTCTCCGGTATCTTTTTGCTCCAGTGTTTTTTATATTTTCCAAAAATATTCTCCGTAAATTTTCAGCCCATTCCGAGAACTTTTATTTCTGCACAAAAAACGACACCATGGTAGTTCTGCTGAAAACAGCGCTAGTCCGGGTTAGTTCTAATAAAATCATACCAAAATCGTATAGAATTATTGTAAACATGGCATGAATACTTCATAAATTATAGATACGTTGGAGACGTATCAGCATCCCCAAGCTTAATTCCTGCTCGTCCTCGAGTAGGTAAATGATAAAAGAAATAATTTATGAAGTGTGAATGCTAGCAAGTGCACAAGTTTGATCAATGATAATTCCAATCACTTTTTCTAGCATCAATATAAACCATAAACAGTAGCTCATCTCATAAAACTTCTCATGATCAAGTAACAAGCTATTCACCTATTAAAGTATAGACCAAAAAGTTTCTTGAAAACTAACAAACCATATTCCTAGTCATCGAACAATTGCAATTCATCTTATTTTCAGGAAGGTTCTATGTAAGAGCTTTGATTTAGCAAATTCCACATACTCAACTATCATATAGTCTTCCATGATTATTCTCACTCAAAGCATATTTTTAGAACAAATAGCATCCATCGAACACAGAGAAAGATAGGGGCTTAATGTTTCGCCTCCCAAATTATTTATCATATAGATAATTGTCAACAATAATAATTCATGATCAAATATATTTGTGTGGATATATATGTCTAGATCATTCCCCAACACATGATGCTTGCCAAGAGAAAAAGGCGAAATATAGGAAGTGGTGAAGATCACCATGACTCATGCATAAAGGTAAGTACTAGAAAGTAAAAGATAGGCCCTTCACAGAGGGAAGCATTGATTTGCAAAGGTGCCAGAGCTCGAGCTTTTAAAACAGAGATGAATAATAATTTTGAGCGGTATGCTTTCATTGTCAACATAACAACCGAGAGATCTCGGTATCTTCCATGCTAGATACATTATAGGCGGTTCCCAAACAGAATGGTAAAGTTTTTACTCCCCCTCCACCAATCAATCACACTCCACGGCGAGCCGAATCCACGGGTACCATCCATACAAACAACAATCCTGGGGGAGTTTTGTTTCATTATGTTTTGTTTTGATTTTTGAGCATGGAACTGGGCATCCCAAATACCAGCCACTTTCTCGTGAATGATAGTGAATCAACACATATCGTGAGAATAACCCACCTAGCATGGAAGATACTGACAGCCCCTAGTCACTATATGAGCGATTCGGGCATACAAAACAGAATATTATTTGAAGGTTTAGAGTTTGGCACATGCAAATTTACTTGGAACGGCACGTAAATACCGCATATAGGTAGGTATGGTGGACTCATATGGAACAACTTTGGGTTTAAGGGTGTTTGGATGCACAAGTAGTATTTCTACTTGGTGCGGAAGTTTTGGCTAGTATGAGGTGGAATCAAGCACCACATGTTGGAGGATCCATAACAATATAACTTCTATACAAATATACCCAAACATAACTCATTAAGTTGTCTTCCTTGTCCAATTTTAACTAATTTGCCCGAGTTTGAAAATAATTAATGAGCTCACAATCATAGAAGATGTCCAAGATAGTATATTTATATGTGGAATCTCCCTTCCTTCAATATTCTTTCATGAATTGTTCAAGTGACCAATGCGGTGTTTGCTAACTTTCAATAAATGTTACCACCTATACTTATTATGTGTGAAGTCATTACTCCCCATGGGATAACTATATGAAGCATATTTAATTTCATATTTATGATATTCAATTCATTCAACCATTTACTCATAGGATATAAGTGAAGCACGAGAGTGAATGACAAAGTACTCCAAAAAGATATAAGTGAAGATCGATGCGTAGTCAATTAGTTAAATAGCCATGTGAGGACTCTATCTCTTATTCAAAATTTCAGATCCAATGCTTTTATTCAAACAGAAAAACAAAAGAAAAATAGCACTCCAAGAATAGCACGCATCATGTGAACGAATAAAAATTTAGGCTCAACATAGGCTAACCGATAATTGTTGATGAAGAGAGGTGGGATGCGTAGCATCCCCAAGCTTAGATGCTTGAGACTTATTGAAATATTTACTTGGGGTGCCTTGGGCATCCCCAAGCTTGAGCTTTTGTATCTCGTTCAATCCTCTCATATCATGGTTTCACCTATTCTCAAAAACATCTTCCACACAAAACTTGAAAAGAACTCGTGAGATAGGTTAGTACACATAAGAACAAATCAACACTTCATGTACTGCCAAGACATGTTGCAAAATAATTTTCAAACATAATTTACAGTTTACTTTCGTTTCCACAATTTATATCTACCAATATAGGCTATGAAAACCATAGGGTAAGTAGATAACAAAACTATGACAGCAATCTGTCCAAACAGAACAGTCTGTAGAAATTTATGAAAACAGTGCACTTCTGTAACTCAAACAATTATGAAAATTTAGGACATGCTAAATAATTTATATGACAATACTGTGTAAAAATGTCAGAAACTTTCCACGTTCCAGTAAAATATGAAAATTCAAACACTCCAGCAAAAGTTTCTGTTTTTTACACAGGACACATCAAACATGCAATGCAAGCATCCTAAGGCAATTCTTGGAACTTTTTATTGAAAAACAAGATTATAAATAACACCTAACAGAGAACAACAAAATAAAATGACGCTCCAAGCAAAACTCATATTATGTGACGAATAAAAATATAGCTCTAAGTAAGATATACCGATAATGTTGGAGACGAAAGAGGGGATGCCTTCCGGGGCATCCCTAAGCTTAGGCGCTTGAGTATTCCTTGGATATTACCTTGGGGTTGCCTTGGGCATCCCCAAGCTTAGATTCTTGTCACTCCTTATTCTCCTCATATCGGTGTCTCACCCAAAACTTGAAAACTTCAATCACACAAAACTTAACGGAACTTCGTGAGATGGGTTAGTATAATAAAGATAAATAATTCACTTAGGTACGGTCAAGACAAGATTCATAATTGTTCCCACATGATACCTACTGTATTCTATCATTCCCATAATTTATACCACTAAATATAAGCTATGGAAACACTAAAACAAGCAAACTATGCATGCAAAACAGAATCTGTCAAAAACAGAACAGTCTGTGAAGATCTGTAGTGTAACCATACTTCCATGTCTCTAAAAATTCTGAAAAAGTAGGACAACCTGAAGAATTTGTATATCAAGACTGTGTAAAAATTTCAGATCATTATCGCGCTCCAGTAAAAAAATAAATTCCTGTACTGGAGTCAAAAGTTTCTGTTTTGGTTCAGCATCAATTCAACTCATCTTGTGAGTCATCCCAAAGGATTTACTTGGCACTTTATTGAAATAAAAGGCATAAAACATGATTACTGTAGTAGATTAATCATGTGAACACACAAGAACATAAAGGAAAAGTGTTGGGTTGTCTCCCAACAAGCGCTTTTCTTTAAAGCCTTTTAGCTAGGCATGATGATTTAAATGATGCTCACGTAGGAATAATAATTGAAACATGCAAAAGAGCATCATGAATCTCATGACAAGCACATTTAAGTCTAATCCACTTCCTATGCATAGGGATTTTGTGAGCAAACAATTTATGGGAGCAAGAATCAACTAGCATAGGAAGGCAAAACAAGCATAACTTCAAAACTTTGAACACATAGAGAGGAAACTTGATATTATTGCAACTCCTACAAGCATATGTTCCTCCCTCATAATAATTTTCAGTAGCATCATGAAGGAATTTCACAACATAACATCACATAAAGCATTATCTTCATGATCCACAAGCATAGAAAATTTGTCACTCTCCACATATGCAATTTTCTTCTCATTCATAATAGTGGGAGCAAATTCAACAAAATAACTATCATGAGATACTTGATTGATATAACCACTTTGAATATTAAAATCATGATGACAAGTTTCATGGTTATCATTATTCTTTATAGCATACATGTCATCACAATAATCATCATAAATAGGAGGCATGCTTTCATCATAACAAATTTGCTCATCAAAACTTGGGGGACTAAAAATATCATCTTCATCAAACATAGCATCCCCAAGCTTGTGTCTTTGCATATCATTAGCATCATGAATATTCAGAGAATTCATACTAATAATATTTCTATCATGCTCATCATTCAAGGAATTCTCATCAAGTATTTTCATAATTTCTTACTCTACCAATTGAGCACAATTTTCCGAATCCTTATTTTCACGAAAGACATTATAAAGGCGAAACAAATGATGCAACCCAAACTCCATTTTTTTGTAGTTTCCTTTTATAAAACCAAACTAGTGAAAAACAAGAAACTAAAAGATTCAATTGCAAGATCTAAAGATATACCTTCAAGCACTCACCTCCCCGGCAATGGCGCCAGAAAAGAGCTTGATGTCTACTACACAAACTTCTTCTTGTAGACTCGTGTTGGGCCTCCAAGCGCAGAGTTTTGTAGGACAGTAGCAAATTTCCCTCAAGTGGATGACCTAAGGTTATCAATCCGTGGGAGGCATAGGATGAAGATGGTCTCTCTCAAACAACCCTGCAACCAAATAACAAAGAGTCTCTTGTGTCCCCAACACACCCAATACAATGGTAAATTGTATAGGTGCACTAGTTCGGCGAAGAGATGGCGATACAAGTGTAATATGGATAGTAGATATAGATTTTTGTAATCTGAAAATATAAAAACAGCAAGGTAACTAATGATAAAAGTGAGCACAAACGGTATTGCAATGCTTATAAACAAGGCCTAGGGTTCATACTTTCACTAGTGCAAGTTCTCTCAACAATACTAACATAGTTGAATCATATGTAAATCCCTCACGTGCGACAAAGAGTTCACTCCAAAGTCACAAATAGCGGAGAACAAACGAAGAAATTATTGTAGGGTACGAAACCACCTCAAAGTTATCTTTTCCGATCAATCGTATGAGCTATCCCTATAAGTGTCACGAACAGCCCTAGAGTTCGTACTAAAATAACACCTTAAGATACACATCAACCAAAACCCTAATGTCACCGAGATACTCCAATGTCACCACGAGTACCCATGGGCTTGATTATACGATATGCATCACACAATTTCAGATTCATCATGTTCAATCCAACACAAAGAACTTCAAAGAGTGCCCCAAAGTTTCTACCGGAGAGTCAAGACGAAAACATGTGCCAACCCCTATGCATAGATTCCCAAGGTCACGGAACCCGCAAGTTGATCACCAAAACATGCATCAAGTGGATCAATAGAACATCCCATTGTCACCATGGATATCCCATCACAAGACATACATCAAGTGTTCTCAAATCCTTAAAGACTCAATCCGATAAGAAAACTTCAAAGGGAAAACTCAATTCATCACAAGAAGATAGAGAGGGGTAAACTCCACATGATTCATCTATATTAGTAAAGCTCGCGGTACATCAAGATCGTGTCATCTCAAGAACATGAGAGAGAGAGATTGAACACATAGCTACTGGTACATACCCTCAGCCCCGAGGGTGAACTACTCCCTCCTCGTCATGGAGACCGCCGGGATGATGAAGATGGCCTCCGGTGATGGTTTCCCCCTCCGGCAGGGTGCCGGAACGGGCTCCCAATTGGTTTTTGGTGGCTACAGAGGCTTGCGGCGGCGGAACTCCCGATCTAGGTTTCTTTCTGGGGGTTTTGGTATTTATAGGAATACTTGGCGTTGGAATCAAGTCAGGGGGACTCCTGAGGGGCCGACAAGCTAGGGGGGCGCCCTAGGGGGGGCACCCCCTAGGCTTGTGGTTGCCTCGGGACTCCTCTCTGGTATCTTTTTGCTCCAGTATTTTTTATATTTTCCAAAAATATTCTCCGTAAATTTTCAGCCCATTCCGAGAACTTTTATTTCTGCACAAAAAACGACACCATGGTAGTTCTGTTGAAAACAGCGTCTGTCCGGGTTAGTTCTAATAAAATCATACCAAAATCATATAGAATTATTGTAAACATGGCATGAATAATTCATAAATTATAGATACGTTGGAGACGTATCATTAAATCAAAAAAATGAGTAGACAGGATTAGACTAGGACTCTCCCCTCGCGTCGCTCCCGCGAGCGACCGCTGGATAACCCTAGCCGCCAGCGCGGGACCCCCTCCCTCCCCTCTCTCCCCTCGGCGCCGCCTATCCATGCCGCCAGGCAAAGCCCGGTGGGTGCTGGCGGCGGTGGGGCCCTCTCATCCCTCGCTCGTGGGGGTCGGGCGCGGGCGAGCGGTCCCGAACGTCAACGTGGCGTGGATCTGGCGGCGCTGCGGAGCGGCAGGACGGGCATGGTGGCTGGACGCGGGCGGTGCTCGGCGGATGCGTGGCCGGGGTGCCGGCGTCGACTTTGGCTGGTTCTGCCCCGCGGGCAGCGTGGGCTCGCGGCGAGGTAGGGCATCGGTGGCGGGGTCCGGCATGGACTGGACCGGCTCCTCGCTTCGCACGGAGGTGGGTGGTGCTGGTGCGGGCCGGGGGTCGGGACGGTGGCCCTGGCCGCCAGGCTAGATCTGACCTCGTGGCGGCGCGGTTGGGGCAGCGACCTGGCGTGGCTGGTGCTCCGGCCGTGGGCGGCAGCGCGTGGAGGCCCGACACGGGTTGTGGCCTCCCGGTGGCGCGACAGCTAGACGGTGGCTTGGAGGCTCTGCCCGCGGCGATGGCCATCTTCTACTTCGGCGTCGGCTCGTCTGCGGGCGGACTGTATCGACCCTCGCTCCAACCTCTCGTCATCTGCTTTCTACATGCGCCGGAGTTGGGCCTCTCCCAGCTGCGGTCCATCTCTCGTCTCGCGTCTGGAGTAGCAGGATCAAGCTCGTCTCGCGCCCAGTGCAGCAGGAACGAGCTCGTCTCGCGCCCGGTGCTGCAGGACCGAGCTCATCTCGTGACCGATACGGCAGGACGAGTCGATGGAGGCCAATTTTGGCCGGCCTCTTGGGTCTCGGCGCTGGGGGTCCTCCAGTGGTACGAGAGGCGGCTCCTTTCCCTCGTTTTTTTGGTTGGGGTAGCGGCATGTCTCAGGTGCGGTGGTGTTAGGGTCCTGGATGCCGGGGCGGCGGCCTTGGTGGTGTTAACGTGGTGCTCATGGGCAGAGCCCGTGGCTCGCTGTTGCCCAGTGACCATGGCTGTGTGGGCGGCGTGGTAGCCGGGGTGTGGCGTTCGGTGGCGGTGAGTATTGGCCAGGTGAAAACCTGTTCTTTCTTCGGACGGACCGGTGGTGGCAAAGCTCGTTCACTTCTTGAAGGCATCGCCGCGGCTCTCATTGCCCGTGGTGTTGCTCTAGGGGAAACTCTGATCCTGGGATCGGGCGGTGGCGGCGCTCCGGTGTCCTAACCTTCCTGAAGGCGCCGCCTTGGAGCCCACGGTTTTGTCGTATGTGGCTTCATCTCTTCGCGGTGGCGTGTTCCCAGTTGAGTATCCCGGTTGCTCTTGTGGTGCTAGGGATGGTGTCGCCGCGCTCAGCACCTATGTATCTTGCCTTGGGTGTGTGTGTGTGTTGTGTTGGCGTGTGTCTTTACCGGGTTATTGATGATTGTTGCTTTATATATAAAGCGGGGCGAAAACCTTTTTGGGTAATAAGTAGATATTCCTGTGGCAGCTCGTGAGAGGTCGTCTACCTTCGGGTGACCAGGTTCGCAAGCGCAATGGACCAAGGACTGGAGTGTGTCCCCTTTGTGAGGTCAAGGAAGACCTCAATCACATCGTTTTCTATTGCGTTTCGGCCTAATTTCTGTGGAGTGCGCTTAGGGACGTATGGGCGAACAAGTGTGCGACGCCCCCGGTTTAACCGTGCACTAACCGTACACGCATTTATGCACGATCAAGACCAAAGACTCGCTGGAAGGAATCACAACACAATACTAAACACGAATTAAAATAATTCAAGCTTCATATTACAGCAAGGGGCCTCGAGGGCTCGAATACAAAAGCTTGAGTACAAAGTCAGCGGAAGCAACATCATCTGAGTACAGACATAAAAGGTACACAAGTTTTGCCTTAAGAAGGCTGAGCAAGTTGTGGAGTTTCTCCTTCTTGTGTGTTCTTGAGAGAAAAAGAAAGAGAGAAACCACATAAAAGTGATGAGAGAAACGAAGAAGCCGTGCTGGGAGGAGGCGGCACCAACAATTGGTATCAGAGCCTAGTTGTCTTGGGCATGGTTCGCCGTGCCGGAGGCGTGGTGGCGTTCGTCGGCGGCCGCGCGATGCTCCGGGCCGTGTGTCGGCCTATGGAGGTGCGCGGCGGTGCGGCTGTTATGGCGGACGCGGTGGTGGCGGCGCGGCGGACTCCATGTGAGGTGGGGGCCGCCGACGAACGCCACCACGCCTCCGGCACGGCGAACCATGCCCAAGACAACTAGGCTCATGATACCAATTGTTGGTGCCGCCTCCTCCCAGCACGGCTTCTTCGTTTCTCTCATCACTTTTATGTGGTTTCTCTCTTTCTTTTTCTCTCAAGAACACACAAGAAGGAGAAACTCCACAACTCACACACACACACACCTCACCGTGGAGAGACTAGCTTTGGTTTCTACTCCCCGTGAGACACACATACACTACATTGTTTACTTCAGCCCGCACGGCCTCCTTTTCTCATTACTGAATGTGCATATATATATATACAACAGACTCACACGTATTGCCAAGGCAACAACCTGCCCGGTTCACATGCCATGCACCACACGACTTGATCCACTAACCAACTAACTCACCCACTAACAAACTCCATGCGGCCACTCTCCTTCATGCACGCCCAGCTAGCTACCTGGAATATCTCCATGATCTACATGACGTGACTAACAAACTATATGCATGCATTTGACTCGGCTAAACACACTGCCTAACACACAAAATACTAGCTTGCATGCACACACATGAGCACGTCTTTATGTGTGCACATTGCCGCAGCTACTACTACATGCATGACTCAAAAACAAGATCTAATAATCTAAACCTACCATAACAAGATTAGTTCCAACAGAGCATAACAACGACAAACTAGATCAAAAAGGCGCAGGCCTCCTGCCTGGGAACCTCCGAACTACTCCTGGACGTCAGAGAAGTCTACGTCGTAGTAGGCTCCATCCTGGTAGTAGTGGCCTCCGTCGGGGTAGTAGTAGTCGTCAACGGGGTAAACTGGATCCTGGGTCTCCTGGGCTCCGTCATCTGATCGCGGCATCGAATCAAGGGGAAAAAGGGGAGCAAAGCAACGGTGAGTACTCATCCAAAGTACTCGCAAGACTGACATCAGAACTATGCTAACATGCACCATTATCAAAGGAATGGGGCTATATCTTTGGACTAAACTGCAGAAATGCCAGAAGAGGGAAGAAGGCCTAGTCCTATTGAAGACTAGCATCTTCAATGTCTTGCAGCATAAGACGAGAGTTTAGAGCAGCATATTTTAATTAACAGGGTATAATGCAGCAAGGCCCAGAGATTCTTCCTCGACTCCCTGCGAGAAAGCAATCCCGGAGCCAATAATTCAAGTAACAATCATAAGTATCCAGTTCTAGTTATCATAGACTAGGATACTCTCTGAGCGTCCGTTACCGTGGACACGGCTAATCAATTAGATAAAACTTCCCTGCAGGGGTGCACAAACTTACCCAACACACTTGATAAACTCTGGCCGGATACAATTTTCGGTTCATACCCGGCCACGGCCGATCGACATGACGTAGTCCTACCTAGGCTCAACAGAGAGGTCAGCACGCCGGTCTACATCCTAATAGCTCGGGGTCTTGGGCCATCGCCCTCGCCATCTTGCGCGTTACGCCCTCGGCCGGTGTCAGTCCTAGCATGCCTTAATTACAAGTGCCATGCGTTAGCTCGGGCCACCCGGGCGCGAGTCGCTCCATGTGACATCTGATGAGCTTTCGGAAGAATGTATGCCATAGAGTTCCCATAACTTTTCCCGCGTGGTAGTTAGTGCGAAAGAGGCCAGAGGCCTTCTCAGATCACATATCCAAACCCGTTAGTGACTTTAGTTGCGGTGACGATCGGTCCCTCCATCCCGTCGCCCCGTCTCGAGAACTTGCGGCAAGGACATCACTATCTGGCCACACCTCGTCTATATCCCTTCGGGTGCCTTACCGGCACACCCCACCACATCTCACACACACGGGTACGCTTGGGGCCGACCCATCTCAAGACTGTCGGGAACTCAGGTCCACCTCAATAAAGTGGTACCGCCTGTCCCTTCAGTCCCGTCTTTCACATGTAATTCAGTGTCAAGTCAAAAAGGCTGGGTGTCAGTACACCAAGTGGATATCCGAGGAATCACTCTCGATATATCACACTCGGGGTATGTGAGGTGATGTGTCGGTAACGGCTTGTCAGTCATGTTGACTGAGTCTTCTGTCTTCAAGTCCTCGATGACGACGGTGATGAAAGCAGGGGCAACGACAATAGTAAAATGGGGGCCACAGGGGGACACTATCCATACCTATACTACAACATTATATGAAAGCAGGTATGAAAGTAGTATTCAAAAACAGGCTATGCATCAGAATAGGTGCTGTTAAATACAGTAGCAAAATCTAATGCAAGCATGAGGGAGAAAGAATAGGTGATATCGGAATGATCAAGGGGGTTTTGCTTGCCTTGTTGCTCTGCTACAAAAGACTGGTCGTCAGGGGCGTAGTCGTACTCGGCAGCAGCGTCAGTCTCGGAGGCTACCGGAGAGAAGAGGGGGAAGAAACAGTAAATACAAGCAAACAGATGCAACACGATGCATGACATGGCAATACGCAGTGCTAGGGGTAGTCTAACGCAGTACTACACGTATCAGACGGAACGGGAGAATATCTGACGATATTTCCCGGCTCTTTGGATTTATCGGACAGATGATCCGGAGGGGAAAAGTTCCATGTTTGTTATGCTAGAAGCATGTGACAGACGAACGGATAGCGTATTCAGATTCGTGGGATTTTTCTGATCAACTTTCATGTATAAAACTTTTTCACCTGAGCTACGGATTATTTTATATGAATTTCTAAAGTTTTAATCAATTTCTGAAATTAACAGATTATTATTAATTCGAAAATGCTTTATGACATCATCACTGCATCAACAGTCAACAGTCTCAGCTGACTAGTCAAACTTGACATGTGGGACCCTCATGTCATTGACTCTAACTTAATCCAGTGTTAAATTAATCTAACTAGGGATTAATTAGTATGTGGGGTCCATTGTCAGTGAGTCATTAGTCTAAAATAATTATTTTTCTTAATCTAAACCGAGTCATTAGTGCTAAACAACTGGACCCACATGTCATTCACAGGGGGGGGGGTCGGGCCCCACCTGTCATTGACTGGACCGGATCCAGTCAGCAGGTTGACCCGGTCAACAGGTCAACGGGGCCGCCCTGGCCCACTGGCCAGCGACCCTGGCCATGGCCCCAGGTGGTCCACGTCAGCGGCGGCGCTGCCCGGCCATTGGAGGGGCTCCGGCGAGCTCCCGAAAAGGAGGAGGGCTCGGAAATCGCGCAGGATGGACCAAATCGAGCCGTTTTTGTTGCATTCGATCGCTGGCTCGATCGCCGACCCGTTCCAAGCATCAGGAGCCGCGGTGGTGGTCGGAATCGAGCTCTACGTCGTCGGCGGTGGAGGAACTTTCGGGCGGCAATGGCAAGGAGCAAACCAGAGTGCAAACGCCCTATATAGCGCGCGGGGTCGGTCCTACGGTTGCTCTGGAGTACGCCCGTGGCACGCCCGGGTTGCCAGGGGCACGCAGAGCTCGTGCCCGACGACAATGGCGGCGAGCAGAGCTCGGTTACGGCGGGAGCTTGCGGTGGTGGCCTAGGCGAGCTAACAGAGGAAGAGGAGGCCGTGTGGTAGCTCACTGAGGGTGCTGAGAAGGCCTGAGGCAGTGGTGGTGCAGTGCAGACGGCGAATCGACGGCGGCGAGCTTGCGGGTCCGAGAACGAAGATGGACGATGACGACGGCGTGAAGACTCCCTGGGTTCGATCCACAGCACAGAGAGGAAGAGGAGAGCAGTGCGGAGCTTGTGGGTGACTTGGCTGGGCGAGAGGGGGCGTGTGGCCACGGCTAGCCGGGAGCCATGGCGGCAGCTGCGCTCGGGAGAGCTCGGGGAGGACGAAGGAGAGAGGGAGAAGCGAAGTGGGAGTGTCCAGGGGGCTGCGGGGTGCGTTCTTATCCGGTCCACGCAAGCTGCGAGAGATCTTTGCGCGAGAGGGGGCCCGGGCACGCGAACGCGTTCCCTGGTGGCTCGACAGCGCACGAGAGAGAGAGGGGCGAGAGGAGGGAGACGACTGCGCGGTTGGGCTGGGCCTGGCACTGTTCCGCTGGACCTAAGTGCACAGTCCGCTTTCTGTTTTTCTTCCTTTTTCTTTTCTGATTTCTTTTGCAGCTTTTGTTTCATTTCCTTTTAGCCAATTTTCTTCATTGCAAAAATGTGTGACATGGCCCATTAAATACTTTGCAATATTCCACATGGCCACCACAAGTTTGAGGATTTTTGAAATCTGCTTGAATTTTCCAAATGAATTTAATATCACTTTAAAATGCAATTTGGGGCTTTTTTGGATGGTGGGGTCCACACCAACATCAAGGTGATGTTGTTTTCCTAAACAACATTGGTTTTGTGATTTTTCACAAATGTGCAACATTTTTCTTTTGCTGTTTGCAACTTTATTTTATCACAATAAAATCCAAGGGCCTTTTGAAGTGGAATTTGAAATGAGATATGACTTTCAACTTGATCATATCCTATTTAGCAAAAAGATTTGTTGCTGATCATGGTCATCACTGTAGCTTATTTACATGGATCACTGTAGCACTGATCCAGGGGTGTTACAAAGTGGTGTCCTACGAGTTTCCCAGAGTTCTTCCGCTTATTTTCGACCTACTTGGGCCAGGGCCGCAGATTGATGTGGGTCAATTCCGGACCTTGGCTTGGACGTTGTGGTGTATTAGGAACAAACTTGCTATTTCCCGGCCAGGCGGACTGATGCGGTCTATTAACTATGTGGTTCTATGCAGTTTGGAGATCCCTGTGTTGACGGCGTGATAGATCTTCCATCGACGAGATGACAAAGTACAAAGAGCTTGTTGATCGCCTACTCATGGCCACCTACCCTCCTTGAGGCATTCTTGTATCTTTTGGGCTTGTTGTGCTGCTGCCCATAGCTAGACCTCATCTCGTCTCTTGTTTTCTCCGTACTTTCTTTTGTGTGGACCTCCATTCTCGGTTGGGTTGTATCATGGTTTTTGATTTATCTATAAAACGGGATGTGAAGCCTCTTTAATCATAAATAAGTAACCTATACCAGTGATAGAAGACCTTTTGGATGAATAGAAAGGAGCAAAAGTATTTTTAAAAATTGATCTAAAAAGTGGATATCATCAAATCAAGATGGCCCCTGACTAATATGGGCCTTTTTTAATACATCATTCCATTTGGGCTAACTGATACTAGTGCGACATTTCAATCCTTAATGAATGTAATATTAGCTCCTTACGTAAGACTACCCACAATGGGAGTAACATAGGTACTACATAGATGCCACCTAAGCGAAAAATATGAGGGGCAGCTAATTAATAAGAAGAGAGAGAAATTGAGTAACATAGCTAGTTACTCATTCTATGAGTATAACATAACACATACCAAGACAAGATGAGTCTATAACCTAATAAATGAAAGGCTCAATGTTACTACCCCTATGTTACTATCCAATGTGGAGGTAGTAACTTAGACTAGTAACATATGCATGTTACTACTTTATGTTACTTCACATTGTGGGTAGTCTAAGAAAGTTCGTAATTTCTGACTCATAAGACCCGCAGTTACTGCTACAACTCCACACTAGTTTCGAGAGCAACGATAGGATTGAAGCAAGTCCAGACATGCTGCACCTTAGACTATCCATAGTGGGAGTAACATAGATAGTAACATAGATGTCACCTAAGTGAAAAATATGATGTGGCAGCTAATTAATGAGAAGAAAGAAAAATTGAGTAACATAGCTAGTTACTCATTCTATGAGTAACATAACACATATCAAGACAAGATAAGTCTATAAGCTAATAAATGAAAGACTCAATGTTACTACCCCTATGTTACTACCCACTGTGAAGATAGTAACTTAGACTAATAACATATGCATGGTATAACTTTTCAACTGTACACATTTGTCTCTATTACGAGCACATGTTTAAAATACAAGCCATTAGAATATACGTATGGAACAATATCAATACCTAACTCAACAAAAAAATCCAACAATAATTTGTGCATTAACAACAAAAGTTGATATGGATACAAACATAAGTTTATCATCATAAAACGATAAGCAACTTATATGGCATGTCCAACACCTAAATTTTTGTTACACTAAAAATACCATAGTATGCTTTGCTCAACTATTTAGCACTACTAGTAAAATTCGACAGCGTCCCAGTGGCCAAACTATATCACTTGTTCCGATAGATCCAGGTGAAAACTTCAGACAGTAGTATCTGGAAAGCAGAACCCTCTCATATACGAGTTAGGTGGTTCCACCGGGCCTCAATATTTCGCCGAGATTCACATGCAGGCTGTTCCTCATGGTTCTCCTTCCTGCCCCAACAGCCCCACTGGTCCCACTGGAGCCACCAGCATTACCCTTTCTCATCATCGCCGCAAACTCACTGTAATCAATTTGTCCATCCTACAAAATTATTTATATGTCAAGTGATAAGTATATTATAAGTCACAGCTGAGAAGAATGGAGTGTTGAAAAACAATGCTAAAAAGACCAACATTATTTTGATCCACATCCTTGATCATATCCTCAAGATGAACGTCAGAAAGACCAAATTTCTCGCATGCTTGCGAGAGCTCATCAATCGTTATAAAGCCACTTCCATCTTTATCAAAGAATGCAAATGCTGACACCAAATTTTCCTCCCTCTCCAGTTTATTCACATGCAATGTAGCTGCTAAGAATTCACCATAGTCGATGGATCCACTGTTGTCAATATCAGCCTGAAAAAGATGGATAAAACTCAATGGTGCGTACTACTATCTAAAAAGTGCTGGACTGCAATTACGAACGATGGACTCAACAAGACTAGCACTTACCGCATCCATCAAAGACTGGATTTCAGGTTCCATTAGATCGGATCCCACCCTTTTCAAGCCATCCCTCAGTTCTTCATAAGTTATTGTCCCACTATTGTCAGTATCAATCATTTTAAACAACTCTTTTAAGCCACCGATCTCCTCCTCAGATAGACTTTCAGCAATGACCTGCAAGAACACAAACACGTTTGGTCTCTGAAACGATCAAGGCACAAGATAATTCACGTTGCACTTTGTTGCCATCTTTATTCAGCAGTTGCAAAAATATTACCACATTATTCTGCGAGATGACACTTCACCAAGAGTCCAAGCGAACAAGATCGTACAATCATACAAATCACAAAGAGACAAGGCCCACTGACAAGATTGGTACACAATAGTATACACTTATTAAAATCTCAATTTTCTTCATTACATATGCGTGATAGTTATGAAACAAATTTCACTTGGGACTTCCATTTTCAGTGAACGCATTCTAGTCTTAAGTGTTCGTATGTACTCCCTCCGTTCCTAATTATAAGTCTTTTTAGAGATTTCACTAGGGGACTACATTCGGAGCAAAATGAGTGAATCTACACTCTAATGTATGTCTATATACATCCGTATGTAGTCTTTTAGTGGAACCTCTAAAAAGACTTATATTTAGGAACGTAGGGAGTATAAGAGAAATGTCAGAAAAAGGAGGCAATAATGTAATGTTGTAATAGAGCACTAAGTCTACTGAAGTGCTATGACAGAGTAATGAAATTAGCATGCAAAATCTGCTACATGTTACTAACAGGATAAAAAGATTCCATACCCTCAATGCCATCTTCTTCAGCTTGTTCATTGCAGAGAAGTGTTTCAGCCTTGACAAAACAGCAGAATCAATAGGTTTGTCAGGTGCAACAGAATCATCAACAATCCATGGATGACCTGACATGGGCAATACCATTGTTATTAGTTCTTTCAGATAATAGAAGGGAGAACCTCCCCCGTCTCTGCATCCGGAGATGCATGCAGCATTGTTATTATTAGTAAAAATACACTTATGTGACACAGGGAAGGACAGAGCAAGACTTACATAGAACCTCATGAGCAGTCTGTCTCTTTGTAGGATCACGGATAAGCATCTTACGAACTAGATCTTTAGCACTATCAGAGATACTAGGCCATGGTTCAGATTCCAGGTCAAGCTTACCTCGCAAAATCTGCTTGAAAATTCCTGTTTCGCTTTCTGAGAGGAGAAAAGCAGATTTTACCCACTCAAACATGGTAATGTTCGCAAATGATAATAGATCTAGACCTAGCAATCCAATGGTTGGAACAGTAAATAATCCACCTGCCCAAAACGGCGGCACACCACATAGTAAAATGTACAGAATTACTCCGGCACTCCAGACATCAGCTTCTGGGCCATAGCATTTTAGAAGCACCTCAGGTGCAACATAATAGGGACTTCCAACAACATCTGCAAATTTATCTCCTGAAAAACGAGAAGGGAGAGTTTTTATTGTCAACGAACTTTTAGTGCAAATTCTATTAATCATTTCTAGCGAAATAAAATAGTGGACCACATTAACTCAAGATTCGACTAACCAGTCACTAAAAAGGCAGGACAGACCCAATGCATAGAAGCTCCCACACAAGGTGGGGTCTGGGGAGGGACTAACCAGTCACTATGCACCAAATTAAGCATGGCAGCGCAGGTGCAATTTGACATTCTGTTCTACTAAAAAGAGGGCAGCCAGGTGCATGTAGCTCCCGCTTGCGTAGGGTCCAGGGAAGTCCGACCACTTTGGGTCTTTTGTACGCAGCCTTTCCCTGCATTTCTGCAAGAGGCTGTTTCCAGGACTTGAACCCGTGACCTCATGGTCACAAGGCAATACCTTTACCGCTGCAAAAAAAATCTGTTCTACTAGCAACAAAAATGTATCTTGAAAAAAATACTAATCACTAAGTTGTCCCACAAGTCCTCAAATACACATTTAACAGCCTGAAGTTAAGTTGTGGATTTCTCTTCTTCTGTGAAGCAAAGTTCCTTCAGTTGTCTACTTTTATTGACTATAAAACTATGTCTTGTTCTTGCTTCTGTAATTCTGTTTCATATTCTTTTGCTGCTCAGTGCCCATATATGGAGCCAGGAAGTATTGTTATTTGGCATGTTATTGATTTGATTTTGTAAACATGTGGGTGGTCAGCGATTTAGCTGCACCGGCATGTTAATAGTGTATATGCTCTAGAAAACAAGGTAGATTAAGCAACGTCCTGCAACACAATTGAATTTTTTGCAGTGATGTTATTCTTTGAAGTGTACCCCTATGAACATAAGCTCTGCAGCAATTTTCAGCAGGGAGGACAACAAAAATCCACACATGGCAGTTCACAATACAGCTCAACCTGTACTTTGATATCCTACAAAGTTGTATCTCATGTTATGTGGACCAGCCCATCAAACATGGAGTCTTATCCCTTAATTAGAGTCCTAGTTGACTAAGCATCTTTGTTAGGAAAGAGTCCAGTCAGATTAGAGATTGTATTAGAGTTTGAATAGATTTCCGGCTTGTTGGCCAAGTCTTGTCTATTATATAAAGGGGCCGACCCCTCTCAATAAAGGAGAGAAGAATATTGTCGTTTACTTTCATGTACTATCCAGTAATTATGGTTAGGTCAGCAGTAGTTCTTACAATTTCATGCGCCGCTATGGCCACACCCCCCTACACAGCCCATCTATGGATCCGCCCCGCCCATCACCTCCCTTCCGCCCCGACCGATCAATCACCTCGGCTCAGGTTCCGGTTCAGGCGTGCCTCGCTTTCACAAGCTCGACTTCCCTACGTATGATGGTTCGGTCGATCCTCTTGGTTGGCTCCACAGGTGCGAGCAGTTTTTCCGTGGACAGCGCACGGCGGAAGCTAACAAGGTCTGGACTGCAGCATACCACCTCACCAATGACGCTCAGTTCTGGTACTTACAACTCGAGCGCGATTTCGGCATGCTGACAGGGGAGCAGTTCAAGGAAGCTTGCCATGTTAACACCATCCCAACAACGGTTTCTGTACACCGCAGGGCTGCCCGATGGTCTTCGCGTTGACGTCGAGCTTCAGCGACCCTCTGACCTTCACACCGCCATCTCCTTCGCCAAGGCCTATGAGCAGCGGCATTTCCCTCCAACAACGTCCCCACACCAGCCTTCTGGTCCTACAGGACTCTTGTGCCCCTCCGATCTTCCTGCGGCCAATGCAGCTACAATACCTTCCCCGTCAGCGCCACTAGCACATGCTCTGCCATTAACCACTCCAGAGCCAACCCCGCCACGGCAGGTTCAGCGCCTCACTCCAGCTGAGTTAGCAGAACGTCGTCGCCAAGGCCTTTGCTTCAACTGCGACGAGATTTATGTTCGGGGTCACCGATGCACGCGGCTCTTCTTCATCGAGGCTGATGACTATGACCAAGATAGCTCCACAGCTGGTAGCACCAAAGGTCCCCTGGGAGGCACGTGATAACCTACAGCTTGCGGACAAGCTGTTTTTCAAGGAAGGGAGAGATGTTATGTGGACCAGCCCATCAAACGTGGAGTCTTATCCCTTAATTAGAGTCCTAGTTGATTAAGCATCTTTGTTAGGAAAGGGTCCAGTCAGATCAGAGATTGTATTAGAGTTTGAATAGATTTCCAGCTTGTTGGCCAAGTCTTGTCTATTATATAAAGGGGCCGACCCCTCTCAATAAAGGAGAGTAGAATATTGTCGTTTACTTTCATCTACTTTCCAGTAATTAGGGTTAGGTCAGCAGTAGTTCTTACATTTCATGAACTAAAGTACTAGTGGATTACTTAGCCGCACACTGAAGTTTAGCATTTTGTCAAAAAGAGAAATTAACAGTACAGTAACACAAGAGTAAGCACATAGAGCTAGATGTCCAGCGCATGTAGACCCATATATCCAAAGTTTTCTATGACCATTCAGACAAAATTTGGTAATGTTTCCCAGCCAAAGTCGATAACTGGAAACCACTTTCATAGCCCACAAATTGTACCACATTTGAACAACATAAGTCTTGATACCCATTTACCAAACTTGTCCTCTAATACAAGCTAGAATTACTTATGGCGATCTTATAAATTTCAATCAGATGATTGGGCAACATTACGAAGACTTCAAAGATCAAAACAGTCAAACCACAGGGATCCACTCGCCCCTAGCATTTACAGTACTCCAATCGGAGGAAGCACTAGCATTGTTGATTTTCCGTCAAATTACCATATCATATTGATTTTTCGTCAAACTAGGACATATAAACCGTATGGATATTTTCATTCCTCAACTAAGCAATCTATTCAAATGGCATATTGATAAGGTTGCTGTATATACCAAGACCAATTTAATACCAAGTGCATCGCTAATTGTTGTATCAATCAAATCAAATAATTTAAGGAAATAGCAACCAACCAGGTTTGTAGAAGACGGAAAGCCCAAAGTCCGTGGCCTTGAGTGGGGCGTCCTCCGCCGTGCTCGCGAAGAGGAAGTTCTCCGGCTTGAGGTCCCGATGCATGACACCGAGCGAGTGGCACCCCTCTACCACCCCCACGATCGTCCTGATGAGCTGGGCAGCGGCACGCTCGCTGTAGTGCCCCTTGGCCACGATGCGGTCGAAGAGTTCGCCGCCGGCGCAGAGCTCCATGACAAGGTGTACGAAGAGGGCGTCCTCGTAGGCGCCGCGGATGCGAACCACATTGGGATGCTCCGACAGGTGATGCATGATCTGGATCTCGCGCCAGACATCCTCGTAATCCTCGCGGCACAGCAGCTTGCGCTTGGGAATGGACTTGCACGCGTACTCGCCGCCGTCCTCCTTGGCCACGCACAGGTACGTCGTGCCGAACTGCCCCTGCCCCAGCTTCTTCCCGATGCGGTAGTGGTCGCGCACGTTCGCCGTCTTGTGCGGCAGCACCGACGCCGGCCGCCCCACCGACGGCGCCGTCACCGGCGGCGGCAGCCGAGCGTGCGCCTTCTCCCTCCCGGGGCCTTTAGGGTCCGGCTGCATTGGCGTCGACAGCTGTGGCTCTCCACGGGATCAAGAACCGTACGGCCGCCGCGGGAACCCAAGCCTCCCTTCCCACCCCTTGTCGGAAAATACCGCGGCCAGCCACACCAACAACCGATGCGAAATGGAAGTTGTCTCCCGCCTCCGTCTTCCTAGGAAATTTACAGGGATTGCGATTGAACAACTCACGAAAGGATTGGATCTTGGAGCGGGCCCTCTTGCCTTGGGGGATTCTTGGCGGAACAGATGATGATCAGAGGCTAATGAAGGAGCTTTAGGGGAGGTTTATGGCGGCTCCGCCGTCCGAAGAGCGGGGAGGAATGTGTAGCGATGTGATTGCTCTGTTTCTCTTCCTGGGTGGATCCTTGCAGGAATTCCAGGTGAGGCCGGTCACACGCGAAGATTGAATTCTCGCTCCATGCGTGGTTGGAAATCTATTGGCTTCGATGGCTCGATTGGTCACGGGGTCGATTGGGCTTGCACATGAGGATGAATTGTTCGGGCATGTGGGGGAGCATGGCGATGGTTATCTTATTCTCTTCCGTGAGAGGGATGGAGGAGAGGGTGGAAGGAAGAAGAAGGCAACCGTGGTCGGAAACTTCTATTCCGAGCCTTTTTTGTTTCTGATATTCTCTTTTCTAAATTGTTACCGTTATGTCGGGAAATGCATTGGAGCTTCATGGTGCCACACATCCATATATAAATATAACATTAAGAAAATGCCAGGAAATTAAAAAAAGTCAAAAAAATTAGGATATCAAATTTGGATGCTCATTGTACACGCATGGGTGCCTGTGGTATCCATACCGAAGAAAATACGGTCCAGCATACGATCCATCTAAACAATTTTCTATACAAAAGAATTTTTTCACCTTTTTACCGAGATTACCACATGCACCTGTTCCCCACAAAACTGAACACAGGGGTACAATGGGCAGCCATGTTCGATATCGCAAAACTTTATTTTTAAATTTTTTGCATATGTTTTTAATGCTATATTCATATAGGGATGTGTGACACCCGAGAGCCACAAATCGGCATCCCAATTATGTCACATAATGTTGCTACTTATGGAGCACTTTGTTTTTCTTTTCATTTGCACCATATAATAATTAAAAATACTATATACCAGCCCCATAAAACCCCGTAGAAGTATTTTCTAGAAACATGAGCCATTGGGATTTTTTCTTTAAAGTATAGTGCAATTTTAGAAACATATATTACGAATTACATTGCTATGAATCAGATAATTACGTATACAATAGAAAGAAATACAAGCCTCTAAAGATCTTTGAACACAACATACCCCCCTTTGTCTGGAGGTGTTCTATTTCAAACTGTTGCTTGATTTTATCATGATTGTTGGCAGCGATATAAAAAGCAACAACTTTCATATTTTGATAGTGGTTGTTGAACATGTGAACATCCAGTAAATTATCGCACTTGCTGACTAGGTTACTTGTGATGATGATGCCTAGAACAAGTGAGGTGTGCTTCCATAGTGAATGAATCAGACATTAGCGTGGCCAAAAGTCTTAGAGATGCTCTATAGTTAATTTTCTGACAAAACAACCATGGATAGATTGCCAAAGAAATGCATGAAGAAATCTAGGCGTAGAAGGAACTACAAAGTAGTAAAACTCGGCCACACATGACTTTCCACAACAGTTTGACGTCTACAACCGTCGAATTACGATTCCCAACGTCTCATATCCTCCAAGTATCCACAATGCCTCCCTGGCTCGTCACAGTGTAACTCTGCCTATAAGTTGGGTCAACTTAAACGAGCCACTACTCTGCAAACCGACCTACGTGCATCATTAATCCAAGCCAAGACACCTTGGGTCCCACGGTCACGAGAGGATGAATCTTTTTAGCAGCCTTAACTCTATTCTCTGCGTCGAAGCATTCTCGTTCCAATTTTCCAGTGAAGCTGAAGCATGCGGCCGACGGCGACATATGCGTTACTTCTCCTTTCCTCCCCCTTCACGTCCACGCACGCTTCACCTTATCGATGTTGTACATGAGTGTCGTGGTTGCAGCGTCACCTCTCTGGGCAGTGGCTTGGTGATGGAAGAGAAGGACGCGGAGGAGGCACATACGACCTTCTCGTTGATCTCCAAGTTGCAAAGCGGAGCCCCTAGGAAGGAGCCATGGACGACAAAACGCTCGCGCTAGTGAAGATGTTGACTCGCGACCTGGTATGGCTGTCAGGAGAAGACGACAACGCAACAGGAAGAAGCACCGGCGAGGGAGGAGATACACCAACACTACGAAAAAACACTTCCGTGATAATACGTGTTTGTCATGATAGGTCACGTTTATTTTCATGCATGTACATCTGTGATGATTTTATGACGGAATGAAGATAGTCATACATGTGTTGTCCTAAAAGTGTTCCATGACAATACTCAAATTATCATCACGGAAGTGTCCACTTCCATGATGATAAATGACGTGTCATAGAAGTGATTTCTTCAAGGGTAACCAACACGTAGCAGCCACCATAACGGGTCGCCGTTAAGCTATCGGGTACCGGTTTAGATCTGATACCCGTTAACAGCCCCGACCAATGACGATTTTCCACGTGTCATTTTCTCATTCGCCTAAGGAACCACGTGTTAGCTCTGCGTTGCAACAAATGTCATTCAGCCAATGGACGAGGCGTGCCTATCAAACGTCGACATATGGCAAGGCCCATCAATGACCCATTTAGGTTAAAAAGGCCGACCCGTTTGACTTGGTCAAAAGTTAGCGGGTCGGCCCATGGAAAGCCTGTTAATGGCGTGTTCGCATACAACGCATTTACGGCTCGGGTACTCACGACCCGTTATGGCCTTTACGAATTCAGCCCGGTAGGGTCATGTGGGTCATCCAATATGATTCCAGCCCGTTGACACTTTCGACCCATTTATGGCCCATGACGTCTTTCGGGCCATTTAAGGCCTTTTGTATCTCCGGGCCCTTTAACAACCCATGGTGATTCTGGCCCATAAAGAACGGTAAATTAATTTGGACCCATTAAAGACCCATCATGAAGTTGGGCCATTTCCAGCCCGTGTTATCTTTTGGCCTCCTAAGGGCCCATAATTCCTGGACTCATTTTCGGCCCTTGATTACTTACGGTCCGTTAATGGCATGTTCTGCTACTGGGCCAAATCCAGCCTGTGGATACATTCCGCCCATTTGTGGCCCGTTAATCCAATGGGCCGTTTTCATCCCGTCGTGTATTCCGGCCCATTAACGACCCGTTATGCATGACGATTGAATTAAGCTCGTGGTGACTTTTGGCCTGTTAATGATCCGTCATGGTCACGGCCCAAAAACGGGCAGTTCCGTTTTTAGCCCGTTTATGACCCATATTACGACCCGCTTTTGGCCCATGAATAGTATTGCCCATGTATGGCCCATGAAACTTACGGGTCGTAGGAGGCCCATCTACGGCAGGTAGCGGGCCCATGGTTATTGCAACCATAAGCAAACCGAGGAAAAAGAATTGCAGTGTATGTAACGACTCAGACACACCCGCCGATGGTCATTACTCCTGGCAGGATCTAGACTGGCCCGACAAATCAACACTAGTCTTTTCTGCGCATTTGTCCTCACTCGCACCCGGGAACAATTTCCTGGTCGGTCACCCATCCTGAAATTACTCCAAGCACACTTAACTTGGGAGTTCTTTTCGAATGGGCTCCCGGAAAAGAAGGAATTCCTAATAAGCCAGGCTATCACAGTGTATAAGCAAATTAAAAAAGACTATAAAGAAATAATTAAGCAAGCAACCAACGCTAGGCTATTACAGTGATTACATTACATCCACTAGGCATCAAAGTTCCCCAGGAGTGCAAATATAGGGAACAACATATTACATACATTGGGCGTCTAAGTTGGCCACCAGTGCGAATAAACGCGGCAGCAAAACAAGTCCAGAACTGAAACCATTTCAGAAGAGCTCAACAAACGTTATCATGTGTACCCACCATGCTGGCAAGAAGCTTAGCATGATTATTAGATTTCTCTTGTTAGGCGCTAAAATCCTCCAACGCCTGTTGTTGCACCTGAAAATATGCATCTGAATTCTACAGGGTCTTCCTCAGTCTTTTGGCTTCTTGTCGCAGCACAATTGATCGATGTCTTTCAGCTTGTAGTTGAGACTCAAGAAGCCGAACTGATTCAGGCAACGAGTTCGAAGAGCTTGTGCCAGTTGTAGTGGCCAGTAACTCGAACACTACATCAAGACATGACTTCGGGGTTGTCTCACTATCTTCAAGATAGTTTTTTTCAACATTCTTGGAGACCAACAGGGTTGTCTCACTATCTTGAACCTTAACTGCATTAATTCCTTTACCGTTGCATAATGGGGTACTCTTCTCCAATATTCTGGCAGCATTCTAAAAGAGGAACGAGCAGACACATAACATGTTTAGCATGTGGTATACGAAACTCATTTTGGTAAACCAGTTCAGTAGTAAGGTGGACAGGATTATACTAACATGTGTTCTATTGCAAAGTAGTACATAATAACAGCATGAAACAAACATATATCTATGTACTATGGTCACTGTATTGTCTATATCATCCTATTTTATGTTGGCAAATCAAGATAGAGACACAATTGAAATCATTTCTGTTTAAGACAAAGCAGCATAGACAGAATATAAGCGTTGGAAACTACACAACACTAACAACACTTGTAATGTGCATGATATGAGAAGATAACTTTTTATACAATTGAAACCGAAATCAACATAGAGCAAGAAGATACAACAATAAACCAGTTAAATAACTAGATTTAAAACATACCTATTGCGCCACTAGAATTTCGATTGGATCCTTCAAATTTGAAATTAGTTGGTATGAGTAGATAGAGTGATGCAAGAGCAAGGAGTGTGCTGATATCTCATTTTTATTGATCCCATATTGGAACAAGAAAGGGTATCCCACACCTATTTCCCCAGAGGTGACCCTGGGTATTGAACCCGTGCGAGGATTCTCTTGAAGCAATGGTCTCTAGCAAGCTTTTGCCAAAGTGTCAAATCAAGTTTTTGACCGGATCTTCAAGCAAATTGTGACAATTATAATAAAAGGAGGGTACGGGGATGAGGTCTTAATTCTTACAACCATGTATTGGTGTTGGGATAAAAATGATATAGTTTGTGCTCGGGAAGTCACCCATCAAGAGGTGCTTGCTTCGTATCGGAGTGGGGGATGTGTCCAAATAACATCTTGACCGGCACGAGTCCTGCATCAAGAATCAGTTGTCCTACTGAAGGCCCTATCCATCTCGCGGGGTTGCCCCGATAAAGATAATAATATTAGACAAAAGCATTGGGTGTTTAATGACTACACGTCATGAACCCCCAAGGATATGATCCATGATACCCTACTAAGCCTTACTGTCACCGGTGTTCGATATAGCACTTCATTGTCCCCTTGCTCCTAGCCTCATCGATGCTCAATCTCCATGATCATGGGTACCCGCGGGGATGAACATTGCGGACAAGACAAGAGACACTTCATGAAATAATTTTATTTCACACATACGAGACGCTGTGTCAAAGACTTCCGTTGATCCCTTCACCAAATACATGGGGTTGCAAGGCTCATGCCTCACCCCATACCTTACCGAACTAATCACAAATGGAGATCAGATCGCGGGAAGAAAACATTGAAGAACACATCTTGGGGTTGATTGATTGCAATATGTCTTACAATGGATGCCTTGTGCGATGCATGATTACAAGTATGAACTAGACGAGAGCGCACTATGGTGGTGGAGATGGATATGGAGATGAAAATGGTGGCGGCTAGGGTTTGTGCATGAAGATGATGATGAAGAGGTTATGGCTGTGCTCGACGCTGTTCTGTTGACATTTCGACGGGGGCCCCTTTATAAAAGTTGTTCAGGTGGACGACTTGCCTCAGTTTCCATGCCAAATGAACGCTCATGCGAGTGCGTGTGGTCACATGGAATGATGTCTTTGACTCATGTGGCCTCCTGGCGCCTCCTGATGACTTATTCCTTCTCCATTTTTCCTTCCTTTCCTTTCTCCCACGTGATTTCTAGCCCATTTCCTGTGAAAAAATATCAAAGAGAGGATTTGTGGAATCCTTTGCATTCATTAGTCATTAGTGGCAATATCAGTGTGAATATCTCTCTTTTAATGAAATATCTCGATTTAAACAAGGTTGAAATGAGTGTAAATATATCATTGATCAAATCCCACAAGCTTAAAATTGATCGTCCTCGAGCAACATAGAGAGAAATCCAAAGCATAAGGAACTCAGTTGTTTAAACCGAAATAATGAGAAGGTTTTGGTTCACTAACGATCTGTATGCCTAGATGGCCCTTCGCTTCTTGACCTGAAAACTTATCATAGATATAGCGGTGGCATGGTTATGGTGCAAGTGTTAGTGAAGCAAAGTTAATCAACACAAATATTTTGATCTACTAGATAAAACAACTTTGCAACACTTCATTTCATTTAATATAGACAACACTTGCTTGCCGGGAATGCACGAAAGAGTTACTTTAGATAGAGCCATAAAAACATAAGTTAGGGAGTAGAAAGCATGTAGTAAAATATGATGCTCATGAGCACGCCCACAATTTTCTCCTCCTCTAGGCTCTTAAACACTTTGTTTCAATCATTGTTTGTTGGAACTTTGATTGTCACATGAAGGAGATTATGCCAAATAAGTGATGATGCATAGGTTTTCGCAGTGGCTTAATGTTTGGGAACAATGGACCTTTAGCGATAATGTCTCTTTCGAGCTCTTTTGAGCAGTCCCCTTTATTTACCACATACACACCCACTCAAGAGAAAGCCGAATAATATTCGTTTGTAGTGTTGCCACTATGTACGGTAACAAACTCATAGCCGAAATCCGAGTTGTCGCTCTTGGTGGATCATTCATTGGCCAGCGGAGTCATCGGCATAACATCAAGAAGGGCGACGAAGCCTCATTTACACACGTAAACGCATATATAGCAGCAAAGGCCATGGAACCAGCCGGAGGCTGTAACACCATGTTGAGATATACAACACATATTTTTTTTGGCATAATCCCACCCACCTTTAAACTAAGTTCCTCTAGACAATTTAATCCACAAGTGCTATCAAGTCTATTAAAATTAACATGGGGTTGAGCATGTTAAATATCACTTCCACTATAATTTCTCAACTCCCAAGTCTTGAGAGACTTTCTCTTGTGCAAAGCTATACTTGGTTAATAATATTTAATTCAAAAACTGTCCCACGACAAGTCTTAGTTGTCCAAACTAAAGAAAACAAAGGATGCAAAATTATTTCAGCTATGTAACAGCCCGATGAGGGAGTCCTGATTTAAGGGGTCCTCGGATAGCCGACCTATTTCTTATGGGCCGGACTATGTGGGCCGCTGGATGAGCAATGAATGATCAAGGGCCCCGTCGCCAGGGCGGAAGCTTCAAGAAGCCGTGGCGTGTCCTCCAAGATGTCGACAGTAGATAGGCATGTTTTTTCCCTTGGATGTGCAACCGACTATGTGTAGGCCCTAGGTACCCACGGCGTCTATATAAGCCGGAGGGTTTTAGGTTGTAGAACAATAGAACTCATCTAGGGTTTTAGCTACTTGATCTCGAGGTAGATCAACTCTGTAATCCTCATACCATCAATATAATCAAGCAGGGCGTAGGGTATTACCTCCATAGGAGGGCCCAAACCTGGGTAAAACCTTGTCCCCTTCGTCTCTTGTTACCATCGATCTAAGTCTCACAGCTCGGGACCCCCTACCCGAGATCTGCCGGTTTTGACATCGACATTGGTGCTTTCATTGAGAGTTCCGCTGTGATCGCCAGAACGAATCGATGGCTCGCCTAGTCACAAGCGATGAGGTCTGCACTCCGGGGACTCTCGCCCTGAGTCAGATCCTTGCAAGCGGCGACGTCTCATCGCACGCTTGCCCGATCAGCCACCTAGGTCAGATCGGAAACTTTCCCCCCGATCAAGGAGTCAGGTTCGGAACCTTAGAGTTCGTCGCTGATTCACGAGGAGAACTCATCTTGGTGGAACCCTTGACTCCTACGGAGGAGCCCACAGATTTCGACGCCTCGGTGCCGAAGACATCGGGCCCCACCTCCTCTGGGCCACCCAGTCCGGTCGTTGTGACCGGATCTACCATGGTTGAACAGAATCCGGGATCGCTCTCGCACGACTCCGGAGCCGCGACGCCACATACCGACCCCACTCGCTTTAGCGACGTGCATCCTACCATCGCCTCGTTTCTCAACGAGTTATTTGACCGGATGGAGACCATGCGTATGGCCGATGACCAGATCCCGGTCTATGACCGGCTCGGGCTTAAACCCGACATTAGGGAAATTCGCGTCCCCACGGTCACCCACCTTGTCGCCACCGTCTAGTGTCCGTCCGGGGGCTCGTCCCCCCAGCAGCCGGAATTAAAAATGGTTTATACCCCAGTCTCCGGTCACTGAGACCCCGCCTACAACCCAGACTCAGGAGTTCATTCCGGAAATAGACCGGAATTGGTCCCTGGTCTCTCACACAGTTCGGAGTCCATGACTCCGAACTCCCACCGTGGCGTGGATTTGAACTTTTCCTCACCCACCTCCCAAGCCGATCATTCAAGCATCGCAGCAGACCCCAAGTCTTCGGACTTACGGGACATTAAACAGTTACCAGGAGAGTCGGTTCATCATTACTGGTCCAGACTCCTCCTCGCCAAAAACAAAGTACGGGGTCCCAGTGATCAAGATATAATGGCAACCTTCATTCGCAACTGCCATGACAAGGGAATTCTCAACGCCCTGACGTGGCGGCACATTCGTGACTTCGCCGAGCTGATAGTTTTGGTACAGAAGTATTGTGCCATGGAAAGTGCTTGGCAAGCCGAGCGGCTGTTTTCGGAACCAACCTTTACCGAATACCCTAGAGGAGATCGGCAAAAAAGGATACCTCCGAAGCGGCCAGCCAACCTCGAGCCCGCCAAAAAGAGAAACAGGCCCCTTCCAGGGGACAGTGCCATCCTAGATGGACTACTGGATAGACCTTGCCCTATACATTCTGTATTGCTGAACACAGCCCCGACTCACAGCCTTAGAGCTTGCTGGGTCGTCAGGCAGACCGCGAAAAGCGGTGACTCCATTCTTGAGGCACCACCGCCGAACAGGCGCTCCACAGCGCCATCAGAATATAACACCAAAGTCCTGACGATCTACGAAACGTTCCCTTCGAGGAACAGAAGGAAAAGAGCTCTTAAAGAACTCGAACAGGTATATCATGTGGCAGCAACAAGTGCATGGGTAGACATACCCATTACCTTCGGAGATTCTGACCGACTTGCCATTCTTCCCGGTCATTCACCGGCCGTGCTAGTCCTAAAACCCATCATCGATGGCTTCAGATTACACAAGGTGCTAATGGACGGCGGCGGTGGTTTAAACCTGATCTACGAAGATACCCTAGAAAAAATGCAGTTCAACCGATCTCGTATCGAACATAGCAACACAACTTTCCGGGGAATCATCCCGGGGAAAGAGGCGCGCTGTTCAGGACGCATCGTCCTGGATGTAGTGTTCGGCACGCCTGAAAACTACCGACCCAAAGAACTCCTCTTCCATATCGTGCCCTTCCCCAGCGGCTATCACGCCCTGTTGGGACGTGACGCCTTTACAAAATTCTAGGCCATACCACATTACGGGTTTATGAAACTTAAGATGCCAGGACCAAAGGGGGTTATTACAACAACCAGTGATCTGAACATAGCCCTTTGGGCCAAAAACAAGACAGCATCGCTTGCCCTCGAGGCTCTAGCTGAGACCTTTGCTGCAGAAGAGCTGACCGTACTTCGGTCAACAGTAGACAAGGATGACGTGATCCTCAGTAAAAGGCCCAAGCCCACGTCCTTCAAGCCAGCAAAGGAAGTCGTCAAATTTTTGGTGCACCCGACGGACCCAGCAAGACAGCGTCCATCGGAGCTCAGCTGGATCCCATAGTGGACGAAGCGCTGCGAACATTCTTACGAGAAAACTGGGACATCTTCGCCTGGCACCCCTCCGATATGCCCGGAATCCCACGGTGGCTGGCTGAACATAGCCTGAACATCATCAAAGGCTTTAAGCCCGTCAAGCAGACCCTGCGCCGCTTTTCAGAACCCAAACGACAGGCTATGGGTGAAGAACTAGCTAAATTGCTAGAGGCCGGATTCATTCGGGAGATTAAACACCCCGAATGGTTGGCAAACCTGGTTATGGTACCGAAGAAAGATAAATCCTGGCGGCTATGTGTCGACTTTAAAGACCTCAACAAGGCCTGCCCTAAGGACCCTTTCCCCCTACCACGCATAGACCAGATTATCGATGCCACAGCCGGACACGACTCGTTGTGTTTCCTCGACGCCTATTCCGGATACCATCAGATTAAAATGAAGGAATCCGACCAAGCGGCAACTGCATTCATCACCCCTTACGGGCCATTCTGCTTCAACACCATGCCCTTCGGGCTAAAAATGCTGGGGCTACGTACCAGCGCATGATCCAGACTTGTCTCGCAAAACAAGTCGGTAAAACAGTTGAAGCATACGTAGACGATGTGGTAATCAAAACCAAACACGTCAGCCATCTGATCGACGACCTAAGGCAAACCTTTGCCAGCCTACGCGAGTACGACATACGAATCAATCCAGAGAAATGCGTATTTGGAGTTCCCGCTGGTAAACTGCTCGGATTCATCGTCTCCCATAGAGGAATAGAAGCAAATCCAGCTAAAATCCGCGCCCTATCAGAACTTGCAATTCCCAGAGAGCTAAAGCACGTCCAGCGGTTGGCTGGTTGCGTGGCGGCGCTAAGCCGCTTTATCTCCCGTCTCGGTGAAAAGGCTTTACCGCTCTATAAATTGCTGAAACGGACCAATAATTTTGAATGGACCGATGAAGCAAAAGCCGCGTTAGAAGAAATTAAGACACTCCTGGCAAGTAACCCCATACTCACAGCACTAGGCGCGGGTGAGCCCATGTTGTTATACATATCGGCCACCAACCAAGTCATTAGCGCAGTGCTCGTCGTCGAACGAGAGGAGGAGGGGCACAAATTTTGGATACAGAAACCAGTCTATTATGTGTCAGAAGTACTAACGCAGTGCAAGTCCAGATACCTGCACTACCAGAAGATAGCCTACATAGTATTTATGGCATCACGGAAACTCAGGCACTACTTTCAAGAGTGCTCGGTTACGGTGGCATCCGAAGTACCCCTGAATGATATAATCAACAACAGGGATGCCACCGACCGAATAGCTAAAAGGGCTATTGAGCTCCTTCCCTTCGAAATCGCTTACAAGCCAAGACGAGCTATCAAGTCTCAGGTATTGGCAGATTTCCTCGCCGAATGGACAAAGGCCTAGCTCCCAAGGGAATACAGTACATACTCCCACTGGATAATGTACTTCGATGGTTCTAAAACTTTGGCTGGACTGGGGGCTGGGGTCGTCCTCACATCCCCCACAGGCGACAACGTCCGATACGTGTTGCAGATCATGTATGCCGATTCCAACAATGCAGCCGAATACGAAGCGCTATTGCACGGTCTTCGGATGGCAGCATCAATGGGCATACGCCGGCTGGAGGTACGGGGAGACTCCAACTTGGCCATCTCCCAAATCAACGGCGAATTTGATGCCAAAAACCCGAAGATGGCAGCCTATAGAAACGATGTCCTCAAGATATCCGCACGGTTCGAGGGGCTAGCATTTCACCACGTCGCTAGAGACAACAACCAAGCCACCGACATATTGGCTCGCCTGGGGGCTAAACGCGACCCCGTCCAAAAAAACACTTTCCTAGAATGGCTCTTTAAGCCATCCGTGGTTTGGCAGGACGATGATAAGGGCGCTGATCTAACTAGTGCGGGCAAGGTTGTTCCCCCTATAAATGAACCAGACGATCAAATCATTGGCGGCTCCGTAATGGACGAAACACCTTCGGCTCACGAGGTCATGGCAGTAATCGCGCCATGGACCAAGCCCTTCCTCACCTACCTTCTTTGCAAAGAACTCCCCGACGATCAGACGAAGGTGCAGAGCATAGTCCAGCGATCCAAAGCGTACAAAGTACATGAGGGTGAGCTATATAAGAAAAGCACCACCGGAATACTACAGCGGTGCATATCTGAGGAAGAAGGTTGGCAGCTTCTGGCCGAAGTCCACGCAGGGATGGGCGGTCATCACGCCGCAGCAAGAGCCTTAGTTAGCAAGGCATTCAGGGCTGGATTTTTCTGGCCCACAGCTCGGACGGACGCCCAGTCGCTTGTCAAACACTGCGTGGGGTGCCAACATTTTGCAAACCAAAGCCACATGCCCCCGACAGCTCTTCGGACTATTTTGTTTACCTGGCCCTTTGCGGTCTGGGGGCTGGATATAGTGGGACCACTTAAAGGGGGGACCAAGAAGAATAAATACCTACTGGTCATGGTGAACAAGTTCACCAAATGGATAGAGGCAAAACCTATCAAGTCAGCCAAGTCCGTACCAGTAATCGATTTTATATCCGGTGTGGTACACCGTTATGGTGTTCCGCATAGTATAATAACGGACAATGGATCCAATTTCACAGCCCAGGAGGTCAAAGACTGGTGTGCAAACATGGGCATTCGATTACGCATTAGTTTATCATCCGCAGACCAATGGACAAGTCGAACGAGCAAACGGCCTCATTATGAGCGGCATTAAGCCACATTTGGTCCGGTCTCTTCACGAGTCGGACTGTCATTGGGTTGAGGAGCTCGACTCCGTTCTATGGGGCTTGTGCACCACCCCGAACAGAACAACGGGATACACACCGTCCTTCATGGTCTACGGGGCAGAAGCAGTCCTCCCCTGTGACATTATTCACGACGCGCCAAGGGTGCGCATGTACGAGGAAAGGGAGGCCGAGTTAGATCGGCAGGATGACCTGGATGCCCTAGAAGAAGAGCGTGACATAGCTCGGGCTCGTTCCACTTTTTACCAACAGCAGGCTCGACGTTACCAAAGTAGGGAGGTCAGGGCAAAGGCGTATAACGTGGGTGAGCTCGTCTTACGACTTCCAGAGAAGCAGAAGCATAAATTCAACCCCAAATGGGAGGGCCCCTTCATAATCGACGAAGTACTCACGGAAGGGGCCTACCATCTTCGAGACCCATCAGATAATCGCCTTGAACCACACCCATGGAACGCAGTTCGTCTTCGGCGCTTCTACGGATAAACCGGTGTCGTCACACTCTTCCCCCTTATTTCTCTTTTCTTTTCTTCTTCTTTATTTTCTACTTTCCCTCCCATCTTGATTTTTGGCAGGTTTGATTCTTCTCCTTCCCAACTCTATGTTCGGCTCAACCGATCTTGTACTAAGATTTTCGGCCTACACCTTTAAGTGTTAAAACCGAACACAGCACCTGGGGGCTTCTTTACGAAGCCAATGCTTTCATCTTATAAGCGCTTATTCATATTTATTGTGTACGCATACTTTCCTTGTCGTTTTTTACGCCATCATATGCATCAATTCGAACTAAGAATTTGCCAAGCTGGGTTGCCTCGCTCCTGTGCTTACCCTCTACGTTCCCGATTGTTCGTCTAGAGGGTAAAGGGAGCACCTCTGCGATTGTTACGACCGGGTCATCCGGATACGTACCTCAGACGGGTGAAGCCAAAAGCTAGCTATCTTCAGTAGACAATTGATCGGCTATGACGGATTCACCTAATAAGATTATGGTCGTCATGACCATTACTCAGGCTTCTTCTCTCACACAAGCCCTTAGCCGCATACTAACAGTATACGGCCTTTTTCCTATGATTTACGTAGTACCCTGGAGAAAGGTATCGTTAGGGGTACTATTTTCTTCGGAAGATGTTTCTTACGCTAAGTAGTAATATAACATATCTCCATGTGTGCTTTCTGTCTGTTCGCACCACATGGCCGGATTGCCTGGTTCCCCGAACATAATTCCCTCCCTCTAGGATGATAATTTACAAGGAACACTCCCAAGCTCTTAGCGCGGGAGGCCGAAGCCGATGGCCGGTTAAGACAAAGTTTACAACACAGACGGAGCAATTCTTTGATTATAAAGTACATAGCTACGTGTAATCATACATCTGGCTACCGATCGAGATTATCGATAATGGTGTCCAGGGAGCAATCTTCTTGTGAGAAGCGGGCGGCATGCATCACTTGGTCGTATACCAGGTGGAGCGGCACTTCTTGTCCATCTGACCCTACTGGCCCAACCTGAGCCATACGCTCGGTGTTAAGTCCGGTATAGCGGGTCTTGATCATCGCCCACGCCTCTCGTACTCCCTCCCGACAAGCCGATGTCTTCCATAGCTCAAACCTAGTTCGGGCTCCCTTGAATCGATCAACCAGTTCGGTCATCCCCTCCGGAGGTTGCTCGGCGGGCCACAGTGCTTTCACCATGCTCTTCATGGCTTTCCGAGACCGCTCATGAAGGGCGGACAGCTCCTTCAGAAGATTTCCCTGGTAGGATCCGATTTCTTCTTCGGGTCGCCCAGACAGGAGACCTGCACATGAGTCACGGCATGCGTATCACACCTCATTCATAGGAAATACCTTTCGATGTTAGAATCATACTTACCGAACATGCCTCTTTGTAATTTCTGGTTCTCTCCTTGGGCCTGGGCCAATTGAGCCTTTAAGCTCTCAATCTCTTCGGCTTGCTGTTTGTTCTCCTCCTTAAGGCAGTTCTTCTCTTCAAGGTGCCATTGTAAAACACGATAGCCAGCCTCCTGCTGGGACTCGGCATATCTCTGAGATTCTCGGGCTACATCCAAATCTCTTTGTAATTGCCCTATTGATTCAGCTGCTACATAGGACCCTCGCATAAGCACGGGAATATACTAAGATCAGCATAACAGATATACTCACCATGTGCCTCCCGAGTAAAGCTCTTCACTTGCTCCAACTCGACCTTCACAGATTCAACCTGTGTTCGGCTGGCTTCCAGTTCCTTGGCCAGTTGCTCGCACTGCTGCTTAGAGGCCTGCATTACCAGTACAACAGTACAGAGATCCTTAATTCGGTCGTGACGACCAATTTAAGGCTCGGGGGCTACTAGGTTTACACGAGTGTTCGGACTTTAATAATCGATTACTCACCTGCAGGCTGGACGATATCAATTTCACGGCCTCCCCGAACCCAGCTCGGGCGGCTTCGAGGTGTGCATCCGCCGTGCGCAGAGCACCGAACTCTTGTTCGGAGAAGGCTGGATGACGCAGAGCTTCTCGTCGCCGTCGATGATGCATAGCACTCCCAACCTCTGATTTGGTGACGGATATGGCGTCACCAGGATCGGCTGGGGCTGGATTGACGGTGGGGCCCCCGTAGCAGGATCAGCATGGGCGGAAGACCCGAAATCTTGAACACCACCGGACATCCTGGCAACGTCCTCGGCGGGTGACGGCCGAATCCTTTGCCTGAATATTTTGACAAAGAGGTCTCTTGTGAGACTTTATCAATCATGATACTAAATTAGACGATCGAGCGAAATACCTTTGGGATGAACTCGTAGGTGGACTCGCCCCCACGACCGGCTCATTTGCTGGATCCTTGTTGCTTTCCAATCCAGGCACTGCCGCCGCTGCCGATGTATGTCACCCGGATCTACGGCGCTTGGGTGTAGGAGCCGGCGCGTTGGGGGCAGTGGAGGATGCTTGCCTCTTGCGGGATGTCTTCTTTTTCTTGCTTGTCATGGGGGAAGGGAAGGATCCGGGGTAATCGGCAATGATGGCCACCCTGGAGCCGTCAAGGCCCTCCTGGTAGAAAACCCCGTCTTCGAGTTCGATTGACAGGTCTGGGTCTTCATGATAGCCCGGATCATCATCGCGGGAGTAGGCCTCGGGCTGAGGGGCCGGACAGTTGACTGTCTCGATAAAGCTCCTCCATTCCTGTTTACATAAAGATAAAAGACTTCGATCAAGAGGGGATAAATTGGGAACCCGAATTGTGATCACAGGATTGAAAGGCTCACACATTCGATGGGATTGTGGCTTGAGTATCCCTCCTTGGTCGATCGCCGAATAAAATCTTCTTGCTCCCCTTTGTATAGGTCGGCAAGTGCAGCTACCAATGCTGTTTGATCGGCAGGACCCAGTCTTCGGGAGCGAGTAGTGTCGCTTGTCCTGTTGTAACACCACAGGGGGTGTATCCTCTGTTGGAGGTGTTGGACGCACCTGGTAATGGCGGCGGCCATGACGTCTATCATGGTCAGCTTATGATGGGCTAGTATCCTCACACGGGCTGCTAAGCGCTGCACCTCGACGCTGTCCTCTTGAGACATGCTCTTCGGGCGCCAGTTGTACCTTTTCTTCAAAGGGGCATCGGAGTATTCGGGCAGACCCCTCCGAGCTGGATCGAATAAAGGGACGTCCTCGATATAAAACCATTCCGAAGTCCATAGTTCGAATTCCTTCGGCATCCCCACGGGGTATCCCGTCCCCGCTATGCGGCATACTTCGGCTCCACCGACCTCAAAAATTGTCTTGTCTCGAGTGTGAGGGACGAGGAAAAAGTATTTCCTCCACAACTCGAAGTGTGCCTCGCAGCCCAGGAACATCTCGCAAAGGGTGACGAAGCCCGAGATATGTAGAATAGACCCTAGGGTGAGGTGGTGGAGCTGGATCCCATAAAACACCTGTAACCCTCTCAGGAACGGATGAATGGGAAACCCGAGACCTCGCAGGAGAAATGGCACGAAGCATACATGCCCCCCTTTTGTGGATGGGGGAAATTCTCCGCGAGGGCCTCGCCGTTGAATGACGTCAAACCGGCGCAGACGGCTGTCAGATCCGAGGAGGGAAGGTACCATTGGGTCTCGAGGTCGCGAAGTCGTAGAAGTGACATGGAGCAGCTAGTCCAGTCCCCGGGACGGGATCCGTAAGGATTGGAGGAGGAACTAGGGGCGTTCGCCATTTTTGGTGGAAAGCTTTCGCTGGAGGCTTTTTCTGATGGGGGAGGAGAAGATGCAGCTTGGATCACGATTCAGTTTGTTTAAATGAGTGGTGCCCCCATTGTGGGAGGGGTATTTTTGGAAAAAGCTGCTGAACCGCTCGTCTCCCCACGATGCACGAAAACCAGGAAACACTATTATTGTGGACCCAGCAGTCCCGCGGTGTTTGGGATTTCGCCGATGATAGGATGGTTGCCGAACAAGAAGGGATGGAGGGACTCGCCTCGCAAGCCGAAGACTTCAGTGTGCAAGATTGTCCGAACATACCTCGGCATTGAAGGCTAGTCCGGGGGCTACTGAGGGAGTCCTGGTTTAAGGGGTCCTCGGATAGCCGACCTATTTCTTATGGGCCGGACTATGTGGGCCGCTGAATGAGCAATGAATGATCAAGGGCCCCGTCGCTAGGGCGGAAGCTTCAAGAAGTCGTGGCGTGTCCTCCAAGATGTCGACAGTAGATAGGCATGTTTTTTCCCTTGGATGTGCAACCGACTATGTGTAGGCCCTAGGTACCCACGGTGTCTATATAAGCCGGAGGATTTTAGGTTGTAGAACAACAGAACTCATCTAGGGTTTTAGCTACTTGATCTCGAGGTAGATCAACTCTGTAATCCTCATACCATCAATATAATCAAGCAGGACGTAGGGTATTACCTCCATAGGAGGGCCCGAACCTGGGTAAAACCTTGTCCCCTTCATCTCTTGTTACCATCGATCCAAGTCTCACAGCTCGGGACCCCCTACACGAGATCTGCCGGTTTTGACACCGACACCCGAGACCGACGCTCCAAAAGATTCCCCTTTTATTCCGTTGTCGCCGTGTGATTTATCTGGTTGTCGCATTCATCATTGCATCATTCGCATCATCTGCATTGCATCGGCACTCCGTTGTCGTCATTTTGAAAACTTGCATCTGTTCTTAGTTGCCGGTTCTCTCTGTTCGTGTCGTCGACCGTTTCGAGCCCAACCACACAAGCCCGCGCCCGCGACATCTTTAAAATATTGTTCTTAAAAGTGGGTATAAAATATTCTCGGATTGGGTCAAAAGTTGGCGTGCGGTCTTGTTATATTGTAGGTAGACCGCCTGCCAAATTTAGTCACAATCGGAGATCGTTCGAGACCCCAACGGTCGACTGTAGTGGCACCGTCATCGGTTAAATTAGCGGACGTTTCGGTGTTTTAAAAATCATGTCACGGGCCGCATCACCTTCCCTCATCCCCACCTAGGCCAACTACACATCCCAAAAACCCACCCTAGCCTAACCCTCTGTCCAGAGTCGTCCGATCGGCTCGAACGACTCCAAAAATGCCCAAACCTCCAAACCCTATGCCCCTGTCTGTAAATAGACGTCTCCCCCTGCCTTTTTGGGGTTAAAACCCTAGTCCTATCCCTCCCCTAACCTCCAGCTGCCTTCATGCCTCAAATTCTGCGCCCGCCAGCCCCTGCCCGCCACTTGGTGAGCCATCGCCGCCACCCAGCCGCCGCTCCCAGCCAACCGCTGCCTGCCATGTCGCCCCGAGCTACCTCTCCAGCCAACCCACGCCCGCCACATAGCCGCAGCCAGCCTCCACCATCGCACGGGCCCGCGAGCCCAGATCTGGCCCACCGAGCCCATCCGCCGCCGTCTGCTCCCAATCCAGGGAGAGGAGCTCCCCAAGCTCGCGCCCGAGCCAGCGCCAGCTCCGCTGTCCCGCCGGACCTTGCCGCGCCCACGTTGGCCAGCCCCCGTCGTTGCCTCGTCCGCTGCCGGTGAGCAGCTCCGTGATACGTCTCCAACGTATCTATAATTTTTGATTGTTCCATGCTATTATATTATCTGTTTTGGATGTTTTATATGCATTAATATGCTATTTTATATTATTTTTGGGACTAACCTATTAATCTAGAGCCTAGTGCCAGTTTCTGTTTTTTCCATGTTTTTGAGTATTGAAGATAAGGAATATTAAATGGAGTCCAAACGGAATAACATCTTTGGAATGCTTTTTCTTGGACCAGAAGAAACATGCCAGACTTGGAGATGAAGGCAGAATACCTGCCGTGGCGTCACAAGCCACCAGGGCGCGCCCCAGGGGGGGCCTACAGGCTTGTGGCCCCACGGCAGCTCTCCTAACCCTATTCTTCGGTCTATAAATTCCCAAATATTCCCTGGATACTAAAGGGAGCCACGAAAATACTTTTCCGCCGCCGGAAGCCTCTGTTCCCGTGAGATCCAATATTGGAGCCTTTTTCAGTAATCTGCCGGAGGGGGATTCGATCACGGAGGGCATCTACATCAACTCCATTGCCCCTCCGATGATGTGTGAGTAGTTTACCACAGACCTTCGGGTCCATAGCTAGTAGCTAGATGGCTTCTTCTCTCTCTTTGTTCTTCAATACCATGTTCTTCATGATCTTCATGGAGATCTATCTGATGTAATACTCTTTTGCGGTGTGTTTGTCGAGATCCGATGAATTATGGGTTTATGTTCAGCTTATCTATAAATATTATTTGAATCTTCTCTGAATTCTTATATGCATGATTTCATATCTTTGCAAGTCTCTTCGAGTTATTGGTTTGGTTTGGCCAACTAGATTGGTAATTCTTGCAATGGGAGAAGTGCTTGATTTTGGATTCAATCTTGCGGTGTCCTCACCCAGTGACAAAGTAGGGGTAGCGAGGCACATATTGTATTGTTGCCATCGAGGATAAAAAGATGGGGTTTTCATCATATTGCTTGAGTCTATCCCTCTACATCATGTCATCTTACCTAATGCGTTACTCTGTTCTTCATGAACTTAATACTCTAGATGCAGGCAGGAGTCGGTCGATGTGTGGAGTAATAGTAGTAGATGCAGAATCGTTTTGGTCTACTTGACACGGACGTGATGCCTATATGCATAATCATTGCCTTGGATATCTTCATAATTATTCACTTTTCTATCAATTGCTCGATAGTAATTTGTTCACCCACCGTATTATTTGCCATCATGAAAGAAGCCTCTAGTGAAACCTATGGCCCCCGGGTCTATTTTCCATATTATACTTTCAGATCTAAAACCAAAAATACCAAAAATATCTTGCTGCAATCCTTTTACTTTTAGTTTACTTCCCGTTCAAGCAATCTATTCTATCTATCTCTATCATATCTCATCCTTGCAAGTAACCGTGAAGGGATTGACAACCCCTTTATAGCGTTGGGTGCAAGTGTTTGATTATTTGTGCAGGTACATCCATTGGTGACTTGCTTGTATCTCCTACTGGATTGATACCTTGGTTCTCAACAACTGAGGGAAATACTTACCTACTTTGCCGCATCACCCTTTCCTCTTCAAGGGAAAACCAACGCATGCTCAAGAAGTAGCACTCCGCAGGTCGCCGTCTCCCTCTCCCTGCGGTTCATCTACAGGAGCGCCCCGCCATGGCCATGGATGCTCGAGATCCGCCGTCGCTGTCGATGATCTTCGCCGTCCCGCACCAGAAATGGAGGGATTCGGCTGTCCCCAATGAGTCCCCGCCGGATCTGAGCGCCTCCCTGCCTCCTATTCGTGCGCAGGCACGCGGGGAGGAGGACGACGCCCTTCGGCCTCTCGCTTGACCGCCACGTGGGCCTCGGCCTCACCCGCGTGGCCCAGCCGACCCACCTCGCGCTAGATCTAGCCCAAGCCCAAGGTGAGCAGCCCTCTGCCTATCCAGCGCCACGTGCACAGTTTAACTATATTGCGTGCATTTCTGTTGGCCTAGTAGCTCCAGATTCAGCCCAACTACCGTTTTTTTTCCAGACAAATTTTGCCAATTAACCAGTGAACTCTATTTACAGAAAAATCCACGTTTTTAAATTGCTCATAAATATTTAACCGTGCATCATATCAACATGTTTTATATATGAAAAAACATGTAGAATTTCGTGTAGATTCATAATATCCCGATATCACAAATGATAAAAATGTTTGGCATGCCATTTTCTTTTAATTTGCGTAAGTGTCATGATTTTGCATTGCGCATATTTATTTAACCATGCATCGGAATTAAATAAACCATATACGTAAAATGTGTAGATTATTTATATTCCTTTTTCATGCATGATAAAAAGGTTCAATGTGATGTTTGCATTTAATTTGCATACATAACTTGCTAAAGCGGTTTATGTCCTAATCTCGCATAAATGTTGTGTCATTTGTTTTATATAAAAAACCCACATATTATATATGTTTTTGGGGTAGAAAATTCCAAAGAATTTATCTGTGCAATTAGTTTTGTTATTTGAGCAAATTGTGAGCATGTCATTTTGCCGTGATGCCCTTTTATTTATTTTGTGTGATTTATTCCATGCATCATATGAATTAATTTTGAACATGAGATATGCCCTTGGACATGTGTGCTAGGCCCTGGTATTCTTGGTTGCTATAGAAATCCATGTTTAGGTGTTATTTTCTTGTTGCTAACTTGCCGTAAAAATATGTTGCTGTTTTGAGATGCTAAATATTTCTAAGTGTGAAAACCGTGTTATTTTGTTGTTGTCTTGCCATGTGGTTTGCTATTGATCTATAGCTCCTTTGGTTTTGCCACAATGGGATGTATTGTAAAGCATGTTATGCTATATCATGTTGTGCCAATAGTTTGCATGAATAGGTTTTGCATCATAATTAATTCTGCTGTCCAACATGTCAATCTGTTAAAAACTGCTGCTCATGTCTACTCTAATTTTCACCAAGTCTGAGAATCTGTTTTCTTCATATTGCCATGTTGTGTTGATGCTAGCCATGATTCTATTCATAATTAGACCTTGACACTATGGAATGATTTGTATTGCATCATGCCCTCTACCATGCTGTAAATTTTGATGCCATGATATGCCTTGTAGCATATAGTTTTATTGCTGCCAACATGCCTTCATGAAAAACTGCTCTGCTAAAAAACTGTTATTTTCACTAAGTCCTAATCTGCTATATTTTATAGTCGTCTTGTGAGCTCATTTGCTATTGATCCATGCTTCTATTCTTTTGCTGCAATGATATTGATTGTTGTGCATCATGTAGACTACATCACCATGTCCTTGTTGTGCATTTTAGATGGCTGTAGCTTGTTGATTTGTGGGTTGCAGTATGCTATGTTGCTCATTTTGGGCAGATTATAACTAAAACTCGTGTTGCTTGTATGTGTGGAACCGTTGCTCCGTTCCAATTATGTTGCATATGAAACTTGCTTAGAATTTCATGTAGTTTCATGTTATCATGTTGCATACATGTTTTGAAGTGCTTGTGGTTGCCATTTTCATGCATTTTGCATTCATGTCATGTTCATCTTGTGTGTGTCGTAACTTCTAGACCGTAGCTCCGTTTCATATGATCCCTATATGTAAATCGACTAGAATGACGTGTAGAATCACGCGGTGCACTTTATTTTGCTGTTTAATAAATATAAAACATGATTAGTTCAGATCTGGACCAAACTCACAATTTACATATGGGGCCATTTCGGAAATACTATATGTTATTTCCAGCCTCATTTAAACTTGCCTAAGTGTCTAGTTTATTTATGCTTCACCTCTTGTCATGATTAACAACATTTAATATTGATGAGTAGCTAAATGAGATCAAGCATAAGAATCGAACATGGAGTTTCGTCAATATGCAACCCGTTGCATATTGAACTTCACTTAATGTGTAGCATTTGATTGTTGTGCTTTGTCATGCATTGCATTGTTGTATGGACATGCATCATATTCGTTCATGCATCATGTCACAAACATGTTGTGGTGTTTATCGTGTGTTGATTGTTTGTTTCCGGATTTCTTCTTCTCGATAGAGTTCCAAAAGCGTTCGGAATGTGAGGATTCGTTCGACTACGTTGGTTCGTTTTCTTCATGGACTCGATCTTCTTCCAAGCGGGATCTCAGGCAAGATGAACATTTCCCTGGATACCGTTACTATCATTGCCATGCTAGTTGTCTCGTTTCTGTCGATATGTGTCGCTACCTACCACTTGTTTGTCAAGCCTCCCAAAATGCCATGATAAGCCTCTAACCCTACACATCCCAGCAAACCATTGTTTGGCTATGTTACCGCTTGCTCAGCCCTTCTTATAGCGTTGCTAGTTGCAGGTGCAAGTTGTTTCCATGTGCCAACATGGATATTTTGAGATATCACGATATTATTGTTATTTAATTTAATGCACATATATACTTGGTAAAAGGTGGAAGGCCTGGCCTTATGCTCGGTGTTTTGTTCCACTTTTGCCGCCCTAGTCACTTGTGTACCGGTGTTATGTTCCATATTGAGCGCTCCTAACATGCTCGGGGTTGTTATGGGGACCCCCTTGATTTTTGTTTTGGGATAAAACTCTTCTGCCAAGGCCCAAAATTGGATTTACCATTTGCCTAATAACTAATAAAATTGCATAGGGACCCGCCGGCACCCGCAGATAATTAATCAACCCCCCGGGCCAGTGCTCCTCATGTGTGTTGGTCCAACCTGTCAACCGCCGGTGGCCGCCAAGGGCAACTCTGTGATTGGCCTACCGGAAGTTTGGACAACCCGTCGTGTCCTGAGAACGAGATACACGGCTCCTATCGGGATCGTCGACACGCCGGGCGGCCTTGCTGGATTTGTTTTACCTTTCTCGAATGTCTTGTGCACGGGATTTCGAGGACACTTCGGGCTATCTCGAGGTTGAGATTTTCCATCGGAATTCCACAAATACTACGGGTCATACCGCGGTTGAGGAGTTCCAACGCAGCTTGTGGTTAGTTTGTGATGGATGAGTTGGAGCACCCCTGCAGGGTTAAATCTTTTCGAGAAGCTGTGCCCGCGGTTATGTGGCAACTTGGAAATTTGTTTAACATCCGGTCATAGAAAACTTGAAGTAAACACTAATAAAATACACCAACCGTGTGCGTAACCATGATCATCTCTTCTTGTGAGGCCTGGTCCGAAAGAGAACACGGTGGGGTTATGCTTGACCGTAAGTAGGTGTTCAGGATCACTTAGTGATCATTACTAGTTTACGTCCACTTATGTGACGATCACCCCCCCTTATTCTTGTACTCGTAAGTTAGCCACTCAAATAAATGCTTAGTGCTTGCTGCAGCATCACCACTTAACCATACCTTACCCATTAAGCTTTGCTAGTCTTGATACCCTTGGAAATGAGATTGCTGAGTCCCCGTGGCTCACAGATTACTACAACAATAGTTGCATGTACAGGTAATGAGATACTTGACGTGAGAGTGATGCTTGTTTGATTTGGAGTTCTTCTTCTTCATCATCGATCTAGGATGGGTTCCAGGACGGCAGCCTGGGATACCAAGGATGGATGTCGCTTTTATCGTTTGATTTCGTCCGTAGTCCGACCCTGCTCTTCTGTATGGTGAATGAATGTATTGTTGTATTTGATGTGATCATGATTTAGCTTGTGGAGAGTGTAAGCCAATTCCATATACTCATCTTCTCTTTACATGTACTTGTAACGATACCCATTCTTGCGACGACGAGATGCACTTCTATCCCTATCGAGGCCCTCGAGCCAAAATAAGAATAGGACCGCATCTTGGGCATTACATGCTACTAGAGCAAAACCTTTGCATCAACTATCAAGACTCACTCCCATCTACACATATCACACATACAACTACTACATCCACTCTAAGTATCCAAGTGCAAAAGACGGGGGTCGTAGGACATACCTTCACGGTTGCAAATTTACACACTTCTCTTCCTTACTCTTGCATTCCTCGTTGTTCGACATAGATCAACTCCTCTGAAACAAAAATGTAAACAAACTCAAAGGGGCTAAATGAAGAACAAGAGTAAATCAAAGCTTATTCAATTTTTGGTTTTTGGTTTTTTGAAAACTAACTTGCAACTGAAAAATCACAAAGGCAAAAAAAGCAAAAGCAAATACAAAAGCAAAGTGTTGGAACAAACCAACACGAGTGTTTTGAAGCTCCTCGAGCTTAAGTACAACCTCATTACAATTTATTCAAATACCACCACATCTTGATGTAGAAGTGGTGATAACCTTCCCCAAGCTTAGGCTCTTGTAAGCCCAAGCCAGCGAGATCATTGTGGCGGTTGGTCAGGAGCCCACTCCTGCCTCTAGTTGGAGAAGTCCATGTTCATGTTGGTAGCCATGACTCTCAGGGATGATGCGAGGTTGCTCATATCATGGATAGAGCCCTGAAGGTTGTTGAGGCCCACGTAGGTGGTGTAGTCTTGCTCGGGCTGCTCCTCCTCTTCATCGGTGGTGAGTTCTTCTTCATCTACTTGTTTAGGTTCTGGCCCTTCTTGGTCAAAAGCTGCATCTCCTTACTGTGCAACATAATGCAATTGTCCATTCTCGATGGATAAACGGTTAGGCATAGGTGTGGGTTACAAGTACGCCACTCTAGGAATTTTTATACAATGACGGCCATTACGAACTACTACCATTCTAGCGCTATTAAGAACACGAATGTTAACAAGAGTGTTACCGACAATGGGTGGAGATGATTGTAGTTGAGACCAAGGGAGTTGGCCAACATGGTGATCACTCCTCCATACACGATATCTCATTGTGCATGATTTGCTTGATGCGCGAGGTGTAGCAAAAGTATTGCCCCTAGGTTAGGCGAATAACCGACATCCAGGTTTGCTACTTTCCCGAGAACTAGCATGTTCTCATCATTCACCTTAGAAACTTCTCCTCTTGCCTGCAACGAGTTAGTGATAACATAGTAGAAATAATGCATAGCAGGACTTTCAATGCAACTCGCTCTTTTCTTAGAGCCATGATGACTCATCTGGTAAAAGGATTGCCTTGGGTGTGGGTCAGTGAAATCATAAACATATCTAAAATCATCATCATTGTTGGGGAAGCCAAAGTAGTTACACCACTAGACAAAAGTGATGTCAAAGTCTTGGTCAAGGAGACGGAAAGTGATCCTCTCCTCCTAATATGCATTTGGCATTAAACCAACATTGTGAGTGAGAGTACTAAGAAAGTTAAGTGTCAATCGTTCATAAGTCTCACGTCCTTGACAAACAAAATGATGCAACCCTGCATTATGACAAAGAAAATTAAAATCATGAGTGATACCTAGCTTGAAGAGTGTATTCGCACAAGCCCATCTGGTTGCTTTGATCTTCCTTGTGGTGAGCTTCTAGAACTTCTTCCTTGCTCCACGATCGGTGAAAACGATCCCCCGAGTGAAAACTTGTTGCGGTTGTGCGGTCGATGAACTCGAACCACCACCTACGCGAGAAGACCTCCGTGTAAACATCTATAAAATAGTTTTTCCGTCCAATACAATGAAACAACAATGATCCTACGGTACTCACAACATCATACTCCTCTGAAAACATCAACAAATCCATGCCAATCTCAAGTTTGAATCAAAAATATGCATATCCTAGACATGGCAATGCTAGGCATGTAGAACTTGGATTCTCGAATAATAAATTGGGGATCCTAGGAGAAACGTACCATAGATCGATCACACAGAAGGATTCAAACTGAAAACAAATGAGTAGAGAGATCGGATGAAGTTTTGCTAGGGTTTGGAGAGGTTTGGAGGAAGAAGAGGAAGAACAAAAGAGAGAGATGGGGGAGAAATACCTCCTTCCCTGGGCTTATTGGAGCCACCGGAATGCAAGACTACCGCTCATACGAGCGCGTGAGCCCGTATGGAACGTCGTCTTCAACCCTGTTTAACTCACCATTGCATGCGTGCAGATGAAACGACCGCTGAAACGGACGTCGGCGTCCGTTTTGAACGCCGTCGTTCGTTTTGTTCTTTTTGTGCTTCTTGTTGAAGATGTCAAATAACCGCTCGAACAGGAGCCTGCTCCCATTTGGAATGCCGTTGAACGCTTTGGACTCGTTGATGGTTTCTGCGGAGAATCAAAACAGCCGCAAAAATGAGAGTGGGTGCCCGTTTGATACGTCGTCCTTCTGTCTGTTGCCTATGGTTGTTTTGCATTGGAACCTCCTGCTAGTGAAATGACTGACCGTGCGACCGCTGTGGGCACAGGAAAGGCCGTCTTTTGGTCTGTTTCTTTCGAAACTTGTATTTTTCTTCGTTTTTCTGCGATGTTAGTTCCATAGCAATACATAGACATATTTCCAGGCATTCAAACATCAATCGTATAAATCATCTTGCACAAGGCTAGGCCTTCATTAGAACAACTCTTCCAAACTCACTTCTTCATATGGAACTTCAATCACTCTTTTATTAAAAAAACATACGTTTCTACTTTATTCGCGTGGGTTGCCTCCCACGAAGCGCTTGTTTTTGGTCGGGTAGCTCGACCATAGTGGTGATCAAGGTGGTGCTAGAACACCGAGACCATAGCTTCTGGCATTCAAAATGATGCCACCTCCTGCATAGATCTTCAATTTCTTTTTCCTGGGGAAATTCCTTATAAAAGGGATCTTTAGCTGGTAAATCAAAATGAACATTCCCATCAAACAAATTTATCATTGCTTTGATAGTCCTTAGAAAAGGTCCACCGAGAATTATAGGAGCAATTTGATCTTCAGGCATATCTACTATAATAAGGTCAATCATGGCAGGGCAATCATTAATTTGAACTATAACTCCATGCTTAATGCCTTCTCCCTGAGTAAAAGTAGAGTTAGCCATATTCAATATAATCTCAGTATTAGCATAAGGACCAAGATTGAGACTATCATAAACAGATTTGGGGATAGTGGAAACACTTGCCCCTAGATCACATAAAGCACTGAACTTATTAACTCCTATCTCAATCTCTATAGTAGATTCAAAAGCATCCACTTGCTTAGATGGTAACTTACTGAATAACTTTTTTTCTTTCATCATCAAGTTGACGTACCTTGGCTGCAACTTGTTCAACAAAGACATTATATGCCTCATCGTTAGTTAGCTCCGGTAGTGGATACTTCATGGATATCATCTTGACAAAATCTGCAACAGTATAATTGTACTCTGACACATGGCTTGTGTCAAGTACTTTAGCTTTTTCCACGTTGCTTCTTACAATTTTAACTTCTTCAAACTGGTTGGGCTCCGGTTTACCTGCAAACTTGGTCAAAATCAAGGTTTGGCTCACTACTATCTTTGCAACTTGTGCCTCCATATTCTTGGATCTGGCTTCAAGTATCTGCACATCATTTGTTAGCCTAACAACCTTACCGGTCAATTGACCAAGCAAGTTATCACGATTCTTCAAGATATTCTTGAAGTTTTTATTCTGCTCAGTCTGGCTAGCAATAAAACTTTCAGGAGTTTCTTCAAGAGTATTTCTATTGCTACCATTAGCTCCATTAAAATTATGGGTTTTCTATTTTTGTGCCCCTGGTTGCTTAGTTGTGCTCAGTTTTGCCCAAGGAGACTAAATTTCCTCACTTTTGCCCTCCCCCACTCACCACGCTCTCACAAAAGCCCAAACGGAGCCTTGTCATCGGGTCAACGCAGTTGACCGTTACCTCTGCAGTTACTGACGCGGGAGGCCAGAAAGACATGTGGGCCGCGTATGGAATGTGGGCCTTGCCGTTACAGCCTATGACAAGTGGGGCGTGGGCTGGTCATGCGTAGAGGCCTGTACGTGGGCTGGTCGTGCGTAGAGGCCTGCACGTGGGCTGATTGTATACTGGTATTTGTACGTGGGCATTTCGCTTTCCTGTGCACTGTACCGCGATCGTGGGCATGCACGCGTCGATGGAAAATGTCCAAAAATGCCCCATCGTATCAGAGGAGGGGAACCACCACCGGCCGCATCGCCCTCACCATTTCCCCCCAAATCGCCTCCGTCGCCGCAGCAAAACTCTCACTTCCCACAGCACTTCCCATCGCACTGCACCAACTTGCTCACCCCCACCGGACTTTCCTCCGTGTGGCCACTTGTTTCCGGCAGTGATGGAGGACTAGAGCACAACCCTCAACCCCACCATAGTGCTGGAGGAGAAGGACGCTGGGACCGCGCCAGATGTCGTGGGAGTTGCGTACGTCCACGACGGTGCCAGAGATGCCCCATCCGCCGCTAGAGCTGCAGCTGCTTCGGAGGATCTGGTGGGGAAGGAGGTGGTGGGCTCTGACTCGGCGTCAAGTGGCGCAGTGCGTGCAGGGGCGCAGGCCGGTGACGAGCAGGTGGTCGAGGAGGTATTTCTTCTAGTTTCCCTTTCGTAGGTAGTGCTAAGATTAAGAATATAGTGTAAGTTAGTTAGATTATGATTCCTGCCTTAGTATAGTTGGTTTGAGGGTTTTTTTGTATTAGAATCGTGATTGCTACACCATTTGATTTCCCCTTGGCAGTTAGAAATATTTGGAATTCGACTGTTAGAATTGATTTCATTAATTCAGATGGCTAGATTTGAGTGTTGATCTTGAGTATATTTGGTTATTATTGAAAAGGAATGCATTAATTTATATGTACCTATCAATTTATTTCAACTGAACTTTTTCAGCATAGTTTAGAGGAGGCATTGATCTTGTGCATAGGAGGCATTGGAGCTTTGCATAATTATACAAAATCAAAATGTTTAGGTAGATTAATTTTTTTATTTTCTACAAGTTTCCTCTAATTATAAAGTTCTCCACCATATATAGTTGGGCCCCTATACGATTTTATTAGCTATGTTGTGAAATCTGTGCACATGCCTATGCAAAATGCAAACAAGTTAATATTATGGATAATATGACCAATGTGACTTTCGTGTATATTTGAATTATTTGTTGGTTTCCTGTAATTAATAGTTACTTTCATATTGAAGGAGGATAATCCTGTGGGAAGCAAGAGGAAGCTTGTCGTGACTGGGTTCAAGGACCCGTATGATCCTGACTTTGTTGATGACGACGTCTATGAGGTAAAACCTAATTTAAATTTTGCTTGTTTTACTATACGATCAATGTGACTTTCGTGTATATCTATATGAATGCAACTCATTTTTTATGCAGTATACCTCTGGAGATGATGTGGACGATGGGAACATCGACTCCTTCGTATCGAAGGAACTCAAGCAGATCAAGGCCAAGGGAAAGGCTGCATACTACAAGAGGAAGAGGTACTGTTGACCCTACTGTACCACTAAGCCAAAGCCCAAGGATGGGCTCTTTGAGAACCTTCTGTCTCATGCACGGGATGCATCGAGGAGTGGGGAGGATGCCAAGATCAGGGCGCAACATGCAACCCTACTGAAGGCTTTGACTCCCGTTTAGTAGCCCTCCGTGATCATCTGATGTTTTACTTTTGCGGCTGTGAACTATTGGCGGATTGTGTATTTTGGTTATGTAGTATGTGAACTGTAGTATACTTTTGGTAAAGTCCGTTTGGTTTATATTATCTTGTGTTGTATAGTATCTTGTGTTTTATATTATCTTGTAAAAAAAGGATTGTTAAAAAGAATTCTAAAGAAGTCTTGCAAATGTATGAAATAAATAATAAATAAATATGAAAAAGTAATAAAATAGTAGTTAAGAAAGGTCTGTGCAAAACTCAACATTTGAATTTAGAATTGAGTTGGACAAACTACACACCATTGTTCATGATAGCTAAGTTTGCACCCTCCCTCGTCATCTAGTGTGCAAACATAGGGTCCATGCCTATTATGGGATCATTTGGACAAACTGTGCCACGGTTAACCCTAAATCCTAGCTCACCCCCTTGAAAACCATGCACCCTAGTTCGTGATAGCTAAGTTGTGTGAAGGACATTTCACGAAATACCCGTAGTCATGGTTTCTAATTTTTCCTAGTAACTTAGTAACGATGTGCGCAAGTTTCATACTTTTTGATTTTTTTTAAAAAATTAGTTATGCTCAACCCTAGCACCCAACCCCCTCTCAAACCCCTCCCAAAACCACTCAAACCCCTCTTGAAACCCCTCAAACCCCTCTCAAAAACCAGCATGACGAGGGCCGTTGGATCGCCGTTCGGGAACGGTTTAGATCAGGCGCTAGGGTTTGCTATGGTCGATCCGTGAAATGAGGCTTGATTGGCTAGATCGGGCGGGTGCCCCATGGTTGTGTACATGAGCGGCCCACCAGGCAGCAGGGGAACAATGTCAGCCATGGGCCGCGTGCTAGGCCAATGGGCCATCGTAGAGGCCTAGTCTCGGCCCATGTATGCACCCGAAGCAGCGTGCCCTCCATGCGCGCTACCACGCAGCTACGTTGCATCAGGGAAATTAGTGCACCGCATCTGTACCGATTGACAAGCCAAAAATCAATGTGAAAAGACGGAGGCAGTGCTCCATTGAACTCCCCGCACCGACGGTCCAATCCCCTGCTCTGTTGAACTCTCCGCACTCCTCTGATTAAATATTGACGTGCGACATCATTTCTGCTCACTCCTCTTCCACCAACGCTTCACTCATTACTTCCATGTGCCGCGCAATCCCTAGCTAGTTCATCCACCATGGCGAGGCAGCTACAGGCCACAAGGAACTCCACAGGAGGTCCCTGACCCAGGGCGCCGGTGCCCAACACCGGCGGCGACTCCAACTCTGGAGCGACTGCGGGCTCCAACTCCGGCGCATCCTCGCTGGGCTCCAACACCTACTCCAACTACTCCGAGCTCGAGCCCATGTCGTCCGAGCTGTCTGTAACTGCAGGGAGATCAACGAGGAGGTGGCCTATGAGGCGATGCAGGAGCACCTCGACATCTACAACGTGGTAGATGCGGCCGAGGAAGACGCACCGCCTCCTGCGCCCGACGCTCCCATGCTCACTGCCCAGGTCGAGGAGGCCCTGTGCGCGATGGAGTAGCATCTTGACGAGGTGGTGCAAGTCGCGTCTCTATCCACGACGCAGGCAGAGGCTGTCACGCACCGGGTGACTGAAGAAGAAGCCGCAACTCAAGAGCAGAGGGAGGCGGCTACTCTGCGGGCAGCGGCCGCCGTCGACGCGGAAGGAGAGGGACGGAAGTTGTCATCCTATCCTCCTCCTCCGACGAAGACCACAACGAAGATGACGGCACCATCGTTCTTTTGGACGATGAAGACAAGTAGCCGTCCATCTGTTGTCGCTGTCAGCGTCTGTCGACGTCGGTCAGCCATCTCATGTCCCCCCGTCTCCTTAAAATATGTATTGTTAAGTTAATCTATGAACGTGTTTGTTAATCTATGAACGTGTTAAGTTAGTGTAATGTCACTATATTATTTAGCTCTCTTAATTTATGAACTTGTTTGTTAAGTTAATCCGACGTACTAGTTTGCCCCTCCCCTTTATATGTCGTGTTTTGCTATTAATCTATGAACGCTCTCTTAATCTACGAACATTCTCTCTTTCCAGTGCCACTGATTCATGGGCCCTTCTGTAACGTAGAAATGTCAAGTCGACTAGCCCCAACTCTGCACGTAAGCAAACAAAGCACACAGCTGAAGTGGCTGATACTCTCCAACGTATCGATAATTTATGAAGTATGCATGCCATATTTGCCTATGTTTACAATACTTTTATATGGCTTTGATGCACTTTTTATGATTTATTTAGAACTAACCCGGACTGCCGCTGTTTTCAGCAGAATTACCGTGGTGTTGTTTTTTGTGCAGAAAATGAAAGTTCTCGGAATCGTCCAAAACTTTTTGATGATATTTTACGGAACATATGAGCAATATTGGAGCGAAGAACCACCAGAGGAGATCCACTTGTGGGCCATGAGGCAACAGGGGCGACCACCCCCTGGTTGCGCCCAGTTGTGTGTTGGGGCCCACGTGGCTCCGTTTGGCGTGTTTCCAACGCTGAAAAATCCTATATATACAGAAACCGCCAAAATTTAACCTAGACTCTCCGCCTCATAGCCGCAACTCTTTATATCGACGAAAAACTAATCTGGAGAGAAAATAGTAGCGAAAACAGGAGAGAAACACAGAGATAGAGAGATCCAATCTCGGAGGGGCTCTCTCCCCTTCAGGAGCCATGGCGGCCAAGGACCAGAGGGGAGAACCTCTCCCCATCAAGGGAGAGGCCATGGAGGAGGAATCCTAAGGGGGGAGACTCTCTCCCCCTCTCTTCCTGTGGCGCTGGAGTACCGCCGGAGGAACCATCGCCGCGGTGATCGTCTTCATCAACATCACTGTCTCCATCACTTTCCCTAATCTATCTATGGCGGTCCACTCTCCCACACGCCGCTGTAATCCCCTACTTGAACATGGTGATTCATTCCACATATTATTAATCAATGATGTGTTGCCATCCTATGATGTTTGAGTAGATCTATGTTGTCCTTTGGGTTCATTGATGATCTTGATTGATTTGAGTGTATTTTTTATTTTGGTGCTGTCCTATGGTGCCCTTCGTGCCAGGCACACGTGAGGGAATTCTCGCTGTAGGGTTTGAATATGTTCATGATTCGCTCATAGTGGGTGGCTAGAGTGACAAAAGCTTACACCCGAGTAAGGGAGTTGTTTGCATACGGGAGTAAAGGGGACTTGATGTTTAATGGTATGGTTGGGTTTACCTTAATGATTTCTAGTAGTTGCAGATGCTTGCTAGAGATCCAATCATAAGTTCATATGATCCAAGTAGTGAAAGTATGTTAGCTCATGCCTCTCCCTCATATAAAATGGCAACGATGATTACTGATCTTGTTATCAATTGCCTAGGATGATTCCGCATAGCACACCATCATTATTCCACACTCGCTATTTGTAACATATTATTATATATTCTAACTATATTTAGTGCAAAAACTATTTTTCATATTTTAGTTGTCCAATATCATGCAAAGCTATCCACTTTATACCCACAACATAGTTTTATTTCTCGTTACTAGATAGAAGCAAACGTTCGGTGTATGTAGAGTCGTATCGGTGGCAGATAGGACTTGAGCGAATATTGATCTTACCTTTAGCTCCTTGTGGGTTCAACACTCCATACTTACCACTTCCATCTTTGGAAAGTGCTACATTGATTCCTTGCACTTGAGGATTATCAAGCTCTTTTCTGGCGCCGTTGCTAGGGAGCAATAGCGTGGGGTTAATATTTTCGTGTATGATTGTTTGCTTCTATCACTAAGTAGATTTTGTTTTCCTTTTTTTTCTGTTTTTTTTGTTGTGGTTGAAACAAACAAAAAAATTGAAAAATTAAAAACACAAAAAAATTTACTTGCCTTTTATAAGATAAGCGATTGGAAAGTTGTGCATTGGAGAAGTGAGGGTCGACGTTGAACACTTGTGTTCATGCTCACGGAAACAATGTAAAACATTTCATGGAAGTTTCTCATAAAAATAATTATCTCCTCTCATATACCATTGTACCATATAAATAATGTGCATGGTGCTCTTTTGCATGTTTCATCTACTATTCTTATGTGAGCTTCATTGAAATCATCATGCCTAGCTAGGGGCGTAAATAAATAGCGCTAGTTGGGGGGCAACCCAATAGTTATCTTTAGTTTTTCTTTTTTACTTTCTGTTTGTGTGTGATAACATGATTATTGCCTCTGTAATGATTGTGTTTTTACATTTAAATTAGTGTTTGTGCCAAATAAAGCCTTTGGGATGACTCACAAGAAGAGTAGAATTGATACAGTGCAAAAACAGAAACTTTAGCGTTCAGTGCAGAATTTCTATGATTTTACTGGAAAGTCTTTTTGATATGAATTTCTTACACAGTATTTATATATAAATTCTTCAGGTTTTCCTAATTTTTCAGATTTTTTAGAGTTACAGAAGTATAGGTTCTTTACAAATCTTTATAGACTGTTCTGTTTTAGACAAATTCTGTTTTTGCTTGCATAGTTTGCTTGTTTTGATGATGCTATGGATTGTATCGGGGGGTGGGGGGTGGGGTATAAGCCATGGAGAATTTATAATACATTACCTTATGCAATAATATAATAAGAATCAACTTATAACAGTACCTAAAGTATTTGATATTTTTACTATACTAACGGATCTCACGAAGGTTTTTTTTTTGAGTTTTGTGTGATTGAAGTTTTCAAGTTTTGGGTGAGATACCTATATGAGCAGAATAAAGAGTGGCAAGACCCTAATCTTGGGGATGCCCAAGGCACCCCGAAGGTAATATACAAGGAAGACTCAAGCGTCCAAGCTTGGGGATGTCCCGAAGGCATCCCCTCTTTCGTCTTCAGCACTATCGGTATACCTTACTTGGAGCTATATTTTTATTCGTCACATAATATGTGTTTTGCTTGGATCGTCCTTTTACTTTTTTATTCTCTGTTAGATGTTATCAATAATCATGGTTTTCAATAAAATGTTCCAAGAATTGACTTAAGATGTCTCAATTGCATGTTTGATGTGTGACTGTGTAAAAACAGAAACTTTTTCTGTAGTGCTTGAATTTTCATATTTTACTGGAACGTGGAAAGTTTCCGAAATTTTTACACAGTAATTTCATAAAAATTATTTAGCCTCTCCTAAATTTTCAGAATATTTCGAGTAACAGAAGTACACTTTATAAATGAATTGCTCCAGACTGTTCTGTCTGGACAGATTGCTTTCGTAGTTTTGTTATCTACTTATCCTAGAGTTTTCATGACTTATATTGGTAGATATAAATTTTGCAAATGATAGTATACAGTACCTAATATTTGAAAATTATTATGCAACTTTTCTTGGCAATACATGAAGTGTTGATTTATTTTTATATGTACTAACCTATCTCACGAGTTCTTTTCAAGTTTTATATGGATGAAGTTTTTGAGACTTAGGTGAAACCGGGATATGAGAGGATTGAACAAGATACAAAAGCTCAAGCTTGGGGGTTCCCAAGGCTCCCCAAGTCAATACTTCAAGAAGTCTCAAGCATCTAAGCTTGGGGATGCTACGCATCCCACCTCTCGTCATTAACAATTATCGGTTAGCCTATGATGATCATAAGTTTTTATTCGTTCACAAGTGCTATTCTTAGAGCAGCTTTTGAGTTTATTTTTCCTTTTTATTTTATGCACCATGCTGGTATGATATATTCCTTAGCTTATTTATAGAATGCCTCAAGCACTTCACTTAAATCTTCTGAGTATGACTTTATAGAATGCTTCATGTGCTTCACTTAAATTTTTTGAGTATGACTTTATAGAATGCTTCATATGCTTCACTTATATATTTTGAGCTTGAATATTGGTCTCTCTATTTTCATTGAAGAATGCTCTATGAACTTCACAGATATATTGTTGATAGTAGTTTGATGAGCACTCTTGTGCCTCACTTATATCATAAGAGAAAATGTTGAATGAATTGAATGTCATAAAACGTGAAATTATATAAGCTTCATATGCTTGTCCTATGGGGAGTAGTGACTTCACATACTAAGAATATAAAAAATAAAATTTATTGGAGGTTAGCAAACATAGCATTGGTCACCTGAACAATTCATGAAAGAATATTGAAGGAAGAAGAGATTTCACATATAAATATACTATCTTGGACATCTTCTATGATTGTCAGCCCCCATTAATTATTTTCAAATTTGATCAGTAGTTGAAGTTGGAAAGGGAAGACAACATAATGGTTATGTTTGCTTATATTCACATAGTAGTTATATTGTCATGGATCCTCTAACATGTGGTGCTTGCTTAGGATCTTTTGCTAGCCCAAAAATTTGCACTAAGTAGAGATGCTACTTGTGCATCCATAACCCTTAAACCCAGTTTCTTGCCATGAGGGTCCACCATACCAACCTATGGATTGAATAAGATCCTTCAAGTAAGTTGTCATCGGTGCACAAAGCAATAAAAATTGCTCCTAAACATGTATGATCTTTTATTGTAAGGGAAAATAAGCTTTGTACGATCTTGTGATGGCAAAGAAATAAAAGCGATGAATTGCATAATAAAGTTTGCTATAACAAGGGGCAATATAAAGTGACGTTCCTTTTCATTAAGAGATTGCACATCCAAAAATAAAAAGCACATGACAACCTCTGCTTCCCTCTGTAAAGGGCCTATCTTTTACTTTTCCCTATTTACTTTTATGCAAGAGTCAATAATGTTCATCCCTAGTCAAATCTATTAATTCTTTAGTTGGCAAGAATCATGTGGTCGGGAAAGATCCAGGCACATATATCCAGTTGAATATAGGTGATCATGATACATTATCCTTAAGATAAATAAGTTGGGAGGCGGAATATTAAGCCCCTATATTCCTATCTGTTTGATTGAAACTGCTTGTTCTAAAAATATGCTTTGAGTGTTAGCAATCATGGAAGACTAAATGATAGTTGAGTATGTGGAATTTGCAAAGCTCTTACATAGACCCGTCCTAAAAATAAAATGAATTGTAATTGTTTGATGACTGAAATTATAGTTTGCTAGTTTTTAAGAAAGTTTATAGTCTATACTTTAACATGTTAATAGCTTGTTACTTGATAATGAGAGGTTCTATGAGAAAATATTTGTTGTTTCATGATGCTAGAAAAAGAGATTGGAAGTAACATTGATCAAACTTATATACCATGCTAGCATTCACACTACACAATTTTTTTCTTTTATCATTTACCTACTCGAGGACGAGTAGGAATTAAGCTTGGGAATGCTGATACGTTTCCAACGTATCCATAATTTTATGAAGTATGCATGCCGTATTTGCCTATATTTACAATACTTTTATATGGCTTTGATGCACTTTTTATAATTTGTTTAGAACTAACCCGGACTGATGCTGTTTTCAGCAGAATTACCGTGGTGTTGTTTTTTGTGCAGAAAATGAAAGTTCTCGGAATCGCCCAAAACTTTTTGATAATTTTTTCTCGAACATTTGAGCAATATTGGAGCGAAGAACCACCAGATGAGAGCTACCTGTGGGCCACGAGGCAACAGGGCGCGACCCCCCTGGCCGCGCCCTGTTGTGTGCTGGGGCCTACGTGGCTCCGTTTGGCGTGTTTACAACACTGAAAAATCCTATATATATATAGAAACTTCCGAAAGTTAACCTAGACTCTCCTCCTCACCGCCGCAGCTCTCTGTATTGACGAAAAACCAATCTGGAGAGAAAACAGTAGCGAAAACAGGAGAGAAACAAAGAGAGATCCAATCTCGGAGGGGCTCTCGCCCCTCCGGGAGCCATGGCGGCCAAGGAATAGAGGGGAGAACCTCTCCCCATCTAGGGAGAGACCATGGAGGAGGAGGCCTAAGGGGGGAGACTCTCTCCCCCTATCTTCCGGTGGTGCCGGAGTGACGCCGGAGGAACCTTCGCCGCGGTGATCATATTCATCAACATCACCGTCTCCATCACCTTCCCTCATCTATCTATGGCGGTCCACTCTCTGGCACCCCGCTGTAATCCCCTACTTCAACATGGTGTTTTATGCCACGTATTATTAATCAATGATGTGTTGCCATCCTATGATGTTTGAGTAGATCTATGTTGTCCTTTATGTTGATTGATGATCTTGATTGATTTGAGTGTATGTTTTATTTTGGTGCTGTCCTATGGTGCCCTTCGTGCCGCGCACACGTGAGGGAATTATCACTGTAGGGTTTGTAATATGTTCATGATTCGCTTATATTGGGTCGAGAAAGACAGAAGCTTACACCCGAGTAAGGGAGTTGTTTGCGTATGGGAGTAAAGGGGACTTGATGTTTAATGCTAAGGTTGGGTTTACCTTTATGATTTCTAGTAGTTACGGATGCTTGTTAGAGATCCAATCATAAGTTCATATGATCCAAGTACGGAAAGTATGTTAGCTCATGCCACTCCCTCATATAAAATTGCAACAATGATTACCGATCTTGTTATCAATTGCCTAGGATGATTCCGCACACCACACCATCATTTTTACACACTCGCTAGTTGTAACATATTGTTATATATTCTAACTCTATTTAGTGCAACAACTACTTTTCATATTTTAGTTCTCCAATATCATGCAAAGCTATCCTCTTTATACCCACAACATAGTTTTATTTTCTCTTTACTAGATAGAAGCCAACGTTCGGTGTATGTAGATTCGTATCGGTGGCAGATAGGACTTGAGAGAATATTGATCTTACCTTTAGCTCCTTGTGGGTTCGACACTCCATACTTAAAACTTCCATCTTTGGAAAGTGCTACGATGATTCCTTGAACTTGGGGATTATCAGTGGCTAGCTCGATGCATAATAAAGCGATGATCCCCGGTTTGACCCCCACACGAGGCATTATTATTCTAGTGCGTCTTGCAAATAAATCAGACACTGACAGGTGGGTCCTGCGGTGTCCCAATTGTCAGTATATTCCATTATTTTTAACTAATATACTATACACTGATAGGTGGGTCCTGTGTGTCCCACGCGTCACCATATGCTTCAGGTAACAGTCAAATACATTGACCCGACGGAAATGCTCCGTTTTGGGCAGACTTGAGCGTGGGCCGAGTGGTGGAGGGGAACAGTGAGGGGCGTTAGTTGGGTGGGGTAAAATTGAGTAGTGCTAAGGAACCGAGGGCACAGAAATAGAAATCCCTAAAATTATTGGATGCTCCCCCATTATTAGGATAAGGAAGTTTAGGAGCATAGCCATTATTTTTCCAATTGGGATCAGAACAATTACGAGCAATAAAATTCACATCACTAGTATCTTCATTAGTGATGGCATTGACATTTACCTCTTCTTTACCTTTCATCAAAGAGATAAGTTCTTCTAGCTTGGTTGTCAACTCTGAGCTATTTTCTTCTATGACATTCACCTTCTTGGTGGTGGTTCTCTCAACATGCCATTGGGCATGGTTCTCTTTCATACTCAATCCATTCCATAATGTAGTGCATATAGATTTTTCAAGAAGTCAAACTTCACAAACTTTGACCAAGTTTGTAGAGAAAACCATTTACATCTAGAATTTGAAACATATATCGTTAGATTCATCATAAGATGCAGTTTCATATTTCATATTTTTTATATTGTAGATACAAATAGTTTTTTCTATAAACTTGGTCAAAGTTCATAATGTTTGACTTTTCAAAAAAACTATATGCACTACATTATGGAATGGAGGGAGTATCATTTAGTATCTAACTATTTGAATTTCCCTTCTTTTTATCCCCCATCTTATTGTGTTGTGTTTTCCCATGAATTGTTCCTCGTGCAGCTGTATCAAGCATAGTTTTTGACATGTGATTCAAGCCATTATAAAACATATGAAGGATTAACCACTCCTCCATTCCATGATTGGGACAGTTTCTTATAGCTTCTTTCATTCTATCTCACACAAGTGCTAGTGGATCACGTTCGTCTTGCTTGAGACCTGTAATCTAAAAACATAATTGCATAATTTTTGCATGTGGACAAAACTTATATAGAAATTTACCGCAACAAGCAGCCTAATAAGTAATACTACCTTTAGGTAAAGCTAAAAAACATTCCTTATCTTTTCCTCTCAAACAAAAAGGTAATAAGCGAAGTTTCAAAGCATCCGGGCCATAATCCTTTATGCGTGTCATGTTACACAATTCAGTAAAATCTTGTAAATGCATACCTGCATCTTCAGAAGAAGAGCCTCCAAATTGGTCAAGTTGCACCATGGAAACTAGGTTTATTTTGATCTCATATTCTGCAGCTGCAACATCAGGTTGTGCTATTGGTTCAGGCATGTAATTCTTGCTAGAAGTAGCAAAACTCCCAAGATTACGAGCCATAGTAACTTTTATGTATTTACAACTAAAAGACTTGCAACAAAATAAAACTTTAAACTAAAACTGAAAAGAAAAACAAAAATTGAAAATTAACTTTAACAAAAACTCTAAACACAAAGACTAGGAATACTAAACTCCTCTGTGGCAACGACGCCAGAAAAAGGGCTTGATATCTCCTTTTTATTGATCTAGTATTGGAACAAGAAAGGGTATCCCGCACCTATATCCAGACCCTGGGTATCGAACCGACGAGAGGAAGATTCCCTTGAAGAAATGGTCTCTAGCAAGCTTTTGCCAAAGTGTCAAATCCACCTTTTGACCGGATAGCAAGGAAATTGTGATTCAAACACTTAAAATAAAAGAAGGTACGAGGATGAGGTCTTAATGCTTACAAACATGTATTGGTGTTGGGATCAAACATGATATTACTTTGTGCTCGGGAAGTCATCCATCAAGAGGTACTTGCTTCGTATCGGATGTGTCCAAATAATATCTTGACCGGCACGAGTCCTACATCAAGAATCAGTTGTCCTACCGAAGGCATTGTCTATCTCACGGGGTTTCCCCGATAATTAAGATAATAATATCAGACAAAAGCATTGGGTGTTTAATGACTACACCTCATGAATCCCCAAGGATATGATCCATGTTTCCCTACTAAGCCTTACTGTCACCGGTGTTCGGTATAACACTTCACGATACCCTTGCACCTAGCCTCACTGGTACTCAATCTCCATGATCCTGGGTACCTGCAAAGATGAACATTGCGGACAAGACAAGAGACACTTCACGAAACGATTTTATCTCACACATATGAAATGTTGTGTCAAAGACTTCCATTGATCCCTTCACCAAATACCTGGGGTTGCAAGGCTCATGCCTCACCCCATACCTTACACTGGTCCAACAACGTCCTATACAGACGGTTTTTAACCCCATTCTGCGACATAGTTTTAAACCGTCGCCTTGCTTGTGTGGGCGATAAGGGGGTCCATCCCACACGACACGGAAAAATTGTCGGCGATGGTGACTGATGAATGCAAACGTTTGGCAAAACTAAGCGTATGGGATGTCCGCATGTATCAGAAATGAGAGTTATCCGTCAACAGTTTGAGTTATGTCATATTTCCCATACGGTCCATTTTTTCTACTCGTGTGAGATTGCATTACCATCGCACGCGCTATTCTGTGGTGCACCGTTTATGATGTGCGCCACATCACAAATAGTTTGTAATTGTAAAGCGTGTATGATAAGGAGACTATCACACACATTTTGACCTACCACGTCGTTTGCGATATACCAAGATCCCCCTATGCTCGAACTGCCGTAATCGTGTAGGATCCATACGACATAACAAATAGTTAAACATTATAAAGCATGTATGATAAGGAGACTATCACAAACATTTCAGTCAGTTTAACCATTTCTGATATTGTCTAACATCACAAATGGTTTTCAGACGGCAATTGTGTGCATTGTCGCACACGGTTTCTCTCTCTGAAACGTGTCACAAATCATGAGGTATATCACAAAGGTTCTGCTTTACAAGCCGTGTGTGGTGTAATGACCTGCAGAGTATATTTTCTGCTAAATTAATCACCACAATTTAAAATTCTGTAGAATTTGAATCTGAAAGTAGTCTATAACATTTTATCCATCTTATATAGTTATAGGTTCAACAACCAACACATTATTCCATTCACAGGTACATATATTCAAGAATGACATCAAGAAATAATAATTACATGAGGACCAAATAAAATATGATGAACCTTGGTTGCATATTTGTATTAAATACGGTAAATAAAGAGGCAAAAGACATTCTGGTAGTTGTACAAGGTGAAGCGGAATGCCCATATTGTGTCCTCCTCCATGCAGAATGCATGCACGACTCTAGGACAACCCCCTGTGATGGCGGACCGCCCATCCTTCTCTGTCTTGATGAGGACATCTTGATAGTCATCGTGGCCTGGTAGATATACATTAACCTTTCCACATCCACCAATCATGTAGTTTGAGAGGTAATCTTGAGTAAACTGCTTTGGTGTAACAGCCCGAGACCGACGCCCGAGAAGATTCCCCTTTTATTCCATTGTCGTCGTGTGATTCGCTTGGTTGTTGCATTCATCATCGCATCATCTGCATAGCATCGTCACTCGTTTTTGAAAAAACCCGCATCCGTTCGTAGTCGCCGGTTCTCTCCGTTCGTGTCGTCGACCGTTTCGAGTCCAACCACACACACATGCGCCCGTGACATCGTTTAAAAAAATGCTTTTAAAAGCGAGCGAAAAATATTCTCGGATTGGGTCGAAACTTGGCGAACGGTCTCAATATAGTGTAGCTAGACCGCCTGCCAAATTTCGTCGCAATCAGAGGTCGTTTGATACCCGGACGGTCGACCGTAGCGGCACCGTCATCGGATTATTATCGGACGTTTTCGGTTTTCTAAAAAAAAAACTCATGTCACGGGCCGCAACCTCCCTCTCTTCTCAGCCCAAACCTATCTACACAGCCCACTAGCCCGTCTAGCCTGAGCTCGCGACCGGAGCCGTCCGATCGTGATCTCGCGGTCCAAAAATGAGCTAAAAACCCCCTCAAACCTAACCCTAGGCCCCTTACTATATATAGACGCCTCCCCTGCCCAAAATGGAACCCCTAGCCCTCCACCATCGTTTTCCATGCCGGCCAGCCTCCTGCCGCCACTTGTCACCGCCAGTCACCACCTGCGTCGCCGCCTGCAGCCACTAAGGGGTTGCCACGTCGCCTCCCCAGCTCCCCAGCCGCCGCAGGCCGCAGGGCCCACATCCAGCCTGCCTCGGGCCCAATCCGGGTCGAGCGCCGCCGCCGCCCGTAGATCCCAGCCTCCCGCGCCATCCCGAGCGCACGCGCCTCTTCGCCCTCGCCCCGCGACCCCGCTGTTCCTGCCGGCCGCCGGCGACCGCCGGAGCACCCCGCCGGACCCGAGCCACCGCCTCTGAACCGCTCCTCGCCGCCTCTCCCGCGCTCCGCCTTGGCCGAGCTCACCGTCCTCATCGCCATGGAGCGCCCAAAGTCCAGCGCCGGCCCTACAGCGCCATCGCAGGGAACGGGACCCTCCGCATTGGATCTGCCCAGATTCGCCTCCCCATGCTAGCCGGACCTCGCCCGCGTCGCCGGAGTCCCATCCCGTCACCGTGCTCCGCCATCGTCGGGTCAAACCTCTGCATCGAGCAGAGGAGGAGAACGAAGAGCGACCAGCCCCGCATGGGCCTCGCAAGCCTGGCAGCCGCGCCAGCTCCAGATCTGGGCCGAAGCCCATGGGTGAGCTCCCCACATGCTCTTTTGCTATGTCTCGCCCAGTGCACATCATAGTTGTTTTGTTCCTATTGCACTTGTTGGACCAGATCTCAGTTTTGGCCCATGTAGTTTTTTTAATGACCCATCGAATTTCTCAATTATCCATTACATAGCATATTTACAGAAAAATGCATGTTTTTAAAATGCCAATAAGTAAATAACCGTGCATCACACATAATAATGTGTAGAATTTTGTGTAGATTCGCAATATCCTGCTTTTGCAAATGATAAAAATTATTAACATGACATTTTTGGTAATTTGCTTATATGTCATGTTGCATTGCGCATAATTATTAGTCGTGCATCATAGGTAAAAAAACTATAGATTTGAAATATGCAAAATGTGCAGCATTGTTATATGCATTTTTCATGCATGCTAAAAATATTTGATGTGTTGGTTGCATTTATTTTGCATACATAGCTTGCTAAAACAGTTTATGTCCTAAACTCGCATATATGTGGTGCCATTTGTTTTATAGTAAAAAGCCACATATTATATATGATTTTGGGGTAGAAAATCCATAGAATTTGCCTGTGCAATTAGTTTTGTCATTTGAGCAATTTGTGTGCATGTCATTTTTGCCATGATGCCCTTTTGTTTATTTCGTGTGAATTAATCCATGCATATTTAGGAATAGTTGCTAACATGAGATAAGCCCTTGGACATGTGTGCTAGGCCCTGGTATTTTTGGTTGCTATAGAAATGCATGTTTAGGTGTTATTTTCTTGTTGCCAACATGCTATAAAATACTGCTGTTTTGAGGGTCCAAAATATTTCTTAAGTCTGAAAACTGTTATTTTGTTGCCATGTTGTCATGTCATTTGCTGTTGATCTAGGAGTCTTTTGTGGTTGCTCCCAAGGAGTCTTTTCTTAAGCATGTTGTGTCTACCAAGTTGTGTCTTTTGATGCCATGTATAGGATTTGCATCATAGTTATATTCATTGTCCAACACGTTAATCTGTTAAAAACTGCTGCTCATATCTACCCTAATTTTCACCAAGTCTGAGAATCTGTTTTCTTCATAATGCCATGTGTTGATGCTAGCAATGATTCTATGCATAATTAGACCTTGCCACCATGGAATGAATTGTAGTGCATTATGTCTACTACCATGCGGTGAAGTTTCATGCCAATATATGACATGTAGCATATAGTTTTACTGCTTCCAATATGCCTCCATGAAAATCTGCTATGCTAAAAACTGTTATTTTCACTAAGTCCTAATCTGCTATATTTTATTGCCATGTTGTGAGCTTCCTACCATGTGATCCATGACTCTTTTGAGTGTCAAATGTGAAGATGAAATGAAGTGTGTGTTATATGCTACTGCCCCATTCATAGTTTGTGCATTTTAGAATCTTGTAGCTTGCTGGTTTCATGTGTGCAATATGCTATGTTGCTGTTTTGGGCAGATTTCAAATAAAACTTGTGTTGGTTGTTGTGGTTGAACCGTAACTTCGTTTTGAGCATGTCCTATATGAAACTTGCTTAGAATCTCATGTAGTTTCATAATATCTTGTTGAATCCATGATTTGAGATGGTTATGGTTGATGTTTGCATGCATTTTGCATTCATGGCATATTATCTTGTGATGGTCATATCTTTTAGGCCGTAGCTCCGTTTTATGTGATCTATATATGTAAATCGACTAGAATGATGTGTAGAATCACATGGTGCATTTTGTTTTGCTGTTTATCAAATATAAAACATGATTAGTTCAGATCTGGACCAATTTCAAAATTAACACATGTGGTCGTCTCGGAAATGCTATATGTTGTTTCCGACCTCATTTAAGATGCCTAGATAGTGTAGTTTCATTATGTTTCACCTCTTGCCATGTTTAACAACATTTAATATGGTCGTGTACCTAAACGGGAGTGAACTAAATAATTTGAATGTGGAGTTTCGTCAATATGCAACCCGTTGCATATTGAGCTTCACTTAATGTGTAGAAGTTGATTGTTGTGCTTTGCCATGTCATGCATAACATGCATCATATTTGATGTGCATCATGCTATGCATATGTGTTGTGGTGTTTATCATGTGTTGATTGTTGTTTCTGGATTACTTCTTCTCGATAGAGTTCCGAAAGCGTTCGGAGTGTCAGGATTTGTTCGACTACAGTGGTTCGTCTTCTTCATGGACACGATCTTCTACCACGCGGGATCTCATGCAAGATGATCATTTCCCTGGATACCATTACTATCATTGCCATGATAGTTGTCCCGTTTCTATCGCTGTCTTGCTACCTACCACTTGTTTGTCAAGCCTCCCAAATGCCATGATAAGCCTCTAACCCCTCCACATCCCAGCAAACCATTGTTTGGCTATGTTACCGCTTGCTCAGCCCTTCTTATAGCGTTGCTAGTTGCAGGTGCAATGGTTTCCATGTGCCAACATGGATGTTTTTGAGCTATCACAATATTATTGCTATTTAATTTAATGCACATATATACTTGGTAAAAGGTGGAAGGCTTGGCCTTTTGCTCGGTGTTTTGTTCCACTTTTGCCGCCATAGTTACTTGTGTACCGATGTTATGTTCCATATTGAGCGCTCCTAACATGCTCGGGGTTGTTATGGGGACCCCTTGACTTTCGTTTTAGGATAAAACTCATCTGGCAAGGCCCAACATTGGTATTACATTTGCCTAATAACAACTAAAATTGCATCGGGACCCGCCGGCACCCGCGGATAATTAATCAACAACCCGGGCCAGAGCTTCTTATGAGTGTTGGTCCAAACTAGAGTCATGTGCGGGGCCAACCCGGGGTAACTTGGGAGGTGTCTATCAGGCCACCGTATGCTGCACTCATCTGGTCGTGTCCTGAGAACGAGATACGCGGCTCCTATCGGGTTCGTCGACACGCCGGGCAGCCTTGCTGGATTTGTTTTACCTTTCTCGAATGTCTTGTGCGAGGAATTCCGAGAATATTTCGGGCTATCTCGAGGTTGCGGTTTTCCTACGGAATTTCCTAGGAGATCATGGGATTCGTGGTCGAGGTTATTCCCGTGGCGTGTGGTTAGTTTGTGATGAATGAGTTGGAGCACCCTGCAGTGTTAAATCTTTCAAAAAGCCGTGCCCGCGGTTACGTGGCAACTTGGAAACTTTGTTTAACACCCAGTCATAGCAAACTTGAAGTAAACTCAAATAAAATACACCAACCGTGTGTGTAACCGTGACTGTCTCTTCTCGTGATTTCTGAACCGAGAGAGAACACGGTGGGGTTATGTTTGTTCGTAAGTAGGTGTTCAGGATCTCTTAGAGATCATTACTAGTTCATGTCCGTTTATGCAACGATCATCCCCCTTTATTCTTGTACTCGTAAGTTAGCCACTCAAATAAATGCTTAGTGCTTGCTGCAGCCTCACCTCTTAACCATACCTCACCCATTAAGCTTTAATAGTCTTGATACCCTTGGAAATGAGATTGCTGAGTCCCTGTGGCTCAGAGATTACTACAACAACAGTTGCAGGTACATGTAATGCGATGCTTTGACGTGAGCGTGATGCTTGTTTGATTTGGAGTTCTTCTTCTTCTATCATAGGATGGGTTCCAGGACGGCAGCCTGGGATATCAAGGATGGATGTCATTTTATCGTTTGATTTCGTCCGTAGTCGGACCCTGCTCTTCTATATAATGATTGTTATGTTGTTGTATTGATGTGATATTGATGTAGCTTGTGGCGAGTGTAAGTCAATTTCATATACTCATCTCTTCTTTACATGTACTTGTAATGATATCCATTCTTGCGAAACGACGAGATGCGCTTCAACCCTGTCGACGCCCTCATGCCAAAATAAGGATAGGATCGCATCTTGGGCATTACAAGTTGGTATCAGAGTCTGTACCGACCTAGGAGCCCCCTTGATTGATCGAACTTGCCCGAGTCGAGTCTAGTGAAAAAACTATTTTGAGTCTAGTTATATTGGAGAATAGGATTCTTTTAACTCCTCTTCTATGCTCTGGTGAGGAATTACGACTTAGGAATTTTAATTCTATCCCTCTTCACACTCAAATTTTTTTAGGATCACGCGGGTATTTTGGAACTTCTATGATGTCGATGTGACCGGAATTCTGTTCTTGGTGCCTCCCGTACGTATGGATTGGACCCGGGGAGTTGAGCTCCAGGGGATTCTTGACACATCGCTATCGTTCAGTTTCCTTTGTATCTCAGGACGCGGATGTTCGAAATTGCTTCAATACTATTCGTGGTGCGAAGAGTGTGGCGGCACCCAGTACTGGGGAGCGGGATCACATGTACTGCCATCTTTAGTATCGGTGTGATTACGAGGGTCTAAGGTAGATGAGTTTCCGAGGTTTCTCTGGTTTTGTGTTGACGGATGTGATACACGGTGGGTAGTATTATTGCTAGGAGTTGAGTGTTTTATTCAGTAATTTATCCATGTATCCGTTGGACCAGATTGCATAACCAGAAAGATTTCGGAAGTTCTTAGGTGGGAATTCAAGTAGTTACCTAGGATTATCCTTCCAACAAGTGCATAATGGGTTATGCATTTTCTTCCGGCTTAATTCGAAAGCCTCATCCTTTGTTTTATTTTGTAGTATGGTAATTCAAGTTGCTTCGATGTCAAGTGGTGATTTCATAACTTTCCTAAGCGGTGTTCTCATATTTCCTATGGGAGCACTAATCCTTTTGCTCAATCAAATTGCCATGTCAATTCCTTTCCATCCGGAGTGCTTCTCTCCAAGTGAATTCAATCTTTTCCAATATTCGCAAGATCGATCCTCATATTTCTTTCCGGAGTTCGTCTCATCTGTCTCAAGTTGTCTTTGCTTTCCCACCCTCCCACCCTTTTTCTTCAATAATTAAATTGTCATCCAAGTGCCTTTCTTTTCATTGATGCTTCCGCTATCTTTTCTTCCGTTTTATATCCGGTGATCCATGTGAAGATGCTCAAGTGCTCAAGTTCATCATTTCTTGGCCTCATTTTTGTTTTCTTTTTCGATGGATTCAATTCAACTACTCGGTGTTCATCATATCCTTTTCATCCTTTAAATGCTTTTCCGTGTTGGAAGTTCTTAGGCAAACCTCTCTTGTTTATTCACCTCTCTCCATCCTATCCGGAGTGCTGAAGATATCTCAGAAGACTTTCATTTCCATTCATATCCTCTTGTATTAGTTTGAGGGTCTGACCTCATCAAGTTTTCATTTGTACCTGTGAAGCTCTCTTTCTAAACATTCATTACAACGATGTTCTCTTTGAGTGGGTCCATAACCCACAGGTTCTTTCCTAGGATCTTACCTGGATCTTTTAATCTTTTCCGGAGAACTCAAGTTCTTTTCATATATGACGTAAGAATGAATTCCATCAGTAATATTCCTTCTCCAAGATCGCTTCTAAATCTTTTTCATCGCTGCCTCAACCTTTCCTTATTCATTGTTCCAGAGATCTCAACAATTCTTGGTGGCGTTTCTCGTCATCATTCTCAGAGTTGAAGACCGAAGAAGAGTTTCTCGTAAATCCTTATCCGTTCTTCCGAAGATTTGTGGTTCAAGCTTCATGATATCCTTGTTAATTGTGGTTGATCATGAGTAATTCCATTCATATCTATCCGGAGCATTTCAGTGTTGTCTTTGTTTCTCGATCCTCCAAAGGCCATCATTTAAGAAGATTTCTTTGTTCTCAGCTTTCAGCTTTCGTTCTCAAATTCTTCTAAATCGTTGCCTCTTCGTTCGTATCTCAAGTATTCCGACGCTTTGTTCAAGTTTTCTGTTAGGTGTATCATTTTCTCTTCGTTCTCATGGTTTCCATTCATTTGAAGTATCATCATTCATTTCAAATTCTTACCGGTGTTTCGTCAAGACTTCTTCAAGCTTATGAATCTCTCTTCAATCTTTCAAGAAGGATAAGTAGTATGCCAAATCCGTTGCTTGTCATCAATTTAACTTGATGAAGGATAAGCATAACGTAATTCTTATTCTTGATCTTCAAGGTGATTTCAATCCTTCTTCCAGAGTTTGTTCATGATATCAAATTCATGATTCTAAGTTTTTCATCTTTTCTTTTCCAGTGTTCCAAGTTTTCTCAAGTATCTCTTCGCGAAGCTACATCTAAATCGTTGCAAGGCCTCAATCTTGTTCATTTGCAACCTTCAATTCTTTTCTATTATCCTTCTGTTCCGGAGTTCTTCCGAAGATTCTTCGTGGTGGCTCTTCAAGGATTTAATTCCTTCTCAAAGTGTTCTTCAAGATTCTTGTTGGAGAGGCACAAGTATCATTCATCTTGTATTCCGAAGTGCAATTCATTCTCTCTTATCTTTTGAGATGGTGTTATAGTTTGTGATGGATGAGTTGGAGTACCCCTGCAGGGTTAAATCTTTCGGAAAGCCGTGCCCGCGGTTACGTGGCAACTTGGAAACTTTGTTTAACACCCGGTCATAGCAAACTTGAAGTAAACTCAAATAAAATACACCAACCGTGTGCATGACCGTGACTGTCTCTTCTCGTGATTTCTGAACTGAGAGAGAACACGGTGGGGTTATGTTTGTTCGTAAGTAGGTGTTCAGGATCTCTTAGAGATCATTACTAGTTCACGTCCGTTTATGCGACGATCATCCCCCTTTATTCTTGTACTCGTAAGTTAGCCACTCAAATAAATGCTTAGTGCTTGCTGCAGCCTCACCACTTAACCATACCTCACCCATTAAGCTTTAATAGTCTTGATACCCTTGGAAATGAGATTGCTGAGTCCCTGTGGCTCACAGATTACTACAACAATAGTTGCAGGTACATGTAATGTGATGCTTTGACGTGAGCGTGATGCTTGTTTGATTTGGAGTTCTTCTTCTTCTTTGATCATAGGATGGGTTCCAGGACGGCAGCCTGGGATAGCAAGGATGGATGTCATTTTATCGTTTGATTTCATCCGTAGTCAGACCCTGCTCTTCTGTATAATGATTGTTATCTTGTTGTATTGATGTGATATTGATGTAGCTTGTGGCGAGTGTAAGCCAATTCCATATACTCATCTCTTCTTTACATGTACTTGTAATGATATCCATTCTTGCAAAATGACGAGATGCGCTTCTATCCCTGTTGAGGCCCTCGTGCCAAAATAAGGATAGGATCGCATCTTGGGCATTACATTTGGGAACCACTATAGACAAAAAAAGATCCTGACATTGTAAATTTGTAAGCTAACAACCCATTATGGACATTAAAAAGAAGGGTAGAGAGTTCTTAGTTACCATCATGCAGTTCGCCGTTGTCTTGGATAAGGTGTAAAGAAATAGCTTAATTGACATATTTTGTCCCATTTTGTTAAAAATATTTCTTAGTTTCCTTACTTGATGCTGGTTCATGAATATCTCATTGCTCCATCCACAAAAAGGGTCGACGCACGGATCTTTACCAGTGACATATGTACCTACAAGCAACAAGTTAGTATTAGAAGGTAAACTGGAATTGCACAATGACATAGTAGAATATTCACTGTCCTAGTATATAAGATCTTATTACATCCAAAATACTCACATATTTGATGTATTAACAACTTATACTATGGGGTGGAGGGAGTATATATAAGCCATGTGATGAAACTAACCTCGATGGAAAACAACAACCGTTCCCAATATTGTCCTGGGTAAGTACATCGAAAGGCATGTTAATTACGACATGCTAAACATCAACCAAATATATGCATGGTAAACAACATGATCAAAAAATGATAGCTTCAGTGTGCAGGTTTAAGCACGCTAGCTAAGCAAAGAAGAAGTGGAGAGGTGTGTTAACTTCAATGGGCTTAACATTTAACAACAATATAGTCATTCAAACTGGTATTGTGCAGGTTTAGGCACACTAGTTATTGTTACATAAAAATGGAATGGCATATGCTCACTACAACAGGCTTAACAACTACCAAATATAGTCATTCATAGTGGTACTGTTCAAATTGCATAGAAAGTAGCTGGTGCTTAAACATCAATTTGTATAACTGAACATCACATTATGAAAAAACAAGCAAACAATGGGCGTGTTAACTACACCAGGATTAACAGGAACCACATATGGCCGTTGAAACATGTATGATGAAATTGAACTGGAAAGTGCATACTTGCACATATAGAACTTCACAATGTGAATAACTGAAATAAACAAGGCATACTATATAGCAATTGAATCTGGACATGCCCACTACAAACAACCGAGCAAGGAAAAATAGTTAAACAAGGCATATGCTCACTACAACAGGCTTAATAGCAACCAAAAATAGGCATTCATAGTTGTCGGGGTATGATGATCTATGGGACCGGCATGGGCCCTTTCGTGGTTCGGCTGGGGAGATCCTCTAGCGCAAAGAGCATCACCGGACCACACACACACAAGGGTTTAGATAGGTTCGGGCCGCCGGAGCATAAAACCCTATGTCATGTGTGTTTGTGGATTATCTGAGTTCACAGTATAGGAGCGTCATAGCCCGGCAAGGAATGCTCAGGGAGTGTCGCTACGCGTGTAAAATGAACGGGGTGTCGACCTTTCTAAAGGTAGCCATGGAACTCCTTTTATAATCCAAGGGGCTACCATAGTGGCTAAAATGGTCTTTACACAGAATAAACAATGTATATCCATCTGCCAAAACTGCTGGCAATAGCTATGTGGGAAATACCTAACTCTGACGGACTAGGACAGGCTCATTAAATGCACCGTGAGGTGGCGCGATGGCGACGTCTGCCGGCAAGGATTGCCTCTCCTTCGGCCTCGTTCGCCCAGCTACCTCTTATTCCTTTGCCACGCTGTAGGATGGGTTTCATTAAAGCTGTTGTAAATCTGGTAAGCTGGAATGCGCCCCGGCTAGATCCACCTAACCGCCTGCCCGCTCGACACCTAGTCGATGTAAACAACTAGCCTGGCGACGTGGAGCGATGGCTTGGCAGGTGCATTAGTAGTTGAGTCTTCCGGCAAGGAGGACTTGCCGACTCGCTCGAACCCTTGTATGATGTGGCTTTGCTCCAAATCCAGCCCGACAGGGTCTTGCTGGTCCGGAGGCCCCGGTCATCCGGTGCACAAGTCAGGGTGCTAAGGGCCCCGCTCTTTTAGTACACCGACAATAGTGTACTGTTGAAATTGCATAGAACGTAGTTGGTGCTTAAACATCAAATTTTATAACCGAACATCACATATGAAAGAACTGAAATAAACAGTGGACGTGTTAACAACACCAGGTTTAATAGGAACCACATACTGCTGTTGAAAAAGGTATTGATGAAATTTAACTGCACAATCCATACGTTTAGTAGGAGTGAAATAATTAAACATGACATGGGTTTCCTCACCTATCACAGATGGTCTCCTTCCCATTAGAAGAGCATGGATTCTAGGTGTTCTCTTTGTTGTCATAGATGGGCTCCTTCCCCTTGGAAGAGCATGGGTGCAAGGTGCCCTACCTGATGTCACGGATGGGCTCCTTCCCCTTGAAAGAAGACGGCTGCGGGGTGCCCTCCCTGATGTCACGGATGGGCTCTTTCCCCTTGGAAGAGACGGATAGGGTGCTCTTGTCAGCGTCGTTATCGTAGATGAGGTCTGACTTGGCAGCTGACGATGCCGAGCCACTGATACTCATGATCTGCGTTGGGTTTTCCGTGAATAGGAAGGGGTAATCGCAGCACAAAGTGGGTAAGTATTTCCCTCAGTTATGAAACCAAGGTTTATCAAACCAATAGGAATAGCAATCCTCAACCGTCTTCAATGGCTGCACACAAAAGAACAAACAACTTGCACCCAACGCCAGCAAGAGGGCCGTCAATCCCCTTGATGTCATTATTTGCAAGCAAGTGAGTTGTGTAGATAATTGTGGATAATAGTAAAGTGCAAAATAAAATAAAAGGTAATAAATAACAGCAATGTAATGATAGCGTTTGTGAATTTATAAGTGAATAGACCCGGGGGCCGTAGAGTTCTCTAGTGGAATCTCTCATAAGCAAAGCATACGGTGGGTAAACAAATTACTGTTCGGCAATTGATAGAAAAGCGAATAATTATGCAATGTTCACGGCAATGATCATGTGTGTATAGGCATCACGTCCATAAGAAAATAGGCTGACTCCTGCCTGCACCTACTACTATTACTCCACTTCAAGAGCGCTTCTATGCTTGCTTCTCTACGTATTAAGTTCATGACAAATAGAGTAATGCTTGGAGAAGAATGACATGATGTAGACGAAGTATACTCAACTAATGTGAATAAACCCCATCATTTTATCCTTAGTAGCAACAACACAAAGACGCAACTTGTCCCCCTCTGTCACTGGGATATAGAAACTCGTCAGGTTGAACCTACTACAATGCACCACTCCCACCGAAGAAATATCAATCTAGTTGGCCAAACTATCTCAATAGATCGGAGAGCATTACGAAGCTATGATGATCATGCAAATAAGAACCATAGTAATCAGGTTTGACTCAAATACTTTTCATGAATAATTTGAATATAAACTCATAATTCATCTAATCCCAACAAACACACCATACAAAGGGATTACATCGGATAGATCAAGGCAAAGATGCGATGAACATTGTATTGAAGATGAAGAGATCGAGAGAGATTGCCATCTAGGTACACATCATGGTGAGGGTAGCAAGGTTGATGAAGAGGCCCTCTGTGATCGATCTCCCCTCCGGCAGGGTGTCAGAACGGAGGTGTAGATGGCCTCCCATCGGAACAGAGACTTGCGGTGGCGGAAAAAGTGTTTTGGGAGCGCTTCTGGTGTTTCTAGGGTATATGTGAATTTATAGGCCAGAGAACGACGTCGGGAGGCGCTCCAGGGGCACCACATATCTAGCCGCGCACCCCCTAGGGGGCGTGGCTGGATATGTGGTGGGCCCCTGGTGCATCTCCTGGCCCTCCTCCGAAGCTTCTAGGTCTTGTATTTGTCCTGAAAAATCACCAAAACGTTTCGTGGCAATTGGACTCCATTTAGTATTGTAACTTTGAAAAGGCAAAAACACGCAAAAAATAGGAACTGGCACTAGGCATGGGTCAATAGGTTAGTGCTCAAAAATATTATAAATTGGTAAATAAATACCCAAAAAGTATCCTAGAATGATAATATGTCAGCATGGAACAATCAAAAATTATAGATATGTTGGAGACGTATCAGCCACCACCATAGAACATGTCCTTCAGGAATGACAAAAGGGGCTCGATGGTGATGAAGGAAGGCAAATTCTTGACAGCAAAGCAGAGGAGATCAGCGGTTGGGCATTGCCTGAGATCGATGGGGGTTGAACCCAAGGGGTTGGGGTTGGGCCACTTAACCTATGACATAGCCCACGTCAAGCCGTCACTGTCGACGAGCTTGATGTCGTAGTCGGCTGCATCGATATACATCCATACGCGAGCCCGCTGTCTTGAAGCCTCTACGTCGCCAGATTCCACGGCAGCCTCGGAGGATACCTCATTATCATAGTCAGCTTCCCCGGAGGCCTCAGCGGCCACCTCGTCATCATAGTCAGCTTCCCCGGTAGTCTCGGCGGTTACCTCGTCATCGTAGTCAACTTCCCCTCCGGGCTCGGCGGCCACCTCGCCATCATCCAGCGGCCAGGCCATGATATACCTCCTTTTGGCCATTCGCTCCTCGAGCTCCCCAGGAAGCGTAGCTGGGATTAGGTTGCAATGGTCTGTGGTGGGGGATGGGGATCTGTGAGGAAAGGGGTGTTTAGCATGCGCCATCTAAGAAATTCAAGGCGGCGAGGGTACGGAGATGGGTTGGTAACCTGCATGGGGAGAGCAGGAGAGGTTGACTATGGAAGAGGGGCGGGGCGGGGTCGGCGGCGACGAGCTAGCTAGGGTTCGAGCGAGGGAGAAGTTGTGTGGGGGTGGGGGTAGGAGGGGGCCTAGGTGGTGTTTGAGGAATTGCCGAGACCTCTAGTAAATTTTACTTGGAGGGAGTGAAAAGCCGAGACAATTGAAATTTATATGAAGGGTTTGAAGTGGCACTGGAGGAACAAACATCGCCCTCGGGACAAACATAATACTTGTGTGCAATTCAAAGAGAAAAACTCGTGGAACCACCAATTTTTAAATTGGTCAAGGTGGGTAGCTATTTTTATGATTTCTCTAGGCGGGTTGGTGCAAAGGTAGACAGTACTGATGTGACAAGCACGGGTGTGGCACATGGTTAGCACGCGGGAACCATGTCTACTGCCTCCACAATCGCACATAGTTGTCTCGTTCAACTCGTCTGCTATTTAAGTTTTAAAAAAAAGACTCATTTTCCACTTATATAACAACATTGGAAAATAAACACGAGAATGCTAGGGTCAGAGCACAAACACACACTACTGGAATCAGGGACTTTGCCATCTGCCAGCTCTTTGCCGTCTGCTGACAGATGGCAAAGAGGATATTTGCCGTCTGCTTTTATAAAGAAGACGGCAAAGAACATGCTGATTGCAAAGAGGCTCTTTGCCATCTGCACTTCGTTGCCGTCTGCTGGCAGACGACAAAGAGTTCTTTGCCGTCTGCCAGCAGACGGCAAAGAACAAAGTGGGCCCCACTTGGTACTGCACTTGCCAGGTCACACGGGCCACTTCTTTGCCGTCTGCCAGCAGACGGCAAAGAGGTGAGGGGGGGCCCACAGTGTAACGGCGGGGACGGGCTAACGGCCCCCCTCTTTGCCGTCTGCTGGCAGACGTTTCGCCATCCCCCCGCGCCTCCCGCCTCTCTCTCTTTCTCTCACCTCTCTCTCTCTCACACCCGCGCCCGTTCCCCTCTCTCACCGCCGCCGCCCCCTCCCCGCCCTCTCGCCGCCCCCTCCCCGCCCTCTCGCCACCGCCCCCTCCCCCCCTCTCTCACCGCCGCCGCCTCCCCCTCCCCGCCCTCCACCACCGCCTGCCCCCCTCCCCGTGGCGCACCTCCACCACCGCGGCGCCGCCCCCTCCTCACGGCCCTCCTGCCGCCGCCGCCCCCTCCCCGGCGGCCTCCTCTCCTCGCCGCCGGCCTCCTCTCCTCGCCGCCGGCCGCCCTGCCCCCTGCCCCTCTCTGGTGAGCTTCCCCTGCCCCCCTTTTAATTTTTTTTTCTGTTTTTCTAATTAGATTTTTAGTTTTCTGTTTTTAGATGTTTTGCAAATAGTTGTTTAGGTGTTTGGGTAAATAGGAAAAAATATTTAGACATTTAGGTAGAAAAAAAACCTAGAAGAAAAAAAAGAAGAAAAGAAGATGAAAAAAAAGGAAAAATAAAAAAGAAAAAGAACAAAAAATAATAATAAGAAGAAGAAACAGAAGAAGAGGAGGAGGAGAAGAAAAAAGAAGAAGAAGAAGAAAAAAAAAAAGAGGAGAGGAGGAGAAGAAGAAGAGGAAAAAAGGAAAGGAAGAAGAAGAAGAGGAGGAGGAGGAGAAGAAAAAAGAAGAAGAAGAAGAAAAAAGAGGAGAGGAGGAGAAGAAGAAGAGGAAAAAGGAAAGGAGGAAGAAGAAGAAGAAGAAGAAGAAGAAGGAAAAAAGGAAGAAAAGGAAGAAAAGAAAGAAGAGGAAGAAGAAGAAAAGAAAAAAAGAGAAAAAACCCCGACCCCGACACGGCACCTCGACCCCGACCCGACAACCCGACCCCGACCCGACACCCCGACCCCGACACCCCGACCTCGATCCCGACCCCGACACGGCACCCCGACCCCGACCCGACAACCCGACCCCGACCCGACACCCCGACCCCGACACCCCGACCCCGACCCCGACCCCGACCCGACACCCCGACACCGACACGGCACCCCGACCCCGACCCGACACCCCGACCCCGACACGGCACCCCGACCCCGACACCCCGACACCCCTGACACCGCGACACCACGACACCCAGACACGACCCCCCCCCCCCGACACCCTGACCCCGACCCCGACCCCGACCCCGACACCCCGACACCCCTGACACCTTGACACCACGACACCCAGACACGACACCCCCCGACACCCCGACCCCGACACGACACCCCGACACCACGACACCCCGATACCACGCCACCCAGACACGACACCCCCGACCCCCGACACCTCTTCGGCCTCCTGTTGACCGAAAAGGTGCTCTTCGGCCTTCAAGAGGCCGATGGGGTCATATATTTGTGAATTATGAGTTAGGAAGTATATTTCCCGATTTTGTTAAGAAAAACATCATATATATTTGTGTTGATCGGGTGGATTTAAATGTGCAGTTCTTTCGGGGCTGCGAGGGTCTGGTGTTCAACGACCTCCCCGTGCGTTCGACGAGCTCCGCCCCTGCGTTCGTGGGTGAGCACAAATGACATCTCCTCCTCCCCCCTTCATTTGCTCTGTTCCGGTCTTCGTGCCGATGAAACTTGCTAGCTATAGGTGTCAATCATCAGTATGCGTGACCACTATGCGTCTCCCGTTCGAAAGGGTTACATCTATAAATATGCATGCATTTGCATATTTATAACCGTGATTCTTTCGAATTGTCCAACGTTATCCATGGACAGCCCGAGTATGTGTAGATTGGGTTCGTTTTCCCATATGCTCTGCTCCGGATCCGATGCAGAATTTCGTCAGTGCCTCCCTGTTGTTCTCCGGGTACACATCCTCTCTGCTTATTGCCGAGACGTGTATCAGGAGAACAGCGGGGAGGTGCTGCCGAAATTTTGCGTTGGATCCGGAGCAGAGCATGGGAAAACGAACCCAATCTACACATACTTGGGTGGGATTAGGACCTATCTTTACCTACTAGCGTCTAGGTTGCATGGACGTAATAAAACTGACAAACTCTATTAATTGATGAATATGGTTTGCTGAATTATGTATATATTTCTTGTGTGTCCAGTAGCTAGGCAAGATGAGTGATCGTGCGTGGATGTACACCGGTCACACTAGTCAGAAAGACATGACCCATGAATGACTAAGAAAAACCAAGGGGTTTGTGAGAGCCGCATTTGCAAATGGACAGGAAACAAACTGGTGCCCCTGTGTCGACTGCGACAACTTTCATAAGAAGTCCGAGTTTGAAATGATCAAACACCTGCAGAAGTTGGGTTTTACGCCTGATTATACGGTATGGACATTTCATGGTGAGTCTGCCCAATGTGCCAGAGCTGAGGAGGGCCGTCGTCGCACCGACGAGCATGACCCCGGGATGGAAGACATGGTGGAAGACTTTGATGATGCTCGGGATTCGGACGATGAGATGGAGGAATCTGCAAAGGCCTTCAATGATATGTTGGAGTCTTCAAAACGTCCTCTCCACGAGCACACTGAGCTTTGTCAGCTGGATGCCATTGCACAAGTAATGGCTCTGAAGGCTCAATTCAACTTGGGCAGAGAATGCTACGACGCGATGATGACACTATTTGGACGCTTTCTACCCAAAGGCCATGTAATGCCTGCAAACCTGTACCAGTCGGACAAAATCCTCCGTGCACTTAAGATGCCCTATGAGAAGATAGATGCCTGTGAGAAAGGATGTGCCTTATTTAGGCTTGAGTATGCGGACTTGAAGTATTGTCCCGTTTGGCAGTCTTCCAGGTATGTTGAGGTAGACAACGGTATGGGTGAGAAGAGTCAGACAAAAATCCCAGTTAATGTTCTTCGGTATATGCCAATCATACCAAGACTTCAACGTCTTTTCATGGTCGAAGAGACGGCCAGACAGATGACATGGCACAAATTGGGCAAAAGAACCGAACTAGATGCAGATGGGGAGCCGATGTTGGTACACACATCGGACGCTTTTGCGTGGAAGCGCTTCGATGCAATACATCATGCTAAAGCGGCAGATCCAAGGCATCCTCGAATCGCCATAAGCACGGATGGGTTCAATGTGTTTGGTATGATGGCAGCTCAATACAGTTGTTGGCCTGTATTTGTCATTCCACTCAATCTCCCCCCCAGACAGATTATGCAAAGAAAGAACATTTTCCTGACGTTGATAATTCCGGGGCCCAACTATCCGGGGAAGAATATGAATGTGTACATGCAGCCGCTTAAGGATGAACTGCAAGAAGCTTGGGATAATGGGATCAAGACATACGACGCCGCTACAAAAAAAAACTTCCTAATGCGTGCGTGGTACATGTACTCGATGCATGACTTGCCGGCGTATGCGCTATTCGTTGGCTGGAGTGTGCATGGAAGGTTCCCGTGCCCCACATGCAAGGCAGCTCTTGATTTTCGTCGGCTGCAGGCGGGTGGCAAGTTTTCTTGCTTCGACATGCATAGACAGTTCCTGGATCCTCGCCATAAGTTCAGAAAAGACTAGAAGAACTTCATCAAAGGTAGAGTTGTCAAAAACTCTGCACCACCTGCGTTGACAGGCCAACAGACCCTGGATCAGTTCAACTCTCTCGAGCCGGATCCGGAGCGTCCAGGGTATTTCAAGGGGTATAATTCCGAACACGCCTGGACTCACAAGACATGCTTGTGGGATCTGCCTTACTTCAAAGACCTCCTTTGCCCACACAACATCGACGTGATGCACACTGAAAAGAATGTCGGCGAGGCCCTCTTTGGTACATTGTTCGGCATAGAGGGGAAAACAAAGGATAATCCTAAGGCTAGAGTTGATCAGGAGGCTCTATGTGATAGACCGCTACAAAATATGCGACAACCGAAAGGAAAGCAGAACTGGACGAAGCCAAAGGCATGGTTCAATCTTGGAAGGCCAGCTATGAGGGAAATTATCCTGTGGGTGAAAAAGGAGTTGATGTTCCCCGATGGGTATGCAGCGAATCTAAAGAGGGGAGCGAGCCTTGAAAAATTGAAAATATTTGGTCTCAAGAGTCATGATTGGCACATATGGCTTGAGCGGGTAATGCCGGTGATGTTGCGTGGCTTTATCCCTGAGGATGAATGGCTAGTACTGGCAGAGCTGAGCTATTTCTTCCGTGTTCTTTGTGCGAAAGAACTATCGCCTGGCTTGCTAGAAGAACTGGAAGAGTTGGCGCCGGAGTTGATCTGCAAGTTAGAGAAGATCTTTCCACCGGGCTTCTTTAATCCAATGCAGCATTTGATTTTGCATCTCCCGACCGAGGCACGATTGGGGGGGCCCGTGCAGAATCGTTGGTGCTACGCAACTGAGAGGATGCAGAAGACGCTTCAAGAAAAATGTAAAAATAAACGTCGAATTGAAGCATCGATGGCCGAGGCATTCATTACTGAGGAGGCGGCAAACTTCGTGACAGCACACTACGAAGCCAAAAATTGTCATTTGCATAATCCGAAGCCTCGGTACAATGCTGGCGACCCTAAAAAGGGTGGATCCAACCTCAGCCTATTCAAAGGGAAGCTCGCACCAGCCGGTGCTTATACTTCCTAATCGCTGGATGTCGACGAATGGCGGACAATCACGTTGTATATCTTGAAAAACCTAACAGAAGTGCGGCCGTACATCGAGTAAGTTCTCGGTACATTGTTTCGCAACCTCTAATTCCTTTGAACTGCTCTTATTCCCGGATATTTGATACAGTCGATACGTCGCCAAATTCTCGTATGGAGCGGTGATCCAAAAGGATTCCGTCGAAGAGTATGAGCTTCTGGCAATGCATGGAGGCGGCTATCCCGGTTTCATCTCTTGGTTCAAACAAACGGTAATTTCCATTAGACCATTTCATGTCTTCGTCTAATTTCCGGCTAATGCAACAATCCTTTCGTATTAAACTTGTAGGCTAGTTCAGAGTCTATGGACGCCGAATTGAGACAAGTCGCTAATGGTTTTGACTATAAGGTCCGTTCATTTGACAAATACGACATCAACGGGTATCGCTTTCGTACCTATGGCAAAGAGCTATCTATGGCCGACCGAAAGTCTACAAATTGTTGTGTCTCTGCTATCGGCGAAGGAGGTACCGAGTATTATGGAAGAGTTGAAGCAATTTATGAACTTCTATTCTATGGTGCAAACCCACCGAAAGTCGTAGTCTTCAAATGTTATTGGTTCCAGCCGAAGGAGACTAGAAGGACTCATGAACATCTAGGGCTAGTCGAAATCAAACAAAGCACCCATTTGGATGTTCCCATTGTCTATATTACGGCTCAACAGGCAACCCAAGTTTTCTATCTACCGTGGGCCTTCCAAAGTGATCCAAATCTCAAAGGTTGGGATGTCGTTTATGAAGTGCCGCCACATGTTAGACCACCTCCCCCCAATGAAGAGGATTATGAGCCTCACATTAACCCAGACACATATGAAGGAGAATTCTTCCAAGAAACACGTCTTTCCAAAAAACGTTTCAAGAACCGCTCTACTTCACCTCAGAACATTGAAGTAGACAGCGGCAGTGAATCCGAGCCTGAACCGAAACAAGAAGAGCCGGAACAAGAAGAGGTTACTGCTGCGGATGACCTGTCAATGCTTGACCGATTACGTACAGGAGGCCTTCCACATGTTGATGCATTTATTGATGATGATGATGAGCACGTCATTACTGACAGTGATGATGATGATGCATTTATTGACCCCGAAGCATATATAGACGATGATGATGCATTTATTAATGATGACGATGAAGATTAATATTATAGTTCATGTCAGGTATTCAATTATTATTATGTACATATATATTATTAATTGGTTCATGTTAGGTATTCAATTTTTTATTATGTTCATGATGATGATACACTTAAATTATATTCATGTCAGGTATTCATTTTTTTAATGTTGTACTAACTTCGTTTACTCTTTGTCATTGCAGGTGTTGACAGATGGTGGGCGCGGGTCGAGAGCGCTCCGAGGCTCCTTCCTCGGCGCATGGTGGGAGGGGTACTTCCATCCCACCCCACCACCTCCGGAGAGCGCTGGATCTCAGTATGCAGACACCGGCGGGCGCTTCTTCTTCGACCGGGAGAGGTCGGGGGGGGGGAGAAGGTTGGTAGAGGTGGACGTGGCGGCGGGAGAGGTAGGAAGGCTGCTACTATGCCTTCCTCGCCGCCACCCCCAGCTGATTCACCCGACCACAGGAGTGCTCCGTCTGAGATGGAGCAGCCTGAGGTGCAGCCGTCTCGGACTCCGGTCCACGAGCCTCAGGCCGACGAGCCTACGACAGACGAGGCTACGACAGACGCGCCTACGGCCGACGAGCCTGGGGCCGACGAGCGTCGGGCCGCCGAGCCTTCGTCCCACGAGACTGGGGATCACGCTGAGTCGCAGCAGAACCCAGGTGCGGGCTCGTCGAGTGGCCGTGCTGA